>JAFJYI010000100.1:0-2582773 GCA_019022655.1 Acacia acuminata | reverse complement strand
GGACCATCATGCCTATCTCCTCATCTTCATCTTCATCTTCATCATCATCTGATTCCTTATCTTCTTTGACAGCTTTAAGGACAATTCCCTTGTTCTTGCCATGCACTTCATCAAGTCCCTTCTTGAACTTGAGCTTGACTTCATATTCAGAGAGGCTGCCAAAGAGGGCTACTACAGATGCCATAGAATCTCCACGAGCTTCTTCAATGGCAGTGACTTTGGCTTCCCATTCCTTGTTGAGAATATTGAGAATCTTCCTCACTTGGACAGGTTGCTCATACTTTTTACCCAAAACAGCAAGCTGGTTGATCAGATGAGTGAATCTTAGCTAGAAATTGCTGATGGATTCACCAGGCTTCATACGAAGGAGGTCATACTCAGTCATAAGAGTATTGACTCGATTTTGCTTTACTCCAGCAGTTCCTTCATGTTATTTCCAGTGCATCCCACATTGCTTTAGCAGTGATTAAATTGCAGACACGGAAATACTCTTGTTGACTAAGAGCACTTTACGGTAGAAGAACAATTTTTGGTCCGCTGAGTGTGACATTTCTTCCGTCATTCTCATCATAATCTTCTTCAGCTTTTTTCTCTCACCATTTGTAAGAATAATTGGTCCGTAATCTCCTCTTTCAAACACTCTCCGCAGACCATACTGTAGCCATTACAAAGACTTTAAACTTGACTTTCCGTATGAGTAATGCTCTCCATTGAATCCTGGTGGTCAGTTCATTGAAGCTCCATCAGGTAGAATACCTTCCATGCTAATCCTTCTCGAGTTGTTAAGCTCTTAAGAGAAGACCTTGCTCTGATACCAAATGAAGATGGAGCTAAATCACCAAGAGGGGGTGAATTGGGGATTTCAAAAAAATTTTCTAGATCACTCGCTTTTTGACAATAAAACAGAACAGAACAGAGTAAAGAGAAGAAGAGAAAGACACAAGAATTTATACCCTGGTTCGGTCTAACTCCTTGACCTACGTCCAAATCCCAAACTCTCCGGGATTTCCACTATCTCAATTGATTACACACTCGTGACTCAAGAGTAATTCTCTCACTATAACTTATTCCCCCTTACAAGTTGCAACCAATGAACCCAATCACCAAGTCCCCTGACTTGTGATTCTTTACAATAAATGATTCACAATGAAATAACTCTCTCTAAGAGTGGATAATAATAAACACTGAAGCTTAATGTATCAGAAGATACTTTTACAAGTGAAAACTGAAAGTAGTTGAAGGATTTTGAATGCAATTCGTTTTCAGCAGTTGTGGTGGTTGAGAAGAATTGAATGCAGCTCTATTTATATCAAGAGGGCATTAAATGACCATTGCAAACTTCAATATAACTGTTGCCTTCATTAGACAAAGTTTTGGTTAGGCTTTGGTCTTCTTCTCTCACTAATCTTCACTTAATTCAAAAGTGCAGAAGTTCAGAGTTGACTTCCTGCAAATTAATCCATTGGAGTAGCAGCTACTGGATGTGGAAAACATTCTTTAATTCTTTGTAGACATGTGCAGAAGGATTACCCAAAAGTATGCAACTTTATGGGTTTTGCATTTGTTGTGCTGACGTCACTTTTTGCCTTTGCTTTAAACCTTCAATAAACATTCTCTAAAACATCTGAAACTTACTAACAAAGTGGTTAAACATAGCTAGGAACATTAGAGAATGATAACGAGAAGTATTAAGATCAAACAAGAAGGTTTCAAAATTCGTCCGATTCAAATTTCAAACTCAACGATGAAAACTCGAGTTTTGGATTTTAGTATGTAAAATCGATTTAAGTCCAAAACATCAAAACTAGATGTTCTCTTCCAAAACTGGAGGTTTTCAAAACATTAAAAACTGCAATGCTCTCGGGTTCGCCAAAACTCGAGTTTTCATTTAAATATGAAAACTTGAAGAATTTGCGCCAAGTCAAAACCGGAGGTTTTCCCGGAAATGCGCAAGTGCGTTTTCAAAACTGAGAAAGCATGAAGGCTCTCTACCTAACCAAAACTCGAGTTTTGTAATCAAAACTCGAGTTTTCATTTTATAATGAAAACTTTGAGAAAACCGGCCAAACTCAAAAACTGGAGGTTTCCACAAAACTCGAAGTTTTCACAAATTTTGTGAAAACTTGGAAAGTTTCAAGTTAAACCGAAAACTGGAGGTTTTAGGCAAAAATCGAGGTTTTTAAAAGTTCAAAACTTAGGAGACTCTCTATAAGGCCAAAAAACTCGAAGTTTTCAACGAAACCTCGAGTTTTGCATTTTTCTTTAAAATGCCGAGAAATCTCCATGTGATGAAAAATTGAGTTTTCTCTCGATAACTGCGGTTTTACTTAGTTCGAAAATTGAGTTCTTCTCTCGTAAGGGCAAAACTTGAGTTTTCCTTTGATAGTAAGTTTTTCAACTTGTCAAAGAAAAAATTCATACTTTGTTTGCAATTGTTAGTAATCATCAAAACCCTTAGAGAACTAACATTTTTTTGGTAAGAAACTCTAATCTTGGCCGAACCAGAATTTGGGGAAATAAAGGGAATTTTGAAATTCTGAGACAAAATCGCGTTCCTCATGGAAAATGGTGTGGGAATAAAATGGTAAATGAATTCTTAAAGAGATTTTTAAACATAAAATAATGAGCTCAATGAAGATGTTAAATCACAGTTTTGGATCACTGAGGCCGGTGAGTTTGTGAGTGTCGTTTCACTAGGTAAAAGTCCTCTACAAATTATGAAAAAATTCCAAAAAGATAGAGAACATGCATAGCTTTAAAACATTAGGTATTTTGTACTTTTTGAGCTCTGGTTAGAGAGCAATAAATTGTACAAAATGATTTTAAGTTCTAGAAACCAAAACTCGGCAGAGAGATTATGTGTGGTATTTGACTGGGTTAATGTGCCCAAAAAAATGTGAAATTTTAGAGGCATATAGAGGACTCACAAAGCTTGAATTTGATATGTATTTGGTAATATTTAAAGCTCCGAGTAGTAAGATACAAATTTTTAAATTTGAGATATGTTTTTGAAAAACTCATTGTATAGTCGTTATATGTTTTTTTGAACTGGGAGTGAACCACGTATGATTAAATATTGGTACCAATTTTCACAAAACCTAGACTTAATAAGGAGATCATAGGTTTTTGGGCCACCTAAATTGGACACCTAGAACTCCATATATGAATTTTTAAAGATAAGTTAAGTTTTTGGAAGCTTGACTGGGCAATAAAGGTAAAATTGGAAACTAGGGTCTAGATGGCGTGCTATGACTTTTGAAATTATTTTTAGGATAACATTGAATGGTCAAAGAGCTCGTGAAATTTCAAAGCACATTAAAAGCAGTTTTGTGCAATTTATTAAAAATAATTGAATTTGCTAGACTTTTTAGGATAGTCAGAGATAAAGGCTGAAAATAACCATTTAAGTTGCAAAATCGTACCCTAATGTAATAAGGGTTAAAAAGGAAAATAGACATTCAGTTTCCCTGATTTTAAAGGTATGGTTATATCCTTAGGGCCACAAGGAGAATGAAGAAACTTCAAGCAACCGTGACGGTTGACAAAAAAGCAGGAACCCGAGTAAGGACAGTAGTCCTTATATGTAGTGGGCTTATTTTACTTGCATGTATTTGATATTATTGCTTATGGTATATGTATGATTACTATGCTTGCTTGTTATGTTTAACATACTTGAATGATTGAAGCTCTATTTATGATTACGTTATGGCCAAGAGTATGATGCATGAGCATTGAGCATGCAAAAATGTCATTATGTTAACATGAGTTTGTGCAAGGCAAGTATATCATACATTAGCATTTATTTTGTTTGCACTGTTTGGTATTGTCTGCTACTGGGATTCCTCAGAATCTCACCCTTCACTACCAACCAATAGACAGGTGAGCACAGGAAGAGACGTGCTACACAAGGTTCAAGGAGTGAGCGTTGCTTGAAGGCGGCCCAACAGAGGGACAGCTTGAAGAACTGAGGGGCAATAGTATTTAGTTTGTTTATAATTTTCACTGTCTGTAAATGAATGTAAAGGGGTATAAACCCTGGAAAAACATCATATTATGTAATCAAATTTAATTTCCATTGTATCAGTATAACGAACTATTTCTGATTTTACTACACAACTGCGTAGGAGCTGAGTAAGATTATGTTGAAGAATGCTGGCACCCCTGATGGGGTGTGACAATATGTCATCATCTGATTTGACAATGAGAAAAATTAAAGGATATCAAGGAAAATGCATGGGGCATCAACAGGAAGAAAACTGCATTACTAGCAACATCTTTATCATAAAATTGTTCTGCTTTCAATAAACA
Organism: Acacia acuminata; assembly: GCA_019022655.1. Lineage (NCBI taxonomy): Eukaryota > Viridiplantae > Streptophyta > Magnoliopsida > Fabales > Fabaceae > Acacia > Acacia acuminata. The sequence goes on along the minus strand of JAFJYI010000100.1, from coordinate 2,578,465 downwards.
CTACTACAAAAAATAGATATTACTTCCCTAAAGGACGTCCTATTTTAAAAATAGGAAGTAAAATGTGAACGCGGTGGCAATTTTGTAATTATTTGGAGAAAATTTGGTATATTAGACATCCTCATATTTTTTAGGACGTGTAAAGTCCACTTAAAACGTCCTAAAAAATATTAGGACGCCTAAATTGACCAAAAGGAGAAGAAAAAAGGCGGCAAACGAAAAGATTGGCGGGGAAAGGCTGAGGTATTGGTCTTTATGTGCCTAAGTATAACACTAGGACGCCAAACGCGCCCTTATTACCCCCACCATTTCTTATTATTCATTCTTTTTTGCTCAGGATTTCTTGTTCTATTTCTCCAGAATGCCACTCCTTCCTCGCAAATCCCTAACATTTCTCCCTCCCTTTCCCACCTTCGCGCCTCAGCCTTGCTTCCTGAAGTTCACTGTTGTTCAGCTCTTACTCCTCTCACTCCGTCAGACACAATGCCGCCCCTTTCCCTACGTGTTTGTTGCTCGTCGAACCTAGTCACGTTGAAATTTCCAGAAGCAACTAACCAATCACGCAGACGACCCAAGTATATGCCCTTTTAGTTTCTGCTAAGCATTCATTCCTCCCTTGGCAATATTTGAATTCTGTGTATTTTTAATTTCATCCGCCTTAGATCATATTTATCAGAATATAATATGTACGGAAGGTTAGTGTCTCTACTTAATGTGGTCCTATCTTCTCGACTCAATAATTTTCCATTACCCGTCGCCCGCCATATCACTTTTCTTCTTCCTCAATGCACATGGAAATGCCTAAGTGCACGCATCAAAAAACAGGAGTGGCGCTCACCTAAATCTTCTTCCCCACCATTTTGTTAAAGTTTAGTCTCCTTGTTTGCTTTTTGTGTGGTTCTTCATATTGACACGGGTTATGGATGATTTTGCAATGGCATCTTAATTTGGAACTAGTAGATGAATGCTTACCCTCCTATTTCATTCAATTTATTTGGATGGAATGAAATGTGACCACTTGTCAAAAACAACTGAATAGAGGTTAAACATGTTTTGCATATGGAAAAATGCAAAGAAAATTTATATGAATGTTATAAAATTCTAGTGAACTTTACTGACCGTGGAACTAGTTTTTTTTTTTTTTGTTAAAAAAAATGTTGATAAAAAGATGGAAACTGTACAACATAAGAATAATCGTTAAACAAGCTAGGATTGTGTGTTCCAAATGGGTAAATTCTAGTTGTCACCGATTGAAACAAGCATTTGGTGAGCTCATATTACGATCAAAGCTTTAATCGATAAATTATGGTACTTCAAAATATTGGTTTATGAATCAATCTTGTGCCACTCAACTTGGTTCACAAACTTGTGTACTAGAAATGCTTAGTGTCAAACATGTGCATATGTCACGTAGACGAGTTGTTACCCACCGTATCAATTAATGATTTCATCGGGAGACATTCCTCTAAGTGTAACTCAATGCATAAACCACTTACACGACAAAGACGATGGCTTTGGACCCTCTTGTTTTCTTTCCTGTACTCTTGATGTTAGGTAACTATGCTTCACTCAACCTCGCTAGCCCCTATATATCAAATTAGAATCTGTTATTTACACAACAACATATTGTTCAATTGATAGTGTGGCTTGTTATTTAGATTTAATTTATATAAGGAGGGACTATTCATGACTGTAATTATGTCAATGGGGCCTTTGGTCCTTGCCAAACCATATGAGTTGATGACCACCTCCATTGTTGTTCTTCTAGTAAGGAATCTTTTTGTAGATGATGACTCGATCCATTATCAGTATCATAAACCTGTAGTGCAACATTTAAGGATTTGCACCATCTAACATTGAGAATGTCTAAAATTGCTTGAGGTTAAACACAGAATATTAGTGCTAGCGGTTTAACCTTTTGAATATATGCATATTTATTTGAGTAATGTAAAGTAGCAACTTCAACTTGAGAGATTGAACTGTTCTCGTTTCAAAGATGCAAAGCAATTAGTTTGTCTTAGATGATTTTTGTTTCGAACTATCTTACGTGCGCTTAATGAGTTTTCTATTATTGGATTTGTTTAGCTTAACCTAATTGACTTGAATTTTTGTTGACATTAACAATAATTGCATGTTATTTAAGAACTGCATGGATAATGGAAATAAAACCAGTTAATCTCACAAACATAGCTTCTTTATAATAAGTGGGTCTAGTCACGTAAGCAGGTAGATAAGTCGAAAAGGCTATGATTATAATAATAATAATAATAATTTTTTTTTGATATATCAAAGTTTAAGTCGGGGTAGATCTGTATCCCACCAGGTCGTCGGCATGCCTCAAAGCTCGAAACCTTACAACAATAATTTTTCTTATTTGGGAAATGAGTGTAATTCCCTATAATGGATGCACGGTTTTTCATTATGCTATGGGAAATCATTTTATAAGTACCTATTGTAATACCCAAGAATTTATAATTCTCATAAATACTATTTTTGGGCAAATAATACCTATTAGAAATAGGTGAATATGTGGTCTCAAAATTTAGTAGCTTAATTTAGGAATTTTGTTCTAGAAGTAAATAAATCCAAAGACCCAAATTTTCTAATTTGGTTTAGATATCATAAAATACCCTAAGATTATTATATTACAATATAGTTTTACGTTATGAAAATACCTAAATCAATTAAAGGAAATTACTAATAAATAAATGACAATTAAATTTACGTTAATTAGATTTATAAATGTCCATAATAAATTTAGTGGCAATTAAAAGTCATCAATTAGGGATATTTTAACTTAATGAAGAATCAAGGGCCAATTTTGAAATTATATTTAAGGATCATAAAATATGATATAAATACCATATTAAACTATAGTTCTCATATGAACAAATGAACAAGAAAACATTATGAAAACACTTAAGCTAATTAATGAGAATTAGCAACAGTAAATGAACAAGTTAGCTTGCACTAATTGGGATTAGTTGCAAAATAATCAAGAGGTAAAATAAAAGTATAAAATGAGGGTGAAATAATACTTTCTTAATTAAGCACTAATTTTCATGATTAGTTAAATCAATTAATCAAGGGAGAAGATTTAATCTAAACAAACACAATGAAATCCAATGGTTGTGATTAAACCAATAATTAATAATAATCCTTGTGAAATTGAATTGACCAATGATAAATCAAGAAAATATTCTTAATCCTCATGAAACTAATTGGACCAATAAGAGATTAGCATAAATTAAAGGTCAAGATTAAACCTCATAAAGCTAATCTAAGGGTTTTACAATTAATTTAATAAAGCATAATCCATGTGAAATTAAATCCACCAATAAGAAAAAGAGTTGTGAGTGTATGTGTGTCTAGTATATGAGAGAGAGAAAAAAGAAAATTAAAGCAAATTTGATAAAGTTTGAAATCCTAGAGTAAATTGGATAATGGTTTGAAATCCAAGTAAATATATGATGTACACAAGAAAAACTCAAAACAACAAATAAAGTGAGAATTTATACAAATTTAAAAAGTTGTGAAGAAGTAGGAACCCTGGAGAAAATATAAGGACTTCCCTTGAACCCACGTAATTTAACCTCGAAAGTAAGCCTAGTAAAGGCTATTTTTGCAAACGTTGAAGAATAAGCTTAGTACAACCAGGGGAATCTAATTAGACCATAAATCGGATATCCAACTACTAATCAAAAAGCATACTCGAATTTAAAAGTATTAGTGATTGATCAGCAACAAAAAATGAATTTCGTTAAAGCAAGGAAAAAGATGATGGAAGAGAGAGAGAGAGAGAGAGTGATTAAAATATGATTTTTATTAGAGCACATGTGGGATTTAATTTTGGAAATTAAGATAATTAGCTAAATCCAATGTAATTGTTTTTAACCAATGGGAAGCATTTGCTCACAAATTGTGTCACCATAAAAGCACAAATTAATATTAGCCCTTGATAAGAAAAGTTGATCCAAGGGATAAAATTCATAAGCTTTTACTATAAATAGGGTCTTGCCCTTCATAATTCTTCACACCAAATCAAACTTCAAGAGTTGATTTCTAATAGAGTAGAAGCAAGAAGGAGGTAGCAAGCAAGAGGCTTCAAGAGGTAAGCTTGTCTTTAGTTTTTAGTTTATAGTCTTTAGTTCTTATAAGTTCTTAGTAGTTCTTAATTAAGCATAATCAAGGGAGAAGATTAGTTAAATCAATTAATCAAGGGAGAAGATTTAATCTAAACAAACACAATGAAATCCAATGGTTGTGATTAAACCAATAATTAATAATAATCCTTGTGAAATTGAATTGACCAATGATAAATCAAGAAAATATTCTTAATCCTCATGAAACTAATTGGACCAATAAGAGATTAGCATAAATTAAAGGTCAAGATTAAACCTCATAAAGCTAATCTAAGGGTTTTACAATTAATTTAATAAAGCATAATCCATGTGAAATTAAATCCACCAATAAGAAAAAGAGTTGTGAGTGTATGTGTGTCTAGTATATGAGAGAGAGAAAAAGAAAATTAAAGCAAATTTGATAAAGTTTGAAATCCTAGAGTAAATTGGATAATGGTTTGAAATCCAAGAAATATATGATGTACACAAAAAAAACTCAAAACAACAAATAAAGTGAGAATTTATACAAATTTAAAAGTTGTGAAGAAGTAGGAACCCTGGAGAAAATATAAGGACTTCCCTTGAACCCACGTAATTTAACCTCGAAAGTAAGCCTAGTAAAGGCTATTTTTGCAAACGTTGAAGAATAAGCTTAGTACAACCAGGGAATCTAATTAGACCATAAATCGGATATCCAACTACTAATCAAAAAGCATACTCAAATTTAAAAGTATTAGTGATTGATCAGGCAACAAAAAATGAATTTCGTTAAAGCAAGGAAAAAGATGATGGAAGAGAGAGAGAGAGAGAGTGATTAAAATATGATTTTTATTAGAGCACATGTGGGATTTAATTTTGGAAATTAAGATAATTAGCTAAATCCAATGTAATTGTTTTTAACCAATGGGAAGCATTTGCTCACAAATTGTGTCACCATAAAAGCACAAATTAATATTAGCCCTTGATAAGAAAAGTTGATCCAAGGGATAAAATTCATAAGCTTTTACTATAAATAGGGTCTTGCCCTTCATAATTCTTCACACCAAATCAAACTTCAAGAGTTGATTTCTAATAGAGTAGAAGCAAGAAGGAGGTAGCAAGCAAGAGGCTTCAAGAGGTAAGCTTGTCTTTAGTTTTTAGTTTATAGTCTTTAGTTCTTATAAGTTCTTAGTAGTTCTTAGTAGCTTTAGTAGAATTGTTAGTTTTAATCTAGGAAATAGGTAAGGTAATTTCCCATAATTGTTTTCAAGCCTTATTGCATCAAAAGATGCCTGACAAGGTGGAAACATATTGGGGAGTGACTTCTAGGATTAATAAAACAAGTTAGAGTAAGATAGGGAATTGTGGGGTTTTGTTGGGCTTGTTGGGATCAGTCAGATAGAGGGCACTGTTTGATATGTAAATTTATATTCCAAAATTATGAAATAATTCATGGTCATAGTAGACATGTATAGCTTTCCATTGATATAAAATATGCATCACTTAGAGGTCTGTAGAGGCAGATAAAAATTCTGGAAATAAGGCTACATTTTTCTGGAAAAATTCTGGGCAGAGGTTGAAGATTATTAAACTGGGAGTGATTCACGAATTCTGGGTGAAAACCAATATTTTTTATTACAAATATACATGCTAAGGTTTCCGGGCAATTTTCCGGAACCTCGTTTTGATTTTTGTGGAATTAATTATGATTTTTCAAAGTTAAACAGAAAATTCTGCCCAGAAATATTACAGCAGCGTTTTTGAGAAAATAAAGGGATGTAATTGGATTAACAAGTCCACCAGAGGTAAAAAGGGTCGGTAGTGGCTGAAATGTTCCCTAAGATATTATTTACGAGGTACTAATGCGATAATACTATTATAGGATATCCGGGAAAAATCGGAGACGTCCGACTGGCAAGTTTACCGCCATCCAAATGGACTAAGGTACGGACGCGTAACACGTAACACTAACTCGATGCTTATGGTATGCTTATATGTGATGGATAATTTCATAGACTAAGACTCGGTCTTAGATCACTGTTTATACATTCAGCTTTACACGGGTTATAGTCTTGATAATGCCGTTGAGTTTTCCTAACGCTGAGGACACGACATGCTATCGTGGCACTGGTTAGTGCAAACAGGGATGCCTTTACATGTGCTGTGTGCTATGTACTGTGGATATGTTAATCTTGCATCTGCTTTGTGTGCTTATGTATTGATTATCGCTGTTATGTCATGAATATCTGTCATACATATATTGTTTTGCATGAGCATGAGGTTAACTAGCTACGAGAGGTTCAATGGTAATTGAACCTCACCACTATAGCTTCGGTGGTCCGGAGGAACTAGGACCGAGGACAAGGGTAAACAAAGACGCGTGAGGACACGGGCGGAGGAGACTGTTATAAATTATTGTATCACCGTATTATTAAATATTCGAATAATTGTACCACTGTAATAACAACCAGACACCAGCAGTGAAGGTTTATCAGATACTCGCTCTTTTAAATTATTCCGATTCTCTACTCTGACCAAACTATTTTAAAAACACTTTAGAAAATTGGGATGTTACACCTATACTCTCTTTTTTTTTGCTCAAATAGTACCTATACTCTCTTAAGTTTGAAGTACCTATACTTTTTAAATTTGTCTCATTATTAAATCCTTTAACTTACTCTGTCGTCATTGTTAGCCCTGTACAAAGCTACTAAGCTAAAAAAGCAAAGTTACACAGAGAAAATGATGCTAACAGAACAAAATTGAAGGATTTAATAAAAAGAAAAAATATATAGCTACCAAATTAAAAATTTGGAAAGTTGATCTTGACATCAACTTGAACTATACAGCTGATTGCTACATTTTCTTGTCAACCTATTCATAATCTGTATTTTATGTTTTACTAGGATGAACACCATACTGTAACATCTCATTTTCAAAAGCAGTATATATATATTTTTTCATCAGAGTAGAGCATCGGAGCGATTGAGTAACTGATATTTATATTCAAAATGCCCTAAGTCTGACTGATTACAGTAGTGGTACGTTATACCGAGTGTTTTCAAAGTAAATAACAAAAGAAGAAAGTCTTCATTGAGTCCCTATGCGTGCCGCTTGCCTTTCTCCTCGATCCTCGGTCCTCTTGACCCCGACGCTATGTTAAGAGCGAGGTTCAATGCCCATTGAACCTCGGGTAATGATTAACCTCATGCTCAAGTAATACAAAGATATATGGATGACGATATTCATGACATTACAGCAAAGAATCAATACATAAGCACACAGCAGATGCAAGATTAACATATCAACAAGATACATAGCACACAAAAGACATGTAAAGTTACCCATGTTTGCACTAACCGACGTGCCACGGCCCCATCGTGTCCTCGGCGCTAGGAAAACTCAACGGCATTACCAAGATCAGTAACCCGTATAAACAAAGCTGAATGTATAAATGAACTAAGACAGTCTTAGACACGGTGCATGACCCAAGACAAAGTCCTGTCCATGACTCTATGAAATAGTCTATCACATATAAGCATACAATAAGCATCAGAGTTAGTGTTACAGTACGCGAACGTACCTTTCACCGTGTAGTTAGCAATATGTCCGACTCTTTAATCTGACCCCGGACTTCCCGGATATCCTAACATATCACCATAGTACTTAGAATAATATCCTAAGGGATATTTTCACCTCTATTTACCTCTCTACCCTTGGTGGATTTGTTATTTACAATTTTGCCCTTACATTTATTTAAAAACGCAGTGCAGTATTTTCTGGGCAGATTTTTCGGTAACTTTGAAAAATCATAATTAAATCTACAAAAATCGAAACGAGGATCCGTAAAATTCCTCGGAATCCTTAAGATGTCTATTTTCAAGTAAAAATACTTTTATATACCCAGAATTTATGAACAATTCCAAGTCTTCATCTTTCACAACGTTGCCCAGAATTTCGTTCAGAAAAATAGCCTAACTTCAACTGATTGTATTTCTTTGTACAGGAATCAAAATGGTACATATTATATATATTTGGAAATCCCTTCATATCTAATTTATTTCTGGAAAGTTTCATGATTTATGGGCTTCATTTTCAACACAAAATATTAGCATTTCTATCGCTGTTTGCCCAGAATTTTCACCGAAAATTTTGCAAGAATTTCGCTACTTTGATCTTCAACTTTCAAGAATTTTGCTTTATCATATTCTCTATCATATTTTCAAAATAAAGACATATTTAACCATAAAAACATGAAATCAAAACTACTTGGAAGATTTGAAGATCAAACATAAACTAACTATGAATTTAAAACTTAGAACTCAAGAACAAAAAGACTTACCCTTGAAGAACTTCCTCCTCCTTCTTGCTCCCTACTATGATTTTCTCTCTACTCTTGCTTCTCTAAAACTCACCTATTTGGTTGAGTTTGGTGTGAAGAATGAAGTGAACCCAAACCTCCTATTTATAGGTGGAGATTTAGGACACAAATGGAATTTAATTTGCCCATCTCTCACCCTAGCCATTGGATGCAATCTACTTTACAAGAGTTGATCTCATCCCTTCATGTGATTAGAAAACCCTAACTTAACCAACAAGTTTAGAAAACTTAACCTCTAAGTTTTGCTTCATGAAGACTCTGGGGACAACTCATTAGTGATTCTAGTTACTCTAGAAGCTTTAGTTTACTTTAATGAAATCTATTTTTGGTTGCTTGATCAATCACCAACACTTTTAAATTCTATGTATGTATCTTGATTAGCAGTTGGATATCAAGATTTATGGTCTAATTAGATTTCCCTGGTTGTACTAAGCTTATTTTTCAACGTTTGCAAAAATAGCCTTTACTAGCTTACTTTCGAGGTTAAATTATGTGGGTTCAAGATAAGTCCTTATATTTTCTCCAGGTTCCTACTTCTTCACAACTATTTAAATTTGTATAAATTCTCACTTTATTTGTTGTTTTGAGTTCTTCTGTATACATAAGATATTTACTTGATTTCAAACCATTATCAAATTTGCTTTAATTTAATTTTTCTCTCTTTTATCCTCTTCCATTTCAATTAATGCATTATCCTATCATCTTCCAATTTTTCCCCTAATTAAATGCTTGCATGTGCTTGCTTTAATAATATCTAGATTACAAAATCACTCCATTTCCCTACACACACACATACATTCACCACCTCCCCTTCATCTTTTTTATATATTCAATATGTGTTTTATTTATCACAAAATCAAGAAGAAAGTCCTCTCATTGGTTGATAAATTTTCACAAGGATTTCACTTTATGAAATTAAATTAAAGCCTTAGGATTTAACTTTACTAGATTTAATCCAACCCTTTAATTTGTGCTAATCTCTTATTGGTCCAATTAATTTCATGAGGATTAAGAATATTTTCTTGATTTATCATTGGCCAATTCAATTTCACAAGGATTTGGCTTTATGAGGCTTAATTAAGGCCTTTGGATTTAGCTTTATTAAATTTAATCTTAGCCCTCCATATCTAATCTTAATTAGCATCCCTAATAAAGTAGTTAAGTGTAATTGTTAAAATATGATTGGTACTAAGATTAATTATGATCATTAGAACTACTTATATGCTAATCTTAGTCCTTTATTAGCCATTAATTACTTAACTAATCACTTTCTAATTGTTGATAATTTTCTTAATTAGGATTAATCATTTTCTCACAACTATTTCATTGACATTGGTATTTTATGTCCCACATATCATATTAAAAATCATGGGGCAACTTATGCTCCCCAAAATTATATTTAATTTTGCTTCATTATTTTTTTCAAGGAAAATAATCCCAAAAATTCCTAAAATTAGAGACAACATACTTTCTAATTTTCAATAAATATTTTATTGCCTCTTGGGATTTATCATAATATTTTCGGGCATTTCATGGCCCATAATTGCATTTAGGGATTTTGACACTTTAATCCCTCTAATTTCATTAGAAATTTCCCTAGACAATAGAATAAGTATCATACAAGGTTTTAAAACCACATATTCACCTATATTCGAATAGGTATTATTTCCTAAAATATAATATTCCAGATAGATAATTATCCGGGTATTACACATACGACACAATATCCTTTCTTGGCACGATTGCAACAGGTGTACAATGACATTAAAGAAGTCTCCATGCAGATGCCTGAGGGAATTCTTGGTTCAACAATGCCATCATATCCTTTTACAATTGACAACACAAATCTTTCACAGTTTATTCATTTAAAGGAGCTAGATATATGTTGGCTTAAACTTGGAGTCCTGTAAGTAAATTTTTTGCCTTTCATTTAATCATGTGATTTTTTTCGTTTTATATATTTAGCAATTCATTTATCTTTTTAATTCCATCATAGTTTCTTCCACAACCTATGCATGCAAATCGGAAAAAATGAGTCATATGGATTGTTATGTCCATCGAACACATCAAGGAGCCACAGTACCTTGGAATTAAGGACATTTTATGTGGGTTCTACAATGGCAGAGTCGAAATTACCTTGTTATCTAGCATCGATTCATGAAGGGTACTTATTTTAGTTTTGTCTATTTAAAATGTTTAAGAATAAATTGTCTTGTTATCTTAACTTAATCTTATTTTGTATGTGTTGTTTTAGTTATCATTATACTTTGTGTGTTGTTTGTCCACCCATTAACTCCGTCTATTGGTTCGATTCCATGGGTGGGAAGCCACACAAAGAAATAAAAACAATGTTCAGCAAGTAAGTAAACTTTTTGCATAATCATTGATATTCTTGAATTAAATGAATTGTTATAATGTTTGCTCATTTTCATTTTAATGATAGTGCACTAAAGGCATATAGATTGATTTCTGGGATTAAAGTTGGTCCAACTAGAGAACCGACGTGGGTTTATCCGATAGTAAGTAGTTTGTTTCAATTCAAGTTATTTCATTGACAGTGGAATTTGACATGCCTTTATTCATTAAAAAAGAATTCAATTAACCATTTGCTTTTGCTTTATAGTGCCCTCAACAACCAGGGAATTGGGAGTGTGGATACTACGTTATGCTCTACATGTACTCCATCATTTAGAGCGGACGTACTTCAGATTTTGAGGAGGTACTTGCTCCTTCATTCTCAAATGATAATATTTTTTGAAGTTGTACTTTAGTTGTGTAATTAATTCATTCACTTGATTGATTTAATTTATACCTTGTTTTCCATTTTACAGATTTTTGGTACTAAGGATGCCTACTCGAAGGAAGAAATCGATTTGGTTCGAAACCTGTTGGCTGGGCATCTTCTTCAACACATAGATGATTGAAGTTGGTCTTTATATTGCATAATTAGTAGGAGGTAGCTAGACAACTTCTTGACGTTTTGTGTTGATTATTGTACATAGAAGAAGTAGTAGTAGTTTCAGAGCAAATTGGTTAAGATGAATTGAAGTTAGCCACTTACACTTTGTTGTTACTACTTTGTTACCTCTATGTCCAAATTCATCATGAACTATCTGTCTTGATGAATTAGTTACATGCGTGTATTCTGTTTTTGTCTTACACTTTGTTGTTACACTTTCGTACCAAAAATATAAGGTTAGCTGAGTTAACCTTTTTAGCAAATGTGTGTTGTTTTAATTTATCACATTATGGTAATTGTTGCCTCGCGATGTATATAAAGGTTTTTGTAAGGGCAAGGAATCAAACGAAACAAAAGATGAGAAAAAAACAAACAAACAAACACTTTAGGCATCTAATTATATTAATTAGATGCCGAAAGTATAACTTACAGCGCCTAATTTTATATAATTAGGCTATAAGTCACACTTTAGGCGTCTAATTTCTAGTATTAAACGCCTAAAGTATAGCCATTTAAGCCATTTCCAGCATACTTAAGGCGTCTAAGAATTAAATTACGACGCCTTAAGTCTTGACTTACGGCGTCTAATTTTAAGTATTAGACGCCATAAGTTTTCCATACTATGCCCCTAAATAGACGTCCCTCGAAAATAGGACGTTAAATGTAATCAAAATAGGACGTCGTAGCCCTATTTTGTAGTAGTGAAACTTGAGACTGCTTTTCTTCCAAATAGTGGTTCGGTGAGGAATCAATAAATGATGATAGAAATATCATCAGGAGGAGAAGAAAATGAAAACAAAAATATTATTTGGGAGAGATTTTTATTGCATTAGCAATTGCCGACTTATAGATTTTTATTTGACTGGGAATTATTCCTTCATCTTGAATAAGCCAATCATAAGAAGCCATACCGTCAATTCGAATGATCAATCTGTTTGACTTTGTCTTAATTTGATACATCGATTATTCTTTATTCGTTTTGTTTTATATTTATGGTTGTTAATTAATGGAACTTTGGAAGCTTATCTTTAAAAAATTTCAACAGCGCTGTGTTGGTCCATTAATACTTGTACACTTCTGATCTTATTTTCTTAATAATTTTTTGTTTTCTAAATATCTAAATTTAAAAAATGAATTCGTTTGCGCGTCCGTCAAATCAATGTTTTTGTAAGCGTAAGTTCAGGGATGGACAAACCCACTCCAATTTTATTATTATTATTATTTTGGTAAAACCAATAAAAATTTCCCCTCCCCTCCAATTTCCTCATACCAAACAGCTCCTAAAAGGATTATAATATGATTTCTTTCTCGTTAAATCAACCCCATGAATAAACGCGCTTAAAATATGTATATATAAAGAGCTTGACCTCTCAAATTAATGTGGTTATTTTATATTATATATATATATATATAATTCTGACTATAATTAATAATTCATCGATCAATAATTTTATTTAAAAGTCTATATAAAAAAAGAAGGGAAAAATGGCGAGCGAGAGAGGACGTAAGAAGGGAAAGAGAGTGGCGGCAAGGAGGGATCCGGGGGCGGCGACGGGGACGGTGAAGGTGGGAAGGAATCGAAGGCCTGTAGCCATGATGACGGTAGTAAGGGCTTTGCTTTCGGGAAAAGTTCTGACAGAGAGGGCAGTGTAGAAGGAGGTCTTCATCCGAAACAGAGTGCTAAGTCGGGGAAGGGTGCATCCCTATCCTATCGAGATAAGCTGCTTTCGCCTGGTTGCGCAGGCTTTCTAGTGCAACATTCTGAGGAAGATGACATTATGCAGGGATGGAAGGACTACTTTAACAGGATGAATGAGAAGGACTCCCAATGTGATCTAGAGGAGTCGGATGAGGAGGATAGCCGGACGCGAGTAGGATGGAGGGTAAGCCTGGGAAACTAACCTTTACTGCTGAGGAGTATTCGGCATGGTGTCTACCATGGATGAACTCCCTTATAATTAAAATTCTGGGTGCTACTTTCCCTACGTATGTGGTTCGTGATCGGATTAACCGTATGTGGCGTCCAAAAGACCCTTTGAAACTAATTCCGTTGAGCAACGGGTACTATATAGTCTCCTTCTCTAATAAGGAAGACAGAGCATACGCCTTTCAAGAGGGCCCGTGGATGATTGAGGACCATTATCTGACCGTGCAGAGATGGCGCCCCAATTTTAATCCCCATAAAGCGGATCTCCAGTGTAATATTGCCGCCTGGGTTCGCCTGCCGGATGTCCCCTTTGAGTTTTACAATGTGGAATCGTTGCGCAGGATTGGAAACATGATAGGTAGGATGATAAAAATTGATCGCTCGACCTCAATCTATGACAAAGGTGGGTTCGCACGTATCTGTGTGGAGATTGACTTGAAGAAACCATTACTTCCTACATACTTGGTTTTTGGAGATGAGCGCCCAATTATCTATGAAGGGCTTCACCAAGTTTGCTTTAGGTGTGGAAAGTATGGACACCAAAAAACTAGATGCCCAATGAATGTAGCCCAGGATTATGTGCCATCAACTGTCAATGTGGTCGAGAAGGAGAACGCAGGTAGTGATGGTGGAAATTCATTGAAGAAGGGTGATGAAGGCATGACGACGGAGGCTGGAGGAAATAACGCAGGGAAGGTTGATACGACGTTGCAGGCTGATGTTCCAGGGACCGTCGGTAGATCAGATTCAGTTGCTGGGGCTGCGGTTGCTGATGATAGCCCATTTGGGAAACTCAGAATTCTTAGGCGGGATTTCCGTGGACACTTTACTATGGCTGCTACCAAAAAAGAAATTATTAAGGATCCGTTGTTGACTGAAATTGTGAAATCAACGGAGGATATGAGGGATTTGGGTCAGGTTAATGCAAAGAGGGAATCAGGGACGAGTTTTAATGCGAAGCATGAATCAGGGACGAGTTTTAATGGGAAGCATGAATCAGGGACGAGTTTTAATGCGAAGCATGAATCAGGGACAAGTTTTAATGAAAAGAAAAAATAGTTGACCAAGGATGTGGCCCCACTCAAATCTGAATAGGTCCAGGTTGGCACTAAAAGAAAGAGTGAGAGCAAGGGAAGAATTAAGGGGAAAGAAAACAAACCCCCAGCAAGGAATAGAGTGTCTCGTACTCCTAAAGTGGGCCAAGTTTTGGAGCCCACAAATTTAAACTCCTTTCAAGTGCTATAGGAATTGGGGGCCCAAGCGTGTGCCACAACGCAAATGGCCAATTTTATTCCCAATGAATGCCATAAAGACGTCCAGGCATCGCTCCAAGGGGAACCGGATATGGAGATTAATGTGGAATCTCCGAGTCTGACGCTGGGCCCAAGGGAATCTCAGGATATGGGCACTCAAGTAGGAACAACAGTGCTGGGACAAACTCCACCAGTTGATGTGACCATGTATGAACAGGATAAGGCCGAGGGGAAGGCTGCCAAACCCCAACACCCACCTACTGTTTCCCAATGAATGCCTTGATATGGAACTCTAGGGTACTGGAGCATTAAGCTTTCCCTGCTCTAGTTCGTGAACTTAAACATTACTACCACCTGGATTTTATTGCTATTGTAGAAACAAGATGCAATAAGGACGATTCAAGAGAAAGAGCATCAAAACTGGGTTTCAATCACATAGAAATTGTTGACTGTGAGGGGTACAGTGGCGGTATTTGGTGTCTATGGAATCATAATATTTCCTCTATTTCTTTGTTAGAACGGCATCATCAATTTATTCACTTGCAAGTTAATGGAACAACGGGCTCTTCCTGGATGTTTACTGTAGTATATGCTAGACCATCCTGCATCCCCCGACGCATATTGTGGGATAACCTCTCTCGGATAGCCTCATCAGTTCGGGGTGCCTGGTTGGTAGGCGGGGATTTTAATGGTACCTTATTACTAGGAGAGAGATACTCAACGGCCACATTTCGATGTTCTGTGGATCGGGATTTCCTTAAGCTGGGTTGACATGCATGAGATGAGAGACATCGGGTTTGCCGGACCCAATTTTACTTGGAAGCGAGGCTCTCCGAGGCAAGGCTAGACAGGATGCTTGTCAATGAGCAATGGATCAATCGCTTCCCCAATGCTTCAATATCCCATCTCCCTTTCTATAAATCAGACCATAGGCCTCTCCTTCTCCGTCTTGATACCTCTCAGAATTTAGCCAGGCACAATCAATCGTTTCGCTTCATTGCGGCGTGGGTGCTCCATGAGAAGTTTGATGAATTTGTCCGCCAGGCTTGGTGTCCGATACCCCGTGGCTTCAGAATATATCTCAATTCACTAATGCTTGTTCCACGTGGAATAAAGACGTTTTTGGCCACACACAGGGAAGGAAGAGACAGCTTTTACGCCGACTTGATGGGATAAATAGGGCTATCTCCCGGGGCCTTCACCCAAATATGAAGAGTTGCAGCTAACTATTTGGAAGGAACTGGAGGATGTACTTCTTCAAGAATCCCTCATCTGGGCCCAAAAGGGAAGAGCAAATTGGTCTTTGTACGGAGATCGGAACACCCGCTATTTTCATGCTCGAGCCAATCAAAGAAGGAAGACTCAACGATTGGAAGCTATTAAAAATAATGAGGGTGCATGGGTTTATGATTCCACGGTGATCAAAGGCATGGCTACCACTTTCTTCTCAAATCTCTTATCTGAGGATAATGCTATCAGGCCACCTATTAACTGCACCATGACTTATCCTTGTGTCGAGGAGGGGTTGTTAAGATGGTGTAACAAAGAGATTTCCGAGTCCGAAGTGAAAGAAGCAATCTTTTAGTATTGGGGCCCTTAAATCTCCGGGCCGGATGGTTTCAATGCTTTGTTTTATCAGAACCAATGGGTACGGTATGCACATCTGTGACAAATTATGTGAAATATATATTTTCTAATCCCACAGGTCATCAAGGAAGTGAATGGGACTTTGATTGTGCTAATTCCAAAGAAGGATCATCCGGAGTCTTTTAGGGAATTAAGGCCGATCAGTTTATGTAATGTAGTCTACAAAGTCTCTCCAAAATCTTGGTGAACAGGCTGAAACCTATTTTACCCCAGGTGATTGCTCCAAATCAATGCAGTTTGTCCCAGGGAGGCACAACAGTGACAACATCATTGTGGCTCAAGAGGTTATCCACACTATGAGGAATCTTAAACAGAAACAAGGTTGCCTAGCAATCAAAATTGATCTGGAGAAAGCCTATGATCGTGTCAATTGGAGGTTCCTGGTAAGCTGTCTACAGGAAATTAACCTCCCAAGGCATATATCTGAGGTAATCGGTCAGTGTGTATCTAATTCCAGCATGCAGCTGTTATGGAACGGTGACAAAGCGGAGACTTTCCACCCATCCAGGGGAGTCAGGCAGGGGGATCCACTCTCACCATATCTCTTTGTTATATGTATGGAAAAGCTGGCCCATCTTATTCAGACTGCTATTCATGATGGACAATGGAAGCCCATCAAACTCATAAGAACTGGGCCCCCATTTCTCACCTTGTCTTTGCGGATGACATTATCTTGTTTGCAGAAGCCTCCATGGAGCAAGTTTCCACTATTAAGGCCTGCCTGGATTCTTTTTGTGCGAGCTCGGGGCTAAAAATCAATCATCAGAAAACTCGCGTATATTTTTCTGAAAAGGTTAATCATGTGAGACGAAGTGAGATGTGTGAGGCTCTTGGTTTTTCTATCACGAATGATCTGGGCAAATACTTGGGTGTTCCACTCCACCACAAGCGTGTGACCAAGGAGTCATTTCATTATGTAGTGGATAAGGTGAAAACAAGATTATCCAACTAGAAAGTCAAAGTCTCTCTTATCAGCCGGGAGGTCCACTCTTATCTCATCAGTGACTACGGTAATACCAGGGTATGTGATGCAAACCTCATGTTACCGGCTAGCACGTGTGAGACACTGGACCAGCACAATCGTAAATTCCTTTGGGGCTCCACCGAGGACCAGAGGAAAATTCCCTTGGTTGCATGGGATGTGGTTTGCAAACCTAAGGCAAAGGTGGGCTAGGGCTTCGTCATACCAATCATTACAACAAAGCCTACCTTATGAAGATTGGATGGAATCTTATGACTAGACGAGATGATTTCTGGGTGAAAGTATACGCAACAAATATAACTGTGGCTCGGACATGATTCCCAAAATTGAGATGGGTAGACCTGGGTCTAATTTGTGGAGCGGGATCAAGCGTACATGGAAACGTGCAAGAAGGGTTTGAGGAA
The DNA here is from genome assembly GCA_019022655.1 of Acacia acuminata. Lineage (NCBI taxonomy): Eukaryota > Viridiplantae > Streptophyta > Magnoliopsida > Fabales > Fabaceae > Acacia > Acacia acuminata. The sequence continues at coordinate 2,560,812 of JAFJYI010000100.1, read as the reverse complement.
TTGCCTAATGGGCAGTTGAGATGGAAAGGGAATAAGGATGGTGTCTTCTCATTTAAATCAGCCTACAGCACACTCACACAAGATACGGCTCAGCCTGACCCGATGTGGGGAACATATGGAAGCTTAAAGTGCCTGAACGGTGCAAAATGTTCTTATGGCTCGTTGCTCATAAACGGCTTCTTACGAACGCGTCTCGATGCAAACGTGGCCTAAATTCTGATGGTTATTGTCCGGTGTGTAATGGGGCATTAGAAGACTTACAACATGTGCTTAGGGACTGTCCAACTACCCTGGAGTTGTGGCGCCAAATCATCCCTCAGAATAGATGGCGGACATTCAGCTCGTCCCAATTTGAATCCTAGCTTTGGTGGAATCTTCATGCACGAGGTGGGAAAAAACACACTGAGGAGTGGAGACAGTTCTTTGTTATCACATGTTGGTGGTTATGGCGTCGTCGGAACCTCACTGTGTTCAAGGTAAGAAGGTGTCAAATTCTCAATTAATTATCAGCGTCTCTGCGATGGTGAGAAGTATACAGGGGGCTCGAGATCGTCTCTCTCTGGGACCAATAAGCAACAGGTAGAGTCTCAACATGGAGAAAATGGCGAAGCCGCCACCGGATGGGTTAAGGTGAACACCGATGGAGCTTTCTCCCATGTTTCTCCCGGCGTTGCTAGCGGAGGGATCATTCGTGACGAACTTGGGAACTTTTGCAAGGCTTTTCGTTTAAAGGGGAGGAGGGGGATAGTCCGACGGCGGAGCTGTGGGGATGTATTCACGGGCTCAAGATTGCTTGGGATACGGGGTTCAAACCGATTATCCTCGGAGACCGATTGCGTGCAGACTGTTAGCGTTAATCAAAAATCCTGTGAATGAAGCACATGAAGACAGGGGTCTAGTGGAGGAGATCAAGTGCATGCTGACTAGAGAGTGGACCGTTGAGGTTAATATTATCGAGAAGATGGGCTAACGCTGCCGCGGATCACTTAGCCAAATTGGGTTTATCTTCGATGCCGATTACAGGTTGTCTCGCAAGCTCCCGTGGCGTTGAACAGCTCCTCGAAGTGGATAACACTTAGATAATTTTTGGCTTCTCATTTGTATAAAAAAAAAAAAAAAAAAGTTATAATTTCAAAATACAGTTAATGTTTAAGTAAATTTATTTGTCAGAATAGTGAGTTATTCATGATAAATAAATAAAAAATAGTTCAATAATAATATTTGTCGCCTGATGAAATATGTGGGGGTTATTTGTCTGTACTGATAACTTTCTTATGTTCCTACTCCAAAATTTTTATAATGCATATGAAAGAAATATGCTAGTGAGAAGTATTTATATTTTCTTCCTATCCTAAGCATAGAAGCTAATTATGAAGTTGATTTTGGTCATAAATGTAGGACCTCAATCCTTTTTATCTCTTATACTTCTCATTTTTCACTTAACTAATACATAACTTATGAATTAATATATAATCCAATGCAAAAATAAAATAGTATTTTAGAGAGATCATGTCATTTTGCTGTAATTAATTTTGCTAGTGCAATTTCCTTAGACTAGCTAAGTTAGTTAAATAACTCATATGTTAAGGGTTGGAGGAGTGATCTGGGTCCTTAGTATAACACCAATTTAACTGCACTTGTTAACTTGTGATTTATTGACACAAACTTTTGCAAGATATGTATCTTCCGTATGTACGCTGATGCTATATATGAAGAATCTGCTAGGTAATTGGACCCCTTAAAATTATCAATTTTCTTTCTTCACATTTGGACATATATAGTAGCTGGTTTCAGCTTATTAAGGAAACTAGGACAAGTCACACGTTTGAAAGAGCCAAAGAAGATTAGGTGTAAAAATATTTGTTGCAAGTCTATCTTACAGCTTTAAGTTGGGGCCGGTCAATTTTAGTCATTATTTATTAATGTTTTATTTTAACATTACAGTTCCTTATACATCCAAGAAACTCGAACGAAACATCAAGAATTGTACAAAGCAATCACAAATTTACTACAGCCAAAATTGACCTCAGCGCAAATACAGAAGTGAGACTGTGGGCGAAACATCATTAGAAAATGTAGTGAAACAAAAAGCGTTTGTGTTAACGCTAAAGCTTATGTTCCGCATATGGTATTGATTGCCTCTAAAGAATTGGTCCCAGGTAGATTTGAAAATGACGACCACGCTGGAAATTCATGATATGTTGGCATAGGATAACTTGGGGGAAGACTAGGAAATAGAGACTCAAAGTTAAGCACATTAATTACTTGCCTTATTGACGGCCTTTGATTATAATCTGGATGAGCACACCAAGACCAACAGTCATCAGGCATTTGATTTGATCATGGTCAAAATCTCCATCTAGTCTTGAATCAACTGCTTCAAGAAGTTTTCCGCTCCCATAGAGTTGCCATACCCAATTAACTATGAGAGGGATTACATAATCAATTGTATTCTGATTTATATCAATTGTATTCTGATTTATAGGAATCCCTGATTTGTAGGGATTAAGAATAATCTTCATTAATAGTCATTATTAGTCATTATGAGCCATTACTATTAGGGCTCTCTTATCTTCTATATATATATATGTAACGTTTGTATGTGAATACAGGACACAACATTCATTCTTTCTATTTTGCCAAGTCACATGGTATCAGAGCTCAGGTTGTGTCCTCTCTAAAATATTTTTTTCTATACACATTTTTTTAGGTTTTCTCGTTCTTCCCTCGTCACCTCCAGTTGTTTTTCTTCTCATTTTCTTGAGCCTATTCTCTCGATCTCGAGACCTATTATCTCGATTGATCTTGTTTTTTTTTTTCTCTTCTCGTTTTCTCGACCTATTATCTCGATTGATACTATTTTTTTTTTCCTCGTTTTCTCGAGACCTATTATCTCAATTGATCCTATTTTTTTCTCCTTGTTTTCTCGAGACCTATTATCTCGATTGTTCCTATTTTTTTCTCCTTGTTTTCTCGAGACCTATTATCTCGATTGATCCTATTTTTTTTTTTTTTGGAGTTAACTTGGTCTCCCTCCAAGAGAGAGTTAACATGGTCTTCTTCATCTTTCTTTTACATAGTCAATTGTATTCTGATTTATCTTCTAATCACTTTTGTTAACCATTTGGTGTTGGTCCTTGATGAGACCTTTGAAGTATTTTTTGGTCCGTCACTTGTGAGACCGTTTGTTGCAGACATAGCCAGTTCATCCTACTCAGTTTCATGAACTCAAGTTCCTCTGAATAGAAACTCCATGCTTCGATCCTGTGCGTTGCAAAATATGTTCCTGTGGCTGCTGAGAAACCAAAAGTAACCCATTCAGGCATGTACTTTGTCAGGTCAACTATATAATGAACATGTTGCCTCATAGTCTTGTTAGATTGATCAAAACCCGTAAACGAGATGCTTAAATTATGTGTACTTGCATTATAGCTGATGATAGCCTCATTTCTTCTGCCTCCTTTGATATTGGCCCACCAAGGCATAGTTGTATTAGATTTCATAGAATTGATATTGACACCCACATGTACTTCTCGAGGATCCCAATCATTGTGAAATATATCAAACTCAACAGCAACGAATGGATGATCTATTGAATTAAGCATCGTTTCTTCACCTCCAATAATCAGACCCATAGCACCTTCTCCCGCTTTTGGAATATTGGGAAGCTTTGAACCTTTGGGGGCTAAGAAGAACGCCATGCCATCGCCAAATTTTGTGTTGCACATTGAATCAATCACAAAGGTGAATTTGGTGGTGAAATCTATGAGTTTCCCGGTGGCTTTGTCCCACAGATGCATTGGTTGGTGATATGTCACTCGACCGACACTATCATTGTACTGAGTTACCAAGTCGATGGATCTTCCTACCAGGCGAGCTGATCTTCATCCTGGTGGAAACTGGTGAAACTAAAGCTCAAGGAAAAGGCATCGGGTATCAAGAGGAAGAAAATTGATAATACCAACATCTTAACCTGCTCAAAATTTTCGGAGTAAAATCTCTATGAAGACGAAGTCAAGAAACTTGCGAATGTTTTTTTCTTCCCCACGATGATTCAGTGAGATGTTCCTTTATGGCTCGCACAGCGTCCATCAATGGTCCTTGCATTCACAGTTGTAATCTTAATATTAAAACCAAATTTACAATTTTAATATATTCTGTCATGTCATGTCCAGCTAATTAATCAAGTTAAAGCTAAGGATTTGCTTTTGTTATTGGCTCCATTCGGAAAGTCATGATCTTGCATTAGCAATTGCCAACATATATAGATTTTAATTTGAATTATCTTTTTCTTGTTCTTCCACCATCTGTAACTATATATTGCTTAAACAAACGGAAGTTAAATGATAGTTGTTTTGAGGAGGTATTGTAGGAAGAAAGAAAATAAGTTTTGCTCTTTTGCCTTGTGTATTCCTCGATTGACAACGTTCATTTCTTTATGTTTATTGTGTATTTGGATTTTGTCCTTGTCTTAATTCTCTCTTTTCTTTTTCTTTTCTTTTTTTTTGGTAAAATTGTCTTTATTCTTTGTTGGGAAGCAACTAAATTTTGTTGGGTTTTGGCATCATGAGGATAGTGACTATTTCGATGGAGGAGAAAATTTCTGGGGTGGGGAAGCCCAAGCTCAAAACCAACATGCTTGGATGTATTTTCTGCCTTTTGTTGATTTGACATAATCAGAAATTGATGAAATGTTTTATTTGACTTATGGGTCCCACATGCACAAACCCCCCCCCTTTTTTTTGACATAATGAACCAGACTCTCTTCACCCTTTGATCTGATTTGGCATGTATTAGGCTCCATAATTTGTACTTAGGCATGGCCTAATTTGAATTTTAAACTTGGGATAGTGAATTTGTTCATTTACCCGTTTTTATGGTGGCTTTGACTAAATAAATTTCAAAATTAATCCATGACACTTGCAAGAGTTTTTTCTGTAATTAGCTTCTTCACCATATGAGATAATTTTTATAAATTTCTTAAACTAAAAAACATTCTTTAACTATTTTCCGTAAATTTATGATAAAATAGACCCTTAATTTTCAAAAGTTAACTTTCAAATTATTTACTGCACTGATAGGAAATTAAGCCTCTACAAAAACTTTATAAATTCTCAAACTGATTTTTTATATTTTTTTATGGACCTTTACATGATTTTAATAATTATATACTCAATTATTTCCTATAAATAATTCACTTGAAAATAGGCTTTTAGTCTTTTTTTTTTTTTTTCACTTTTGCCCCAATTACCGTCTCCTTGCTTGGTTCACTGGGTCTCCAACTTCTCACTTAATCTTAATTAGCCCATACTTATTTTACTTCATTTAGCCCGTATTCAAAATATATTATATTTTGAATTCTTCTCCATAGTTTTGTCCTCAGAAAAAATAGCTGGAACTTGGGCTAACAGGACTACAATATGATTTTTTTTTCCTCATTAAATCAACCACATTTAAAAGCATGTATGAGTTTATAAAGAACTTGAACTCTCAAACTAATTAGCTGATTTTGTTATATTTGAAAATAATTATCCATAATTAATAATTCATCGATCGAATACATATTTTAAAACTATAGTTAAGGATTTAGATTACAGTTAATGTTTAACTAAATTTATTTGCTAGAATAATAAGTTATTCAGGACAAGAACTAAAAATAGTTCAATTAATAATAATCTTTGCCCCTATCTTTAGAGTATCTTTGGTTGGAGGAGAGGGGACCTTCCCCTCATTTGCGAATTTGTTATAAGTCGCACATTGAGAGAGTTTCCATGAGAGAATGGCCTTTTATGGCCTTAAGTTCCCCCACCCAAACGGTTAGCTTTAGGTGTGTGGTTCTTCCAAGGACTTTTGCTTGTTATAGTGACGCTTTCATTTAGAGACCGCCTATCAGAGAGGGCTACATGGGAATGGCTCTACCTGGAGGGGTTGACTAGCAAGAGGCGGATGCTTTTATTGTGAGTCAGCCACCCGAAGAGGGCTACATGTGGAGGTGACCAGCAAGAGACCGATGCTTTCATTGAGAGACTGCCAACAAAAGAGGGCTACATCCATGTGGAAGGTTCTGACCAGAGGGGGTGACCAGCAAGAGACTGAGTGAAACATTGAGCGAACCATTGTAGTGTGGGGCTGGCATGCATGAATGAGAATGAATTTCGATAAGCAAAACTACACATTTGTTTCCTTGACTTTCTACGAAGTTTCAGTTTAGCCTCTTCTTAACTTTAAAAAACATATTTTTCAGTCATTTAACCTTAGCATTGTTTCGCAAATTAAATGATTTTTTTTTTTTTTTTGGCAATGGTCATTGTTATTTTTGACAATTAACCTACTTTTTCAGCATCTGAAAAGGTTTTTTCAATTTTTAAGATTTTAAAGTCAGCTTTTTTTTTTTTTTTTTTTTTTTTTTTCCGGTTAACAACTTTGGGATTAAAGGACTAACAAGTCACTGTATAACGTGAAGGGACTAAAATGATACTCTGTGTAAACTTAAAGGTCTAAATGTGTGCTTTTACTATTTTAATAAATTATGCAATCTGAATTAGGTGTCCTTTCATCTTAATTACAAAGGTTTTTTTTTTTTTTTTTTTTTTTTTTTTTTTTTTGAAAACGTATTAATTTGTGACAAATTTACTGCGCTTCACCATTTTAACTTTCTTACAAATTGGCTGTTTTTATAATCAGTGTACAAAGTCATCAGCTACACAATTCATAGCTCACTTTTTGAGCCCATTTCTTTACTAGTATAGAAAAGCCATTTTATATTAGTGAATTTCAGAGGTCGAAAACGTATGCCACGTATATATTACTAGGGAAAAATTGAAAATTTTCGGTCATAGCCCACCCCAGTTCCCCCTTCCTCAACCACTTATTATTTTTAGTATTTTATATCCGCTTGATGCTACCACCATCATTAATTTAATCCCAACCATTAAGAAATTAATTCCCACTACTACAGAAAATGGCTTTTGCTCCCCTAATTGGCGTCTTATTACTAAAAAAGGAAGTAAAAAAAACAAAAAAAAAAACACGGTGGCATTTTTGTAATTATCGGGTGACTTTTGGAGTCTAATTTTTATACTAGAACACCAAAAGTCCAGCTGTAGTGCCAAAAGCAAGTGAAAAGTGCGCCAAAGCGGAAACTAGGCCAAAAAGAAACCATTTTTGGAGTTTAGCTTTAATTATTAGACGCCCTAATTTTTTGTTTTTAACCAAAAACATACCCGAACCTCTTATTGTCTCCCGCGTGCCCGTCGATTTCTCACTCTCGGATTTCCTCTCAACCTTGTTTCGCCTTGTCTCTTCTCTCGCTCCACCGTTGCTCCGTCGTCCCCCTCTCCACCGTAGCTCCTCCGATCAACGTCCTCTCTCTCACCGTCCTCCTTGCCTCCTCTCTCACACCGTTGGACCTTCATGGTCCTTCCCATGGTCGTCGCCATGGACTGGTTGTCACTGTGGACACCGCCGCCTTTTCCTTGGTCGCCACCATTGCCTTTGTCGCCGCTGTTACCATCTCACCTTCAGGTATCTTCTTCCTCATCCCATTTGTGCTGAAAATCGTTGTTTCTCTTCTTTATTTAAAAACTAGTTGCTTCATGTGTATGCGTTTTAATTTTGCAGTATCATCACAAAATGAACTAATTAGCTCTCTTCTTGCAACTGAGGTATGTTAAATCTACCAGACTTGATATGGATTCTTCCTTCCCTCTCCTACATAATGCCTATCTGATTAAATTTTGTTGGGGGTCATTTTGGGGGAGGGTGGTTCGTATGTTCTTATTTTCTTACTCTATTGTCTCGAGTGAAAAGCATTTAATTGGGAAATTAGTTAGCTTCAAAATATAAATCCGGAATGATTTTGGAAGTCAAACTCATTGCTTTGCCAATAAGTCAAGACAGTTACGATACAATCAGTAAGAAGTGTGGCAGAGTTCTATACTTTTGCATGTCCTGATCTTGGCCTTTATACTCGTTATTTTATCCATGACAATCCTATTCTCCTATGTACGGATCCTTGAAATAACTTGAAGGTCTTATCGAGCACATTTGCGTCAGACTAACTGTTTGCTTCTGTTTTCTTACTAACAGAATTAGTATATGTTATCTTTATTACTGTATCAATTATCATGAAGTCATGGCAACTATTGATCAACATTTTTTACCATAGTCACTTTTATATTTTCAAGTTTGCACTGACAAATGTCAGATTACATGTCTAACATACACCCATAGATTTGTTGGTCATCTCGTCATTTGTTCTGTAGTGGTAGAGTGTAACCTGGAGTTGGAAGTCCTTATTTCCATAATATCCAAAGAAAAAGGTTCCTTAGAATTGATGCCATGTAATGTATTTCAAACACGATTTTTGGGTTGTGCACATTGGGTTTGAAACATTCATCATTATTCTCAACTACATTGATTAAGAACTAATTTCTGGTACATTTTATAAGTATGATTAATGCACAAATTAGGATAGGCAAAGGTTGAGCTACATTATTTTTCTTGCCATGTACTGCTCATATTTTGGGAGTGCTAAGATCATCTCCTATATATATGCATTTGATATCTTGTATAAGCAATGCAAGCCTGAAAGCAATTAATTGACCAAGAAATATCGATATTGGTGAATAAAATTATTAGAATATAATCTCTTAATAAATGTTTGTATATGTCATCTTTTAAGTTGTGTTCTTATAAAATACTGAGTATTCTATATGATCGATTAGTAGAACCAGAATTGGTACTTGTCATATACCTGTTCTACTTTTGCTTGTATTTCCATGGAGTGTACACTTGTTCAATTTGAAACCTGATTTTGTTGTTAGCATTGTATTATATTATAGGTTACAATGAATTCTGGGTAAACAACTTCTCTATTCTCTGCTATTTTCAATTTAGACTTCAGAATGTAATTGTCAAGGAAAATCCAGATTTTGTCAACTGGAAAGGGGGTAAACGACACAAATAGTTAACATGAATGAAGTCATTTTATGGTGGTTATGTTCATTTTATTTGGTCATGTTTCGCTTATATTACAATAATTAAGCACTAACACTAATTTATGGAAAGTGCCATACTCTAACAATTGAATGATTGTGCTTTAATTTCTCTATGTTAATTACATATTATCAGTAAATTCTGGTTTTATTTATTAAAAGGATAAGGAAACCATACCGGGAGATCAGCCATACTTCATGATTTGAGATATGGTCTAGATGGGTGGTGATATTGATGGTGATAACAAAAACAACAGAAATAAATACATGATTAGAATCGATTAATTGAGTCAACAAAGTGCTAATGATTTGCATCTGATCTGGGGAGCTCTAATTTCTATTTGTGCCGTAACAGAACTCCTAGGATAAAATATGATCTGAAGCCATAGGTTCGAGTGTTCAAATGGTAGTGATTAGTGTAACCATGCTCATGTGTAAAGTTAAATTGAGCTTATTAGTCTGTTCTAGGCTGTTTTATTAATCTTGTTATTCTGCTTCAGAGTTAAATATGTTGCTCTGCTTGTGGCTTCAACTTTTTTTTGAAACCTGATTTTGTTGTTAGTATTGTATTATATTGTAGGTTACAATTATTATACTTGATGTAGTTACTAATTAGTATAGTTGACGTAAACTTTTGATTATTCTTTAGGCTATTTTGCTAGTTTAAGCTGTTGATTCTGAGTATGGCTTCAACCTATTTATGATGGAATGTTGTTTATAATTCCTATACTTGATTTATTATTAATGTGCATATTTTTGCAATTGATTTTAACTTTTCATTCAAGCATTCTATTCAAGCATATCAAAAGAGCCATAGAATCATTAGTGAGAAAAAGAAGAGAAGAAAAATAGGAAGAAATAAAGGAAGAAGCACCTAGCTTCCAACAACACTCATAGGTAATTATGCTACCTTAAATCCATTTGTAGGCTTGGTTTTATTATTAGAAGCTTGTTATGGTTTCTAACAACCTCTTGGATATTTGCTGTCAAGAGGGAAAAGAGAAGAGAACAAGGGTCCAAGAAGAGAAATTTTAAGAAACCAAGCTTGTGATTTAGGTAAGTGGTGGATTTCATTGTTGTTATTGTTGATGACGTTGCTTGTGTTGTTTGTTATCTTTGTAATTTTTGGGAAGCATAGAAAATAGAGGGAGATGCTTTCCAATTTCATAGAAAGTATGGAAGCATGATTTAATATCAAAATATGATTAAAGGTGATTGAAGGTTGAAATAAAGTAGCTAATGAAATGAAACAATGAATAATCAATTTCTCCTTCCTTGTTAAAGTCCACTGTCGAAAGGGGCATGAAGAAGGGATTGGAGTTTCATGACTTTGATTCTTCCAATGAGTCTAAACGGAAAACTTGTGTAGGGTACAAGTGAGAAAACAAGTTTGGAAGCATTAGACATCAAAGTGAACATTTTGCCTCTTTATAAACTACATTTCAGTTTTGGCCTAGATGAAGGGCAAAGAAGTTGATTTTGCTTAATTTGAGCTTAAAAAGGAAATCTACATGAACATTATTGGGGAAGAAGCATGTTAGATTAATTTTTTAAGTCTATGAAATTGAAATTGTAAAGTTGACGTTTAATTGGCAAGTAGGAGTAGTTTTAAGATGTCAATGATTTCAAGGGTCTTAATGAACTAACAATGGATGTGTGATATTTAATTAGGGCCACTAGACAATGTGAAAGTTGAACTATAAGCTTGAACAATAAAGCTTCAAGTATGGAGGAATTCAAAGTAGGAGAAAGAAGTTAAAGTTTCAAGGTAGCAACTTTACCTTGTTGTATTTAAATTTTGTCTATGTTTTGTTATGCTTCTTAGCTTGCCATGAGTTGAATGACTATTTTATCTTGAACATGTTGAATGTTTTCTTGAATTTTTTCATGGCCATGATTGACAATTGCATGTTTTATATGCATGTTATTAATTACATGAAAGTTTTGGTAATGCTATTTGTTGATTTTTAATGGTAAATCATAACTTGCTTACTTGAATGCTAATTGTTTGCTATTGGGGTTCTTTGAATCTCACCCCAATAACTTACAATGCTAGCTTATGAACCTCAAAATGTGTAGAATCAAAATGAACATTATAAATGTGTTTTCTGTAAATGAACATTACTGGGTCCTCCTTTTTCTATTGTCTGAATGAAGATGGAAGAAGGCTTGCTTGTGACCCTTGAGAACTCACAAGAACAAATCTCTCACTTACTCGCGCTCTCTCTTTGAACTATTTTTCTCTAGCTTGTAGATGCAAAAATTTGGGCAATTTCTAAGTTCTTTCTGTTTAACTCTTACTTTATCTCTTGAAATAGAGGATAATGGAAAGTATTGGAAAATCAAAGGGTATGAGAAGGACTCAATGACACAACATTGCTTTCATTGGTGGTATGAGTTTTATTTATTTTTGGTTGGGAGCTAGAGAGGAACATTAATACAGATAAGAAAATCTGCTTTGACATAATATTAACTAAATTTTTTGATGGTAGACATAAGCAGGTCTATTAGCATTATGTGTGCCTTCTATGCTCGCTGGAACCTGCATTCAACCAAGTATTTTTAATTTTTGTCAAATTTTCTTCTGTAGTTAATCCTGTTCTGTGTGAGTCCTCACTCTTGAGAAAATTTAATCTCGTAAGTTCTACCTTCTTGGTCAAAGGTTTAAAGCAAACTATTGCACTCTCAAATCAGGTCAGTTGCTTTCATTTTATTCACACACACATATATTTTCCTCATATGAATACCTTCTAACTGAGTGACAACAACACTTGTCTTGTGGCTTCATGGTTTACCATTATGGATTTAAGTGTTTTTAATCTAGTCGTTGAGATTTTTCTATTGTCTTTCCTTTATTATTAGCCATCTAAACTACATGAACTTGATTAAAAAAGTGATGGCTTCATGGTTTACCATTACCATTGAAGTATATGTTAGTACGAATAATTATAGTGTTCTCTTTGTTGATGAAAGTGCTGGATTTAATAGATGATATTGTTGGAAATGTCAGGTAGTAATAAAATGGTACATAGTTGGATGAATGCTTTGAGAACTAGTGAAGAATATGAGAATGGAGTGGAAGAGTTTATTGAATTTGCTAGGAGGAATGTGGCTGCAAAAAATGGGATGTATTTTTGTCCATGTGTAAATTGTTTAAATGAGAGACGACGGGATATTTTTGATATAAGGGATCACCTGCTTTGTGAAGGAATAAACCTTTGATACACAACGTGGATATGGCATGGTGAGGAGGTAAGAACGGCTGCATCCCACGAAAATGAAGTTGAGGTAGATGATGATGGAATGGAGAGAATGATTCATGATGTTGAGGTCGAATCTTTTGCACAATCACGTGAATATGATAACATGCGGAGTGATGCAGAGACACCTTTGTTCCCTGGGTGTACTAGGTATACACGGTTGATTAGGACCTTACGTTTGGTCAACTTAAAGGCAACTTGTGGGTGGACCAATAGTAGTTTCACAATGCTGCTTGATTTGTTATGTGATATGTTTCCAGACGATAATGTACTTCTAAATCATATGTATGAGGCAAAGAAAATCTTGTCTATGATGGGTATGGAGTATAAAAAGATACACTCTTGCCCTAATGACTGCATATTGTACAGAAATGAGTATGAAGGCCTTAGTAAGTGTCCTCAGTGTAATACTTCACGATACAAAGTGAAAAAAATGGTGGTTCTGGAGATGGGAAAAGAAAAAGGCAACCTTTAAAGGCTTTGTGGTATCTTCCAATAATACCACGGTTTAAGCGTTTGTTTACTAGTGCATCAACGGCGAAGAAGTTGAGATGGCATTCTGATGAGAGAATATCGATGGAAAATATATGCGGCACCGGTTGACTCTCCACAATGGAAGAAAATAGATGAAATGTTCCCTCAATTTGGCATCGAGTCAAGAAACCTTCGGCTGGGGCTTTGTACAGATGGCTTCAACCCGTATGGAACTCTTAGTAGCACCCATAGTGCATGGCCAGTTCTCCTAGTAGTATACAACTTACCTCCCTGGCTATGTATGAAACGCAAGTATGTGATGCTTTCTATGATGATTTCTGGACCAAAACAGCCAGGAAACAATATCAATCTGTACTTGGCGCCTCTAGTTGAGGATTTGAAGAAGTTGTGGGATGAAGGTGTAGATGTGTTTGATGCATACAAAAAGGAGTTCTTCTAGCTGCGTGCAATGATTTTGACCGTGATAAACGACTTTCCTGCATATAGAAATTTGTCAAGTTATAGTGTGAAGGGGCATAAAGCATGTCCGATATGTGAAGAAAACACAAACTTCCATCAACTAAAGCATGGGAAAAAAACGATGTACCTCAGTCATAGGAGGTTTCTTCATCGGTTCCACCCATACTGTAGGTTAAGAAAGTGTTTTAACGGCTTACCGGAGCATAGAACGGCTCCAAAGGCATTAATCGGAGAGGAAGTTTATAGTCGGGTGGAACATATCAATGTCATCTTGGGTAAGCTGCAAAGGATTGCAGGTGAGAAGAACATATGGAAAAAGAGATCAATTTTCTTTGATCTTCCATATTGGCGCAGTTTTGATGTAAGACACAATCTTGATGTGATGCATGTGGAGAAAAGCGTTTGTGATAGCCTTGTTAGTACGCTTTTGCACATACCTGGGAAGACTAAGGTTGGAATTAGTACGAGACTGGATCTGGTTGAAATGGGAATAAGAGAATGGTTACATCCCCAAATAAAAGATGGTAAGAAGGCATACATGGGGACAGCAACAGACACACTATCAAAAGCGGAAAAAAAAGTTTGCGTGGGTGTTTATATGACATTAAGGTTCCACAAGGGTATTCTTCTAATGTGAGCGGTGTGTGTCAATGAACGATTTGAAATTAATGGGAATGAAGTCCCATGATGATCATGTGTTGATGCAACAACTATTACCAAGTAGCTATTAGAGGCATTATGAAAGATGAAGTGCGAACCACTATAACAAAACTGTGTATTTTTTTAATACTATCTGTAACAAAGTCATTGACATTGAAAAGTTGGATGAATTGGAAAATGATGGTTATATTATTTTGTCCCAACTAGAGATGCATTTTCCTCCCGTATTTTTTGATATAATGGTGCATTTGATAGTGCATTTGGTAAGGGAGGTAAGGCTCTGCGGTCCAGTTTACCTAAGGTCGATGTACCCTTTTGAGTGATATATGAAGATCTTAAAAGGGTATTCTAGAAATCCTTATCGACCAGAAGCCTCAATTGTTGAAAGATATGTAGTTGAGGAGGCTATGGACTTTTGCAAAGATTATCTATCAGGGGCCACGGTACAATCACAGAATGAGGAGAGGATAAGCAAGGGAACTAGAGGACTCAAAATGAAGAATATGCCTCGTGAAGAGTTGTTGCAGGCACACTTATATATCTTGAATAATATGGAATTAGTGTGACCATACATAGATGAACATAGGTAGAGTTTGAAGAATATGAATCCAAGGAAGAATGACATGCAGATAGCGAATAAGCAAAACAAGACATTCATAAAGTGGTTCGAGGAGAAGGTGTCGCACGAGACCGGGGTGTCTGATACAATCTAGTGGTTAGCTTGGGGGCCTTCTCATCAGGTCATCACTTGGAGCGGTTATGAGATAAATGGGTATTCTTTCTACACCAAAGACCAAGATGACAGAAGTTCTATGCAAAATAGTGGGGTGATGGTTGAAGCTGAATCCATGCACTTTTTGAGTTCAAAAGACAAAAACCCCATATTAGCATCAATGGTCTATTATGGCATTATTGAAGAAATATGGGAGATGTCTTACAATAAGTTCAAAGTTGCTTTATTGAAATGTAAGTCGGTTAGCAATAATGTTGTTGTAGTAGATCCACAATTTGGATTTGTCTCGCTTGATCTTCATAGAGTTGGTCATAGAGATGAGCCATTCATTCTAGCAAGTCAAAGCGAAACAAGTGTTTTATGTCACGCACCACGCAAATAAATCCATGTCCATTGTAATCCAAAGTAGAAAACAAAAGTATGGTGAAGAATCCTTAAACCTTGACGATACACCACCTTTCACAACAAATCCACCTACAGCAACTGAAGTAGAATTGGTAGATGATGAACAAATGCTGTAAGAAATGATCATTGTGAAGGAATATGGGAAACCATATAAAGTAAGACCTTACGTTATGAAATAGTACTATGTGATTTTTGTTTTCATTTTACCTGTTTGCTTATTTTATTCATTTAATTACAACTTAATAACCTATCTTACATTTATTTGTCTTAACAGGAATATGGACAACTCTGATGGGTCACACAGCGGTGAACCCGAACCCATTGTGAAAAGGGTTAGAAGTAGCACAAAGATGGGAGCTTTGGTTGTACGTCATGAACAACAAGGGGAGAGGCTGCATGTGGACTTCAATGCTAATAAGAATCCAATTGGTGATGAGGAAGACAAATTCATTAGCTATATTGGATATTTAGCTTGAAGCAAAGTTCGCATTGTGTACTCGGACTAGAGATCGGTGCCCACGAAAAACAAAGGACTTGATTTATCAACAACTTTTGGTATATAACTTTCAATATATTTGCATTTGTATCTTTAGTCATATTGCTTGAAATGTAATTATCTTATTATTTACCATGTAACAAACGTACGATGTCCCAGACAATAAGGTGATGAAGAACCACTTGATGGGGGCGGTTCGTCTTCGCTGGAAAGATTTCAAGAACAAGCTCTCCCGAAAGTTTGTTCGCGGGGCAAGGAGGAACAAGGATCCATGTGTTAAATATACATACATTTCTCCGGGACTGGAGGTCGTTTGTGGCATCACGGTAAGAGCCTCAATTTATTGTAAAATTTCTTTAAAATCTTATCTTATCTTTTATTTCAATATACTTGACATCATTGACTTAGTTTTTTTTTTTTTTTTTTGTTTCACAGAAGTAAGTGAAGCAAATAAAGTGAAGCAAGCATCAAATAAGTACCAAAGCATTACATGTCTCGAAATGGTTATAAAAAGTTTGAACGAAGGATGACGGAAGAGTTGGAGAAAAGGAAGGAAGCCGCCAAATCAGATCCTAGCATAATTGTTCAAGCCCTAGATCCTCCTCCGCGTTACCAAAAATGGAAAGCTGTGAGGCTTAAAGGTGATAAATACATCAATCCAGTTGTTACTGAGGTTGCTGTAAAGATCGTAAGTAGTTAAAAAAATTTCAAATTGTTTCATACTACTAGTTTTAAATTTTTATTGGATTAAAATTGTATGATATAGGATTCACTTCAAGAGCAGAGCGTGACCAAGGTTCATTCACACCGAGTCACCGGATAGACATCCTATCAACAAGAATTGGGAAACCGGATAACCCTGGTTGTCTTTGAGGGGAGCCAAAAGGAGGTGGCGTCGGAAAATATTTTGGACGCAAATCACATTGTTGTTCAAATACTGAACCTAGTCCGGAGCTTATAGCCAAAGTTCGAGTGGAACTCCTTAGAGATATCATGAAATAGGTGCGTTGTGAAGTGGCAACTATGATATCGTCGAAGGAACACACAACCTAGGATTCCTCGCCCATCCCAAGCACGAAAGACAGTTATAACCCTCCAGAGGTACTACAATGTGAATCTTCTCTCCATCCACAGGGTGGCGAACCTTGCAAGCTATATGTGGATGTCCCACAACTTCGTCAAGTTGTCGATGCCCTTGTTCACTCACAATTCACCACCCACCATAATAAACAAATTCCAAAAAATGAACGTAGGGTGACCGTGATGAGTGTTCGAGAGGGGAAGGAGAAATAGCCATCCCGATCCTTGATGACGAGGTTCCCAAACTAGGCAAGGCTTATTGATTGCAAGTCGGCACCTCCAATGGTAATTACTTGAATTTTAGACTATTGATATCATTATTGCTGTGCTTATGTGTTTGGGAGAAAATCTTTTATGTATGACATTATTTTGCTGTGAGTTTGGGATTTTTGTTGTCAAACCTGAAATTGCTTAAATTGTTGTATATTTACATAAACTTGAACTATATAGCTGATTGCTACATTTTCTTGTCAACCTACTCATAATCTGTATTTTATGTTTTACTAGGATGATAAACACCATGCCACACAATTTCCTTTCTTGGCACGATTGCAACAGTGTACAATGACATTAAAGAAGTCGAGATGCGATGCTCAAGGAAGTCTTGGCTCAACAGTGCCATCATATCCTTTTACAATTGACAATACAAATCTGTCGGAGTTTATTCATTTAGAGGAGCTAGATGTATGTTGGCTTAAACTTGGAGTCCTGTAATTAAATCTTTCGCCTTTCAATTAATCATGTGACTTTTTCGTTTTATATATTCAACAATTCATTTATCTTTTTAATTCCATCATAGTTTCTTCTACAACCAATGCGTACAAATTGGAAGAAATGACTCATATGGATTTTTATGTCCATTGAACACATCAAGGAGCCATAGTACCTTGGAATTAAGGACATTTTATGTGGGTTCTAAAATGGCAGATTCGAAATTGCCTTGTTATATAGCACCGGTTCATGAAGGGTACGTATTTTAGTTTTGTCTATTTAAAATGTTTAAGAACAAATTGCCTTCTTATCTTAACTTCATCTCATTCTTTATGTGTTGTTTTAGTTATCATTATACTTTGTGTGTTGTTTGTCCACCCATTTTTGTCCACCCATTAACACCGCCTATTGGTTTGATTCCATGGTCAGGGAGGCCGCACAAAAAAATAAAAACCATGTTCAAAAGTATGTAAACTTTTTGCACAATCGTTGATATTCTTGAATTAAATGAATTGTTATAATGTCTGTTCATTTTCATTTTAATGATAGTGCACTGAAGGCATAGAGATTGATTTCTGGGAATATAGCGGGTCCAAGTAGAGAACCGGCGTGGGTTTATCCGATCGTAAGTAGTTTGTTTCCATTCAAGTTATTTCATTGACAGTGGAATTCGATATGCTTATATTCATTAAAGAGGAATTCAAGTAACCGTTTGCTTTTGATTTATAGTGCCCTCGACAACCAGGGGGTTGGGAGTGCGGATACTACGTTATGCTCTACATGTACTCCATCATTCAGAGCGGACGTACTTCAGATTTTGAGGAGGTACCTTCTCCTTCATTCTCAAATGATAATATTTTTTGAAGTTGTAATTTAGTTGTGTAATTAATTCATTCACTTGATTGGTTTAACTTATACCTTGTTTTCCAATTTACAGATTTTTGGTACTAAGGATGCCTACTCAAAGGAAGAAATCGATTTGGTTCGAAACCTGTTGGCTGGACATCTTTTGCAACACATAGATGAATGAAGTTAGTCCTTATATTGCTTGATTAGTAGCAGGTAGCTAGACAACATTTTGACACCTTGTGGTGATTATTGTACATAGAAGTAGTGGTAGTTACTTAGAGCTAATTGGTTAAGATAATCTGAAGTTAGCCAAGTTTGTTGTTACTACTTTGCTACCACTATGTCCAACTCATCATGAACTATGTATATTGGGATATTTGTTATATAAATGTGCATGTCTTCTGTTTCTGTACGTATAAGGTTAACTGAGCTAACCTTTTAGCACATAGCTAGGTGTTGTTTTATTTTATCACATTTTGGTGATTGTTTCCTACTGATATGTAAGAATGTTTTTTTGTAAGAAATTGTGGGATAGTGAATATACGAAGCAATTATTTATTTTTTAAAAGAACACTTAAGACGTCTAATTTTCTTAATTAGACGCCTTAAGTCATCACTTAAGGAATCTAATTAATTAGACTCCTTAAGTGACTTAAGGCGTCTAACTTCTTAAATTAGACTCCTTAAGTGACATCTATTACTTAAGGAGTCTAATTATGAAAATTAGACTTCTTAAGTCATGATTTAAGGAGTCTAATTATATTTATTAGGCTCCTTAAGTGAAGTATGGGAGGCAATTTTGCCATACTTAGAGCGTCCTATTCTAATAGTTAGATGCCTTAAGTTAGACTTTAAGGCGTCTAATAAATAAATAGGACGCCTTAAGTTTTCCCTACAGCGCCTCCCAAATATGTGTCTCACAGAAAAAGGACGTTAAATGTACAAAAAATAGGACGTTGTATCCTTGTTTTGTAGTAGTGTCCAAGACAAATTTATCCAACCAATTATTTTCTCCTAGATAATGATTTTAATTAGTTTTCTATGATTACAAGAGACTTGTAGAATTATTAATATACAAAGTTTTAACCAACTATTTCTCGTTTTTGCTTTGAATCTGATAGGTAATTGGCCCTCTACATTTTATCAATTTTCTTGCATTCACACTTGGCTATATAGGAACTGGTCTTCGCCTTATCAAAAAAACTAGGACTAGACCCTTATTTGAAAGAAACAAAATCAAAACAAGATGGAGCTAGGTTGAATTGTGGTCATTGTTTATCTTTCATTTTTAACATTATCGTTACTTACATCGATCTAAGAAATGCGAAACAAACCATCACTAATTGCGTGAAGTCCATAAATACAAATTTACAACACCCAGAATTAACTTTGCGACAATACAGAAGTGAGACTGTTAGCAAAACATGATAAGAAATCTTAGTAAAACAACCGGAGTTTGTGTTAAAGCTAAAGCTTATGCTATGGTTTTGACTACCTCTCTAAAGTATTGGTCATGGATGGAATTGAAAATGATAACCCTACTGGAAATTCGTTATATGTGGGCATAAGATAACTTGAAGGAAGATTAAGACATGGAGCTTCAAAGTTAAGCACGTGAATTACTTGCCTTATTAACGGCCGACGATTATGATTAGGATGAGCACACCACAGCCCAATAGTCATTAGGCATTTAATTTGATCGTGGTCAAAATCTCCATCTAGTTTTGAATCAACAGCTTCAAGAAGTTTTCCACTCCCATAGAGTTGCCATACCCAATTGACTAAGCTTATTTCATTTTCTGCGGCCTTGTGGTTGATGGATTTTCTTCCACATGCTATCTCCAAAGCAACAACTCCAAAACTATAAACATCATATTCTTTACTGGCCCTTCCGGCAGTGAGGCATTCTAGGCCCATATAGCCCACAGTTCCAGCTAAAGCTGTAGTTTGTGCTCCTTTTGTGTGGTCTACAAGGCGTGTGAGAATGAATTTTGATAAGCAAAAGTACACATTTCTTTCTTTAACTTCATACATTGTTTCAGGTTAGCCTCTTCTTAACTTTAAAAACATGGTTTCCAGTCCTTTAACCCAAACATCATTACTCAGATTAAATGATGATTGTTTTTTTTTTTTTTTTTTTTTTTTTGGCAATGATAATTGTCATTTTTGAAAACTTAAACCTGATTTTTCAGCATTTAAAAAGGTTTTTCCAATATTTAAAATTTCAAAATCAGCTTTTTTTTTTTTTTTTTTTTTTTTTTAACAACTTTGGGATTAAAGGACTAACAAGTCACATTATAAGTTAAAGGACTAAAATGATACTTTATATAAAGTAAAGGTCTAATGTGTGGTTTTACTATTTTAATAAATTATGCAATCTGAATTAAGGTGTCCTTTCACCTTAATTACCTAGGTTTTTTTTTTTTTTTGGAAAACAAATTAATTTGTGACAAATTTACTGCGTTTGCCCATTTTAACTATTTTACACGTTGGATGTTTTTATAATCGGTGTACAAAGTCATGAGCTACACAATTCATAGCTCACTTTTTGCGCCTATTTCTTTACTAGTATAAAAAGCTATTTCATACTACTGAATTTCAGTGGTCGGAAACGTATGCCACGTATATATATTTGGATAAAAAGGTATATCCAAATAGCATGAAGTTGGAGCCGGGTTCAATTGTGGTCATTATTTATTTTTTATTTTAACATTACCGTTACTTACATCCATCCAAGAAATGCGAAACAAACCATCTGAAATTGTCTGAAGTCATTAAATACAAATTTACAACACCCATAATCAACTTTGCGCAAATACGAAAGTGAGACTGTTGGCAAAATATGATAAGAAATCTTCGTAAAACCAATGAATTTTCTTCCACACGCTATCTCCAAACAGACAACTCCAAAACTATAGACATCAGATTCTTTACTGGCTCTTCCGGCAGTGAGGCATTCTGGGGCCATGTAGCCCACAGTTCCAGCCAGAGCTGTAGTTTGTGCTCCTGTTGTGTGGTCTACAAGGCGTGCTAATCCAAAATCTCCAAGTTTTGCATTGAATTTGGAATCGAGCATGATGTTACTTGACTTTATGTCTCTATGAACCACACATTGCTCCCATTCTTCGTGCAGGTACAATAATGCGGAGGCCAAATCTTGAGCTATTTTTAATCTAATTGACCATGTCAGCAATATCTTGTTCTTAAAGAGATGAGAATCTAAGCTTCCATTTGGCATATACTCATAAACTAGCAATCGTTCCTTCTTTTCATGACACCAACCCATTAGTTGTACTACGTTTTGATGCCTTAGCTGACTGATTATTCTTACTTCCGAAGCAAACTCCTTCTTTCCTTGTATAGAACTTTTTGATATTTTCTTTATGGCGACATAGGAGTTTGAATCTTTGAGAAAACCCTTGTAGACACCTCCAAATCCTCCCTGTCCAAGCTTTTGCTCATCTTTGAAATTATTTGCAGCACTTGCTAGTTCAGCATATGAGTATTTTTGGGGACCTGTCCCTCTTTCAAAATCTTCATCACTCATGTTGTCATCAGGATCATTATCTTCCATTTTCTTTTTGTTCTTCCACAAGATAAACCATACCACCCCACAAACTAAAACAAACCATCCAAGCGCAAAACCTAATGCAAGTGCTATGGAATTTCTACTTACCCTGGTGGGTTTGACATTTGAAAAGTCCTCAGAGTAGAAACTCCATGTATTGATCCTGTGTGTTGATGTTGAATCTCCTGTGGCAGCTGAGAAACCAAAAGTGACCCATTCAGGCAAGTACTCCGTTAGGTCAACTACATAATGAAGATTTCCCCACATTGAGTTGTGGGGAAAATCAAAACCATTAGTGAAGGATATGTTAAGCATATGTTTGCTTGCATTGTAGGTGATGATAGCCTCATTTGTTTCGCCTGCTAGGATACCCTTACCAGCGTTCCATACCGCAACAGAATCTGATTGAATAGAATTGATATCGACACCCACATGTAAAAACGGAGGATCCCAGCCATCATTAGATTTTACATTGGGGTAGATATCAAACTCCACGGCAACAAAGGGATGATCTTTTGAGTTAAGAATCGTTTCCCAATCACCAATAATCAGACCCATAGCAGCTCCTCCTACATTTGAAATATGAGGAAACCTCGAATCTGCAGGAGCTAGAAAGAAGGCAACCCCATCTCCAAAAGTGTCCTGGCCCTTTGCATCGATCACAAAGGTAAAATTGGTGGTGAAATCTGTGAGCTTCCCAGTGGCTTTGTCCCACAAGTGCATCGGTTGGTGATATGTGGCTCGACCGACACTCTCATGGTTTGTACCGTTTACCAATTCGATGGATGTTTCCACCAAGCAAGCTGATTTTTCTAACGATATTCTGCCATCATCTTGGAAACTGGTGAAACTAAAGCTTAAGGAAAGGGCCTGGGGTATCAAGAGGAAGAAAATTGATACGACCAACATCTGAACCTGCTCAAAGTTTTAGGAGTGAAATGTTGATGGAGATGAAGAAATCAAGAAACTTGTGAGCGATTTTTCTTCATCCTTGTTGCACTATGGTTCAGTGAGGTAGCGAACGAGTTTCCCTGCTTGACGGTCTAAATCAATCAATCAATCAATCAATCAATCAATCAATCACACACACTCTCTCTCTCTCTCTCTCTCTCTCTCTCTCTCTCTCTCTCTCTCTCTCTCTCTCTCTCTCTCTCTCTCTCTCTCTCTCTCTCTCTCTATATATATCAGCTTAAGTATTCTAAAATATTTTTTTTGTAATGGCCAATACAGTACCTTGAAATTCTAAAATATTTTTTTTGTAATGGCCAATACAGTACCTTGAAATTCTAAAATATTTTTTTTGTAATGGCCAATACAATACCTTGAAATATTCCTAAATTTTTTTTCAAGATCATGAAGTGTTTTTTTAGTATCGATCAATACCCTAAAATATCTTTTTAATACTAGTTAGGACACTAAAATATTTTTTGAACATCCTAAAAAAATATTTCAGGGTATTGATAAAAACATACTTCAAGATAATGAGTTTACTGAAAAACACTTTATAATCTTAAAAAGTTATTTCGAGTATTAATTAGTACTAAAAAGATATTTGAAATACTTGACCGATACAGAAAAAAATTTTAGTTAAAAAAATCTTTGGACCGCCGGATGTCTTCCCCAAAGATAGTCCTTTTAACTCGTTCCAGTGAAATAGACGTACTGAAAGCAGTTCCCAATGAGAAGACGTCAATAACTATGAAAACTGACGTATCCATTAACCAATAAGTTTTTTTTTCTTGCACTCACAGTTGTATTCTTAATATTATTAAAACCAATAAATAAATAAATAAATAGTAGATTCTTTAATTTTCCCGGCTAATTGACAAGGTAATGCTGAGGAGTTGCTTTAGTTATTGGCCCCATCAGAGAAGTCATTTTCTTTCATTGACAATTGCCGGCATAGATTATTATTTAAATTATCTTTATTTTTCACTTCTTCTATGAACTATTTATAACAATTCAGAGACGCGGCATCTTCATCTAGCTTCACATCACCTCGCATTGTTGGAATACACTTAATCCATATTTTTAGTGAATTAGGGCCCAAGCCTAATTTAAAAGGAGCTGTTATGCAATATAAAGAGACATAAGTCGATCAAGAGATTTTTTTTTTTTTTTATGGTCTAATTATTATGTCTATTTTCATCTAATCATTTTGAGAGTTAAATATATTCCAATGTGATCATAGGTACGCTTTACATAGGATGTGAGATTGAGAGTATGAAATCTAAATACAACACACAAAATAATGTTCTCCGCCTAAAAGATTATCTCATTAGTGTGCTCTCTTTTCTTTCTCTCGTTTGTGTATTTGTTGTATAATATGGTTGGAATCCCCATCAGTGCTCTGATTTTGATAAATCCTTAATTTCTTATATGTTTTCATATTTTATTTGGGGTTGTTATAATAATTGAGCTTAAAATGTCTTTTTTATGATTAACTGGAATTAAGGGGTAAATACAATAAATTATGACTAAAAGGGCAAAATTGTCAATAACAATTGTAATTACTCTTAGACATTGAATTTTTTTTTTTTTTTATAGAATATTTGATGTTAGATCAATTTTTTTTTTTTTTTTTTATTGTAGGTGCTTAAAGAAATTGAACCAAATTTGAAAATGGAGGATTGGGCTCAATTGAAAAATTACAGTTGCCCCACAAACGTTTTAAATTGACATTTAAGTTCCTCCATGAACTTCTATATTTTGTAGTTTAGTCCCCGGCCAAAACCCAAGAAAATTAGGTCCGATCTTCAAACCTCCAAGTTCGATACACCTGTGGCATTGCGAGACGTAAGCCGAGATCCGGAGCTCGAGAACACATAGAGGGAGGGCCACCACCTTCACCGTCGTCATTCTCCACCGATACCATCATCTTCGCCGACCCTCCCTCAACCACCATCACCTTTGTCCTCTTGATTTTCAGCGGGAAAACACGGAGCAGCGAGCCGCCGTGACATATGAGAACCACATCCTTCCACTTACACTCATTACCTTCACCTTCGCCTCACTATCATCACCTTCGTGCTCGCCGCCATCGTTTTCTCCACCACGCCACGCACCATCATCCCTAGAGACTTGGGGAAACAAAGAAGTTTCAGCTAGAGCGCCGTTAAAGCAAGAACCTTCGAATCAATAAATCTCATGCTCGGGCTTGACCATGTCACCTTCATCCTCGTTTTCCCATCACCGTCCACCACCGTCACACCGTACTTGAAGGAGAGGGAGAAGGCTGCGAGCCTCTTTCAATTGTCATCCCTTAATCCTTCTATTTTCATGTTCAATCTCGTTTACTTGGTGGTGTTGTGTTCAATGGCTTGATATGCCAATTAGAAGGGGGTTTTGATCCGTGAAACTAATTCCCTGGCTAAGCTTCTCAATCCTTTGTAGCAAGAGATAATGGCATGAAATTTGAGCTTCAATAGGAGAGTTTTGGCTCTTCCATTCACCTATTACTACATTGTATAATACCTGATTCTTGATTTACAGAAAATCTTTTATTTGAGGAATGTGACTATATTAAATTGGCTAATATGTGTGACATAAAATCACATAAAATAATGGTGATTTCAAAACAAAAGGAATCAAGAAAGTGTATGAAAGGCACTTAGCCAAATTGGTACATATTAACAACAATTCCCTAACAAATGATTTTGCACTAATTGAGATTAGGGGCAAACATTTGGAATTACCTAATAAGGTAATATTTTGACCCAAAGATAAGAGGTAGAAGACAATGAAAATTAGTAATTGTCAAAGGAAATAAAACACATAGAATTTAAGGCAATTTATGCCATAATTACATATGGCAAGCTAGGGATAAACATCTAGTTGATTTTTTGTCTAACTTGTGCATGTGGTTTCAAGTTGTGAAAGGGCAATAATATCTTCTTCTAATGGCTGAACATTTTCAAAATATAAGGGCCAATGGAAGAAAAAATAAAGATTGGAAAATACCCAAACGCAACTTGATTAATTAAGCAACCAATTAGATATGGACATGTGGCATTAAGGGACACCTAATCCTTAATTTGTTTCATCAAAATGACTTTATAATCCGCCCCAAAAGTCCTCTATTTCAGCTGGCACTACTACAAAAATTTGATATTACTACCCTCAAATACGTCCTAAATAAGAAATAGGTAGTAAAAAATGAGGCCAATGGCATTCTTATAATTATATACAAGGAAAATGAGCCTTCAACGTCCCGAATTATTGTTAAGGACTTGTAAAATTGATTTTTGACGTTCTAAATTTTTTTCAAGACGCTTTAATTGCTTCCCGCCATGAGAAATATGAGATTTTTTGTTTGGCGCCATGATATTTAATTAATTGCCAATATGGGAAAATTGGCGACGATAAATATTTCAAAATCTCGCCTATTTTTGAAAATTGGCGACTGATAGTATTCAGTCGCCAATTTTCAAAAATAGGCGACTTGAATACTTGTCAGTCACCAATTTTCAAAAAGCGGCGACCTGAAATATTTATCATGTCACTAATTTTCAAAAATAGGCGACCCGATAAAAATTTCAGTCGCCAATATTTGAAAATTGGCGACTGATTGTTGTTCAGGTCGCCAATGATCAACAACAAAAAATCCCATAAACCCTTTTGCCAAATAGCCCGCGTCTGACACCCACTCTTACAATTTCTTAGGTATTTCCCTCTGCTTCTCTCGTTGAACCCTATTGACTCAGTCCCCTTGCTCAATTCACGACGAACCCTAATCGCGATCACCCTCACTCCATAGTGCGCGACAGTCCGTCTGCTCCGTCTTCCCTCTTCGTGGCGTCCATCGGCTCTCGTTCTCTGTTTCAGGCATGGCCCACTCCTTCTCCGACGATCTCTAACGGTACGCCCTTGCTTTCATGGTTCTTCGACTGTATGTGTAAAAGATATATGTTTGAAATAGGAAATTAGGGCGGCTTGAGAATTGAGTTTTATTCGGGTTCTCTGCAAGGCCCTCTCAAGCGGAATTCGTGATTTCATGTGCTTTTGCGCTTAACTCCAGGTTTGTCTTTGTACTGGAAGGATTTTGATTATGTGAATCCAGTAGTAAAAGATGTTACCCTTATATCCCCTTAAATAAATGTTCAGTTGTTGAGAATTTATTGTTAAGCGTTCATTATTGGCATTTTTACTTGTCATAGCACCAAAGGTTGGGCTTTCTTGGCATTTTCATTCTTTCTCCATTTCCCTGACTCATTCATAAGTGCAACTTTAGGGCAAACAGAAGATTGTCGCACAATTTTTGATAACCCAACAAATTCTCCTCTTGTATTAGTATGATTCTGGGCAAAAAATTGTGAAGAGAAAGGCCTTGATAATGTTGTTGTAGAAGTTTTCACCTTTTTTAGTTTAGTAACCGAGTTCTTTTAGAAAAAAAAAAAAAACAATCCCTGTTTTGCTTTGATTGTTCCAAATTTGTACTTCCTCTTGAGATCACTCAAGCCTCTTGATCCAAAATTGCAAAATCTTACTATGAACTCGGTTAAACACTCATTGACTTGAGTTTCTTGCTTAGAGAACTTACATTGCTAACAAGATTTCCTATTACCGCTTGCAAATAAGTTTTGTGTTTGGTTCTTAATAGAACAACCATATGTTGATAATGCAGATATAGACGAGAAGAGATTAAAAGAGAGTCATCTTTGTCTATTTGACTACCTGCTGAGAAATCTTGGTCAAAGGTTTGAAGCAAACGGTTGCGCTCCCAAATTAGGTCAGTTGCTTTTATTTTATTGACACACACATATATTGTCCTTATATGATACCTTCTTCCTAAGAGAGAACAACACTTTTGTCTTATGGCTTCATGGTTTACCATTATTGATTGAAGTATATGTCAAGTAGGAATAATTCCAATGTTCTCTTACTTGATGAAATTGTTGGATTTAATAGTTGATATTGTTCGAATTGCTTTAGTTATAAGTTTTGTTGAACTATGTTGAAATTGCTTGTTATTGAAATTTTGGGATGTCTTACTTTTAAGGGGAAATGCTGCCAAATGTTTTTTAAAAGAAAGCATGTCAAATATGAACTTGACTGTTGTTGGAAATGTCTTAGGTAATAATAAAATGGGTCATAGTTGGATGAATGCTTTGAGAACTAGTGAAGAATATGAAAATGGAGGGAAGAGTTTATTGAATTTGCTAGAAGGAATGTGACTACAAAAAATGAGATGTATTATTGTCCATGTGTTAATTGTTTAAATGGGATTCGAAGGGATATTGCTTATATAAGGGAGATGTGGCCGAGGTTGCCACAAAGATTGTAAGTACTTAAATTAGAAGATCTTAAATAGCCTCTGTTGTTTCATATTCTAAGAGTTTAGTTACTATTTATGAAAAATCCTATGATATAGGATGCACTTGAGAAGCAGAGCAGCCAAGGTTCATTCACGCGGATACACGGATGGACATTTTGTCCACGACGATTGAGAAGCTAGATTACCTTGATGCTATTCGAGGGGAGGCAAGGGGAGTTAGCGTCGCGAAATATTTTGGACGACGTTCACGTTGTTCGCATGACGATGACAACCCTAGTCCTCAACTTGTAGCCAAAATTCGAGCGTCCCTCATAGATGAGATTATGGAACAAGTACGGCGTGAAATGAGATCTATGATACAAGAGAAGGAAAGGACGAAGCGTACAACCGATGAATCTTCGGCCTTACCCAGCAGCAAAGAAAGTTTTCACCCTCCAGATGTATCTATTGGCGAACCTTCTCACCCTCTAGATGTGCCTATTGGCGAACCTTCTCACCCTCCAGATGTACTTATTGGCGAGCCTTCTCACACTCCACAGGGGGGACAACCTTGCACTCTATATTTGGATGACCCACACCGGCGTATTGTTGCCGATGGTCTTGTTTACCCAGAACAAACCACACACCACAATATGTAAATTCCACAAGACCAACGTAGGGTGACTCTGAAAAGTGTGCCAGAAGGGGAAAAGAGACAGCCATCCCGATTGATGATGAGGAGGTTCCCACGTTAGGCGCTGCCACCACATCATTCATCCTTTGGCTGCATCATCTTATTCAGATGGGGATGACACCTCCAATGGTAGGAAATACATTACTGATTGACGACGAGTAGGTTCCTGATTGATTTTCATTGTTAACCCACTCATAATCTGTTTATTATGTTTTCATAGCATGAACAAGCTACGGGCAAATTTCTATACTTAGCATAGCTGCGAGAGTTGTACGGGGACATCATCTCTATAGGCGTGTAGATGCCTCCGGCATTGCATTGTCGGTAGATAAGACGTATCCGATAGTAATTGACAAGAAAGATTTGACGAGTTTATGCATATGGACCGTTTAGATATACAGCTTCTTCAATTTGCAATCTTGTAAGTTTTTTAACCCTTTAATTATGTCAGTACTCTCTTTTTGTTTAATATATTCAACAACATTTATCATTTTATTTCGATCATAGTGTCTGCCACGACATATGCAAAAAGGTAGACCAAGCGGGTTCGTATGGATTCTTATGTCCTGCAACCACGGCTTCAACTCGCAATATCTTAGCCAGAAGGGCCATTTATGTTGGTTTAACAATGGGCGACGAACAATCGCCTTGTTATCTAGCGCTAATACATGAAAGGTGCATATTTTTTTGTCTATATAAGATTTTTAAGAATAAATTGCTTTCTTATCTTAGTTTAATATTAATATGTATATGTTGTAGTGGTCATTGGACCCCGTGTGTTGTTTGTCCCGCCAAGAACATATGTTATTGGTTTGATTCCGTAGGTGGCGTGCCAAACGAGGATATCAAAACCATGTTTACGAGTAAGTAAATTTTTGTCTAAATCATCGATTCTTCTTTTAAATGAATTGTTTTCATGTCTCATAATTTCCAACTTAATGATAGGGGTCTCAAGACGTATAGACAGCTTTCTAGAGCACGAGAGCGGGTGGATCAAGTGGTGTTATCCAAAGGTAAGTAGTTTCAATTCAAGTTATTTCATTGACACAAAGAGCTTTCGATATTCCTTTATTCGTTTAACAATTTGCTTTTGATTTATAGTGCCATCAACAACCAGGGAACACCGAGTGCGGATACTACGTTATCGCTGGATGCAATCCATCGTTTCCACCGACGTACTACGAGGCTTTCAAAACGTACGTAATGATCCATGATCCTGAAATGATGATATTTTTGTCGTTGTACTTGACTTGTTAATTATTTCATTCACTTCATTGGTTTGTCTTATACCTTGTTTTTCAATTTACAGATTTTTGGTACTGTGGATCCGTACTCACAGGATGAAATCGATACGATTCGAGACATGTTGGCTAGACGTCTTCTTGAACACATATAGGTATATAAAGCTTACTTCGCATTTTTTAGCTGGATCAGGTGATTAATCTATTTTAGGTAAATCTTTTTATAGACGAATGCTTCTTGAGATTCTTCTGGAACTGTGATGTCACATTTACATTGCATGAGATTCTTCTGGAATTGTGATGGTGGCATTTATGTTGTAGTGGACATTTCTTTGCTTTTTTTGGATTGATGATGTTCCTTAGTTGGTTCGCATTGGGCTCATGTTGGGCTTTTTAATTGGCCTAATTAGTTTATGAATGTTTTCATTTTGAGCACTGTCTGGGCTTTTTTTGCTCTAAAGATGTATAATCAATTTTGTCAACTTCATCTTCCTTTTAGGAGGAGTGGCATGTGGCATTCGTCTGGTGTTCTGTACTATCTCATAACATCAGAATCAGGTGGGGTGACAGAACAAATTATGCACTTGGTTCCTATGCAACTGTTCTTTGGAAGGAAGATACACAGAGGCCCTTATTTTGTGTGTCTTTGTTCAACTTCTATGTCACCGAGTTTAGTCCCTATTTGTGTTTTAGAAGTGGGTACAACATGGCATTGTTATTTCCTCATGGATTATGGTGCATCTGAGATATACCAGGCATAGAGTGTTATTATATTAGGGTGATTGCCAATGTGAATAGGCAAGTCATTGGGTTGATTAAAGTAGCTCAAACTCAATGTTGAAATTTAGAGAAAAAGGGTAAATGTTAATATATGTGTATAGAGTTGCTGTGCTAACTAAGCTTCGATTGTCATACTGAATCTCGGAAGCTTGTAATGTTTTATTCTCCAAAGTGGCCGGATGAGTTCTTTATACTTGTCTATATGTTTGAATTGTGAGGTTTATTAATAAGTAATCAAACCTTATGTTTATATGTCTGAATTGTGAGGGAGATTTGAAGCTTGTTGGGTTTGCTAGCTATGGATATTATTAAGTTGACTATATTTTGAGCAATGTATGGGCTTGTATGGCTGAAATCTATGACTTCTGAATGTATATTTCAGTTTTGCAGCAAATTGGCTTTTTTTTTAAAAACTAATATAAGGCGTCCTGAATCTAAGATCAGGACGCCATAAATGTGATATGAGGCGTGCTGAAAGCTTAATTTAGGACGCCTCATAATAGGCGACCTAAATACAATTCACGACGCCTCATATATTCAGGTCGCCTCTTATTAGGGAGGCGACTGATGAATTTTGTTTAGGTCGCCTCATTTTAAGAGGCGTCCTGAATTTTTTTCAAGACGCCTCTTAAGAGGCGACCTAAATGGTATTCGGGTCGCCAAATATGACTAAAACTACGACATCCTCCCGCACGCCCTCCGAAAAGGGACGTTAATTGGGTCTTATTTAGGTCGTTTTTTAGGTATTTTGTAGTAGTGTGGGCATAGGTGGAGGGGGAGCATTAAATCTTGAAAAGTGATGACATAGATCAATGGTAATTATGGACACTTAGGTTTTCATTATGTCATGAAGATGACATCACAAAGACCCCAAAAGTCCTCTATTTTAGCTGGACATAGGTGTAGGGGGAGGATTAAATCTTGTAAAGTGAAAATTAGATCCAATGGTGAAGAAGAAAGAAGTTGTTTTGGATGTCTTGGTTGTGGGGTCCACTTTGAGCTTGAACTTTGCCTATTAATAGAGTTCTTCCCTCTTCAATTTCTTCATACCAAAACTCAAATCAAACTGGTTGAGTAAGAGAGAGGACGAATATGGGAAGGAAGAAAGGAAGGAGCAAAGTTCCAAAGCTCAAATGTAAGGTTCTTGCTCAAGCTTTTTGAGTTTTTAGTAGAATTTTAGTTTAATATAGGAAATTATAAAGTAAATTTCTTGACATGTTTTTAAGATCACCAATGGGTTTAGAATGCAAAATGGATGAAAAACATGGTGAGAAATAATTTTTGGGATCAATGGATTAAAATTGTGAAAAATGAGAAAAATCCAGATTTCATTTTTTCTAGAATCGATCCACCAAGTAGGCGTTATTTTATGTATGAAATGATCCTTAAAAGTCATGCAATTTTACAAAGTAAGAAAGTAGACATCCAGGGATTTCTTTTTATATAAAACATGAAATGTTTAGTGTAACACTCTACTAATATACCAAAAATAATAAAAGCAACAATGCGTAACAAAATAGGCAAACAGAAATAGCATAACATACTCATACAATATTACTTGATTACAATAGAATTTTTTGAAAAGTTATATAGATTATCTATTACTTCAAAAAGTATATATTACCAAGTTACAATATTCGATCAAAGATGGCTAGTAGTTGCCCTTGCCTTGATCTGAAATCTCTAGTTGTCGATATCCCCTGCTTTGCCCTGGAAGCCGTTTCCAATACACTGTCCTTTTCACAGGTAGTAATAGGGGCTGGAATCCCAAAGGATCCCAGAGTAGCAGGTTAATCTCACAAACATAATATAAGCGATATGAAAGTCAACCAAGATGACATAGCAAAATCCACACAACATAAAGCCTTCGAGAATCCATAATGCATATCACATATAGCCAAAACAACATATACATACCTCAAAACCACAAATAACTAGGTATACCATGTGGCATGTACCGAGAGACCTCCCCGTACACCGGAGTTCTCAATCGAAACACCCAACTAAGAATAGTGGACTAGGACCTATAAAGAGTCCCTTGGAACCACCAGAGTTCTCAATTGGAAGCGTCCGAGTCCTCTGAATGCAACTAGGTTAGCCACCTAAGGACTTCCATCCAATAGGCCCTACCCTTATTCTATCCACCGGGAAGGTACTTCATGGTTAGCCCTTCCGCTCAATCGAGCCATGAGTGGTGCTGGCCCATATGGGATGGGACATTCACATTTATGATTCAAACAGACATACACAGCCATACCAAGTATGTGAGATTAGAGTTACTACCTTACTGCTTCAAAATCTTCAACTGGCTTCATGTCCGTTTAATTGTCTCGGCAACAAGCATGTCCTACATATTTACAGACGGCAGGTTATTATTTGTCCAAACTCTTCATAATCCTCATGTCATGGCACTAGGATAATGTAAGGCTATTAGGCCTGTATTAACTCTCCAAGGTCCATTTTAATTTTTGAAGGCCAAAATATATACTTTGAGCCTTATTTTTCATTTTTACACTTGGGCCCAATTTTTGCCAATTTACTATTATATTATTAATTATTATTATTATTTTACAATTAGTTTAAAATCCAAAGGCTATTCCAATATTAAGCATGACATTAACGCTTTAAATAAGGTTTTTATAAATATTAACACCACGTAAAATATGCTTCATACATATATATATATATATATATATATAACAGCTAAAGGAAGCTGAGTTTACAAGGAAGTTTTTGATCCTATAAAACTAGGGATAAGGCTTTTAAATGCCATGGAAGTTTTCACTCAGGAGCACTGGTACGACGGAATTTTTTTTTTGGACCAAAAATGCCACGGAAGTTTTTGCTGAGGAGCAATTTTGCCCCGGAAGTTTTCACTAAGGAGCAATTTTGCCCCAGAAGTTTTCACTAAGGAGCAATTTTGCCCTTCTGTCCCCAAATATTAAATCTGACTATTAGATCAGTCAAAGACCATACATGTTATGCCTTGAAAAGGTCAAACTTGGAGTCAGAGAAGGAGATCCTTGAGATGTTGAGCTCAAGGCGGCCAGAATTTGTGAAGCCGAACTAGTCAAGGGGACTGAAAGGTTGACTGTCACAAAACCCAAAGGAAGCATCACTTATGATCTAAGCAAATTATCAATCTATACAAACGTAAATATTAACACTATTGATTTGTTTTATTGAACCAATTTTTGGAACAATTCATTTCTCATTTTGCGTTTCATTTGCGTTTTGTGACAACCTTTTAGTCCCTTTGACCAGCCGGCTTCACAAATTCTGGCGCCTTGATTTCACCATCGAAGGATTTCCTTCTCTCGACTCCAAGTTCGACCTTTTCAAGGCATGACACGTTTGGTCTTTGACGATGTAATAGTCAAATTTAATATTTGGGGATAGAAGGGAAAAATTGCTACGTTTTGTAAACTTCCGAGGCAAAATTGCTCCTCAGCGAAAACTTCCGTGGCAAAAATGATACTTCCGGGGCAAAATTGCTACGTCTTGTGAACTTCCGTGGCGTTTTTTGCCCAAAAAAAACTTCCGTTTTACCAGTGCTTCTGAGCGAAAACTTCCATGGCATTTAAGACCCTTATTCCATAAAATTACCCACCAGTAACCAGAATAAAACTTTGGGTTTATATATACACACACACACATATAGGAACAAATTGGGCTATCTTTTGGTTTCCATGTATATATATATATACAACAAGTCTTCAAGGTTTTGGGTTCCATATATATATATATATATATTACATACAACTAAGTTTTTCCTCCTTAGTTTCCCACGCACATGCGGCGATAGATCGATGATATATATATATATATATATGACTTCCACACATGCCTTCCTATATGCATTCTCTAACCTTTTATAGTTCATGATAAGAAAAGGACAAGGCAGCTAGTGCTATATATATAACTATTATTTCCTTTTCTTTCCTTTTTTGTTTTTGTTTTTTTTGATATCCAACGTTATATGTGAGCATTATATCTTTCTATACATATATGCCATGCCTTTTTTTTTCCAAACCAAAGCAACTATATATGTGTGTGTATTAAACAACGATAAATATATATATATATATATATATATAGACAATGCCCTTGTTTTAACGTTTATAAAGCAGAGAACTCACATGTGGAATCATAGCTACATTCCCAAGGCTGAAAATTAAAAACTCAGAAACTTATGTTGGGAAATCACGGAAACTAGAAGGAAGCTAAGAGAGACGATGATTTATCTTCGGTTTCGGACCGCTCATTATGATTTTCACCGACACTGAACACTCCTGCTTTTGGAAACACTTATAGAGGAAGAAGGAATAGTTGAACTCACTCTCACCTTCCATGTCTTACTCTTTCATGTTTCGAACTTAGTTAGGAATGAATGAGTGCCAAGGGCAACACTTTAAATAAGAACTTAAGGGTCCAGTCAGAGAATGAAGGAGGACAGACCAAGGGGGAAGACGTACAAATGGAGTATGAAAAATGGTGTGATCATTTTTTGGGTCTCGAAGAGCATGGAGTTGCACTACTGCTGACGTGAGAAGCATGTTGCTAATCTGCTGCCTCTGCGTTTAGGATGCTATGATATCTCTTCTTGACCGTGCCATGATCTCGGTTTACGTGTTGCAGTTGGTATGAGAGCTGTGATCTCATTCTCTGTTGTGTGTATGGACTTTAAATTATAGGTAATTTGTTATATATTATTCATGGGCTTATGTGTGGGTATTATTGTGGGCCAAACTGATTAATGAGTTAAGGGAGTATATGTCTTGTTTTTTTTCCCTCAATGTTTATGTGTTGGATCCATGAATAATGAATGGAGAATTGGTTTTGCATATATATATATATATAGGAGCACTTGGCTTAATGAAATTGAGAGGCACTACAAAAAAAAAAAAAAAAAAAAAAACTATTTTTTGCGGCGGAAAATTCCCTCGGAAAAAAGCTACTTTCCGTCGCAAAACGATTTGCGATAGAAAAAGTACCGTCGTAAAAAATGCCCTCATAAACTAATTTTCGTCGCAAAAATGCTTTTTTTCCTCGCAAATTTAGAATTTGCGAGGGAACATTCTTCCTCGCAAAATCCACAATTTTGCGAGGGAAAACACTTTCCCTCGCAAAAGTTTCAAATTTTGCGAGGGAAACCCCTTCCTCGTAAAATTTTGGATTTGTGAGGAAAGATCTTCCTCGCAAATTCGAAATTTGTGAGGGAAACATTTTCCCTTGAAAAATTGAGAATTTTGCGAGGGAAGGTGTTTCCCGCGCAAAATTTGAAACTTTTGCGAGGGAAAATATTTTCCCTTGCAAATTCCAATTAATTTTAAAAAATATAAAAAATCATAAAAAATAAAATAGTTACATAAAAAAATATTAAAAATTAGAAAATAAAAAGACTTGTATATCATAAAAATAAATTGTAACAATCATAAGAGTTTACATAGCAAAAACAAAATATAATGTTTTGACCAAAATGAACTAAAAAAAAAAGTCTAAACCTATTGCCTCTAGTCATGATCACCACCGGTATCGTCATCACCATCAAGAGGCAACCTCGTACCCTTTTCCTTCAATATGGACTGGAAAAGTTCCCGTATCTCAGTAATCATCTCTCCTTGCTCCCTCAACCTCGTACCCTTGTCCAAGAAGGATGAAAAACACAAAGGAAACATGACAATGAGGAAGACCTCGCTTTTCAACGGAGGGCAATCAACATCTGCGAATAAAATTCAAGAAAGGCTGGACTATTTGCCACTCATTCCTCAAATTGCTCATTAGTGCACACAAAAACCTGTCTAACAAATTAGCAAAATACACCAAATCAAAAGCTTATGTGTAACTCCCCATTTTTGTAAAGCGTTTTCAAAATAATTTGATCGAGTGGCGCATCGGAGCAATTCAAAGAGCGAGTATCTTGATGAGTAAATTACAAAATATCATCCATGGTTTGTTATAGTAGTGGTACATTCATCCCAATAATTCCAAAATATTTCACAGTCCAAAAACAGAAAGAAACTTCGGTTGGGTCCTCAAGCGGGCTGCTTACCCTTGTCAACGACCTTTGGTCCTCCAGACCTTGATGCTACAGTAAGAGCTGAGGTCCAATGCACATCGGACCTCAGGTAACGGTTAACCTCATGCTTAAGTAATACAATATATGTATGACGTATTCATGACACTACACGGTAATCAATACATAAGCACACACGAGATGGAAGATTAACATATCAACAATACATAGCACACAAAGACATGTAAAGTCACCCACGTTTGCACTAACCAGTGCCACGATGTACGGTCGTGTCCTCAGCGCTAGGAAAACAATCCTACGGCGTTATCAAGACTATAACCCGTGTAAAGCTGAATGTATAAACAGTTATCTAAGATCGAGTCTTAGTCTATGAAATCATTCATCACATATAAGCAGAGACGGACCTTGACAAAAATCTTTGGGGGGCCATTGGTTATTGTTCATTCATTGGCCTCCCACCATTGCTCATCGCAGAAAACAGGGAGCAGCAAAATACAACAGCAAAGAAAAAAAGTCAAGATGACCCAAAAATAATAAACAAGAGGGAAAAAAATCAGTCCAAAAAAGACAAACAAATCAATCTCCATTAGAACCCTCCGGTAATGGCGAATCATAGAAAACTTCAAAACTCCATCGATCTTGTCGTCACTTGGAAGCTCAACATGTCTTTTTCTGTAAGCATCAACTAAGAAATATAGACACGATAAACTCCTCAATGCTGATATGCTAGGTCATATTTAGTTACTTCAATGGTGATTATTATATTAATATATAAAAAAATGGAGATTATTATATTAGATTTGTGATCTCATATATTAATCTCATGCGAATCACGATACGTACTAGTAGTGCAGATCCAAAGCCAAATAGAGAGAGTAGTGGGTTGAAATTTATGTGTTGTCTTTTGCTTTGTATGCAGAAAAGAAAGAAATGGGACTTCTTTCAACATTGTTTAAAATGGAATGAGATTGATCCGCCTTGGAGAGAGGAGAGATCAAGAAATGAAAGAATCTGCAAGTTTCCAGCATAATCTCAATCCTTCAAGTCATTTTTCTTGCAAAAGTACGAGTAGGAATAGAAAAGAGAATCCAGTTATCCAATCAAAACATGCCACTGTACTCATAAAATATCTCATCATCTACCACGGTTTCCTTTCTTCATCCCGTCTTCATTCATGAGCGGTGGTCGTGAAGGAGACGACGGCAGTGGCAACCGCCGAGTTTTCTGCATTCTGCTATTAATGTTGGAGGCTTGGAGTGGCATCAGAAATCATCCCATGGCCTTACATCCAGCAGAAATCAGAACACGGTGCCTTGCCTTTTCCCTCGTTCCTTCATCCCTCATTTAGTTTGATTTTTTTTTTTGGGGGGGCCATGGCCCCCCCTTGTCCCTTCTAAGTTCCGTCCTTGCATATAAGTATACAATAAGCATCAGAGTCAGTGTTACAGTAAGCATCCGTACCTTCGTTTGGTGATATCGGTACGTTCGTCTGTCGGTGTATGATCACGTATAGCCTATAATGGTAATATCGCATTTATTAATCCACAAATAATATTCTAGTAGACATCTTAGTCCCTAATGACCTTTTTACTCTTGGTGGGATTATTTTTCAACTTATTTCCAAAATTTCGTAGAAAAACGCGGTACAAAGCATTTCTGGGCAGATTTTTCACTAAATTTGAAAAATCATAATTAATTCTAGAAAAATCGAAATGCGGATCCATGAAATTTCCTGGAAACCTCAGCATGACTATTTTTGAGAAAAAATATTGGTTTACACCAAGAAGTTTTGATTCATTCCCAGATTGATGATGTTCATCCTCTGCCCAGAATTTTCCAGAAAAACGTAGCCTTATTTCCAGAATTTTTATCTCCCTCTACAGACCTCTAATTGATCCATATTTTATATCAATGGAAATCTATACATGTCTACTACACTCACGAATTATTTCAGAATTTATGAAGATGATTTTGCATATAAAATATCACTATCTAACTGCCTAACTCTCATTGCCCAGCAACACCCCACAATTCCCTTCTTACTCTAACTTGTTTTATTAATCCTAGAAGTTACTCCCCAACATGTTTCCACCTTGTCAGGCACCTTTCGATGCAATAAGGCTTGAAAACAATTATGGAAAATTACTTTACCTATTTCCTAGATTAAAACTAACAATTCTACTAAAGCTACTAAGAACTAAAGACTATAAACTAAAAACTAAAGACAAGCTTACCTCTTGAAGCCTCTTGCGTGACTCCTCCTTCTTGCCTCTACTCTATTAGAAATCAACTCTTGGATTTTGATTTGGTGTGAAGAATTATGAAGGCCAAGGCCCCTATTTATAGATAAAGCTCATGGATTACATCCCTTGGATCAAATTTTCTTATCAATGGCTCATGTTACTTTGTGCTTTCATGAAGACTTAATTTGGTAAGGAAAACACTCTCATTGGTTGATTCTAATAACATACGATTTAGCTAATTATCTTAATTTCCAAAATTAAATTCAACATGTGTGGAAAAAATATTATATTTTAATCACACACACACACACACTCTCTCTCTCTCTCTCTCTCTCTCTCTCTCTCTCTCTTTCTTCCTTTCCCTTTCTCTCTCTTTTTCTCTCTTTTTCTTCCTCTCCTTTTCCCCCTCCCATCCATGCTCCCTCTCCCTCTCTCTTGTCTCCTTGCATTTTTGCACAAGTGGTCCCATGTGCAAGTGTTTTTATCATATTTTTAGTTTTATACTAAATTCTCCTTTTTATCCTCCTCCATTTTTGCATTTATGAGCCCATGTGCTATATTTAATTATGCAATTATTTAATTTTGTTAAATAATATATTATCCTCTTATCTTGAACCCTATCCATTAGATTGGATTTTGTGTTGATTACATTGCTCTAGGTACTGGAATTGGTTTTATTTGCGGTTGTCTATTTCTACCTCTACACCTATTTCTATCTCTACTTTGTAATTGTGAGAACGGTATCTTCTCATTACTACCATTGATCATTTGCATGGCTTGCCGTTAGTTAATCAAAATCAAAAATGACATCAATGTCATGAAAGGATAATCGAGATAAGGTCTATAATATATTCACGTACGTTCATATACGTAATTCGATTCGAGACATGTTTTAAAAGCAAAAGATGCCACACCTAGTGGGGTAACTACTTTAGGATAATCTATAGGCATACGCACCCTAAACGTCTTATACATAAATATGAAATAAATGAGTGATTAGCACTCGAATCATATATTGTCTAGAGTAGATTCCTATTGAGAGATAGTCCCTTGGACCTCCCCTAGGAATCTTTCGGCCTCTCACTTGTTCAGTGTTATTACCTGGCCTAAGTTTTGTGGCCTTATCACTCGTAGTTGTCTAACTCTATCTCTACCTCTACCTCGGCCTTTAGGAACTCCAGTTCCTTGTAAATTTGTCATCTTATCTTTCTATTAAGAATGACACACATTAAGGAATACTGTAATTTTCTAAACAAACTTATACTCCACATAAGGTAATATACCCGTCATAACAGCTAACTGGCTTTTATACTTGTAGTCATATTTAACATTTCCGTATTGTCGTACTAATGGCTACTCGTTTACATGTTGCCTAAAATGTTCTGTCTTTAGAAAGTTCATTCGTAGAGCGCTTATCAGCTCTTTGTGTGTCCTCACAACACATCGCAGGGTATTTGGGTTTATAAAAAGATTCACTTTCGAAATCATCTTGGTAGCTTAACAGCTGGAAATACGCACGGTTACCATCGACGGATGAATGATCTGATCCTATAGGTCTTTTCTGGCTTAGAGGGTCTACTTAGAGGGTATACTAGCCATTGGTTTTGGGTCCACTACGTCCAGGGATACTGAATGAAAAGGTCCTTGATCATATATGGTTTCGTAAGGATATTCCGGATCGAGGGTATTCAGGTTCGGGATCAATTATCGGAGCAATATCATATTTAGGAGCAGAAAGATGTATTAGCTCAAGGTTAAGTTTTAGAGTGGGGTGTAGCTAATCAGGTTGAAGTACAGGTTCAAGATTGTACACTAGCTTAGGATGGTATATTTCTGAGGGTTTATGGTTATGACTGGGTACAAGGGGTTTTTCAGGGCTTGGGTGATCTACCAGCTCAAGGTGGTACACTGGTTCGGATCAATATACTAGTTTGAAATGATACATCGGTCTAGGGTTATAGGAATAGTCAAAATACTCGGTTTGAAATGGTACTTGGGTTCGAATCGGCTACGAGTTCGGGCTCATTTATTGGGGCAACATGTTTGTTCGGGGTGATATTCGCTCGGTTCGTCATCGAGGTAGTTGGCATATACTCGTGGTCTAAATGGTATTTTGGAGCGGGAAATATGGTTCTGGTTCGAGCATAGACATAGGGGTGGATTTGTTGGTTTCGGGTTCAATCTTACTTTTACGTTTCCGAGACTACGACCAACGTGCTACAAGTCTCCTTCTCCCATAATAATCTACGTAGGGAAACTCGTCTGTTTATCACCACAACAACACCAGGGTTTTATCAGTACTTGTTTTCAAAAGATGCTCTAAGATAATGGCTTAGAGCCCAACTTAGTTAACCAAACCGATTGGCCAGGTAGGTGTCTATCATGGGGGTCTCACCGACTTTACGGCGACTGAATGACTGACCCACATAGACTAGCCTTGCCTTCGGCACCAATGGTTTACTATAACTGAGCCAGGTTCTTGCCAGGTAAAATGCTCTTTAGTTGAAAAAAATTCGAACCTAACTCGGTTACTCAAACAATTTGGCCAAGCCGGTGTATTTGTGGAAGCCTCGCCGAGGTTAACAGCGACTGATTGACAACCACAAAACCCTTTCTAGACACCAGAATGTTTGGAGTAGCATAGTTAAATTCGTGCCAGGATGTCTGCTCTGATACCAAAATTGTAACATCCCAATTTTTGAAAACATTTTCACGGTATCTTGATCAGAGTTGAGCATCAGAAGTAAATAGTATTGAAAAGTAACTGATAAATATCCACTGTAATGTATGTGCTTTTAACTGCGTTACAATTTTTTTCAAATGTTGATATCGTAAAGTACATGTCAATAGGACTTTCTCCAAATGTTCCTACATCTCGGCCGCTTACCCTTGTCTTCGATCCCGTTTACTCGATCCTAAAGCTATGGTAAGAGCCGAGGTTCAATACCCATTGAACCTCAGGTAACGGTTAACCTCATGTTCATGTAACAAGTATGTATGACAGTTTATTCATGATATCACAGCAATATTCACATATGAAAGATAATAACCGAACACAGCCACTGCATATGAACGTTATTACAGTCTGCACTATTCACCAGTGCCATGATGGCCTATTGTGTCCTCAGCGCTAGGAAAACTCAACAGCGTTATCAATACCATAACCCGTGTACAGCTGTATATGTATACTCAATAACTTTTAAAAACAAAATCTCA
This sequence comes from Acacia acuminata, assembly GCA_019022655.1. Classification (NCBI taxonomy): domain Eukaryota; kingdom Viridiplantae; phylum Streptophyta; class Magnoliopsida; order Fabales; family Fabaceae; genus Acacia; species Acacia acuminata. Next base: position 2,518,636 of record JAFJYI010000100.1, on the reverse strand, counting down.
GTCTATGAATACAACCATCACATATAGGTATACAAGAAACATCGAGTTAGTGTTACGAAGACGCGTCCGTACCTTCGTCGGTGTTGTCGGTACGTTGACGGTCGGGCGGTGATCACGCGTATCCTATAATGGTAATATCGTATTTATTAATTTACAAATAATATCCTAAGGGATATCCTGACCACTAAGGACTATTTTGCCCTTGCAACATTTATTTTCCACTTTGTTTCCTCAAAATTCGTAGAACAACGCCGGTACAAATCTGGGCAGCATTTTGTCTAACTTTGAAAAATCATAATTAATTCTAAAAAAATCAAAATGAAGATCTGTAAAATTTCTTGGAATCCTTAGGATGTCTATTTTCAATTACAAATAATCAATCTTGCCCAGATTACACGAATCACTCCCAGGTTTAAAGTTTTGAGCCTCTGCCAGAATTTTCGTAGCCTAACTTTAAGGATTTTTATCTCCCTGTACAAAAATAATTTTTACATGTTCTTGACATATTTAAAAATCCCTATATGTCTATTTTAACCATGAATTTTCTCAGAATTTTGTGACCATAGTTTCAATATGAAATTCTGGCATTTTCATCACGACTCCGAAATTCCGAAACCGATGAAATTTCGCCGTAACTTTGTTACTTTGATGATTTTCTTCCGAAATTTTGCCATAACTTCTTCTCCATCAATTTTTTGAAATAAAAAAATTTTGACTATAAAAACATGTAAATAAAATTATCCTAGCATATTTAGGATCTAAGCTACTTCTATCTAAGAATTTAAGAACTAAAACTCAAAGAACTTAAAGCTAGAGCTAGAGAACTTACCAAGAACTTTGCTCCTCCTTTCTTCAAGGCTCTCACTCTCACTTTCTCTCTATATTTCAGATGTTGCTTTGTGAATTGGTGAGGAATTATGAAGACCCCAACCCCTATTTATAGTAAAAGTCCATGGCACTATTCACAACCCCTCATCTTGCATTATGGCCATTGGATCTAGGTAAATTAAAAGCACAAATCCTAGCCCTTAGAACCCTCAAATCTGACCCCCCTCTCCTTGATCCTCTTCCATTTTCTATCCTAAAGTACCATATCCTCTTCCAAAAACTTTTTGCAAAATATCCCATGTGTTCTAGCTTTTCCCCAAGCCAACTATTTTCTTTGTTTTTCACTAGACAAAATTCATTTGAGGATCTTGATGAAGTCTTATTAAAATTCTCTCATTGCTTTTGAACTCTTGAGATTTTTAGCTTTAATTAGAGACCATAATCTCTCATTTTCTCAATTGGACACAATCCTCAAAAGTTGAGGAAATAGCTTTGGTTATAGTCAATTTCAAGCTTGAATTATGCTTGTCAATAATCTCTTCTTACATTTGATTTATGATCAATGGATCTCAAGATACAATTTATTTTGTATAGATTCCTCTTTGATTAAGTCTTGAATTAATCCTATTGATTAATCTAATTAATTCATGGACAATTTTCTCATTGGATGATTCCTTGACTTTTCCTACTAGGCTCACAACATTAGCACTCACAACACTCTTTCTCTTTTCCATTTATCCTCTTCCATGGTCATTAAGTCTCTTAATTAAAAGTACATTATCCTCTTCCATAATTTATGACTTGCATGTGCTCAACTATCTTGAGTAATTCTTTTAATTGATTACTTCAATTTCTTTATTCAGTTTTTTTTTTAAGGCGTAAAAACTGTGCACTTCCCTCTTTTCTCTTCAAATTTTGTGTTTTAATTACTTCATACTCATCTAGAAAGAATTCTCTCATTGGTTAATTTTTACTTCACAAGGATTACACTTTATGATACTTAATTAGGGCCTTAGGATTTAACTTTATTATATTTAATCCAAGCCTTTATTTTGTGTTGGGGAAATTCTACTACTTTTGATGATCTTTGTTCATATATTATGTGCTCTTAGGATTTAAAATAAATGAAATTATCTTGCCTTTTAAAAGAGAATTTTCGCCACATATTTAAGATAGGGAAGATTTAATTAATCTTGGCTAAAATCTCTAAGATAGTGTTTTTAGATGTTATAAGGCTCAATTGATAGGTTACTATATTAATTATGATCATTAGGAATTTTCTTTATGCTAATCTTGGGTTTTTATTAGCCTTTGATCACTAATTAATCTTATACATTTCTTAATTGTGCCTTTTTAATTTAATTATTAATTAATTACGAAAATTAACATAAATATTTTAATGTTTGCAAATTTAATTGTCCATTAGTTGTTTGATAATTTTCTTTAATCGGAATAAATATTTCCATGTCATTTTAATTGTCTCTCATGATTAAATTAAGACTATGCTTAGTGATGATAATTTTATGGTGTTTTATGATCCTTAGAATATTTGGTCTTTAGCTTATTTGATTTCAAGAAGAAATCACTTAAAATAATAGTCAATAAGCTTCTAAAGTTTGAGACCACATATTCACCTATCCCTAATATGTTTTATTTGTCAAAATATGACATTTATAATAAGTGAGAATTTTAGGGTATTACATTTCTCCCCCCGTTAAATAAAATTTCGTCCTTGAAATTTGCTCTATACTAACTGGACTTTGAACCATAAATCATGGAAATGTACTTTAACGAAATGTTTTTATGTCTACGCCACTTCTTTCGGTGATCGAGAATTTGCTCCGGAATGTTTCCGTGGCACCTACACACGGTGGCCACTTAAGGCTCCTCATACTCTATGTCACGATTGCGATCTGATTGGTAAAATTGAGAAACACAGGAAATGTTATGGAGATTAATCGGGTTCGGGGGTAAGGTTATCTGGTAAGTGACTGGTTCACGTTTAACTACAATTTTCAAATGGTCTTACGTAACGTGGACTAAATTTTTGCCTCTGAAGCCTTCTCCATTTTGTCGTCGTAGCTCTTCTGTCTGCTTTGTGCTACTAGAAGTTGTCTTTTGAATAAAACGATTTGTTCGGAGGTCTAGTCAACCAGATCTGGCCCAAGCAATTTCTGCTCAGATAAGGGTGACCGATACGTACGCCCTCTAATATAGTCTATTCCCGTACTATGCTTACTTAGCACGCACTCTAATATTCAAATAATAATCTTATTCATTTTTTGTACTTAGGTATAGTATTCACACATAGGACCTTCTCGTCCTTCCTCATCGTGTTTGGTTACGCAAGCCTTACTGCCTGACCCATTCAGCCTCTCGGCTTAACACATATTGGCCTTCCGGCTCAATTCATTACCGCAACACTAGGGACCTTAGCCCTACTACCTCCGGTACAAGAATATTTTGCTAGACTCGTACTGTTAGACATACTAGTCTAAGGTTACTATGACAATTTGCATTTCACACAGTGCTAGGTACCACTGCCTTAAGGCCTAGGGATACCGCCTCGTGTACATTTGTACACCTAGATCTCGAGCATTTGCTCGTCTATTTTATCAGAGTTTTTCCTATTCAGGCTCTCAAACTATTTTAGAAGCTCAACTATTCCTTAGTTCTTTAAGGTTTTTACTAGTCCTCACACAAGAATTATTGATTGTATTAGCAAATCTTTTCTTAGCCAAAGTCAACACTACGCCAAACTTCTAACATAAGATGAGGACTTAAATTCTCAAGCATTTTTATCACGTGTGAGGAAAAGTCAATGTACTATTCTTGAAGCAACCGAAAAATAGTTTCAACGAAATCCCGTAACTATGAAATTCACATGCTACTACAAACTTCATGTCCAATACTTATCAACAGATGCAAATAATAAGAAGACAAAAATTCAACTTCAGTTACTACAGTAATCTACACATTCCATTTTATGTTTTATATACCTGAAATCTAATGGTTTGGATAGGAGTTCAACATAAACATATTAGTACGGTGGTGTACTAAAGTAGGGTTTCAGGAGCATCAACAACAACAATACTAACTCGAGAGCACTAGGACCAGGGCCGGCCCTCCAGGGCCCGAAAATTACTATTCCAAATTTTAACTATTTTTCCTCCGCTTTTTTTTAAAGAAATATAATTAGTATATTACAACACAAATAATCCAATAAATAAGTACAATCACTAATTCATAATCAAAAGTAAATTATGTTCACAAATAACTCACATAAAACATAAAAATCATATCACTAAGAGACATTAGTATGATAACTATTACTATTGTCATCTTCTGTCACTATCATCAATTCCAACGACATTTGATTGTTCTTCACTTTGAGTAGTAGCATCTCGCTCAAGAATAAGAATATCATAAATTTCTTCTCCCGCATCATGAACACATCCGTAATCTTTATTTGCAACAAATAATAAACCAAATCATAAAATTAGAGTATAGTTACTATGTATTTGTAGTTAAATGGATAAATAACTCTAAAAGAAATACAAAATATATATAAATTAGTAAATTTTAAAAGGAAAAAAAGAAAAAACTACGGTGAAAAGGGCCTGCAGGACGACCCATGGCCCTCTAGGGTTGGCCCATTTAAGCCCAAGGTCCTTGAGGGCCAATTTCAAATATTTCGTCCATTTTTAAAGCCCTACCCTTGACGAGCCGGGGCTTAAACAGGCCGACCCGATGGGCTCGGCTTGTTTTCCCTACTCTAGCCCAAACAATTGAATGTTTCTATTTTAAAAGGAGGGAGACCTGGATAGCAGGGAGGAGAATGGATTTTGAAGGCAACAGAGCGACAAACCAGAGCAAGGCAGAGTGAATGAGAGCCAGAGGAAAGCAGAGAGGTGTTTAGTTCTATTGATGAACCACTCGAGAGGATGAGAGGACTATAGAGGAGATTTAATGAAGGGTCGGACGACAACAAGAGTGGACGTTGAAGGAACAGAGGCAGCGACTGTCGTTTTCTCACTTCACAACAACTGACCAAAATAACTCTATATTCTTCTGAACAGAGAATATCACCTAGAGAAGGGTGAATAGAGGATTTCAAAAACTTCTTCCGAAAATATTTACGAATAATAAATAAGGAGACAGAGTAAGAGAGAATGAACACAGACAATATATACTGGTTCGGTCTAACTGCTTGACCTAAGTCCCCAGACGCTCTGGGATTTTCACTAACTCTTAATCATAGATACGATTACACACACTATACTTGAGATGATTCTTTCACACTATGACTCACTCCCCTTTCCAAGTTGTAATTGTACACCCACACTCAAGGTTCCTCAACCTTGAGATTAAAACAGAAAATCAAATAAGTGTTTAATAACTTCTCACTGAGTAGATGAATAATAATCACTGAAGTACAAGAATATCTGAAGATATTAAATGAAGTGAATCAAATAGTTGATTACAATAATACAAAATTGAATGCACAGAGTTTCGGTAGGTTGCGAAATTGAATGTGATGAGTGATGAGTACTATTTATCCCATGTTTTCCCTATACTGTGTGACTATTTTGTAAGTTGAATATGAGCCTAAAAGCATGTTATCTGAGCAAATATGGCATAATTCACGCATGTAGGGAATTATAGGATACATCTCCTAAGTTACGACAAATGCATAAAAATCCTGTACATGTGCATAAAAAGAAGGCAAGCTTAAGGGTTTATTATGAACGCACATAGCACTGCTGATACAATGCTATAGCATTGGGTCAACCATATCAAGCTGCAATACAATGCAACTTGTATGCTATAGCAAAGTAAAGGAAGCAATGTTGTGCGCCGTATGTTTGATGAGCACAATTTATGTCATGTTTTCCCTATATTTTATGACTGAATTGTATGGTAAATATAAGTTTAAGTGCAATCAATCTAAGAAAAAAGGCATTAATTCATGAATGTAGGGAACTAGAGGATAAAAATCATTTACATCCTAAACATGTGCTAAGAAAAGAACAAAGTACAAGGTTTTATAAGAAGAACGTATAGCAAAGCTGATACTATGTTATAACATTCTGACAGCTTATCGGAATGCAATACAAGGCATCTCGAAAGCTATAGTAAAGTAAAGGACGTGATGCTATGCGGCATAGGTTCTAATCTTTTGTCAAGATTGTTTCAGGAAATATTGCGAAGGTCGAGAAAAGATAGGTAGATTACTGACGCAACGAAATAGAAGATGCGGAGGATCAAAACTAAAAGATTTGAAGAATCCCGCAGGATCAGCAGAATCAATCTACTACGATCAAAATATACGATGGATCTCGACAGATTAGGAAGGCCCAGCTCGCTGGAACTTAAACTGCAAGAAAGTCTGATTATATAAGGAAACAGCAAGCCAACCCTAAAGGAGTCAAGTCACTGAGAGTCTGATCCTATTCGTATGGCCGGACTCGAGAAGAGAGAGAGAATTCACAAGGCACAAGAAACTCCAGGAGAACCCAGCATCCTTCTTTGTAGTAAGGCGGAGAGAAGTAGACGTGGAGTGCTGACGTGACAGGGCTTCTTCCACACCGTTGGAACTTCATCAAGCTTTCTGTTTTTTTTTTCATTTTAACCTTTAGATCATGGGTCATTCTGTTGTTATCTGTTTTGCGTTTCCCTCATCAGTCATGAACTAAATTTCCTATGGTTGAGCGAGGATGATTTCTTAAGTTTGGAATGAACCCAGTTGCTAGTTCTTAATTCAATAAATTCAGTTTGCTTATCAGTGATTTAATTACCTTATCGATTAACAGAAGCTAAGGGCGAGATTTGTGGCCTTGGCTAATTGGCAAGGAGTCAAGGTTAGACCTCTGAGAAACAGTGATTGCTAGGCAGGCTGGTGCAAGGCTTGACCTATTATTGTAGGCTTTAGGAATGGGTCCACCGCTCATAACCATGACTCCTTGTTTTGTAATGCAGATCTAACTAGAAAATTTCCATAGGCATTTAGAAGGAGTAAAGTTAGTATTATATGTATCGAACGCGTAAGCTTTGATAGATTATAGTGGTGGGTTAACTTAATAGCGTTGTTACTAGTAGCTATGTTGTAGCATTGTAGAAGCTGTGCAATATAGATGCTATAGCATTGTGCAAAGCAACTGGGGATTGATAAGCTTAAGAATGATTCCAAGCTCAGCCTATTTTCCTACTGAATTCTTCTCACGACTACGGCGCTCTATTTATTTTCTTGTTCACTAGTATAGCCATAAAACCCCCAATCAAATCAAACTTATTCTCTTCTTAATCACAACTGTTCTGCAATTCGGTGTCCTCATTTGGTATCCAGTCTCTGTGGGACGATACTCTACTTACTCTTTGTTACTTATTCGACTGGTTCACTTGCCATCAAGGAAATCGACCAACAATGTGCTAACTTTTCCTCAAGGCTTTTTCAAGAATTAAGTGCAGGTTGATGGACAGACATTAGTTCACAATTAGATTGTCAACGGATTGGAATAGAAGATGTGGAGGATCGAAGATTTAGATTTGGAGAATCCCACAGAATCAACAGGAGCAATCTACTGATTTGGAAAGTTAGATCAACTGGACCTAACAAATTTGGGAAGGCCCAAGCTCACTAGACTTACACCACAAGTAAACCTAACTATAAAAGGAAAGGATAGTTAACCCTAAAAGTGGTCTAGTCGTAGAGAGCCAAAGAACATTCCTATTCGGTTAGGCTTGAAAGAAGAGGGAGAGAGCACTAAGCACGAGAACTCCAGGAGAACCCAATTCCTTCCTTGTAGTGAGACGGAGACAAGAAGACGTGGAGTTGTCAAGTGACAGGCCTCTCCTACACCGTCAAAACCTCTGCCAAACTTTCTATTTTTCTTTTATTAATTTTAGTTAATCTTTTGTGATGGGCTATTCTGTTGTGGTCTGTTTAGTGATTCCCTCATCAGTCATGAACTAAACGTCTTGTGGCTGAGCGAGGATGAATTCTTGAGTGAAGAATGAACCCAGTTGCTAGTACTTAATTTTATAAATTTAGTTTGTTTATCAGTATTCTTAATTTCTATCGGTTAGCGGAAGCTAAGGGCTAGATCAATGGCCTCGGCATCCTAGAAAGGAGTTGAGGTTAGACATCTAATAAGCAGTGTTTGCTGGGCAAGTTGGTCTAAGGCTTGACTTATAATTGTAGGCTTCAGGCATGGGTCTACCGCTCATAACCTTAACACCTTGATTTGAAAAAGTAACCTTAACTAGAAAATCGCCATAGGCATATGGGAGAAGTATAGCTTAGGTTGTATGTATAGGACGCGGAAGCTTCTGTATAATGTAGTGGTGGGTTAACTAGATAATGTTGTGGAAGGTAGCTATGTTGTAGCATTGTAGAAGCTGTGCAACATAATTGCTATAACAATGCGTTAAGGCAACTAGGGGAGTAATGCACTTAGGATGAAATCTGATGCTCTGCCTATCTTTTATTGATATCTTCTTACGACTACGATCCTTGTTATTTTCTATCTTATTAGTTATAATCACAAAAATCCAAACCCAATCATATTTATTTTACTTTCTTTTCACAATTGTTCGCGTGAATCTGTGTCATCATCAGTATCTTAGTCTCTGTAAGATGATACTCTACTCACTCTTTATTACTTGTTCAACTGGTTCACTTGCCAATCAGGAAATCGACCAACAATGAGCTTTTATATCGTCTTTCTTTAATGCCGTTGTGACACTTCAAACTTCCGTTAGGCACAAATGTTTTCGTTAGGTACAGTCGACGTTGCTTCATTAACTTGTTCGTCGTTGACGTACTTGTGTACAGAAGATGACTCAAACCATTTGTCAGAATGGGTATGCCACGAAAGAATGATTTCATCTGCAATGAAACTCATTCTGTTTGTTGGATCTATTTTTTGCAAGCAATAAATGCTTCTAACACATTGAATGGCTTTTTGGCTGATCACAATCTAAACGTTCGTTAATCATTTAATGCTCGTCATAAACAGAACCTACAACCATAATGAAACCTCGAAAGCGCACGAATACACTCCTTTGAGGCATACCAATTAAAATCATTCTGAATCAACTTCTATGCACAAGTACGTCACAGCAAATCATTAATGAAGCAATGGTCGACTATACCTAACGAAAGTTCGAAGAGACACAACGGCTATATTCAAAGCTTCACAATGGCATTAATGGAAGATTGGTATGAAAGCTCATCACATTCAATTTCGCCAACTACCAAAAATCTGCGCAATCAATTTGACATTATTTCAACTTACTATTTCATTCACTTTATTTAATATCCTCGAATATTTTTTGTACTTCAAATGATCATCACTTATTTCCTCTTGAGGAGTTGTTAAATACTTATTTGATTATCTATTTAGTGATTTAATCTCAAGGTTGTGGAACCTTGAGTGTGGGTGTATGATTACAACTTGTAAGGAGGAGTAAATCCTAGTGTGAAAAGATCATCTCAAGTACAGAGTGAGTAATTATAATCATGATTGTGAGTTAGTGAAATACCTAGAGTGTCTGGGGACTGGATATAGGTCAAGGAGTTGGATCGAACTAGTATAAATTCTCTGTATTCATCCTCTCTGTCTCTATCTCTGTTTTACTGTTCGTCTCAACCTTCCAAAAATGATTTTTGAAATCCCCTATTCACCCCCTCTAGGTGATATTCTCTCTTCATAGCTGTGTATATTTGTTAGCAACATAAATGTGAATCTCCCATCCCGTATAGGACCAGCACCACTCATGGCTTGATTAATCCGAAGGGCTGACTATGGAATACCTTCCTGGTGGTTAGGACTCAGTGTTGGACATATTGCACCGATAGTCCTTAGGTGACTCATTTGGTTGCATTCAAGTGACTTGGGCACTTCCAATTGAGAATGCTGGTGGATTCAGGATAGGACTCTCAGTAGTTCCCAGTCAAATATTCTTATTTGGATGTCCCAATTGAGAACTCCGACATACATGAGGACTCTCGGTACAGCTCAACTCATTTTTGAAAAACTTGGCTATCACCCAAGAGGGGGGTAAATTGGGTGTTTAATAAAAATTTAGTTACTTTGAAAATAATTTCGCAACTTACTGAAAGCAGTTTGAATGACAGAAGTAATTTATAAAGTAATAATCAGTCATTCAAATATATATATGCACATTCAAATATATATGCTGGAAATATAAGAGATAAGGGAAGAGAATATACAAACTAATTTATACTGGTTCGGCCCAATCCTTGACCTACGTCCAGTCCCCAAACTCCACTTGAGATTTTCAATCCACTATCCTCTTGTTTATCCGGGCACAAGAGAAGCCTATACAAACACACAAGTTCACCCGTGGCACTTGTGAAGCCGAATCTCTCACCGAGATACACCTTTCAATCGATTACACACTTTGTACTTGAAGTTATCCTCTCACTAGGATGCACTCCCCTTACAAGTTGTAACCGATAACCCAATCTCCAAGTCCCATGACTTGAGATCTTACAATGATTTAATAATCGAGAAATTCTCTCTAAAAGAGAAGATGAATAAACACTGAAGTACAATACAAGTCATCTCACTCTCTATGATAAACTATGTAAACATTGAAAATAGTGTGTGTGAGATAAATGTTGGATTCATAATGTTGGCATCTTGACAGTGCAAGCTCTCACTTATCAACCTTGAATGCTTCTTCTTTTATAGGTAGAGATCAATATATATGACCGTTGAAAAGATTCAATGACTGTTGGATAAAGAAATATAGCTGTTAGACTCAAATGGAACTAGCCGTTAGAACTTCGATTTTTGAACCAGCCTATGGCATCAGCATTTACTTTACCCTTGATCTTCAGTTTAACAATTTTTTGATCATCTGAAACATGTACACAAATGATATAAATAATGTTAAGAAGTATTACAATCATTTGGGTAATCATTTGGATGTTTATCAAAAGAATCAAGATTTTTGAAATGGTGGTTTTTTGAAGCAGAGATGTAAACTCGAGTTTGCATTTGAAAACTCGAGTTAACCTTTGCCACGCCGATCAACCCGTTCTCATCGCCCACCCCAAGGTATGCCGATCAACCCGTTCTCATCGCCCACACAATTATTTGCAAGATTATCATTTTGTTGTTCAATGTGCATCGGTTTCACCAGATTCTTTGGAGGCAGGTATATATCATCCACTTTCTCATGTTCTTTCTTATCATCGTTGTTCTCCTTCATATCATCATTTTGTTTGTTCCATTTCTATTGATGATATTCCTAAAACTTACTCTAAAGCTATTCAACATGAGGGTTGGAGAAATTCTATTCATGTTGAACTTGCAGCTTTGTAGCAAAACAATACCTGGGTGATTACTGATTTACCTTCCGGTAAGCGACCTATTGGGTGTAAGTGGGTGTTTGCTAAGAAGTATAACTCTGATGGGTCTCTTAATCGTTATAAGGGTTGTCTGGTTGCTCAGGGTTATACTCAGGTTGAGGGCATTGATTATAATGATACTTGTTCACCTATTGCTAAATTGACCACAGTTCGTCTCTTACTTTCTCTTGCAGCTGCTCATAATTGGCATTTAAAACAATTAGATGTCAATAATGCCTTCCTACATGGGGACCTTGATGAAGAAGTGTATATGCTTCCCCCTCCGGGTTTGGGTGTCTCTTCTTCGTCTAAAGTTTGTAAGTTGCAGCGGTCTTTCTATGGCCTTAAACAGGCTAGTAGAAAATGGTATTTTAAATTGTCTAAGGCTCTTATTTCTTGTGGTTACCGCCAATCTTAGTCTAATCATTCTCTATTTCTAAAAAATACCACTTCTTCTTTTACTGCTTTGCTGATTTATATGGATGATATGATCCTTAGTGGTACTGATTTGGCTGAGATTAACCGTATTAAGGCATTTCTTGATGATCGATTCAAAAATAAGAATCTTGGTGATGTGAAATACTTCCTTGGTTTGGAAATTGCTCGTAGTTCTACTGGAATTTCTGTATGCCAACATAAATTTGCTTTAGACTTGTTATCGAATGCTGGATTCTTAGATTGTAAACCTGCTAAAACACCAATGACTCGTGATTTAAAGCTTTCTAAGGATCCTGGTACTCCTTTACTTGACTGTTCTCAGTATCATTAGTGGGTCGTTTGCTTTACCTTACTAATACTCGTCCAGACTTATCCTTCGCTGTTCAATAGTTGAGCCAGTTTATTCAGCAGCCTACAGATGTTCATTTACACTGTTTACATCGGGTTTTACGGTATCTCAAGGGTGCCCCTGGCCGGGGTCTTTTCTTTCCAGCCACTTGACTACTAAACTTAATGCTTTCGGTGACTCGAGATTGGGCTGGCCGTGTTGATACTAGACGTTCCATCACTGGTTTTTGTGGTTTCATTGATCAAGCACTGATTACATAGCGCTCTAAGAAGCAACCAACAACTTCTACCTCTTCTTCAGAGGTTGAGTATCGTGCCATGGTAGCAACCACTTGTGAATTACGGTGGCTCCCTCATTTATTGAGGGATTTTGGTTTGCCTCTTTCTAGCCCTGCTTCTTTATATTGTGATAATCAATCTGCGAGACACATTGCTTTGCCAATCCTACTTTTCATGAGCGTACTAAACACTTGGATGTAGATTGTCACATTGTTTGTGAGAAATTACAATAGGGTTTAATCCATTTTCTTCCGATTAAGTCTGAGGATTAGTTAGCTGATATTTTCACTAAGGCTTTGCCTCCTTCTTCTTTTAGTTCACTGCTTGCCAAGCTGGGCATGACCAACATTCATGCTCCAACTTAAGGGGGTATTAGAGTATATAATTAGTTTGTTAATTGTAAGTATTTTCTGTTAGAAAGAATATTCTGGAATGTAATTAGTTATTGTGTATATGTATCATTCATTGGGTCTATATAAAGACTTTGTATCATTCATTTCCTGATTGAATAAGATGAATCAATATTTCATTTTCTCTTCTTGCTAAATCATAATAATGCTGACATAAAGTATGTTGGTGATCAATTCATGGGTTTAATGGTTTAGGTAAACCAAAGGTGTGTAGCTCATTCCGTGTAATGAAGTTATTTTTGAATGGAAGGTTTTCTTTGGTGAAGAAGTTTGTTACAAGGTGATTGGTGATTGAATTGTAATGAATGTTTCATGTAGATATGTTGCTTGATGAGTTGTTTGTAGTTTTTGGTGTGTTCATTTATAGTATTTACTTTTGGTTAATAAATTGTGATAGTGCCCACAATTTGATATTCCCCACAATTAATACTCTGACCCAAACTGTTCAGACACATTATCCTAATTCTGGTGTTGATAGCATTCTCAAGAACACTAAGAAAGTGAAAGTTGTCCAAATTCATGATCAAGAAGTGGCGTGTTATATATTGAGAGTGTAAAGGTTTGATTTTGAGATATATGAGTATTTTAATTACAAATGATATTTTGTGTAGAAATACTTTGATGTATTATGTTAGATCAAGAAGTTTGAAATCCGTCATGGTTGGGTATATGAGGGATGCTCAATCTATAGAACTAAACCAAAGGTTGAAAATGGGAATGTTTCATGCAACAATAATTATTGCAAGGGGAAGCATGTAATAATCCAATCAAAGTATGGTTCCTTAAGTGCGTTAAGTTTCATATATATGCTTAATGTGTTTAAAGTTTAGTAGATGTCACATTTTTTTATCAAACAGGTTCAAGTTGAATTATATGATTGCTGGCACTGATCAATCATTTCTTTTATTAGAAAGCCTTTATAAAATTATTTGATGTCACCTCAGAAAAGTTCTGCTGAGTTGAAAGTTGATATTCCTGAGGTATGGATATTGAGTTTTGTTATATTTGATGGTTTCTTTGAGGTTGCTTATATAGTGTTTCTTTCTTATATCTTGGAAGAATTATGTTTTACATTTCCTAAAGAGGTGGAACAGTTGGTTGAGAGGAAGATGCTTTTGAAGATAAAGTTGAATAGATATAATAATGATCACCCAAACTCAAGTGTTTCGGTTGCCACATATGTTTAATGTGCTGATCTAAATAATGATTTTAATGAAGTTGCTTCTAAGGTTCAAGTTTAGTAATAATGTTAGGTTGATCAGTGTATTTGTTGTTTCTAATAGTGATTTCTCTATATTTTGAGCATGCTGGAGGACCAAGTGCATTAGCTACTGAGGAGGATAAAGACATTGTGTATGTGAAAAATGCAACAGTTGAAGCTATGAGCCCAGGGGATACTGAGACTATTGTCATAGTTGCCGACATTTTGAGATTTTCAAATCTTATTTTTTTTTATAATTTGTTTGAACTAAGTACATGCTTGATAATAGGGTAGTTATAGAAGCAATCAAGTGCATAGTTGCATAATGAAGTATAACGATATAGTTTCAAGTCTTGTTAAATTACATTGAGTGGGTTGCTACAAATTAGGTGCTACACAATTGCAAACTCAAGAACTTTTGTCATTTAATTTCAAAAAAAAAAAAAATTGTGACTTGTCACCATTGATACCCCTCTTTCAGCGCCAACCCTCTTTTCAATGCCTTCTGATATATTTTCATATGTTGCCGCCAAAAGTATCAGCGATAGTCTTTTCAGCAGCGACAGATTGTCACCTCTAAAAAGCGACATTTAGACTTTCAGCGGCGACAAAAAGTCTTTTTTTTTTCTTTTTTTGTAGTGGGAGAATTAAGTGAGCATTAAGTTTAAAACCTTCCCAACTAGTGTGCTTCTCAGGATTCAAACTTGTGTTCTTCTCTTTAAAGGGTGAGACCACTTACTATCTCAACTAACAACTTATTAGTCTCATGTAATCTTATTTATAAGTCACTTCCAATATGTATCATCAAAGCAAGGAAAAAAAAAACCATAAACCTCATTAATTCTTCCATAAAATTTAAAAACTTTCCAATTTTATGTCTTATTTAATATATATTATATCTCATGAGAATAAAGTCGATCGATACAATAATAAATAGATGGTAAAATTGTATGTTCATATGAAAAATTTAATAAAATGACTTATAAAACAGGACTAGAGGAGTATATCATGCAGATAACTTGGGCCTTTAATAGACATGAGGATGTCATGGAAATTTTATTTGTGTGATATATATAAATATAATTTATTTATTTATTTATTTATTTTATACAACATTCTTGTAGAAGTATTAACGGTATTTTTCAAAATCAGAAGTAGGGCTACACCAGCTGTGGTGACTGGTGAAAACTGGAGCTAATTAACCAGAAGTATTAGCCTCTTCACGTCTCTCTCTCTCTCGCTTACGTGTTCCCATGACCCTTTCATTCTGTATACTAAGAGACTATTTACTAAGACCCTTTCATTGTATGAATGGTTTTGAATATTTGATTATTTTAACTTTTCTTCTTTCTTTGACGCCGTTCCGTGCTTTATTTCGCCAAATAATAATACTAATAATATTGCTAATATAAGTTGCTTAGTATTTAGGATCACAGTTTTTTTTTTATTCTCTCTCTCATTTCTTGTTTAGAAAAGTCCACAATCCACTTCTTTCAAAAATCTAAATTTTCAATCGTAGTGCCACCGACGTTAATTTTAAATCACAATTGAACGTAATTTTATGTCAACTTCTCAAGTCTTTAATTTTTATTTTCTGAACATCAAGTGAATACACATATAAAGTCATAACAAACTTTATTTGCATGCATTTGAGAAGGTTTATCTTACATTACTGCTACCTCAGTTTAATGAAATTGTCTCATCACCACAACCAAAAATAAAAAATAAAAATTTATGAACACAACTAAAAATTACGTAGAAAGAACCAAATATGAAAGACCAGCCTATTAGTTAGAGCTTCCTCATATGAAACTCATAACAATATGCACCTCTTTCAAGAGCAGATGTTCCTAGTGGCTCCATACCACATCACTTCTCTCAGCGTTCTATACATATCAAGATCCTTTGTCTCCTACTTATTAGAATCCTCTATGAGTAGCCCTCTAGCTATGTACAAGTTTTGAGAGGTAGTCTAATATCTAAAGACTATTTTATTTGATAGGAGAACTCATTAAACAAATAAACTATACTTCACTTAGCTTGTGAGCTCCCCGATACAAGACTTATAACAATTGAATATATATAACATTCTTATGAACAAAAGAAATGGAAACAAAGTTGATAAAGGAATGGATCAAGTTTCAGTACGTTATTGACTCAACCAAAAGTTCATATCCGTCAATATTTGCTGACTCTCATTACTTCGAGGTGCTATAAAATAGTTTCGGTGATAAGAAAATAAAATGATAAAGATTTATTGAAGGACGTGAGAGCTATTTGAAACATGGAAATTACATGTCACGCCACAATTTTGTTCTGCTTGCGGCGGGTTTATTAAAATGTTTTATTTTGTAATTTATGACATCAGTCATTAAAATATTTTCGATTAAGGTTCATTCGAAAATATTTTAATGACTAGACCCATGGGCTAAGTTATCAATCATGTTACTGGCTACTCAAAAGCTCACTCGTCATGTGATGAGGACCAGCCAAAATCCCCAGAGCACATGTCTCAGACCGTGGATCTTTTTCTCTCATTGAAGTAGTAGGGTGTCGCAAACCCTCATTGAACTAGTGGGCAGTCCCTCATTGAACAAGTGAGACAATAAAAAGCCAACCATCATGCACCAATAGAGGCTACACCACGTGGTGAAATAAACTACTCCATTTCCTCCCAATTCAACCCTTACCATAATTATCACAATGAATAAATAGCTCAACAGGGATTTTCCAAGATTTTCTCGTTCATATCATGTAATTAAAATCATTCTCATATATATGTCATGATATCTCAATTCTCAATTCTTATACATACATACATACATACATATATATATATATATATATATATATATATATTCACAATTCAAATCATAAGGTCCCGCAAGGCAATTTCTATTAAGATATTCATAATCATTTCACAAAATACTCACAAACAACATACTAATACACATAACAAGTGGAAAGTGATTACCTCTCACCGAAGGTAACTATTATCACACTTTGCTCCTAATCTAAGAGCTCAAACACACGCCAAAAAACAATCTACCACAACAAATTTACTAACCATTAATAACTCTTCTAAAACTCCACATAATAAAAATTATAATTTATAATTTCATAAAATTAAAATATACAAATTTTAATAATAAATTTATTTGGAATGCTTGACGTGGGCACATTATGACGGGACTGAAAAATCGGTGAGACCATTGTAACTAATAATTATCCTTTCGATTTATTATTAATTAATAACTCTTTTTTCTATTTATTATTTATTCCTCTTTTTAATAATAACAATAGTATTTATTTTTATTATTATTTATTTACTTTATTATTCTACTATTTATTATTATTTTCATTATAATATAACACACACACACCAAATCTAACATAATACACACACATATATATATACTACGTAACTACTCATGCATGTAGACACTTTCCTCCACAACTACTCACATGCACTCATACTATTCAAAACGTATTACACTACATACTCATACCACTATTTATGCTTTTCGAAACTTTTCCCATGCAGCGACTTTAGTTCAAAAATCTTCTTCAAGTTCCTATTAGTTTCCAAAGATTTGAGTGTAGCGTTTTTGACAAAGCAATATATGTGTGTATATATATTATAAAAACAAGTAAGCTTTTGGTTCAAAACCTGCTATTCAACATGAAATATGCTTCTTGCTAATATATAGAAACATTGAGCTTTGTGTTTTATAAACTCACGAAACTATATAGTGATCTATATATACAATCATTAAACTTTAATCATGCTCTGTTTTTATTATCCTATAGCAAAGCATCCCCATGCATTATATAATACAACACACACACACACACACACACATAAACCAAGATGTGGCGATGTATGTACACGACGGAAAAAAATTCCTTTATATGTATCAAGAATTTGCATATGTTAATATATATAAGACCACCGCCTTTGTATACTCGCAGACATACGGCTTCAACTATATACATATATATGTTATCTTATCGAGTAAATTTTTCTTATTCTTTTCTTATAGATATATAAGCGACGCATACATATATATATTAGTGAGGCTTTGGTCATTGGATCAACAACCTTTCTTTTTCTCTGAATAGATATACATGCACACTTAACACCCGAAAGCGATAAAAAGGCTTGAGTTTAATATATATATATATATATATATATATCGGTATGTTTTGGGTTTATCAAGAAAGCACGAAAGGAAGGAAACTCAAGACTTACCTCTCGTTAAATGGATCAAGAACAGGGCACAACAGCTTCAACTCTCACTCTCGGACTCTCCTTTCTTTCACTCTCACTCTGCTGGTTTTTGTTAAGGCAAATGGAATGAAGGGGAGTCAAGGAGCAATGATTTTATAGAGACTTAAGGGTATGGTCCAAGAAACATACGAGCATAGACTAATGGAGAAAAAGAATGACCAAGAGGTATTCATTGTGGGACTCGAGAGGCATGGGAGTCTAGATTTAATGAGAGGAGAAGCATGGACATTGCTCTTGCATGTGCGATAAACGGCCTAAGCCGACGAGGTGCATCATGACGTGATAGGATTTTGCTGATTTTTCCTACACCGTGGTTCCGTGTTTTACGTTGGGTAGGCATCGAGAAATATATATTGTTATCCTATTAAATTGTCAGACCAATCAAATCTAGTCCAAGCAACTATCGCTCAGACAACTCTGTTCAACATAAAGGTGACTGACATTTCCGCCCTTGAAATTTAATCGTATAAAGTCGAGAAACTCTAGCCATCTAGTCTATTCCCTTACCATGCCTGCTTACTAGCATGTACTCTTATATTCAAATAATAACCTTATTCATTCTGTACCAAGGTATAGTATTCAACCATAGGACCTACTCGTCCATCCTCAACGTGCTTGGTTACGCAGGCCTTACTGCCGACCCATTCAGCCCCTCGGCTTAACACATATTGGCCTTCCGGCTCAATCCATTACCACAGAACTAGGGATTTTAGCCTTAAATACCTAGGAGATTATCCTCAGACTTTAGGCATTTCAACTACTACATGGTACAATAAATGTTTTGCCATACTCAAGACGTACTGTAGACATACTAGTCTAAAGTCACTATGACAATTCGTATTTCACACAGTGTTAAGTAACACTGTCTTAAGGCCTAGGGATACCGCCTCGTGCATATTTGCACACCTAGATCTCGAGCATCTGCTCGTCTATCTTATCTGAGCTTTTCCTATCCAAGCTCTCAGACTATTTTAGAAGCTCAATTATTCCTTAGGCCTCTAAGGTTTTTACTAGTTTTCACACAAGAATAAGAATTATTGATTGTATTAGCAAATCTTTTCTTAGCCAAAGTAAACACTACGCCAAACTTCTAACATAAGATGAGGACTTAAATTCTCAATATTTTTATCAGGAGTGAGGAAAAGTCAATGTACTATTCTCAAAGTAACCGAAAAATAGTTTCAACGAAATCCAAAACAACTTTTCAGTATCATTTAGTTTCTATGAAATTCACATGATACTATAAATTTCATGTCCAATACTCACTACAAGAGCACAATAGATGTAAATGTTATAAGAAGGCAAAATTCAATTTTCAACTACTACCGTAACCAACAAATTCCAATACATATTTTATATATCTCGACTCTATTGGTGTGGGCAAATATTTAGCTCAAAAGTATTCGTATAGTGGTGCACTAAAGTAAGATTTCGAAGTATCAAAACACTAACTTTTAACTTAAATGGATGATCAAGATTTACTTAAGTGTACACTCAAAATTTCATATTTAGAACTTCATTTCTTTGGGTAAAAATCCAGGAAGCTAATCCTCATGGTTTCTATTTTTTACAAGCGCAACAGATAAATTCAAAATTGCCGAGTCAAATAGTTCATGTTAACTTGAAGGCGTTCATCACAATTTCAATATGAAACAAGGATATATAATGCAAAGCTAGTTCACTATGAAAAAGTGACAAGACATCTTAATTTGACCAAAAGTACAATGTATTTCAAAACAGGGTTCCAATGCAATGCATGCCTTAAAATTCAACCGTGTGTTATTTCAATAGTTAAGACCAGTTTATCCATCAGGTTTCATTTACTTTTAACATGCACCATTTGAAGTTTAATCTTGTCTTAACACGCCAATTATTAACAATTAACCTTACAACACAAGAGATAAAACATAACTAAATGAGGCAAGTAATATAACAACATAACATTAAGTGACAATTCACATACTTTTGAAACGGGACTTAAAATAGTATACTTCAAGTTTCTTTCATAAATTAAATCCGTTAAAAATTTTCTGATATAATGAAGTAAAATTCCCGAACTCATATTTTCCAACATAACTAAATGAGACAAGTAATATAACAAGGATGATAAGTCATGGCATCCTTTAGATATGTAAACTCTTTTCTAGAATAGGTTAACACGAAACACTTAGATTTTCAACTAACTATTTAAGTGTTACTTCCAACATACGATTAATTCCTACCAACATCCTATACAAGTGTCACTATTTAGAGTTCTTATAGCTAGCTGGTTGGAACTAAAATAATTTTATGCACAAGATTTAATGAAGTACTGCAATAATGCACATTTAACAATATTTAACCTTTTAACATATTCAAGAAGAATCACTTTTAAAAACATAGTTTCATACTAACTTAATTTGGAAAATTCAACCGAAACACTCGGGTTAGATTCCCCAAGTGAACAAATAACTGGACAAAATGTTGCCTACAAGTTAGATTTGGATGGGAATTTTTAGAATAAAAGTAAGTGCTTAAACACATGTATACAGAAATTTTGGATAATACTAGAAGCAATAACTCATACGAATTTAAAGTCTCAACAACCAGCTCAAAGCACAAATGCCCAACACAATCTCATATTACTCAAATCATGTTTAGCAGCAAGCATTTGATCACTTTTAAAAGAAACAGAACGAATGAACTTTTTCTCTTGTCTTAATTTACCCTTGTAGTAATATGGATTTCAAAGACCAAGGAAAACTCAATAGTAAGCACTCCCCACTTTTGGTAGAGCAAAAGAAATCCTATTAACTTTATAAAACAATAGTAATCCAAAAAAATGTCCAAGGTGAACAATTTTGTTAATCCTAAGCGAGAATGTGGTAGAACAAAGAAACTAAGGGATGATTGCACCGCAATTCAGTTTTAGAGCAGGAAAATAAGGTTAATTATAGAATTAATTAGGACCATTGGATTCCATTTGTGTTTGTTTTAAATTAAATCTTGGCTTTTCACTATAAAGCATGAGCTCTTGTGATGTCATCCTTGTGATGTCACTTTGATGACATAATCAAAGCTTAAGTGTCATTAGCAAATTTTAATTAACATCTTAATCAAGTGCTTCATTAGACAAGATTAATTCTTTATTAATTAGCCTTTTGATTAATTATGAAGATTTACAATTATTTAATTAGTGAAGCCTTAATTTTCCTGTTAATCCTTAATAATTTCCCTTAATTTAAGTGTTTTATAACATTATCTTGCTTCTTTTAAGAACCATGGTTTAATATGATGATTATTTTGTATTTTATGATCCTTAGATGTGGTGTTAAATTTAATCTTTGGTTTATTAAATTCTAAGGAAAGTTGTCTAAAATCTAATTAATAATCTGCAAAATTTAGAGACAACATATTCTCCTTTATTTAACATGCATAATTTATCAAAACATAGCATTCACTACAAATAGAGATTTTTAGGGTTTTACCGTAATTGTCAAAGTATGATAGGTTCTTAAATTAATCATGATCATTAATAATTCACTTTATGCTAATATTGAACCCTTATTGGTTCTTGATCTTTCATTAAATTAATATATCCCTAATTGATGACTTTTAATATGCCTTTTAATTAATTTTGCAAATTAATACAATTAATTATTGTAAATTTAAATGTCCTTTAATTGTTGGTAATTTCTTTTAATTGATTTAGGTATTTTTTATAACATTTTATGGCTCTTTATGATTAAATATAAACTATGTTGTAATATGACAAGTTTAGAGTATTTTATGATCCCCAAATGAAGATTAGAAAATTTGGGTCTTTGGTTATTTAATTCTAAGAGAAAATTCCCTAAATTAAATTAAATAAGCTACTAAATTTTGAGACCACATATTCACCTATTTTAATAAGTATCATTTACTAAAATATAGTGGTTATGCTAAACATGATTTTTAGGGTATTAGTAATATATATATATATATATATATATAAGTATGTTTTGGGTTTATCATGGAAGCACGAAAGGAAGGGAAACTCAAGACTTACCTCTGTTTTATGGATCAAGAACAGGGCACAACAGCTTCAACTCTCACTCTCACACTCTCTCTTTCTTTCACTCTCATTTTCTGTACTACAAGAAAAATCAAGTTTTGCTACGGAAAAATTCCGTAGCAAAACAGCTTTTTCCGTAGCAAAACGAGTTTGCTACGGGAATTTGCTACGGAATTTTTCCGTAGCAAAAACCGCATAGCAATTGCGACGGAAAATGAAAATCCGTCGCAATTTGCGACGGAAATTCGTTTCGTCGCAATTTGCTACGGAAAAAAAAATTCCGTAGCAAAATTTGCTACGGAAAAAAATTCCGTAGCAAATTTGCTACGGAAACAATTCCGTAGCAAATTCAAAATTTTGCTACGGAATTTTTTCCGTAGCAAATTCGAAATTTTGCTACGGAATTGTTTCCGTAGCAAATTTGCTACGGAATTTGTTTCCGTAGCAAATTTTGCTACGGAATATTTTTTCCATAGCAAATTCCCAAATTTGCGAAAATTTGCTACGGAAAAAATTCCGTAGCAAAACGATAAATTAAAAAAAAATATATTTTTTTTTTTAAATTTTTTTCTTCGTAAAAAGTGAGTACAAAAAGTAGTGTACCATGGATATAATAACAATTACAAAGAGTTTACATAGAGAAAACAAAATATATATAATAATGTTGCAAATAGCAAATAGTAAAAAGTATCCTAAACAAATGACATTGTGATCATCATCATCACCAAAGATGGTCATCATCACCAGAGCCGACCCCGAACCCTTGTCTTTCATTAGAGACTTGAGTTGAACACATTCAGATCATCATCTCCGCTTGCCGAGTCATCTGTTGCTTCACATCATCTCTCGTTCGAATCAGCCGCATCATCTCCGCTTGTTGGGTCATCTCGTCGCTGCATCATCTCTCGTTCCCGAATCATCTGTTGCCTCATCATCTCCTCGTTCTCGAGTCGCCGCCTCATCGCCTCCTTCCCGAGTCATCATCGTGTTGCTTGCTCCTCGCACCAAAGCCTTCATCTTCTTCACTCATCTCAAAAACATTATGAAGTACATTTATTAGTTGAACTTCATTTGAATGGACAAAGACAATGGAAATTATCTATATTAAATGTATTACATTTACCGAAGAAACACCTTCAATGTCGCATAAGGAGCGCTTTGTTTGCTTCAAATCACCGGGCAGAGGCACCGTATCCAAAGACTCTCCCTTTCTTGTTAAATCCGCCCTCGTAGCCTCAAAGAACGACTCTCGTTATCGGACCGAGAGGATGTGGGGTCTCTCTCCCGTGACAACTTCCGAAAGGTTTCCTACAAGTACAAAAATACATAACAAATAAGACATGTAAAATGAAATAAATATGGTGGTGCATAAAATAAGTAATAAAGGAAATAAATGTCTAACCGCTACTTGTTGCGCCTTTGGGTTAATCCACCGCCTCTCACTCCCTTCGACCGGGGAATGGGTGCGCTCAAAGGTAACCCACTCAATCGATCCTACAGAACTTCCCGGACTCTAACCGCAAACGCAAATGATGACATTAATTAATCACTTCAAAGTACAAAATATTAGATACCTAAATAGAAAATAACGTGTACTTACAACTTTTCGTCGATGCTCACTAATTGGAATGGAGCCGCCAACATATGACGGTCCTTCCATTTTAGCCCTATTTTCCTTATTTTTCGTACTTGTGTCATGAAACTTCGCATCGGTGGCCCAACTCTCAAATAATTCGTCATAGCCTCTGCTGTGGAATCCAATCTTTCTTGCCTCTTGCATGTCTCAATGAATAAAGCTTTTGAGACAACCACACCCGCCCCGTGGTTATAAGCTTTTTCGATCTTCACGATGTTCGTGCAATGACATATGATTATCCTGAAAATCAATAACGAACAATTAGTGCTCCAAATTTTAGAAGTACTTAATTAATAACCATAAAACAAATAACTTACCAAGAACTCATTGAACCAAGCATCTCGATTGTCCTTAGGAATCTCTTTCCACTTGGTCCAAGGATGATTGTAATTACGGAATAATTGGGCCGAGATGAAATTCCCCACGGATTGTGAGGCACAATGTCAAGACAGGACATCATGCAAATATTAGCATACAAATCAATTAGAGAAGAAATTTGTAACATTATTGGTAACTTGGCATGACTTACTCATCATTTGTCGGACAGATCCAAAGCTTCCCCGTCGAAGGATCTCGTTGTGCCCCATATTGGTGTACCGGGAGGAACTCCATTCTTCCCCGACGTGGCTATGAGGCGACCCAAGTGTGCTAAGGAAGGAATGTGAAATATTGAAGATATTTGTACATAGATGATTTCAGAAACTAAAAATACGTAAATCAATCAGAAATGGTAAAGTAAACCTGTTGTCTCCCTTGCTGTGGATCAGTGTGGGTAGATGGTGACGACGACATATGAAGCGTTGACGGTGAAGATGCAATATAACCCGACGGTGAAGATGACATATCAAATGGCACCTCTGGGAAGTGCTGACCCCTCTACCTCCAGAGGGAGCAGATGGCGTCGCCCTACCCCCTCTTATAGGAAGGGGTCGGGCTCGACCACGACCACGTCCACTACTTGAACGTCCTCCTGGATGCTCCATTTCTGAACACTTATAGACATAATGTCAAAAAATATAAATAAAAAAAAAAGATATTTGGTTAATATTATAGTAGCAAAGTAACAATGTATGTAGTATAACAGATCGTCAGAAACAAAGAACTAACACAAATCAACCGGACGATTCCCGTTCATCAACATCTCGCTTGCACGGCTTCCTCCGAAGTCTCATAGTCATCGAACTCGATTCACTATCGAGTACATCACTTCTGCCTCATCGTCTGATTCCTGATCGTCAATTTGTATAGGAATCAATTCTAAATCCGCAGTAGAATCAAAGAGATTCCTTGGTACTTCATCGTCGAAGATGTTTATGGGCAATACATGTTCCACATCAGCTTGGAACGGTTCCTTCATGCCGTCATTTGCTTCCGACTCTTTCGACTTAGGTATAATATTCCGTGCTTTGGTTTTGATAACTCCTACCCACCCTTGGCGGGATGTGGGGTATGATGTATAGTAAACTTGTTCTTTTGTTGAGCAAGGATGAATGGGTCATAACTAACCGTATATCTCCTTGTCCAAAGGATCTCAATATTTCCATGTTTGTCCACTTTTGTCCCACGCGGACTGTTATCAAACCACTCACATTTAAAAAGGGTCACCACCTTGTCCCACGGGTAACTCACCTGAATTATGTCAACTAACTTCCCGTAGTAGTTAGTCTCCACCCCGCCAACTTGGTCACCTCGACAACATACACCGTAATTGCAACATAGTGTACCACAGCGTCCCGCGTCAACGGTTGAAAATCGATACCCATTGATTATATATTTGTTGCATCGGGTAACACTAATTGCAGCTCCATAAGATAAACTCCACGCAACTTTATTGAGATCTCGGTCGATTTTTCACGAAATATTGACGAAACCATTTTGGAAACTCGAGTTCGTGTATTGATCAACTTGTGACGCCGACATTGAAGGATTGTCCGATCGGACCCAATTAGAGTAGAACCGTAACAAAGAACTGAAGTTAATACTTTAATATTTACCGTAATAGAAAAAAAAAAATCTTACTTTAAGTACTCGACCTCTTCACAGTTGTTTAGAATGTACCACTCGCTACTTGCTTATCTCTTCCGTCAAGAGTTGACCTCCAATGTTTTCCCACGACTCGCCGGATAATTAAATATTGATATTTGATCACTCGTATCACCGCGCATCGTTGCGGGGTACCCCTCTCCATCTTGTCATCATTTCGGGGATAATAGTATGACGCAAATTTTTGCGGCCTCTTCGACTAGATATGCTTCAACGATAGATCCTTCAACGTACCTTGGATTTTTGATCTTGTGTTTAAGTGTGCGTAAAAACCTACAATGGAATATCGAGGGTATTTATAAATTAAAGCACCATGTCGGTCAATTAATAACAAATAAAGAAAGAAATATATGTATTACCTCTCAAACGGATACATCCACCTATATTGTTGTGGCCCTCCTACCCTTGCTTCGTAGGCCAAGTGAACAGTGCAAGTGTTCCATTGAGTCAAACATGCTAGGAGTAAACACCATCTCTAACTTGCATAGCATTATGGGCATGCTCGTCTCCGTGTGTCGTAACTTTTCAACATTAAGCTCGAAGCACATATTTCTCTAAAGAACATGGAAAATTCAGTCGAATAGACCATATATGATTCGGTAGTGCTTTGAAGGCCCACGGCAACAATCTCTCGGAAAAAAACATGACAATCATGACTCTTCATCCCGAATAACTTCCCCTCGTGCATGTTGACACATCTTTTCAAGTTTGACGCATAACCGTCTGGGAGTTTCGAGATCTTTAACCCATTGCAACAATTCTAAATTCTGCTCTTTGTTGAATGTGTAAGGCGCTCTAGGTTTGGAAATCCGTCCCGTGCCATTCTCAAGTTGAAGAAATGCAAAGCGAGCCTTTTGCAAATCGCTTCTATGTCTAGTCTTGCGTTGACCGTGTCCTTCGTCTTGCCCTTGGTGTCCATCACGATTAATACAGAATATTGCAAAACACATTCCTCTCGATATGCATGACATCGAGGTTGTGTCTTAACAATTGATCTTTCCAATATGGTAGTTCCCAGAAGATGCTGCGTTTGTTCCAATGATGATCAACTCCATATCCCTCAGGTTCGCTGGAAGCGGCCCCCTCTTCGACACTTTGAATGTACTTGACCCTGTCCCATATTTCTTGGCCACTTAAACGACGAGGTTGATCTCGCTTGTTCGACAACATTTCGCGTAAAGTCTTTTCTATTTCTCCCGAACGGATGATCGGGGTAGGAATCGCCGGTGCACAAACCAACAAACTTTGTGACTGTGTTGCAAGCTAAAACCCATGTTCTCACTCAAGACATACCGAGCATGCCGCCTTTCCGGACGTTTGCCGCCACTCAACATACCATATGCGGGAAGTCATTTATCGTCCACATTAAGGCAAAGACGCATTGTGAAATTCGGCTCAATGATATATCATACGTCAGAACCCCTTCACTCCACAACATCTTCAACTCATCTATCAAAGGCCTGAGGTACACATCTATCTTCTTTTTTGGGTTGGATGGCCCAGGGATTAACGCGTTAAGGAACAAAAACTCTCTTCTCATGCACATAGAAGGTGGGAGGTTGTACGGTGTCACAATGACGGGCCAACAGGAATAATTCCTGCCCGTATTGTCAAAAGGAGTGAACCCGTCCGAACATAGACCAAGACGGACATTACGGGGATCCATAGCAAAGGAAGGATTCACCTCGTCAAATTTACGCCATGCTTCGGCCTCGGATGGATGCGTCACAAAGTTTTCATCCCCGTGATGCTCCCGATGCCATCTCATGTGAGTAGCCGTTTGTTTGTTGATGCATACAATCTCCGAAGTCCGGTAACCGAGGAAAGTACCACATCTTGCTTAATGCTTGACGGGTCATTTTCCTTCCTTTCCCCACAACTTTATATCTATCATGTCCACAGAATTTACAACCGGTCACTCAAAGATCATCCTTGTAATACAACATACATCCTCTAGGGCAGCAATGGATTTTTTCACATCCAAGCCCAAGCTCTTTCACCTTTTTTTTTGCTTGGTAAAATCCTTCGGCAAATTATTGTCTTTGGGAACAACCTTGCTTATGATCTGCATCATTTCGTTGTAGTTCCTCTCACTCATATGGTGATCGGTCTTCAAGCTTAGTGTTGCTAGGGTAGCCGATAGCGATGAATATTCACTATTTTCAAAGTGTTCGCAACCTTCCCATAACGGACGTTGCGCTTCTTGGAGCATTTTATAGAACCTATCGGCTTCCGGATGAGGATCCTCTCCCATGTATGATGGTTGACTATGTGTATTGGTCTCCTCTCCCATGTATGACGGTTCATCATGAGTAACGGGATCGAAATATCGGCCGATCGACGGTCCCGCAGCGTCCATAACCAACTGCTCATATTGATTAAGGTTATCTCGATGACTACTGTCCCCGTAATAACCACTCGGTGTCGGTGTCTGTCGGACTTTGCCATGACATTCCCAACACTCATAATCTTTCATGAAGCCCTTTTTACACAAATGGATTTTAACCTCCTCAAAATCTTGAAATCTTAAACACCTACATTTGACACACGGACACCGATCTCCCTACTTGAATTAGATGAATGTGCCAAAGCAAATTCGATGAACTCTTTCAAACCCGCCAAGAATGCTAGAGTTAGTTGTCTTCTATCGCTTAGACGATTGTACATCCAACTTCTATCATGGTTGCCTTCCATATTTCCTAGCTAGTTCAGTTACTAAATTAATTAACATCTCAACATGCAACAAATATATAAAAGTGGTCAATTCAACGGAATAAGTATTTAATATAAAATTTATCAATTTACAAATTATTTTAATAAATAAACCATTGATTTGAAATTTTAAAGTGCAATTGGTATTTTTTTTTCCATGTATACTTTTTGAGGAATATTTATAAGATATTTTTAAAAAGAATAAAGAATATTTAGCCGAATAAATTTTTTTTCCAATTTTCGTTTTTACGACTTCTAATGTTTATTGCAATTTTTTGCTCCTTTTTTCATTTAAGCGTGAGTTTATGTTGCAAACTTAAAATTCCAAAACAAAATTAGTAAATTAATAAATTTTTAATATTGAAAATACTAAAAATGCCTTGAAAGTACAAACTTTCTATAAAAATATTTATAAAAAAAAGTATACTTTCACCTAACATTAAAAGTGCTAGATAAATTAATATCCTATACATTTGGGAATATTTTATTTTAAAGGGAACAAAAAAAAAAAAAACAAATAACATGTACACAAAGTAAACTAATTAAAATAAAATATTATTACCAACATAGGGTTGGTTTAGCGGTATAAGGCTTTGATTACTTTTGTAATTTATTTTCGTCCCAAAAAACAATGCAAGATTAAAAAATCAAAATTATTAAAACTCAATAATTAAAAAAATCATGAAATCTTCTACACACTATAACTATAATCCAAATTAATAAATACATTGCGTATAGAGATCTTTATGTAATTAATAGATTCAACCAAAGAAGATACTAAAACAAAACAAAAAAAATCTAAACTCATATAATTGATAATCTTCTGCCAACATACATATTTCCACTATGTAATCTAACATAGATATCATATAACTATAAGCAAAAAAATATACTTCAAGCTAACCTGTAAAATTATAAGTGTTAGGATTTGTTTGATAATTCCCTTGTGAAGATCTTAATACTAAGTACCTACAATAATTTTTTGTGTCAGTAATAAAATTATATAGAAGTGTTTCCAAAAAAAAAATCACCTGAGGGCGAGCTGAGGGCGCAGATGGTGGCGAGCTGGGGGCGCAGATGGTGGCGAGCTGAAGGGGGGGAGGAGCTGAGGGCGCCGGAGGGGGAGCCGAGGGGGAGGAGCCGGGAGGAGGAGCCGGGGCGCGGCTTGACCCGTCGCCGAGGGCGTGAGCCGAGGGAGAGGGAAGGAGCCGAGGGCGCGTCTGGGGGGGAGGAGCCGAGGGCGCCGAGGGGGGGAGCCGAGGGCGACCGGGGAGCCGGGGCGGCGGGGGTGGGGAGCCGGGGGCGGCGCGGGGGGGAGCCGGGGGAAAATACAGTCGGGCAAGGGAGGAGGAAGACGAGGTCATTAATGACCTCGTCATTTGCGACGGAATCCATTCCTGTCGCAAAATCCATTTTTGCGACGGAACTAGATTCCGTCGCAAAATGCTTTTTTTATGACGGAAATTGATTCCGTCGCAAAAAGCAAGTAAAAAAGGCGGCATTATGCCGCCTCTTGCGACGGAATCGTCCGTCGCAAACAACTTTTTGCGACGGACAACACGTCCGTCGCAAAAAGCAAAAAAAGGGCGGCCATTTTGGCCGCCCTTTTGCGACGGATTCAATATCCGTGGCAAACTTTGCGACGGATATTGAATCCGCGCAACATCTATCTGAGAATGGGCGGCCTTTTTGTCGCCCATTTGCGACGGAAACCTGTCAGGTCGCAAACTTTGCGACGGATCACGGAGTCGTCGCAAAGCTTGCGACGGATTTTAATTCCGTCGCAAAAATGTAAATCCGTCGCAAGATTTGCGACGGAATTCAATTCCGTCGCAAATTTTTTTATTTGCGACGGAAAAACAATTCCGTCGCAAATTTTCGAATTTGCTACGGAATAAATTCCGTAGCAAATTCCGTCGCTATATTTAGAATTTCTAGTAGTGGTTAAGGCAGATGGAATGAAGGGGAGTCAAGGAGCAATGATTTTATAGAGACTTAAGGGTATGGTCCAAGAAACATACAGAGCATAGACCGATAGAGAATAAGAATGACCAAGAGGTATTCATTGTGGGACCCAAGAGGCATGGGGGTCTAGATTTGCTGAGAGGAGAAGATGGATGTTGCTCTTGCGTGTGCAGTAAACGGCCTAAGCTGACAAGGAGCATCATGACGTGATCGGATTTTGCTGATTTTTCCTACACTGTGGTTTCGTGTTTTACGTTGGGTAGGCATCAGAGAAATATATATTGTTATCCTATTAAATTGTCATGTGTTGAGCTGGAGGGAGAAGAATGAAACAAATGATGTGGATATATGTATATTCTGCTCCCTTTTCACATGTTGGGCTAATGGAATAATGGGTTGGGTTTGTTTTGCTATAATCTCGTCTGCCTCTTGGGTGCTTCGTGTTGGGCTGGGAAAATAATAGAGAATGGAATATATGTGTGGGCTTTTATTTGTTGTTGGGTTGAGAACTAAGGTTAATGAATTGAAGGTGTTAAAATGAACAAATGGCCAAATGAGTATATGGAATTTAAGTGGTTGGGCTACTTTAAAAATTATCCCACTTGATCTTCTTTAAGACTCATATTTATAAGTATTGGATAATTATTAAAATTTAATCCTTAGTTCCATTTAATGATTTTCTTTCTCAATTAAATTTCTTTTGGCCTTAAAACATTATCCCTAAAATATTTATGCCAAAATTTTTGTTTTTTTCCTAATTATTTGTCCTTAATTTATGGGAAAATATGCCTTAAATTTCAAATAATTAATTTTACAATTATTTTAGGACAAGTTTCACAATTCAATTTCCCATATAATATTCAAATTTCAAATCCCAAAAATTTGGGATATTACATACTCAACACATATGCATGATACTCCCTCATGTCCTTGATATTAAGATTTGCTTCGTAGTTCATGTTTTTTCATTTAAATGGATTTTATATTAATAAACGGAGGAAGTAGTATTATCTATTCTGTGTGTCTATACATAGAACTAGTGAATCCAGGAAGCCGAAGCCAAGAGAGCAATAATCATCGAACTAGTGAATGCCTTTGTTCTTCTCATCTATGTAATTTATAGCTCAAGGGAACAGCGAATTAGTATTCATTTTTTAGTTTCAACTTAGTTATTAAAACTAAACATACCCATATTACGGTGTCAATTGTCAATTTAATTAATGGGTTAAGGAGAACGAACTATTACCTTAGAAGTGCCTAGCATAAATAACTCTTAAGTGGACCAAAAATATGTAAAAAAAACAACTTTTAAAAATGTGCAGTCACCACAAAGAGTGGAGTAAAACTTTTTTGTGTTGGGCGCTCCTGGAGTAAAAGGTTTTTATACTGATTGCACATTTTTTAAAGTTTTTTGGTATTTTTTTTCCACTTAAAAGTTATTTGTGTTGAGCGCTCCTGAAATAATAATTCATTGGCCAAATTACTCCTTAACCATTAATTAATTGATATTATTTTAAGTAAAATACTCTAACCTCCTTAGCGTTTTGCCTTAATCACAAAGACCTCCCATTTATTTTTAAAACATACAATTAGATCCAAATTGTTAATTCCGTTAAGGATTTTGATTTCTAATTAAAATTTATATTAAAATAAATTGTATTTTGGCTAAAATTATTTAAGTAATTTAAGATTTTTTTTTCTTAATTTCTTTTTTACTTTTGTATATGGTTATCTGTTATTTTCTTTTTCATATTGAGATGAAGACTTCATTAATTTAATTAATTCAAAACAGAAAACTTAATTAAAAATGTGATTAATTATTTTAATTGATGTATACTTAAATAAACGTGTTTATAAATGACTATGAAAAAGTATTTAAAAAATTAAAATTTAAAATTAATATAAGTTATATAATGTCTCAAATTTACATTATACATATGGTGAACCAATCATGGTGTCCTGGCTAAAAAACAAAAGAAATATGTTTTTAGTTATTTAAAAGAATACAAAATAAATAAATTTTAATAAATATGATAAATTTTTTAATTTTAGTATAATAGAAATTATAAATTTTATAATATATTGCAATTTTTGAACATATATATTAGAATGATTTCTGTTGGTTTAAAAATTATTTTTACGAAAATATAAATGTTCATACATTTGTTGAAAAAGGGGTATTTTGGTCAAAACAAATGTTTAATAGTTAAAGTTAACGGCCAACTAACGGTTGGATAAATGGAAATGAAATCTCCAATATGTAAGGAAGGTTTCTGTAGCGTACATTCTAATTTCAATGGAGGCTTATATATGTTTTTAAAATAGAGAGGAGGTTTGTGTAATTTAGGTAAAACATAGGGATAGTCATTCTATTTTACTCTATTATTTTTAGTTCGTCGTTGAAGGAGTTCATTGGGCTGTTTGGGTTAGCGGTGGAACGGTGACTTAAAAGCTATCGACTTACGTAAAAGCCGATAGGAAAAAAATCAAGTTGTAAATGTGATTTGATTTATGTTTTAATTGCTTGTTTGCCTTTTGCAAAGTGGCTTTTTTAAATTGATGAGTGTTTGGATTATTATTTGAAAAGTTCGTTGAAACGAAAAATGACCGAAAATGGTATGAATTATATTGAATACTACATATACATTAGTTGTATATATTGAAATAATAGAAATTTTAATTTTAATTTGGAAAAAAAAGTTAAATGGTTATTAAGAAAAATTAATAAACAATAAAGCCCTTAATTAAATATATCTAATAGATAAAATTGTTTAAAAATAAGGGTTAAATACCTAATTTGCCACGGAAGTTTCTTAAGGGAAGCGCCCGAAGACCAAAGTTTTTTAGTGGCACTGCAAATTTGCCGGAAGTATGAAAAAGGTAGCAAATTTGCCCCTCCATTAATTTTGACCGTTACGTTTAACCGAGTATACACGTGGCATGCCACCTCATCAATCAAAAGTATCATTTTTGCCGGAAGTTTTCATTGAGGAACAATTTTGCCTCTAAGTTTACAAAAAGTAGCAATTTTGCCCTTCTTTCTCCCAATATTAAATTTGACTATTAGATCGTCAAAGACCACACATATCAATGCCTTGAAAGGTCGAACTTGGAGTCGAGAAGGAGATCCTTGACATGTTGAATTCAAGGCGACGAAATTTGTGAAAAAGTCCACCCGGGGACTAGAAATAGGAAATCGGGTCGGGCCGTTTAAGCCCTAGCCTGCGGGCTCGGGCTTGAAAAATAAACGAGAAATTTGAAATTGGCCTGCGGTCTAGAACTATCCCTGTCTTAATTCGACCTGCCCGGTTTATATAGGCCCGATCATTTGCTTAGATCATAAGTGATGCTTCCGTGACCGGTTCGAACACAAATTCCTTACGCCTTGAAATCAGACGGTCAGGATCTCTTCTCTGACTCCAAGTTCGACCTTTTCAAGGCATGACATGTGTGGCCTTTGGTGATTTAATAGTCAAATTTAATATGCGGAAAAGGAGGGCAAAATTGATCGTTTTGTAAACTTAGGAGTAAAATTGCTTCTTAGTGAAAACTTGGGGAAAAAATGATCTTAACTCTTATTGGGTTGATGAGGTGGCATGTCATGTGTCATGAGGTGGCATGCCACGCAGTACACTCGTTCGACTCTAACGGTCAAAATTAACGGATGGGCAAATTTGCTACCTTTTTATACTTCCTTCAGAAAGTTGATGCAAAAACTTCCGAGGTCTGACGATTTCCCTTAAGAAACTTCCATGGCAAATTAGGCCTTTATCCCAAAAAATAAAATGCATACAAATAATACATTAATTTCTCCTATTCCTATGCCTTAGTTTGTCTCTGATTCTATCACGAAGATAATTCATTTGTGGCGAAGATAATGTATTGATATTTGATGAGGAGCGTTCATCAAGTGGATCATCATCATCATCATCATCATCTTCTTCTTCTTCTGTGGCGAAGATAATGTATTGATATTTGATGAGGAGCGTTCATCAAGTGGATCATCATCATCTTCTTCTTCTTCTTCTCCTTCTTCTTCTTCTTCTTCTTCTTCTTCATCACTCAAATCTCCTTTGAGTTTCAAAGCTATAAAAGGGCATATTTCGCAATATATTAAATCTATTCTTTCAGACTCCAAATGAATAAACTGCGAAGAAAAGTTATCTCTAAATAGCATGCATATTTCCATTGGGTTTTTTAACATCACCCATGAATCTAAATTTGAGCATGTTGGACAGCAAACCAAGCATAGCTCTCTCAACATGTTTTCCCCCTAACCATAATGCTCAAATTTGAAACCTTACTTGAGAAGCATTGTTTCTCTTACTCAACCCAATAACGTGCATTTTTCTCTTAGTTGGTCAAAGAAAAGAGAACAGAACCTCTGGAATTTTATTAACTATCCATCATCAGTATCAAGGGAATAATCTATTTCAAAAAAAAGGGTGCTCCGTCAAATAGTTAAATTACACATAGATATTAGGCTTATCCCCAACAACTACTCCTACTACTAAAAGAAAATTCCAGTATGTACCTTAACTTGATTTGTTCCCATGTCAATTACAACTGCTCCTTGTTTTAACCAATTGCCACGAATCATATTGGGTATTCCAACATCAGCTACCACAATTTCAGCTTCAGATGTTATCCATTCTGGCTTCTCCGTGAATGCATGTATCATACTTACTGTTGCATGATGCCTCCACTTGAAATACAACAAATTAACAATTTGTCAACAGAAACATTCTGCTCAGAAACAACATACTATACCCGCAATAGCAACGAAGTGGGTAACCCTGCAATTTTACTTCTTCCTATTACAACTGCTCTTTCCCCACCAAATTCCACTCCATGCCTAAGCAACAACTCAATGCAGCCCATTTACGCAAAAGGAATCAAGAATGGTTTTCTTGCCCTCATGGCAAGGTTTCCTATATTTAAGGGATGAAAGCCATCTACATCCTTTTCTGGACTCACAAAGTTGATGACATTTTCTTCATTCAAATGCTGCATATTAATTTCAAAAAACAAAGTCGTTAATAATTACATCCACCCTGGTTCAAATAATTCCACCAAATTTTATTATCAGAATTTTCATGCACCAAACTTCTGTAGCTTCACCAATTTTGATCTATGAGAGGTCAAGCGAAGCCACTATTGCTCTGAATCAGAGCTTTAGATTAATATGCACAACTAATTTGTAAACTGGTAAAAAATGGAATAGAAATTACTTGAGGCAAGGGAAGTTGCACAATGATGCCATGCACAGCTGGGTCTTTGTTAAAATTGGCACCCAAGAAGTTCTTTTTCTTCACAGTTTTCAGGCAACAGAGCCACCGATGCCTCAATGCCAACTTGCTTTGGGAGAAATCTCTGAGCTTTAGATCTGCGGGAGGATGAGACGCGACGACCTCTGAGATCTGCGAGACGAGAAGCGACGAGAGCTCTGCGCAAGGTTGTGAGCTCTAGAGCTCTGGAGCTCTAAGCTTTTCATCTCTGAGGGCTCTGGGCGACGAGAGGACGGATAGGAAGGAGAGTGGGAAACGCGCGCTTTACGCAATCGCAGACGCTCCACCCTAAGCTTCTTGACCCATTTCAGAAACCAAACCAAACACATCACAACTTTTTCTTTACAGCCCTTCCTATTGGACTTGGACGCTCCAAACACTTTTCAAACCAAAGAGGCCCATTAACAATTTAATTAAGAAAGGGTTAAGATGCGTTCAGCATAATAAACTATTGGCTCAGGAGCGTCCAGCACAATTAACTATTAAGTGGACCGCCCATCGTAACAAACTTTTAAAAAGGAGCGTCCAGCACAATAAACTATTAAAAAGGAGCGCCCAGCACAATGTCGTTAACAAAAAGTTAACGCCGTTAGTAAAAAGTTAACATCTATTATCTAAGGAGCGCCCAACACAACAAACTATTATTTCAAGAGCGCTTGACAACAAACTATTATTCCAAGAGCGCCCAACATAAAATTCTAAATTTTACTAAATTAAATAATTTTTTCTCAATTGTCATTATTCAAAACTACATATATAAATATCTATGGACAAAAATTACTCATTCTTCAATTTTGTCAAAATTATAATTTGCTAAAATAAAAAAAAGTTTTGATTAAAAATATAATTATATTATTTAAATGAAACTCAAGATGTTTTATAGTTTATTATATATGTTAAAAAAATATGATTTATTTTTATTTTAGAAGAAATTTATGTGGGTTAAAAAATTCATTTAATGTTAATAAAATTTAAAAAATATAAAAATAATTATGTTAAATTTTTAGATTTTTTAAATTTTATTAACATTAAATGAATTTTTTAACTCACATAAATTTCTTCTAAAATAAAAATAAATCATATTTTTTTTTGTTTAACATATATAATAAACTATAAAACACCTTGAGTTTCATTTAAATCATATAATTATATTTTTAATCAAAAATTTTGTTTATTTTAGCAAATTATAATTTTGACAAAATTGAAGAATGAGTAATTTTTGTCTATAGATATTTATACAAGTAGTTTTTAATAATGACAATTGAGAAAAAATTATTTAATTTAGTAAAATTAGAATTTTGTTCTTTTGCGCTTTGGAATAATAGTTTGTTGTGTTGGGCGCTTTCCTTAGATAACTGGACGTTAACTTTTTGCTAATGGCGTTGTCTTTGGCGCTCCTTTTTAAAAAGATTATTGTGGTGGGCGCTCCTTTTTAAAAGTTTGTTGTGCTGGGTGGTCCACTTAATAATTAATTGTGCTGGACGTTCCTGAGTCAATAGTTTATTGTGCTGGACACACTTTAACCCATTAAGATATGAGTTGGACTTTTTCATCGGCCCACACAACTCTATGCCTAATGTTATAAATACTACTATCAATGAGATTTTTTTGTTATTTTTTAATAAATAACAATTATGAAACGTCATTAACAGAGCCGTCATATATAAAAACATGTTACTTGACCGTTATATCATTATCTCTTACTCCCTCCCTCCGACCTAACTTATTTTTTTGGAGAGATTAAGAAAGTTAATTAAATTAATTTAGAGTATTTTTATTTTAATTTTTTTCCTCAAACTAATTAGTTAGACAAATAAACTACTCCCTCCGGTCCTAATTATAAGACAACATTTGGGACTTGATTTTGGTCCAATTATAAGACAACATTCTATTTTTTGTCAATTTCTTCCTAAAATGTGTTTGGTTTTTATATATTTTGTGTAGACTCTTCTAAATGTTTTTGGTTTTTGTGTGTGTATATTTTCTCAAATGTGTTTGGTTTTTGGTGAGTATATATGTGTAGATGTGTAGACTCTTCTAATCAATGAAACTTTTAGATATATGTGTTTGTGTGTGTGTATCTATATTTTCTCAAATGTGTTTGATTTTTGGTGAGTATATATGTGTAGATGTGTAGACTCTTCTAATCAATGAAACTTTTAGATATATGTGTGTGTGTGTGTATATATATATATGTGCGTGTCTACACACAAATATATATACACACACGTGCACATATCTGTGTGTGTGTGTGTGGGGTATAGACGCACACACGCACATATATGTGTGTGTGTACATATATGTATGTATGTATATGTGTGTGTGACATACACAAATATGTGTGTGTGTGTGTGTGTGTGTGTACATATATGTATGTATGTATATGTGTGTGTGACATACACAAGTAAGTGTGTGTGTGTGTGTGTGTGTGTGTGTGTGTGTGTGTGTGTGTGTGTGTGTGTGTGTGTGTGTGTGTGTGTGTGTGGTATAGACGCACACACGCACATATATGTGTGTGTGTACATATATGTATGTATGTATATGTGTGTGTGACATACACAAATATATATATATGTGTGTGTGTAGACATATATGTATATTTTTGTGTGTGTGCATATGTACATATATAAACACACACACATATGTACATATATAAACACACACACATATCATATACATATATATATATGTGTGTGTGTGTGTGTGTGTGTGGATGTGTGTGTACATATTTAGATATATGGAGGATACATGATATTGATATGTGGTAAGAGCTATTGATTCACTTTTACTTATATCATTTTAAATTTATATAAGGACATTTTAGGAAAATGAGTAAAAATAACTAATTCAACTTCTTTCATTAATCTCCACAAAATCGGTTAAATATGTCTTATAATTAGGACCGGATGGAGTAATATATAATCTAAAGATACACAACATATGAAATGATTAAGTAACTTATATTACCTTCCTTAATCTCTCCAAAGAAAATCAACTAGGTCTATTAATTAGGACCGGAGGTAGTGCTATATATAAAAGCAGCGGTTTGAGCAACCATGGTACGCTAAGTAAGCATTTCACACCGCTTAGGACTCGTTTGGATGGGCTTTTAAAAAAAAATGTTTTTTTTAAGTGCTTATTTTTTTTAAGCTTCAAATTAGAGTTTTTTTAAAAAAAAAAAAAAAAAAAAGCACTTTGGCTTTTTTTTTTGTGACTTTTGTTTTATTTTTAAAATATCATCTAAATACATAAATTAATTAAAAAAATATTTTTTATTAAAAAGGTTTTTTCTCAAAAAAAAAAAGGCTATCTAAACGGGCCCTAATTCTTTATATAGATACATTAAACCCTTTATTTTATATATTTTAACTTAATAAATACTTTTAAATATAACAACCCCATTACTCCCACTCACGGCATTCTAAATAGTTTAATAAAAAAAATTATATTATTTTAAATATTTTTAAAATTTATTTATATTAATTTAATTTCTAAGAAAATGCATGGAAAATTTAGTCATGGCCTTTTGATTTTTATATTTTTTTACTTAAACAATAATATCATAACTAAAATTTATATATTTCGAATTAAAATTCTGTACTTAATTATTTAAAAAAAATTAAATTAATATTTAATATATTGGTATAATATCATAATTCCAGAATTATTTAAAAAATTTGACAATATCCTAAAATATCTTCCAAGACATTAATTTGAAGAATAACTTCCATTATATGAGTAACCACTAACGTCATTCTAAATTTTTTAATAAAACATTTTTTCTTTATATTATTTTAAATATTTATTTATATTACTTTAAATTATTAAAAAAACGTGGAGAATTTTGTCGTGGCCTTTTGATTATTATATTTTATATGTGGGTTTAATGCTTTTGCTTTTGCTGTAGAAATTTTTTTGAGAAAATTAGAATGAAAGACCTAGAGGAAAAGATATTCATGGGGAAGGACCATAAAAATTGTAATTGTTTAGAAGGATCAAATATAAAAATATAAAATTAAGAGTATTAAAACGTCTTAACAAAATCTTCAACAATCCCTCCTATATTCTCCTCCCTATTCTATTTTTAAAACTAATGCAAAATTTTAAGTTTCATTAAATTAAAAAATAGTTTTCTCAATTTTCATTTTCACAACTTGAATATATATCTATAAAAAAATTATGCATTCTTCAATTTGTAAAAATTATAATTTTTTAAAATCAATTTTTTTATTTCAAACTGAATTATAAAATTTTAATAAAAGTTGTGGTATTTTATAATTTGTCATATATGTTAAATCAAGAAAGTTTGTATGATTTATTTCTGTTTTAGAATCAATTTATGTGTGTTAAAAAATTCATGTAATGTTAATAAAATTTAAAAAATATAATTAACCTATTATATCCTAAAAAATATGAAATAAGTTTAGTTTTCATTTTTATAAAAAGAGCTTGAGTGATATCATCATTGATAATATAGATCGAACAAGTTGATGCTATGAATTGATGAAAAATCAAAATTAATAAAAATATGTGTTTAACAGTTGTTAATTAAATAATTTTTTTTTTTAAAAAAAGATATGATATATCATGATGGGTAGTTTTAGTTTTAATTTTAGTTATTTTTTTAATTATGAATACAAGAGATAATACATTAGGTTTGATTAGGGGAAATTTAGTAATTTAAAATTTATATTATAATGTTTGGTCATTCTAAGTAATTACAATTTTAATGGTCCTTTATATTAAATATTATTTTCTGTAGATCCTTTATTTTAATTTTCCCAAATTTTTTCTGCTGCACTCACATAAAAGTGGGTGGGTCCATTATAAAAAGAAGAGAGAGAAAATATTAGTGGTTACTCATATTAAGAAAATTAAGAAAAGTCTAATTCTAATTCCAAATATCTTTTCCGGGGACCACTAACGCCATGCTTGAGTTTTTTTCCGGCGTAGATGTTTTCCTACATCAAAAAAATTAAGAAAAGTCTAATTCTAATTCCAAATATATTTTCTTTGACTATCATCAATGTTTACTATTTCTCATTTTGCCTTCCAAAAAATTGGCCCCATTCGGGAAGCCAAGTCATCGTCAAATTTTAATGCAAAGAACCTTCTGGGAAATTTTCCAGGACTGTCAATTTTCTTGCATTCACACTTGGATGGGAGCCAGCTAAGACGCTGGGAAATTTTCCAGGACTGTCAATTTTCTTGCATTCACTCTTGGATGGGAGCCAGCTAAGTCTTCGTCAATGCAGATGACCCAATCGTGATTGACTTGGTTGACCCAATCATAATTAAAATAATATAATATAATTAAAATATATAATAATATTTAGGGTTAAGGTTCAATTTTATCCTTAAAATATGCGCCCAAGAGCAATTTTGTCCCTGAACTTTTCGACGTAGTAATGTTGCCCCTCCGTTAAAAATTCGGGTGAAGGAGCAAATTGGCCAACAGACACTTTTTTCGGAAGCGATCAACATAAAAAAATGTTTTATAATGTTTTAAATTTATATCAATACAAAAAACTTTTTAAAAGTGAAAACCAACACAAAATCATCATCGATAACTCCGTTAGTGGATCACATTTTTGGGGAAATAATAAGTGAAATAAAAAAATAAAATGAAGAGCAGAAAATTGTTTATAAATTGTTTTTATTTCACCAGGTTCTCTTGCTGTTTTCCTTCAGTTTCCATATTCCAAGTGTTCGTAGTTGGCGTAATCTTTTGTGGGCGAATGGGAGTTATCGAGTTTGTTGGGATAAGTGAACCGACTGTAAAAATCGTAGCTTTGCAAAAGTCCTGAAGCTGAATAATAAGATACTGGTTTGTCCAAG
This sequence comes from Acacia acuminata, assembly GCA_019022655.1. Classification (NCBI taxonomy): domain Eukaryota; kingdom Viridiplantae; phylum Streptophyta; class Magnoliopsida; order Fabales; family Fabaceae; genus Acacia; species Acacia acuminata. The sequence continues at coordinate 2,476,945 of JAFJYI010000100.1, read as the reverse complement.
AGTGGAAGAATGAGGTCTAAAAGACCCTCTTCAAACTCACTAGAACCCGTGCCACCAGCTTTTTTACGCATTTTATTTTTTATTTCATCTCATTATTTCCCCAAAATGTGACCCACTAACGGAGTTCTTGCCCGGATGATGATTTTGTGTTGGTTTTCACTTTTAAAAACTTTTTTTGTTGATCGCTCCCGAGCAAAATCTGTTGGTATAAATTTCACATTTAAAGTTTTTTGTGTTGATCGCTCCTAAGCTACATGTCGGTTAGCCAATTTTTCCTTCACCCTTAAAAACTCTAACGGTCAACTAATGTTGACCGTTAGTTGACTATTAGGGTTTTAACGGAGGGGCAACATTGCTACATTTTTAAACTTCAGGAGCAAAATTGCTACTTTTTTTGGGAGCAATGTTGCCCATGAAGTTTAAAAACGTAGAAATATTGCCCCTCCGTTAAAAACTTTAATGTTGACCGTTAGTTGACCGCTAAGGCAGTTGATGAAGGGGCAACATTGCTACATTTTTAAACTTTAAGGGTAACATTGTTATACCCAAAACTTCAAGGGCAAAATTGTTCCGAAATTACATACTTTAAAGACAAAATTGGAATTTAACCCTAATATTTATATATGGCCTTCAAACGAGTACTTATATATAAATAAAATAGATCTTAATGCAAAAAAATAAATAAATAAAGCCTAAAGTATAAAATTTCCTATTTATTTTTAAAAAAAAAAAAAAAAAAAAAAAAAAAAAAAAAATTTGCACTTGAATTATAAAATGCAACTATAACCATCTCTTCAAGGTGAGAATATAAGCATTTCATATTTTTAACTTGTATAGCAGCATACAAAAACCTAACAAGGTTATGCACTCTAGCCAACTCAGTCTCGTTGCTGAATTAATATCACACACATACACACAAGTTTTTATTGCGAGCGCGCGCACACACACACTATAGTTTCAATAGTACATTGAGTCTCACATGAGGAGTAGTTTTTATTAGAGGAGTGAGATTTATAATTTATAAATTCAAGAAATTCTGTCTTTTAATAGATTAACATTTTAGGATCAACTCTGTTTTTATATTTTAGACTTGTACTCATAATATTAAATACTTTTCAAGCCCTATCTCACGGAGAGGACTACACCAGGACGTTGTCACTGGCATGAGGCTGAATACCAAAATACTATATATATATATATATATATATATATATATATTTTTCTTTTATTTATTTTTTATTTTTGCGATGATAGATACAAAAGATTTTAGTCAAGAGATAGTTTTACAAGGGTAGATGATAGTAGGACAAAACTTAATGCAAGGAGATCGGTGATGATTTTTTTACAAGTAGGCAAAACCAACTGACTTTTGCAAACAAGTGGGCCAGAAGGGACCAACTGACTTCGCTATACAAAATTATGGTTTCTACTTTCAGGAACGAGTTTCCGGGAGCGCTTTGGGGAAGAGATCTGACCATCCAGATCTCACTCTCTTTTTTTTTAATCTTTTATTTTTAATAAAAAAATTCACTAATATCCTAAAATATATTTTTAAGATCAATCAAGATCTTAAAATATTTCTAAAATTTTTTTCAAGATTATAAATATTTTTTAGATCAATCGTATCTGCAAAAGTAATTTTTTTTAATACTTCGGTCATCGTTTAAAATATTTTTTATGATCTTGATTTTTTTTTTTTTTTGTATTGACTAGAATTAAAAAGATACTTCGTAAAAAATACTTTGTTATCTTAAAAAATTATTTTAAGATTTTAAAAAATTATTTTAAAAAAAAAAACGTTAGATACTGGTACTGAAAAAAATTATTTAAAATAAAATAAAAACAATTTTATTAGGAAAAAAAAAAAAAAAAGATTAGATCTGTTCCGAAAGGACGAGCGCTTGGACAAAACTCGTTCCCTACATTCTAGTCTTCTACAGTGAACCACACGGATAAAATGAAAATAATTGCAGAGTAGCAGAGAGATAGAAATATTGAACCATTGTGAGGAAGAAAAAACACTCGTGAGTTTCATGATTTCTTCGCCTCCATCAACATTTCACTCTGAAAAGATTGAGAGGGTTAAGATGTTGCTAGTATCATTTTTCTTCCTCTTTATTCCTCATGTGTTTTCCTTAGAATTTAACATCACCAATTTCCAGCAGGACGTTGACAGAATAGTATTAGAAAAATCAGCTCGCCTCGTAGGAACATCCATCGACTTGGTAACTCTATACAATGATGGTGTCGGTCGAGCCATATATCAACAACCGATGCACTTGTGGGACAAAGCCACCGGGAAACTCACAGATTTCACCACCAACTTTACCTTTGTCATTGATTCAAACGGCAACAGAGAGCTTTGCCGATGGGATGGCCTTCTTCTTAGCCCCTACGGATTCAAAGCTTCCCATTTTCCAAAAGTGGGAGGAGGTGCTATGGGTCTAATTATTGGAGGTCAAGAAACGATGCGTAATTCAACAGATCATCCATTTGTTGCTGTTGAGTTTGATATCTTTCCCAATATCGAACCTTATGATGGCTGGGATCCTCGGTATATACATGTGGGTGTCGATATCAATTCTATTCAATCTGTTGCTGATGTGAAATGGGATGCTGATATCTCAGGAGGCAGAATAAATGAGGCTATCATCAGCTACAATGCAAGTACACTTAATTTAAGCATCTCATTCACCAATGGTTTTGATCCTTCTAACAACAGTATTGTGTGGCAACATCTTCATCAAATAGTTGACCTATCAAAGCACCTGCCTGAATGGGTTACTTTTGGTTTTGCTGCTGCCACAGGACAATTATTCGCCACGCACAGGGTTAATAAATGGAGTTTCTACTCAGAGGAGTTCCCATACGTTTCTCCCAGTCCAAGTCCAAGCCCAAGCCTGTACTCGAACCCAAGGTTAAGCATAAGTCAAGCACAGAGAAATTCCACAGCACTTGCAATAGGATTAGGGGTTGGAGGGTTTGTTTTATTAGTTTGTGGGCTGGTTTGGTTTGTCTTGTGGAAGAACAAAAAGAAAATGGAAGATAATGAGTCTGATGAGAACATGAGTGATGATTTTGAAAGAGGAACAGGTCCAAAAAAGTACTCATATGCTGAACTTGCAAGTGCTACAAATCATTTCAAAGATGGGCAGAAGCTTGGACAAGGAGGATTTGGGGGTGTCTATAGAGGTTTTCTCAAAGATTTAAACTCAAACGTTGCCATCAAGAGAATATCAGAGGGTTCTAAACAAGGGAAGAAGGAGTTTGCTTCAGAAGTAAGAATTATCAGTCAACTAAGGCATCGGAACTTGGTGCAACTGATGGGTTGGTGTCATGAAAGGAAAGAACTAATGTTAGTTTATGAGTATATGCCAAATGGAAGTTTAGATTCCCATCTCTTCAAGGATGAAAGGTTGCTGACCTGGCCAATCAGATTCAAAATAGCCTGTGGCTTGGCCTCTGCATTATTGTACCTCCATGAAGAATGGGAACTATGTGTGGTTCATAGAGACATAAAATCAAGCAATATCATGCTAGACTCCGACTTCAATGCAAAACTTGGAGATTTTGGATTAGCACGGCTTGTAGACCACGCAAAAGGATCACAAACAACAGCTTTAGCAGGAACTATGGGTTATATGGCTCCTGAATGTCTCATTACTGGAAGGGCTAGTAAAGAATCTGATGTATACAGTTTTGGAGTTGTGGCTCTGGAGATAGCTTGTGGAAGAAAACCCATCAATCCCGAGGCTTTAGAGGACAAAATAAACTTAGTCAACTGGGTATGGGATCTCTATGGAAGTGGGAGAATTCTCGAAGCAATTGATTCAAGACTAGAAGGAGATTTCGACCATGATCAAATCAAATGTCTGATGATTGTCGGGCTGTGGTGTGCTCATCCTGATCAAAATCATAGGCCTTCAATAAGGCAAGCAATTCATGTGCTTACCTTTGAAGCTCCATTTCCTACTCTTCCTTCAAATTATCCCATACTAACGTACAGTGCATATCCAACATCATTTTCAATTCTATCTAGCACCAATGCTTCAGAGGTAAATCAAAACAAGAATATAAGCTTTAGTTCCAACACGAACTCTTCTGGTTTCACTACAACTTCTGATGAAAAGACTTCATCAAGTGCATCACTTTTGTACTCACACAAAAATTAGTTATGGTTATTGTATGTTTTTGGGTACTGCACAATACTTCATCAATGTAAGATAATTTCTATAATCTAAAAATAAATAAAACATATGTGTAGAGAACTTATATGATATATTGATGTATTTTTACCTTGAGATTCTACTGTTTATTTTTGGGTAATGATGTTGCATTGTCTCATTTCTTAAGAAACCGAAATTATGTTCATTTGTACTCATTCCACATAGAAGCTGCTTAAGTGAAGTCATTGCAAATGAGATATGATATCATTTTTTAATGAAGGAAAAAAAGGCATTAACTAACAAATATTATTGACTCTTTTTATAAGGCACATTTAGGTTCCAATGAGTATTAAATATCTTTTTTTATGAATGCTCATACTCCCGCCGGTCTTTTTTATAAAAAAACATTATCTCTCATGGGTTATTCTTAATATAAGAAACAAATCCTTTTTGTTTGAAAATTTTAAACTTGTCTTTCTATTTTTGCACATTAAATATAAGCCACTTATTATCACTCTTCAATAAATTCACCCTTTTATCTCTCATATACCTTCTTTTATAAATAAAGATATAATTGAAAAGAGAAATACATATTTTATACATTTATTATTTTAACTTAATATTTTGAACCACGTGATTTTGATAATTGTTTCTTATAAAAAAGATCTAGGGAATATTTAATAATGTTAGTGAGGGAGGGTAGTAATTTATATATAATACTTCCTCTTATACTATTTATGAGAGTTCAATAACCGAATTATGCGGTTTAAGAAACAATTTAAAGTTAGTTAAAAATAATAAGTATGTTTGAAAGAAACTTTGTTTTTCAAACATGCCCTTATTTATGAGGAGCAAGTGAGTGAGAGAGAAATAAAGTAAATATGAGTATCACCAACCTTTTATTTAATGTAATATATATAATTAATGAGGGACAAAAATGAAAACAAAACTCATTAAATATTCAGACAATTCTTATGGGACTCTTATAAAAATAAAAATAAAAAAAAGGCATTTCAAATTTTAGGTTCTTATAAAAAGTACCACACACACATGGAGTACTATTAAAATTTAGTGTAGCGATAAGAATAATATTGAAAATAATTAAATTTTAAGATAAATTTAATACTTTTAATTATTTTTATTTGTACTGATACTTTATAATAAAAACAGTTGTGCAATTAATATGAAGCCTTTCCTGTCGCCCGTCATTATCATAGAAGACTTGGGTACCCAATAAACAATTGTACAAGGCTTCATCCCTATTGGTAGAATTGGGGCTTAATACATTGCATGCTCAGTAAATCCATGAGTTTAGAAGTTCATCTCCGTTTTGGATGAATTGAGCATCTAATGTGATCAGATAGAAGTGAACAAGAAAAAACTCAATTATGTCAATCAAGAAAAGTCAATTTAACTTATTCTTAATTACGAAATTTAAATTATTTTTTTCAAGTCACATCGTGGACTGACCAAAAGGACGAGCCTCAATGATATGATTCATCATTAGAATTTGTGGTTTTTGTTAGTTTTTCCCAATAAATTCTATTCCCTCTGGTGTTAATTATAAAAGTTAATTGATTTTTTTGAAGAGATTAAGGAAGCTAATTAAATAACTTTAGAGTATTTTTATTTTTATTTTTTTCTTCAAACTAATTAGTTTAACTAATAAACTAATATATAATCTAAATATACACAACATATGAAATAATTAAGTAACTTAACTTATTTAAAAGAAAGTTCCTTAAATTGGGCTAGACAAAAAAGACAAAATACAAGATGACAAAATCTTCCTTGGACAAATTCCCTTGGGAATAATACCTTTTAAGTTTTTTATTTTTTTTTTATTATTATTATTTTTTTATGTGATGACTTGGTCTCTTTTCAATCGATATAACATGCATCAAGTAAATATAAAATAATTTTTTGTGAAAATCTAACAAAAAACCAAAAGCTTTATGTATTTGCTACTTGTCTCTTTATATACCTAAAATACTAACGGTGTGTTTGGATGGCTGCAAATCAGGAGACAGAAATGAAAAATCGGATTTTTCGTCCAACGGCACTGTTTAGTTCACTATTTTCCCAGAAAAATATTTTCCAGCAGTGGCCAATTTTCTTTCATCCATGTGAATATATTTTCCTTTTATTATTGATCGGAACCCATTTTCTATCGGTAGTAAATTTGCAAATAACCCATATTTTCTTCTTTAATGGTTGTTGTAATACCCTAATTTTCATAATATATGTAAACATTGTATTTTGGTAAATAATTAGTAAAATACAAAGGTGAATATATGTCTCAAAAATTATAATTTATTGATTATAATTTTATCCAAATTTCACTAGGAAATTAATAGACAAATGGTTGGATTTGAGACCACATATTTAGGACAATAAAATGTGACATAATTAACACATTAAATAATGGTTAATTTATAACCAAGAGAGGCAAGAAGGTAATATGAGAACACTTATTAAATTAAGCATCAATTAGCAAATAATAGGCAAATAAGTTTTGCACTAATTGAGATTTGTGGTATGATTCTTCAACTTAATTATGGGCAAATTAAAGTAATCATTTTTGAAATAAAAGAGGGCTGATTATTGAAGAAAAATTAAAGGCCAAAGAAGATGAAATAATACACTATTAATAAATGCATAAATATAGTTGATTTAAATAAGCAACTAATTGCACATTGGCATTTGGCATTAAGGGATACTTAAGCCCTTAATTATGTGATCAAATGAAATCACTAATCAACCCATAAAGCCCATGTTTTCAGCTGAATATGTGTGCAGGATTATGAACCAAGTATTTAAGAAGATGTGTTAGAGTTGAAAAGTCAAAAGTTGCAACTAACCAATGAGAAAAATCAGGGAAATAACCTTAATCCTCATGAAATTAAATCAACCAATTAGAGAATTAAGCTATTGATTTTGCATGGTAAATGAATTAATCAATCAACCACCTCAAAAGTCAACAAAAGGGGCACATGACTATTGGAATGAATCATCAGATGGGATTTTGCATTGAATAAACAATATTTTTTGGCTATTAAAAACACATGAAATGGTTGTGAGAGGGAGGCATGTCGACAGCTAGGTGGAGGAAGGAGATGAAGTTTCAAAAAGTGTTTTCTTAATCCAATGCATAGGGTGAAAATCTTCTTACACTTAATTACCCATGTGCCATTGAATTTTCTCTATAAATAGAGACCCCCCCTCCCAAACACAAATTCTTCACACCAACCATAAGCACCTCTGATTCTTTGATTAAGAGAGAGTGAGAGTGAGAGTTCTCTTGAAGCTAGAAAGAAGGAGCAAGGTTTTTCAAGGATAAGTTTTCTAGTTCTTGAGTTTTAGCTTTTAGTTCTTAGTATAAATGTTGTCAAATCTAGAAAATAGGAAGTAAAATTCTTATACTTTTTTTAGGCCTCTTTGCATTGAAAAATGCCTAATGAGGTAAAAACATGTTGGGAAAATAATTTTCGATATTAATGGAACAAGATTGTGAAAATTGGTAAAACTTTAGGTTTATAATTTCTGTGCTGGCATCGACAATTGAGGTTGTTATTTTATGTATAAAATGAGCTTTAACAATTATGAAATTTTACAGGAATATTTTGATACAATTTGTTAAAGTTAGGCTATTTTTCGGAAAGTTAATCTGGAATAGTGTTGAGAAACTTAAAACCTGGGAATGATTCTTGATTTTCTAGCTTATTGGAATATTTTTCCTTGAACATAGACATGTCAAGGGTCATGAGGAATTTTACGGAACCTCATTTCGATTTTTGTAGAATTAATTATGTTTTTTCAAGGTTAGTGAAAAATCTGGGCAAAATCCTGGAAATTGCGTTTTTAAGAAAATGTAAGGGTAAAATTGTAATAATAAACCCACCAAGGGTAGAAATGTCAAAATAGGTAAAAATATCCTTTGATATTATTCTAGGAGATATAGTATTAGTTATAATATCATGGAAAAGGAAATAATCTGACGGTAACATTATAGGATATCCGGAAAGTTCGGAGTCAGATTCAAAAGGTCGGGCGTTTTGGTAACTACACGATGAAAGGTATGGACGCGTACTGTAACTTTAACTCCGATGTGTCTTGTATGCATGTATATGATTGAATGATTCATGAAGTGATGGACCAAACTAGGTCTTGAGTCATGCACTATGACAAAGTTTATGGGACTTAAGTCACTTGTTTATATACATTTAGCTTTGTGTGGGTTATAGTCTTGATGATGCCGTAGGGTTGTTTTCCTAGCGCTGAGGACACGAGGAGATGTCGTGGTATTGGTTAGTACAAATGTTGCAAACATTACATTTGATGTGTGCTATGTATGGTTGATGCTGAAATGTAATGAATATTTGTCATATATATTGTTATTACTTGAACATGAGGTTAACTGTTATCTGATATTCAATGAGTATTGAATCTCAGCCTTGACCAAAGGTTCAGGAAAGGAACCAGGATCTAAGAAGATGATGTGGACGAAGCCATGAAAAGGCACCAATGGACGAAGTCGAGAAGAGGCGCCGATCAAAGCAAATGCAAGAAGAGGTTCATCAGAGCATAGTTTCTGACATGAATCCAATAAAGTTATTTCAAACCATTTAGTGCTTAAACTAAGGAAGGGTTGGTTTTTGTGGTTTAATCATAAGTCATCGTAAAAGACAGGGAGACTTCCACTAGACTAACATCCGTCCTGACCAATATGTTTGATTAACTGAGTTAGGTTCATTGCTACAAGTCTAGTTAAGGCTTGGTTTAAAAATGTCTAGTTACTATTTAAGAGTTGTAATTATACACATTCCAGATAATTGTATCACATGAATATTCCTTCAGGATTTTTAATATACCAGCTTATGCCTAGGCATTTTATATCAATTACTCATTGTCCAAACGTAAGTGCATGCTCTCCATTTCGTATTACTCTGACCTGTAGCACCGTATTCCTAGATACTATGTGTCAACGGATACAGTAAGTAGTATGGAATTTGGGGTGTTATATGAGCAAAAATGTAACACCCCAAATTCCATACTTCAAATTATGTCGGTTGACACTTTGTTTTAGGAAAATCGATAGTGTTTGAGGTGTTACAACTCAGAGTAATGCATAACGGAGAGTATGCATTAACGTGTGGACAATGAGTAACTGATATAAAATGCCTAGGTATAAGCTGGTTATATTAAAAAATTTCCGGAAGGAATATTCATGTGATACAATTACAGGCTCAAATATTGATCTATCTAGACCTATGGCTTGGAACCCAACTCAGTCAATCAAACCTATTGGCCAGGACAGATGTTAGTCTAGTGTAAGCCTCCCCGTCTTTCACGGTGACTTATGACTAAACCACATAGACCAACCCTTTCTTAGTTTAAGCACCAAATGATTTGAAATAACTTTATTGGATTCATGCTAGAACTAGTCTTTGTTAAACTTCTTCCAACTTTCGTTTCAACCAGTGCATCTTCACGGTAGCTTTGCTTTACGACACTTTACTCAGTGCTTCACTCAGTCTTCTCAGACTAGTCAGCCTCTCTGGTCAGCATCTTCTTTAGGTAGACCTCCTTGATCAGAACTCCCTGTAGGTAGCCCTCTCTGATCAAAACTTCCCATAAGTAGTACTATCTTCAGTTGATCGTCTCTGAATCATTATAACGAGAACTCGGATCTCTATTAGGTTCCTACCCTTTAGTGGTTTCGTAATCTGTTGTCTCTATGTTTTCCATCTTATCCAGGGTCATTCTATTCATGGACTTCCATTATCAGTCCAACTCCAAGCAACATCTTTATCTTAACTTTCCCTATCGGGTAACCACCCACTTCCTAGGGAATTTATTAGCCACTAACATCTCTATGGTTATTGGTCCCACCTTGAAACCATAACCCATGGCTATCGAGGTTTTATCTACCATATGGTTTCGTTAAGGAACTAACTCTCAGGTATTAGAACCTAAGGCAACCTCACTCATACTTTCTCAGGGTTCCTACTCTTAGGTACAAGAACTTAGGCAATGCTTAGTCATACCTTGACTTAAGCACTATCTCTGCTTCAAGCCTATCATTACTTTATCTGTTCTTATGGTATCCCAAAGGATCACCATGATTCATACCTCTAGGTATTTAGGCTTTAGCTTAAAGGATCTCAAATCCTCAACCTACTTCCTAGGGATAACTCTCCTAAGGTTTTTTTTTTTCGCCTAAGCACGATTAACTTCAAAGCGTCTATCGGATCTAGGTATTAATACTGGTATATACCACTGTGTTAGTTATGATTAGTTTTGATGATGTCTTATATAGAGATGCCATTATTAAAAGGAAAAATATTGAGTAATATAGTTATCTCCTACATTGACTAACTACTATATTTAATGTAGATTAGTCCAAGTTGAATTATAGATCAAGAAGGAGATAAGAGATTACAAAAAGAAGAAATTGGAGAAAATGTCAAGTTCAAGAAGAAGAAGAGAGATTGAAGAACTTGCTGAATGAAATGAAGATATCATTATTCAAGTTCTAAAATTGATCCTAGAAGTCTCCATGATCAAATGGAAGTTGGAATGACTCAAATCAGAGTTAAAAACAAGCAAATACAAGGCTCAGAATGATCCAACTCAAGTTAGAGTACTTTGCTACAGCTTTATGGGCTTCTGGACTGATATAACTCGAGTTGTCACTTAGTAACTCGAGTTACAAAGCATTCACAATGTTCCTGGACAGGTGTAACTCGAGTTACCACTGATAACTCAAGTTATAAGTGTATTTCAACCATCTCTGTTATGCTCTGTTTCGCATTTCAGCTGGCGACCTTTGGTATTTCGATGATATCTCACAAACCAGATATTGGATTGAGGTGAAACTAGTGGCATATGAAACTAGACCCCCAATGTGTCATTTTGATATAAAACTCATGCCAAAAGAAGCTCCGATCAAGGAGATATGAATTGTACAAGATGAGACTGACATTCACGTCACACTGCTGACCAGGCCTTAATGTTTTGAGTGTAACTCACAAACTACAAATTCAATTGAGCTGAAATTGGTGGCATATGAAAGTAGACTCAAAATTATTTCCATCAATATTTTAACGGACCAAAACGGAGTTGATACCAAGGAGATATGGCCTTCAAAAGTTTCAGTCGGTTCAAGATTGTTCAAAAGAGCTCAACATACAATGAGTTTGGATTGAGTTGTTAACTAGGCTTGGATAACTCAAGATTAGGACTGTAAACTTGATTCAACAACAATCATAGAGGAAAACAAGAGAATGATGAATATTGAGAAGAGATTACAACTTGAATCAACAAAGTAGCAGAGCACTGTTCACAACGTCTCCGAGAATTCTGAACTTGTTGCTATCAATTGATTACTACTTGTTATACTCTTCAATGTTATTAATAATCTTCATGAGCAAGTTTCAGTTGATCAAAAGCTCGGATTGAGGATCAATGACAACTGTTAGATGAACTGATTTAACTCGAGTCAAGGCATGGCAACTCGAGTCAACCTCGACAAAGAATTCATAATTCTCGGAATTGACGGACAAACTTCGAGTCATGACCACCAACTCGAGTTATTCAAGAAGACAAAGTAATTGGAGCACCTGGCAACTCGAGTTATGAAGGGTAACTCGAGTTACTCGTAAACGAAGAGAATTGACACTTTGGCAACTCGAGTTATAGATGACAACTTGAGTTAGAATTCAATCAGAAAGCTTCTGGCATTTAAAACAGCTTGAGTTACATGGGATAACTCGAGTTACCATCTCTGCATCAGAAAATCACGCGTCGAGATTCTGGATTTTCTTCAAGAACATTCAGATGGATTCCAAAAGAACTTATACTACTTCTTAACATCATTTATATCATTTATGTATAAGTTTCTGGTGATTAAAGTTTGAAATTACATCAAACTTGATAGAAATCAAAATCTGTCATGAAGAAGGAGTTTCGCAGATTTTCGAAATGGGAAAGAAGATTGAATTCATTAAGAAACTTGAAGAAACGAAGTTGAATGCTCAAATGCAATGTTCTTCAATGAACTAAAATGTTCAACTTGTTAATCTGCTTCAAATGCTATGACTTGAATATCCCAACAGTCATATTCCAACGGTCATATACGCTCCAACGGACATATTCAAATTTGGAAGAATTACTCAATGTTCTTCATTGACTATAAAGAGAGAACCATTCAAAAATGGAGACGATGATGATGAGAGCTTGCACTGTCAAGATGCCAACATTTTGAATCCAACATTTATCTCACACACTCTGTTTTCAATGTTTATATAGTTTACATTAGAGAGTGAAATGATTTGATTGTACTTTCGGTGTTTATTCATCTTCTCTTCTCGGAGAGAACATTTCGATTATTAAATCATTGTAAGAATCTCAAGTTGTGGGACTTGGAGATTAGGTTATCGGTTTACAACTTGTAAGGGGGAGTATATCCTAGTGAGAGGATAACTTCGAGTACAAAGTGTGTAACTGATTGAAAGGTGTACCTCGGTGAGAGATTCGGCTTCACAAGTGCCTGGGTGAACTTGTGCGTTTGTATAGGCTTCTCTTGTGCCCTGATAAACAAGAGGATAGTGGATTGAAAATCTCAAGTGGAGCTTGAGGACTGGACGTAGGTCAAGAATTAGGCCAAACCAGTATAAATCAGTTTGCATATTCTCTTCCCTTATCTCTTATATTTCCAGCATATATATTTGAATGTGCATATATATTTGAATGACTTATTATCGCTTTATAAATTACTTCTGTCATTCAAACTACTTTCAGTAAGTTGCGAAAAGATTTTCAAAGTAACTAAAGTTTTATTAAACACCCAATTCACCCCCTCTTGGGTGATAGCCAGGTTTTTCACACTGGGTACTAACAACTCTCATAGATACTAGTACAACATAACTGCCTCCCCAGAAATACTGAGTAATTTCCCTTTTCTATCTACTGGACCTTTTTTATGTAACAGACCACCATCATCAAGGACTCAGTCAAAGACTTCCGTCCTCGGAACCACGCTCCGTTACACGCATGGTGTCCAACCTCTACTAGGCAAGGATTGTCCCCTTAAGGTAACGTAGTAAGTTAATATTTCTATTGGGAAACTTAATCAATAGGTCATTGTTTCAACAAGGAAAACCTAAGCAGTAGGTTACTGTCTACAAGGAAATCTAAGTACTACCGAGTTCTTTGTACCGCTTGTCCGCTTCCCTTTTAAATTGGTTGCGGGAATTTAATTCAGACTTCCGATTTTCGTATCAGGAGTCCTAGAGTTTAACAACAGAACCCATATTCTATGCTATCTCTCCTATTTCTAGGGTCTTCACTTAACCAAACCCTAACCCTTTTCCTTAGGGTATATGTCCTTTTTGTATCACAATACCAGTATTATATCAGTACTCCTAACCTAGATGTCCAAACCATGCTCTGATACCAAAAGTATATCAGAGCATACTCTCAACATGCTCTGAAACTAGCTCTGACACCAAAAGTGTAACACCCCAAATTCCATACTACTTACTGTGTCCATTGACACGTAGTATCTAGGAATATGATGCTACAAGTCAAAGAAAATGCTAGAAGAGGTTCATTAGAGCATAGTTCCTGGCATGAATCTGATAAAGTTATTTCAAACCATTTGGTGCTTAAATTAAGGAAATGTTGGCTATATGGTTCAATCATAAGTCATCGTGAAAGAGGAGGAGACTTCCACTATACTAACATCCATCCTAGCCAATATGTTTGATTAACTAAGTTAGGTTCATTGCTACAAGTCTAGTTAAGGCTTGGTTTAAGAATGTATAGTTACTATTTAAGAGTTGTAATTATACACATTCCAGATAATTGTATCACATGAATATTCCTTCAGGATTTTTAATATACCAGTTTATACCTAGGCATTTTATATCAATTACTCAGTGTCCAAACATAAGTGCATGCTTTCCGTTCCGCATTACTCTGACCTATAGCACCGTATTCCTAGATACTACGTGTCAACGGACACAGTAAGTAGTATGAAATTTAGGGGGCTACAGTTGTCACCGCATCCTTATGTGTAGATCTGTCAGTGATGGCAAAGGAAGAAGCTGATGAAACAAGGAAGAAATTAACAAAAATTGGTGTTTGACATCGGAATAAGGAAGGGAGGCCTCACTGGGTTTGAACTCAGGAACAAGAAAAGTGAAGGATCAAACCAAACAAGAATTACAGTTGTTAACACTGAATTAAAAAAATTGAAGGCTGAAGTGTACCTCACTGAGTTCGAACTCAGAAGAACAATTCCTGCATCACTACGACTCACAAGTTACAAACAAGATAGAGAACAAGGAAGAACAAGTCAGGGGTTGAGAGTGAGGGGAGGAATCGGACCGTCGAAAGAGACTAGGCTAAAGGAAAAAAGAAATAGAACTAAATAAATGGGATGTATAAGATACTTGACAATTGTGGAGATGGTGATGGTAGCGGCGTTTGCGACTACAGCGTCCAGTGCGTGAATCTTTTGATGTTCGAGCAGACCTTAGCTTGCTTAGGACCCATATGAATGACTCATTGATTAATATATATATATATATATATGTATATTGATATGATGGTGCCTTGTTTTGTGATAAAGAAGAAAGAAGGTAACAAATTAAAAATGTTGAATTAACTAGTGAGTTCCTATGGCACTCGAGTGTTAGAGAATAACATTCAAGTGTGACACTTAAGTGTGCCTCTTAGAGTCTCAGTATTTGAGTGTTTAGTAGATTTTGAAATTTTAGCGGCAAAATGATTTTTTGCCTCATTTTCCTATCTCATTTTCTTTTAATTAAACAAAAAATTTTCTATCAATCAATTTTCTTTTTTAGTATGAACTAAACGCATCAAGACAAAATATTTTTCATTCCATTCCTAATTTTTCTTCAATCCAAACTAGCCCTAATCTTCTTCAATATCTTCAAGTATATATAAAAGCATCCAGCTTTTCTAATAAAAAAAATCAATTTCTTAGTGAACTATTATTTATAGTTCCCTGTTTAACGATTTGTTGGTTATGACTTAACAGATGATCAAAAAAATCAATCAATTCTTTAACACCTAAAATCATTTGATTTGATGATCGACGATCCGATCTAGTCTCACTTCATAACAGGATAGATCATTTTGCAAAGTGATATCTCCATGTTATATTAAATAAATACCTCTCAATTTTTTATTCAAAATTTTGTAATTTATCTTATATGAAAGGGAAAAGTTCCCAAAAATACTTTAGAAATATTAAAGTCTCAAACCTGTTTTGTTTAGTATTACTCTATGAGTAAATGACAATATACATAGGAATCCTGATTTTCAGATTTTCAAATTCTGAAAGTATTTAATTATTTTTTTTTAAAAAAATATTTCTTTATTAAATTACCATCCCAACTTTAAAAAGTTTTTTTAAAAAAAAAAAAAAGAAAATTGCACTCAAGTCCCAAAAATGATAAGTTATTACTATTCTTGAAATTTTAAAATTATTAGCAAGTCCCAGAGGACTTGAGACTAAGATTTCATTTATAATGACACGCATCTACCCTTACCCTCATTCACTTGTTATTACCTGCTCCCTCACTTGTCAATTCATGCTTTTTTATTTGTCAATCAATTAAAATATAATACTCCCTCCGGTCCATAATATAGAGCGCTTCCAGATAAATAATAACTTGATCCAAAATATAAGTGATCACTTGTAAGATAATTAATGCTTATTTTTCAATTTTGTCCCTATAATTAATGCTCATTGTCAATTATGCCCACCCATTAAATGTTTGAACACGTTTTCCAATAAGGGTAAAAGTAGGAAAAATTTAATTTATGACATATTTAATGAGTTAACTCTCTCTTTTTGTTTCCATCAAATTAGTTAAAGTGCGTTATACTCTAGAACAAAGAGAGTATAGTTAAAATGCTTTATATTATAGAATGAAGAGAGTATATGTTTTAATTACCTTCTCTTCATTTGAACCAATGTGTGCTTACACTATATAAACCAAATATCTTATTTTGAATAATGATTTCCATATAATTTTGTTTTGGTTGACAAATGAAAGCATATGAATTAACAAGTGAGGGAATATGAATTGACAAGTGAAGGAACAGGTGACAACTAAATGAGAGTAAAGGCAATGATGTCTTTTTATAATTGGAATCTTTTATCCTGAAGTCTCAAGAGGCCTGACAGTAATTTAAAGATTTCAAGGATCCTTATACTAATAACTTGTCTTATTTGGGACATATGTGAAACTTTACCTAATCTCTTTTGCTTATTGATCATGCAACTCGAATGAGGATTTGTGAATATGAATGTTCCTTTGCGAGCGTCATCGCCGGCTCGGGGGAGGGGGAGGGGGCATATGCATCCTCTCTCGATTATCCCTTTAAAGGTTGTTACTCTTGTGGCCTTAGTCGTGATTACACATGGAAATAGGGGTAAAAGGCCTTAGATTGGTTACAAACATTTTTTAAGGCTCAAGCCTGAGCGTTTATAAGGCCTGGTGGAACCTGAAGCTTTTTAAAGGCCTACTTACAATGTAGGCCTTTAAAAAAACCTCATATTACAGATCTTGGAGGCCATAAGTAGAGTTTGTGCACTTTAAGTCTATTAAATATGAGATAGGATATTGTCATTACCACTTTTTCACCGTTGTATTAGAATCTCAATAAGAGAGAGAAATGATGGAGATTATAATCTAACGGTGAAAAAGTGGTAAAGTGGTAGTTGACAATATCTTATCTTATTAAATATTATGTTATTTATATTATATAAATATGATTACATTTATTATGTGTAAAGAGACCAGGCCTAAAGACTTACAAGTTAAGCCTTAACAAAATAAATTTTTATACATTTAGGTTTTTAAATAGGCCTTAGCTTGACCTTTTTTTAACAAATAGGTCAGGCCATATCTAGCCCTGAACAAGCCAGCTGCAAGCCGCTAGATAAGGGGCCTACACTACTAGAAAATGCCAAATTTGCGACGGAATTTGCGAGGGAAAAAAATTCCGTCGCAAATTTGAGTAAATTTGCGAGGGAAAAAATTTTCCCTCGCAAAATGGGCATTTTTTGCGAGGGAACTATTTTTCCCTCGCAAAAATACCCATTTTGTGAGGGAAAATTTTTTCCTCGCAAAAAACCAACATTTTGCGAGGGAAATATCCTTTCCCTCGCAAAATTGTTGGTCAATTTGCGAGGGAAAATAGGTTCCCTCGCAAAATAAAGAGTTTTTGTGAGGGAACGCTGTTTCCCTCGCAAAATGCCCTCATTTTTGCAAGGGAAACAAGATTTTCTCGCAAATTGGTGACCAATTTTCCTTATTTTTGCGAGGGAAAGTGGATTCCCTCACAAAATCTACTCGCTTTGCGAGGGACACTAGCTCCCTCGCAAAAAAGGGAATAAGGAAACCAGGGTTCCCAATTATTGCGGCCGTCCTCTTCTTGTACGCGTCTCTCTCCTCGATCGGCCTCGCATCCACCGCTTCTTCTTTCTCCGGCCACCGTGAGTCCGTTCGTGAACAACCGCCGTCGTCCTCCTCTAGTCCTCCCCTCCCCAGTCCGCTCTATCTTCGGATCTGTCCCCTACAATCTTCCGTTCGTGACTGTGTCCTGTATGGAGTTCTTGGCACAAAGTGTAATGCACGGAAGACCAAGGAATCAAACCCACCGGGCGCTAAGTGATGGTGAAGCGCGAACGGATGACTACCCACCGCAGACATCGTTACTTTCATCAACGGGGTTGAAGAAGTGTTCGATGCGACATCTACCCCCGCACGTACCATTAGGAATATGATTCTCGAAAAGGTCAAGACTGAGACCGAAAGCGAGATGTTCCGAGAGGCGGTGAGGCCCGGCTCGTAATTATCCCCTAGGAAAAATCTCCTTTCAAGAATCCTTTCTTATCATTTTTAGGGTTTTAAATCTCATTTTAATGCTGTAATCGTTTGGCCACAATACTCTATCTGAATATTTGACTATTGGACTACAATTCTGACCCCTCATTGTCACCGTAATGAGAGTGCTTAATCATTTGGTAAGTAATTTACTGTTCATCGTCTCTGTTTCTAGGTCTGGATCGCCTTATTGCTGTTGATTTCTCTAAATAGAAAGAGAGAAAGTTTTCGATAACTATTTATTGATTTTCTCAAAGAACCAAACAAGTAGGAAGCGAAATTGTTGTGGGAAAATATCAGCTCTAGGTATTGGGTAATGGAGACTATGTCGCCGGACAAATATCAGATCTAAGTATTGTTATGTTGCATGCTATTGCTTAAATTTCTTTGGTTCTTGTTCCGTGTCCGATGATGAATTATCATATTTCTATATGTTTATTAAGAAATGTGTTATGGATATGATCGTTTAAGCATAAATAACTTGGTTGCTAAATTTCATTGTCGCAGCTAAAAAAGTAGAACAAGCAGAAAATCAGTTGGCACACCCATCCTTTGGGTCAATAATAGGTCCTCCTCAAAAAAAGAAAGGAGTAAGTAATTGTAATTTCCTACTTTTTATAGTTGTTAGTACTTCTTTTTAGTTGTTATGATGAAGTCGATTAGTTCAAGCCGATATGAAGAAAGCGTCCCTATAACTTGTCGATACTCAATTGTCCTCGCTTTATTTACCTTCCACTTAATGTAAATCAAATAGCGAAACTTGTCTTGCCTTTTCTCGTTTTGAGGACAATGATATTAGTGGAAATGTTTTAACTTTCTCTAAGATACATGCATGCTCCTATTATTTGCACATTGATTTTTGTTCACAAGAGGGCTTCTTTGAAACACCCTTATCCCATATGCACTTATAAGCCAATATTGCGTTCTTCATAAATTAGAAAGAGTTTTTATGAGTGTGAAAAGAATAAGATACAACTAGACGAGGAATCGATTATAGTTTACGTATACCCTCTTAAACTTGGTTCCTTTTTGAGTTTTTTCCTGGGGAAGTCTTTTGTTTTATCACCTGGAAGTTGTGCGGTCCTATGATTTGGAAGTGATCTGATTTTAGTTTTTGATTTTTATGATAGGGTCATTGCTTATAGCGATCTTCCACTTTATTACCATCCATCTTACCATCCTCAATAGTTTACTGGCCGAACTGTTTTAAACACTTGAACTCTTGGGTTGGTATTATAGTATTTTAGTTTCTCCCTGGCGTAGCACTTCGGTTTTTCGTTACCAAAAGCATAATTTGCTTCTTTGATCATTTGATCAGTTTGTATCTATAAGAGTACTTTAGGTTAATCATGATCTTCAAGACTACTTTGCTTTGTTTGTTTTTTTCCCTTTAAATATATTTTTTCTCGGTTCTGCTTTTGCACCAAATGTGCTCCTAAAGGCTTAAGTGTTCCCAATAAGAATTTCATGTTGACAAGAAGTCTTATTTCTCTTTACCAATGAACTTGTTCCCTTTGTTGTAAATAAATGCCTTTATTTATTTCCCTCAACATGAGAAAGATTAGGTTTTTTTGATCACAATACATGCACATTCCCGGAGTTTCCGGAGTTTCGCATTCATGTATCTCGTGCAACTATAGTTTCTTCCTCGCTAACCGGAGCAAGTCATTAGCTCTAGAGCTTTTATTTCTCTTTTGAATTTGTTTTCCATTTAGAAGTTCTTAGAGTCTCGTGCGAGAAAGGTAAGAGAGGAGTAAGGTGAAAAGAAAAAAGATGTATTGGAGAAATTTTAAACTGTGGAGAGCTTTTAAATTGTATTGAATTTATTGTGAAAAATAAGAATAATCAAAGTAATCTTTTATTGTTTAGTTTGAGATGCACTTATTGTTTAGTTCATTGCACAATGTGCGTGCAATGCACAACATTTTCATATAGCATTAGTATTGCATGATAATCTATGTTCTCAATGGCTTGAAATTGTTTTCAAACCTCAACCTTCATGGTCCTCAAAGTATAAGCAAATTTGCTTGATATGAATTGTATAGACTTATCATTTAACACCATTTCCCGCCCTTTGATCTATATTCTTAGACATAAGAGACGTAATGCCTTTAATTTTCTTCTTAATATGTGATAATGTATTCACACTTTACCTCTTTCGTTATGCGAATGATTTGAAGTCTTCCCTATGGATTCTTACATTTAATCTTCTCTAGATTGATTAATTAGTATTGTATGTTTGATTATAGCCCCGTTTTGTATGACATATAGAATGCAAGATGTTGCTGAGCTACTTGGCATGATGGTTGAGGATCACAAGCGCATACAACCAGATGCTAAGATCCATGTGTAAAACACAATATCTTCATATTTCTTTCTAAAACTTGGCTCTCTGTTATGCTGAATGCTTCACACATGATAACATAGCCATGATGACTTTTGTCATTTGGGGGATAGACTATTAAGTTGTGTATCAATTTTAGTTCCCCTTGAGTATTATGTGCTTTCTAGAGAACTGAATAATAACTCTCAATCTTTGGGGATGTATGCACTACCTGAGCTGCTAATTTACTTCGGGCAGTGGGTCTCTATATTTTGTGACCTTGACTTTTCTTCTAGACTGATTAACCATCTTTTCAAAGTTGCTAGTGGAATGTTTTACCAAGTACGCATAGTGCGAGAAGCTATCGTGCATTTTCGTGCCCTTAATGGAGCCGCACTTAATGGAGAAAAAGTGTCTATCAAATAAGAAACTTGATGTTACTCATTTGCTGTAGAGCTATGCATTTGATGTTTTGAAAGAAAAAGCATACTTGTAGTTCTTCTTGTGAAGGGGACAGAAAAGATTGTATGCTTTTACTTGGCTTATAATTTGTAATATTTTGTTTTTGCTATGTAAACTCTTATGATTGTTACAATTTATTTTTATGGTATACAAGTTTTTTTATTTTCAATTTTTAATATTTTTTTATGTAATTATTTTATTTTTTCTGATTTTTTTTTAAAAATAAATTGAAATTTGCGAGGAAAAGTGTTTCCCTCGCAAAATTCCGAGTTTTGCGAG
The DNA here is from genome assembly GCA_019022655.1 of Acacia acuminata. Classification (NCBI taxonomy): domain Eukaryota; kingdom Viridiplantae; phylum Streptophyta; class Magnoliopsida; order Fabales; family Fabaceae; genus Acacia; species Acacia acuminata. The sequence goes on along the minus strand of JAFJYI010000100.1, from coordinate 2,455,787 downwards.
GGAAAATATTCCCTCGCAAATTTCAGAATTTTGCGAGGAAAATTATTCCCTCGCAAAATCCAGAATTTGCGAGGGAAAAAAGCATTTTTGCGATGGAAAAGTGATTTGCGAGGCTCATTTTTGCGACGGAAGTTTTTCCGTCGCAAACTAGTTTTGCGACGGAAAACAGCTTTTTTGCGAGGGAATTTTTCCGCCGCAAAAACCAGTTTTTTTTGTAGTGTAGTCAATTCCCACCCCTAGTTGCAATGACTCTGACCCCAACTTGTCTTTTGAACTTTGATTTCTGCTTTCTGTACCATTTTTATCAGTGGGAACTTGATAATTATCAATGTTGGGATTCCATATCCAATGCTTGCGGTGACAATGTTAATGAATATTAATATGCTTAACTAGGTTTAATGGAACACTCGTCTTTCTCAAGTTCTCATGCAGCGAACAAATAGCCCCATCATCGTATTATGCCCCAGTGCTAGGTGGGGTTCCAGCACAGTGCTTTTTTTTATTTCTTTCATTCTTTTCCCCTTTTCCTTGGATTCTTGATCTGTTGTCTCTGATGCTTAAATTATTTAGGAAGCTTCTCATAACAGAATTTGAAGTTCAAAAGCTTGACTAATCTTTCTTGTTAAGATATTTGTCTAGTAAAGAAGGTTGAGAACATGAGGGAAAAAAGGAATAGGAAAGATGAGAGATTCTAATTGTTGTAGCTCCTTGGTGCTAATGGAACTAGAGGTTGAGCTAGTTTGGTAGCTGCTGTTACTTTTGTCAAAATGTTTGCCTTGTAAAAAATCAAACATGAATCGCTGGAAACTCTGGAAGATTGTTTTAGAATCTATAATGAATGGCATGAAATTAATTATGCATTAGTTCCCTGTCCTTAGGGCTCATGCATTGTGCATATGACTCGTATCTTTAGTTTCAATCTGTATTCACTGTCTTCACATCATGCACCTAAATACTCAAAGTTGTTATGGAAGTCAATTTTCAAAGAAGAAATTGTGATTTAATCGAATGACTAATTGTCTGGTAGCTGAAAATCTGTAGCCCACATTTATATGCTACAAATTCTCTTCTCTCAATTTTCTGAGTAACCCTGTGGAACAATGGCAAGGTGACCAGTTGTATGAATAAAATCTTAGTGAACAAGCATCGATGCTCTGTTTAAACTCAAATAAGTGTATCTATTGTTCAAACCTAAATCAAATATTGTGTGGTCCTTTCTTTACTTTGTTTCCTTGCCTCTTCTGTTGGGCTTTTTCTGGTGCTGCTAGTTTAATAAGAAGGAAATGTTTCTGTCGTTCTCCTTTATCCGCTTTATTCCAGACAAAAGATTTTGCCACATTTTTTCTTCCCTTGCTTGTTCATGCTATTTTGTAAATATAAAAGGGAATTGGAATTAGTTAGTTAGTTAGTTTTTCAGCAAGGCAGGAATGAAGCAAAAGGTAGTGGGTATTAGCTATTTTAAAGAATTATCTTCATAGGGAGCCAACATAATTTAGCAAAAGGCTGATGCAAAGAAGTCAGATTGGGATTTTGAAAGTAAGCCGGTGGGTATTTCTGAAGTTACTGCCCTATGGACAAATTTCTGCTGCTACAATGACCTCACAAAAGCTTGTTATAAGGTGTTTTGGGACTTTGCCAAATCAAGGGTAAAATTGGGTCCAGCAGCCTACAAGCTAGAAGCCTATAACTACCTCAAGAATCAAGAATACGCCCTTTTTCTATGTGTCAATACTTAAATTTGCCCAGGTCCCTCAGTTAAGGAACGACGTCCGGCTATTGAATGGCTAGCAGTACTTACACACTCCAAACTTGAAATATTTCTGAATTAAAGTGTGGGAGGCACAAAGGGAGGATTATAATTTATAACTGAAGTGTTGGTACAGTGGAAAGGTTTGCCAGATGAAGAGGTCATTTGGGTTCCCATATATCAATTCCAACAACAGTTTTCTAGCTTCTAAGTCTCCAAACCCTTGAGGACAAGGGTCTCTTGGGGGAGGGAGTATTGTTGTGTAAATATAAAAGGGAATAGGAGTTAATTAGTTTGTTAGTTGTGACAGTTATGACTTGGCAAGTTAGGTTTAGATTGTCTGTTAGGCTTAGATCAGTATAAATAAGGGGCCTAGGACTTGATTAAGTTGTTATTGTTGCTTATACAGAGTGACTCAGTTCTGATCTATCTATCTAGTTTCTCTTTTTATCTCTGTCTGTCTCCTCTCTCTCTTCTCTCTTTTCTTCCTTCTTCATAACCTCTAGATCGGTATAAAATCAATGCCCCTAAAATCCTTTTCATCTTCTTCCTGATATTCTTCCTGATTCTACATTTCTGCATATGACAAACTTGTTTACCTAGTTGATTCCAAGAATTTTGAATCTACAATTAAGTTCTCTACACATGCTAACAAACTGCAAAAAGTAAATTTACACCTAATGCACAAGTTTACTTTCCATACAACAAGGTTTCTTGTTCACTACAACATTAGTGCTCCTAACACATGTCCATATTAGAATATCAAACCAACAACAGAAAAGAAAATCAAACTAAATTGTTGGAGGTTGATATATATGTTAGCAGATGTATCTTCTTTGAGAGATTAGGTAAAGGAGCTTCAAAATTCAGAATCTGAATCACTATCCTTATAGAGGGCCTGGCTGAGGAATCTGGATGAGCACACCAAATGCCTAGAACAGCTAATTGTTGCATTTGCTTCTCATCAAATGCTCCACATAATTTTGGGTCTGCTACTCAATCAACTTTCTTGTTCCATATAGCTCCCAAGCCCACTCCACTACTTTTGTTTTATTCTCATCATTTAGGTCAATGGGTTTTCTTCCAGCAATCTCTAAAACAACAACTCCAAAGCTGTAAATATCAGATACATTACTAGCCTTGCCTTTTATGAAATATTCAGCGGCAATATAGCCCCCGGTTCCGGCTATAGCTGTGGTTTGCAACCTCTCATGATCTACTAGCTTGGCTAAGCCAAAATCACCAAGCTTTGCATTGAAACCTGAATCTAACATAATGTTACTTGTTTTAATGTCTCTGTGAAGCACGTATTGCTCCCATTCTCCATGTAGGTACAATAAAGCCGAAGCCAAATCCAGAGTAATGTGATACCTCACTTGCCAAGTCAAGAAGCTCTTTCCGTGGTATAAATGTGAATCTAAGCTACCATTTGGCATCTATTCATATATAAGTAGGAAATCATTCTTCTTGTGGCACCAGGACCAACCGATGAGTTGCACCAGATTCCTATGCCTTAGTTGGCTAATGATCTTCACTTCAGTTGTATATTCTTTTATCCCTTGTTTTCACTCTCAAAATATCTTCTTTATAGGAACATTTGTGTTTAGATCTTTCAAGAAACCTTTGTAAACTCCACCAGAACCACCAGCCCAGGCTGGTTTTCTTCTGAGAAGTTATTTGTTGCAGTTACCTACTCGTCATGGCAAAACTTTGGGCCACCGCACCTTTGGAATTCATCATCCAGGTCCAGATCACAAATTGACTCTTCTTCATTCCCTTCTTTTCTTATGGCCAATAACTGCTCTTTTCCTCCAGTTTTTTGACACTTCCTTGGTAAGAAGCAAATCAATCCTAAGGAACTCATAGCCATACATAGACCAACTTCCAGATATTGTCAGTTCAGGGCTGGTTGTTGTGTTTGGGGTTACTGATGGTATTTTGATACCCTCATCAGAACTTGAACGAAACGACGACGACCTCAGGGTAAGTTCTGTAAATTATCTTCTGTTGCAGCTGAAGAACCAACAATAACCCACTCTGGCAAGCATTTTCTCAGATAAATCTTCAGAGAAATATGCTGTAAGTTGACTAGGATGTTTTGTGGTTTTATCCCAAAGCCGCAACCGTTGGAAACCTGTGATCCGTGCTGCCCTGTAATGTTTGAATTCTCTGTTTACAGGATCCGGTTGTAGAATCTTGAACATAAGCTTCTACATCAAGTTTCACATCTCCTTCATTGAAGCCAAAGTATTTGAAATATATAATGCATGTGTTATAATTGCAAGAGGGATTATTATAAGGGGCATGATAATGGCTCTTGTTAAAAGGAGAAGAACAAGAATCAGCCCAACAGCCATATTTGGGAAGAGTTTGGATTCAAATGAATTTACATTGTTCTTGTTGGTCTGTGAATTCCCAGATGAATGGCTCTACAATTGAAACTACCTATCCTATTGATTCATTCAAAGTTTCAGATTTTGTTCTGTATGTACTATTTTTTTCGTTTTCTTTTGAATGCCATTTGAGTTTTCGTTCTACCTTGGAAGATCCTTCATAGCTCGGCCTTGTTGTAAAACAACACATCACAGAGAGGCGTAATCTTCAATAGGATTTGTTCCTCGGTACTAGTCTGGTCCTATTCTTGTTCTCAATTTGTTGGATAATGATTTTGATTTTCTTATTTCATTCGGCCTTTTGTTTTGTTAACTAGACTTTGGATTTTTATGGTTGTCTTTTACCAAATTTATAACTTCCTCTTTGTGTCGTTGCCTTTCTTTCTTAGTTGTATCATTTTATACAACGGCTAGACATTTTGCTCAATGTCCCTTTCTTTTTTAGGGTCGGTTTCTCTACACAGCACCCCTTCTCCGCATCCTTCACAGTCACATCTGGACCGTCTAAATCTTGATCCAAGGGCCTAGAATGTTTTTTGAAAAAACCGCATGCGGTGCTTGGACCGCATGCGGTTTTTTCAAAAAACATTCTGGGCCCTTGGATCAAGATTTGGACGGCCCGGATTGACGTGAGAGATGGGGAGAGGGGAGAGGGCGGAAAATCCTCTTCCTCTTTTTTAATGTATTCGTGACCTTTATACTATAAAGTCAAATCTATAATTATGAAAATACTATTGTTGATATAAAAGTAACAGGAAAAAAAAACTTCAAATAATTTTAGGTAAGAAATTGAAAATTATTGAAAAAATATATACGTTACCCTTTGGAGTTGATGTGGGTTACAACTCTCATTTATAAATTTTAAATATTACGAACCCATTAAATTTCCTTCTCTTCCTATACCGAAACTGTTCTTTTGGACTTTGGTGGAGGTGGCTAAAAATCGTTTGCTCATAGACAAACGATGCTCCTTCGTTTTTTGGTAAGAAAAAATAATGACAACTTGTTTTATGACGCTTTATCAATTATAGAAATTTAGATTCAATAGGTTGTTTTTTACATTTCACTAAGGGTAAATTATCCAAAACTTTTTAAGTAACTTGCAAATAACTCCGTGATCATTTCCCATTTTGACAAGCATTCCTCCCTAACTTTCTAAATTAGGCTACCAAAGAAAAAATTAGGGTAAATAATTTTTATGTTATTAATCGGGCTATTATTACATTATATCCTGTAAAAATTTTGGTTTTGCAAATCAAATTCGTAAATTTAATGTAGAAAACTTTCATAAATTTTATTAGAGAAAATGGCTTTAAGGATCCTATGAAACCATTTATTATATTGAAGGATCTCAAATTATCGGAATTCTAACAAAAGATCACTTTTTTAGTTGTAATTAAAATGTTACGTTATACTCCCTCCGGTCCTAATTAAAGGACATATTTAACCAACTTTGAGGAGATTAAGGAGAGAAGTTAGATTAGTTAATTTTACTTATTTTTCTAAAATGCCCTTATATAAATTTAAAATGACAAAAGTAAAAGTAAATAATAACTCATATCACATACCTCTTCGATCTAAAATTTTCTTTTCTATACACTTTCTAATTGAAATAATGGTATTGTTATATATACATATATGTGTATATATATATATGTATAGGTACACACACATCTACATATATATATATATATATATATATATATATGAATACACACACACTCACACATATGTGTGTGTGTGTTTATATATGTGTTTGTGTATATATGTATATTTGTGTGTAGACACACATATAAAAACACACACACACACACACATACACCCACACATATCTACACACACACACATATTTGTATATATGTGTCATGTGTGTGTGTTTACATATGTACACATACACATATATATTGACAACACACTCACTCACACACATATATATATATATATATATATATATGTATATGTGTGTATGTGTGTGTATGTGTATGTATGTATATTTGTGTGAAGACAAACATATAAAAACACACACACGCACACATATATCTCTCTATGTGTATGAATATGTATGTATATGTGTGTGTGTGTGTCTATACATATATATTGGTAAATTAATGACAATTGATCGATAAATAGATTAAAATCTAACAATTTAAAAGTTTCAATGATTGAAAGAGTCTACACATTTACATACATATAATCGCATTCACAAAAAACCAAACACACTTGAGAGAATAAAATAGGTGTATTTTAAGAAGAAATTGACGAAAATTATAATATTATCCTATAATTAGGACCAAAACTAATTCTCAAATGTTGTCTTATAATTAGGATCAGAGGAAGTACAAAACTCTTACGAATTTTGGATCAGTTGTGAATAGTTCCTTTGACATTTAAAATTATAAATTTAACCCCCAACCTTTCTTTTTATTATAAGCCCTTGTTGTTAACTTACCGTCATCTTTTTAGCAGAAATTAAAACATTAGATTAGTAGATAACAAATGATATCCTATGTAAATTACTCCCTCCATTTTCAATTATAAGATATACTCCCTCCGGTCCTAATTATAGAAACTATTTACTAGAATTTGTAAAAATTAAGGAGAGAAGTTAAATTAGTTAATTATAATTATTTTCCAAAAATACCCCTACTTAAAATTGAAAATTACATCAAGGCAAAATTAGCTCAAGCATGTGCTTAAGAGAATTGCTTCCCAAGTTTCGTAACCCTTTTTGTGTTTTTTTACCTTCTTCATGCTAACGCCTCGTAATCTTTTCCCACTTATTCAGGATATTCTGTTGCTTCATCATCATAATTCTTCAATTTAATGTGTAGTTGGAATAGCAGTGGTAGCCTTACTTCCTTCAGAGTATCAGTCTCCGAGATTTCACCGGTTTAGGTAGTTTGCATTTAATGCTTCTGACACACGACTTGCTTTATTCAAATCTGTTGATTAATCCATGTTTAAATAATCTGAAACTTACAAGCAAACATGTTAATAGCATTTGGTAATTGTAATGAATAATAATCCGAAGTAATGAAGTGATATAGCAAGATTTATGATTTCAAGAGTCGGAGATTTAAGAACAGGGATGACTTTGCTCGAGCAACAATCCAGGCTTGCTCGAGTAAGCTTCTTTTGATTATTTAGAAAAGTGCTCCCTGTCGCTGATGCTCGAGCATGGAAATGTTTTTGCTCGAGCATGGTGCTCGAGCATGATTGTATCATGCTCGGGCAAGGCTTTTGGAAGACTTGAAAAAGGAGATTTATCGATGTTGTTCGAGCAAGCTATCAGTGTTTGCTTAAGCAAGGACCATACAGAGATGAGAATACACGTTGCTCGACTTTGCTCGAGCAACCCCTTTATGCTTGCTCGAGCATGCTTTTATACCTTGCTCGAGTATGACTATTTGCCTTCTTGTTTCTTGGTTCATATCGATGGTGCTCGAGCATGCTGAAACCCTTGCTCGAGCATGACTCCAATGTGTCCACAATGCTCGGGCAGCACATCCTAGTCTACTTGAGTATGGCGATAGAAGGATTGTCCCTTGAGCCCGATGTTGCTCGAGTATAACTCTCTAATTTGCACTTCTTCACTTTGAGGCTTCTGACCATGCGTGAATAAGCAATCAACTTCCAGAATGTAGAGACTTTCAGGAATACTAACAGCACAATAGCCAATTTTCAGTGAGCGTAACGTCTTCGATATAGCTCCAATTTTGGCAAACCACCCATGCTCATAAAGCTCTTCAAGTCTACTTTCCAATGCAAGAAGAATCAGCTCCAAAATCATTGTACTTTGTCTGTTATCATCAGATGATTGGAGGTTGTTCTTGATCAGCGTTTTTTGCAGCATTCTGAACATACCATCAACTTCAAAACATCATAATCTAGTACTATGTGTGTGCAAGACGATTTGAATATCAATGGACATTAAGATACAGAGAAGAGCAAGAAGAAGTCAAGAGTTTCTCATGCACCAATGAAGAAGATTATAACATCTATATCAAGCAAGAAAATTCTCGAAGCACCCATTGCTAAAATTACAAAGGCAAACCCTAAGAAGCAATGGACACCCGTAAGAAGAATACATTCTACATCAAGAATGAACTACCATGAAGTACTATTCAACTATCCTAAGGAGAATAAGAAAAGAAGGATCTCTCGTGTACAAAGGAAAAGACTCTTGCCGTCTATATCTTTTGAGAAAGCTTTGTATGCATCCACGGGAAAACTAATGAAGAATCAGTGGGCAAGCAAAGCCAATCCTCCAAGTACCTAAGGTAAAGGTATGCAGTGGTAAAATCTCCTCTGCTATTATCTGAAATATTTATTGAGGTTTTATATTGTGAAACCGTAGGAATGAGGACTGCAATATTCAATAATCTAATTCTTTATGCATACATATTGATTTGATAATTCCCTCTGTGAATTACATATTTTGGAATCGTACACAAGTAGTAAGCTAACCTACTTGCGTACTGTCAAGTTTTAAATATATGTGCTTAAGTGTTTCAGGCATCAATACTTGAGTATGGATAAGGAATACTTGAGTATTGGATGGAAAGATCAGCTATCGCTCACAGGTTTTGATATGATACTCCAGTATGTGTACGGAACTCGAGTACAGGTAAAATGATTCACAAGTATGCAGAAGAAGCAATAGTTGATGATGATGGTGAACATCGGTAGATGAGTAATCTATATCAATTTCTCTTATTCAAGCGTGCTTCTACAAGGACAAGAGGAATTACGGTGAAATCTAATTCTTACCCCATACTGTGATTATGTATTCATTTTTGGGTAATAAAAACTTGTCAATCATAGCACTTCATTAGCAATCAATCATGATTTTCAAAATATTTTCAGATTGCTAAATGGATCCTAAGTGAATTTGTGCAAAACTTTCTAAGATGCACAATTCTAAAATTCGTTCACTCGTTTTTGGAAAAATGCATATAAATGTTTTTTTTAAAAAAATATTTTGATTGCATTCAAATGATGTTTCAAAAAAATGGAAGTTAATATTGTTTACTGAATGTTGGATATGCTTCAAATTTGTCCAGCTGATTTTTCTTGTCATTCACATATTGAACTTTAGAATTTAATGCGATACTTGAACTCTTCATCCTTTAATTTCTGACTTGTTGAACCTCATGTCTAACAAGTTAATCATATATGAGTTTCAAGTCTGTCTTCAAGAAAAGGTCTCAATCTGTGAATTTATTATGCTTAAAGCATAAACTTTTTAGTTAATAAGTTATTTCAAGCGTTATGAATGTTTATTAGTGCATTGAATGTTAATGCATTAACCATCATATGAAATAACTTACTAGGATGATATTCTGGAACCATTAGTCAATTGGACTAATGAATATGTGCTTCATCGTCCATGAATTCTAGCATCAATTAGGGGAATATTTTCTTTTTACTTAATTTTCTCTTGAACTTGATAATTTTCCTTCGCTATGAATTATTTTGGTTTGACTTTGAGGCAATTTAAACGTTATAATATTTGTTAGTTGGATTATTGTGATTTGAATTGAGCTATAAAACTAAATTTTTGATTTTATATATTTTCATTTACACTCATTAAAATTATTTCATCTAATTTGTGTGGCTATTGAATGTGTTGGTGAACATTCTTCATAGGAAAACAAGTTTTATTAAAACAATTTAAATTGTACACCAATTAGTCTTTATAAGTGGCTTAATAAATGTTTGTTATATAGCGTATGGGACAATTATTTGTTAAGATTCAGTTGACTAAATCATGTTTTGGCCTATTAATTAGACTTGGTGAATTAATTAACTCTTATATTATTAAGATAACTTTTTTTTTTTTTTTTTGCTCAGAACAAGAACATATATTGATACTAATAATAAAAGTTACATCAAACGATTACACAACAAACTAAACAAACTAAACGAAAAACAAACCAGAATAAGAAGACTAACACATAAAACAACACCGAACCAAATGTACGGGAAGCAAGTCACCACAAAACAAATAGGAGTAAAAGTAACTTCAAAGACTTCATCGGCTTCCTGGCCATCCAAGGTTAGAAAGGACATGAAAGAAAGTGCTGGTTGCAAAACCCACTCAATCGGGCACACCTCCTTATAAGAAAAAGCTGCACATAGGTCAACTACATAATCACCCCTACTCGGGGAACCGGACAGAGAACACCCAACCTCAGACGAAAAAAGACAAGTGAAGCCCTGAAGAATACTCTTGTTCATCCATTGAAGCAAACTTGGTGACATAAACCACCCACCGAACAGATTTTGGCAAACATAAGCGAAATGGATTCGCCCCCATTGAACAATCCTAGCAATGGTCTTCTCATAGATAAAGCACAAAATAGCAGCAACCATCGATAAAACCCTTCCCCCAAAAACGCAAATCCAATCCACAACAAGGAACACCACCATAATTACCCACATCCACAGCATCAGAAGACAAACACAAACATAAATTGCCCAAATCCACACCATCAGAATACATAGATAAACATAAAGCGATAAAATCAAAAGGAAAAGGAAAATAGAGACACCCCCTCCACCGGAAACCACCACCTAGCCAGAGGCCACTGACGAGTAGGGGACCACCGTCGAGCTAAGGGCCACCGCCGAGCAAGAGGCCACCGGCAAGCCAGAGACCACCATCGAAGGAGAGGTTGAAGCAAAAACTCCCACCGTCGAAGATGAGGGAGAACCACAGTTGCAATGGATAGACATAGGTTCACTCTCAAGGAGTATTTCATCTTATCAATCTCTAAATCTAATTTAATTTCCTCATTCATCATTTTATCAAAGATCCAAAAAAAAAAGTAGTTTTAGGTATTGTCGTCAAACTCACGAGTTAACTCTCCAAGTTTACCGTTTTTACACTTCTAGCTTACAAAAACGAGTCGAGTCAGTGGTAAACTCGTGTTAGTTGTAAACTCGGTTAAACTCACGAGTTTATACACAAAGTTTACCGTTTTTACGTTTCTAACTTACAAAATCATGTTAACTTACTCTTAAACTCGTGTTAAATTTTTTTATTTGATCATACTTAGCGGCTTTATATAGAAATTTCTTTTGTAAATATGATAAATGATGAATATTGATAGATTTAATTTTAATTATTTGAATTTAAAATATATTTAAATCAAATTGTTGTCATTTTTATATTTTAATTATTTCATTATACACTAGTAATACCTATTTAATAATAAAAATAAACTCTTATGAGTTTATGATTCGAGTTTACGATACGAGCTTACATCACTGTTACAAGTTTGCTTAAACTCGTGAATTTAACAACCTTGGTTTTAGGTCATTTTCCATCATTTTAAAAAATAAATTTCAAAACCCCTTTCAATGTTTTTTGTCATTTAGTTTAGCTTATGAATTAATAAAAAGCTCCTTAAGAGAACACGATCTGAATTGTGCTTTTCATTGCATAATTAGTTTATTTTAATTCAACCCAAGGTCACTAAAGTTCTAAATCAATGGGATATTTTAATTGGGAAATATTTTTTAAATTTCTATATTATTAATTAATTTTTTTAATATTTAATGGTGGTACTGGTATTTATTAAATATTTAATAGCGTTTATGGGTAGACACTTTAGTTAATTTAAAAGTTAGAGTTAAGTAGCAAATCCACCATGGAAGTAATGGGTGGACACTTTAGTTAATTTATAAAGTTAGAATTAAGTAGCAAATCCACCATGTAAGTATATGCCCGGGATCAATGTTGTCCTATAAGTTTTTTGTCTTAATGCAATCTCGTAAAAAAACGTAGCAATGTTACCATTCAAAAACCATAACGGTTAAACGTTAGTTAGTTGACTCCATTATGTTAATATGGCATGTCTACATAGCATCTCGTTAATTTTTTTATTTATTTATAAAATCTTATTTACAAGTCAAATTTATAAAATAGGAAAAGAAAAAAAGGAACAATTATAGCCCCCATCCTAATTAAAATGCCCCAAACTATTTCCCATTTAAGTCAACTAAATCTATTTAAAAAAAAAAAAAAAATTTCCGAGATTTAGTCGTTAGTTAGTTAGTCGACTAAATCGTACTCCATTATGTTAATATGGCATGTCTACATAGCATCTCGTTAATTTTTTTTTTTTTTTTTTTTTCCATAAAATCTTATTTACAAGTCAAATTTATAAAATAGGAAAAGAAAAAAGGAACAATTATACCCCTCATCCTATAAGATCCAGATCCCGCTGCCGTTGATGGCGCCGACAAGTAGATAGATGACAAGGGATATGTCAGTGAAGCCCAGGAGGTGGAGGCCCATGCTAGTAACGACGCATCCAATGCCGATTCCGATGGCGTACTTGGATTGGAAGTTTGAGGAGGTCAGAGTAAGGATTGGGAGTGTTGAGGTTTGAATTTGTGGGAAGGGGTGAGGCCCAGCGTTCGATGAGTTTGCCGACACCATTGCTAACGCCATAAAGGAATCAATCTTTGCCATTTGAATCAGATTCCCCACTTCTGCTTGGACAAATCTATTGATTTAGCACCCTTTCAGTGCTTTTCGCATTGCTACTTCATCATTGAGCTTCGACAAGCCACGATCTATATTCAGCCGCCAAACGCATCCTTCGTTGAGAACTGTCCTTTTCCATTGAAGCTCCCCCCCCCCCCTTTCCTGGTAATTGGAAATTTCCTGATTATTGTTTGATTTTTTTCTAGAAACGTTTTTGTAATGAATTTTGGCTACAAGACATAAGTTTCGTATGGATTCCAGAGATTGGGGAAGTCCATGAAGGGTGCCGTGTTTTCCATCATCCCTAGAATTTCAAGTTCAGTTTTTGACAAGCTCAAAAAGGCTCATTTGAAGATGCTCAAAACTCACTGGAATTTCAATTTAATTTCTTGATTTCTTCACAATCTTAGAAAATTTTGAGCTGGTAAAAATTCATTGGCTTAGTTTCGTCATCTAGGAACTCCATTATTTCGATAGTATTTGCTGGGTTTTGATTTTGTTGTGGCTGCCAATGGGTGGGAAGGTGGTGGGTGGGTGGAAGGAATGGTGACCGCAGGTGAAGGGGAAGAAGGAGGCTGTTCATACTTCAAAAAAAAAAAAAAAAAAAAAAAAAAAAAAAAAAAAAAAAAAAAATTGCCACCCTATTTTATAAATTTGACTTGTAAATCAAATTTTAGAAAAAAAAAAAAAAAGTGACAAAGAAGATGCTACGGAAACAATCCACATTAGTATAATTGGGTCAACTAACATTTTACTATTAGGGCTGTTAACTAAGGAACAACATTATATTGCTACATTTCTAAACTTTCAAGGTGATATTGAGACATAAAAAACTTTCGGAACATTAATCCTCGGCGTATATTTCCAAGGTGAATTTGCTACTTGACCCAAAAAATTATAATGGCAATAATGTCTTTTTCACTTAGAGGATGTCTTCATCCTCATTCATCAATACCCTACCAATGTAATCTTAATTATATCAAATGATGTAATCATGATTACAAAATGTAATCTTCTTTTCATCATATAAGCCCAATAATCAAACATAGTACTCAGTCTATTGCATCATGATTACAAGTAATCCTCTTCCATGGGTTATATATAATAAATCAATCAATATTAAAACCTCCATCGTATTAAAAAAAAATAGTTTAATAATCTAAATATCAAAACTTCAATTTCAATTGTGTCAATTTATTGATTTATTTAGTTTAATAATCTAATGGAAAATCCATTTAAAAGACAACTGAGTTATTTAAATTTTAAATTAAGTCATTAAATTTAACAAGTAATAAATTCAAGTCATATAACTTAAAATATGATTTCAGAATTTAATAATTTTACATTATTACTCCTGTTTTGATTTTCTCTGATCACTATCTCTCCCTTCTCCCACCAATTATTTTGGGAGAATCACTGTAGAGGCCCATTTAACCACAATTAGCCCAATAAGGGCCCCAAGAATCTAATTTTCTCAGAACTGGCCCTAGGGCCCTTATTGGGATTGAATTGTTAAACAAAATGACCAAAAACCCCCCAACTTACTCTGAAGAGAAAAGCAACAGCAAAATCGAGATTAGCATCTTCAACTCACGCTCGACTCTCCTCTGCTCGCCCGACTCTTCTCTGTGTTCGTCAACATTCTGAAGCTCACTAGTCGTCTGCTCTGTGCTCCGTCGACCTTCTAAAGCTCTGTGTTTCAGTATCGCAGCCCTCCAAACCATCAATAGGGGTCGAGCTTTTCCTACTCTTTAGGGCATAGAAATCTACTCGCTATCGAGACTTTTGTATTTTTAAATCGCAAAAAGCTTGAAAGAGAAAAGATGGAGGTCTGCAGATGAGGGGGTAGATAGGATAGAAGATTCTAAGGACTTACGACAGTAGAGCAAAGCGTTTGATAAGCTCACCGACCGCGTCGAGGATCGCCCAGCTCGATTCTACTCGCGTCCAAGAGGTTCCTCCCGATCTCCTTAATATTTACTCTTTTATTCTATATTTTCTTTTCTGAGAAATAAAAAATTGTAAGAATCTGTTATTAAATTGAGCGATGAAGGCTTGATATATAATGATTAGGGCAGTGTGTTCCACTTAAACAGTTTTATGCAATGCTTTCTAATAGTTATGTGATTTGGTAGGCCATGGCGTCAATTGCTTTGCATCTGCGGCAGAGGCTTTGGAATGCGATGCGTTTGAGGTAAGCAGAAGCCTTTTGAACCTTTTATTTTTCTTGAAAACGGTTTAAATCGGTGAATACCTTTTTTTTTTTTTTTTTTTTTTTTTTTTTTTTTTTTTTTTTTTTTTGCAATGACCAACATTGTTTGGGTTGTCATTCATGTTCTGATGTTTGGGCATTGGCTTGCACGGCTTCTTTATCTTATAAAGCTATGAAGAATTTCTGAACATATTTTTCCTGCTAAGGCTATGATGAGAGAAATTCTGCGAAAATTTCATTTTTAATAGAATATTCATCGTCATTAGGCATATCTTATTATTACATATGCTCTATATTTGAATTACTTGCTTTTATGTACACTAGAATGTGTTTTGTTTGCGGAGATGCAGCCTGGTTTGCCACCGTTATACAAGTGTCTTCAATTTTTACTTGCTCATTTTATTGTAACAACAGAAAATTTTAAATCTATGATATCTTAGACTTACATTCGTTTGGTAGAAAATTTTTCAAATATAGAAGTTATTACAAGATATAGAACGAAATGAAGAGGCTTGGACTCTTTCAAATTTTGGATTCCTCGAAGTTCCAATATAATTGTATTCTTCCACATTTTGTTTCTCAAACATATATTCTTGTCAAATTTTTCAAGAGGCTCTTGAAGGTGTGTCTGTTCCTTCTAGGATATAAAATCATCTATTGGATTTAGCCAACAGCGGTAAACCTTCTCTTTTCAATGTTGGAAAGTGTCTGTCTTTGGCATTTTAATAAGTTAACATGGGTTGTTTTAATAAGTGGAGAGGCTGTTGGCATGTTCCTTTCCAATCACATGCTATTTTGCTTTGCAATATTTTAGATGCACCAAAATACCCCATTCCTAAATCAAGGAAGAGACACGTATCACTATTTCGCCACTTGACTACCCAATGACTTTTAGTGCAAAAGTGTTCTTGGATGATTTGTCTGCATCGACCAACACGGGAGGCTTTTTCCTTGCTTTGTGGGCTGGATATTACCTTGTGGAAAAACCCTCTATTTAGTCAAGATCCTTATTTTAGTCCGAAATTTAATAGTCGGTTCAAACTTGTGAACCAGCTCCTTCTTACATTACATTTTTGTACTAAATTTAGTAACCAAACTACGTGCTCTGGACATACCATAAACTACTTTTGCTTAGAGTAAGGTCTATCTTTTTCCTTACACTCACATGCCAAATATGAATTATTCTCTCCTCGGTGGTCGAAGCCATGAGCCGGGACGATATGGGCTTGTTATTATTTTTATGTTTGATGTCCAGAAGGAACCTTTTCTTTTCTTTTCTTCTTCCTTTTTTTAGTGAAAGAAGGAAGCTTGTAAGTGTCTATAGAAACTTCCAGCATTACTGAATTGCCCTCAGGTGATAGAAATTTCTATTGCCAGCATCTCAATCAGAACATGCAGATTATCATCTTCTTGAATTCCCAAGCGATTGGCTTTATCTGAACATATAATTCTGATTTAACTTTTGTATGTTAAGATTCATAAAGGTCTGTAAAGTTTGCACTTCGATGTTATAATTTACATGTTCTCGTTTGGGGAAGTTAAAGCTCATAAATGCTTTCACTTGAGCCACCTAGTTTGGGGACCGCATGCTTAAACCAATTTAGATTTGATAGTGTGAAATTTTGTTAATTATGATCGAGGGTGATTTTAAATGAACTTCATTTACAATTATTGTAGGTACACAAGCAACCTAACTATAATATAAGAAGCAACATAATGTCTAAATCCTCACAATTTTTGTGGTGTTTGGTGAAGTTTGATATCTGATTTTACTAGAACTCATCTGTCTATTTTATTTCAGGCACTCATGTGGGGTTCATGTTATATTCTGGCTACGAATGTGGGATGGCTCAGAACACGGGGCGGATGGGTATACAATGCCACACTACACTGATGAAGAACTTCATGAATTGAAGGTGGGCTTCTTATGGTGGCTCGTCACCCATCATCGCAACAACCATCGGTAAAAAGTGTTGTCTTTAATGGAGGACTATCACAAGAAATTGAAGAGACATTAAGGGGCATAGTTGTTAGGACACATGTATTTATGACTCCTTTGTATTCATGAGGATGACATTAAACCTTGTTGTTATTTTGTAAATTGTCTACTGATGCTAACTTGATAATCACTATTCAATGATGATAGAAATTTTTTGATTCTGTTTTGATGTGGTCATGGACTCGAGAACAACAAATTTTAGCTTCTCGTTTGATGAGGTCATGGATTGAGAACGCAAAATAATGGACAGGATTAACAACTTCATCAGGGGTCATTTACAACAATAACAGGGGTAACTTATAACAAAACCTGGGGTCACTTACAACAATATCAGTACCTAATTACAACAATAACAGGGGTCATTTACACCAATAACAGGGGTTACTTACAACAATATCAGTACCTAATTACAACAATAACAGGGGTCATTTACACCAATAACAGGGGTCACTTACAACAAAATCAAGGGTCGCTTACAACAAAATCAGGGTCAATTACAACAATAACAGGGGTCATTTACAACAATAATGCGATTGCGCTTACTACAATAACAGTACCTAATTACAACAATAACGGGGTCACTTACAACAATAACAGGGGTCACTTACAACACAATAACGATGCTAAACTTACAACAATAAAGAGCGATTAAACTCGCTTACTACAATAACGATTACCTAATTACAACAATATCGTGGGTCACTTACAACAATACTTATAACAATAACAAGACTTTCGTTTACTACAATAACAAGATACCTAATTACAACAATATCGGGGTCACTTACAACAATAACGAGATGCTAAACACTACAATAACAGTACCTAATTACAACAAATCAGGGGTCACTTACAATAATAACAGGGGTCACTTACAACAATAACATGGGTCACTTACAAAGAAACCTCTCACATGGAAGAAACATAATATGTTCTTCCCTGAAGTACTGGTCATATTTAATTATGATCTGCAACATAAAGTGAGTATTAACAACTTTAACAAATCACATTAACAACTCTAACAAATCACATTTACAACAATATCATTTCACTTTGTTTTCACATTTAGTCATTCCCCCTAACAAACAGACCTCCTCTGTTTCCATGCCCCAAAACAGCAACCTACAACGTTTTAACATTCAGCTCGTATTAACAACTATATCGGTCATATTAACAACTATATCGATCATTTACAACTATATCATCATCTTTACAACTATCCTATTTCGGCGTTTTTCAACCAAGTGTAGCTTCATCCCATGCACCTATTCCCACTTAAAAACACATCTTTCTCTCTCGTTTTCATGCCAAAAAACGAGCAACATTTTTTCAACTCAACCCAAAAATGATTAAAGACCAACTAGAATGGTGATAATGATATCTTGAGCAAAATCTTAGTATTTCTTACCTTTTTCCTGTCGATTATAATATAAATTTAGCCAAGTTCCAACCTTTCACCACCCAACCTTCAACTGAAAAAAGGTTCAAAGAACAAAATTCATGGGTAGATGAGTTCAGACTATAACGAAGTGGATGATTGGTAATATAGATGTTCTCTCCCTTACTGAGTTTAGCAAAATATAGATTCAGAAAACCCCAGCTATTCTCTCCTTCACCTTGAGCGATGGTTTCTTGTCTTTCTCGTGTGGGCGCCAAAACTGAATAATACTTCTGTACGTCTGTTCACTTTTCATTTGCGTAATTGTTTCTTTTTGCTTTTTAAATCGAGGTTTTTTTGGTCATTTTGTTTAACAATTCAATCTCAATAAGGGCCCTAGGGCCAATTGCAGGGAAAATTAGATTCTTGGGGCCCTTTTTGGGCTAATTGTGGTTAAATGGGCCTCTACAGTGATTCTCCCAATTATTTTGGCCATTGTTTTGGGGGGCTTGGGTTTCATCTGAAATTCAGAATAGAGGTGGCCTTAGCCTCTCTCATTGCCCACGTAGCAATGCTCTTAATAACATATTTTTCTCAAGAAAATAACGTGCTAGTCCCTCTAGTCCTTATTGTAGGAAGCAGATTATCTCAGAATCTCTTCTCTTCTTATCCCTCAGTATCTTTTCATCTTAGCGGCCCAAAAATGGATCTAAAAGTTTAAAGAGAGACACGTCATCTACTTTTAAAATTTTTATATTTATCGCGTGTATTAGTTTTTACAGCATGCGGCTTTTTGAAATTGATAATATATTTCTCTTTGAATGCTTAGATCAATTTTTGAACGGCTATGATGAAAAGATATTGAGGGATGAGAAGCGATGGGATTCTGAGAGAATTTAGATCCCTTATTTTAAGACACCAACTAACTTTTCTCACAAAACAAGGAAAACATTTAAAGTCAATAAAGTTGTCCTAGAATAAGTGATTTCCAATATTACCCTTAGTAATTGTATTAAACTCTAATATATATTAATTATTACTCTCACCTACTATCCTTATTAATTATGGGCATACATGGAAAAAAATAATTAATGTTCCTTGGAAACAAGCAAGTACCTTATAAAAATGACCAAATAAACTTGCTAGTTGGTACTTCCTCTGGTCCTTATTATAAGGCACCAACTAACTTTTCTCACAAACCAATAAAAACAGTTAAAGTCAATAAAGTTGCCCTACAATTTAAGTAACTTCCAATATTACCCCTACTAATTGCACTAAACTTTAATATTATATTAATTATTACTCTCTCACACTACCCTCAAGAATTATGGGCGGAGACATGGAAACAAATAATTAATATTTATTCAAGACAAGCAAGTACCTTATAAAAAGGACTAAATAAATTTGTTAGTTGGTGCCTTATAATAAGGACCAGAAGGAGTACCTTATAATAAGGATCATAGTATTTAGGAAACTCTTAACATGATGTGGGGAAAATAAAAAATAGGAGTGTATAAAAAAATAGAAAATAAGATATGGGCTTTGATTTGAAATCCAAATTTTCCTGACACAAGAAGACACTTGTCGATAAAAAATATTGGGGGTTCAAATTTCAATACATCCATTATTCCATGAACGGGTGAGTTGATTAAGTTTGTTACAATTTCAATAAAAGATTGATTTAATCCGGTTGTGGTAGGGCCCTAATTTATTCCTTGTGTTTTCTATGATTCCTTATTTAATATATGAATTGGGGCTAATATTTTCATATGGGTTCCTCTGGGGGGGGGCGTCTTTCAAATTTCAATACATCCATTATTCCATGAACGGGAGAGTTGATTAAGTTTGTTACAATTTCAATAAAAGATTGATTTAATCCGGTTGTGGTAGGGCCCTAATTTATTCCTTGTGTTTTCTATGATTCCTTATTTAATATATGAATTGGGGCTAATATTTTCATATGGGTTCCTCTGGGAGATAGGTGCAATCCAATCCAGCGCCGTAACAAGAAAGAATCCGAGCAAAAAGAGAGAGAGAGAGAGAGAGAGAGAGGGAGAATGAAAGGACAAAATAACTAAGAGAGAAAAGAGAAGAGGACAGTAGTCATTTGCAACATCAATATATGCCTAGGGTTCACAACATCAATGTGCTGCTCAGAAACATTTACATGATTGATTAAGTCAAACAATTGAAAACACAAGTCCGACCTTAAACGACAAAATTTCACCGTGTAACAAATTAAACAGTGTAAAAGCAAAACTATATGCGCCAATAATAAAAACCCAAAATAGAAAAACGAAAGTCTAATTCCAAACATCAAGCAGTTCAGAGTACAATAGGTTTCGTACAAAAATGCTTGGATGGCTCTTAATCTACAACGAGAAATGGGGAAAAAGTGGAACTACTAACTGGGACCTTATATGGAAAGTTTGTATTTTGAAATTATGGACATCGAGAAATAACTTTATTTTTAAATCTTGACTTTCAAAAGCCTTATGATCCTGCTATTATCATCATTCATATAGTTGGAAATACTTTGTTCATGTTAATGATATATCTCTAGATAGAGATTCCAGTGTGAACGGAGTTGCATCTATTTGGCAAGGACCAACTCCTAGTTGGCTAAAACTTAATGTTGACGGAGCCATATGTTGTATTCTAACAAAAAGTCTATATTTGGATGGAGAGAAAAGTGGGAGGAAAATAGGGGGAGGGAATACTAGGATGCAAAACTTCTATATATAATAAATTTTTTTTTTTAAATGCATCGTGAGTTATATAATAAAATATATTTCAGATTAAAATGTAGTTTTTTCGCGGATTAAGAAGTGTATTGACAAAAGAAGTATACAATACTTATTTAGCACGTTAATTCCTAGGTTTTGTTTCGCAAAGTGCCGGCTTTAAATTTATTAACCGTCTCAGGGTCTTAACATATCCCTTTCTATCGTCATCAACCACTCTAAAGAAACGAGGGCATGGATGGTACATGTAAAAGAATAAAAGGCATTTTTTTACATGAGTTAATCAAGCTCATTTATTTGCACGTATATTCTATTCTATTGCTCTCTAATTATTTTTCATTTCAAAATATACGAAAAATCAATCTGTATGTCCTTTAGTTGCAATTTTATTTTAAATTTTTTTATCATGTTCCTATGGTTTCAAATGATGATTTTTAATCTGACCAACATAGTTTTTTTCCCCTTTTTATCATGTCTTTATAAACTCACTTGATTTCTAATAAAGTTGCCATAGGATTTGTTTTTTGTTTTTTGTTTTTTTCTTCAGTCACTTCAAACTATATGACCTAATTAGAAATCAAATTAAACATTAAGGATCTAATAAAAAATTACAGAAACCTAGTTAAAAATCTGGTAAAACTACGTGGACTTGGAAATTAATTTTCACTTAAATATATGTATTTAACTTATCAAAATCTAAACACCGAAGGTTCAGATGAGATACACACACTACATGACAGCTAATATACATGTATCAGTAATCTATGTAAATGATTTTCTTGGGAATCATCGAGCCTTTCATTTATATAAACAATGGCTTTAAAAGATTTTGGATAGAAGAGGCCAAAGAAGCAGTCCTCAAAAGCATCATTTTTAAGTATATAAACATTAGCTTATACTCTTAAACGCCATATCCAAGATCACTGCATTCGCAGGTTTATATATTTGAGACCCAACGACTCAAGGAAAGGGAAACAACTCTTCACTGATGCCAAAACGGAGGTAAATATGATTTATCATTTAATCCCATTTTCAATCTTCTCCTTTGCAACGGAAAAATCAGATGCAACAAACCCAAGTAATGACGGAGTAATTAAATACTATTAATCTTAAATTTAAAATATGTGTGATTTGAAAAATATCTATAAGTCTAATGAGTAATGATGCAGTCAATATCAAAATTTCGATTGTATATTTATATTGAAAAATTTTAGTTTAATAATCTAAATAGAAAAACTTGGATTTCATTTGCAGCAATTTATTGATTTATTTTAGTTTAATATTCTATTTTAGAAAATAAAAAATTAAATATGCTTTGTGAGCTACGTAGTCATCATTTGAGTTTGTTGCGCCCACAATTTCCGTTTGTAACATTAACTCGTGTTAAAAATATAGAACTGAAAGTATATTTTATAAAGTTAAGGGATCAAAAGTATACTTCAAGCAAAATTTAAATGACTAAAATTGTACTTCAGTCAAAATTATATTATATTTTTACAAATAAAAACCATATGACAACTTACAATAAACACCATCTATGCCCCTTACAATAAAAAGGTTATTAATCTAAAAGTCCTCACAGTTTCAACTAATTTTTAATGAAGTCTATATATTTCCCTTTTACCTTTTTATCAAGCCTTGTAGTTTTTTTTCCTAGCAGGTCCTTGTAGTTATTTTTTATCAGGTCTTTATAATTTTACTTGATTTTAAAACCAAGTTTATGTAGTTTCAGGTGACTGATAAAAAGGAAAAAGAAAAAGTACATGGATTTTATTAAAAATGGGTAAAACTAAAGGTATATGATAAAAAGGAAGAAATACCACAAGAACCTAATTTAAAATATAATCAGGTAAAACGGTTTGCAGATTAATTACATTTTAATAAAAGGAAGTATGAGATAATTAGTACTTTTAAAAAAAGTTAAAAAAATAAATAAAAAATCACTGATTTCACTCTGGTCTTTGTTTGGGATTGTACAGGCTAGATGGTAAAGTGGCTCTTGTAACAGGAGGAGCAAGTGGAATAGGAGAAGCAACAGTGAGACTCTTCGCTGAACATGGAGCCTTCGTTGTAGCAGCAGACATTCAAGACGAACTCGGCCATCAACTCGCCGCTTCCATACCCTCAAACTCAGTCACTTACCATCACTGTGACGTAACAGACGAATCCCAGGTTGAAGAAACAATCAACTTCACCCTCCAAAAACATAAAACCCTAGACATCCTCTTCAGTAACGCCGGAACCTTGGGCCCCTTCTCCGGCATACTTGACCTCGACCTCCACGAATTTGACACCACCATGGCCGTTAATCTCCGAGGCATGGTCGCAATCATTAAGCACGCTGCTCGTACCATGGTCGAGAACAAAGTACGAGGATCAATCATATGCACTGGCAGCTTGGCTGCTTCCATGGGAGGGTCTGGCCCTCACGCTTATACGATGTCGAAGCATGCTCTTCTTGGACTGGTACGATCCGTGTGCAACGAGCTCGGCCCGCATGGGATTCGAGTGAACTGCGTGTCGCCGGCCGCTGTGGCAACGCCACTCGTGTCTTCGCTGTTTAAGGTGAAGCCTCATCAAGTTGAAGATGTTGTATCTTCGAAGGCTAATCTTAAAGGGGTTGTGTTGAAGGCGAATCATGTTGCAGAAGCAGCTTTGTTTCTTGCTTCTGATGAGTCTGTTTATATCAGTGGGCACAACTTAGTGGTTGACGGTGGCATCTCTGTGGTTAACAAAATTTTTTCGAAAGAGTAATTATCAAAGCATTTTTCAAGCAATGGTTCGACCAGAAGCATATTATATAGCGCCATAAGGTCATTAAATAAGAATTAAATTAAGAGCTTCTGTGCGTAATCCTTCATCATGTTTTGTTCATCATTGTTATTATCTATGGAAAAAAAAAAAGCTACATCAAAGAGCTTTTATTATTATTATTATTTTTTTCCCGGTCTTACCTTATGTGATATTCTAAACCTGCTTCCCTTCAATCGAAGAAAGGAAAAATCAAAGTATATTTATGAATCTCTATTGGAAGAGTTACCAAATTTAAAGTTCAAACTGTGATTCGAACTTGATTGCGTCCAGAAAAAAAACAAGTTATATAATACATTTCAAAGAAGCTTATAGACATAAAACTAAAAATGAAAAAAATTCAATTATTAAATTCAAGAATATTATACTCCCATGAAAAACCATAATGTACCTTTCAGAATGATGTTAAATACTCGGATATCAAACGAAAATACTTATTTCTATTTTTAATTCCCTTAAAAATATTTAGTGTTCTTTTTTTTTTTTAAAAAAAAAAAAATCACTTCATTAAATATAAAAAATAATAAGTCACTTTTTTATATAATATATATATTTATATGTTTGAATTTTGATAGAATTTTTCATGTATTACATGAAATTTTAATAAATAAGTTGTTTTACTAAAATTAATAAATAGTGTGATTTATTATAAGTTCTATTATACACATCGATATAATAACATATTCATATTAATATTAAAATTAGGCATTTTGATTATGTTTAAGATTTTGAAACTTGAAATGAATATAAAGAAATTAGACTGAGAATGAAAACGGAGAAGGAAAAAGGAAATATTTCTCTAACTCATTTTATATGATGAAAAATGAAAATGAAAAGAACTGGATAGGTCACATAGAATTGGAGTGACCAAAATATCCTCACTTTTGACAGCAAAACCTAATCCCACTAAGTGAGAATGACTACAAGGATTATACGACGTCATCGCGTTATATTGAAAATCATATTTTTAGATAGATTATTAATTAAGAGATCTCACTCTATAATCTCCTTGGATGTGCTTTGGTCTTCCTCTACCTCTTTTTGGTGGACTCCATACTATTTGATCGACCCACTTCTCCCCTTCATTGAACATAACCAAATCACCTTAGACTATTTTCTACAATTTTCTCCCTAACGGCACTAATTTAACCAATTTAAGTGCAGTCTTGTCAAAGCTACATTGATTGACGCTATTATAATTTGAAAGTAATACATAAAAAATTAAATAAAATAAGTATGAAAAAATAATATTTAGTCCGCCCTAGATATAAGTTATAATAATTTGGAATAGAGCTTGGCTTTTTTACAAGTTGCACTTTGTACTTGTCCAAAAATTTTATTCTTTTCTTTCAATTATACTCCCAATTAATGATATGCAGTCTCTCATCATTTTTTCCCATTCATTCTTCTCTTTTATTTCTTTTTTACAAACGCAGCTTCTATATGAATAAGAGTATATTTGAAAAATGTATATTTCTTACACATTTATTTTCTGTAACTAATTTTTTATTTACATAATTCAATTATTTCGAACTTACACACACATGATAAGAGGAAGTTTTCAATATGACTATTATAGATTTGGGCTTTTATAATGTCTAATACATAACAGTTACAACTAATAAACATCATTTATGTTGAGGCAAAGGTTGCGTAAGGATATATAACGGTTAAACCTGATGGTTAATTATGCATATCATCATGTTTTATGAGACGGAATTCATGAAAACACTAAATTAACGGTTGTAATTAATAACCATCATTTTTTTAGTGAAAAATGTGAAGATTCTTTTGAAATAACGCCTTGTAACATTTACAAATGATTTGACTTCTAACTTCTTATATCAGCAAAGACAAAACATAACAGACTTTAGAAACAACCGCCATCTAACTCTTTCATAACCCTTCTTAACATTCGAACCATCAATATCATAACTCATTATAACCCTTCATAATCCTGTTAGACCCTCATAAGTCATAACCCTTTCCAATCCGTTCGACCTCTATTTAAACTCAACTATTCCTTGTTATTCTTATTACTATTCTTTATCGGTCTTCTTTGTTAGTCGTAGTGTATCACCCTCGAGGGGGTGAATTGGGTTATTTATAAAATTTAAAACAATATTAACAAACAATTAAATCAATGAGAAAGGGTTAGAAGAATATCACCAAAGTGTGCACAAAGATTTATACTAGTTCGGCCTAAATATCTTGACCTATTTCTAGTCCTTAGAGCGTCTTTGAGATTTCCACTATCTTTCAACGTTACCCAAGCTTTTTCAGAGTAATCCTCACTAGGACTCACTCCCCCTTACAAATGTAATCAGACAACCACACTCAAGGTCCCACTACCTTGAGATTTTACAATAATCAATTTCATTGTAAAGGCCATCTCACAAAGTAGATAAATAAACACTGATGAACAGAATATCTGGAGATATTTCACAGAGTATTAATGAGCAATGAATAATAAATAAATTCATCATGCTTGGTTAGTTGGCTCCAAATTGAATGCTCATGTATTTATAGATGAACACCATTAGTGATTGTTAAAGCTTTATGTTGGGTGTACTCAATTTGTTCGTTATACTGGAAAAACTTTCTTTTAGATAGAAACCAAACATTGGAAGATTTTGATGATAAGTCACTTTTGCATCACTGCTACAGATGTTCATATGACATCCTTTGAGTCTTTACAATTGACTAAGGATGGGTCGCTTTCACTTTTCCGCAATTGCTGCTTCTAGAGATATTCATTAACTTGCTCTAAGTTCACATTAAATGTTCTGACACATAAATTGCTTTTGCATTTTTGGACTTAATCCATGAACCAAATCATCTGAAACTCTAACTAAATATGTTTAATGGCATTGAGAAACATTATGAGTAATAATCAAAAGTGATCATATGATAATCAGTAAATTTGAATACTCAAAGATGAAGGTTCAGTGCAGAAGCTGATGACAATTGAGTATCATTCTTCTTATACTCAAGTGTCATACTCAAGTATTTTTTATCAATACTCGAGTGTTGATGAGTTTACTCTCTAGAAGAAGATTGATTAAAAACAGATTTAGTTAGAAATATAGTTTCTTCCAGACCTTTGAGTGTCCATTTTGTCACACTTGAGTGCTGATGAAATGTGTGTTTAGTAGGAGACTTTTTAAAGAATGGATTTTTGGAGAAAATAAGTTAATCTCTACCAGGCACTCGAGTGTCATTGAGTAACACTTGAGTGTCACTAAATGACACTTTAAGTGTGCCTCACAGAGAGACAACATTCTTATTTCATCATCAAGTGTCATGCACTGACCTTGAGACTCAAGTGTTTACCTTGATGTTTCCTGAATTAGTGCACGTACTCATTATTCTTGCAAGTGTTGGGCCAACACTCGAGTGTCCAACACAATACTTCCATGGTAGAAGTGAGTTTCAGGCAATGTTCTTGTGTAACACTCCTACCAGCCTCACCTTTTCAGGTAGCGGGTAGAGTAACGTTTACCATTTTAGAAAATAAAATATGTATCAGAGTCTTCACGCAAAGAGCATGAGAATAATTTGGAAAATATAATTCTGGTAAAGTAAATAAGTAATCAAAAGAATAAGTCCCTCCAAGGGTTAATATACAGTCATCCCCGATAAATTTCAAAATAACTAATAATAATATACAGTCATCCAACCTAAAAGATGTAATAACAAAAAAGCTCTCTCCACCCTCACAAACTCCTCAGTCATGCTCTCCAATCTTACCTTGAGTCTCTTGCTCTGTCCTAGATGCACTACATGTATTGCACTATTCATCATAATCTTGTCATGATATTGGCTCCATCTCGGGATTCATAAATGAATCCTAAAATAATTATTAATTTCATATCCATACAAAATATGCAAGAAAACTATAAATCATACAACATCCAAAAAGTCGCATACATTGAGGCATAAAGCCTAAACCGGAACAAGTAATCACACATAACATATACTGCTCAATAAGGCACATAACCATGCCAGGAGTCGCATACAGCAGGTTCCGATACCCAAGCACTTGGAACACATCATTGAATGCATAACCAATCATTGTAAAATATACATACAAAGTCATACAAAGCACATGAAATTAAGGTTACTTACCTCCAAGTAGCTTATTAGTAGAATAACAAACACCCGGCTATTAGATAAGAACAATAGACCTAAAAATAATATAATATAACGATGTCACTGTCAATATAACCCCTTCCTTTAAAATATGTAACTATACACTTGTATGAAGGTCTTTCCACTATTTGAAACTCATTAATTTTCTTTGTTAATGAGCATCCCTTTATTAGTAACTTTTCCTTTATTTTCGCATAAAGCTCTGAAAATTTCAGAAATTTTGACCCAACTTCAAAAATCATAACTAATTGTAGAAAATTATGATTGGGGTATTCCAAAAATATATGTAACCCTTGACATGTCTATTTTTAACTAAAAATACTTGCCAAGGCCAGAAACATGTAAGTCATTCCTAGTTTATGAAAATGCCCCTATTAGTTTTTCAGCTTCTCAATTCGCATATATTCATACTTTTATACTTTCAAAATTATTCTCCATACCCTTTCCTATAAAAAATTCCATTTTAAACACTTTTAAACTGTCAAAATCACCAAAATAAAATCATGTAACCAAGTTTTATCTTTTGACCAAAATTTCCTTAAAATTTACAAGAAGTTAGGGAAAAGAACTTACTTGCTCAAAGTTCTAACTTCTTTGGCTACTTCTCCTTAATCTCCTTTGTGATTGTAGCTAGAACTTCAATAATATTATACAAGATAACTAATTGGAAACTTAAGCATATTTGTACAAATTTGAAGGAAGTAGAATAAATTCCATAATTTCCTTACCTTTTTTTCTCTTGAAATTCTCCTTACTTGTGATTCTCACAACACTCTCCTATCTCTCTTTTCTTGGGTGTATGTGGTGCCTCTTGCTTGCCAAAACGAGTGAGAATGAAGTCATATTTATAGAGGCAAGGGCACCAACAATATTCACTTGTGCTTTTACTAATTTTCCCTTTCAATTGCCTCTTGAAATCTCTAGGTCCTTCTTTATTTTTCTAGAGAAAAATCTGATTTTCTTCCCCTCCTTCGTGTGAACACGACACTTTCCCTCTTTTGGCTTAAAATTATCTCCTAATCACATGTCCATTTTGTGGTTGAAATATTTTGCTTAATGAAGAAGGTGATTAGGTGTCCCCTTTAATTAATTAAATGTGTACGTGTGTCCTTAGCAAATTTTCTTTAAATATTATATTGACACATGGATAATTAGGTGTCCCTTCCATGATTACTCACCTTTCCAAGTATCCATCTCTTTAATTCTTTGGTTGATGATGGTGCCCAAGTGTCTCTTCTAGCAAATCCTTAATTTATAAGAGTACATGTGGACATGTTCTAGATACTCTCTTGTTAATCATGTGATAAATTCCTTTCTTTCCCCTCTTGACTTACTTAATTTGAAATTATAGGCTTTCTTGGGAGATAATTGTGTTTCAAACTTTATTAATTATAAATAGATAAGTGTCTTTCCTCATGAAGCTAATTAATCTCATCTCAGGACACTTATCTTTCTAGGGTTTTCTATATGGTTCTTGTCTCCCACTTTGTGTAAATTGATTTGTTTTCTTCTTCCCTTCCTATCCATGTGCCACTATCAAGAACCAAGGGAGTATTTGATGCTCTTTTATTCATTTTGGACTCATGCTCATGTGTCAACTTGTGATGACATCATCAATTAAACTTTTATTTTCCAAAGTCAAAGATATTTTTGCTAATACTCCTCTTAATCATGCCATGTGTGCTTCTTGCATCCTCTTTTTGAATTCATGTGCATATGTCATTTCCTCTTTTTGCCATGTATATATGTTCTTGAGTCTTCCATTATCCTCTCATGCCTTTTCTTTTAGGCATAATAATATTCCTTTGTTAGCTAATTAGATTAGAACAAATATCATTTGCCATAGCTTTAATAAAAATCTCTTATATTCTAATAATATGATACTAATTCAATTTACATAATAATTTACATAAAAATGGGGTTATTACATCTTGCAAGTGTTGGACCAAAACTTGAGTGTTTATTAATAAACTCGAATGTCCAACACAATACTTTCATGGTAGAAGCGAGTGTTAGGTAATGTTTCTATGAGTATCAAGCCAACACTCAAGTATTTAGTGTAACACTCGAGTGTTTCTATACTAGGATACTTCTATAATTATTTCTAATTCAAGTTTTGGTTTCAAATAACAGTTGCACACTTGAGTGACTTGAATTATAAATTCCTCATATCTTTTCCAAGTTTTTTATCATCAAAATTTATAAACTAAGAACTAACATTCTCCCCCTTTTTGATGTTGACAAACCTTGACATTTTATTTGAAAGTATTTTTGAAAACTTTGAGATCACTAAAGGAAGAATATGAAATGCAATAAAACAAAGTATAATATAATAGGCACAAATTTAGATAATTGCATTGATAATCAAAATACATGATTCAAGTTGTTAGTATAAGATATGAAATGAAATGAAAACATAAAAGAGGACACGTGTCGCCAAAAATACACATGCCAAAAAGCAAAAATCAGTGTAATCATTACATAGGGACACGTGTCGCCATAAGGTTAAAAGAGGAAAAGTAAGGGTAGAAAAGTCAATTCCTTACCCTTTAAGGAGTTATTTTCATCCACAAGAGGAAAGAGAAGAAAAATTAGATAATTTTATTTATACTTAGGCCTAAACGCAAAGTACGGGTCCCACAGGAGGTTAACTGGTAAAAAGGGGACCGATAAGGACCAATTAAGGGCTTCTTCTTGGATTAGATGAGACAAATGTGGGGCTATATGTGAGAGAAAAATGGTGCCACATATGTAGGCCCAATCAGGGGAAAAGATTTAAAAATTTGAAGAAAAGTGCAAAAGGGAGCACCCTTTTAACCAGCGTGCACTACAAGGACCAGTGGATAAAAGGGTGCACTAGATAAATTGAAAAATTAAAGAAAAAGCAAAGGGATCAGATTTGTGGGGCCCAAATGGCACCACATATACCCCTAGAATTATCTAGAATTCCTTGAAGAAAAAGAAAAGAAAATCATACTAAAGACCAAGGTACATGCTTTTAACCACTGGGTAAAAGGGCATTTTGGGTAAAATAAGTATTTGGCACATGTTGAAAAATAAAAATCAGAGGTTTATGGGCAGAGATGTGCCACATGTCCCCTTATGGAACACTCTGGAATTTCTTGGGAATTAAGTTAGAAACCCTGATTCAAATTATTAACCAGTGGACAAAAGCATGCATCGGATAATTCAGTGAAACTAGATCATTGCAATTATTTTACAAAGGCACAAACCCTCATTATTTTGGCTGAAAGGGGCGTGTTTAGCAGAGGGAAGAGGAGAGATCAGCCAAGTTGCCACACCAAGAAGAAGAAGCCAAATCACAAAGTAAAGCTCTGATTTCAGGTAAACACTGAAAACCCCAAACCTTTGAAGTTTAAGTTAGGGTTTTCGTCCATCTGACCATGGCATGAATTTGTGATCTAATTTTGGTGTTTTTAAGGGTTCCAATGAGTCCAAAATTTGATTTTGTATGGGGTTAAGTCAAGGTTAAGCTTTATGAACTCGAAAACACCAAAAACTTAAAGAAAGAGCTTGCTCCAGCTTTAGGGATTCTGGGCAGCGAAGCTTCATCTATGTTTTTAAAATAGTAAACTAAGCCAGATTGCTCTGAAATTTATCATCATAAAGTATACTTCTTGAGATTCATTTTGATATATAATTGACACCTTTTTGATTATTCATCTGGGAGAAATTAATTATTGAAAAGTGCTCTGGAAGCTACAAGGATTTTTCTGACCAGTGGATAAAGATTGAGTTTCACGACAAAATATGAACCCTTTTGGACTTGGAAATTATTTTTACTGTAAACTATATATCCTAAGGGTTCAGATGCCACCAATTTTGTATCTATTGGAGTTTGTGAAATTTATTAAAAATGTTTGAAGTTGGGCTAAAGTTACTTGAATTTCTGGAAATTTTGATAAGGCTCGGATTTCTTTAAAAATGAATGGGTATTTATGGAAATACTAAACATAAGGTATTTTGATGTTGTACAGGGTTAAGGAATATTTTGGGAAGCTATCAAGCACCCTAAAATTTTCAGGCGGTACACATCCCACGGGTAGCAAATGTTTTACTCAGATACTTTTATGTGTTTGTTGTATGTTTGTTTGCCATGTGTGTATTTTTGCCAAATATGCATACAGAGCATGTTGGGGTTCGAGTCCCTAACTATTGTGTTCCTAGAGTTGAGTAGAGGTCCGGGGCTGGCCTTGATTAGCGGCTCTACGGGTCGTTAGGTCCAAGGCTGGCCTGGTGCCTAGTCACATTTCCTGAATTGCGCTAGTCATCTACCTGATACAGGCTTATCCTCAACTTCCTCATCACAAAATTCATGATATTACATAGCTCAAAAGGCAAAGGCGTGGTCATTGCCGATAATTGAGAAGGTGGAGAAGTAAGATGGTTTAGTTTTTGACACTTTCTATATAATCTTTCCCTTTATGATTAGATTTTTTTTTTTAAAATTAGCCTAGTAGGGCTAATGTGATGTATTTATAGACATAGATATCTACGAACATATAGTAGTGAAAACCCCTATTGATATTATACTTAGTATTGCTAGGGGTAAAGGCATGTTTTAATCAAGCCCAAAATGTGATGAATGATTAAGTATAAAGAAGAGCACTAGATTAAGTTTAGTATTAGTGAAGCACTATGATACTATCAATCTTGGTTTAAGTAATATGAGATTATTAATGAAGAGTTTGAACCACTGATAAATTGTTTTAATTCTTTTAGAAAAACCTATTCATTTCATAAGATCAGATCCTGTGTTTAGACTAAGTTTTTAACTCTTTATGAAAGTTTTTACTCCCTAGGACCAAACCTGGCTTAGTGGTTCAAAATCATTATTAAAATTTAAAAGAATGTGTCACTCTATTATGGTCAAAAATTAGGGTGTCACATATAGCATATTGTCGCATACATTTTTTTCAATGTGCATGACATCACGACTATGTTGAAGCAAATTAGATTTCCAATACGAAAGAGTGAAGAAAATGCTTATCTTCTGCAATAAGTGGTTGGAGATACACATCGATGTTATTACGCGGTGCCTTTTTTCTTGGAATAATGACAAAAAAATGAAGGAGCTTTATTTCATACACATCTAGAGGTAAGTTGTAGGGAATTAAGATTACATGTCAAATACTGTAATTTGTGCTAAGATTCACAAATGGATTAAAACCGTCAATTGCCAAAGCAAGCAAAACATTTCTAAGGTCTACCGTGAAAGCTAGAAAGTCTGAGTCAAACACTTTCCAGGCTTCTGAATCTTGTATATGTTTTAATTTACCATCTCTATTCTTGTCAACCTCATCCACCTCATTTGCTCAACTATTTTAGACGACATAAACACTGTTTGTAACTGAGGTTTTAAAGGGAAGTACATGAGAATCTTTATTGGTTTCTTCTTTGGATTTTTCCCCTTCCGAATTGTCTTGTACCTCAAAGTGTGACATCGCTTAAAACTCTCCATGCGAGCATCATCTCCCCAATATAGCATACAATCTTTGGGGCATGCATCAATTTTCTTGTAGTTTAAGCATAATCTGTTAATAATCTTCTTGGCTTCGTAGAACATTGTGGGAATCTCGCATCAGGAAATGCATCTTGTAATAATGCAGCAACATCAACATTCCCTTGTCAATGATCCCACACAAGTACTTGATATGGTACAATTTGATCAAGAAAGATAATTTGAAGTATTTTTGACAACCTTGATACAAAGGACAATGTTCTTCATCCATGAAGCTGAAAAATTCTCGAGCTGCCTCATTCCTTAAGAAAATAGGGTCTGCACCTTGAACTCCTGTGGTGAAGTTATCGCATTGAAAACTAAACGCATAATGAACCACATCATTAACAAGATCATCTTGATATACTTGAAATCTACTTGTGAACTTCGAGGAAGATGATCATCATATCTCATACGGAACCATAAACTTCCAATAACGTATAGTCTTTTAGGAAAACTTAAAAAGCAAATGTTCCTTAGCAACTTCTCATGTATGACACTTCTTAAACTTGCATCTACAAAATCAACAAACGATCTTACCATTACAGCTGGCGTGAGTTAATGTCAAATCCAAGAAATTGTTTAATCTGGCCAAATATGCTGGAGAATTACGCAACAACTTGATTCATGACTTATTAGTATCTAGTGAACAAAGTTAGCAGAGAAGATGGATGAAGAGAGAATTTTGAGTTCTCTTAATGACGTGTGCCAGGACGCTTAAATTTAATTTCTGAAACATTTGACAGTTTATAGTGGTTAAAAAACTGTTACCTTAACCGCTACAAAATTCATGTGTGTAGCAATTATTTGCCAAAAACCGCTACAAATTTCATGAAAATTCAGATTTTGTAATGGTTTTAAGTATAACCACTACAACTTTCATCACATTTTAAAGCGGTTTATATACCGCTACCATAACCGCTACAAATTGAATGACAATGAATGACCGTTGGCGGGGTACCAAACATTCAAACTTCAAAATTTCATATTTTGTAGTGGTTATGACTAGAACAGCTACATATTAATGCATGTTGACAGGAAAAATTCAAAATGACACAATTTGTAGCTGTTTATCTAAAAAAAACCACTACAAACTTAATGACCATTATGTTGGCGGGTTTCCAAAATTCAAATTTCACCTTTGTAGCGGTTATAATTATAACCAGTGTTGTTAAAATCGCAAGTCAACTCACCAAGTTTAATGAGTTTGAGTTCTTACCTGAGGAAAACGTGTTAGCTTGGAGATAAAATCATTTTAGGCTCAAACTCGGTTAGAATCGTTTCTGACTTGGTCAAACTCGTTAAACTCAATTATTTGAAACCGAGTTAATCGAGTTTTGTGGATCTGAGTAGAGAAATGCTAAAAATCATCCGGAAGAAAGAATAAAAAACGTGAGGTTAAAAAGAAACTAAATATTACTTATTTAGATGCCTTATTTTCATGTTGAGAACTTTTGTTCTGCAGCCGCCATCTTCGATTTGTTTCCAAGGTCACACCTTTGATGTTTCTTCTTCTTCGTGCCTCGCACGTTGACCGTGCTTGATGTATTCTTTGTTTTTCCTTTACTGGAGATTTGAGATGAAGGGAAGAAGAAAAAAAGAGAGAGAGAGAGAGAGAGAGAGAGAGTAAAAAGATGAAAGAACGAAGAAGACTACTGAAAGAGGGAGAGAGAATAAAGCAGGTTTCTTGGAGACTTTGAGTACTACGATGTGTGAGCTGTGAAGCAATTCAAACCGTGAGTTTTTATTTTTCATGATTACACAAAATAGAAAACTGGTGGTATAGTCGATAAGGGGTTAGAGAAATTATTACACTTCTTATCACATCATCAAGGAGTGGCTAAGAAGTAAAAACATCTATCATTGGTCTATCCCGTGGTTTTGTGGCTTTGTTCTTATTGAGAAATTTTCTATTTTTGATGAACATCACCTCCGGGTTTGAAACCCGTACACAAACACAGGAATGCATATATAGTATATATTTATTATTACATTGACCACTACTAGAAAAAAACTAAACAAATACGAAATTTGCGAAGAAAAATTTTCCGTCGCAAATTCGGGGAATTTTGCTACGGATAAAAAATCCGTCGCAAAATTTGCGACGGAACACGGATCCGTCGCTAACTGGCAACGCTAGTTACTGAGATTTGCGACGGATGTGTGATCCGTCGCAAATGTTAGCGACGGATTACACATCCGTCGCTAATTTGGCGATGCGTCATCCGTCGCAAATTGTAGCAACGGATTACACATCCGTCGCTAAGTGGCGGCCTAAAATGCCGCCACTCTCCCAGCGACGGATGTTCAATCCCTCGAAAAGTTAAATGGCAAAATGTCATCCGTCCCAACAATTAGCGACGGATTACACGTTAGTCGCTAAATGGCGGCAAAAATCCCACCATTTCCGACTTTTAGCGACGGATTACATCCATCGCTAACCGTCGGCTGCTTTTTGTGACAAATGTGTGTTTCCGTCGCAAAAAGCATCTTGTGACGGAACTGAATTCCATCACTAAAAGCGATTTTTGCGACGGAATTAAATTCCGTCGAAAAATCACTTAAAATCTCCTCACCCCCTCACCTCGCTCACTCTACCCGACCCCCCGGCTCCTCGCCCCCACTCCTACAGCTCCCCGTCCCCACCCCCACAACTCCCCGCCCCTAGCTCGCCGGCCCCCACCCCCACGCTCCTCGCCCCCCGGCTCCCGGCCCCACCGCCCCGGCTCGCTGTACCCCACGCCCACACGCTCGCCCCCAACCCCACGGCTCCGCCCCCACCCCCACGCTCCGCCTCCCAACGCCCTCGGCTCTCCTCCGGTCCACCGGTGCTCTTCCGGTAAGCTCCGATCCCTTTCTTTTTCTCTTTTTAGTGTAGATAAAAAGTGTGTTGGAATTAATTTTATGAAAGAAAATTTCTAAATAGGTCTCCACGATCGCCGTTCTCTAGTCACCGGTGTTCTTCTCCGACGTCCGGCTACCCTCCCTTCCTTAGGTAAGCTCCCTTTCTTTTTTTCTTTTTTTCACCACATTATTTGTTATGAGAAATTAGTATAGATAAAAATTGAATAAATTAGTCATATTTATTACTAATGAATAAATAGGTTATAATTTAACATTATTGTTTATTTAGGTTATAATTTGGTTAATAATTAAAGTCTATTAAGTATTTAGAGGAGCAATATAAATATTATTGCAATGTATAAATGATTAATTTTGATTTGTCAATGATATTTTATTTCTTTTTATAATAAAAAATATACATGAATAACATTAGTGGTACATAAATGATAGTGGTATGATAAAATTATGATTATTTATTAGTTGGTAATGATACATAAATCTATAATAGGATGATGTTGAAATTAGAAAAGTGAAGTGTTGAGAAATGATATTTAGGGATAAGGCAATAAATTTTTTTTAAAAAAATTCCGTTTCAATTTTTTATTTGAATCTATCTTTAACAAGTTATACAATAAAATTGATAATTTAAAAAACAAAATTACAAATTACTGTTTAGATAAATAGGTAATTATAAATATAAAAGATAAAGTTGATTTTGCACATTATATAAATTTGATTAAGTCTTAAATAATCTTTATATGTTAGAAACTCCAAAATACTTATAGTGTTCTATTCTTTGTTTGCCCCCTCCACAAGCATATCCCCATATTCTGGTGTGCTATCCTCATTCTCTGGTTGCTTGCTAGGATATGTTCTTTGTTCAATGCATGTGTTTGTTTTTCACTTTCTTGACTAAATGGCAATTGGTTGATATAAGTGGCTAGTTGTATTGGTTACTTATATATATTTGTGGCATATTGAGATGTTAATTAGGTTAGTAACTGAACTAGCTAGGAAGTATGGAAGACAATCATGATAGGAGTTGGATGTACAATCGTTTAACTGAGAGAAGACAACTAATTCAAGTATTCTTGGCGGGTTTGAAAGAGTTCATCAATTTTACTTTGGCACATTCACCTCATTCAAGTAGGGCGATCAGTTATCCGTGTGCCAAATGTAGGTGTTTAAGATTTGAAGATTCAGAGGCGGTCAAAATCCATTTGTGTAAAAAGGGATTCATGAAGGATTATGAGTGTTGGGAACGTCATGGTGAAGTCTGACAGACACCGAGAGGTTATTACGGGGACAGTAGTCATCGAGACAACCTTAATCAATATGAGCGGTGGTTATGGACGCGGGACCGTCGATCGCCAATATTTCGATCCCATTACTCATGTTGAACCGTCATACATGGGAGAGGAGACCGATACACATACTCAACCATCATACATGGGAGAGGATCCTCATCCGGAAGCCGATAGGTTCTATAAAATGCTTCAAGAAGCGCAACCTCCGTTATGGGAAGGTTGCGAACACTTTGAAAATAGTGAATATTCATCGCTATCGGCTACCCTAGCAACAACTAAGCTTGAAGACTGATCACCATATGAGTGAGAGGAATTACAATGAAATGATGCAGATCATGAGTAAGGTTGTTCCCAAAGACAATAATTTATCGAAGGATTTTTATCAAGCAAAAAACAAAAAAAGGTGAAAGAGTTGGGCCTTGGATGTAAAAAAATCCACTGCTGCCCCATAGGATGTATGTTGTATTACAAGGATGATCTTGAGTGACCAAGCCGTAAATTTTGCGGACATGACAGATATAAAGTTGTGAGGATTGGAAGGAAAACGACCGTCGGGCATTAAGCAAGATGACATACTTTCCTCTCGTGCCCGGACTTCGAGATTGTATGCATCGGAACAAACGACTACTACTCACATGAGATGGCACCGGGAGCATCACAGGGATGAAAGCTTTGTGACGCATCCATCCGATGCCGAAGCTTGGCAAAAATTTGACGAGGCAAATCCTTCCTTTGCTAGGGATCCCCGCAATGTCCGTCTTGGTCTATGTTCGGATGGGTTCGCTCCTTTCGACAGTCCGGGCAGGATTTATTCATGTTGGCCTGTCATTGTGACACCGTACAACCTCCTACCTTCTATGTGCATGAGAAGAGAGTTTTTGTTTCTTAACGCGTTAATCCCTGGGCCATCCAACCCCAAAAAGAAGATAGATGTGTACCTCAGGCCTTTGATAGACGAGCTTAAGATGTTGTTGAGTGAAGGGGTTATTACGTATGATATATCGTTGAGCCAAAATTTCACCATGCGGGCTGCCTTAATGTGGACGATAAATGACTTCCCTGCATATGGTATGTTGAGTGGGCGGCAAACGTCCTGGAAGCTTGCATGCCCGATATGTCTTGAACAAAACATGGGTTTTACCTTGGATTACGATCACAAGGTCTGTTGGTTTGACAGGCACCGGCGATTCCTGCCCCCCGAGCATCCATATAGGAGGAATAAAAAAGACTTCATGCGGAGTGTGGTCGAACACGCAGATCAACCTCGTCGTTTAAGTGGCCAAGAAGTATGGGACAGGTCAAGTACATTCAAAGTGTTGAAGAGGGGGCTGCTTCCAGCCAACCTGAGGGATACGGTGTTGATCATCATTAGAACAAACGCAGCATATTCTGGGAGCTACCATATTGGAAAGATCAATTGTTAAGACACAATCTCAATGTCATGCATATTGAGAGGAATGTGTTTTGCAATATTCTACACCGTGATGGACACCAAGGGCAAGACGAAGGACACATTCAACGCAAGACCCGGACATAGAAGCGATTTGCGAAGGCGATTTGCATTTGGTGCGTAATGTCACGGGATGGACTTCCAAACTTAGAGCGCCGTACACATTCAACAAACAACAGAATTTAGAGTTGTTACAATGGGTTAAAGACTCCCAGACGGTTATGCGTCAAACTTGAAAAGATGTGTCAACATGCACAAGGCGAAGTTATTCGGGATGAAAGTCATGATTGTCATGTTTTTTCTAGAGATTGTTGCCGTGGGCCTTCAAAGCACTTAGAAGCATATATGGTCTATTCTGACGGAATTTTCAATGTTCTTTAGAGAAATCTATGCTTTTGAGCTTAATGTTGAAAAGTTACGGCACCTTGAGACGAGCATGCCAATAATGCTATGCAAATTAGAGATGGTGTTTCCTCCTAGCATGTTTGACTCAATGGAACATTTACCTGTTCACTTGGCGTACGAAGCAAAGGTAGGAGGGCCACAACAATATAGGTGGATGTATCCGTTTGAGAGGTAATATATATTTCTTTCACACTTTATTTAATTGACGGACATGGTACTTTAGTTTATTAATACTCTCTCATTGTCCACTGTAGGTTTTTACTCACACTTAAGAAGAAGATAAAAAATTCAAGGTATGTTGAAGGATCTATCACGAGGGCGTACCTAGTCGAAGAGGCGACAAAATTTGCGTCATACTACTATCCCCCGAAATGATATCAAGATGGAGAAGGGTACCTCGCAATGATGATGGCGGTGATACGAGCAAACAAAATTCAATATTTAATTTTCCAGGCCAAGTCTTAGGAAAACTTTGGAGGTCAACTCTGGAAGGGAACGATAAGAAAGTAGCGGAGTGGTACATTCTAAACAAGCTGTGAAGAGGTCGCCCGGTATTTAAAGTAAGCTTTCTTTTGCTTTTTACTTTTTACGGTAAGTATTAAAATATTAACTTCATTTTTTTCCCGTATAGTTACTTCTCTAATTGGGTCCGATCGAGAAAATCCTTTAATGTCGGATTCCGCGAGTTGATCAATTCACGACCTCGAGTTTCCTAAATGGTTTCAACGCTACTTCGTGCAAAATCCAAAAGATCTAACTGAAGTTGCATGGAGTTTATCTCATGGAGCTGCAATAGTTGTTACTCAGTGCAAAAAATATTTAATGAATGGGTATCGGTTTTATATTGTTGAAGCGAACGCAAGTACAGTATGTTGCAATTACGGTGTATGTTGTCGAGGTGGCCAAGGTGACGGGGTGGAGGCCGACTACTACGGGAAGTTAATTGACATAATTCAGCTGAATTACCCGTGGGACAAAGTGGTGACCCTTTTTAAATGTGAGTGGTTTGATAACAGTCCGCATGGGACAAAAGTGGACATATATGGAAATGTTGAGGTCCACTGGACAAGGAGATATACGGTGGTTATGACCCATTTATCCTTGCTCAACAGGTGAAACAAGTGTACTATACATTATACCCCACATCACGTCAAGTGTAGAGGGGAGTTATCAAAACCAAAGCACGAAATATTATACCCAAGTCCAAAGAGTCGGAAACAAATAACGGTATGAAGGAACCGTTCCAAGCTGATGCGAAACATTTACAGCCCATATACATTGTCGACGACGATGTACCAAGCAATCTGTTCAATTCTGCTGTGGATTTAGAGTTGATTCCTATCCAAATTGACGATGAGGAATCAGACGAAGAGGCAGACGAGATTTATTCTGATAGTGAATCTGAGTTCGATGATTATGAGACTTCAGAGGAAGGCACGGAAGCTGAGGCTGAAGAAGAGGAATCGTCCGATTGATTGTGTTAATTCTTTGTTTATGACGATATATTATACTAGATATATCCTACTTGGCCAATGTGATATTAATTAAATTTCTTAAATTTATAAACATTTTGATATAATGTTTATGAGTGTTCAGAGATGGAGCATACAAGAGGGCGTTCAGGTAGTGGACGTAGTGGTGGTCGCTCCTAGCCTCGTCCTATTAGAGGGGGTAGGGCCATACCATCTGCCCCTTACGTAGGCGAGGGGCTTGGGGGTTCCCCAGAGTTGCCGCCACTTGATCATCTGTCATCTCCATCGTCGGTTTATTTGTCATCTTCACCGTCGGTTCATTTGTCATCGTCACCGTCTACCGCCTCTGATCCACAGCAAGGGCAACAACAGGTTTTACTTTACGATTTCTGATTAATTTACATATGTTTAGTTTTCTTGAACCATCTATGTACAAATATCTTCAATAGTTCACATTCGTTCCTTTAGCCCACTGGGTCGCCTCAGAGCCACGTTGGGGAAGAAGGTAGTTCATCCGATACACCCATATGGGGAACGGTAGATCCTGCGACAGGGAAGCTTTGGGTCTATCCTGGAGGCGAGCACGAGTAAGTCATGTAAAGTTACCAGTAATGTTACGATTTTCTACCTTCAGTTGGTATGCTAATATTTGCATCTCGTCCTCTGTCTTCAGATTTTACCCTTATAATGAGGTTGCGGATTGGATCTCGCGTCAAATATTCCGTAATTTCAATCAGCCTTGGGGTAGTTGGACACAGATCCCTAAGGCGAATCGGGATCATTGGTTTGAAGAGTTCTTGGTAAGTTGTGTGTTTTATCATCAAGCAGTTTTAAAATTTAGAGCACTAATTGTTCATTATTGATTTGCGAGAATCGGTATAGCACGTTGCCTAAACATCGTGAAGATCGAAAAAGCTTATAACTACAAAGGAGGCCGGTGGTTGACGAGAGGTGTTATAAGTTGAGAAGGCAAAGATGCAAGCAAAATTGGATTCAACCGAACACTGCTTGAGAGGAATTAATTCAACAATGGACCAACGATCCGAAGTTTCTCAACAAAAGTGAGAAAAATAAGCAAAATAGGGCCAAAATGGAAGGACCGTCATATGTTGGCGGATCCATTCCATTTAGTGAGCATCGACGCAAAATTGTGAGTAGACATTATTTTCTATTTAAGTATTCAATATTTTGTAGGTCATCATTTGTATTTGCGGGAAGAGTCGGGAAGTTCCTACAAAGTCACTTGATTGGGCTACCTTTGAGCGAACCCATTCCCGAGAAGTTTGAAGGGAGTGAGAGGCTACCGATTAACAACAAGGCAAAGCAAGTAGCGGTGAGACATTTATTGCATATTATTTGTTTCATGCAACACCATATTTATTTCATTTCACATGCCTTATTTCTCCCGTATTTTTGTGCTTGTAGGAAACCTTTCGAAAAGTCATCACGGTATAGAGACTCGCGGAGTGGGGCCGACCCCGCATCGTCTTGGTCCGAAGCAACGAGAATCTCTTCTTTCAAGCTGCAGGAGGATTTGACAAGAAAGGGAGAGTCTTCGGGGTAGGTGCCTCTGCTAGCCGACTAAAGCAAACGAAGCGCTCCTTATCTGGCACTGAAGGTGTTTATGTAGGTAAACGTTATACATTTGCTACTAATTGTTACATTTTCATTCATTTGTCCATTTAAATGATGTTCAAAAAATAAACGTATTTCGTAATATTTTTTGCAGATGAGATAAAAAAGATGAAGGCATTGGTGGAGGAGCTTAACCAGGTTTCGACAACAAATGACTCGAAACGGAGATGATGATGCGGCGAGATGACTCGGGGAGCGAGGAGATGATGAAGCGACGAGATGACTCG
The DNA here is from genome assembly GCA_019022655.1 of Acacia acuminata. Classification (NCBI taxonomy): domain Eukaryota; kingdom Viridiplantae; phylum Streptophyta; class Magnoliopsida; order Fabales; family Fabaceae; genus Acacia; species Acacia acuminata. Next base: position 2,412,993 of record JAFJYI010000100.1, on the reverse strand, counting down.
AGCGAGGAGATGATCAAGCGGCCAGATCTTTGCGAGCGAGAGATGATGAGGCGCGGATGCTCCGGGAACGGGAGATGATGATGCGGGATGAGTCAACAAACGAGATGATGAACCTTATGCGGCTTCAACTTAAGTATCTAATGAAAGACAAGAGTACGGAGCCGACTCGATTGTGGTGATGGTGATGACGACGATGATGATGATGCTGCTGCTTTGTTTAGACTATACTTTAGTAGATTTTCGTTTTAAACAATATTATTTATATTTTATTTTATCTATGTAAACTATTTGATTGTTATTTTAATCATATACGGTTTACTATTATATTTTTAAATTTTAAATGCCATTTTTCAATGTTTTTAATTATTTTTTTTAAAAAAATATTAAAAACAAATTTGCAATGGGAATAAACATTTTTTAAAAAATAAAAATAATTATTTTATAAAAAAATGAAAATTAGCGACGGAATTAAAAATCCGTCGCTAATATAAAAAAACCGAAAATATAAAAAAAAAAAAAATAATGATTTACGACGGAAAGTTATCCATCGCAAATGTCGAAAGTTTGACGGAAAGTTATCCGTTAAGTCAAAATTTGAAATTTGCGATGGATAATATTTCCGCAATTTGCGACGGAAAAATATCAGCCGCAAATTTGCGACGGAATGTTATATCCGTTGCAAATGACGACATTTTTTTGCGACGGACTATATCCGTCGCTAATTCCGTCCCAAATGCGTTTTTGCGACGGAAATACCCTTTTTGCGGCGGATTTTTTCCGTCGCAAAAACTGATTTTTTTTTTTTGTAGTGGACTAATCTTAAATGAAATGATTTTCTTGGCCCTTGGCGAGAATATCATGGACAATCAAATACTTTCTTTGGTCGTTATTATAAGGCACCAACTAGTAAATGTATTTGATCTTTTTTATAAGGCACCTACTTGTTTTCCAAAGAGCATTAATTATTTTTCTATTTATGCCCCTAATTAATAAGGGTAGTGGATGAGAGTGATAATTAATATAATATTAGAGTTTAGTGTAATTAGTAGAGGCAATATCGAAAATTACTTAAATTTTAGGACAACTTTATTGACTTTAACTGTTTTTATTGATTTGTGAGAATTGTTAGTTGGTACCTTATAATAAAGACAAGAGGAAGTAAAAAAGAAGAAGATGGGTATTAGGCATTAGCTAATAGAATAGTAGCAGAGTAAGTCAGTGAAAGGTTTTGTGTGAAGTTTCCAAAGCTCCCTTCTTCTTTAATTTTTTACTAATATAGGTAAACTCTTACGAGTTTACGTTTCGAATTTTATGTCTCTCCCACGAATTTGTTTAAACTCATAAGTTTAACAATACTAGTGGGAACAAACGAATAATAAATTTCAAGAAGCTCAGGCCGAGAATCGAAAAAATGATAACAAGAAATGGCACGGAGGAGTGAAGATCAAGTTATAAAAGGGGAAAAAGGTACGGTTCGCCAACAACTTACAAAGAGGTAACTATATAGAAAATGTCATTTTTTCATTGTTGGAATCATAAGAATATAAGATAACGTTAAAAAAATTAGGGCCACACGTTTTCGCCATGACCAATGTATCTCATGATTTGTTGATGATTGACACTTGTCTATTTAGTTGGAAACATGACACAGAAATGTTTTTTAAAATTTTCGATTAAATAAAGAGGTTTGATTAAAATATTTCAGGGCATTGATTGTTTAAGGAAACAAATCTTCGTGGGGATACAAGAACATTATCACGGGGCCTGGCCGATCTTAAAGGCAACAGTTCCAAAAGAGTCATATATTTAATTGATCATAATATAAAATTGAACGCATTGGCAAGGCAGTTCTAAATAATTAACATGGTACGCTTAATTTTTTATAATTAATGCTTTTTTATCGACTAAGTGAAAGGGAACCCTATGGTCTCGGAATTGTAACCTACCTTTTAGACCCTGTTGAACTTTATGAAGTCTGACGAGCATGCGGACGGTATTATAGGCTTTTATAGTAAATGATACTACCTGCCTTGTTATTTAAGTTTCAAATTTGTAAAATGGATGTGTTTTAAATATAAGTTTTATTTTAAGTTTATTAAATTTTTATTACCGTTTTAAATTTCCAACTTTATCTTTAATTTACTGTATTTATTATATCTATTCTCTCTCACTTATTATCCTTACTATAAGAGCATAATTAGAAAAATAACACATATTTATTGATAGTTTGCTGTAATATATTTATGTTTCTAGACTTTGAACTCATGTTTGGTCCTATGCTCCTATCCTATTTTCAATTATGGTGATTTTACATGCATCGTTTTGTCATTTTGTTGAATAGATTTTTTATTAAAGAAATAGGTTAAGAATACCACTTTGGTCCTATTTATAAGTTCACTTTGACTAAAAAAATTGGTCTTATTTATAAGTCTAGTTTCATATAATAAATGAGATTGTAACAATTTTACCCATATTAATTGTATCGTTAAATATGGAGAGAGAAGAAACAGTTTAAAAACACCAAATCATAAATGAGGGCAAAGTTGAAAATTTGTCCCCATAATCATTAAGTTAACTATCTCTTCTTGATATGTGAGATTTGATCAAAGTGGACTTATAGATAGGACCAGAGTGATATATGTATAAGACTTGAAAGTTTGTAGATCTCGAATAGATATAGCTATTTAGTAGCATTGTCGGTTGTTTATTCCGAGATTGAATTATCTAGTTTCATATCATAAAAATTTTAGGGTTAAAGTGTAATTTTATAAATAAATAAATAAAAATTAAGGGGTGTCTGACACGTATAAGTTCTAGAAGAAGCTAAAATACCACTAAATAATTTAAAAATGTGCAAATTCACCAAAACCATTAAGTTTCACCAAAATGGCTTTATGGTTTTCTTCCCTTATAATTTAACAATCATTTGGTCAAATTTAATGGTTTTGGTGAATTTGCACCCTTTTAAGTTGTTTATTACTCCCTCCGTCCTAATTATAGGAACAAATTTTGAAGTTAGTTTTGGTCCTAATTATAAGAGCAAATTTTAACTTTTGTCAATTTTTTTCCTATAATATCCCTATTTATACTTTCTCAATAATAATTAATTAACGTCATTTTAAATTTTGGGTAAGGTTATTTTAGGAAAATACACATAATTAACTAATTTAACTCCCTTCCTTAATCCCCCCAAATTACGTAATTTGCTCCTATAATTAAGACCGGAGGGAGTAGTATTTTTTTCCCCTTTCAAAAATTTATTTGTGCCAAACATCCCTTGGGAAAAACTTTATTAGTAAAATCGCACATTAATCATAGTTTATATGTATAATTATGGCAATACCTCATTTAATTTCATAAAAATATAATTACTTGTTAGTTCTCTACGTGTTTTGATGATAACCGACAATTGTAAACTCAAATTGAAGTTTGTCTTTGGTAAGTTGAAAAATTTCTTGTCAAAGACAAACTCGAATTTTGGATGTTAAACTCGAGTTCGGACTTGACAGAGAGTAGCTCAAATTTTATGACCTAAGCCAAACTCTAGTTTGTGTAGGCAAACTCGAGTTTATAAGACACAGAGAGCACTATAAGTTTTACACATTAAGACAAACTCGAGTTTGTACCAGACAGAGAACCCTCAATGATTTGAACATAAGTAAACTCAAGTTTTGATATGTAAACTCTAGTTTTGCTCCTAGCCAAAAGTTTTTCCAAAGTTTCTCAAACTTAAAGAAAACTCGAGTTTGTGGTAACAAACTCCAGTTTGCACTTGGCTGAGAGATTTCTATGTTTTCCTCATTTTGAGAAAAATCGAGTTTAGAATGGTAACCTCCAGTTTGCGTTTAACAGAGAGTTTTCAAGCTTTTAAGGAAACTCGAGTTTAGTTATGAAAACTCGAGTTTGTGCCAAGTAGAGAGCTTTGTTCTATTTTGAACTTCTAAAAACTCCAGTTTGTTTTTACAAACTCTATTTTTTACTTGGCAAAGAGTTTTCAAAGATTTTCATCTTTTAAGAAAACTCGAGTTTAGAACATACAAAGAGATTCCCTATATTTCTGATGTTTTGAAAACTCTAGTTTTGAGCTTTTGGACTTAAATGTATTTTTCATTATAAAAGTCCAAAACTCGAGTTAGTCACTAATGGACTCAAGTTTTGATCCTATTTCAAAATGCTATTCAAAGTTCAAATCGCGACATTCTTCTCGGAAGAAGTAAACTCGAGTTAAGATTATAAACTCCAGTTTCGGCTTCTTAAGGAAGTTGGAAACTTCAGTTTGTATGAACAAACTCGAATTTGTGTCGCCCAGTTTGAAAATTTAAATTGCTTGATTTTGTGTAATCTTCATGAATGATCTTAATACTTCCCATAATCACTCATTACTATTCCTAACTACGTTTAATCAGTTTGTTAGTGAATTTCAGATAGTTTAAAGAGTATTAAAAGAAGATTTAGCTTAAAGCAAAAAGTGACGTCAGCACATTTATTGCAAAGTCTAGAAAAGTTGCATCCTTTTGGACAATCATTCTATCGGGAATAATGTTTTCTTTCCCTATCAAGAAGCTGCTCTTCCAATGGATTTAATTCAAAGGAAGTCAACTATAAACTTCTGTGCAGTTGGATTAACTGAAGATTAGAGAGAGAAGAGACCAAAGTGTTCCTAACAGCTACTCCAATGTCTCCAACGGTTACATTGATCAATCAAACGGTCATTTAATGTTCTCTTCATATATAAAGAGTTGCATTCAAATCTTCTCAACAACCAATCTGCAGAAAATGAAAAGCATTCAAGTTTTTCAACTACTCTTTCAATTTTCTACTTATAAAGTATCTTTTGATACATTTGCACTTCAGTGATTATTTTATCTACACTTAGAGAGAGTTTCATTTATTGAAATCATTTATTGTAAGTATCTCAAGTCGTGGGACTTAGAGATTGGATATATTAGTTTACAATTTGTAAAAGGGAATGTATCCTAGTGAGAGGATAACTTCGAGTACAAAGTGTGTAACTGATTCTGAGTGATAGTGAAAATCCCAGAGTGTCTAGGGACTACACGTAGGTCAGTGTTGAGATGAACCAATATAAATCTTGTTGTGTCTTACTTCTTCTTCCCTTACTTTGTTTTGCCCTGTTTTAGCTTCCATTTGTAGAGTATTTGAAAAAGAATTTTTAAATTCCCAATTCACCCCTTCTTGGTGATTTGCTCCACTTTTCAATGACATGTTTACATGTATTGTCAAATATTATAGGAAAAGAAAATATGCTACACTATGGTTTGTGGGAAAATTATACAAGCTTGTCTTGTATACATGTACCCTAGCGCAGGTGTGAGGGGTGTGCGCACACGCTATTACAAAATATAGATACGGTGTCCCCAAATAAGTCTATTTTTTAGAAAATGAAGTAAAAAACAAAGGTGGTAGCATTTTTGTAATTATCTGGAAGCTTTGGCATCCTAATTTTTCAAAAGGACGTCAAAAGTGGCTTTTGGCGTCCTTTTTTTAAGACGCCAAATGAGGGACTTTGATGTCCTAATTTAAATTTAGGACGTCAAAAATGAACTTAGACCTACTTTTGGCGCCAAAAGTGGTATTTTGGCATCCTAAATGGATTTTAGGACGCCTATATTTTTTTTAGGACGCCAAATCACTTTTTCCATTTTGGCATTTGAGACTTATTTCTTTCATTCCTGTGCTTAGCTCTGCCTTATCTCTATCTTCTTCCCTTTCTTTCATTCCAGATTGCCACCGTGCTTCGCTCTGCCTTCACTCTCTCTTCTTCCCTTTCTTTCATTCCTCCAGATCATCGTGCTTCACCGTGACCCACTCCATTTCATCATCTCCGTACTTTGCCTTCATTCGCTCGCCATGCACCTCCTCCTGTCCTCCCGAATCTCACTACCATAGGTCGCCACTGTTACACCTCCACCGACCTCGCCCTTTCGGGTGGCGGGTTAGAGGAATTCCTTTTAAAGATAACCTTTCCCTTTATAAATCAGAGTACGTGTAGCAGAGCACAGGATCGGTTTGGATAAACTACGTACTGGTAAAAAGTAAAAGTCAACAAAAAAAGTAAAGTCCCTGGAGGGTTAGGTTATAGTCATCTGATAGTAAATGCTAAAATATAAGTACAGTCATCCCTAAAAAGTAGAGTACAAAATATGATAGGGCATCCCCTATCCTTCGTCTGCCCCGCCATCCCTACCTTCACTAGTGCAAAAAAGGCTTTTAAGACCGGACAAAAGAGGCATCGCAGGACCGGACCCGCGAACGGTCTTGTTCCAGCCGATATTAAAAGTCTACATTTAAGACCGGACTACGGCCGGTCTTAAAGAAAATATTTTAGGCCGGACATTTAAAACATTGGGTCTTAAAAGTCGTACTAAAATAAACCGAAATACTTTTTGTTCGGTCCTAAAACTCAACTTTTAAGACCAGTAATAATTAGCCGCTCTTAAAAGATAGAATTTTAAGGCCCAGGACATAAATAAATACGGTCTTAAACTTAGTGGCTTCTAAGACCTGACTAATTATATGCGGTCTTAAAAGATTGACTTTCAAGACTAGATGATAAATAAATGCAGTCTTAAAAATTTTATTTTAGACCGCATTTATAAATTTACCGGTCTTAAAAAGACCGACTTTTAAGACCGGGTGCTTCCTGACCTTTAAGACCGGACATATAAATACATCCGGTCTTAAAAACTCACCATTTAAGACCGGCGCATTTATTTACGGTCTAAATTTTCCTGAATTTTTCCCTGTTCTGTTCTTCTTGATTGTATTATACACACAAATCCACCACCCCATCCAGCACATAAAAGTCGATACTTTAAGCTGTAAACTATGAACAATTATTTGAATAAATTGAATTGGAAAAAGAATACAAATATTATTCATCATGAGTTATTTGGCCTCTTAATTAATGATTATACTATGACTACAACACCCAAATTAATTCATACAATAAGATAACTTACTTACAAATACAATAAGTTACAAATACAACACACATGCCCAAAATAATATTCACCATGCCTTCATCGATTCCCACCCGACAAAGTAACATCCTCTTTTATAACATGCCCCTTTGGATCAGATCCTGCCAAAAAAATAAAACAAGAACAAACTTCATAGTCAGTGACATTGTTTATGAACATAGAAGGAATATAATATTGTTAAAACCTTAAAGTTTTCAAAGAAATCTGCATATCAAATTCGGCGATGCCTCGAATAGCTATTGGGAGTAGGCGTTGCATCAAGACATGACAATCATGAGACTTTTGGCCTACTAATTTCAAGTCCTTCATCGATACAAACCTCTTCAAATTTGAAGAATACCCCGTGGGAACTTTTGTGCCATGTAAACACTCACAAAACTTCGTTTCTCATCCTTAGACAAAGTATGAGAAGTCGGGGACAATAAGTTCTCTTCCCATCGGCCTTGGATGTAACTCTTCGCGTATTCCCATTGCTATAGATCCAATCTTGCCTTCACACCATCCTTGAAACTACCTTGTATGTTGAGAAGCGTGCTTGACAATACTATCACATACGTTTTTCTCCACATGCATGACATCAATACTTGTGTCTCACATCAAGATTGTGCCAATATGGAAGATCAAAGAATACAGATCTCTTTTTCCATATATTTGTTTCTTTTCTACTCTTTGCGAGCTTACCGAAAATGACATTGATATTTTTCACCTTTTCATAAACTTGCTCCCCAGTCAATGCCACCGGAGCATCTTCATACTCTTGGCCACCAAAAAAGGCTTTCTTTAATCGATGATACAGGTGGCCCTGTCTAAGAAATCTCCTATGTCCAAGATAAACCGTCTTTCTTCCATGTTGAAGTTGATGGTAGCGTGTGCCTTCTTCACAAACCGGACATGCTTTATGGCCTTTTACACTATACCCTGACAAGTTCTCATAGGCTGAGAAGTCGTTTATAGTAAAAAATATCATGGCTCGCATTTTAAACACCTCCTTCTTGAAAGAGTCAAAAACATCAACACCTTCTGCCCACAACTCCTTCAAGTCTTCGATCAAGGGCTGAAGGTAAACATCAATGTCATTTCCGGGTTGTTTCGGTCCGAAATCAACATAGACAAGATGATGTATTTTCGTTTCATGCATAACATTGGAGATAAGTTGTAAATAATCAGTAGTATAGGCCATGAACTATGTATGCTGCTAAGGCTTCCATATGGATTCATGCCATCCATGCTAAGGGCAAGCCTAAGGTTCCTAGGTTCTTCGCCGAAGTTCGGAAATAATTGATCGATTTTCTTCCATCGAGAAGAATCGACCGGATGTCAAAGCTTGAAATCCTCTCATCTGCATGCCACCTCAAATTTTTTGCTCCATTTTCATTCGCAAACAACCGCTTGAACCTTGGTATGATTGGAAGATACCACAACACTTTTGCAGGCCCCTTATTTGACTTGTACCTTGGGGCTTCACATTTCGAACAATTCTGCTTCTCTTCAAACTCTTTTCTATACAATACGCAATCATTCTAGCATGCATGAATCTTTTTGTACTCCATCCCCAGTGGACAAAGTATTTTCTTAGCATCATAGTATCGTGCGGCAACACATTATCATCTGGAAGCATGTCCTTAAAAGTCTCAAGCATTTCAGAAAAACTCTTGTCGCTCCATCCATGACGTGCCTTCAAGCTTACCAATTTCAATACGAGCGTTCAACAATTGGTATTTTTTACACCACGGTATAGAGGGTCTCGCATCACTGCACATATTACCATATGCATGTGATTGATGAAATGCCTCTTCTCTACATCACGGATAATGTCCTCTATGCGATCATCCATATCCGTGTCATTATCATCAAAGGCCACTTCCCCATGTTGAGACCCACTTGGTATTTTTTCACCATGCCATACCCATACTTGTATAAGTCTTACAAAATCCTTCACAAATTAAATGTGTGTGTATAACTTCAACACTTAGTCGCCTCTCATTCAGACATTTTACACAAGGACAATAAAACTTCCCACTATCATCATGAGCATTTTGTTTAGCAAATTCAATAAAGTCCCTCACCCCATTCTGATATTCAACACTCGTTCGTAAAGCATTTATCCAACTGTGGTCCATAGTAGTATTCCTATAGATGGAAAGATTTAACATATACATAATCCGAAAAAGCGAGACTTGCATATAAAATAAGCCAACTCCAAATGCATATTTATGCTCAATGTCGGTTATGCATGTCTTTTTTTTTTGGTTTTATGGAGAAACGCCCATTAAATGCATAACGAAGAATCACTTTTGGTCATAAATGTATCACGGTGAATCCAAGAAGCAAAATAAATACATGACGAGGAAATTAAATGCATCGCATGAAGGTCTTGTGGACTCACCTGTACCATATAAATTCAAATGCGTTTGCTGAGCCGTTCTTCTCCCGCCACGAACATTGATGTTGGGCAGACAAAGAGTAACCTAAAAACATTTCTTGGTCAGTTGGGTAGGTCTAAAGTGCAAATATAATGTTCAAAATACAATATTCATTAATAACGAGAAAACCCACAATAACATTTCATCGATTTCTTTCAACCCATGAAAACCCCGGAACCATTAGAAGGAAAATCATAAAGTTATATAACCGAAACACCTCGTACGGCTTGGTCTATAGACGTTTAGCTAAGGAACCAAAGAGTTAATCTTGAGAGAGGAACGCAAAGCAGCGACGATGCAACACACACATCGGAGACAAACCTGTGTAATCACTTTCGGTGCGACAAGAGAAGTTACGAGAGGAAATTTAATTTTCCCCGCGACATAGACATGTCTTTATATTTTATATTTTAATAAGACCGGTTAATTATACGATATACGATCCTAAAGATATAATTGTACTAATAAATTTTAAGACCGGAGGTTAACAATCTTGTGGTCCTAAATTTTAGTATTGAATTAATTTTAAGGCCGGAGATTTATAAAGAGTCCGGTCCTAAAAGTCAAACATTTATTAACTAATTTTTAAGACCAGCGGTTAAGAATACTCCGGTCCTCACTTTCAGTATTCATTTAATTTTAAGACCAGCGGTTATAAGAACTACGGTCCTAAAAGTATTTCGTTTATTAATTAACCAAAAAAAAAAGAAGAAGTTTGCATTTGGTGAGCTTAGCAGAAACTGAGTTAAGAAAATAAATCAAAGGAAAATTGGAGAATATGAATATTAGAAAGACACAAGCTTAGTTTTACTACTTCCATACATAACTGGAGAATATGCACGTACACAAGAAAATTAAGAGAGAAAAACAAGCAGAAAATTATCAAAAACAAGAATCTGACTAAACATCCTAAAGCTTATTATCCTCCAAAGCCTTGGTGATTTCGGTGTGAACAGCATTAATTTCCCACCGGAGATCAGCAAGTTTCTGTCTTAGTCTCATCAGACACAATGCTTCATTAGAGGAAGGAGGAGAGGGGTCAGTAGTAGTCGCGGTGGGGCCAAGAGATTGGGGAGGGGGGGAGCGGGAACCTCTTCATCATCGAAGAAATAACAATGGGTCCAACGACTCGAGACTCTTTTGCAGCAATAGGACGGACTCTCGATGGAGGAGGCGCACCGTATAACGATCGACGGAAGGCACGAGCATCACGAGTAAAAGCACCCCTACGAGCGGTTCTCTTGTATCTAACCATGGTTTGAGTAGTTAGGGCGAGAGGTATGAGGAGTTAATTAATAAAGGCGAGAGTCTGTTCTCGAGATAGCCACGTACGTAATTTGGAGTTACGAGGCGGTGATGAGGAATTAATAAGGAGTTAAGGACAAAGAGGTATAAGGAGTTAATAAAGGCGGATAAACTTTTAAGAGCGGGATTTATAGGTATATGGTATAAAATTCTATCATTTAATTTTTATTTTAAGACCGACCTTTTATAATATGTCTGGTCCTAAAAGTCTATTTATTTTTAAAATCAATTCTATTACTTTTAAGACCGAACTTTTATAATATGTCTGGTCCTAAAAGTATATTTATTTTTAAAATATTCAATTCTATTACTTTTAAGACCGACCTTTCATCATTTACCCTAAGTACTAAAATTCATTCTTTTCAAATTCGGATGGCGAGTCGTATCCTTACACTTTGTTCAAATGAATGATTCGAGTCTCTTCACCTTCCGATAAACTTCCCAACTAGGCGTCTCCTCGTATTCGATGAACTATGCGTCTCCGCATTAAAGTTTCGGCTTTTCACATTGTTCGGGATGGGTTCTCTATTTAAACCCGTTGTTAGTGTACTTTCTTCACATTCTTCTCCATCACTTCTACACGGCTCCTCCACCGCCTAGCCTCCACCGTAATGGCTGCTTCGCCGGGTCCTCCGTTTCCTCCTCCTCCTCTTCAACCTCAACCCCTCCGCCATTCCCTCCTCCAATTCGACCGTGAATCGGTTGGTGCGCTCGTTGGTGGCTGCGTCGATCACATTGATCGACGCTTGGGCACTGGTTCAGCTTGTTCATACTTGTGAATAACAAGCTTAACATGGTACTTCACACCAATGATGTGGAGTACGATAAGGCTGAAGACGACTCTGACTCCGACTCCGACGACTCCGGCTCCCCCTCCCTCTCCGTCTACAAAGAGGATTAGTTGTCTTTTTTTTTGTTGGTTTTTTTTTATAAAAATTAATATATAAAATATTGTGCACTCTTTTTGTTCTCGTGCGAGTTTAGTACTTTAATTCATTAGTTTATCCATTATCGAACCGGAAAGTAATAAACAAGGCAACTATGAAAGATGGATAATGGCGACTCAAAAAAACTAAGATGAATAATTCGGAACGAAGACTTTTAGGACCACGCACTTAGTAAATCGAGGGTCCTAAAAACACTGCCTTTTTGTCGCTTTGGTTTCCATATTCGATTGCCTTGTCCTTTTCATTATCGTCTTTCTTTTTCCGACAAAAAGGAAACAAACAAAACATTGTCCTCGTGTAAATCAACAATAGAAATTCGCGAGAATACAGTTAAGAACATACAAAAACAAAAAACATCTTTTTACCTTATTTGAATAAAAACAAACACAAGTGACAATTCTTCTCAAGGTTGGACCGTCGTTGTCGTCGGTTTTACCTCCCCTGATTTGAAACAAAGTACCTTTTCAATACCTTCCTTCTTTTTCCGACAAAAAGAAAAGAGACAAAGAAAAGGGAAACCGATAATGCTGCTCAAGATCAAGAGAGGTAACATCGACTACAATTAAGGACCTAGCTTGAGCGAAACGCCAGAACCTCGGTTGTCTCGAACCATAATGATTTGTCTGAAAAGCGAGTGAACATTTATATGTAAATGAAGACTATTAAGACAGGACATTTAACAATTACATGGTCCTAAAGGTTAACCAACTTCTAAACTTAAAATAAGAGGACTTTTAGGAGCGGAGTGTAAAATAATATACGGTCTCATAATACTTTTAAGACCGGATGTTAACATTATACGGTCCTAAAAGTCTCGTATTTTTTTAAACGAACACTTTTAGGACCGGATGTTTATTATGTGGACTTTTAAGATCGCACTTTTAATTAATATACGGTCCTAAAAATGTCATATTTTTTAAAATGAACACTTTTAGGACCGGATGTTTATTATGCGAACTTTTAAGACCAGACTTTTAATTAATATACGGTCCTAAACTTGAGATCTTTCTCAAATTTCAAGCACTAAATAACTTTATCCACCATCCAATACATTCAGAAACCCAAAATGGACACAAGAAAATTGTTCGAAAAATCAAACAAATTTATTTATTGAATTTTACATTGCCTATGTATATTTACAAATGAATATTGTTCGGAAAAATAAACAAATTTACAGAATATTATTGTTGTACGGGTATATTTACAAATGAATTTAGGGCATTAATTATTGTCCCGACTTTAAGATCGAGTCATACAGATATTCACAAAACAAATTGCGTATGTGCTCCGAGTTCATCATCGAAAAGGGATCGGGCGGTTAAACATATGTAACATCAAAGACAAAAAGCTGTATTAACTTGCATGCATATTTCATATGTAACATTAAGCCACACACTGAATTAACTTGCGTGCATAATATGTAACATCAAATACATTTACCTTTACAGTTAATTTAGTCCTTCCTCTCGTGATAATATCATACATGTGTTTCATGACGTACTAGCCACATAAGTTGGACCCCGGTGGTTGTCGACAGGTCTAAAAAGAACAAGAAATATATATAAGAGCATATATAGCTTAATGACCAACTTCACAAGGCGGTGTGCCGGTGTACAAATATTGTACCAACCTCGGTGTGTCCCCAAATGGGGTCTTTGGCCCGACGCCTCATCTTTACCTCGGTTTGGAAGGTCTTCATGGCACTATCATCAAAATCACAAATTTATCAATAATGTTCACCGAAAATTCACGGTAGAGATTTCGAGACAAGAGAATCAAAATGACATGCTTACTCGTTGATGGTGCGTCAACGAAGGCAATGGCTCTGTGAGTGGAGCATAAGAAGATAACTTTATGATCCTCCATGCACATGAGGACCAATTGCCGATGGCGGCTGAAAATTCACAGCGATAAAGTATACTCGGTGATATATGTAGCGGAATTAAGTGAATTTCGAGACAAGATTTGTGATATGTACTGTGGAAGAATGGCAACAAGTACACCTTTCTTCTCACTTCACACACCCTCTTTGATATGTACACTGTCTTTCCCGCATGGATGTTTGACTTGAATAGCGGGGCACAAGAATCCAAAATCGTTGCTCTGCCCTTTTGAACCAATTGTTGATGCAATAACCTACAATAATGACATCGATCGGGAATTAGTATATATGTATGTGTGTCTAAATGTTGCATTGAAATTATGTACTCATAGACAGAAGATACTTACTTCATAAAAATTTAAACAATTGCATCAATAAGCTCCTGTCGAGGAAGCAACAGGGACTCAACATCAACGGTGTCAACTTGAATTGGATGAGGATGAGGGACGCCTAATACTTCATTGACAGGCCACGATTTATCTTTAAAATATCCATTCTTCACCAGATCGAATATTTTTTCCGTGCCAGTCAACTTAGCAGTAGGGGATAGAGCTTGAGGAGGAGGGGGTGGAACTTGAGGAGGAGGGGATGAAACTGCAGGAGGAGTAGAGACATGTACAAGCTTCGGCCAAGAGATGAAGGTTCCCTTGACATGACTCACAAGCTTCGGTGATCGGTTAGCGAGAGGAGAGGTGCATCAATGATCACCTTTTCAACGACACTCGACTTCATCATCGGCCCAATTGTTGGTGGTGTACAGTTGATCCCAATAAGTTGTGGACAGTCCCTTTTGCAACTAATCATGCACGACTATCACGATCCTCCACATATAGGTCACAAGGTTGCTCTGACTGTCCAACAATGCAGCTCCCTCTAGTGCTATTTTGCACAGGTGCAGGTGAATATGTGAAGGGAACACTGGTCTCTGGACGATTTCTCAAAAGCAGCTTCATCTGATTCAATTCCTCCCTCATCTGGCTCATCTCGGATTGATGCCTTGCTTCTTGAGTCGCTGCATCATCACTTAATTTGGCCACCGTCTGTTCCATCTCCTCCCGGGTAACCATACTTTGTCTATGACGTTTGGATTTACCAAAGTATTCCTTCAGGCCTACTCGTCCCCCAATCCCCCTTACACGCCCACCATGATCCGGTTTTCCGGTCGCCGACGGTTAGAACATCACTCCTCCCGTCGACACAAAAGATCATACGCTTCTTTCTTTTTAAGATCTTCTGTAAGATACGGATAACGAGAAGCTTAGTAATGAAACATGTTTAGTAACTAAAAATAACAATAACGATACTTACAATTCTTTCAAAGAACTACACAAGTTTGTTCACTCGTGTAGACGTCGCTTGGCTTTTTCCGAATGTGCAACCACAACTCCTCGCGACGTATTGGAGATGGTGGATCATGTACCGTAGAAGGATTGGATTCTGCTTCATCATCCAATCTCTTCCGCTTGGCTGCCATCAATTCTTCTTCAGCCTTTTCATATCCGTGCGAGAAGCCTATCATGCGGGGCAATCATTCTTTCTCCCTATCTCCTGTGCTCGTTCCCTTCTTTCCTGTGAATCAGCATTGAAAACAACTATTAATTATGAATTCCAGCCATCTCACTAACAGAAACTAGATAGATAGGTTAAGAAACAAAAGAGAATTGTGCTTACAGAATAATACAAACTTGATCCTTTTTAAGGCATCCAGTGGGATCAGCAGTCCTCATTAATGTCTAACCACTACCTACTATAACATAACTAAGACTATAATAATGGCTTGACTCTTATGCCATTATTATTTCCCTAATTACCTTCTTAGTATTTTACCTTTTAAGGGTTTACATATCAGACTTGCATAGACAAAGGCAGGAAATGTATACTTCTATTCACACACCAAACAATTTAACTAACAAGATTAGATTAACACAATAACATTCACATATCAAGACAAGTTAATAAGCAAACAAAAGGGTAAAAAAAACTAAATATAAACTCATCGAGCTTCAGGAGTGGTCCACAACTGAACAAATTATTGCCAAGTTTGTTCATCAATAAATGTGTACTTGTCCCAAGGATTTTGGTCAGGCTGAACCTCGGCAAAAATATACTTGTTAGCGAGAGAGGTCTTAAACTTCCTCCACCGATCGAACAATAAGACAATGTCTTGTCTTTCAACTTCTCAGAGTCAGGGACATTATATGTAAGCTGGATAGTGTCCCAAATAGGTTGCTTTACTTTGCCGAAGTCCAAATTTTTCCACTCATCAGTCAAGATGCTAACCTTGCTACGTGCAAGACAGTCGACAAAACTAGTATATTTGCTTTTATTAGGACTGAAAGGTCGCAACTTTTTATCAAACCGAATCTCCGTTTGACCCGAAGTCCGACTTAGGGTTACATCCATCATTCTTGTGCCTCTTCTATCACGAGCGTCTTTGGGCGGTTCGAGGCACATTGTCGATGAAGAGGGTTCGTTCGACTCACACCGATGGGCGTTCCGGAACACGAATGGAATCGTTGTCAACGTTCATTTTCGAGACATGAAGAGAGGAATGCCTGAGCAAATGAGAGCGTAACAGAGGCTAATGGTACGTGGGCGAGGAAGAGAGGGAATGCAATAGGAAGAGTGGTTTCACAACAAGAAGAGGGGTTTCAGAGTTCAGAGGGACAACGTAAGTCGTAAGGTAACGTTTCGCGTGGGCGAGGAAGAAAGGTAATGCACAAGGAAGAGTGGTTTCACAACAAGAATAGGGGTTTCAGAGTTCAGAGGGACAACATAAGTCGTAAGGAACGTTTCACGCGAAGAAGAATATATTTGGCGCTTTATTTTTAAGACCGGATGAACTAAAAAGACGTTCTTAAATATTAAGTTTTAAGACCATCGTTTATTAAACTCCGAACTTAAAAGTAATAAACTATTTAGTACCAGTCACAATTTATGTCAGGTCTAAAAAGTATAATATTTAAGACCTTGTTATATATATCTGATCTTAAACGTTTATTTAATTTTTTCCTCATTATTTTGGACCGCTTGAGAAAATACAAGTCACCCTATTGAGATTTCTCTATAAAGAAATTTGAACTTTCAGTTTTTTTCAATAACATTTTTAAGACCGTTTGTTTTGTTAAGCGGCCTAAATAATATATTTAAGACTCATTGATAAAGGATGCGGTCCAAGAAGTTCTTTATATTTACAAAACTGCCACCGGTCATACTATTAAGACCGATGCTCATTAGGATGTGGTCCAAGAAGTTCTTTATATTTACAAAACTACCACCGGTCATACTATTAAGACTGGTGCGTCATTACTCCGGTCTAAATGAGGCGGTCTTAAAGCCTTTTTTTCCACTAGTGCTTATCAAAAAGGCCTTTACAGCTTAGGCATGCTCCCCTGTATCACCAAAAACTCCTGGAGTCTGAATTTGACCCTAGAGTAACCGTCAGTACTCAAATACTAAATGTGTAGTGTGTATGAAGGTAACAATGTCAAATATGAAAACAATAGTAACAAGCCAAACATGCCACATATGCAAACAGAAATACACACATCACCAACTACCATGTCCCGTCAGGCTACCTTACCAAAGCAAGCCCCCGACTTACCAGAGTCACGACCCGTAAAGCTACATGCACTAGGACAGCTCTGGACCTAACGACCCGTATAGCCACCAACCAAGGCCGGCCTCGGACCGATCGTCCTCAGCGCTAGGAACCACATAACTCTGTATGCATATTTGGCTAAACAATACAAAAACAACAGATACATCAAACACATAAAAGTGCCGGAGTAAAGCGGTTACTACCTGGTGTGCGGATACTGCTTTTAATATTTTTTTATGTCTGGTGATTTTTCCAAAAACACCTCGACCTAAATACATCAAAATACACCATTTTCAGTATTTACAAAAATACCCTTACATTTATTTTGCTAAAACCGAGCTCACCATTTTTAATAAATTCTAAAAAAAATCATTTTTATATGCAACCAGCGCCATTTGAACTAGTAAAAAGTCTATTTTTCAGGAAAAATATATCCAAACCGTGAAAGTACTTTTATTTTGGCGTGTTGCTTCGTTTCTACCCCTTGGTCAGATTTCGCCCTGATGCACTCAGAGCCAACGATGATAATTTTTATCTCCTAGTAGGAAAATCCAAAAATTATACATCTTGGTGAACCTTAGGAAGTGAACTTTCTATCTGAAAAATTTCAGCTTCATTCAAGGTCATTTTAAAAATCGAGTTGAAGCACCACTGCTAGTAATTTCCAGAATTGCTAAAAGACTTAGTTTCAAGACTTTTTCAATGATTTCAAGTTTGGAAACTAAAACCATAACTAACCCTACAAAAAATCATGTTCCAGAGCCATTGGTGACCTTAAAAATGCAAAAATACAACCCTAACACCAAGCACCAGCCTTTTGCACGAAAATATTTAGTCAAGAACTCAAGAAGATGAAGTTGTCAGTGTTACCTAAAATCGGAAGAACGATGGATGAGCTTGGATCCTTGAGCTTGGAGCTTAGCTATGGTGGCTGGCTGGTGTCTCCTTTGGCCTCTGGAAATTTCATGCTCTAGGGTAAAAAGATGAAGGAATTTACCTTTTTAATAAAGGTGGATTTAATAAGGTGAAATTGGAATTAACTAGTGTAAATTTTTGGCTTTTATGTAAATAATAGGATCTGCTTTTGGCTTATTTTCCAAAAAATTCCAGAAAATTCTAGAGGGGCCTAGGGTTCTTCAATGTGGCACAGCCCTACTTAAAATATCTAGATATTTTCGTGCTTTTGGGGAAAATCACCCATTTTGATCCAAAACTTTCAAAAATTACAATTGTGGCCCATAACTTTTAATAATTAACAACTTTTCCCACATCATTCCACCTACCCAAAAGGACCTTTATGCGCCATTTGGGGCCCACACTTCTGCCCAAATTAATTTTTTACACATTTATTCCCATTTTGCCATTTTCTCTGAATGTGGGACCCGCGGTTTGACCTTTGCACTGACTTTTCTCTCTTTTTCTCCAAGTAAGTATTTTTAATGATTAAAGGGAGTGTGTGATGCCTAAGGGGCCCCACACATCTGGTCCCTAGTATTTAATTCACTTTTTCCCACTTTATCAGTCCAATTCCCACTCTACCGGTCCGTGTGGCTCCCGCTGACCAACAGGGTGGTCTCCTTTGCACTTTTCTTTATCTCTTCTAGACTTTTCCCTCTTGAATAGACACTCTCATGTGACACTCTCCAAACTCCATGGAGTGGACGCACATTTGACCTACTTTGTCCAAAGGAACCCCTAATTGGTTCCCATCGGTCCCGTTTCTGTCGGTTAATCACCTGTGGGACCCACATGACATGTTTGGACCGGAGTATGACTTAAATCACCTAGTTTCCTCTTCTTCCTCATGGTAAACAAAATTTAAAATTATAAGGTCCAAGAATTGACCATTTCGCCCTTGCTTTTACTCCTGTAAGTTACCACACCAATTAGTTGATCATAATAAAATAGAATAAAATAATAACAACAATAATTATAGAAAATAAAGCTTCTCATTAATTCCACAATAATTACAAGTACAATAATTACAACGTAGGGGTGTTACAGCCACTCACCATTTTGCTTTGCTCCGCGAATCTCACATGGTTTGTCATAGATTTGTTGTTTTTCTTAGATTTGGAATTTTGTATTTTTAGATCTGCTTTGCCATAGATTTGCTTTGTTTAAATGTTATTTTCCAAAAAATTTTGCTCTGTTGCACTTTCATGTAATTTTATCTTCTTTTTTTGTTTAATGCTTTGTCGTGGTCGGGTTCATTGAGCTTTTTTCCTCTTGTGTGTGTGTGTGAATGAAAATGGTAGTTGGAAATAAATAGTCGATGCTACAAGGAGCAACCACTGGTTAATCAAGGTGCTGGAGCAAGCAGTGACACTACTACAACAGGCGTGCTTGCTGATATTATAGATTTGGAAAAGCTCAAGAGTTCGCGTATCCATTAGGTGCGGGTTTGTCAAAATTTGAATGGTTCTTTCCATGTCTGCTTTGCTCCTCTGATCCTCTCGAACCCTGTGTGGATTTTTTTTAAAAGAGGCTTATGGCATCCTAATATTTTTAGGACGCCGTAGGGTAAGAATATGGCGTCCTAAAATTTTTAGGACTCCGAAAAGTCTCACCTTTTTATGCCCCCTACATAAAAGGACGTAAAATAATTTTTAAAAAAGGACATTAAAACCCTTTTCTGTAGTAGTGGCGCGCGCACACACACATGCACACACATACATGCATACATTGTTCTTTTGTCCTATAGGAAGTTAGTCCAAGTTTTTAAACTTCCTTGTCGTACGAAATTGCATTGACTAGAAATTTAAAAGGAGACTTCACCATATTCTATGGAAATCTCACTATGGGAAATTCTAAAATTACAACCTCCCTTTAATTACAAGGAAAGAACAATTTTATCCCTCTCTTGAATTAAGATAACTCCTAACAAAATCACTCAATAAATTACTTATAGAAGGAGAGATGGAAGATTGTTGGTGTTGTGTAATGGAAAAGAAAGGAGAGGCTTTATTTATAGCGTCCCACCTCTTCCTTCTCTTAAGATTTGGGACTAACGTACACACCATGGGATCGCTCGCTTGGCATTGGGCAACTATTGAAGCAATACTTTTGATATTTCATATAAATAGGGATAACTGAATTAAATAAAAAAGGTTTTCTCTCGAAAAAGGGTGGTAGTAGTACTAAATTGGGCTAAGGTGCAGATTTGCTCCCAAAGTTTTTGCTGAGGAGCAGTGTTAACCTAAAAAGGGTTGAAAGTGAGCTAGAGTTGCCATCTCGAGCAATCAAAAAGAATAGATGAATGACTGATTAACACAATGGTTAAGTGTGTTTGAATAATAAAAGGATGGGAAACTTAGAAGAAACGCTAAGTTGATAATTTTATAAATAATTAATAACATTATTTGGATTACATTATAATAGTATAAATTTTTAAAAAAATTAAATAGGCTATATGATAATAGGCCTAAATCTAAGTCTAGCCTATTTACTAAATACGTTAGGCTGGTATGTAGGCTAGGCTATAAGCTCCTGTTAGGGGTCTAGCCTATTTCTAACCCTACTACTTTCTTCAGTCCAAAATATAAGTCACCTTCTAAAATGATTATTTGGTCCATAATATAAGTTACTTAGGGATTGATTAATGCTTATTTGTCAGTTTTGCCCTTGTAATAAGGTTATAAATGGAAAAAAAATTAATTTAAGGTATATTTAATAAGTTAATTATTCTTTCTTTATTCTGGTAAGGTGGTTGAAATATATTTATTTTTTAGACTGAAGGAAGTATATCCTTATTTGTTGCATCATTGTTAAAATTTACCATAAATTCTTCAAGACACCTAGGGAACATGGGATAAGGAATAATTAGGATTCAATTAGATACCAATAAGTATATTCATCCATTGAAATTATGATTTATTACTTAGTTTCTTTTGATAATGATTAGAATTGGATTTAGGATTTTTTTATTATTTTAATATTTCTAGAAGCTCCTTAAGGGTTTTCAGTTGTGAGAAGCTTGTAGGGCTGAGTATGGAACCCATAACCCGGTGAGCCCGCCCACAACCCAATGCAATTGGGCCATTTTGAGCCCACCCAAAAAAGCCTATAACGGGTTGGATTAAAACCCGCTTATTTAATACTTAAATGGGCGGGCTATGGGCGCACCTTCGGGCTGCCCAAACCCGCCCATTTAGTTATATATATATATATATATATATATATTAACTATATGGACACTTGGATAATAATACGCCACATTGCCATGAAATACCCATTCCCCATTTAACCATTTCCCCACTTGGAGTTTGAACATCAAAATTATGTTATGATAACACTTGTATAAATTTAGATTCTTTTGTGTGAATTATGATTATTGAATTTTGAAGATTCATATTTCAGAATTTAGAATGATAAATTTGAGTGAATACTTAATACTTATATATATTTTTCTCCAAAAAAAAATAAACTTGTCAAATGTAAATGGGTTACCCAAAACCAGTCGCCCGCCCATTTATATGTTAACCCATTCAACATGGGTTAGAATAAGTTGAGATACGGGTATGAGCTAACCAATACACATTTAAAGTTAAATGGGCGGGCTATGGGTTTAGGCATGGACTGCCCAACCCGCCCATTGCTCTGCCCTTGAAGCTTGTTGAATGAATTATAGTTAGGGCTAAAACTTTACTTAAAACAAAAACCAGATCAGTGGTATATGATGGAGTATTTAAAACCAGAGAGTAAGATGCATGCCAAATTTCTTGCAGAAGATTCAACATATATGTTGGGGGAATGGTCCGTGATTACAAGTTCCAATGTGAAGTCAATGGTTTGGAAAAAGAATATGGCAGAGTCGTCATTGGGGATGGGGTTTAGTTATTTAATGCCACCCTCCTTAATTAGGCCACAAACATATGCTGGAAAAAACTTCCAATTTCAGAAACCTTGTTCAATCCGAAAAACCATAACTATAGTTTGACCCAAATAGCACAGACTCTTCATTGAAAGGGGAAAAAAAGAAAAAAACAAAAACAAAAAGCACAGACTCTTCCCATTCATTGCCTGCGAAAGTCACTTTCTCAAATTAATTCCCTTAGGTCGCGTTTGGCACACAGAACTATTTTGATAGAAAGAAAGGGAAGAGTATGGGGTGGGAAGGAATGGAAAATTTATAGTCACTAGCGCATTAGTATGCGAAGAAAAAAGGGAAAATGAAAAAATAAAGATAAAAAAAATGTGAAATGACGAGTTTATCCTCATCAGTGGACAAGATAAATCTAAATCAGTAAATAATCATAGATCCAAAGAAAATAATCATCCATATCAAAATAATCCAAATCATATCCATGTACGATCCCAAAAAAATCTCCATATCAAATCTATAATTTGAGACAAATGTAAGATCAGAATTTGTAATGAGATTTTTTTGGAGAGAAAAAGAAAAAGTAAAGAAAGATAGAAGAAAGACCTTGAACGTCCTTGAGAGAGAGAGAGAGAGAGAAAATCAAAGAGTGACGGTGAAGAGAGAAATCGGAGAGAGATGGTCAAAAGAGGGATTGAAGTTTCGACCAAAAAAAAAAAAAAAAAAAAAAAAAAAGAGGGATTGAAGAGGACAGGGCAACGATGAAGAGAGAGAGCATTTATATAATAAATTTAATTAATGAGGTAACTTATATGCAGAAACAAAAAACACTCCATTTCAGCCTTATAAATAGGACCAAAAGAGTACTATTCAATCAATATTACTCCCCATAGTTCTTAGAACCAACCTTGTGGATTAAGGAATGGCAGCTAAGTCATTAAAGTTAATCTTAAATTGATATACTTTTCTAATTTTACCCCCATTTAAATGATGTGAATTAACTTTTTTTCAACTTTTAACTTCAATTAATATCAACAGTAAAGCAGAAAAGACATAATTAATGTAGTGATTAGTGCCTTATATTTGGGAATAAAAATTGCTTCTATAGTTGGTACTCCCTCTATCCCTTGTTATAAGCTTCACATAACCTATTAGTGTTAATCAATAAAATAATTAAAATAGTTAAAGACAATAAATATGTATTATTATTTTTTAACTATAACCTTATGTGTAGGAAAAGATAAGTGAGAGCATAGGCGGACTCACATACAAGAGAAGAGGGGGCAAGTGCCCCCTTGAATTGGGGAATTGAGATTTTATTTTTTTTAAAACTAGTTTGTGTTTGAATGATTAAATTAAGTGCCCACCCTTAATACATCAAGACTGCACTTCATAATCGGATAAGAGATGAATGGTTGAATGATTGTTTAGTGCCTTATATTGAAAAAGATGTATTTGATAGTATTGATAATAAGACAATTATGATGGAATTCTAAAATAAGGCCTAGAAGGATGACATTATAATTATTTTTATTGTAATATACTTTTGTTATTAAAATATATGTACTTAAACTTATTGAGTGCCCACCCTTCATTGTAATTTATGTAGCTACATTTCTAACAACACTTAGCCTTTCTTTTTTAAATGGTGGGTTTGTAAAATAATTGCCTCTCTTATCACATCATCAATGTTCACTTGATTTCATAAATATTTTTTTGATATTTTTTATTTTTTATATTCTTTTTTTAATGCATTTAAAACTTTCCTAAAAAAAAAAAAAAAAAAATTTGGGGGCAACCCTAGCCACTGGTGCCCCCTTGATTAATTTTCTGGATCCGCCATTGAATGAGAGAGAATAAATACAATAAACAAAGTCAACAAAGGGTAATATAATGAATTATATCCAAGAAGCTTAAGATTGTGAAATTATTGATATTTTTAATAGGGACAATGTTCAAAACAATATAATTAATATCTTACTGGGTGGCTTATAATAAAGATAATATATTGCTTCGAGAAGGTTCCTGGTAATAAGGGTTAGAGAGTGTATAACAGAAAAATTTTAGGAGCGGTTTGATTATAAGATATATACTTAAAGGATCTTTGAAATTTTAACTAACTTGTTTTTTCATTACCATCATTATTATTGACATGTTATATAACTGACTTGTTGTATTAAAAAAGTCTCTGAGGTTTCTCTCAAAGCTGCAGCCTTCAACTACGTTTCTCCTCTTCACTCTCTCTCTCTCTTTCTCTCTTCCTTAATCTTCGTGTGCCCTCTCTTCCTTTTTCCATTGGTTGTAGCAATTCATTGATCAAAATCCCATTGAGGTTGGTGTTTTTATAATTAAAAAAAAACACACTCATATATGAAAAATAACCTGAGTTGTTGGATTGTTTAAGATATTTAACATTTTGATAGAGTGAAAACTATTTTGTATATATTTTGATTGAATTTGGTTTGAGCTTCCAATGACTATATAAAAATTTGTTATTTTGATTAAATTGGGTGATTAATGTGAGTTTGTTGCTGGTTTAATGTGAATCATTTTGAAGTGATTGTTGATGATTTTATGTTGCATTAATTTGACAGAGCCCTTGCAGTTCTTTAGGGTCAAATCCAACTATTTACATAAACAAAAAAAATTAGTAAATGCAACACTCAGGTCGTTCTCTTTTGGGAGCCTTCATTGAGCTGTTAACTAAATGTCTATAAATGCAATAAAAATGAAGTTTGTTTGAAAAATCGTTTTCAACTATGATCCAACCAAATTGTTATATATCATTTTGGTGTATTTTTGGGGTTATTTAATATGTACTCAACACTCAGGTCGTTCTCTTTTGCGAGCCTTTATTTTGATGTGTGAGGACGCTGGTTCCAAAGGTGGGTAGAGTGTTATATTCTACATTAGTTGTGGAGAGGAACGTCAAACACATTATAAAGGTCTAGATACTTCCCCCTCTTGATGTGTTTTAAAGTTGTGAGGAGTGCACCAAGAATGAGGGGCTTGAATGTTATAATTGGTATAAGAGCTAGGCTCGTGTTAATGTGTACCAAATTAGGATCCTAGGCCCAAAAATGGATGATGGAGTGTTTTGTCCTCGCCATGCAAGCTATTTTTACAACATCTTTGTCGGTAGAGGGGACGTCCTTCTTTTTCTTTTCTTTTTTTTGTTTTTTTTTTGTTTTTGAGCTTTAGTGATGGTGTTCTTTGTTATGGTTCGGATTCACATTTTTGGAGGAAGAGTTTTGTTCATGGTCGCTGCTGCTATATGTTTTACCTTAGAGGACCATTCTTGGTTTGTTTGATGGTAGCGAATCCAAAATGCTAGTGTTTGTCATAGTTTGATTGGTGGGTGGTCGACGTCACCAAATTTGCTTGCATGGAGAAACAAAAGTATTCTTTAGGACATCATTTGTTTTCTTTCTTCTGATCTTGGGTTTTCTCTGTCATTTACCTCAAGTTGGAGCAATTGTGTAGTTGATAACTTTGCAGCTTATATTTATAAGAAGGTGTGTCATATAGAGTGGGTTTTGAACCAACATCTTCTTTTATGTCACTTCTACCTTGGATATTCAAGAAGTTGGTATAGTCACTGACACTACTTTTATTCCCACCTCTTCAGTGGTGATTAGTTTTCCTTACATTTACATTTGGTTTGTTTTGTTTTATCTGTTAGTACAGTTTTCTCGTTCGGTTTGTTTTCCTTTAGTGTAGTAGTCATGCTTTGATGTACATTTTGATATAAGTATTAATATAAATACCTTTTGAGGGGAAAAACTATAGGTAATGCAAAATTTACTTTATAAATTTATGGGTTTAAACAATTTTTAGTCTCTCAAGTTTATTCTTTATATTGGTTTTAGTCTCTTATGTTTCAAATTATATATATGTTTTGGTCCCTCAAGTTTCATTCTATATTGGCCTATATAATTTAATAAAAGCCTAGACTATTTTACTCCTCGAGGGACCAAATCTCAGAGTCTGAAAGTTTTAAGACTAAAATCAAAATGGGAGTAAATTTAAAGGATAGAAAATTACATTAACCAGTTTCCGTTTCGGCTTTCTCTACCTTTGGCTACCTTGGGCTTTCTCTACCCTGGGACAACAAGGGACCAGGCTAGAACCAGGAACAAACTAGCTCCCTGGTCACTTTCTTTTTTTTTTTCTTTTTTTTTTTTTTTTTTTTTTTTTTTTTTTTTTTTTTTTTTTTTTTTTTTTTCATGATAACTCCCTGGTCACTTGTAGCCCAATCCTTAACCAAAACAAAACCTGCCCATTCTTTTCATGATCCCTACGTGTCACCTCTCCTTTCGTATACTAATCCCAATATTCATTGCTCTATGAGCTCCCTCGATTCCTGGATCCCATCTAGAAAACTTCCACACTCTCACACATACCACGCGCTACAGACTTGCTCTCTCCAATCGACATCCCTTGTAGTCTTTCCCAGCGTTTAGGCCCCAGTCCATACTCTCGAACCGGTTTTCTTACGATATTTAAAGCCCAAAATCATAAAAATCGAGACAAACAAAATAAAGCCTCTTCAGGCTTTCCATATTAAGTATTCCAAAACTTCATTATCATTCATAGAAATAAAAGCTTCTGTCACTTGGGACCTTCTAGAAGAGAGATTGGAAAACTCCTCCTCCTCTTCTTCAACAACTTCTTCGACCAAGTCCAACATTTTTTTCTGTAAGTTTCAGCTTCTGAGGCATATATGTCCTACTGATTTAGATTTCTGCTTCTTCTTTTTTTTTTTCGTGAGTGTTTCTGAATAAGTTATTTAGATTCCTTCTGGGATGGGGTTTTTCTTGGTATATGAATTTCTTGGGTGAATATATCATTGTAGCTTTACTGATTTGTTGTTGTGGTTGATCTGAAAGGGCGAAGCCCTAGTAATTAAGAGAATTAATGGGGAGAGGGAAGATTGTGATTAAGAGGATTGAGCATTCAACAAGCAGGCAAGTGACTTTCTCAAAGACAAGAAATGGATTGCTCAAGAAAGCAAGGGAGCTTTCGATCCTCTGCGACGCACAGGTTGACGCTATCGTGTTCTCCAGCACCGGCAGGCTCTATGAATATGGAAGCTTCAGGTATGAGTGTTTATAATATTATATATATATACACAACTTGTCCCTAATTAGTTTGCTTTTCTTTGTTCTATCAGAAACTAGATCAGCATTTTCCTTGATCGGCTTTTGATCTGAATAATAATATCCTTTTTGCTTCTTCTTCTTCTTCTTTCTTAACTTTTAGTGGGAGAAACTATGTTTTTTCTTGATAACATGGCCAATTATATTATATAAAATGGGGAGAAACTATCTTGAATCTGATATTATATTCTGTCATACTGTGGTTATTGTTAGAAGAAATTAAAACCATTGAGACACTGTGAGCTTGTAATTGGTGTTTAATTAGTTGTATGTTTGGCTAGTATTAGCTCCGGTTCTTAATATAATATCTTATTTATAAAGTAAATTGCGCTATGAATGGTATCTTCTATTATGAACTGGAGGTAGTATTAGTTTAATTTTCTCTTCTTAAATATAGTACGCTTAATGGATATTGAAATTTCCATCCATGCATGGGTGCTTTTGCGTGGTGCTATTTTTCCTGAATCACAATCTCTGATGAATATGTGTTATGAATTCCAGGTTTAATTTGGTATGAATATATAAGAAATTCTTCTTCCATATCCTTTTAGCTGAGATCTTTCTTCTTCTTTGCATTCTTTAATTTCTTCTAACCTTTAGTTTTTTTTTCCTTTTCTGCTTTGCTCTTTTGTGGGTCACTCTTAATTCGAGTCAATAATCTTAGTATTCGTACTTAAATGTACAATCGAAATCCCTGTCTAGATTGCTGAATTAATTACTCACTGGATTAACAGTTACACACTTTATAAAGTTCACGTATATTCATACACACAGACACACACATATAAAGGACGCTAGGCAGTGAATTCTACGGAAAGGAATCTTTAAATTAAAGTACTCTAAGAATTCTCTCTAGAGTTTTTGTTCTAAAGCTCTTCTTCTAAAGTTCGAAAAGAAGAAAGTGTAACACAAAAATTGAAGCAAGTTTAGGGCCTAGCCATCACCTTTTTTTCTGGTCTTTAGAGCTGGAGTGCTGGACAAGAATTGAAAATAGTTGGTGATGTGATAGGTTGGTCCAAGTTAGGAGGATTGATTAAAGCTGAAGTAATTGAATTTTTAGAGTTAATTCATTAGCATGTTATTATTTTTTTCCGACAAGGGTAATTATGTGTTAACTCATGTAACTTAAAATACAACATCATATATTATTTGAGTTTGTCTAAACTCTGGGTAATCAAATGATTTGAAATAAAAACATCATCACTGTGATGAAGCTTCTGTTGTCAGATTTTCAATAAGATTATAATAATATAGAGAAACATTTTTTTTTAAAAAAAATAAAGATATAATGAAGATTTATTCTGCCCCTACAAAAGATTATAAGAGTATTAACCTTTCTTAAATATAAGTAATTAACTAAGGGATACCATTGAAGTAAGAGGATAGAAAAGGAAGCCCTGCTGTAATGATTATTCTTACGTTAATCTCAAGACAAATATTTTGAAAAATAAGATTTAATTATGCGAACTTCTTGTCCCCAGTTAGATTTATAATTGTACATTAGAATATTATGCATATAACTCGTATATGCTGATGTCTGTGAGTGACCAAAATTTTATTTAGGGCTAGCATCCACATTACAAATATATTTGTTATATCATGAATTCGATTTACACTACCACAAAAATCTAATACCTCACTCTCACTCTCACTCTTTGTAATTTCCCAACCTCCCAAATGTTTTTTTTCCTTTTTTTCTTTTTTTAATTTTGATCATAAATAATCTATATTATTACAAAAATATAATACCTCACTCTCACTAGATTTTTACATTGTAAATAATGCACACTTTTATAGTACTTTAATTTGAAAAATCGTAAAAATATTAAAAAAAAGCATCATTTTCCCATAAGATATCAAAATATCACTTATTTTATGTAAAATAATCTAGTGATCTAAAGAAATAAAATATTTGGCCAAGTGCGACATTACAAAGGGTATTAGATCGGAGAGTATTAAAGGGTGGGGCATTAGAGGCCCCTTGCTGTAGAAAAAGGACTTTCGGCAGTGATTCATATAAAGTTTGACTTCCAATCAAACTTGGTCGCGGTTGAAAGTTTGACAAAGAGTTAATTAATAACCATGTAAAAAGGGTGCGGAAACTTCATAACACAACTGATGTTATTATTTGGTTACATTATTAGATTAAGCAAAAAACGAGAAGCCTTTAATTTGTTTCTCATTTTACTAATTGACTATAAACTGTTGGTTTATGGCAGCATGAGATCCATTATAGAGCGCTACAACAAACTAAAAGTGGAACACCATCTTCATCAGCATATCAATCCGGAGTCGGAAGTCAAGGTACTACTATTTCTACTACACTTGTTATCCAATAAACTAGTCTAAAGGACTTACTTCAACATATTATAGCCATTAATTGTTCCTCTGGTCTTTAATATAAGATATATTTAAAGAGTTAATCTTAGTTCTAAATATAAGACAGTTTTTATTATTGTCAATTTTTTAGTTTCTCTTTTTATCTATGTTAGTCTCCTATCTCTCTTCTCTTTTCTTCCTTCTTCATAACCTGTTCATAATACACATGCCCCTAAAATCCTTTTCATCTTATTCCTCTTATTGTTCCTGATTCTATATTTCTCCTTATGACAAACTTATTTACCTAGTTGATTTAAAGAATTTAGAATCTCCAACTAAGTTCTCTACACATGCTACCAAACTGCAAAATATTTTTTACAAACTAATGCACAAGTTTACTTTCCATACAACAAGGTTTCTTGTTCACTACATTAGTGGTCCAAACACATCTCCATATTAGAACACTAAACCAACAAAAGAAAAGAAAATCAAACTAAATTGTTGGAGGTTGATATGTTGGCACAGGCATCTTCTTTGGGAGATTAGGTAAAGGAGTTTCAAAATTCAGAATCTGAATCACTGTCGTGATAGAGGGCCTGGATGAGGAATCTGGATGAGCACACCAAATGCCTATAACAACTATAATTGTTGCATTTGCTGCTCACCAAATTCTCCAATAATTTTGGGTCTGCTACTTCAATTAACTTTCCTGTTCCATATAGCTACTCCACTAAAACTACAATATCCAATCCACATGGACACATAACAGTTGTTTTTGTTACACCCCCAATACAAGTCGATGGTCCAGGACTCCGGTCAATCGATGAATGAAGTCCCAGGTGAAGGCGTGGCCTTGACGCCTTCACAAGTGGCGGGTAGTGTGATATCTCTTATTTATTAAATCCAGCTGTCACACTTTTCCAATAATATTACCAATCAGAGCAATATAGCGCAACATAGTGGTAAAATAGTTTGGATGTAGTATACTGATAATAAATTACAAACTTTGGTTAAAATATAATTACATAAGAATCTCTACAACAATTCCTCGAATATTCTAGAACTAGTCTGACACCTTCATATGCTAATATCCGCCTGGGAACTATATCCAATAAACTGTACAACATACAGGTAGCAACAGAGGCTGGAATCCCAAAGGTACCAAAGTAACCGTTAATCTCATATCCAAAGTATATACAGAGTATGTAAGAAAAACCATAAACATAAATCATACAGCATTCAGTAGGTCGAACACAGCGAGGCACAAAGCCTAAACCGGAACGAGCAGTCACACATAACATGTACTGCTCAATAAGGCACATAACCATGTCAGGGGTCGAACACAGCGGGTTTCGGTATCCAAGCGCTTGGAAACACAATAACACCGAATGCATACACTATTATGGTAAAACATACATACAAAGCATATGAGATTAAGGTTACTTACCTGCAATAACTGATCGAATAACAAACTCCTGGCTACTAAATATGAATGATAGACCTAAAGTAATACAATATAAATGGTATCATCATCAACATAATTTTCCCTCTTAAAGTATATAATTATACAGCTTATGTGAAGGATCTTTCATCATTTGAAACTCATTATTTGTCTTTGTTAATGAGTATTTCTTCATTGGTCACTTTTCCTTAATTTTCGCATAAGGCCCAGAAATTTCCAGAAATTTGACCCAACTTCAAAAATTCATAACTAATTGTAGAAAAATCCGATTGGGGTGTTCCAAAAATCTACATAACTCTTGACATGTCTATTTTTGACTAAAAATACTTGCCAAGGCCAGGGACACATAATTTATTCCCAGTTTCTGAAAATTCCCTTGTTGGTTTTTCAGCTCCTCTATTTGCATATATTCATACTTTATGCTTTCAAAATTGTGCCCTATACTCTTTCTCATACAAAATTCCATTTTAAACACATTTAAACCATCAAAACCACCAAAATATAATCATATCACTGAGTTCTAGCTATTGACCAAAATTTCCTTAAACTTTTGCAATATTACAAGTTAAAGAAGAGAACTTACTTGCTCAAAGTTCTAACTTCTTTGCCACTTCTCATTGATTTCCTTTGTGATTGTAGCTAGAACTCTTCTCTTGAAATTCTCCTTGCTGGTGATTCTCACAACACTCTTCTATCTCTCTTTTCTTTAGTGTGGATGGTGCCTCTTGCTTGCCAAAAATGAGGAGAGTGAAGTCTTATTTATAGAGGTTAAGGTACCAAGAATATTCCCTTGTGTTTTTACTATTTGCCCTTTAGTCGCCTCTTGAAATCTCTAGAAAATCAGATTTTTCCTCCTCTTCCTCCATGAACATGCCACATGTCTCATTTTTGGTCCAAAAATATCTCCCAATCACATGCCAATTGTTATGGTTAAGAACCTTTACTTAATGGATAAGATAATTAGGTGGCATAAATTAGCAATAAAATATGCACATGTGTCCCTTATCCTTTCTTCTTTAAATTGCATGTTGCCACCTTAGTAGCTCAGGTGTCCCCTTAATTAATTAATTAATTATGCATATGTGTCCTCAACTTTTCTCCTTTAAATATTATTTTGCCACATGGGTGCTCAGGTGTCCCTTGTATAATTGTCTACCTTCCATGTGTCTACTTAGGCGTTCCTTCCATGATCATTCACCTTTCCATGTGTCTCCTTCACAATAATAATCCTTTATTAGCCAATTAGATGGAAACAAATATCATTTGCCTTATGTTTAATGAAAATTCCAAATATCTCAATAATATAATATTAATTAGCTTCATATAATACTTAACATGAAAATCCTGTCACAAGCAAATTCTCAGATTGCTAGGTCCAAAATTCAGAATATTACAATTTCATTCTCATCATTTAGGTCAATGTGTTTTCTACCACTAGCAATCTCTAATACGACAACTCCAAAGCTGTAAATATCATATTCTTTACTAGCCTTGCCTTTTATGAAATATTCAGCGGCAACATAACCCTAGGTCCCGGCTATAGCCGAGGTTCGCAACCCTTTTTCATGATCTATTAGCCTGGCTAAGCCTAAATCACCAATCTTTGCATTGAAACCTGAATCTAACATATTATTACTTGATTTAATGTCTCTGTGAAGCACGCATTGCTCCCATTCTTCATGTAGGTACAATAAAGCCGAAGCCAAATCCAGAGTGATGTGACACCTCACTTGCCATGTCAAGAAGCTCTTTCCATCGTATAAATGTGAATCTAAGCTACCATTTGGCATGTATATTCTTTTATCCCTTGTTTGACTCTCAAAATATCTTCTTTATAGCGACAATTGTGTATGGATCTTTCATGAAACCTTTGTAAATTAAACTCCACCAGAACCACCAGCCCTAGATTGTTTTCTTCTGAGAAGTTAATTGTTGCAGTTACCAACTCATCATGGCAAAACTTCTTTGGGCCACTGCACCTTTGTAATTCTTCATCCATGTTCAGATCGCAAATTGACTCTTCTTCAACTACAAATTTTCTTATCTCTTTGCCCTATGAATATAATTAAAGGAGTAAATCCTCTAATAGTGGTAATGTAGTTGGTCATTGCATAAGCTGCTATATATAGGCTGCGTCCATCCTCTTCATGACCATCCTCTCTTCAATACTTTGTTGATAGGTTTGTATAGCGCAATGTTGCTTCATGAAACTAAACACCATGAGGATATGCCTTTTAATTGAGCAGTTGTACAACTTCAAGAGATATGTTATTTCATCATCCATAAATGGCCCTCTCCACCACTTCAATCCTACACAAATTCATTGTCTTTATCTTGGAGTACACAAGGGATATAGGCAAATTATCACTTTATAAAAAATAGTCGTGATCTTGGCTTGAGAGTTGTGGGTAAAAATCAAACTCATGGGTCTTTATTATAACCTGAAGGAATTCGCCAGACCCAGTTTGTATCTAAAGTTTGGAATAGGTAGAGCAAATTAAGTGCAGAAAGCCATGCCCACCAACAATGATATAGCCCTAAAATTGTGAAAAATCAGTCACTTTATTTTCTTTCCCTTCTTATTATTGACGACCATTGCGGGTCATTTATTATATAATTTTAAATTTTTAAATGCAGATTAACTAACAAAAATGAATTACCTGTAATTACTGTTTGGTTTATAATAACTTTTTTTTTTTTTTATAAACAAAAGTTTAGGCGGGGGTAGTCACCGGTACCCCACCAGGACCAGGGCATGCCTCCAGGCTCAAAGAGCACTTACAAAGGTATTTAAAGATCGCCCACCAATGAGACCCTCACATCGAGCAGCGGGTATCGAACCTCCTCCCTTTTAGGGTGAAGGTCGACGCCTTAGTCAACTGTGACAATCCTCATTGGCTGGTTTATAATAACTTTATACTAAGGGATTTGAACCGAGAAGGCTCTGTGTATGTGCGTATGTGTGTCATGTGTTAGAATTCTTGCCTTCTTCCTTACAATTGCATTGCTCTTTATTTGACATTATATTTATAAGTTATTATATTTATTTGATATATATCTGTTTTTAACACTTGATTTTTTTGGCAGAGAGAAGTGATAGTATTCAGGCAACAACTGCAACATTTGCAAGAATGCCACAGGTATATGTTAAATTGGAAATCAATTAAAAAAGGATTATAAACGTAAACAATTTGATATTTATTTGTTTAATCCAAAATTATATCCTTTAGAAAGTATATGATTTCCTTTTGGCAAACATGTAAGAAATTAATGGGTGAAGAACTTTCTGGTTTGGGCATTAACGAACTGAAAAATTTGGAAAAATCAACTAGATATGAGTTTGAAGGGTTTCCAAATAAAAAAAATGTATGATAGATTATTTTAGACCGTTAGTATTCTTCAGTTAATTTTACATGTCACACCACTTTTACATTACAGGAATTAGTGATATTATCTTATAAATTGATTAAAGCTTTGTTTATTTTATTTGCAGAATCAAATTTTATCTAATGTGATTGAAGAGCTGCAAAAAAAGGTGCAAAATAATTTATTTTTTATTTTTTTATAATTTGGTCGTTCCATGTTAGAAAGGTTTTACCATAAATTGTAGCCAACTCATTGATATACTATTGCAGGGAAATCAAATTCATCAAGAAAATGTACGACTTTATAAAAGGATCACCCTCATTACTAAAGAAAGTATAGAACTACAGAAGGTAAATTCGCAAAAAACATTAATTCATTCATATAACTGATCTTGTCTCATATGCATAATGCATGTTAAATAATTAAATAATTAAATAAAATCCTTTAAGTGACAACTTTCAGCAGGACAAATAAGTCTCTGCAAAAAGTCTACCTTTAGGGATTTTTAGGGGTGACCTTAAATGTCACCACTGAAAGTCTTCCCTTTGTGACTCATAAAGTCACCATTAAAACGTAGAAAAGTCATCATTGAAACTTTCAACAACGATCACCGGGGGAGTGACTTTTTTATGACGACAAAGTCGTTGCTGAAAATTTCCAATGGCAACTTTTACATGCTGCTGCTGAAATATTTCATTGGTGACTTACATTTAATGTGGAAAGTCTTTTTTTTTTTTTTTTTTTTCAGTGAAACAACAATTAAGCACAAAAGAGGGGAGTGGATAATCATTAAAATGACACAGTTTATTAAGGTTATCATTAAAAACATAAATTGAGGATTTATCTTAATTAGATTCATGAAGCAAGGATTATGGATGCAGAAATTGGGTATTCCGATCCTCCATACAATATCAGCAATAAATATGGTTTACAAGCTCCAAAACCATCCGTACGTAGCTGAACCAGCCACGACCCTCAATATACTGAATCACCAGCAAAAGGTATGGAACTAAGGTATATATATCGCTTCAAACAGATCATATATTTATACATATAATAGTTTGAATGTGTTTATGTACTTTGTTCAGTTTTAAAAATATAAACTAACACCCAAAATTCTGACAGACTACAGCTGCCCTAGCAATAATTAACTCTTTGACAACCAAAGAATAAATGTGGAAGACAGCACGCTGCCAACAACTTTCTCGTAGAAAGATGAAGTTTTCTGTGAGCGAGATATTTCACTTCAACAGGTTAGAACCAGAAAAGCATCAATTCTGACATGGTATGAGATGTTTCATCTTTAATCAATTATGTAAGGTCAGACATGTATTATTGGATGCCGTTGAAAATTTATATATAATTTAAGAACTTGCACTACTCTTAATGAATAGTGCGGCTCATTTATGGTTCATATAATGAAAGTAGATTTATATTATAAAAAAAACTTGATTTTTTCAAAGGCATTTTCCTATTGGAGGTAATCTTACTTGAGACACTATTGAAAATTAAATATGGGCAATTCTTCCAAATTTGAATTTGAACATTGGTTATTAGACCTTAGGGTGGTAGACCAATGAGCATTTTGGAGGTGCCTCTCCCAACAAGGCTTTAAACCTTGGTTCACCATGTTTTGAGAAACTAGCATCTTCCACTAAACTTAGTTCCATGGTTGACCAATGAGCATATTGTTAGTGGGGTAAGTGTCCCATGCACAACATAGGCCCAATAGGCTCCATCGGCTCAAAGGGCATTTCTCATTTAGCCCAATTTCTATTGGGTTGGCCTTGTCTTGACCTAACAGATACTAGGCTGTATTGGGCTCATCAAACAAACTACGTTGTTTTTATCCCCCATCAAGCTATTATATTGAGTTCTACACACCAAATCATATTTTAGTATACTAACTAGATCTTTAGCAATTTCAAAATTACTTTTCACAAAAAATTAAGTAAATTAACTCATTGATTAGGGATGAATAGTGATTAGAGGTGGGATGTAGTTAGGCCTAGCCAGCTCCTATTTGCTAAACCATGATGGGCCAATATAAGATGTGCCATTTCCTTATGGGATACAAATTGTCAAGCCTATCCCTTATTATCTATCATCACTCTTGATATTTCTGTCACTTAAATCAGGTGAAAGTGTGATAAATTATATATACTTGACTGGGTTTTGAAACCAAATTCTCATAGGAATGATACTTTTCTTATAACTTTATTATGTAACCAAACTCATGCACTTGCAAAGAAAACAACCATTAATGGTCTGTTTGGTGGTAGGGAAATGAAGGGGAAGGGAGGGGAGAATCTTTATGAGTTGAATTTAAAAAAATATAAAATAAAATATTGGAGAAGTGGGTTATAATGTTTTAATAAAGATAAGATGTAAAATAAAAGAATAAGAAAGTTTAATTAAAAATCTTCAACCCCACTTCTCTAATTATTATTTTTATTTTTTTAAATTCAATTCATAAAAAGTTTTCCTCTCCTCCCCTTCCAAATCCCTCATACCAAACAAGCATCTATAGCTTATTGATAAAATAGCGCAAAATAATATATAAGATAATGCCCAACAAGGGCATAATTCATAACTGTCTAACATGGGTAGATTAGCCAACCGTGTATCTTAATATCTTAATATGTAAGATAACTATCAAGGTTTGACCATACCAATAACTACATGTTGGCCATTAATAACTACAATATATTACTATTGATCATAACATGTTAGTGATTATCCACTCTTTCGCCAAGTTTACAATTATGTCATAGGTTTAATAAAGTTATTGTTTACAGGACTCACTTCAACATATTAGGCATTAATTAGTCCCGCAGTCTTTAATATAAAATATATTTGAGAAGTTAATCTTAATCCTAAATATAAGATGTAGTTTTTCTTTTTGTCAATCTTTTTAGTTTCTCTTTTTATCTCGGTCTGTCTCCTATCTCTTTCTCTCTTTTCTTCCTTCTTAATAAACTGTTCATAATACACATGCCCCTAAATCCTTTTCATCTTATTCCTCTTATTCTTCCTGATTCTATATTTCTCCTTATGGCAAACTTATTTACCTAGTTGATAGCAAGAATTCAGAATCTACAATTAAGTTCTCTACACATGCTACCAAACTGCAACAATTCTTTTACAAACTAATGCACAAGTTTACTTTCCATACAACAAGGTTTCTTGTTCACTACAACATTAACGCTCCTAACACATGTCCACATTAGAACATTAAACCAACAAAAGAAAAGAAAATCAAACTAAATTGTTGGAGGTTGATATGTTGGCCCAGGTATCTTCTTTGGGAGATTAGGTAAAGGAGCTTCAAAATTCAGAATCTGAATCACTATCCTGATAGAGGGCCTGGATGAGGAATCTGGATGAGCACACCAAATGCCTAGAACAACTATAATTGTTTCATTTGCTGCTTATCAAATGCTCCAATAATTTTGGGTCTGCTACTTCAATCAACTTTCCGGTTCCATATAACTCCCAAGACTCCACTACTATTGTTTCATTCTCATCATTTAGGTCAATGGGTTGTCTTCCACTAGCAATCTCTAACATGACAACTCCAAAGCTGTAAATATCATATTCTTTACTAGCCATGCCTTTTATGAAATAGTCAGCGGCAACCCCGCTATAGCTGTGGTTCGCAACCCATTCTCATGATCTACTAGCCTGGCTAAGCCAAAATCACCAAGCTTTGCATTGAAACCTGAATCTAACATAATGTTACTTGTTTTGATGTCTCTGAGAAGCACACATTGCTCCCATTCTTCATGTAGGTACAATAAAGCCAAAGCCAAATCCAGAGTGATGTGACACCTCACTTGCCATGTCAAGAAGCTCTTTCCATGGTATAAATGTGAATCTAAGCTACCATTTGTCTTGTATTCATATATAAGTAGGAAATCATTCTTCTTATGGCAGCAACCGATGAGTTGTACCAGATTCCTCTGCCTTAGTTGGCTAATGATCTTCACTTCAGTTGTATATTCTTTTATCCCTTGTTTTGACTCTCAAAATATCTTCTTTATAGCAACATTTGTGTACAGATCTTTCAAGAAACCTCTGTAAAATTAAAAATTAGAAAGTATGTTGTCCACCAGAACCACCATGATTTTTAAAGCCTGAACAAGAGAATATTTAAGGTAGATTATGAAAAATCATTTAATTAAGTGTTTATGGCTAATATTAGCATAAAGTGTGCTTGCTAATCAATTAGAAAAGATTAAGAAAAACTGGTGAGATTAAGAACATGAAAACCCTAGATCCTAAAAGATTGCTAATCATGGGATTAAGGCTCTAATTAAGCTTCTAGCTAATTTAGATAAATAAAATAATAATAATAATAATAATAAAGGGAAGAGAAAAACCAAAATTTGAGTGTGAAAAGGGTTGTGGGTTTTTCAAAGATAATATCATGATATTTTGTTAATTAAATAATAATATAATTAAGATATTTGTGGAAGAACCCGGTTGGATAAATGAGAACCGATAGAGATTAAATCCTATCTAGAAAACCATGAACTAAGTTTCTTGGATTGAACCTCATTTAACATAACATAGCGTCGGTCGGGAGGACCGAGGATCAAGGAGAAAGGCAAGCGGCACGCATGGACTCAAGAAGACTTTCTTTTGTTATTTACTTCGAAAACACTCGGTATAACTTACATCACATCGTAATCAGCCACTTTATGGCATTTTGAATATAAATATCGCTTACTCAATCGCCCCGATGCTCTTACTCGATTTCAAAAAATACTACTTTTGAAAATGGGATGTGACACACCAGCGCAAGCTTGTTTTCTTCTGAGAAGTTATTTGTTGCAGTTACCAACTCATCATGGCAAAACTTCTTTGGGCCACTGCACCTTTGGAATTCTTCATCCATGATCATATCACAAAATGACTCTTCTTCATTCCGTTATTTTCTTATGGCCAATGACTGCTCTTTTCCTCCAGTTTTTCGACACTTCCTCAGTAAGAAGCAGATCAATCCTAAGTAACTCACAGCCATACATAACCCAACTTCCAGATATTTTGTCAGTTTTGGGCTGATTGTTTTGTTTGGGGTTACTGATGGTATTTTGATACCCTCATCAGAACTCGAACGAAACGACCACGACCTCAGGGTAAGGTTTCTGTTAATTATCTGCTGTTGCAGCTGAATAACCAACAATAACCCACTCTGGTAAGCATTTTCTTAGATCAATCCTAGGAGAAATATACTGTTCTGTAGAGCCCTAATGATTTTCTCTCTGCGTGGAAAACAAACACTTAAACGGAGAGAAGCTGATCTATACTTAATAATACAGTCATGGTAGTATCTCCGATTATATAACCAATGTGCAAGTACAGTAGAGTTCATTGAGTTAAAATTCATACCCAAATGTGCATAATTTGGGTCCATGAATTGTTTTAATTGTCAAACTCCACTACTGCCATAAAAGAATGTTGAGTTGAGTTCAATACTTAATCACCATCCACAAGACCAATTAGTGTGTTTAGATTAGCTTTTGGAAAATAGCTTTTATGAATTACGAGGTAAAAATATGAGAGGAGTTTTGTCTCGGCTTGAAGAAAAGGGCTTCTGAAACCACGGTTTCAGAGTTACCTAACCCCTCAACAAGACCACCTTGTTCTTTAGTTTCCTTTGGAACTGGGAAATTTGGGTCTGCCAAGAATAATGCCATACCATCCCCAAGTTGACTAGGATGTTCTCTATACATTACAAAGGAGAATTTGGTGGTGAAATTGTGATTTTTCTTTTGGTGTAATCCCAAAGCCGCAACCGTTGGAAACTTGTGATCCGTGCTGCCCTGTAATGTTTGAATTCTCTGTTTACAGGATCCACCCCGATTTTGATCGTAGAATCTTGAACATAAGCTTTTCCATCAAGTTTCACATCTCCTTCATTAAAGCCAGAGTATTCCAAACTCTGTTTACAGGATCCACCCCGATAATGGCTCTTGTTGTAAAAAGGAGAATAACAAGAATCAGCCCAGCAGACATATTTGGGAAGAGTTTGGATTCAAATGAATTTACATTTTTCTTGTTGGTCTGTCAATTCCCGGATGAATGGCTCTACAATTGAAACTGCCTATCCTATTGATTCATTCAAAGTTTCATATTTTGTTCTGTATGTACTACTTTTTTCGTTTTCTTTTCAATGCCATTTGAGTTTTCATTCTACCTTGGAAGATCCTTCATAGCTCAGCCTTGTTGTAAAACAACACACTACAGAGAGGCATAATCTTCAATAAGATTTGTTCGTCGGTACTAGTCTGGTCCTATTGTTGTTCTCACTTTGTTTGATGATGATTTTGATTATCTTATTGGTAACTGTTTATTCGGCCTTTTGCTTTGTTAACTAGACTTCGGATTTTTATGGTTGTCTTGACCAAATGATAACTTCCTCTTTGTTTTGTTTCCTTTCTTTCTTAGTTGTAATATTTTATACAACAGCTAGACATTTTGTTCAATGTCCCTTTTTTTGTCGACAATCGGAACCTGAGAATATTCAATGACCCGTTACCGGTACCTTTATTTTTTAAAGTCAGATCTATAATTATGAAAATACAGATCTATAATTATAAGAAATTGAAAATATATATATGTTACTTTGTTGATATTACAACTTCCATTTATAAAATATTACGAACCCATTAAATTTTTTTTCTTTTTTTCTTTTCCCAACTGATCGTTAAATTTCCTTCCCTGCGTATAGGTGAAACAAAGGGGCTTCGTTTGCTCATAATAATTTTTTTGTATGAAAAAATAATGACAACTTGTTTTATGATGCTTTATCAATTATAGAAAAAGTATATATATTTTTTCCCATCGACGTTACCCTTTGGAGTTGATGAAGTTTATAAAGAAGAGCAACAATTCAACCCCTAACTCTCCTAATTGGTCAAGATCAATGGGCAAAATTGCTATGTTTTTAAACTTACAAGGGCAAAAATGAGACCCAAAAAACTTCTAGGTGACTAGTGCTTCCTCCTTAGGCTAAACTTCCATAGCGAAAATGATAATTAACCCAAACTTTTAAAGTAACTTGCAAATAACTCCATGATCAATTCACATTTTGACAAGCATTCCTCCCTAACTCTCTAAATCAGGGTACCAAAAAAAAATTAGTGTAAATAATTTTTATGTTATTAATCTGTCGATTAGTACATTATATCTCTAAAATTTTGATTTTGCAAATTACATTCGTAAATCGAGTGTAGATAAATTTCATAAATTTTATTAGAGAAAATGACTTTAAGGATCCTATAAAACCATTTATTATATTCAAGAATCTCAAATTTTCGGAATT
The DNA here is from genome assembly GCA_019022655.1 of Acacia acuminata. Classification (NCBI taxonomy): domain Eukaryota; kingdom Viridiplantae; phylum Streptophyta; class Magnoliopsida; order Fabales; family Fabaceae; genus Acacia; species Acacia acuminata. The sequence goes on along the minus strand of JAFJYI010000100.1, from coordinate 2,371,373 downwards.
CTAACAAAAGATCACTTTTCTTAGTTGTAATTAAAATGTTACATCGTATACAACTCTTACAAATTTTGGATCAATTGGATATAACTACTTCTTTGACATTTCAAAATATAAATTTAACCCCCAACCTTTTTTATTATTATAATCTCCTTGTTGTTAACTCACTGTTATCTTTTTAGTGGAAATTGACACATCTGATTAGTAGATAACATATGACATCCTAGGTAAATTATAGTTTTATAAAGCTCCCTTGAATTTTGACCAATTATAAATAGCCTCTTGACATTCTAAAATTTAAATTTAACATTATTAAAGTTTTACTTTTTAATAGTGAACCATTTACTGTTACTTTTATCATCTTAATAAATTCATTGAGTTTTACTATTTCTTTAGTCCTATTTATAGACAAGAGAGAACATAATTTATTTGTCTTATTTATAAATCAATTCATATAATTATTCATGTAATTACTATTTACCATTTATTTATTTTTGTGCTGAATTTGTTGCTGTGGTTAAAATCATTGTTTAAAAAGGCCTTGTAACCATCTAGACCTTTTTTCTTTTTGCCGACACGGTTTAAAAAATATAACTGGTGGAATTTTTAAAAATATATGTACAATTTTGAACCTTTTACTTTTTCTCGTCTCTCTTAAGACCACACGTGATCTCCTCCCCAACTTCTTCAAGTGCAATAACTTCTTCATCTTCATTTAACGTCTTCCTTGACACTAGTTATCTTCTCCGTGCTCATCTCCTCAGTGAATCTTTTTCTTTGTGCTTATTGTCTTCTTTGTACTTGTTGGCTTCTAGATACATGCTTGTCACGTCCGAATCCGTGCTCTTCATATCTAGATCGCACTATCTCAAGCTCTCATTGAGTCGTCACCAGATCTATGCTCATTTGCGCATTTTTGTTGTAAGATAATGCATCAAATCCCTTTTTCTTTTTGTTTTAATTTTATCGAATATATTATTGTTATCTAAATCTACAAACTTGAATGTATCGTCTAATATAATATTTTATACTCTTCTACTATTTTTATTGTTACATTGTTTGTTGTGATTTTATCAAATATGTTTTTTTGATTTTTTTTTTCAAATTTATCTTCTTCTATTTTATTGAGATATGGATTTTATCATAAGATCTCATAAAGTCATAGCTTTTTTCTGCGATTTTATGATATCTTATCCATATCTCAAAATCTCCAAGAAGCTATTGGTCAATGTGATAAGTAGCTTCGCCCCCATAAAGAGGACAACACAAATTTAAATCTCGGAAAGCATACTTGTTGAAAGAGATGAAAAAACTTTGCATTCTAAGCCTCGATAGGCGAAACTTTCATATTATCAAAAATTAATATCTCAAAATTGCTTTTTCCCGGAAGCTGCAAATACAAAATTTAAAAAAAAATAAAAATAAATCACAAAAGTTTTCAAATTTGCTTCTTCACAGCGATTTTGAACTTTGGATTTTTCTTTTTTCTTGTTCTTTTATTTTTAGATAGGTTGTCTGTTATCCGATTTAGGCACTTTCTGCATCCTCGATATAAGGCCTAACCTAAATCCAGTCTAAGAAGTCAATTTTAATCTGTCTAAAATGTTATTTTGCTAGTACTAAATAGATATTAAATAGGGATAAAGTTGAAAAGTTATTAAATTCTAATGTATAGTTAACAAAATAAGGTGTTTTCTTAATTCATCCGAAACACGTTAGAAGACTTATAAATAGGACCACAAACATATCATTTATCAATTAAACAACGGTAGGTGATAGAAGGTACAAAACAATTTAAATGCAAGAAGATCAATTCTCAATCAGAAGTACTATTCTACAAGTCAAGGGAAAGAGGGCCCATTTGGCATGACAGATTCATAGCCCATTGGAGGGGTTAGAAAAAATGATAATAATGGACCTGTGTCATGATTTCTTCTCGATAACTCGTTTGTTTAATGGACGAAAATGAAACACTGAACCATAGTGGGGAAAGAAATAAAAACTCGCAATTTTCTTTATTGCTTTGTCCCCAATAGAATTTACTCTTAAAAAATTGAGCTGGAGAAGATGTTGCGAGTAACAATTTTCTTCCTCATGATATCCCATGTGTTTTCCTTAACCTTTAACTTCACTAGTTTCCAGGACGATGATAAAATATTGTTCGCATATTTCACTATCAAATTTACCTTTCTCATTGATTCACAGAACAGAAGTGATTCTGGAGATGGCATGGCCTTTTTCTTAGCTGCTACGGATTCAAAGCTTCCTGATATTCCAAAACTGGCAGTTGGTTCTATGGGTCTGATTATTGGTGGTCAAGAAATGATTCTTCATTCAACAGATCATCCCTTTGTAGCTGTTGAGTTTGATAGCTTTCCCAATGTTGAAGATTATGAAGGCTCGGATCCTCCCTATGTACATGTGGGTGTCAATATCAATTCTATTAAATCTGTTATTAATGTTACGTGGGATGCTGATATCACAGGAGGTAGAACAAATGAGGCTTTCATAAGCTATAATGCAAGTACACATAATTTAAGCATATCCTTCACTAATGGTTTTGATCCTTCTAACAACAGTACTTTGTGGCAACATCTTCATCAAATAGTTGACCTACGAAAGTACCTGCTCCAATGGGTTATTTTTGGTTTCTCAGCTGCCACAGGACAATACTTTGCAACACGAAAGATCAGTACATGAAGTTTCTACTCAGAGGAGCTCTCAAATGTTGGTCCCAACCCTAGTCAAACAAATAGAAATGCCACAGCACTTGCAATATGATAAGTATATATATTCTATAATCAAATAGGTGTATATTCTATGGTATAATGAGTTGGATTTATTAATATTTTATACCTATTTAATTATCTTTTATATATTTATCTATCTTTTAATTAAATATAGGATAAATGATATTATAATAGAAAATCTATTGATATCTTATTTTATTTTGTAGAGAGAAGAAAATATAGGAGATATTATGTGATCTAAGAGAGAAGAAAATATAGGAAAGGGAATAAACATGGGCAACAAATTAAATTGAAAAGGATATAATGTAATATAATATATATTATATTATATTCTAATATAATATATTGTTATATTATATCAAATAGGCCACGGTAGATAGAAAGAAAAGCATATCCGAAACAAACGCGAGGAGTGATATATAAAAAGAGACGCAAGGCCGAATAAAAAAAAGAAGACGCAGAGAACAGCAAAGACATAGACGCTGAGGAGCAACATGTATAGACATGAACGGATGAGCACAACACTAAGGGATTCTTTGAGAGTCTTGATTTCTCTTTTCTTTTCCTTCCTTTCTTGAATCTGGATTTTATTTCTTTCATGGATTTTATTATAGCGATGTGTGACTGATTTCTTTTCAACCTGGAGAACCTATGAATTTGTTTGGGTTGTAGATATTATTCCCACGGATTAGTTTGCTTAATTTTATTTCAGTTTATTTAATATTGTTTTATTTCTTATTTCTTATTCATTGGCCATCATTGAGCATGTTTTGGGGATTTAGGGTTGAACTTGGAAAATAAAATCTTAAATTGACTTTAGATTAAATAATGTAGAATTAGGTTTTAATCTAATTTGCATCTAGGATAGGCATATACCTAGAAGCTCCACATAATCAAATTAGAGAGCTCGATCTAAAATGCATCTTAGTTAGTTATGTGAGACATTACATAATTAATTAAGGTAGGTATATAAATGGACCAGAAGACATTAATACTCTAGATTTGCTGACTATATTAAGTCAAAATTAATTTAGTGGAGATAAAATCTAAGAAACAAACAAGGGATTAGTGATTCTAGGTTGCTCGTTTGGTTATTGTGGTAGTTAGTTTATTTTAATTTTAGTTTTAATTTCTTTTCTCTTAATTAAATTTAATTTGTTTTGTTCAACTTAAATGAGAGTGTAAAATTAATGCTTAATTGAAGTTTGTGATACTAAGTTTTCATGAGAATGATACTTTTCTTATCACTTTGTTACTTGATATGGTTGTATACTTGCGGAGTTATAGGCTATAAAGTTTTGCCCTATCACAATAGGATTGGGGGTTAGAGACTTAGAGGGTTGGTTTTAATTTGTGGGGTGGTATTGTTTGTCTTGTGGAAGAACAAAAAGAAAATGGAATATGATGAGTCTGATGAGAACATAAGTGATGATTTTAAAAGAGGAACAGGGCCGAAATAGTACCCATATATATGCTGAGCTGGCAAGTGCTACAAATTATTTCAAGGATGAGCAAAAGCTTGGACAGGGAAGATTTGGGGGTGTCTATAGAGGTTTTCTCAAAGATTCAAACTCTTATGTTGCCTTTAAGAGAATATCAGGATTCTAAACAAGGAAAAAGGAGTTTGCCTCAGAAGTAAGAATTATCAGTCAACCAAGGCATCGGAAGTTGGTGCAACTAGTCGGTTGGTGCCATGAAAGGAAAAATAAATATTGTTAGTTTATGAGTATATGCCAAATGGAAGTTTAGATTCTTATCTCTTCAAGGACAAAAGGTTGCTGACATGGTCAATTAGATTTAATATAGCTCAAGACTTAGACACTGCGTTATTGTACCTCCATGAAGGATGGGAACAATGTGTGGTTCATAGAGACATAAAAGCAAGCAACATCATGCTGGACTATAACTTCAATGCAAAACTTGGAGATTTTGGATTACCACGGCTTGTGAACCACGCAAAAGGAGCACAAACTACATCTTTAGCAGGAACTATGGGCTATATGGCTCCTGAATGAGTCATTAATGGAAGGGCTACTAAAGAATCAGATGTATACAGCTTTGGAGTCTGGCTCTTGAGATAGCTGGTGGAAGAAAACCAATCAACCTTGAGGCTCCAGAGAACGAAATAAACATAGTGAAATGGGTATGGGATCTCTATGGAAGCGGCAGAATTATGGAAATAGTTGATCCAACCATACAAGGAGATTTTGACCACGATCAAGTTGAATGCCTCATGATTGTTGAGGCTTTGATGTGCTCATCCTGATCAAAATCGTAGGCCTTCAATAAGGCAAGTAATTACTATGCCGAACTCTGAAGCTTCATTTCCTAGTCCTCCTTCACGTTATCCTATACCCACATATAATGAACCTCCTATGTCATCGTCATTTTCAATTCTATCCAGCACCAATGCTGTAAAGCTAAGTCATAACGAGAACATTAGCTTTAGTTCCAACACAAACTCTTCTGATTTCACTACAACTTCAGATGATAAGTTTCACCAAGTGTATCACTTTTGCACTCCCGCAAAAATTAATTATGGCTACTGTTTGTTTGTGCTTATTACTGATCAATATTCCCAATGTTTTATTCTCATTTCAATAATGTTGCTGTTGGGAATTTAGCTTTTTGAGTAATGAAATTTCCTTCTCTCATTTTGTAAGAAACCAAAGTTATGTCATAGTATTATTTATTTGTGTTGGAAACAGACTTTTCGCTTGCGGGATAAAACTACATATATTTTATCCTCCCAAACCCTACATGATGGGATCACCCTTTATTTTTCATTTGTGCTGATACCACTTGGAAGTTGCTTAAGTTGCAAATGGGATATGATGTCATAGAATTTTTTATTAAAGAACATAATTAATAAAAGAAGAAGATAAGTCCCCACGGAGTAGCATAATGCATAAATCAACTCAAGTCACTGAAAAAGTGGTTTTCAAATTTTTCATAAAAAATAGTCAATTCCCTTGCAATATGTAGCCTATACTTAAACACGTAATCATTATCATAGAAGACTATTGGTGGAAAATGAACAAAAAAATCAATTATACTACTCCAAAAAAAGTCCATTTAACTAGTTCTTAATTACGAAATTTATATTATTATTATTATTATTATTATTATTTTCAAGTCACATATCTACAATTAAAATTTAACTTAAAACTACTCTGAAAACATTTGGGGACAATGACCAAAAGGAGGAGCATCAGTCACATCATTATTCTAAACTAATATCGTTTGAAACAATTATGAGGCATTCGTGGAGCATTCCTGAAGCAATACTTCGAAAATGAACTCGAGTAATGAAACAATTAAGATGCGTGTTGGCTTGTGAGAAAACCCTTTTAGGCTACTCAAAGCCCACGAAAGAAGTTTTTGGTTAAAAGTTATATGGTATGAGAAATCCCTTGAGTATTTTCAATAGAACCAGATGTAAGCACTATAAGCATTGATATTCAACTAATATAAATTCTAAATGTTGCTTTGTAGGCTTTTTAAGTTAGCTGCGCCAGTGGCTTATGGTTGATTCATTCATATATACTAGCTCCTCCAGTTATTAATATAAGAGCTATATAACTTATTTGCAAATATTATGAACATTATTTCTGTTAGTTATTTGTTACAAATGTGTGTTAATTTACTTAAAATACCATTTTTAATCATGTGCATTACAAAGTGGATTTATGCCTTATATATAGGACCAAAGTAAATATATTGTCTAGCTCTCATATTTAGGATCAACTTGTTGAGTAAATATGTACTCATTCCATTTCAAATATAACCCATGTTCTGTAAAATTCTAGATTTCAATATATGACTCTAGTCCTTATTATAAGTCCACTATTAGAAGTAATTTTTTGTTCTAAATATACATCCACTTAGAGAATATTAATTATTGTTTTTCAATTATACCTTTATTCGATTGGAAAGAGAGAAAGAGAATAGAGGTGAGAATTATTTGAAAGGCCGGGTAGAGAAAATTTAAATAAGGGTAAATTTGGAAAATTCTATCAATTTAGAGCATATTTAATTACTTAATTGTTATTCTTTGTTATGTGAAAATTAGATAAGATGAATTGATAATAAGGATAAAATCAATGGCATTAGGCAGTCAAAAGCACCCAAGAGAGTTAAAGGTGAAAATTTTGTGATTTTCAAATGCCAAACTTATTTTTTTAATTGATGAACTGTGTTATGGTTAAAAGAAGGCTTCCTTTCTCCAATTCAAATATAAGTCACTTTAACTAATTCACTAAAACTAAAAATGACAGTTGAGTCATTAAATCTTTTTGAACTGTAAATATTTTCAACTTTAACCATATTAAATGAGGTTTTGAAGGAGAAAAAAATTATAATAAGTTATATTTAAGCATTAATTATAAGCGTAAAATTAACAAATAAGTATTAATTTCTCTCCATGTGACTTATATTATGGACCAAAAATTCTTTTCAAAGTGACTTATAATATGAATAGGAGGAAGGGAGTATATCTAAAAAGAAAATAGTATACAGATATAGTCACATACTAACACAAACACATGTACAAGTGAAACTCATGTAAAAGAATATTCTTTCTTTTTTTTTTTTTTTTTTTTTTGAGAACTAAAAGTTGAGATCCTCGTCGTTGAAGTTACAAGTGACTAAGGACAACAAAAAATATTAATAATGCGTGAGAGTTGAGAGTGCACTAAAAATAAAGTATAAAAATGCTTTTTGAACAGTTGAAGCGTAAAGAAAAGTTCAAGTAATCAAGAACAAGTGATGTCCCTCTTTCTTAGGATCTCTGAAAAAGGAAGCAAATCCGGGCAGCAAATGTACTCGGAACAGGAAATCACATTCATCAGAGATCCTCGTACTGTAAAGCAATAGGGAATTCAAGCTCATTATTATTTAATTAATTAATCTCCATCAACAATATCTTTTGACAACGATTTCTAAGAGTATCGAAATTCGAAGTCTATTTATATCCAACTCAGATTGCACCATTCGAACGATTACTTACATGTGCTGAAGATTTCGTTTAGACAAAATAGAAGAAAAGTCCCCAATTAAAAATTTGATTGGTGAGTTTGTCAAAAAAAAAAAAAAAAAAAAAAAAAAAAAAAGGTAAGAAGAATCTAATAAATTTTTATACACAGAATGCATTGGTATTTAGAAATTTTGTATGCACAAAGCGCATGTACTTGTATTTAGGTTCTTCTAATAAAATTATCAATGGGATAATTTTCCACAATTTTTCCTTTTGTTTTTTCCTTTCATAATAACTTGAAGTTTTATAAGTGAGGTCATGACAATGATCTTAATTTTATACTTCAGATTAGTAATTTAATCTGATCTTCATTACTAAAAAAGTTTCTTAGATTTCATTTGTTTCTTCTTTTTTTCGTTTTTTTTTTTTTTGATGAATACTCCTCTGTTTCTTTTTTTATATATTGCTTTAATTAAATATAGCACTCATCCCTCCGCGCATACAAGTCTGTCCATGTCTAACATTTACAAATCAAACTTTTTTAGGCTGCGTTAAAAACAAAGAAAATTACCCAAATCATAAGTAAGAAATAAATAAAAATAGGCCCCAAAATGTTTATATTTACAAATCAAAGTTGCATATTTATAAGTTGAGTTATGCCATTTACAAATCAAACTTTTGTATTTGATCAAAGGTATATTCTCTTTCAAAGCTTATAGCATAAAGGGAGCGAATTTCCTAGGATTTGAATTTGTATCCTTTTTCTTACAAGGATGATATAGCTTACCGCACCAGCTAACAACTTTTTTTGGTATTTACAAATCAAATTAACAATTTATGTCTACAAGGTAAGCTCCCATATTTGCAATTACATCAATACTCCCTCCAGTTCAAAATATAACATTAAAATAACTAAATCAAACAATTTGAAAAGTTGATTAAAATTGGTTAAAAAAAATAAAAAAATGTAACTTGCTTTCCTAAAACAGCCTTATTTATGGAGAGGATGGGTGGGAGAGAGAAAGAGTGAAAAAAAGACATGAGAGAGAATGAGTGGAAATAAAGAGATGAGAGAGACATATAATTAATTAGGAGTAAAATTAAAAAGAATAAATAAATTATAAGACAAAATCAAACTGCAGTTTATATAAAAGGCCAGAACCCCACAAATTTGAAGCCTGTGTTTTGAACCAAAGGGAGTATTTAACAGTTGTTTACAATTTTGACTTGTAAATGACGTTGCGCAATACCTATGTTGTTGTTTATGTTGTTTGAAATAACCAAGTTATTAAACATGGACTAAACCTTAAGGAAAATAATGTGATGAGTTGAGCCATGATGTGATTGCTTTAGAAAATCGAGTGAATACATCAACAATGCTAGTGATATCAATTGAATAAGTAATGCTTATAAAAACAAAACAAAAAATTAAAATTTTATGGATTTGTTAGGTCTCTTTTTTATACCACGCGTGAGGATTAAGCATAAGTTATTTTATAAATGAAAAATTACTAAAAGTTTTAAGGAAGGAATGTAATTATTAAAAAAAGAAAAAAAAAAGTCTCACAACAAGTGAGCAACGTGCAATAACGAGTTCTAGTATTAGAAATAATAACAGGTCCATAGTATTTACTTATTATTGACACTTTTTTTTTTAATAATTACGTGACTTTCTTTCTTGGTATTTTGTAGTGATTCTCCTTTTTTCATACTTCCCCCCCCCCCCCCCCGTCCTTTAGTATATAAGGTACCTTCCAAATTATAAGGTGCCAACTCAAAATTTATCAAATGTTGTAGTAGTTATAAAAATGTCTTAAGGATTAGATATATAGTAGTAGTTATGACAGGTTGTCACATATTTAGACCTCTAATGGTCATACTTTCTTTTTTATTCCACCAATTAATAAAGAAAAAGTCTCTTAAAAATATTTGCAGGAGTAATGTTTACATAATTATTATTTGTAGTCACCTATTTTTCTTTAGCACTTAAAGAAGGAAACCCTAGTTGTGACAATGATTGTAGAAAGAATTCTAAATAAAGTACTAAACCTAATAATTCGAAAAAACAATATCACAAACCTGCATTACCTATTTCACACTGGATCCTAATTTTTATATTTATATTGTAGTTAACTATTGCGAACACAATCAAATAACAAATGTACCATTAATAACAAAAAAAATATTATAGCAAAAACATCGCTGGACAAAAAACCTAACTACCCATTTTCTGAAATCCCTAATATACAAACCTAATACAATAAATCCATCAACACAAAAATGTAAAGGAAGGGATAAGATTGGAAAATAAATTTTAGGATAGAACATGAAAACCTTAGAAAAAAAATGAGTATTTAAGAAATGAAAATATTGATAAATAAAAAAATCGATATAACAAATTATGTGCTAAGATTTGAATGAAGCTAAGATTTGAATGAAACTTCAATAGTTTTACTGTGAGCACAAAAAACAAGTTTTGGTGCCCGTGCATTGCATGAGGAAGTTCATATATATGTGATGTCTCAATTAAGTTATATGAAGCAGCTATACATGTGGGCAGTTGTATATGTCTTTGTTTTATTTTACTCAGTTGTATTTTTCCATAAGAGTATAGAACATTAAGAGAGAAACTGAATTTTATAAAGACTATGAAATTCTTTAAATTTAAATTAATATTTTTGCACTTAAGTTCAAAAGCCTATAATGAATCACAATGCAAAAACCTATTCCAAACAAATTAGAACCAAATTAGGAATATGAAGAAAGAAATTAGAAAATAATCATCAATAAATTGTATTTGTTGATTAATGATTAATGGATCCAAACTGAATCCTCTGATATTTATTACCAATTGAATCCCCTCGCATATATTATGTTTTTTGGTAAAATAATTTTAGAAAATAATCATCAATAGATTATATTTATTGATTAATGGATCCAAACTAAATCCTCTAACTAGTACTCTTTATTATATTTTTTGGAAAAAAAATATGTAAAATTTTAAATTAGGATAACTCCTTAATTAATGGAGATAAAGTAAATTCATTTATAAAGGAATATAAAAACAAGACAGTGTTACTTAAAGAAATTAACGATTTTACTTGAAAACAAAATAGAACTTAACGGTGTTAATACAATATTATAGAACATATAAATATATATCTCTCTTAGAAATGCAGATTATTTATAAAAGTAATAGTGTGAACGAACGAATAATAAATTTCAAGAAGCTTAGGCCGAGAATCGAAAAAATAATTTAAAAAATGGCACGGAGGAGTAAAGACCAAGTTATATACTCTTATGTCAATTAAATAAGGGAGAAAAGGTACGGATTGCCAAGAACTTACAAAGAGTAACTATATAGAAAGTGTCATTTTCCCATTGTTGGAATCATAAGAATATAAGATAACGTTAAAAAATTACGCCCACAAGTTTTCGCCATGACGAATGTATCTCATCATTTGTTGATGATTGACACTTGGCTATGCTTAGTTGGAAACATGACACACAAATGTTTTTTAAAACTTTCGATTAAATAAAGAGGTTTCATTAAAATATTCGAGGGATTGATTGTTTAAGGAAACAAATCTTCGTGGGGATACAAGAACATTATCACGGGGCCTGCCCGATGTTAAAGGCAACAGTTCCAAAAGAGTCATATATTTAATTGATCATAATATAAAATTCAACGAATTGGCAAGGCAGGTTTAAAAAATTAACATGGTAAGCTTAATTATTATAATGTTTTTTATCGACTAAGTGAAAGTGAACCCTATGGTCTAGGAATCGTAACCTACCTTTTAGACCCTGTTGAACTTTATGAAGTCTAAGGAGCATGCGGACGGTATTATAGGCTTTTATAGTAAATAATACTCCCTCGATGCCAGGGACGGAATCAGGAATTGAAATTTGGAAGGACGAAATTTATAGAATAGAATCCAAGTGTTTACAATATTATATTTCAGTTTTATAATAATTTCAATATTTTTATTTTAGTCTTTTTATCAAACTTCTAATGAGGACTAAAGTGGAAAAATGAAAATTTATTGAGGCGAAAATATAATTTCCTAAAAAATAGGTCATCTTCTATAATTTTAGGGGGCGGGGGCCACTCCTAGCACCCCAAGGCCCGTCCTTAGTCAATGCCATGTTATAAGTTTCAAATTTGTAAAATGGATGTATAATTTTTATTACCGTTTTTGAATTTCCAAATTTATCCTTAATTGAATGTATTTATTATATTTATTCCCTTTCACTTATCATCCTTATCATAAGAGGATAATTGAAAAAAAAAATAACACAATTCATTGGTAGTTTGCCCTAATATATTTATGTTTCTAGACTTTGAACCCATGTTTGGTCCGATCCTATGCTCCAACCCTATATTTAATTGGTGATTTTACACTCATCGTTTTATCGTTTTGTTGAATAAATTTTTTATCAAAAAAAAAGGCTAAGAATATTATATATATATGTATAAGACTTGAAAGTTGGTAGATCTCGAATAGATATAACTATTTAGTAGAAGCATTTTCAGTTGATTATTCGAGATTGAATTATCTAATTACATATCATAAAATTTTTAGGGTTAAGGTGCAATTTTACTAATAATTTTTTTTTTAAAGAGTGTCTGACACAAATAAGTTTTGGAAGAGACAAAAATACCAATAAATAATTTTAAAAATGTGTAAATTTATCAAAACTATTAAATTTCACCAAACGCCATTTTAGTTTTTACTCTTATAATTTAACAATCATTTGCTTAAATTTATGGGTTTTGGTGAATTTGCACCTTTTAAGTTGTTTATGAGTATTATTTCCCCTTCCAAAACTTATTTGTGTCAAACAACCCTTAGGGAGAACTTTGTTAGTAAAATTGCACATTAATCATAGTTATATATACAACATATATATATATATATATATAAAATGTAAAATATTCGGAAGGTTTGTACCTTTAACCCTATTGTTCATACTTCGGCTCCCACTATTATTTCTTATTCTAGATTTAGCTTCATGTAGCTGCAAGATGTTGTGAGTTCCGTCCGTGTCACTTAAGAAATGGAGTTTATATAAGTCCAATAGGCTTTTTCATCCATCGATGGGCTTGTTTTATATAGCATTGAGAAGCTTTAGAAGTTAGTTGGGACTAAAAAATTATGTTTGACGTGATCTTGGGAGCAACTGACTTTTTACTCATAAGCTATACTTAAAGTTTTAAAACAATTTTTCTGACATTTAACTTTTCTTCAAATTTGAACATTTTGAAATTGATTTATCAATCCATCAAGCAAACAAATTTTTATCAAACTCACTTTTTATAAAAGTTAATCCAAACATAAATCACATCATATTAATTAATTAAATTTTACCTAATCTTAGTGTTCGAAAATAGTTTGAGATAAAAGTCACTTTTGACAATATTAATCCAAACAGGCTTAAGTTGGTACTAATAATTAATACCACATCTTTACCATACTTTTGACCCACAATTCAATAATATAACCGATATGATTCATTAAAATAAGTCAAGTATGCCCTCATCAAGACAGAGAAATAGATAAAACCCAGGAGCATATTAAGAATTTAATAGCAGACATATGAGATAAAACATCTCAACAATCTCTAGAGAAGTTAACCGAGATATTACAAGAATCAAAGGAAATAAAACAGAAAAGATTATCCGAACGAAATGTAACTATAAAGGATTTAGAAAAGTTACTAGGAAAAGAAGCAAAAGAAAAAGGAGATAAAAAGTTACTAGGTGGTCAATTAACTCAGAAACTGTCACTTAGAGTCTTATATCCATAAATCGCAATTATTATATAAAAATGGTCACATACTATAAATGTTAGCAGTTCTTTTTTATAAACCATTCTTTATGTACTTACTTCATTACGATTGTCTACGTGAGATTGTTATTAATTTTATTAAAAGTCATGGTTCTTATATACAAATGATTATGTATGTTCTTGAATAAATAATGATTGTAAGATACAAACGATTATGTATATTCCTAAATAAATAATGATTGTAAAATGAGACCATTATGTATTATGTAAGTATTATCATATATTATGATGGTTGTTTATATGAGGCTGTTAATTAATATCACAACAATGATAAATCATGGCCTCACCAAACTTGCATATATAATTGGTGTTATATTATAATTGTTATAAAAGGTATGGATTAAAGAATAGTTTGAAACTATAATGCATTTATGCCAAGCTTTTATAGTATCCACATATATGAGATTTTAAATTATAATGTATGACAGTTAATAACTATCATATATCAAAATTTATTTAGTAGTGATAATTTAATTATCTTAATGGAAAACCAGACAATTACTCAAAAAGAAATGCAAAGGTATTGTGGGTATTGCATAATGAAATTCTTCAAGAATATATTTTAATGCAAAATCCACATTATAAATTTATGGGTTTAAACAATCTTTGGTCTCTTAAGTTTGTTCTTCATTTTGGTTTTGATTTCTTACGTTTCAAACTATATATTTTGGTCTCTCAAATTTCATATTGACCTATATAATTTAATAAAAACCTAGACTATTTTATTTCTTAAAGGACTAAATCTCATATAATTTAATAAAAACCTAGACTATTTTACTTCTTAAGGGAAATAAAACGGAAAAGATTATCCTAAAAACAAACTTGAACGAACAAAAATTTCTCATTAAATTTAATAAAAAATTTTCGCCTAGACTATTTTAAAGAAACGGAGCAATGTTGCTCTTAAAAACCCTAATGTTGACCGTTAAAGAGTTTTTAAAACAGAAAAATTATCCTAAAAACAAACTTGAACGAACAAAAATTTCATTAAAAACCTTAACGTATCTCTTTTTAGGCTTTCTCTACCCTAGGACAACAGGGACTAGGCTAGAACCGTGAACACCTTAGCTCTCTGGTTCCTTGTAGTCCAATCCTTAACCAAAACAAAACCTGCCCACTATTTTCATGATCCCACGTGTCACCTCTCCATTCGTATGTTAATGCCAATATTCATTGCTCTCTGAGTTCCCTCGATTCCTGGATCCCAGTCTAGAAAACTTCCACACTCTCACACATTCCACGCGCTGCAGACTCGCTCTCTCCAATCGACATCTGTCCTTGTAGTCTTTCCCAGCGTTTAGGCCCCAATTCATACGCAAGAACCGGTTTTCTTACGATATTTAAAGCCCAAAATCATAAAAATCGAGACAAACAAAATAAAGCCTCTTCAGGCTTTCCATATAAAGTATTCCAAAACCTCATTATCATTCACAGAAATAAAAGCTTCTGTCACTTGGGACCTTCTAAAAGAGAGAGAGAGAAAAACTCCTCCTCCTCTTCTTCAGCTTCTTCTTCGACCAACTCCAACATTTTTTTTTCCTGTAAGTTTCAGCTTCTGAGGCATATATGTCCTACTGATTTAGATTTCTGCTTTTTCTTTTTGTGAGTGTTTCTGAACAAGTTATTTAGATTCCTTCTGGGATAGTTTTTTTTTTTTTTTTTTTTTTTTTTTTTTTTTTTTTTTTTTTGTGAATTTCTTGGGTGAATATATTATGCAGCTTTACTGATTTGTTGTTGTGGTTGATCTGAAAGGGCGAAGCCCTAGTAATTAAGAGAATTAATGGGGAGAGGGAAGATTGTGATTAAGAGGATTGAGGATTCAACAAGCAGGCAAGTGACTTTTTCAAAGAGAAGAAATGGATTGCTCAAGAAAGCAAGGGAGCTTTCGATCCTCTGTGACGCACAGGTTGGCGTTATCGTGTTCTCCAGCACCGGCAGGCTCTATGAATATGGAAGCTCCAGGTATGTGTGTTTTTATACACACACACACACACACACACACACACACACACACACATGACTTGTTCCTAATTAGTTTACGTTTCTTTGTTCTATCAGAAACTAGATCGGCATTTTCCCTGATGGGCTTTTGATCTGAATAATAATATCCCTATTTGCTTCTTCTTCTTTCTTATTTTTTACTGGGAGAAACTATGTTTTTTCTTGATAACATATCCAATTATATTATAAAAAATGGGGAGAAGCTATCTTGAATCTGATATTATATTCTGTCACACTGTGGTTATTGTTAGAAGAAATTAAAACCATTGAAACACTGTGAGCTCCGGTTATTAATATAAATCTTATTTGTAATATAATTTGCGCTAACAATGGTATCTTATATTAATTACTGGAGGTAGTATTAGTTTCATTTTCTCTTCTTAAATATAGTAAGCTTAATGGATATCGAAATTTCCATCATGCATGTGTGCTTTTGCGTGGTGCTATTTTTCCTGAATCACAATCTGTGATGAATATTTGTTATGAATTCCAGGTTTCATCTTGTACGAATATATAAGAAATTCTTCTTCCTTATCCTTTTAGCTGAGATCTTTCTTCTTTTTCGTGTTCTTTCTTCTAACCTTTTGTTTTTGTTTTTATTTTTTCCTTTCCTGCTTCGCTCTTTTGTCACTCTTAATTCGGTCATTAATCTCTTTGTATATATACAATCGAAATCCTTGTCTAGATTGCTGAATTAATTATTCACTGGATTAACAGTTACACACTTTATAAAGTTCAGGTATATCCACACACACACACACAGAACGTTAGGCAGTGAATTCTATGAAAAGGAATCTTTAAATTAAAGTACTCTAAGAATTCTCTCTAGAGTTTTTGTTGTGAAGCTCTTCTTCTAAAGTTCGAAAAGAAGAAAGTGTAACACAAAAACTGAAGTAAGTTTAGGGTCTAGCAATCATCTTTTTTCTTTCTTCTCCTTTCAGAGATTACACTATATATATATATATATATATAAAAAAAAAAAAAAAAATCTTAGAGATTCAGATTCTAGTTGAACTATATATATAGTTATGATGAATATTAGATTGTAGGTGCCTTTTCAATAAATAAGTAGACAGTCTCTAAGCACTGAGACTAGAAAACATAGAAAAGTTAACCATGAGATAATACTCCCTTTTGTTCTTATTATAAGACACCAACTAACAAGTGTATTTAGTCATTTTTATGATACACTTGCTTGATTCTAAAGAGCATTTTTTTTTCATGTATGCCTATAATTAATAAGGGTATTGGGTGATAGTAATAATTAATATGATCTTAGAGTTTAGTGCAATTAGTAGGAATTGGAAATTACTTAAATTTTAGGAAAAATTTAATGACTTTAACTATTTTATTAGTTTGTTAGAGTTGTTAGTTAGTGCCTTATAATAAAGATTAGAAAGAGTATATATAACGTCAAAAAATATTTTGATAAATTCTATATGTGTTCTTTGTGAACTACACACTGCAGAATATTATCCAT
This sequence comes from Acacia acuminata, assembly GCA_019022655.1. Classification (NCBI taxonomy): domain Eukaryota; kingdom Viridiplantae; phylum Streptophyta; class Magnoliopsida; order Fabales; family Fabaceae; genus Acacia; species Acacia acuminata. Next base: position 2,354,321 of record JAFJYI010000100.1, on the reverse strand, counting down.
AAAATTTCATTAAGGATTGGATTGGTATACAAATGATATGAAGCTAATTACAGGCACAAGTGCTATGACATTGCCAGACAGTTTAAAAGTCCTCAAATATATATAGTTTTTTCAAATATTTTGGTGAGTTAACATGTGCTAAATAAAATTTTGAAAAAAAGAATATTAAGTTTTGCAAATTTAAAATGTGAGTTTTAATAATACATACACAAACACATATGATAAACATTAACTTATAATTAACCAACAAATTGTTGGTTGAGGTGCTAAGGGCCCTCACCTCCATAAGGAGGAAAATAGAAGTTCGAATTTCGGGAAACACATTTATAAGGAGAGGTGAGATCCCTTTGCTCTCTAAGCCTTGAGAGGGAAACCCTTGATCTAATGAAACATTAACTTATAATTAAACAAACATATGTATAAATGTATATGCATGTATCTATGTTTTTATACACATGAAAATGCTGGTCTTTAGAGCTGGACAAGAATTGAAAATAGTTGGTGATGTGATAGGTTGGTCCAAGTTAGGAGGATTGATTACAGCTGAAGTAATTTAATTTTTAGAGTTAATTCTTTAGCATGTCATTGTTGTGCATTTCAATTTTTTTTTTTTTTTTTTTTTTTTTTTTTTTTTTTTTTTTTTTTTTTTTTTTTTTTTTTTTGACAAGGATAATTATGTGTTAACTCATGTAACTTAAAATACAACATCATATAGCATTTGAGTTTGTCTAAACTCTGGGTAATCAAATGATTTGAAATAAAAACTTAATCACTGTGATGAAGCTTCTGTTATCAGATTTTCAATAAGATTATAATAATATATAGAAACATTTTTTCAAAAAAGATAATGATATAATGAATATTTATTCTGCCCCAACAAAAGATTATAAGAGTATATTAACCCTTCTTAAATATAAGTAACTATTGGATTCCATTGCAGTAAGAGGATATGAAAAGGAACACGTGCTGTAATTATTATACTTATGTTAATCTCAAGACAAATTTTTAAAAAATAAGATTTACTTATGCGAACTTCTTGTCCCCAGTTAGATTTAGAATTGCACATTAGAATATTATGCACATAACTCCTACATGCCCATGTCTGTGAGTGACCACATTTTTCTTAGGTTGCACCTCCTTGAACTTTGCATAGCTTTGAATATTGCCAAGTATATATATTTTAGGGCTTGCATCCTCAATACAAATATATTTGTTATATCATGAATTTAATTTACACTACCAGAAAAATCTAATACCTCACTCTCACTCTTTGTAATTTCCCAACCTCCCAAACGTTTTTTATCTTTTTTTATTTGATCATTATATTCTACAAAAAAATGAGTGACATTTTAATATTTTATGGGAAAAAAGATGTAGGTTTTATTTTTTATGATTTTTCAAGTGTAAATAAATAAATAATGCACAATTTTATAGTACTTTTCTTTGAAAAATCGTAAAAAAATTCAAAACTGCATCATTCTTTCCATAAGATATCAAAATATAACTTATTTTATGTAAAATAATCTAATAATCGAAAGAAAATAAAATATTTGGCCAATTGTGACATTACAAAGGTATTAGGGGAGGCCATTAGAGGCCCCTTGCTGTAGAAAAAAGACTTTCAGCGGTGATTCATACAAAGTTTGACTTTCAATCAAACTTTTCAGTGGCAACTTCTACAGTCGCAGTTGAAAGTCTCTCTTTCAGCGGCAACTTTGGAGGTCGCAACTGAAAGTTTGACAAAGAGATTGGTAATTAATTAATTACCATGTATAAAGGGTGCGGAAACTGCATAACACAACTGATGTTATTATTTGGTTACATTATTAGATTAAGCAAAAAAGGAGAAGCCTTTAATTTGTTTTTCATTTTACTAATTGACTATATACTGTTGGTTTATGGCAGCATGAGATCCATTATAGAGCGCTACAACAAACTAAAAGTGGAACACCATCTTCATCAGCATATGAATCCTGAGTCGGAAGTCAAGGTACTACTATTTCTACTACACTTGTTATCCAATCAACTAGAATTAGTTATAGAACATAATATCATAAAGACACTATAATAAGAAACACAAGATTTATTAATTACTTGTATTTTGTGCTTGTTGAAACTTTTGGGCTTAACTACTCTGTCTGTGATTGAAAATTAATGAGGGTAGTAATAATTAATATAATATTAGAGTTTAGTGTAATATGGTTAATTGTCTTGTACCCAGTAATGGTCAAAACAAATTTGTGTTCCCAGTAGTTTTAATTGTCAAAAACAAATTTGTGTTCCCATAGCTGAACCTTTTGTGGAAACACGTTTAATTGGCTATGATTTTCAATTTTCGATTTTAATAGCCATAGGGCACGAAACCAAAGCTATTAACCGCAATTTTAACTCAATTTAAGCTCAGATTACACCCAATTTAAGAAGGAATATATATGTAAAAATGTATGACTTGAATTTAGCATATATAAAGTGAATACATAGCCACACAATTATTGTCTAATTTTGCAAAGATATGAATTCCCATGTCCCATACATATGTACATGGTCTGGTGATATTAATACTAAAAAATATGCATGTCTTTCGATATCAGCAAAGTATATATATAGTGGTAATAAGCTTTCTCAAGACCAAGATGAACATTATGACCATACATATTTCTTGTTTGAGTTCCTTACTTTTAATGATAAGGTCAAATTGCTAGCTTGTACTCAGAAAGTTGGGGCAATTATTATTTCCTGACTCTGTTGAAACGAACACTAGGTCGTTGCTGTGTGCGTGTGTGTAAACCCATATTCACTCTTAATTAGTAAGTGCATTCAATAAAACGATAAGAAAACTAAAAATTCAAATCTACTTTTACAACTAGATATATAGGAGCCTCTAAATGTTCAAAACGCCCAATGAAAGCAACTTCACTTTCATTATTAGTTAGATTTAGAATCTCCATTGAAGTATTCATAATCACTTATTAGGCAATCCACACTAATCAAAGACATAAATTCCACAACGAAACTCTTCAAAGCACACATGACTCTCTCCCACATTGTTTTCTAGGTCATCATAGTCTGCCCTAATTTTTCTAAAGTCTTGCGAAATTTCAATATTGTGAAGAGTCATTGTTGAGTCTGACCAATCAATGAATTCCTTTAATACTTCTCTGATCCCATTTATATGGTAGAAAGAGAATAAATTGTTTGGTCATATTTGTAATTAAGGCATCTCATTAAATTTTCCATATGAATGTATATTTTTGCCATTTATTTATTTTTGTATTGACTTTGTTCTCATGTAGCATAATATATATTAGATAGGGATAATGTTGAAAAGTTGTTGAATTTTATAATAAAGTTAATGAAGATTTAGTTTTTTCTTCGTCTGTGTGAAATAAGTTGGAACTGTCTTATAAATAGAACCAGATGAGTATATTTCTTTTTAGAATTGTTGGGTTAATTAAATGCACTCCAATCTTTACCTCTTTAGACATCCCATTCTTAGACATGTCCTTCAAGACATCATCAAGTATGCTAATTAAATTAATTAAAGCAGTTGCCTTTATGCTCTATAAGAGAACCATCTCGTTTTAAACCATCCAATAATCACTCAGTGTTGTCAATCTACTGATAACAATGACATCTCTGTAATGTCCTCTAGTCTTGAAGGAACTCCAACTAAAGAATGGAGACCTAGTTTCACTAATTATTCCAATAAAACTAGTTAAGGGTACTAACTTTCAAACTCACAGCTGTTGATAGGGTCTTCTCCTTCCAATGTTACCAACTCCAACTAATCTGAAATATCTACAGGTCCTTCTTGGGGAGATGGCTCTTTATAATGTCCCAATTTCCTAAATGTTTTTTTAAATCAAATATTAATCGATAATTCACTCCAAAATAGTATGAAAGATCTTTTTGTTCTGCAACAAACACGTCATTGTTGTTCTGTTCTCCACCTTCTATACACTCCCCTAGTCCTATTTATAAAACACTTCCATCATATTTCACATGGACCAAGAAAAACCTTAAATTTCATTAACTCTTCCATAAAATTTTAAAACTTTTAATTTCAACTTTGTCTCCATTTAATATACATTAAATTCTATAAGAATAAAGTCAATATAATAAAAAATATAGGGTAAAATTATACGTTTCTCTCTTTGGCCTATAAATGGGACTATAAATTTTATTATCTCCTACCCAATGAATACCACTAAAGGACTATCTCCTCTAATAGTGGTAATGTAGTTGGACATTGCATAAGCTGTTATATATAGGGCTGCGTCCATCCTCCTCATGACCATCCTCTCTTCAATATACTTCGTGGATAGGTTTCTATAGCGCAATGTTGGTTCATGAAACAAACACCATGAGGATATGCCTTTTTAGTGAACAGTTGTACAACTTCAAGAGATATATTATTTCATCATACATAAATGGCCCTCACCACCACTTCATTTCTCCTACACACAAATTCATTGTCTTTATCTTGGAGTACACAAGGGATATAGGCAAATTATCACTTTATAAAACTAGTCGTGATCTTAGCTTGAGAGTTTTGTGAGTAAAAATCAAACTCAAGGGTCTTTATTGTATCTTGAAGGAATTCACCAGACCCAGTCTGTATCTAAAGTTTGGAATAGGTAAGAGCGAATTAAATGCAGAAAGTGATCCACACCTAAAATTGTGAAAAATCAGTCACTTTATTTTCTTTCCCCTCTTATTATTGACGACCATTGCAGGTCTTTTATTATAATAATTTTAAATGCTTAAATGCAGATGAATTAACAGAGATGAATTACCTGTAATTACTGTTAGGTTTATAATAACTTTATATTAAGAGATTTGAACCGAGAAAGGTCTTCGTGCGCGTGTGTATGTGTGTCATCTGTTAGAATTCTTGCCTTCTTCCTTATAATTGCATTGCTCTTTATTTGACCTAATATTTATAAGCTATTATATTTATTTGATATATATCTGTTTTTACACTTGGTAGTTTTGGCATTTATAAGATTATATTTATTTGATATATATCTGTTTTTAACTTGTTTTGGCAGATAGCATTGAGTCAACAACTGCAACATTTGCAAGAATGCCACAGGTCTATATCTTCAATTTGTAATCAATTAAAAAAGGATTATAAACGTCAAAATTTCATATTTATTTGTTTAATCCAAAAATTATATTCTTTAGAAAGTATATGATTTCCTTTTGGCAAACAAGTAGGCAATTGATGGGTGAACAACTCTCTGGTTTGGGCATTACCGAACTGCAAAATTTGGAAAATCAACTGGAGATGAGTTTGAAGGGTGTCCGAATCAAAAAGGTTTGATAGATTATTTTAGACCATTAATATTCTTCATTTAATTTTACATGTCACACCACTTTTTCATTACTGGAATTAGTGATATTATCTTATAAATTGATAAATGATTTATTTATTGTATTTGCAGAATCAAATTTTAACTGATGATATTGAAGAGCTGCAAAAAAAGGTGCAAAATGATTTTCTGTTTCTTTAATTTGCTCGTTCCATGTTAGAAAGGTTTTACCATAAATTGTAGCCAACTCATTGATATTCTATTGCAGGGAAATCAAATTCATCAAGAAAATGTACAACTTTATAAAAGGATAAACCTCATTACTAAAGAAAATAGAGAACTACAGAAGGTAAGTTAGGAAAAAACATTAATTCATTCATAAACATTAATGCATATATGCATGTTAAAAAAAAAAAAAAAAAAAGACTTCCAGTGACAACTTTCAGCAAGACAAGAAAGTCTCTCGAAAAAGTCTACGCTTTTAGGACTTTTAGCGGTGACCTTAAATGTCAACACTAAAAGTCTTCCCTTTGTGACTCGTAGAGTCACCGCCAAAACTTAGAAAAGTCATCACTGAAACTTTCAACAACAATCACTGGGGTAGTGACTTTTTTATGAAGACAAAGTCGTTGCTGAAAATTTCCAATGGCAACTTTTACATGTTGCTGCTGAAATCTTTCAGTGGCGACTTATACATTTTACTGTGGAAAGTCAAAATATTTTTTATTTAATTTGTAGTGGAACAACAATTAAGCACAAAAGAGGGGAGTGGATAATCATTAAAATGACAGTTTATTAAGGCTATAATTAAAAACCTAAATAGAGGATTTTATCTTAATTAGATTCATGAAGCAAGGATTATGAATGAAGCAATTGGGGATTCTGATCCTCCATACAATATCAGCAATAAATATGGTTTACATGCTCCAAACCATCCGCAGCTGAACCAACCACGACCTCAATATACTGAATCACCAGCAAAAGCTATGGAACTAAGGTATATATATCGCTTCAAACGGATCATATATTTATACATATATAGTTTCAATGTGTTTGTGTATTTTGTTCAGTCTTAAAAATATAAACTAATACCCAAAATTCTGTGACAGACTACAGCTGCCCTAGCAATAATTAACTATATGACAACCTAAGAACAATTGTGAGAGACAGCATGCTGCCAACAACTTTCTCGTAAGATGAAGTTCTCTGTGAGGGAGATATTTCATTTCAACAAGTTAGAACCAGAAAAGCATCACTTACATGGTATGAAATGTTTCATCTTAAATCATTTATGTAAGGTCAGACATGTATTATTGGATGTCGTTGTAAATTTATATATAATGTAAGAAATTGTACTACTCTTAATGAATAGTGCGGCTCATCAATTGGGCTTCATATAATGAAAGTAGTTTTATATTATACAAAAAACTTTATTCACAAGCATATTCCTATTTGAGGTAATCATGCTTGAGACATTGTCGAAAACTAAATTCTTCCATATTTGAATTCAAACATTGTTTTGCTATGTTATGAGAGATTAACCCTTATGGTAGACCAATGAGCATTTTATGGTGCCTTTCTCAAGGGAAGTTCAAACTTTGGTTTGTGAGATATTAGCCCATTCCGTTGAACTCAACCCCCATTAGTGACCAATGAGCATAATGTTAGTGGGGTAAGTGTCCTTTGGACTACACTGGCCCAATAGGCTCCATGGGCTCAAGGGGGATGTCTCATTTAACCCAATTTATAATGGGTGTTGGCCTTGTCTTGACCCAAAAGATACTAGGCTGTCTTGGGCTCACGCTACTAACTAGATTGTTTTTATCCCCCATGAAGCTATTATATTGAGTTCTACACAGACCAAATCATGTTTTAGCACATCAACCAAAAAATTAAGTAATTTAATTCATTAATTATGGATGAATAGTGATTAGAGGTGGGAAGTAGTTTGGCCTAGCAAGCTCTTATTGGCTAAGCTAATAAGCCTAACCCTTATTATATATCATCACTCTTGATATTTGTGTCACTTGAATTATGTGAAAGTGTGATAACTTATGTATACTTTATTGGGTTTTGAAACCAAATTCTCATTGGAATTATGCTTTTCTTATCACTTTATTACATATCACAACTCATGCACTTGCAAAGCAAACAACCATTAATGATGTGTTTGGTAGGAGGGAAATGAAGAGGAAGGGATGGGAGGAAAATTTTATGAGTTGAATTTTTTTAAAAATGGAGAAGTGGGGTTATAATGTTTTAATAAGATAAGATGTGAAATAAAATAATTAATTAAAACCTTCAAACCCACTTCTCTAAACTTTTTAAAATTCATTTCATAAAAAGTTTCTCTTCCCCTGCCTCCCCTCCCTCAAAATTAAAAACAACCTTTAAAGCTTATTGATAAAATAGCTAATATACAAACCAAAAGTGTCTTGGTTTTTGCTCTAAACTTTTTTTAAAATTCATTTTTTGTAATAAATAAAAATTCTTTTGCCTCTAAGTTTAAAACTTAGACTCCAAAAGGATGACTTTGGAGTCTAAGTATAAAACTTAGACTCCAAAAGTCATGTGTGGGGCCCGCGAGAGACACTTTTGGAGTCTAAGTTTTAGACTTAGAGTTCAAAAATCATGCTTTTGGAGTCTAAGTTTAAAACTTAGACTCCAAAAGTCCGCCTCCTTCACAACACAACTTTTCTTCAAAATTCATTTCATAACAAACAACCTTTAAAGCTTATTGATAAAAATAGCGCAAAATAATATACAAGTTAACGCCTTGTTATTTTTCAAAAACACAAACTAAGTTCATGTTCCTAAAGTTTCAAAAGATGATAGATCTGTGTTTTGTTTATTGCCAACATGGGCAAATTTCTCAAATCTGCCAACCATGTATCTTAATATATAAGATAACTATCAAGGTTTGACCATACGAATAACTACATGTTGGCCATTAATAACTACAATATAGTAATATTGATCATAACATGTTAGTGATTATCACTCTTTCACAAAGTTTACAATTATGTCATAGGTTTATGAAAGTATTGAGTAGAGGACTTACTTCAACAGATTAACCATTAACTATTCTTATTCTTAATATAAGATATATTTGAAGATTAATCTTAGTCCTAAATATAACACATAATTTTTTTTCCCTCTCAATCATTTCGTAATTTAGAAAATACATACCATACTAATTAACTCAACTAACTTCATCAATCTAATTAAATTATATAAATATGTCCTATATTAAGGGCTGAAGAAGTATAGTGTAATTGTATTTGATCATAATAGATTATAGATTACCCACTGTTTTCACCAAATTTATAATTTTGTTACAAGTATATATAACAAAGTTCTAGTATGATGGATTGACTACAATACATTAGTTACTAATTGCAGTCGAATTGATATTGACCACGACATATTAGAGATTATCCACTCTTTTCACCTTTGTGAATTTGTTACAAATTTAAAAAATTTCTTATGTTAAAGATTAACTAAAACACGTTAACCACTACTAAAAAATTATCTGTAACAATCAAGATAGTCTTCTGTTTGCCAATTATTTTAATTCATGTAAATAATTGAACATGGGCAAGTTGGCCAAGAACTTACAAATTAAAAGAGTAATTATAAAAAGTCGTTTTCTATTGTTGTAATAATAAGATAATATTAATAAATTTTAGGGCAACACTTTCTCAACATGACCAATGCATCCCTTCTTTTCTTGAGATGATTGACACTTGGCTAAATTTAATTAGAAACTTTATAAATAAAATGTTAAATCTGTTTTCTCTATTCTTTTAATTAAAATATTTGAGGGTTTTGATTATTTTAAGGAAATACATCTTGGTCAAGAAATGTACAAGAACAATGTCACGGACTCACGTGGACTGCACCAATCGCAGCCAATAAATCCAAAAGTGTGATATATTAAAGGGTTGAGGTAGAAATCTATCTTAGAAGTTTTCGAAGCAATATTGCCATGAAAGTTATTTCAAGTTCAATTTGGAAGTTTCAAAATGTTGCAATATTACCCTATTCTTAAAAAACTAACATTGACCATTAAAAAAATGACATTAACCATTAAATTTTTAATGAAAATGGACAATATTGCTTCATCTTAATACTTCCAAGGCAACATTGAAACTCAAAAAAAATTTCGGGATGATGTTACTCCTCAACGAAAACTTCTTGAATAAATTTACACTTTAACCCTATATTGAATTCAAATACAAAATTGCATGCTAGTTGGCTAAGCACTTATCAACAATGAAATGGTACGCTCAGTTATTAGAATTAATTATTATTATTATTACTTTCCATTTACAAATTAAAGTGAAAGTGGACCCTATTGTTTAGAAATACTTGCGGTATCCATGAACTTTAGAAAGAGCATGCGTACGGTATTACAGCCTTTGTAAGTGTATGGCTTTGGATTATAGTTTAACGACAAAAAATGAACATCTACTACTCTAATTAATTTTATATAAAATTTGGGTTTAATTTTTTAAATTGTGAAAATATCTTTTTTTGTCTTCTCTAATACTAAACATCCTGTTGTTAAAAGACATTAGCTAAAGTATATATTTGATCCTTTATATTTATATCAAGTTTAATTTTAATCCCTTAAGTTTATAATGTATTTTTATAAAATTGGGAAATAAGAGTAGAGCCATATCTTCCATCAATGCTTCATGGCTTGAGATTTCACCTCTCAAACTTAAACCCACCACTTCCTACTGACTGTCTCCACTTTCCAATATATTCGATGCTCGCCATAGTTGATTTTAAGAACAATTGTGTCAAACTAGATTTTATATATTTTTATTTGGGAAAAGTATTTCTCCAGTCACTGGAAATAAGTTATCTCTAGTGATCACCAAAACTACGCCGTTTTGAATTAATGAAGGGTGTGTTTGTAATTTTATGTGAATTAATTAAAGGTGCAAAATTACGGAAACACCATTCATTAATTCAAAACGACGTAGTTTTGAGGGTCATTAGAGTTAACTTATCTCCAGTGAATTGGAGAAATCCTCTACCCTTTTTATTTTCAAATATGATTTTGTTAGAACAATCATGCAAACAGATTTTCCCCCTGAACTTGTTTTGAAAAACAAGTTCATGAAACTATTCTAAGAACTAAAAAATTTGAAACAAAATCAAATGTTGTAAGAAAAAATTCATACAACAAGTAAGTACCATACAATAAAAATTCTACTGTTGGAAATAATGAAGGTCTATATCACTTAGTATAGGATTTTTCTTATGATCATATTTTTTTCTTAAGACGTTAAAGTAGATTATCCCTAGTAAGTATCTCCATAGTATATATTGACTTTTGTGTATATAACATCAAGAAATGAAAGTTTTTCCTAGTGATACCTCTTTTCATGTAGAAGGCCTCCATTTTTTTGGGTTCACATGTGTATGTTTAAAATTGAAAGCAAATATATATATATATATATATATATATATATATATATTGGAGGTTGGAACATATAAAATGTGATGACATGTTATAGGAAAGCTCCCACATGAGGTCGGTCTTTTCATGATGAACTTTTCTGTATTAAGTCGTTCTTACTCTTGACCAAATTAAAAGTATACTTTTTTCTAAGGAAAATAAAAGATAATTTTTAAATTTTTCAACTTTCCCGTTGTAACATTTTGCAAACTTTATTAATGAATATTTCTGTTATTGTTAACCTGAAATGTAGCAGTACTGAGCTATCCCGCTGCAGTAATGAAATATTAGAAAAATAGTTTTTCAGAAGAGTTGATAACATTAATAAATGTAATAAAGGTTGGTTCGATAAGTAAAAATTGTTTTTATAACTTATAAGGTTGTGAATTCAAATCTCGCTACTAATATACAAATTTTGTTTGTAGTTCATTTGTAAACATCACTATAAGCTCTCTTTTAAGCCTAAAGGCATGCATAATCTAGATGAACCTTAAAAACTCAACTCATCTAAATTTACTGTACAAACAATTAATGAATATTTCTTCTGAATGATGTTTCATCCGTCACTAGCTCATCGATCTTGAATGACTTTTGTGAGTGTGTCTTGTTCTGAATGCGAGAAACTCATTAAATATGCAACTTGAGATTTGTTGGAGATATATGAGATCATTAGCTAGTTAAGATCTTAATGAGGTGGTCAATTATTGTAAAACCACAGAGGTCTAATTGTACGTATCAAATGTGTGAAAGATGATAGGATCCTTACCCAAAATGAGGGAGGTTAATTTAGTCTTCATCTCTTATTAATCTTATAGTGTTTAGGATTATTAGTAGAATGAGAAGATTGAATTGTTGTAATCCCATTATCGTTTATAATTCTAAAGAAGAGATTCTTATGTTTTTCCAATTCTGGATTTATTAACATGGCATAAGAGCCCACGTTGACAAAAAACAAGTTTTTACGGGCCAGAGTAAAGATGCATCCCAAGCACAGGTTGGAAATTCAAGATCCACCAACTCCTGCGTTTAGAGATCCGAAAGAAATTGGTGATCCAAAACCAGACCCAGTGCATCGTTTCAAGACCCGACTTCTTGAAGCGCCGATCGTGATTTTCTTTTCCAGCAAAGGTTTGCGAGTTCATCTCCCAATAATCTCGGTGACATTTTACCGCCGAGAATCTTGCCGGAAATTTTGCAAATTGCATGGTCGCTGAATCTTTCCCAACTCACGATTCATTCCACAACTGAAGATTTTGTAATTGCACGATGCTCTGACGCATCACCACTTCTGTGATTGTCTCTTGCTCCCATCAGAGAAACGCAATTCAAATTGAGACGACTGGCAATACTGTAACTCAGATCGAGAAATATTGCCAATATCGTGCATCAACACTTCTCTGATTATATCAAAATCACGTCTCCACAGTTCCTAAGCTAGCACTGTTGAATATTGCAATTCCACTATTAATTTCGCTCTCCAGTTCCAGATTCAAGATCGCACCCTTATAATCCCGGGATTAACGCGTTCAGATCGTAATTTTGGGTTCCTTCTGTTTGAATTCGAAATTGTTGAGATCGCATCTTTGGGTGGTGTTTGCTTTTGTTCGGTGGCGACCGTCACTCTCTCCTCCCCACGTCACAATTTATTTAATGGGAGTGCTCTCCGAGAAAGAATCCATCAAGAACGATACTGTGGCTAACATGGTCTTGATTTTGCTCAGTGTCGTGTGGATCCAGTTGTGCGGAGTCGTTGCCATCTTCAGTAGCTATCAATCGATTGATGCTAGGGGAATCCTCATTGTGACCGAAGGTTTGACTTCCTCTCCAAATATCTCTGCTGTAATTGCTAAGTAATTCTTTGGGCGTGATTCTTCAATCAGATGCTGTTATGTCATCGAGGAAATTTGCTGCGAACCAGAGGCTAAACTTCTTTAAATGATTCTGTTAAGATTGGGGATCGACGGCTGTAGCCAATCAATTGGATCAATTGCTCCCCTCCTCTGTCAATCCGACTGAATAGTTCCAAACACTTGCTTTTTGTTATCATGGATCAGGTCAGGACTTGGTGGCATTGGGAATTCTTAGAAAATTGTTATGTAGCAGAGTGGACCCTAACCATGTTTTAGCTTTGTTAATGGTTTCAAAGATTTGTTGACAACCTTAGTCTTGCTGGAGAAAGGGTAATTTTTGCTTGCAGATTGCTTGAGAAATTGGAAGATGCAATCAGTTATCACAAGTTCTGCCATATATGATTGCGATTGACATTTTTCTTGTGGGTTCATAACGCTGTTTGTTTTATGCCTCTAGTTCAGTGGACCAATTTTACGTTGGCCGGCTATATTCCTCAATTAGTGCAAGTGATGCATTTCTTATCAATAAAAAAAATTGTTGTTTCAAGGATGACATTGGAGCCTTCTCTTAATATTTGGTGACACTACATCAGTTGCATGCTAGGATATCTTTGCCTCTGTACAAAACGGGCTCCCCTTATCTTCACTGTGCAGTTAGTCTTTTGCCTGTTTCACAAACTCTAGCCAAGGGAATGGATGAAATCATCACGTATGGATCAAGAAATGCAGCAGAAGAAAGTTTAGAAGTGTTGAATTTAGAGGGATAAAAACTCACTCTATTAAACTCAGTAAAAAGAGAGTACATAAGAGCCTTTATATAGGCACATTTTCATCAAGACATGGAGGACAATAATCAAGGGATCCTAATAATAAAGATTTAAATATTCTAACAAGGGTGTTGATTGGAAGCTATTGGGTTGTCCTGTTCAAAACTTTGAAAAAGGAGAAAATGGTCAAGTCAAGAACATTGTTGTGTCAACAGGTGAATGACGAAATTATGGGTTCATCAAAGTAAGACATGTTCTTGCAATAATTGAAGAATGGAGTGTTGGATAACAATATTCCAAAAATCAAGAGGAAGATGTATCCATGAAGGCAACGACGATGATGTCTCCTAAAAGTGTTCTTCATAAGAACAAAATCGTTAGTTTAATCTCACTTCACTAAACCCTATTTGTTGTATTGGTAAGTTGATACTTTCATGAGTATAAGAAGTGCCAACTTGAGGGCACGTAGGAGATATATAAAATCATTAGTTTGTTAAGATCTTTATAAGGAAGTTAATCATTGTAAGACATTATATATAGAAGTCTAATTGTATGAATTAATGTGTGAAGGATGATAGGATCCTCACAAAACATAAGAGAGGTTAACTTGGTCCTCTCATTAATCCTGGTATTTAGGGTGATCCCCTCACAAAACATAAGAGAGGTTAACTTGGTCTTCTCATTAATCCTGGTATTTAGGGTTAAAGTAGAATCACCCAAGAAGGCTGGATTGTTGTAATATCATTGTGTTTTGTAATTCTCAAGAAGATATTCATATATTTCTCCAATTTTGACAAATTGTAAAAACAACTGTATTATTCATCTTCCTAAGCACTTTATGATTTATAACGGTTTTCATTGGTGTTTATTATTGTAATATAATCTAGGGTTAAGGTGCAAAAATGCACATAGTTTTTACTCAAAGGGCATCCAACATCAAATGCTTTTTGGTGGTTCCAAATGTACCTATGAACTCTCAAAGTGGGTGCAAAAATAACATGACTATTAAATCTAACTTAACACCGTCACTTTTTGTCATGGAAATACCAAAATACCCCTAATGGTTCCCATACCCTCTTCTGATATATTTACGCGATCAATCCAAAGAGTCGTATGTATTTAAGTAGGACTCGGATTTGAGTTTCGAATCCCATAATAGAATTTGGGGCCATAAGATTATTTATGTAGCGAGCTATGAATTTAGAATTTGACGGCTTTCACGAATTCGAATGTTCTTAGTATTCATGATCATGGGGGAAAATTGAGTTCAAGTGCTTTGGAATTGTTTTCACTTTTCTTTTGTTGGCTGATTGGATAATGTTGTTGGTGTGAAGAACTGATTTTGAACGGGTTAAAGAATAAAATGATGCTGCATTGTAGACTGTTCTTTTTTTTTTTGTAGCAAAATTTTATCTTTTTTTTTTTCAATTTTTTATTTTTTTTCACCGATTGGTTCTGTTGTGTTTGACTATATTGGTTCCAGTTTTTAAGGAATTTTCCGGCAAAGCTTGATTTTGTTCCGGCGAACGAGTTTAGTTAATTTTTTCCCCTTCACCTGCATTTCTCTGTGTCTTGTCTGTGATGATTGTTGGACTTTTTGGAAATATTTCTAGTCTGGATGATTGTTTGGGGTTGAATTTTAAATGTAAATAGTGATCTTGAGAAAGAAAGATGAATGGAGGGGAGTGAGAAAGGAAGAAGGATCAGTTTTTTTTTTTTTTTTGGGGGGGGGGGGGGGGGGAGGGAAGTGATGTGGACAATATGTTTTGGAGGGGCGTTGTGTGTGTGTGTGTGTTTTTTTTGTTTGTTTGTTGGAATTAGGAGTATTTTGGTATTTCCATGAAATAGTGTGGGACCCACCACAAAGAGTAATGGTGTTAAGTTAGATTTTACGGTCGTGTTATTTTTGCAACCATTTTGAGAGTTGTAACATCCCATTTTCAAAAGCAAGATATATTTTTTCCATCGAGTAGAGCATCGGAGCGATTGAGTAACGATATTTATATTCAAAATGCCGTAAGTCCGGCTGATTACGATGCGGTACGTTATACCGAGTGTTTTCAAAAGTAAATAACAAAAGAAGAAAGTCTTCACTGAGTTCCTATGCGTGCCGCTTGCCTTTCTCCTCGATCCTCGGTCCTCCCGACCCCGACGCTATGTTAAGAGGCGAGGTTCAATGCCCATTGAACCTCGGGTAACGTTAACCTCATGTTTATATATACAACATAGACAATATATGAGCATACAAATAAGCTTATCCCAACAACACACACGCCCCACGCGATATGTCACACTTAGCATACGTTTCGCACCTAGTAATCGTTTCGCACCAAGCATTTCGTACCTAGCAAACGTATCCCAACACCCAGCAAGCATAATAACAGTACATTGAACATACCACAGAGCTATCAACTACCTCACATAAACATACCATACACATAGCACATGTACGCATACAATAAACATCATAGTTAGTGTTACAAAGATGCGCGAACGTACCTTCGTTGAAAAACGGTACTTTTTGATAGCGGTACAACAGCGGTACATGATTACAGATATCCTATAAGGATGATAATGTCATATTATCAAGGCCCAACATCATAATAGGCATTTTAGGTACAAATTACCATTTTGCCCCTAACTCTCCTAATTGGCGGAATTTCGCGAACTTCGTTACTTTAACTCTAATCTTCCAAAATTTTGACATATCTCCATCTCCAATATATTTTTGAAATAAATATCATATTTATCCCTAAAACATGATATCTAAACTAACTTGGAAGATTAAAGATTAATCTAGCATTTCTATTATAACTACCGAAGGAACTACCAAAGCTTAAGCCTAGGGACCGAAGAACTTACCCGGAACTTGCTATTTTCTCCAGACTCCTTCTTCTCTCTAAAACCTCGCTCTAAGTGGCTCTAGGAATTGTGAAGAATGAAGTGAAAGGGAAGGCCTATTTATAGGCAAAAAGTATGACACTATTCATACTTTTTCAGATCGGATTTCGGCCGTCGGATCTTGACTTTACACATGGCTTCATCTCCACCATCCAATCCACCTCTTTACCTCATTCTTCAAGACCATGATGTCATCAAGATGATGTCACTCCCTTACTTTATGCATTTACCCGATAAAATCCCCTGATTGGTGTTCTAATCGCGTAATCTTAGAAAATCTCAAAAATTCGGGAACACACCTTGAAGTTCTATTCTTCCTATTTGGAAATATCTGAGTTAACTAAATCTTTGATCCCATTAAGGGTATTCTGTTGTCTCGTTGAACATTTTCGACGTATTTGTCGATTCTGAGAAATTACTTCGGGTAATGCTAATTTCGGGACAAAAATCCACTGATTCATAATATGTCCAGTTGTTTTCTACTTAGTTCAAGGATTTTAAGTTATGATTTATTTTCCATTGGTTCTCACTTTTCTTATCTGCCCTTTGTTTACAAAATATCTTTTCATCGATCCCTTATTCGCCCCGCATGCTTCGGAAATGACTTCCGCTACCACCAACTTCGGATAAAAATTCACTTGTTTGTAATATGTCCTGACCTAAGAAACTTTGTTCATGATTTTCTAGATAGGATTTAATTTCTATCGGTTCTCATTTATCCAACCTGGTTCTTCCACAAATATCTTAATTATATTATTATTTAATTAACAAAATATCATGATATTATTTTTGAAAAACCCACAACCCTTTTCACACTCAAATTTCGGTTTTCTCTTCCCTTTATTATTATTATTATTATTATTTTCTAAATTAGCTAGAAGCTTAATTAGAGCCTTAATCCCATGATTAGCAATCTTTTAGGATTTAGGGTTTTCATGTTCTTAACCTCACCAATTTTTCTTAATCTTTTCTAATTGATTAGCAAGCACACTTTATGCTAATATTAGCCATAAACACTTAATTAAAGGATTTTCCATGATATAAAAAAAAAGGATTTTCCATAATCTACCTTAAATATTCTCTTGTTCGGCTTAAACAATTAGTCATTAATCACTTAACTAATCACTTTCTAATTGTTGATAATTTTCTTAATTAGGATTAATCATTTTCTCACAACTATTTTTTGACATTGGTATTTTATGTCCCACATATCATATTAAAAATCATGGGGCAACTTATGCTCCCCAAAATTATATTTAATTTTGCCTCATTATTTTTCAAGGGAAATAATCCCAAAATTCCTAAAATTAGAGACAACATACTTTCTAATTTTCAATAAATATTTTATTGCCTCTTGGGATTTATCATAATATTTTCAGGGCATTTCATGGCCCATAATTGCATTTAGGGATTTTGACACTTTAATCCCTCTAATTTCATTAGAAATTTCCCTAGACAATAGAATAAGTATCCCGCAAGGTTTAAAACCACATATTCACCTATTTCCAAATAGGTATTATTTGCTAAAATATAATATTCTAGATAGATAATTATCTGGGTATTACAAGAGTTTATGAGTACTTTTACACCTCCAAAAAACATTTAGTCTTGGGTATCCTTTGAATAAAAACTCAAGTACATTTTTACATCTTAACCTTATAATCGAAACCATTCAAATCTAATATGAATGGTCCAAATTTAAAATATTTAATCTTTAATTTTTTAAATAATAAATTCATTTTTTAGAAATAATAGTTATAAGATTATCTTTTTTAAAAAATTGACACCTATTAAAATAAAAAATATTTAAAATATAAAAATTGAATTAAATTTGGACTATCCAAAATCAATCTAGACGGTCTAGATTGGCCGTGAGCATCTGATGAACCCAAAATGATCTCTCATGTAAATGGATTTAGTTTGAGTGCAGATCTGATAGTGATGAGCACCTAATATGGACAGCACATATCTAATTTTGATGTTCCAAAGTTAATTTTCTATTTTATTTTAATAGATACAAAAATATAAAATAAATATAATCTTTTAATTGCATTGTAAATTTTTAAAACTCAAGTAATTTCTGTTGCACTCCTATCGACCTCACCTTTTTCAGAGTGATAGGTAGAGTGATCCTCTTCCTTTTATTAATTATTTATTGGGTTAATTATCGTCATACATCAGAGTAATTACATAGCAAAAAATGCAAATGATTTGGATTCTAAAATACTGGTAAGAGAAAATAAATGCCAAAAAAGAATAAATTCCCTAGAGGGTTTATATATAATCATTCCGAATAAAATACCAAATTAGCTGATAAATATTATACAGTCGTCCAGAAAATGCAATTTGAAAAAAGAAAAAAGAAAAAAAGAAAAAAAGTCATAACCTCCAACCAACTCCTCATCAGTGCTCCAAAATCTTACCTCTTGAATCGTGATCAGTTCTAGGTGAACTACCTATATCCTTATAATGGCCTAAGATTTATAATTGAATCTCAAAGTAACCGTTAATCTTATATTCAAAATATGTATAAAATATGTAAGAAAGCTATAAGCACAAACCATCAATCATCCAATAACATGCACACAGCGAGACATATAGCCAACTTTGGAACAAGCAGTCTTAATAGCACACATCATGGATTGTAGAGCACGGCACACAACAAGGCCCTAGTCGCACACAGCTGGGTTCCGGTTCCAAAGCGCTTGGAAAATAACAACCGAATGCCTACATGTTCATGGTAAAATATACATACATAGACATACAAAGCATATGAAATTAGGGTTACTACCTGAAAATAGCTGATCAATTAGATAAACAATTCCTAGTAACCCAGTAAGAATTATATAGACTTAAAGTAATACAATATAAATGGTGTCATCATCAATATAAACTTTTCATTTTAAAATATGTAACTACACAACTTGTATGAAGGGTTCTTTCACCATTTGAAGCTCATTAATTCTCTTTATTAATAAGTATCCCTTCATTAGTTACTTATTTTTCATTTTCGCATAAATCAAAAAAATTCGAGAAACTTTAACCAACTTCAAAAATTCATAACTAATTGTAGAAAAATTTTATTGAGGTGTTCCAAAAATCTATGTGACCCTTGACATGCCTACTTTTGAATAAAAAACTTGTCAAGACCAGATATACTCAGATCATTCATAGTTTACTAAAATACCCTCACTAGTTTTAAGGTGAATCAATTTGCATTACTTCATATCTTGACTTTAATACTTTCAAAATTATGCTCTATATTCTTCCTTATACAAAATTCCATTTAAACACTTTAAAATCACCAAAATCAAATCAAATCATCATGTTCTAGCTACTAGCCGAAAATCCCCTTGAAGACAAATTTACAAAATCTCAAGAAGTTAGGAGAATGACTTACTTGTTCTAGATCCTAACTTTCCTTTGAAACTTCCTCTTATTGAGCTCCTTTATAATTGTGACCAGAGCTTCAATAATATCACACAAGGTTATTGACTAAGACTTTAGGCATGTTTACATGAATTGATGAAAGTAGAGTAAATTTCATAATCTACTTATCTTAATTAGCTCAACTTCCTTGTTTTTGATTTTCAAGCTCTCTTCTTTCCTCTTCTTTCTTGGTGTATAGCGCCTCTTGCCATGCAAAATGAGAGGAGAAGTCCTTTATAAAGAGGTTATGCCATGTAAAATATCTCTTTGAAATTTACCAATTTACCCCTTTTGTATTTATCTTTAATAATTCTAGGTTTTTCTCCTCTTTTTTAGAGAAGCCTTTGACTTCTCTTGATTTTTCTTTTTTGATTTAGACATGTTTCACTCTTGGCACCAAAATGACCTCAATTATATGCTTTCTAGGTCCAATTCAAGACTCCCCTTTTTAGCTTCATTTGATTGGCTCTTAGTTTTTTTATTTCTATTTGACCTTTATTTTTCTCATTTCTTCTAGATTTCTCTTGGATTTTCCCTCTCTTGGTTGAAATATTCATGCAAAAGGAGTGCAAAATGTCTTAAATATGTCAAGAAGGCACTTAAAAATCCCTCCAAATCAAATGACCAAAGTGCCCTTACAAAATATCCCTTAAACTTGGTTTATTTTGCAAGTTTTGTTGACTTTCTCTCTTCCTCCTTGTTTTGAACAAATTTGAGGCTTATGGAGGAAGATATTTGATTTTAAAAATGTCATAAATAAAGGTGGTTAGATATCCTTTTCAAAAGTCAACTTACTTATCTTTTTTTTTTGATACAAAAAAAAAATAAAGACAAGTAAGTTGACTTTTGAAGCATGTCGGCTTATCGAGCGGAACTTGAAAGAATTGCCAAAGTCCAGACCCTTCGGTAGTAATGGCCCAAACCGTAGTGGTTCTAACCGTGGAAATTCCTCACGAGAAGGGAAGCACCATGGAATAACTCCCAAAGTGGAAGCGGATGCCTTCCCGGTCACAGGCGACGAGAACAACCCAAGAATGCTTTGGGATCCCGACCGTGTCCAAAATGCGGAAAATACCATTCCGGTATTGACTGTGATAGGAGACAAATTTGCTACAAATGTCGGAAGCCGGGGCACATTAGCTGGAACTGTCCCGAGAAGGCTGCGGAGTTAAGGCGACGGCAGAACCCGGGCCAGTGTACGCGCTAATCAATTCAAAGGAGAGAGAATCTCCGGAGATGGTCCAAAGTACTATCTCTCTCAATAGGAACCTGCTTCACGCGTAGTATGATTCAGGTGCTAGTCATTCGTTTATATGATTATACAAATCGCTTAGTGATGCATGCCTATAGATTACCATATGACGTGATAATAACTACCCTACTTGGCGTGGAAACTTTAGTTTCTACTGCATGTTTAAATTGTATTCCGAGTGTGCATAGGGCGGTGTCCCTAAGCCAGAAGACTGGTGGTACTTAGCACTGTATGGAATGCTAATAGTCATGACGACTTTAGACTAGTATGTCTATAGTACATTTTGTGTCTAGAAAAAACATTCATTGTACCAGGTGATAAGTGAGATGCCTAAGGCCTGAGGATGAATTCCCAGGTGGTGAGGCTAGAATCTCCAGTGCTGTGGTAATAGATTGAGCTTGAGGGCCAATGTGTGTTAAGCCAAGAGGCTAAATGAGTTAGGCAGTGAGGCCTGCATAACCAAGCACTGTGAGGACGGACCAAGGGGTCCTGTATTTAAATACTATACCTGGGTACAAGGTGAATGAAATTGTTAGGGTGCATGGTTAGTAAGTATCCATAAGAAAGGAATAGACCGGATGTCTAGATTAGTCCTCGAAATTATACGATCAAATTTCGAGGGCAAAATTTTATTTAACGGGGGAGAAATGTAATACTCTAAAATTCATATCTATCATAAATATTATATTTTGATAAATAGTGCCTATTAAAAATTGGTGAATATGTGGTCTCAAAATTGAGTAATATATTTATGTTAATTTAGGGAATTTCCTCTAAGAATTAAGGTAATCAAAAACCAAATTCTCTAATTTTATTTTGGGATCATAAAATACCCCAAATTCATATTTCTCTTGAATATTATAATTTGGCAAAATAATACCTATTTAAAATAGGAAAGTATATTGTCTCTAATTTTGATAATTTATTTGATTATTTTCCTTGGAATTTAAAGAGGCAAAAACCCAATTTTATTTTAGGGACCATAAGTTGCCCTATGATTTTTAAATTAATGCATGATGCATAAATGACCAAAGCAAACTCAAAAGTTGTGAGAAAATAATTAATCCAATTAAAGAAAATTGCCAACAATTAGTGAATAATTCAATCTACATTAATTATTTTCATAAACATTCATAATTAATATTGTAACCAATTAAATAAGCCTAATAATATTTAAAACACCTTTTTGGAAATGATTAACCAAAGATTAAGCTAATTAAAAGACAATCCATGAACAATAAGGTGCCACATCATGTGGTAGGAAAAATATGAGAAGTTAAAAAGAGCCAACAATGCAAGGTGAAAGGGAGTAAAATGTGATGATTCATCCTCCCTTCTAGCCATAAGTTTCAGCTCACACATAAGGAGGAGAAGAGGCCACATGTTTGTCTTTGTGTGTGGTGTGTGTGTGTACAAGAGGGAAGAGTGGGCTTGTTGAAGAGGTAGGAATTTTCCTATAAATAGAGGCATCACCCCTCTTCATTCTTCACACCAAACTCAACCAAATAGGTGAGTTTTAGAGAAGCAAGATTAGAGAGAAAATCATAGTGAGTGAGAGTCTTGAAGAAAGGAGGAGCAAAGTTCTTGATAAGTCTTCTAGCTTTAGCTTTCAAGTTCTTAGCTATTTTGTTATTTTGATCTTTAGATCTTCCAATTGTAGTTTTGTTTTCATATTTTTATATTTAAAATTGTCTTTATTTCGAAAACTGGATGAAGAAGAAGCTATAGCAAAATTTTTGGAAGAGAAACATCAAGTAACGAAGTTCTCAGCGAAATTTAATCGGTTTTGAAAATTCTGGAATCAGTGATGAAGATGCCAAAATTTCATATTGAAAATATAGTCACAAAATTCTGGAAAAATTCATGGTTAAATTAGACATATAGGGATTTTTAAATATGCTAATAACATGTTAAATTGAGCTCTGTACAGTGAGATAAAAATTCTGCAAAATGGGCTACGAAATTCTGGAATTTTTCTGGGCAAGGGATGAACACGTGAAAACTGTGAATTTTTCTTAGGTTCTGAGTAGAATATAATATTTTAAATCCAAAATACACATCTTAAGGATTCCATAGAATTTTACGGATCCTCGTTTCAATTTTTCTAGAATTAATTATGAATTTTCAAAGTTAGCGGAAATTCTGCCTGAAATGCTGAAAGTAGCGTTTTTCACGAAATTTTAAGGGAATAAATTGGAAAATGAACTCACCAGGAGTGAAATGGTCATTAGTGGCTAAGATATCCCTTAGGATATTATTTGTAAAAGAATAATGCAGAAATATTGTGTTAGGATATCCGAGAGAATCCGGGAACATATCGAGCCGATAAAAGTACCGAAATCCAAACGGACAAAGGTACGTTCGCGTACTGTAACACTAACTCTGATGCTTATTGTATGCTTATATATGATAGATAACCTTACATCTGCTGTGTGCTATGTACGTGGATATGTTAATCTTGCATCTGCTGTGTGCTTATGTATTGATTACTGTTGTAATGTCTTGAATGTCTGTTTGTCATATATTGTTTACATAAGCATGATGTTAACCGTTACCTCGAAGTCCAATGGGAATTGGACCTCAGCTCTTAATATAGCTTCAGGGTCAGGAGGACCAAGAGCAATCGACAAGGGAAAGCAGCCCGCCTAAGGAGCTCGGCCGGAGATATATTTTGAAGTCGTACTTATAACATTTCATAGTTATACTTTTGAATTATGGAATCAATGTACAACTATAATAACCATCTGGATACACTGCAGTTACTATTTTGTTACTTATCAGATACTCAACTCTTTGCTCCGATACTCTACTCGATTGGAAAAAAAAAATGTTTTCCGCTTTTAAAAATGGGGTGTTACATAAGTTAAGATATAAATTTTCCATATAAGTTTTTATTTAGCAGTGCTGAGCATGTGGAATTATTTTATTATTATTATTATTTGATTCAAACATAGCAATAGTGCAAATGCCCATTAACGAATGTTAATTTTAACCATTATGTTCTTGGTTTGACTGAAATAGCACACATAACACTCTTGACTTGTGATCGAATCATATTTTTACATGATTTTTTATAATTAAATTGGGACTCTTAATGCATTTTGTTAGAGTTATTGAGCTTAAAATGCCCTTCTTGTGATAAATTGTGATTAAGAGTAAAAACATCTAATTATGACTAAAAAGGGCAAAATTGTCAAAGAAATTGTAATTACTCTTAATCATTGATTTTTATGAGAATATTTGATGTTAGATTAATTATTTTGATTGTAGATGATTGAAAAGATTAAATCAAATTTGAAAATGAAAGGTTGAACTCAAATTGCAAAAGTTTCAATTTAGTCCCTACTCCAGAACTTTTTAAATTTTCAATTAGGTCCCTGTCTGCAACTGTCCGTTTTGGCCATTGATTAATTAGGTTTTCTAATTCATTCAAAGAGGAGATCTGAGAGGCAGCTGAGGGAAGGAAGACGACGACACATTGAATGAAAAGAGCATCGGACCCGTGGAGCCCCGAGAATTAAATAACCACGGGGATATTAAAAAGGGAGCACCGCGATTCACGGAGGAACCGGAAACCCAACGAGAAGACCCGAGAACTGGGAATTATATCCTAAGCTAGCGCTGCGAGCTGGGGTTTTCCTGAATGATCATTACGGCACCCTCGGTCCTTCATCCTTCATCGGACCTCAATCATTCATTGACACCTTCACGACTCCACTCCACCATAATCATCTTCTCTATCGTCGTCCCACCTTCACCGTGAGCAGAGGACGCAGACTAGACATGAGCTTCACTGTGCCTTCATCTTCCATCATCACCTACACCCACCTCCATCACTCACCACCATAGTCTACTGTCGCCACCTTCGAACACCCACCGATGACCTCCATTCTCCCAGAGACCAGCAACTCTGACTCTGTTTTCATTTGACCACTGCCTCTCTCTCTTTGGACTCGTTTCCATGCCTATTTCAGATTGTGTTAGATCTGGTCCCATGGCTATGTATGGCTAAAATCTTTGCTTCTTGGTGATGGAGATTGTGGTTTGAGCAATTGTGCTTCAATATAGGGGAGTTATTTAATTCAATCCTTTGCTAGACTATTAATTGATTTCCTTGTTTAGGTTTATCATTATTTAGTTGTAAGACTTGGATTACTGTTATGTGTCCATGTGGATTGATTATTGTAGTTTTAATTGGATGATTATTTTGATGTTCACATTTACAAATTTCTTTTTATGCTTGATGAAATTATGTTTGCTGTCATGTTTGTGATTAGTAAGCATAGTTGATTTTAGTTTTTGAATGGTTCGTTAGAACATTCTAATTGAGAAGAACAATTTACATCATCCCAATTTTAATTACACATTAAGTGGATTTTAACAAAATTTCAAAAGGTAGTAGTTTGCTATGTTTGTAGGAGCTACTATTAATTGATATTATTGGACTCAAGTGTTATCTTGAGGTTGTTCTTTAGACTTAATGAAAGTGTAACTCCCATATATTTATTTTAAGCAATGATAGCCATCTTCTTCATTACCAAGAGCATTCATCATTAATCCCTTTTAATCCAAAGCATTCTTCACTATTTTCCAAAAATACCAAAAAGAATAGAATTATTATTTTTAATTATATTTTTATGAATTTTAGTTTAGAGAAAATCAATTTTAAAACCCCTTTTCTAACCATGTTTTTAGCACTTAGTTTAACCTAGGGAATTCAAAATAAATTGACTCCTTGATAAGAGAACGAGCCCGAGTTATTTGCACTATATTGTATTTTAACTCGTGGTAAATTGTGATTTGACCCTGAGACGACTAAGGTTTTCGTCTAATCAACTTGGCCCTTATTAAACCACCTCGTCGCCACCTCTTCGTTGTTTTTTTCCCCTCATTGGTGTTAGTGAAATATATATATATATATGAAAATATGATAGCAAAGTAGTACACAATTTTGGTTCCCTCCCAAAAAAAAGTACCCGAATGTAGAGGGGAGCCAAAATTTTCAACCAAATGAGGGGATCACATCTACGCCCACTCACCTCCTGTCAAACACTACTTTAATTTAAGTCCTTGTCTGGTTTCAACCTTGCCTCGAGGTAATTAGGTCCGACCCACAAATAATTTTGGAAATAAACCTGCAGCGGTTTTTGACCGTCCGAAATCCGATTTTCCTGTTTTTTTTTTTTTTTTTTTTTTTTTTTTTTTTTTTTTTTTTTTTTTTTTTTTTTTTTTTTTTTTTTTTTTTGAATTACGAGACGGACAAAACAAAGCCACACCTAACCATTCGAAGCCCTCGAAATAATGTATTCAAAGTGCATCATACACATAAAGCATCTCTGTCGCCCATCAGCACCTTATTCCCTTTGTAAGCTTTCTTCTTTTTCTGTCTTTCTTCAGACGCCCACAATAATTGTTCTGTAAGTCGGCAGCTTCTTTTGGAACATAAGTACACACACACGCACTATTTTTTACAATTATTATTTATTATTTAAAGATTTTTGTGTGTGGTTTTTGGAACATGTATATTATATTTCGAGTCCTTTTAAATTCGTTTGAGGATGGATTTTTGTAGCTTTACTGATTAATTGATCTGATCGAAGCAGTGAAAAAGCCCTAGCTAGCTAAGAGGAATTAATGGGGAGAGTGAAGATTTCGATTAAGAGGACTGACAATTCAACCAATAAGCAAATCACTTTCGCAAAGAGACGAACTGGTTTGCTCAAGAAAGCAAGAGAGCTTGCGATCTGTGACGCACGAGTTCGGGTCATTGTGTTCTCTAGCACTGGCAAGCTCTATGAATATGGAAGCTCCAGGTTTCTCTCTGGTTCCCAGCTAGTTTATTAATATATTATTATGATTATTTATCCATTCTTTTTTTTTTTTTTAGCGGAAGCTATGACAGCATTTTCTCTGTGCTTCTCTCTTTTGATCTAAGATAATAGGCCTCTAATCTACACTCCTTTCTTTTCTTTTATCTATTTTTTCCCTGAAAAAGAGCCCAACAAAAACTACCTTGAACGTGATGATATTCTGTCAGATTGATTTGTGTGGGTGTTAGTACCAGAAGAAATTAATACTTTTTTTAAAAAAAAAAATATAATCCCACTTGCATACATATTACAGAGAATTGGAATTATACCTACTAGGAAACTTAATAAGATCTGACAATGACACTATAAAGATAACCCAGATTGTCACAAGGTATTCAATCCAAAACACCGAAAAACAAGCCATTTTTATCATAAATAAACTGAATAGTTCTCTTTACCCAACTTCTTCCATGCTTATTATGATACATCGGTTTCTTGGATCTTCATACTTGCCACCTCAAGCTTCTATGGGTTGTAAAAGCATACATATGAACATGAATATGAATGGTTAAGGCCTCATTTTCACCCCAATATGCATACTAACATTATGGGGCTTTAATGTAGCAAATTGAAGCCAAAATGCTCTCTTCATCCTCTTGATTATTTCACTCTTTAATGGGCTTTTCTTGTTGAGCCTTCAATGCCATGTAAAATATTTTTATATTGATTGGACCCTTGTTGAATGAGATGGGAAAAGTATGGCGTGCCTGCCACGTAAGACTTGGATGTCAACTTGAATACCTTGTTGGATGTCCCCTGTGCTTATATTAATTAATAGTGTTTTTTAGTACTCATGTTGTTCTCATCAATGCAATGGAAATTTGATAGTAGATGGGTAAAGAACAAGAATGAGTTAATTATACAATGTTTGGTTCTTATAGTTTATCTTCATTTTAGTTTTGGTCTCTATAATTTCAATCCATAGTTTTTAGTTGCTCAAGTTTATTTCAATATAAAATCTCAAACCATATATTTTAATAAAAACTCAGATCATTTTGTCCCTTGAGCGATTAAAATCTATTGTTTGAAACTACAGAAATCAAACCAAAATTGTAACACCCCAAATTCCATACTTCAAAATGTGTCGATTGACACTTAGTTTTAGAAAACTTAACAGAGTTTGAGGTACTACCACTCAGAGTAATACGGAAATGGAGAACATGCGCTAATGTTGGTCGATGAGTAACTGATACAAAATGCCTGGGCATATGCTTGATGCCACGACATATGCTGATATATATTAAAAATTTCCTGAAGGAATATTCATGTGATACATTAGTACAGAGCTTTGTATAATTACAAGTCTTTATGGTAACTATGCAATATTCAACCAAGCCGTAGCTAGACTTGGGGCAATGAACCTAACTCAGTTAATCAAACAATTTGTCCAGGTAGGTGTCTATCGTGGAAGTCTCACTGAGTTCACGGTGACTTATTGACTGATCCACATAGACTAGCCCTGCCTTCGGCACCAAACTGTTTGAGTAACGTTGTTAAATCCGTGCCAGAAAGAATGCTCTGTTGACGCCCTTCCGGCATTTGCCTTGACCGGTGCCCCTTATCGGCTCCTCCCTTCGGTACCTTTTCACGGCTCCATCTACCGGTGCCTCCTCTGATCCTGGTTCCTTTTCTGAACCTTAGACAAATTTGAGGTCCAATACCCATCGGACCTCAGGTAACAGTTAACCTCATATGAAAAGTATAAACAATGTATGTATGACAGATGTTCATGACATTACAGCAATACATAAGCACACAGTAGATGTAAGATTAGTCACAATAATAGTACATAGCACATAGCACATGTAAAGTTATCCAGGTTTGCACTAACCAGTGCCACGACGGCCCCTTATGTCCTCAGCGCTAGGAAAACTCAATGGTATTATCAAGACTATAACCCGTATAAAGCTGAATGTATAAACAGGTGATCTAAGCCCCATAAACTTAGTCACAGTGCCTGACCCAAGACCTAGTATTGTCCAGCACTTCATGAATCATTCTATCACATACATGCATACAAGACATATCAGAGTTAAAGTTACAGTACGTGAACGTACCTTCCTTCTGCGTAGCTAGCAATATGCCCGACCTTTGAATCCGGCCCCGGACTTCCCGGATATCCTAACATATCACCATATCACTTAGAATAATATCCTAAGAGATATCTCCACCTCTATTTACCTCTCTACCCTTGGTGGATTTGTTATTCACAATTTTGCCCTTACATTTATTTAAAAACGCAGTACTGGATTTTCTGTGCAGATTTTTTGGTAACTTTACAAATTCATAATTAATTCTAGAAACATCAAAATGAGGATCCGTAAAATTCCCCAGAATCCTTAGGATGTATATTGTCAATGAAAAATTCTGGTTCTTACTGGGACCAAGTGAATCATTCCCAGTTTTAGCATGTTCATCCTCTGCCCAGACAAATTCCAGAAAAACGTAGCTTTATTTCAAGAATTTTTATCTCCTTGTACAAAACTCAAACTGATACCCTATAGGTATTTTTGAAAATCTATATATGTCTACTTTAACCATGAAAAATTTCAAAATTGTATAATTCCATCTTCTACATAAAATCATAGCCTGTTTGCTGCTGATTCCTAACCGAAATTTTTTCCAGAATTTCGCTACTTTTGATCTTCAACTTCCAAGAGTTTTGCTTCATCATATTTTTCATCAAATTTTTGAAATGAAGCCATTTTTAACCGTAAAAACATGAAAACAAAACTATATTGAAAGATTAAAGATCAAAACACTACTTATCTATAAATTTAAAAGCTAGAACTCAAGAACTAGAGAACTTACCCTTGAAGCTCCTCTTCCTTCTTGCTTCCCACTAGCTCTCACTTCTCTCTACTCTCTTTAGAAAATAACCTCTTGGGGTTGATTTTGGTGTGAAGAATGAAGAGGCTCAAGGTGCCTATTTATAGGAAAAGCTTAAGGGCAACAATGGTAATCACCCAAAATCTCTTCTTTAATCCTAACCATTGGATCAAAACTTAATTAAGAAGTTTAAATCTCCTCCATCCATCCTCTCTCTCTCTCTCTCTCTCTCTCTCTCTCACTCATCCTCTTCCATTGCATTAATGACAATTTATTATCTTATCTCTTATCCTCTTCCATTTCTTATATGCCTTAACCTCAAGTACCATCATATTATCCCATGTGTGTTTATTATATTATAAAACAATTTATTCTTTTCCTTTCTTCAGTCAAAAACCGTCCCCCCCCCTTCACTTTGACTCTAGGATTTGTGTTTCTTATGTGTCTCACAAACAAGGTTTCAAGCTTCCTATTGGTTCTACCAAATTCGCAAGGATTTAGTTTAATTGTATAATTAATTAGAACCATTAGATTTAACTTTATGAAACCTAATCTTGACCTTCCATTTATGTAGAAATATCCTATTACTATTGAAGATCTTTATTTAATAACACATGTGATCTTAGTTATAATATTGTTTAATCTTCTCTTCCCCTCATCTTGATCTCTAGCCATTGGATTGATTTTTGTTTGTTGAAGATAAATCCTTAC
Source organism: Acacia acuminata (assembly GCA_019022655.1). Classification (NCBI taxonomy): domain Eukaryota; kingdom Viridiplantae; phylum Streptophyta; class Magnoliopsida; order Fabales; family Fabaceae; genus Acacia; species Acacia acuminata. The sequence continues at coordinate 2,323,924 of JAFJYI010000100.1, read as the reverse complement.
CATTAATCCATGGCTTTAATTTTCCTATTGGTCTATTTAATTTTATGAGGATTAAGTTCATTTCTTTGATTTCTTATTGGTTAACCAATTTACAAGAGGATTATGGTTAATTAATTAATTAGGACTATTGGATTGAATTAAGTGTGAAACAATCCTAACCATTGATCTTGGTTGCAATTGTTGACTTTTCAAAGTTGATTAACAAAGCTTGATTAACTCTTAATCCAATGCTTATATGCCTTTTAATTGCATTTATCATTGGTTATTTGATTTATTAACTAATCATAGAGATTAATACTTAATTAGGCAAGTATTATTCCATTCTTATTGGCTTAATTATTCTCAAGTATAATTAGCCTCCATTTGATGATCCCTAATTGGAAATTAGAAAATTTGGTCTTTGGTTAACTTAATTCTTAGAGAAAATTCCCTAATTAAAATAAACAAGTTACAAAATTTTGAGACCACATATTCACCTATTTTTAATGGGTATTATTTATCAAAATATAATATTTATGATAAATATGAATTTTAGGGTATTACAAAAATGACGATAAATCATAAGGACCAAACATTGTATTAACCCAAAGAAGAAGATAAAGAAAGTACAAAAAGTGTGTGTGTGTGCGCGCGCTCGCGCGCGTGTTGGAATATTATCCAAATGCATGCATGCTTAAGTTTGTGAATGGTAGTGCTATCAGCATAAACTTAATAGAATATCAGACTCCTGTGATGGTATACATATACCACTCTAGTTCTTATTATAAGTCTATTTTTGGAAGAAATTTTGGGTCTTAAATATAAGTCCACTTACATATTATTAATGAATGTTTTCATATTTACCCCTTATTTAATTCTGGTTGAAAAGAGAGAAAGAGGAGAAGATGTGAGAATGATTTGTAGATGAGAAAATTTAAATAAGGGTAATCTTGGGAAACTTTAAGCATATTCAAAATAAGGGTAATCTTGACTTTAATTATAATTGTTATCATCGAAACAAGGGAACTAACAAAGTAAACAAATATATGGAAACAATTAAATGGGACAAGAGACACCCAAATTATTAACGTGAAAAACCCCTAAGGATACCACGGGTCATCTAGACCAAAGAAAATCATATATACTATGATTGAAACAGGGTACAAGAGAGTCTCAATGACATGCACAAACACATGCAACCACCCAACCAAACAATTAAAGTTACAAACTTACAATAGAAAACAAAACAATCACTACTACAAAAAATGGATACTACTTCCCTAAAGGACGTCCGTTTTTAAAGAGGGAAGTAAAAAGTGAAGGCAGTCACATCATTTTAATTATTTGCTTGAACTTTGTGACTTTAGCCTAAAATTAATTTTTTAGCGCATTTTGAGAAATTTTTCGGTGCCAGGGGGATTTTTTGGCATAATAAATTCATTTTGGGATGCCTAAAATTAATTATTTTGAATTTTTTTGCGTCCTAAATATATTTTGGGACGCCTAAAATGTAACATCCCATTTTCAAAAGCAGTATATATATATTTTTTTCATCAGAGTAGAGCATCAGAGCGATTGAGTAACTGATATTTGTATTCAAAATGCCGTGAGTCCGGGCGATTACGTAGCGATACGTTATACCGAGTGTTTTCAAAGTAAATAACAAAAGAAAGTCTTCAGTGAGTCCCTATGCGTGCCGCTTGCCTTTCTCCTCGATCCTCGGTCCTCCCGACCGACGCTATGTTAAGAGCGAGGTTCAATGCCCATTGAACCTCAGATAACGGTTAACCTCATGTTTATGTGTGACAAAATATGTATGACAGATATTCATGACATTACAGCAGTAATCAATACATAAGCACACAGCAGATGCAAGATTAACATATCAACAGTACATAGCACACAGCACATGTAAAGTTACCCACGTTTGCACTAACCGGTGCCACGACGGCCCATCGTGTCCTCGCTAGGAAGACTCAACGGCATTACCAAGACGTAACCCGTATAAACAAAGCTGAATGTATAAACGCTGAACTAAGACGGGGTCTTAGACACGGTGCATGACCCAAGACCAAGTCCCGTCCATGACTCTATGAAATAGTCTATCACATATAAGCATACAATAAGCATCGAGTTAGTGTTACAGTACGCGAACGTACCTTCGTTGACGGAAAACAATACTTTTTGATAGCGGTACGATAGCGGTACGACAGCGGTACAACAACGGTACGTGATTACAGATATCCTATAAGGATAATATCATATTATCAAGGCCCAACATCATAATAGGCATTTTAGGTACAAATTACCATTTTGCCCCTAACTCTCCTAATTGGCGGAATTTCGCGGAACTTCGTTACTTTAACTCTAATCTTCCAAAATTTTGACATATCTCCATCTCCAATATATTTTTGAAATAAATATCATATTTATCCCTAAAACATGATATCTAAACTAACTTGGAAGATTAAAGATTAATCTAGCATTTCTACTATAACTACCACGAAGGAACTACCAAAGCTTAAGACTAGGGACCGAAGAACTTACCCGATCTTCGCTACTCCTTTCCGAGCTCCTCCTTGCTCTCACTTCTCCCTAACCTCTCTCTAGGATTCCTTTGTGAATTGGTGAGGAATGAAGTGAAGAGGGTTGCCTATTTATAGAGAATTTCCATGGATCTCAACCCTTGGATCAACTTTTGCATCAACGGTTAAGAAGACGAAGATGTGGCCTCTTGCAAACCATTCACTCTCCTCTCTTCTCTACCACAAATTTGCCCCCTCATGTCACCCCATGTCACCAACATGATGTCATCCATGTGCTTTATGAACTTCTACCGATAAAGTCCCCCGTTCGGTGTTCTAATCGCGTAATCTTAGAAAATCTCAAAAATCCGGAACACAAACCTTGAAGTTCTATTCTTCCTCTTTGGAAATATCTGAGTTAACTAAATTTTTGATTCCATTAAGGGTATTCCGTTGTCCGTTGAACATTTTCGTACCAGACGCCGGCCTACAAAATTACTTCTGGTAACATCAACTTCGGGACAAAAATTCACCGATTCATAATATGTCCAAATTGTTTTCTACTTAGTTCAAGGATTTCAAGTTATTATTTATTTTCCATTGGTTCTCACTTTTCTACTTAGTTCATCTGATCCCTTATTCGCCCCGCCGGTTACGAAAATGACTTCCGCTAACACCAACTTCTAGACAAAAATTCACTTGTTTGTAATATGTCCCCGACCTAAGAAACTTAGTTCATGGTTTTCTAGATATGATTTAATTTCTATCGGTTCTCATTTATCCAACCTGGTTCTTCCACAAATATCTTAATTATATTATTATTTAATTAACAAAATATCATGATATTATTTTTGGAAAACCCACAACCCTTTTCACACTCAAATTTTGGTTTTCTCTTCCCTTTATTATTATTATTATTATTTTTTATTTATCTAAATTAGCTAGAAGCTTAATTAGAGCCTTAATCCCATGATTAGCAATCTTTTAGGATCTAGGGTTTTCATGTTCTTAATCTCACCAATTTTTCTTAATCTTTTCTAATTGATTAGCAAGCACATTTTATGCTAATATTAGCCATAAACACTTAATTAAAAGATTTTCCATAATCTACCTTAAATATTCTCTTGTTCGAGCTTAAACAATTAGCCATTAATTACTTAACTAATCACTTTCTAATTGTTGATAATTTTCTTAATTAGGATTAATCATTATCTCACAACTATTTTACTGATATTGGTATTTTATGCTCCATGTAAAATATTAAAAATCATAGGGCAATTTATGCTCCCCAAAATTATATTTAATTTTGCCTCATTATTTTTCAAGGGGAATAATCCCAAAATTTCTAAAATTAGAGACAACATACTTTCTAATTTTCAATAAATATTTTATTGCCTCTTGGGATTTATCATAATATTTTCGGGGCATTTCATGGCCCCATAATTGCATTTAGGGATTTTGACACTTTAATCCCTCTAATTTCATTAGAAATTTTCCTAAACAATAGAATAAGTATCCTACAAGGTTTTAAAACCACATATTCACCTATTTTCAAATAGGTATTATTTGCTAAAATATAGTATTCTAGATAGATAATTATCCTAGTATTACATAAAATTAATTATTTGACGCATTTTGATAAATTTTTTGGTGCCAAGGGAGATTTTTTTGCGTTGCAAAATAATTTTGAGACGTCTAAATTAATTTAGGCCTCCTAAAATTTATTCAAGACCCCTAAAATTAAGTTTTTGGCATCTTGAAAATGTTTACGGACCCCTTTATTGAATATCTTATATTTATTTCGATTTGATCATACCTCTCATTACCGTGCCTGCCTTAACCTGCTCATTACCCATGGCTGCTTTAATTTTTTCCCTTCTCTTGCCTCACCCTCTTCTCTGTCTCATCCTCTATGCTATCTTCCTTCCCTCTTCTTCGTCTTATCATCTCCCCCTCCATATTCGACGCTTCAAAACACTATCGGCACCGCATCCCGCTTCTGAGGACAGCGTCGCTCTTACGTCTCATCCTCTTTGACGTCGCTCTTACATCTCATCCTCTCCAACGTCGCATACCGATGGTCAAGGCGATCGGTGGTAAAGGCTAAGGTTTGTCCTGCTACCCCTATTTCATTTTGGACAATTTCAGATCTAGAAAATTTCAGTCCTTCTACCACTCTTTCATTTTGGAAAATTTCAAATCTGGAAAATTTCATATCGGTGAGGTTGTGTTAGCCCAAGTCGAAGGTTCAGATTTGTGATGTTTTCAATCTCATCCTGCATGAATTCGCATTGTTGCTCTATTTTGTATACATACCAGGACACTACGAGTATATCTTGTCGAACTATTGTACTGGTGTGAATTCGGACTGTTGCTTTGTTTTGTACACATTTACTCTTTTTTTTTTATTTGGTTTTATTCCATACAGAAGGGGATCTTTGTTGCTTTGACTGATTATAAATAGACAATACGTTTTCTTGTCTGGATTTCATGTGTCTTCTTTGAATCATTTTGTATAAATGGGCTGATTCCTGGCTTCTTATTGATAGTTTGATTTGTGAGTATGTTTGATTGTTGATGTGTTCTTCCTGCTTCCTGTAAAAAGCACTCTGGCGTCCTAAATTTTTCTTAGGACGCCATATGTCTTATTTTGTGCTTCCCTTGGATTGACGTTGTAATAACCCACTTTTATGTAAATTATTGTATGACGCTAATTAATATTATATTATTGAGATATATGGAATTTTCATGAAAAATAAGACAAATGATATTTTTTTTTATTTGATTGGCTAATAAGGATTATTATTGTGAGAGGGACACATGGAAAGATGAATAATCATGGAGGGGCATACCTAAGTCGACACATGGAAGATAGACAATTATGCAAGGGACACCTAAGCACCCATGTGGCAAAATAATATTTAAAGAAGAAAAGTTGAGGATACATATGCATATTTAATCAATTAAGGGGACACCTAAGCTACTTAAGTGGCAACATACAATTTAAAGAGAAAAAGTATGGGGGACACTTGGACATATTTTATATATAACTTATGCCACCTAACACACCTTAGCCATTAAGTAAACATTATACCCACAAGAATAAGGCATATGATTGGAATGCATATTTGACTCAAAAGAAGGAACCAAGTGGCATGAATACAAGGAAGGGAGGAAGGAAAATCAGATTTTATCTCCAAGAATGAGAGGAATCTAGAAAAATACAAGGGGTGCCTTACCTCTATAAATAGGACCACACTCTCCTCATTTTTGGCAAGCAAGAAGCACCACCTACACTAAAGAAAAGAGAGAGATAGGAGAGTGTTGTGAAGATTATAAGCAAGAAGAATTTCAAGAGAAGAAGAGGTAAGGAAGTTGTGAGAATGATTTTATTTCTTTCAAATTCATACAAGTATGTTTAAGTCTTCAATTAGTAATCTTGTATGATATTATGGAAGTTCTAGCTATAATCACAAGGAAGATCAAGGTGAAGTAGCCAAAGAAGATAGAACTTCAAGCAAGTAAGTTCTCTTGCCTATAACTTCTTGAAATTTTGCAAAAGTTTAAGGAAATTTTGGGTAATAGCTAGAACTCAATGATATGATTATATTTTGGTGGTTCTGATGGTTTAAAAGTGTTTAAAATGAAATTTTGTATGAAAAAGAGTATGAAGTACAATTTAAAAAGCATAAAGTATGACTATATGCAAATAAGGAGGTAGAAAAACCAATAGGGGTATTTTCAGAAACTGGGAATTTTTCACGTGTTTCTGGACTAAGAAAGTATTTTTAGACAAGAATAGACACATCAAGGATCACATAGATTTTTGGAACACCTCAATCGGAGTTTTCTACAATTAGTTATGAATTTTTGAAGTTGGGTCAAATTTCAGAAATTTTCTGCACTATGTGCGAAAATAAGAGAAAAATTCACTAAGGAAAGAAATACTCATTAATAAAGGAAATTAATGATTTTCAAAAGTAGGAGGACCCTTTTTGCAAGTGTATAATTATAAGGAAGAAGTTATATTAGCGGTGACACTGTTATATTATCTTATTTTAGGTCTATTATTCTTACATAATAGCTGGATCTTTACTATTTCAGTAATAAATTACCTGCAGGTAAGTAACCTTAATTTCATGTACTTTGTATGCATTCGATGTTATGTGTTCCAAGCGCTTTGGATACCGGAACCGCTGTGTGCGACCCCGGCATGGTTATGTGCCTTATTTGAGCAGTACATGTTATATGTGGCTGCTTGTTCCGGTTTAGGCTGTATGCCTCACTGTGTGCAACCTATGAATGTTGTTATGGTTTTTCTTACATACTTTGTACATGCTCTATATATGAAATTAATGGTTACTTTGGAATTCATTTATGAATCCCAGACTATTATAAGAATACAAGAAATGCATCTAAGATGAGGCAGGAATCTGGAGGTAAGACGGGAGAGCTTGATTGAAGATTTGTGGAACATTAAAGCAACTTCTTGTCATTACATCTTTAGTTTTGGATGACTGTATATTATAACATCCTAAAATTTGGAATTTGGAATTAAATATTATTTGGGATTAATTATGGGGAAAATTTAGCCTAAATAAATGTTGAAAAAAATTAGTATTGGAAATTTAGGCATATTTTCCGAAAATTAAGGATAATTAGTTGGTGGTGTATTTTTGACCTAAATATTTTGAAGATAATATTTAGCAGCCTAAATAAATTATTTAAGGAAGAAAAATCCCTATTTATGATTTAGGATTATTGGTTACCACACACACCCACTCCTAATTATCTATACCTATTGGGCCAATTTGTTCATTTACCTATTATGGGCCCAACCCAACGCATATACTCCTCTCATATCTATTTATTCATTCCTCAATAACACATTTTGGTAGCAACACGTAAATAATAACCCTCAATTCATTCAATACTTAAACCCAAACCACTCATCCTATTATTATCTATTAGTCTTCAGCCCAACATCAAAGGACATTTCGGATAGTTTTATCCTTGTTTATTTCCAGTAGGCCCACACACTCACAAAATACTCTCACAATGCCTATTCCTTATTTGGTTAAACTTGCAGAAGAGTGAGAGAGAGAACTTTTCATGCTTGACACATCATACCTACATGCACCGTACCTCCTACTTCTCTTTCTCCAAATTTCAGCCACGCAAACCTCTTATATGCAGAGTCTCTTATTTAATTATTTAACCATTAAAACAAAAGCACACCTTTATTCATTTCCCATTGCAGCGCCCTTCTCCCTGTTTATTTATTTCGTTATTTCTCCTTTGGCCAGAGGATATTTTGTCAATCTCATTCTTTTATTTTCGCCACATCGTCCCTTCCTCATTCTCCATTCAACAGCTCACCACACCAAACCCCTCATCTTCCGCCACCTCACTCCCCGCATGCACCAAATATTCAATCTAGCCAGCACATAAATGGTCTCAACTCTCACTTGAGTCATTTCACACACTCGGTCCACACGCTTGTAGAAACAGAGAGTGAGGGAGGCCGAGCGATCATCGATGAAGAGACTAAAGTGGAGAAGCTAATCTATTGGACACGTCGGTCTTGGAATCAAGGTAAGCTTAATCTTCTTCTAAACTCTAAGCTGCGATTAAGATTTTGGTTATGACATATGGGGGAAAACACCAATTAAGAGAGAGATAGGTACCCTATGTGATTACATGACTTAGGTTTGCTTGAAACTAGAAGATAACAGTTAAACTGAATATATGCTTAAAGGCTTAAGAATGTCACCGTTTGAGCTCTGCAAATACATTCTTGTATAAGAAACTTTTGGGTCTTGATGTTAGGTGACTGTGTGGCCGAAGGATGGATTCAGTTCATGCATGTCAATTTTAGAGTCTTATTTAGTTTTTGTGTGAAGTATAGCTATTTATGCACCGAAATGGAGCCTTACTAATATAAGGTTTAAAGTTTATCTTCTGCTATAGTTAGTGTCTAATTTCTCTATTGGAAGGTTATGAAGAGGTACAAATGGTTGCAAGAAGATTACATAAATGTTGCTTAGTTGTTTAATGTTAAAATCATGACAACCGTATGTTCAAATTGGTGGTTGCATGTATTTGACTACTCTGTTGTGCTGAGGTCAGAAATGGAATCTTTTATATTTTAGAAGATAGAGGATGTTCTCTGCTTGGACTAGAGGCTGAGATATATATTTGGATATATTGAAGGGATTAAATGACTAAAATAACATTTATTCCATAGTGAATATTATCTAATTAAATAAGTCTTAATTAGTATACATCCCCAGTCATAAGGGTATTAAAAGACAAATATTTTTAGAGTGGGTCTAGAGAAGTTGAATTTATAATTATGGTTAAAATTGGTTAGTGACCCACCTCTACATGTAAATGTTAATTATAGGATCTAAGAATTGTTGTGCCTGAAGGACGAACGTAGTGTTAAGAATCTGGTGGAAAGGGTCTTGTCGGTAAGACCAACAGGTAGTAACTATAATCTCACATTCTTTGCATAGCTATATATGGTTTTGCAAACCATATTGTATGTCCTGCCTGTATGGGGCCAGCACTACTCATGTCTCGATTGAGCGGAAGGGCCGACCATGGGGCCAACTTCCTAGTGGCTAGGCAGGGCTAGTGCATTCAGTTATTTTTGGTTCTCAATTTATCAAAATGAATTTCCTAGCGCTAAGGTTTTTGAAATTATTTTATGATTTACTTGTATTACAAGCTGCATTTGGTATGTAATACTTGTCGTTGAATTTGAATGCTTTATATGCTTGTGGACTACTCTGTTTGGTTGATTTACATATATTGCATATGCTAGAATTTGAGATTAACCTGTTACTCTGGGATCCATTAATTTGAATCTCAGAGCCTTCACTAAATCCAGGACGTAGGCAATCCAGTAACTAAGGAGGGAGAGGCAAGGGCATAATTACTTGATTTTGAGAAGAAGGTGGTGTGAAGAGATTGCAGATGAAACACTTAGTTTCATTTTTGTCTTTGAATTTTATTATTCCCTTATGACTTAGATATCATCTTGAGATAGCCTTACGTGGCTATTGTGATGTATATATTTAATTAGATACTTATGATCATAGAAGTAGTTAAGACTTATATACATATATATGTTGCTAACGATTGCTGCAGGTATGGTCATGTATGTAACAAGCCCAAATTATGGTAAACGATTTAGTAGAGCACTAGGATAATTTGAGAAATAAGGAGAGACTCTGATGAATCTTGAAAAGGTTTTAAGCATGATGCAATTTTAATGATAAGTTTGAACCACTGATAGATTGTTTTCAAAATTTTTAAATGTTTCAGAAAAGTCCAACCGAATTTATTTATTACTCTGCAATTTCTTTTTAAAGAAGGGCTTTCTTTGCAAGAACCAAAACTAGCCAGCGGTTTAAGTTTTCATTAAATATTACATCTTTGCATAATAGGTGAAGATGCCACTCTGTTCTAGGCTCAAGACAGTGGGGTGTTACATTGTTGGTATCAGAGCAGAGTTTCTAGCAATGGGATAGTATGCTCTACGTGTATGCAGCATATATTTTGAATTGGTAACAAATGTATTTTTATATGTGTAGGATTGAAAATGGTTGGTAGAAGGATTGAAAGGAATGGTTCCGGACCATCAGAAAACCCACTTTTAGGACTTAGGGAAGCTACTTCACACTAGATCTGAAGCCCTCTATCACTCATTTCACCTCACTGTCAATAATATCGCCACCTATGAAGAAGAAGAAGAATACGATGTGGACATAGAGGAGATGGAAGAAGATTTTGAGGAGTATGAGAAAGATGAAGAAGAAGATAATGAACATGATAGGATGACGATGCCAGAGCAACAAGCACCAATATTATCTTGTAGAGTTGATAGGGTTTATAGGTTAGGAAGCCAATTGTGTATAGGTGTTCCCTCACGTGATCTCAATCCCTATTACTACGAACATTTTTGCATCCACCCTACCCCCCAATCCCATCCATGCCACGTTTCAAATTAGTATTTTCCCAACTCACATTACATTTCTGAAATACGGTACCTTACATGCCTTCCCAATTCAAAAATTTTAAGAGTTCCAAAACCTCACTTTTCAATTGTTAGTGAGAGGGTTGTGCACCTAAGGTCCATGGGGTTGTGTAGACATAGGATATAAGAACTCAAAATCGTAGACTATCAAGAGAGGTCATGTCACAGTCACAGTCTTCATGCTTCCCAAACCATTATTTTATGGTACATATAAAATCAATTATCTTTTTTACATTTTCATATTAATAACCATGAGATATTCACTTTTTCATTGGTTTAGTTCTGGTTTGGCTCCAGTTTGACTCTGGTCTGACCCATTGACCCTTTACCCAGTACCTCGACCAGTTCAGTGACCAGTCCGATTTTAATAACCTTGCAAATAAGTGAGAGGCAATCTCAAACAGGAAACTTTGAGCGAACATTCTTTCCCTCAAAGAACAATTAGAAAATTTTCATTTTTTTCCATTTTCACTCTTTTCCTTCTTTCCTCCCCCCCCCTTTCTTCCTTTTCTTTTTTTTTCCCCATAAAATAGGAAATCTATAAAATTGAACAATTCAACCATAGGCTTTTTGCCACATAGGAGGGAGCCCAAAACATAACACTATTGTGAGAAGCCATCGGTGGTCCGAAAAACATGTTGAAGGTCGAGAAGACATAAGGATGCCATGCTTTTTTCTTTTTAAGAAAAATTATCCTTTGTTTTGACTTATGCTGATTCATTGTCTGATGTGGCTCTTGACTGGATGAGAGATGCAACAGAGAAGGACAAACTTTATTGATGGTGGAAAGATAAAGGACAAAGTCATAAGCTAGTCAAAAGTTAAGGGTTTGAGTCACACCGAGTCATATTTAAGAGCCTTAATTATAAGGGAGTTCGAAGTTGAAGGATTAAAAGACTAATTTTCCCTTTTATTTTTATTTTTTAGTTGGTTGCATTTTTCAGATGCTACCTAAGGTCGTGCCTCTCAATGTTAAGTAGCGTTTACAAGTCTCACAATTTGGAAGCAATGGCAATAACACTTTATCTAGGAAGCACTATAACATATATTATATTTTTTGGGGGAAAAATCATTCACAAGAAATAAGAACTTCAACTCAAGTCACCCATATTAAGCTCGATTACATCAATGAAGATTCAGGAGATCGTCTATCATACTCCTCTCATCCTTAATATAACCCTAATCATCTTCCTTAATTCCCTTCATCTCTCTTACTTTGATATTTTTAAGAGAGCATGAATAAGGGTGTTGTATTACATTCAGATTATATTTATGTTTATTTCTTTTTTTAAGTATATCTATGGTTTTGGAACAAATTACATTCAAATTATATTGAGAACGTTTGTTTGTTTGTTTTTTTTTTTTTTAAGAATGAATTTATGTAGCTTTACAGATTGATTGAGTGGTTGATTTGGAAAGCCAAGTAGTGATGAATCCCTAAAGGAATAGGGAAAAGGAAGATTGCGATTAAGAGGATTGAAGATTTAGCGAAATGGTTTGCTCAAGAAAGTAAGGGATATATGATTGTTCAAGTCAACTCAAATCTTCATTCATTTTAACATCTCACCGAGTTACTGGACAAGTATTTGCTTAACTTGATCTTAAATTATCCGCAGGATGAAATCTGAACCGATGAGATTCAAGAGCTACAACAAAAGATGCTCACGAAGAAATTCTTTCTGATCTTGCCACCATCGAATTCTGAATAATTAATTTATTGATGCTATGGGAGGGAAATACAATTAGTCCAGAAAATGTTGAAATCTTTAAAAGCATACAAATCATTAGTAAAGAAAGTGCTGAGTTAAAAAAGGTAATTCAGTTGATTAAAAAAACATTTTTCCCCTCAGTTAAGCGAGAGGGTGGTACCATGTATTGTGCCTGCGCTATACTACTACTAACACAACAACTACCTTATCCTATTAGGTGAGCTTAGCTACATGAATGGTACGACACTAATATATTCTATCAACAACCAAATCCTTATGTAGGTTGTTAACTAAAAGGTCTCATTCAATAACTGTATTTAGCGTTCTTTTTTGTCTTCCTCTATCTTTTTTCATATGACTTAGTCCTCTCTTATCTACCCTCCTCAATGGTGCCTCCAACGGTTCTCTTTATACATGTCAAAAATCTAAAATAATTGTCAACAATTTTCTCTTCAATAGGCGTGCTATGCCTACTCTTCCTATGATATTATCATTTTGAACATTATCATTTTTTACATGACCACACATCCATTTTAACATCCTCATCTCTGCTTGCTACTTTATTCTCTTGTTTTTCCTTTAGAGCCCAAGTTCACAACCATATAACATTGATAGTCTTATAGAGATAGAACTTTCCTCTAAGCTTATTAGGTTAGCACTCCACTTGAGCCACCAAGCTTGTATTCAATGTGATTCATTATATTGATCCATGTTCATATAAATTCAATAGAGTTTTATGTTCTCTGTCGATAAGCCTAACAGAACTCCTTCTTTATTAGGTGTTGGGATAGGCTACACAACATAGGCAGAGTTTAAAAGCTAAAAAATTCAAGTTTTATATTGTTAAATAGATTAGTGAAAGAGGGTTATGAATGAAGAAAATGAGAGTTTCAATCCTTGTTACACCCCTATCGGCCTCGCTCTCTCAGGTGGCGTGTTAGAGGGTCGCATTTACTTATTACCTTTCCTTAGTTAGTTATCCCATATTAACATACATCAGAGTGTTACGCAGCAGAGCATATGATCGGTTTGGACGAATACATAATACTAGTAAAAGTGCAAACTCTCCTATTAATTTCATGAAATTCGTCCATTTTCCAAGAATTCCAGAAATTATGCCTCAACTTCAAAATTCATAATTAATTATAGAAACATCCTATTAAGGTGATTCCAGTGGCCATTGAACCCTTAACATGTCTAGTGTTTATTAAAAATATTTCCATAGGCTACAAAAATTCATGTCCATTTTCGGTATCAAAACTTTACTTGCTCGTCAGAGCCAAAATCTAGGTTTCTGGGCTATTTGCAAACAATTTATTTCTCTTAGTAGACATCCCAAAAAATTACAAAATTATATACGAAATTGAAGTGAAGAATGTCTACTTTGAGCCTGTAACATTTCATAGCCATTGGACTTTGTTTGCTATTTTAAAACTATTTATCAAGTATGACTGCCTAGATTTTGTCAGAACTGGCAGATTCCTTATTCCTTGTTATTTAGGGTTTTTGAGTTCAAAAATCATGTTCCCAACTTGAACCCACACAAAATTTCGTTCTGAACACTTTGGAGCCATCAAAAACATCAAAATCACACTATAACTTCATGTACAGCTTGTCGGATGAAATTCACAGATTATGAATAACAATCATACTTTTTATTTCGGCTTCATATTTCATCGTTTCTTGGCTTAACTTTATTTTAACATCATGAACTTAACTTTAATCATGTGAAAATTCTTTTTAAAAATTTGGGCAGAGCCTCCCCTTGCTAAAACATCATTCTTTAATCAGCCCTTTTTATGAATATTGCCAAAAATCCCAAACACGAAGCCATAATTAAGCTATTTTAGGGACTCACCGAACGTGTGACTTGTTTGCTCTTGATTTCTTCTTCTTTTGTGCTCTTTAATAGCTGCAGCCTTGAGCATTAAAGAATCATACCAAGGTTATTTTTAAGGATCTTGAATACATGATGATGATTAAGGAAGGTAGAGAGCAAATCTACAAAGCTTGGAACCTACTTACCTTAACCTTTCAAGTAGTATGCTCCTTTTTTTCCTAGGGTGTAAGCCTTTCTTCACTTTCTTCTCTCCCCTATGCAAGAATTAGGGCAGAAAAATAAGGGCAGATGAGTCTTTAATAATCACCATTGGTCATGTGAAATATCCATGCAAGTTATTGCCCATTGGTTCATAGCATGTCCTAGGGATTTTTGCTTGTTTTCCTTTCTTTTTCTCCGAGTTTTTCTTGGTTTTTCCTTGGCTTTAACAGGTGCACGAAATCTATAGCTTTTTGGGCAGACTAGTGACTTGTCTCACATACTCTTTCATCTTAAATTTAGGTCTTATTCCTAGAACAATTTGGTTGGCTTCAAACTTAAGATTATCATTATTGCTTGACTTTTCTGTGCTCTTTTTGGCTTATTGCTGAGCGAAATTCTTAGCTGAAAAAGGAATCATATTTTTGTCTCCAATTGCTTCCAAATGAAGCCTTTACTTGACTCTTGTTGGCTCTTTTAATTGGTCAATTTTTCCTAGGCCATGATTTAATCCCTAAGTTGCCACTTGTCAAACTAGGGAAAATTGCCTTGGCTTTGCATTTCCACATGTGAGTTTTTGTGTATGATTTCCCTTGTTCTTTCCTTGGCCGGCGTCCTCATGGCTTATTGGGGAAGGTTTTGTGTTGTAATGATGCCTATTTGACTCTTGCACACTAAGTTGGCTTCTCAAGCAAGCCTCTTGTCTTCATCATGAATCAATCTTCTTGATTATCTTCCTATACAAGCTTCTTGACTTATTCATGTGACAAACTTCTCGAATACTCTTCCCTTCTTATTTCCTCAAAAGTGCAGGGAACCCTTATCAGTCCAGAAATGTGATGTGCATATCTATTTTAGCAATTTTAAGGGAATAATTAGACTTAATTAAATCAGCCCCTAAATTCATGAGAGAGATTAACAAATAGAAGGCCAAGATTAAAATCAATAAAGCTAAATCCAAAGGTTCTAATTAATCACCTAATTAAACTTAATCCAAGTGAAATTTGAGGAACCAATAGGAAGCTAGAGTTCTTGTTTGTGTGACACATTAGAAAACACAATTTGAGAACCTAAGAGGAAGGGGGCCACGGTTTTGTGGCTTGAGTGAGAAGAAGGAGAATTGTTTATATTAGGTAATCAAACACATGTTAATTGGCACATGGGCAAGGGGACAAATTGGAAGAGACAATTAATGGGATCACATGGGATCATTTAAGATGGTGGAAGAGGATAAGGAGAAAGAATGAAGGAGGAGGGGACGATTTTTGCGAGAGAGAGAGAGAGAGAGAGAGAGAGAGAGAGAGAGAGAGAGAGAGAGAGAGAGAGAGAGAGAGAGAGAGAGAGAGAGAGAGAGAGAGAGAGAGAGAGAGAGATTGTTTGATTTAATTCAATATTAATTTAAATCAACCAATGAGAAAAATCAAAGGAAATTAAGCCTAAATCCTTATGTAATTAAATCAACCAATGAGAACCTTTTTCTTCACAAATTGAGTCTTTAAAGAAGACCAAGTTCCATGAGCCATTGATTACAAAAGATCATCCAATGGGTAGGATTAAAGATGAGAGTTTGGGAATTACCATAGTTGCCATTGAAGTTTCCTATAAATGGGAGGCTTCTCCTCTTGAATTCTTCACACCAAACTCAAACCAAATAGGTGAGTTTAAGAGAAAGTGAAGCAAGAAGGAAGAAGGAGTAGCAAGGTTCTTCAAGAGGTAAGGTTCTCTAGTTTTTAAGTTCTAGTCTTTAGTTTTTATAGTTCTTAGTTTAAATGTTAGTTTAATCTAAAAAATTAGAGAAGAAATTCCTATATTTGTGTTTAGGCCTCCTTACTTTGAAAAATGCCTAATGAGATAAAAACATAGTAGGGAATAATTTTTGGGAAGAAATGGATCAATGTTGTGGAAATTGTAGGATTTTTGGTGTTAAAATTCTGTGCAAACAGCGAAGACGATAATATTATTTTATGTTGAAAATGAAGCCAATAAATCATGAAATTATGTAGAAATAAATTAGACATGTAGGGCTTTCCAAATATTTAAAATATGTAGCGTTTTGATTTCTGTACAAAGAGATACAATCGGTTGAAGTTCAGCTATTTTTCTGAAAATAAATCTGGGCAGTGTTTAATAACGTCAAATATGGGAATGATGCTTGATTTTCTAGGTTCTTGAAACATTTGTTCTTGAAAATATACATGTCAAGGATCATGAGGAATTTTACAGAACCTCGTTTCAATTTTTCTAGAATTAATTATGAGTTTTCAAAGTTACTGAAAAATCTGCCCAGAAAATCCAGTTCTGCGTTTTTAAATAAATGTAAGGGAAAAATTGTAAATAACAAATCCACCATGGGTAGAGAGGTAAATAGAGGTGGAAATATCTCTTAGGATATTATTCTAAGTGATATGGTGATATTTTAGGATATCCGGGAAGTCCGGGGCCGAATTCAAAGGTCAGACATATTGCTAACTACGCAGAAGGAAGGTTCATTCGCGTACTAATAACTTTAACTTTGATGTGTCTTGTATGCTTATATGTGATAGGATGATTCATAGGGTCATGGACAGGACTATGTCTTGGGTCATGTATCGTGGCTAAGACTCGGTCTTAGGTCACTGTTTATATACATTCAGCTGTATGTGGGTTATAGTCTTGATAACGTCGTAGTGATGTTTTCCTAGTGTTGAGGACATGAGGAGTTGTCGTGGCACTGGTTAGTGAAAATGTAGATAACATTACATGTGCTGTGTGCTATGTATTATTGTTGTGTTAACATTACATTTGCTGTGCGCTTATGTACTGTTGTAGCCTTACATTTGCTGTGTGCTATGTATTGGTTAATGCTATAATGAAATGAACATCTGTCATACATATACTGTTTATACTTTTCACATGAGGTTAACTATTACCTGAGGTCTGATGGGTTTTGGACCTCAAATTTGACTAAAGTTCAGGAAAGGAATCTAGAACAGAGAAGGCACCGGTAGATGGAGCTTTGAAGAGGCACTGATGGATGGAGCCGTGAAGAGGCACCGGTCAGAGCAAATGCCGGAAGAAGTTTAACTGAGCCTACCTTCTGGCATGAATCTAATAAGGTTACTTCAAACCATTTGGTGTCTAGAAAGGGTTCGTCTATGTGGTTCAGTCAATAAGTCGTCGTGAATTCGAGGAGACTTCCACTAGACATCGGCCTGTCCAAATTGTTTGATTAACTGAGTTAGGTTCATTGCCCTAAGTCTAGTTAAGGCTTGGTTTAAGGTTGTATAGTTACGGTGTAAGAATTGTAATTATACAAGCTCTGTATTGTTGTATTACATGAATATTCCTTCGGGAAATTTTTAATATACCAGCTTATGCCTGGGAATTTTATATCAGTCACTCATTGTCCAAATGTAAGCGAATGCCCTCCGTTTCCGCGTTGCTCACTGTAGCACCTCAAACTCGTTGA
The DNA here is from genome assembly GCA_019022655.1 of Acacia acuminata. Classification (NCBI taxonomy): domain Eukaryota; kingdom Viridiplantae; phylum Streptophyta; class Magnoliopsida; order Fabales; family Fabaceae; genus Acacia; species Acacia acuminata. The sequence continues at coordinate 2,306,181 of JAFJYI010000100.1, read as the reverse complement.
TTTTTCTAAAACCAAGTGTCAACTGACACAATTTGAGGTATGGAATTTGGGGTGTTACACTTTTGGTATCAGAGCTAGTTTCAGAGTATGGTTTGGACAACTAGGTTCGGAGTCCTAATATAATATTGGTATTGTGATACATAAAGGACGTATACCATAAGGAAAAGTGTTAGGGTTTGGTTAAGTTAAGACCTTAGAAATAGGAGACAGGGTATATTATATTTTCCTTCAAACTCATGAATAAATTAACATAAAGCTTGAATATTTTTGAATGTGGATATTTCTTTCTTTCATACAAAACAACTATATGTAGTCTATTCCTATGACATGTTACGACTGCTTTCAGAGTAGCTTTTTGACCATCTAGCTAGGGTTTTCAGCCAACAACTATCCTGAGAGAAGATCAAGTTTTCTCGTGGGGGACATGTTTCAATTCAACAAGATATAATTTAATAATAAATGCATATCAATTCACATTTGATGTTCCATCAGGAATCATTTCTGTTATGGATTAGACACATTGGATATATCTTTGTAGATTATAAATTATTATAAAGCTCAAATCATAAGCATAACCATGAATAATGTAGTTCATTTCTTTTATAACATATACAATATGGGCATATAAAAATGTGTCTCTACAGGACAACAAAAATGCTCCAATTAATATGTCAATTATGGGATTTTTGTTATTTATTTGTTATTTGTTGAAGTGGAGATGTAGAATAATGTTAAGTACATCAATGCAAATGCTTATTCTACAACTTTGGCTAATGAAAGAAAATAGGATTAGAGAAAAATGGCAGGTGCAGGAATAACTGAGAGACAAGAAAAATCTGAGTAAATGTCTTCTCTTATACCAATAGATACCAGCAATCATACATAAATTGCATTAGGTTCAATTTACCTAATTAATTACTAATCCTACCATCGCATTCATAGTCATCTCTTAGATAAATTTCTAAAAACACTTGATGTATGTTTAAAAATCATTTAATGTACTTGCCTCATCATAAATGAAGAACAATCACGACACTCAATATGAATTAACTCAACTACACACCATAGTACTAGTAGTTATATACAACGCATAATCTCATTAAAACATAAGGAAATAAGTGCAATACATAGTCCAAGAGCATCAAAGCAAAATTTAACACAAAATGTTAACCAATAACGACAAATGAACACTCATGCAAATCTCACAAACATGTACCAATGCAAAAATTAATCCAAACAGAATATAATAATACAAGAATTGAGCTATTGGAAAACTAATAAACTCCCATTTGTAGCATATTGAAACTCTACCCACCTTCTCTACCACCAAAAATCAAGGAAAAATTAGCCACTCATGAAATTAAGTACTACTAAAGCTTGTTGAAAGCACCAGAAATCCATGAAAGTAGGTGATGACCGAATTTGGAGGTGGATGAGAATGGGTCTATCGGATCTTTGAGGACAGAGAGGAAATGGAATATGAAACTTTAGACTATGAAGGAGAGATGATAAAAATGATAATAGAAGTGGTGGAGTGAGACAGGGATCATTGGTGATGGTGACAGTGATGTTTCCGGCAATGGAGAGAAAGAAGAAGAGACTAATAGAGGTGGTACGTGGTGGTCATCAAAAAACTGATGGTTTCGTATCCCTTCTTGCTTTTCTCCTTTTTAGATCAAGATCGCGATCCTAGCTCCCGTGTCGCGGCCTGATATGAGCTCTTATCTCTCGGTTTTACAGATCGTCGCCGACGATAATGGAAAAGGAGATGAGAAAGAAAGCACCGGTGGAGGAAAGTGACATTGATATCTTGAGCTTAGTTTCTGCCTGAGCTGGCACGGCGTTGTGAACTGATTTCCAGTGGCAACGAGAAGAAATGACGGTGGTTGAGTGAGGGTGGAAGTCCTTGATGGTGGTGGCGGCTCTCGCTCTTTCCCTTTCCTCTCAATCTCTCTTTCCGCGTTCGAAGCTTTGGTCTATGTTGCAAGCACCCGCGTGCACCTGGTTTGTTCGAGGTCAAGGGCTTTTTGGAAGAAGAAGAATCTCAAATCAAAACGACCTTTGCTGTAATACCCAAAATTTGTATTTATCTTAAATACAATATTTTGATAAATAAAGCCTATTTAAAATAGGTGAATATGTGGTCTCAAATTTTGAGATGTGTTTATTCTATTTTCTAGGTAATTTTTCCTTAGGATTAGAATAACCAATGATTTATTAAGAGACTAAATTTACTAATACCCTATAATTAATATTTAGTTCATATTTAGATTCACGAAAGGCTATAAAGAATTATCAAAACACTTGGGACAATTAAGGGGCAATTACTAATAATTAATGAGCAATTAAAAATACACTAATGGGATATCTAGATAATTCTTTATAATTAATATTAATAGTCATTAATTAGAGGTATATTAGACTAATTAAAGTTATATTGGGATAATTAAGAGACAAAAACCAATAAGAGGTTAGGATTAGCACTAAATGAGTTATTAACAATCATCAACTACTCTAAGAACCACTAATGCAATAATCAAGAGGCAATTAAGCTCTAGATTAAGATGTTAATTAAACTCTAATCAAGCTTTGAAAAATCAACAATTGCAACTAAAATCTAAGGGTCAAGATTTAACCTCATAAAGTTAATCTAAGGGCTTAAATAAATAAGAAGCTTAATCCTTGTAAAAGATAAAAGAACCAATGGGAAGAGATTAAATTCATAATATCTAGATATTAATAAAACTAACCACATGGGGGAAATTCTAAGTCAACAAAAGAGGAAAGAGGTGGAAGAGGATATAAAGTAAAATGGAAAAGGATAAAAAGGTGAGAGAAAAAGCAAGAGAGGTGTATGTGTGTGTCGTGTATGTGTGTATGAGAGAAAGAGAGAGAGAGTGTGTGTATGTCAATTCATTAGCCAATGAGAGAATAAAGCATAAAGTAGTTCATGGAACTAATTCTAGACATAAACCAATGGAAACCTATACAAACTAAATTGTATCTTGAAATCCATTAACCATAAATCAAATATAAAAAGAGATTATTGACAAGCATAATTCAAGCTTGAAATTAACTATAACCAAAGGTATTTCCTCAACTTTTGAGGATTGTGTCCAATTGAGAAAATAAGAGATTAAGGTCTCTAAATGAAGCTATAAATCCCAAGATTTCAAAACCAAAAAGAAAATTTGGATCAAAATTCATTAGGATCATCAAATGAATTTTTATCTAGTGGAGAGAAACACAAAAAAATAGAAGAAGCAACTTGGCTTGTGCACTAAGTTAGAACACATGGGATAATTTGCAAAAAGTAAAATTGGAAGAGGATATTGTACTTTGGATAGAAAATGGAAGAGGATAGGGAGAGAGAAAGGGTGTAACATCCCATTTTCAAAAGCGGTATATATATATTTTTTTTCATCGAGTAGAGCACGGAGCGATTGAGTAACTCGATATTTATATTCAAAATGCCGTAAGTCCGGGACGATTACGATGTAGCGGTACACTGTACCGAGTGTTTTTCAAAGGTAAATAACAAAAGAAGAGAGTCTTCAGCTGAGTCCCTATGCGTGCCGCTTGCCTTTCTCCTCAGTCCTCTTGACCCTGACGCTATGTTAAGAGCTGAGGTTCAATGCCCATTGAACCTCAGGTAACGGTTAACCTCATGCTCAAGTAATACAAATATGGATGACGCTTATCTCATGACATTACAAAGAAGAATCAATACATAAGCACACAAAAGAGATGCAAGATTAACATATCAACAAGACATAGCACACAAGACATGTAAAAGTAATAACAACACAGCCCACCGCATATGAATGTTATTACGGTCTGCACTATTCACCGGTGCCACGGTGTACATCCGTGTCCTCGCCGCTAGGAAAACTCAACGGCATTACCAAGACCGTAACCCGTATAAACAAAGCCGAATGTATAAACAAAGTGAACTAAGACAGAGTCTTAGACACGGTGCATGACCCAAGACAAAGTCCTGTCCATGACTCTATGAAATAGTCTATCACATATAAGCATACAATGAGCATCAGAGTTAGTGTTACAGTACGCGAACGTACCTTCGTTGATGGAACTTCGATGACGACTGACAATGCACGACAACGGCAATGTAAGTGATTACGTATATCCTATAAGGATGATAACGTTTCTAATCAATGGTCAACATTATACCGACATTCTAGTCCCAAATTACCATTTTACCCCCGACTCCCCTAATCGGCGGAATTTCGCGTAACTTCGTTACTTTAACTCTAATCTTCCAAAATTTTGACATATCTCTATCTCCAATAATAAATATCATATTTATCCCTAAAACATGATATCTAAACTAACTTGGAAGATTAAAGATTAATCTAGCATTTCTACTATAACTACCGAAGGAACTACTAAAGCTTAAGACTGGGGGACCGAAGAACTTACCCAAGACTTCGCTACTCCTTTTCCGAGCTCCTCCTTGCTCTCACTTCTCTCTAACCTCTCTCTAGGAATTGTGAATTGGTGAGGAATGAAGTGAAATGGGAAGACCTATTTATAGAAGATTTTGGTGCACTATTCATGCTTTATCATACCGAATCTCAACCGTTGGATCTAGCTTGGACACAAGGCATCATCTCCACCATACAACACATCTCCTTACCTCATCATGATGTCAAGGTGATGTCACCCATGTGCTTTATGAACTTCTACCGATAAAGTCCCCTTGTTCGGTGTTCTAATCGCGTAATCTTAAAAATCTCAAAAATCCGAACACAACCTTGAAGTTCTATCTTCCTCTTTGGAAATATCTCGAGTTAACTAAATTTTTGATCCCATTAAGGGTATTCCGTTGTTCCGCTGAACATTTTCAGACACGACGGCTTCTGCTACAGAAATTACTTCGGGTGACACTAACTTCGAGACAAAAATTCACCGGTTCATAATATGTCCAAATTGTTTATTACTTAGTTCAAGGATTTTGAGTTATGATTTATTTTCCATCGGTTCTCACTTTTCTTATCTGCCCTTTATTTACAAAAATATCTTCTCATCTGATCCCTTATTCGCCCCGCGGCTACTTTAAATGACTTCCGCTAACACCGACTTCCTGACAAAAATTCACTTGTTTGTAATATGTCCCGACCTAAGAAACTTAGTTCATGGTTTTCTAGATAGGATTTAATTTCTATCGGTTCTCATTTATCCAACCTGCTCTTCCACAAATATCTCTTTTATATTATTATAATAATACAAATATCATGATATTTATTATTTATTTTTATTATTATTATTATTTTATTTTTTATTTTTATTATTATTTTTTTTTTTTTCCTTCCTCTTTTTTTTTTTTTTTTTTTTATTTATTATTTTTTTATTTCGTTTTTATTTCGTTTTTTTTTCTTTTTCCTCTTTTTTTTTTCCCCTTTCCTTTTTCTTGAAAATATCATTCCTCCCTTTTTATTTTACTTTAATTATCTTTAAAAATTCTCCCTATTGGTTCTTTTGTCCAAGCTTAGATAATTAGCCATTAATTACCTAACTAATCACTTTCTAATTGTTGATAATTTTCTTAATTAAGATTAATCATTATCTCACAACTATTTTACTTACATTGGTATTTTATGCTCCATGTGAAATATTAAAAATCATGGGGCAACTTATGCTCCCCAAAATTATATTTAATTTTACCTCATTATTTTTCAAGGGAAATAATCCCAAAATTCCTAAAATTAGAGACAACATACTTTCTAATTTCAAATAAATATTTTATTGCCTCTTGGGATTTATCATAATATTTTCGTGAAGATTTCATGGCCCATAATTGCATTTAGGGATTTTGACACTTTAATCCCTCTAATTTCATTAGAAATTTCCCTAGACAATAGAATAAGTATCCTACAAGGTTTTAAAACCACATATTCACCTATTCCCAAATAGGTATTATTTGCTAAAATATAATATTCTAGATAGATAATTATCCGGGTATTACAAAGGGGGATCAGATTTGAGGCATTATAGGGCTAGGATTTGTGCTCTAAAATAACCTAGATCCAAGGGGTAACATTGCATAAGAGTTGTTAGAAAGTTAACCCCAAAATTTGCTATAAATAGGAGGTGATGCGTTCATATTTTCTCACCAATTCACAAAGCAACATCTGAAATATAGAGAGAAAGTGAGAGTGAAAGCCTTGAAGAAAGGAGGAGCAAAGTTCTTGGTAAGTTCTCTAGCTCTAGCTTTAAGTTCTTTGAGTTTTAGTTTTTAAATTCTTAGATAGAAGTAGCTTAGATCCTAAATATGCTAGGATAATTTTATTTACATGTTTTTATAGTCAAAATTGTATTTATTTCCAAAAAATTGATGGAGAAGAAGTTATGGCAAAATTTCCGGAAGAAAATCATCAAAGTAACAAAGTTCGTGAAATTTCATCGGTTTCAGAATTTCTGGAGTCAGTGATGAAAATGCCAGAATTTCATATTGAAACTATGGTCACAAAATTCTGAGAAAATTCATGGTTAAAATAGACATATAGGGCTTTCTAAATATGTCAAGAACATGTAAAAATGATTTTTTTACAGGGAGATAAAAATCCTTAACGTAAGGCTACGAATTTCTGGAAAAATTCTGGGCAGAGGATCAAAAATTTAAACCTGGGAGTGATCCGTGTAATCTGGGCAAAATTGATTATTTTTAATTGAAAATAGACATCATAAGGATTTCACAGAATTTTACGGATCCTCGTTTTGATTTTTCTAGAATTAATTATGATTTTTCAAAGTTAGACGAAATCCTGCCTAAATTGGTACCATCGTTGTTCTACGAATTTTGAAGGACTAAAGTGAAAAATAAATGTACCAAGGGTCGAAAGGGTCATTAGTGACTAGGATATCTCCTAGAATATTATTTTTAAATTAATAAATACGATATTACCATTATAGGATAAGCGTGATCACGAGACCACCAAATAACGTACTAAAATCGTCAACGAAGGTACGGACGCGTCTTCGTAACACTAACTCTGATGTTTATCGTATACCTATTTGTGTGATAGTTGTATTCCTAGACTGAAACTCTGTTTTTAAAAGTATTGATCATACATATACAGCTGTACACGGGTTATGGTTTTGATAATGCCGTTGAGTTTTCCTAGCTACGAGGACACAATAGGCCATCGTGGCAAGGTGAATAGTGCGGACTATAATAACGCTCATATGCAAGTGGGTGTTCGGTTATTATCTTTCATGTGAATATTGCTGTGATATCATGAATAAACTGTCATACATACTTGTTACATGAACATGAGGTTAACCGTTACTTGAGGTTCAATGGGCATTGAACCTCAGCTCTTTCCATAGCTTCAGGATCCGGAGTAAACAGGATCGAAGACAAGGGTGGGCTGCAGATGTAGGAACCGGCTGGAGAAAGTTCTATTGACATGTACTTTACGATATCGACATTTGAAAAAAATGTAACGCTGTTAAAAGCACATACATGACAAGGGATATTTATCGCTTACTTTTCAATACTATTTACTTCCGATGCTCAACTCGGATCAAGATACCGTCAAAACGCTTTCGAAAATTGGGATGTGACACTTGCCCTGGTCAAAATGCAAGTTTTGACCAAGGACTACAATGAGAAGATTCAAAAGTTTGTGGAGGGATAAAACTACATATTTTGAAATGTTTATGGGCCAACTGTAAGTTTCAAAACATTTGGGCACTATTCTGTAATTTGTTTGGGCCCTTTTCACAAATTTTCAGTTTCCATAAATTCTAGTGCCTTTTTTGTACTTTTCCCTTGTCTTTAAAAATATTAATTTTGATCCAATTGACATTTTCTACATTCTCTACTTTTCTTCCAAAACACCTACAATGCAAGATTAAGCACAAGGTAGCATGAAAAGTCAAAGAAATAATTTTCATGAATAATTAATAAATTATAACTATTTTTCCCCAAATTACACTTAATTCAATATAAATATCCTTAACTCAAATTAGTGGTTAATCATGTAATAATTTCCTAAAAATGCATTAAAAATCTCAAATTAATCATTTAAAAACCGATAAAAATATGGTTCAATCAATTCCCCCACACTTAAGTACAAGATTCCAAGTTCTAATCATCAATGCATTTGAAAGATGAGCAATTTCTTAATTAGAAAGCAATGGATCAATTAATCAAATTCCTCAAGCCAACACTAGTCATAATCAAGCGATGCGAAGAAATTAGCTAACTACACAATCTAACATATTAGAATGGAAGCACAAGATAACTCTCAAGGGTATTAGTGTATCACTCATCTCATCTTATTGGGATGATTTCACTCTAGCTCACTTAATCAATACCTTACCATAGACTTGTAACAACTCTAACATCTCCTTACTAAAAGCAATTAATGTAATGAATAAAAAAGACTTAAAATGTTTGTAATGTTGGATGAAGGCTAGATGGAGTGAATCAATTAGAAAAAAGAATAGTTCATATGCAAGCCAAAGTTAATGAGTAGTTTCACAACGACTAAATAACTTGACAAACTTTTGCCAAATCTTTTCCAAATTAATGAATAAATGTCTTCTTTCTCTTTTTTTTCTTTTTATTTTTTATTTTTTGCTTTTCTATGTATTAAATCCTTTTCCATTTTTCTCTTTTCTTTTCAACTTACTTTCTTTCTCTTTTCTTCATACATGGCATTCCAATATATACATTGTTCAACTTTCTATCTGCCAATCACTTTTGATTTTAGAACATCAAGAACACTATGAGTAAATGACATGCATACGACATAGGAATGTCTCAAAAGGGTAAACAAAATGGTAGATGAGTGTAGGTTTATGTTTGGGTGAAAGGGTTTAAAATGGAATGCCTCTTTCATTTCCATCACACTAATGCAAATGCCGTATCAAAAGAGTTGAAACAAGTTCTTGAATGTGAAAAACTAAGTGAAAATGAACACGTGAAAAGAATTTAAGGCCTAAATAACAGGGACGGATCAAGGGAGCTAGGGGTGCATAGGCCTTGCCCCCTAAAATTACAAAATCAAACCCAGAGTTTTAGGAAATTACATTTCTATTTCATAAAAATTTCAATATTGTCACTTTAATCCATACTGAAAGTTTCGTAGAGGGACTAAAATGAATTTGGGTTTTATTCTGTAATTTTTGGCCCTCCTTAATTATATTTCTGGTTCCGCCTCTGCTAAATAATCTTCCAACAAGGTTTTCTCCAATCCTCACTCTAACACAATCAATTATATAGTTAGCGAACCACAAAACATCTTAACTATTCCTAATGCTAACTTTATAAACTAAATGAATTGAAACGTTGCAATCAATTATAATAATGCTAAACTATTAAATAAAATAATGATGTAGAAACTTTTGCTCTCTTTTGTTTTCAAAACTTTAAGTTAACAAAATCCAAAGTGTGGGTTAATCTCTCTTCCCATTCACTTAGAAAACAAAAACATGGTTTTAAAAAGTTGTCATAACACTAGATCTCATGAAAGCTCAAAGCATTTCCCACAACTTACACTTTTGAAGTGGCAAATGCAACCCTTTACCACTTAGGGCATGTATCAAAACAAATCATTCTTGAAAAAGTTTTGAAATTTTCATAATTTAAGGCATTTTTTTCATTTTAAAACAACCAATTAATGGGATTAAAAAAATGTATTCCCTCCCCTCAACTTAATCAACACATTCTCCTCAGTGTGGAAAAACCACTCTAAAGAGAATGCTAAGTGTAATATCCTGAATTCTGGGCCTAGAGACTTGGGAATAAGCCTATAAAAGGCAGGCGACTAAGCCCAGTTCGAGCATAGTCCCAAGAATATCGAGAGATACGAAGTCTCTTGGGGGACTAACTAACTCAGCTATACGGGTTAGTGGACTTAGTATGTATAAGACGTGGAATTAAAGTGCCAGTGAAAAAGGGGCACAAAAGACCCATACGGTGTAAATCCAGTTAGGAAAGATGCTACTCAACTATGCCCTAAGGTATAGGACAATTAGTTGAGCGAAAATATGTCGGTATAAGTAAGTATATGACGTTTTCAGGGTAGTCAAGTATACCCTGCGTTTTTGAGAGGTGGCATGAGAAGATAATAGAAAGCTCAAGAAGACATCTAGAACATGGCCACATGTCTTCTTATGAATTAAAGATTAGTTGAAGGGGACACATGTACACCTTCATCCACTTAAAATTTAAAGAAGTGAACACATGGAAAGGTGAATAATCATGGAAGGGACACCTAAGTGGACACATGGAAAGGTAGGTAATTATGTGAGGGACACCTAAGCACACATGTGGCAATTTAATATTTGAAAAAAAAAAAAAAAAAAAAAGTTGAGGACACATAGCATACTTAATTAATTAAGGGGACACCTAAGGGGACACCTAAGCTATTGAGGTGTCAACATAAGATTTAAAGGGGAAAAGATAAGGGACACATGTGCATATTTTATGTCACCTACTCATCTTAACCATTAAGCAAATCTTTTCCACCACAAAATAAGACATATGACTAGAGAGATATTATGGGCCAAGAAGGTGCAAAGTGGCATGAGATATTAGGAGGAGAGAGAATATTCTTAGTGCCTCAATCTCTATAAATAGGACTTCACCCCTCATTTGTCTCTAGGCCATTCTTGGCCAAAACATGGAGAAAAGAGGAGAGAAAGAGTGAAAAACGAAACAGAGAAAGAGAGGGAGAAGAAAGGGGCCGATTTCACCTCCGATTTGGTGTTTTTTAGCTCCCGGCCTTCTCCAATGTTGTTCCTTTTGGCGAAAGCAATCTTTCTATGGTTTTGGATTCTTGATATGAGGTGTTTGGTGCCGTTTACATGGTGGAGATGCTGTCAGATCTCCAAACCAATCACGAATCGAGGTAAGTAGAACTTGATTCTTGCTCTACTCCCTTAAATCTTCATAAACATCCCTAAGACCTTGACAAATGATTCTTGCATGGTGTTTTGAAGTCTTGACTAAAAATACAAGGGAGTTCAAAGAGGAAAGATTTCAAGGAAAAGCTAAGATCAAAGACAAGAAGTATCGTTATTCGAAGCTTTAAGGAATCTTGGGAGTTGATTATCAATCTACGAATTTACGGAGTAGTAACCTTAATCCTCATATGCTTTGTATGTCTCGTATGTATGCTTTACCATGATTGTGTATATGTATGCATTCGATGTTGTTATTTGCCAAGCGCTTTGGTACCGGAACCGCTATATGCAACTAGGGCCTTGTTGTGCCCTGTAGTCTGTGCTATGTGCTATAGAGACTGCTTGTTCCGGATTTGGCTTTGTGCCTCGCTGTGTGCCATTTACTGAATGCTGTGGTTTGTATTTATGGTTTTCTTACATACCTTGAATATAGTTTGTGTATGAGATTAACGGTTACTCTGGGATCCTTCGGGATTCTAGTTTGTATTGCTACCTGTGTATTACAGCTGTTGGAAGTAACTCCCATAATAAAGTGGTGGATGCTAGCACATGAAGGTGTCGGACAGGTTTCAAATCATTCAAGGAAGATTTGTAGATATTTTATGTATTTATGTTTGAGATTTGTAACCAAGACTCATAATATCTTACAAGTACATTATGCCTAAAGTGAAGGTATGCTCTGCTGTGTAATTTACTCTGATACATGTTGTTAAGTAATATAATATAAGAATTAAGAGATATCACACTACCCGCCACCCGAAAGGGCGAGGCCGGTAGGGGTGTAACACTAAGCAAGATAAAATTCAAGGCACAATGGTAACTAAGGAGGGTAGTGGCAAAAAATGTAAAGCATATACAGGGTGTTCTTATTCTACTCACTAAGCTGCACTACTTCATCTTTTTTGTATATACCAAATTGTGTCCCTCCCTCTCACTTATCTTCCTTATAAAACAATTAAGCCCAAGCAAGTACAGAAATTAGGAAGAAAATGAGTGAGGAAAGAGACAACATTTGTTAGAGTATCTTGAGTCGCTTGAAGGAGAAGTCCTCATCCTTGATGATAATCATGCATTTGTCCTTTAAAACACCTTCTCTTGCGTTGAATTTCCTTGGCGGAGGTGGCTCAGGATCAATTGGAAGAGGAATGAGAATTTAAGGTGGACGTCGGCTAATCTAATGACCTTTCTGTAAAGAAGACAACAAACCAACAACAGTATCCCATCCAAAATAGAAACATGGAGAGATTTTAAGTGAAATAAAGGCGAAAGGGAAAGACAAGAATATAGGAGTGGTGTTTACATAATTATTATTTGTAGTAACCTATTTTTATTGAGCACTTAAAAGAAGGAGACCCTAGTTGCGAAGATGAGTATAGAAAGAATTCAAAATTAAGTACCAAACTTAAGAATACGAAAAAACAATATCACAAACCTGCATTATTTTTTTCACAATGGATCCTAATTTTTATATTTTTAGTGTAAATAGGAAACCAGCTTAATTAATTAATAGAAATTAACTATTGCTCACACAATCAAATAACAAATGTACCATTACTAAACAATCAAATAACAAATGTACCATGACTAAAAAAAAAATAGCAGTAATATCGTTCGACAAAAAACCTAAGTACGCATTGTTCTGAAATCCCAATATACAACCCAAAATATATATATATCCATCAACACTCAAAAATGTAAAGGAAGGGATAAGGTTGGAAAATAAATTCTAGGATAGAACACACAAAACCTTAGAAAAACTGAGTATTTAAGAATTGAAAATATTGAAAATAAAAAAATCGATATAATAATGTGCTAAGATTTGAATCATGTGAACACTTAAAACAACTATTGTGCCCGTGCATTGCACAAAAAAGTTCATATCTATGTGATGTTTCAATTAAGTTATATGAAGCCAACTATGGTGTGGACACTTGTATATATCTTTTTTTTTTTTTTTATTTTACTCACTCATATTTTTCCATAAGAGCATACAACAATAAGGGAGAAAGCGAAATTTATAAAGCATTTGAAATTCTTTGAATTTAAATTAATATTTTTGCACTCAAGTTCAAACGCCTATAACGAATCACAATGCAAAAACCTAATCCAAACAAAGTAGAACCAAATTAGGAATATAAAAAAAGAAATTAGAAAATAATCATCAATGAATTATATTTATTGATTAATGGATCCAAACTGAATCCTCTAGTATTTATTGCCAATTCTTATGTATTACTACCTCTTGTCCTAATTAGAGGAACATTTTTATAGTCTAATTTACACTATAAAAATGCTCCTATAATTAGAACCGAGGAAGTATGTTTTTTGGCAAAACAATTTTAGAAAATAATCATCAATAAATTATATTTATTGATTAATGCATCAAAATTAAATCCCCTAGCTAGTACATTTATTATAGTTTTTGGCAAAATAATATGTATAATCTTAAATTATGATAACTCCTTAATTTATGGATATAAAACAAAATTCATTTATGAAGAAATATAAATACAACACGGTGTTACTTAACAAAACAGTTTTACTTAAAAACAAAACAGAATTTAATGGTGTTACTATGAGTGTTATATAATATATACATATCTCTAAAAAATGCAGACTATTTATAAAAGTAATAGTGTGAACGAATAAATAATAAATTTCAAGAAGCTCAGGCCGAGAATCGAAAAAATAATCAAAAGAAATGGCAATGGGGAGTAAAGATCAAGCTATATACTTTTATGCCAATTAAATAAAGTGAAAATGATACGGATCGCCAAGAACTTACAAAGAGTGACTATATATAATGTGTCATTTTTCCATTGTTGGAATCATAAGAATATAAGATCATGTTAATAAATTAGGGCCTCAATTTGTCGCCATGACCAATGCATCTCATTATTTGTTTATGATTGACACTTGGTTATGCTTAGTTGGAAACACGACACACAAATGTTCTTTTAACTTTTCGATTAAATAAAGAGGTTTGATTAAACTACTCGAGGGCATTGATTGTTTAAGGAAACAAATCTTCGTGGGGATACAAGAACATTATCACGGGACCTGGCCGATTTTGAAGGCAACAGTTCCCAAAGAGTCATATATTTAATTGATCATACTATAAAATTGAACGCATGGCGAGGCAGTTTTAATTAATTAAACATTGTACGCTTAATTATTATAATTGTGTTTTTTATCGACTAAGTGAAAGTGAACCCTATGGTGTAGGAATTGTAACCTACCTTTTAGACCCTATTGAACTTTATGAAGCCTGAGGAGCATGCGGAGGGTTTAGTAAATAATACTCCCTCGATATGCCTTGTTACAAGTTTCAAATTTGTAAAAGGGTGTGTTCCAAAATATAAGTTTCATTTTAAGTATATCCAAACATTTATTACGGTTTTTTCCAACTTATCTTTTATTGACTGTACTTATTATATTTATTCTCCCTCACCTATCCTCCTTATGATAAGAGAATAATTGGAAAAATAACACATATTCATTGCTAGTTCGCGGTAATATTTATGTTTCTAGACTTTGAACCCCATGTTCGGTCCTATGTTCAATTGGTGATTTTACATGCATCGTTTTATCGTTTTGTTGAATAAATTAACTTTTATTAAGAAAAAAAGGCTAACAATATTATATATATATATATATATATATATGTATGTATAAGACTTGAAAGTTGGTAGATCTCAAATAAATATAATTATTTGTTAGCAGCATTGTCGGTTGATTATTCGTAGATAGAGTTATATAATTATATATAATAATTTTTAGGGTTGAGCTTCAATTTTACCAACAAATTTGTTTTCAAGGGGCCTCTGATACAAATAAGTTTTCGAACGGGTAAATATACCAAAACAATTTAAAAAGGTGCAAATTCATTAAAACCATTAAATTTCACCAAATGCCATTATGGTTTCTTCTTTTATAATTTAACGGTAATTTGATCAAATTTAACGGTTTTGGTGAATTTGCATCATTTTAAATTGTTTATTAGTATTTTTCCCCTTCCAAAACTTATTCGTGCTAGACACCTCTTGGGAAAAACTTTATAGGTAAAATTGCACATTTACCCTAGTTTTAGCTATATATGTGTGTGTGTATATATATATATATTCGGAAGGTTTGAACCTTTAACCCTGTTCATACCTGACTCCCACTATTATCACTTAATCTAGATTTAGCTTGATGTAGCTGCAAGTTGTTATGAGTCCCGTCTCACATAAGAAATGGAGTTCATATAAGTCTAATGGGCTTTTTCATCCTTCAAAGGGCTTGTTTTAGATAGCATTGAGAAGCTTTAGAAATCGGTTGGGACTTAATTATGTTTGACATGACTTTTGGGAAACTGACTTTTTACTCATAAGCTATCCTTAAAGTTCAAAACAACTTTTTTGGGCGTATGAATTTTCTTCAAATTTGAACATTTTGAAATTGATTTTTCAATCCATCATGCAAACATATTTATATCAAATTCATTTTTTATAAAGTTAATCCAAATATAAATCACGTCATACTAGTTGATTGACTTTTACCCTGATCTCAATTTGCAAAAATAATTTGAGATAAAGTCACTTTTGACAATGTTAATCCAAACGCATGCACGCCCACACATATACAAACAGAGACACACACATACATACATACATACTACATCATTCTTTTGTCTTATATGAAGTTAGTCTTCGAGTTCTTAAACTTCATCGTCGTACGAGATTGCATTGACTAGAAATTTAAAAACAAACTTCACTATGGGATCGCTGGCTTGGCATTGGGCATTTATTGAAGCAATACTTTTGATACTAGGTTAAATACCATTTTCGCCATAGAAGTTTAGCCTAAGGAGCATTGGTGACTCGGAGTTTCTTTGGTCTCATTTTTATCCCGGAAGTTTAAAAACATAGCCATATTGCCCATCCGTTGATCTTGACCGCTGAATTGTTGCTCTTCTTTGTAAACTTCCAAGGGCAAAATTGCTCCTAAAAAAAACTTCTGGGGTATATTTGCTCCGTTTTGTTAACGTCCGGGGAAAAAATGAGACCAAAAAATCATCCGGGTGACCAGTGCTCCTTAGGCTAAACTTCCATGGCAAAAATGATATTTAACCTTTTGATATTTCATATAAATAGGGATAAATGAATTAAATAAAAAGGGTTTTCTCGAGAAAAGGGTGATAATTGTATTAAATTGGGTTAAGGTGCAAATTTGCCCCGAAATATTTTGCTTTGAGGAGCAAAGTGTCGCCTAAAAGGGGGGTTTTTTTAAAAAAAATAAAAATAAAAATTCAATGTTGCCCCAAAAATGTTAAAATGGAGCAATGTTGCCTCTTACCGTTAAAAAGTTAATTTTCAATGTCAATTTTATTAACAGTCAACATTAATTATTTAAAGGTACATGGCAACATTGTTATGTTTTAAAACTTTTAGTACTATATTGAACTTAAAAAAACTTTTATGACAACATTGTTCCTCAATGAAAACTGTAATACCCAAAAATTTCTATTTATCTTAATGCAATATTTTGATAGTTAAAACCTATTTAAAATAGGTGAATATGTGGTCTCAAATTTTGAGATGTGTTTATTCTATTTTCTAGGTAATTTTTCCTTAGGATTAGAATACCCAATGATTTAATAGGCATCATAAAATACTATAAAATACAATAAATACCCTATTAAACTAGGGTTTATGTAAGATCAAAAAGAGCAAGTGAGTGCTATGATAATCCTTAAATAAAATTGGAGACAACAATAACAATTAATGACCAATAAGGATCTTCTAAAAATTAAATGAATTGTCCAAACCTTCATAATTAATCAAAGGACCTTAAACACCAATTATTATAATTTATTAAGAGACTAAATTTTCTAATACCTAGTTCATATTTGATTTATAAAAAGCCATAAAGAATTATCTAAACACTTGGGACAATTAAGGGGCAATTACCAACAATTAAAGAGCAATTAAAATTACACTAATGGAATATTTAGGTAATTCTTTACAATTAATGTTAATAGTCACCAATTAAAGATGTATTAGGATAATTAAAGGTCAAGGACCAATAAGGGGTTAGGATTAGGATAAAGATGATTACTAATGATCATGATTCAATTAGTAACCAAGCAAATAAATTTAATAACACCTAAAACACCATTTTAGGATTAATGACCAAAGATTAAGCTAATTAAAGACTAAACCCTAAGAGTATTTTGCTTAATTGCTAACCAATCACCAAAGTCATCTAGTTACAAGTATACTTAGAGTAACTAGGAAATTAGAACACCAAGTTGGGAAGTGCATGAAGATGGAGATGCCACCAATGCAAGCTTGGAGAGTGCATGAAGGAGGAAGAGCCACCAAAGCACTCTTGGAGCCAAAAGCTTTACACATGGGGACAATTGTGACACTAAGGCAAGAGGCTTTGGTGAAAAATCAAAGGAGGAAGAATGGGGGGGAGGTAGGCCACGTTTTTTGGCTCAGCTGGAAGAGGAATTCAGATTTAAACCCATGGCCAAAAATGAAAGATGTGTAAGTTAGAGAATTACAAGATTGCCATAGCTTTTTTTTTCCTATAAATAGACCACCAACCTCTTCATAATTCTTCACCAATTCACAAAGGTATTAACCATATTTGAGAGAGTAAGGGAGAGTGTGAAGAGCTTCTTGAAGGAGTAGCAAAGTTCTTGGTAAGTTCTCTAGCTCTAGCTTCAAGTTCTTTAAGTTCTAGTTCTTAAATTCTTAGATAGAAGTAGCTTAGATCTTAAATATGCTAGGATAATTTTATTTACATGTTTTTATGGTCAAAATTAGATTTATTTTGAAAAAATGATGAGGGAGGTCATATAGCAAAATTTCTGGAAGAAAATCATCAAAGTAATGAAGTTACGCGAAATTCCATCGGTTTCGGAATTTTGGAGTCAGTGGTGAAAACGCCAGAATTTCATATTGAAAATATAGTCCTAAAATTCTGGGAAAATTCATGGTTAAAATAGATATATAGGGTTTTTTAAATATGTTAAGAACATGTCAAAACGATTTCTGTACAGAGAGATAAAAATCCTCAAAGTTAGGCTACGAATTTCTAGAAAAATTCTGGGCAGAGGTTCAAAACTTAAAACCTGGGAGTGATTCGTGTAATCTGGGAAAAGGTGATTATTTTTACTTGAAAATAGACATCCTAAGGATTCCAAGGAATTTTACGGATCCTCGTTTCGATTTTTCTAGAATAATTATGATTTTTCAAAGTTAGACGAAATGCTGCCAGATTTGTACCAGCGTTGTTCTACAAATTTTGGGGAATAAAGTGGAAAATAAATGTTTCAAGGGCAAAATAGTCATTAGTGGCAAAAATATCTCTTAGGATATTTTTTTGCAGATTAATAAATGTGATATTACCATTATAGGATAAATGCAACCACAGTCCGAACGTCAACGTACCGATATCACCGACAAAGATACGGACGCGTACTGTAACACTAACTCTGATGTTTATTGTATACCTATATGTGTGATAGTTGTATTCCTAGACTGAAACTCTGTTTTTAAAAGTGTTGATCATACATATACAGCTATACACGGGTTATGGTTCTAATAATACCATTGACTTTTCCTAGCGCTGAGGACACGGATGTACACCGTGGCACTGGTGAATAGTGCAAACCGTAATGACGTTCACATGCAGTGGCTATGTTCTGTTATTATCTTTCATATGTGAATATTGCTGTGATATCATGAATAAACTGTCATACATACTTGTACATGAACATGAGGTTAACCATTACCTGAGGTTCAATGGGTATTGAACCTCAGCTCTTACCAAAGCTTCAGGATCCGGAGTGAACAGGATCGAAGATAGGGGTAAGCAGTAGATATAGGATCCGGCTGGAGGAAGCCCTTTTGGTTTTGTACTTACTGATGATGTCATTTGGAATTTTTTGTAACGCTGTTAACAGCTAACACATACATTACAGTGGTTACTTATCAGTTACTTTTCAATACTATTTACTTCTGATGCTCTACTCTGATCACGATACCATGAAAACGCTTTCGAAAACTGGGATGTTACAAAAACTTCCAGGGAAAATTTGCACATTAACCCTATTAAATTAGATCTTCAGTTTTATCCATCACATAAAATAAGATATGTTATGTTATTTTAACAAAAATGCCTCCTTCATGAGTCTCGCTTCGGGAGCGTTACCCTAAAGAGGGGCCTTACAAAGGCATTGGTCTTCCCAACTCCAACAACTAGTTAGCTTTTGTGGTGTAGTTCTCCCAAGGACTTATACCTATTAAAATGGTTCTTTCAGTGAGAGTCTCAAATGAGATAGCTAGGTCTAAGTGGAACCATTAATAGTTGTAGTTTTTTAATAGATCGTTTACTTCATCGGGGAAAATGATTTCTCTAATGATTTATACTAGTCGCAGTTATACAAATGCGCTTCAAAGTATTGCTCTAGTCGCAATTCTTGATTAAACCTGTACTAAATTGTAACATTTTGGTTGGCGTCACAATTAAGAAAAAAAATATTGGATTAACGATGGAATTTGATGATTTCGTCATAAAAAGGCTGTCACTAATTTATCAGCGATAAAATTCCTTCAATAATTCATTGTTTTTTATGGTATATGACATCAAGAATGGCAACGACAGTAAATATGATCAAAACCAAAATTTACAAACATGCTCTTGGTATCTAATTTTGTAAAGGTTCAAATCTCATTTGGAAGGATAAAACCAATTTACGCATTTACAACATCCTTCCTTACCATATATATTGGGGGATGGGGGAGTACGTATTAGTGACTTATACTCCCTCCTGTCCTATTTGTAGTGCAATCCCAACTTTATGATGCATCTCAATGCAAATTATTTTCAAGTATAATATTCTCTCTTATTCAAAATATAAGTCACCTTCTAGAATGATTATTTGATCAAAAACATAAGTTATTTGGTGAATGATTATTGCTTATTTGTCAGTTATGCCTTTGTTTGGCAATCATAAATGGTATATCATGCATCTTAATGCAAATTCTTTTCAAGTATATACTACTCTCTCATGGTGGAATAAGCTAGGGTAGGCTAGACTTTAGCTAAATAGGCCTAGGCCTGTAATAGAGATTTAAAGTTTGAGTCTCTATATAGGCCTTTTTTAGGCCCAGGTCTGGGCCTTCAAAATGTTTGACAAGGATTGAAGCCCTTTTAAAGGCCTACTTAAAATGTAGGCCTCTTAATAGGCTTAAAAGCGTATGCCTTCAAATTCAATAAAACAGGTTGGTCTAGTGGAATGAGGCGCTGGATTCCCTTAAGAGGTCTAGGGTTCGAGCTGCGGTAAAACCACTCGTAATCCGCCTTGTATGGAGCTACCATTGTTGGGAGGGTCGTCCTTGCCACTGCAGAACCCAAAGTGGTTGCACACTTGCCACCATTTTTGCAATAAAAAAAAAAATTTAAAACACTTCAAGCCTTTTTATAATCCTACTTAAGCTTAAAAGCCTAGGATCCATTATCATCAAAATATAAGAGTTAGTAAGGAAAAGAAAAGAATATCTAGTAACAAGAGTTCTCTAAGCAAGTAGAAATAAAAAAATTCAATCATTTGTTGACTAATGAGGTATATTTTCTAAAATCAATCAAGCATAACAAGTAGCATGTGAAACTGGATTTTATCTTTTTTTATTTTTCCCACATAAAGTAAGTCAAACTCCTCCTACTAAGATTATAATATTTCATTCGACACTAAAATAAACTTAAAATAATTATTATTAACCTGGTGTCAGTTAGCGGGTCTCAATATACGTGTCGCAATCCTAAGTAGGCTTCGATAAAGTGTCTTTAATAAAGTAAGGTCATGGTGACTAATGATGACATAGCTTTGGAGTCATCGGCACAAGATTATGACACGTGTCTCTCATATAGCAAAACATAAAATTACTTTTGTGTTGGTCTAATAAGAGCAAGACACGTGTCTCATCATCATGACAAGGTACAAGATTACTTTTATGTTGGCTTAGTAGAAAGATGACACGTGTCCCGTCATGATTACAAAGAAAAAGCTACTTTTGCGTTGGCGCAATGAGAACATGACACGTGTTGTCTCATTATGACACACTTTTATGCTGCTCCAATAGAAACATGACACATGTCCACTATCATGACAAGTAAAAAGCTACTTTTGTTGGTCAAATGGAAATGTGACACGTGTACCCTTATTATGACATAGCTTTTGAGTCATTGCAATGAGATCATGACACGTGTTTCATCATTATGACAAGGCGTAAAGCTACTATTATGTTGGTCCAATGGAGAAAAGACACGTGGTTTGACAAGTGGTGACCATACATGTGGCGCATTCTAGATCGTGCACGTGGTGCGTTATGAACCGCACCAATGTTCTATATATACCCCTTCCCCCCTCATTTGTCTTTAGGCCATTCTTGGCCAAACCATGGAAAAGAGAAGAGAAAGAGAGAGAAACGAAATAAGGAAAAGAGGAAGAAGGAGCTAAAGGAGAGAGAAAGAGTCCGGGGCTGATTTCGCCTCCGATTTAGTGTTTTTAGCTCCTGAGGCCTTCTCTAAAGTTGTTCCTCTCGATGAGAGCAACATTTGTATGGTTTTGGAATCTTGATACTGTGGTGTTTAGTGCCATTTACATGGTAGAGGTGTTGTTAGATATCCAAACTGATCGCAGAATCAAGGTAATAAGTAGGACTTGGATTCTTGCTCTACTTCCTTCGATATTTGTAGACATTCCTAATGTAATACCCGGATAATTATCTATCTGGAATACTATATTTTAGCAAATAATACCTATTTGGAAATAGGTGAATATGTGGTTTTAAAACCTTGTATGATACTTATTCTATTGTCTAGGGAAATTTCTAATGAAATTAGAGGGATTAAAGTGTCAAAATCCCTAAATGCAATTATGGGCCATGAAATGCCCGAAAATATTATGATAAATCCCAAGAGGTAATAAATATTTATTGAAAATTAGAAAGTATGTTGTCTCTAATTTTAGGAATTTTTGGGATTATTTCCCTTGAAAAATAATGTGGCAAAATTAAATATAATTTTGGGGAGCATAAGTTGCCCCATGATTTTTAATATGATATGTGGGACATAAAATACCAATGTCAATGAAATAGTTGTGAGAAAATGATTAATCCTAATCAAGAAAATTATCAACAATTAGAAAGTGATTAGTTAAGTAATTAATGGCTAATTGTTTAAGCTTTGAACAAGAGAATATTTAAGGTAGACTATGGAAAATCCTTTAATTAAGTGTTTATGGCTAATATTAGCATAAAGTGTGCTCGCTAATCAATTAGAAAAGATTAAGAAAAATTGGTGAGATTAAGAACATGAAAACCCTAAATCCTAAAAGATTGCTAATCATGGGATTAAGGCTCTAATTAAGCTTCTAGCTAATTTAGATAAATAATAATAATAATAATAAAGGGAAGAGAAAACCGAAATTTGAGTGTGAAAAGGGTTGTGGGTTTTTCAAAAATAATATCATGATATTTTGTTAATGAAATAATAATATAATTAAGATATTTGTGGAAGAACCAGTTGGATAAATGAGAACCGATAGAAATTAAATCCTATCTAGAAAACCATGAACTAAGTTTCTTAGGTCAGGACATATTACAAACAAGTTAATTTTTGTCCAGAAGTTGGTGTTAGTCAAGTCATTTCCATAACTCGGGGCGAATAAGGGATCGATGAAAAGATATTTTGTAAACAAAGGGCGAGATAAGAAAAGTGAGAACCAATGGAAAATAAATCATAACTTGAAATCCTTGAACTAAGTAGAAAACAACTGGACATATTATGAATCGGTGGATTTTTGTCCCAAAATTAGCATTACACAAGTAATTTACGTAGCAGAAGCCGGCGTACTGTCCGAAAATGTTCAACGGAGACAACGGAATACCCTTAATGGGATCAAAAATTTAGTTAACTCAGATATTTCCAAAGAGGAAGAATAGAACTTCAAGGTTGTGTTCCGGATTTTTGAGATTTTCTAAGATTACGCAATTAGAACACGATCGGGGATTTTATCGGGTAAATGCATAAAGTAAGGGGACATTTTTGTGGTGGAGAGAAGAGGAAAATGAGTGATGTTCATAAGGCCACGACTTCATTATCCTAGCCCTTGATGCAAAGGTTGATCCAAGGGATGAGATCCTTTGGCTTTTGCTATAAATAGTCTTTCACATTTCTCTTCAAACTCACCAATTCACAAAGGAATCCTAGAGAGAGGTTAGAGAGAAGTGAGAGCAAGGAGGAGCTCTGGAAAAGGAGTGGCGAAGTGCTTTGGGTAAGTTCTTCGGTCCCTAGTCTTAAGCTTTGGTAGTTCCTTTGGTAGTTATAGTAGAAATGCTAGATTAATCTTTAATCTTCCAAGTTAGTTTAGATATCATGTTTTAGGGATAAATATGATATTTATTTCGAAAATATATTGGAGATGGAGATATGTCAAAATTTTGGAAGATTAGAGTTAAAGTAACGAAGTTACGCGAAATTACGCCAATTAGGAGAGTTAGGGGCAAAATGGTACTTTGTACCTAAAATGCCTATTATGATGTTGGGCCTTGATAATATGATATTATCCTTATAGGATATCTGTAATCATGTACCGCTGTTGTACCGCTGTCAAAAAGTACCATTTTTCATCAATGAAGGTACGTTCGCGTACTGTAACACTAGCTCTGATGCTTATTGTATGATTATATATGATTGTTATTTCATCGACTAAGACTTACATACGTGGTTATGTCACATACGAGGTTATGTTCTAACCTGTAGCATACGTGGTTATGTTACATACACTTTTTATTATCTTACATACGTGGTTATGTATTTCTAATCATACATCTCGTTATGGGCTTTTGTATTGATTATTGTTGTGATGTCATGAATATCGTCATACATAAGCGTTACATAAGCATGAGGTTAACCGTTACACGAGGTTCAATGGGCATTGAACCTCGGCTCTTAACATAGCGTCAGGGTCAGGAGGACCGAGGATCGAGGAGAAAGGCAAGCGGTACGCATAGGGACTCAGCTGAAGACTTTTTCCTTTTGTTATTTACTTTTGAAAACACACGGTATAATGACCGCTACTGTAATCAGCCAGACTTACGGCATTTTGAATATAAATATCAGTTACTCAATCGCTTCGATGCTCTACTCTGATGAAAAAATATATATATATATACGCTTTTGAAAATGGGATGTTACACCTAAGATCTTGATGAATGATTCTTGCATGGTGTTATCAAGTCTTGACTGAAACTACAAGGGACCTCAAGGAGGAGAAGTTTCAAAGGAAAGTTAAGGTCTCGAACAAGAAGTGCCGTCACCGGGAGCTTTTAAAAGAATTTGGAGAAAGTAATTGACAGTTTAAGTTTGCCAGGTAGTAACCTAATCTCATATGCTTTGTATGTCTCTGTATGTATGTTTTATCATGCATTTTTATGTATTCGGTGTTGTTATTTTCCAAGCGCTTTGGTACTGAAACCTGCTATGTTTGACTAGGGTTTTACTGTGTGCCATGCCCTGCAGTTTGTGCTATGTGATATAAAGATTGCTTGTTCCGTATTAGGTTTTGTGCCTCGCTATGTCGCTTTACAGTTTGTACTTATGGTTTTCTTAGATATTTTGCATATACATCTTATATGAGATTAACGGTAACTTTGGGATCCTTTGGGATTTTAGCCTCTGTTGCTATCTATATATGGTACAATTTTATTACATATAGCTCTCAAACGGATGTTAGCAAATGGATGTGTTGGACCGGTTCTAGATTATTCGAAGAATGGTTGGAGAAATTTTATATAATTATTGTTTTTGAATTTTGTAATCAAGATTTGTAATTTATTTATGCTCAAACCATTTTGCTATTGTGTTGCCCTATAATGCTCTGACCTGTGATATATTATTGAAAGGAAGTGACAGTTAGATTTAAGAAATAAGAGGTATCACACTACCCGCCACCTGAAAAATGGCGAGACCAATAGAGGTGTAACAGTAAATAAGTTAGGGTTTTCAGTTGTGAGAAGCATATTGAATAAATTATGTGTAGGGCTAAAACTTTACTTATAACGAAGACCAGATTTGTGGTATACGATGGAGTATTTAAAACTAGAGAGAGCAAGTTGCATGCCGAATTTGTTGTAGAAGATTCAACGTATATGTTGGGGAATGGTCCATCATTACGAGTTCCAATACGAACTTAATGGTTTGGAAAGAGAATATGGCAGAGTCGTCATTGGAAATGGGGTTTATTTATTTAATGTCACCCTCCATAATTAGGCCACTTACATATGCTGGAAAAAGCTTCCAATTTCGGAAACCTTGTTCAATCCGAAAAACCATAACTATAGTTTAACCAAAATGGCACAGACTTTTCCAATTCATTGCCTGCGAAAGTCGCTTTCTCAAATCAATTCCTTAGGTAGGGTTTGGCAAACAGAACTAGTTTGATAGGAAGAAAGGGAAGGCAATGCAGTGGAAAGGAATGGAAAATTTCTGGTCACTGGCTCAATCGGTATGCGAAGAAAAAAGGGAAAATTATAAAACGAAGATAAAGATAATTTTTTTTAAAAAATGAAATGACGACTTTATCCTCATCAGTGCACAAGATCATCCAAATTAGTAAATAATCATAGATCCAAGGGAAAAAAAATCATCCATGTCAAAATAATGCAAATCATATCCATGTACACTTTTTTTTTTTTTTTTTTTAAAAAAAAAAATTCCTCCAGATCAAATCTATAATTTGGGTTAAAAGTAACATCAGAATCTGTATTGAGATTTGTTTGGAGAGTAAAGAAAAAAGGAACACAATCAACGTTCTTGAGAGAGAATGATCAAAGAGTGATGGTGAAGAGAGAAATGAGAGAGAGAGGAGGTCAAGAGGGGAATCGAAGGGGAGAGAGCAACGGTGAAGAGAGAGAGTATTTATATAATAAATTTAATTAATGAGGTAACTTATTAAGAACGAAAGAAAAACTCCATTCAGCCTTATAAATACGACCAAAAACGTATATACTCTCTTCAACGAATATTACTCCTATTGGTTCTTATCATAAGACACAATTACTAATTCTCTCAGATTAAGGAATGGTAGCTAAGTCATTAAAGTTAATCTTAAATTGATATACTTTTATAATTTCACCCCTCTTTAAATGACGTGAATTAATTTTTTTCAACTTTGAACCTGAATTAATTTCAACAATAAAGTAGAAAAAAAGTAATTAATGTCGGGGTTGGTGCCTTATATTTGGGAACAAAAATTGCTTCTAGTTGGTATTCCCTAAATCCCTTATTTTATAAGCTTCAAATAACTGATTTGTGTTAATCAATAAAACAGTTAAAATTAATTAAAGACAATAAATATGTATTATTTTTCAATTATATATGCCCTTATGGGTAAAAAAGATAAGTGAGAGAGAATAAATACAATAAATATAGTCAACAAGGAACAAAGTTGGCAAAACGAAATAAATGCTTAGACAAACCTAAAAGGAAAAATATTTTTAGAAACAATCATTCACAAATTTGAAGTTTATAATAAGGAATTGAGGGAGTATCTTTCGGGACGCTTGCCCAAATGAGCTTGATAGCCTAGTTAATCTTTTAGACCCAAAATCTGGTATATGACACTCTGTGCCACTTGCCTTGGCGAGTCGTGAAATTCTGTAGTTGCCTTTTTTGCTGTCAAACCGGACCCAGACCTATTTTCTTCATCCAATTTGATTCCAATATGATATATTCGACCTCCTAGCCTCATTTTTAACATAGGCTAACTCCATATACAATTTTCCATTCTTCTTCTTCATCTCTATCACCAACAATCAGCCACACCTTCTATTTTTAGTACTCTATTCATCTTTTCAATTCATTTTCGCTCCTTCACTTCAGCCCTCCATGGCCGACAACCTCTTGCTGCTGTTTGGAGCTTGGAGGTGTTCAATGTAGAGCTGAGTTCGTGTCTCTTGAGGATTGAGAAGATCGGCTTGAGTTCTTGAGCTCAATGGGAAGTTTTTCTTAGTACCTTTATGAATTTTCTATTGTTATTGTAATTCATACCGTTGTTCTTAGGAGTTTTAGTAGGATTTTGATTTGAGTTATTTTAGACTTCATATTATTGAGCTAAGATTGTTTTCTTTTTTTAATTATTATTTTGATTGGATTTGCATTATTGTATTTGGAAGATTTCGTTTAAACATTACATTGATTTGCATAAGCCAACCTTATAGCGTGTTCGCCGCCGCGAACAAAATATCGATTAATGGCAATCTATACAATAGAAATCTACGTAAGGTAGCCTCAATTACTCTAGATGTTAATTAAATGTAATTACCAATTATGACAATGTTACCTCTAAGCTTAATTCTATGCAAGCACCACTTCTAATGCCAAATTAATCACAAATGATGCAATATAGCCCACAATTCATCCTAAAAACCTTAAATATGAGATGAATTAATATATAAGAATTTGGTCAGATCATGCATGTTGATTAAAAGTGTAATATCCCGAATTTTGGACCTTGAGAATTTAAAATAAACCTAAAAGTGGATAGACGACTAAGCCCGGTTCGAGAAGAGTCCCAAGAATGACGAGAGATAGGAAGCCTTTCAGGGACTAAATAACTTGGCTATGCAGGTCAGTGAACCTAATGTGTATAAACCATGGAATTAAAGTGCCAATGGAAAAGGGGCACATAAGACTATGTCTTAAGGTATAGGACAATTAGTTGAGTAAAAATATGTCGGAATAAGTAAGTATACATCATTTTTAGGGCAGTCAGGGATGCCCTGTGTTTTTGAAGATAAAGAGTCAGTGTAATCACTACTAGAGGATACGTGTAACTGCGGGGTTAAAAAGCAAAAAGTAAGTAATGGTTACAGGGGTAGAAAATTCAATTCCTTACCTCTTAAGCATTGAATTTCGTCCACCCAAGAGAGAGAAGGAAAAATCAGATGATTTTATTTGTACTCTGGCCCAAACACAAAATACGGGGTCCACAGGATGTTAACCGATAGAAAGGGGACCGATAGGGACCAGTTTGGGGCTTCTTTGGACTGAATGAGACAAATGTGGGGCCATATTGGAAAGTGAAATGGTGCCACCTAGCCCTTATAATTATTAAAAATGACTTGGAGGAGAAGAAAAGAAAAATCAGTCTAAAAGACAAAGTGTGGGTCCCACTTTCTGGATAAAAAGAGATAAATCTGATAAATTGGGAAAAAATAAAATAAAAATCAAGGGATCTGGTTTGTGAGCACAAGATGGCACCACCTAGCCCTAGGAACCATCTAGAGAGCTCAAGGAAAAAGAAAAGAATTATAAAGAAGTTCAGGGCTAAAACTGGTAATTTTCACAAATTCCGGGCCAAAGTAGGTAATTTTCTCCATTTGAAAATAAAAATCTGACCTCAATGGAGGGGGATGTGCCACTTGTCCAGACGCTAGACTCTTCTGGATTTTCTTGGAAATTAAGTCAAAAAACCAGATTAAATCCATTAATTACTGGACAGGAACTTACTCCAGTGATTTCAAACTACTTGGCTACTTTTTTATTATTTTAAAAAGGACATAAGCTCTCTCTCTCTCTTAACCATAAGGCACAAAATTTTCAGAGAGGAGAGAAGGATCATCTGAGCTTCCATAGCCAAGAACAAGAGCCAAATCATCAAGATCATCAAGTCGAACTCTGATTTCAAGTAAACACCGAAAACCCGAATCTTTGGAACTTAAACTTAAGATTTTCGTTCAAGGGGTTAGGGCTTGGTGTTACAATCTTATTTTGGTGTTTTTGAGGGTCTCAAAGTGTTCAAAATGTGATTTTGTATGGGGTTAAGCTATGGTTTAAGTTTTCAAACTCGAAAGCACCGAAAAATCCTTAAGAACAAGCTTGCTGCCGATTCTAGGTTTCTGGGCAGCGCACCTTTAACTAGGTTTTAAAAATAGTAAATGAACTTTGATAAAGCTGAAATTTTATAGGGATAAATTAAACATCCTAAGGTTCACCGTGATGTATAATTTTGTATTATTTGGATTTTCTACTAAGAGATAAAAATTGGTTAAGATGGACCAGAAAGCAATAGGATAATTCTGACCAGAGTGTGAACAATGGGCTACACGCCAAAATATATGTACTTTTGATTTCTGGAATTATTTTTCCTGACAAATAGACATCCTAATGGTTCAGATGGCACTGGTTGCATATATATATATATATATGTATATATGATTTTTTTGGGAATTTATTAAAAATCCTTGAAGTTGGGCCAAATTCACTGGATTTTCTGGAAAATAAGTAAAGGACTCGGATTTAATTAAAAATGCAAGGGTATTTTTGGAAATACCAAAAATATGGTATTTTGGTGTTCTTTAGGACAAGGACACAATTGGAAAAGTGATCAGGCACATTAAAATATTAAGGCTAAGCATACCCCACAGGTAGTAATTACTTTACTCCGGCATTTTTATGTGTTTTGTTGTATATTTTGCTTGCCATATGTGTTTTTTTGTATGTGTTTTGCCAAATATGCATACAAAGCATGTTACTAATTGTGTTCTAGCGTGGCTAGGGGTGCAAAAAGGCCAGGGGCTGTCGGGGCTGTGGCCTGGCTTTGCTAAAAGCACGTCCAGGCCTGGCCTGTCAGGCTAACAGGCCAGGCCAAGGCCTAATTTCAGGCCTGTTTGCCTTAAAAGGCCAGGCCCAGGCCTCTGAGTAGGCCTGAAAAGCCTGTCAGGCCGGCCTGTTAAGGAGGGTAAAAGCGTAATTATGTATTTTTTTTATCTGCCTGAAAATAAGTGGAGTATTAGCAGTGATTAATTAAAACAAAAAGTCATTCACTTCCTCCAGTCGTCCGTGTCGTGACTCCTCGCGAGAATTGCTCGCCCAAAAACCCTAACCCCCTAAAATTTCCAGATCTCGACTTGTCCGGCTGTCCCTCACCGTGCTTACCGTCGGGCGTCGGCCGTCGCACCTTTCTCTCTCAATCCTCAGCTCGTCAAGTCGCGTCGTCGGTCACCACAGGCGCAGCACACAGCTCGTCGACGGCAGATCTCAGACTCTCACTCTGGACCTGTTCTACACGGTGGTTTGGTTCTATTCCTACGGTGAAGAAGGTAAGGGGCTTTTGCTTGAGAATGGTAGTATTTCACTCTGGACCTGTTCTATACCGGTTTGTCTCTCTCTAGTCTCTAAAATTATTATCATCACAAATTATTCACTTTCCCTCTAAATAGAAGCGCCTGAAACTCTCTGGCTTCAGAATTATTCACTCAATCCTCTTACTCGTTTTCTATCACTCGGTAGTATACATATTACTTTATGATGCTTTCTTAACAATATATAATTTGTGAAACCCATCTTTACTTAATTTCATTTTGTCTGGACTCAAAACGACAAAAAAAGCTACAATTTTTTTACTTCAACTCATGTTGGTCATTACTTGTATTTGGTTGTCGTTTATCATAAGGAATTATTGGTTTACTATTGTTTGTTCAATGGATCGATGCTGCATTATTGGTTTATTGTTGTTGGTTCTGATTTGCTAGTTTAAGGCATTAAAGTGTCAACTACTGTAGGGTGGTGTCATGGATCGATGGCTTCAGAATTATTCACTCAATCCATTACTATTGTTTGTTCAATGGATCGATGCTGTATTGTTGTTGTTGGTTTATTGTTGTTGGTTCTGATTTGCTAGTTTAAGGCATTAAAGTGTTCAATATATATGATGCACACAACATTGACGAGGAATGACAATTAACTTACACAATGAGAATTTGAATCCTGTTCAGGTTTATTTCCCCCGTTGAGGTTCTGCATTTTTAGGATGAGAATTTGAATCAGTTGCCTTGATGTTGTACAATCTAGTAAATTATTTCGTTGTTATCTTCACAGTGTTCAGGAGAATTTGAATCAGTTATTATTGTTCTGTTAACTTCAAAGTGTTTAATCCTTATTTCGTTTTTAGGATGAGAATTTGAATCAGTTGCCTTGATGTTGTACAATCTAGGATGAGAATTTGAATCTGCTTCGGAGCGTTATTATTGTTACGTGAATAATTTGAATTGATTGGATTGAAGATAAGGAATTTTGAAACACTCCCTCCATTTAACTAAATTACTTTTTATGTTTCAGTTCTAGTTCATGTCATCTCCATTTCAAAGTGAAACAATGTCATCTAATTCTGTTCCTCCTACTACTATTGAGGTCTCTCAACAAGCACCAACAGATTCAAGTGGACAAACTACTCAACAAACTAATGATGCTAGTGAGAAAATTGGTAGTGATGATGAAGTTATTAAGAAGAAGAGGCGAAAAACCTCAGCTATTTGGGATGATTTTGATCAAGTTGAAACTAATGATGGGCTCAAAGCTAAATGCAAGTCTTGCAAAAATCCATTTTCATACTCAGGGACCTGAGCTAGCACTTCCCATCTATGGAGACATCTACAAAATTGCGATGCAAGGAAGCTCCTCATTGCTGCAAAAAAAAAAAAAAAAAAAAAAAAAAAAAAAAAAGCAATCCACCATTCCATTTCAACCTTCTAGCACTAATCCATTTTTGGCATCGGGTGCTAGATATTCTAATGAGAAGATGAGGGAAATAATTGCTACTGCAATCATGGTGCATGAGTATCCTTTTAGCATTGTTGAAGATGAAGTTTGGATGTGGGGTTTCCAATATGCTAATTCTGAATTTCAAATATTCTCGCAAGACAAGAAGAAGTGATTGTTTGGCCATATATGAGGCGAGAGAAGAAACAATTGAAGGCCTTATTACAAAAGGTAAGCAAGATTAGTTTGACTACTGATATGTGGAAATCAAGTCATCAGGTGACTGAATACATGGTTATTACCGGGCATTTTATTGATGCGGGGTGGAACCTTGAAAAGAGGGTTTTGAGTTTTGTGAAAGTTCCTACCCCTAGACGAGGCATTGATGTGGCTGATGCTATTTTCAAGTGTTTGAAGGCACGGGAATTGAAAACAAAGTGTTTTACGTAATCGGTGGACAATGCTTCTTATAATGATTCTTGTTTGAGGGCCCTTAAGGACACTTTATCACTTAGTAGTTCTTTACCTCTGGGTGGTGACTTATTTTACGTTAGATGTTGTGCGCATATATTAAACTTGTTGGTGCAAGATGGCCTTGGTAGAATTAAGGACATTATAAATAATGTCCGTGAGAGTGTGAAATACATCAACTACAATGATTCAAGGCTAAAAGCATTCTGTGACATTGTTGAGCAGAAACGCTTGAAGGAAAGGAAGCTCATTCTTGATTGTCCAACAAGGTGGAATTCTACATATAGGATGTTATCTACTGCTTTGAAGTTCAAGTCTGTTTTTCCCGATTATAAGGAAAGAGAACCACATTACAACTATTCACCATCAGAAGAGGATTGGAAGAAGGTTGAAAAGATTTGCAAACTTCTAGAAGTGTTCAATGTAGCTACTCATATCATATCAGGCAATGAGTATCCTACTGCAAATTTGTACCTTGCTGAAGTTTGGAGAGTGAAACAAGAAATTGACAATGCCTTTGATGATGATGATTTCTTCATAGTGGAAATGGCAATCTCAATGAAAGAGAAGTTTGACAAATATTGGGGAGAATGCAACATGGTAATGGCTCTTGCTAGTATTCTTGATCCTAGGTGCAAATTATATGTGATCAATTATTGCTTTCCTTTGATTTACAAGCCTGATTATGTTGCTTCTGAGAATATAGATAAAGTGGTGAAAGCTTTAAATTCAATATATGATGGCTACGTTGCTCTGTATAAGGGAGAGGCATGTAATGAAGATCATAATGTTGGCAACAACTCTTCTC
Organism: Acacia acuminata; assembly: GCA_019022655.1. Lineage (NCBI taxonomy): Eukaryota > Viridiplantae > Streptophyta > Magnoliopsida > Fabales > Fabaceae > Acacia > Acacia acuminata. The sequence continues at coordinate 2,273,366 of JAFJYI010000100.1, read as the reverse complement.
CCAATGTACCTAGTTCTTCTATAGTTACTGGATTTGATCAAATCATGAACATTGTTCGTGAAAAGCAAGCAATTCCCGCTATGAAATCAGAATTGGAAGCTTATCTTGAGGAGTCTGTTTTTATGCCTGATGGCAATTCTAACTCATTTACTGCTCTAGAATGGTGGAAAAATAATAGTGTGAAGTATAAGATTTTATCCAAGATGGCTGCTGACATACTAGCTATTCCAATCTCAAGCTGTGGCATCGAGTCCACATTTAGTCTGGAGGTAGAGTTATTGATGAATATCATTCTAGATTGAATGAAAAATCAATTGAAGCACTTATTTGTGGTGGGGATTGGCTTCGCAACAAGTATGGATTAAAAAAGAAACAAAAGGTATAAATTTTGCATTGTTAAAATAATATCATTTGTTGTACATATTACTTGTTCAATTGTGTTATACTCTAATTCTATATATTTGATTAATTTTTTTAAGGTCTTTGAAGCTGAAGAAGAAATTATATTGAAGATTTGATGTCAATGTCGAGTGGCTTAAAGAAGAATCTGTATGTTGGTAACTTGGTGAGATGTTGTAAACTTTATTCATGGGATGTTGGATGTTTAATTTGTATGTTGATGTTGGATGTTGTATTTGGTTTCATTTTTTATGTTGTTGTAAAATCTGGTTTGTTGTTGTAAATTTGTCCTGTTTAAGCAATTAGGCCTATTTTCGGAGGCCTGTTTACAAGAGGCCTGTTTTCGGCCTGTAAACAAAGGAGGCCTGTTTTCGGCCTGTAGACGTAGGGGGCCTGTGGCTGTTAGCCTGGTTACAAGATTTTTGAAAATACAGGCCTCTTAACAGGCCACAGGCCAGGCTCAGGCTGCTTCCCTACATAACAGGCCTGGCCTGGCCTAGCCTGTTTCCACCCCTAGCTGTGGCCTGGTCCGGGGCTTGCCTTGAGTGGCGGCTCAATAGAGACAAGATTGTGATACCAATAAATCTGGGGCCTGCCTTGGTAAGGCGGCTCAATGGTACGAAGACGTATTGTTGTATAAGTTTCTGTTTGCATATGTGGTATATTTGGCATATTGTATGGGTTTACATACTTGACATGGTTGCATGCATACACACTACACATTTAGTGCATGAGTATTGATGGTTACTCTGGGGGCCATTATTGGACTCCAGTTACTTCTATAGATACAGGGGGACATGCCTGCAGTGAAGAACTTTGTTGGAAAGGTATGGGCTTATCGGTACAGATTGAAGAATAGGGAATGCCTTATTATGTATTGTACATATATTTGAGATGACTGTATATATTATTTTGGTATTTATTTTGGATAACTGTACCCTTAACCCCTCAGGGACTTTTATTTTCTGTTTATTTTACTTTTACCAGTATAGTAGATTGTCCAAACTGATTAAATGCTTTGTTGCGCTCACTCTGATATAAGTTAAATGGACCTAATAATGAAGAAAAGGTAACAAGCGAAAAGGATCCCTCTAACCCGCCACCTGAAAGGGCAAGACTGGTAAGGGTGTAACAAAATGGGCTGGTTTAATCTTGCTGGTTAATATAAAATTCGTAAGGCTGAAATTCAGTTACTTAAAACGTATATCGATTATTTTGTTTTGACATTTAATCAAGATATCTTTATAACAAATTTATAAGGGAAAATCCATATGGGGGCCCTTTTAGCCCAAAAAAACCCAAAAAATGCCCCAAGACTCGAAATTCCCGGAAGAAGCCCCCGGGGCCCTTTTTGACATGTGAATGTTAAATGAAAAGACAAAAAAAAACCCCTCACTAAAGCCGAAAAAGGAAGGCAGTTCTGATTTCAAAATCACTCACTCACTCTCTCTCTCTCTCTCTCTCTCTTTGTCGCTCCGTCTTTCTCGCGTCACCTCTGGTCGCCGATTCCAGCAACATCTCTCAAGAACTCCACGAGTCGGCATTGGACACCGCTTCAGAGCCACCGTCTCCACCTCCACCGCTCATGGAAGACAACCTCCCGCCACCTCCGCCCCCACTCCCAAATTCCTCTCTGAGCCCGCTTAAGCGCGCAGTGACGAGGCTAACAATCACTATGCAACATTAAAAATCCTCCCGTGGAGGTGGGAGATCCCTTAACGCTAAAGAACTGGAAGAAAAAGAGTGGTTACTGGAGGAGGTGAGTGGATTTTTCTTTTTGGTCTCCATAATTTAACCCTTTTTTGGGTGTGAATATAGGGATTTTCTTCATGGAGCCGAAGGGATTTCAATACTTTCATTAGAGCCTATGAAAAGTAAGGGCGGAATGATATAGAGAGTATTGCTTCTAAGATGGAAGGAAAATCAGAGGAGGAAGTTGAACAATATGCAAAGGTTTTCAAAGAAAGATACAAGGAGTTAAATGGCTAGTTATTATGTTTAAAATATAGTAGTAATCTGTTAATATTTTGATGATGAAATTGCTTGTTAGATTATGGTAATTTGGCTATTATCTTTTTCTTCAATGCAAGACCACCATATGAAGTAACACAAGAGTAAATGACATTAATTTGCAAATACAACTCCATGTATCTCTGTGAGTAGGATCAGAGAAGGGCTGATATATTATCAATTTTTGTTATTGTACATTTTTATGTCCAGGGTTCTCATATGTTGTAAGCTTCTTGTTGTTTTAATTGTTCATGATTATACGCTATCAGTCCATTGTTTTGTTTTTCAAGGTTTATTGGAGGGGTTAGCCATTCATTCACAAAGGACTTCAATTTTATTGATTTTGTGAAGGCATATCTCTCATATGCTTTATTGTGAGCTTCCTTTCACAATCCCCTGTCTTATTTCAGGTCTAGTTTAATCAAATTATCTTTACTCATGTATTTTCGAGGAACCGTGTGTCATTTTTTCCCGTTGGATGGTTTAGAATTTCTAGCTTCATGATTGATATGATATTCATTGTAATGTGAGCATAGTTTTGTGTTCATGAACTTTCATGATGTGCAGGGCTGACAACATGCTATTCACTATATCCTTTCTTGATTGATAATTCGATTTAGTGTGACTCTATAGGATAGTAGCTAAAATATGCAAGGATCCACATATTCTTGTTGACATTTTTGTGAATTATGACTGTGATCTTGAGGCAGCAAACTTGTTTGAACGAATGGTATAGTCTTGTAAATTAATTTTATAAGCAGTACCTTAGTTATATTTAAGTCTCTATTATCTTTATAAACATATCAATTATATTCAAATTTTCTATGCATGTTAGTTTAGTATCAAAAATAGCTCAAAACACTCGAAATTCTGAGCCAAATTCAGTTGCTTTGTCCCAAACTAGTTCAGTTAAAGGTTTATCACTTCAAGTAAGTCTAGTTGTTGCTTTCCTTATTGGAAGTCATTATTTAATGGAACAACCATTTCAACCAGAGTTTCTGGTTCATCCCACTTTAATTTATCTTTCCAGAGCATTTTGAATGTGCTTAAGTCACTGATTAATTGGGAGAAGTCACATAGGGAATCAGAAGAGTTCAGAAAGATTAACCACTACAAAGGGGCATTAGCTGAAGATTCTGTTGAAATAAGAACCAGGGAAGATTCTGCCATTGATTTTGAGAGGGAAAAGGAATGCTACAATCCAAAGAGTTGTCTTTGATTGAGGACTACCACAAGCAGAAGAAGAGACATTAGGGGGCATACTTCTTAGGACACGTAGTTGATCACAAATATGTATTTATCACAAATTTATATTCATGAGAATGACATTCACCATTTGTTCTTTTGTAAATTGTCTACTGATGGTAACTTCACAATTTTTATTCAATGGCAATAGCAAATTTTTGTTTATTTTTATTCAGTCCCCACTAACAACAATAACAGGGGGTGCTAACAACAATAACAAGGGGCTCTACTAACAACAATAACAGGGGGTACTAACAACAATAACAGGGGCATTACTAACAACAATAACAGGGGGCACTAACAACAATAATAGGGGGCATTACTAACAACAATAACAGAGGGCGTTACCAACAATAATATGGGGCGTTAACAACAATAACAGAGGGCATTACTAACAGCAATAACAGGGGGCATTAACAACAATAACATGGGCACTAACAACAATAACAGGGGGCGTTAACAACAATAATAGGGGCATTACTAACAATAATAACAGGGGGCATTACTAACAACAATAACAAGGGGCACGAACAACAATAATAGGGGTTACCAACTAATAACAATATCAACATAACAGCAACTAATCTACATCAAAACAATAATAGGGGCCCAACAATAAGAACTAACATCAACCCCTACTAACAACTAACAACTAAAACAACCCCCTTTAACAACTACATCATCCCCATTAACAATAATATCAACCCCCTCTAACAACCATATCAGCCCCCTGTTATTGTTGTTAGTGTCCCCCGTTATTGTTGTTAGTAATGCCCTGTTATTGTTGTTAGTGGGGACTGAATAAAAATAAGCAAAAATTTGCTATTGCCATTGAATAAAAATTGTGAAGTTACCATCAGTAGACAATTTACAAAAGAACAAATGGTGAATGTCATTCTCATGAATACAAATTTTGATAAATACATATTTGTGATCAACTACAATGTGTCCTAAGAAGTATGCCCCCTAATGTCTCTTCTTCTGCTTGTGGTAGTCCTCAATCAAAGACAACACTTTGGATTGTAGCTAAAGAGAAATATTTGGAGAAGCTCAGTCTTGTACTCCTTGTCCTCATTTAATCAACAACAATCCATGCCCAATCATGCCCTAAACAAAGCAGATGCCAAATTGTAAACTTAACAGATGTGCAAATCAATTTACCAAACCAAAACTACAACAAAATTAGCCACATTTATCTAAACTTAGGGCATCATATAAAATGATAGAAACAAACACCAAAAAAGATTCAGAGACTCAACATTTTATCTAATAACATATAATAACAAAATCACGATAAGCACGTATCTACATTAAGAGCTAACTAATTGGAGACAGACCATAAACAGGGTGAAGAACAATATTAAAAATGTTACCTTGAAGCTTTGGTAGTATGCAAGTGACTCTGTCATAGTTATAAACCAAGCTCTAGAACACCACAGAAAGAAGCTCATTTGCAATTTGTTGCTTCAATTATTGATACCCGCTTGAAATTTAAGGATATTTTGAGTTAAATTCCGAACTCTTGATGTGGTTGTTCGTACCTTGGCAAAAAAATCAAACCCCAAAAGTAAGGATGACAAGTGAACACATTCAAGCAAAGAAGAGGCCTAAAACTTCGCGAGAAAGTGAAAGCGTTGCACAAAAGATTTGGCTGAATGTGTGGAGCGAATGAAACTTGTGGGTATCAATTGACGTTGATTTTTTATTAACGTCTAGCTATGGTGGCAAGGATAAAGGGAAAATCCATTGTACCAGTCAACAAAGTCATTCAATGCTCTCCCACCAGATCTCCCTTGCCTCCTTCGAACCGCCAAAAGGCGCCAGAGAACGTGACTCCGGTGATGCCCCCTGCCTCGGTGGTCATGGTTAATCGGGCCATGAGGGAGGAGCCTCCGCCGTCCATGATGAAGGTGGGCCCTACAAGCGGCATAGGGCATGTTGGAGATGGTGTTCATGGTAGATCCAGGTTGGTGGCGGGTCGACTCTGGCATGGTCAAAGACGTGAGTCGGTGACGGAGATCAGATGCGGGAGAGAGAGATAGAGACACGAGAGAGATAGATTTAGAATTTGGGAAACTCCCTTCCTTTTTTAGCATTAGTTTCATGGGTTTTTTTGTCTTTTCATTTAACATTCACATGTCAAAAAGGGCCTAGGGCCTCTTCTGGGAATTTCAGAGTCTTGGGGCCTTTTTTGGGTTTTTTTGGGCTAAAAGGGCCCCCATATGGATTTTCCCAATTTATAATCCTAAACCTCGTAATGAGGTTAAAATTCATTAGTCCCTGATAATTGAATATTTGATACACTTCTTTTTATCTCTTGATTAATAATTTAGGACTCTTTAGTTAATAAATAATGGCTTTTATACTTATTTGGGCTTTGGGCATTTGATTATATTTTAGCCATTTTTCATAATAAAATTCTAGTTTTACATTACTTCACTATTTTTACCATAACTCTTGAACCAGATATCGTATTTGCCTCATTCTTGTTTCATATTTCAGATGATTCAAGGAGCTACAAGTGTTATGAAGACATTACGGGAAAATTCAGACAAGAGGGAGGTCGATTTTGCAGACGAAGTTAGATGTATATTTTTGGATTTTATTTAGGCTCGAATTTTGTAATTAAGCCCACTTTTATTTTATTTCTATTTTGGGCTGAACCATTGGAGCTCATTTCCATTTTTGGTTAACTTTAAGTCAGATGGTGGCTACAACACTATGTCATTCACTTTTTTATTATTTTTTGGATTGAAATAGAAGTTTTGAAATTCTCTCAACTGTTCTTCATTTGTTCATCGTGTTCTTTGTGTTCATGATGAACTTCTTCATTTTAGTTTGATTTTCGTTCTGCATAGTCATGATGGGCTAAGTTACTGTGATTGGCCCACGGATTGAGGATTCCACTATCCAGGACTCGTTCTTAATGGTAACAAATTCTTTTCTGTTTTGTAATTTCAGATTCAATTTACTTTCGGATTGGGTGTTAGATTTAACGCCCAGATTGAGATATCCCAAGGATCGAGTTCGAACTAGGTTTAAGTGCTTGCTATGCGATCGCATAGTGACACGCCACTGTTCGGATAAACTCTAGGTGATCGTCTAGTTGAGGGATTTTCTGGACGAACGTAGAGATTTCAGTTTGTCCAGAATCAATCGCGAGTTTGTTTCAAAATCTGTTTTCGTCCGAGGAAGGGAAGTGGTGGAATTTGAAATCTTGGGTTGATCTTCTGTTTATCTATTTAATCTGTATTTATTTCTTTCTGTTTTTGCTTATTTTGTTTTTATTTTGTTTGAACCAAAAATCCCCCATTTTTATTGTTTCTGTTTTCACGTTACTATCCATTCAGACTCGCTGCAAATTTGTTGGGAAAAGGACCCAAGTTCCCTACTACTGCAAATCTTTTATTGAATATGATTATTTTGAGAGGCACGACAAATATCTTCCAAAATATGGCGCCACTTCCAGGGAATTTGCATCGGTTTGATTAGACAGTAGTGTAAATAGTGTCATTTCGGTGGTTTGGGTAGCTGGACAGAAATTTTTCTGACCCAAATTACTCAAACCAGGTCTTAGTCAAAGGAATTGGGTATTCTAAACAAGAATCACTTCCAAGTAAGAAGTGAGGTCTGACCTATTTTCCCCAAATTCCAACGTTTGGACCACTTTTTCGCTGTTTTAATTTTCGGTTTCATGATTTCTACTAGTTAGTTTTTTTCAGAGTATCTCCGAATGAGCTGAAATTTTGTGGGTTGATAGAAAATGACCTAAATCACAAGACACAACACTTGCATTTGTGGTCTTGAGATTTAAACCAAATTCCATCGTTTAGACCACTTTTTCAATTTTTGAAGTTTTTTTCTTCCATTTTTCGGCTCCCCAATGGTGTTGGAGTTTCCCTGTCCAAGTCCCATAAATTTTAAAAATCATTTGATAGTGTTTCTAGACTTGTTTTGGTCAATTTCTAATGTAGGCTAGAATTGGGAACACCCTAGCTCTCTCTAACACTATAGAAAACACTTTACACGTTTGGTTTTAGGCCTTTTCTACATCCCTTTCCAAGGGGATTCCTATGCGAGAGACATAGTAAAGTCCAAAAATAACATCCCTTAAGAAAAAGGACGCGAAAGGCTTCTTTTTTTTTTTTTTAAAAAAAAAACCCAAAACCTTGAAGACTGTAACGCCGTAAGGCATTGCTCATCTGGATCTAGATCGCTTGTGAGTCCATCGCAAGTCAAAGAGTTTCTTCTTCATCTTTAGGCCTCGGCATCGTGTTTTGATCGGTGTGGTTTTCTGAAAGGTATACAAAGAATCAAGGATTGGGATTCTAGATTAAGAGAAACAAAAGGTGTTTAGAGAAATTGAACATGAAAGTCCTCAAAACACGTGAACCCATTGTACCCATTTCTTAGCAACCGCTTCAAAGTCAAAGCCTATGGACATGTTGACTCACAAGGAAGAAAGTACGTAGTCACTCAAACGGTTGGTTCCAGTGTTGTTAAAACGTCATTTTGAATCGTTGGAACGTACGTTTTTACATTTTTCGCTGGAAAATCATGTTAGAACGGTGGTTGAGACAAATTGATCTAAAACAGTCGAAAAACACTGTTCAAACTCGGTAGAAAACGGTCAAAACAGGTGAGTTTACTGAGTTCTGAAAATTAGAAGAAAAAGGGTATTTTCGTGGAATACCGACCACTGGAAATCGAATGGGAAACAGAAGATGAAGGAGACGTGGCCTCTGGAATGATGCCTGCCAGCGGCCAGTGGTGGTGAATGACGCCACCGGCGAGAAAGGAAGAAGAAGACGGAAAAGAAGGATGCGATCGGCTATGTTCGTGGCGAGAGAGGAAGAAGAATACGAAAAGAAGCCCGACCTAATTAATTAATTGGTTCCTGGTCAAAACGCAGAGTTTTGACCAGGGACCAATTTGCAAAGTTGAAACCTTTTTTTAAAGATGGACTAAACTAAAATTTTTGCAACTTAGGTTCAAACTTTTATTTTCAAATTTGATCTAATCTTTTCTGGCATCTACAATCCAAAATAATTAATATAACATCAAATATTTTCAAAAATTAGAGATATTGACTTTAATTCCAATGACTTAAATTAGAGATGTTGATCTCTTTTATAATTTTATTGCCTTGGTGTTTTGATTTTAATATATATTATGATGACTGGGTTTAAACTTAATTTTTTCCTTCAGTGTTTGGACTTAAATTTGTGATGACTTCAATGTATTGGTGTGTTTTGGTTTTATATATGTTGGATTTTTTTTTTTGTAGTATGTAGTAAACTCTTACATTTCATTTACGTTTTACGTTTTTGCTCACCCTTACCGTTTTTACATTGACTCTGCGTTTTAACAACACTGATTGGTTCCAGTTTCGACAATGGCAAAGGATCATGGATTTCATGAGGAGGCCGTTTCCTGGGCTTGGGTGTCTTGAAGTAGCTGCAATTCTTGACGAAGAGGTCGATAAGGGAGGTTGGAAAGTCAGTCTGTACAACAAGGGATGAAGATCTGCCACAAAATTGAATATTCGGGCGACCTTCTTTCTGTTCCAGGGAAACAACATGGCTTCCTTCTAGTATAGGCAGCAATTTCACAAGGAAGAGAGAAATATGAAAGAGGGAAAAGCCCAATTAATTGGGAGAAACAAAGGAAGGCAAAGCTAGCGTGGGTGGGTATAAATTAAACAAGAAAGAAAGAAAGATTAGAGAGTTGGGGAGGAGGGAGGGAAGGCGTGATGTTGCCGGAGAAAGAAAAATTATGATTTTATCATAGGAGACGCAATTTCTACTTTTAAAGACAAAACGTGGGTTTTGGTTATGACTTTGTACTTCCGAATTTTGCATTTGGGACGCCTAAAGACCACTTTTGGTGTTTCAACTCTAAAAGGTAAGTAGTGCGAAAAGCTCTACTTTTGGCATCTCTTTCATAAATTGGGACGCCAAAAGTCAACTTTTGGCGTCCTTTTTTCTTATTGGGACATTTGTTTTTGTTTAAGGGATGCCAAATATGTCAAAAATGCCGCTATCTCTATTTTTTACTTCCCTTTTTAAAAATCAACACATTTGTTAGGAAAGTAAAATCCACTTCTTATAGTAGTGTTGGTCACTTATAGCCCAATCCTTAACCAAAACAAAATCTGATCACTATTTTCATGATCCCACGTGTCACCTCTCCACTCGTATACTAATCCCTTGTAGTCTTTCCCAGCGTTTAGGCCCCAATCTATACACAAGTACCGGTTTTCTTACAATATTTAAAGCCAATAATCATAAAAATCGAGTCAAACAAAATAAAGCCTCTTCAGGCTTTCCATATAAAGTATTCCAAAACTTCATTATCATTCTTAGAAATAAAATCTAATGTCACTTGGGACCTTCTGAGAGAGAGGCAAAAAACCTCCTCTTCTTCGATTTCTTCGACCAACTCCAACATTTTTTTTCTGTAAGTTTCAGCTTCTGAGGCACATATGCCCTACTGATTCAGATTCCTCCTTTTTTTTTTTTTTTTTTTGGTGTGTTTCAGAACAAGTTATTTAGATTCCTTCAGGGATGGGTTTTTCTTTTGGTAAGTAAATTTCTTGGGTGAATATATTGTTGCAGCTTTACTGATTTGTTTTCGTGGTTCATCTGAAAGGGCGAAGACCTAATAATTAAGAGAAATAATGGGGAGAGGGAAGATTATGATTAAGAGGATTGAAGATTCAACAAGCAGGCAAGTGACTTTCTCGAAGAGAAGAAATGGATTGCTCAAGAAAGCAAGGGAGCTTTCGATCCTCTGCGACGCACAAGTTGGCGTTATTGTGTTCTCCAGCACCGGCAGGCTCTATGAATATGGAAGTTCCAGGTATGTGTGTTTATATATATATACACCTTGTTCCTAATTGGTTTAATTTTCTTTGTTCTATCAGAAACTAGATCAGCATTTTCCCCGATGGGCTTTTGATCTGAATAATAACATCCCTTTTTTCTTCTTCTTTCTTATTTCTTACCGGAAGAAACTAAGTTTTTTTCTTGATAACTTGGCCACTTATATTATATAAAATGGGTAGAAACTATCTTGAATCTGATATTATATTCTGTCACACTGTGGTTATTGTTAGAAGAAATTAAAACCAGTGGGACACTGAGCTTGTAATTGGTGTTTAATTAGTTGTATGTTTGGCTATTACTAGCTCCGGTCCTTAATATAAGATATTAATTAGTTGTATGTTTTATTAGAACATGTGTTATGAATTCCAGGTTAAATTTGGTACGAATATATAAGAAATTCTTCTTCCTTATCCTTTTAGCTGAGATCTTTCTTCTAACCTTTTTTTTTTCGTTTTCTTTTTTACTCTTTTACGGGTCACTCTTAATTTGAGTCATTAATCTCTTAATATTCGTATTTACTGGATTAACAGCAAGTACGAATATCCACACACTGGATTAACAGTTACACAATTTATAAAGTTCAGGTATATCCACACACACACACACACATATAGAAGACGCTAGGCAGTCAATTCTATGAAAAGGAATATTTAAATTAAAGTACTCTAAGAATTCTCTCTAGAGTTTTTGTTGTAAAGCTCTTCTTCTAAAGTTCGAGAAGAACAAAGTGTAACACAAAAACTGAAGCAAGTTTAGGGTCTAGCAATCACCTTTTTTCTCTCTTCTCTATTCAAAGATTATATATATATTGAAAAAAAATCTGAGAGATTCAGGTTCTAGTTGAACTATATATATTGTTATGATGAATATTAGATTGTAGATGCATTTTCAATACATAAGTAGATAGTCTCCAAGCACTTAGACTAGAAAACTTCGAAAAGTTATGCATGAGATAGTATATGTAACGTCAAAAATTAAATGGTGTAAGGAAAGGTTAGAGATACAACGACTATTTTCCTTAAAACAGTTGTTGTATCTCAAATCAATAAAAACGGACATTAAATGTAATGTCAAATGTTAAAAGTAAGGAGAAAACTACAATAGTGCCACTGTCTAATTTTTAACGTCTATTATTTAAAATGGATATTAATTGGGAAAGTTAAATCCCTACTTTGTAGTAGTGTCTTCAAAGATTGCACAATATGTGTGCGTGTGTGAGAGAGTGAGAGAGAGAGAGAAAAATATAAGAGATTCAGATTCTAGTTGAACTATATACTTAGTTATGATGAATATTAGATTGTAGATGCCTTGAAAGTTTCTAAGCACTGAAACTAAAAAAATTCGAAAAGTTATGCATGAGGTAGTACATGTAACGTCAAAAAATATTTTAACAGATTATATATATCTTCTTGGTGAACTACACACTGCAGAATATTATGCCATAGAATATCAATGAGGATTGGATTGGTATACAAATGATATGTAGTTAATTACAGGCACAAGTCTTCAAACATATATAGTTTTTTCAAAGTAGCATCACTGATATTTTATTATATATAGTCATTTTCAAGTACTTTGGTGGGTTAACATGTTCTAAATAAAATTTTGAGAAAAACAATATTAAGTTTTTGCAAATTTAAAATGTGAGTTTTGATAACACATACACATACACATACACACTCACATAAACATTAACTTATAATTAACCAACAATTTGTTGGTTGAGGTAGTAAGGGGCCTCACCCCCATAAGAAGGAGAACAAAAGTTTGAATACGAGGAAACACAATTATTGAGAGATGTGAAAACTCTTTGCCCTCTAAGCCTCTAGGGGAAAACCCTTGATCTAATCAAACATTAACATATAATTAAACAAACATATGTATGTATGTATATGCATGTATATATGTTTTCATACACATGAAAATGCTGCTCTTTAGAGCTGGACAATTTAAAATAGTTGGTGATGTAACAGGTTTGTCCAAGTTAGGGGGATTGGTGAAAGCTGAAGTAATCTAATTTTAGACTTAATTCATTAGCATGTTATTATTGTGCTTTTCAATTTTTTTGAGAAGGATAATTATGTGTTAACTCATGTAACTTAACACCATATAGTATTTGTGTTTGTCTAAACTCTGGGTAATCATATGATTTCAAATAAAAACTTAATCACTGTGATACAGCTTCTGTTATCAGATTGTCAGTAAGATTATAATAATATGTGGAAACATTTTTTTCCAAAAATAAAAAAGGGAAATATCACTCAGGTCTCAAGGAACATAAAAAATATAAAAAAAAGTCCATAGGGACTTTTTTGATATTAGTTGTATTGAAACAAAATCTAGGTATTTAAATTTTGTTGTAAATCTAGCATTGCCTGTTGTGAATATAATTTTTTTTTTTTTTTTTTTTTTTTTTTGTGAATGCTAGATTTTTAAATTTTGTTGTGAATATAGCACTTCCTGTTATGAATCTAGCTTTTTCTATTGTGAACGGCCTCTGCACACTTAGGGGCCTGAGTTTGAAACAAAATCCAGGTGTTTAAATTTTATTGTGAATATAGCATTTTCTATTGTAAATATAGCTTTTTCTGTTGTGAATGACCAGGTTTTTAAATTTTGTTGTCAATATAGCACTTCCGGTTGTTAATACAATTAATATCAAATATGTCCCCAGGGACTTTTTTGATATGTGATTTTGGGTTGTGACTTTTAATATTTTTTATGTTCCTTGGTACTTGAGTGATATTTTCCCAAAAAATAATGATATAATGAAGATTTATTCTGCCCCTACAAAAGATTATGAGTATTAACCTTTCTTAAATATAAGTAACTATTGGATACCATTGAAGTAAGAGGATATGGAAACGAAAAGGTGCTGTAATGATTATACTTATGTTAATCTCAAGACAAATTTTTTTAAAAAATAAGATTTAATTATGCGAACTTCTTGTCCCCAGTTAGATTTATAATTACCTATTAGAATATTACGTATATAACTCCTATATGCCCATTTCTGTGAGTGACCTTTTTTTTTTTTAGTTTGCACCTCCTTGAACTTTGCATAGCTTTGAATATTGTCAAGTATATATATTTTAGGGCATGCATCCTCATTACGAATATATTTGTTATATCATGAATTCAATTTACACTACCAGAAAAATATAATAACTCACTCTCACTCTTTGTAATTTCCCAACCTTCCAAATGTTTTTTTTACTTTTTTTTTTTAATTTTCATCATTATATTCTACAAATAAATGAGTGGCATTTCAATATTTTAAGGGAAAAAATGATGTAGGTTTTATTTTTTATGATTTTTTAAGAGTAAATAAATAAATAATGTACAATTTTATTGTACTTTTCTTTCAAAAATCGTATAAAAAAAAATCAAAAACAGCATCATTTTTTTCCAGATATCAAAAAATCGCTTATTTTATGTAACATAATCTAATGATTGAAAGGACAGAAAATATTTGGCCAATTGTGACATTACAAAGGGTCTTAGATCGGAGAGTTTTTTTTTTTTTTTTTTTTTTTTTGGGGGGGGGGGGCGGGGGTGGGGGGAGCATTATTGGCTCCTTGCTGTAGGAAAAAGACTTTCAGCGATGATTCATACAAAGTTTGACTTCCAATCAAACTTTTCAGTGGCAACTTCTACAGTCACGGTTGAAAGTATCTCTTTCAGCTGCAACTTCTGAGGTCCCAACTGAAAGTTTGACAAAGAGATTGGTAATTAATTAATTACCATTTATAAAGGGTGCGGAAACTGCATAACTTATGTTATTATTTTGTTACATTATTAGATTAAGAAAAAAAAAATTAGAAGCCTTTGATTCGTTTTTCATTTTACTAATTGACTATATACTGTTGGTTTATGGCAGCATGAGATCCATTATAGAGCGCTTCAACAAACTAAAAGTGGAACTCCATCATCATCAGAATATGAATCCTGAGTCAGAAGTCAAGGTACTACTATTACAACTACACTTGTTATCCAATGAACTTGAATTAATTATAGAACATAATATCATAAAGACACTATAATAAGAAACACAAGATTCATTAATTACTTGTGCTTGTATTTTGGGCTTAACTACTGTGTCTGTGATTGAAACTATATATATTGTATGGTTAATTGTCTTCCCACTGATAGTCAAAACAAATTTGTCTTCCCAGTAGTTTCAAAAACCATAGCTGAACCTTTTGTGGAAACACATTAATTTAGCTATGATTTTCAATTTTCGATTTTAACCGCAAAAATCTCTTCAGAACACACATGACTCTCTCCCACATTGTTTTCTAGCTCATCATAGTGAGCCCTTGATTTTTCTGAAGTCTTAGGAAATTTCACATCCTCTTTTCCTTCAAAATGATACTTTTTAACACGCCAGGAGTAGGAAGGGCCTGACTTCAATATTGTGAAGAGTTACTGTTGAGTCTTGCCAATCAATGAATTCCTCTAATACTTCTCTCGTCATATTTATAGGGTAGAGAGAGAGTAATTTTTTTTTTGTCCTATTTGTAATTAAAACATCTCATTATATCGTCCATATGAATGTATATTTTTTCCATTCATTTATTATTGTATTTACTTTGTTCTTATAGGGTATAATGTATATTAGATAGGGATAATGTTGGAAAGTTGTTAAATTTTATAGTAAAGATGAAGATTTACGTTTTTCTTTGTCTTTGTGAAACATGTTGTAATTGTCTTATAAATAAGATCAGATGAGTGTATTTCATTTTAGAATTGTAGGGTTAATTAAATGCACTACAACCTTTACCTCTTTAGACAACCCATTCTTAAACATGACCTTCAAGACACCAAGTATGCTAATTAAATTAATTAAAGGAGTTGCCTTTATGCTCTATAAGAGAACCATCTCGTTTTAAACCATCCAATAATCACTCTGTTGCAATCTAGTGATAACAATGACATCTCTGTAAAGCCCTCTAATCTTGAAGGAACTCCAACTAGAACTTGGAGACCTAGCTAGTTTCACTAAATATTCCTATGAAACTAGTTAAGGGCACTAACTTTCAAACTCACAGCTATTGATAGATTCTTCTCCTTGCAAGGTAAGCAACTCCAACTAATCTGAAATCTCTACATGTCCTTATTGGGGCAGTGGCTCTTTATAATGTCTCAACCTCCCAAATGTTTTTTTAATCAAATATTAATCGATTGAATTCACTCTAAAATAGTATGATAGATCATTTTGCTCTGCAACTAACATGCCATTGTTGGTCTGTTATCCACCTTCGAAACACTCTCCCAGTCCTATTTATAAAACACTTTCATCATATTTCACATAGTCAAAGAAAACCTTAAATTTCATTAACTCTTCCATAAAATTCAACAACATTTAATGTCAACTTTATCCCCATTTAATATACATTAAATTATATGAGAGTTAAGTCAATACAATAATAAATGTAGGATAAAATTTTACGTTCATATGGAAAGTTTCTCTCTCTACCCTATAAATAGGACTAGAAATTGTATTTTATCTCAGCCCTATGAGTACGACTAAAGGAGTATCTCCTCTAATAGTGGTAATGTAGTTGGTCATTGCATAAGCTGCTATATATAAGGCTGCGTCCATCCTCCTCAACACCATCCTCTCTTCAATACTTCGTGGATAGGTTTGTATAACGCAATGTTGGTTCATGAAACTAAACACCATGAAGATATGCCTTTTTATTTAACAGTTGTACAACTTCAAGAGATATATTATTTCATCATCCATAAATGGCCCTCACCACCACTTCATTCCTACACACAATTTCATTGTCTTTATCTTTTGGAGTACACAAGGGACATAGGCAAATTATCACTTTATAAAAATAGTCGTGATCTTGGCTTGAGAGTTTTTGTGAGTAAAAATCAAATTCAAGGGTCTTTATTGTATCTTGAGGGACTGCACCAGACCCAAGTTTATATCTTAAGTTTGGAATAGGTAAGAGCGAATTAAGTGCAGAAAGTGATGCACACCAACCATAATATAACCCTAAAATTGGGAAAAATCAGTCACTTTATTTTCTCTCCCTTCTTATTATCGACTACCATTGCAGGTCATTTATTATAATAATCTTAAATGTTTAAATGCAGATTAACTAACATATATGAATTACCTGTAATTACTGTTAGGCATATAATAACTTTATACTAAGTGATTTGAACCGTGAAGGGTCTACGTGCGTGTGCGTGTTGTTGTGTTATGATAGAATTCTTGCCTTCTTCTTTACAATTGCACTGCTCTTTATTTGACATAATATTTATAAGTTATTATATTTATTTGATATATATCTTTTTTTACACTTGGTAGTTTTGGCAGAGAGAAGTGATAGCATTGAGGCAACAACTGCAACATTTGCAAGAATGCCACAGGTCTATATGTTCAATTTGTAATCAATTAAAAAAGGATTATAAACGTCAACAATTTCATATTTATTTGTTTAATCCAAAAATTATATTCTTTAGAAAGTATATGATTTCCTTTTGGCAAACAAGTAGGCAATTGATGGGTGAACAACTTTCTGGTTTGGGCATTACCGAACTGCAAAATTTGGAAAATCAACTGGAGATGAGTTTGAAGGGTGTCCGAATCAAAAAGGTTTGATAGATTATTTTAGACCATTAATATTCTTCATTTAATTTTACATGTCACACCACTTTTACATTATCTGGAAATTGATAAATGATTTATTCATTGTATTTGCAGAATCAAATTTTAACTGATAATATTGAAGAGCTGCAAAAAAAGGTGAAAAATAATTTTCTGTTTTTTTAATTTGCTTGTTCCATGTTAGAAAGGTTTTACCATAAATTGTAGCCAATTCATTGATATTCTATTGCAGGGTAAATCAAATTCATCAAGAAAATGTACAACTTTATAAAAGGATAGACCTCATTACAAAAGAAAATATAGAACTACAGAAGGTAAGTTCGGAAAAAACTTTAATTCATTCATATACCTGATCTTGTCTCATATGCACATATGCATGTTAAATATTTAAGGACTTTAAAGACTTCTAGTGAAAATTTTAAGCTTTAAGGTGACCTTAAATGTCACCGCTAATAGTCTTCCCTTTGTGACTCATAAAGTCACCGCCAAAACTTAGAAAAGTCAGGTAGTGATTTTTTTATGATGACAAAGTCATTGCTGAAAATTTCCAATGGCAACTTTTACATGTTGCTGCTGAAATCTTTCAGTGGCCTTTTATACATTTTATTTTGTTCTGTAGCGTAACAACAATTAAGCACAGAAGAGGGGAGTCGATAATCATTAAAAAGACAGTTTATTAAGGTTCATTAAAAACCTAAATAGAAGATTTTATCTCAATTAGATTCATGAAGCAAGGATTATGGATGAAGAAATTGGGGATTCCCGTCCCCCATGCAATATCAGCAACAAATATGGTTTAGAAGCTCCAAACCATCCGCAGCTGATCCTGCCACGACCTCAATATACTGAATCACCAGCAAAAGCTGTGGAACTCTCTTTTCTTTGAACCTAAATTATTATTTCAATTTTTGTTATTTTGTTTTTATTAAACTAACACCCAAAATTCTGTGACTAGTTGGTTTAACTCTTTGACAACCTAAGAAACTGGACAGCATATGAACTTGTTGAAAGATGAATTTTGTTGTCATTATTTAGTTAAATTTGAAATTAATTTTGATTGTTTAATCTTTCATTTTTTATCTATTTATGATTGGTCAGACATGTATTATTGGATGTCATTGATTTTATATATATTAGATTTACTACTCTTAATGAATAGGGGATCTTAATTAGGCTTTATGATGAAAGTTAATTTTATATTATACAAAAAACTTGATTTTTTTACATATTCCTATTAGGAGGAAATTCTAATTGAGATACTATATTCATTTCTTCCAAATTTGAATTTGAACATTGGTTTGCTATGTTATGAGAGTTAGTGGTAGACCAATGAGCATTTTAGTTGCCTCTTTGAACTTTTGTTCACCACGCTATGTTAGACATAACTCAAATTATGACCAATGAGAATATTGTTAGGTGTCCCATGCAAACATTGGCCCAATAGGCTCCATGGGCTTATAGCTATTTATTTAGCGAATTAACAAAATTGATTTTGAAAAGATACTAGGCTATCTTGATTAAATTAGTTTTAAAACAAGTTTATGAAGCTAACAACTAGATCTTTAGGATTTCAAAATAACTTTTCAACAAAAACTAAGTAAGTTTAACTCATTTTAGATTATTTAGTGGTAGTTTTCTTATTTTTTGGCTATTTTAGTTTTGATTTTCTATTTACTATTGATATTTATCTTAATTAAATTCATATTTGTTTTTCCAAATTCTTAAAATTATAATCACTTTATTATGTATCACAACTTATGCATTGCAAAGCAAACAACCATTAACTAAAGTTGTTTTTATGATTGACTTTTTTAAAAAAAAAAGTCCTGGAGAGGTGGGATTGTAATGTTTTAATAAGACAAGACATAAAATAAAATAATAAGAAAAATTAATTAAAAATCTTTTCTTAAAAAAAAAATCAATTCTTTATTACTAGCTTCTTGATAAAATAGCACAAAATAATATATAAGTTAACGCCCAACAAGGGCATAGTTCAAAGTTGTCCAACATGGGCATATTAGCCAACCATGTATCTTAATGGAGTTTTTAGGCTACAAAGTTTTCAAAACTGGAGCAAATTTACTATCTCCATCTGATGTGGCACCTCATCCAAAGTTCTTCATTTTAGAATAATTGCCCCATTCTCCGCCACCACCAAAGTACTTTTTTAGATTATTCCTTCATTGGTTTTGGACTTATTTCTGGGATCGAGAGAAAGAAGGAAGTACTTCAGTGAAGAGTTTAGAGGATAACTCAGAATTTTGATTTGGTTGGTGAACAATTTTGTTTCTGGCTATGGAGGTTTTGGTGTTTGGAAGCTCTCAAATTAAGCTCGAAAAATCTAAATTCACTAATAGGGAAGTGCATTTGTGTAATCTAAACGATACTTTTGGCCTTTCAAATTCTAGGATTTCTTTTGGTTGGAGTTCCACATGGAAGAAGGCCGGTGTGCGCTTGACTGTGAGTGCTCTTCAATTTGATGTTGTTCGCGAGGAGAATCGATCTCCTTCCCCCAAAATATCTAAATCGGCGAGTTTTCTTTCACGAATATTTCTTATTCATTGCGTGCTGCGTTTAAATTGTTGACAAAGTACTGGCAAAATGAATGGAATTTTGATTTGAATTGTTCTGGTTTAAGATCTAGTGAAGCCTTGAACTTTATGTCTGTTTGAGTTGGAATTTTTCAAATGCAATTTACTAATGTTCGTTTAGATAGTGTTTAGTGAATTTTATTGGAGAAAGCGAGCTTTCATTTTGGAATAATTGCGCTTTTGACATTCATTCGTCAGTGAGTTTTGGACTCATTTTTTGGATCGAGAGAAAGAAGGAAGTACTTTGGTGGTGGTGGAGAACACAACGGAGTTAGGGATCGGCAGCGGGGGAGTGGTAAACGAACAGGTGATGAAGTACGTTGTGAGGAAGGATGTGAGGAAGAACGTGATGGTGAGTTGGAATGAGACAGGGGCTTGCTTAGGGGATGTGTGTAGCCACATCAGCTTCCATCTCAACATTTTGGTCAAAGTAACAGTCAAAGTAACTCAGATTAATGGAGATGGTAAATTTTCCCTAATTTTGAAAGTTCATATGTATTTTTGCATCTAAAAAAAAACAATTGGTATTGGACGCTCTTTAGGGTAAAACACATGTGTATTTTTGCACCTTTATCCATCTTAATATATATGATAACTATCAAGGTTTGACCATACCAGTAACTACATGTCGGCCATTCATAACTACGATATAGCACTATTGATGATAACATGTTAGTGATTATCAGTCTTCCACCAAGTTTACAATTATGTCATAGGTGTAAGAAAGTTATTGTGTAAGGACTTACTTCAATAGATTAGCCATTAACTACACCCTTTGTTCTTAATATAAGATATATTTAAGGAGTTAATATTAGTCATAAATATAAGACATAGTTTTTATTTTTCTCAATCTTTTCTTAATTTACCTCTATTGATGCTCCATCAACAAACTAATCAACGGAGGGAATGGAGAATTAAGGAAAATTACTATGGTATTTTAGAAAATACATATCATATTAACTAACTCAACTAACTTCCTTAATCTAATCAAATTATATAAATATGTCTTATATTAAGGGCTTGAGAAATACAATGTAATTATTATTGGTCATAATAGCTTATAGATTATCCGCTCTTTTCACCAAATTTATAATTTTGTTACAAGTATATATGACAAAGTTCTAGTGTGAGTGATTGACTACAATACATTAGTCACTAATTGCAATCAAATTGATATTGACCATAACATATTAGAGATTATACAGTCTTTTCACCTACAAGTTTGCAAATTTGTAATAAATTTAAGAAAATTCTTATGTAAAAGATTAACTAAAATACGTTTACCATTACTAAGAAATAATCTGTAATAGTCAAGACAGTCTTCTTTTTGCCAAATATTTTAATTCATGTAAATAATTGAAAATGGGCAAGTTGGCCAAGAACTTACAAATTAAAAGAGTAATTATAATGAGTCGTTATCTATTGTTGTAATAATAAGATAGTATGAATAAATTTTAGGGCGACACTTTCTCAACATGACCGATGCATCCCTTCTTCTTTTCTTGAAATGATTGAACTTTCTCCCTTCTTTTATGAAAATATTTGAGGGTTTTGATTGTTTTAAGGAAATACATCTTCGTCAAAGAAATGTATAAGAACAATGTCACGTGGACTGCACCAATCGAAGCCAGTAAATCCAAAAGTGTGATATATTAAAGGGTTAAGAGTGCAAATCTATCTCAAAAGTTTTCACTGGAGAGCAATGTTGCCCTGAATTTTTTTTTTACATATTCAATGTTACCTCGGAAGTTTTCAAATGTAGCAATGTTATCATATTCTGTTAAAATATTAACATTGAACATTAAAATATTGACATTGATTATTAACTTTTTAAAGGAAATCGACAATATTTCTCCATTTTAACACTTTCGGGAAACATTGGAACTCAAAAACTTCCAGGGAGACATTGCATATCAGCGAAAACTTCCGGAATAAATTTGTACGTTAACCCTATATTAAATTCAAATACAAAATTGCATGTTAGTTGGCTAAGCACTTATCAACAATGAAATGGTACGCTCAGTTATTAGAATTATTTATTATTATTGTTTTCCATTTACAAATTAAATTGAAAGTGGACCCTATTGTCTAAACATACTTGCAGTATCCATGAACTTTAGAAAGATCATGCGTACGGTATTACAGCCTCTGCAAGTGTATGGCTTTGGATTATAGTTTTACAACAAAAATGAACATTTACTACTCTAATTAATTTTATATAAAATTTGGGTTTACCTATGATCCAAAGCCATACACTTGCAGAGGCTTTTATATCTATATCAAGTTTAATTTTAATCCCTTAAGTTCATAATTTATATAAAATTGGGAAATAAGCGTACCATATCAATGATCTTTTTCACCTAAAGTTCATGGATACTCTATTCGCAAGTATGTTTAGACAATTAATATTTCAAACTAGATTTTATATTTTTTATTTTCAAATGGAAAACAATCATCCAAACAGATTTTCCCCCAAATAATTCTAATAACTAAGAACTACAAAATTTGAAAAAAATCAAATTAAATGTTGTAAGAAAAAATTCATACAATAAGTGAGCACCATATAATAATAAATTGTAG
Source organism: Acacia acuminata (assembly GCA_019022655.1). Taxonomy (NCBI): domain Eukaryota; kingdom Viridiplantae; phylum Streptophyta; class Magnoliopsida; order Fabales; family Fabaceae; genus Acacia; species Acacia acuminata. The sequence goes on along the minus strand of JAFJYI010000100.1, from coordinate 2,251,026 downwards.
TGCTGGAAATAATAAAGGTCTATATCACTTAGTATAGGATTTTACCTATGATCATATTTTTTTTCTTAAGACGTTAAAGTAGATTATCCCTAGTAAGTATCTCCATAGTATCTATTGACTTTTGTGTATATAACATCAGCAAATGAAAGTTATTCCTAGTGATACCTCGTTTCATGTAGAAGGCGTCCATGTTTTTTGGGTTCACATGTGTATATTTAATATTGGAGGCAAATATACATATATATATACACACACATACATATATACATACATATATATACACATATATATAGGAGGTTGGAACATATAAAATGTGATGACATATGTTATGGGAAACCCCCACATTAGGCTTTTCTTTTCATGATGAACATTGTTTCCGTACTAAGTCGTTCTTACTCTTGACCAAAAAGTATACTTTTTTCTAACGTAAGGAAGAGATAATTTTTTAACTTTTTTAACTTCCCCGTTGTACCATTTTGCAAACTTTATTAATGAATATTTCTGTTATTGTTAACCTGAGATGTAGCAGTACTGATCGATCTCGCTTCTGTAAAAATAGTTTTTCAGAAGAGTTGATGACATTAATAAATGCCTCTGTCAATAAAGGTTGGTTTGATAATTAAAGATTGTTTTAGAAGTTATTAGGTTGTGAATTTAAATCTCACTATTAATATAAAAATTTTGTTTTTAGGTAGTTTGTAAACATTTCTATAAGCTCTCTTTAAAGCCTAAAGGCATGCATAATCTCGATGAACCTTAAGAACTGATCAACTCATCTAAATTTATTGTACAAACCAATTAATGAATATTTCTTTTGAATGACTTTTGTGAATGTGCCTTGATCTGAATGGGAGAAACTCACCAAATGTGCGACTTGAGATTTGTTTGAGCTATATAAAATCATTAGTTAGTCAAAACCTTAATGAGGTAGTCGATTATTGTAAAAACCCTATAAATAGAGGTCTACTTGTATGTATCAATGTTTTAAGGATGATAGGATCCTCACCCAAAATGAGGAAGGTTAATTTGGTCTTCATCTCTTATTAATTCTAGTGTTTAGAGTTAATAGTAGATCACCTAAAAAGAGTGAATTGTTGTAATACCATTGTGGTTTATAATTCTCAAGAAGAGATTCTAATGAGATTCTAATGTTAATCCCAATACTACTGCACTACTACTAGTGCTGGTGATTCTAATGTTTTTTTAAAATTCTGGATTTATTAACATGGTATTAGAGCCCACGTTGAAAAAAAGAACAAAAAACAATTTTTTACGGGCCAGAGTTAAGATGCATCCCAAGCACCGGTTGGATATTCAAGAACCACCCAGTGCATCGTTTCAAGACCCGACTTCTTGAAGCGTCGATCGTGATTTTCTTTTCCAGCAAAGGTTCGCGAGTTCATCTTCCTATCATCTCGGTGACATTTTTCCGTCGAGAATCTTGTCGGAAATTCTGCAAGTTGCACGATCGCTATGAATCTTTCCCATCTCACGATTCATTCCACGACTGAAGATTTTGTAATTGCACGATGCTCCGACGCATCACCATTGTCTCTTGCCCTCATCAGAGAAACGCAATTCAAATTGAGACGACTGGCAAAACTGTAACTCAGATCGAGAAATAGTTCCAATATCGTGCATCAACACTTCTGTGATTATATCAAAATCGCGTCTCCACAGTTCCTGAGTTAGCACTGTTGAATATTGCAATTCCACTATTAATTTTGCTTTCCAGTTCCAGATTCAAGATCGCACCCTTAAAATTCCGCTATTAGCGACGTTCCGATCGCAATTTTGGGTTCCTTCTGTTTGAGTTCGAAATTGTTGGGATCGCATCTTTGGGTGGTGTTTGCTCTTGTTCGCTGGCTACTCCTCCCCATGTCTCAATTTATTTAATGGGAGTACTCTTCGAGAAAAAATCCTTCAAGAACGATACTGTGGCTAACATGGTCTTGATTTTGCCCATTGTCGTGTGGATCCAGTTGTACGGAGTCGTTGCCGTCTTCGGTAGCTATCAATCGATTGATGCTAGGGTAATCCTCATTGTGACCGAAGGTTTGACTCCCCCCCCCCCAAAAAAAAAAAAAAAAAAAAAAAAAAAAAAATCTCTGCTGTCATTGCTATGTAATTCTTTGGGCGTGATTCCTCAATCAGATGCTGTTATGTCATCGAGGAAATTTACTGTGAACAAGAGGCTAAACTTCTTGAAATTATTCTGCTAAGACAGGGGATTGACAGCTTTCAACTGGATCAATTGCTCCCCTCCTCTGTCAATCCGACACAAAAGTGCCAAACTTCGTTGTCATTGCTTTCTCTTATCATGGATCAGGTCAGGACTTGGTGGCATTGGGACTTCTAAGAAAATTGTTATGTAGCAGAGAGGACCACCCTAAGCATGTTTTAGCTTTGTTAATGGTTTCAAATATTTGTTGAGAACCCTAGTCTCGCTGGAGAAGGGGTAATTTTTGCTTGCAGGTTGCTTGAGAAATTTGAAGGAAGATGCAATCAGTGAACAAGTTCTGCCATATATGATTGCGATTGACATATTTCTTGTGGGTTCAAAACGCTGTTTGTTTTATGCCTCTAGTTCAGTGGACGAATTTTACACTGGCCGGCTATCTTCCTGCAAGTGATGCATTTCTTATCAAAAAAAAAAAAAAAAAAAAAAAAAAAAAAAAAAAAAAAAAGTTGTTGTTTCAAGGATGACATTGGAGCTTTCTCTTAATATTTGGTGACACTACATCAGTTGCATGCTAGGATATCTTTGCCTTTGTACAAAATGGGCTCCCCTTATCTTCACTTTGCAGTTAGTCTATTGCTTGTTTCACAAACTCTAGCCAAGGGAATGGATGAAATCATCGCGTATGGATCAAGAAATGCAGCAGAAGAAAGTTTAGAAGCTTGTGGTATGAACATTTTCATCAAGACTTGTGAAAAGGGTGTTGATTGGAAGCTATTGGGTTGTGCTGTTCAAAACTTGGAAAAAGGAGAAGATGGTCAAGTCAAGAACATTGTTAAGCCAACAGATAGAAACATGAAATTATGGGTTCATCAAAGTCAGACATGTTATTGCAATAATTGAAGAATGGACTGTTGGAGAACAATAATTGAGGAAGATGTCTTCTAAAAGTGTTCTTCATAAGAACAAAATTGTTAGTTTAATCTCACTTCACTATACCCTATTTGTTGTATTGGCAAGTTGATACTTTCATGAGTATAAGAAGTGCCAACTTGAGGGGTGTGTTGGAGATATATAAAATCATTAGTTAGTTAAGATCTTTATGAGGAAGTTAATCACTGTAAGACCTTAAATATAAAGGTCTCTAATTGTATGGATTAATGTGTGAAGGATGGATGATAGGATCCTCACCTAAAATGAGGGAGGTTAACTTGGTCTTTACCTCTCATTAATCCTGGTGTTTAGGGTTAGAATCACCCAACAAGGGTGGATTGTTGTAACATCGTTGAGGTTTATAATTCTAAAGAAGAGATTCATATATTTCTCCAATTCTAACAAATTGTAAAAAGAACCGTATTATTCATCTTCCTAAGCACGTTAAAATTTATACCAGTTCTCATTGGTGCTTATTATTGTAATATAATCTAAATCATTCAAATCTAATATGAATGATTCAAATTTAAAATCTTTAATCTTTAATTTTTTAAATGATCATATTTTAGAAGTAATAATTATAAGATTATCTTTATTTTAAAATTGACATATATTAAAATAAAAATATTTAAAATATAAAAATTTAATTGAATTTAGGCTATCCAAAATCAATCTAGACGGTCTAGATTGGCCATAAGTATCTAATGAACCAAAAATGTTCTCTCATGTAAACTGATTCAGTTTGGGTGCACATCATTTAGTGATGAGCACCTAATATGGACTGCACATATCTAATTTTGATGGTCAAAAGTTAATTTTCTATTTTATTTTATTAGATACAAAAATCTAAAATAAATATAGTCTTTTAATTGCATTGTAAATTTTTAAAACTAAAGTAATTTCTTATTTGAAAAGCATCAATTGAAAATTTTCAATCTAAACTGTTGAAATTGTATAGGTTAAGATATAAATTTGCCATATAAGATTTTACTTAGCAGTGTTGAATATGTGAAAGTTTTTTTGGATTCAAAGTAACCCTCAAAATATTAAAACATAGCAATATTGCTCATGTCCATTAACAAATGTTAATTTTACCCATTATTTTCTTGGTTTAACTGAAATAGCATACATAACAACACTCTTGACTTGGCCCCCTCAAATGGCCTTAAACCACCTCCTCGCCACCTCTTTTTTTTTTTTTTCATATTCTTATATGGAACTAAAAGATACAGATACAAGAAAAGTATGGGAAGCCCCATAGTTCACATTTTCGAAGTCATTGTGGCTGCCAGAAGGAAAAAGAAGATGGACCTCCCATACAACATTGGATCTTTGTATGAGGAAGCTGCCATTGTAGCAGAAGATGAAAATCCATCTCCAATTTGGGCCCATATTAACAAAAAAATGTCAAAAAAAGCCTAAACGGTCTTCTTTGTGGCCGCCATCAATCACTTTGGAAAAAAGGGAAATTGTCACATGTCAAAAAACATTGCCTTCATAACCATTAATAACTAAATGAAAACCATGAGCACCAGCCTTTTCCTCACTACTCTGTCGCTAGGGTTCTTCGTCAGTAGCTTCCTCATATCAGTCAATTAATAACTAAATCGACCTGGTGGTTATGGTGGAAGTGGATTGCGAGAGGAAGGCCGATCTGGTGCGTGGCTTGCGTCAACAGACGTAAATGATCATGAGCATTAATAACAATATCCTAGTAATTAAATTAGTCCCATTAACAACTAAATCAGTACCCGTTAACAATTATATCGCCCGTCTTTTTTTTTTTTTTTTTTTGGTGAAAATCCATTATAGGGCCCATATTAACAAAAAAAATGTCAAAAAAGACCTAAGGAAAAGTTACATGTAAAAAAAGGCCTTCATAACCGTTAATAACTAAATCAATACTTGTTTTAACTAAATCGGAGCATTAACAACAATATCCTAGCAACTAAATTAGTCCCATTAACAACTAAATTAGTACCTTAACAATTATATTAGTAGGTGTTAACAACTAACGTTTATAAAATAATATCGAAAATGTCCTAGGGCCTTTTTTGACATTTTTTTACCAATATGGGCCCTGAGATGGATTTTCCCTTTTTTTCTCTCATGGGGTGTTAGTGAATTATAACAAAAATTATGATGGCAAATAGTACACAATTTTGGTTCCCTCCCCCAAAAAAATACCCGAATGTCTACCTTCAATTCACCTCCAGCCAAACAATAGTTTAAATTAAATCCTTGTCTGGTTTCAACCTTGCCTCGAGGTAATTAGGTCCGATCCAAAAATAACTTTGGAAATAAACCACCAGCGGTTTTTTACTGTCCGACATCCGGTTTTCCGGTTTTTGTTGTTGTTTTTTTTTTTTTTGGAATTACGAGACAGACAAAACAAAGCCCCACCTAACCATTCGAGGCCCTCGAAATAATGTATTCAAAGTGCATCATACACAAAGCATCTCTCTCATCCATCAGCACCTTATTACGTTTAAGCTTTCTTCTTCTTCTGTCTTTCTTCAGACGGCTACAATAATTGTTCTGCAAGTTGCAGCTTCTTTTGGAACATAAGCCTTTTTCTTTTTTCTTTTATTTTTGGTCAAAATAAGCATATATACACACACACACAAACACTATTTTTTACAATTATTACATATTATTTAATGATCTTGTGCGTGCTTTTTGGAACATGTATATTATATTTCGATTCCTTTTAAACTCCTTTGAGGATGGATTTTTGTAGCTTTACTGATTAATTGATCTGAAAGGCGATCGAAGCAGTTAAAAAGCCCTGGCTAGCTAAGAGGAATTAATGGGCAGAGTGAAGATTTCGATTAAGAGGATTGACAATTCAACCAACAGGCAAATCACTTTCTCAAAGAGACGAACTGGTTTGCTCAAGAAAGCAAGAGAGCTTGCGATCCTCTGTGGCGCACGAGTTGGGGTCATTGTGTTCTCTAGCACTGGCAAGCTCTATGAATATGGAAGCTCCAGGTTCCTCTCTGGTTCCCAGCTTAATTTATTAATATATTATCATGATTATTTATCCGTTCTTTTTTTTTTTTTTTATCAGAAGCTATCACAGCATTTTCTGTGCTTCTCTCTTTTGATCTAAGATAATAGGCCTCTAATCTACACTCATTTCTTTTCTTTTCTCTATTTTTCCCTAAAAAAGAGCCCAACAAAAACTATCTTGAATGTGATGATATTCTGTCAGATTGATCTGTGTGGGTGTTAGTAACAGAAGAAATTAATACTTCTTTTTTAAAAAAAATATAATCCCACTTGCATACATATTACAGAGAATTGGAATTATACCTAGCAAGGAAACTTAATAAGATCTGACAATAACACTATAAAGATAACCCAGATTGTCACAAGGTGTTCAATCCAAAACACCGAAAAACAAGCTATTTTTATAATAAATAAACTGAATAGTTCTCTTTATCCAACTTCTTCCATGCTTATTATGACACATCGGTTTCTTGGATCTTCATACTTGCCACATGCTCAAGCTTCTATGGGTTGTAAAAGTTTACATATGAACATGAATATGAATGGTTAAAGGCCTAATTTGCACCCCAATATGTATACTAACATTATGGGGCTTCAATGTAGCAAATTGTTGATTATTTCACTCTTTAATAGGATTTTATTGTTGAGCCTTCAATGCCATGTAAAATATTTTTATATTGATTGGACCCTTGATGAATGACATGGGAACCACATTGATGAAAAGTATGGCGTGCCTGCCATGTAGGAGTTGGATGTCAACTTGAATACCTTGTTGGATCTCACCTGTGCTTATATTAATTACTAGTGTTTTTTTAGTACTCATGTTGTTCTCATGAATGTTTGCTAGTACTAAATTAGAGGATGGGTAAAGAAGAAGAATGAGTTAATTATACAATGTTTGGTTCTTATAGTTTATTTTCATTTTGGTTTTGGTCTCTATAGTTTCAATCCATAGTTTTTAGTTGCTCAAGTTTATTTCAGTATAAAATGTTATACCCCATATTTTAATAAAAACCTATATCATTTTGTCTCTTGAGTGACTAAAATCTATAGTTTGAAACTATAGCAATCAAACCAAGACCAAACATTGTATTAACCAGAAAAAACAAGAAGAGAAAGAAAGTACAAAAAGTGTGTGTATGTGTGCATGCTTGAATTTGTGAATGGTAGCGTTATCAGCATAAACTTGATAGAATATCAGACTCTTGTGATGATATACATATACCATTCTAGTCCTTATTATAAGTCTATTTTTGGAAGAAATTTTTGGTCTTTTTTTTTTTTTATACGAATTTTTGGTCTTAAATATGAGTCCACTTACATATTATTAATGTTTTCAAATTTACCTCTTATTTAGTTCTGGTTGAAAAGCGAGAAAGAGGAGAAGATGTGAGAGTGATTTGTAGATGCAGAGAGATAGAGAAAATATAAATAAGGGTCATCTTGGGAAACTTCAAGCATATTCAGTAACTTAACTAACAATCTTTGGTGTGTGAAAATTAATCAAAATAGACTTGTAAAAAGGATTAGAGTGGTATGTGTGTGTGGGCATTCTTGATAGTAAGACCTATCCTGTATAGTGTAGATTATCCACATCCCTCGCCAAACTGGCATACTCAAAGAAATATGTAGAAGACGTTAGCCCTGGGAGTGACGACGTATTCTGAGAAGGAATATGGAAAGTTGAAGTTGTGCATAAACAAATTTTATTGTAATACTGCTGATCTTAAATATAAAAATTAGTAGAAATAGTTTATTTTGATCTTAAATGTAAGATCTAAATATATTTTATCTCTCAAATTTGTTATTTTTTTGTACTCTCCCGATTGATTGCTCATATTGAAGGGGGTTTTCATCAAAGAAGGAATATCCAATGCAAACGATTAACAATATTACTTTGTGTAATCGACATACATTTTTTTTAAATCAATCCAGTTATCTAGCTTGTACAAAGAAAAGGAGTAAGGCTTGAAATTTCCCCCTTCTCTATCTCTATATCATTAGTTTTCTCCCTGTGATCAATTTTATTTTGTCTATTCTCTCATGGTACTATTTAATGAGGAACGTTGGAAGATTATAGATACTTTTTTCCTATATATATATATAGCCTTTTTATTGATTGAAAATGATGTGACATTAATCATTGATAGTTATGAAAATGAGTTTAGTATTAGTAATTAAAATGCATAAATACTCCATGCATATATTGTAATTCAAAATAGTTTTTGGTCTTTAATTTTTTTGAAAAATTACCAGTACTTTCCAAACTTGCATTCTTCTATTACTTACAATGGCTCTTGCTAAAGGGTGGAATTGCATGATCTAGATTTACATAAACTTGATTTTCATTTTCTTTCATTTTCTTGATTGAATTAATTCTCTACTTATGGCAGCATGAAGTGAATTATTGAGCGCTACAATAAACAAAAAGAGGAACACCATCAGCTTATGAATCCAGCTGCAGAAGCCAAGGTACGAGATATTTATAAATAATATATATATGATGCTCATTATTTATAAGGTACTCTTTCTCTAAATGATTTAATTCAACTATACGCCGTAGTAATACATACAATGCATAATCTTATTAAAACATAAGCAAATTTGTTCGATAGAAATTCTAAGTGCATTAACAACAAATTTCAACACAAATGTTAACCAGCAACACTTATCCAAGTCTCACAAATACGTACCAATATAGGATTAATTCAAACAAATCACAGTACATATAATAAGCTAATGAAAAGCTAATGAACTCTTACATAGCTTTAACCACCTTCTCTACCATCAAGAATCAAGAGGATCAGCGACTTACGAAATTAATTGCAACCACAACTCGGTCAAAATTATGAAATTCCATGAATTAAGTGAGAGCCAAATCTGATTAGAGAGTCAGAGAAGGTCGCCGGAATCTGCCAAAAGTTGCTAGAAAATGCAAAGATTCGCCGGAAATAACAGGAAGCTCACCGGAACTCACAAATAACGCCGAAAGTAGATGGGAAGAGAGGGGCTGAGGATGGAAGACGATGTTGGAGATGGTGGAATGAAAAGATTCTGGCGGTAGTAGTCTGAATGGCGCTCTCGTTGTGGAAGAGAACAGAGAGACGGTGGTAGAGAGAGAAAGAGATGGAGATGACAGTGGAGAGAAAGAAAACTTCCGGCGATGGTGAAAATGACAATCTCGTCTCATTCCTTCCTCTTCTCCGTTCAAGCTCCGACCTGAGGCGCTCTCTCTATGAAGCTTCTCCCCAATGATGAAGAAGGCGCTGGTGGCAATGAGACCAAAGGAAGAATGGTGGTGGTGGTGAGATGTGGCTTCCGTTCCTCCTCCGATCAATCTCTCTCTAGCCTCCCCAAATGAGCTTGCGGCGCCACTCCCTCCGGTCTGTGTATGCGTAGAAAGTCCTGAGAAATAATCTAATTCCAGGGACTAAAATGAATATGTTTAAAAGTTTTGGAGGGGCTAATATAAAATATTTAAAATCATTTTGAGCAAGTAAGTACTTTTTAAAACCTACGGATATTTTCTGTAATTTAATGAGCCCTTTTTCTTCACATAGTTGTCATTTTCAGAAATTATGGGGCCCTTTTCTGTAATTTTCTCTAGTCTTAAAAATATTAAACCTGACCACAATTGACATTTTCCACATTCTCCAATTTTCTTTTAGAACACCTACAATGCAAAAGTAAACACAAGATAGTATCAAAAGTCTAATAAATCATTTGCATGGATAATTAACAGATTATGACCATTTTGCCCCTAATTATGCTTAATTCAATACAAATGTCCCTTACTCAAATGAGTGCTTAATCATGTAATAATGTATTAGGAAATGCATTAAAATCCTCAATTCAATGATGAAAAATCCTATAAAAATGTTGTTTAATCAATCATCTTTCATTATGACTACCTTGGATAGAAATTTTTCAATTTGTACAATCGATAGAGATATTTTTTTAAAAAAATTATAAATTTAGGAAAGAGTATATTAAGGTTTTTTAGGACCAAATTCAACCCTAACTAGCTCTTATAATAAGGGCCGGAGGTGGTAAAATGTATGTGGGACTCTTGATATTCCTCGTACTCCTTTTTGTGTGTGTGCATGTTTTCATTCATTTTTCAATTTTTTTTTTTTTTTTAAATCTTTTGCTTGAGGTTGTACTTCTTTTAGTCTCAGAGGCCTCTGGTTTGCAATATTTCTTTTGTAATATTTTTTTTTCCCCTTCTTGTTTTTTGGGTGTTCGCAGATTGAATGGTTTATTATACTACTGAATTTTAGTAATCTAAGTTTGCCTTAGATAAATTATCTTTTTATCAAAATAACTTAAGTCAATTTGACATATCTTGTCTCAACTTTATATACCTATAATTTAATGCCTAACTAATTGATGGGAGCTCTCATACTCCTCCAATCCTATTAATATTGTAGAGAGAAAATTATTTTTTGGTTATATTTATAGGGCACTGAGAAATTTTGTCATATGAATGTGCAATTTTACCCTCCATTTTTTATTGTAATGACTCTGTTCATATAGGTTATCATGTATATTAACAAGGGTACGGTTGAAAAGTTATTGAATTATAAAATAAAATTAATAAAATTTAAGGTTTTTCTTGACTTGTGTAAAATATTCGACTCTTATAGAAATCACCTTAGGAGTGCATTGATATGGATGTCGCCCTTCGATTTATAAACTCTTGTACTTAAGGTTAGTTGATGCCTTTTTCCCATTTAAAAAAAAAAAATATTATCCCACACCTCTTTTTTTACTGATTCTCTCTCATTCTCTCACGGAATATATAAGGGTATTTTCAGGAAAAAAAAAATAAATTTGTTGTACACTTATTGCCTTAAATATATTTTAACCAACATTTTTTAATTTTTATTAACATAATTAAGCTGTTTGACTAAAGACAAGGGAGTATATATTATTTACCATCGTCAGCACGTTTTATATTTAACTACAGAAAGAGGGCGATACTTTTTTGGGGGGGGGGGGGGGTGATAAATTGATGGCCTTTTTTTACAAGTCACTTTGCATTAAAAGATGCATTATTAATTATTTTCTTTCAAATTATCTTACCCTTTTGCAATTTCCCACGGTAGAGTAGAGGTTTGCAAATGAGAAAGGTAGGTTTCTTTAAAGATGGTGCATTTAGTAAGGATAAATTAAAAATTCTATCCCTTTTTCAGACCACCTTAATGATTTAACTATTTTTTTCTTGAATATGGTTGGGTAGTTAGGAGTTATTTATACATAGGACTAGAGGGCTTATGTTGGAGAGGAAGATCTTTAATTACAACATTCATTAAGATTGTTATTAAAATCTTATGCTTGTAACATTTGCTTAGTACACAAACCACTATGCCGTTAGCTATGACCCTTCAATATGCCCTTGAATGACACTATATTTGTATGGTCCTTTATTGCACTCATTCTCATCTTAAATATGATGAAGTAGATTCTACACTTTAAATATTCCACAATTTTTTCAAAAATTACACCTAAGAAAGTCATGAAATGGAGTAATCAGAGTACCTTAGTTCATTTATCATAACTAAATGATGAGAAATATGCATTAATTAAACCACTAACTTCCTCCAATTCTATCATAAGTTGAAACTAGAATCGTCTTCATACTTATATCATTAGAAATCATGCCTTTGCTTCTTCCTCACAATTGCATCACTCCTTTTTATTCAATATAATATTTATATCCCACAAGAAATTGCTCTTATTAGTTTTGGCAGGAGAAGCAACAGTCTTGAGGCAACAACTTGAACACTTGCAGGAATTGCACAGGTACAAAATGTCTTCAAATATGTTCAGATTTATGTTTTTCCATGATATATTCTGAAAATAAATGGAAAAATTTAGTAAACCAGAAGTCAGTTATTTCCTTTTGGGAGTAATGTAGGCAATTCATGGGTGAACAACTTTCTGGTTTGGGAATCAACGAATTGAAAAGATTGGAAAATCAACTGGAGAAGAGTTTAAAAAATGTGCAGCTCAAGAAGGTATGATAGAACTCAAATCTAAATTCAATTTAACATGTCATCACTTATATATAAAGGACAAGCATATATGATAATTAACCTGATCTTGATCGTCAATACTTTGTCTGCAGGATCAAATTTTAAGTGATGAGATTAAAGAGTTAGAACACAAGGTATTATTCTGTTTCCGATCTTGCCATGTAAGAAAGGACTCTCTTCAATTACCACAAATTAATTCTGACTAATTTATTGATGTTATATTTTGCAGGGACATCAAATTCATCAAGAAACTGTAAAGCTCCACAAGACGATAGAAGTCATTAGGAAAGAAAATGCAGAACTAAAGTTTTTTTTTTTTTTTAAACATTTTATACGGAAGAGGAAGACATCATCTATAGAGAGCCTATACTATTCATTTACACATAAAGTAGCATTTAATACCCTAGTGTTATTTCTCAATAGCATATAGCATCCTAATTTTATGTATGGTACATCTAGTACCCTAATCTTATTTTCTTGAAATTTAGTATACCTAGTGTTATTTTCCAGTTGCATCTAACACCCCAATCTAATTTATGGTTTAGGGTGCTTGGTGCACCATAAATAAGATTAGGATGTTGGACGCAATTTGAAAATAATATTAGGGTGCAAGATGTTACTGTACCCTTTATTTTAACTATAAATGTTTCAAGTATTCTTTCAAAGCGTTCATAGAGTTGGTTTTTTTTTACCCCTTTACTCAGATTTTCGAAGGAAGGGTTGAGAATGAGGAAAATGGGGATTCAAATCCTACATACACTATCAGCAACAAATATGGGTCACATGCACCTATGCATCTCCAGTTACACTATCAGCAACAAATATGACAGATTACAGTTGCTTTAGCACTAGCTCTTTGAGAATATAGGATTCTCCACACCATGCTGCCACCAACTTTGCTGAAAGAGAGATGTTTCATCAGGAATCATTTCTGTTATTGTTAAGGTTCACACATGCAGCTATCGAATGTGATAAAGTGTTGAATTATTTAGTTTCTAGATATGTTGTAATCAGACGAATGGAATAATATCTGTTTACCTTTTTATGAAATAGCCATCCATGCAAACCTTCCATATTTTCAATAATTTTGTTGCTGATATTTTCTTGACGAAGAGTGGAGACAATACCAATTATACCATTAAATAAATACTTTTTATATAAACATATACATGGGGTATGAAGTACACAGCCTCTATACCCAAACAAGGAGCATTTTGCATTAATATATAATTGAATTTGGGGTAAAAAATTAATTTGAAGTTAATCATACAAGAATAATGTTTCTGAAAGAAAGATTCGTAATAAGCTTGATTAATGATTTTGTTCTTTATAAGTACAATGAATGGGCGTGTTCATAATAAGCCAATTACCACATAAAGTTACCTCTATTAAAATTTGCTTATATAATTCAATGGTTCAATGTCATATTTCGATGGTTTAATAGGTCTTTTTTTTTTTTTTTTTTTGGGGGGGGGGGGGGGACTCCATTATTTCATTAAAATTAGAAAACAAGTGATGGTTTCCTGAATGACTGTAACACCCCAATTTTCTAAAGCGTTTTCAAAATAATTTGACCAGAGTAGAGCATCGGAATAATTCAAAAGAGTGAGTATCTGATAAACATTCACTGTTGGTGTATCTAGTTGCTTATACAACAATACAATTATCCGAATATTAAAAATAAGGTAATATAAATCCAAAATAACATTCTTCGCTCATGTCTTCACATGTGCTGCTTACCCTTGTCCTGGGTCCTGGCTCCTCCGGATCCTGAGGCTATAGCGAGGCCGAGGTCCAATGCCCATTGGACCTCGTGTAACTGATAACCTCATGCTTAAATATGATAGTATATGTATGACAGATATTCATGGCGTTTCAGCAACAATCAATACATAAGGACACAGCAGATGTAAATTTATCTATCACATATAAGTATACAATAAGCATCAGAGTTAGTGTTACAGTACGCGAAAGTACCTGAGTCGGGGATTGCGGTATGTACGTCGGTCGGTATACGTTCACGGATTGCCTATAATAGTAATATCGCATTATTAATCCATAAATAATATCCTAAGATATATTTTACCCACTAATGACCTTTTTACCCCTGGTGGATTTATTTCTCCTTTTATTTCTTAATTTTCGTAGAAAAACGCTGATTTCAGCATTTCGGGCAGATTTTTCGCTTAACTTTGAAAAATCATAATTAATTCTAAAAAACTTGAAACGAGGATCCGTAAAATTTCTCAGAATCCTTAGGATGTATATTTTTAAATAAAAATACTCACTTTTTCCCAGATAACACGAGTCATTCCCAGTTTTAAAGTTTTGAGCCTCTGCCCAGAAGTTTTCCAGAAATTCATAGCCCAACTTTGAGAATTGTTATCTCACTGTACAGAGCTCATTGTAACATGTTCTTGGCATATTTGAAAATTCCTATATGTCTAATTTAACCATGAATTTTCTCAGAATTTTGTAAATTTATTTTCAACCTGAAATATTGGCATTTTTATCACTGGTTTCAGAGATTTCTAACCGATGAATTTTCGCTAGAGCTTCGCTATTTTGATCATAATTTTCCAGAAATTTTGCTATATCATGTGGCTCATCTAATTTTTGAAATATCACTATCTTTGACTATAAAAACATGATATTAAAATTACTCTAGCATATTTAAAATCAAAACTACTTTTAACTATGAACTTAAGAACTAGAATTTAAAGAACTTAAAAGCTAGAGCTAGAGAACTTACCAAGAACCTTGCTCCTCCTTCCCCAAGACACTTCACTCTCACTTTCACTCTCTATATCAGATTTCTAAGCTTGTTTTGGTATGAAAATAGATGAAGCCTAATGCTCCTATTTATAGTAAAATGTAGTGGCATTTTGGTAGTTATTTCAAACCTAATTCATCAATGCAACTAATCCTAAGTACACACCTTCTCACCAATTTGTTCCCTACATAAATGTTTCAATTAGCATGTGTTCTAAAATTTAATGTAAACTATTCTCTACCCCTTTTCCAAGCCAACATTTTCCTCTTCATTTCTCTTTGATTTGTATTTTAATTATTAGTTACTTTAGGTGTCTTCTAACTAGATGAAAATATACTAAGGTGTTTTTATGAAGCTTATTCAAGTTTTCTCTTTAACTTTTTAGTTTTGAAACTTATGGCTTTAATTAAAAGTCCCTAACTTCCTTTTTATCATTTTAAGTTTAATTTCCTAAAATTGAGAAAAAGATTTTGGAGATAACCTATTCGAAGCTTAAAATACTTTGGTTCATAATAAATCCTTATATTTGATCTATGATTAACGTATCTCAAGATACAATTTATTTTGTATAGATTCTCATTTACCTGTGTCTTGAATTAATCCCAATGGTTTTTAACTCTCCAATCAAAGAAAGTACACATTTCTCTCTTTCCTTCATCAATTTTCAATTAATGAACCCATGTGATCCCATTAATTTTCTCTTCCAATATTAATTGCTCCATGTGCTTGTTTATTATTAATCAATTCACTTCCTTCTTCTTTCCCAATCCAACCGTGGCCACCTTCTTCATTCGACTCAAAAATTGTGCTTCTAATGTCTCTAATACATAGCATCTAAAGCCTCCTATTGGTCCCTCAAATTTCACATAGATTAAGCTTAATTGTGTAATTAATTAGGACCATTAGATTTAAATCTTGGCCTTCTAATTATGTTAATCTCTCATTTGTAACACTCCAAATTTCATACTTCAAAATGTGTCGGTTGACACTTAATTTTATAAAAATCCACAGAGTTTGAGGTGCAACCACTCAGAGTAATGCGGAAACAGAGAGCATGTGCTAACGTTTGGACGATGAGTAACTGATACAAAATGCCCAGGCATATGCTGATGCCCTGACATATGCTGATATATTAAAAATTTCCCGAAGGAATATTCATGTGATACAACAATACAGAGCTTTGTATAATTACAAATCTTTATACAATCTTCAACCAAGCCGTAGCTAGACTTGGGGCAATGAACCTAACTCAGTTAATCAAACAATTTGGCCAGGCCGGTGTCTAGTGGAAGTCTCCCCGAATTCACGGTGACTCACTAACTGAACCACATAGACGAACCCTTTCTAAACACCAAATGGTTTTAAGTAACCTTATTAGATTCATGCCAGAAGGTAGGCTCTGTTAAACTTCTTCCGGCATTTGCTTTGACCGGTGCCTCTTCATGGCTCTGTCCATCAGTACCTCTTCACGGCTCTATCTACCGGTGCCTTCTCTGTTCTAGGTTCCTTTCCTGAACTTTAGTCAAATCGGAGGTCCAATACCCATCGAAGCTCAAGTAACAGTTAACCTTATATGAAAAGTATAACAGTATATGTATGATAGATGTTCATGACATTACAGCAATAATCAACACATAAGCACACAGCAGATGTAAGGTTTAACAACACAACAATACATAGCACACAACACATGTAAAGTTATCCACGTTTGCACTAACCAGTGCCACGACAGCTCCTCGTGTCCTCAGCGCTAGGAAAACTCAACGGCATTATCAAGACTATAACCCGTATAAAGCTAAATGTATATAAACATGTGACTAAGGCCCATAAACTTAGCCATGGTGCATGACCCAAGACCTAGTCTTGTCCATCACTTCATGAATCATTCAATCATTTACATGCATACAAGACACATCAGAGTTAAAGTTACTAGTACGCGAACGTACTTTCCTTCTGCGTAGTTAGCAATATGTCTGACCTTTGAATCTGTCCCCAGACTTCCCGGATATCCTAACATATCACCATATCACTTAGAATAATATCCTAAGAGATATTTCCACCTCTATTTACTTCTCTACCCTTGGTGGATTTGTTATTTACAATTTTTCCCTTACATTTATTTAAAAACGCAGTGCAGTATTTTCTGGGCAGATTTTGCAACAAATTTAGAAAATCATAATTAATTCTAGAAATATTAAAATGAGGTTCTGTAAAATTCCTCATGACCCTTGACATATATGTTTTCAAGGAAAAATAGTGCAAGAACCTAGAACATCAAGAATCATTCCCATTTTAATGTTTTCTCAATGCTGCCCAGATTTTTTCCAGAAAATGTAGCCCTGATTCTAGAATTTTTATCTCCTTCTACAGACATCTAATTGATACATAATTGATATCAATGGAAATCTATACATGTATATTATAACCATGAATTATTTCATAATTTTTGAAGGTAGATTTACATATAAAATAATGCCCTCTAACTGACTGACTCCAACATACCAGCAAAACCCCACAATTCCTATCTTACTCTAACTTGTTTTATTAATCCTAAAAGTGACTTCTCAACATGTTCCCACCTTGTTAGGCATCTTTCGATGCAATAAGGCCTGAAAACAATTATGAGAAATTACTTTACCTATTTCCTAAATTAAACTAACATTTATACTAAGAACTACTAAGAACTATAGAACTAAAGACTAGAAACTAAAAACTAAAGACAAGCTTACCTCTTGAAGCCCCTTGCTTGCTTCCTCCTTCTTGCTTCTACTCTATTAGAAATCAACTCTTGGAGTTTGATTTGGTGTGAAGAATGAGGAGAGGCAAGGTCTCTATTTATAGGGAAAATCTCAAGGTTAAAATGGTAATCTCAAGCCCAATGTGGGCCCCACCATTTGCCTCTTCCTTAATCTCAACCATTAGATCTAAACTTAATTAAGAAGTTTTAATCTTAACCCTTCACTATAAAACATGTGCTCTTGTGATGTCATCCTTGTGATGTCATCTTGATGACATAATCAAGGCTTAGGTGTCATTGTTGATTAATTAACAAAGTTTAATTAACTCTTAATTGCATTTGTTAACTAACCATGAAAATTAGTGCTTCATTAGACAAGCTTAATTCTTCATTAGTTAGCCGCCCTTTTTGATGATCTTAGCTTGCCTCTAATTATCTTGTAACTAATCTTGCCTTTTAATTGATCCTTGATTTTTAATTAAGACATTCCCTAATTGTTGCTTTTTAATTTGCCCCTTGGTTAATTATGAAGATTTACACAATTATTTAATTAGTGAAAACTTAATTGCTCATTAATATTTATTAATTTCCTTTAATTTTTTGAAGTATTTCCACAACATTTTCTTGCTCCTCTTGGCTGTATAAGAAGCATGATTTAATATGATAATTATATTATATTTCAAAATCCATAAATATAATTTCAAAATTGGCCCTTGGTTTATTTAATCTCAAGAGAAATTGCCTACAAAATTAATCAATAGCTTACTAAAATTTTGAGACACCTATTCACCTTTATTTAATATGTATTATTTATCAAAAATTAGTATTTATGATAAATAGAATTTTTAGGGTATTACATCATTGGACCAATTAATTCTATGAGGATTAAGACCATTTTCTTGATTTATCATTGGCCTAGTTATATTTAAGTATAATATAACCCTTGATTAATTATGAATAATTACGCGAAGAAAATTTAATTGCCTCATAATTGTTTTTAATATTCTTTAATCACCTCAACTATTTTCATAACTTTTTATGGCTTATCTTTGGTTAAAACTAGATGTTAAAATATTAATTGTAGGGTATTTTATGATCCCTAATTGAAGATTAGAAGATTGGATGTTGCCTAATTAACTTCTAAAGGAAATTTGCCCAAGAAATAAAATAAATACATTACAAAACAAAGTTTGAGACCACATATTCACCTATTTAAAATAGGTGTCATTTACCAAAATATTGTATTTAAAACATTTAGGGATTTTTCAGGTATTACAATGACAGGGTTATTGGTCAAAGTTAAGGCCTTTGCTAAGTCACTACACATATTATTGATGCTCTAGTATATTGTGTGTGATTGTGATTTTTGCATGTGTATGGTAGGATATCATGGTTTCTAAGACTTTTGTACTTACCCCTTTATCTTAACAATTTTCAGTTGAGGGTCACGACGAGTTGGGAGGCATTAGATATGAGTGAGCCTGAAGGAACTTCTTTGCTCCTCTGAGTACTTGTTGGGTTTATATTTATGTTTTGCCATGGTATTAGGGGCTACTTGTTTATAAGAATTTTGGAGAAATTGAAATTTTGGATTTGTTCTTTAATTTATTGTTCATTTCAACATGAGTTTTAAGCTACAACTCTGAAAGTGGAGCAATATACCCAAGAGGGGGGGTGAATTGGGTATTTTAAAAAACTTCTGAAATCTGCTCTGTTTTAGATAACAAAAACAGAGATGAACAGAGTAGAAAGAAGAATAGCTGGACACGAGAATTTATACGGTTCGGTCTTAACAACTTGACCTACATCCAAATCCCCGACTCTCCGGTTTTTCACTATCACAAAGATTACACACTCGTACTTAAAGAGTAGTTCTCTCTCTAGAACTCACTCCCCCTTACAAGTTGTAATCAATGAACTCCCAAATCACCAAGTCCCTTGACTTGTGATTCCTTTCAATAAATGATTTACAGATAAAGACTCTCTCTAAGAGTAGATGATAATAAACACTCGAAGCTTATAATGTCAAAAGACGAATACAAGTGAAAACTGAAAGGTAGTTTTGAAACTTGAATGCTTGTGCGTTTTCGTTGTTGTAGTTGTTGAGAAGAATTGAATGCAGCTCTATTTATAGCTAGACAAAGATTAATAGACCGTTGCATTAATAATCGACAGTTGGAGATGATTCACGAAGTTGTGAGCTACTTAGGTCTTCTTCTCTTTCGAAACTCACTTAGTCCAGTGGTTGAATAGTCGAGTTGACTCTCTCGCAAATTAATCCGTTGGAGAGGATGTTGCTTGATGTAGTAATCATTCTTTAATGCTTTGCAATCGTGTGCAGATGGATTAACCGTAAGGATGCAAGTTTCGGGTTGAGCATTTAATGTTCTCGACATCACTTTTGCTTTTACTTTAAACCTTCAAGAAAACTTACTTGACCCGTCGAAACTCACTAGAAAGAGGATTAAATATATCCAAAGTACCAATAAGGAATAATCATGGAAAGCATTGAGATCAAACATGAAGGTATAGCAGAATCATTAAGTTCAAATTTCAAACAACGACCAGAAACCTGGAGGTTTGTTCACAAACCTCGAGGTTTGCCCATTTAAGTTTGAACATGTTTTTACATCAAAAACCACAAACCTGGAGGTTTATGATTAAACCTCGAGGTTTATAATGTTCCAATTAGGAAGGCTCCTTGGGTTTACCACAAACCTCGAGGTTTGTCTGGGAACCTCGAGGTTTCATGTTATGTGTGAAACCCAAAGATATATGCGATGAAGCCAAACCCGGAGGTTTCTCAAGGAACCTCGAGGTTTTGCAAATGAGTGTAAGTTCATTGCTCTCGGGTTGCCACAATACTCGAGGTTTTAGGAATACTCGAGGTTTTGGATAAATGGCAAGGTTGAATGATTTGACCCAAAAACACAAACCTGGAGGTTTCTATGGAAACCTCGAGGTTTTCATCTTGCTTGGAAAACATTGGCTCTTCGGAAGTCGAAACCTGAGGTTTCGATAATACTCGAGGTTTCACAAATGATTTTCAAATCCATGGTTTGGCGCCAAGGCATAACCTCGAGGTTTGGAAGTAAACCTCGAGGTTTCACAACTTGGTGTGAAACCAGGTTTTCTCGAAGATCAAAACCTCGAGGTTTCTCAATAAACCTCGAGGTTTCACATTTATTTGTGAAACCAGGTTTTCTTAAGTTGGAATACGCAATCTTGATACTTCCTCATAAGACCAAACCTCGAGGTTTTCTCGAAACCTCGAGGTTTGCTCTCACTTAGAGATTTCCAACATCCGAGAGCAAATCCTCATTCTTTGTTTACAATTGTTGGCAATCATCAAAATCTCTTCGAGAACCAACATTCTCCCCTTTTTGATGATGACAACACTTGTAAGCAAACATCTTTGAAAGTCCAAGAAAATTTGCATGTTGTAATTAAAACTTTGAAATATTCGAGGTTGCAAGAACATAGTTGTGTGCAGATTGTAAGAGCAAGGGAACGATCGCTTATGAGCGTAAAGCATTGAACATATAAGTTGCATTTCAGTTAAAGATTAATACAAGATGCTTTAATACAACTCAAAATACAAAATGCACAAAATGAAAATGTCATGAGTCTCAAAGACCTCTGAACCTAAACTTCAAAAAGTTACTAAGACATCCTGCTACAACTCCTTGCTTGTCTCTCCCCCTTTGTCATCTTCAAAAGGAGGGTTGACCAAAGGAGTGGAGGAGGAGAGGGATTAAGAATGACAAGATCGGGGTGGCAATGGATGGAGAAGGTAATATCTCGGTGGTAGGGGTAGATGGAGAAGGAAGGATGATAGTGGTGGGAGTGGTAGCCTCGAGAGACGGGAGAGGAGAAAATGGGAGTTGAGGGAGTGTGAGAGAAGGAAGGGATAGGATGGGAAGTGAAAGTGAAGGATGGTGATGGTGAGCTAGAAGAGGGGCGGAAGGACCGGGATCGATTGGAGCCGAGAGTAGAGGAGGAGCCAATGTGGAGATGATGCATGATCTCGATCCACCTTATCAGTGAGGACTGAATGAGAGATGAGCTGAGTGGACATTTTGAGCTCAATTTCTTCAGCCTTTTCCCTAACCTCAGCTGATTGCCCAGCAACTGCTTCAAGGTGTTCCTTGATGGCATCCTGAATTTCAATGAGACCCGGTATGGCCACGAGTCATCTCGGCCGTAATTTGCCTAGCTCAAACTCCATGCGCATAGTCATTGAGGCAAGAGCAAGATCCACAATTTGCTTAATCTGAGAAGCCACTCGGATGATAGTGATGGCCGAGGAGGTGGAGGTGCGGACCGGGCCTCTTGAGCTTGTGAGGGCGGATGTGAACGTGAAGGAGCCCGAGATTGAGCGAAACCTTCCCCTCAAACTTGATCTTCATCGATTCATCCGTGTTTTCCGAAGAAGGAGGATACTCAAGTGTATCTGCAGTACCCACATACCAAATCTTGTAGTAGAAAAGGATGACGGATACCAATGAGGGATACGGATATGGGATAATTGCCTCTTGGCAAAACGAAACTCAAATATCCCTTTGAGAAGCCAATCACCCATTGAAAGGAACCTTCCTCACAAAAGCAAGAAAAGGGTCTCGTAGTCATTCGAGTGAAGTGAGTCCATTGCCGCCCTTAGGGATGAAGTTTCTTGAGTAGACATACCATAGGACACGGTTCACGCGGGCATGGAGCTTGGTTTGAATGTGAGCCGAGTTGCTGATCCGGAGGAAAAGGTTCACCAGTGCCTAAGTGTCTCGAAGACTTCCCGGTTGCTTTGTAAGAGAAGTCGAACAAAGGGGATTGTCAATTCTCGAATTTTGTTCGAATGGCAGGTGACGGGGTAAAGGAGACATCTCTAACAGTGGTAGTGACCCTTTCCTCAATCACTTCTCCATATTCACCCGGTTCATTGTTATACTCCATCTTATAATAGAACAATCGAACCAAGTTTGGGGTAAAAGGGGCAGATATAGAAATGAATGATTCATAAGGTTTCAAACCAGGTGATAAATCAAAATGACACTCCTTCGATATGTTTTCAAGTCAATAACTACTACAGGACAAAAGAGGCGATGAAGGTACGCTTCCCCGAATTTCTCATTGTCGGGTTTGGGAAGAGTGGCGGGGTCGGTGACAAAGTCATCTCGGAGGAGAAATATGCTTGTATATGTCGATATCTTTGCATTGGCCATGACAGAGGCACATCTTCTCCTTCTTCTTGTTGAGGAATAGAGGATGACCGACCCTTGGATGATTGATGGGACCCGGCAAATGAGGCTCTCTTGGTCCCGGCCTTAGTTGGACCAAAGGATTTTGAACTTCTTGCCGCCTTTGATGGGTCCTTTCCAAATGGGTTCGAACCGCACGCGAAGCTTTCCCTTTTCCTTTGCCTTCGTGGCTCTTTCCTCTTCTTGGAAGGGCCTTTAGTAGGCTCTTGGTCGTTCCCGAAAGAGACCCCTTTCTTAGAGCTCTTGGTTTCCTTTCGCTCTTTGAGGAGACTCTTCATCGGGAGTTCTCCTTGAACACCTCTCGATCGATTTGTCAACGCCATAACGAAGACGAGTGGAGCGAGTCTTTTTCCCGACAGACGATCGAAGTGTTGGTTTCAGCTTTCTTGCCGTGGAGGAGGTGGAGGTGGAGACCATGATTTCGTTTGATCCCCACCGGAATCGAACCGTAAGTGGCTTGGGATTTGGATTTCGAGGCCATTTGAGGGTTTAGAAGAGAGGATTAAGTTGAAAAGTGAGAGATTCGGAGAGTGGGTGACGAGAGGGAAAACAAAACCTAGAGGTTTAGGTCGAGGTTTGAGGAACATGAACAAAGGATGCATATATATAAGCAATAGCAAACCTCGAGGCTTTATGTCAAACCTCGAGGTTTTGATGAGATGGTACTAACCCGGACGTCGAGGTGTATTGTGAACTCCGTGACCTATCAAGATGAAAACCTCGAGGTTTGTTCCAAAACCTCGAGGTTTTGCTATCCTTCAGAATGATAAGCTTTCTGTCTCATCAAATACTCGAGGTTTCCTCGCATACTCGAGGTTTCTATTTTCTGAAACTTTCTGACTTTGGGCATGCATCACCAAACCTCGAGGTTTTCTGACAAACCTCGAGGTTTTGCTCTTTGACAAAAAACCATGAGTGAACATGTTCCACCAAACCTCGAGGTTTTCTTGTAAACCTCGAGGTTTTGCTCCTCGATAGCAAAACCACGTAATCCCGCATAAATCATTTCTAAACACTCCGATGCTTAAGTTAGTGACCTTTGATCATCGATTACAATGTATTACTAATTTAAGCAAGAATTACTTACAACTCATTGGGATTTACCATTCCCAATTCTCTTCTAATAAAATTGAATGACTCCTTGGGCGAGGTTTGGTGAAGATATCGCAAGTTGAAGATGGGTTGGGATGAACATGACTTTGACATCTTTCTTCCGAACGTGATCCCTTATGAAATGATGTCTCACATCAATATGCTTAGTCCGAGTATGCTGCACTGGATTCTTGGCTAAGCTTATTGTGCTTGTGTTGTCACATAAGATAGGGATCTCCTTCAGGTTGATTCCTAGATCAGACAGTTGCTGTTTGAGCCATAAGACTTGAGCACAACAACTTGATGCTGCCACATACTCAGCTTCAGTTGATGATACAGCTACACTCGTCTGCTTCTTGCTGAACCAAGAGACAAGTGAGTTGCCAAGGAATTCGCATTGGCCACTTGTACTTTTTCTATCTGTCTTGTAGCCGGCATGATCCGAGTCTGAGTATGCCACCAAGTGTTCCGGTTGACCTTTGGGAAACCATAGTCCAAGAGTCTTCGTGTCTGAGAGATATCTCGAATATCCTCTTCACATGTTCAAGCATGGGACTCTTTTGGAGCAGATTGGAACCTTGCACACATCCCAACACCGAATTGGATGTCCGGGCGACTTCTGTGAGATAGAGTAGTGATCCAATCATTCCTCTATACTTTGTGATGTTGAAATCTTTGCCCTTCTCATCGCATCCAATGAAGCAATTGAGCTCATGGGAGTGTCGCACCATTGCATTGGTCCATCCCAAATTTTTTCAGCAAATCATTCGATATTTGGTTTGAGAGATAAATATCCCATCTTTTCTTTGCTTGATTTGCAATCCAAGAAAATAGTTGAGCTCTCCCATCATGGACATCTCAAATTCTCCCGCATAGTCTTTGAAAACTCTTCACACAAAGCGTCATTAGAAGCACCAAAAATAATATCATCCACATAAATTTGAACCAATAGAATTTCATTAAGCTTATTACTCTTTATGAAGAGAGTTGTGTCTGCCTTTCCTCTAACAAAACCTTGATCAAGAAGGAATTTGCTTAATCGCTCATACCAAGCTCTAGGAGCTTGTTTCAGCCATATAGAGCCTTTTTGAGACGATACACATGATTTGGACAATGTTCATTTTCAAAACCGGGAGGTTGTTCTACATAAACTTCCTCTTGTATAAAACCATTCGAAAAGCACTTTTCACATCCATTTGATATAATTTAAAACCTTTTACACATGCAAAGGCTAGAAGTACTCTTATGGCTTCCAATCTTGCCACTCGGAGCATAAGTTTCTTCATAATCAATTCCTTCTTCTTGATTATAGCCTTTGGCAACCAATCTTGCCTTGTTGCGGACAATGATTGCGTAGACTCATCACGTTTGTTCTTGAATACCCATTTGGTGCCAATGACCGGATGGTCTTTGGGCCTAGGTACCAAATCCCAAACTTGATTTCTATCAAATTGATGTAACTCATCTTGCATTGCTAACACCCAATCATTATCCGAAAGGGCTTCATCAATCTTAGAGGGTTCTATATGAGATATAAATGCGAAAAGGTTACTTCATTCAAAGTACTATTTCTCGGTTCTTACTCCTGATTAATGTCACCTATAACTTGGTCTAAAGGATGATTTCTAATAAATTTCCAAGCTCTAGGTTGAGTCTGATCAGGATTTTCAAAGTTGATCTGGGATCAGCCTCAAAAACATTTTCGATTTTCAATAGAAGCAGGAGTAGTTTTCGAAAAGAATTGATTTTTGAAAACATTTTCTTCTTCATTGTCCAAGGCTTTATCGATTTGGATTCACAAAAAACAACATGTATTGACTCTTCAACAATACGAGTGCGAGTATTGAAGACTCTATAAGCTCGCTTCTATTTGAATAGCCAATGAAGATACCTATATCGATTTGGAATCGAATTTACCAAGATTCTCTTTACCATTATTGTGCACATAGCACTTGCATCCAAAGACATGTAGGTGGCTGAGATTTGGCTTTCTTCCCTTGTAGAGTTCATATGGGGTCTTGTTCAGCTTCTTCCTCAAATAGGCTCGGTTGGAGATGTAGCAAGCCGTACTCATTGCGTCAGCCCAAAACACTTGAGAAGTGTTGTTCTCATTTAACATTGCTCTTGCCATCTCAAGGGACTCTATTCTTCCTTTCAACAACACCGTTTTGTTGAGGAGTCCTTGAGCCGAGAAGTTATGATCAATCCCCACATTGTCACGTAACTCAGCCGAAGGCGTTGTTTTCAAATTCGCCACCATGATCAGTTCTTATACCCGAAATTGCAAAGCCTTTCTCGCTCGACCTTTTTGGCAAAGGTAACAAACTGATCAAACGTTTCATCTTTAGATGATAAAAATATTGTCCAAGCAAATCTAGAGTAATCATCAACTATGACCAAGGTGTAGAGATTTCCACCAAGACTTTTTACTCTAGCTGGTCCAACTAGATCCATATGAAGTAATTGAAGAGGTCTACTAGTTGAGATCTCGTTTTTTGCTTTGAAAGAAGATTTGGTTTGTTTTCCTTTTTGACAAGCATCACGACTATGTCATTTTTGAAATTCAATTTAGGAATACCAATGACCAAATCCTTTTTCAGCAACTTGTCAAGTTGAAACATATTAACATGAGCTAATCGCTTATGCCATAGCCAACTCTCATTCAAGTTACTAACAAAACACTTTTCGAAATCAAGCATTGCTAGAGAGGTTAAGAGTATAACAATTTCCATCTCTAGGTGCTCTAAATAAGGCTTTAGTTTTCAAATCATCAATGGGGACTAAATCTTTTCTAACAATCAAGCATTCATTTGAATCAAAGATAACTAGGTTACCCTTGTCGGTGCTCGCTCACACTTAGAGGTTGTGACACAATCCTTCTACTAGGTAGACATCTTTGATGAGAGGACCTTCATTGTTTCCTATCTCACCAATTCCAGCAATTTTTCCCGATTGGTCTCCTCCAAATGTGACTCTACCACCATCCTTTGGTTTGATTGAAAGAAATTTGGATTCATCTCCAGTCATGTGTCTTGAGCACCCACTATCAATGTACCACTTGTTGGGTCTTGATGCTCTAAGACAAACCCGCAATTCACAAGGGATCAAGCCTTAGGTACCCATCTTTTCTTGGGTCCTTTGGAGTTAGTTTTGACCTTAGGAACATAAGTTCCTTTCGGTACCCATTGATAATTTCCCACGGGCTTAATTTTTCTTTCTTTTCTATGAAAGCAAGATGAAGTAGAATGACCCTTCTTATTACGGTAATTGCAATGCGCAAGGGTTTGAAGAGTGAACTGATTTTGTGAAATAGTTCATGTATGTTTTTTGACCACTCTTCTTCTTGCCTTTCTTCTTATCAAAATCTGGTCGGTAACCAATGCCTGATCTATCATTTATAAAACGTTGTTGTTTCAAAATGACATTGAGCATTTCACTTCCTCTAGTGAATTTCTCAAGTGCCTTTGTAAGATATGAATTCTTTTTCTTCAGATCGACAATCTTTACAAATAGTATTTTCTCAAGAAGACAACATTTCAACTTGAGATTCA
The DNA here is from genome assembly GCA_019022655.1 of Acacia acuminata. NCBI lineage: Eukaryota > Viridiplantae > Streptophyta > Magnoliopsida > Fabales > Fabaceae > Acacia > Acacia acuminata. The sequence goes on along the minus strand of JAFJYI010000100.1, from coordinate 2,223,459 downwards.
AGAGCCGATTTCGATTTTTCAGTTTGAAATATTTTTCAAGCAAGTTTTTCAAATTCAAATTGCACAGTCATATATTCATCAAACAGATCATCATAAGGAGGTTTGCAATCATATACCTCTTCGAGTTTAGCACGTTGCTCTTCTTCTTCAAAGAACTAGGCATATATTGGCTTTCTCTTCCTCATCCTCATCATCTTCATCGATGAGCTATCACCCCGATGCCGGAGACATAAGCTTTCTTCTTGTATTTACTTGAACTTCTTCTTTTCTTTGTCTTTGTTGTTCGCCAGGGCATTCGGACTTGATATGGCCGTGCTTTTGACATTCGTAGCGCATGACCGGCTTCTTTGCCTCATAGCCGGAGCTCGCTTTGTGAAATTTCTTGAAGCCTTGGTCCCTCTTGTAGAATTTCTTAAATCTACGAACCATCATGCCTATCTCCTCATCTTCGTCTCGCATTCTCATTTTCCTCATCCGAATCTTTAGCTTCTCTTGCGCCTTGAGGGCAATTCCTTTGTTCTTGCCATGAACTTCATCAAGACCCTTCTTGAATTTGAGCTTAGCCTCATACTCGAGAGGCTTCCGAATAGAGCAGCCTACGACGTCATTGACTCTCCCCGAGCCTCTTCAATAGCTGTGACCTTTGCTTCCCATTCCTTGTTAAGGATATTTAAGATCTTCCTTACTTGGACTGGTTGGTCATACTCTTTTCCAAGAGCCGCGAGTTGATTTATGAGATGAGTGAAACGAAGCTGAAATTCTCCAATAGATTCACCAGGCTTCATTCGAAGAAGATCATATTCGGTCATAAGAGTATTGACTCGCTTTTGCTTCACTCCACTGTTCCTTCATGAGCTATCTCCGGCGTCCCACATGGCCTTAGCAGATGATAAGGTGCAAATACGAAAGTATTCTTGTTGGCTTAGTGCACTTTGGAGCAAGAGAACCGCCTTGTCAGTTGAGGGTGACGTTTCTTCCGTCATTCTCATCATATTCCTCTTCTAGCTTGGGAACTCGACTCCATCTTCCACGGTTGATGGCTCATAATCTCCTCTTTCAAATACTCTCCATAGACCATACTCGGTTGCCATAACAAACACTTTGAATTTGGCCTTCCCGAATGAGTAGTGTTCTCCATCAAGCCGGTGGTCAAGTTGATAGATGCTCCATCCGGTAAGATACCTTCCATAATGATCCTTCTCGAGTTGTTAAGCTCTTAAGAGAAGACCTTGCTCGATACCAAATGAAAGTGGAGCAATATACCCAAGAGGGGGGTGAATTGGGTATTTTAAAAACTTCGAAATCTGGCTTCTGTTTTAGATAACAAAAACAGATGAACAGAGTAGAAAGAAGAATAGCTGGACACAGAGAATTTATACTGGTTCGGTCTTAACAACTTGACCTACATCCAGTCCCTAGACTCTCTGGGTTTTTCACTATCACAAAGATTACACACTCGTACTTAAAGAGTAGTTCTCTCTAGAACTCACTCCCCTTACAAGTTGTAATCAATGAACTCCCAAATCACCAAGTCCCCTTGACTTGTGATTCCTTTCAATAAATGATTTACAGATAAAGACTCTCTCTAAGAGTAGATGATAATAAACACTCGAAGCTTATAATGTCAAAAGACAGAATACAAGTGAAAACTCGAAAGGTAGTTTTGAAACTTGAATGCTTGTGCGTTTCGCTTGTTGTAGTTGTTGAGAAGAATTGAATGCAGCTCTATTTATAGCTAGACAAAGCATTAATAGACCGTTGCATTAATAATCGACCGTTGGAGATGATTCACAAGTTGTGAGCTACTTAGGTCTTCTTCTCTTCTCGAAACTCACTTAGTCCAAATGGTTGAATAGTCGAGTTGACTCTCTCGCAAATTAATCCGTTGGAGAGGATGTTGCTTGATGTAGTAATCATTCTTTAATGCTTTGCAATCGTGTGCAGATGGATTAACCGTAAGGATGCAAGTTTCGGGTTGAGCATTTAATGTTCGACATCACTTTTGCTTTTACTTTAAACCTTCAAGAAAACTTACTTGACCTGTCTCGAAACTCACTAGAAAGAGGATTAAATATATCCAAGACCAATAAGGAATAATCATGGAAAGCATTGAGATCAAACATGAAGGTATAGCAGAATCATTAAGTTCAAATTTCAAACAACGACCCGTAAACCCGGAGGTTTGTTCACAAACCTCGAGGTTTGCCCATTTAAGTTTGAACATGTTTTTACATCAAAAACCACAAACCGGAGGTTTATGATTAAACCTCGAGGTTTATAATGTTCCAATTAGGAAGGCTCCTTGGGTTTACCACAAACCTCGAGGTTTGTCCGGGAACCTCGAGGTTTCATGTTATGTGTGAAACCCAAAGATATATGCGATGAAGCCAAACCTGGAGGTTTCTCAAGGAACCTCGAGGTTTTGCAAATGAGTGTAAGTTCATTGCTCTCGGGTTGCCACAATACTCGAGGTTTTAGGGAATACTCGAGGTTTTGGATAAATGGCAAGGTTGAATGATTTGACCCAAAAACACAAACCTGGAGGTTTCTATGGAAACCTCGAGGTTTTCATCTTGCTTGGAAAACATTGGCTCTTCGGGAAGTCGAAACCGGAGGTTTCGATAATACTCGAGGTTTCACAAATGATTTTCAAATCCATGGTTTGGCGCCAAGGCATAACCTCGAGGTTTGGAAGTAAACCTCGAGGTTTCACAACTTGGTGTGAAACCAGGTTTTCTCTCGGAAGATCAAAACCTCGAGGTTTCTCAATAAACCTCGAGGTTTCACATTTATTTGTGAAACCAGGTTTTCTTAAGTTGGAATACGCAATCTTGATACTTCCTCATAAGACCAAACCTCGAGGTTTTCTCAGAAACCTCGAGGTTTGCTCTCACTTAGAGATTTCCAACATCTGAGAGCAAATCCTCATTCTTTGTTTACAATTGTTGGCAATCATCAAAATCTCTTCGAGAACCAACAAACTCTGTGTATTTCCATGACTTGTTGGATTATCGTACGTAGTTATAATGAAACTTGTTCACTGACGTGAGTAATTTTGATAAGGCCAGAGCCACTTTAGGAGTATATGATTATATATGTGAGTAGGCGTAACTGTGATCAAAGAGATGAGCTCTATATTATAACTATAGATGTTGATAGCAAGGCTTATAAAACTTTTTCTTAAAATGGACAAGTGGAGGCATAAAAGTTTATATAACTTTTAACCTCACGTCTCTAGAGCCAGTTTAGATCATATTTAAAATTTAAATGAGGACCGTCTAGAACGGTCCAGATTTGATAAGTTTGAGTGCTCAGCAAGAGTGATGAGCACCTTTGAACTCATTAAAAAAAAAAAAAAAAAAAAAAAAAAAAAAAAAAAAAAACAATCTTATTCCCACCTAGAACTGAAAGCAAACAAATAGCCAAGAAATAGAACGTCATATACCCTTCATGAAAGGGTTAGTTATTCCCAAGTTTCCGTGCAGTCCCATGGTTAACCAGTGCGCATATGCTGTACTAAAATGTGAAGTTGCATTTTTCTCACATGGTTAAAACATTAGATTTCTCCGACCTCTCCAACCTTGGCCATCCGGCCTTGGTGGGACCTTGTTAGAATATAAATAGAAATAGAATGTAAATTGTATTTTTGTATTATTCTCTGTATAGTTCCCTTTGTACCCTGTAATACATGCGTCACTAAGATATATGGTCTGTTATTATTTTTTGTTATTGTAAGATCTGCTATACGCTCCTGGAATCTTGTATTGGATTGCTATATATACAAAACAAGGCCATGGTAATTCTTGCGCCTTCATTTCACATATTTGTAGACAATTCTTCCTGGTTTTCTAACTTGGTGTCAGAGTGAGAATGTCTGCATTATCACCTTCCGTCGACTCTGGCCTTACCCCCAATTCTGGAAATACTTGAGCCTATACTTTGTTCAGTTCATCAAGCCAAACAACTGCGATCAAGTTGGATCGCACCAATTTTTTAATACGGGAATTGATTGTTCTCCCCCTCATTGAAGGAAAAGCGACTGGAAAGCCACATTAATGGCACTTCTCCAGCTTCACCGAAGACCATTTTTGGTGCAACAGGGACCACACGAGGCAACCCAGATTGATCCGAATGGTTCTCCGTCGATCTCCTTCTTGTCGGATGGTTGATAAATACCATGACTCAAGACGTTGGCACTCAACTTCTTCATTGGAAGACAGTTGAAGCACTTTGGATCGAAGCTCGAGATCTGATCCTGTGCCTCTACCAAAGCACGGTGATGGTGATTAAAAATGAACTCCATAATACCAAGAAAAACACACTCAAAATGGAGGAATATCTAAACAAAATGAAGAGCTTATCGGATGAACTTGTTCTTGCCATTTCTCTAGTTGCCGTGGATGACCTTATCTTACACACACTTAATGGTCTAGGTACAATGCCATTGTGGTGAAACTAGTTGATCAACCCAATCTCTCCCGGGTCAAAGTTTAGGCAGCGTTGCTATCGTTTGAATCAAGACTACTTCAGTTGAATAATTTTTCCAACCTCAACATCCAACCATTTGTCAATGTTGTCTACCGAAGTGATACCCGAAATAACACTAATCCCAATCTTGGTAGTCAACGTTGCTAGCGAAACAACTCTCGAAATCCAAGAAGAAGAGGTAGATGCTTGCGAGGTGGACGGCGTGGTGGATGTCCATTTTGTGTTCACTGCCAACGCCTTGGACATACACTCCCCACATGCTATTACCGTGATGAGAACACGGGCTATGGTGGTTATACTCATCCTGGCTACACTCACTTTGTTTCTTCGCCACAAGCCTACTTTGCCAATGCTCACTCAGTGGTAGATCCCTCATGATACATCGATAGTGGCACAAACTACCATGTCATTCCTCATTCAACTCAACTTGATGATTTTGTCCCTATTGGTAAGTCACATATCACCACCTCACTGGAGAACATAAGCCCATTCTCGATATAGGTTCTGTTGATATACCTTGCACTCGATCTAATCTTCATCTTAAAGATGTGTTATATGTTCCATCGGCCACCAAAAGTTTGATGAGTGTTAATTGTTTGATACACGATAGCTTTATGTTTGTAAATTTTACTAACGATGGCTATGATGTGAAGGATCCGATGACTGGCGAAATACTCTTGTAGGGAGCTCCAAGTCTGGGCATGTACCTCATAAAGAAGGAAGAGAGGGCAAGACACCATTGATCCTCAAACTCAGTTTCTCAGTTGGCATCATCTTCTCGGCCATCCTAGTTCAAAAATTTTGAAATATGTCTCGGACAAATGTAATAAAATTACTTCCATAGTTTCAATTGATAATAACTTTGTATGTGAAGCTTGCCAGTTGGGGAAATCAAAATTACTTCCATTTCCAAATTCTGTTTCTTAATCCAAAAACCCACTTGATTTGGTTCACACAAATTTATGGGGTCCTGAATCCACTAATTCTAGCAATGGCCATCAATTTTACATCCACTTCCTTGACGATTATAGCCGATACACATGGTTGTATCCCTTGAAACACAAGAGTGAGGTTGTCAATGCTTTTAAGATTTTTAAGGCCCTTTTAGAAAATCAATTTGATCGTAAAATCAAGGCGATACGTGCCCTTATACCTCCACTCAGAATGCTCATGCCGAATGCAAGCATCGGCACATTGTCGAAATGGGACTCACTTTGTTAGCACACTCAAATATGCCATTAAAGTACTAGGTTGAAGCATTTCAACATGCAGTCTATATGATAAATCGCCTACCAACGCCAGTGATAAACCACAGCACACCCCTGTTTCAATTAACAAAACCAGAGCCAAAGTATGAAGACCTTTGACCATTCAGGTGTGCGTGATTTCCCTGTCTCAAACCATATAATGAACACAAGATGCAATTTCATAGTGAAAAGTGCGTATATCTCAGTTTGGCCTTGCAGCAAAATGGTCACAGATGTCTTAGCTCATCAGGTAAAATATTCACTTCCCGGCATGTTATTTTTGACTTACGGAATTTTCCTTTTAGAGTAAGATTTCTTCATCATGACAACAAATCAGTCACTCTTGAGAATCAGAATCATGTCCCTTCTCATTATTCAAACTAAGCATAATAATGAAGTTTTTTTGGAGATTTGAATCAATTCTTGAATCATTAGTTGCATTATCTAACAATAAAGATGCTCAAGTGTGCAGACCTCAGAGTCCAGTGTCGTCGTCATCCCACACGGCATAGTCCATTGAACATGACGAACCCAAGTCCACCAATATGCCCAATTCACTTGGGCTTGTAAACAATCATCACATGCTCACTCGGGCCAAGACTGGTACAATGAGGCTTAAACACCCTTATATTGGACTTACCATTTCCAACGTTACAAGCAGTGAGCCTCTGACTGCCCAAGCTGCCCTAGCCTTCTCAAAATGGACGAACGCCATGAAAGAGGAAGTCGACGCTTTACTATAAAATCACACTGCCAATTGGTCCCATACGACAACCAGAAGCTAATCGAGAACAAGTGGGTCTTCAAAGCGAAGTATCAAGCAAATAGGTCAATTTTGAAGCACAAAGCGTGTTTGGTAGTGAAGGGTTTTCAGCAGACGCCCGGAATCGATTTGCCAGCTTTATGTCAACAATGCTTTTCTAAACAATGTATTGCAAGAAGAGGTCTACATGCCTCAACTGGAACGCTTTGTTGATCAGACCAAACCTTGATATATGTATCTGTAAGTTGACGAAAGTTATTTATGGCTTAAGACAAGCTCCACAAGCCTATTTTGATCTGATTCATTTGACTTTGCTTGACTGGGGTTTTAGAAATTGAAGAATTGATGTTTCTCTATTTATGCTCAAGACATGGAATCTGACAATTTTCATTCTCGTCTATGTTGATGATATTTTGATAACTAAGAATGATCAATCATTTATAGAAAAATTTGTAAAGCAGTTGAACAAGATTTTTTCTCTTGAAAGATTTGGGGCCCCTATATTACTTCTTAGGTCTAGAGGTGTACAAAGATAAACTGGGGATTTATTTAAATCGGACTAATTATGTTGTCGATTTGTTGAGGAAATTTGGAATGTCTGATTGTGCTCTAGTTTCCACTCAAATGGTAACTGGTCGCCTGATATATGCCTTTGATGGTGATCTAATGAAAAACCCCACATAGTACAGACAAGCTATAGGTTCATTGCAATACTTAACCACAACATGCCCAGACATTTCATTTGCAGTGAATAAACACAGCCAATTCCTTTCTCAGCCTAGAACCACTCATTTTCAAGTTTTAAAGAGAGTTTTTAGATATCTTAAAGGTACCTATAACATAGGCTTACATATCACACCATTTAGTACCCCTCAGTTAATTGCCTATACTGATGTTGATTTGGTGTGTGACTTGGATGATCAGTGGTCAATGGGTGGAATGTGTGTTTTCTTGGGGAATAATCTTCCTCTAGAAAACAAAAGGTAGTGTCTAGATCAAGTACAGAATTTCAATATCGCTCTCTCTCTAATGGGTCTGCATAAATTAAATGGCTAAGCTCATTACTAGCTGAGATAGGCTTGTTTGTCTGAAAACCCTCATTGATTTGGTGTGATAATCTGAGTGCAAAGTTTCTAGCTGCAAACCCTGTTCAACATGCTAGGAGCAAACATATTGAAGTTGATATTCATTTTATTTGTGATTTGGTTGCTTCTGGCCTATTGATATTAGACACATTCCATCCTCTTATCAGATTGTAGATTGCTTTACTAAGTCACTCTCTTAGTCAAACTCGGTTTATTAGTAACACCCTCTCATTTGAGGGGGTATGTTAGAATATAAATAGAAATAGGATGTAAATTGTATTTATGTATTATTCTCTGTATAGCTCCCTTTGTACCCTGTAATACACGTGTCACTAGGCTATAGGGTCTGTTACATGATTTTCTATTATTGTAAGATCTACTATACCCTCCTGGAATCTTGTATTGGATTGCTATATATACAAACTAAGGCTAGGGTAATTTTTGCACTTTCATTTCACATATTTGCAGACAATTCTTCCTAGTTTTCTAATTGACTTCTCTACCCAAAAACTTAATATGCTCTCTCTCCACTCAAATAAGTGAGAGGCAACCTCAAATTAACACTACTACCAAAAATGGATTTTACTTCCCTAAGAGACGTCTCTTTTTTTTTTTTAACAATAGAAGTAAAAAACAAAAGCAGTGGCATTTTTTGTAATTATGTGGAGGTCTTTGGCATCCCAATTTAGAAAGCTTTTGGTATCCAAGCTATAAAAGAGACACCAAAAATAGTATTTGAACATCCTAAATTAAAAATTGGGACGCCTAAAGTCCATTGCATCCCAATTATAAAATGGGACACCTAAAATATCTCTTAACCCTCCTCCTCTCCATGCTCCCTCCCATTCATTCCATACTAAACTTTTCCCACCATCGCCTTGCCTTCTCTCATGCACACACGAATCTCACTTTGTCTGCTGCTTCTCCGCTCCATTCTCTTCGTACATGGCCTCCTCTGCTCCACCCCTCCCATCTCCCATGGCTTCATATGATCCTCTGCTCCTCTACCCCCATCTCCTTAGATCTACGAATGATGGAGGTGGATTTGCCATCTCCTTCGTGTGGCCTCCTCTTCTCTTCCACTCCTCCACTCCCATTTCCTTAGATCTGCTAAAGACACCATGGATGGCGAGGATGACATCTTCAAATCTAACCTACCTTCCCCTCAACTCTGGAAAAGACGGCGAGCATGACATCTTTTGCTCCTATTTCTGATGGCATCTGTTACACCCCTACCGGTCTCCCCTCTCGGGTGGCGGGTTAGAGAGATCCTTTATCTAGTTGTTACCTTACCTTTAATTATTTCCATATTAACATGTATCAAGTGTTACACGGCAGATCATTGGATCGGTTTGGACAAATATGTCATATTGGTTAAACAATGATAATCAAAAGTAAATAGTCCTCGTAAGGTTATGGTACAGTAATACAAAAAAAAGTATCGGGCAATAAGTAAGAATATACAATCATTCAAAATGTAAAATACAAAAAGTGATAGGACATCCCCTATTTCTTCAGCCCTCGACGCCATGCCCTACCTCAGATATCCAGGTCAACTCAGCTAGATCCACCTGTGTCCCTAGCATGATCTGGAGTTCAAAATTAAACCCCAGAGTAACTATTAAACTCATATAAAATATGTATGCAGTGCATGCATGTAATCCACAATTAGGAAAAACACAACATCAATAATGGGAAATAATATCGCTGGACAAAAAACCAAACTACGGATTGTTCTGAAATCCCAATATACAACCTAATACAAAAATCCATTAACACACAAATGTCAAGGAAGGGGTAAGGTTGGAAAATAAATTATAGGATAGTATACGCAAACCATAGAAAAAATGAGTTTTTAAGAATTGATAAATAAAAATCGATATAACAGTGTGCTAAGATTTGAATTAAACTTCAATAGTTTCACTGTCAACACTTAAAACAAGTATTGCGCCCGTACATTGCACAAGGAAGTTCGTACATATGTGATGTTTCAATTAAGTTATATGAAGCCAACTATGGTGTGTGGATACTTGTATATATCTCTATTTTATTTTACTCACTCATATTTTTCCATAAGAGCATACAACGTTACGGGTGAAAGCTAAATTTATAAAAACTTTGACATTATTTAAATTTAATTTCATACTTTTGCACTCAAGTTCAAACGCCTATAACGAATCACAATGCAAAAACCTAATCCAAACAAATTACAACCAAATTAGGAATATAAAAAAAGAAATTAGAAAAAATCATCAATAAATTATATTTATTGATTAATGGATCCAAACTGAATTCTCTAGTATCTATTACCAACTAAATACCTTCTTAAGTATTACTACCTCCATTCGTAATAGGAACATTTTTGTTGTACAAATTGCACTACAAAAGTGTTTCTATAATTAGGACCGGAGGGAGTATTTTTTTGGCAAAACAATATTAGAAAATAATCATCAATAAATTATATTTATTGATTAATGGATCCAAAGTAAATCCCCTAGCTAGTTCTGTTTATTGTAGTTTTTGGCAAAATAATATGGATAATTTTAAATTATGATAACTCCTTAATTTATGGAGATAAAACAAAATTTATTTATGAAGAAATATAAATACAGGACGGTGTTACTTAATACTTAAAAACAAAACAGAATTTAATGGTGTTACTACCAGTATTAAATAATATATAAATATCTCTCTCAGAAATGCAATGCAGACAATTTATAAAAGTAATAGTGTGAACAAACAAATCATAAATTTCAACAAGCTCTGGCCGAGAATCAGAAAAATAATCAAAAGAAATGGCAAGGGGGAGTAAAGATCAAGTTATATACTTTTATGCCAATTAAATAAAGGGGAAAGGATACAGATCTCCAAGAACTTACAAAGAGTGACTATATCGAAAGTGTCATTTTTCATTGTTGGAATCGTACGAATATAATATCATGTTAATAAATTAGGGCCACACTTTTCGCCACGACCAATGGATCTCATCATCTGTTGATGATTGACACTTGGCTATGTTTAGTTGGAAACATGACACACAAATGTTCTTTTAACTTTTCGATTAAATAAAGAGGTTTGATTAAAATATTCGAGGGCATTGATTGTTTAAGGGAACAAATCTTTGTGGGGATACAACAACAGTATCACGGGGCCTGGCCGATGTTGAAAGTAACAGTTCCAAAAGAGTCCTATATTTAATTGATCTTAATATAAAATTGAACGCATTGGCGGGGCAGTTTTAATTAATTAAACATTGTACGCTTAATTATTATAATGGTTTTAATGTTTATGTTTTTACTGCAGAAATATTTTTTTTGTACCACTCACATAAAAGTGAGTGGGTCCCGATAATATTTTCTCTCTCTTCTCTTTATAATGGGACCCACTCACTTTAATGTGAGTGTGGCAGAAAAAATGTTTCTACAATAAAACCAGAAATATTAAACCCTTATTATAATTGTGTTTTTTTTTTGACTAAGTGAAAGTGAATCCTATGGTGTTAACCTACCTTTTAGACCCTGTTGAACTTTATGAAGTCTGAGGAGCATGCGGAGGGTACAGTAAATAATGCTCGCTCGATGCCTTGTTACAAGTTTCAAATTTTTAAAAGGGCCTTTATTTTAAGTTTATCTAAACATTTACTACCGTATTTTCCAGCTTATCTTTTATTGACTGTACTTGTTATATTTATTATCCCTCACTTATCCTCCTTAGGATAAGAGCGTAATTGGAAAAATAACACATAATCATTGCTAGTCCGCGGTAATATTTATGTTTCTAGACTTTGAGCCCCATGTTTGGTCCTATGCTCCTATCCTATGTTCAATTGGTGACTTTACATGCATCGTTTTATCCTTTTATTGAATAAATTAAGTTTTATTAAAAAAAGAAAATAGGCTAAGAATATTATATTAGGAAAATATCAGTGAGGTCCAAAGTAGATAAAAAATGTCAAAAAAGTCTCAACCGAAAAAACCTCACAAGAAAGTCCCTAGGGATTTTTGTGATATTAATTAAGGAATTCCTCCCACCAAAAAGTCTCATTGTTAAAATGGCTTTTTATGTTATCAAAATGACTTTATTAGTTGTTTAAATATCTCTATGAAAATCTTGTTGTCAAAATGGCTTCTAATGTTGTCAAAATGACTTTTTATGTTGTCAAAAATTCTTCGAGTTTTCCTCCGGTGTGTAGAATTGTAGAAAACCTAAAACTTTTTTGGCAAAAAAAAAAGCCATTTGAATAATATGGAAAGCCATTTTGAAAACGAGATTTTTTTTTTTAAAGAGGAGTTCCATAATTAATATTAAAAAGGGTCCCTAGGAACTTTTTTATGGGGGGATTTAGGGTTGAGACTTTTTTGATATTTTTTATCAACCTTGGGACCTCACTGATATTTTCCCTATTATATATATGTATAAGACTTGAAAGTTGGTAGATCTCGAATAAATATAATTATTTGGTAGAAGTATTGTTGGTTGATTATTCATAAATAGATTTATATAATTACATATAATAGCTTTTAGGGTTAAGCTACAATTTTACCAACAAATTTTTTTCAAGGGGCATCGACACAAAAAAGTTTTCGAAGGGTTAAATATAACAAAACAATTTAAAAAGTTTTCAAATTCATTAAAACCATTAAATTTCATCAAACGCCATTATGGATTCTTCTCTCATAATTTAATGGTAATTTGATCAAATTTAACGGTTTTGGTGAATTTGCTCTATTTTAAAATATTTATTAGTATTTTTCCTCTTCCAAAACTTATTTGTGTCATACGAACTTGGGGAAAAACTTTGTAGGTAAAATTGCAAACTTAACCCTAATTTTAGCTTTCACACACACACACACACACACACACACACACACACACACACACACACACACACACACACACACACACACACACACACACACACACACACACACACACACACACATATTATAGGGTTTATCGTTTGTCATGTGACTTGACATAAGGTTTTGTCAAGTCACTACAAAACTACGTTGTTTTGGGAGTTCGGAGAATTAATGAAGGGTGTTTTGGTATTTTTATTTATTAGTATTTTTCCTCTTCCAAAACTTATTTGTGCCATACGAACCTGGGGACAAACTTTGTAGGTAAAATTACAGCTTAACCCTAGTTTTAGCTTTCACACACACACACACACACACACACATATATATATTATAGGGTTTATCGTTTGTCATGTGACTTAACATAAGGTTTTGCCAAGTCACTACAAAACTTCGTTGTTTTGGGAGTTAGGAGAATTAATGAAGGGTGTTTTGGTAAAATTCATATAATAAATACAAAAACAAAAATACCAAAACACCCTTTATTAATTCTCTGAACTCCCCGGAACAACGTAGTTTTTGGTTAGGGGAATTAATGAACTTCCAAAAACGACGTAGTTTTGGGATGACTTGACAATTCCTTATGTCAAGTCACATGACAAACGTTAAACCCATATATATATATATATATATATATATTCGAAAGGTTTGAACCTTTAACCCTGTTCATACCTGACTCCCACTATTATCACTTTATCTAGATTTAGCTTCATGTAGCTGCAAGATGTTATGAGTCCCGTCTAACATAAGAAATGGAGTTTATATAAGTCTAATAGGCTTTTTCATTCTTCAAAGCGCTTAATTATGTTTGGTATTTCTTTTGGGAAACTGACTTTTTACTCCTCATAAGCTATACTTGAAGTTCAAAACAACTTTTTTCTGATATATGACTTTCCTTCAAATTTGAACATTTTGAAATTAATTTTTCAATCTATATGAGCAAACATATTTATATCAAACTCATTTTTTATAAAGTTAATCTAAACATAAATCACATCATACTAGTTGATTAACTTTATCCTAATCTCAATTTGCAAAAACAATTTGAGACAAAAGTCACTTCTGACAATGTTAATCCAAACGCCCGCACGCCCACACACATACACACACCCACATACATACATACATCGTTCTTTTGTCTTATACAAAGTTAGTCTTTGAGTTCTTAAACTTCCTCGTCGTACGAAATTGCATTGACTAGAAATTTATAAAGAAACTTCACCGTGGGATCGCTCGCTTGGCATTGGGCATCTATTGAAGCAATACTTTTGATATTTCATATAAATAGGGATAAATGAATTAAATAAAAAAGGTTTTCTCAGAAAAGGGTGGTAGTTGTACTAAATTGGGTAAAAGTGCAAATTTGCCTCTTTTTTTTGTGGTTGTTGTTGTTGCTGAGGAGCATTGTCACCCTAAAAGGACTTTTTCTTTCTTTATATATATATATATAGATTAAGTGTTGGCCCAAAAATGTTAAAATGGAGTAACGCGTTGCCCCTTACCGTTAAAAAGCTAACTATTGATGTCAAACTTTTTAACGGTCAACGTTAGTTTCTTAATAGTATAAGACAATATTGTTATGTTTTAAAACTTTTAGGACTATATTGAACTTTAAAAAACTTTTAAGGCAACATTATTGTTCTTCAATGAAAACTTCAGAGCAAATTTGCACATTAACTCTATTAAATTAGATCTTGAGTTCTATCCATCATATAAAATAAGATAAGTTATGTTATTTTAACAAAAATGCCTTCTTCATGACTCTCGCTTCAGGAGGGTTACCCTAAAGAGGGGCCTTATAAAGGCATTGGTCTTCCCAACTCCAACAACTAGTTAGCTTTTGTGGTGGAGTTCTCCCAAGAAATTATACCTATTATAATGGTTCTTTCATTGAGAGTCTCCAATCAGATAGCTAGGGCCAAGTGGAACCATTAATAGTTGTGGCTTTTTAATAGATAGTTTACTTCATCGGAGAAAATGATTTATCTTATAATTTATACTAGTAGCAGTTATACAAATGCGCTTCAAAGTATTGCTCTGGTACCAATTGTTGATTAAACCTTTACTAAATTGTAACATTTTGGTTAATTGGCATCACAATTAAGAAAAATATTGGATTAACGATGGAATTTGATGATCTTGTCATAAAAAAGGCCGTCACTATTTTTATTTTTAAATTTTTTTTATTTTTTGGTAAAGCTACGGGGCCATTAGCCCATATTCATTCCATCATCAAGAATAGGCTGTCACTAATTTGTTAGCGACAAAATTCCTTGAATAATTCATTGTTTCTTTTAGTATATGCCATCAACAATGGCAACGATAGTAAATATGATCAAAACCAAAATTTTCAAACATGCTCTTGGTATCTAATTTTGTAAAGGTTCAAATCTCAGTTGGAAGGATAAAACCAATTTACGTATTAACAACTTCCTTAGTCTCCTTACCATATATATTGAGGGATATGGGGGAGTACGTATTACTGACTTATACTCCCTCCTGTCCTATTTGTAGTGCAATCCCAACTATATCATGCGTCTTAATGCAAATTATTTTCAAGTATAATATTCTCTCTTATTTAAAATATAAGTCACCTTCTAGAATGATTATTTGATCAATAATATAACTTATTTGGTGAACGATTATTACTTATTTGTCAGTTTTGCCTTTGTTTGGCAATCATTAGTGGTATATCATGCATCTTAATGCAAATTCTTTTCAAGTATATATACTCTCTAGGGGTGGAATAAATTAGGGTAGGTTAGACTTTATCTAAATAGGCATAGGCCTGTAATAGAGATTTAAAGTTTGAGTCTGTATATAGGCTTTTTTTAGACCCAAGCCTGGGCCTTCAAAAGGTTTGACAAGGCTTGAAACCTTTTTAAATGCATATTTAAAATGTAGGCCTCTTAATAGGCTTAAAAGCATATGCCTTCAAATTCATATAAAACACTTCAAGCCTGTTTTTAATCCTAGTTAGTCTTGGAAGCCTTGGATCCATTATCAACAAAATATAAGATTTAGTAAGGAAAAGAAAGAATATCTAGTGACAAGATTTCTCTAAGCAAGTAGAAATAAGAAAAACCAATCATTTGTTGACTAATGAGGTATATTTTCTAAAATCGATCAAGCATAACAAGCAGCATGCAAAACTGGATTTTATCTTTTTTATTTTTCGCACATAAAGTGGGTCAAGCTTCTCCTACTAAGATTATAATATTTCATTTGGTACTAAAATAAACTTAAAATAATTATTATTCCTCTAGTCCTAACTGGAGGGAGTATGCTTTAGTAGGCGGTGCGAGATAAGGGAGATAGAGTGAGCTAGCGTTGTCATCTCAAGTAATCGAGGAGAAGAGAGGTAGAGGTGAATGACCGATGAACAAAAGGGTGTGTTTGAATGATAATAGCTAGGATGCAAAACATAGAAGCAAGGCTCAGTTGGTAATTTTATAACAAATTAATATTATTTAGAATATAATATATGTAATTATATAATATTATAAAAATTTTAAAAAATTGAATGTGCCAGGCTTATTATGAACATAGGCTGATCTATTTATCTAAATAAGCATGGCAATAGGCCCGAACCCGAGTCTAACCTATTTACCGAATAATTTAGGCTAGACTTTATGTAGGCTAGGCTATAGACCCTGTTAGGGGTCTAACCTATTTCCAACTCGGTACTTTCTTCAATCCAAAATATAACTCACATTCAAAAAGAATTATTTGGTCCTTAATATAAGTTACTTTGGGAGTGATTAATGTTTATTTGTCAGTTTTTACCCTTGTAGTAAGGTTAGAATAGGAAAAGAAATCAATTTAAGATATAATGAATGCCACTAGTGCAAAAAAAGGTTTTAAAACCGGACAAAAGAGGCATCGTAAGATCGGACCCGCGACCGGTCTTGTTCTAGGAGGTATTAAAAGTCTAACATTTAAGACCGGACGCGAACAGGTCTTAAAGAAACTCTTTTAGACCGGACATTTAAAACATTAGGTCTTAAAAGTCGTACTAAATAAACCTGATATATTTTTTGTTCGGTCCTAAAGTCAACTTTTAAGACGAGAAAAAACAAGTCTCCGCTCTTAAAAGGTCAAAATTTTAAGACCAGATAAAAACAAATCCGCTCTCTAAAGATCGGAATTTATATGTCCGGTTTTAACAGTTGAACATTTAAGACCGGCGTATTTATTTCCGGTCTAAATTTTCCCAAATTTTTCCTCATCATATATATATATACACACACAAATCCACCACCCAATCCAGCACATAAAAGTCAATACTTTAAGCTACAAGCTATGAACAATTATGAATGAATTGAATTGGGAAAAAGAATACAAATATTATTCACCATGAGTTATGTGGCCTCTTAATTAATGATTATACTATGAGTACAATACCTAAATTAATTTATACAATCAGATAACTTACTTACAAATACAATGAGTTACAAATACAGCACGTAAATCAACATACATGTCCAATATAATATTCACCATGCCTTCATCTGATTCCCACCCAACAACGTAACATCCTCTTTTATAACATGCCCATTTGGATCAGATTCTGCCACAAAAATAAAACAAGAACAAACTTCATAGTCAGTGACATTGTTTAAGAACATAGAAGGAATATAACATAGTTAAAAACATTGACACCTTCTTCCCACGACTCCTTCAAGTCTTCGATCAAGGGCTGAAGTTAAACATCAATGTCATTTCCGAGTTGTTTTGGTCCCGAAATCAACATAGACAGCATGATGTACTTTCGTTTCATGCATAACATAAGAGATAAGTTGTAAATAATCAGGAGTATATGCATGTGATTGAGCAAAATCCTCTCTTCCTACATCACGAATAATGTCCTCTATGTGATCATCCATACCGTGTCATTATCATCAAAGGCCACTTCCCCATGTTGATACCCACTTGGCATTTTTTCACCATGCCATACCCATACTGTATAAGTCTTACAAAATCCTTCACAAATTAAATGTGTGTGTATAACTTTAGGACTTAGTCGCCTCTCATTCAAACTTTTACACAAGGGGAATAAAACTTTCCACTATGCATATTTATGCTCAATGTCGGTTATGTCTTTTTTTTTTTTTTTAGAAACTTGCCCATTAAATGCATAACGAAGAATCACTTTTGGTCATAAATGTATCACAATGAATCCAAGAAGCAAAATAAATGCATGACGAGGAAATTAAATGCATCGTATGAAGGTCTTGTGGACTCACCTGTAGCATATAAATTCAAATGCATTTGCTGAGTATTTCTTCTCCCGCCACAAACGTTGATGTTGCAGACATCAAAAGTAACCTAAAAACATTTGTTGGTCAGTTGGGTAGGTCTAAAGTGAAAATATAATCTTCAAAATACAATTCATTTACAACAAAAAAACTCACAAGAACATTTCATCGATTTCGTTCAACCCATGAAAAACCCGGAACGATAAGCAGGAAAATCATAAAGTTATATAACCGAAACACCTCGTACAGCTTGGTCTATAGACGTTTAGCTAAGGAACCAGAAAGTGATTGTCAAGAGAGCAACACGAAGCAGCGAAGAAGCGACACAAAAACAGTGGAGACAGAACTAGAGTAATCACTTTCGGCGGGACAAGAGATGTTCAGAGAGGGAAATTTAATTTACCGTGCGACAAAGACATGTTTAAGTATTTATTATTTTATTAAGACCCGTTAATTATAAAGTAGCCGGTCCTAAATATATAATTAAATTTTTAAGACCGGAGGTTTATCAGACTCTGGTCCTAAATTTTTATTGTTCATTTAATTTTAGGACCGGAGTTTAATAAAACATCCGGTCCTAAAAGTTAGGAGAGATACGGAATTGATGACTATTTTAAGAGCGGATTTTATAAATATGCGGTTCTAAAATTCTATTATATATTTTTTCAATTCAATTACTTTTAAGATCTACCTTTTATATAATATATCTGGTCTTAAAAGTCTAATATTTATTTTTTCAATCAATTCAATTACTTTTAAGACCGACCTTTTATCTTGTATCCGGTCCTAAAATTCATTTATCTTTTTTCAATTCAATTTTTTTTAAAGTAAAGAATTTTTTCTTAAAAAATATTACTTTTAAGAATAGATCTTTTACAATATCCGGTATTAAAAGTTCAATATTTTCAAAAGCGAGTCATATCCTTACACTCTGTTCAAATGAAAGATTTAGAGTCTCTTCGGCTTCCAGATAAGCTTCCCAACTAGGCGTCTCCTCGTATTCTGATGAACTATGCATCTCCTCATTAAAGTTTCTGGCATTTCACATTGTTCAGGATGTGTTCTCTATTTAAACCCATTGTTACTTTACTTTCTTCATATTCTTCTCTATCACTTGTACAACCTCAACCGTAATGGCTGCTCCACCACCACGAGGTCCTCAACCACCACCAAGTCCTCCTTTTCCTATTAATCCTCTTCCACCTCCATTGCCTTTGGATCCGACTTTCTACCGATGATGCGAGAACCTTCCTCGGCCCGCGTCGATCATATAGACTGACGCTTGGGCCAACTCTTTCAGGTCTATCACGCCGTCAACAACAAGCTGACCGCGGTACTCGATGCCCATGACGTTGAGTACCATCCTTCAGATGACGACCTCTCTGACGACTCCCTCCCCTCCGACAACGATGGGGAGGAGTAGATTTTTTTTTGTCTTCGCCGCCCCCCTCACCAGGCAAAGATTAAAAAAATGATAAATAATTTTTTCCCATATTCGATCGCCTTGTCCTTTTCATTATGTTCTTTTTTTTTCCCCGACAAAAAGGAAAAAAACAAAACATTGTCCTCGTGTGATCAACATTAAAAATTCGCAGAATACAGTTAAGACCATACAAAACAAAAAACAAAAAACATCGTTTACCTTATTCGAATAAAAACAAACACAGTGACAATTCTTCTCAAGGTTGCACCGTTGTTGTCGTTGGTTTTACTTCGCCCGATTTGAATATTTTCAGTGTACTTTTTATTATCTTCCTTCTTTTCCGACAAAAAAGAAAAAGACAAAGAAAAGAAAAGGGAAACCGATAATGCCGCTCAAAACCGGGAGAGGTAAAAACGACGACAATGAAGGACCTAGCTTGAGCAGAACGCCAGAACCTCGGTTGTCTTGAACCCTAGTGATTTGTCTAAAAAGAGAGTCAACATTTATATTCAAAGGAAGACTATTAAGACCGGAGATTTAACAATTACATGGTATTAATATTTCAAATTTAAGACAGGATAAATAAAGAGATGGTCTTAATAACATTTAACACCGGACACATTAGTAGCCGGTCTTAAAAGTTAACCTTTAAGTTTGGTCTTTATATAACTCCGGTCTTAAAATTAATTAATTTTTTATTTAATCTTTTTCTATATTTTGTACCGGCCGTATTTTATGTCCGGTCTTAAAAGAATAACTTTTAAGACCGGATATTAAATATGTTCGGTCTTAAAAATTTATTACCTTTATATTTAATTTTTTCCTTATTATTTTGGTCCGCAGAAAATATTAGTCCGGCTGTATGAGATTTCTCCATAAAGTAATTGATATTTGAATTTTTTTAATAACATTTTTAAGACCGGTTTTTTTTTACGGGTCTGAATAACATATTTAAGACCTATGAAAAAATGATCCGGTATAAGAAGTTTTTTGTACTTACAAAATCGCCACGCTATACCTTTAAGACTGGGGCGTCGATAGTCCGGTCTAAATGAGGCGGTCTTAAAACCCTTTTTTGCACTAGATATGAGTTAATTATTTTTTCTTTATTCAGTTAAGATGGTTGAAATGTATTTATATTTTGGACCGACCGAAGTGTATCTTTTGTTGCATCATTGTTAAACTTAACCATATATTTTTTAAGACACTTAGGCGAAAATGGGATAAGGAATAATTAGAATTCAATTTGATACCTAAGGGTATCTTTTAGGAATTTAAATAAAGATATTCATGTATTGAAATTATGATTTATTGGGTTACTTATTATCTTTTGATAATGATTTTGATAATGATTAGAATTTGATTTAGGATTTTATTATTATTTTAATATTTCCCTGTAAATAAGTTAGGGTCTTCAATTGTGAGAAGCTTGTTGAATGAATTATATTTAGGGATAAAACTTTACTGATAAGTGATAACGAAGACCAGATCTGTGGTATACAATGGAGTATGTAAAACCAGAGAGAGCAAGTTGCATGCCGAATTTATTGTAGAAGATTCAACATATATGTTGGGGAATGGTCCAGGATTAAAGTTCCAATACGAACTTAATGGTTTGGAGAAAGAATATGGCAGAGTCGTCATTGGGAATGGGGTTTATTTATTTACTGTCATCCTCCATAATTAGGCCACAAACATATGCTGGAAAAAGCTTCCAATTTCGGAAACCTTGTTCAATCCGAAAAACCCTAACTATTGTTTAACCAAAATAACACAGACTTTTCCAATTCATTGCCTGCGAAAGTCACTTTCTCAAATCAATTCCCTTAGGTTGGGTTTGGCACACAGAACTAGTTTGATAGGAAGAAAGGGAAGACAATGGAGTGGGAAGGAATGGAAAATTTCTGGTCACTGGCTCAATCGGTAAGCAAAGAAAAAAGGGAAAATGATAAAATGAAGATAAAGATAAATTAAAAAAAAAGTGAAATGACGAGTTTATCCTCAGTGTTCAAGATCATCCAAATTAGTAAATATCATAAATAAATAAATAAATAATCTCCAGATCAAATCTATAATTTGGGATAAAAGTAACATCAGAATCTGTATTGAGATTTGTTTGGAGGAAAAAAGAAAAAAATAAAAAAGAAACACAATGAACGTTCTTGAGAGAGAGAGAGAGATCAAAGAGTGATGGTGAAGAGAGAAATCAGAGAGATGGGGTCAAGAGGGGGATCCAAGGGGAGAGAGCAACGGTGAAGAGATTGAGTATTTATATAATAAATTTAATTAATGCGGTAACTTATTAAGAACAAAAGAAAAACTCCATTTCAGCTTTATAAATAGGACCAAAAGAGTATATACTCTGTTCAATCAATATTACTCCCACTGATTTTTATTGTAAGACACCAATCACTAATTCTCTCGTATTAAGGGAATGGTAGGTAAGTCATTAAAGTTAATCTTAAATTGATGTACGTTTTTAATTTTACCCCTCTTTAAATGATGTGAATTATTTTTTTCCAACTTTGAACCTGAATTAATATCAAGAGCAAAGTAGGGAAAAAAAAAGTAATTAATGTAGCAGTTGGTGCCTTATATTTGGGAACAAAAATTGCTTCTAGTTGGTACTCCCTCCATCCCTTATTATAAGCTTCAAATAACCGACTTGTGTTAATCAATAAAATAGTTAAAATTAGTTAAAGGCAATAAATATGTATTATTTTTCAATTATATATGCCCTTATGCGTAAAAAAGACATGTGAGAGAGAATAAATACATATAATAAATACAGTCAACAAGGAATAAAGTTGGAAAAATGTAATAAATGCTCAGATAAACCTAAAATAAAGCCTATATTTTGAGAAACAGTCATTGACAAATTTGAAGTTTATAATAAGGAACTGAGGGACTATCTTTCGTAACCCTTGCCCAAATGACCCAAAATCTGGTATATGACACTCTGCCCCTTGCGTTGGCGAGTCGTGAAATTCTGTAGTTGCAAAATCGTGCTTTTTTGCTGTCAAACGGGACCCAGACCTATTTTCTTCATCCAATTTGACTCCAGTATGATATATTCGACCTCCTAGCCTCATTTTTAACGTAGGCTAACTCCATATACAATTTTCCACTCTTCTTCTCTCTATCATCAACATTCAGCCACACCTTCCATTTTTAATACTCTATTCATCGTTTTACTCCATTTTCACACCTTCACTTCAGCCCTCCATGGCCGACACCTTCTTGCTGCTGTTTGGAGCTTGGAGGAGTTCAATGAAGAGCTGAGTTCGTGTGTCTTGAGGATTGTGAAGATTGGCTTGAGTTCTTGAGCTCAATGGGAAGTTTTTCTTAGTTCCTTTATGAATTTTCTATTTTTAATACTTCATATTATTGGAAGATTTCATTTAAACATTACATTGTTCTGCATAAGCCAATCTTATAGCGTGTTCGCCGCCACGAACAAAATAGCGATTGATGGCAATCTATGCAATAGAAATCTATGTAAGGTAGCATCAATTACTCTAGATATTAATTAAATATAATTACCAATTATGATAAAGTTGCCTCTAAGCTTAATTCTATGCAAGCACCACTTCTAATACCAAATTAATCACAAATGATGCAATATAGCCCACAATTCATCTTAAAAACCTTAAATATGAGATGAATTAATATACAAGAATATGGTCAGATCATGCATGTTGATTAAATGGGCTGGTTTAATCTTGCTGGTTAATATAAAATTCGTAAGGCTGAAATTCAGTTACTTAAAACGTATATCGATTAATTTGTTTTGACATTTAATCAAGATATCTTTACAACAAATTTATAATCCTAAACCTCGTAATGAGGTTTAAATTCATCAGTCCCCACAATATATATCTTCGTCTATGACATCCTGATGAAGGTAGAGATGGTCATTAAGCATCAAAAGGTCAATAGCAGATTCAATCATTGTAAGGGCACAGGGAAATCACAATATATTCTTGCACTTTAGTGCCAATAGCGTAAGTCATGTCGTACTAACTCAATTTTCTGAAAATCTAATTGTTTGTTAACACCATGATGTTTGTGATCATTGTACTGAAAGGACATTGGATGCTTCTTGTGATCAATCCTATTAAAAGTCGGCCTAGTACACAAAGCTCCCACAAGGTGGGGTTTTGTAACATCCTAGCCTGTCACTCTCGATATTGTCCCTTTTGGGGCCTCGTCACCTTTCACAGATTTAAAACATGTCAAGAGGCAACATATTCAAACCCTTATAAAGGATACCAAGGGGCTCTTAGCCTTTAGACTTATGCCCTAGGTCCAAGGTTTGAGCCCTTGGGGAGGCGCTCTTGGGAATTTATTCCCAAGGAACAAATCCTCTATAGAAGAGGACAATACCTACCTCAGTGGAGGTCGGCACCCATGCAGGCATTCAAAGTAGTGGCTCTGGGGATAGTGGTCCATTCCCAATATGGGATCCTGGTGGGGAGGCCGTTACACTCAGCCTATTTAATATATGATTTCTCAAATGTCTTCACTCTTACGCCATTTTATTACTTCGTTAGCATTATTAATAGATCAGCCAACAAATCACTCTTATTAACACGTGACTTTCATTCAACTATCTGCTGCATAAGATCGGTGTTTTAATCCTTGTAGGAATGATACTCTACTCTACCCTTTACTATTTGTTCGACTGGTGTATTTTCCCTAAGGATTTATAAACCAACCAACATATATCCATGCATCACATTTATTACATAAAAATCATCATGTATTATAAATGTTCATTGTTATTTTGTATAAATCGTTATTTATGTACTTATTTAATAACGGTTGTCTACGTGAGACTATTAATAACGGTTGTCTACATGAGACTATTATTAAAAAGTCATTATTCTTATATACAAAATGTTATGTATGTTACTAAATAAAGAATGGTTGTGAAATGAGACTATTATGTATCACAAGCATTACCATATAATATGACAATTGTTTACATGTGCTCGTTAATTATTATCACGGCAATGAGCAATTCATGGCCTCACAAAACCTCAATATATAATGGGTGCATGTTATGTTATAACCATCATAACAGGTCTAGAATACATAACGATTCAGAACCATAATGTATTTGCACCAAGCTTTTATAGCACCCCCATAAACGACAGTTTGAAACTGTGATGTATGATAGTTTATAACCATAATATATCATGATTTCTATAGTAGTGGTATTTTAATTATCTTAATGGAAAAACAAACAATTACTCAAAAAGATATGCAAAACTATTGTGTGTACTGCATAGTGAAATTCTTCACGAAGGTGCTCCCATAGGGCCCACAAATTTCTTGACGAGAGGTGTGTGTCGACTTGACTTTTTTGTAGTGTTTTTGCATGTAATACTTCAAGAGTGTGAGGAAGTCCTTAAAGAGTTGGCTATGACTGGCTTTTAATTGTAGATAATGCAAAATCTACTTTATAAATTTATGGGTTTAAACAATTTTTGGTCTCTCAAATTTGTTTTTCATTTTGGTTTTAGTCTCTCACGTTTCAAAATATATGTTTTGCTCTCTCAAGTTTCATTCAATATCGGCATCTATAATTTAATAAAACCCTAGACTATTTTACTCCTCGATGGACCAAATCTTGTGGTTTGAAAGTTGAAGGAACAAAACTAAATTGAAGGTAAACTTGAAGGAAAAAAAATTGCCTTACTCGGTGTCTTTTTTGGCTTTCTCTACCCATACCTTACTGTACCTCCATCTCCCTTCAACTTATTGTCTTCTTATCAAGTTATTATATCCCAACCCTGGGACAACATGGGACCAGGCTAGAACTGGGAACACCCTAGCTCTCTCCACTAGTACAGAAAACAATTTTAATGTTTGGTTTTAGGCCCTTTCTATGTCCCTTTTCAGGGGGATTCCTATGTGAAAACATCCCTTAAGAAAAAGGACGTGTAAGGCTTCTTCTTCTTCTTCCTTTTTTTTTTTTAAAAAAAAAAACACCAAAATTTGGAAGGCCGTAATGCTGTAAGGCGTTGCTTATCTGGATTTGGATCGCTTGTGAGTCCATCGCAAGTCAAAGAGATTCTTCTTCATCTTTAGGCCTTGGCATCATGTTTTGATCAATAAGGTTTTCTGAAAGATATACAAAGAATCAAGGATTGAGGTTCTGAGATCGAGAGAAACAAAAGGTGTATAGAGAAATCGAACCAAAAAATCCTCAAATTTGACCTAATCATATCTCTCCACTGAATGGACTGACTCCAAACCCGTGAACCCATTGTCTCCATTTCTTAGCAACTGCTTGAAAGTTGAAGCCTATGGACATGTTAACTCCACATGAGGAAGAAAGCAGCCACTCAAATTGATTGTTCCAGTGGAGGATCATGGATTTCATGAGGAGGCTGTTTCCTGGGCTTGGGTTTTTTGAAGCAGCTGCGATTCTTGATGAAGAGGTTGACGAGGGAGGTTCGAAAGCCAGTATGAACAACAAGGGATGAAGATTGGTGACGAAATTGGGTATTCAAGTGACCTTCTTTTTGTTCTAGAGAAACATCATGGTGTCTCTCTGGTGCAGGCATCAATTTCACAAGGAAGAGAGAAATATGAAAGAGGGAAAAGCCCAATTAATTGGGAGAAACAAAGGAAGGCAAAGCTAGTGTGGGTGGGTATAAATTAAACAAGAAAGAAAAGAAAGATCGGAGAGTTGGGGAGAAGGGAGGGAAGGCGTGATGTTGCCAGAGAAAGTAAAATTATGATTTTATTACAAGAGACGCAGTTTCTGCTTTTAAAGACAAAACATGTGTTTTGGTATGACTTTCTACTTCCCAATTTTACATTTGGGACACCTAAATACCACTTTTGGTGTTCCAATTCTAAAAGGTAAGTAGTGCCAAAAGCTCTACTTTTGACATTCTTTTTATAAATTGGGACGCCAAAAGTCAACTTTTGGCGTCCTTTGTCTAATTAGGACGTTTGTTTTTATTCAAGAGATGCCTTTTATACCAAAATTCTTTCATATAATTACAAAAATGCCACCATCTTTATTTTTTATTTCCCTTTTTAAAAATCATAGTTTGTTCAGGAAGTAAAATCCACTTCTTGTAGTAGTGCTGGTCCCTTATAGCCCAATCCTTAACCAAAACAAAACCTGATCACTATTTTCATGATCCCACGTGTTACCTCTCCATTCATATACTAATCCCTTGTAGTCTTTCCCAGCGTTAGGCCCTAATCTATACGCAAGTACCGGTTTCTTACAATATTTAAAGCCAAGAATCATAAAAGTCGAGGCAAACAAAATAAAGCCTCTTCAGGCTTTCCATATAAAGTATCCAAAACTTCATTATCATTCATAGAAATAAAAGCTTCTGTCACTTGGGACCTTCTGAGAGAGAGGAAAAAAACTCCTCTTCTTCTTCAACTTCTCCGACCAACTCCAACATTTTTTTTTTTTTTTTTTTTTTTTTTTTTTTTTTTTTTTTTTGTGCGTTTCAGCTTCTGAGGCACATATGCCCTACTGATTCAGATTCCTCGTTGTTTTTTGTTATTTGTGTGTGTGTGTGTGTTTGTGTTTCAGAACAAGTTATTTAGATTCCTTCTGGGATGGGTTTTTCTTTTGGTAAGTGAATTTCTTGGGTGAATATATTATTGCATCTTTACTGATTTTTTGTTGTGGTTGATCTGAAAGGGCGAAGCCCTAATATTTAAGAGAAATAATGGGGAGAAGGAAGATTATGATTAAGAGGATTGAGGATTCAGCAAGCAGGCAAGTGACTTTCTCAAAGAGAAGAAATGGATTGCTCAAGAAAGCAAGGGAGCTTTCGATTCTCTGCGACGCACAAGTTGGCGTTATCGTGTTCTCCAGCACCGGCCGGCCCTACGAATATGGAAGTTCCAGGTATGAGCGTTTATATATATATACACCTTGTCCCTAATTAGTTTACTTTTCTTTGCTCTATTAGAAACTAGATCAGCATTTTCCCTGATGGGCTTTTGATCTGATTAATAATATCCGTTTTGTCTTCTTCTTTCTCATTTTTTACTGGGAGAAACTATGTTTTTTTCTTGATAACTTGGCCACTTATATTATATAAAATGGGGAGCAACTATCTTGAATCTGATATTATATTCTGTCACACTGTGGTTATATTGTTAGAACAAATTAAAACCATTGGGACACTGTGAGCTTGTAATTGGTGTTTAATTATTAGTTGTATGTTTGGCTATTATACTAGCTCCGGTTCTTAATGTAAGATCTTAATTAGTTGTATGTTTATGAATTCCAGGTTTAATTTGGTACGAATATATAAGAAATTCTTCTTCCTTATCCTTTTAGCTGAGATCTTTCTTCTAACCGTTTTTTTTTTCTCCTTTCGTTTTCTATTTTACTCTTTTGCGGGTCACTCTTAATTCGAGTCATTAATCTCTTAATATTAGTACTTATCTATACAATCGAAATCCTTGTCTAGATTGCTGAATTAATTATTCACTGGATTAACAGTTACACAATTTATAAAGTTCATGTATATCCACACACACACACATAGAAGACGCTAGGCAGTCAATTCTATGAAAAGGAATATTTAAATTAAAGTACTCTAAGATGCATTTTCAATACATAAGTAGATAGTCTCTAAGCACTTAGACTAGAAAACTTCGAAAAGTTACGCATGCGATAGTATATGCAGCGTCAAAAATTAAATGGTGAAAGGAAAGGCTAGAGATATAACGACTATTTTCATTAAAACAGTTGTTGTATCTCAAATCAATAAAAACGGATGTTAAATGTTCACTTTTAATGTCAAATATTAAAATTAAGGAGAAAACTATAATAGTGCCACCGCCTAATTTTTAACATCTATTCTTTAAAATGGATGTTAATTGGGGACGTTAAATCCATACATAATGTTACACCCCTACCAGGCCTTTTTGGGTGGCGGGTTAGAGGGATTCCTTTTATTTGTTACCTTTCCTTCATTATTAGGTCCATTTAACATGTATTTCTGAGTGAACACAACAGAGCATTAGACCGGTTTGGACAATTTACTGTACTGGTAAAACTAAAATGTTAGTAAATAAAAATTCCCGAAGGGTTAAGGGTACAGTTATCCAAAAATAAAACACCAACATATACAGTCATCCCGAAAATAAATATACAAGAGTAATAGGGTATTCCTTATTCTTCAATCTGCACAGTCATGCCTTACCTCTCCAAAAAGGTTCCTTTCTGTTCAAGCGTGATCCCCTGTCTCTACAGATCCATCTAGAGTCTAAAAGTGGACCCTAGAGTAACTGTCAATACTCATGTACAATATGTGTATAGTGTATGCATGCAACTATGTCACATATGAAATCATAGAGAATATGCCAAATACCATATATGCAAATAGAAACATACACAGCAATCTGTCTTCGTACCATCAAGCCGCCTTACCAAGGCAAGCCTCGGATTTACCGGAATCACAACTCTATCTCTGTTGAGCCACCACTCAAGCCAGGCCCCGGACCAGGCCTGCAGCTCGAGGGATACAATCATTAGGGACTCAAACCCCAACAAGCCCTGTATGCATATTTGGCAAACATATACACAAACCAACATGGCAAGACAAACATACATCAAAACACATAAAAGTACTTGAGTAAGACAGTTACTACTTGATGGGGTATGCACTGTCTCAATATTTTAATATGCCTGATCGCCTTTGTAAATATGCCCTTGTCCTAAATAACACCAAAATACCTTATTTTTTGTGTTTACCAAAGTACCCTTACATTTTCTATTAATTTCGAGCCCTATACAATCTTCTCAAAAAATCTAGTGAGTCTATCCCAACTTCAAATATTTTTAATAAATTCCACAAAAATTATATTTGTACAAAAATAGCGCCATCTGAACCATTAAGATGTATATTCTTGGGGAACAATAATTCCAGAGTCCAAAAATACTCATATGTTTTCTCGTAGCCCAACTTCTACACTCTGATTAGAAATTTCCTCTAGCTTTTTGAACAACATTTACCAATTTATTTCTCTTAGTAGAAAAATCAAAAAGACACAAATTATACATCATGGTAAACCTCAAGATGTCTAATTTTCACCTGTAAAATTTCAGCTTAAACCGACATCATTTACCCTTTCAAAAACTTGCTTGAACCTTCGTTGCCCAGATTTCCAGAAACTGGCAGCAAGCTTGTTCTTAAGGTTTTCGGTGATTTTTAGTTGAGAAACTTGAACCATAACTTAAACCCATACAAAATCATGTTTTAGACTCATTGGAACCCTCTAAAATACCAAAATCAAACCAAAACACCAAGCCCTAGCACCATGGACGAAAATCTCAACTTTCAATTTCAAAGAGTTGAGTTTTTTGGTGTTTACCTGAATCGAAGGTTTGACCTGGTGATTCAAGTGATTTGTCTCGGTGATTCAAGTGATTTGTCTCGGTGATTCAAGTGATTTGTCTCTTGATTCAAGTGGATGAAGCTTATTGGACTTTCTCTTCCCTTCAGCTAGAGCACACCACTTTTGGTGAAAAATGAAGGGTTTATGTCTATTTAATAACAGCCAAAAAGATTTAGGCAATCCAAAATAACTGGTGTTTATTTCTGTCTAGTAATTAATGAGTTGGATCAGGCTTCTTGACTTATTTCCCAAGAAATTCCAAAGAATTCCAGAGGGCTCTAGGGAGTGGACAAGTGGAATATTCCCCTCCATTTGTTCATATTTTATCTTTTCGAATGGAGAAAATTACCTACTTTAGCGTGGAATTTATGTAAATTACCAGTTTTGGCCCGTAACTTCTTTATTATTCTTTTCTTTTTCCCCAAGCTCTCTAGATGATTCCTAGGGCTAGGTGGCACCATCTTGGGCCCACAAATCAGATCCCTTGATTTTTTTTTATTTTTTTCCCAATTTATCAGATTTATCCATTTTTTATCCAGAAAGTGAGACCCACACTTTGACTTTTGGACTGATTTTTCTTTTCTTTTCTTCCAAGTAAATTTTTAATAATTATAAGGGCTAGGTGGCACCATTTGGGCCCCACCAAATCTTCCCTCACACTTTTCCTCTGTCTTTTCCATTTTATCCGGTCCAATCTCCTACTACCGGTCCACGCTGGGCCCCGCTAGTCAACAAGGTGTTCCCTTTTGAACTTTTCTTCAACTTTTTAGATACTTTCCCCTGAATGGACATACATATGTGGCACCTCCTTGTTCTTGTGTGGCCCCACACTTATCTCATTCAAT
This sequence comes from Acacia acuminata, assembly GCA_019022655.1. NCBI lineage: Eukaryota > Viridiplantae > Streptophyta > Magnoliopsida > Fabales > Fabaceae > Acacia > Acacia acuminata. The sequence goes on along the minus strand of JAFJYI010000100.1, from coordinate 2,193,093 downwards.
CCAAAAGAAGTCCCTAATTGGTCCCTTTTTTCATCGATTATTCGTTGTGGGACCCACGCTTCATGTTTGGGCCTAAATATGGATAAAATCATCTGACTTTTCTTTCTCTTTGCTAGGTGGATGAAATTAGTATTTAAGGGATAAGGGTTTGACCATTTTGCCCTTACTTTTCTCTCTCCTAACCCTGTGGTGACACGTGTCCTAATGTAATGATTACATTGATTTTTGCTTTTTGACATATAACTTTTTTAGTGTCTTTTCTTCTTCTTATTTCTTCAAAATGCAAGAAATCTTCACTTGACCAGGAAATGTTATGTGCACACTCATTTTAATGCATTTTTGCTCAACTAAATGTCCATACCTTAGGACATAGGTAAATGACATTTTTTCCAACAAATTAACACCGTATAGATCTTCTGTGCCCTTTTTCCATTGGCATTGTAATTCCACGGCTTACACATATTAGGTCTACTGACCTGTATAGTCGAGTTACTAAGTCCCTTAAAGGGTTCCTATCTCTCAGCATTCTTGGGGCTCTTCCCAAACCGGGTTTAGTCGTCCGCCTACTTTAGGCTTATTCTTAGTTTTCAGGGTCCAAAGTTCATGATATTACATTTAAGTAGATAGTCTCTAAGCACAGAAACTAGAAAAACTTTGAAAGGTTATGCATGAGATAGTACATGTAACGTCAAAAAATGTTTTAATAGATTATATATATCTTCTTGGTGAACTACACACTGCAGAATATTATGCCATAGAATATCAATGAGGATTGGATTGGTATACAAATGATATGTAGTTAATTATAGGCAAAAGTGCTATGACACTGGCATGCAGTTTAAAGTCTTCAAACATATATAGTTTTTTCAAAGTAGCAGCACTAATATTTTATTATTATAGTCATTTTCAAGTACTTTGTTAGGTTAAAATATGCTAACTAAAATTTTGAGAAAAACAATATTAAGTTTTTGCAAATTTAAAATGTGAGTTTTGATAATAGATACATACACATACACATACACATACACACACGTATAAACATTAACTTATAATTATCCAATAAGTTTTTGGTTGAGGTGGTAAGCGGCCTCACCCTGTAAGAAGGAGAACAGAAGCTTGAATCCTAAGAAACACACTTATTGGGAGAGGTGAGAACTCTTTGCCCTCTAAGCCTCGAGAGAGGAAACCCTTGATCTAATCAAATATTAACTCATAATTAAACAAACATATGTATGTATGTATGTATATGTGTTTTCATACACATGAAAATGCTGCTCTTTAGAGCTGGACATTTGAAAATAGTTGGTGATGTAATAGGTTTGTCCAAGTTAGGGGGATTGATTAAAGCTGAAGTAATTTAATTTTTAGAGTTAATTCATTAGCATGTTATTATTGTGCTTTTCAATTTTTTAGAGAAGGATAATTATGTGTTAACTCATGTAACTTAAACAGCACCATATAGTATTTGTGTTTGTCTAATCAAAAATGATTTGAAATAAAAAATTGATCACTGTGAGACAGCTTCTGTTATCAGATTTTCAATAAGATTATAATAATATATGGAAAAAAATTCAAAAAAAATAATGATATAATGAAGATATATTCTGCCCCTACAAAAGATTATAAGAGTATTAAGCTTTCTTAAATATAAGTAACTATTGGATACCATTGAAGTAAGAGGATATGGAAACGAAAACGTACTGTAATGATTATACTTATGTTAATCTCAAGACAAATTTTTTTTAAAATAAGATTTAATTAGGCGAACTTCTTGTCCCTAGTTAGATTTATAATTACATATTATAATATTATGTAGATAACTCCTATATGCCCATTTCTGTGAGTGACCAAATTTTTTTTTAGTTTGCACCTCCTTGAACTTTGCATAGCTTTGAATATTGTCAAGTATGTATATATATATATATATATTTATATTTAGGGTCTGCATCCTCATTACCAATATATTTGTTATATCATGAATTCATCAATTTAAACTACCAGAAAAATATAATACCTCACTCTCACTGTACTTTCCCCAACTCCCAAATGTTTTTTGTTTTTTGTTTTTATTATATTTTACAAAAAAAAAAATGTGTGACATTTTAATATTTTATGGGAAAAAAAGATGTAGGTTTTATTTTTTATGATTTTTCAAGAGTAAATAAATAAATAATGCACAATTTTATAGTGCTTTTCTTTGAAAATCGTTAAAAAATTCAAAACTGCATCATTCCATAAGATATCAAGATATCATTTATTTTATGTAAAATAATCAAATGATCGAAAGAAAATAAAATATTTGGCCAATTCTGACATTATAAAGGGTGCGGAAACTGCATGACAAATAATGTTATCATTTTGTTACATTATTATATTAAACCAAAAAAGAGAAGCCTTTGATTCGTTTTTCATTTTACTAATTGACTATATACTGTTGGTTTATGGCAGCATGGGATCCATTATAGAACGCTACAACAAACTAAAAGGGGAACTCCATCATCATCAGCATATGAATCCTGAGTCGGAAGTCAAGGTACTACTATTACAACTACACTTGTTATCCAATCAACTAGAATTAGTTATAGAAAATAATGTCATAAAGGCACTAAAATAAGAAACACAAGATTTATTAATTACTTGTGCTTGTATTTTGGGCTTAACTACTGTGTCTGTGATTGAACCTATATATATATTATGGTTAATTGTATTCCCAGTGATGATCAAAACAAATTTGTCTTCCCAGTAGTTTCAAAAACCATAGCTGAACCTTTTGTGGAAACACATCTAATTAGCTATGATTTTCAATTTTCAATTTCAATAACCACAGGGAACGAAACCAAAGCTATTAACCGCAATTTTAAATCAGATCCACGGCTAAGCTCAGATTACACCCAATTTAAGAAGGAATATATATGTACAAATGTATGACTTGAATTTAGCAAGTGAATATATTGCCAAATAAGTATTTTCTGATTTTGCAAAGATATGAAGCCCCAAGTCCCATACATATAGATATACATGGTCTAGTGATATTAACACTAACAAAATATGCATGTCTTTCGATAGCAAAGTGTGTGTGTATATATATAGTTGTAAGCTTTCTCGAGACCAAGATGAACATTATGACCATACATATTTTTTGTTTGAGTTCCTTACTTTTGATGATAAGGTCAAATTGCTAGCTCGTACTCAGGAAGTCGGGGCGATTATTGTTTCCTTACTCGGTTGAAACGAACACTGGTTCGTTACCCTCTGTGTGTGTGTGTGTGTGTAAACCCATTTTCAATCTTAGTAAATGCACTCAATAAACCCAAAAGAAAACTCAAAATACAAATATACAAATACAACTAGATATATAGGAGCCTCTAAATATTCAAAACGCCCAATAAAATCAACTTTACTTTCATTATTAGTCAGATTTAGAATCTCCCACATTATTGTTTAGTATGGCCAATCAATGAATTCCTTTAATACTTCTCTGGTCCTATTTATAGGTTAGAGATAGAATAAATTTTTTGGTCCTATTTGTAATTAAGGCATCTCATTATTTTTTCCATATGAATGTATATTTTTGCCCCTCATTTATTATTATATTGACTTTGTTCTCATGGGGTACTCCCTCTAGTCTTTATTATAAGGCACCAACTAACAAGTGTATTTGGTCTTTGTTTATAAAACACTTGCTTGTTTCCAAAGAGCACTAAATATTTTTTTCCATGTATGCCCATAATTAATAAGGGCAGTGGGTGAAAGTATTAATTAATATGATATTAGAGTTTAGTGTAATTAGTAAAGTAAATATTGGAAATTACTTAAATTTTAGAACAAATTTAATGACTTTAATTGTTTTTATTAGTTTGTGAGAATTGTCAGTTGGTACCTTATAATAAAGACTAGAGGGAGTATAATGAATATTAGAAAAGGATAACGTTGGAACATTATTGAATTTTATGGTAAGATTAATGAAGATTTATGTTTTTATTGGTCCGTGTGAAACATGTTGGAAGTGTCTTATAAATAGGATCAAAAAGTAAATTTCTTTATAGAATTGTTGGGTTAATTAAATGCTCTCCAACCTTTACCTTTTTAGACAACCCATTCTTAAACATTACCTTCAAGACATCATCAAGTATGCTAATTAAATTAATTAAAGGAGTTGCCTTTATGCTCTACTCCCTCTGGTCCTTATTATAAGGCACCTTATAAGGCAACAACTAACAAGTTTATTTGGTCCTTTTTATAAGGCACTTGCTTGTTTCCAAAGAGCATTAATTATTCTTTTCCATATATGCCACTAATAAATAAAGGTAGTGGGTGAGAGTAATAATTAATATAATATTGGAGTTTAGTGCAATTAGTAGGGGTAGTATTGGAAATTACTAACTTCTATAACAACTTTATTGAGTTTAACTATTTTTTATTGGTTTGTGAAAAAAGTTAATTGGTGCCTTATAATAAGGACTAGAGGGAGTATAAGCGAACCATCTTGTTTTAAACCATCCAATAATCACCCAGTGTTGTCAATCTACTAAAAGGTTGGAGACCTAGTTTCGCTAATTATTCCAATAAAACTAGTTAAAGAGCACTAACTTTCAGACTCAGCTGTTGATAGGGTCTTCTCTTTCCAAGGTAAGCAACTCCAACTAATCTGAAATCTCTACATGTCCTTGTTGGGGCAATGGCTCTTTATAATGTCCCAACCTCCCAATTTTTTTTTTTTTAAAAAAATTGAATATTAATTGATCAAATTCACACCAAAATAGTCTGATAGATCTTTTTGCTCTGCAACTAACATGACATTGTTGTTCGCCACCTTCTATACACTCCCAGTTCTATTTACAAGACACTTTATCATTTTTCATATGGACAAAAAAAAAAAAAAAAAAAAAAAAAAAAAAAAGACCTTAAATTTCATTAACTCATACATAAAATTCAACAACTTTCCAACTTTACCCCATTTAATATACATTATACTCTATGAGAATATAGTCAATACAATAATAAATGCAGGGTAAAATTGTATATTCATATGAAAAGTTTATCTCTCTGCCCTATAAATAGGACTAAAAGTTTTCTGCTCTGTGTCCTATGAATATGATCAAAGGAGTATCTCCTCCAATAGTGGTAATGTAGTTGGTCATCGCATAAGCTGCTATATATAATGCTGCGTCCATCCTCCTCATGACCATCCTCTCTTCAATACTTTGTGGATAGGTTTGTATAGCGCAATGTTGGTTCATGAAACTAAACACCATGAGGATATGCCTTTTTATTGAACAGTTGTAAAACTTAAAGAGATACTACCTCCGGTCCTAATTATAAGACCTAGTTGACTTTCTTTAGAGAGATTAAGGAAGCTAAATAAGTTACTTAATCATTTCATATGTTGTGTATCCTTAGATTATATATTAGTTTATTAGTTAAACTAATTAGTTTGAAGAAAAAAATAAAAAAATAAAAATACTCTAAAGTAATTTAATTAGCTTCCTTAATCTCTCCAAAAAAGTCAACTAGGTCTTATAATTAGAACCGGAGGGATTATGTTATTTCATCATCCATAAATGGCCCTCACTACCTCCTTGTTCCTACACACAAATTCATTGTCTTTATCTTGGAGTACACAAGGGATAAAAGGCAAATTATCACTTCATAAAAATATTGTGATCTTGGCTTGAGAGCTTTGTGAGTAAAAATCAAACTCAAGGGTCTTTATTGTATCTTGAAGGAATTCACTAGACCCAGTTTGTATCTAAAGTTTGGAATAGGTGAGAGCGAATCAAGTGCAAAAAGTGATGCCCACCAACAGTAATATAACCCTAAAATTGTGAAAAATCAGTCACTTTATTTTCTTTCCCTTCTTATATTGACGACCATTCAGGTCATTTATTATAACAACTTTAAATTTTTAAATGCAGATTAACTAACGGAGATGAATTACCTGTAATTACTGTTAGGTTTATAATAACTTTATACTAAGAGATTTGAACCGAGAAGGGTCTTCGCGTGTGTGTGTCATGTGTCAGAATTCTTGCCTTCTTCCTTACAACTGCATTGCTCTTTATTTGACATCATATTTATAATATATTATATTTATTTGATATATATCTGTTTTTTAAACTTGGTAGTTTTGGCAGAAAGAAGTGATAGTATTGAGGCAACAACTGCAACATTTGCAAGAATGCCACAGGTCTATATGTTCATTTTGAAATCAATTAAAAAAGGATTATAAACGTCAACAATTTCATATTTATTTGTTTAATAAAAAATTATATTCTTTGGAAAGTATATGATTTCCTTTTGGCAAACATGTAGCCAATTGATGGGCGCACAACTTTCTGGTTTGGGCATTAACGAACTGCAAAATTTGGAAAATCAATTGGAGATGAGTTTGAAGGGTGTCCGAATGAAAAAAGTATGTAGATTATTTTAGACCATTAAAATTCTTCATTTAATTTTACATGTCACACCACTGTTACATTGCAGGAATTAGTGATATTATCTTATAAATTGATAAATGCTTTACTTATTTTATTTGCAGAATCAAATTTTAACTGATGAGACTGAAGAGCTGCAACAAAAGGTGCAAAATAATTTTAGTGTTTATTTAATTTGCTCGTTCCATGTTAGAAAGTTTTTACCATAAATTGTAGCAAACTCATTGATATACTATTGCAGGGAAATCAAATTCATCAAGAAAATGTACAACTTTATAAAAGGATAAACCTCATTACTAAAGAAAATATAGAACTACAGAAGGTAGGTTCGAAAAAAAAAACATTAATTCATTTATATACTTGATCTTGTCTCATATGCATTATGCTTGTTAAATCACTATATATATATATAAGATGTTGAGTGACAACTTTCAGTAGGACAAAAAAGGTCTACCCTTTGATTAAGGACTTTTAGCGGTGATCTAATGTCACCACTGAAAGTCTTCCCTTTGTGACACGTCAAAACTTAGAAAAGTTATCACTGAAACTTCCAACAACAATCACTGGGGCAGTGGCTTTTTTATGACGACAAAGTAGTTTCTGAAAATTTCCAATTGCAACTTTTACATGTTGCCGATTAAATCTTTCAATGGCGACATTTACATGTTACTGTGGAAAGTCTTTTTTTTTTTTTTTTTTTTAACTGGGAAAAAAAAACAATTAAGCACAAAAGGGGGGAGTGGATAATCATTAAAATGACATGCAGTTTATTAAGGTTATCATTAAAAACCTAAATAGAGGATTTTATCTTAATTAGATTCATGAAGCAAGGATTATGGATGAAGAAATCGGGGATTCTAATCCTCCATACAATATCAGCAACAAATATGGTTTACAAGCTCCAAACCATCCGCAGCTGAACCAGTCACGACCTCAATATACTGAATCACTATCAAAAGTTATGGAGCTAAGGTAGATATATCGCTTCAAACGGATCATGTATTTATACATATAATAGTTTGAATGTGTTTGTGTATTTTGTTCAGTCTTAAAAATATAAACTAACACCCAACATTCTGTGACAGACTACAGCTGCCCTAGCAATAATTAACTCTTTGACAACCTAAGAATAATTGTGAGAGACAGCATGCTGCCAACAACTTTAGAAAGATCAAGTTTTCTGTAAGGTCAGAACATGTCAATTATTGGATGTTTCAACTTTAGTTTTATCAATTATTATTGGATGTCGTTATCAATTAATATATAATGTTAGAATTTGCACTACTCTTAATGAATAGTGCGGCTCATCTATCGGACCTCATATAATCAAAGTAGTTTATATTATATTGAAAGCTTGATTTTTTTACAGCCATTTTCCGATTGGAGGTAATCCTTCTTGAGGCACTGTCAAAAGTTACATATGGATAAATCTTCCAAATTTTAATTCGAACATTGGTTTGTTATGTTAATAGATATTAGCCCTTATGGCAGACCAATAAGCATTTTAGGGTGACTCTCTTAGTGGGACTTCGAAACTTAGTTCACCATGTTGTAAGAGATCAACTAGCCCCTTCTGTTAGACCTAACCCCCATTGGTGACCAATGAACATATTGTTAGTGGGGTAAGTGTCCCATGCACAACACTGGACCAATAGGCTCCATGGGCTCAAGGGAGATTTTTCATTTAGTCCAATTTCTAATGGGTTGGGCTTGTCTCGGCCCAAAAGATACTAGGCTATATTGGACTCAACCAACTAACTAAATTATTTTTATCCCCCATGAAGCTATTAAATTGGGTTCTACCGGGCCGCTTAAGCAAGGGTCTCGAGTTCGAGTCCTTGTGGATGCAAAAACTTTCGAATCATGTCTTAGCACACTAATTAGATCTTTTAGCACACTAATTAGATCTTTAGGGATTTCAAAATTACTTTTCAAGAAAAATTAAGTAATTTAGCTCATTGATTAGGGATGAATAGTGATTAGAGGTGGGAAATAGTTTGGCCTAGCTAGTTCTTATTGGCCAAGCCATGATGGGCCAATATAAGATGTGTCATTTCCTTGTGGGATGCAAATTGTGAAGCCTAACCCTTATTATATTTCATCACTCTTGATATCTGCATCACTTAAATTAGGTGAAAGTGCGATAATTTGTACATGGTTGGATTTTGAAACCAAATTCTCATAGGAATGATACATTTCTTATCACTTTATTTTGTATCACAACTCATGCACTTGCAAAGCAAACAACCATTAATGGTCTGTTTGGCTAGAGGGAAATGAAAGGGAATGGAATGAAGGGAAATTTCTATGAATTGGATTTAAAATAAAGAAAAGATATAATATAAAAGAATAAGAAAATTTAGCTCAAAAACCTTCAATGTAATATTCGAGAAATTTTGTTAATAATAATATATAAAAACTAATTAATTGATTGATTGGCTTATTGAGTTGATAAAACAGTGCTTTGTCGTAATTTTAGGAGATGGAGATGCAAAAAGGCATAAATTAAATGTGAATATAATATATTTAAATTTCAAATGTGACTCTGATTATCTATTCCATATATTTATATTTATATCTGAAATTTTAATTTGATTGTAAACGAGAGGTCGGGTGCAAAAGCCCATATATTTAAAAAAAAAAAAAATATGATAACTATGTTATTAATATTAAAATATGAGTTGATGCGGGGTAATGTTTAATATAAAAAGATAATATTCTTCTTGGTAATGCAAGAAAACGGAACTAAAGGTTAAGTGGAAGTTATAGGGGTGAATAAATACGAGGTATTGGGATTGAATATCACCAATGAGATATTTTATATTGTTTTCTTATTAATGAAATTATCATGATAATTTTTCATAAAACAATATAATTAAAAATATAATAGAATAACAAATATACCATTAGATTTTTTTTCCTCTCTCCTGCTTCTTTCTTATTTCCTGTGGAACGCATAGAAGAGAGAGGGGGGGAGTTTTCCACAGATTTCTCAAAGCATTCTATCTCCTTCCTTGATCAGTGTATGTCGCCATTCTTCCTTCTCATCACCGGCACCATTCTTCCTTCTAATCATTGTAATATCCTGAATTTAGGTTTAGGAATTTGAGGATAAGCTTGTATCGTGCAAACGACTAATAAGCCCAATTTAGAAAGAGTGATATTAAATCTTAGAAATATTATATGGAATTTTATTATGAAGAATTGGGCCTAAATAGTTTTAAAACTATTATTTGAATTTAGGGCCTAATTTCTTGGATGTTCAAGGGGAAATACTTTAATATTGGCCTATAATTTTGGAGTCAACATTTTATGGATTGTAGAAGCTAATTGAAAAAAAATAATGATGGGGCCAAATGGAGAATTCCTATTGGTGGATTGCAAGTGTAAATAAGTATAAGAAAACTGTCATCGTCCATTTCCTTGCTTCCTCTTGACGCCATGTGCACCTCAGGCAACTAGTTGGGAATTTTAAGATGGTCATATTCATTGGTCAACAATTGTAAGCTTTAAGCTTCAATCCATTGGTTAAAAAAAATTTAACAATAAACTTCCATTTAGGCCACCATGTTTGGCCAAATAGAGAAAGGAAGAAGGGAAATATTAAACATGGTATGAACATGTGCAAATAAGTCAAGAGAGTAAGCTTCAAGCTTTTTACCTAAGCCCTTGCATTTTTGCTAAGTATGCAAAGGGAGAGGACTATGGACTTAAGATAATTTGACACATGATAAAGTGTCTTCATGAAGCTCCAATTGCATTCTCAATTCATCCAACAAGATAAGGAAAGGAGGTCAAATGAATTTTAAATTTATAACATGCAAAAGTTAAAGTACAGGCTAAGTCATAACTTCATCTTGCATATCCTATTTGGCCAATTGTTATGCTAGGGAGTTATGGTGACTTGATGATAAGGGACATGTGTGCATGTAATTAATATGAGAAGGATGACCCAAAGGCTTCTTGAATAATCCTTAATTTGATCCTACACAAGGAGCAAGGGAAAAAGCATGACATCATATGAAATAACTACAAGTTAAATAGTCAAATTAAGAGTCAAAGAAGTGGAATTGGGAAGCCACTTTCTTAGAGCTTATTTTCGGCCAAATAAGCATGTGGAAGAAGGAGGATGAATTTACTAAGGTTGACTCATGTAAGGAGTGTTTCATAAGTTCCCAAATTCGTCCAAAACACAAGGCTAATGAAAGAAGTGGTGTGAACACAAACTAGTGGTCAAAAAGTGGAAAATATAAGCTTCTTCCTCTATGATTTTTCCGGCCAAAGGAAGATCATATAGAGAGAGTGGATTTTCTTCATATTTTGACTCATGAGGAGATCATTTATGAATGCCAAGACACACACACACACACTCTTTTGGCCAAGTCAAGGAGGGTGTTAAAGATTCAAGAAGCACATGTCATATGATCACATGTGAAGTAAATTAAAATAAAATAAAAGAGGAAAATATAAGGGCATTTTGGTCAAATAACAAGTGGGGACCTTAGGTTAGTTCTCCACCAATTATAAATCACTCCTCACCCCTCTCCCATGCAAGAGCTCGTCAACTCAAGTGAGCCAAAGAGGAGAGCTTGGCCAAAACCGAAGGAGAGAAGGAGAAAGGGAAAGAGCTAGATATTCAAGATGAGTACATGCTCAAAGTTCCATCACTTCTCCATATTGTTTTTATGTAAACTTCAAGTTTTGAAAAGGCAATCTTGCATGGTATTTTAAGGGGAGACTAAAATCACTCAGAAGTTCAAGGAGAAAGAAGAGTACAAGAAGTGCAAACACAAGTCAAGTAGGTGACATCCCTAGTGTTCATACACTTGTCTATGATGTGGTTGATCATGGAATTAATTTTTTCATACTTTCTTGCAAACCTGGAAGCTCTTAACCCTTAAGGGAGGTTCTACCTAAATTTATATAAATGGGTTAAATAGTGTTAAAGGCCTAAATAATAAGCTAAAAGACAATCTAAAGCTAAAATTGTGGTATATGTGAAGTGAACCTGGAGAAAACACTTGTGTCCTTCCATTTTTATGATTCCAATGTGTTTAAAATGAAAAATTGTGTGGGATAATGGTTGGACAGTGATTTTGGAAGCATTAAGATTAAATTGGATGAAACCCTAAGATTGTCAGTACTATATTCCTGTGAGGCAATCGACTTGTAATATGTTGTTGGATAAATAAATGGTGTCCGATGGCTTTGAATTTTTCAAAGATAAATTAGACATCCTAAGATATAATTTGATATGTCATAAGTCTATTTTGCAGTTGTGTACGTGGAGTTATGATTTTTTGAATATCACCCATCAATATGGAAGGTCAATCTGGTTAGTGGCACTGTTTGGTTAATTCTGGACTAGTGTGCAAGTGGTTGGCTGTATGTAATATTTTTATTTGAAAATATAATTATCAAAGGTCACATAGCTTTTGGAACTACCTTAATTGGACACTTGTACAATTAATTATGAATTTTCAAAGTTTGTTGGAAAATTCTGGTAGTTTCAAGTCAGAGGTCCAAAAATGAAATCAATGAAAGTCAACATTAATTAATGAGTTCTTGCAATTAATAAAGGACTTTTAGCCTTGAGTTGGACATAAAATAACAACTAGTCCTAATATCTTAGAAATATGAAGATCTTGCATAAGTAATGGACATTGTCCAAAATTGTATAATTATAGGAATTGGCATGGGGAGCTCCAGTAATGTTTGTGAGGAAGAAAGATGGGACTCTATCCTTTGCATCGATTACTGGGAGTTGAACAAGGTTATTATAAAAAACAAATATCCACTCCCCAGGATAGACGATATGCTTGACCAATTGTCTGGTTCCTATGTGTTCTCAAAAATTGATTTGCATTCGAGATACTATCAATTGTGAGTCAGAGATAAGGATATTCCAAAGACAGCTTTGAGGACCAGATACGGGCATTATGAATTTATGGTAATGCCTTTTGGTTTGACAAATACACCTATAGTGTTAATAGGTTATATGAACCAAATCTTCCGACAATACCTAGACCAATTTGTAGTGGTATTTATTGATGACATCCTGATCTACTCAAGGAGTAGGGATGAGAATGAACAACATCTACGACTAGTATTGAATGTGCTGAAAGAGAAGCAACTCTATGCCAAATTGAGCAAATGTGAATTTTGGCTTTCAGAAGTAAGATTTCTGAGCCATGTGATATCACAAGACAGGGATAACTGTTTGATCACAAAAAAGTGGAAGCAATAGTAGATTGGAAGGGACCGTAGAGACAGTGGAAGAGATACATAGTTTTCTAGGTCTAACGGGATACTACCATAGATTTATACAAAATTTCTCACACCTTGCATTACCATTGACAAAGCTGACTAGGAAGAGCCAATCATGGTGTGGGATGAACAATGTGAGGAGAGCTAAGGAGGGGAGGTTGATGTCAGCACCAGTACTCATAATCATAGATCCAAGTGTAACCTATGTGATGTATAGTGATGTTAATATGCATGGATTGGGATGCATGCTAATGCAGCAAGGCAGAGTGGTGACCTACACCTCTAGACAACTAAGTTTCATGAATTGAACTATCCTACACATTATTTGGAATTGGTTGCAATTGTATTTACTTTAAAGATATGACAGCATTGCTTGTTTGGTACTACGGTGGAACTATACTGTGACCACAAAAGTCTCAAATTGAGACAGAGGTGGTGGATGGAGTTATTGAAAGACTATGACTTGAGATTAAATATCAGCCGGGTAAAGCAAATGTTGTCATAGATGCTCTAGCAGAAAAGTGGTGCAGGTGGCATTTATGATGGTTCAAGAAAAAAAGCTGCTAGAAGATTTTAGAGACTTGAATTTGTCAAACCAAATCATCCCAAGTATAAATGTCTTCTTCTTGTTAGTAAAGGAGGATATGATTTGAGAGATGAAATCGAGGAAGCTCAAAAGCAAGATGAACAAGCTAATACAATTCAAGGGATGATGTCTCTCGAGGCGAAACTCAAGGCCATGACCTTTCACCTAGTGGATTGGTCAGGTACCAGATTTATATACCGTCGGAGGATGGATTAAGGCAGAAGATACTGGATGAAACTCATAAAAGTAAATATAGTTTACATCCAAGAATGGTTACAATGTACCAAAATATGAAATATGAACTCCGGTGGCCGGGTATGGAGAAAGATATAACTCAGTATATGGCCAGATGCTTAACTTGCAAGAAAGTGAAGATTGAACATCAGCGACTTGCTGGTCTTCTTCAAAAGGTTAGAGATTCCATAATGGAAATGATAAAGTGTTACTATGGATCTAGTGGTGGGTCTACCCAAGATTAGGAACCATGATATGATCTGGGTGATTGTTGACCAACTAACTAAATCATCACATTTTATCCCCATCATTGTCAGCTATTCTCTGGAGCAATTAGCAGAAATCTATATAAAGGAGATTGTGAGACTCGATGGTATATCGAAGAGGATTGTCTCTGACAAGGATCCATAGTTCACATCCCAATTTTGGCAAGCATTGCACGAAGCTCTAGGGATGAAGCTAAAATTTACTATAGCTTATCATCCTTAGACTGATGACCAATCTGAAAGAACCATACAGATGCTAGAAGATATGTTGAGAGCGTGTGTGTTGGATTTCAAAGGAAACTGGGATCGATATCTTCCATTGGCGAAATTCGCATACAATAATAGTCATCATGCGAGCAAAAAAATGGCTCCATTTGAAGCGTTGTATGGCCGGAAGTGCCAGTCACCCATATGCTAGACATAATTTTATGAAAGAAGATTGCTCAAGCTAGATATAGTTGACTAGACTTCCGAATAAATCAAATTAATCAAAAGGAGACTCCTAACTAAGTAAATCAAATAGAAGAGTTATGCAGATAAAAGGAGGAGACCTTTAGAATTTGAAGTTGGGGATCACATTTTTTGAAGATATCTCCGGTAACAGGTATTGTTAGAGCACTTAAGAGATGAAAATTAAGTCCTTGTTACATTGGTCCATTTGAGATCTTAGCGAAACGTGGACTAGTAGCCTATCAAATGGCTTTACCCCCAAGCTTGAGTAAAATCCACAATGTATTTCATGTTTCTCAGTTAAAGAAGTACCTACCAGACCGTAAGCATATTATCGAGTATGAAGATGCGGACGGTCATCATGATTACACTTATGTGGCCGAGTTGGTACGAATCATTGTCCATTAGGAAGTGGCTCAGATACAAAAATATTTTATTTATTAAAGTAGTCTGGAAGGGCTCACACCTCGGGAAGCAACCTGGGAAACAGAGGAAGACATGAAGAAGTATCCAAATTTATTGTATGACAAATTTCGAGGACGAAATTTAAATTAAAGGAGGAAAATGTAATATCCCAAATTTGGGATTTATAAAATTAGAAATAATATATATTGGAATTAAATTGTGAAAATTGGCCTAATGATTAAAATTAATTATTTGGAAAAATTGAAAATTGTTTTCCTTTTAATGTTTGGAAATAAAATATGGAAATATTGCAAAGGATAAATTTTTAATAGAACCTATATATATTCCTTAGCCCTTATGCTAACAAGTTTCATGTACCATCCTCATTTATTCTCCTCAACCCAACAACAAACATATGTTCCAGCCAAAACTAGTACATTCACACATCAGCCCATATATTCATATGACCCAAAACCAATTCATTATCTCCATTCATTCATTTAACCTATCATCTCAGTTGGAAACACGATGGAGCATAGTTGTCAAATCACTTTCGGCTCTCAACTATACATGCAAACAACAAAGCCATGCTTCTTATATCAGCAAATGCAAACCCTTTCCCATACCTCTTGAGCCTAGCATTAAATGCCCCTCAATTCGTTCTTTTCTTGCGTCGGGTCAGATCCTTAGTCCAGTATATATCCATACTCTTGGCTATCAAAACTCATGCTACCCAACCAAAAACAAAACCAAAAAGGAGAAAGGAGAGAAAGACAGTGAGTTCAGCCATCTTGTTACTTTGCAAAACTCATTGAGGCATCATGTTTCGCTTGAGTTCACAGCGTACAAACCAGCAGCTGGAGGTGAGTCTTCAAGTCTCCTATCCTTTTGATTTCTGTCACTTCCTATCGCAAACCTAAAGGTATAGAGCCATAGAAACAAGCCTTGAATTCTCTACTAATTGAATGTTAAGATTGAGGGGCTGCTGGATATCATGTATATATATTAGCCAAGACGCCTTGCTTTCTTATATGTATATCTGTGTGTGTATGTGTACATATATGTATATATACATATATATATATATGTGTGTGTGTGTACACATATATATGTATATACATATATATGATGTATGTATGTGTGTGTCTATATATATATATGGGGTTTACACTTCTCATGTTGCATGAGAAGAAGAAGATTCCTACACACACATGAAATGGTGGGACCCACATCTTTTTTATTTTTTTTAAAAAAACTCAAGCATGGAAATGGTGGGACCCACATCTTTTTGTATCTATGACATGAGGATACACTTCTCCTACAACATCAGAAGTGTATTTCCCTATATATATATAGAAGGAAAACACTACTATATATATATATATATATATATATATATGTACGTTGCTGCATGTGAAAGAGAAAAGGAAGCTTGCTCTCATATATCACTAGAAAACATTGCTAGATATATATATATATATATATATAAAAGAGAAGGAAAAGTTGTTGTGCGGTATATATATGCATATGTCGTTGCACATAGGAAACCTTGCTGATTTATATGTATAAATATATATCTCTATACACACACACACAAACATATTGGTGTTGCATATATATATATATAAATAGGGAAACTTATTGTGTTGAAGATACTTATATATATAACGCTGCATGTATATTAAAGAGGAAGAGTTTGTTGTCCTATATATATATATATATATATTGCTGCACAATGTGGTGAACATTAAACCTTATTGCTGCACAAGATATATATTACATGGTGATCATTAAATCCAGAAATCTTGCTATTTTATATATTTATATGTAGTGGCGAAACTAGGAATTTTTTTAGCCTGGGCCAAAAAAATAAACATACCGAACTATTTATTAAATAGTATGACATAACATTGAAAATACAAATAAATAATAACTAACAATTATAAATATATTTGATATAAGAAATGAATTAATCCTTTAAAAACATGCTTGCATTTCTTTAGAAAAAGGAATTGTTTGCTTATTGCATTATTTCGATCAACCAGTTTTTTATAACATAAGAAGATTGTGTCTCTGAAAGGATTTTTAGAATGATTAATATTAGAGATTAAATAGTACCAATAAAATTGGATGTATAAAAATTAAAGGACTAGGGACCACGATAAGGACTAGCTCATTGCTAAGCTAAAACAAAAGGCAAGCGAAAGGCATGCATTGCAACTTTAAAATGTGGTTGATCCTCCTTTGCCAAAGACCCAAAAGTTCAAAAATTCATTAAAAATAAATAGATCAATCTAGTTGACATTTGACAAACACACAAATGACATAAATATGAGATATGATTAAAGAGAAATAGACAGGGACCAAAAACCTGAAGTCTAAAGAGCCAGAAATCGATGACAATAAGACAGTGGTCAGCTGGTCGCTAGTCGGACGTCGCCACACACGTGGAGACTCAGATGTCGCCACGTACGTCAGAGACTCAGAGTTGAAGGAAGAGGGAGACTAAGGATGGAAAGCACTCAGAGCAGATTACAGTCAGGTCGGATGTCGAACGGTCGGAGACTCGCTGCCTGGGAGGAAGAGGGAGACTAAGGGTGGATTCGTGAAGAGCAGTCAGAGCACTCAAAGTCATAGCAGAGTGGAGACATGGAGGAAGAAGGGAACCGTGAAGGACTGAAATGGCGTGGGAAGAAAGTCCACGAGGGAAAAATGTTAAAAAGGGGGAGGGGGAAGAGAGGGAGATAGTGAAATTATAAATAAGATAAGAGATTATTTAGGGTAAATTATTGCCCATAATAAAATATTATATAATAAATTCATAAATTAAAAAAAAAATTAGAAAACTAGCTAGGGCCTTCATAAGAGATTAGCTAAGGTTAAATTAGTGGCCAAAAGAAAATATTGTATAATTAGTACCGGGGTCAAAGCCCTATGATCGTACCATATTTTTATATGATATTTAATAATAAAATTGGGATTTTTAATGCAATTTCTTGGACATTATTGCATGATTAAGCACTAATTTGAGTTAGGGACATTTGTATTGAATTAAGTGAAATTAGGGGCAAAATTGTCATAATTTATTAATTATTCATGCAAATGATTCTTGGACTTTTGATGCTACATTATGTTTAATCTTGCATTGTAGGTGTTTAAAAAGAAAATGAAGATTTTTGAAGGTTAGAATTAATGTTTTGAGGACTAGGGAAAATTACAAGAAAGGCCCCAACAATTTCTGAAAATTAGAAATCAATGAAGAAAAGGGCTAGAGACAAATTACGAAATGACCCGATGTTTTGGGGAATCTCGTTCCACCCCACAAAGAGTCTGAATATTCGCACTTAAGTCCCTTCAGAACTTTCAATGTTTGGGTGCGTTTTGACCATGAAAATTAGGTCTTCTTCATTGAGCGAAATAGAGACGCATGATATATATATTAAGCTAGGCCGCGAACGAAAAAAATTATTCGAGCGAGTCTGCAAAACCGAGCATCGAGACCTTCACGCCTTTGACCAGGGACTCTTGAATCTTGGACTCCTTCATCATCTTCCCTTCACCTTCATCCTCACCAACAACCACCATTGCCAGCCATCGTTTCCAACGACCACCACTCTTCCTTCACCATTGCGTAAGAAGGCCACGACTTGGGAGTTTCCAACGACCACCACTCTTACTTCGTCTTTGACAGAGCTTGTAATACCCAAGAATTTATAATTCTCATAAATACTATTTTTTTTTTTTTGGGCAAATAATACCTATTAGAAATAGGTGAATTTGTGGTCTCAAAATTTAGTAGCTTAATTTAGGGAATTTTGTTCTAGAAGTAAATAAACCAAAGACCCAAATTTTCTAATTTGGTTTAGATATCATAAAATACCCTAAGATTATTATATTACAATATAATTTTATTTAATTATAGAAAGTCATAGAATGTTATGAAAATACCTAAATCAATTAAAGGAAATTACCAATAAATAAATGACAATTAAATTTACGTTAATTAAAATAATTTTATAAATGTCCATAATAAATTTAGTGGCAATTAAAAGTCATCAATTAGGGATATTTTAACTTAATGAAGAATCAAGGGCCAATTTTGAAATTATATTTAAGGATCATAAAATATGATATAAATACCATATTAAACTATAGTTCTCATATGAACAAATGAGCAAGAAAATATTATGAAAACACTTAAGCTAATTAAGGAGAATTAGCAACATGTAAATGAACAAGTTAGCTTGCACTAATTGGGATTAGTTGCAAAATAATCAAGAGGCAAAATAAAAGTATAAAATGAGGGTGAAACAATACTTTCCTAATTAAGCACTAATTTTCATGATTAGTTAAATCAATTAATCAAGGGAGAAGATTTAATCTAAACAAACACAATGAAATCCAATGGTTGTGATTAAACCAATAATTAATATTAATCCTTGTGAAATTGAATTGGCCAATGATAAATCAAGAAAATATTCTTAATCCTCATGAAACTAATTGGACCAATAAGAGATTAGCATAAATTAAAGGTCAAGATTAAACCTCATAAAGCTAATCTAAGGGTTTTACAATTAATTTAATAAAGCATAATCCATGTGAAATTAAATCCACCAATAAGAAAAAAAGAGTTATGAGTGTGTGTGTGTCTAGTATATGAGAGAGAGAAAAAGAAAATTAAAGCAAATTTGATAAAGTTTGAAATCCTAGAGTAAATTGGATAATGGTTTGAAATCCAAGAAATATCCGATGTACACAAGTAAAAACTCAAAACAACAAATAAAGTGAGAATTTATACAAATTTAAATAGTTGTGAAGAAGTAGGAACCCTGGAGAAAATATAAGGACTTATCTTGAACCCACGTAATTTAACCTCGAAAGTAAGCCTAGTAAAGGCTATTTTTGCAAACGTTGAAGAATAAGCTTAGTACAACCAGGGGAATCTAATTAGACCATAAATATGGATATCCAACTACTAATCAAAAAGCATACTCAGAATTTAAAAATATTAGTGATTGATCAGGCAACCAAAAATAAATTTCATTAAAGCAAGGAAAAAGATGATGGAAGAGAGAGAGAGAGAGAGAGTGATTAAAATATGATTTTTATTAGAGCACATGTGGGATTTAATTTTGGAAATTAAGATAATTAGCTAAATCCAATGTAATTGTTTTTAACCAATGGGAAGCATTTGCTCACAAATTGTATTACCATAGAAGCACAAATTAATATTAGCCCTTGATAAGAAAAGTTGATCCAAGGGATAAAATTCATAAGCTTTTACTATAAATAGGGGCCTTGCCCTTCATAATTCTTCACACCAAATCAAACTTCAAGAGTTGATTTCTAATAGAGTAGAAGCAAGAAGGAGGTAGCAAGCAAGAGGCTTCAAGAGGTAAGCTTGTCTTTAGTTTTTAGTTTCTAGTTTTTAGTTCTTAGTAGTTCTTAGTAGCTTTTAGTAGAATTGTTAGTTTTAATCTAGGAAATAGGTAAAGTAATTTCCCATAATTGTTTTCAAGCCTTATTGCATCGAAAGATGCCTGACAAGGTGGAAACATGTTGGGGAGTGACTTCTACGATTAATAAAACAAGTTAGAGTAAGATGAGAATTGTGGAGTGTTGCTGGGCAATGAGAGTCAGGCAGTTAGATAGTGCTAGTTTATATGCAAAATCATCTTCATAAATTCTGGACTAATTCATGAGTGTAGTAGACATGTATAACTTTCTATTGATATAAAATATGCATCAATTAGAGGTCTGTAGAGGGAGATAAAAATTCTGGAAGTAAGGCTACGTTTTTCTGGAAAAATTCTGGGCAGAGGATGAACATCGTCAAACTGGGAATGAATCACAAATTCTGGGTGTAAACCAATATTTGTTCTCAAAAATAGATATGCTGAGATTTCCGGGAAATTTTATGGATCCTCGTTTCGATTTTTCTAGAATTAATTATGATTTTTCAAAGTTATACGAAAAATCTGTCCAGAAATACTGTACCAGCGTTTTTCTACAAAATTTTGGAAATAAGTTGAAAAATAATCCTACCAAGAGTAAAAAGGTCATTAGGGACTAAGATATTTACTAGAATATCATTTGTGAATTAATAAATGTGATATTACCATTATAGGACATACGTGATCATACACCGACAGATGAACGTACCGATATCGCCAAACGAAGGTACGGACGCGTACTGTAACACCAACTCTGATGCTTATTGTATGCTTATATATGATAGATACTTTCATAAAGACATGGAAGAGACTCTGTCTCGGGTCATGCACCGTGACTAAGTTTATGGGGCTTAGATCACTACTTATACATTCAGCTTTACACACGGGTTATGGTTTTGATAATGCCGTTGAGTTTTCCTAGTGCTGAGGACACGACCGTACATCGTGGCACTGGTGAATAGTGCGGACTAGAGATAACGGACATATGCAGGTGGCATGTACCGTTATCCGGACAAATCTGTTATGAGTTTTTATGTTGATTATTGCTGTAATGTCATGAATATCTCGTCATACATAACCGTTACATAAGCATGAGGTTAACCGTTACCGAGGTTCAATGGTAATTGAACCTCGGCCTTCACTATAGCTTCGGGTCCGGAGGAACCAGACCGAGGACAAGGGTAAACAAAGACACGCGTGAGGACACGGGAGAAGACTGTTATGAATTATTGTATCACCGTATTATTAAATATTCGGATAATTGTACCACTGTAATAGCAACTAGACACACCAGCAGTGAAGGTTTATCAGATACTCATTTTTTTTAAATTATTCCGATGCTCTACTCTGATCAAACTATTTTGAAAACACTTTAGAAAATTGGGATGTTACAGAGCTCGAGCTTAGGTGGAGTGTGGTGTTGCAGCAACTACAGAGATCAGAATAGAATTTTCTGGCGAGTTTCACCATTATTTCCGGCTAGTTCTTGAATTTTCCAGCGATAAATTTCCAGATTCCGACGATCTTGAGTTTTTCCCCTATTGTGGTGGACTGTTTAATGGCTATGTGTAGCTAAACCCTTTGCTTCTTGGTGATGGAGACTGTTAGTTCTCAATATGTTTTGATGATTAACAACAAATCTAAAACATGTTTTGAAGTTTGCAAAGTTGTTTAAAAACATTCGATAGTTGCAAACCGCAATATAGGTTTGCAAACTCGAGTATTGAACAGTCAATACCGCAGTTTGATTGCTAAACTCGAGTATTGAACTTCCAGAGAGCTAAAGCTTTTCAAGTTAAATCAATACCGCAGTTTGCATAGCCAAACTCGAGTATTGAATAGTCAATACTGCAGTTTGCATGGTCAAACTCGAGTATTGAACTTCCAGAGAGCTAAAGCTTTCCAAGTCAAATCAATATCGCAGTTTGCATGGCCAAACTCGAGTATTGAATAGTCAATACTGCAGTTTGCATAGTCAAACTCGAGTATTGAACTTCCGAGAGCTAAAGGATTTTTCAAGCTAAGTCAATATCTGCAGTTTGCGTAGCCAAACTCGAGTATTGGACTTACAGAGAGCAAAAGGATTTTTCAAGTTAAGTCAATACTGCAGTTTGTGTAGCCAAACTCGAGTATTGGACTTACGGAGAGCAAAAGGATTTCTTAAGTTAAAACAATCTGCGGTTGCATAGGCAAACTCGAGTATAGGTTTTGTCTTTCAAATACAAGACACGATGGTTTGCCTTCGAAAGGTGCAAACTCGAGTATCCAATTGATATCTTGCAGTTTGGACACTTGTGAACAGTGCCATACTCGAGTTTACATGAACATACTGCAGTTTACAACGCTAAAAATTGATTTTGAATTATACGAATTTGCAAATCATTGTTGTTTGATCTCATTGCTTCCATAATTCATTCAATCACATTCCTAGCTATGTTTAACAAGTTTGTTGAGTGAATTCCATTAAGATCGATGAAGATTATTGAAGGTCAAAGCCATAAAGCAAAAAGTGTTCGGTCATTTAATGCACCTCTCGCAAAACAACCTACTTTCAGCTAATCCATCCGAGCACGCCTTACGAACGTTAAAGAATGCCTACTACAACAAGCAAGGTAATCTCCAACGGGCAAATTCTCGAGAGAATCACACCCGATCAAATTAACACCTGGATTAGCGAGAAGTTTAGAGAGAAGATGACCAAATCCTTAAGCTAATCACCTACAACGGTTGGATTCATCAAGCAACGGTCATTTAATGTTCTCTACCTATAAATAGGGTGCATTAACTTCTTCTCAAGCCGATACACCTACGAGAGCGAAAATTCATTGATTGTCATTTATTGTGTTCAAATTTTCATCCGTATTGTATCAATCGATACTTGCACTTCAAAGTGTTCATCTTATCTCGCTTTCGTGAGAGAGTTCTATCTCATGTAAATCATTTATTGATTGAGATAATCACAAGTCGGGGGACTTGGTGGTTGGGTGTATTGATTGCAACTTGTAAGGGGGAGTGAGTTCTAGAGAGAGAACTACTCTTGAGTACGAGTTTGTAATCAGTTTGTGAGTATAGTGGATTGAAAATCCCAAGTGTGACTTGGGGACCGGATGTAGGTCAAGGATAAGACCGAACCAGGATAATTTCTCTTGTGCAAACTTTCCTTCCCTTCCTCCTCTGTTATAATCTGTTTTTACTTAGTCAAAACAGCACTTTCGAAAAGTTTTTAAAATACCCAATTCACCCCCTCTTGGGTATATTGCTCCATTTACATTTGGTATCAGAGCAAGGTCTTCTCAAAAGAGTTTAACATCTCGAGAAGGATCAATATGGAACGTATCTTACCTGATGGAGCTTCTATCAACAGGCCACCCGGTTTCAATGGAGAACATTACTCCTTCGGAAAGCCAAGTTCAAAGTCTTCGTCATGGCAACAGTATGGTCTCTCGGAGAGTATTTGAAAGAGGAAACTATGCACCATCAACCGTTGAAGATGGAGTTAGAGTTCCTAAGCTAGAAGAAGAATATGATGACAATGATAGAAGAAACGTCACCCTCAACAAACAAGGCGGTTCTCGCTTCTCCAAAGTGCACTAAGTCAACAAGAATACTTTCGTATTTGCACCTTATCATCTGCTAAGGCCATGTGGGATGCTCGGAGGTAGCTCATGAAGGAACAGTGGAGTAAAGCAAAACAGAGTCAATACTCTTATGACTGAATATGATCTTCTACGAATGAAGCATGGCGAATCCATTGGTGAGTTCCAGTGAGGTTCACCCATCTCATCAATCAACTTGCTGCCTTGGGAAAAGAATATGACCAACCAGTCAAGTAAGGAAGATCTTGAATATTCTTAACAAGGAATGGGAAGCAAAGGTCACGGCTATTGAAGAGGCTCGAGGAGAGTCAATGACGTCGATAGGCCGCTCTATTTGGCGCTCTCGAGTATGAGGCTAAACTCAAATTCAAGAAGGGACTTGATGAAGTTCATGGCAAGAACAAAGGAATTGCCCTCAAGGCTGCAAGAGAGGTTAAAGATTCAGATGAGGAAAATGGGAATGATGACGAAGATGAAGAAATTGGCATCTTTGGTCTCGAAGATTCAAGAAGTTCTACAAGAAGGACCAAGGCTTTAAGAAGTTTCACAAGGGTAGCTCCAAACTATGAGGCAAAGAAGCCAATCATCTGCTACGAATGTAAAAAGCCCGGCCACATCAAGTCGAATGCCCACAACAACAACAAAGACAAAGAAAAGAAGAAGTTCAGCAAATACAAGAAGAAAGCTTATGTCTCCCGGATTTGGGGTGATAGCTCATCGATGAAGATGATGAGGATGAGGAAGAAAAAGCAAATATATGCCTAGTTGTTGAAGAAGAAGAGCAACGTACTAAACTTGAAGAGGTTTGTCTTAGAGCATCAAGCACTACTACAAAAAACGTCAAAAACGTCCCGAATTAGAGGCAATTAACGTCCTTTTTGCGAAGGACGTCGACTAGGGGTAGTTGAAAAAATAGCCTATAAGGCGTCCTATGTTAAAAATAGGACGCCTTTTTTAGAATCGTCCTATGTTTAAAAAAGGACGCCTTTTTTAGGGCGTCCTACAATAAATATAGGACGCCTTTTTTAGGGCGTCCTATGTTAAAAACAGGACGCCTTTTTTGGTTAAAAAGCGCACTTTGAGCGTCCTTATTTGTAATCAGGACGCCTTATATTATAATTTTTTTTTTAAAAAAATGTCCCCCTTTTTGCATTGATATAAAACTCAAACCCGTGTGCAATAGAACAATGCAAATAAGACCAACAACGTACAAGAACAAAGAAACAACATCAAAAACCAACAACAAAACAAGGCACTTTGGCAACCAAGAAGACCAACAACAAGCAACAAGGCACTTGGCAACCGAGAAAAATGCATATATATATGAGATGCAAAAACCAACAACAAAGAATAAACAAACAATAGCAAGCTAAGTGACCGAACCTTTAAGACCCAATAAGATAGATCAGTTTAGACCAAAACGCACTTGGCAACTAGCAAGACCAACAACAGCAACAAGGCACTTGGCAGCCAACAAGACCAACAACAGCAAGCTAAGTGATAACCAAAACTTTTAAGACTCAATAAGATAGATCAGTTTAGACCAAAAAGCACTTGGCAACCAAAGAAGACCAACAACAAAGCAACAATAGCAAGTGACCAACAACAACAACAACAACAACAAACTATTACTTAAACTGACCAAAAATTCAACTTTCAACTCAGTTTCAATTCCAATACGAACAAAGATCACAAAACAACAAAACTCTAAATGATTGATATGATTTAATTTTCAGGGCTATTTACAAATGAGTTACCAATTCCACGAAAACCAAGACTATTAAAGGCGAACAAGGCAACACATGATGTACATATCTATATGCGTTGAAGAAAATTTGCAGCCAAAGCGTCTCGAATCAGATCAATCGCTTCCTCCGAGCACGGATCCGGACTATCAAAAAGCTATAAATTGGAAAACAACGTATAAGTTAAACCAATGAAGCGAATAAAATAATTAACTCAAGTAGAACAAAAAATATTATCATTTGAGAAACAGAGAGCGATCACGTCACGTTTTGAAAACCCGTAGTACGCCCGCCCGTAACGATGGTATGCATATAAAACATAACGAAGTATCCGCACTCGAGTTCCCCGGTTGTTTTGGGCACTATAAATCAAAAGAAAATTGTTAAAACGGATAAAGGCATATCGAAAGCTACCATTGTGTCAATGAAATAACTTGAATTGAAACTACTTACTTTCGGATAAAACCACTTCGGGTCCCCCGCTTTCCGGTGCTCCAAAGAATCGATCTAGCCGCCTGAATGCACTACATTAAAATGGAAATTAACGAGGCATGAAAACAGATCATATAAATGAAGAATCAATGATTTAGACAAAAATTTACTTACTTGGCAAACATAGATTTGATTTCATCATTCGACTTGCCACCTCTTAAGGGATCAAACCAATAACATGCGTTCTTGGAGGGACAAACAACACACAGGGTCCAATGACCACTACAACAAACACATTATAATATTAATTAAGATAAGAAAGGAATTTATTCTTAAAAATCTTAAATAGACAACTAAATTACGTACCCTTCAAGTATTGGGGCTAGATAACAACGATCATCTTGCTTGGACAATTGTACCACCAACATAAAGCGTCCTTTTGGTTAACACACAAGCAGCCGCGGCCGTGTTTATTGGACTTAAGAATCCATACAAATCCTTTCGGCCTTTACGGGACGCATATGTCGAAAGCGAGACACTATGATCGAAATAAAATGATAAACGTTGTTAAGTATAGCAAACAAAAAAGATCAATGCAATAATCAAAGGGAAAAAACTTACATTATCGCAGCTTCAAGAACGACTAAATCTAAATCCTCCATATGCAAAAATTTGACAAGATCTTTTTGGTCAACTGTAAACTCATAGGTCTTGTCTACGCCGACAATGCCAGGTTGCATCTTGAAGGAGAGATAGCTAATGTCCTTGTACATGGATCGCAGCAGTGCTAAGTGTGGAAATTTGCCCTCATCCACTTCATTCTATGAAAACATAAACAAACATATTATGAGTGAGTTACCAATGAAAAGCAAGTTCTAGTAATGTATTTCCTACCATTGGAGGTGTCGCGCCGCCATCCGAATAAGATGATTCGGCCAAAGGATGAACGATCCTATGGCCCTACCTAAATCGGGAACCTCGTCATCTTGAATCGGGATGTCTTTTTGTCTTCCCCCTCTCGAACACATGTCACGGTCACCTACGTAGGTCTTTTGGAATTTCAATATTATGGTGGATGGTGTGATCCGTGTAAATAAGATCATCGGCAACAATACGCCGGTGTGGGACATCCAAATAGAGAGTGCAAGGTTGTCCTCTCTGTGGCGTGTGAGAAGGTTCACCGAGATCAACATCCGGAGGGTGAAAACTCTCTTTACTGCTGGGGAAGGCCGGGGATTCACGAGTTGTATGTTCCGTATTGTCCCTCGAATCCATCATGGTTTTCACTTCGGATCGTACTTGTTGCATGATTTCATCAAATAGTCCCGCCCGTATTTTGGCTACAAGCTGAGGACTAGGGTTGTTATCGTCATAGAACCGTGAACGCCGTCCAAAATATTTTGCGGCAGAACTCCCTAGGCTCCCCTCGAATGTTGTCGGGTAATCCGGCTTCCCAATCGCCGTTGACAAAATGTCCATCCGTGAACCCGGCGTAAATGAACCTTGGGAACTCGCTCCTCAAGTGCATCCCGTATCATAAGATGTTTCATAAATAACAACTAAACCCTATAATATGAAAAAAACTGAGGCTATTTAAAACGTCTAATTTAACTACTTACAATCTTGGAGGCAACCTCGAACATCTGCATTTATGTATGTGTCGCCCCTCATCCTCGCATGACTTTCCATTTCTTGTGACGAGGAGGAGGTTCGAGGGCTGGACAACGGTGGAAGGATCGGATTCGGAAGCTTCCTTCATTCTCTCTAACCGCTCGCCATCATTCTCCGTTCCGCCTTTACTGTACCCACCACGAGACATACAATGCGGATACTTATTTGCCGCTTGTCTCTCTTTATTGGCTTGACTCATTTCCTATGACACAAAAACAATTAAAACTAAGTTGTGAAATAAAAGAAATGATATGAAATGAAAGAAATTTTAATTTTACAATAAACTCGGATTTTGCCGTGACGCCACAAACTCCCTCCAGTCCTCCGGAGAAATATAAGGATATTTCGACATGGATCCTCGTTCCTCCTTTGCCCTCGAACAAACTTTTTAGTCAGCTTATTCTTGAAGTCTTTCCAACGTATACGGACTTCCCCATCCAATGCTTTTCCATTTCCTTAGTGTTAGGGACGTCGACGTTTGCTTTTGCAAGGTAAAAGGAAAGATAATTAAATTTCAAGTAACAAGCCAAATGATACAAATGCAAATATATTGAAAGTGACGAACCAAAAGTTGTGCCCAAATCAACCGCCGTTTTCTCCGAACGAACTTCCAAGCGAGATCACAATGCGAACTTTGCTTCGAGCCAAATAGCCTACATAGCTAATGAAATTGTCTTCCTCCGGCCAATTGGATTCAACTTGTCATCAAAGTCCACATGCAGCCTCTTTTTTTTTGTCACGACGGGCCACTAGCGCACTCATCTCGTGTGCAACCTCTACCCCTTCTCACAACGGGCTCGCCACCTCTCTCACCTCCCGACTCATCGAGCTAGAGCTAGACATGTTCCTGTTCATCAAGGACAAACCAATGTTAGATAGGTTATTAAATAATAAACAGATTAATAAAATAAACTAAAATGTTAAACCATCTTAAGTTATGACATATTACTATTTCATAACTTAAGATCTTACTTTATATGGTTTCCCAGATTCCTTCACAATGATCTTTTCTTGCAGCATCTTCTTCATCATCTACCAATTCCACATCATGCGTTGTAGGGGGATTTGTTGTGAAAGGGGGTGTATCTTCAAGGTCGAAGGATTCTTCACCATACTTCTGTTTTTTACTTTGAAGTACAATGGACATTTTTTTATTTGCGGGTGGTCTGTAACATAAAACACTTGTTTCGCCCGACTTGCTAGAATGAATGGCTCATCTCTATGACCAACTCGTGAAGATCAACGAGACAACTCCAAATTGTGGATCTATTACAACAAAGCATTATTGCTAACCCACTCACATTTCAATAGAGCAACTTTGAACTTGTTGTAACTCATCTCCCATATTTCAATAACTCCATAATAAGCCATTGATGCTAATACCGGGTTTTTGTCTTTCGTACTCGCAAAGTGCATGGATTCACTTCAACCATCACCCCACTATTTTGCACTGTAACTTCTGTCGTCTTGGCCTTTTGTGTAGAAGGTATACCCGTTTATTTCATAACCTTGCCAAGTGATGACCGAAAAGAAGGCCCCCAGGCCAACCACTCAATTGTATCGACACTCCGGTCTCGTGCGATACCTTCTCCTCAAACCACTTTATGAACGTCCTCTTTTGCTCATGAGCTATTTGCATGTCATTCTTCCTTGGATTCTTATTCTTCAAACTCTTTACGTGATCATCAATGTATGGTTGAACTTCTTCCATATTATTCAAGATGTACAGGTGTGCTTGCAACACCTCTTCACGACCCTTATTCTTCGCTTTGATTCCTCGAGTTCCCTCGGTTATCCCCTTGTCATGCGAGATCGTATCATCGTCCCGATAGATAATCTTTACAAAAGTCCATAGCCTCTTCAACTACATATCTCTCAACTATTGAGGCTTCCGGCGATAAGGATTTTTAGAATACCCTTTTAAGATCTTCATGTATCGCTCGAAAGGGTACATCCACCTTAGGTAAACTGACCGCAGAGCGACCTCCTTACCAAGTGCACTATCGGGTGCACCATTATATCGAAAAATGCGGGAGGAAAATGCATCTCTAGTTGAGACAAAATAATATAACCCTCATTTTCCAATTCATCCAACTTTTCAATGTCAATGACTTTGTTACAGATAGCATTAAAGAAAATACACAATTTTGTTATAGTGTTTCGCACTTCATCTTTCATAATGCCCCTAATAGATACGGGCAATAGTTGTTGCATCGACATGATAATCATGGGACTTCATCCCCACTAACTTTAGATCGTCCATTGAAACACACCTTCTCAAATTTGAAGAATATCCTTGTGGAACCTTAATGTCATATAAACACCCACACAAACTTTTTTCTCGCTTTTGATAGTGTATGGGCTCTTTGGCTCCATATATGCCTTCTTACCATCTTCTTTTACTTGTGGATGTAACCGTTCTCTTATTCCCATATCAACCATGTCTAGTCTCGTACTAATTCCATCCTTAGTCTTTCCTGGTATGTGCAAAAGAGTACTGACAAGACTATCACAAACGTTTTTCTCCACATGCATCACATCAAGACTGTGTCTAACATCAAGACTACGCCAATATGGAAGATCAAAGAAAATTGATCTCTTCTTCCATATATTCTTCTCACCCACAATCTTTTCGCTGCTTACCCAATATGACATTGATATGTTTCACCCGACTATAAACATCCTCTCCTCCTTAATGCCTTTGGAGCCGTTCTATGCTCCGGTAAGCCGTTGAAACGCTTTCTTAACTTACGATATGGGTGGAACCGATCAAGAAACCTCCCGTGACCGAGATAGACCGTTTTTTTTGTGCTTTAGTTGATGGAAGTTTGTGTACGCTTCACATATTGGACATGCTTTATGACCCTTGACACTTTGTACCACGACAAATTTCCATATGCGGTAAAGTCATTTATCGTGGTAAAAATCATTGCACGCATCTTGAAGGACTCCTTCTTATATGCATCAAACACATCTACGCCTTCCTCCCGCAATTTCTTCAAATCCTCAACCAAGGGCGCCAAGTACACATCGATATTGTTCCCCGGGCTGTTTTGGTCCGAAAATCATCATAGAGAGCATCACATACTTGCGTTTCATACATAGCCGGGAGGTAAGTTGTATATTACAAGGAGAACCGGCCATGCACTATGGGTGCTACTAAGAGTCCGATACGGATTGAAGCCATCTGTACAAAGCCCCAAATGAAGATTTCTTGGCTCACTGCCAAATTGAGGGAACATTTCATCTATTTTCTTCCATTGCGAGAGTCGTACCGGGTGCGGAGATATTTTCCATCGGATATTCTCTCATCGAATGCCATCTCAATCGCCGCCGTGGCTTCACTAGTAAAGAGACGCTTAAACCGCGGTATTATTGGAAGATACCACAATGCCTTCACGGTTGCCTTTTTGTTGTCTCATCATCTCCCGAACCACCACCTTTCTTCACTTTGTATCGTGAAGTTTTACACTTCGGACAATTACTAAGGCCTTCATACTCATTTCTGTACAATATGCGTCATTAGGGCAACTATGTATCTTTTTATACTCCATACCCATCGAAGACAAGATTTTCTTGGCCTCATACATACGATTTGGAAGTACATTATCGTCGGCAACATATCACACAACAATTGAAGCGGGGACGTGAAACTACTATCGGTCCACCCACAAGTTGCCTTTAAGTTGATCAAATGTAAGGTCCCAGTCAACCGTGTATACTTAGTACACCCGGGGAACAACGGTGTCTGCGCATCACTCCGCACGCTATCATATTCATGCGGTTGTGCAAAAGATTCGACCTCAACATCATGAATCATTCTCTCCATTCCATCGTCATCTTCCTCAACTTCATTTTTGTCCGACACATTGGTACTTATTACCTCCTCACCATGCCATATCCACGTTGTGTATCGAAGGTTTATTCCATCACAAATTAGGTGATCCCTTATAGTAGGAATATCCCGTCGAACCCCATTTAAGCAATTAACACATGGACAATAATACATCCCTTTTTTGTAGCCACATGCCTTCTAGCAAATTCAATAAACTCTTCCACCCCATTCTCATATTCTTCACTAGTTCTCAAAGCATTCATCCAACTATGCCCCATTTTAATACCACCTACGATATTTCCACCAACACTCAAGTTTATAACAATTTAAAGAACGACATGCTTTTTTGTCAATCTTGAACTAAAATTTCGGCAGCATTTCCCCTTAAAAGTAACACATCCCAAAATTTCAACAACAAACAATTTCAACTTCAATCAAGAAAACTTACTAACTAAGCCAATTCAGATCAATATCAATATTAAATCCAATTGTTTCATCAATACAAAGTATAAAAATATAGCTAAATTGTCCAAGTCATAAACTATTAAATTATGGACTTCTAATCATCTTTATTCATACAACAAAGTTTACCTAGTTCAATGCACATCAACGAAAAAACAACAATAATTAACTATACTTACCTCAACTTTAAATTGATGCTTGAAATTTATTTGCTCTATTCAACCTAAAGACAACAACAATAAAGAGAACATTAGAATTATTCAAACTAACATATGTGAGAGGGAATAATTGTATGACAAAAGGAACATGATTACAAATACCTACCCTATGACCCCTCAAGCTACCTCTTGTGGGTTGCTATCGTGGCAAAGTCACAATAGTCAAAAGGGTTATTAGCTTCCTGTAGTCAAAAAATAAGTAATCACTAAGAACTTAAAACTGCAAATTTGCAGATAGTAAACTTCTATGATATATCCCAACAACCATAAAGTTTCACAGGAAATGAAAAATGAAGAAGGAAAATTGATGTAGAATGACATCAAGAGGTAGTAGCTAGGGAGAACTGTTAAAAGGCAAATCACAGTGTAGGAAAAACTATACACACACTCTTGGCACTAGCATATAGTTAGACCCAAATTTCATGCCTCGAATCCCACGTATACTTTCTCATTCATTGATAATTAATATTAGCCAGCTTTGGATCAAATTCTGGAGATTTAAATTATGCTCACACTAAATAAGGCAGCCAAAACTAGTTGTTTATGTTTCAAGGACGTGCACGGGCGATTGCACTGCAAGTGATACTATACTAGCTTCGATTTTAAATATAAGAAATAATTTATAATGTAATTTATATTATAAACTATATCCTATAATTAAAACCGGAGAAGTATATGTTTATTCGTGCCTCTATCTTCAATGTAAAAGTTCTAAAA
Source organism: Acacia acuminata (assembly GCA_019022655.1). NCBI lineage: Eukaryota > Viridiplantae > Streptophyta > Magnoliopsida > Fabales > Fabaceae > Acacia > Acacia acuminata. Next base: position 2,160,322 of record JAFJYI010000100.1, on the reverse strand, counting down.
GGAGTTTATTTTGATAATTAATCTATAAGGAACTCACTGTCTCTTAAATTTATCTAAGTTTCATGTTGTAGGTTACATAAGTTTAAGTGTAGAGCTCTAAGAGACACCTCTTGACAGATCATGGACATACACAAATAATATTGCAATTTAAATAACACCTATAAATTACTTGCTCCCAACAAATATTGGTAATTGAATTTGTTCACAAAATTGTACAAGGGACTAATCCCCTGGTTAGACCCAAATCCTATGAGCTGATTGATATGTGAAGCATAGAAATATTAGAGTTAGTTAATTAGTTAGGGAGTTAGAAAGTTAGAGAGGTAGTTTGTTAGTAGTTAGTCGGTTAGGATTATAGGAAGGTATCTGTTATAGTTGTTAGTTGTTAGAGGTTGCTGTTAGTAGTTGGTTAGCATATTCAATGGGATATTGAGGATCTTCAGCACCTAAAGTTTACAATGTAGAACAATATTTTTATTCCAACTAGAATTATGAGGTTTCTCACTAAAATTTGTAAATGTTCATATATAACCCTTGCAAAAAACTTGGAGTGGAAATACAAATCCACAAAGAGGACAGAGGCATTATCACGGTAAAATTCTGATTTCAAATTTGCATGGTCAAAACGTGTGTGTTAGGATGAAGAAGGGGGCCACAACCAGAACAAAAATCCAAAAAAACTAACCAAGAAATCAAACTCCCCACCATAACTCAAGACGACCTATCTATCAAGCCGATCGGTGGGTTAGGCAAGAAATTCAATCACGGGCACTTAAGATAATGAGCATGACAAAATTGTTAGTTGCTTACTTACATTTCTTCTGCCTTGTTAAATATCTCACCGTGAAATTTTAGGATTTGCTTCCAGCTTCCTCTCGCAAACCCGTATAAAGAAATAAAAAGAATGTGAACATATAATCATGGTGTTTGAAACTTTGAACAGTTAATTCATATTCACCACGCCAAGAAGAAAATATCTTATAAGCCCAGCACACTTTAAGTAGTTAAATAGTGGCCTGACAATGTTAAATTCTAAGTTTTAATAACACAATGTCTGCAACTTCTTGACCAAAGAAAATAAAAATAACTCCTATTTCCTACTAGGAATACAACCAAAACAAAAAAAGTTTCCAAGAGCAATTAAACACACAACGAAATTAAATCCGAGCTTCACGGTCCGAAGGCAAAGAAGGGAATTTCAATCCCTAGCTAGGTCAAAAACGAGGAAGAAGGAGAATGAGACGAAAGGCATGGGCAATTTCTTAAAAAAAATTAAAATTAAAATACCTTACTCCGCCTCTTTGCGACGGCAACGAGCAATGAAGAAGGTTGACGGAGCTCTCGCGCGCGACGACAACGAGAATACGAGGCACGCAAAGTCGACGGAGCTCTCGCGCACAATGAGAGGGAAAAATGAAAGGGCTTTTGGTAGGGAAGGAGCCGAGTGAGAGAGCGGGTGAGTGAGGGTGAGCGATTTTGGGTTTGCTTTTCGAAAGTGAGTGAGCGGCGGGGCGATGATATGTGTGTGTGAGTAAGCACATAAGTGAATAATAGGGTTAAGTGGGTTTTTAAGGCGTCCGATCAAGTACCGGGACGTCAAAAAATCAATTAAGGCGCCCTAATTGATAAACGGGACGCCTTAAAAGCCAAATAATTACCAAAAAAAAAAAAAAATTTGTCGCCAATTAAGGCGACCGAAAATAGAGTAGGGCGCCTTAAAATTAATTAAGGCGCCTAATTGATAAAAGGGACGCCTTAAAAGCCAAATAATTACCAAAAAAAAAAATTTGTCACCAATTAAGGCGACACGAAAATAGAGTAGGGCGCCTTAAAAGTAATTAAGGTGCCCTAATTGATAAACGGGACGCCTTCAAACCAAATAAATACCCAAAAAAAAAAAAAAAAAAAAAAATTTATCGCCAATTAAGGCGACACGTAAATAGAGAAGGGCGCCTTAAAATTAATTAAGGCGCCCTAATTGATAAACAGGACGCCTTCAAACCAAATAAATACCAAAAAAAAAAAAAAAAAAAAATGTCGCCAATTAAGGCGACACCGTAAATAGAGAAGGGCGCCGTAAAATTAATTAAGGCGCCTAATTGATAAACGGGACGCCTTCAAACCAAATAAATACCAAAAAAAAAAATTTGTCGCCAATTAAGGCGACTGAAAATAGAGTAGGGCGCCTTAAAATTAATTAAGGCGCCTAACATGAACACAGACGCCCCAATAAATTTTAAGTCGTCACGATATATTATCGGGGACGCTTTAAAGCCCAAAAATTAAAATTTTGACCTAATTAAGAAGACCTACATATACATCAGGACGCTTTAAAATTACGCGCCAAAAAAATTCAGAAATGGCGCTAATAATTAAGACCAATTTGGCGGAAAATATTTTAAAATTAGGCGTCTGATATTTTTTAGGACGCTTTAATTTATTTTAGACGTTACGAAAGTTATTTCGGGACGTCAAATTTGAGAATATCAAGATTTATTTACAAGAATGCCACTACTTTCATTTTTAACTTCCTTTTTAAAATTTAGAACGTCTCTTAAGGAAGTAGTTATCATTTTTTGTAGTAGTGAAGACCCAACAAGTGGTACATTGATAGTGGGTGCTCGGGACACATGATTTGGAGATGAATCCAAATTCCTTTCAATCAAACCAAAGGATGGTGGTAGAGTCACATTTGGAGGAGACCAATCGGGAAAAAATTCTTTGGGATTGGTGAGATAGGAAACAATGAAGGTCCTCTCATCAAAGATGTCTACCTAGTAGAAGGATTGTGTCACAACCTCCTAAGTGTGAGCCAAAGCACCGACAAAGGGTAACCTAGTTATCTTTGATTCAAATGAATGCTTGATTGTTAGAAAGGATTTAGTCTCCATTGATGATTTGAAAACTAAAGCCTTATTTAGAGCACCTAGAGATGGAAATTGTTATACTCTTAACCTCTCTAGCAATGCTTCAGTTTCTGAAAATTGTTTTGTTAGTAACTTGAATGAGAGTTGGCTATGGCATAAACGATTAGCTCATGTTAATATGTTTCAACTTGACAAGTTACTTTGAAAAAGGATTTGGTCATTGGTATTCCTAAATTGAATTTCAAAAATGATATAGTCTGTGATGCTTGTCAAAAAGGAAAACAAACCAAATCTTCTTTTAAAGCAAAAAATGAGATCTCAACTAGTAGACCTCTTCAATTACTTCATATGGATCTAGTTGGACCAGCTAGAGTAAAAAGTCTTGGTGGAAACCTTTACACTTTGGTCATAGTTGATGATTACTCTAGATTTACTTGGACAATATTTTTATCATCTAAAGATGAAACGTTTGATCAATTTGTTACCTTTGCCAAAAAGGTCCAAAACGAGAAAGGTTTCGCAATTTCGGAGTATAAGGACTGATCATGGTCGCGAATTTGAAAACAACGCCTTCGGGAGTTACGTGACAATGTGGGGATTGACCACAATTTCTCAGCTCAAGGACTCCACAACAAAACGGTGTTGTTGAAAGGAAGAATAGAGTCCTCACCGAGATGGCAAGGGCAATGTTAAATGAGAACAACACTTCTCAAGTGTTTTGGGCTGACGCGATGAGTACGGCTTGCTATATCTCCAACCGAGCCTGTTTGAGGAAGAAGTTGAACAAGACCCCATATGAACTCTACAAGGGAAGGAAGCCAACTCAGCCACCTACATGTCTTTGGATGCAAGTGCTATGTGCACAATAATGGTAAAGAGAATCTTGGTAAATTCGATTCCAAAGCTGATATAGGTATCTTCTTTGGTTATTCAAATAGGAGTAGAGCTTATAGAGTCTTTAATACTCGCTCGTATTGTTGAAGAGTCAATACATGTTGTTTTCGTGAATCCAAATCGAAAGAGCCTTGGACAATGAAGAAGAAAATGTTTTCAAAAATCAATTCTTTTTCGAAAACTACTCCTCGCTTCTATTGAAAATCCTGAAAATGTTTTTGAGGCTGATCCCCAAAACAATATTGAAAATCCGATCGAGACTCAACCTAGAGGTTGGAAATTTATTAGAAATCATCCTTTAAACCAAGTTATAGGTGATATTAATCGGGTGTAAGAACCGAGAAATAGTACTTTGAATGAAGTAACCTTCTCTCGCATTTATATCTCATATAGAACCCTCTAAGATTGATGAAGCCCTTTCGGATAATGATTGGGTGATAGCAATGCAAGAGGAGTTACATCAATTTGATAGAAATCAAGTTTGAGATTTGGTACCTAGGCCCAAAGACCATCCGGTCATTGGCACCAAATGGGTATTCAAGAAAAAACGTGATGAGTCTGCAATCATTGTCCGCAACAAGGCAAGATTGGTTGCCAAAGGCTATAATCAAGAAGAAGGAATTGATTATGAAGAAACTTATGCTCCGGTGGCAAGATTGGAAGCCATAAGAGTACTTCTAGCCTTTGCATGTGTAAAAGGTTTTAAACTATATCAAATGGATGTGAAAAGTGCTTTTCTGAATGGTTTTATACAAGAGGAAGTTTATGTAGAACAACCTCCCGGTTTTGAAAATGAACATTGTCCAGATCATGTGTATCGTCTCAAGAAGGCTCTATATGGCACGAAACAAGCTCCTAGAGCTTGGTATGAGCGATTAAGCAAATTCCTTCTTGATCAAGGTTTTGTTAGAGGAAAAGCAGATACAACTCTCTTCATAAAGAGTAATAAGCTTAATGAAATTTTAATCGTTCAAATATATGTGGATGATATTATATTTGGTGCTTCTAATGATGCCTTGTGTGAAGAATTTTCAAAGACTATGCGGGGAGAGTTTGAGATGTCCATGATGGGAGAGCTCAACTACTTTCTTGGATTGCAAATCAAGCAAAGAAAAGATGGAATATTTATTTCCCAAATCAAATATCTGAATGATTTGCTGAAGAAATTTGGGATGGACCAATGCAATGGAGCTGACACTCCTATGAGCTCAACTGCTTCATTGGATGCTGATGAGAAGGGCAAAGATTTCAACATCACAAAGTATAGAGGAATGATTGGATCACTACTCTATCTCACGAGTCGCCGGACATCCAATTCGTGTTGGGATGTGTGCAAGGTTCCAATCCGCTCCAAAAGAGTCCCATGCTGAACATGTGAAGAGAATATTCAGATATCTCTCGACACGAAGACTCTTGGACTATGGTTTCCCAAAGGTCAACCGGAACACTTGGTGGCATACTCGGATTCGGATCATGCCGGCTACAAGACAGATAGAAAGAGCACAAGTGGCCAATGCGAATTCTTTGGCAACTCACTTGTCTCTTGGTTCGGCAAGAAGCAAACATCGTGGCCGTGTCCTCTACCGAAGCTGAATATGTGGCTGCTTCAAGTTGTTGTGCTCAAGTGCTATGGTTGAAGCAACAACTTGCTGACTTGGGAGTTCACTTGAAGGAAATCCCAATTTTGTGTGACAACACAAGCACAATAAGCTTGGCCAAGAATCCAGTGCAACATACAAGAACCAAGCATATTGATGTGAGGCATCACTTCATTCGGGATCATGTCCAGAAAAGAGACGTCAAAGTAATGTTCATCCCAACTCATCTTCAACTTGCTGACATTTTCACAAAGCCTCTAGCCAAAGAACCTTTCAACTTCATAAGGAGAGAATTGGGAATGGTAAATCCCAATGAATTGTAAGCATTTCTCATCCAATTTAATGTTAGTTATGCTTTTGATGATTAATCTTTACTAACTTGGGCATCGGAGTGTTTAGTCATGCTTTTGCGGGGGTATTTTGATGGTTCAAGAAATTGTAAACTCGAGTATGGGATACTATCTTGCGGTTTAGGACCGACGAGGCCAAACCTGAAATCTTGCAATAGGCAAACTACAGTTTGTAAGTGAAAGTATGCTAAACTCGAGTAAGGAAAAGCTAAACTCGAGTATGGTCATCGTGGGTTCAAAAATTCACGCTACATTTTTGAAGTCCAGGTTAGTATACTTCCACCTTTACCAGTTGCAAGTGAAAGTATGCTAAACTCGAGTAAGGAAAAGCTAAACTCGAGTATGGTCATCGTGGATTTAAAACTTCACTATGTTAAATCAAAGATGTCCTTAACTTCCACCTTTACTCGAGTTTGTAAGTGAAAGTTTGATAAACTCGAGTAAGCAAGAGCTTGACTCGAGTATAGGGTCTGTCTATATATATGCGAATAGTCGTGTTCTTCCAAACTCGCGTCCTTACTCCAGTAAACCCTAGAGTTACAACTTTCTCTCTTCTTCTCTCCTTGAAATTGTCACAATCCCTTCTTAAATTCCCATAAATCCTCATCAAACCACCCTCAATCTCTTCCCAATCTCTCTCTCGACGGAACCCTAATCTCGAATGTCAAAGGATCAATCTCGGTCCGATCAACCTGTCTCTTCTCAAATTCCCGAGCACCAAGGATGAAGTCGATTCCCAAGAAGTTACAATGGGATTGATACAAGGATCCACAGGTTGGTATTACGATGCGGAGACAAGCCTCCTTCGAACCCCAAGAAGAGGGATTCATCATCAAAGGACCCGGTATCTTCATCGGCCACCAAGAAGCGAGAAGACGGCCGAGCAAAGCAAGGCAAAGGGCAAGAGGACCGTTGTTCACGGGAAAACAAGGACCAAGAGACCCACCCCTGCTTTTGGCTCTCTCTCCACCGTAGGGTTCTTGGCTCCTTGACGGTTCTCGAGACGAAGAAAATGAGCACGAAGGAGTCTCACCATTCATCGATAATGCGGTGGAGGAGATTAAACTTCACAAGACTGCGCCTACGGGATTCAAAGTCACCCCGGTTCCACTTCCTCCAGGTCTCAATGCCAAGTTCAAGGACCGTGATTCGACTCGTGGCTTCTGCGCGGTTGTCTCAGTTGACCTGGAGCAGATTCATCGAGAGTGCAATGTGGATCTCTCACCTTGGTTCGGGCCCTATCAGTCATTCGTCTCCATCGAGGCCGCTTACTACCCGGAGTTGGTCAAGATGTTCTACTTCAACATGGCGACCAATCACATCTTGGACTCAGAAGGCAGTGCGATTGAGGAGAGGATCACCACATGTGTCAGGGGGGTCCAATTCAATTTGTCTGCCGCCATAATCAACAAGATTCTCAGAGTTACTCATCCTCCAGCGGCGTCCACACCACAATACACCAATGTTGAGGTGTATAGGACTTTAATGCTTACTCAGGACGTACCGGAAGATCAGTGTGCTCATCTGTCTATCAAGCCCGCAGACATGCCATCCCTGCACCGAGTAATTTGGTATATCTACACTCGGAATTTTGTGTAGAAAGGAGGGAGCTATACTCACTTTGCACGGAAGGATTCTGATTCTTCACATTCATCAACAAGCATCCCCTCAACATTGGGCGTGGCTCTTCAAAGAAATCGGCGCATTCAAGTTTTCATCCCGAAAGGGATCATATATGCCATTTGCCTCACCGGCATCCCTTATTATGTTCTATCACAAAATATGGTATGTGGGACCACACGACGAGATGAAGTTCATCCCATCCTTCGGCAAGACTCAATTGAACTTTATGAAGATTTCATTCGGCCGGAAGGATCGGGCCGATCGAGGGCTCCTCCGAGGTCACAAGCCCGTGCATCACGATCCATATGCGCACGAGGCTCGATCGCATCCTCCTCCATCATTGGAACTCGAAGAACGATTGAGAGAGATGATCGATGCTTTGCCCTCATCCCATAGACGATCATGAAGGCTGAGTTGGACATCTTTGCGCGCGAGTTCAAGATGGATCTCATGGATGTGAAGGCCGACTTGGGCAAGCCGAAGGATGCCACTTACCGAAAGCGAGCGAGATTTTTGATCGGGGCATTGATCTAGACTCCGGCTATCCATGACATACGAGCTTGCATCGAAGCCGAGATAAGATTGATCGTCTGATTGACCATTTTGGAGTTGGTGCTTCTTCATCATCCACGTTTGGGTTCACTACCGGTCCATCCTCGTCTTCTCCTGTTCCAGAGACCCAGCCACCAGAGACTCACATTTCACCACCCTCCTCACGTACCTTCTCCTTTCCCAGTCCACCTCACACCACTTCCACTCCTACCCCCGTAATTCCATCTTCTCCTATCACTCCCACCCCGCGGAGGTTCTACCTAACACATTTCCATCTCCATCTACCCCATCTACCGAGAAATTCCCCACACTTGTTGGTTCTCGAAGAGATTTTGATGATTGCCAACAATTGTAAACGAAGAATGAGGATTTGCTCTTAAATCGGATGTTGGAAAACCCAAACTCGAGTGAGAGCAAACCTCGAGGTTTCAGTTTGCATGGTCAAACTCGAGGAAAACCTCGAGGTTTGGTCTTATGAGGAAGTGTCAAGGTTGTGCATTCTAACTTAAGAAAACTTGGTTTCACAAATATATGTGAAACCTCGAGGTTTATTGAGAAACCTCGAGGTTTTGATCTTCCTTAAGAAAACTTGGTTTCACAGAAAACCCTCGGTTTTGATCACACCAAGTTGTGAAACCTCGAGGTTTACTTCCAAACCTCGAGGTTATGCCTTGGCGCCAAACTAAGGATTTTAAAATCATATGTGAAACCTCGAGTATTATCGAAACCTCCATGTTTTACGGCTTCCGAAGAGCTAATGTTTTTCGGCGAGTTGAAAACCTCGAGGTTTCCATAGAAACCTCCGGGTTTGTGTTTTGGATCAAAACAAACAACCTTGTCATTTGATCAAAACCTCGAGTATTTCCTAAAACCTCGAGTATTGTGGCAACCCGAGAGCAAATGAACTGCACTCATCTTAAAACCTCGAGGTTCCTTGAGAAACCTCCGGGTTTGGTTTCATAGCATCTTTCTTTGGGTTTCACACATAACGTGAAACCTCGAGGTTCCTAGATAAACCTCGAGGTTTGAGGTAAACCCAAGGAACCTTCGTGATTGGAACATTATAAACCTCCACGTTTAATGATAAACCTCCGGTTTGTGGTTTTTGATGTAAAAACGTGTTCAAGCTTAAATGAGCAAACCTCGAGGTTTGTGAACAAACCTCCGTGTTTACGGACGTTGTTTGAAATTCAAACTTAATGATTTTGCTATACCTTCGTGTTTGATCTCAATGCTTTCCATGATTATCCCTTATTGGTACTAGATATATTTAATCATCTTTTTAGTAAGTTTCGAGACGGATCAAGGAAGTTTCACGAAGGTTTAAAGCAAAAGCAAAAGTGATGTCGAACATTAAATGCTCAACCCGAAACTTGCATCCTTTTGGTTAATCCATCTGTACACGGTTGCGAGCATTAAAGAATGACTTCTACATTAAGCAACATCCTCTCCAACGGATTAATTTGCAGAGTCAACTCGACCATCAAACCAATGGACTAAGTGAGTTTCGAAAGAGAAGACCTAAGTAAGCTCACAACTTCTATGGATCATCTCCAACGATCGATTATCAATGCAATGTCTATTAATGCTTTGTCTAGCTATAAATAGAGCTGCATTCAATTCTTCTCAACAACCACAACAACCGAAAACGCACAAGCATTCAAGTTTCTTAACTACCTTTCGGTTTTCACTTGTATTCGTCTTTTGACATTATAAGCTTCGTGTTTATTATCATCTACTCTTAGAGAGAGTTTTTATCTGTAAATCATTTATTGAGAAGAATCACAAGTCAAGGGGACTTGGTGATTTGGGAGTTCATTGATTACAACTTGTAAGGGGGAGTGAGTTCTAGAGAGAGAACTACTCTTTGAGTACATAGTGTGTAATCTTTGTGATAGTGAAAAACCCGGAGAGTCCGGGACTGGATGTAGGTCAAGTTGTTAAGACCGAACCAGTATAAATTCTCTGTGTTCAGCTATTCTTCTTTCTACTCTGTTCATCTCTGTTTTTGTTATCTAAAAATAGAGCAGATTTCCAAAGTTTTTAAAATACCCAATTCACCCCCCTCTTGGGTATATAGCTCCACTTTCATTTGGTATCAGAGCAAGGTCTTCTCTAAAGAGATTAACATCTCGAGAAGGATCCAATGGAAGGCATTTTACCTGATGGAGCTTCTATCAACAGACCACCCGGTTTCAATGGAGAGCACTACTCATTCTGGAAAGCAAAGTTCAAAGTCTTTGTGAATGCTACAGAGTATGGGCTGTGGAGAGTATTTGAAAGAGGAAATTATGAGCCGTCAACCGTTGAAGATGGAGTTAGAGTTCCTAAGCTAGAAGAAGAATATGATGAGAATGACGGAAGAAATGTCACACTCAACAGCAAGGCTGTCCTGCTTCTTCAAAGTGCTCTTAGTCAACAAGAATACTTTCGTATTTGCAATCTACCTTCTGCAAAACATATGTGGGATGCTCTGGAGATAGCTCATGAAGGAACAGCTGGAGTAAAGCAAAACAGAGTCAATACTCTTATGATGAATATGATCTTCTACGAATGAAGCATGGCGAATCCATTGGTGAGTTCCAAATGAGGTTCACCCATCTCATCAATCAACTTGCTGCCTTGGGAAAAGAATATGACCAACCGGTCCAAGTAAGGAAGATCTTGAATATTCTTAACAAGGAATGGGAAGCAAAGGTCACGGCTATTGAAGAGGCTCGAGGAGAGTCAATGACGTCGATGTAGCTGCTCTATTCGGCGGTCTCTCGAGTATGAGGCTAAACTCAAATTCAAGAAGGGACTTGATGAAGTTCATGGCAAGAACAAAGGAATTGCCCTCAAGGCTGCAAGAGAAGTTAAAGATTCAGATGAGGAAAATGAGAATGAAGACGAAGATGAAGAAATTGGCATGCTTTGTCCGAAGATTCAAGAAGTTCTACAAGAAGGACCAAGGCTTTAAGAAGTTTCACAAGGGTAGCTCCGAGTTATGAGGCAAAGAAGCCAATCATCTGCTACGAATGTCAAAAGCCTGGCCACATCAAGTCGAATGCCCTCGGTGAACAACAAAGACAAAGAAAAGAAGAAGTTCAAAATACAAGAAGAAAGCTTATGTCTCCGGCATCGGGGTGATAGTTCATCGATGAAGATGATGAGGATGAGGAAGAGAAAGCCAATATATGCCTAGTTCTTTGAAGAAGAAGAGCAACGCGCTAAACTTGAAGAGGTATATGATTGCAAACCTCCTTATGATGATCTATTTGATGAGTATATGACTGCAATTTGAATTTGAAAAACTTGCTGAAAAATATTTCAAATTGAAAAACAGAAATATCACTCTTGAATTACAAATTGAAAAACTCTCTTCTTTAGAAAATCCTGCTTGTGAAGAGTGTCCTGATTTGAAGAAAAAGAATTTACATCTTACAAAGGCACTCGAAAAATTCACTAAAGGAAGTGAAATGCTTGATGTGATTTTGAAACAACAACGATTTATAAATGATAGATCGGGCATTGGCTACGAATCGGATTTTGATAAAAAGAAAGGCAAGAAGAAGAGTGGTCAAAAAACGTACATGAACTATTTCACAAAATCAGTTCATTCTTCAAATCCCTTTGCACATTGTAACTATTGCAATAAGAAGGGTCATTCTACTTCATCTTGCTTTCATAGAAATGAAAGAAAAATTAAGCCTGTGGGAAATTATCAATGGGTACCGAAAGGAACTTATGTTCCTAAGGTCAAAACTAACTCCAAAGGACCCAAGAAAAGATGGGTACCTAAGGCTTGATCCTTTGTGAATTGCGGGTTTGTCTTAGAGCATCAAGACCCAACAAGTGGTACATTGATAGTGGGTGCTCAAGACACATGACTGGAGATGAATCCAAATTCCTTTCAATCAAACCAAAGGATGGTGGTAGAGTCACATTTGGAGGAGACCAATCAAAAAATTGCTGGGATTGGTGAGATAGGAAACAATGAAGGTCCTCTCATCAAAGATGTCTACCTAGTAGAAGGATTGTGTCACAACCTCCTAAGTGTGAGCCAAAGCACCGACAAGGGTAACCTAGTTATCTTTGATTCAAATGAATGCTTGATTGTTAGAAAGGATTTAGTCTCCATTGATGATTTGAAAATTAAAGCCTTATTTAGAGCACCTAGAGATGGAAATTGTTATACTCTTAACTTCTCTAGCAATGCTTCGATTTCTGAAAATTGTTTTGTTAGTAACTTGAATGAGAGTTGGCTATGGCATAAATGATTAGCTCATGTTAATATGTTTCAACTTGACAAGTTGCTTTGAAAAAAGGATTTGGTCATTGGTATTCCTAAATTGAATTTCAAAAATGATATAGTCTGTGATGCTTGTCAAAAAGGAAAACAAACCAAATCTTCTTTTAAAGCAAAAAATGAGATCTCAACTAGTAGACCTCTTCAATTACTTCATATGGATCTAGTTGGACCAACTAGAGTAAAAAGTCTTGGTGGAAATCTTTACACCTTGGTCATAGTTGATGATTACTCTAGATTTACTTGGACAATATTTTTATCATCTAAAGATGAAACGTTTGATCAGTTTGTTGTCTTTGCCAAAAAGGTCCAGAACGAGAAAGGTTTCACAATTTCAGGTATAAGGACTGATCATGGTGGCGAATTTTAGAACAACGCCTTCGCGAGTTACGTGACGATGTGGGGATTGATCACAATTTCTCGGCTCCAAGGACTCCTCAACAAAACGGTGTTGTTGAGAGGAAGAATAGAGTCCTCACTGAGATGGCAAGGGCAATGTTAAATGAGAACAACACTTCTCAAGTGTTTTGGGCTGACGCGATGAGTACGGCTTGCTACATCTCCAACCGAGCCTATTTGAGGAAGAAGCTAAACAAGACCCCATATGAACTCTACAAGGGAAGGAAGCCAAATCTCACCACCTACACGTCTTTGGATGCAAGTGCTATGTGCACAATAATGGTAAAGAGAATCTTGGTAAATTCGATTCCAAAGCTGATATAGGTATCTTCCTTGGTTATTCAAATAGGAGTAGAGCTTATAGAGTCTTCAATACTCGCACTCGTATTGTTGAAGAGTCAATACATGTTGTTTTCTGTGAATCCAAATCTGATAAAGCCTTGGATAATGAAGAAGAAAATGTTTTCAAAAATCAATTCTTTTTGAAAACTACTCCTGCTTCTATTGAAAATCCTGAAAATGTTTTTGAGGCTGATCCCCAAAACAATATTGAAAATCCCGATCGAGACTCAACCTAGAGCTTGGAAATTTATTAGAAATCATCCTTTAGACCAAGTTATAGGTGATATCAATCGGGTGTAAGAACCAAAATAGTACTTTGAATGAAGTAACCTTCTCTCGCATTTATATCTCATATAGAACCCTCTAAGATTGATGAAGCCCTTTCCGATAATGATTGGGTGATAGCAATGCAAGAGGAGTTACATCAATTTGATAGAAATCAAGTTTGGGATTTGGTACCTAGGCCCAAAGACCATCCGGTCATTGGCACCAAATGGGTATTCAAGAACAAACGTGATGAGTTTGCAATCATTGTCCGCAACAAGGCAAGATTGGTTGCCAAAGGCTATAATCAAGAAGAAGGAATTGATTATGAAGAAACTTATGCTCCAAAGGGCAAGATTGGAAGCCATAAGAGTACTTCTAGCCTTTGCATGTGTAAAAGGTTTTAAACTATATCAAATGGATGTGAAAAGTGCTTTTCTGAATGGTTTTATACAAGAGGAAGTTTATGTAGAACAACCTCCCGGTTTTGAAAACGTCCATCATCCAGATCATGTATATCGTCTCAAGAAGGCCCTATATGGTCTTAAACAAGCTCCTAGAGCTTGGTATGAGCGATTAAGCAAATTCCTTCTTGATCAAGGTTTTATTAGAGGAAAAGCGAGACACAACTCTCTTCATAAAGAATAACAAGCTTAATGAAATCTTAATTGTGCAAATATATGTTGATGATATTATATTTGGTGCTTCTAATGATACATTGTGTGAAGAGTTTGCTAAGAATATGCAGGGAGAATTTGAGATGTCTATGATGGGAGAGCTCAATTACTTTCTTGGTCTGCAAATTAAGCAAAAGAAGGATGGGATCTTCATATCTCAAACCAAATATCTCAATGATCTGCTGAAGAAGTTTGGGATGAATCATTGCAATGGAGCTGATACTCCTATGAGCTCAACTGCTTCATTAGATGCTGATGAAGAAGGAACAGACTTCAACATCACAAAATATAGAGGAATGATTGGATCATTGCTCTATCTGACAGCCAGTCGTCCTGACATCCAATTCAGTGTAGGGATGTGTGCAAGGTTCCAATCCGCTCCCAAGGAGTCCCATGCTGAGCATGTGAAGAGAATCTTCAGATACCTTGCTGACACAAAGACACTGGGATTGTGGTTTCCCAAAGGACAACCTGAACATTTGATAGCATATTCAGATTCTGACCATGCTGGATACAAGACCGATAGAAAAAGCACAAGTGGCCAATGTGAGTTTCTTGGAGGTTCACTTGTGTCTTGGTTCAGCAAGAAGCAGACGAGTGTGGTTGTATCATCAACTGAAGCTGAGTATGTGGCGGCATCAAGTTGTTGTGCTCAAGTCTTATGGCTCAAACAAAGAATCGTCGATCTAGGAATCAACTTGAAGGAAATCCCTATCTTATGTGACAACACAAGCACAATAAGCTTAGCCAAGAATCCAAACAACATACTCGGACTAAGCATATTGATGTGAGGCATCATTTCATAAGGGATCACGTTCAGAAGAAAGATGTCAAAGTCATGTTCATCCCAACTCATCTTCAACTTGCTGATATCTTCACCAAACCTTTGCCCAAGGAGTCATTCAATTTTATTAGAAGAGAATTGGGAATGGTAAATCCCAATGAGTTGTGAGTAATTCTTGCTTAAATTAGTAATACATTGTAATCCTGATGATTAAAAGTCACTAACTTAAGCATCGGAGTGTCTAGATATGTTTTATGCAGGATACTGTGGTTTTGCTGTCGAGGAGCAAAACCTCGAGGTTTAGAAGCAAACCTCGAGGTTTGATGGAACATGTTCACTCATGGTTTTGCTGTCAAAGAGCAAAACCTCGAGGTTTGGCAAAAAACCTCGAGGTTTCGTGATACATGACCAAAGTCAGAAAGCTTCATAGAATAGAAACCTCGAGTATGCGAGGAAACCTCGAGTATTTGATGAGACGAAAAGCTTATCATTCGGAGGACAGAAAAACCTCGAGGTTTTTGAACAAACCTCGAGGTTTTCGTGCTTGATGGGTCACGGGTTCACGAACACCTCGACGTCCGGGTTAGTACCATCTCATCAAAACCTCGAGGTTTGGCATGAAACCTCGAGGTTTGCTATTGCCTATATATATGCATCACTTGTTCATGTTCTTCAAACCTCGACCTAAACCTCTAGGTTTTGCTTCCTCTCTCGTCACCCACTCTCGAATCTCTCATTTTTCGATCTAATCCTCTCTTCTAAACCCTCAAATGGCATCGAAATCCAAATCCCAAGCTACTTCCCGTTCGATTCCAATGGAGATAAAACGAAATCATGGTCTCCACCTCCACCTCCTCCTCGAAAAAACCTCATCTCCTCATCCTTCGATCGTCTGTCGGGAAAAGACTCGCTCTACTCGTCTTCGTTATGGCATTGACAAATCGATCAGAGGCGTTCAAGGAGAACTCCCTGATGAAGAGTCTCCATCAAAGAGCAGAAAGGAAACCAAGGGCCCTAGGAAAGAGGTCTCCTTCAAGGAACCTGACAAAGAGCCTACTAAAGGTCCTTCAAAGAAAAGGAAAGAGCCTGAACCCAAAGGCAAAGGGAAGGGGAAAGCTTCTGCGTCTGGCTCAGAACCTACTGGAAAGGATCCATCAAAGGCGGCAGGAATTTCAAAATCCACTGGTCCAACTAAGGCAAGAACCAAGAGGGCCTCATTTGCCAGGTCCCATCAATCATCCAAGGGTCAGTCATCCTCCAATCCTCAACAAGAAGAAGGAGAAGATGTGCCTCCTGTCATGGCCAATGCAATATCAGACATATACAAGCATATTTCTCCACCAAATGGCTTTGTCACTGACCCTGCCACTCTTCCCAAACCTGACAATGAAAAATTCAGGGAAGCATACCTTCATCGCCTCTTTTGTCCCGTGGTAGTTATTGACTTAAACATTTCAGAAAGAGTGTCATTTTGATTTATCGCCTTGGCGAAACCATATGAATCCTTCATTTCCATATCTGCCCCTTTTACCCCAAATTTGGTTCGATTGTTTTATTATAAGATGGAGTATAATAATGAATTGGGTGATTATGGAGAAGTGATTGAGGAAAGGGTCACTACCACCACTTGTTAGGGATGTCTCCTTTACCCCGTCGGCTGCCATTCGAACAAAATTCGAGAATTGACAATCCCCTTTGTTCGACTTTTCTTACAGCAACCAGGAAGTCTTCGAGACACTTAGGCCTGGTGAGCCTTTTCCTCCAGATCAGCAACTCCGGCTCACATTCAAACCAAGCTCCATGTCGGCTGTGAATCATGTCTTATGGTATGTCTACTCAAGAAACTTCATCCTAAGGGCGGCAAATTGGACTCACTTCACTCAGAATGACTACAGACCCTTTCCTGCCTTTGTGAGGAAGGTTCCCTTCAATCTTGGTGACTGGCTTCTCAAAGGGATGACTGAGTTTCGTTTTACCAAGAGGCAATTATCCCATATCCCGTATCCCTCATTGGTATCCATCATCCTCTTCTACTACAAGATTTGGTATGTGGGTACTGCAGACACACTTGAGTATCCACCCTTCTTCGGGAAAACACAGATGAATCTGATGAAGATCAAATTTGAGGGGGAAGGTTATGCTCAATCTCAGGCTCCTTCAAGATCACATCCGCCCTCACAAGCTCAAGAAGCCCAGTCTGCACCTCCACCTCCTCAGCCATCACTATCATCTGAGCTGGCTTCTCAGTTAAGCAAATTGTGGATCTTTGCTCTTGCCTCCATGACTATGCGCATGGAGTTTGAGCTAGGAAAATTACGGGCTGAGATGACTCGTGGACATACTGGTCTCATTGAAATTCAGGATGCCATCAAGGAACACCTTGAAGCGATTCTTGGGCAATCAGTGAGGTTAGGGAAAAGGCTGAAGAAATTGAGCTCAAAATGTCCACTCGGCTCATTTCTCATTCGGTCCTCACCGATAAGGTGGACCGAGATCATGCATCATCTCCACATTGGCTCCTCTTCTACTCCCGGCTCCAATCCCGATCCCAGTCCTTCTGGCCCCTCTCCTAGTTCACCCTCACCATCCTTCACATTCACTTCCCCTCCTATCCCTTCCTTCTCTCACACTCCCTCAACTCCCATATTCCCCTCTCCTGTCTCTGAGGCTACCACTCCCACCACCATAATCCTTCCTTCAACCATCTACCCCTACCACCGAGATATTACCCTCTCCATCCATTGCCACCCCCGATCTTGTCATTCTTAATCCCTCTCCTCCTCCACTCCCTTGGTCAACCCTCCTTTTGAAGATGACAAAGGGGGAGAGACAAGCAAGGAGTAGTAGTAGAGTAGTAGTAGCAGTCTTAGCAATCTTAGTAGCCTTTTGAAGTTTAGGTTCGAGAGTTTTTGAGAATCATGGCATTTTCATTTTGTGCATTTTGTATTTTGAGTTGTATTACAGCATCTTGTATTAATCTTTAACTGAAATACAACTTATATGTTCATGCTTCTGCTCATAACTGATTGTTCTCTTGCACTTACATTATGCACATAACTATGTTCCTGCAACTTCGAATATTTCAAAGTTTTTAATTACAACATGAAAATTTTCTTGAACTTTCAAAGATGTTTGCTTACAAGTGTTGTCATCATCAAAAAGGGGGAGAATGTTGGTTCTCGAAGAGATTTTGATGATTGCCAACAATTGTAAACGAAGAATGAGGATTTGCTCTCAGATGTTGGAAAACCCTGAGTGAGAGCAAACCTCGAGGTTTCTGGGAAAACCTCGAGGTTTGGTCTTATGAGGAAGTGTCAAGGTTGTGCATTCTAACTTAAGAAAACTTGGTTTCACAAATATATGTGAAACCTCGAGGTTTATTGAGAAACCTCGAGGTTTTGATCTTCCGGAGAAAACCCGGTTTCACACCAAGTTGTGAAACCTCGAGGTTTACTTCCAAACCTCGAGGTTATGCCTTGGCGCCAAACTAAGGATTTTAAAATCATATGTGAAACCTCGAGTATTATCAGAAACCTCCAGGTTTCTAGCTTCCAGAGAGCTAATGTTTTTCAGCGAGTTGAAAACCTCGAGGTTTCCATAGAAACCTCCAGGTTTGTGTTTTGGATCAAAACAAACAACCTTGTCATTTGATCAAAACCTCGAGTATTTCCTAAAACCTCGAGTATTGTGACAACCCGAGAGCAAATGAACCTGCACTCATCTTAAAACCTCGAGGTTCCTTGAGAAACCTCCGGGTTTGGTTTCATCGCATCTTTCTTTGGGTTTCACACATAACGTGAAACCTCGAGGTTCCTAGACAAACCTCGAGGTTTGAGCTAAACCCAAGGAACCTTCGTGATTGGAACATTATAAACCTCCACGTTTAATGATAAACCTCCAGGTTTGTGGTTTTTGATGTAAAAACGTGTTCAAGCTTAAATGAGCAAACCTCGAGGTTTGTGAACAAACCTCCGGTTTACGGACGTTGTTTGAAATTCGAACTTAATGATTTTGCTATACCTTCGTGTTTGATCTCAATGCTTTCCATGATTATCCCTTATTGGTACTAGATATATTTAATCATCTTTTTAGTAAGTTTCGAACGGATCAAGGAAGTTTCACGGAAGGTTTAAAGCAAAAGCAAAAGTGATGTCGAACATTAAATGCTCAACCCGAAACTTGCATCCTTTTGGTTAATCCATCTGTACACGGTTGCGAGCATTAAAGAATGACTTCTACATTAAGCAACATCCTCTCCAACGGATTAATTTGCAGAGAGTCAACTCGACCATCAAACCAATGGACTAAGTGAGTTTCGAAAGAGAAAGAAGACCTAAGTAAGCTCACAACTTCGTGGATCATCTCCAACGGTCGATTATCAATGCAACGGTCTATTAATGCTTTGTCTAGCTATAAATAGAGCTGCATTCAATTCTTCTCAACAACCACAACAACTGAAAACGCACAAGCATTCAAGTTTTTTAACTACCTTTCGTTTTCACTTGTATTACGTCTTTTGACATTATAAGCTTCGATGTTTATTATCATCTACTCTTAGAGAGAGTTTTTAACGTAAATCATTTATTGAGAAGAATCACAAGTCAAGGGGACTTGGTGATTTGGGAGTTCATTGATTACAACTTGTAAGGGGGAGTGAGTTCTAGAGAGAGAACTACTCTTTGAGTACATAGTGTGTAATCTTTGTGATAGTGAAAAACCCGAGAGTCCGGGACCGGATGTAGGTCAAGTTGTTAAGACCGAACCAAGATAAATTCTCTATGTTCAGCTATTCTTCTTTCTACTGTTCATCTCTTTTTTGTTATCTAAAAACTTTCAAAGTTTTTAAAATACCCAATTCACCCCCCTCTTGGGTATATAGCTCCACTTTCAGCATAGGTAAACTCGAGTATAGGTTTTGTCTTTCAAATACAAGACACGATGGTTTGCCTCTGAAAGGTGCAAACTCGAGTATCCAATTGGATATGCGGTTTGGACACTTGTGAACAAATACTCGAGTTTACATGAACATCTTTGCCCAACGCTAAAAATTGATTTTGAATTATACGAATTTGCAAATCATTGTTGTTTGATCTCATTGCTTCCATAATTCATTCAATCACATTCCTAGCTATGTTTAACAAGTTTGTTGAGTGAATTTCATTAAGATCGAGATGAAGATTATTGAAGGTCAAAGCCATAAAGCAAAAAGTGTTCGGTGCATTTAATGCACCTCTCAAAACAACCTACTTTCGGCTAATCCATCTCGAGCACGCCTTACGAACGTTAAAGAATGCTTACTACAACGAGGCAAGGTAATCTCCAACGGGCAAATTCTCGAGAGAATCACACCGGATCAAATTAACACCTGGATTAGCGGTTTAGAGAGAGAAGATGACCGATCCTTAAGCTAATCACCTACAACGGTGGATTCATCAAGCAACGGTCATTTAATGTTCTCTACCTATAAATAGGGTGCATTAACTTCTTCTCAAGCTGATACACCTACGAGAGCGAAAATTCATTGATTGTCATTTATTGTGTTCGCTTTCATCTCGTATTGTATCAATCGATACTTGCACTTCATGTTCATCTTATCTCGCTTTGTGAGAGAGTTCTATCTCTGTAAATCATTTATTGATTGAGATAATCACAAGTCGGGGGACTTGGTGGTTGGGTGTATTGATTGCAACTTGTAAGGGGGAGTGAGTTCTAGAGAGAACTACTCTTGAGTACGAGTTTGTAATCGTTTGTGAGTATAGTGGATTGAAAATCCCAAGTGTGACTTGGGGACCTGGATGTAGGTCAAGGATAAGACCGAACCAGGATAATTTCTCTTGTGCAAGCTTTCCTTCCCTTCCTCCTCTATTATAATCTGTTTTTACTTAGTCAAAACAGAGCACTTTCAAAAAAGTTTTTAAAATACCCAATTCACCCCCCCTCTTGGGTATATTGCTCCATTTACAGAGACTTATGGCTTGAGCTTTTGTGCTTCAATAGGGGAGTTATTTAATTCAATCTTTTGCTTAGATTATCTATTTGATTTCCCTGTTTAGGTTTATCAATATTTAGTTGTGCGACTTGGATTGCTGTTATGTGTCCATGTGGATTGATTATCGTAGTTTTAATTGGATGATTATTTTGAAGTTCATATTTATATATTTCTTTATATGCTTGATGAAATTATGCTTGCTGTCTTGTTTGTGATTAGTAATCGTAGTTGATTTTAGCTTTTGAATGGTTCGTTAGAACATTCTACTTGAGAAGAACAATTTGTATCATCCCAATTTAAATTACACATTAAGTGGATTTTAACAATATCTCAAGATGTAGTAGTTTGCTATGTTTGTAGGAGTTACTATTAATTGAGATTATTGGACTCAAATGTTATCTTGAGGTTGTTCGTTCTTTAGACTTAATGAAAGTTTAACTCCTATATATTTTTTTTAAGCAATGATAGCCATCTTCTTCATTACCAAGAGCATCCATCATTAATCCCTTTTAATCCAAAGCATGTTTCACTATTTTCCAAAAATACCAAAAAGAATAGAATTAGTTTCTTTATATTCTCATGAATTTTAGTTTAGAGAAAATCAATTTCAAAACCCCTTTTCTAACCATGTCTTTAGCACTTAGTTCAACCTAGGGAATTCAAAATAAAAGGCTCCTTGATAAGAGAACGATCAATTTGTAGTAAATTTTGATTTGAACTTGAGGCGACTAAGGTTTTTGTCAAATCACCCTCGCTGGGCATAAGCTAGTTCTGCCTGTGTGTGTGTGTGTGTGTGAGTTGTTGTTTTTAAAAAGCCTACTGTCTCTGTGTGTGTGTAGGTACACATGAACCAAGGAAAACAAGAAGAAGGCTGATAGTTTTTATATGGTTGTTTGTGTGTGTGTGTACCTGCAGATGAACCAAGGAAAACAAAAGAAGGTTATTTATATGGATATGTGTGTGTGTATCACATTAAAACTCTTTTATATGGTGGTAATATTTATTAAACTAGTTGTAGAGAAATAACAATAAATAGTACAATAATAATATTATTATTATTAAAATGGATAATAAATAGAAAGTGAAATATTAAAAAATAATAAATAAATAAGGGAATTAATAGTTGCAGTGATCTTACTTTAGGACATTGAAGAAGTTCAAGTGTCTAACACCAGGGATCGTATTTATTCGCGAAGTTGAGGTTGGTAACTTAATCTTCAATTCATTGTGCTTTTATATATGCCTTTATGTTCATATATTGTGGATTCTTGGCCGGGTTTGTATGCCTGAGTCTATGCGTTTTCTTTAGCTAGCTGTGGATTATTATTTTAAAATGACAATGTTGCATGCTTATTTTCCTAGTGCTGAGGATTCATGTCTGGGACGCATAGCACTTGTGTTTCACCGTTAACGATGCATGTGCTATGTGCTATGTAGTTGGGTAATGGTGTGTTTGCTGAATGCTTTCTTTTATTCTGCAATATATGATATATCTGTCATGTATAATGTGAGATTAACTACTACCCTAGGATTCATCTGATCACAAAATCTCAGTGATACCTAAAGATTCAGGGAGATGTTATGGATCGAGGAGTAAGGCAGTGCAGCTGGAGTAGCTGAAGAAGACCCCGAAGGAGGGGATTTAATTAAGAGAACTTCGTACTTTGATATTTTAAATGTATATGCTAACTATTTGACTGACAATTCAGGATAATTGTATAACTAAAATCCTCCAACGAAATTAATCCTGACTACTACCAAATTTTAAATTGTATCACGTATATATTCCTCTGGGAATTTAAATTAATCAACATATGTCTGGGCACATGTTATCAGTCATTAATTCATCCAAACGTTATGTATGCTCTTTGTGGTGACTCACTCTGATCTATTAATGTCTTTACTCTGATAATTACTTGGTTAGATAAATAAGAGACCTAGGATTATAATTGGATATCATAATGGACTACAAATTAGGAGCGTTACAATTTATATCATGTTTAATTTTAATCCCTTAAGTTTATATAATGTATTTTTATAAAATTGGGTAATAAGCATATAGCCCGATCTTCCATCATTGCTTGATGGCTTGAGATTTCGCCTCTCAAACTTAAACTCGCCACTCTCCGGTTATAGTTTACTCACTGTCTCCACTTTTCAACCTATTTGGTGCTCACCAAAGTTGATTTTCAAAACAATTATTTTAAACTAGTTTTTATATACTTTTATTTTCAAATATGATTTTTTTAAAAAACAATCATCCAAACATATTTTTCACCCCAAAACTTGTTTTGAAAAAAAAAATTCATGAAACTATTCTAAGAACTAAAGAATTTAAAACAAAATCAAATCGTTGTAATAAAAAAAATACAACAAGGGATACGATACAATAATCAATTCTAGTGAGAGAAATAAGAAAGGTCTATGTCACTTAGTATAGGATTTTTTTTATGATTGCAATTTTTTTTCCTTAGGACCTTAAAGTATATTATCCCTTGTAAGTATCTGCATAGTATATATAGAATATATAATATCAAGGAATAAAAGTTTTTCCTAATTATAACTCGTTTCATGTAGAAGGCCTCCATTTTTTTGGGTTCATGCCTCCATTTTTTTGGGTTCATATTTGTGTGTTTAATGTTGGAGGTTGGAACATATAAATTGTGACGACATATGTTATGGGAAACCCGCCCACGTTAGGATTGTCTTTTCATGAACAACTTTGTTTCCGTACGAGCTCGTTGTTATTCGTGACCAAAAAGTATACCTTTTCTTTTCTAACGTAAAAAAATAAAAAATAAATAAATAACTTTCACATCGTCCCAAGTTGCAAATTGACTAAAGGACTAAGAAAACAAAGCACAACATGGATTCGCATGCACGACATGCTACTGTTAACCTGAAATGTAGCAGTACTGATCGATCCCGGTGCTGTAATGAAATATTAGAAAAATGGTTTTTCAGAAGAGTTGATAACAATTATGAATATTTCTGTTAATAAAGGTTGCTTTGATCAGTAAAGATTGACTTATAAAGTTGTGAATTCAAATCTCACGAAAATTTTATTTGTAGATGGTTTGTCAGCACCTTTGTAAGCTTTCTTTTAAGTCTAAAGGCATGCATACTCTAGATGAACCTCAAGAACTCAATTGATTTAAATTTAGGGGTTAAGGTGTAGATTTGCCAACGAACTATTACTTGAGAAGTGTCTGACACAAAAACAATTGCAGGGACCAAATTGGCCAATAAACTATTAAAAAGTGGGAAAAAAACACAATTTTGAGAAGATTCACCAACGAACTATTACCCCGTTACTGTCTTGGTGTCTCCGTCTTCCATTGACTGTTCAGTGACATCGGCGTCTCCAAAGCTTCCATTGTTGCTGGCTGTTCCACTCACCCTCTTGAACTCATCCAACAGTCCACAGCTGTCGACTGGCACGCGCCTTGCACCCTGGTTGTGTCCCTCCAATACCACAAGCAGCAACCGCCACTGTCATAGCGCCTGCTCGCATGGGTCTCATCTTTGTTGGTGTTTGCCTTATCCAACAAGAAGGCTTAACTGCTCTTTTCTCCAGCGTCTCCGCTACCGTCCTATGTCAGTGCCTCATATTTTAACATAATAGTGATAGTTGTTTTTTTTACTAGTTATTTGGTATTTTTTTCACTTTTTAATAGTTCGTTGGCCAATTTGGTCCCTTCAATTAGTTTTTGTGTCAGACGCTCCTCGGGTAATAGTTTGTTAGTAAATCTGCACCTTAACCCTAAATTTAGTGTACAAAACAATTAAAGAATATCCCTTCTGAATGATGTTTCTTCCATAACTCATCGATCTTGAATGACTTGTGTGCGTGTGTTTTGATCTGAACTTGAGAAACTCATCAAATATGCAACTTGAGATTAACAAATTGTAAAAGGAACCATATTATTCATCTTCCGAAGCACTTTAAGATTTATATGGGTTCTTATTTAGCGCTAATTATAGCGTTAGTACTTATTATTGTAATATAATCTAAAATGTTCAAATCTAATATGAGTCGCCCAAATTTAAAATTTCTAAATAAGATTTTATTTTATTTTAAATTAAACTTCGACTATCCAAAATCAATCTAGACAGTCTAGATTGACAATGAGCATCCGATGAACACAAAACGTACTCTCATGTAAATGGATTCAGTTTGGGTGCACATCAATTAGTGATGAGAACCAAATATGGACTGCTCAAATCTAATTTGGACAGTCTAAATTTGATTTTTTATTTTATTTTAATAGATACAAAAATCTAAAATAAAGATAAAATCTTAATTACATTGTAATTTTTTTTTTAAAATAATAATTTCTTAATTGAAAGGAATCAATTGAAATTTTCTTTGGCCAATCCATACTACACACTAGAGAGCTGGTAAGAGTTCCCAGTCATGAGGGAACAAATTCTGTCACTAATCGTTTAGTGATGGAACAAATTCCGTAGCTAAACTGATTTTCCATTACTAATTTTCTTTTTTCTTTTTTCCAGTTCAGATGCTAACCTCTAGACATTTACATCAGTTTAGCACATTTCATTGAGTTCTTGATGCATTTTGGCATACTTGTACATATTGTGAACACCCGAAGAAGAACGCACACACATATATGCATGTTTTTGTAGCACATTATTATAGAGCTGTACATATATATATTGGTTTTCATCTTTGTTATTTATTAGATTATGGTGTTTATTCGTTTACAAGGTGTATTTTGGTTGAATAATTAAATGTTTCAGCCCACTTGAAAATCCTTGGGAAGCACATGAATATCAGGAATGACTCTAAAACATATTATGAAAATAAAAAGATAAACGAATTGAGGCCAAACCAATCACTGAAAGTAGAAGTAATTAAGGCAGAAAAATGAAGCGTTTCAAGCATTTTTAAGGCTCTAACCCATCTTTGGCTTACAATCTGAACATAAGAGAGGCTTTTCGAAGGTCTAGGAGGCAAGGGAAACTGGGAGGAAGACTTAGGTCCTCAGCTTTGATTGAACAATATTTTTTACATGATTTTTGGTAATTAAATGGGGATTTTTAATGTATTTTCTCATTAGTTACTAAGCTTAAATTGATGTTCTTATGATAAATTGAGATTAAGAGTGAATACATTAATTTAGGGTTAAAAGGGCGAAATTGTCTAAAATGTAATTACTCTTAATTATTGATTTTTATCCGAATATTTGATATTAGATTAATTGGTTTAAATTGTAGGTGGTTGAAGGAATTAAATCAAATTTGAAAATGAAAGTTTGAACCAAAATTATAAAAGTTTCAATTTAGTTCTGAGAAGTTTTAAACTTTGCATTTAAGTCCCTTTCTGATAAACTTTTAATCTTTTAAATCAGGTCCCTGCAGCATAAAACACAACGTTTTGGAATTGAATTAATTAGGTTTTTTCTGATTGAACATGGAGGCCCGTGGAGCAGCTGGAGGGATACCCGACAAATTGAATGGAGATTTAATAGAGGAGAGGCGCGTTCACATTGGAGAAGGGATTTTCACGCATTCACACTGGAAAAAACCTAAAGACCCGACAATATTAATGACCCGAGGAACAGAGCTGAGGGAAAAGGGGGCTAGAGTTAAATACAGAGGGAGGCGTTCAGATCTGGGGGGGATCATCATCTTAGACCCACGCGATTTTCACCTGGACTCCATCATCGACTCTCTGATTCTTCTTCCATCCTCCTTCTCGTCCTTTCCCTCGTCGCCGGTGACCTCCACCATCACTCCCATAGTTGCGGCGACCTCGAGACCTCCACCATGAACCCACCGTCATTCTTCAACCTCCACTCCACTGGAGACACAGAGACGCTAGAGATCAGACTGAGGAGCGCCGCAAGAACGAACCTGGACCTTGGACTTTGAAGCTCAGACCTTCCTACCTCCACCATTTCTGCTGACCATAGACCTTCAACATCACCGTCGCCACCATCCTTGGTTCACAAGACCTTCACCTCTCTTACTCTCACTCCACCATTTTAGATTTTTCCTCTGTTCATCGTCTTGCCTCCTTGACCCTCATCGACTTTCCCTCTCATTTTCCATTCCTCTTCCACCACCTATGCCCTACACCTTCACCGAATTACCACGTACACCCTTCACCATCTTCCTTCATTCTCACACTCACCTTTCCCTTAAAGTCGACTTTCCATTAGCTTTAATGGACATTTTGGTTGGGCAATTGATCTCGGTGGCTATGTGTGTCGATTCTTTATTTCTTGGTAGTGGAGAATTGTGCTTGAGTTCCAAAGCTTCAAAGGGGAGTTCATTTTGTTCAATTCATTTTCTCTATTTACATTTTAATTTCCTAGTTTTAGGATTATTGTTTTGTAATGCTTGAGACTGAGTTACGTTTGGATTTCTCTGTGGATTGAACACATGTAATTGAATTGGATTTTGTGATTTGGTGTTTACATTGATATATTTCTTGGGACCAATGAAATTATATTAATTAGCGTGTTATTGTCTAGTTAATGTGGTTGATTTGTGCCCTTTGAGAGACTGTTATGTACTCAATTTTAAGAAGACTCATGTTGCATAATTCCAATTTTAATTGCACACTAAGTGGTTTTAAATAATATCTCAAGAGGTATTAATTAGCTATGGTAGTAGGAGCTACTACTGATTGGGAATATTGGACTCAAGTGGTATCTTGGGGTTTTTCATATAGACTTAGTAAAAATTTAACTCTCATACTTTTTGAGCAAGGATAGACATTTCTTCATTACCAAGAACATCATCAATTCATATTTTCATTTTCATACCCCATTCCATTTGATTAAAAATACCAAAAACAATAGTTTAGCATTTAATTTAATCGCAATCTTATTTTAGTTTATTAATTTGAAATCCAAAACCAATTTTCTCCATTTTTTTAATTGCATTAGCATGACATTTAGATTACTTAGGACTCAATAAAAGGCTCCTCGAGAGAGAGAACAATCCTAGGTTTGCTATACGTAATTCTTGGTTTATTTTTGATTGTGTACCCCAAGGCTAAAGACAAAAAGACCCTAGTCAAGCTTCTCGATAAATAGTGCAAAATAATAGACACAATAACTATCAAGCTTTGACCATACCAATAACACATTAGTCATTACCTACAATTTGATAGCTATTGATCATAACATATTAGCGATTATCCACTCTTCTACCAAGTTTACAATTTTGTTGAAAGTTTAACAAAGAGTGTAAGAGACTTTCTATAACATATTAGCCATTAACTACAATGTAATTGTTGTTGACTAAAACAAATTAACGATTTCCCGCTCTTTTCACCAACAAGTTTATACTTCTGTTACAAGTTTAACAAAGTTCTAGTGTAAGGGATTGACTACGATACATTAGTCATTAACTGCAATCAAGTTGATTTTGACCATATAGAGCTTACAATTTTATTACAAGTTTAAGAAAATTATGATGTGAAGGATTTACTTTAACATACGTTAACCGTACCATTACTTTTTGCCAATTAAGTTCCGTCAATCAAGGAAATTATATATAATAGCCAAGATAGTCTACTTTTAGCCAATTAAGTTCATTCAATCAAATAATTGAAAACGGGCAAGTTGGCCTGGAACTTACAAAAGAGTAATTATAAAGAAAGTGTCGTTTTCTATGGTTGTAATGATAAGATAATATTAATAAATTTAGGTTGACACTTTCTCAACATGACCGATGCATCCCTTTTCATTTTCTTGATGATTGACACTTGGCTGTACTTAATTCGAAATATTATAAATAAAATGTTAAATCTCTGTTTTCTCTGCCCTTTTACTTTAAATATTTGAGGGTTTTGATTGTTTTAAGGAAATACATCTTCGTCACGAAACGTATAAGAACAATGTCACGTGGACTGGACTAATTGCAGCCAATAAAAAATCCAAAAGTGATATATTAAATGCAGATATAAAATTGCACGAGTTGGCTAAGCACTTATCAAAGATAATATAAAACGGTACGGTCAGCTATTTGCTAAAAATACTTATAGTATCCATGAACTCTATGAAGAGCATGCATACGGTATTACAGCCTTTGCAAGTGTATGGCTTTGGATTATAGTTTAACAAAAAAAAAAATAATAATAATAACATCTAGTACTCTAATTTTACATGAAATTTGGGTTTAATTCTTTAAATTTGAGCAAAATACATCATTGTTATTGTTACGGACCTGTACAAGACCCATTTACAATATAGCCCAACAAGGGACAATTCTCATCAGAATCCACCCATAATGAGGGGATATTCTAACTGCCCCATAATGGAGGCTACAATCAAGGAATATGTAGGTATGGCGGCACAAAATCAGGACCAGGAGGCGTACAGGGCTCGAGAGTCTAAACCCTAAGGTAATCTCTATAAATAGGAGATAAACCTAAAAGGTACACATATTCTATTCATCCTTATTTACTATTCAGTCATTGTGCACACACACTACCTCCTTTGGCTACACTCCATATACGTGCATAGTGATCCCTTTCCCTCTTTGGTATCTACCTCATAGATATCTTGGAGAGTTATCATATCCTATATCAACATCGGGCTAGATATTTGTGTTCTTATACAGAACATTGGTGCCGACTGTGGGGATCGTTAGATTTTGATTCCCGTGACCAAAGATGGTTGAAACCAGAAGCAATAGCCAGATTCCCGTCCACAGGCAGTTGCCTGAAGATCCGTTACAGCAGAATCAGGAATAGCACCCTCAACCTCAGCCATAACTTGAGGCTGTGACAGTTCTAGAATATAACCAAGTGCCAGTTGATGATGTGTTTGATACAGCATCCTCCCCAGCACTAACATTATTTGCCGGAATGCGATTGTTCAACAAGTCCAGTCTCAAGTGCCTCTAATCGTTGATCCGGATGTTTACCTCATGCAGAACACCTTACAGGCTATATTAGCTCGAATGGATTAGATGAAGCAGTGTAATCATCTTCAGAGGTAGGAGGATATCCGACTAATTCAAGAGGATATAGATTGCCGTAATGCACTTCTGCGGCAAGAAGAGATGCAGAGAATGCAGTTGTTGGAAAAAAAACACCTCAGTCAAATCGAGAACACTGTTCGTGACATGAAACGGGATGGAAGTGGCCCTAGCCGGGTTAACATCCCCGTTCGTGAAGTATATCGGGATGCAAGTTGTTACACCCCTACCGGCCTCGCCCTTTCGGGTGGCGGGTTAGAGAGATCTCTTTTATTTAATTACCTTTCCTTGATTACTTGGTCCATTCAAATATTTATCAGAGTGAATGCAGCAGAGCACGAGACCGAGTTTGGACAAGTCTACTGTACTGATAAACTTATAAAATTCATAAGGATAAATAAGTCCTCGAAGGGTTAATTACAGTCATCTGAATACAGTATTAGTTAGTACAGCCATCCAAAATATGTTAATACAAAAAAGCGATAGGGCATTCCCTATTTCTTCAACCCGACGCAATTTGTCCTACCTTCTTCTGCCTCCGCTTGCTACTTTCTCACCCCTGTACCTTTATAACAGTCTGGAGTTCAAAGTTGAACCCCAGAGTAACTGTTAGACTGAAATACAATATGTATGTAGTGCATGCAATGCAAATCACAATTAGGAAAGTAACAATAAATTCTACCTCAGGCACAATAATCTGGCACATATGTTTTGCCTCTAGCACAATCCGCAAGACCGCTTGGTCAAGACAAGCCCTTTGGTACTATCAGCATACAAGGGCCTCAATAGTCAAGGCTAAACCCTAACTACCTATCCCAAGAGGTCTCAGTAGCAACCTATAAACACACAGTCATATAGGCCCTACTTAACTCACATACCTCGGTACTGCAGTAGAAACCTAAGGACACGCAGTCTAATAGGTACCACAGCCCGATCATACATGCCCTCGGTACTGCAGCAGAGCCCTAAGGACACGCAGTCCAATAGGTACCATAGCCCGATCTCCCACATCATGATAAAACACATATGAAAAGCAACATAGAGTATGCAAGTCAACAGTTACTACCTGGAACTCCTTGAAATTAGCAAACACTTCTCTTGACGTTGAGAATATAGTCCACACGAGCTAACACCCTAGTTATAACAAAATATCACACTTTCAGTTATGTAAACCAACTCTACTCCTAATTTCTATGAATTTTGCTTCAACAGAATATCACCCTAGTTTTAATAAATTCTAGAAAAATCACATTAACACAAAATTAGTGTCAATGGAACCCTTGGGATGTATAGTTTATGGGAACAATAATTAAAAAATCCATCTGAGTTTATATCCTTTTTGTTATTTACAAAAACCGAGCTTAACCCAAGTTTTCCAAAAATCCAGTGTTTCTGTCCCTACTTCAACGATTTTTAGGAACTTCCCCAAAAATCATTTTCACATGAAACCAGCGCCCTTTAAATCATTAGGATGTCTACCTTTCAGGAAAAATACTTTCAGACCGTGAAAGTACACGTATTTTTACTTATAACCACTTTTACACCTCATGGTCCAGATTCGACCTGTTGCATCTGTACCAACTTGAGCAATTTTTATCTCCTAGTAGAAAATCCCAAGTGGCGGCCTTCTACCTGTAAAATTAGGATTATTTCTAGCTCATTTACTATTTTTAGAACCCAGTTGAAGACACTCTTCCAAATTCCAAAACTGAAAATAAGCCTAGTTTAAGGGGTTTTTCGGTGTTTACGACTTTGGAAACTTAAACCATAGCCATACCCTACACAAAATCATGTTCCAGAGCTATTGGTGACCTTAAAAATGCAAGAATCCACAGAGACTAGATACCAAGAAGTGACGCTCAACTGTTGTAATAGTTATCTGAATAGAAAGTAAAAATTTGATTGATTTAGGGGTTTTTGTGCTTATGCTAAATAACAAGAAAATAAACAAAGTATCGTAGTCGTAAGAAGATATCAGTAAGAAGTAGCCATGCACATGGTTGTGGAAGATCAACTATACCGCAAAGGCTTACACATGGGTACAAAGGCACTAGTTCGAAAAGCTCTGCGAGCTGGATATTACTGCCTAACGATGGAGGTGGATTCGAAGGACCATGTCCATAAATGTGGTAGCTGTTAGAATCACGCCAAGATAATATGGTCTCCTATAACATAATTAAAGTCTATATTAGCCCCGTTGCCATTCTTCAAGTGGGGTATGGATTTGCTAGGACCATTCAAAGCGGCTCTAGGACAATTATGATGGCTCATAGTGGCTGTGGATTACTTCACTAAATGGATAGATACTGAACCCGTGGCCACAATCACCTTGGGTCGTGTGCAAAGGTTCTTACAAAGACACCTCATCTCCCGATTTGGGGTGCGGAGGAGTTGGTGACGGATAATGGGACCCAGTTTATTGACAAGGGATTCCAAAAAATGGTGTCCGACTTTCAAATCAAGCATCACTTTGTCTCAGTAGAGCATTCACAATCGAATGGGCAAGCTGAAGCAGCGAACAAAATAATCGTAGATGGCTTAAGGAAGCGAATGGAAGAGGCAGAATCCAGCTGGGTTGAGCAGTTGTACCTCATCTTATGGGGTTACCAGACTAGTATTCAAATATCAATTGGTGAAACCCCATTCAGATTGGCTTATGGATGCGAGGCTATGATCTCGGTTGAGATAGGCCAACCATCATGGAGGAGAATCAAGGCTCTTCAGGAGGGATAGGAGATGAACAATGAAGCCTTGGATGTGGAGTTGGATTTGATAGATCCAGTCAGAGCCATGGCTCATTGCCGAGATATGGTCACCAAGTAACTCATTGCACCCAAGTATAATAGAAAAGTGAAGCCCCGGTCATTCAAAAGGGTGACTTGGTGCTTCAGAGAGCCGACATAGGGAATAAAAATTATAGAGATGGAAAGCTTGCTGCAAATTGGGAAGGACCTTATTGGGTTGGAGAGAAGCTCGACAAAGGAACCTATATGCTAGAGACTCTGGAGAAGAAGTTAATCAAGAGAACATGGAACGTGGATAAACTAAGAGTATATTATAGTTAGGTCCAAGTTCCAGCTTGAGTTGTTCAATACGCGGATAAAATGTGTATGTACAGTTAAATCTGAGTTCTGTGTTGAATTTACTTTATTTCAAGCATAGTGTTCCTTTTTTGAATTATGTAAAGTTGACTATATCGGCAAGATTATTTTATCAAATAAATGAAGAAATTCTCAGTTGAGAATTATGTTGCAAATTGTTCGAGTCACACCAGTAAAGAGTAAATGAATCCAGGGTAATGAAACTCATTTTCAAATAAAGCATGGAGCAAAGATTAAATGAATTCAAGGTAATAAAACCCGATTTTGAATAAAGCATGGAGTAGTGAGTATATGAATCCTGGGTTATTAAACTCGTTTTCAACTCAACTGCGAATGAAGTCGGGATCCATGGACCTAGTTTCAGAGAAAGAAGCTATAGTGCAAGGCCTTTGTGGCCCTGATGCATCAAAATCATTTTCTGTGGTAATGAAGTGAATCGTCATACTAACCCTGATTAGGTCAAAATGTTTTAAACATTGGTTAAGAACAGACTTTGAACATGTGACAGATTGCCATTACTTCGGGTTGAATTCTGGTTACACCGAAATGTAATGTAATGGATTAAGAAAATCTTCACAAATATAATGCCTAGTTTTTAATACCGGACGAATATCTAAGCAGATTCTGAGCAAATATCTTTGACTTTGGCCTAGTCATTGAATAAACCTCAAAAAATATGTTCGAGTTCATATAATTAACCCATTGAGGTATTGAAGTCAAAACTCGGAGTTGAATCCAGGTTGGTCAAGAAATGTGCAAATTCATTGAATAGTGAGTTTTTCAATTACAATGAAGGCAAATGAGGTTACAAAGTGAAAATGGGCTTAATTGCCTTAAACCAAAAAATACAAGCATAACCGGCATCCTGGCCCTTCAACTTGGTGGAGCTTTAGCATCCAGTCTAGCCTTCGTTCAGTATATGGTCGACCCTTTCCCCCAGTTGGGTCAAGAACATTGACCTCTTCACCTCTTTCCTCCTCTTGGTCCCCCTCCAAGCGACTAATCAACTCGCCAACAGGAGAAGGAAGGGTGGGATTAATTTCTTGTCATCAACATGAGCCTGGTAATGCACCCACAAGGTATTCATGTCAATGCCGAGATTTAAAAGCCGAACTTGCTCAGAGTGTTGTTGAAGTACTCCTCCGCAACATCTTTCAACTCGAAGATATCTGCTTGGGCAGCCCTGGGAGCCTCCTCTCTATCTCTAAGCCTCGTCTCAGTTCCTCGTGCATTGCCTTCACCATGTTTAGTGCGTTCAGATCCTTTCATGAGTTTGTTGATCACGAAAGAGATCCAACTTTGTTTCTCGAATATCTTCCTTAATCAGCACAAGCTCTTCATATGTTTTCTCCTTTTTCGCCTTGGCCACTTGTAGTTCATCAAGGGCTTTGTTTATCTCCTCACAACCCTTGTCTTTCTCTCTGGTAACGAGCTCCATATTTTCACGAACCTTGGCATATTTGTTTTTTAGCACTGCCACAACTTGGCTCAATGCGGAGGCCTTCAAGGCAAGATACTCAATATCTTGAAGCTCTTTAATCTCGGCCTCAGTTAAGCGAGCTGGCTCAAAGTAGTGCTAAGGAGGACGAAGACCAATGCGATGTTCCTTAGTCACCCCGTCATCCCAAATAACGGACCGGGACAGTTGGGAAGGAGGAGGAGGAGGAGGAAGAGTTTGAGCAACCTATTAATTAGAGGCCAGAGCAATAGGAACTAAGGGAGGAGAATTCGGAGTAACTTCTTGAGCAGCAGAAGCAGAGGGGCCTCTTGTTTATTAAGCCAAAATGTTGTTGGTGTCCTTCAATCTCTTAGATGGGGGTCCCTTGCTGCTCATCTTGGGGCTAGTCGCTTTTTCCTCGTCTTCGAACCCGCAGTTGTTTGGTCGCGAGCACCACATTTAGATAATGAGGCTCTTTTCCCATTCTTGGACCTACAAGTTAAGAGAACAAGGGTCATTTATGAATACACCAGAAAGTAAAAACACAATGCAAAAGCAACAAGGAATTTCCATACTAGTTGCCAAACTTGACCCGGCCTGGGGCTAAGAAATGAAGGTGGCCACGCTAAAGGGGCCATGTTGGCTGATATAGGTAATTATAAAAGATGCCACTTTGTGTGACGCCCTTCCTTAATATGCCTATATTTATTAGATTTTAAGCGCACAGGCATCGAGATAGTTTGGATGACTTAATTGCAGAATAAAAACTTTCTAAAAATAACTTAGTTTGAAAACATGAGGATACATTTTTCGCTATACGAATCTATTCCATAAGGGAATCTTAATACAATAATCCAAAAATAGACAAATGATAAACCAATTAGTACAATCCAACTATTTATACTATCACAAAAATCCCTTCCGCTATAATCCTTACAGCTGCATCTTTCCTCTTGATCCCGATCCACTACCTATCTCTTTCATGCGATATGGAGTTCAAATAAATGAACCCCCTAGGTGTAACAATTAATCTTATATGCAAATATGAAATATAAATGACAACATATCACATGCTAAGCATATAATAGTTCAAAGTAAACAAGTCGCACCTAACCGCAATAATTGGCCAAGGACTGTAACCCTTTAAGACACGCAACCCTAATCCATAGCTAGGATACA
The DNA here is from genome assembly GCA_019022655.1 of Acacia acuminata. Classification (NCBI taxonomy): domain Eukaryota; kingdom Viridiplantae; phylum Streptophyta; class Magnoliopsida; order Fabales; family Fabaceae; genus Acacia; species Acacia acuminata. Next base: position 2,125,019 of record JAFJYI010000100.1, on the reverse strand, counting down.
CATCCACAATTATCTAGCAATCATGGTTAGTTATACATGAATATATTTATACAAGCTAATAAGATAATAGTTACTCACCTCAAGCTTGAATCCTTAACTTTGTTTGAAGGTGTTCGGATCGGTTGAGGGTCAAGGGATGCCTATAAACGTTTACCATTTGTCATTAGTCACTTCTTGCGTCGCAAAGTAACTAACTACGTGAATCATTTTTAGAGGATTAAAAGTGGTTATAAATCCCTAAAATTCCCTTAATAATAATACCCTTTTAATTTATTACTTGTTTCCTTCCTAATAATAATAATATTTATTATTACTATTATCATTATTATTATTATTATTTTCTTTGAAATAATTTCTCTGGTTGAAGGTGTTTTGGGTTGAGGGGTTCCGGGATGGGGTTAAAGGGTTCCGAGATGAGAGTATTGGGATGGGGTTGCTGGGATAGGGTGCCAGGATGGGGGTGCTGGGATGGAACTTCGGGATGAAGAACCGGGATGGGGGTGCTGGGATGGGGTTCCGGGATGGGGTGTTGGGATGAGGGGTTGAGGTAAAGTAGCAAACATATCTATATATGTACTTATATATTTTTATGATAGCAACATATATATAACTCGACATGTTTTAGTTTCATAACACACATATATATGAGTAACAACAACGTTTGCTATATTTTTCCCAAGGTAACGTTATCTATTTCTAGAGCAAGTTTTTTTCTGGTTCTCTTCCTATAAACAACAACTACATATATCTTTCTATAATCCATAAGCTCCCCTTATTCTTCCTTATATGTAGAGATATTATATATATATATATATATATATAACTAACTAACTTAGTAATGGCTAATCTATTTCATTATATATATGACCAACTTCTTAGCTTCATATAAACATTAAGCTTTGGTTTCAATATGCTAAAACTTCCTCTTTTTAAACTCCTAAAAACATAGGCCTATAAGCAGCACCTAAACCATGAAAGCAAGGTTGAAAGATTACCTCCTGCAAGCTCAAACTCCCTTGTCCTTCTCAACGCCACACTTACCTCTGTTTTGCTATTTGAAAATAGAGAAAAGCGAATGGACTCTCCCTCCTACTCTCAGTTTCCCTCTTGCTATGGGTTTCACTTAAGTTGAGCAAAGTGAATGAATGAAGATCAAGGAACAACATTTAAATAAGGACGCACTGTAACACCCCAACTTCTATAATATGTGTACAAGCATGAATAAGTATAGTAATGAGGAATTTTGATTCATATTCAAAGCATCTATCTTCCGAAAATTATGGTATAAATTATTTAAGGATTCTAATATGAAAAACCATTGTTTATAATTAAGTGAGGAATTACTAAGTCAAAATGAGAAGGAAACAATAACAAGTTACGTAGTAACTTGTGGATGAAGTAAGCTCGGGGGAGTATAAGTCGATATAAGGTGTAAGTGACAAAGGACATTAGTGGGACACAAACTCTAACCCTGTGGGACATGGTATGTGTGTCCAAATAGAGAGAGAAGAATGTGTATCTAGACCTTGTGCAAGAGGAAAAGCCAATAAAAGTGGTGATTTGTCGGACACGTGGCGTGTCGGGGTTAAAAGTTGGATTTGTGGGGTAAGCATGCAGTACGAGGTGGTTTTGAGATACTAAATATGGATTTCTTTCTCCCCAAGGAGCATTCAATTTCTCAACCACCAAAACTCTGCGCATTCAATTAGCGATTTAAATGCATTTAGTGTTTCCACTCTTAGAGCAAATATCTTCAGATATATCAATCTTCAGTGTTCATTCAAATATCTTCAGATATATCAATCTTCAGTGTTCATTAATCTTCTCTTTTAAGAGAGTTCTTTATTGATTATCATTTCTTGTAAGAATCTCAAAGTATTAGGACTTGGGATTGGGACATTTGATTACAACTTGTAAGGGGGAGTAAGTTCTAGTGAGAGAATTACTCTAAGAGTTACAGAGTGTGTAATCATTTGAATTTAGTGAAATCCCGGAGAGTCTGGGGACTGGACATAGGTCAAGGATTTGGACCAAACCAGTATAAATCCATTGTGTTCAATCTTTCTCTTCTCTACTCTCTTCATCCCTGTTTCACCACGAACTAACAGAGTATCTTTGAGAAGAAAATTTTTATATCCCCAATTCACCCCCATCTTGGTGATATTCCGTCTTTCAATTCTTGTCTGAAATGTTTTCTAAGTCATTTGGTTATGAGACAGAACAAATTGACTCAAGTTAAATAATAAGTAGCTCAATTCAATGACTCAGTTAGTGACTCAAGGCAGCTTTTTCCTAACTCATGTTAAGTGTTGCAAGCTTTTGACTCTCCCATATAGATACTTGCTTCAAGTCACTGCCTCAAGTCAATAACTCAAGTCAATAATTTTTGAACTCGAGTTAATGACTTACAGAGACTTCTTCTCTTTATGTTCAAACTTTTTCCTAAGAAGTTGAAGTAATGACTCGAGTTATTAATTGTGAACGCAAGTCCTTAACTCGAGTTAACATTAATATTAACTCAAGTTACATTCTTTGTTTTGAAAATCACCTATTCGTAAATATAAAGTCATTAATTGTGATTTCATTACTTCTTATAATCACTCATTGCTATTCCTAACTATCTTTACTTAGTTTGTTAATGAGTTTCAGATGATTATGTAATGGTTTAACAACAAATTGTCATAAATCAATTTGTGTGTTAGAGAACATTTAATGCACTTGCCTAATCGAGACACAAACATAGCAACCATTCCCTTAAGCATTCTAAAGTACCTTCTGCTATTCCATTTATGTAATAAACGTTATTTCTTAACGGGCAAAAACAAATGGAATGAAGGAATGTCAAAGCGGCGCATTTATGACTGCATCATTAATGGCGAAAGTGACTTTCAAGCTTCATTGGTCTAATAGCTACTTTGAAGAGTCACAACGGATAATCTTCAAGCTTCTCCAATAGTCATTAATATCAACCAATATAAATACCAGGAGCATTGATTTCGCCACCTAACCAAAACTATGTGCATTCAATTCAAAGTGGTTACAATTTACTTTTTCATTCGCTTCATTTAATATCTTCATATATCATGTACTTCAGTGATTATTTTTTATCTACTCAGTGAGGAGTATAAACACTTATTTGATTATCATTTTATCGGTTTAATCTCAAGGTAGTGGGACCTTGAGTGTGGGTGTACGATTACAACTTGTAAGGGGGAGTGAATCCTAGTGTGAAAGGATTGCTTCGAGTGTAGTGTGTAATTGTAATTGTGTTTGATGTTAGTGAAAATTAGTTTAAGGACGGACGTAGGTCAAAGAGTTGGACCGAACCAATATAATCTCTCTATGTTCATTTTTTCTGTCTCTAACTCTGTTTTATCCTCTCCGGCTTATTTACGAAAAGAATTTTGAAATCCCCTATTCACCCCCTTATAGGTGATATTCCACTTTCAACTTTCTGCCCAGTTTTAAATTCCAGAACGCAGGGTCACTTTCAACTTTAAAAAAAAAAAAAAAAAAAAAAAAAAAAAAAATGAACAATACCCTTTATTTGAAAGATATGATTGTCCTCTAGCTTTTGGAATATTTTCATAATTTTTAAAGAACACTAACCCAGTGAAACTATGCTCACAAGCTTTCTCGATTCAGTGGTTCAAAACTAGCAGATTTGCCTCTTTCTTTGAGCTCGTTATTTTATGTGTAAAAACACCTTTAAAGATTCATTACAAATATTATGCCCACACAATTTTTCATAAGGAACATGATGGTGGTCTTAGATTTTCCAGATTCCAATTATTTCTTGGTGTTTACCATGAATTTCAGATCTAGTTTCAACCTTTAAGTTTCAAAATCTTAAGAGAGGGATTGAGATTCTTACCACCAATGCTTGTTCTTGACCTTGCGATCACCTTTACTCCTTCAAACCCTTTGATCTGGCCTTAGAGCCACATGCATGTGAGTTTGTGTCTAACTAAAATAACATGCATGGCAATAACCATTCAAAGTCTCAAACTAGAGTTTAGGTTCTTACCTTGAACCTTTGTTCTTATTCTTCCTTATCCTAACCGTGGTTGACCTTTCTTACTTCAACCTTGGTTGATGTTGAGGATGATGATCAAACCGTGGAGATGGAGATGAATCTGTGGAGGAGAGGTTGAAGAAGGTGGTTTGTTTTGAGATTGGCAGAGAAACCGAAAGTTTGAGAAAGTTGAGAGGGAGGCCATATGGTTTGAGAAGGAGAGAATGGAGAATTATGATTTATGTTCATGTGTTTATCTTGAGCTTGACATGTGTCTTTCATGCACTAAGCCATGTGTCAAAATTTTGTATGTTGTGTGTGTGTGTGGCTTCACACTATGGCACCATGTGTCTTGTGGGATGCATGCAAGGTGCTATGTGGCATCTTGATATGTGTGTATGTATTGTCTTGTTTTGCGTGTTGTCTCATTTTACCTGTTTGGGTTTTGGGGTTGTTGTTTCGGTTTATGTGTTTGGGTTTCCGGGGTTGTTGTTTCGGTTTATGTGTTTGGGTTTTGGGGTCGTTGTCACGGTTTACGTGTTTGGTTTCTGGTGTTGTTGTCTTGATTTGCGTGTATGGGGTTTGTGCCAAGTGTCACGTGATAGGGGAAAAGAAGACAAGTGTCTTCCTACATTAAATGCCACATGTCAAGCCTTGAGGAAATTGTGCCATATGTCACCTTCTTACACCTACACTACTACAAAAAACACTTTTAACGTCCGTTTTTTAAGACCATTGGACAACTGTTTTCAAGGGTCGTAAAACAAAGAGTCGTTGAATTTCAACGACTGTTATTCAAATAATAATCATTGTATGTATACAAAATCACAACACACACACATGCTACGTAGTCCATAGAACCATCTAAAACACAATATAAGGTGCAATTCGAACAAGCTAAAGCCTCATGAGAAAAATAATGGATTGAAAATGGATTATAAACAACATAATTCAAGATTCAACGCAAGAAATAGAGCATTTCATGTCTAACGAAGCACAAAATAAAAAAAAATAAATAAAACATCTCAAGTCTTAACTGAATGAAACAGAAGACAAATAAAAGAAAGCAATAAGAAATAGAGTAGAAAAACACTACAGTGGAACTATCCATTCAAAATTTTCAACAAAAGAAAGCACTAGGAAATAGAGCTCCAGTATCCACATCGTCGCCTTTGGGGGGCTTCCTCCTCTTCACGATGTTCGGGATTGTTGCTCAACATATTGTTTAGTGAGGGGAGAGAGAGAGAAACGCAGATCTGCAACTGAGATCTTAAATAGGTGGCAAATGCAGATCTGGAGGTTGTGCAGCATGCTCGTAGTTCACGACAAAGGACGAGTCAGAGTCAGAGTCGCTCACGCCGTGATAGCAAACCTCCTTGGTGGAAAGAGTAGGGCTGTTGGGTGCGGCGACAAAGATGGGTGGGCCTCAAGACTCTTATTGAAAGGTTGCGTTTAGGATAGATTTGAGGGAGACGTTCTGCATGGCACACTTAGACCTTTGTACTCCTGAACAAAGGCAATTGAGTACACAATTCCAAGTCCAAATCACTAATGCATTTGAAAGATGAGCAATTGCATTATTAGACAGCAATGGATTAATTAATCAAATTCCTTAAGCCAACACCAAATGATAATCAAGTGATGAAAAGAAATTAGCCGACGACACAACTCAAAATATTAGAATTAAGCACAAGAGAACTCTCGAGGTAATTCTATTTCACTCATCTCACCTCATTGGAATAATTTCACTCTAGCTCACTTAATCCACACCTTACCATAGGCTTGTAACAACTCTAACATCTCCACTATTAATAGCAATTAATGAAATAAATCAAGAGGACTTAAAAGGCTTCTAATGACGGATGAAGGTTAAGTGGAATGGATTAAGTGGAAAAGAAGATAGTTCATATGCAAATCAAAGTTAACAAGCAAATTCATAGTATCTAAATAATTTAACAAACTTTTGCCAATTCTTTTGAAAATTCATGAATAGATGCCTTCTTGATATTTCTTTTGTTTTTTTTTTTTTGCTTTTTTTTTTTTTTTATTTACCAAATACTTTTTTTTCTTTCTCTCTTTTTTTTTTTCATACATGGCATTTCAAATTTTTATTGGCAATTCTCTTTTGATTTTTTTTAGAATACTATGAACATTATGACTAATGACATGCATAAAACATATGAAAGGCTCAAAGGGGGTAAGCAAATGGTAGATGAATGTAGGTTTGTGTTTAGGTTAAAATGGTTTAGAATTGAATGCCTCTTTCATTTCCATAACACTAATGCAAATGTTGTTTCGAAAAAGAGTTGAAACAAGTTCTAGAAGGTGAAAAACCAAGTGATCATGCACACATGAAAGGAATTTAAGGCTCAAATATCCTTCCAACAAGGTTTTTCTCCAATGCTCACTCTAACACAACAAATTGCATAGTAAACTAACCACAAAACATCTACTTAATTATTCCAAGTGCCAATCTTACAAAACACAACCAATCAAAACATTGCAGTCAATTAAAATAATGCTCAACTCCTAAATGCACAAATGATATACAAACTCTCATTTTCAAAATCAAGAGCGAACAAAAATCCAAATGTGGGTTCATTTCTCTTTCCATTCACTTGAGAAACAAAACATGGTTTTAAAAAGATGCCGAAACACTAGATCTCATGAAAGTTCAAAGAATTTCCCACAAATTACACTTCCAAAATGGCAAATGCGACCCTTTACCATTTAGAACATGCAATAGAGCAAGTTATTCTTGAAAAAATTTCTAGTTTTCAGCATTTTCTCATTTAAAAACAACCAATTAATTGGGATTCAAATTGTATTCTCCTCCCCCACACTTAACCAACACATTGTCCTCAATGTTTGTGAAGCACTTCTATCATTTTAACTTGTTCCTTAATGATGTGGAAAGTTGTGAAGTCCAATTGCAATTGAAGCACAACACATCACATCATCATAAGAGAGAAGAGAAAAGAAACAAGCCAAAATAATAGAGAAAATTAGAGTGAAGAGGCACAATGGTAATTAAGCAAGGTGGTGGCTAAGATGCAAAGTATAGATTGGGAGTTCTTATTCTAATTACTAAACTATACTACTTCTACTTTTCTCTTGAGATAGTCCCTCCCCCACACTTATTTCAAGCATTCGGAATGACAAATGAATTTAACAATTCAAATCAAAGAATGTAAGTGAAGGAAAGAGACAACCTGGCCTCAAGGAGGCTTTGATGATGAATCATAGTAAAGCTTGAGGATGTGTCCATTGACTTGAAATTCCTTCCCAGTAGTCTCGTCAAGCAACTCTACCATGCCAAATGAATGCACTTTGGTGACAGTGAAAGGGCCATACCATTTATCTTTAAGCTTCCCATCAAACAACTTGAATCGGGCCCTAAATAGCAAAACCCGATCACCAACTTTGAAATCCTTTCGGATAATCTTCTTTTCATGAAGTAGCTTGGTCTTTTCTTTGTAAATGCGGGAGCTCTCATAAGCTTCTAGTCACATCTCCTCAAGTTCTTGCATTTGTAACTTCCTTTCCAAGCCAGCTTCTTCCACATCCATGTTGCACATTTTCACAGCCCAATAGGTTTTGTGCTCTAACTCCACCGGAATATGACATGTTTTACCATAGATAAGCCGGTAAGGAGACATTCCTATTGGAGTCTTGAAGGCAGTTCTGTAGGCCCATAGTGCTTCCTCCAACCTTGAGCTCCAATCCTTTCTTGAAGGCTTGACAATCTTTTGGAATATGTGTTTGATCTCTCGGTTGGAGACTTCCGCTTGCCCATTTGTCTGTGGATGATAAGGGGTGGAAATTTTGTGGGTTACCCCAAGCTTAACAAGTAAGTTATCAATAACCTTATTGCAAAAATGGGTACCTTTATCACTCACTATAGCCCTCGGTACTCCAAATCTACAGAAGATGTTAGACTTAAGAAACTTAGAAACCGTTTGGGCATCATCTTTCCTATTGGGAATGGCTTCTACCCACCTAGAGAGGTAATCTACGGCTAAGAGAATGTAGGTAAAGCCAGATGATGGTGGAAAAGGGCCCATGAAATCGATACCTCAAACATCAAATACCTCACAAAAGAGCATGGGTTGTTGTGGCATCTCGTGCCGTTTACCTAACCCCCAAACCGATGGCATTTATCACATGCCTTACAATACAAGTATGCATCCTTAAATAGGGTAGGCCAATAAAACCCAGAATCTAACACTTTCCTAGAGGTCTTATGAGCACTAAAGTGTCCACCACAAATCATTGAATGACAAGCAGAAAGTGTGTCCTTGGACTCGGTCTCTGAAATGCACCTCCTGATAACTTGGTCATTGCATAGTCTCCATAAATAGGGCTCATCCCAAATGTAGTGTTCAGCTTCTCATTTAAGTTTTTGAGCTTGAAAGGAAGACATATGCTCAGGTATGAGACCGGTCACAATATAATTCACTAGATTAGCAAACCAAGGAACATAGAGAGAGATAGACATAAGGGACGCATCAAGGAAATCATCACAAATAAAGTCAGAGTCAAGTACTCCCCTTGTACCATCCGGTAGTCTACTCGGGTGTCTTTCTACAAGGTTTGCAGTTCCAGGCCTATCTTTAATGCTTATATCAAACTCCTGTAGCAAAAGCATCCACCTAATAAGCCTTGGTTTGGATTGAGACTTAGTGAAGAGAAACTTCATTGCCGCATGATCTGTGTACACCACCACTTGAGAATTGATTAGATATTGCCGAAACTTATCTAATGCAAATATGACAGCAAAAAGTTCTTTTTCTGCTGTTGTGTAATTTTTTTGTGCACTATCCAAAGTTGTTGATGCATAAGCAATCACATGAGATAACTTGCTATGCTTTTGTCCTAGCATGACCCCATAGCTGAATTGGAGGCATCACATGCTAGTTCAAAAGGCAAAGTCCAATCTGGTGCATGCAAAATAGGAGGAGATATTAAGTGTGCTTTCAATTCATCAAATGCTTGTTTGCAAGAAGTATCAAAGACAAAATCAACATCTTTTTGCAATAGTTTGGATAAAGGTAGAGCTATCTTACTGAAATCTTTTATGAATCTCCGGTAAAAACCCACATGCCCTAAGAAAGAACAAAGTGTTTTAATATTAGTGGGGTAGGGCAATGAGGAAATTACCTCAATTTTAGCTCTATCAACTTCAATGCCCTTGCTAGATATCAAATGACCAAGTACTATCTCATGATCAACCATGAAATGGCACTTCTCATAATTCAAAACCAAATTTTTCTCAATGCATCTAGCAAGAACATTGTCCAAACTATCTAAACAAGCATCAAATGAATTACCATACACTGTAAAATCATCCATAAACACCTCCATGCAATTTTCAAGAAAATCAAAGAATACTGACATCATGCAACGTTGGAAAGTGCTAAGTGCATTGCACAATCCGAATGGCATTCTCCTATAGGCATGGTACCAAATGGACAAGTAAAAGTGGTCTTTTCCTGATCTTTAGGAGCTAGTGGGATTTGGAAATACCCTGAATAACCATCTAGGAAACAATAGTGACTCTTACCCGCCAACCTTTCAAGCATCTGATCTATAAAGGGTAAGGGAAAATGATCTTTCCTAGATGCTTCATTCAATTTCCTATAGTCTATGCACACTCTCCAAGCATTTTGCACCCTAGTAGGTATCACTCATCATTTTCATTCTTGACCATAGTTATCCCACTCTTCTTAGGCACTACATGCACCGGACTAACCCACTCACTATCAGAAATTGGGTAGATGATACCCGTACTCAATAGCTTGGTTACTTCTTTCTTAACCACATCTAAAATTAGGGGGTTGAGTCTCCTTTGGGGTTGCCTAAGGGGTTTGGATTCCTCATGCAAAAGGATCCTATGGGTACAAATAGCCGGACTAATCCCAGGAATGTCAGCTAAAGTCCAACCAAGAGCCTTTCTATTTCTACTCAAAACATCAAGCAATCTCTCCTCCTCACTCACAGACAAAGAATTTGAAATAATAGATAATTTTCCATCAGCAGCAAGGAAAGCGTATTTCAAATTAGAGGGGAGAGGCTTAAGCTCTATATCAGGAGGTTGGACAATAGAGGGAATTAGCCTCGGAAGATCAAGGGTTGTAGAAATACTCCCTTTTGCAAGCTTAGGAGGTGCATGGCTTGTGCTAAGCTCCGTAGACTCTACCACTTGTTCATTGGTCTTCCCAAGTGTTGAACCAATACTAGGTTGGCTTACAACAACAACAGGCTTGGGGAGAGTAGCCTCCTTCACACCTACTTCACAAGGAGTGATTAGCTTATTTAAAAATATCAAGGTATGAGGAGTGATCTTAGTTCTACGATTAAGCAATGAGTTAGAAGGTGGCCCTTTAACCACATTGTTTTGAGGTCCAAAGTGAGTCATATGAGAGGATGTCTTTGTTGGTGTGAGGGCTATCCCCTTAAAGAACAAATCATCCAAATCTTGGCTACCGACCTCAAACTCAGCTTCCTCCACTAGTTTGTGACCTGAAACATTGAGAAAAACACCTTCCTCACAAGCATCGTCACTGAATAGAGAATCATTGGAAGAATTAAGCTCAAATGAACTAAGAGAAGTAAGAGAAAAATCATCAAGGGATGATAATCAACAGAAGGAGAGGGTAATTTATCATCACATGAATCCAATGAAATACCACATTCAAGATTACAATTATCGATGTGCAAATTAAGATCATATTCATCAACCAAATCATCAATGGCAAAGTCAATTGAATTCACACCTAATAAAGAGTAATCTTCAGAAGGGTGCTTCATGGCTTCATACATGTTAAAACTCATCTTATTGTTACCCACTTCCATAGTGATTGACCCATCTCTCATGTCTATAAAGGTACTAGCCGTTCTCATAAAGGGTCTACCTAAGATAAGGGTGCATTCACTAGACTCATGAGACATGTCCAACACATAGAAGTCGGCGGGGAAAACCAAGTCTTTGACTTTAACAAGCAAATCCTCAATGATGCCTAGTGGGTGCCTAATGCTCCTATCAGCTAGTTGGAGAACTACACTAGTCCTCTTAAGCTCTTTGACACCAAGGGATTTATAAATGGCACTAGCCATGACATTAATGGCTGCACCTAAATCTAACAAGGCTTGAGCTACATTCACATTACCTATGGTACAAGGTATAGTGAATGAGCCAGGATCCTTGCACTTAACAGGGAGTTGGGGTTTGAAAAGGGCAGACACATTAGAGCTAATTTGCACTCTCTCATTAGGCCTAAACTTCCTCTTGTTAGTACAAAGCTCTTTCAAGAATTTGCAATAACTAGGTATAGACTTAACCAATTGGAAGAAAGGAACATTGATATGTAGCTTGCTAAACAAATCATACATTTCTTTCTCATTTTGTTCCTCATGTATTTTCTTGCATTGAAAGTAAGCTTTAGGAAAAGGGAGTTGAGAAATTTTTACCTCCTTACCATTGGTATTGGATAAGCTGCCTTGCTCGGTTGACTCACCTTCCTCAAAAGTGCTTCTTTCCTTGGAGCCAACCTCTCTCAGAAGTGGTTGTTGTTCCACTTGAGGTTGCTCAACTGCTTTGTCATTCTTCTTTTTAAGGATAGCCTTCTCTTTGAAGCTTTCAGATTCAGGTAGCTTCATTGGGCTCAATAGTGGACTTTCAATCTCTATTTCTTCATCCAACTCATTGTCAACCTCATCAGGGAAACGTACCTTCTTACCACTCCTTAACTCAATAGCATTGAGTGACTTAGGATTGATGACTTGTGTTTGAAGGAATAGAACCACTTGTCTTAGCATGCACATCACTCACAAAATTAGAGAGTTGAGTCAAGTGGGATTGCACATTATTATTCTTCAACTCCAATTCTTCCAACTTCTTGCACACATAAGCCATTTGATTGCTATCACTTGCCACATCACTTTGTAGCTTTTGTAGGGTATTGGAAATAGAAGAGAATTGACCCTCATTCACAGCTTTATCTTCCATCATCCGGTTGTTCATACTAGTTAGTTGAGAAACCACACTCTTCAACAAATGATTGTTCTCATCACCCTTAGACTCTTGAATAGGCATCATTTCCCCACAGTTTGACCCATATGGTTGGACTTGATATGATGAACCTTCTTGATTTCTCCAACCAAAATTAGAATTAGGTCTTCTACCTTCATTGTAGGTGGTTGTGTTAGAATCCCACCTTTGTTGTTGTTGATTAGACCTTCCTTGATACATGGCATTGACTTCCTCATGGTGATTAGGGCATAGACTAGTAATATGCATCATTGAACCACAACCATCACAACTAGGTGCAACAAGAGCTTGTGAAGTAGGGGAAGGAGGTCCTCGTTGAATACTCAAATTATGAAGTTTAGATGTGATTAGAGAAAGTTGTGAAGTGACTGTATCCATCTTATACTCAAGTGAGACCATTCTCCCGTTGGATCTAATATCACAAACTCCTCTTATATCTCTCACATTATATTGTTGAGTATTTCTTGCTCGTATTCTGATTTGAGCCTATCCCTCTTCTGCCGTGCAATCTTCCAAAGAACCTCCAAATTGCGATCTATAATGCCTTTCTCATTAGGCGAGAAGACCTTCACGAAAGTATGTAATCAACTGTTCATCAACAATTTGATGGTGTGGACACTTAGCTAAAAGCTCCCGAAAGCGACACCAATATTCATAGAAGGACTCCAAAGGGTCTTGTTTGATAGAGTAAATCTCCTTTTTAAGCTCCCCAATCCTTGCATCAGGTAAGTATTTTTCCAAGAAGGCTTTCTTCAAATTAGCCCATGAGTGAAGAGCATCATTAACATGCCTAGGTAACATCATGTACCATTCCTGAGCCTTCCCTTCTAAAGTAAAATAGAACACCTTTAATTTCATATCATCTAAGCGAGCACCAACAGGCTTCATATTTGAGCAAACCACATGTAAGGCATTGAGATGGCTACAAGGGTCTTCCTTTTCAAGTCCATGGAAACGAGGTAATGAATTAAGCAAAGGACCCTTAAGCTCAAAATTAACCTCAAGGTTAGGGCATGCAATGTTGAATGGATCATGAGTGACATCTGATCTTGTCACATCCCTTATAGTTATCCTCCTTTGTTGACCATTGTTTTCACCTTCCATAGCTATACCTTGTGAAGCACAATCGCTTAAGTCAATGAAAAAATCGAGATTAAAAGAGTGATCAGATTCCCCCTCAAATAGGTTGGACATATAAAGCTGTCAAGCAAACAATGAAACAATGGAGTACCAAAACTGTCTTGCACACAAATTCAAAAAAATGAATGTGCAAAGTGGAAGGAGCAGAAGTGTTTATGAGTATGGATTATGTGTATGGACAAGTAAAGATGCTTGGATGCAAATGCAAATGCAAGAACAAAGAAAATCAATATATTTGGTTGGTTTTTCTCAAAAATTTTGATGCAAGGAAACAAATTTTGAATTTTTGTTTTGAAAATTATATTATAAAAAAAATTGAAAGAAAACCTAATAGGCTCACAAGGGCAAACCCTGGTCAATTCGAACCAATTGACACTTAGTAAACCAAAGGAGTCAAAATTGACTCCCCGACATGGCACGCCATTGATTTGACAGAAAAACCTTAGTCACCTCGGGTCAAATCACAATTTACCACAATTAAAATGCAATATAGTGCAAACAACTCGGGATCGTTCTCTTATCAAGGAGCCAATTTATTTTGAAATCCCTAGGTTAAACTAAGTGCTAAAAACATGGTTAGAAAAGGGGTTTAGAAATTGATTTTCTATAAACTAAAATTCATAAAAATATAAAGAAACTAATTCTATTTTTTTTTTTTTTTGGTGTTTTTGGAAAATAGTGAAAAATGCTTTGGATTAAAAGGGATTAAAGATGGATGCTCTTGGTAATGAAGAAGATGGCTATCATTGCTTAAAAAAAATATATGGGAGTTACACTTTCATTAAGTCTAAAGAACAACCTCAAGATAACACTTGAGTCCAATAATCTCAATTAATAGTAGCTCCTACAAACATAGCAAACTACTACCCTTTGAAATATTGTTAAAATCCACTTAATATGTAATTAAAATTGGGATGATGTAAATTGGTCTTCTCAATTAGAATGTTCTAACGAACCATTCAAAAACTAGAATCAACTATGATTACTAATCACAAACATGACACAAACACAATTTCATCAAGCATTAAAAGAAATTTGGAAATTTTAACATCAAAATAATCACCCAATTAAAACTACAATATTCAATTCACATGGACACATAACAGTAATCCAAGTCTCACAACTAAATAATGATAAGTCTAAATAAGGCAATCAAATAAATAGTCTAAGCAAAAAGATTAAATTAAATAACTCCCCTTTTTGAAGCCCCAATGCTCAAGCCATTTATCCTCACCACCAAGAAGCAAGGATTTAGCTACACATAGCAATTGAACAGTCCATCACAATCTGTAAAAATGAACCGACCATAGGAACCAAGCTTGCTGGAATCTAGAATTATTTCTGGAAAATCACCAACAAGAGGGAATGGTGGTGATGGAAGACTATGAAGGTGAAGGATGAAGTTGAAGGTGTATGGAAGATGGTTTTTGGGAATGGAGGAATGGGGAGGCTGAATCGAAGAAGATGATGCAGGTGTGAAGGTTGGCGTGGTGATGATCCAAGGTGGAGTCGTGAATGTCGTCAGGATGAAGTCCCTTCCATTCCCCTTGGCTCGCGGAGCTAGCTTCCTTTAATATCCATTCAATTTGTCGGGTATCCTCCAGCTGCTCCACGGGTCTCAATGTTCAATCAGAAAAAAACCTAATTAATCCAATTCACAAAACGCATAGTTTAGGCATACAGGGACCTAAGTGCAAAATTTTAAAAGCTTTGCAGGAGGGACTATACTTAAATAGTTTAAAATTTTTTTGGGTCAGAATGCAATTCATAATAAATCTGAGGCTTTTTTCCTGTAATTTGTCTCTGGCCCTTTTCTTCATTGATCTCACATTTTCAGAAATTGTTGGGGCCTTTCTTGTAATTTTTCCCATTCCTCAAAACATTAAATTTTGATCCAAATGACATTTTTTTCCAATTTTCTTCCAGAACACCTACAATTTAGACCAATTAATCTAACATCGAATATTCTCATAAAAATCAATAATTAAGAGTAATTACATTTTTTTAGACAATTTTGCCATTTTTAACCCTAAATTAATGTATTCACTCTTAATCTCAATTTATCATAAAAACATCATTTTAAGCTCAATAACTAATGTGAAATGCATTATAAATCCCAATTTAATGATCCAAAAATAATGTAAAAATATGGTTTAATCGGGTTTTGAAGAGAAAACTTTACATTTTTATGGAAGAGAGGGAACAATAAAATGTCAAAGACGAGATTGAAGTTGAAATATCTAAAAGATTCGATTTTCAACGGCCGGTTTTGAAAAACCAATACTCAAAATGAAAATAAAATAAAATGTCGAAGGCGCGAGATTGAAGTTGAAATATCTAAAAAAATTTGAGTTTCAACGGTTTGGTTTTGAAAAACCAATCGTTGTAACTCAAAATAAAAAATAAAACAAAATGTTGAAGGCGCGAGATTTAAGTTGAAATATCTAAGAAAATTTGAGTTTCAACGACCGGTTTAATTTTGAAAAGGCGATCGTTGTAACTCAAAATAAAAAATAAAATAAAATGGCATGAAGAAGGCTTAAACTAAATGATATTGATATATTTTTTATAGATATATATAAAAGAAATGTATAGTTTAATTTATTTAGGAACTAACTAAATGAAAATACGGACAAATTTCTTCTTTTAACTATCGAAATTCTAGGCTACATACTAGAAAATAGCTATAACTATGAGATAAAATTATAGTGGTCATATAATCTTGAAGCTTTTATTCTAACAATAAGTAGCATTAATTTCTTGCAAAATAAAATTAAATGGTGTCTCAAAATAAATAAAATAAAATAACTTGTGTCTAAGATACAATAACTATTTTTATTTAAACAAATCGTTGTATCACAACATTTAACATATGTTTTTTAAAAACCGATGTTAAAAAGTAAGAAATAAAATTACAACAGTGCCATCGTTTACGTTTTGACGTCTACATTTTTAAAAATGGACTTTAAAAGTAAGGTGAAAATTACAATAGTGTCACCGCCTACATTTTAACTTCTACATTTTTTTTTTTTTTTTTTAACGGGCATTAATTGGGGGATGTTAAATTCCTATTTTGTAGTAGTGCTAATGGTATCACGTGTCAATCTAGCTCTTCTACGGTGACACGTGTCCGAAAACACTTCCTTAATTACCAATAACTCCTTATTGGGCCATAACGATTGGGCTTTCTCTAAGGGTCCATATTATTTTTCAATCCTCTTTAACTGGGCCTACTTCTTAGTCTAATACAAAGCTCGATTGCCCTTTCTCTTTTACCCTTACTTTTGAGCCGAAAACCTTGGACCTTCATCAAAGTTCCACTTGGTTTTTCTTCCTCATTTATTTTGGAATATCGTCCATATACTTAAACCAAACAACCATCTTGACACGCTTTCTCATGTAGCCGTTTTCTATTATTGTAATTATAAGATAATGTTAACAAATTAGGGAAAGACCTTCTGAACATGACTTCCGATGCATCCTTTCTTATTTTCTTGATGATTGACACTTAGCTAAACTTGATTCGAAACATTATAAATAAAATGTTAAATCTCGGTTTTCTCTCTTCTTTAATTAAAATATTTGAGGGTTTTGATTGTTTCAAGGAAATACATGTTTGTCAAGAAATGTACAAGAACAATGTCACGTGGTGCAGCCAGTAAATCCAAAAGAGTGGCATTAAATTCAAATATAAAATTGCACGTTAGTTGGCTAGCCACTTATCAACAATCAAACGGTACGGTCAGTTATCATAATTAATTATTATATTTTTCGTTTTACAAACTAAAGTGAAAGTGAATCCTATTGTCCAAAAATTCTCACAGTATCCATGAACTTTATGAAGAGCATGCGTACGGTATTACAGCCTTTGCAAGTGTATGGCTTTGGATTATAGTTTGACGACTGAAATAAAAATATACTACTCTAATTGTATATAAAATTTGGGTTTAATACTTTATATTTTGAAAATAGCGTTTTTGTTTCTCTAACAGTAACATCATTAATGTTTAAAGACTAAAAAGACATTGCCTAAAGTATGTGATCTTCCTTTATATTTGTATCATATTTTATATTAATCTCTTAAGTTTATAAAAATGTTTAGCTAGTTCTTAATTACAAAATTTACATTATTATTATTGTTGTTATTTTTTTTTTCAAGTCACATATCTACAATTAAAATTTAACTTAAAACTACTCTGAAAACATTAGGGGACAATGACCAAAAGGAGGAGCATCAGTATCATTATTCTAAACTAATATCGTTTGAACAATTCTGAGGCATTCGTGGAGCATTCCTGAAGCGATACTTCGAAAATGGAACTCGAGTAATGATTGAGCAGATATGATATTAAGATGGACAACTACTTCGCCATAGGCAGTCAAATTGGAATCAAAGTACATAAAAGGAAGACGAGGAAATTCGATCAATAAAATCATGATAGTCTTAATTTTACTTTGAACCACTAGCTTCTTCTTTTCTTTTTTTTGGGGGGGGGGGGGGGGTGTATTGTGACTGAGTGAAGTAATGACATCTCACTATGAGAGCTTTTTGTCGTCTAATTATCATCACATTATCTTATTTTAATTAAGATGCGTGTTGGCTTGTGAGAAAACCCTTTTAGGCTACTCAAAGCCCACGAAAGAAGTTTTTGGTTACAAGTTATATGGTATGAGAAATCCGTTGAGTATTTTCAATAGAACCAGATGTAAGCACTATAAGCATTGATATTCAACTAATATAAATTTTAAATGTTGCTTTGTAGGCTTTTTAAGTTAGCTGCGCCAGTGTCTTATGGTTAGATGATTCATTCAAATATACTAGCTCCTCCGTTATTAATATAAAAGCTATATAACTTTTTTGCAGATATATGAACATTTTTTGTATTAGTTATTTGTTACAAATGTGTGTTAATTTACTTAAAATATCATTTTTAATCACGTGCATTACAAAGTATATTTATGACTTATATATAGGACCAAAGTAAATATATTTTCTAGCTCTTATATTAGGATCAACTTGTTGAGTAAATATATAGTCATTCCATTTCAAATATAACCCATGTTCTGTAAAATTCTAGATTTCAATGTATCACTCTAGTCCTTATTATAAGTCCACTATTAGAAGTAATTTTTGGTTCCAAATATACATCCACTTAGAGATTATTAATTATTGTTTTTCAAATTTACCTTTATTCTATTGGAAAGAGATTGGAAAGAGAGAAAGAGAAGAGAGGTGAGAATTATTTGAAAAACGAGGTAGAGAAAATTTAAATAAAGGTAAATTTGAAAAATTCAGTCAATTTAAAGCATGTTTAATTACTTAATTGTCATTCTTTGTTGTGTGAAAATTAGATAAAATGAATTGATAATAGGGATAGGATATTGTCACTACCAATTTTGGTCACTACCAATGTCACTACCACTTTTCCACCGTTAGATTAGAATCTCAATAGGAGCGAGAAATGATAAAGGTAGATGAGATTTTGATCTAACGGTGAAAAAGTGGTAGTGACATTGGTAGTAACCAAAATTGGTAGTGACAATATCTTATCCCTTGATAAGGATCAAATAAATGGTATTAGGCAGTAAGTAGTACCGAAGAAAGTTAAAGTTGACAAAATTGTGATATTTCAAATGCCAAACTTATTTTTTTAATTGATGAACTGTGTTATGTTTAAAAGAAGGCTTCCTTTCTCTAATTCAAATATAAGTCTCATTAACTAATTCACTGAAACTAAAAATGACAGTTGGGTCATTAAATCTTATGGAACTGTAAAAAAGTTCAACTTTAACCACATTAAATGAGATTTTGAAGGAGAAAAAAATTACAATGAATTATATTTAAGCATTAATTATGAGGGTAGAATTAACAAATAAGTATTAATTTCTCTCCATGTGACTTATATTTTGGACCAAAAATTCTTTTAAAAGTGACTTATATTATGAATAGGAGGGAGGGAGTATATTTAAAAACAAAATAGTATACACATATAGTCACATACAAACACAAACACATGTACAAGTGAAACTCATGTAAAAGAATATTCTTTTTTTTTTTTTTTTTTTTTGGAGAACTAAAAATTGAGATCCTCGTCGTTGAAGTTATAAGTGACTAAGGACAACAAAAAATATTAATAATGCTTGAGAGTTGAGAGTGCACTAAAACTAAAGTATAAAAATGCTCTTGAACGGTTGAAGCGTAAAGAAAAGTTCAAGTAATCAAGAACAAGTGATGTATGTCCCTCTTTCTTAGGATCTCTGAAAAAGGAAGCAAATCCACAGATCTTTTTCCAGCTAATTGAGCAGCAAATGTACTCTGAACAGGAAATCACATTCATCAGAGATCCTCGTACTGTAAAGCAATTGGGAATTCAAGCTCATTATTATTTAATTAATTAATCTCCATCAACAATATCTTTTGACAACGATTTCTGAGAGTATCAAAATTCGAAGTCTATTTACGTCCAACTCAGATTGCACCATTCGAACGATTACTTACATTTGCTGAGGATTTCGTTTAGACAAAATTGAAGAAAAGTCCCCAATTAAAAATTTGATTGGTGAGTTTGTAAAGAAAAAAAATGGTGAGATGAATCTAATAAATTTTTATACACAGAATGCATTGGTATTTACAAATTTTGTATGCACAAAGCACACGTACTCGGATTTAGGTTCTTCTAATAAAATTATCAGTGGGATAATTTTCCACAATTTTTCCTTTTGTTTTTTTCTTTTTCATAATAACTTGAAGTTTTATAGGTGAGGTCATAACAAAGATCTTAATTTTATATTTCACATTAGTAATTTAGTCTGATCTTCATTACTAAAAAAGTTTCTTAGGTTTCAATTTTTTTTTTTTTTTTTTTTTTTATATGATGAATACTCCTCCGTTTCTTTTTTTTTTTTTTTTTTTTTTTTATATTGCTTTAATTAAATATAGCATTCATCCCTCCGCGCATACAAGTCTGGTCCATGTCTAACTTTTTTAGGCTGCGTTAGAAATAAAGAAAACTACCCCAAACACCCACATCTGTCCTATTCTTATAGGAATGTCTTCATTATTTGATGGTCCCATCCAAGATTGAGAAAACAAATTATATTCTTCTAATCCTAAATAAATGATATACTTTCAATAAATCCAATGGAGTATTAATTATTGGCCAACACTGCAACTACCTATTCCAGATTCTCCTGCTTTCTATTGCTTCTGAAGTGATGAGAAAGTGCTTTGTTGTAAGATAAACTCGCAAAGTAGCACCAAGGGTAACGTTAAAAATAAAATCAAACTTTTTTAGGCTGCGTTAAAAATAAAGAAAATTACCCAAATCATAAGTAAGAAATAAATACAAATAGACCCCAAAATATTTATATTTACAAATCAAAATTGCATATTTATAAGTTGAGTTATGCCATTTACAGATCAAATTTTTTTATTTGATCAAAGGTATATTCTCTTTCAAAGCTTACAAGGATGAGATAGCTTACGGCACCAGCCAACAACTTTTTTGGTATTTACAAATCAAATTTAACAATATATGTTTACGAGGTAAGCTCTCATATTTGCAATTACACCAATACTCCCTCCAGTTCAAAATAAAACATTAAAATAACTAAATGAAACAATTTATAAGTTGATTAAAATTAGTTAAAAACAATAAATAAATAAATAAAATGAAACTTGCTTTCCTAAAACCGCCTTATTTATGGAGAGGATATACGGGTGGGAGAGAGGATGGGTGGAAATAAAGAGATGAGAGAGACATATAATTAATTAGGAGTAAAATTAAAATAAATAAATAAATAAATAAAAGACAAAATCAAACTGCAATTACACCTATGTTGTTGTTTATGTTGTTTGAAATGACCAAGTTAAACTTGAACTAAACCTTAAGTAAAATAATGTGATGAGTTGAGCCATGATGTGATTGCCTTAGAAAATCGAGTGAATACATCAACAATGCTAGTGATATCAATTGTTAATGCTTCTAAAAACAAAACAAAAAATTAAAATTTTATGGATTTGTTAGGTCGCTTTTTTTATACCAAGCGTGAGGATTAAGCATAAGTTATTTTATGAATGAAAAATTACTAAAAGTTTCAGGGAAGGAATATGATTATTTAAAAAAAAAAAAAAAAAGTCTCACAACAAGTGAGCGTATGCAATAACGAGTTCTAGTATTAGAAATAATAATAGGTCCATACTATTTACTTATTATTGACACTTATATATATATATATATATATATAATTACGTTACTTTCTTGGTATTTTGTAGTGATTCTCCTTTTTACATACTTCCTCCCGTCCTTTAGTATATAAGGTACCTTCCAAACATAAAGTTAGCCCAAATTATGAGGTGCCAACTCAAAATTTTATCAAATGTTGTAGTAGTTATAAAAACGTCTTAAGGATTATATATGTAGTAGTAGTTATGACAGGTTGTCACATATTTAGGCCTCTAATGGTCATACTTTCTTTTTTATTCCACCAATTAATAAAGAAAAGTCTCTTAAAAATATTTGCAGGTGCTCGTGTGTGCGTGAGAAAGGAAAGAAAAGAACATAGGAGTAATGTTTACATAATTATTATTTGTAGTCACCTATTTTTCTTTAGCACTTAAAGAAGGAAACCCTAGTTGTGAAAATGATTGTAGAAAGAATTCCAAATAAAGTACCAAACGTAATAATACGAAAAAAACAATATCACAAACCTGCAATACCTATTTCACACTGGATCCTAATTTTTCTATTTATTGTGTAATTAGGAAACCGGCTTAATTAGTTAATCTATAATCAGTGACCACTTGGAAATTAACTATTGCGAACACAATCAAATAACAAATGTACCATTAATAACAAAAAAATATTATAGCAATAACATCGCTGGACAAAAAACCTAACTACCCATTGTTCTGAAATCCCAAATATACAAACCTAATACAATAATCCATCAAAATGTAAAGGAAGGGATAAGATTGGAAAATAAATTCTAGGATAGAACACGAAAACCTTGGGAAAAAAATGAGTATTTAAGAATTGAAAATATTGATAAATAAAAAAATCGATAAAACAAATTATGTGCTAAGATTTGAATTAAACTTCAATAGTTTTACTATGAGCACACACACAAAAAAGTGTTGATGCCCGTGCGTTGCATGAGGAAGTTCATATATATGTGATGTCTCAATTAAGTTTTATGAAGCAGCTATACATGTGGGCAGTTGTATATGTCTTTGTTTTATTTTACTCAGTTGTATTTTTCCATAAGACCACAGAACATTAAAAGAGAAACTGAATTTTATAAAAAGTACTATGAAGAGTGGTGGATCTTGGAAAAAATATTTGGGGGGCCAAATGTATACTTATTAACTAAGTAAAAAAGGTATTTGGGAGGCCAAATGTATACTCATTAACTAATTAAAAAAAAAAAAATTTGAGGGGCCAAATGTATACTCATTAATTAATTAAAAAAATATTTGGGGGACCAGACGTATAATAAAAGTATTTTTACAAGTCCAATATATAAGATAACATTACTTTTTACATTACATTAATTTTTTTAAAAAAAAAATATTCTGAACACTTTTATTGGGGGGGGGGGATAACTAAGCTCCTCCACTGACAATGAAATTCTTTAAATTTAAATTAATATTTTTGCACTTAAATTCAAACGCCTACAGTGAATCACAATGCAAAAACCTAACCCAAACAAATTAGAACCAAATTAGGAATATGAAAAAAGAAATTAAAAAATAATCATCAATAAATTGTATTTGTTGATTAATGATTAATGGATCCAAACTGAATCCTCTGGTATTTATTAGCAATTGAATCCCCTCGCATATATTATGTTTTTTGGAAAAACAATTTTAGAAAATAATCTTCAATAGATTATATTTATTGATTAATGGATCCAAACTAAATCTCCTAGCTAGTACTCTTTATTATATTTTTGGCAAAAAAATATGTAAAATTTTAAATTAGGATAACTCCTTAATTAATGGAGATAAACTAAATTCATTTATAAAGGAATATAAAAACAACACAGTGTTACTTAAAGAAATTAACGATTTTACTTAAAAACAAAATATAACTTAACGGTGTTAATACAATATTATAGAATATATAAATATATCTCTCTCTTAGAAATACAGATTATTTATAGAAGTAATAGTGTGAACGAACGAATAATAAATTTCAAGAAGCTCAGGCCGAGAATCGAAAAAATAATTTAAAAAATGGCACGGAGGAGTAAAGATCAAGTTATATACTTTTATGCCAATTAAATAAGGGGAAAAAGGTACGGATCACCAAGAACTTACAAAGAGTGACTATATAGAGAGAGAGAGAGGGACGTTACCGGAGGAAGACGGCGAGGAATCGGAGGACAGAGGATGTTGGAGGAGGTGGGGGGCCGGCACCAGAGGACTAGCAGGACGAGGAGGGGCGGAGGTGACGAGGAGGACCGACGAAATGAGGAAAAGGCTGAGAGGAGATCGAAATGGTGGACGCCAAAATGATTTCAAAATGCATTAAAGCTCAATTTGCGACAAAACCAAAGTTCCGTCGCAAAACTTTGCTTTTTGCGATGGAACCTCATTTCCGTCCCAAAATGCAAATTTTTTGTGACGGAGAGGGAGACCTAGTGGCCAATTTGCGACGGAACTGAGGTTCCATCGCAAAAGAAATTTTTTTTGTGACGTATCACATTTTTCGTCACAAAACACCTGTATTTATGATGGATTATGAATTGTATCGTAAATCGGCGAAAATTTGCGACGGAAAAAAATCCATCGCAAATTCCGTCGCTATTTATATATTTTCTAGTAGTGATTACTTAATCTAGATTTAGCTTCATGTAGCTGCAAGATGTTATGAGTTCCGTCTCAATTAAGAAATGGAGTTCACATAAGTCCAATAGGCTTTTTCATCCATCGATGGGCTTGTTTTAAATAGCATTGAGAAGCTTTAGAAGTCGGTTGGGACTAAAAAATTATGTTTGACATGATTTTTAGGGCAACTGACTTTTTACTCATAAGCTATACTTAAAGTTCAAAACAACTTTTTCTGACATGACTTTTTTTTAAATTCGAAGATTTTGAAATTGATTTATCAATCCATCAAGCAAACAAATTTTTATCAAACTCATTTTTTATAATGTTTATTCAAATATAAATCACATCATACTAATTAATTAAATTTTACCCTAACCTCAGTTTTCGAAAATAGTTTGAGATAAAAGTCACTTTTGACAATGTTAATCCAAACAGGCTTAAGTTGGTACTAATAATACCACATCCTTACCATACTTTTGACCCACAATTGAATAATATAACCGATATGATTCATTATTTAACAAATCAAGTATGCCCTCAGAAAGACAGAGAAATAGATAAAGCCCAGGAGCATATTAAGAATTTAATAGCAGACATAGGAGATAAAACATCTGAACAATCTCTAGAAAAGTTAACCGAGATATTACAAGAATTAAAGGAATAAAACAGAAAAGATTATCCCAACGAAATGTAACTATAAAGGATTTAGGAAAGTTACTAGGAAAAGAAGGAAAAGAAAAAGGAGACAAAAAAGAAATAATATTACAACCTGAAGGACCAAAGTTCTATCCACCAAAATGGAACATTTAGAAGAGAAAATAAAACAATTACAAAAATTATTGGCAGAAGTGTATGGGATATCTATATACATATGTATATGTATATATGCACACACATATATGTATATACATATGTAATATATATGATATGTATATGTAGGTGGTCAACTAGCTCAGGAACTGTCAATTAAAGAGGCTTATATCCATAAAATGCAATTATTATATAAAAATCGTCATATATTATAAATGTTAATGGTTCTTTTTTATAAACCATGATTTATGTACTTATTTCATTATAGTTGTCTACGTGAGAATGTTATTAAGTTTATTAAAAGTCACAGTTCTTATATACAAACGGTTATGTATGTTCCTAATAAATAATGATTGTAAAATGAGACCATTATGTATTATGCAAGCATTACTATATATTATGACGGTTATTTATAAGTGGTTGTTAATTAATATCACAGCAATGGGTAAATCATGGCCTCACCAAATCTGCATATATAATGTGTTATATTATAACTATTATAATAGGTCTAGTGTAACATCCCAATTTTCGGAAGCATTTTCAAAATAATTTGATCAGAGTAGAGCATCGGAAGTAATTAGATTGAAGAGTAACTGATAATCATCCACTGTAATGTATATGTTTGCTGATACAAAAATGTTGAATGACTACATCGTTAAGTACATATCAAAAGAAGTTTCTCCAGTCAGTCTTTATGCCTACTTCTTGCCCTTGTCTTCGATCCTGTTCACACCGGATCCTGAAGCTAAAGTAAGAGCGAGGTTCAATACCCATTGAACCTCGTAACGGTTAACCTCATGCTTATGTATGATAAAATATGTATGACAGATATTCATAACATTACAAAGATTAACCAATACATAGCACACAAAGCAGATGTAAGGTTACAACAATACATAAGCACACAACAGATGTAATGTCAATCACAACAACAAGTACATAGCACACAAGACATGCACAGTCAACCATGTTTGCACTAACCAGTGCCACGACAGCTCCTCGTGTCCTCAGCGCTAGGAAAACTCAACGGCATTACCAAGACTGTAACCCGTATAAACAAAGCTGAATGTATAAACAGTGAACTAAGACAAAGTCTTAGACACAGTACATGACCCAAGACAAAGTCCTGTCCATGACTCTATGAAATAGTCTATCACATATAAGCATACAATAAGCATCAGAGTTAGTGTTACAGTACGCGAACGTACCTTTCACCGTGTAATGGCCACATGCCTGACCTTTGAACCCAGCCCCAGACATCCCGGATATCCTAACATATCACCATAGTACTTAGAATAATATCCTAAGGGATATTTTCACCTCTATTTACCTCTCTACCCTTGGTGGGTTTTTTTATTTACAATTTTACCCTTACATTTATTTAAAAACGCAGTGCAGTATTTTCTGGGCAGATTTTTCGGTAACTTTGAAAAATCATAATTAATTCTAGAAACATCGAAACGAGGATCCGTAAAATTCCCTGGAATCCTTAAGATGTCTATTTTCAAGGAAAAATACTTTTATATACCAAGAATTTATGAAAAATTCCAAGTTTTCATTTTTCACAACGTTGCCCAGAATTTCGCCCAGAAAAAATAGCCTAACTTCAACCGGTTGTATCTCTTTGTACAGGAATCAAAACGCTACATATTATATATATTCGGAAAGCCCTACATATCTACTTTATTTCTGGAAGTTTTAGTGATTTATAGGCTTCATTTTCAACATAAAATTTTCACATTTCTATCGCTGTTTGCCCAGAATTTTTACCGAAAATTTTGCCAGAATTTCACTACTTTGATCTTCAACTTCCAAGTATTTTTCTCCACAATATTTCCATCATATTTTCAAAATAAGGACATTTTTAATCATAAAAACATGAAATCAAAACTTCTTGGAAGATTTAAAGATCAAACATAAACTAACTACGAATTTAAAACTTAGAACTCAAGAACAAGAAGACTTACCCTTGAAGAACTTCCTCCTCCTTCTTGCTCCCCCTATGATTTTCTCTCTTCTCTTGCTTCTCTAAAACTCACCTATTTGGTTGAGTTTGGTGTGAAGAATGAAGTGAACCCAAGCCTCCTATTTATAGGTGGAGATTTAGGACACAAATGGAATTTAATTTGCCCATCTCTCACCCTAGCCATTGGATGCAATCTACTTTACAAGAGTTGATCTTATCCCTTCATGTGATTAGAAAACCCTAACTAACCAATAAGTTTAGAAAACTTAACCTCTAAGTTTTGCTTCATGAAGACTTTGGGGACAACTCATTAGTGATTCTGGTTAGCTCCTAAATGTCCTTTTGTAACTAGATGCAAATTGATTTAGTTACTCTAGAAGCGTTAGTTTACTTTAATGAAATCTATTTTTGGTTGCTTGATCAATCACCAACACTTTTAAATTCTATGTATGTATCTTGATTAGCAGTTGGATATCAAGATTTATGGTCCAATTAGATTTCTCTAATTGTCCTTAATCATCTCTAATTTTCTTCATCAAAGTTTGCCAAAATAACTTTAATTAGGCTTAATCTCGAGATGAAATTATGTGGGTTCCAGATAAGTTCTTATATTTTATCTAGGATTAACACTTTTCAAGATACAATTTATTTTGTATAGATTTCCCTTTACTTGTGTCTTGATCAATTTAATTCACATAGGATTTATGCTAAATTCTTATTGGTGGATTTCAAATTAATATTGAATTAAGTTTATTTTTCTCTCTCACTATCCTCTTCCATGTAATTAAGAGCTTTAATTACATAGTACTCTTATCCTCTTCCATTACCCCTAAAGTCTTCACAATTAATTGTTTGATTTTGATTTGTTTTTGCATGTGTGAGCTTGTTAATTATTAAACAATTTCTCCTTCCTTTCTCTAGCACCACAACCATGACTTGCTTGTTTGATTTGCCTCTTGGAGTTGTATTTCATTGGTCTCCCAATATCTCACACTAGGTCTTTCATTGGTTGACAACTTTTCACAAGGATTTTACTTTATGAAATTAAATTAAAGCCTTAGGATTTAACTTTACTAGATTTAATCCAAACCTTTAATTTGTGTTAATCTCTTATTGGTCCAATTAATTTCATGAGGATTAAGAACACTTTCTTGATTTATCATTAGCCAATTCAATTTCACAAGGATTTGGCTTTATGAGGCTTAATTAAGGCCTTTGGATTTAGATTTATCAAATTTAATCTTAGCCCTCCATAACTAATCTTAATTAGCATCCCTAATAAAGTAGTTAAGTGTAATTGTCAAAATATGATTGGTTCTAAGATTAATTAGAAACCACTTCTATGCTAATCCTAGCCCTTCACTAGCCCTTGTTTCTTAATTAAAGTAATACATCCTTAATTATGCCTTTAACATATGCCACTAAATTAATTGTGAATGTTTATGAAAATAATTCAATTAACATAGATTGAATTATCCACTAATTGTTGGCAATTTTCTCTAATTGGTTTAATTATTTCCTCACAACTTTTTAGCTTTTCATGGCCATTTATGCACCATGTATTAATTCAATAATTATAGGGCAACTTATGGTCCCTAAAATAAAATTGGATTTTTGTCTCTTTAAATTCCAAGGAAAATAAACAAATAAATTACTAAAATTAGGGACAACATACTTTCCTATTTCAAATAGGTATTATTTGGCCAAACTATAATATTTAAGAGGCATATGAATTTTGGGGTATTACATCTAGATTAAATAATAGTTTGAAACTATAATGTATTTGTGCCAAGCTTGTATATGTTTGCATATATGAGATTCGAAATTATGATATATGACAGTTAATAATTGTCATATATCATAGTTTACGTAGTAGTGATATTTTAATTATTTTAATGGAAAACCAGACAATTACTCAAAAAAGAAATGCAAAGCTATTGTGGGTACTGCATAATGAAATTCTTCAAGAATATATTTTAATGCAAAATTCACTTTATAAATTTATGGATTTAAACAATCTTTGGTCTCTTAAATTTGTCCTTTATTTTGGTTTTGGTCTCTTACGTTCCAATCCATAGGCAAGAACCGGTTTTCTTACAATATCTAAAGCCCAAAATCATAAAAATCTAGACAAACAAAATAAAGCCTCTTCAGGCTTTCCATAAAAAGTATTTCAAAACCTCATTATCATTCACAGAAATAAAAGCTTCTGTCAATTGGGACCTTCTAAAAGAGAGAGAGGAAAAAAACTCCTCCTCCTCTTCTTCAGATTCTTCTTCGACCAACTCCAACAAATTTTTTTTTTTTTTTCCTGTAAGTTTCAGCTTCTGAGGCATATATGTCCTCCTGATTTAGATTTCTGCTTTATCTTTTTTGTGAGCGCTTCTGAACAAGTCATTTAGATTCCTTCTGGGATGGGGTTTTTTTGGTATTTGAATTTCTTGGGTGAATATATTATGCAGCCTTACTGATTTGTTGTTGTGGTTGATCTGAAAGGGCGAAGCCCTAGTAATTAAGAGAATTAATGGGGAGAGGGAAGATTGTGATTAAGAGGATTGAGGATTCAACAAGTAGGCAAGTGACTTTCTCAAAGAGAAGAAATGGATTGCTCAAGAAAGCAAGGGAGCTTTCGATCCTCTGCGACGCACAGGCTGGCGTTATCGTGTTCTCCAGCACCAGCAGGCTCTATGAATACGGAAGCTCCAGGTATGTGTGTTTATATATATATATACACAACTTGTTCCTAATTAGCTTGCTTTTCTTTGTTCTATCAGAAACTAGATCGGCATTTTCCCTGATGGGCTTTTGATCTGAATAATAATATCCCTTTTTGCTTCTTCTTCTTCTTTCTTATTTTTTACTGGGAGAAACTATGTTTTTTCTTGATAACATAGCCAATTATATTATATAAAATAGGGAGAAACTATCTTGAATCTGATATTATATTCCGTCAAACTGTGGTTATTGTTAGAAGAAATTAAAACCATTGAGACACTATGAGCTATGAGCTCGGTTCTTAATATAAGATCTTATTTGTAATATAATTTGCAAATGGTATCTTATATTAATGACTGAAGGTAATGTTGGTTTAATTTTCTCTTCTTAAATATAGTAGGCTTAATGGATATCGAAATTTCCATCATGCATGTGTGCTTTTGCGTGGTGCTATTTTTCCTGAATCACAATCTCTGATGAATATTTGTTATGAATTCCAGGTTTAATCTGGTACAAATATATACGAAATTCTTCTTCCTTATCCTTTTAGCTGAGATCTTTCTTCCTGTTCGTGTTCTTTCTTATAACCTTTCTGTTTTTTATTTTTCCTTTCCTTTTTCTGCTTTGCTCTTTTGTCGGTGACTCTTAATTGGAGTCATTAATCTCTTTGTATTCGTACTTATATATACAATCGAAATCCTTGTCTAGATTGCTGAATTAACTATTCACTGGATTAACAGTTACACACTTTATAAAGTTCAGGTATATCCACACACACACACACACATAGAGAACGTTAGGCAGTGGATTCTATGAAAAGGAATCTTTAAATTAAAGTACTCTAAGGATTCTCTCTGGAGTTTTTGTTGTGAAGCTCTTCTTCTAAAGTTCGAAAAGAAGAAAATGTAACACAAAAACTGAAGTAAGTTTAGGGTCTAGCCATCACCTTTTTTTCTCTCTTCTCCTTTCAGAGATTACACTATACACACACAGACACATACATATACATACATATATATGAAAAAAAAAAAATCTTAGAGATTCAGATTCTAGTTATGATGAATATTAGATCGTAGATGCCTTTTCAATACATAAGTAGATAGTCTCTAAGCACTGAGACTAGAAAACATAGAAAATTTATGCGTGCGATAATACTCCCTTTGGTTCTTATTATAAGACACCAACTAACAAGTGTATTTAGTCATTTTTATGAGACGCTTGATTCCAAAGAGCATTAAAAAAATTTTCATGTATGCCCATAATTAATAAGCGTATTGGGTGATAGTAATAATTAATATGATCTTAGAGTTTAGTGTAATTATTAGGAATTGAAAATTACTTAAATTTTAGGACAAATTTAATGACTTCAACTATTTTATTAGTTTGTGAGAGTTGTTAGTTAGTGCCTTATAATAAGGACTACATGGAATATATGTAATGTCAAAAAATATTTTAATAAATTCTATATGTGTTCTTGGTGAACACAGCACTGCAGAATATTAAGCCATAGAATTTCATTAAGGATTGGATTGGTATACAAATGATATATAGTTAATTACAGGCACAAGTGCTATCACATTTCTAGGCAGCTTAAAGTCTTCAAATATATATAGTTTTTTCAAAGTAGCCGAACTAATATTTTTATTATTTATTGTTATTTTCAAATATTTTGGTGGGTTAACATATGCTAAATCAAATTTTGAAAAAAAAAAAAAATATTAAGTTTTTGCAACTTTAAAATGTGAGTTTTAATAATACATACACAAACACATATGTATAAACATTAACTTATAATTAACCAACAAGTTATTGGTTGAGGTGTTAAGGGGCCTCACCTCCGTAAGGAGGAAAATAGAAGTTCGAATTCCGGAAAACACATTTATGGGGAGAGGTGAGATCCCTTTGCCCTCTAAACCTTGAGAGGGAAACCCTTGATCTAATCAAATATTAACTTACAATTAAACAAACATATGTATAAATGTAAATGCATGTATCTATGTTTTTATACACATCAAAATCCTGGTCTTTAGAGCTGGACAAGAATTGAAAATAGTTGGTGATGTGATAGGTTGGTCAAAGTTAGGAGGATTGATTACAGCTGAAGTAATTTAATTTTTAGAGTTAATTCATTAGCATGTTATTATTGCGCATTTCTTTTTTTCTTTTTTTTTGACAAGGATAATTATGTGTTAACTGATGTAAATTAAAATACAACATCATATAGTATTTGTGTTTGTCTAAACTCTGGGTAATCAAATGATTTGCAATAAAAACTTAATAACGTAACTGTGATACAGCTTCTGTTATCAGATTCTCAATAAGATTATAATAATATATAGAAAGATTTTTTGAAAAAAATTAATGATAGAATGATTTATTCTGCCCCTACAAAAGATTATAAGAGTATTAACCTTTCTTAATAACTGTGTTATCAGCTTCTGTAATTATTATCCTCATGTTAATCTCAAGACAAATTTTTAAAAAATAAGATTTAATTATGCGAACTTCTTGTCCCCAGTTAGATTTGGAATTGCACATTAGAATATTAAGCACATAACTCCTATATGCCCATGTCTGTGAGTGACCAAAACTTTTTTAGTATGCAACCTCCTTGAACTTTGCATAGCTTTGAATATTGTCAAGTATATATATTTTAGGGCTTGCATCCTCATTACAAATATATTTGTTATAATCATGAATTCAATTTACACTACCAGAAAAATCTAATACCTCACTCTCACTCTTTGTAATTTCCCAACCTCCCAAATGTTTTTTTTTTTTTTTTGACCATTATATTCTAAAAAAAAAAAAAAAAAAAAAAAAAAAAGAGTGACATTTTAATATTTTATGGGAAAAAATGACGTAGATTTTATTTTTTTAATGATTTTTCAAGAGTAAATAAATAAATAATGCACAATTTTATAGTACTTTCTTTGAAAAATCGTAAAAAAAATTCAAAACTGCATCTTTTTTCCATAAGATTCAAAATATCACTTATTTTATGTAAAATAATCTAATGATGGAAAGAAAATAAAATATTTGGCCAATTGGGACATTACAAAGGGTGTTAGATCGGAGAGTATTAAAGGGTGGGACATTAGAGGCCCCTTGCTGTAGAAAAAAGACTTTCAGCGGTGATTCATACAAAGTTTCACTTCCAATCAAACTTTTCAGTGGCAACTTCTACAGTCGCAGTTGAAAGTCTCTCTTTCAGCGGTAACTTTGGAGGTCGCAACTGAAAGTTTGACAAAGAGATTGGTAATTAATTAGTTACCATGTATAAAGGGTGCGGAAACTGCATAACACAACTGATGTTATTATTTGGTTACGTTATTAGATTAAGCAAAAAAGGAGAAGCCTTTAATTTGTTTTTCATTTTACTAATTGACTATATACTGTTGGTTTATGGCAGCATGAGATCCATTATAGAGCGCTACAACAAACTAAAAGTGGAACACCATCTTCATCAGCATATGAATCCGGAGTCGGAAGTCAAGGTACTACTATTTCTACTACACTTGTTATCCAATAAACTAGAATTAGTTATAGAACATAATATCATAAAGACACTATAATAAGAAACACAAGATTTATTAATTACTTGTGCTTGTATTTTGGGCTTAACTACTCTGTCTGTGATTGAAACTATATATATATATATATATATTATGGTTAATTGTCTTCCGATTGATGGTCAAAACAAATTTGTCTTCCCAGTAGTTTCAGTTTTGTGGAAACACGTTTAATTGGTGATTGAACCATATTTTTACATGATTTTTAATAATTAAATTGGGGTTTTTAATGTATTTTCTCATAGTTATTGAGCTTTAAATGTATTTCTTGTGATAAATTGAGATTAAGAGTAAATATATTAAATTAGGGCTAAAAAGGGCAAAATTGTCAAAAAAATGTAATTACTCTTAATTATTGATTTTTATGAGAATATTTAATGTTAGATTAATTGGTTTAAAATTGTAGGAGGTTGAAAAGATTA
This sequence comes from Acacia acuminata, assembly GCA_019022655.1. Taxonomy (NCBI): domain Eukaryota; kingdom Viridiplantae; phylum Streptophyta; class Magnoliopsida; order Fabales; family Fabaceae; genus Acacia; species Acacia acuminata. Next base: position 2,091,495 of record JAFJYI010000100.1, on the reverse strand, counting down.
AATCACAGAATTAGAGAGTTGAGTCAAGTGGGATTGCACATTGTTATGCTTCAACTCCAATTCTTCCAACTTCTTGCACACATAAGCCATTTGATTGCTATCACTTGCCACATCACTTTGTAGCTTTTGTAGGGTATTGGAAATAGAAGAGAATTGACCCTCATTCACAGCTTTATCTTCCAATGATTCATTATTCAGTGATGATGCTTGTGAGGAAGGTGTTTTTCTCAATGTTTCAGTCACAAACTAGTGGAGGAAGCGAGTTTGAGGTCGGTAGCCAAGATTTGGAAGATTTGTTCTCTAAGGGGATAGCCCTCACACCGACGAAGACATCCTCTCATGTGACTCACTTTGGACCTCAACACAATGTGGTTAAAGGGCCACCTTCTAACTCATTGCTTAATCATAGAACTAAGATCACACTCCTCATACCTTGAGATTTTTAAATGAGCTAATCACTCCTTGTGAAGTAGGTGTGAAGGAGACTACTTTCCCCAAGCCTTTGTCAGCCAAAGCCAACCTAGTATTGGTTCAACACTTGGGAAGACCAATGAACAAGTGGTAAAGTCTATGGAGCTTAGCACAAGCCATGCACCTCCTAAGTTTGCAAAAGGGAGTACTTCTACTACCCTTGATCTTCCGAGGCTAATTCCCTCTATTGTCCAACCTCCTGATTTAGAGCTTAAGCCTCTCCCCTCTAATTTGAAATATGTTTTCCTTGCTGCTGATGGAAAATTGCCTGTTATAATTTCAAATTCTTTGTCTGTGAGTGAGGAGGAGCGATTGCTTGATGTTTTGAGTAGAAATAGAAAGGCTCTTGGTTGGACTTTAGCTGACATTCCTGGGATTAGTCCGGCTATTTGTACCCATAGGATCCTTTTGCATGAGGAATCCAAACCACTTAGGCAACCCCAAAGGAGACTCAACCCTCTAATTCTCGATGTGGTTAAGAAAGAAGTAACCAAGTTATTGAGTGCGGGTATCATCTACCCAATTTCGGATAGTGAGTGGGTTAGTCCCAAGTGCATGTAGTGCCTAAGAAGAGTGGGATAACTGTGGTCAAGAATGAAAATGATGAGTTGATACCTACTAGGGTGCAAAATGCTTGGAGAGTGTGCATAGACTATAGAAAATTGAATGAAGCATCTAGGAAAGATCATTTTCCCTTGCCCTTCATAGATCAGATGCTTGAAAGGTTGGCAAGTAAGAGTCACTATTGTTTCCTAGATGGCTATTCAGGGTATTTCCAGATTCCACTAGCCCCTGAAGATCAGGAAAAGACCACTTTTACTTGTCCATTTGGTACCAATGCTTATAGGAGAATGCCATTCGGATTGTGCAATGCACCTAGCACTTTCCAACGTTGCATGATGTCACTATTCTTTGATTTTCTTGAAAATTGCATGGAAGTTTTTATGGATGATTTTACAGTGTATGGTGATTCATTTGATGCTTGTTTAGATAGTTTGGACCATGTTCTTGCTAGATGCATTGAGAAAAATTTGGTTTTGAATTATGAGAAGTGCCATTTCATGGTTGATCATGGGATAGTACTTGGTCATTTGATATCTAGCAAGGGCATTGAAGTTGATAGAGCTAAAATTGAGGTGATTTCCTCATTGCCCTACCCCACTAATATTAAAACACTACGTTCTTTCTTAGGGCATGTGGGATTTTACCAGGAGATTCATAAAAGATTTCAAGATAGCTCTACCCTTATCCAAACTATTGCAAAAAGATGTTGATTTTGTCTTTGATACTTCTTGCAAACAAGCATTTGATGAATTAAAAGCACACTTGATATCTCCTCCTATTTTGCATGCACCAGATTGGACTTTGCCTTTTGAACTAGCATGTGATGCCTCCAATTCTGCGTGGGCGTCATGTTAGGACAAAAGCATAGCAAGTTATCTCATGTGATTGCTTATGCATCAAGAACTTTGGATAGTGCACAAAAAATTACACAACCACCGAAAAGAACTTTTTTTGTCATATTTGCATTAGATAAGTTTCGGCAATATCTAATCAATTCTCAAGTGGTGGTGTACACGAGATCATGCGGCGGTGAAGTTTCTCTTCACCAAGCCTCAATCCAAACCAAGGCTTATTAGGTGGATGCTTTTGCTACAGGAGTTTGATATAAGCATAAAGGATAGGCCTGGAACTCGCTAACCTTGTAGCAGGACCACGAGTAGACTACCGGATGGTACAAGGGGAGTACTTGATTCTGACTTTATTTGTGATGATTTCCCTGATGCGTCCCTTATGTCTATCTCTCTCTCTCTTCCTTGGTTTGCTAATCTAGTGAATTATATTGTGACCGGTCTCATACCTGAGCATATGTCTTCTTTTCAGGCTCAAAAACTTAAACGAGAAGTTGAACACTACATTTGGGATGAGCCCTATTTATGGAGACTATGCAATGACCAAGTAATCAGGAGGTGCATTTCAGAGACCGAGTCCAAGGACATACTTTCTGCCTGCCATTCAATGATTTGTGGTGGACACTTTAGTGCTCATAAGACCTCTAGGAAAGTGTTAGATTCTGGGTTTTACTGGCCTACCTTGTTTAAGGATGCATATGTGTATTGTAAGGCATGTGATAAATGCCAAAGGTTTGGGGGGTTAGGTAGACGGCATGAGATGCCACAACAACCCATGCTCTTTTGTGAGGTATTTGATGTTTGGGGTATTGACTTTATGGGTCCTTTTCCACCATCATCTGGCTTTACCTACATCCTGTTAGCTGTAGATTACCTCTCTAGGTGGGTAGAAGCCATCCCCACTAGGAAAGATGATGCCCAAACGGTTTCCAAGTTTCTTAAGTCTAACATCTTCTCGTAGATTTGGAGTACCGAGGGCTATAGTGAGTGATAGAGGTACCCATTTTTGCAATAAGGTTATTGATAACTTACTTGTTAAGCTTGGGGTAACCCACAAAATGTCCACCCCTTATCATCCACAGACGAATGGGCAAGCGGAAGTCTCCAACCGAGAGATCAAACACATATTGCAAAAGATTGTCAAGCCTTCAAGAAAGGATTGGAGTTCAAGGTTGGAGGAAGCACTATGGGCTTATAGAACCGCTTTCAAGACACCAATAGGAATGTCTCCTTACCGGCTTATCTATGGTAAAGCATGTCATATTCCGGTGGAATTGGAGCACAAAACCTATTGGGCTGTGAAAATGTGCAACATGGATGTGGATGAAGTCAAGGCTTAGAAAGGAAGTTACAAATGCAAGAACTTGAGGAAATGCGGCTAGAAGCTTATGAGAGCTCCCGCATTTACAAAGAAAAGACCAAGCTACTTCATGATAAGAAGATTATCCGAAAGGATTTCAAAGTTGGTGATCGAGGTTTTGCTATTTAGGGCCCGATTCAAGCTGTTTGATGGGAAGCTTAAAGATAAATGGTATGGCCCTTTCACCGTCACCCAAAGTGCATTCATTTGGCATGGTAGAGTTGCTTGACGAGACTACTAGAAAGGAATTTCAAGTCAATGGACACCTCCTCAAGCTCTACTATGATTCATCATCAAAGCCTCCTTGAGGCCAGGTTGTCTCTTTCCTTCACTTACATTCTTTGATTTGAATTGTTAAACTCATTTGTGATTCGAATGCTTGAAATAAGTGTGGGGGAGGGAATATCTCAAGAGAAAAGTAGAAGTAGTATAGTTTAGTAATTAGAATAACAACTCCCAATCTATGCTTTGCATCTTAGCCACCACCTTGCTTAATTACCATTGTGCCTCTTCACTCTAATTTTCACTATTATTTTGGCTTGTTTCTTTTCTCTTCTCTCTTATCATGATGTGATGTGTTGTGCTTCAATTGCAATTGGACTTCACAACTTTCCACTTCATTAAGGAACAAGTTAGAATGATGGAAGTGCTTTACAAACATTGAGGACAATGTGTTGATTAAGTGTGGGGGAGGGGAATACATTTTGAATCCCAATTAATTGGTTGTTTTTTAAATGAAAAAAAAAATGCCTTAAACTAGAAATTTTTTCAAGAATGACTTGCTCTATTGCATGTCCTAAGTGGTAAAGGGTTGTATTTGCCACTTTGGAAGTGTCTAATTTGTGGGAAATTCTATGAACTTTCATGAGATCTAGTGTTTTGGCAACTTTTTAAAACCATGATTTGTTCTTCAAGTGAATGGGAAGAGAAATGAACCCACGATTTGATTTTTGCTTACTCGTCATTTTGAAAAAAAAAAAAAAAAGAGAGAAAAAGAAAGATTGATTATATCATTTGTGCATTTAGGAGTTGAGCATTAATTCTAACTGATTGCAATGTTTTGATTGGTTGTGTTTTGTAAGGTTAGCACTTGGAATAGTTAAGTAGATGTTTTGTGGTTAGCTTACTATGCAATTGATTGTGTTAGAGTGAGCATTGGAGAAAAACCTTGTTGGAAGGATATTTGAGCCTTAAATTCTTCTCATGTGTGCATGTTCATTTGGTTTTTCACCTTCTAGAACTTGTTTCAACTCTTTTTCAAAACAACATTTGCATTAGTGTTATGGAAATGAAAGAGGCATTCAATTCTAAACCATATTCACCCAAACACAAACTTACATGCACCTACCATTTGCTACCCATTTTGAACCATTCCTTTGTTGTATGCATGTCATTATTCACAGTGTTCATAGTTTTCTAAAAATCAAAAGTAAATTGCCAATAAAAAAAAAAAAAAGAGAGAGAGAGTTGAACAATGTGTACATTCAAATGCCAAGTTTATCAAAAAACAAAAAAAACAAAAAAAAAAAAAAAAAAAAAAAAGAAAAAACAAAAAAACAAAAGCAATATCAAGAAGGCATTTGTTCATGAATTTTCAAAAGAATTGGCAAAAGTTTGTTAAATTATTTGGATACTATGAACTTGCTCGTTAACTTTGACTTGCATATCAACTATTCATTTTTTTTCATTAATTCATTCCATTTAGCTTTCATCCAACATTACAAGCCTTTAAAGTCCTCTTGATTCATTTCATTAATTGCTATTAGCAGTGGAGATGTTAGAGTTGTTACAAGCTTATGGTAAGGGGGTTAATTAAGTGAATTGGAGTGAAATTATTCCAATGAGGAGAGATGAGTGAAATACTAATACCTTAAGAGTCCTCTTGTGCTTCATTTTAATATTTTGGATTGTATAGTCAGCTAATTTCTTCACATCACTTGATTATCACTTGTGTTGGCTTGATGAATTTGATTAATTGATCCATTGCTCTTAAATTATGAAATTGCTCATTTTTTCAAATGTATTAGTGATTTCAACTTGGAATCTTGTGCTTAATTGCCTTTATTCAGGAGTACAAAGGTCTAAGTGTGGGGGAATTGATTGAACCATATTTTTACATGATTTTTAATAATTAAATTGGGGTTTTTAATGTATTTTCTCATAGTTATTGAGCTTTAAATGTATTTCTTGTGATAAATTGAGATTAAGAGTAAATATATTAAATTAGGGCTAAAAAGGGCAAAATTGTCAAAAAAATGTAATTACTCTTAATTATTGATTTTCATGAGAATATTTAATGTTAGATTAATTGGTTTAAAATTGTAGGAGGTTGAAAAGATTAAATCAAAATTTAAAATGAAAGTTTTAATTCAAGTTTTAAAATTTTCAATTTAGTCCCTGCTCCAGAACTTTATAAAGTTGCAGTTAGGTCCCTGTCACTGATACTCTGCGTTTTGACCAAATTGATTCAGCTGACTTCCTTCATTTAATTAATGCCAATTGCAGACCCGTGACGCCAGCTGGAGAGCAATCCGACAAATTCAATAAAAGAGCCAAGGAATTATTAGGTTTGGGGATTCAAACGCGTGGGGAGCTAAGGGAGGTGCGCCGCGAGCTGGGAGAAAAAGAAGAAAGGAGACATTGATTGCAAAAAGGAATCCTGGACGCGTGCTGAGGCTGAGAGCTGAGGGACTTGGGAGGAATTAATTGCAGAACCACAAACGTGTTCACACTTGGGAATTCTCCAATCATTTTCCATCTTCCTTCATTCACCCACACATTTTTCCCCTTTAAATTCCAGATTTGTCTTTCACTCTACTTCTATGGATTTTCTTTGTGTGGATGAAGCTGTGACTGAACCTAAATCAATGAGTGGCTAAATCTTTGCTTCTTGGTGGTGGAGATTAATGGCTTGAGCAAGTGTGCTTCAAAGGGGAGTTATTTAATTTAATCTTTTGCTTAGACTATTTATTTGATTTCCTTGTTTAGGATTATCATTATTTAGTTGTGAGACTTGGATGATCATGTGTCCATGTGGATTGGATATTGTAGTTTTAATTGGATGATTATTTTGATGTTGAAATTTCCAAATTACTTATTATGCTTGATGAAATTGTGCTTGTCATGTTGGTGATTAGTAATCATAGTTGATTTTAGCTTGTGAATGGTTCGTTAGAACATTCAAATTGAGAAGAACAATTTACATCATCCCAATTTTAATTACACATTAAGTGGATTTTAACAATATCTCAAAAGGTAGTAGTTTGCTATGTTTGTAGGAGCTACTATTAATTGAGATTATTGGACTCAAGTGTTATTTTGAGGTTGTTCTTTAGACTTAATGAAAAATTAACTCCCATATATATTTTAAGCAATGATAGCCATCTTCTTCATTACCAAGAGCATCCATAATTAATCCCTTTTAATCCAAAGCATTTTTTTCACTATTTTCCAAAAATTACCAAAAAGAATAGAATTAGTTTCTTTATTTTTTTATGAATTTTAGTTTAGAGAAAATCAATTTCAAAACCCCTTTTCTAACCATGTTTTTAGCACTTAGTTTTACCTAGGGAATTCAAAATAAAAGGCTCCTTGATAAGAGAACGATCCCGAGTTGTTTGCCTTTGTATTGCATTTTAATTCGTGGTAAATTGTGATTTGACCCTGAGGCGACTAAGGTTTTTCTGTCAATTGGCTATGATTTTCAATTTTCGATTTTAATAACCATAGGACACGAAACCAAAGCTATTAACCGCAATTTTAACTCGATCCACACTAAAACTCGATCCATAGCTAAGCTCAGATTACACCCAATTTAAGAAGGAATATATATGTACAAACGTATGACTTGAATTTAGCATATATAAAGTGAATATATATCCCCACAATTATCGTCTGATTTTGCAAAGATATGAATTCCCAAGTCCCATACATATGTACATGGTCTGGTGATATTAACACTAAAAAATATGCATGTCTTTCGATATCAGCAAAGTATATATATAGTGGTAAGCTTTCTCAAGACCAAGATGAACATTATGACCATACATATTTCTTGTTTGAGTTCCTTACTTTTAATGATAATGTAACATCTCATTTTCAAAAGCAGTATATTTTTTTTTTCAATCAGAGTAGAGCATCGGAGCGATTGAGTAACTGATATCTATATTCAAAATGCCGTAAGTCTGGCTGATTACAGTAGCGGTACATTGTACCGAGTGTTTTCAAAGTAAATAACAAAAGAAGAAAGTCTCCGGTGAGTCCCTATGCGTCTTTTGCCTTTCTCCTCGATCCTCGGTCCTCCCGACCACGACGCTATGTCAAGAGGCGAGGTTCAATGCCCATTGAACCTCGGGTAACGTTAACCTCATGTTTATATATACAACATAGACAGTATATGAGCATACAAACAAGCTTATCCCAACAGCACACATGCCCCCTGGCAGATATGTCGCACCTAGCATACGTTTCGCACCTAGCATTTCGCACTTAGCATTTCGCACCAAGCATTTCGCACCTAGCAAACGTATCCCAACACCCGGCAAGCATAATAACGAGTACATTGAACATACCACGAGGCTATCAACTACCTCGTATAAACATACCATAAACATAGCACATGTATGCATACAATAAACATCAGAGTTAGTGTTACAGTACGCGAACGTACCTTCGTTGACGGAAAACGATCCTTTTTGACAGCGATACGACAACGGTACGTGATTACAGATATCCCAGCACTTCGCTACTTTTTTCCAGAGCTCCTCCTTGCTCTCACTTCTCTCTAACCCCTCTCTAGGATTCCTTTGTGAATTGGTGAGGAATGAAGTGAAGAGGGTTGCCTATTTATAGAGAATTTCCATGGATCTCAACCTTGGATCAACTTTTGCATCAACGGTTAAGAAGACGAAGATGTGGCCTCTTGCAAACCATTCACTCTCCTCTCTTCTCTACCACAAATTTGCCCCCCACATGTCACCCCATGTCACCAACATGATGTCATCCATGTGCTTTATGAACTTCTACCGATAAAGTCCCCCTCGTTCGGTGTTCTAATCGCGTAATCTTAGAGAATCTCAAAAATCCGAGAACACACCTTGAAGTTCTATTCTTCCTCTTTGGAAATATCTGAGTTAACTAAATTTTTGATCCCATTAAGGGTATTCCGTTGTATGTTGAACATTTTCGAACAGACGTTATCGATTCTGAGAAATTACTTCGGGTAATGCTAATTTCGGGACAAAAATCCACGATTCATAATATGTCCAGTTGTTTTCTACTTAGTTCAAGGATTTCAAGTTATGATTTATTTTCCATTGGTTCTCACTTTTCTTATCTTCCCTTTGTTTACAAAATATCTTTTCATCTGATCCCTTATTCGCCTCGGCTATTTACGGAAATGACTTCCGCTAACACCGACTTCCGACAAAAATTCACTTGTTTGTAATATGTCATGACCTAAGAAACTTAGTTCATGGTTTTCTAGATAGGATTTAATTTCTATCGGTTCTCATTTATCCAACCTGGTTCTTCCACAAATATCTTAGTTATATTATTATTTAATTAACAAAATATCATGATATTATTTTTGAAAAACCCACAACCCTTTTCACACTCAAATTTTGGTTTTTTCTTCCCTTTATTATTATTATTATTTCTTTAATTTATCTAAATTAGCTAGAAGCTTAATTAGAGCCTTAATCCCATGATTAGCAATATTTTAGGATTTAGGGTTTTCATGTTCTTAATCTCACCAATTTTTCTTAATCTTTTCTAATTGATTAGCAAGCACACTTTATGCTAATATTAGCCATAAACACTTAATTAAAGGATTTTCCATAATCTACCTTAAATATTCTCTTGTTCGGCTTAAACAATTAGCCATTAATTACTTAACTAATCACTTTCTAATTGTTGATAATTTTCTTAACTAGGATTAATCATTATCTCACAACTATTTTACTGATATTGGTATTTTATGCTCCATGTAAAATATTAAAAATCGTAGGGCAATTTATGCTCCCCAAAATTATATTTAATTTTGCCTCATTATTTTTCAAGGGAAATAATCCCAAAAATTCCTAAAATTAGAGACAACATACTTTCTAATTTTCAATAAATATTTTATTGCCTCTTGGGATTTATCATAATATTTTCGGGCATTTCATGGCCCATAATTGCATTTAGGGATTTTGACACTTTAATCCCTCTAATTTCATTAGAAATTTCCCTAGACAATAGAATAAGTATCCTACAAGGTTTTAAAACCACATATTCACCTATTTCCAAATAGGTATTATTTGCTAAAATATAGTATTCTAGATAGATAATTATCCGGGTATTACAGATAAGGTCAAATTGCTAGCTTGTACTCAGGAAGTTGGTGTGATTATTATTTCCGGACTCTGTTTAAACGAACAGTAGGTCGTTGCTGTGTGTGTGTAAACCCATATTCACTCTTAGTAAGTGCATTCAATAAACCGAAAAGAAAACTAAAAATTCAAATCTACATTTACAACTAGATATATAGGAGCCTCTAAATATTCAAAACGCCCAATAAAAGCAACTTCACTTTCATTATTAGTTAGAGGTAGAATCTCCATTGAAGGATTCATAATCACTTATTAGGCAATCCACACTAATCACAAGACATAAATTCCACAGCAAAACTCTTCAAAGCACACATGACTCTCTCCCACATTGTTTTCTAGCTCATCATAGTCTGCCCTCAATTTTTCTAAAGTCTTGCGAAATTTCAATATTGTGAAGAGTTATTGTTGAGTCTGACCAATCAATGAATTCCTTTAATACTTCTCTGATCCTATTCATAGGGTAGAGAGAGAATAAATTTTTTGGTCATATTTGTAATTTATTTATTTTTATATTGACTTTGTTCTCGTGTGGTATAATGTATATTAGATAGGGATAATGTTGAAAAATTGTTGAATTTTATAATAAAGTTACTGAAGATTTAGGTTTTTCTTGGTCTGTGTGAAACATGTTGGAAATTGGAATTGTCTTATAAATAGAACCAAAGGAGTATATTTCTTTTTAGAATTGTTGGGTTGATTAAATGCACTCCAACCTTTACCTCTTTGGACATCCCATTCTTAGACATGTCCTTCAAGACAACATCAAGTATGCTAATTAAATTAATTAAAGCAGTTGCCTTTATGCTATAAGAGAACCATTTCGTTTTAAAGTATCCAATAATCACTCAGTGTTGTCAATCTACTGATAACAATGACATCTCTGTAAAGTCCTCTAGTCTTGAAGGAACTCCAACTAAAGAATGCAGACCTAATTTCACTAATTATTCCAATAAAACTAGTGAAGGGTACTAACTTTCAAACTCACATCTGTTGATAGGGTCTTCTCCTTCCAAGGTTAGCAACTCCGACTAATCCGAAATCTCTACATGTCCTTCTTGGGGAGATGGCTCTTTATAATGTCCCAACTTCCTATTTTTTTTTTAAAAAAAAATCAAATATTAAACACTAAATTCACTCCAAAATAGTATGATAGATCTTTTTGCTCTGCAACTAACATGTCATTGTTGTTCTGCTCCCCACCTTCTATACACTCCCCTAGTCCTATTTATACAACACTTCTATCATATTTCACATAGACCAAGAAAAACCTTAAATTTCATTAACTCTTCCATAAAATTTAAAAAAATTTAATTTCAACTTTATCCCCATTTAATATACATTAAATTCTATTAGAATAAAGTCAATACAATAATAAATATAGGGCAAAATTGTACATTCATATGAAAAGTTTCTCTCTTTGCCCTATAAATAGGACTAGAAATTTTATTATCTCTCTACCCTATGAATACGACTAAAGGAGTATCTCCTCTAATAGTGGTAATGCAGTTGGCATTGCATAAGCTGCTATATATAGGGCTGCGTTCATCCTCCTCATGACCATCCTCTCCTCAATACTTCGTGGATAGGTTTGTATTGCGCAATATTGGTTCATGAAACTAAACACCATGAGGATATGCCTTTTTAGTGAACAGTTGTACAACTTCAAGAGATATATTATTTCATCATCCATAAATGGCCCTCACCACCACTTCTTTATCTTGGAGTACACAAGGGGTATAGGCAAATTATCACTTTATAAAAAATAGTCATGATCTTGGCTTGAGAGTTTTGTGAGTAAAAATCAAACTCAAGGGTCTTTGTTGTATCTTGAAGGAATTCACCAGACCCAGTTTGTATCTAAAGTTTGGAATAGGTAAGAGCGAATTAAGTGCAGAAAGTCATCCACACCTAAAATTGTGAAAAATCAGTCACTTTATTTTCTTTCCCCTCTTTTATTATAATAATTTTGAATGATTAAATGCAGATTAACTCACAGATGAGTTACCTGTAATTACTGTTAGGTTTACAATAACGTCATACCAGGAGATTTGAACCGAGAAGGGTCTTCGTGCGTGTGTGTGTCTTGTGTTAGAATTCTTGCCTTCTTCCTTATAATTGCATTGCTCTTTATTTGACATAATATTTATAAGTTATTATATTTATTTGATATATATCTGTTTTTACACTTGGTGTTTTGGCAGAGAGAAGTGATAGCATTGAGGCAGCAACTGCAACATTTGCAAGAATGCCACAGGTCTATATGCTCAATTTGTAATCAATTTAAAAAAGGATTATAAACGTCAACAATTTCATATTTATTTGTTTAATCCAAAAATTATATTCTTTAGAAAGTATATGATTTCCTTTTGGCAAACAAGTAGGCAATTGATGGGTGAACAACTTTCTGGTTTGGGCATTACCGAACTGCAAAATTTGGAAAATCAACTGGAGATGAGTTTGAAGGGTGTCCGAATCAAAGAGGTTTGATAGATTATTTTAGACCATTAATATTCTTCATTTAATTTTACATGTCACACCGCTTTTACATTACTGGAATTAGTGATATTATCTTATATAATTGATAAATGATTTATTCATTGTATTTGCAGAATCAAATTTTAACTGATAATATTGAAGAGCTGCAAAAAAAGGTGCAAAATAATTTTCTGTTTTTTTAATTTGCTCGTTCCATGTTAGAAAGGTTTTACCATAAATTGTAGCCAATTCATTGATATTCTATTGCAGGGAAATCAAATTCATCAAGAAAATGTACAACTTTATAAAAGGATAAACCTCGTTACTAAAGAAAACATAGAACTACAGAAGGTAAGTTCGGAAAAAACTTTAATTCGTTCATATACCTGATATTGTCTCATATGCGTATATGCATGTTAATTCACTGGGGGGAAAAAAGACTTCTAGTGACAACTTTCAGCAAGACAAAAAAGTTTCTCGAAAGTCTACCCTTTAAGGACTTTTAGCGGTGACCTTAAATGTCACCACTAAAGGTCTTCCCTTTGTGACTCATAAAGTCACCGCCAAAACTTAGAAAAGTCATCACTGAAACTTTCAACAACAATCACTGGGGTAGTGACTTTTTTATGACGACAAAGTCATTGCTGAAAATTGGCAACTTTTACATGTTGCTGCTGAAATCTTTCAGCGGCCACTTATACATTTTACTGTGGGAAGTCAAACTATTTTTTATTTATTTTGTAGTGGAACAACAATTAAGCACCAAAAAAGGGGAGTGGATAATCATTAAAATGACAGTTTATTATGGTTATAAATAAAAACCTAAATAGAGGATTTTATCTTCATTAGATTCAAGAACCAAGGATTATGAATGAAGAAATTGTGGATTCCGATCCTCCATACAATATCAGCAACAAATATGGTTTACAAGCTCCAAACCATCCGCAGCGGAAACAGCCACGACCTCAATATACTGAATCACCAGCAAAAGCTACGGATCTAAGGTATATATATCGCTTCAAACGGATTACATATTTATACATATCATACTTTCAATGTGTTTGTGTATTTTGTTCAGTCCTAAAAATATAAACTAACAGCCAAAATTCTGTGACAGACTACACCTGCCCTAGCAATAATTAACTCTTCGACAACCTAAGAATAATTGTGAGAGACAGCATGCTGACAACAACTTTATCGTAGAAAGATAAAGTTCTCTGTGAGGGAGATATTTCACTTCCACAAGTTAGAACCAGAAAAGCATCACTTCTTACATGGCATGAAATGTTTCATCTTTAATCATTTATGTAAGGTCAGACATGTATTATTTGATGTCGCTGTAAATTTATATATGATAGGGCAAAACTTTATAACCTATAAACTCTGCAAGTGCACGGGCCGTATCAAGTAATAAAGTGATAAGAAATGTATTGTTCCCATGAGGACTTAGTACCTACAACTTCGGTTAAGCATTAATTTCACAATTTCGTTTAAGTTGAACAAAACAAATTGGATTTAATTAAGATAAAGAAAAAGAAAATCAAAACTAAAATAAAAATAAAAATAAGAAAACTACCACAATAATCAAATGAGCAACCCGGAGTCACTAATCCCTTGTTAGCTTCATAAACGTCACTAATCCCTTGTTAGCTTCATAAACGTTGTTTTCACTAATTTAATCGAACAATATCAATTTTGTTAATCTCGAGTATAAATAGCTATAAGTGCACATGGGTCCACTTTCAACCCTTTCTTGAGTATAACTTGTTATGTGTAACACAGTTACTCAAGAGGCAACAAAACTCGGACACAGTGTTCAACAATTATATGGGGCCATTAGGTATATGTCTATCCTAACCGCAAATTAAATCGTAATCTAATCCCATATTACTTAATCTCACAGCCTAATTAAGATCCCCTTCTTCAAGGTAAATCCTAATGCTCAAAATCATATTCAATAACGGCCAATCACTAAATAGATAAAACTAAACAAGATTAAGTAACCAAAATTAATATCAAATTTACCTAAACAATGAAAACAAAATCCAATTCACCCACAAGTTCATAGGTCCTCTTGGTTGCAAAACCAACTAGCCACACATGGCTCTAACAAAATCCATAACAAAAAGATAACAATTCAGGTTCAAAAAATAAAGAGAGAGGAAAGAAAATTTCTCGTCGCCTCCACAAATCCTTAGTCCTTCCGTGGAGATGATGAAGAAAACTGAAACGCTCAGCCTCTACTCCTCTGCTTCTTCGTTCCTTCTTGTTCTGTGGCTCCTGATCTTCTTCTTCCTCTCGTCCTCTTTGTCTCTACCTCCCTATTTATAATTTAGGTCCTGGGTCATTTATTCTCCTTTTCTTATTACAAAGATATCTCATATTTTGTAATTTATTCCACCGATCACGCAATTGATTTTGTTTCTATTTTTCTTGCGTGGGACCACCGAGTTTGGTGATTGCATATCCTCTTAATTACTTTTTCTACTTCTTTCCAAATCAGCTAATATTTCCTGCACAATAAAAATAGGATATGAGTAGATTTTATGTCGATTTATTCTTTGATCCTAAGTTTGATTCAATGATGGAAAAGTTTATAAAAGATAATTAAATAGGTATATAATATCAATAATTCCAAATAATTCTCATAAAATATACACCTATTTAATCATAAAATATACACTTATCAAACTCCCCCACACGTAAACATTGGCTTGTCCTCAAGCAAAAGAAAGATAATTCATTATCGAAAATAACATTGCCTAAGAAATTCCTAAATAGAGAGCAAAAAACCACCACACTTGGATCATATCATCAAATCTTATTTAAGTTAATGTCTCACTAAGCCAATAGAGTTGTAATAATCTCTTAACGTCCCATGATCAAAAGATCGGCAAGCAATAGGTGCAACAATAAGATTAGAAGAGGGATATCATGCTACTTAACTTCTTTAGAAAAATTCAAATGCCCCAGAAAACCAAACTTTTCATTTAATTTACTAAGGATCCTCATGTATGAAATAACTTATTTTGTCTTTTTTTTTCTTTTCTTTTCTTTTTTTTTTCTTGAGCCGTTGTAGGTCCCCTTTTGACGCGACCCTGCACATGGGTGATGCAGCACCAGTTACTCAGTTACTCCAATAGGCACCTCAAGAGGCTTTTAGCCCAACTCATAACCCTCTTTTGACTTTACCGTTTGACGCGAGTGCCAACATTGGTGATGAAGTGCCCCCGGTTACTAAGTGAGGTCTAGAGAAGTCATTGGAGTTGGTTTTTTTTTTTTTTTTTTTTTTTTTTTTTTTTTTAAAGTCATTTCCCTACACAAAATTTTTTACTTAGTCGGCAAAGGTCATCATCTAATTTCCTAAAGAAATCATGTAGCAAAATATCCATGAACTAATAATCGGTTGCTCACATTACAAACTAATCTCTATTCTCATAGTCCATCCGAAGATTGCAAAAAAAAAAAACTCAAGGCTTAGAGACTTGGTTGAGACATTTTTTTTATTTTAATTTTTGACTTGATAATATTCTCTAAGATGGGGAAAACTCAAAATTAAGGTCAATCCTCAACAATGCAAAAATCTCAAATAAAAAAAAAAAAAATCTTTTCAATTGCATAAGGACAAGCATAACCAAAGAAATTATATCCTTCCCCCACACTTAAATCAAACATTGTCCTCAATGTTGCAAAAATATAAAGAGAGAAAGGAACTAGTACTCCCCTAGTTTAGGCCTCTAACTCGATGTGGAGTGCTAAAGCAAGACCTTGTAGCAACAAGAGGAGTGATCTTCTTCAAACCTGAATAAAACTGAAAGAAAGAAAAGAAAAAAAATGCAAACAAAACCCTTGGGTTGCCTCCCAAGAAGCGCTAAATTTATAGTCTTCAGCCCGGACTTCTCAAAACAACCCACTAATCATAAGTATCAAACACCATAATTACCTTGTCTTCATTTCTTTTCAAACAACAAGGTATTTCACACAAAAATTGATCATTCAAGTTAATTACTTGTACTTCCTCAATCATAGACAATCTTGGAGTACAAGTATTCACTGAATTCAAATGAAGCACAACATGCATATCTTTGAAAATAAATATAGGCACTTCCAAGAATTTAGAGTGTAAAACCCAAAATTCTCATTTATGATAAATATCATATTTTGTGAGAGTTGCCTATTTGAAATAGGTGAAGTATGTAGTCTCTAAATTTTGAGATAAGTTTATCTTATGTTCTAGGCAATTTTTCCCCTAGAAATTGGAATAGCCAATAGGTTAATAAATTATATTTGGCATCATAAAATACCATAAATGAAATAAACACTATATTTAAATTATGATTCATATGGAGATGAAAATACTTAGACAAATTTAGAGAAAACAATGTCCATTAAATTAACAACTAAACCTTCACTAAATTAAGTAAATTGTCCAAGGTTTCATAATTGATTAAAGAGCCTTAAATACCTATTCTCATAATTTATTGAGAGATTAAATTTTCTAACACCTTATAATTAATAAATAGCTCATGTTTAATTTATAAAAGGCCATAAAAAATTACCAAGACACTTGAAATAATTAAGGGCAATTTTTAATAATTAATGAGCAATTAAAACTACCCTAATGAAATATTTAGATAATTATTCAGCAATTTATATTAAAATAGCCATGGATTAAGGGTGTATTAGCCAAATTAAATATCAAGAGCTAATAAAGGATTGAGATTAGCACTAAATGGATTGTTAACAATCATAAACCACTTCATGGACCAATCATACAACAACAAGAGATGATTAAACATGTAATTAAGTTGTTAATCAAAATATTAATCAAGAGTTGAAAAGTCAACAATTTCAACTATGATCTAAAGGTCAAGAATTAATTCCATAAAGCTTATCTAAGGGTCCTAATTAATTCTTGCAAAGCCTAATCCATGTGACCAAGCAAACAACCAACCAAAAAGCCCCCACATGCATCTAATTAAATGCAAGAAAACACAATAAGATGGAGCAAGGGGGGGCACGGTTTGAGCAAGGAAGAGAGAGGGAGAGTGTTGTAAAAATCAAGTTGCCCACTTGCTTGAAGGGATAAGGTGGTGAGATGAAATATCAAGAGGAAATATCCAACCATTAGCCAATGAGGTGTTTACACATAGGATAATTAGGATAATCAAGAGGATTAATTCAAGAGTTAATCAAAGGGAAATCTATACAAAATAAATTGTATCTTGAAATCTACTAATCATAAATCAAAGATAAAAAGTGATTATGAACAAGCAAAATTCAAGCTACAAGATGATGGTAACCAAAGCTATTTTCTCCACTTTTAAAAGTTTGCCAATGGAGAAAGATAGTGATCTTGGCCTCTAATTAAAGCCAAAAAACCCAAGAGTCCAAAACCAAAAAGAAAATTTGAATCTAACTTCATTAAGACACTCAAATGAATTTTTATCTAGTGGTGTTCAACTCAAAAATTGAAGAGGCAACTTGAATGAGCACATGGGATAAAGCAAAAAGCAAAAATGGAAGAGGATAAGGAGAGAGAGAGCGGGAGGACGGTTTTGGCTAGTGTAGGGCTAGGATTGAGTTTCAAAAATGCCCTAGATCCAATGGCCATTATTCAAGATGAGCCAAGTTGAGATAATTGCAAGTTTGCCACACCAAACTCCTATAAATAG
This sequence comes from Acacia acuminata, assembly GCA_019022655.1. NCBI lineage: Eukaryota > Viridiplantae > Streptophyta > Magnoliopsida > Fabales > Fabaceae > Acacia > Acacia acuminata. The sequence goes on along the minus strand of JAFJYI010000100.1, from coordinate 2,073,731 downwards.
GGGCCTTTGCTCTTCATTTTTCTTCACACCAAATCTACCTTCAAGAGGTGATTTCTAAGAGAGAAAGTGAGAGTGAGAGCCTTGAAGAAAGGAGGAGCAAAGTTCTTGGTAAGCTTTCTAGTTCTAGCTTTAAGTTCTTTAAGTTGTAGTTCTTAAATTCTTAGAAGTAGCTTAGATCTTAAATATGCTAGGATAATTTTATTTAGGTGTTTTCATAGTTAAAATTGCCTTTATCTCGAAAAATTGATGAAGTAGAGGTTATGGAAAAATTTCGGAAGAAATTCATCAAAGTAACGTTAAAGAAATTTCATCGGTTTCGGAAATTCTGAAGTCAGCCATGAAAACGCCAGGATTTCATATTGAAATCATGATCACCAAATTCTGAGAAAATTTATGGTTAAAATAGATATATAGGGATTTTTAAATATGTCAAGAACATGTCAAAATGATTTTTGTACAGAGAGTTAAAATTCCTCAAAGTTAGGCTACGAAATTCTGGAAAAATTCTGGGCAGAGGTTCAAAACTTAAAACCTGGAAGTGATTCGTGAAATCTGAGCAAAGGTGACTATTTTTACTTGAAAATAGACATCCTAAGGATTCCAAGGAATTTTACGGATCCTCGTTTCGATTTTTGTAGAATTAATTATGATTTTCAAAGTTAGACAAAATGCTGCCCAGATTTATACCAGCGTTGTTGTACGAATTTTGAGGGAATAAAGTGAAAAATAAAAGTTGTAAGGGCAAAATGGTCATTAGGGGCCAAAATATCTCTTAGGATATTACTTACAAATTAATAAATACGGTATTACCATTATAGGATCAACGCGATCACGTTGACGTCAAACGTGCGGCAACGCCGACGAAGGTACGGACACGTCTTTGTAACACTAACTCGATGTTCATTGTATACCTATATATGATGAGATGTGTTTTTGAACTGAGATTCTGTTGTCAAAAGTTATTGACTGTGCACATACAGCTTTATACGGGTTATAGTCATGATAACGCCGTTAAGTTTTCCTAAGCGAGGACACGACCGTACATCGTGCAATCGGTGAATAGTGCGGTTGTAATAACATTCATATGCAGGTGTATATGGTGTGTTATTACTTGGTATATGTGAATTTTGCTGTGGTATCGTGAATATCTGTCATACATAATTGTACTTGAACATGAGGTTAACCGTTACAGGGTTCAATGTACTTTGAACCTCGACTCTTACCATAGCCCGAGGTTCGGAGTGAATAGGAGCGGAGACAAAGTGCGAAGAGGCTTAGGGCTTGATTTGGTCGGGCCCCTTTTTGAAATGTATTTTGAATTTAGAACCATTTGAACTATTGTACCGCTGTTAGTAGCAAAACATACGAGTTGATGTTATCGATACATATCTTTTGAAATACTATTTTTACTTAGGTGCTCTTCTCTCGATCATGATACCGTTTTTAAAAAAAAATCGCTTAGAAATTGGGATGTGACATAGAGCATCCAATAAAATCAAGCTGACTCTCATCGGTAAGAGTCAACACTTCAAGAGGAGGGTCATGAACAACAACAATTGGGACATCTACATCAATTTGATCACCAACATCACAATCCTTAGGCTCCATAGCCGGAACCTCTTCTAGACATCCACTATTCTCATCTAACTCAATTTCAAACCCACAATCATTTTCTACGTTATCCATAGTCTCATGTAATTCCACATCTTCAACTTCCTCACAATAATCATTATCATCATAAGAAGTGGTAACCATGCTTAAGGAATTATCTTGCACCATAGTCTCAAGGGTTGAAAAAATTTGACTCACATATACCTTCATATTTTGAACACTTGAGTCAATGCTAGCGAGAATCTCCCTTTGCTCTCTCCTAATCTCCCTTTGCTCTCTACTAGATCTCTCTGATGCTTCCACACACTCCTCAACTAATCTTTCCAAATTAGATTTTCCCTGTACTCAATGGTGTGTTCTTCAATAGGTGGATAAGAGTAAAAAGGAGGGGTATTTTCATGAGAACAATAGACATGTGGATCCCTAAAATTATGTTGCTCAAAACCTTCACTAGGACAAAATGATTTATCAAAACAAGCTTGGTTCCAAGTGAAATCATCTCTCACAAAATGACTAGTTGTACTATATGGACAATATTCATATAAATGATTCCCTCCACAATAAACACAAGACATGCAAACATATTGAGAAGAATCGATATATGGAATACAACCATCATTTATGCTCCTTTTACATTCCCTACGTTCATTCAAAGAATTTAAAATAGCAATCAATCCATCTTGTATAGAAGACGAAGAATTCATCTCCTTCTCAACATTAAGACCAGTTGGTTGCCAATTGAAATCCATTTTTTAAAAAAACAAATTCAAAAAAAATAAAATAAAATATTTAAAAACTCAAACTTAAACTACTAATGCTCACTCAATTCCAACCAAGACAGTTGTAGCACACAAGTCCCCGACAACGGCGCCAAAAACTTGATAGGGCAAAACTTTATAACCTATAAACTCCGCAAGTGCATGGGCCATATCAAGTAATAAATTGATAAGAAAAGTATCGTTCCCACAAGGACTTAGTACCTACAACTTCAGTTAAGCATTAATTTCACAATTTCGTTTAAGTTGAACAAAACAAATTGAATTTAATTAAGATAAAGGAAAAGAAAATCAAAACTAAAATAAAAATAAAAATAAGAAAACTACCACAATAATCAAATGAGCAACCCAGTCACTAATCCCTTGTTAGCTTCATAAACCTTGTTTTCACTAATTTAATCAGCTTCAATATCAATCTTGTTAATCTCGGTATAAATAGCTATAAGTGCACATTCGGTCCACTTTCAACCCTTTCTTGAGTATAACTTGTTATGTGTAACACGGTTACTCAAGAGGCAACAAAACTTCGGACACGTGTTCAACAATTATATGGGGCCATTAGGTATATGTCTATCCTAGCCGCAAATTAAATCGTAATCTAATCCAATATTACTTAATCTCACAGCCTAATTAAGATCCCCTTCGTCAAGGTAAATCCTAATGCTCAAAATCATATTCAATGACGGCAATCACTAAATAGATAAAACTAAACAAGATTAAGTAAGCAAAATTAATATCAAATTTAACTAAATAATGAAAGCAAAATCCAATTCACCCACAAGTTCATAGGTCCTCTAGGTTGCAAAACCAACTAGCCACACATGGCTCTAACAAAATCCATAACAAAAAGATAGCAATTCAGGTTCAAAAAATAAAGAAAGAGAGGAAAGAAAATTTCTTCGTCGCCTCCACCGTCCTTAGTGGAGATGATGAAGAGAACTGAAAACGCTCAGCCTCTACTCCTCTACTTCTTCATTCCTTCTTGTTACGTGGCTCCCGATCTTCTTCTTCCTCTCGTCCTCTTTGTCTCTACCTCCCTATTTATAATTTAGGTCCTGGGTCATTTATTCTCCTTTTCTTATTACAAAGATATCTCATATCTTGTAATTTATTCCACCGAGATCACGCAATTGATTTCGTTTCTATTTTTCTTGCACAGGACCACGAGTTTAGCTGATTGCATATCCTCTTAATTGCTTTTTCTACTTCTTTCCAAATCGGCTAATATTTCTGCACAATAAAAATAGGATATGAGTAGATTTTATGTCGATATATTCTTTGATCCTAAGTTTGATTCAATGATGGAAAAGTTTATAAAAGATAATTAAATAGGTATATAATATCAATAATTCCAAATAATTCTCATAAAATATACACCTATTTAATCATAAAATATACACTTATCAATATATAATGTAAGAAATTGTACTACTCTTAATGAATAGTGCAGCTCATCTATTGGGCTTCATATAATGAAAGTAGTTTTATATTATACAAAAATATTAGATATATTGGACTTGTTGTACTGTGGCACGTGGACCTATACACGTGGCACCATCTAACTGAATCAGCTTTACTGTGTAAACACTATATACTGTGTAAACACCCATTTTCGTGAATCAAGGAATTGAGATACAGAGCAATATACTTTCCATTCTTTTTGAATACTCTGGTTGCTGGCATGGTATCAGAGCCAAGTTTCTGCAAGTCACCATAAAGGTTACAAGTGCCTTGATTTAGACACAGGTAAAATTTATATCTCTCGGCATGTTCAATTTAATGAACAGGTTCTTCCTGGAGGAAAACAATTTAGTGTCAAAACAGCCACCAATAATACAACTGTCACCCCTGCTTCCTCACTTGGATTTCACTCGTCATCTGCTAGGCTGTCACCTTTAGTTTTCCCACTACCTGACCCTGCATCCAGTATTTCTTCTCAGCAGGTTTAGTGTAATACCCAAAATTCTCATTTATCTTGAATACAATATTTCGATAGTTAAACCTATTTAAAATAGGTGAGTTTGTGGTCTCAAATTTTGAGATGTGTTTATTCTATTTTCTAGGTAATTTTTCCTTAGGATTAGGATACCCAATGATTTAACAAGCAAAAAGATAAAATACCATAAAATACAAATAAATATCATATTGAACTATGGTTCATGTAGAATTTAAAAGAGCAAGAAAGTATTATAAAAATACCTAAATAAATTTAGTGAGATCAATGATAATTAAATCAACTAAGTCTTCATGAAAGTAAATAAATTTCACAAGGCTTCATAATTAATCAAGGGACCTTAAACACCAATTATTATAATTTATTAAGAGACTAAATTTTCTAATACCTTATAATTAATATTTAGCTCATATTTAAATCATAAAGGACCGTGAAGAATTATCAAAACACTTGAAACAATTAAGGGGCAATTACCAACAATTAAAGAGCAATTAAAATTTCACTAATGGAATATTTAGGTAATTCTTTACAATTAATGTTAAATAGTCACCAATTAAAGATGTATTAGGATAATTAAAGGTCAAGGACCAATAAGGGATTAGGATTAGCATAAGGATGATTACTAATGATCATGATTAAATTAGTAACCAATCAAATAAATTTAATAACACCTAAAACATCATTTTAGGATTTATGACCAAAGATTAAGCTAATTAAAGATTAAACCCTAAGAGCATTTTGCTTAATTGCTAACCAATCACCAAAGTCATCTAGTTACAAATATACTTAGAGTAACTAGGAAATTAGAACTCCAAGTTGGGAAATGCATGAAGGTGGAGAGGCCACCAATGCAAGCTTGGAGAGTGCATGAAGGAGAAAGAGCCACCAAAGCACTCTTGGGGCCAAAAGCTTTACACATGGGGACAATTTTGACACCAAGGCAAGAGGCTTTGGTGAAAAATCAAAGGAGGAAGAATGGGGGGAGGTAGGCCACGTTTTTGGCTCAGCTGGAGGGAGAATTCAGACTTAAAGCCATGGCCAAAAATGAGAGATGTGTAAGTTAGAGAATTACAAGATTGCCATAGCCTTTTGCTATAAATAGGGGGCTTGAGTCTTCATATTCTCCACACCAAAGCAAGCAAAGAAATCTGAAATAGAGAGTTGAGAGTAAGAGTAAGGAGCTTCTTGAAGGGGTAGCAAAGTTCTTGGTAAGTTCTCTAGCTCTAGCTTTAAGTTCTTTAAGTTCTAGTTCTTAAATTCTTAGTTAGAGGTAGCTTAGATCCTAAATATGGTAGGATAATTTTAGTTAGGTGTTTTCATAGTTAAAATTGCCTTTATCTCAAAAAATTGATGAAGTAGAGGTTATGGCAAAATTTCCGGAAGAAATTCATCAAAGTAACGAAGTTACGCGAAATTTCATCGGTTTCGAAATTCTGAAGTCAGCCATGAAAACGCCAGGATTTCATATTGAAATCATGATCACAAAATTCTGAGAAAATTCATGGTTAAAATAGATATATAGGGCTTTTTAAAAATGTCAAGAACATGTCAAAATGAGTTTTGTACAGAGAGTTAAAATTCCTCAAAGTTAGGCTACGAAATTCTGGAAAAATTCTGGGCAGAGGTTCAAAACTTAAAACCTGGGAGTGATTCGTGAAATCTGGGCAAAGGTGACTATCTTTACTTGAAAATAGACATCCTAAGGATTCCAAGGAATTTTACGGATCCTCGTTTCGATTTTTGTAGAATTAATTATGATTTTTCAAAGTTAGACAAAATGCTGCCCAGATTTATACCAGCGTTGTTGTACGAATTTTGAGGGAATAAAGTGAAAAATAAAAGTTGTAAGGGCAAAATGGTCATTAGGGGCCAAAATATCTCTTAGGATATTACTTACAAATTAATAAATACGGTATTACCATTATAGGATCAACGCGATCACAGTTCGGACGTCAAACGTGCGACAAACGCCGACGAAGGTACGGACGCGTCTTTGTAACACTAACTCGATGTTCATTGTATACCTATATGTGATGAGATGTGTTTTTTTTACTGAGATTCTGTTTTCAAAAGTTATTGATTGTGCACATACAGCTTTATACGGGTTATAGTCATGATAACGCGTTAAGTTTTCCTAGCGGCGAGGACACGACCGTACATCGTGGCACCGGTGAATAGTGCGGTCGTAATAGCATTCATATGCGGTGTATATGGTGTGTTATTACTTGGTATATGTGAATTTTACTATGGTATCATGAATATCTGTCATACGTAATTGTACTTGAACATGAGGTTAACCGTTACGAGGTTCAATGTACTTTGAACCTCAGCTCTTACCATAGCTTCGTTCCGGAGTGAACAGAGCGGAGACAAGGGTAAGCAGCAGGCTTAGGATGGACTGGTCGGGCCCCCTTTTGAAATGTATTTTGAATTTAGAACCATTTGAACTATTGTACCGCTGTTAGTAGCAAAACATACGGTTGATGTTATCAGATACATATCTTTTGAAATACTATTTTTACTTCCTGCTCTACTCGATCATGATACCGTTTTTTTTAAAAAAAAAAAAAATCGCTTCCGAAATTGGGATGTGACATTTAGCCTTCTCGTGGATACAATTTCTCATCTACCTACTTCGATCCTACTAATATCCATTCAATGGTGACAAGGTCCAAGGCTAGTATTTTCAAACCTCGGGTGTTTCTTACCTTTGATGACACCACTTGTCCAGCAACTATTACTGAAGCCTTAGCAGATCCGCTCTGGCAGAAAGTCGCGCAAGATGAATTTGATGCACTTATCAAATTTGGCACTTGGGAAATGGTTCCCAGACCTTTCGATAGGCGCACTATTGGCTGCAAATGGCTTTTTAAGGTCAAAAAACATGCGGATGGCACTTTAGCTAGGAGGAAGGGACGTCTTGTTGCAAAAGGTTTTTCCCAAGAAGCTAGAGTAGACTAAAATGAGACCTTTAGTCCTATTATCAAGGCTGCCACTGTAAGAATCCTCATTACTCTTGCTGTCACTAATAACTGGAAATTGTATCAAGTTGATTTTAATAATGCCTTTCTCACTGGCGACCTCTCTGAGGATATTTTCATGGATCCACCTCCTGGTTTTGAGCATCTGTTTGTTGATAGTTCCAGTCAACCCTTGGTTTGCAAGTTTAAAAAGGCTCTTTATGGCCTTAAACAAGCTCTGCGAGCATGGTTTCACAAGCTGCAGGATTTTCTATGTAGTCTTGGTTTTTTCCCTTCCAAAGATGATCCTTGTCTCTTTATTCAAATTGATGATCAGCATACTATTTACCTTATCATCTATGTAGATGATCTCATCATTACAGGGACTAGTGCTACTAGCGTAAGGCGTCTGATTGATTGCATGAGCGGGATTTTCTCACTAAAAGTTCTTGGTAAGCTATCTTATTTCTTAGGTATCGAGTTCTATCCTTCATCATCTGGCATGTTTCTGTCCCAACCAAGTATATTCTTCCGTTGCTAGTTGATGTTGGGTTATTGGCAGGTAATTCTGCCTCAACTCCTATGGCTGTTAATATCCATCTTACAGTAGCTGCTGGTGAGGTTTTCCCTGATCCCAAACACTATCGCAACATACTAGGTAAACTCCAATACCTATGCTACACCAGACCAGATATTGCTTTTATTGTCAACAAACTCAGTCAGTACCTTCATGACCCTCGTATTCCTCAATGGTGTTGTGTCAAACGCCTATTTCGCTACTTAGCTAGTACAGCCACCTATGGGATTCTTCTCAAACCAGCGTCACAACTTCGAGTTCAATCTTTTGCTAGTGCTGATTGGGGTGTCGATAGAGATGAGAGGCGCTTAGTCAGTGGTTTCTGCACTTTTCTGGGCCCTACTCCAATCACTTGGATTTCTCATAAACAGCCCATTGTCTCCAGGTGTACCACTGAGGCCGAATATCGCTCAGTTGCTGATGCCGTTCAAGAAGTCATGTGGGTTATGGCTTTCCTTCAGGAAATGGTAGTCTCTGTCATTACTCCCCCATTGATATGGTGTGATAATTCTGGTGCAGTTGCTCTAGCTGCCAATCCGGTATTACACTCCAGATCCAACAATGTTGAACTTGACTTGCATTTTATCTGAGAAAAGGTTGCTGATGGACTTCTTCAGGTTGGTTATGTTGCCTCTATTGAACAGGTAGCTGATGTGCTCACTAAACTGCTGCCATATGGGATGTTTGATCATCTGCGAACACGTCTAAATGTTATCAATAAAGAAGAAAGTATTAACTGTCTTTGGGCTGATCTTGAGGAGGATGATGACTGCCCTCTTCCTAATTGTGATTGTTGCTTGTTCTGATTCTATTTTTTTTTTCATCTGCGTGTAGTAGAGGGAATATTAGATAAATTAGACTTGTTGTAGTATGGCACGTGGACCTATACACATGGCACCATCTAACTGAATCAGCTTTACTGTGTAAACACTATATACTATGTAAACACCCATTTTCGTGAATCAGGAATTGAGATACAAAGCAATATACTTTCCATTCTCTCTGAATACTCTGGTTTCTGGCAAAAAAAAACTTGATTTTTTCACAGGTATATTCCCATTTGAGGTAATCATGCTTGAGACACGGTTGAAAATTAAATTCTTGCATATTTGAATTCAAACATTGGTTTACTATGTTATGAGAGATTAGCCCTTATGGTAGACCAATGAGCATTTTAGGGCGCCTCTCTCAGCAGAACTTCAAACTTTGGTTCACCACATTGTGAGATATTAGCCCCTTTCGCTGGACTCAACCCCCATTAGTAACCAATGAGCATATTGTTAGTGGGGTAAGTGTCCCATGTACAACACTAGCCCAATAGGCTCCATGGACTCAAGGCGGATGTCTCATTTAGCCCAATTTCTAATAGGTGTTGGCCTTGTCTTGGCCCAAAAGATACAAGGCTGTATTTGGCTCACGCAACTACTAGATTGTTTTTATCCCCCATCAAGCTATTATATTGAGTTCTTCAACCAGCGGAAGTTGGCCTGAGTGGAAGGGGCTTTGGTCACTTAAGCAAGAGGTCTCGGTTTCAAGCTATCGTGAATGCAAAAAACTTTCCTATGAGAGGTCCCCGCTTCAGTGCCTAATAGAATCTCGGAGTGGTTGCACACTTTGCCACCATTTTAATATCAAAAAAAAAAATTGATTTCTACACAGACCAAATCATGTTTAGCACACTAACCAAAAAATTAAGTAATTTAATTCATTGATTAGGGATGATTAGTGATTAGAGGTGGGAAGTAGTTTGGCGTAGCAAACTTTTATTGGCTAAGCCATAATGGGCCAATATAAGATATGCCATTTCATTGTGGGGTGCAAAATGTTAAACCTAACCCTTATTATATATCATCACTCTTGATATTTGCATCACTTAAAATTATGTGAAAGTGTGATAACTTATATATACTTTATTGGGTTTTGAAACTGAATTCTCATAGGAATTATACTTTTCTTATCACTTTATTGCATATCACAACTCATGCACTTGCAAAGCAAATAACCATTAATGGTCTATTTGGCAGGAGGGAAATGAAGGGAAAGGGATGGGAGGAAAGATTTTATGAATTGAATTTAAAAAAACAAAATGGAGAAGTGGGGTTATAGTGTTTTAATAAGATAAGATGTGAAACAAAATAATAAGAAAAATTAATTAAAAACCTTCAACCCCACTTCTCTAAATTTTTTAAAATTCATTTGATAAAAAGTTTCTCTCCTCTTGCCTCCGCTCCTTCCAAATCCCTCATACCAAACAACCCTTAAAGCTTCTTAATAAAATAGCACAAAATAATATATAAGATGATGCCCAACATGGGCATATTAGCCAACCATGTATCTTAATATATAAGATAACCAGTGGCGGAGCCACACTAGTGTTTATGGGGGCAAGTGAACCCACAAAGTTTTTAAAATATATATATATTGTGAGAGAATTTTTTAACAACTTCTTGAGTAGTGTAGTGGTTATCTCGCCGGTCTTGCACAACTGAGGTCGCCAGTTCGAACCCGAGCCAGACAGTATTTGTTTTATTTAATCCCCCAATCCAGCAATTTGTTCCATGCCTTCCCAACGTGTATTCTTTTCATTTAATCCCCGTTCCATGCCTTCCCAACGTGTATTCTTTTTATTTAATCCCCCAATCCATATTTTTATTTTCTCTCCCCCAATCCATTGCACAGCCTGAATTGATTTGGTGGTTGTTCAATATCTTGCTCCTTTCTTTGCCCTTGGCCAATAGTAAAACAATCTCTTGTATTGATAACTTAGTAAGTTCACATTTACTCTAAGAATTCAAGGTATCACAATTTTTTTGACTTAAAGTATCATGCTTTAGGTGCCTCAGTGCTCACTATCCATAATGTAACAGGCTATAAAAATAAAGAGTGACATGACTGCTCCTGCTTACTAGTGCTCTTAACCGTTAAATTAAGTAATGTCATTTAGAAGCAAAGATATGGCTATAACTTGTGCATTTGGTCTGTAAGGCTCATTTGAGATTGCCTTATTTTGATTAATTGTAAGGATTTAGAGCCGATAGTGCAACTGGGTATATCTTAGCATGATTGACATCCAAAGAAAGTGGTGAATTCTTGAGTAATTCAGAGTGAGATGCTTTGAGATTTTCCTGAAATCTGTCAGTTGTGGACAGAAATTTGTATCAACTATGAACTATTGAGTATTGAGGATTTTGTATTTTTGGCTTTGGAATCTATTAAGCTCCCATGAGTTTAAATTATTCACAAGGATGACAATCTTATAATGAACAATATTTTTTAATGCATTTAAAACTTTCCTTTTTTTATTTAAAAAAAGGGGGCCGACTCCTCCTATTAATTGTGCACCCACAAATTTAGAATCCTGGCTCCGCCACTGAAGATAACTATCAAGGTTTCACCATACCAATAACTACACGTTGGCCATTAATAACTACAATATAGTACCATTGATCATAACATGTTAGTGATTATCCAGTCTTTCACCAAGTTTACGATTATGTCAAAGGTTTAAGAAAGTTTTTGTGTAGAGGACTTACTTCAATAGATTAACCATTAACTACTCCCTCAGTCCTTAATATAAGATATATTTAAAGGCTTAATCATAGTCTTGAATATAAAATATAGCTTTTATTTTTCTCAATCATTTCCTAATTTAGAACATACATATTATATTAACTAACTCAGCTAACTTCATTAATCTAATTAAATTATATAAATATGTCCTATATTAAGGACCGAAGAAGTATAGTGTAATTGTTATTGATCATAATAGATTATACTCTTTTCACCAAATTTATAATTTTGTTACAAGTATATATAACAAAGTTCTAGTGTGAGGGATTGACTACAATACATTAGTCACTAATTGCAATCAAATCGATATTAACCATAACATATTAGAGATTATCCACTCTTTTCACCTTTGCGAATTTCTTACAAATTTAAGAAATTTCTTATGTAAAAGATTAACTAAAATCCGTTAACCATTACTAAAAAATTATCTGTAATAGTCAAGATAGTCTTCTTTTTGCCAATTATTTTAATTCAAGTAAATAATTGAAAATAGGAAAGTTGGCCATAAAGTTACAAATTAAAAGAGTAATTATAAAGTGTTGTTTTCTATTTTTGTAATAATAAGATAATATTAATAAATTTTAGGGCGACACTTTCTCAACATGACCGATGCATCCCCTCTTCTTTTCTTGAGATGATTGACACTTGGCTAAATTTAATTCGAAACGTTATGAATAAAATGTTAAATCTCTGTGTTCTCTGTTCTTTTAGTTAAAATATTTTAGGGTTTTGATTGTTTTATGGAAATACATCTTCGTCAAGAAATGTGCAAGAACAATGTCACGTGGACCGCACCAATCGCAGCCAGTAAATCCAAATGTGTGATATATCAAAGGGTTAAGTTGCAAATCTATCACAAAAGTTTTCGTTGAGAGGCAATGTTCTCTTGAAAGTTTCTTTCATATTCAATGTTACCCTCGGATGTTTCGAACGTAGCAATGTTGCCCTATTCCTTTAAAAATTGACGTTGATGCTTAAGTTTTTAAAGGAAATGAATAATATTTCTCCATTGTAACACTTCCAGGGAAATATTGAAACTCAAAAAAACTTCCGGGGAAACATTGCTCCTTAGCAAAAACTTTCGGAATAAATTTGCACATTAACCCTATATTAAATTCAAATACAAAATTGCATGGTAGTTGGCTAAGCACTTAACAACAATGAAATGGTACGCTCAGTTATTAGAATCAATTATTATTATTATTTTCCATTTACAAATTAAAGTGAAAGTGGACCCTGTTGTCTAAATATACTTGCAGTATCCATGAACTTTATAAAGAGCATGCGTACGGTATTACATCCTTTGCAAGTGTATGGCTTGGGATTATAGTTTAACAATAAAAAATGAACATCTACTACTCTAATTATGTTACACTCCTACCGGCCTCACCTTTTCAAGTGGCGGGTAGAGTGTCTTTTACTTTCAACTAAATAAATACACATCGGAGCAGAGCAAGGAAAATATCTTGGATAATATACTACCGATAAAATAAATAACTAAACAATAGTCCCTTCAAGGTCATCCTAATAAAATATTCAAAATAACGTAATACCCAAAATTTCTTTTTATCTTAAATACAATATTTTGATAGAAAAATTTCTTTTTATCCTATTTAAAATAGGTGAATATGTGGTCTCAAATTTTGAGATGTGTTTATTCTATTTTCTAGGGATTAGAATAACCAATGATTTAATAAATTTTGTTAGGCATCATAAAATACCATAAAATATAATAAATACCATATTAAGCTATGGTTTATGTAGAATTTAAAAGAGCAAGAAAGTGTTATGAAAATACCTAAATAAATTTAGAGAAATCAATGGCAATTAATTACCAACTAAACATTCACTAAATTAAATAAATTGTGCAAGTCTTCATAATTAAAGGACCATAAACACCAATTTTCATGATTTGTTAAGAGACTAAATTTTCTAATACCCTATAATTAATATTTAGTTCATATTTATTTCATAGAAGGCCATAAAGAATTATCAAAACACTTGAACAATTAAGGGGCAATTGCTAATAATTAATGAGCAATTAAAATTACACTAATGGAATATTTAGGTAATTCTTTAACAATTAATATTAATAGCCATTAATTAGAGGTGTATTAGGCTAATTAAAAGTCAAGAACCAATAAGGGATTAGGATTGGCACTAATGAATTGTTAACAATTGTAAATCACTCCATGAACCAATAATGCAACAATCAAAAGATAATTAAGCTTTTGATTAAGGTGTTAATCAAATGTTAATCAAGCTTTGAAAAGTCAACAATTTCAACTATGATCTAAGGGCCAAGATTTAACCTCATAAAGCTTATCTAAAGGCTCTAATTAGTTATGATAAAGCTTAATCCTTGTGACCTAAGCTTAACCAATGAGAGAGAGAGAGAAAAATTAATTAAAGCAAATTTGATAATGGTTTGAAATCCAGTAAATATCTGATGTACACAGTAAAAACTCAAAACAACAAATAAAGTGAGAATTTATACAAATTTAAAAAGTTGTGAAGAAGTAGGAACCCTGGAGAAAATATAAGGACTTATCTTGAACCCACATAATTTAACCTCGAAAGTAAGCCTAGTAAAGGCTATTTTTGCAAACGTTGAAGAATAAGCTTAGTACAACCAGGGGAATCTCATTAGACCATAAATCGGATATCTAACTACTAATCAAAAAGCATACTCGAATTTAAGAGTATTGGTAATTGATCAAGAACCAAAAATAGATTTCATTAAAGTAAATTAATTCTCAAAAAGCAAAACTTAGAGATTAAGTTAGGGTCTTCTAATCACATGGATGGATGAGATTAAAACTTCTTTACTAAGTTTAGATCCAAGGGTTAAGAATGAATAAAAGTTGTTAGGTAGTTAACCTCAAAATTTGCTATAAATAGGGAGGTAGTGCATTCATAAATCCTCACCAATTCACAAAGCAACAACATCTGAAATATAGAGAGAAAGTGAGAGTGAGAGTCTTGGAGAAGAAGGAGCAAAAGTTCTTGGTAAGTTCTCTAGCTCTAACTTTAAGTTCTTTAAGTTCTAGTTCTTAAATTCTTAGATAGAAGTAGCTTAGATCTTAAATATGCTAGGATAATTTTATTTACATGTTTTATGGTCAAAATTGGCTTTATTTCAAAAAATTGATGAAGAAGAAGTTATGGCAAAATTTCTAGAAGAAAATCATCAAAGTAACGAAGTTCTGACGAAATTTCATCGGTTTTCGAATTTCTGGAGTCGATGATGAAAACGCCAGAATTTCATATTGAAAATAGGGTCAAAAAATTCTGATAAAATTCATGGTTAAGATAGACATATAGGGATTTTTAAATATGCCAAGAACATGTCCAAATGATTTCTGTACAGGGAGATAAAAATCCTCAAAGTTAGGCTACAAATTTCTGGAAAAATTCTGGGCAGAGGTTCAAAACTTAAAACCTGGGAGTGATTCGTGTAATCTGGGAAAGGTGATTATTTTTAATTGAAAATAGACATCCTAAGGATTCCAAGGAATTTTACGGATCCTCGTTTCTATTTTTCTAGAATTAATTATGATTTTTCAAAGTTAGACTAAATGCTGCCCAGATTTGTACCAGCGTTGTTCTACGAATTTTGAAGGAATAAAGTGAAAAATGAATGTTGCAAGGGCAAAATAGTCATTTGTGACTAAGATATCTATTAGGATATTGTTTGGGAATTAATAAATGCGATATTACCTTCATAGGATATCTGTGAACGCATTTTCGACCGACAAACGTACCGTATTCATCAACGAAGGTACGTTTCGCGTCTTGTAACACTAGCTCGATGCTTATTGTATGATTATATATGATTGTTGTGTTCATCGACTAAGACTTACATACGTGGTTATGTCACATACGAGGTTATGTTCTAACTATTGCTGTAGCATACGTGGTTATGTTACATACGCTGTTATTATCTTACATACGTGGTTATGTATTTCTAATCATACATCTGTTATGGGCTTTTGTATTGATTATTGTTGTAATGTCATGAATATCTGTCATACATAACTGTTACATAAGCATGAGGTTAACCGTTACATGGGGTCCGATGGGTATTGGACCTCGGCTCTTACCATAGCTTCAGTCCGGAATCAAGGACTCGAAGACGAGAGTAAGCGAGTAGTAGACAAGACACGTAAAGACCCGCCCGTAGATCCTATTTCTAGACTTGTACCGTGATGACATCACTCGATAAATGTACTTGTACATTATGAACAGATGGATACGCCACAGTTAATGATATATCAGTTACTCACTTTCTAACTTCCTTCGATGCTCTACTCTGATGAAAAAAAATTATTCCGCTTTTGAAAAATGGGATGTTACATTTTTGGTATCAAAGCTAGTTAACATTAACCATGATTGGGGTTCTAACTAAGGATTGGCTACTCCAAATGAGGGACCTGGTTGCACTGGGGCGCGTGTCTATCCGAAAACTAGGGTTTTATGTTGTCACGTTGTCAATCGGTATCGAGCGGACATTCGAACGAAGTTAACGTCATTCCACCCCGTATACAGACTTCCACAAATACACCTGCCTGGCCGGATTGTTTGAGTAACGGAGTTAGGTTCGGAGTTTTCAACCAAGAGTATTTTTACCTGGCATAAACCTTGCTCAGTTATAATAAACCATTGGTGCCGAAGGCAGGGCTAGTCTATGTGGATCAATCATTCAGTCACCGTAAAAGTCGGTGAGACTCCCATGATAGACACCTACCTGGCCAATCGGTTGATTAACTAAGTTAGGCTCTAAGCCATTACCTTAAAGAATATTTTTGAAAATGAGTACTGATATAACCTTGGTGTGGTGCAGTAGTGATGAATGGAGATGGACGAGTAAGATATATTGCGCGAAGGACTTAACGCCGATAGGCAACCCTAGGCCAGTATACGGCCCTAACTCGGCACAGCATTCCAAACCGCTATACCATCCTAAACCAGGGTACCACCTTGAGACGATGCACCACCCTAACCAAGAAAAAAACCCCTGTACCTATTCATGACCATGAATCCTCGAACGTATACCATCCTGAGTAGGTATACAACCCCGAACCTGTACACAACCTTGATCCAGTGTACTACCTTGAACCAATTGCTAGCATACCTTCTAAGCCAGAGAGGCCTGTAGGATCGGATCATTCATCCATTGACGACAACCGTGGGTATTTTCAGCTGCTAAGCTATCGAGATAACTCCGAGAGTGAATCTTTTTACAAACCGAACCTCCTACGACATGTCCTAGATACAAACAAAAGGCTGATAGGCACCTTACGAACAGAGTACTTGATGGCGGATCGACACAACGAGACTGGCAAGGGACGTACTTCCGATATCTGGAACAGATAAAAACGATCTATGCACAGAGAAAACACAATGGGTTTCCCTACCAACTAGACGATTGGGTGATATCAACCCTATACCTCTTTCCCCGAGACCGCTTCTGGATGGAACAGACGAATAAGCTCTTAGACGGAGAACGTACAACCGATTTCTACTCCTTTCTAAATCATCTCCGAGGGCTAGTTTTAGACAACATGTAAACGAGAAGCTGTAAAATACGACAATATGAGGGTGTAAGATATAACCACTGGTCATAAACTAGTGGGATGATGTGACATATGTTGGCATGTACATTATATCTTATGTGAAATATATGTTGGATTTACATACTATATTATCCCTCGGTATTGATATTTAACATTCTTGCAATATCAAATATAGAAAGATAAAATGGCGAATATACGCGGAGCCGGTGTTCCTAGAGGCAGAGGCAGAGGCCGAGGTAGAGGGAGAGGAGAGATAAAACAAGCGATACCGTTGCGGAACCCGAACAACCGCATCAACCGGAGCAGAATGAGATGCAGGAAATGAGGAGAACGCTACAAGAACAAATGGTTCTCATTAATGAACTCCTAGCAGAAAGGAAGGAAAGACGAATAGCAAAGGAACAACAAGCTAAGGGAGAAGACGAAGACGAACAAAATGACGAACGTAGCGAGGAAGCTGAGGGGTCAAAGAGATTTGTATCACCTCCTCCACCTAATAGAGCGATGGCGGTACTGCCTCAGCCCAATAGAGTGGCTGAGACCACGCAGTATTGGGTCACTCAATTCTGTAAGCTGAAGCCACCAGCTTTCCATGGCAAGCCTGACTCAGCTAAAGATTGGATAATGAGACTGGACAAGATCTTCGAGGTCATGGAATGTCCAAGGAACCGAAAAGCTCAACTTGCAATCTACAAGCTGGAAGGAGATGCGGACCGATGGTGGAAAAGCATTGCGACATCATTGCGAGCGCGCTATTGTCCCGTTACTTGGGAGAAATTTTTGAGAAATTCAACGAACAATACTTTCCTCCCTCGGTACAAATGATCAAGGAATCAGAATTCCTCCACATCCGGCAAGGCCACGAAGAGCCGTTCGACGACTACTACGCCCGGTTTACCAATCTGTCGCGATATACATCATACCGGAGGAATAATGATGGTGAAAGCAGTATGGCAAACATATTGATTTATGGGCTTAAACACGAGATAAGAGAAAGGCTGGTATCTCAGCAGTTCACAGAGTTGATCCAAGCGGTGGAATCTTGCCGACTGATCGAACGTAACTTGAAGGAACTACGAACATCAAGAAATTACAATAGCAGCAGTGCAGGTCGTGGCGGTTTGAGCCGTGGAAGTTCCTCATAAAAGAGGGAGGCACCATGGAATAACTCCCAAAGTGGAAGCAAGATGCCATTCCAGTCTGGGCAGCAGAACTATTTTAGGATGCAAGGACCCTGACCATGTCCAAAATGCGGAACGAACCACCTAGGGACTAACTGTGCGGGGGAGCGAATATGCTACAAGTGTCAGAAGCCGGGGCACTTTTACACAAACTGTCCTCAAAGGACTGCATATATAAGGCCACAAAACCCAGGTCGGGTTTTTGCTTTAACAAACAACGAGGCCGAAAAATCTCCAGAGATGGCCCACATAACTATCTCTCGATAGGAATCTACTTTAGATATTGTACGATATGGGTGCTAATCACTCGTTTATGTCAAATGATTATGCGAATTATTTTTATGCATACATATATATTTCTTGCGTTCTATTGATAGCTACACCACTGGGTGTTAATCTTCTAGCTTATAAACTATGTTTAAAATCGAATTACGAGTATAAGTAAGTTTAATATATAAATGTGATTGTTTTGGTCTAGCGGGATATTACCGCAGATTCATATAGAATTTCTTGTGTTTTGCCTTATCATTGACAAAACTCACGAAGGAAAATCAGTCGTTTATGTGGGATGAGGACTGTGAGACAAGTTTTCATAGACTAAAGGAGAAGTGGACCATAGCACCAAGAGTTGGTTATCCCGAGATCCGGGTAAAGGTTATATAGTTTGTAATGGTACCATTAGGTATGGATTGGGATATGTCTTGTCATACGAGGACAAAGACATGGTAACTTATACCTCTCGTCGCTTGAAGCCTCTCAAGTCGAACTATTCTACGAATGACCTAGAGTTAGAGATTTTCATATTTTCTATGGGAACATGGAGTCATTACCTCTACGGGGTGACCATGTTATAGTGTATGAAGTAGTCAAAGTACAACGTATAGTCAAGCCGGAACAAATTCTTGTTTACCAAGAGAAGCGGCTTAGATGAGGGAATACCCCGATTATGAAGTTAATCAAGAAGGGATTGTCTCCATATGAGAAAGTTTGGGGAAACGAAAGCAGATATATTCTAATTCATAGACTCGGAGTCTAGTTAGTATAGAGCAAATTTCGAGGGCGAAATTTTATTTAACGGGGGGAGAAATGTAATACCCAAAATTTCTTTTTATCTTAAATACAATACTTTGATAGAAAAAGGCATATTTAAAATAGGTGAATATGTGGTCTCAAATTTTGAGATGTGTTTATTCTATTTTCTAGGGATTAGAATAACCAATGATTTAATAAATTTTGTTAGGCATCATAAAATACCATAAAATATAATAAATACCATATTAAGCTATGGTTTATGTAGAATTTAAAAGAGCAAGAAAGTGTTATGAAAATACCTAAATAAATTCAGAGAAATCAATGGCAATTAATTACCAACTAAACATTCACTAAATTAAATAAATTGTGCAAGTCTTCATAATTAAAGGACTATAAACACCAATTTTCATAATTTGTTAAGAGACTAAATTTTCTAATACCCTATAATTAATATTTAGTTCATATTTATTTCATAGAAGTCCATAAAGAATTATCAAAACACTTGAACAATTAAGGGGCAATTGCTAATAATTAATGAGCAATTAAAATTACACTAATGGAATATTTAGGTAATTCTTTAACAATTAATATTAATAGCCATTAATTAGAGGTGTATTAGGCTAATTAAAAGTCAAGAACCAATAAGGGATTAGGATTGGCACTAATGAATTGTTAACAATCGTAAATCACTCCATGAACCAATAATGCAACAATCAAAAGATAATTAAGCTTTTGATTAAGGTGTTAATCAAATGTTAATCAAGCTTTTAAAAGTCAACAATTTCAACTATGATCTAAGGGCCAAGATTTAACCTCATAAAGCTTATCTAAAGGCTCTAATTAGTTATGATAAAGCTTAATCCTTATGACCTAAGCTTAACCAATGAGAGAGAGAAAAAAATTAATTAAAGCAAATTTGATAATGGTTTGAAATCCAAGAAAATATCCGATGTACACAAAAAAACTCAAAACAACAAATAAAGTGAGAATTTATACAAATTTTAAAAGTTGTGAAGAAGTAAGAACCCCGAGAAAATATAAGGACTTATCTTGAACCCACATAATTTAACCTCGAAAGTAAGTCTAGTAAAGGCTATTTTTGCAAACGTTGAAGAATAAGCTTAGTTCAACCAGGGGAATCTCATTAGACCATAAATCTGATATCTAACTA
The DNA here is from genome assembly GCA_019022655.1 of Acacia acuminata. Taxonomy (NCBI): domain Eukaryota; kingdom Viridiplantae; phylum Streptophyta; class Magnoliopsida; order Fabales; family Fabaceae; genus Acacia; species Acacia acuminata. The sequence continues at coordinate 2,053,323 of JAFJYI010000100.1, read as the reverse complement.
CTAATCAAAAAGCATACTCGAGAATTTAAGAGTATTGGTAATTGATCAAGCAACCAAAAATGGATTTCATTAAAGTAAATTAATTCTCAAAAAGCAAAACTTAGAGATTAAGTTAGGGTCTTCTAATCACATGGATGGATGAGATTAAAACTTCTTTACTAAGTTTAGATCCAAGGGTTAAGAATGAATAAAAGTTGTTAGGTAGTTAACCTCAAAATTTGCTATAAATAGGGAGGTAGTGCATTCATAAATCCTCACCAATTCACAAAGCAACAAGATCTGAAATATAGAGAGAAAGTGAGAGTGAGAGTCTTGGAGAAGAAGGAGCAAAAGTTCTTGGTAAGTTCTCTAGCTCTAGCTTTAAGTTCTTTAAGTTCTAGTTCTTAAATTCTTAGATAGAAGTAGCTTAGATCTTAAATATGCTAGGATAATTTTATTTACATGTTTTATGGTCAAAATTGGCTTTATTTCAAAAAATTGATGAAGAAGAAGTTATGGCAAAATTTCTGGAAGAAAATCATCAAAGTAACGAAGTTCTGGCGAAATTTCATCAGTTTCGGAATTTCTGGAGTCGTTGATGAAAACGCCAGAATTTCATATTGGAAATAGGGTAAAAAAAATCTGAGAAAATTCATGGTTAAGATAGACATATATGGATTTTTAAATATTCCAAGAACATATCCAAATGATTTCTGTACAGGGAGATAAAAATCCTCAAAGTTAGGGTACGAATTTCTGGAAAAATTCTGGACAGAGGTTCAAAACTTAAAACCTGGGAGTGATTCGTGTAATCTGGGCAAAGGTGATTATTTTTACTTGAAAATATACATCCTAAGAGTTCCAAGGAATTTTATGGATCCTCGTTTTGATTTTTGTAGAATTAATTATGATTTTTCAAAGTTAGACAAAATTCTGCCCAGATTTGTACCAGCGTTGTTCTACGAGTTTTGAAGGAATAAAGTGAAAAATAAATGTTGCAAGGGCAAAATAGTCATTTTTGACTAAGATATCTATTAGGATATTGTTTGGGAATTAATAAATGTGATATTACGCTCATAGGATATCTGTGAACGCATTTTCGAATCGACAAACGTACCGTATTCATCAACGAAGGTACGTTCGCGCATCGTAACACTAGCTCGATGCTTATTGTATGATTATATATGATTGTTGTGTCCATCGACTAAGACTTACATACGTGGTTATGTCACATACGAGGTTATGTTCTAACTATTGTTGTAGCATACGTGGTTATGTTACATACGCTGTTATTATCTTACATACGTGGTTATGTATTTCTAATCATACATCTGTTATGGGCTTTTGTATTGATTATTGTTGTAATGTCATGAATATCTGTCATACATAACTGTTACATAAGCATGAGGTTAACCGTTACCTGGGGTCCGATGGGTATTGGACCTCAGCTCTTACCATAGCTTCAGGTCCGGGAATCAAGGACTGAAGACAGGAGTAAGCAGAGTAGACAGCACACGTAAAGACCCGCCTGTAGATCCTATTTCTAGACTTGTACTGTGACGACATCACTCAGATAAATATACTGTACATTATGAACAGATGGATACGCCACAGTTAATGATATATCAGTTACTCACTCTCTAACTTTCTTCGATGCTCTACTCTGATGAAAAAAAGAAAGAAAAATTATTCCACTTTTGAAAAATGGGATGTTACAGGGATTCATAAATGAATCCCAAAGTAACTGTTAATTTCATATACAAAGCAAGTACAAAGTATGTAAGAAAAACCATAAAACACACAGCATTCACAAGTCGCACACAGCGAGGCTTACAGCCTAAACTAGAACAAGCAGTCATATATAACATGTACCGCTCAAATAAAGCACATAACCATGCTGGGGTCACACACAGCGGTTCCGGTATCCAAAGCACTTGGAACACATAACATCAAATGCATAACCAATCATAGTAAATCATACATACAAAGTCACACAAAGTACATGAAATTAAGGTTACTTACCTGCAAGTAGTTGATCAGTAAAATTGCTAACACCTAACTACTAGATAAGAGTGGTAGACCTAAAATAAAATAATATAACAATGTCATTGCTAATATCACTTCTCCCTTATAATTATACACTTGCAAAAGGGTCTTTCTTCTTTTGAAACTCATTAATTTCCTTTATTAATGAGTATTTCTTTCTTGGTGAATATTCTCTTTTTTTCGCACATAGTGCAAAAAAATTTCTGACATTGACCTAACTTCACAAATTTATAACTAATTGTAGAAAAATCTGATTGGGGTGTTTCAAAAATCTACATAATCCTTAATATGTCTATTTTTGTCTAAAAATACTTGCTTAGTCCAGAACCACGTGAAAAATTCTCAATTTCCTTATGTGTGGTGCCTCCTTGGTGTCAAAATGAAGAAGAATATGGTCCTATTTATAGTAGTCCTTGATCTTAGAATATCTTCATGTGATTTTACCTTTTTGCCCTTGCTAGTTGCCCTTGAATTCTCTAGATTTCTCTTCCATTTTCTATCAAAATCTGATTTTTCTTCTTCCTCTCCCATGAGCACGCCACTTGGCCCTCTTTGGTCAAGAATATCTTCGTCCATCACATGCCCAATTTTTGTGGTTGAGATGCTTTGTTTAATGAAGAATAAGATTAGGTGTCCCTTGCCATTAATTAGATATGTACAAGTGTCCTGCATATGTGTCCTTAATTTATTTTTCTTCAAATATTATTTGGACACTTGGTAGCTTAGGTGTCCCCCATATTTAATTCTCCAATCATACGTGTCCCTCATAATTATTTCACCAAACATATGTGTCCCTTATAGTTATTATGGTGCCATGTGGACTTATCAAGAGGTAAAGCTTTATCTTCTCATTTCCTTCCTCTCTCATGCGTGATGCTTCAAGAAGCAATGGAATTTAATATCCTCTTCTTAATACTTAAAATTATGTCATGTGTCTTTGGATAATAATATCATCATTAAAGCCACCATTTAAAGTAAAAGATATTTCTCTAATGTTCATTTTAATCTTGCCATGTGTCCATATCCTTGAACCATCTCTTATCTTCCTATGTCTTCTCACAATAATTATCTCTTATTAGCCAATTAGATGGAAACACATATTATTTGCTTTAAATTTAATGAAAATCCCATAATAAAATATTAATTAGCATTTATTAATTTCATACAATAATTTACATAAAAGTGGGGTTATTACAAATTAATTTTATATAAAATTAGGGTTTAATTTTTTAAATTGTGAAAATATCTTTTTTGTCTTCTCTAACACTAAACATTGTTATTGTTAAAAGACAAAAAAGACATTAGCTAAAGTATATATTTGATCCTTTATATTTATATTAAGTTTAATTTTAATCCCTTAAGTTTATAATATATTTTTAAAAATTTAGGAAATAAGCGTAGAGCCATATCTTCCTTCAATGCTTGAAGGTTTGAGATTTCACCTCTCAAACTTAAACCCACCATTCTTCTCTCTTAGTTTTACTCACTGTTTCCACTTTCCAATCTATTCGGTGCTCGCCAAAGTTGATTTTAAGAACAATTATTTCAAACTAGATTTTATATATTTTTATTTTCAAATATGATTTTTTTAGAACAATCATCCAAACAGATTTTCCCCCAAAGCTTGTTTTGAAAAACAATTTCATGAAACGATTCTAAGAACTAAAAAATTTGAAACAAAATCAAACTAAATGTTGTAAGGAAAAATTCATACAACAACTAAGTACCATACAATAATAAATTCTATTGCGGGAAATAATAAAGGTCTATATCACTTAGTATAGGATTTTTCTTATGATCATTTTTTTTCCTTAAGACATTAAAGTAGATTATCCCTAGTAATTATCTCCATAGTATATATTGACTTTTGTGTATATAACATCAAGAAATAAAAGTTTTTCCGAGTAATACATCGTTTCATGTAGAAGGCCTCCATTTTTTTGGGTTCATATGTGTATGTTTAATATTGGAGGCAAATATATATATATATATATATATATATATATTGGAGGTTAGAACATATAAAATGTGATGATTTATGTTATAGGAAACCCCCCCACATTAGGCTTGTCTTTTCATGATGAACTTTTTTGGGGTACTAAGTCGTTCTTACTGTTGACCAAAAAGTATACTTTTTTCTAGCGAGAAGAAAAGATACTTTTTAAATTTTTTTAACTTGCCCGTTGTACTATTTTGCAAACTTTATTTATGAATATTTCTGTTATTGTTAACCTGAAATGTAGCAGTACTGATCGATCCCGCCACTGTAAAAATAGTTTTTCAGAAGAGTTGATAACTTTAATAAATGTTTCTGTTAATAAAGGTTGGTTATATAAGTAAAGATTGTTTTACTTATATAACCAATATAAAAGTTTTGTTTGTAGGTAGTTTGTAAACATCTATATAAGCTCTTTTGTAAGCCCAAAGGCATGCATAATCTCGATGAACCTTAAGAACTCAACTCATATAAATTTATTGTACAAACCAATTAATGAATATTTCGTATAAATGATGTTTCTTCCGTCACTAGCTCGTCAATCTTGAATGGCTTGTGTGAATGTGTCTTGATCTGAATACGAGAAACTCATCAAATATGCAACTTGAGATTTGTTGGAGATATATAAAATCATTAATTACTTAAGATCTTAATGAAGTAGTCAATTATTGTAAAACCCTATAAATGGAGGTCTAATTGTATGTATCAATATGTAAAGGATAATAGGATCTTCACCCAAAATAAGGAGGTTAATTTGGTCTTCATCTCTTATTAATCCTATTGCTTAGGATTATTAGTAGAATCACCTGAGAAGATTGAATTGTAGGTACTAAATTATGTTTTTCCAATTCTGGATTTATTTTGACCAAAAAAAAAAATTTCTGGATTTATTAACATGGCATGAGAGCCCACGTTGACAAAAAAACAAGTTTTTACGGGCCACAGTAAAGATGCATCCCAAGCACAAGTTGGATATTCAAGATCCACCCACTGCAGCGTTTAGAGATCCGAAAGAAACTGGTGATCCAAGAACCACCCCCAGTGAATTGTTTCAAGACCCGACTTCTTGAAGCGCCGATCGTGATTTTCTTTTCCAGCAAAGGTTCGCGAGTTCATCTCCCTATAATCTCGGTGACATTTTATCGCCGAGAATCTTGCCGGAAATTTTGCAAATTGCATGGTCGCTGTGAATCTTTCCCAACTCACGATTCATTCCACGACTGAAGATTTTGTTGTTGCACGATGCTCTGACGCATCACCACTTCTGTGATTGTCTCTTGCTCGCATCAGAGAAACGCAATTCAAATTGAGACGACTGGCAATATTGTAACTAAGATCGAGAAATATTGCCAATATCGTGCGTCAACACTTCTGTGATTATATCAAACTCGCGTCTCCACAGTTCCTGAGTTTGCACTGTTGAATATTTCAATTCCACCATTGATTTCGCTCTCCAGTTCCAGATTCAAGATCGCACCCTTATAATTCCGGAATTAGCGACGTTCCGATCGCAATTTTGGGTTCCTTCTGTTTGAGTTCGAAATTGTTGACATCGCATCTTTGGGTGGTGTTTGCTTTTGTTCGGTGGCGACCGTCACTCTCTCCTCCCCACGTCACAATTTATTTAATGCGAGTTCTGTCCGAGAAAGAATCCTTCAAGAACGATACTGTGGCTAACATGGTCTTGATTTTGCTCAGTGTCGTGAGGATCCAGTTATGCGGAGTCGTTGCCATCTTCAGTAGCTATCAATCGATTGATGCTAGGGGAATCCTCATTGTGACCGAAGGTTTGACTTCCTCTCCAAATATCTCTGCTGTAATTGCTATGTAATTCTTTGGGCGTGATTCTTCAATCAGATGCTGTTATGTCATCGAGGAAATTTGCTGCGAACAAGAGGCTAAACTTCTTTAAATGATTCTGCTAAGACAGGGCATTGACGGCAATAGCCAATCAATTGGATCAATTGCTCCCCTCCTCTGTCAATCCGACAGAAAAGTTCCAAACACTTGCTTTCTGTTATCATGGATCAGGTCAGGACTTGGTGGCATTGGGACTTCTTAGAAAATTGTTATGTAGCAGAGAGGACCCCAACCAAGTTTTAGCTTTGTTAATGGTTTCAAAGATTTGTTGACAACCTTAGTCTTACTGGAGAAGGGGTAATTTTTGCTTGCAGATTGCTTGAGAAATTGGAAGGAAGATGCAATCAGTTAACAAGTTCTGCCATATATGATTGCGATTGACATTTTTCTTGTGGGTTCATAACGCTGTTTGTTTTATGCCTCTAGTTCAGTGGACCAATTTTACATTGGCCGGCTATCTTCCTCAATTAGTGCAAGTGATGCATTTCTTATCAATAAAAATAATTGTTGTTTCAAGGATGACATTAGAGCTTTCTCTTAATATTTGGTGACACTACATCAGTTGCATGCTAGGATATCTTTGCCTCTGTACAAATGGGCTCCCCTTATCTTCACTGTGCAGTTAGTCTTTTTCTTGTCTCACAAATTCTAGCCAAGGGAATGGATGAAATCATCACGTATGGATCAAGAAATGCAGCAGAAGAAAGTTTAGAAGCATGTGGCATGTACATTTTCATCAAGACTTGTTAAAAGGGTGTTGATTGGAAGCTATTGGGTTGTCCTGTTCAAAACGTGGAAAAAGGAGAAAATGGTCAAGTCAAGAACATTGTTATGCCAACAGATGAATGATGAAATTATGGGTTCATCAAAGTCAGACATGTTATTGCAATAATTGAAGAATGGACTGTTGGAGAACAATAATTGAGGAAGATGTATCCTAAAAGTGTTCTTCATAACAACAAAATCGTTAGTTTAATCTCACTTTACTATACCCTATTTGTTGTATTGGCAAGTTGATACTTTCATGAGTATAAGAAGTGCCAACTTGAGGGGTGTGTTGGAGATATATAAAATCATTACTTAGTTAAGATCTTTATGAGAAAGTTAATCATTGTAAGACCTTAAATATAGAGGTCTCTAATTGTATGGATTAATGTGTGAAAGATGATAGGATCCTCATCTAAAATGAGGGAGGTTAACTTGGTCTTTACCTCTCATTAATCCTGGTGTTTAGGGTTAGAATAACCCAACAAGGGTGATTGTTGTAACATCATTGTGATTTATAATTTTATAGAAGAGATTCATATATTTATCCAATTCTAACTAATTGTAAAAAGAACCGTATTATTCATCTTCCTAAGCACTTTTTGATTTATACACGTTCTCATCGGTGCTTATTATTGTAATATAATCTAAATCTTTCAAATTTAATATGTACGATTCAAATTTAAAATCTTTAATCTTTAATTTTTTAAATGATAAATTCATGTTTTAGAAGTAATATTTATAAGATCATCTTTATTTCAAAATCGATATATATTAAAATAAAAATGTTTAAAATATAAAAATTGAATTGAATTTGGACTATCCGAAATCAATCTAGATGGTCTAGATTGGCCATAAGCATCTGATGAACCAAAAATGTTCTCTCATGTAAATGGATTCAGTTTGGGTGCACATTAGTTAGTGATGAGCACCTAATATGTACTGCACATATTTAATTTTGACGGTCCAAAGTTAATTATCTTTTTTGTTTTAATAGATTAAAAAATCTAAAATAAATATAGTCTTTTAATTGCATTGTAAATTTTTAAAACTAAAGTCGTAATTTCTTATTTGAAAAGCATCAATGAAAATTTTCAATCTAAACTACCGAAATTGTATAGGTTAAGATATAAATTTTAATATAAGTTTTTACTTAGGAGTGCTAAGTTTTAAAAGTTTTTTTTTTTTTTTTTTTTTTTGAATTCAAAGTAACCCTGAAAATAGTAAAACGTAGCAATATTGCTCATGTGCACTAACAAATGTTAATTTTAACCATTATGTTCTTGGTTTGACTGAAATAGCACACATAACACTATTGACTTGGTCCTCATTAAACCCCCTCCTCGCCACCTCATCGTTTTTTTTTTTCTTCTCATGGGTATTAGTGAAATATAACAAAAATTATGATAGCAAAATAGTACACAATTTTGGTTCCCTCCCAAAAAAATTCCCGAATGTAGAGGGGAGCCAAAATTTTCAACCAAATGAGGTGATAACGCCAGCCAAACACTACTTTAATTTAAGTCGTTGTCTGGTTTCAACCTTGCCTCGAGGTAATTAGGTCCGATCCGTAAATAATTTTGGAAATAAGCCACCAGCGGTTTTTGACCGTCCGAAATCCGGTTTTTTTTTTTTTGAATTACGAGACAGACAAAACAAAGCCACACCTAACCATTCGAAGCCCTCGAAATAATGTATTCAAAGTGCATCATACACATAAAGCATCTCTCTCATCCATCAGCACCTTATTCCCTTTAAGCTTTCTTCTTCTTCTTCAGTCTTTCTTCAGACGCCCACAATATTTGTTCTGTAAGTTGCAGCTTCTTTTGGAACATAAGTATACACACACATGCACTATTTTTTACAATTATTATTTATTATTTAAATATTTTTGTTTGTGGTTTTTGGAACATGTATATTATATTTCGATTCCTTTTAAATTCGTTTGAGGATGGATTTTTGGAGCTTTACTGATTAATTGATCTGAAAGGCGATCGAAGGAGTTAAAAAGCCCTAGCTAGCTAAGAGGAATTAATGGGGAGAGTGAAGATTTCGATTAAGAGGATTGTCAATTCAACCAACAGGCAAATCACTTTCTCAAAGAGACGAACTGGTTTGCTTAAGAAAGCAAGAGAGCTTGCGATCCTCTGTGACGCACAAGTTGGGGCCATTGTGTTCTCTAGCACTGGCAAGCTCTATGAATATGGAAGCTCCAGGTTCCTGTCTCGTTCCCAGCTTAATTTATTAATATATTATCATGATTATTTATCCGTTCTTTTTTTTTTTTTTTTTTTTTGATCAGAAGCTATCACAGCATTTCCTGTGCTTCTCTCTTTTGATCTAAGATAATAGGCTTCTAATCTACACCCCTAAAAAAGAGCCCAACAAAAACTATCTTGAATGTGATGATATTCTGTCAGATTGATCTGTGTGGGTTAGTACCAGAAGAAATTAATACTTTTTTAAAATATATATATATATATAATCCAACTTGCAAACATATTACAGGGAATTGGAATTATACCTAGCTAGGAAACTTAATAAGATCTGACAATAACACTATAAAGATAACCCAGATTGTCAGAAGGTATTCAATCCAAAACACGGAAAACAAGCCATTTTTATCATAAATAAACTGATTAGTTCTCTTTACCCAACTGCTTCCATGCTTATTATGATACACCAGTTTCTTGGATCTTCATAATTGCCACATGCTCAAGCTTCTATGGGTTGTTAAAGTATACATATGAACATGAATATGAATGGTTAAGGCCTCATTTGCACCCCAATATGTATACTAACATTATGGGGCTTCAATGTAGCAAATTGAAGCCAAAATGTTCTCTTCATCCTCTTGATTATTTCACTTGTTTTGATATAGAATACAGATGTTCAGCCGAGGGCTGGTAGGTTGATCTTGGATGGATAGGCTGGCCTGGATATCTATGGAGGAGATAACCAGGAGAGCGTAGGATCACCGTACATGACAAAGGGGTGATGTGTGCGCACAGTGAGACTGTATGTAAATAGTCTAGGTTAGAATGTGTGCACCTTGTTACCTGCCCTCTGTATTTATAGAGGTGTCTGGTGCGATATCCGGGGCACGTCATTAATGGTGGGCCATTAATGGGGCGGATATCAGATGATACGCCATTAATGGGACGTGTCATTAATGGGGTGTGTATCTCGGCAGGCCGATATGATAGGGGTGGATTCGCCGGCCGGGATTTCCGGATCTCCGCTATGATTAGCGGATTACGCCTCCGGCTCCGCTTGGGCCATGCTATGGACTTGTGGGCTTTTGGGCCGGTCAGTAACGGTTGCCCTCCACTCGGTACTTCGGGCTTCTGGGCGGCCGAGGTGTATGATTCCCTGGCCCGGTTTGTGACCGGGGCCTGTGCTTCAGCCAACCCGGCTTCTAGTGCCGCGGCTTATCCCTATTATGATGGTCTGTGTGGTGCCCTGCGTCATGCCTGACCGGGGCGTACTGGGCGGCCTCGGATTTACGTGGTTAGTCCCCTGCTCGTGGGTAAGTCGTTTGGTCTTCTTTCCGTAGGAGCCATCATTGCTGCTTTACACCTGGCTTGTCCTGATTGGAAAAGGTCTGTAGCCGTCGCGCCCCTCCGAGTGCCGATTTGCGTGCACATTTAATGCTCCTACGTCATTCTGTGCATTTCCCATCGTGTCAGTGTTCAAAGACCGAACTGCCCCCGGCGTTCCCTCTCCTTCTTCTTATATGAAGTATTTGCTTCGTGTTTGCGTATTTCATTATTTCTCGCCTACAACTTTGCTGTGAACTTGCTCCGAGTTTCTTCCGTCAAAACTCCATTGTTCTCCATTTCGTTTGTTCAAGTCTCCTTCTTCTTACTCACGCAGTATTTTTCGTCCTTCTCTTTACTCTTTACGGCATATTTCGTACCGTTTAGATATCCTCCGGTCTCTTATCTACTTTTCCCATTCCTCGGTTTTTCGAGTATCCCTTTAAGATCGGTTTAAGGTTTTGTTGCCTTTGACCTATACGCTCCTCTCTTTCGACGTAAAGCCTGTAGTTCTTAGGTTCTAGTTCCTTTTCTGATGGATAGAAATAGGCATTTCCCTAGACCTAGATCAACGCTCACCCCTAAGGAAGAGGAGTTTCTTCATACTCGTTACCCGAGAGCTTCTTATTGGGTTCTTGGAACTGAGCTTCCGGAATCAGAGAGGTCAACGCCTTTACTTCGAGGTGGGAATGGTTCTTCCGGACGAATCGGGCCCCAACCCGTACCTGCTAGAGTTCTGTCGCCTTCTTCGATCCGAGTTTCGGCATACAACGTTCCTACCTTATCACCTTACGGGCCGGGGTTGGTTCCTTTGCCGGCTCTCGGTCTCCTGCCTTGTTGGCCCAACCGCTCAACTTTTGTGAGGGTCCACCCTCTGCGAACGTGGACCCTTATCCTGATTATTATCTCGGCCCCTGCTGGGACTGCTTGGCCGAGGGTTCATTCCACATTGCGTGCGGCGAAGACTCCAGAGCTTCCTCGGTTCTTGGTTCTTGCCGACATCGGCGTCCTTCGGGCCAATGTTCTGATATAGAACACAGATGTCCAGCTGAGGGCTGGTAGGTTGATCTTGGATGGATAGGCTGGCCTGGATATCTATGGAGGAGATAACCAGGAGAGCGTAGGATCACCGTACACGACAAAGGGGTGGTGTGTGTGCACGGAGACCGTATGTAAATAGTCTAGGTTAGAATGTGTGCACCTTGTTACCTGCCCTCTGTATTTATAGAGGTGTCTGGTGCGATATCCGGGGCACGTCATTAATGGTGGGCCATTAATGGGGCGGATATCAGATGATACGCCATTAATGGGACGTGTCATTAATGGGGCGTGTATCTCGGCAGGACGATATGATAGGGGTGGATTCTGCCTAGCCGGGATTTCCGGATCTCCTTCTATGATTAGCGGATTACGCCTCCTGGCTCCGCTTGGGCCATGCTATGGACTTGGGGGCTTTTGGGCCGGTCCGTAACATCACTCTTTAATAGGCTTTTATTGTTGAGCCTTCAATGCCATGTAAAATATTTTTGTATTGATTGGACCCTTGTTGAATGACATGGGAACCACATTGATGAAAAGTATGGCGTGCCTACCATGTAGGAGTTGGATATCAACTTGAATACCTTGTTGGATGTCACCTCTGCTGATATTAATCACTAGTGTTTTTTAGTACTCATGTTGTTCTCATGAATGTTTGCTAGTACTAAATTAGAGGATGGGTAAAGAAGAAGAATGAGTTAATTATACAATGTTTGGTTCTTATAGTTTATTTTCATTTATGTTTTGGTCTCTATAGTTTCAATCCCTAATTTTTAGTCGCTCAAGTTTATTTCAGTATAATTTGAAACTATAGCATTTTGTCTCTTGAGTGACTAAAATCTATAGTTTGAAACTATAGCAATCAAACCAAGACCACACATTGTATTAACCGAAAAAACAAGAAGAGAAGGAAAGTACAAAAAGTGTGTATGTGGGTGTTGGAATATTATCCGAATGCATGCATGCTTAAACTTGTGAATGGTAGCGTTATCAGCATGAAGATGATATACATATACCATTTTAGTCCTTATTATAAGTCTATTTTTGGAAGAAATTTTTGGTCTTAGATATAAGTCCACTTACATATTATTAATGTTTTCAAATTTACCTCTTATTTAGTTCTGGTTGAAAAGAGAGAAAGAGAAAATATAAATAAGGGTAATCTTGGGAAACTTCAAGCATATTCAGTAACTTAACTAACAATCTTTGGTATGTTAAAAGTAATTAAAATAGACTTGTAATAAGGACTAGAGTGGTATGTGTTTGTGTGTATTCTTGATAGTAAGACCTATCCTCTATTGTGTAAATTATCCACATCCTCGCCAAACTGGCAAACTCATTTACAATTACTCTTTTAATAGTTCAAAGAAATTTGTAGAAGACGTTAGCCCCGGAAGTGACGACGTATTCGAGAAGGAATCGAAAGTTGAAGTTGAGCATAAATTTTTTTTATTGTAATACTGCTGATCTTAAATATAAAAATTAGTAGAAATAGTTTATTTTGATCTTAAATGTAAGATCTTAATATATTTTATCTCTCAAATTTGTTATTTTTTTATACTCTCCCGATTGATTGCACATATTGAAGGGGGTTTTCATCAAAGAAGGAATATCCAATGCAAACGATTAACAAGATTACTTTGGGGAAACCGACACATATTTTTGTTACAAACTATTGCCATCCCATTACTAATTTTCTTAATCTATATAAATTAGTTATCTAGACTAGCTGATGAGGACATAGGAGGCGGCATGACAAAGGCAACAAACTTGGAGGACATACGAGGTCTTGGAGGCCCAATGACAAAAGCAAAAGCTAAAAAGGCTAAAGAGGCCCTAAATCTCCTCGGTGACCACCTTACTTGAGACAAGCCCAAGTCTAAAGGAAGAAGAGGCCAAAGAAGAATAAGCCTCAATGGATATGCATGAAGGGTTCAATTTCCTTGGCCTTAATTCTGCATTTAGTTTTATCTTTCAATCATTTAGTTAAACTTTTGTAATAAGGCTTATTGGGCTCGCTTATTGGGCTTTGTGTGTAAGCATTTAGGTTAGACTTAATATGGGTGTTGTCCACTATATAAGGGAACACCATAGTTTTTGAGACGGAGATTTGAATGAAGAGTTAACCTTTTTGGTTGAGAGACAAGCTTCTCTAGGGTTCTTTTGAGAATCTCTCGAACTTATCAAGGGTTTCAATCCTTGTGGCGTTCTTGGCTTATCAATTCCTTGGAATTGTGGCGCCTACGCTTTTCGTTCTAAATTTCTCGGTTTCGTATCTCCAGATTTCCTTATCGTTTTCCGGTGTTTCTTGAGCCAAATTCGTAGTTCAGAAAGCCATCTTTCTCGCTCGTTCGAATCACTCGAATCCAAGGTCTCGTAGCGCGAGATACATTCTCGTTCTTTCGGGACGCTACGCTTTTCGTTCCATATTTCTTGGTTTCATAACTCCTGATTCCCTTATTCTTTTTCGGTGTTTCTTGAGTCGAAATCGTGTTTCGAAAGCGAACTTTCACCTCGTTTTGGAATCACTCAATTCCGAGGTCTCGTAGAGTGAGATACGTTTGATTCTTATCGACGCGTTGGTGGCCGAATTTCCTGGCGCGAAATTCCATTCCTAGTGATCCAATCATCCTATTCTTTCGGGAATCATATCATCTGGTATCAGAGCAAAGGATCTAGGATTGGAGTTGGGTTATCTTTTCTCGATTGATTACATCCGATCTGGTCACACATTTGGTAACCCTAGTCCCTAAAATCTGTGTTTTGATTTTTTGAATTGCACAATTCTGTTTTAGCCGTTTTTGTTTGTTCCTAATTTGTTCTTTCAATCTTTTGCTTGTTGTTTCTTTCAATTTCTTGTTCTTGAGTTTGTTCTTTCTTGTTCAGAATTCAATTCCTTGAATTCTCGCACTTGGTTCTTGGTGTTCATCCTTGATTCATCATTGTTCTTGAATTTTATTCCTTTTGTTGAAGAATCAGGTGTCATAAAAAAAAAAAGAAAGAAAGAAAAAGAAAAGAAAAGAAAAGAAAAGAAAAGAAAAGAAAAAAAGAAAAAAAAAAAAAAAAAACTATACAAAGACCTTGCTATTCAATTACACACACTACTACGTGTGAACATATGAACCAAGTCCAAAGTGTCTTCCTTGAATAATTCCTCCAAATTGTTTTGGACTTTCTTTGTCTTGTCTTCTTGACATCAATTCTAGAGTTTGGGGATTGTACTCTTGAGTGTTCTTGGAGATTCTGTTAAGAACTTAAAGAGAGCTATTGAGTGGTAAAAGGCAAGAGAGAACACTATACAAAAGCCTTATAGAGAGCAACAAACACGAGTGATACATTTTTAAGAGTGTAAACACGTGAGCGAGTGGTGAGGTCCTATTACTTTTGTTCTTTTCCTTGAATTATGGCGGGTACAAGGTGGTGAAGGTGTTCCTCCTCCTATAGGAGATAACAGATTGCTAATTGAAGCCATTACAACTCAAATGCAAAGGATGATGAGGGAACACACAGAGGAGTTATATGAGAGAATTGATAGAATAGAAAATCAGGGGAATCATGATGAAGATAGACAGAGAGGGAGGGATGAAAGAAGGAGAAGAAGAGATCATGAGAATGATGCTAGAGAGGATAGAATTAAGGGAGTGAAGCTTAATATACCATCTTTTAAAGGAAAAAGTGATCCGGAGGCCTATTTAGAGTGGGAACTGAAGATTGAGCACTTATTTGCATGTCACAATTATACTGAAGAGAAGAAAATGAAGGTGGCAGCCATAGAGTTTAGTGATTATGCTCTCATTTGGTGGGACCAATTGCAAAGGGAGAGGGTGAGATATGAAGAACCATTGGTGGATAGTTGGGTGGAGATGAAAAGGCTAATGAGAAGAAGATTCGTTCCTTCCCATTATCATCGAGACCTTCACAATAAACTTCAAAGACTCACACAAGGTAACAAGAGTGTAGATGAGTATTATAAAGAGATGGAGGTGTCCTTGATTAGAGCAAATATTAGTGAAGAACGGGAGGCTACTATGGCACGTTTCTTGCATGGGCTGAATAGTGATATAAGGGATGTTGTGGAGTTGCAAAATTATGTGGAGTTGGAGGATTTAGTGCAACAAGCTAGTAAGGTAGAACAACAACTCAAGATAAAGGGTGTCATGAGGAAAAACTCTTCGAATTTTAATTCTTCAAGCTGGAAGGATAGAAATAAGAAGGAGGGAGGTTCGTCATCAAGCAATCCCACTACTACACCTCAAAGGACCCAAACTAAATCCAATGAGATCCCTAAAAAGACAAGGAGTAGTGAAATAAAATGCTTCAAGTGTTTGGGGAGAGGTCACATAGCTTCGAATGTCCAACTAAGAAGACTATGTTACTTAAAGAGGATGGAGAACTTACTAGTGAGTCTTCTTCGATTCTTCCTCACATGATGATGAAGATGAGTATGTTGAAGAAATAATTCCGAAGGAGATTTGTTTATGGTAAGAAGGATGTTGGGTAGCCAAGCAAAAGACATGGATGATAGTCAAAGAGAGAACATCTTTCATACTAGATGCCTTATCCAAGGAAAGGTATGTTCTTTAATTATTGATGGAGGAAGTTGTACCAATGTTGCAAGTGCTAGAATGGTGTCTAAATTGGGCATGGAAACCAAACCTCACCCGCTGCCATACAAGCTTCAATGGCTTAGTGAGGATGGTGAAGTGACCGTAAGCAAACAAGTGGAGGTGAACTTCTCCGTAGGAAAGTATGACGATTCAGTTTTATGTGATGTGGTACCAATGGAGGCTTGTCATTTGCTTCTTGGGAGACCTTGGCAATATGATAAGAAAGTTATGCATGATGGTTGCACCAACAAGTTCTCTTTTGTACATAAAGAACGCAAGACTACTCTTGCACCTTTGACACCAAGAGAAGTTAGTGAGGATCATTCAAAAATGAGAGAAAAAAGAAAGCAAGAGAGAAAAGAGAGTGAAAGAGAGCAAGAAAAAAAAAGAGAAAAAGAGAGAAAAGCACCAAACTCTTTTATAAAAGAAAAAGAGGTGAAAAAGGCAATGCATTTGAAAAAGCCAATGCTCTTACTTTTGAGTAAAGAGAATAATTTTACAGATGCAAGTCCTACTAACTCTCTTCCAAATGAGGTTTCTAATTTGTTGCAGGAATTTAACGATGTTTTTCCAAAAGAGGTACCTCACGAACTGCCATATCTAAGAGGCATAGAACATCAAATTGATCTCATTCCAGGAGCTTCATTGCCTAACAGGCCAGCCTATAGGAGTAACCCCCAAGATACCAAGGAGATTCAAAGACAAGTTGGAGACTTGATGCAAAAAGGGTGGGTGCAAGAAAGCCTAAGTCCATGTGCGCTCTAGTCATTCTAGTACCTAAGGAAGATGGAACATGGAGGGTGTGCACTGATTGTAGAGCCATCAATAACATCACGGTAAAGTATAGACATCCCATTCCTAGATTGGATGATTTATTGGATGAATTGCATGGTGCTTGTTTCTTCTCTAAAATTGATTTAAAGAGTGGATACCATCAAATTAGGATTAGAGAAGGGGATGAATGGAAAACAGCTTTTAAAACTAAATATGGGCTGTATGAAGGGTTGGTTATGCCATTTGGTTTAACTAATGCTCCTAGTACCTTCATGAGATTAATGAATCATGTGTTAAGGGAATTTTTAGGGAAGTTTGTTGGGGTGTATTTTGATGATATTCTGAATTATAGCAACTCTTATGATAACCATCTTGTGCATGTGAGATTAGTGTTTGAACCAGGTGCTTGGGTTTGGGTTCATTTGAGAAAAGAGAGGTTTCCTGCCCAAAGGAAATCTAAGCTTCAACAAAGGGGAGATGGTCCTTTCCAAGTGCTATCCAAGATTAATGATAAATGCCTATAAAATAGACCTCCCCGGTGAGTATGGTGTAAGCGCTACTTTTAATGTGGCCGATTTGTCACTTTTTGATGCGGGAAAGAGGATTATAATTTGAGGACAAATTCTTCTGAAGAAGGAGGGAATGATGAGGACATAGGAGGCGGCATGACAAAGGCAACAAACTTGGAGGACATACGAGGTCTTGGAGGCCCAATGACAAAAGCAAAAGCTAAAAAGGCTAAAGAGGCCCTAAATCTCCGGTGACCACCTTACTTGAGACAAGCCCAAGTCTAAAGGAAGAAGAGGCCGAAGAAGAATAAGCCTCAATGGATATGCATGAAGGGTTCAATTTCCTTGGCCTAAATTCTGCATTTAGTTTTATCTTTCAATCATTTAGTTAAACTTTTGTAATAAGGCTTATTGAGCTCGCTTATTGGGCTTTGTGTGTAAGCAGATTTAGGTTAGACTTAATATGGGTGTTGTCCACTATATAAGGGAACACCATAGTTTTTGAGACGGAGATTTGAATGAAGAGTTAACCTTTTTGGTTGAGAGACAAGCTTCTCTAGGGTTCTTTTGAGAATCTCTGAACTTATCAAGGGTTTCAATCCTTGTGGCGTTCTTGGCTTATCAATTCCTTGGAATTGTGGCGCCTACGCTTTCGTTCTAAATTTCTCGGTTTCGTATCTCCAGATTTCCTTATCGTTTTCCGGTGTTTCTTGAGCCAAATTCGTAGTTCAGAAAGCCATCTTTCTCGCTCGTTCGAATCACTCGAATCCAAGGTCTCGTAGCGAGATACATTCTTCTTCTTTCAGACGCTACGCGTTCCATATTTCTTGGTTTCATAACTCCTGATTCCCTTATTCTTTTTCGGTGTTTCTTGAGTCGAAATCGTGTTTCAGAAAGCGAACTTTCACCTCATTTTGGAATCACTCAATTCCGAGGTCTGTAGAGTGAGATACGTTTGATTCTTATCGACGCGTTGGTGGCCGAATTTCCCGGGCGCGAAATTCCATTCCTAGCGATCCAATCATCCTATTCTTTCGGAATCATATCACTAGCTCCTATATTTAAAACCAGAGAGAGTATTATATTTTCTATAGAATCCAGTTAGCTTGTACTAGGAAAAGGAGTAAGGCTTGAAATTTTCCCCTTCTCTATCTCTATATCAATAGTTTTCTCCCTGTGATCAATTTTATTTTGTCTATTCACTCATGGTACTATTTAATGAGGAATGTTGGAAGATTATAGATACTTTTTTCCTATATATATATAGCCTTTTATTGATTGAAAATGATGTGACATTAATTATTGATAGTTATGAAAATGAGTTTAGTATTAGTAATTAAAATGCATAAATACTCCATGCATATATTGTAATTCAAAATAGTTTTTGGTCTTTAATGTTTTTGAAAAATTACCAGTACTTTCCAAACTTGCATTCTTCTATTACTTACAATGGCTCTTGCTAAAGGGTGGAATTGCATGATCTAGATTTACATAAACTTGATTTTCATTTTCTTGATTGAATTAATTCTCTACTTATGGCAGCATGAAGTCAATTATTGAGCGCTACAATAAACAAAAAGAGGAACACCATCAGCTTATGAATCCAGCTGCAGAAGCCAAGGTACGAGATATTTGTAAATAATATATATATATATATATATATATGATGCTCATTGTTGTTACCCCTCCGGGTGTGTGTATAAGATTACAAATTTTTGGAGTGACCTGACCTTATTTATAAGATACTCTTAACGGTTCTCTAAATGATTTAATTCAATTACACGCCGTAGTAATATCTACAATGTATAATCTTGTTAAAACATAAGGAGATTTGTTCGATAATCTAAGTGCATTAGCAACAAATTTCAACATAAATGTTAACCAGCAACACTTATCCAAGTCTCACAATTATGTAACAATATATAATTAATTCAAACAAATCTCAATACATATAATAAGCTAATGAACTTCTACGTAGCTTTAACCACCTTCTTACCATCAAGAATCAAGAGGATCAGCGACTCACGAAATTAATTGCAACAACAACTCGGTCAAAGTTATGAAATTCCATGAATAAATGTGAGCCGAATCTGATTAGAGAGTCAGAGAAGGTCGCCGGAATCCGCCGAAAGTTGCTAGAAAATGCAAAGGTTCGCTGGAAATAACAGGAAGCTCACCGGAACTCACAAATAACGCCGAAAGTAGATGGGAAGAGAGGGGCTGAGGATGGAATACGAAGTTGGAGATGGTGGAATGAAAAGATTCTGGCGGTAGTAGTCTGAATGGCGCTCTCGTTGTGGAAGAGAACAGAGAGACGGTGGTAGAGAGAGAAAGAGATGGAGATGACAGTGGAGAGAAAGAAAACATCCGGTGATGGTGAAAATGAAGATCTCGTCTCATTCCTTCCTCTTCTTCGTTCAAGCTCCGATCTGAGGCTCTCTCTCTATGAAGCTTCTCCCCACTGACGAAGAAGGCGCTGGTGTCTATGAGACCGAAGGAAGAATGGTGGTGGTGGTGACATGTGGCTTCCGTTCCTCCTCCGATCAATCTCTCTCTAGCCTCCCCAAACGAGCTTGCGGCGCCACTCCCTCCGGTCTGTGTAAGCGTTGCGGCCAACTCAAAATGTAGAAGAAAGTCCTGAGAAATAACCTCATTCCAGGGACTAAAATAAAAATGTTTAAACGTTTTTGGAGGGACAAATATAAAATATTTAAAATCATTTTGAGCAAATAAGTACTTTTTAAAACCTACGGATATTTTATGTGCCCCTGTATGACACTATATTTGCTTAGTAGACAAACCACTTTGCCCTTAGCTATGACCCTTCAATGTGCCCCTGTATGACACTATATTTGCTTAGTAAACAAACCACTTTGCCCTTAGCTATGCCCTTCAATGTGCCCCTGTATGACACTATATTTTTATGGTCCTTTATTGCACTCATTCTCATCTTAAATATGATTAAGTAGGTTCTACACTTTAAATATTCCACAATTTTTTCAAAAGGTACACCTAAGAAAGTCATGAAATGGAGTATTCAGAGTTACACCTTAGTTCATTTATCATAACTAAATGATGAGAAATATGAGAAATAAGCATTAATTAAACCACTAACTTCCTCCAATTCTATCATAAGTTGAAACTAGAACCGTCTTCATACTTATATCATTAGAAATCATGCCTTTGCTTCTTCCCCACAAGAAATTGCTCTTATTAGTTTTGGCAGAGAGAAGCAACGGTCTTGAGGCAACAACTCGAACACTTGCAGGAATTGCACAGGTACAAAATGTCTTCAAATATGTCCAGATTTATTTTTTTCCATAATATATTCTGAAAAGAAATGGAACAATTTAGTAAACCAGAAGTCAGTTATTTCCTTTTGGGAGTAATGTAGGCAATTCATGGGTGAACAACTTTCTGGTTTGGGTATTAACGAATTGAAAAGTTTGGAAAATCAACTGGAGATGAGTTTAAAAAATGTGCAGATCAAGAAGGTATGATAGAACTCACATCTAAATTCAATTTAACATGTCATCACTTATATATAAAGGACAAGAATATATGATAATTAACCTGATCTTGATCGTCAATTCCTTGTCTGCAGGATCAAATTTTAAGTGATGAGATTAAAGTGTTAGAACACAAGGTATTATTCTGTTTCTGATCTTGCCATGTAAGAAAGGACTCTCTTCAATTCCCACAAATTAATTCTGACTAATTTATTGATGTTATATTTTGCAGGGACATCAAATTCATCAAGAAACTGCAAAGCTCCAGAAGACGATAGAAGTCATTAGGAAAGAAAATGCAGAACTACAGGTTTTATATATATATATATATATATATATATATACGGAAGAGGAAGACATCATCTATAGAGAGCCTATACTATTTATTTACAGATAAAGTAGCATTTAATACCCTAGTTTTATTCCTCAATAGCATCTAGCATCCTAATTTTATGTATGGTACATCTAGTACCCTACTGTTATTTTATTGAAATTTAGTATACCTAATGTTATTTTCCAGTTACATCTAACACCCCAATCTAATTTTTTGTTTAGGGTGCTTGGTGCACTATAAATAAGATTAGAGTGCTAAAAGCACCAGGAAAATAACATTAGGAAGCTAAATGCACCATAAATAAGATTAGGATGTTGGACGCAATTTGAAAATAACATCAAGGTGCTAGATGTTACTGTACCCTTTATTTTAACTATAAATGTTTCAAGTATTCTTTCAAAGCGTTCATAGAGTTGTTTTTTTTTTTTTTTTTTTTTTTTTGTTTTTTTTTTGTTTACCTCTACTAAGATTTGTGAAGGAAGGGTTGTGAATGAGGAAAATGGGGATTCAAATCCTACATACACTATCAGCAACAAATATGGGTCACATGCACCTATGCATCTCCAGCCGAACCACCCACACTCTCAATCCAGTGATGAATTATCAGCCATAGCAATGGAGCTGGGGCATAAATCCCTTCAAACTGATGAAGTAAATATACACATAAGGATAGTACTATTATTAGTCTTTATAGTTGGATCGAATTTTGGGTTTGGTTTCTATAATTTCAAATTCTTGGTTTTAATCTACACAGTTTCCTAAGAATTTGGTCCAGGTTTAACAACTAGTGTCATGAGTGTTTGCTTTAGTCTATATACTTAAACTCAGATCAAATCTTTATGAAACTATATATAGGGACCAAAACCAAAATTTGATCTAAGTATATATGTATGTGTTTATGTATATATGTATTTGTGTGTGTATGTGTTGCTCATTCTTAAAGATTACAATTAAGCACTTGATTTTTATGACAGATTACAGTTGCTTTAGCACTAGCTCTTTGAGAATATAGGATTCTCCACACCATGCTGCCACCAACTTTGCTGAAAGAGAGATGTTTCATCAGGAATCATTTCTGTTATCGCTAAGGTTCACACATGCAGCTATCGAATGTGCTAAAGTGTGGAATTATTTGGTTTCTAGATATTTTGTAATCAGACGAATGGAATAATATCTGTTTACGTTTTTATGAAATAGCCATCCATGCAAAACTTCCATATTTTCAATAATTTTGTTGCTGATATTTTCTTGATGAAGAGTGAAGACAATACCAATTATACCATTAAAGAAATACTTTTTACATAAACATATATATGGGGCATGAAGTACACAGCCTCTATACCCAAAAAAGGAGCATTTTACATTAATATATAATTGAATTTGGGGTGAAAAATTAATTTGAAGTTAATCATACAAGTATAATGTTTCTGAAAGAAAGATTCGTAATAAGCTTGATTAATGATTTCGTTCTTTATAAGTACAATGAATGGGCGCGTTGATAATAAGCCAATTACCACATAAAGTTACCTCTATTAAAATTTGCTCATATAATTCAATGGTTCAATGTCATATTTCAATGGTTTAATAGGTCTTTTTTAAGGGGAAAGAAACTCCATTATTTCATTAAAATTAGAAAACAAGTGATGGTTTCCTGAATGACAGGGTTATTATTGGTCAAAGTTAAGGCTTTTGCTAAGTCACTACACATATTGTTGATTCTCTAGTATATTGTGTGTGATTGTGATTTTTGCATGTGTATGGTAGGATATCATGGTTTCTAAGACGTTTGTACTTACCCCTTTATCTTAACATTTTTCAGTTGAGGGCTACGACAGAGTTGGGAGGCAGTAGATATGAGTGAGCCTGAAGGAACTTCTTTACTCCTCTGAGTACTTGTTGGGTTTATATTTATGTTTTGCCATGATATTAGGGGCCACTTGTTTATAAGAATGTTGGAGAAATTAAAATTGTGGATTTGTTCTATAATTTATTGTTCATTTTAACTTCAGTTTTAAGCTGCAATTCTGTGTATTTCATTGACTTGTTGGATTATCGTACGTAGTTATAATGAAACTTGTTCACTGACGTGAGTAATTTTGACAAGGCCAGAGCCCCTTCAGGAGTATATGATTCATATGTGAGTAGGCGTAACTATGATCAAAGAGCTGAGCTCCACTACTACAAAAAGTTGATTCTACTTCCTTAAAAGACATCCTTATTTTAAAAAAGGAAGTAAAAAGTATAGGTGGTGGCATTTTTGTAATTATTTGGCCAAATTTTGAGACTTAGGCGTCATAAATAGAATTTTAGGACGCCTAAAATTAATTTAGGCGTCCTATACTATATTTAGGACGACTAAAATTATTTTTTTGCGCATTTTGAAGAATTTTTCGGCGACCTGAAAACAAAATTAGGACACCAAAATTGAATTTTAGGCGTCCTAAAATATATTTACGAAGCCTAAAATGAAATTTTTGGCGCATCTTGATGAATTTTTTAGCGCTAGGAAATTTTTTTGCGACCGAAAATAAAATCAGATGCCAAAATTGAATTTTAGGCGTCCTAAAATATATGTAGGATGCCTAAAATGAAATTTTTGACGCTAGGAATTTTTGAAATTTTTTGGGGACCTGAAAATAAAAGTAGGACACCAAAATTAAATGTTAGACGTCCTATAATATATGTAGGATGCCTAAAATGAGTCATTAATCCCGCAGATCACCCCCGGGGGGTTTTTAATTTGTATGTATCAGCGAATCAAATCACTTACAACTCCCCGTGAGCTTGTCAGTACTTTGACACCGAAGGTGAACCGACATCGAAGAAGAAAGGCCCTCTCTGGTATATCTCTAGCTAAAGAATTTGCCGATCACGAATCTCTATTTTGTAGTGCTTTATTTCATGGATTCTTATGCTTTCATGCATGGAAGAACAAGAAATTTATGTTCATGTTTTGAAATCCTCTTTTGGCCTGATTGATAGTTTTTCCATTTCCGCATTCTTTAGATCTTCATTTTCTCGTCGTGAATTTGTGTGGACTTCATTTTTTCTTGATTCTGAATATATTTGGGATTTGTCGTAGGTGGTTGTGCAAAAATGGCTTCGATCCAAAATTCACTCATTCGAAGAAGTGGTGAAGCACAATCAAACCAAAGATTGTGGGCTTATTATATCCGAAAGGTCAGTATCCAATATTCCAATGTTTCCATTGCTTGTTTAAATTCATTGGATCAACTGGTGGTAATAAAAACAAGGAATCAGTTGGAAGAGAAAATTCTTCAAAGATAGTGCGTGTGCATGCTTTCATTAGTTTGCCGCCTTCAAGAATTATGCATATAATTATTGATTTGTAAGAAAGTATTTCTAGAATTTGATTTTTGATTTGTTCTTCCGTAGCCAACCCCACAGGGGTTTTTTTTTAAAAAAAAAAAAAAAAAAATATGGCGTCCTAAATTACAATTCAGGACGCGTTATGTAAGGCATCCTGAATTTTTTGTAGGACGCCAAAAGTCAAATTTTTTGACGTCCCCCTTTGAGACGTCCCTCTAAAAAGGGACATTAAATGGACCTTATTTAGGACGTCTTTTTAGCTTTTTTGTAGTAGTGTCTATATTATAACTATACATGTTGATAGCGAGGCTTATAAAACTTTTTCTTTAAATGGACAAGTGGAGGCATAAAAGTTTATATAACTTGTAACCTCACGTCTCTAGAGCCAGTTTAGATCATATTTAAAATTTAAATAAGGATCGTCTAGAATGGTCCAGATCTGATAAGTTTGAGTGCTCAAGCAAGAGTGATGAGCACCTTTGAATTCATTTATAAAAAAAAAAAAAACAATCTTATCCCACCTAGAACTGAAAGCAAACAAATAGCTAAGAAATAGAACTTCGTCATATACCCTTCATGAAAGGGTTTGTTATTCCCAAGTTTCCGATTAGTCCCATGGTTAACGAGTGCGCATATGCTGATTAATCAATACTGAAATGTAAAGCTGCATTTTTCTCACATGGTTAAAACATTAGATTTCTCGTGCACACACAAATCTCGTGCAGCAGATGTGGCATTTTTGTATTTATGTGGAGGCCTTTGGCATCCCAATTTAGAAAAATTTTGGCATCCAAGCTATAAAAGAGACACAAAAAATAGTATTTGAACGTCCTAAATTAAAAATTGGGACGCCTAAAGTCCATTTTAGGCATCCCAACTTAATCCTCCTCCTCTCCGTGCTCCCTCCTATTCATTCCATACTAACTTTTCCCACCATCACCTTGCCTTCTCTCGTGGACACACAAATCTCTCTTCGTCCGCTGCTTCTCCGCTCCCATCCCCTTTGTGCATGGCCTCCTCTACTCCGCTGCCATCTCCCATGGTCTCATCTGCTCCTTCGCTCCTCGACCCCTATCTCCTCAGATCTACGAAAGACAGAGGTGGATCCACCATCTCCTTTGTGTGGCCTCCTCTACTCGTCCACTCCTCCACTCTCATTCCCTCGGATCGCGAAAGACGCCGTGGACAACAAGGATGACATCTTCAAATCCGACCTACCTTCCCCTCAACTCTTCAAAAGACGGCGAGCATGACATCTTCTACTGCCATTTTTGATGGCATCTTCATCCTTTTTCAACTCTAACCCACCTTTGATTTCAACTCTGACGGGGAGGACAACATGGCAAAGAGAAGTTCTACCTCAAATCACCCTCATCCAAGCTCAAAATCACTGCTCCCTTTGTGGCTTGTGGTAGTGGTACTTGAGAGAAGATTGACGGTGAGATTTGAAATTTTGCATTTTTGTTGAGATATGTCTCTGTTTTGTTGCGATTTTACATTTGTGCATTTTTGCGATTGATGGTACTGAATAAGTCTTATTTCTGCAATTTTGTTGGTGAGATTTGTGATTTTGGATTTTTGCAATCCATCTCTCTTGATCTCTAAATCCATTGTGAAGTGAGATTGTCTCCGGATGTAAGTCTCTTACGGCACCAAACTAGAATTCATACCTTTCTCTTTGGGGTTTTTTTCCTTTAAAAGAAAAACTTACGACGTCCGAAATTAAATTTGGGATGCCTTAAGTCTCTACTTTCTATGTTTCCCACATAGGCATCCCCCTAAAAAGGGACGTGAAAAAGGTTTAAAAACGGACGTTAAAGACCCTTTCTGTAGTAGTGTAGCAAACTTCAACAAAATATTCCTTCCCACAAAGAAAAAATAGGAAAATTTTCTTTCTTTAATTCTCTTGACTCTTAACCAATAAAGGAAAATGAACACTCATCCAAGTCTCATAAACATGCACCAATGCAAAAAACAATCCAAACAAAATATAATAATACATGAATTGAGCTATTGGAAAACTAACAAACTCCCTTTGTAGCATATTGAAACTCTACCCACCTTCTCTACCACCAAAAATCAAGGAAAAATTAGCCACTCATGAAATCAAGCACTGCCAAAGCTTGTTGAAAGCACCATAAATCCATGAAAGTAGGTGATGACTGAATCTGGTGGTGGATGAGAATGGGTTTGTTGGATCTTTGAGGAAAGAGAGGAAATGGAATATGAAACTTTGGACTATGAAGGAGAGATGATAAAAATGAAAATAGAAATGGTGGAGTGAGAGAGGAATCGATGGTGATGGTGACAAGCTGGTGTTTCCGTATGAGAGAAGAAGAGACTAATAAAGGTAGTGCGTGGTGGTCTTCAAAAAATTGATGGTTTCATATCCCTTCTTCCTTTTCTCTGTTTTAGATCAAGCTCTTGATCCTAGCTCCTTGTGTCACGGCTTGATCTGCGGTCTTGTCCTCTGGTTTACAGACCGTCACTAGAGATAATGAAAAGGTGACGAGAAGGAAAGCACCGGTGGAGGAAAGTGACAGTGATATCCTGAGCTCAATTTCTGCCTAAGCCGGCATGACACTGTGAATTAATTTCCAGTGGCAACAAGAAGAAATGACGATTGTTGAGTGAGGGTGGAAGTCCTCGATGGTGGTGATGGGTCTCAGTCTCTTTCCCTCTCCTCTCAAACTCTCTTTCTGCATTCTCAAGCTTTGGTCTATGTTGCAAGCGTCCACGCGCACCTGGTTTGTTCTGATGTCAAGGGCTTTTTGGAAGAAGAAGAATCTTAGTGAAAACTGACCTAGCCATAGTCAAAATGCAAGTTTTGACCAAGGACTACACCGAGAAGATTCAAAAGTTCTTGGAGGCATAAAACTACATATTTTGAAACGTTTATGGGCCAACCGTAAGTTTCAAAACATTTGGGCACTATTCTGTAATTTGTTTTGTACTTTTTCTCGTCTTTAAAAATATTAATTCTGATCCAATTGTCATTTTCTACATTATCTACTTTTCTTCTAAAGCACCTAATGCAAGATTCAGCACATGGTAGTATGAAAAGTCCAAGAAATAATTTTCGTGAATAATTAATAAATCATAACTATTTTGCCCCAAATTACACTTAATTCAATATAAATATCTTTAACTCAAATTTGTGCTTAATCATGCAATAATTTCCTAGAAAATGCATTAAAAATCTCAAATTACTCATAAAAAAACCCGATAAAAATATGGTTCAATCAATTCCTCCCACAGTTAAGTACAAGATTCCAAGTTCTAATCACTAATGCATTTGAAAGATGAGCAATTTCTTAATTAGAAAACAATGGATCAATTAATCAAATTCCTCAAGCCAACACTAGTCATAATCAAGCGATGCGAAGAAATTAGCTAACTACACAATCTAACATATTAGAATGGAAGCACAAGAGAACTCTCAAGGGTATTAGTGTATCACTCATCTCATCTTATTGGGATGATTTTACTCCAGCTCACTTAATCAATACCTTACCATAGACTTGTAACAACTCTAACATCTCCTTACCAAAAGCAATTAATGTAATGAATTAAAAAGACTTAAAATGTTTGTAATGTTGGATGAAGGCTAGATGGAGTGAATCAATTAGAAAAAAGAATAGTTCATATGCAAGCCAAAGTTAATGAGTGGCTTCACAATGGCTAAATAACTTGACAAACTTTTGCCAAATCTTTTCCAAATTAATGAATAAATGTCTTCTTTCTACTTATTTCTTTTTTCTTTTTTGGCTTTTCTATGTATAAAATACTTTTCTATTTTTCTCTTTTCTTTTCTTACTACTTTTTCTTTTCAACTTACTTTCTTTCTCTTTTCTTCATACATGGCATTCCAATATATACATTGTTCAACTTTCTATTTGCCAATCACTTTTGATTTT
Source organism: Acacia acuminata (assembly GCA_019022655.1). Lineage (NCBI taxonomy): Eukaryota > Viridiplantae > Streptophyta > Magnoliopsida > Fabales > Fabaceae > Acacia > Acacia acuminata. The sequence goes on along the minus strand of JAFJYI010000100.1, from coordinate 2,025,120 downwards.
AGAATATCAAGAACACTATGAGTAAATGACATGCATACGACATAGGAATGTCTCAAAAGGGTAAACAAAAAGGTTGATGAGTGTAGGTTTGTATTTGGGTGAAAGGGTTTAAAATGGAATGCCTCTTTCATTTCCATCACACTAATGCAAATGCCGTATTGAAAAAGAGTTGAATAAGTTCTTGAATGTGAAAAACTAAGTGAAAATAAACACATGAAAAGAATTTAAGGCCCAAACAATCTTCCAACAAGGTTTTTCTTCAGTACTCACTCTAACACAATTAATTACATAGCAAGCTAACCACAAAACATCTTCTTAACTATTCCTAATGCTAACCTTATAAACTCAATGAATCAAAACATTGCAATCAATTATAATAATACTAAACTCTTCAATGCACTAATGATGTAGAAACTTTTGCTCTCTTTTGTTTTCAAAACTTTAAGTTAACAAAATCCAAAGTGTGGGTTAATCTCTCTTCTCATTCACTTAGAAAACAAAAACATGGTTTTAGAAAGTTGTCAAAACACTAGATCTCTTGAAAGCTCAAAGCATTTCCCACAACTCACACTTTAAAAGTGGAAAATACAACCTTTACTAGTTAGGGCATGTATCAAAGCAAATCATTCTTGAAAAAGTTTTGAAAAATTTCCTAGTTTAAGGTTTTTTTTTTCATTTTAAAACAACCAATTAATGGGATTAAAAATGTATTCCCCTCCCCTCAACTTAATCAACACATTCTCCTCAATGTGGAAAAACCACTCTAAAGAGAATGCTATAAGCAAGTTGAAATTCAAGGCACAATGATAATTAAGGAGGGTAGTGGCAAAAAATGTAAAGCATACACAGGGCGTTCTTATTCTACTCACTAAGCTACACTACTTTTTTTTTTGGGATAAGGGTCTTAAATGCCATGGAAGTTTTCTCTCAGGAGCACTGGTAAGACAGAAGTTTTTATTGGACCAAAAATGCCATGGAAGTTTACAAAACGTAGCAATTTTGCCCCTCCGTTAATTTTGACCGTTAAGTTCAATCGAGTGCACATGGGTCATGGCATTTAAGACCCTTATCCTTTTTTTTTTTCTTTTCAACCAAATTGTGTCCCTCCCTCTCACTTATCTTCCTTATACAACAATTAAGCCAAAGTAACTATATAGAAATTAGGAAGAAAATGAGTGAGGAAAGAGACAACATTTGTTGGATTATCTTGAGTCGCTTGAAGGAGAAGCCCTCATGGCTGATGATAATCATGCATTTGTCCTTTAAAACACCTTCTCCTGCGTTGAATTTTCTAGGTTGAGGTGGCTCATGATCAATCGGAAGAGGTCTAAGAATTTAAGGTGGACGTCGGCTACTCTAACGACCTTTCTGTAAAGAAGACAATAAACTAGCAGCAGTATCCCATCAAAAATAGAAACATGGAGAGATTTTAAGTGAAATAAAGGCATGTGAAGTTCCAAAATCTCCAAGTAACTATCACATATAAGAAAGTTCTCTTAGAAATATGTGCAGGTACACGTGTGTGCTTGAGAAAGGGAAAGAAAATAATATAGGAGTAGTATTTACATAATTATTATTTGTAGTCGGCTATTTTTCTTTAGCACTTAAAAGAAGGGGACCCTAGTTGCGAAAATGAGTATAGAAAGAATTCCAAATTAAGTACTAAACTTAATACGAAAAAACAATATCACAAACCTGCATTACCTATTTAACACTAGTCCTAATTTTTCTCTTTTTAGCATAAATTGGAAGGGAAAATGACACTAAAATACCAAATGAATTTGCAAAACCCCCAGAAGTCCGTCGAATTTGCAAAAAGACTGAGAGGTGACAAGGACCTTTGGGGGTTTTGCAAATTGGTTAAATTAAATTTTTGCCCTTAGGGTTAAATAATTTTTTTTTAAAAAAAGAAAATACCCCCCGCGGTGGCCCCACCGCCACCGCCCACCACCGCTGGCCCCGGTGGCGCGCGGCGCCGGGCGGTGGTGGTGGGGTGGTGGGGCCCACCGCTGGGGGTATTTTCTTTTTTTAAAAAAATTATTTAACCCTAAGGGCAAAAGGGTAATTTGTTAATTTGCAAAACCCCCAAAGGTCCTTGTCACCTCTCGCCTTTTTGCAAATTCGACGGACTTCTGGGGGTTTTGCAAATTCATTTGGTATTTTAGTGTCATTTTCCCAAATTGGAAACCAGCTTAATTTAATTAATTATATTTAGGGTCACACTTTTGGCCATGACCAATGGATCTCATCATTTGTTGATGATTGACACTTGGCTATGCTTAGTTGGAAACATGACACACAAATGTTCTTTTAACTTTTCGATTAAATAAAGAGGTTTGATTAAAATATTCGAGGGCATTGATTGTTTAAGGGAACAAATCTTTGTGGGGATACAAAGATTTAATTGATCATAATATAAAATTGAACGCATTGGCGAGGCAGTTTTAATTAATTAAACATTGTACGCTTAATTATTATAATTGTGTTTTTTATCGACTAAGTGAAAGTGAACCCTATGGTGTAGGAATTGTAACCTACCTCTTAGACCCTATTGAACTTTATGAAGTCTGGGGAGCATGCAGTGTATAGTAAATAATACTCGCTCGATGCCTTGTTACGAGTTTCAAATTTTCAAAAGGGTCTTTATTTTAAGTTTATCCAAACATTTATTACCGTATTTTCCAAGTTATCTTTTATTGACTGTACTTGTTATATTTATTATCCCTCACTTATCCTCCTTAGGATAAGAGCATAATTGGAAAAATAACACATATTCATTGCTAGTTCGCGGTAATATTTATGTTTCTAGACTTTGAACCCCATGTTTGGTCCTATGCTCCTATCCTATGTTCAATTGGTGATTTTACATTCATCGTTTTGTCGTTTTATTGAATAAATTAACTTTTATTAAAACAAATAGGCTAAGAATATTATATTAGGAAAATATCAGTGAGGTCCCAAGGTAGATAAAAAATATCAGAAAAGTTTCAAACCCCCTCCCCTTCAAGAAAGTTCCTAGGGACTTTTGTGATATTAATTACGGAATTCCTCTCGCAAAAAAAAGTCTCGATTGTCAAAATGGTTTTTTATGTTGTCAAAATGACTTTATTTGTTGTTTAAATGTCCCTATGAAAATCTCGTTGTCAAAATGACTTTTCATGTTGTAAAAAATTCTTTGAGTTTTTCCTCTAGTGTGTAGAAATTGTAGAAACCTACAAAGTTTTTGGCAATATGAAAAGCCATTTTGAAATCGAGATTTTTTTTAAGAGAGGAATTCCGTAATTAATATATAAAAAAGTCCCTAGGGACTTTTTTGTGAGGGGATTTAGGGTTGAGACTTTTTTGATATTTTTTATCTACCTTAGGACCTTACTGATATTTTCCCTATTATATATATGTATAAGACTTGAAAGTTGGTAGATCTGGAATAAATATAATTATTTGGCAGAAGCATTGTCAGTTGATTATTCATAGATAGATTTATATAATTACATATAATAGTTTTTAGGGTTAAGCTGGAATTTTACCAACAAATTTTTTTTCAGGGGGTCTGACACAAATAAGTTTTCGAAGGGTTAAATATACCAAAACAATTTAAAAAGGTGCAAATTCATTAAAACAATTAAATTTCATAAAACACCATTATGGTTTCTTCTCTTATAATTTAACGGTAATTAATTTGATCAAATTTAACGGTTTTGGTGAATCAGCTCTATTTTAAATTGTTTATTAGTAATTTTCTTCTTCCAAAACTTATTTGTGTTAGACGACCCTGGGGAAAAACTTTGTAGGTAAAATTGCACCTTAACCCAAATTTTAGCTTTCATATATATATTCGGAAGGTTTGAACCTTTAACCCTGTTCATACCTGACTCCCACTATTATCACTTTATCTAGATTAGCTTCATGTAGCTGCAAGATGTTAAGAGTCCCGTCTAACATAAGAAATGGAGTTTATGTAAGTATAATAGGCTTTTTCATTCTTCAAAGGGCTTGTTTTAGATAGCATTGGGAAGCTTTAGAACTCGGTTGGGACTTAATTATGTTTGGCATGACTTTTGGGAAACTGACTTTTTACTCCTCATAAGCTATACTTGAAGGTCAAAATAACTTTTTCTGACATATGACTTTTCTTTAAATTTAAACATTTTGAAATTGATTTTTCAATCTATCATGCAGACATATTTATATCAAATTGAGTTTTTATAAAGTTAATCTAAATATAAATCACATCATACTAGTTGATTAACTTTTACCCTAATCTCAATTTGCAAAAACAATTCGAGATAAAAGTCACTTTTGACAATGTTAATCCAAACGCGCGCATGCCCACACACATAGACATACATCGTTCTTTTGTCTTATACAAAGTTAGTCTTTGAGTTCTTAATTAACTTCCTCGTCGTACGAAATTGCATTGACTAAAAATTTATAAAGAAACTTCACCGTGGGATCGCACGCTTGGCATTGGGCATCTATTGAAGCAATACTTTTGACATTTCATATAAATAGGGATAAATGAATTAAATAAAAAATGTTTTCTTAGAAAAGGGTGGTAGTTGTATTAAATTGGGTTATAGTGCAAATTTGCCCAGAAATTTTTTGTTGAGGAGCAGTACAGTGTCACCCTAAAAGGATTTTTATATATATATATATATATATATATATTCAGCGTTGCCCCAAAAATGTTAAAATGGAACAACATTGTCCCTTACTGTTAAAAAGTTAATTGTTGATGTCAATTTTTTTAATGGTCAACGTTAGTTTCTTAATGGTATAGGGCAACATTGTTATGTTTTAAAACTTTTAGGACTATATTGAACTTAAAAAACTTGTAGGACAACATTGTTCACCAATGAAAACTTCCAGGGTAAATTTGTTCATTAATTCTATTAAATTAGACCTTGAGTTTTATCCATCATGTAAAATAAGTTATGTTATTTTAACAAAAATGCCTTCTTCATGAGTCTCGCTTCGGGAGGGTTACCCAAAAGAGGGGCCTTATAAAGGCATTGGTCTTCCCAACTCCAACAACTAGTTAGCTTTTGTGGTGGAGTTCTCCCAATGAATTATACCTATTATAATGGTTCTTTCATTGAGAATCTCCAATCAGATAGCTAGAGCTAAGTGGAACCATTAATAGTTGTGGCTTTTTAATAGATAGTTTACTTCATCGGAGAAAATGATTTCTCTTATGATTTATACTAGTAGCAGTTATGCAAATGCGCTTCAAAGTATTGCTCTAGTAGCAATTCTTGATTAAACCTTTACTAAATTGTAACATTTTGGTTGGCATCACAATTAAGAAAAAATATTGGATTAACGATGGAATTTGATGATTTCGTCATAAAAAAGCTGTCACTAATTTTTTTTTTTTTTTGGTAAAGCTACGGGGCCATTAGCGCATATTCATTCCATCATCAAGAATAGGCTGTCTCTAATTTATTAGCGACAAAAATCCTTCAATAATTCATTGGTTCTTATAGGGTCACATCCCAATTTCGGAAGCGATTTTTTTTTTTTTTTAAACGGTATCATGATCGAGTAGAGCACCTAAGTAAAAATAGTATTTCAAAAGATATGTATCTGATAACATCAACTCGTATGTTTTGCTACTAACAATGTACAATAGTTCAAATGGTTCTAAATTCAAAATACATTTCAAAAGGGGCCCGACCGCATCTGTCCTAAGCCTCGTCGCTTACCCTTGTCTCCGCTCCCGTTCACTCCGAACCTCGAAGCTATGGTAAGAGCCGAGGTTCAAAGTACATTGAACCCCAGTGTAACGGTTAACCTCATGTTCAAGTACAATTATGTATGACAGATATTCATGATGTCACAAGAAAATTCACATATACCAAGTAATAACACACCATATACACCTGCATATGAATGTTATTACAACCGCACTATTCACCAAAGCCACGATGTACCTGGTCGTGTCCTCGCTAGGAAAACTTAACGGCGTTATCATGACTATAACCCGTATAAAGCTGTATGTGCACAATAATAACTTTTGAAAACAGAATCTCGGTTCAAAAACACATCTCATCACATATAGGTATACACCGAACATCGAGTTAGTGTTACGTGACGCGTCCGTACCTTAGTCGTCGGTGTTGGTACTGGCGTCTGTACGGCGATCACGCTGATCCTATAACGGTAATATCGCATCTATTAATTCAATAATATTCTAGAGGGTATCCTAGTCCCTAAAAGACCCTTTTACCCTTGGTAGGTTGATTTTAGATTATCAATGAAATTTCGCCAGAACTTCGTTACTCTCATGATCTCTTCCAGAAATTTTGCCATAACCTCTACTTCATCAATTTTTCGAGATAAAGGCAATTTTAACTATGAAAACACCTAACTAAAATTATCCTAGCATATTTAAGATCTAAGCTACTTCTAAGAATTTAAGAACTACAACTTAAAGAACTTAAAGCTAGAACTAGAAAGCTTACCAAGAACTTTGCTCCTCCTTTCTTCAAGGCTCTCACTCTCACTTTCTCTCTTAGAAATCACCTCTTGAAGGTAGATTTGGTGTGAAGAAAAAATGAAGAGCAAAGGCCCCTATTTATGGGAGTTTGGTGTGGCAAACTTGCAATTATCTCAACTTGGCTCATCTTGAATAATGGCCATTGGATCTAGGGCATTTTTGAAACTCAATCCTAGCCCTACAACAAGCAAAACCGTCCTGCCCCTCTCTCTCCCCTTATCCTCTTCCATTTTTGCTTTTTGCTTTATCCCATGTGCTCATTCAAGTTGCCTCTTCAATTTTTGAGTTGATAACCACTAGATAAAAAATTCATTTCAGTGTCTTAATGAAGTTGGATTCAAATTTTCTTTTTGGTTTTGGACTCTTGGGATTTTTAGCTTTAATTAGAGACCAAAATCACTATCTTTCTCAATTGGCAAATTTTAAAAGTGGAGAAAATAGCTTGGGTTACCATCATCTTGAAGCTTGAATTTTGCTTGTTCATAATCACTTTGTATCTTTGATTTATGATTAGTAGATTTCAAGATACAATTTATTTTGTATAGATTTCCCTTTGATTAACTCTTGAATTAATCCTCTTGATTATCCTAATTATCCTGTGTAAACACTTCATTGGCTAATGGTTGGATATTTCCTCTTGATATTTCATCTCACCACCTTATCCCTTCAAGCAAGTGGGCAACTTGATTTTTGCAACACTCTCCCTCTTTCTTCCTTGCTCAAACCGTGCCCCCCCCCCTTGCTCCATCTTTTTGTGTTTTCTTGCATTTAATTAGATGCATGTGGGGATTTTTGGTTGGTTGTTTGCTTGGTCACATGGATTAGGCTTTGCAAGAATTAATTAGGACCCTTAGATAAGCTTTATGGAATTAATTCTTGACCTTTAGATCATAGTTGAAATTGTTGACTTTTCAACTCTTGATTAATATTTTGATTAACAACTTAATTACATGTTTAATCATCTCTTGTTGTTGTATGATTGGTCCATGAAGTGGTTTATGATTGTTAACAATCCATTTAGTGCTAATCTCAATCCTTTATTAGCTCTTGATATTTAATTTGGCTAATACACCCTTAATCCATGGCTATTTTAATATAAATTGCTGAATAATTATCTAAATATTTCATTAGGGTAGTTTTAATTGCTCATTACTTATTAAAAATTGCCCTTAATTATTTCAAGTGTCTTGGTAATTTTTTTATGGCCTTTTATAAATTAAACATGAGCTATTTATTAATTATAAGGTGTTAGAAAATTTAATCTCTCAATAAATTATGAGAATAGGTTTTTAAGGCTCTTTAATCAATTATGAAACCTTGGACAATTTACTTAATTTAGTGAAGGTTTAGTTGTTAATTTAATATAAGATTTGCCTAAAATTATTATAATTATTTGAGACCTATATTTACCTATTTTAAATAGGCTTTAATTGTCAAAATATTATATCTAAGACAAACAAAAATTTTGGGTATTACATATAGTGTATGACATAACAATGGCAACGATAGTAAATATGATCAAAACCAAAATTTTCAAACTTGCTCTTGGTATCTAATTTTGTAAAGGTTCAAATCTCATTTGGAAGGATAAAACCAGTTTACGTATTAACAACTTCCTTAGTCTCCTTACCATATATTTTGAGGGATGGGGGAGTACGTAGTATTAGTGACTTATACTCCCTCCTGTCCTATTTGTAGTGCAATGCCAACTATATCATGCATCTTAATGCAAATTATTTTTAAGTATAATGTTCTCTCTTATTCAAAATATAAGTCACCTTCTAGAATGATTATTTGATCGATAATATAAGTTATTTGGTGCATGATTATTGCTTGTTTGTCAGTTTTGCCTTTGTTTGGCAATCATAAATGGTATATCATGCATCTTAATGCAAATTCTTTTCAAGTATTCTAAAGGTTTGACAAGACTTGAATCCTTTTTAAAGGCTTACTTACAATGTAGGCCTCTTAATAGGCTTAAAAGCATATGCCTTTAAATTCATATAAAATACTTCAAGCCTGTTTTTAATCCTACTTAGTCTTGAAAGCCAAGGATCCATTATCAACAAAATATAAGATTTAGTAAGGAAAAGAAAAGAATATCTAGTGACAAGAGTTCTCTAAGCAAGTAGAAATAAGAAAAGCCAATTATTTGTTGACCAATGAGGTATATTTTATAAAATCGATCAAGCATAACAAGCGGATGTAAAACTAGAATTTATCTTTTTCATTTTTCACACATAAAGTGAGTCAAACTCCTCCTGCTAAGATTATAATATTTCATTTGGTACTAAAATAAACTTAAAATAATTATTATGCTTCAAAGAGGCAATGCGGATAAGGGGGAGAGAGTGAGCTAGCGTTGTCATCTCAAGTAATCAAAAAGAAGAGAGGTGGAGGTGAATGACTAGTGAACACAAGGGTTAAGTGTGTTTGAATGATAACAGGATGCAAAACATAGAAGTAAGGCTAAGTTGGTAATTTTATAAACAATTAATATTATTTAGAATATACTATATGTAATTATATAATAGTAGAAATTTAAATAATTGAATAGGCCAGGCCTATTATGAACATAGGCTTGATCTATTTATCTAAAGAGGCATGACAATAGGCCTAAATCTAAGTCTGACCTATTTACTAAATAAGTTAGGCTAGGCTTTATGTAGGCTAGGCTATAGACCCTTGTTAGGTGGCTAACCTATTTCCAACTCTGCTACTTTCTTCAATCCAAAATATAACTCACCTTCTAAAAGTATTATTTGGTCCTTAATATAAGTTACTTTGGGGGTGGTTAATGTTTATTTGTCAGTTTTTCCCTTGTAGTAAGGTTAGAATTGGAAAAGAAATCAATTTAAGATATATTTAATGAGTTAATCTTTCTTTATTCAGTTAAGATGGTTGAAATGTACTTATATTTTAGACTGAAGGAAGTGTATCCTCATTTGTTGCATCATTGTTAAAATCAACCATAAATTCTTTAAGACACTTAGGGGAAAATGGGATAATACCTAAGGGTATCTTTTAGGATTTAAATAAAGATATTCATCTATTGAAACTATGATTTATTGGGTCACTTATTATCTTTTGATAATGATTAGAATTTGATTTAGGATTTTATTATTATTTTAATATTTCTCTGTAAATAAGTTAGGGTTTTCAGTTGTGAGAAGCTTGTTGAATGAATTATATTTAGGGCTAAAACTTTACTGATAAGTGATAACGAAGACCAGATCTGTGGTATGGAGTATTTAAAACCAGAGAGAGCAAGTTGCATGCCGAATTTATTGTAGAAGATTCAACATATATGTTGGGGAATGGTCCAGGATTACAAGTTCCAATACGAACTTAATGGTTTGGAGAAAGAATATGGCAGAGTCGTCATTGGGAATGGGGTTTATTTATTTACTGTCACCCTCCATAATTAGGCCACAAACATATGCTGGAAAAAGCTGCCAATTTCGGAAACCTTGTTCAATCCGAAAAACCCTAACTATTGTTTAACCAAAATAGCACAGACTTTTCCAATTCATTGCCTGCGAAAGTCACTTTCTCAAATCAATTCCCTTAGGTTGGGTTTGGCACACAGAACTAGTTTGATAGGAAGAAAGGGAAGACAATGGAGTGGCAAGGAATGGAAAATTTCTGGTCACTGGCTCAATCGGTACGCAAAGAAAAAAGGGAAAAAATAATAAAATGAAGATAAAGATAAAAAAAGTGAAATGACGAGTTTATCCTCACAGTGTTCAAGATCATCCAAATTAGTAAATATCCTTAAAAAAAAAAAAAAAAAAAAAAAAAAAAAAAAAAAAAAAAAAAACCATCCATGTCAAAATAATGCAAATCATATCCACGTACGATTTAAAAAAAAAAAATCTCCAGATCAAATCTATAATTTGGGATAAAAGTAACATCAGAATCTGTATTGAGATTTGTTTGGAGAGAAAAAGAAAAAATAAAAAAGAAACGCAATGAACGTTCTTGAGAGAGAGAGATCAAAGAGTGATGGTGAAGAGAGGGGGTCAAGAGGGGCACCGAAGGGGAGAGAAACGGTGAAGAGAGAGAGTATTTATATAATAAATTTAATTAATGAGGTAACTTATTAGGAACAAAAGAAAAACTCCATTTCCGCTTTATAAATAGGACCAAAAGAGTATATACTCTGTTCAATCAATATTACTCCAACTGATTTTATTATAAGACACCAAGCACTAATTCTCTCGTATTAAGGGAATGATAGCTAAGTCATTAAAGTTAATCTTAAATTGCTGTACGTTTCTAATTTTACCCCTTTTTAAATGATGTGAATTATTTTCTTTCAACTTTGAACCTGAATTAATATCAACAGTAAAGTAGGAAAAAAAAAAAAAAGTAATTAATGTAGCCGTTGGTGCCTTATAATAAAAATTGCTTCCAGTTGGTACTCCCTCCTTCCCTTATCATTAGCTTCAAATAATCGATTTGTGTTAATGGGTGCATGTCATGTTATAACCATCATAACAGGTCCAAAATAAATAACGATTCAGAACCGTAATGTATTTGCACCAAGCTTTTATAGCGCCTGCATAAATGACGGTTCGAAACTATGATGTATGACAGTTAATAACCATCATATATCGTGATTTCTATAGTAGTGGTATTTTAATTATCTTAATGGGAAGCCAAACAATTACTCAAAAAGATATGCAAAGCTATTGTGTGTACTGCATAATGAAATTCTTCAAGAATGTGGTCCCATAAGCCCCACAAATTTCTTGACAAGAGGTGTGTGTTGACTTGATTTTGTTGTAGTGTTTTTGCATATAATACTTCAACAATGTGAGGAAGTCCTTAAAGAGTTGGCTATGACTGCCTTTTAATTGTCGGTAATGCAAAATTCACTTTATAAATATATGGGTTTAAACAATCTCTGGTCTCTCAAGTTTGTTCTTCATTTTGGTTTTAGTCTCTCATGTTTCAAACTATATGTTTTGGTCTTTCAAGTTTCATTCCATATTGGCATGTATAATTTAATAAAACCATAGATCATTTTACTCCTCGATGGACCAAATCTTGTGGTTTGAAAGTTGAAGGAACAAAACTAAATTGAAGGTAAACTTGAAGGAAAATTTTTTTCCTTAGCCCGTGTCTTTTTTGGCTTTCTCTACCCATACCTTACTGTACTTCCATCTCCCTTCAACTTATTGTCTTCTTATCAAGTTATTATATCCCAACCCTGGGACAACATGGGACCAGGCTAGAACTGGGAACACCCTAGCTCTCTCCACTACTACAGAAAACAATTTTAACGTCTGTTTTTAGGCCCTTTCTATGTCCCTTTTCAGGGGGATTCCTATGTGAACGACCTAGTAAAGTCCGAAAATAACATCCCTTAAGAAAAAGGATGCATCAGGCTTCTTCTTCTTCCTTTTGTTTTCTGGGAAAAAAAAAAAAACCAAAATTTGGAAGGCCATGATGCTATAAGGCGTTGCTTATTTGGATTTGGATCGCTTGTGTGTCCATCACAAGTCAAAGAGATTCTTCTTCATCTTTAGGCCTTGGCATCACGTTTCAATCAGTATGGTTTTCTGAAAGGTATACAAAGAATCAAGGATTGGGGTTCTAAGATTGAGAGAAACAAAAGGTGTACAGAGAAATCAAACTAGAAAATCCTCAAATTCAACCTAATCATATCTCTCCACTGAATGGACTGAATCCAAACTCGTGAACCCACTGTCTCCATTTCTTAGCAACTGCTTGAAAGTCGAAGCCTATGGACATGTCGACTCCGGACAAGGAAGAAATCAGTCACTCAAATTGACTGGTTCTAGTTTCGACGACAGTGGAGGATCATGGATTTCATGAGGAGGCCATTTCCTGGGCTTGGGTTTCATCAAGCAGCTGCGATTCTTGATGAAGAGGTTGACGAGGGAAGTTGAGAGGCCAGTATGAACAACAAGATGTGAAAATTGGCGACCAAATTGGATATTCGAGTGACCTTCTTTTTGGTCTAAGGAAACATCATGGCGTCTCTCTGGTGCAGGCATCATCAATTTCACAAGGAAGAGAAAATATGAAAGAGGGAAAAGCCCAATTAATTGGGAGAAACAAAGGAAGGCAAAGCTAGTGTACGTGGGTGGGTATAAATTAAACAAGAAAGAAAGATAGATCAGAGAGTTGGGTAGAAGGGAGGGAAGGCGTGGTGTTGCCAGAGAAAGTAAAATTATGATTTTATTACAAGAGACGCAGTTTCTGCTTTTAAAGACAAAATATGTGTTTTGGTTATGACTTTCTACTTCCCAATTTTACATTTGGGACACGTAAATGTCACTTTTGGTGTTCCAATTCTAAAAGGTAAGTAATGCCAAAAGCTCTACTTTTGGCATTCTTTTTATAAATTGGGACGCCAATAGTCTACTTTTAATGTCCTTTTTCTAATTAGGACGTTTGTTTTTGTTTAAAAGATGCCCTTTATGTCAAAATTCTTTCATATAATTACAAAAATACCACAATCTTTATTTTTATTTCCCTTTTTAAAAATCATACGTTTGCTCAGGAAGTAAAATCCATTTCAGTAGTGCTGGTCCCTTATAGCCCAATCCTTAACCGAAATAAAACCTGATCACTATGTTCATGATCCCACGTGTCACCTCTCCATTCGTATACTAATCCCTTGAGTCTTTCCCTGTGTTAGGCCCTAATCTATACGCAAGTACCGGTTTTCTTACAATATTTAAAGCCGATAATCATAAAAGTCGAGACAAACAAAATAAAGCCTCTTCAGGCTTTCCATATAAAGTATCCAAAACTTCATTATCATTCATAGAAATAAAAGCTTCTGTCACTTGGGACTTTCTGAGAGAGAGAAAAAACTCCTCTTCTTCAACTTCTTCGACCAACTCCAACATTTTTTTTTTTTTTGAGTTTCAGCTTCTGAGGCACCTATGCCCTACAGATTCAGATTCCTCCCGTTTTGTGTGTGTGTGTGTGTGTGTTTCAGAACAAGTTATTTATATTCCTTCTGGGATGGGTTTTTCTTTTGTAAGTGAATATCTTGGGTGAATATATTATTGCAGCTTTACTGATTTTTTGTTGTGCTTGATCTGAAAGGGCGAAGTCCTAATAATTAAGAGAAAGAATGGGGAGAGGGAAGATTATGATTAAGAGGATTGAGGATTCAACAAGCAGGCAAGTGACTTTCTCAAAGAGAAGAAATGGATTGCTCAAGAAAGCAAGGGAGCTTTCGATTCTCTGCGACGCACAAGTTGGCGTTATCGTGTTCTCCTGCACGGGCAGGCTCTACGAGTATGGAAGTTCCAGGTATGTGTGTTTATATATATATTCACCTTGTCCCTAATTAGTTTACTTTTCTTTGCTCTATCAGAAACTAAATCAGCATTTTCCCTGATGGGCTTTTGATCTGATTAATAATATCCGTTTTGTCTTCTTCTTTCTCATTTTTTACTGGGAGAAACTATGTTTTTTTCTTGATAACTTAGCCACTTATATTATATAAAATGGGGAGCAACTATCTTGAATCTGATATTATATTTTGTCACACTGCAGTTATTGTTAGAAGACATTAAAACCATTGGGACACTGTGAGCTTGTAATTGGTGTTTAATTAGTTGTATGTTTGGCTATTACTAGCTCCGGTCCTTAATATAAGATCTTAACTAGTTGTATGTTTATGAATTCCAGGTTTAATTTGGTACGAATATAAATGAAATTCTTCTTCCTTATCCTTTTAGCTGAGATCTTTCTTCTAACCTCTTTTTTTTTTTTTTTTTTTTTTTTTTTTTCCTTTTCGTTTTCTGTTTTACTCTTTTCCGGGTCACTCTTAATTTGAGTCTTTAATCTCTTAATATTAGTACTTATATACACAATCGAAATCCTTGTCTAGATTGCTGAATTAATTATTCACTGGATTAACAGTTACATAATTTATAAAGTTCGTGTATATCCACACACACATAGAAGACGCAAGGCAGTCAATTCTATGAATAGGAATATTTAAATTAAAGTACTCTAAGAATTCTCTCTAGAGTTTTGTTGTAAAGCTCTTCTTCTAAGGTTCGAGAAGAACAAAGTGTAACACAAAAACTGAAGCAAGTTTAGGGTCTAGCCATCACATTTTTTCGCTTTACTCCTTTCAAAGATTACTATATATATATATGTAAAAAAATCTGAGAGATTCAGGTTCTAGTTGAACTATATATATAGTTATGATGAATATTAGACTGTAGATGCATTTTCAATACATAAGTAGGTAGTCTCTGAGCACTTAGACTAGAAAACTTCGAAAAGTTATGCATGAGATAGTATATGCAACGTCAAAAATTAAATGGTGTAAGGAAAGGAAAGGCTAGAGATATAGTGACTATTTTCATTAAAACAGTTGTTGTATCTCAAATCAATAAAAACGGACATTAAATGTTCACTTTTAATGTCAAACATTAAAATTAAGTAGAAAACTATAATAGTGTCACCACCTCATTTTTAACATCTATTCTTTAAAATGGATGTTAATGGGGGACGTTAAATCCATACATAAGTAGATAGTCTCTAGGCACAGAAACTAGAAAAACTTCGAAAGGTTATGCATGAGATAGTACATGTAACGTGAAAAAATATTTTAATAGATTATATATATCTTCTTGGTGAACTACACACTGCAGAATATTATGCCATAGAATATCAATGAGGATTGGATTGGTATACAAACGATATGTAGATAATTACAGGCACAAGTGTTATGACACTGGCAGGCAGTTTAAAGTCTTCAAACATATATAGTTTTTTCAAAGTATCAGCACTAATATTTTATTATATATAGTCATTTTCAAGTACTTTGTTGGGTTAACATATGCTAACTAAAATTTTGAGAAAAACAATATTAAGTTTTTGCAAATTTAAAATGTGAGTTTTGATAATACATACACATACACACAAGTATAAACAGTAACTTATAATTATCCAATAAGTTATTGGTTGAGGTGGTAAGCGGCCTCACCGTGTAAGAAGGAGAACAAAAGCTTGAATCCCAGGAAACACACTTATTAAGAGATATGAGAACTCTTTGCCCTCTAAGCTTCGAGGGGGGAAACCTTAATCTAATCAAACATTAACTCATAATTAAACAAACGTATGTATGTATGTATGTATGTATGTATGTATATGCATGTATATTTGTTTTCATACACATGAAAATGCTGCTCTTTAGAGCTGGACAATTGAAAATAGTTGGTGATGTAATAGGTTTGTCCAAGTTTGGGGGATTGATTAAAGCTGAAGTAATTTAATTTTTAGAGTTAATTCATTAGCATGTTATTATTGTGCTTTTCAATTTTTTAGAGAAGGATAATTATGTGTTAACTCATGTAACTTAAACAGCACCATATAGTATTTGTGTTTGTCTAAACTCTGGGTAATCAAATGATTTGAAATAAAAAATTGATCACTGTGAGACAGCTTCTGTTATCAGATTTTCAATAAGATTATAATAATATATGGAAAAAAAAAACATTCAAAAAAATAATGATATAATGAAGATTTATTCTGCCCCTACAAAAGATTATAACAGCATTAAGTTTTCTTAAATATAAGTAACTATTCGCTACCATTGAAGTAAGGGGATATGGAAACAAAAACGTGCTGTAATGATTATACTTATGTTAATCTCAAGACAAATTTTTTTAAAAATAAGATTTAATTAGGCGAATTTCCCAGTTAGATTTATAATTACATATTATAATATTATGTGAGTGAAGAAATTTTTTTTTATTTTAGTTTGCACCTCCTTGAACTTTGCATAGCTTTGAATATTGTCAAGTATATATATATATATATTTTATGGTTTGCATCCTCATTACAAATATATTTGTTATATCATGAATTCAATTTACACTACCAGAAAAATCTAATACCTCACTCTCACTGTACTTTCCCCACCTCCCAAATGTCTTTTGTTTTTGTTTTTAATTTTGATTATTATATTCTACAAAAAAAATGAGTGACATTTAAATATTTTATGGGAAAAAAACATGTAGGTTTAATTTTTATGATTTTCCAAGAGTAAATAAAGAAATAATGCACAATTTTATAGTACTTTTCTTTGAAAAATGGTTAAAAAATTCAAAACTGCGTCATTTTTTCTATAACATATCAAGATATCATTTATTTTATGTAAAATAATCCAATGATCGAAAGAAAATAAAATATTTGGCCAATTCTGACATTATAAAGGGTGCGGAAACTGCATGACAAATAATGTTATTATTTTGTTACATTATTGGATTAAGCAAAAAAAGAAGCCTTTGATTCGTTTTTCATTTTACTAATTGACTATATACTGTTGGTTTATGGCAGCATGGGATCCATTATAGAGCGCTACAACAAACTAAAAGTGGAACTCCATCATCATCAGCATATGAATCCGAGTCGGAAGTCAAGGTACTACTATTACAACTACACTTGTTATCCAATCAACTAGAATTGATTATAGAAAATAATGTCATAAAGACAAATAAGAAACATAAAATTTATTAATTACTTGTGCTTGTATTTTGGGCTTAACTACTGTGTCTGTGATTGAAACTATGTATATATTATGGTTAATTGTTTTCCCAGTGATGATCAAAACAAATTTGTCATCCAAGTAGTTTCAAAAACCATAGCTGAACCTTTTGTGGAAACACATCTAATTAGCTATGATTTTCAATTTTCAATTTCAGTAACCACAGGGAACGAAACCAAAGCTATTAACTGCAATTTTAACTCAGATCCACGGCTGAGCTCAGATTACACCCAATTTAAGAAGGAATATATATGTACAAATGTATGACTTGAATTTAGCAAGTGAATATATAGCCAAACAAGTATTTTCTGATTTTGCAAAGATATGAAGCCCCAAGTCCTATATATATAGATATACATGGTCTAGTGATATTGACACTAACAAAATATGCATGTCTTTCGGTAGCAAAGTGTATATATATATATATATTTAGTTGTAAGCTTTCTCAAGACCAAGATGAACATTATGACCATTCATATTTTTTGTTTGAGTTCCTTACTTTTGATGATAAGGTCAAATTGCTAGCTTGTACTCAGGAATTCGGGGCGATTATTTCCTTACTCGGTTGAAACGAACACTGGTTCGTTATTCAGTGTGTGTGTGTGTGTAAACCCATATTCACTCTTAGTAAATGCATTCAATAAACCCAAAAGAAAACTCAAAATACCAATATACAAATACAACTAGATATATAGGAGCCTATAAATATTCAAAACGCCCAATAAAATCAACTTCACTCTCATTATTAGTCAGAGTTAGAATCTCCATTGAAGGATTCATAATCACTTATTAGGCAATCCACACTACTCACAAGATATAAATTCCACAGCAAAAATCTCTTTAAAACACACATGACTCTCCCACATTGTTTTCTAGCTCATCATAGTGAGCCCTTAATTTTTCTAAAGTCTTAAGAAATTTCACATCCTATTTTCCTTCAAAATGATACCTATTAACACACCAGGAGTAGGAAGGGGCCTGACTTCAATATTGTGAAGAGTTATTGTTGAGTCGCCAATCAATGAATTCCTTTAATACTTCTCTGGTCCTATTTATAGGGTAGAGATGGAATAAATTTTTTGGTCCTATTTGTAATTAAGGCATCTGATTATATTTTCCATATGAATGTATATTTTCGCCCCTCATTTATTATTATATTGACTTTGTTCTCATGGGGTACTCCCTCTAGTCTTTATTATAAGGCACCAACTAACAAGTGTATTTGATCTTTTTTTTTTTTTATAAAGCACTTGCTTGTTTCCAAATGGCACTAAATATTTTTTTTCCATGTATGCCCATATTTAATAATGGTAGTGGGTGAAAGTATTAATTAATATGATATTAGAGTTTAGTGCAATTAGTAGAGGTAATATTAGAAATTACTTAAATTTTAGGACAAATTTAATGACTTTAACTGTTTTTATTAGTTTGTGAGAATTGTCAGTTAGTACCTTATAATAAGGACTAGAGGGAGTATAATGTATATTAGAAAGGGATAATGTTGGAATGTTATCGAATTTTATGGTAAAATTAATGAAGATTTATGTTTTTCTTGGTCTATGTGAAACATGTTGGAAGTGTCTTATAAATAGGATCAGAATAGTATATTTCTTTATAGAATTGTTGGGTTAATTAAATGCTCTCCAACCTTTACCTCTTTAGACAACCCATTCTTAAACATTACCTTCAAGACATCGTTGCCTTTATGCTCTATAAGCGAACCATCTCATTTTAAACCATCCAATAATCACCCAGTGTTGTCAATCTACTAGGTTGGAGACCTAGTTTCGCTAATTATTCCAATGAAACTAGTTAAAGTGCACTAACTTTCAAACTCACAACTGTCGATAGGGTCTTCTCCTTCCAAGGTAAGCAACTCCAGCTAATCTGAAATCTCTACATGTCCTTGTTGGGGCAATGGCTCTTTATGATGTCCCAACCTCCCGCAATGGCTCTTTATAATGTCCCAACCTCTTAATTTTTTTTTAAATTGAATATTAATTGATCAAATTCACACCAAAATTGTTTGATAGATCTTTTTGCTCTGCAATTAACATGACATTGTTGTTCGCCACCTTCTATACACTCCCTAGTTCTATTTACAAGACACTTTATCATTTTTCATATGGACCAAAAAAAAAAAAAAAAAAAAAAAAAAAAAAAAACCCCTTAAATTTCATTAACTCTTCCTTAAAATTTAACAACTTTCCAACTTTACCCCCATTTAATATACATCATACTCTATGAGAATATAGTCAATACAATAATAAATACAAGGTAAAATTGCATATTCATATGAAAAGTTTATCCCTCTACCCTATAAATAGCACTAAAAATTTTCTACTACGTGTCCTATGAATATGATCAGAGGAGTATCTCCTCCGATAGTGTTAATGTAGTTGGTCATCGCATAAGCTGCTATATATAAGGTTGCGTCCATCCTCCTCATGACCATCCTCTCTTCAATACTTTGTGGATAGTTTTGTATAGCGCAATGTTGGTTCATGAAACTAAACACCATGTGAATGCATAGAACATGAATCATGTTTGTTGGTTCTCCCCACGCACTTGTGTGGGAGCATAGGTCTCTCCGCCAAGCGTGAGAGTGGTACGGACAGAGGTTAGGTCGGGCCTCGGAGGGTGCCGGAGTTTTCTGGGTGACCGTCGATCCGGTATAGGAGTGTGTGTGGGGAAGATTGAAGGTATCCTCGTTTTCTATTAGTCATGGAGGAGATCCAGATCTCGTCTCCGTTGATCTGGAAGGAGATAGATGCAAAGAAGGTTCTCATTGGCAAGGTTCTGTCAAGTAGATCTTACACGAGGTCGGCCATAGAGACGATCCTGCAGAAAGCGTGGAATATAAGGGAAGGATTCAGTGTTGTGGAAATCAAGGCAAGGCCTTTATGTTTAAATTTTCATGCGAGACATAATACAACAAGATCCTAAGAGAGAGGCCGTGGACTATTAATGGCTGTCTATTGAATCTTTTAGAGAGATCTAAATACAAGTCATGCGAGGAATTTGATTTTAGTCAATGTCCAGTTTGGGTTCAGATTCATAATGTGCCTTTGGAAGCATTGTGCCTTGAGAATGCTATTATGATTGGAGGTTATCTTGGGGAGGTGATGATCGTGGAAAATCCACACTATAATGGTCGATTCCTTCACAATTACTTAAGGACTCGAGTCATTCTGGATCTTAAGAAGCCATTAGCGGATGGATTTTGACTGCCGGACCTGACGGCAAGAAGGTATGGTTATCTGTCCGTTATCAAAATTGCATAGTTTTTGCTATACTTGTGGTAAGATTGGGCATGATTATCACTGTTGTGGCTCGGAAAGAGTGATGTCACTGTTTAATCGGAATAAGCCTTGATATGGTGAGTGGCTTACTACTAACGCGTGCCGTAGTTAAGAGGATGTTTTGGTGGTGGTTAAGAACGATTGGATTGAGGCTGAGGCTATTCGTTGGAAGAAAGAGGAGTTGGAGCTGAAGAGAAGGGATGAGGTTACGAAGAAGACTAGTACGGCAATTCAAATTGTGGATAAGGACTTGTTTACTATCAGGATTAATAGCTCTTGGTCTGAAAACATGGGTTTGAATAATGGAGTTGTTAATGATGTACGAAAAGTAGCTAACTCTGTGGCTACTGGGCCTGATAGTGATAGGTTGGGAGCAAGTGTGGCTGTGAATGTCAGGAATACCATGAAGGAAAAGGGATTTGCTGATGAAGATGAGGGGAGGAATGAACATGGCAAACTGAAGGCTAATGAGGTCAGTGAGACCACGGTTACCGGACCATATAGTATCCTAGATAATGCCAGTCCTCCAACGAAAGTGGTGAGTTCCCCAAATAAACACAGGGAGCTTTCTCTGGCATTGGTTCCTTACAATGGAAGGATTTTGAATGAAGTGATTAATCACTTTGATTGTCTTGGTCTAAAAAGGAAGGTTGGAAAGGATTGGGAATCAATAGATTCGAAGAGAAGAAGGGTGATGGTGGAGGAGCCTGCGTGAGGCCCTTACATAGCGAGTTATGTTGCTAACTTGCGGAAGACTAAAGCAAGGTTACGAAGGAATGGTAGACGAAAGAGGGTCAAAGAGAAGGAGAACATGCAACCTGAAGATTCATACCAAGAAGGGGATATGGAGATAACTGACTTAACTACCTTGCCTGATTCAGGTTTCATTTTTAAGGCTGGTGGCGGTAAAAGAAAATAGTGTGCTTATGAAGGTTGTGGTGGTTGGCCATTAGCAGCCACCACGGTGCCATGAAACTCTTATCTTGGAACTGTCAAGGTCTAGGGAGAACCTTGACAGTCAATAATATGAAGGACCTGGTGAAAAAATGTCAACCTTCATTAATCTTCCTGATGAAAACCAAGATGTGTATTGCAAAGTTGAGGAAAATAAAAAGAAGATGCATATTTAATCAAGAATTATACGTGGAGTTGAGGGGTCTGTCTGGCGGCTTGGCTTTATGATGGAAGGATAAAATCTCCCTCTCAGTGTTATATAGATCCAAAAATATTATAGATGTCATTCTGGAATCTGATTGTTTGAGGCTTCCTAAATTCCTCTCACTCATTTATGGGCCACCTCAAGAGGAGGAACGAAGATGTGGTGGGATACATTGAGGAGTCTTGCATCTAGTGTGCACGGTTCATGGCTTTCTGTTGGAGATTTCAACTATTTAGCATCCCAATCTGAAAAGGAGGGTGGCTCACCTAGGTCTATGAGGAAGTATTAAATTTCCAACGTTTGTTATCAGATTGTAATTGGATGGGTCTGGAGTTCAAGGGCTCCAAATTCACATGGTGTAATAATAGACCAAGGGCTATTGTAAGGGAGAGATTAGACAGAGCAGTGGGGAACGTTGAATTTAGAGAGGAATTTGATCATGCCATGGTTTTCCATGTAGATGTCATGGGGTCAGACCACCATATTCTGATTATTGATTGCTAGTTTTGTGAGGACAAGACTCAATAGGCTTTTAAATTTGAAGCTAGTCAAGTACATCATGATGATTATCTCGAACCATGAGGGAAGGCTGGAAGAAGGAAGGGAGATGACTGGAAAACAAGGTTGCAGATCTGGTTAAAAGATTAGATGAATGCAAAAGAAGACTCTTGAAGTGGAGTAAACATGAGTTCCCAATTTCGGAAGGTAATTGAGCACCTGAGGCATCAATTGAGCATTTGTCACGAGGGTTATTTGAACGCTGATAAAATAAAGGAGGCCGAAGAGTTGGTGAAACAGATTGAAGTGGCTTGGGATAAAGAAGAAAGCTAGTGGTGGCAGAGATCTAGGATAGCGTGGTTGCAATGTGGTGACAGAAACACTAAATTTTTCCATAATAGTGTCATCCAGTGGAGGCAAAGAAACAAGATTCTTAGATTAAAAGATGAAGGAGGCAGATGGCTAGAGGAAAAGGTGGATATCAATAATTCCTTCAGTAATTTCTACAAAATGCTATTTAGCTCTGAGGGTAGCTGGCCTTTGAATCAAGCTCTGGGTTACGTAAAAGAAGTGGTGTTCATTGATGATAATGCAAAATTAATGAAGCCAGTTACAAACCAAGAGATTAAGGAGGCTGTATTTCAAATAGGCTCCAATTAAGCACTGGGCTCGGATGGCTTCTCCGCTTTGTTTTATCAATCACCGGAAGGAGATTCATCATGAGGTGTGTGGTATGGTTTAGGATTTTTTTGAAGATAGGACTGTTTTGGATTAGATAAATTCTACCAATGTGGTGCTGATTTCTAAGGTAGACAAACCTAAAGGGGTCCACCACTTTAGACCGATTGGTTTGTGTAATGTAGCTTATAAGATTGTTGCAAAAATTCTGACCAACCGGATGAGGGGCCTGATGAGCGAATAATCTCCCCCAATCGAGGGGCATTTCTTGGCCGGTAGAATGGTCCAGGAAAATATCATTTTGGCTCATGAGGCCTTCCATTATCTAAGGCACAAGAAGAGTGGCGGAAATGGGAGTTTTCCTTGAAAGTTGATATGAACAAAGCATACGATCGTGTGGAATGGATTTTTTGGAGGCTGTAATGTCAAAGATGGGATTTTGTAGAGGTTGGGTGAAGTGGATTATGGATTACATTTCGTCCGTTGAGTTTAATCTACAGATAGATGGCCAAACAATTGACTCATTTAAGCCTGCACGAGGAGTAAGACAGGGCGACCCGTTATCCCCTTATATGTTCATTATTGTCTCAGAGGTCTTGTCTCTTATGATCTGTTATCACATTGACAATAAGGACATAAAAGGTATTAAATTGACACGTAACACCCCTGTTTTATCACATTGCTTCTTCACTGATGATGCTTTGCTGTTTCGGAATGCTGATACAATTACTTGTAAAGTGCTGAAGAAGATTATGGAGGTTTATTATATGGCTTCAGGGTAGCTAGTGAACCTTGAGAAGTCTAACATCTTCTTTTCTGCTAACAACCCACTAAACACCAGAGATAAAGTAGCAACCTCTTCTAGGAATTAGACATACGAGCAAGCGGGAAGTACCTAGGCTTACCAAGTGATATAGGGTCGATCAAAATCAACGGCTCTAGCTATTATACATGCCAAGATTGGTTTAAAGCTTCAAGGGTGGAAACAAAAGCTACTTTCATTTGTTTGGTAGGGAAGTTTTGGTCAAAGTTGTGGCTAATTCTATTCCTTCCTACCCCATGACTTGCTTTCTTTTCCAAAAGAAAACTTGTCTAGAAATTGACAACTTAATCTCTAGATTTTGGTGGGGGCAGACTGAGGAGAAGGGTGTCATTCACTGGAGGAGTTGGAGTAAGATGACGGTTAAGAAGTGTGATGGGGGATGGGGTTCAAGGATCTCCTTAGCTTCAATAAAGCCATGATGGCCAAAACAGCTTGGAGTTACTAATTCATCCTGAGGACTTATGGTGCAGAATACTTAAAGGTGTCTATTTTCCTAAAGCAAATTTTGCTCATGCAAAAAAAGGTAAACATGCTTCATGGGGGTAGAGTAGCTTGCTGGATGGTAGAGATCTATTGTTAAAAGAATTGTATTGGAAGATTGGGAATGACTGCTCCATTAATAGTTGGGATGACCAGTGGATTCAAGGTTTGGAAGGTCGTAAACTCGCATCTCGTGAATTAACAGAGGACGAAAAGCAGCTATCTGTTTCTATACTTATCAGGAATGGTACTTGGGATTTACAGGCGATTAGCCATGGAATCAATGACAGGGAACGTGAGTTGATCCTTCAGGTTGCTTTACATGTGGTTGGTGGAGTGGATCGTCCTATATGGTTGGCTTGTAGAGACGACATCTACTCGGTTAGATCTGGGTATGCTGTGGCAAAGGAGGTTATGAAGGAAGTGAAAGTCAGTAATCCAAGAACATCATTCATAGTCCCAAAGGTCGTATGGAAGAACATCATTCATAGTCCCAAAATCCAACACTTCTTGTGGAGAATTGGTGTGGGGGAGATAGCTACTCAAGAGGCCCTCTTTAACCGTAAGTGTGCGAGCAATCCTCTTTGCCCGATCTGCTTGTCTAAAAGGGAAACAATGGAGAACTTATTGTTTTTATGTCCGTGGACCAAGAGGTGCTAGTTTGGATGCCCCCTAGGCCTTAAGTTCAGCAAATGGTCAATGAGAAGATGGGAGGAATGGATATGTAGTCTGATGGATGGGGAGAGTAAGCTAGATGAGTATGGGAAGTCCATCTTTGTTACCATGTGCGGGTGGATTTGGAAGAAAAGATGCGGTTGGGTGTTCAATAGTGTCAGACCCGATGCTAGAGAGGTGGTAAGGTTGGTAAATTCACAAGTGGAGGAATTCTAGCGCTCCAAAGAAAGAAAGACTGAGTTGCAGGTGCGAGTATTTGATCAGGGAATATCACGGAACCTGTGTTGGGTGGTGTCCTTATTGAACTCAGTTAATATCAATGTGGATGGGGCCTTTAGAGAGGCTACGGGTGAGGTGAGCATTGGGGTGGTATGCAGAAACAATAGGGGCGACTTCATTGGTGGTTTGGGGAAAGCCATACAAGCAACTTCTCCATTCATGGCTGAATGTGCAGCGGTTAAGGAGGCTCTTTACTATAGAGGTATGTTTCTGGGATCTAATGTTGTAATTGAAACTGATTGTGAATTGTTGTACAAACTTATTGAGAATAGGACTAGCACTGGATGTGAGTGGCAATGCAAAGATTTATTGATTCAGACCTTGGAGCTGTTTGCTTCCCTGGAGGATGTTTCATTATCTCTAGTAGCTAGACAAGGTAATAAAGCTGCGGATAGACTAGCAGCGGATGCAGCAAGGAAGATGTATTAGCTGAATTGGTTGAGTTTTACTCCATATTCCATAAGCAACCTTCTTCGTTCTGATTCTTTGTGTGACATGAATGCTAGTGTTAGTGCTGATGGTGTGAATAAGAGAAGTGGTATAGGCTGACTGAAATACGATTGCTGATATATTAGATTGATTAGGATGTTGATATATGATAGCTGATATAGTAGTTTGATTAGGATATAGTTTGCTTTAAAGATTGTTTGGTGAGATGTGTGTAGGTGTTAATGTTAGGTGTTTTGAGATTTTTTTTTGGCTTCGGCTATTAGTGATTGTAATACTTTCTTTTGGTGGTAATAAAATTGACTTTTTCGGGCAAAAAAAAAAAAAAAAAAAAAAACTAAACACCATGAGGATATGCCTTTTTATTGAACAGTTGTACAACTTAAAGAGATATGTTATTTCATCATCCATAAATGGCCCTCACTACCTCCTTATACCCACAAATTCATTGTCTTTATCTTGGAGTACACAAGGGATAAAAGGCAAATTATCACTTCATAAAAATAGTTGTGATCTTGGCTTGAGAGCTTTGTGAGTAAAAATCAAACTCAACGGTCTTTATTGTATCTTGAAGGAATTCACCAGACCCAGTTTGTATCTAAAGTTTGGAATAGGTAAGAGCGAATCAAGTGCAAAAAGTGATGTCCACCAACAGTAATATAACCCTAAAATTGTGAAAAATTAGTCACTTTATTTTCTTTCCCTTCTTATATTGACGACCATTCAGGTCATTTATTATAACAACTTTAAATTTTTAAATGCAGATTAACTAACAGAGATGAGTTACCTGTAATTACTGTTAGGTTTATAATAACTGTATACTAAGATTTGAACCGAGAAGGGTCTTCGTGTGTGTGTGTCATGTGTTAGAATTCTTGCCTTCTTCCTTACAACTGCATTGCTCCTTATTTGACATCATATTTATAATATATGATCTTTATTTGATATATATCTGTTTTTTAAACTTGGTAGTTTTGGCAGAAAGAAGTGATAGTATTGAGGCAGCAACTGCAACATTTGCAAGAATGCCACAGGTCTATATGTTCATTTTGAAATCAATTAAAAAAGGATTATAAACGTCAACAATTTCATATTTATTTGTTTAATAAAAAATTATATTCTTTCGAAAGTATGTGATTTCCTTTTGTCAAACATGTAGCCAATTGATGGGCGCACAACTTTCTGGTTTGGGCATGAACGAACTGCAAAATTTGGAAAATCAATTGGAGATGAGTTTGAAGGATGTCCGAAAGAAAAAGGTATGTAGATTATTTTAGACCATTAAAATTCTTCATTTAATTTTACATGTCACACCACTTTAACATTGCAGGAATTAGTGATATTATCTTATAAATTGATAAATGCTTTATTTATTTTATTTGCAGAATCAAATTTTAACTGATGAGACTGAAGAGCTGCGGCAAAAGGTGCAAAATAGTTTTCGTGTTTATTTAATTTGCTCGTTCCACGTTAGAAAGTTTTTACCATAAATCGTAGCAAACTCATTGATATACTATTGCAGGGAAATCAAATTCATCAAGAAAATGTTCAACTTTACAAAAGGATAAACCTCATTACTAAAGAAAATATAGAACTACAGAAGGTAAGTTCGAAAAAAACATTAATTCCTTCATATACTTGATCTTGTCTCATATGCATTATGCATGTTAAATCACTTTTTTTAAAAAAAAAACAAGAAAAAGAAAAAGACGTTCAATGACAACTTTTAGTAGGACAAAAAAGTCTACCCTTTAAGGACTTTTAGCGGTGATCTTAAATGTCACCACTGAAAGTCTTCCCTTTGTGACTCGTCAAAGCTTCGAAAAGTCATCGCTGAAACTTTCAACAACAGTCACTGGGGCAGTGACTTTTTTATGACGACAAGGTAGCTTGTGAAAATTTCCAATGGCAAATTCTTCATGTTGCTGCTGAAATCTTTCAGTGGCACATTTACATGTTACTGTGGAAAGTCTTTTTTTTTATTTTGTACTGAAAAAAACAATTAAGCACAAAAGAGGGGAGTGGATAATCATCAAAATGACATGCAGTTTATTAAGGTTATCATTAACAACCTAAACAGAGGATTTTATCTTAATTAGATTCATGAAGCAAGGACTATGAATGAAGAAATCGGGGATTCTGATCCTCCATACAATATCAGCAACAAATATGGTTTACAAGCTCCAAACAATCCGCAGCTGAACCAGCCACGACCTCAATATACTGAATCACCAGCAAAAGCTATGGAGCTAAGGTAGATATATCGCTTCAAACAGATCATATATTTATACATATAATAGTTTGAATGTGTTTGTGTATTTTGTTCAGTCTTAAAAATATAAACTAACACCCAACATTCTGTGACAGAGTACAGCTGCCCTAGCAATAATTAACTCTTTGACAACCTAAGAATAATTGCGAGACAGAATGCTGCCAACAACTTTCTCGTAGAAAGATGAAGTTTTCTGTGAGGGAGATATTTCACTTCAACAAGTTAGAAACAGAAAAGCATCAATTCTTACAGGGTTTGAGATGTTTCATCTTAGTCATTTATGTAAGGTCTGAAATATATTATTGGATGTAGTTGTAAATTTATATATAATGTTAGAATTTACACTACTCTTAATGAATAGTGCGGCTCATCTATCGGACCTCATATAATGAAAAGTAGTTTATATTATACTGAAAGCTTGATTTTTTCACAGCCATTTTCTGATTGGAGGTAATCCTTCTTGAGGCACTGTCAAAAGTTAAATATGGATAATTCTTCCAAATTTGAATTTGAACATTGGTTTGTTATGTTATTAGATATTAGCCCTTATGGAAAACCAATGAGCATTTTAGGGTGACTCCCCTAGTGGGGCTTCGAACCTTAGTTCATCATGTTGTAAGGGACTAGCCCCTTTTGTTGGACCTATCCCCCATTATTGACCAATGAACATAGTGTTAGTGGGTTAATTGTCCAATGCACAACACTGGACCAATAGACTCCATGGGTTCAAGGAGGATTTTTCATTTAGCCCAATTTCTAATGGGTTGGCCTTGTCTTGGCCCAAAAGATACTAGGTTGTATTGGACTCACCCAACTAACTAAATTGTTTTTATCCCCCATGAAGCTATTAAATTGGGTTCTACCTAGGCCGAATCATGTATTAGCACACTAATTAGATCTTTAGCAATTTCAAAGTTACTTTTCAAGAAAAATTAAGTAATTTAGCTCATTGATTTAGGGGTGAATAGTGATCAGAGGTGGGAAGTAGTTTGGCCTAGCTAGTTCTTATTGGCTAAGCCATGATGGGCCACTATAAGATGTGCCATTTACTTGTGGGATGCAAATTGTGAAGCCTAACCCTTATTATATATCATTACTCTTGATATGTGTATATGTGTGTCACTTAAATTAGGTGAAAGTGTGATAATTTATACAGTATTGGATTTTGAAACCAAATTCTCATAGGAATGATATATTTCTTATCACTTTATTTTGTATCACAACTCATGCACTTGCAAAGCAAACAACCATTAATGGTCTGTTTGGCAAGAGGGAAGTGAAGGGGAAGGGAATGAAGGGAAAATTTTATGCATTGGATTTAAAATAAAGATAAGATATAACATAAAAGAATAAGAAAAAGTAGCTTAAAAACCTTCAATGTAATATTCGAGAAATTTTGTTAATAATAATATAAAAAACTAATTAATTGATTGATTGGCCTATTGAGTTGATAAAAAAGTGCTTTGTCATAATTGTAGGAGATGGAGATACAAAAAGACATAAATTAAATGTGAATACAATATATTTAAATTTGAAATATGATTCTGATTATATATTGTTAGTTCTCAATGTGTTTTGATGATTAACAACAATTGTAAACATGTGTTGAAGTTTTTGCAAAATCTGTGTAAAACCATTTATCGGTTGTTTACTCGAGTAAAGGAAAGCTTACTCGAGTATAGGACTGTTAAAGGATTGCCCAATTGGATTTTACACGTACTTACTCGAGTAAAGGTTTACATACTCGAGTAAAGGTCATCCGAAAAGCAAATGTGTTTTTCAAATTGTGACTTACTCGAGTAAAGGTTTACATACTCGAGTAAAGGTCATCCGAGAAAGCAAATGTGTTTTTCAAATTGTGACTTACTCGAGTAAAGGTTTACATACTCGAGTAAAGCCATCCAGAGCAACCAATCTTTACAAGTTAAATCAATACCGGAGTATAGATTTCTATACTCGAGTATTGGACTTACCGAGAGCAAATGAACTTTTGGACTTGAGTGTATACTCGAGTAAACATTGACTTACTCGAGTAAAGGGTCTTACGAAGAGCTCCCAAGTTTTTCTAAACTCGTGCATACTCGAGTAAAAGTTTTCATACTCGAGTAAAGAACTCTTAAAATGATTTTCAACTTAACTCATGTTCGTGCTTACTCCAAAGTATGAATTTGTTTACTCCAAGAAAGAGGCATCTTACACTTTGAGTTTTCAAGCAAATAGTTGCTTACTCGAGTAAACCACTAACTTACTCGAGTAAAGACTTTGGTTTCAAAAGTTCAAGTCTCGATGGTTTGCTTCGGAAGTTGCTTACTCGAGTATCCTTTTGGATATCTTGCCGCAAAGACTCTTTCACACAAGGACTTACTCGAGTAACGAAGAACTTACTCGAGTAACCAACGCTGAAACCAATTTTTGAATTATACGAATTTGCATATCACTCTTGTTTGTTCTAATTGCTTTCATGAATCATTCACCTATGAACCCAACTATGTTTAACAAGTTTGTTGAGTGAATTTCGGTTAGCACGCATGAAAGATTATTGAAGGTCAAAGCCATAAAGCAAAAAGTGTACAGTGCATTTAATGCACTTCTGCAAATCAACCTTCTTTTGGATAATCCATCTGAGCACGCATTCTCAACGGTCAAGAATGCTTTCTTCATCAAGTAAACTCTTCTCCAACGGGCAAATCCTCAGAGTTCCACCTCAGATCATATTAGCACCTGGATTAGTTGGAGTTTAGAGAGAGAAGATGACCGGACTTAATGCTAATCACCTACAACGGTTGGATTCATCATTCAACGGTCATTTAATGTTCTCTACCTATAAATAGAGTTCATTAACTTCTTCTCAAGCAGATACACCTACTGAGAGCGAAAATTTATTGATTGCCATTTATTGTGTTCAGCTTTCACTTGTATTGTATCAATCTGATACTTGTACTTCAGTGTTCATTTTATCTTCTCTGTGAGAGAGTTCTATCTGTAAATCATTTATTGATTGAGATAACCACAAGTCAGGGGACTTGGTGGTTGGGTGTATTGATTACAACTTGTAAGGGGGAGTGAGTTCTAGAGAGAGAACTACTCTTGAGTACGAGTGTGTAATCGGTTTGTGAGTATAGTGGATTGAAAATCCCAAGTGTGGCTTGGGACTGGATGTAGGTCAAAGATAAGACCGAACCAGGATAATTTCTCTTGTGCAAGCTTTCCTTCCCTTCCTCCTCTTTTATCTCTCGTTTCATTACTTCAAAACAGCATATTCTCAAAAGTTTTTAAAATACCCAATTCACCCCCCTCTTGGGTATATAGCTCCATTTACATTTGGTATCAGAGCAAGGTCTTCTCTTAAGAGCTTAACAACTCGAGAAGGATCATTATGGAAGGTATCTTACCCGATGGAGCATCTATCAACAGACCACCTGGTTTCAATGGAGAGCACTACTCCTTCGGAAGGCCAAATTCAAAGTGTTTGTTATGGCAACCGAGTATGGTCTTTGGAGAGTATTTGAAAGAGGAGATTATGAGCCATCAACCGTAGAAGATGGAGTCGAGTTCCCAAGCTAGAGGAGGAGTATGATGAGAACGATAGAAGAAACGTCACCCTCAACAACAAGGCGGTTCTGCTTCTCCAAAGTGCACTGAGTCAACAAGAATACTTTCGTATTTGCACCTTATCATCTGCTAAGGCCATGTGGGATGCTCTGGAGATAGCTCATGAAGGAACAGCTGGAGTAAAGCAAAACAGAGTCAATACTCTTATGACCGAATATGATCTTCTTCGAATGAAGCCTGGTGAATCCATTGGAGAATTTCAGCTTCGTTTCACTCATCTCATAAATCAACTCGCGGCTCTTGGAAAGGAATACGACCAGCCGGTTCAAGTGAGAAAGATTCTAAACATTCTGAATAAGGAATGGGAGGCCAAGGTCGCAATGATAGAGGAAGCGCGAGGAGAATCAATGACGTCAGTGGCGGCTCTATTCGGAAGTCTCTCAGAATATGAGGCTAAACTCAAATTCAAGAAGGGACTTGATGAAGTTCATGGCAAGAACAAAGGAATTGCCCTCAAGGCTGCAAAAGAAGTTAAAGATTCAGATGAAGAAAATGAGAATATAGACGAAGATGAGGAGATAGGCATGATGGTTCGTAGATTCAAGAAATTCTACAAGAGGGACCAAGGTTTCAAGAAATTTCATAAAGCTAGCTCCAGCTATGAGGCAAAGAAGCCAATCATTTGCTACGAATGTCAAAAGCCTGGGCCACATCAAGTCCGAATGCCCACAACAACAACAAAGACAAAGAAAAGAAGAAGTTCAGCAAATACAAGAAGAAAGCTTATGTCTCCGGCATTTGGGGTGATAGCTCATCTGATGAAGATGATGAGGATGAGGAAGAAAAAGCAAATATATGCCTAGTTGCTGAAGAAGAAGAGCAACGTGCTAAACTTGAAGAGGTATATGATTGCAAACCTCCTTATGATGATCTATTTGATGAATATATGACTGTGCAATTTGAATTTGAAAAACTTGCTGAAAAATATTTCAAACTGAAAAACAGAAATCTTACTCTTGAATCTCAAGTTGAAAAGTTTTCCTCTTCAGAAAATGCTATTTGTAAAGATTGTCCTGATCTGAAGAAAAAGAATTCATATCTTACAAAGGCACTTGAGAAATTCACTAGAGGAAGTGAAATGCTCAATGTCATTTTGAAACAACAACGTTTTATAAATGATAGATCAGGCATTGGTTACGAGACCGGACTTTGATAAGAAGAAAGGCAAGAAGAAGAGTGGTCAAAAAACATACATGAACTATTTCACAAAATCAGTTCACTCTTCAAACCCCTTTGCGCATTGCAATTACCGTAATAAGAAGGGTCATTCTACTTCATCTTGCTTTCATAGAAAAGAAAGAAAAATTAAGCCCGTGGGAAATTATCAATGGGTACCGAAAGGAACTTATGTTCCTAAGGTCAAAACTAACTCCAAAGGACCCAAGAAAAGATGGGTACCTAAGGCTTGATCCCTTGTGAATTGCGGGTTTGTCTTAGAGCATCAAGACCCAACAAGTGGTACATTGATAGTGGGTGCTCAAGACACATGACTGGAGATGAATCCAAATTTCTTTCAATCAAACCAAAGGATGGTGGTAGAGTCACATTTGGAGGAGACCAATCGGGAAAAATTGCTGGGATTGGTGAGATAGGAAACAATGAAGGTCCTCTCATCAAAGATGTCTACCTAGTAGAAGGATTGTGTCACAACCTCCTAAGTGTGAGCCAAAGCACCGACAAGGGTAACCTAGTTATCTTTGATTCAAATGAATGCTTGATTGTTAGAAAAGATTTAGTCCCCATTGATGATTTGAAAACTAAAGCCTTATTTAGAGCACCTAGAGATGGAAATTGTTATACTCTTAACCTCTCTAGCAATGCTTCAGTTTCTGAAAATTGTTTTGTTAGTAACTTGAATGAGAGTTGGCTATGGCATAAACGATTAGCTCATGTTAATATGTTTCAACTTGACAAGTTGCTTTGAAAAAGGATTTGGTCATTGGTATTCCTAAATTGAATTTCAAAAATGACATAGTCTGTGATGCTTGTCAAAAAGGAAAACAAACCAAATCTTCTTTTAAAGCAAAAAATGAGATCTCAACTAGTAGACCTCTTCAATTACTTCATATGGATCTAGTTGGACCAGCTAGAGTAAAAAGTCTTGGTGGAAATCTCTACACTTTGGTCATAGTTGATGATTACTCTAGATTTACTTGGACAATATTTTTATCATCTAAAGATGAAACGTTTGATCAGTTTGTTACCTTTGCCAAAAAGGTCCAGAACGAGAAAGGCTTTGCAATTTCAGGTATAAGGACCGATCATGGTGGCGAATTTGAAAACAACGCCTTCGCTGAGTTCGTGACAATGTGGGGATTGATCACAACTTCTCGGCTCAAGGACTCCTCAACAAAACGGTGTGGTTGAGAGGAAGAATAGAGTCCTCACCGAGATGGCAAGGGCAATGTTAAATGAGAACAACACTTCTCAAGTGTTTTGGGCGATGCGATGAGTACGGCTTGCTACATCTCCAACCGAGCCTATTTGAGGAAGAAGCTGAACAAGACCCCATATGAACTCTACAAGGAAAGGAAGCCAAATCTCAGCCACCTACATGTCTTTGGATGCAAGTGCTATGTGCACAACAATGGTAAAGAGAATCTTGGTAAATTCGATTCCAAAGCCGATATAGGTATCTTCATTGGTTATTCAAATAGGAGTAGAGCCTATAGAGTCTTTAATACTCGCACACGTATTGTTGAAGAGTCAATACATGTTGTTTTCTCGTGAATCCAAATCGATAAAGCCTTGGACAATGAAGAAGAAAATGTTTTCAAAAATCAATTCTTTTCGAAAACTACTCCTACTTCTATTGAAAATTCTGAAAATGTTTTTGAGGCCGATCCCCAAAATAATATTGAAAATCCTGATCGAGACTCAACCTAGAGCTTGGAAATTTATTAGAAATCATCCTTTAGACCAAGTTATAGGTGATATTAATCGGGGAGTAAGAACCGAGAAATAGTACTTTGAATGAAGTAACCTTTTACGCATTTATATCTCATATAGAACCCTCTAAGATTGATGAAGCCCTTTCGGATAATGATTGGGTATTAGCAATGCAAGAGGAGTTACATCAATTTGATAGAAATCAAGTTTGGGATTTGGTACCTAGGCCCGAGACCATCCGGTCATTGGCACCAAATGGGTATTCAAGAACAAACGTGATGAGTCTCGCAATCATTGTCCGCAACAAGGCAAGATTGGTTGCCAAAGGCTATAATCAAGAAGAAGGAATTGATTATGAAGAAACTTATGCTCCAGTGGCAAGATTGGAAGCCATAAGAGTACTTCTAGCCTTTGCATGTGTAAAAGGATTTAAATTATATCAAATGGATGTGAAAAGTGCTTTTCGAATGGTTTTATACAAGAGGAAGTTTATGTAGAACAACCTCCCGGTTTTGAAAATGAACATTGTCCAGATCATGTGTATCGTCTCAAGAAGGCTCTATATGGCACTGAAACAAGCTCCTAGAGCTTGGTATGAGCGATTAAGCAAATTCCTTCTTGATCAAGGTTTTGTTAGAGGAAAAGCAGATACAACTCTCTTCATAAAGAGTAATAAGCTTAATGAAATTTTAATGGTTCAAATATATGTGGATGATATTATATTTGGTGCTTCTAATGATGCTTTGTGTGAAGAATTTTCAAAGACTATGCGGGGAGAGTTTGAGATGTCCATGATGGGAGAGCTCAACTATTTTCTTGGATTGCAAATCAAGCAAAGAAAAGATGGGATATTTGTTTCCCAAACCAAATATCTGAATGATTTGTCAAGAAATTTGGGATGGACCAATGCAATGGTGCGACACTCCTATGAGCTCAACTACTTCATTGGATGCTGATGAGAAGGGCAAAGATTTCAACATCACAAAGTATAGAGGAATGATTGGATCACTACTCTATCTCACAAGAAGTCGCCGGACATCCAATTCGGTGTTGGGATGTGTGCAAGGTTCCAATCCGCTCCAAAAGAGTCCCATGCTTGAACATGTGAAGAGGATATTCAGATATCTCTCGGACACGAAGACTCTTGGACTATGGTTTCCCAAAGGTCAACCGGAACACTTGGTGGCATACTCGATTCGGATCATGCCGGCTACAAGACAGATAGAAAGAGCACAAGTGGCCAATGCGAATTCTTTGGCAACTCACTTGTCTCTTGGTTCAAGAAGAAGCAAACATCGTGGCCGTGTCCTCTACCGAAGCTGAATATGTGGCTGCGCTCAAGTTGTTGTGCTCAAGTGCTATGGTTGAAACAACAACTTGCCGACTTGGGAGTTCACTTGAAGGAAATCCCAATTTTGTGTGACAACACAAGCACAATAAGCTTGGCCAAGAATCCGGTGCAACATACAAGGACCAAGCATATTGATGTGAGGCATCACTTCATTCGGGATCATGTCCGAAAAGAGATGTCAAAGTAATGTTCATCCCAACTCATCTTCAACTTGCTTGACATCTTCACAAAGCCTCTAGCCAAAGAACCTTTCAATTTCATAAGGAGAGAATTGGGAATGGTAAATCCCAATGAATTGTAAGCATTTCTCATCCAATTTAATGTTAGTTGTGTGTTTGATGATTAATCCTTACTAACTTAAGCATCGGAGTGTATAGAAATTGTTTTTGCAGGGTTTTCTCGATGTTTCGAAGATTGCTTACTCGAGTAGAGTACATGGTACTCGAGTAAACACGATGCGAAAAGCAAATTCAAAGTTCAAAATGCTTTACTCGAGTATGGAAGTGGATACTCGAGTATTCAAGAGGCGAGAGCGCATTGCTTGAGAACAAAGAAAGGTTTACTCGAGTATGTAGAGATTTACTCGAGTATAGACCAAACAGACCAAACCCGAAGGTATGACAAACTTACTCGAGTATGTTAGTAACTTACTCGAGTATGTCCATCGATATTTCAAAAATTCACGCGACATTTTTGAAGTCCAGTCGATATACTTCCTTCTTTACTCGAGTATGTAAATGAAAGTATTGTTTACTCGAGTAAGCAAGAACTTACTCGAGTATAGGCGTCTATCTATATATACTGAAACGACGTGTTCTTACATACTCGCACCTTTACTCCAGTAAAGCCCTAGGAGACACGACTTTCTCTCTTCTTCTTCTTCTTCGTAATCATCACAATCATTCACCATTCCTCTCCAATCTTCACCAAACCTCGTCTAATTCTTCCTAACCTCATTTTCGTCGAACCCTAAACGCTCAAATGTCTAAGGAAGCTTCTCAATCCTCTCAACCGATGCCTCCACGAGCTCCAAGGTCCAAAACGATTCCAAAGAAGTTGCGAGAGAGGCATTGATACAAGAATCCCGAGTGGGTGTTGTGATTGAAGATAATCCATCCTCGAACCCCAAGAGAGGGGATTCGACGTCAAAGGACCCGGTTCCTTCCTCGGCCACAAAAAGAAAGCAGACGGCCGAGTCAAGCCAAGCCAAAAGACAAAGAACCGTTGTTCACAGAAAGGCGCGGACCAAGAGGGCCATCCCTGCTTCTGGGTCTCTTTCTACGGTAGAGGTTACAGGCTCCTCATCAGACTCTGCGACTGAAGAGAATGAGCACGAAGGTGTCTCATCTTTCATCGAAAATGCAGTTGAGGAGATTAAACTTCACAAGGATCTGCCTCCTGGTTTCAAAGTCACCTCGGTTCCACTTCCTCCCGGTCACAATGCCATGTTCGAGAGCAATACTCAACCCGAGGATTTTGTCCCGTTGTCTCGCCAATCTAGAACAAGTTCACCGGGAATGCAATGTTGATCTATCGCCGTGGCTCGGACCTTATGACTCCTTTGTTTCCATCGAGGCCCCCTACTTTCCGGAGTTGGTGAGAATGTTCTATTTCAACATGAAGACGATCACATCCTTAGGACTCGGAGGACGAGCCATTGAAGAAAGGCTCACCACATCTGTGCGGGGAGTCACTTTCACCATTTCTGCTGCAATCCTCAACCGGATATTGAAGGTTGTTAATCCCCCAGAGGCTTCTACACCACGATATGACAATGAAGAGGTGTATAGGACACTTTTACTCACTCAAGACGTACCGGATGATCAGAGAGCTCATTTATCCTTTAAACCATATGCAATGCCTAACTTGCACCGTGTACTTTGGTTTGTGTATACTAGGAATTTTGTCTAGAAGGGAGGTAGCTATTCACATTTCACGAAGAAGGATTACCGCTTTTTCACTGCCTTTATCAAGCAACATCCTTTCAATATTGGGCAGTGGGTCTTCAAGGAAATGAGCAACTTCAAGTTCACCTCCCGAAAAGGATCTTATATGCCCTTCGCTTCTCGGTGTCCTTGATCTTATTTTACCATAAGATATGGTATGTGGGCCCTCCTGAGTCAATGAAGTATATCCCATCATTTGGCAAGACTCAATTTAAGTTTATGCAGATAACCCTTGAACCGGAAGGATCCGGTCAGTCAAGGGCTCCTCTGAGATCTCAGGCCCGTGCATCTCAATCGGTTGCGCACGAGGCTCGATCCGCCCTCCTCCTCCACCGGATTTTGAGGCTAGAGTTAAAGCCATTGTGGACACTTCCATTGCTTCTCACTTTGTCAGAATGCAATTTGAATTTGGCAAGCTAGGAGCTGATCTCAAGATTGGTCTAAATGAGGTGATTGCTGGTCAGAATGAGGTTATCACAAAGTTGGACAAACTCAAGAATGACACCGAAAAGAAGCGGGATGAGATTTTTGATCGGTGCATCGACTTGGATTCTCGGATTGGTTCTATCATGGATATTGCTTCGAGGCCGGGACAAGGTCAACAAATTGATCCAAAGACTTTGACCTTGGTTCTTCATCCTCGGCTACATTTGGGTTCACGACCGATCCTTCCTCATCCTCTCCTTCCCAGAGACCCGGCCCACCCGAGACTCACCTTTCCCCACCTTCCTCACCTACCTTCTCATTTCCCGTCCACCTCACACCACTTCCCCACCTCCACTTCCACTCCTATCCCCGTAATTCCATCTTCTCCTATCACTCCCACCACAAAAATTCTACCCGACACATTTCCATCTCCATCTACCCCATCTACCGAGAAATTCCCCACACCTTCTCCTTATGCGCTCACCAGACCCTACCTTTGATCCATCCACTTGCCATGGTCCTCGGTCCCCTCCTTTTGTTATCCTTGATCCCGAGTATGTTGATGATGACAAAGGGGGAGAAGAAGAGAAAGATGTATAGGGTAAAGGGTCTAGGTTGTAGTGTCTAACATGCATTTTCATTATATTTTGTTTATTCTCGATATCGGTGTTATCGAATATTTGTCATTTCGATATCGGTGAAACATTGTATGGAGTTTGCTTAATGATTATATTATCGGTTGTTTATGTGTTCAAATGCATATTTGCTGCCATTCTCTCGAGTATTACAGATTAACATGCATATTCAAATGTTTTTGACCACTTTGCACTAATATTTGAAAAACTTCAATTCAAAGGAACTTCATCTTTCAAATTATTTAAAAAGATCATTTACAAGTGTTGTCATCATCAAAAAGGGGAGAATGTTAGTTCTCAATGTGTTTTGATGATTAACAACAATTGTAAACATGTGTTGAAGTTTTTGCAAAATCTGTGTAAAACCATTTATCGAGTTGTTTACTCGAGTAAAGGAAAGCTTACTCGAGTATAGGACTGTTAAAGGATTGCCCAATTGGATTTTACACGTACTTACTCGAGTAAAGGTTTACATACTCGAGTAAAGGTCATCCGAAAAGCAAATGTGTTTTTCAAATTGTGACTTACTCGAGTAAAGGTTTACATACTCGAGTAAAGGTCATCCGAGAAAGCAAATGTGTTTTTCAAATTGTGACTTACTCGAGTAAAGGTTTACATACTCGAGTAAAGCCCATCCGAGAGCAACCAATCTTTACAAGTTAAATCAATACCGGAGTATAGATTTCTATACTCGAGTATTGGACTTACCGAGAGCAAATGAACTTTTGAACTTGAGTGTATACTCGAGTAAACATTAACTTACTCGAGTAAAGGGTCTTACAGATAGCTCCCAAGTTTTTCTAAACTCGTGCATACTCGAGTAAAGATTTTTCATACTCGAGTAAAGAACTCTTAAAATGATTTTCAACTTAACTCATGTTCGTGCTTACTCAAGTATGAATTTGTTTACTCCAAGAAAGAGGCATCTTACACTTTGAGTTTTCAAGCAAATAGTTTCTTACTCGAGTAAACCACTAACTTACTCGAGTAAAGACTTTGGTTTCAAAAGTTCAAGTCTCGATGGTTTGCTTCTGGAAGTTACTTACTCGAGTATCCTTTTGGATACTCTGCAAGTAAAGACTCTTTCACACATGACTTACTCGAGTAACGAAGAACTTACTCGAGTAACCAACGCTGAAACCAATTTTTGAATTATACGAATTTGCATATCACTCTTGTTTGTTCTAATTGCTTTCATGAATCATTCACCTATGAACCCAACTATGTTTAACAAGTTTGTTGAGTGAATTTCGGTTAGCACGAGATGAAGATTATTGAAGGTCAAAGCCATAAAGCAAAAAGTGTACAGTGCATTTAATGCACTTCTGCAAATCAACCTTCTTTTGGATAATCCATCTGAGCACGCATTCTCAACGGTCAAGAATGCTTTCTTCATCAAGTAAACTCTTCTCCAACGGGAAAATCCTCAGAGTTCCACCTCGATCATATTAGCACCTGGATTAGTTGGAGTTTAGAGAGAAAGATGACCGGACTTAATGCTAATCACCTACAACGGTTGGATTCATCATTCAACGGTCATTTAATGTTCTCTACCTATAAATAGAGTTCATTAACTTCTTCTCAAGCCGATACACCTACGAGAGCGAAAATTTATTGATTGCCATTTATTGTGTTCAGCTTTCACTTGTATTGTATCAATCGATACTTGTACTTCAGTGTTCATTTTATCTCGCTCTCGTGAGAGAGTTCTATCTCAAATCATTTATTGATTGAGATAACCACAAGTCGGGGGACTTGGTGGTTGGGTATATTGATTACAACTTGTAAGGGGGAGTGAGTTCTAGAGAGAGAACTACTCTTGAGTACGAGTGTGTAATCGGTTTGTGAGTATAGTGGATTGAAAATCCCAAGTGTGGCTTGGGGACTGGATGTAGGTCAAAGATAAGACCGAACCAGGATAATTTCTCTTGTGCAAGCTTTCCTTCCCTTCCTCCTCTGTTTATCTCTGGTTTCATTACTTCAAAACAGAGCATATTCTAAAAGTTTTTAAAATACCCAATTCACCCCCCTCTTGGGTATATAGCTCCATTTACATATATAAACGAAATAACACAGATTAAACGAAAAACAGGATTAAAGGATTAACCCACGATTTCGGATTCACCCACTACCCTTCCTCGAACGAAACAGTTTATAACTGAACTCAGTAATCGACTCTAGACAAACCGAAATCTCGCATTTGTCTAGAAATTCCCTCAACTGAACAATCGTTCAGAATTTGTTCAAATCAGTGGCGCACCTCTGTACGATCGCACAGAAATACTTTAACCCAGTTCGAACTTCATCCTTGGGAAATATCAATTTGGGTTTTTAATCAAAAACCCAATCCGAACCAAAAATCAAATCTGATTAAGGGATACAGAAACGAGTTAGACGGTTACCGATTAGGCGCGAATCCTCTGGATAGTGGATGGGACCCTCATCGTGGATCAATCTCAGAAATTTAGCCGAACATAATTAAGAAAGACGAAAAACAGATGAAGAACGCAAAGAACACGAAGAACATTGCAGAGAATTTGAAAACTACTATTTTGATCCTCTGAATTCTAAAAACGTGAATGAATCAGATGTTTGTGGCTGCCACTAACTTAAACCTAAACCTAAAATGGAAATGGGTCAGCCCAAAAACGAAATTAAAATAAAATTGGGCTTTAGTTATAAAGTTCGAGCCCAAAATAAAATCCAAAAATACATATGCTTCGGCTCCAAATTTGACCACCCTCTTGTCCGAATTTGCTCTTCATGTCTTCATAACAATTGTAGCTCTCTGAATCATCTGAAATATGAGACAAAAATGAGGCAAATCCGATATCTGGTTCAAGAGTTATGGTAAAAACAGTGAAGCAATGTAAAACTGGAATTTATTATTAAATAATGGCTAAAATATAATAAAAGGCCCAAAGCCCAAATAAGTATAAAAGTCATTATTTATTAGCTAAAGAGTCCTAAATTATAAATCAAGAGACAAAAAGTAGTGTATGAAATATTCAATTATCGAGTTCAAGCGGGGTAATGTCTAATATAAAAAGATAATATTCTTCTTGGTAATGCAAGAAAACGGAACGAGAGGTTAAGTGGGGCGTTATAGGGGTGAATAAATACGAGGTATTGTAATACCCAAGAATTTATAATTCTCATAAATACTATTTTTTGGGCAAATAATACCTATTAGAAATAGGTGAATATGTGGTCTCAAAATTTAGTAGCTTAATTTAGGGAATTTTGTTCTAGAAGTAAATAAACCAAAGACCCAAATTTTCTAATTTGATTTAGATATCATAAAATACCCTAAGATTATTATATTACAATATAGTTTTATTTAATTATAGAAAGTCATAGAATGTTATGAAAATACCTAAATCAATTAAAGGAAATTACCAATAAATAAATGACAATTAAATTTACGTTAATTAAAATAATTTTATAAATGTCCATAATAAATTTAGTGGCAATTAAAAGTCATCAATTAGGGATATTTTAACTTAATGAAGAATCAAGGGCCAATTTTGAAATTATATTTAAGGATCATAAAATATGATATAAATACCATATTAAACTATAGTTCTCATATGAACAAATGAACAAGTTAGCTTGCACTAATTGGGATTAGTTGCAAAATAATCAAGAGGCAAAATAAAAGAATAAAATGAGGGTGAAATAATACTTTCCTAATTAAGCACTAATTTTCATGATTAGTTAAATCAATTAATCAAGAGAGAAAAAGAAAATTAAAGCAAATTTGATAAAGTTTGAAATCCTAAAGTAAATTGGATAATGGTTTGAAATCCAAGAAATATCGATGTACACAAGAAAAAACTCAAAACAACAAATAAAGTGAGAATTTATACAAATTTAAATAGTTGTGAAGAAGTAGGAACCCTGGAGAAAATATAAGGACTTATCTTGAACCCACGTAATTTAACCTCGAAAGTAAGCCTAGTAAAGGCTATTTTTGCAAACGTTGACGAATAAGCTTAGTACAACCAGGGGAATCTAATTAGACCATAAATCTGGATATCCAATTACTAATCAAAAAGCCTACTCAGAATTTAAAAGTATTAGTGATTGATCAGGAACCAAAAATGAATTTCATTAAAGCAAGGAAAAAGATGATGGAAGAGAGAGATTAAAATATATTATATTTTGTGCACATGGGGGATTTAATTTTGGAAATTAAGATAATTAGCTAAATCCAATGTAATTGTTTCTAACCAATGGGAAGCATTTGCTCACAAATTGTATCTTCATAGAAGCACAAATTAATATTAGCCATTGATAAGAAAAGTTGATCCAAGGGATAAAATTCATGAGCTTTTGCTATAAATAGAGGTCTTGCCTCTCCTCATTCTTTACACCAAATCAAGCACCAAGTGGTTATTTCTAAGAAGGAGGAAGGAGTTCAAGAAGCTTCAAGAGGTAAGCTTGTCTTTAGTTTTTAGTTTCTAGTCTTTAGTTTTTAGTTTCTAGTCTTTAGCTTTTAAATTCTTAGATAGAAGTAGTGTAGATCTTAAAAATTCTAGAATAATTCTATTTACATGTTTTTATGGGAAAAATTGGCTTTATTTCGAAAAAAAGATGAGGGAGGTTATATAGCAAAGTTTCTGGAAGAGAAACATCAAAGTAACGAAGTTCGGCAAAATTTCATCGGTTTCGAATTTCTGGAATCAGCCATGAAAATGCCAGAATTTCATATTGAAAATATAGTAACAAAATTCTGGGAATATTCATGGTTAAAATAGACATATAGGGCTTTTTAAATATGTCAAGAACATGTTAAAATGAGTTTTGTACAGGGAGATAAAAATTCTCAAAGTTGGGCTACGAATTTCTGGAAAAATTCTGGGCAGAGGCTCAAAACTTTAGAACTTGGAATTATTCGTGTAATCTGGGAAAATTTGAGTATTTTTCCTTGAAAATAGACATCCTAAGGATTCCAAATAATTTTACGGATCCTCGTTTCAATTTTTCTAGAATTAATTATGATTTTTTGAAGTTAGGCGAAAAATCTGCCCAGAAATACTGTGCCAGCATTTTTCTGGAAAATAAGGAAATAAGCTGAAAAATAATTCC
This sequence comes from Acacia acuminata, assembly GCA_019022655.1. Taxonomy (NCBI): domain Eukaryota; kingdom Viridiplantae; phylum Streptophyta; class Magnoliopsida; order Fabales; family Fabaceae; genus Acacia; species Acacia acuminata. The sequence goes on along the minus strand of JAFJYI010000100.1, from coordinate 1,981,503 downwards.
ACCATGAGTAAAATGGTCATTAGTGACTAAGATATCTATTAAGATATTATTTATGAATTAATAAATGCGATATTACCATTATAGGATAAGCGTGACCACAGCCCGTTCAACGAACGTACCAAAATCGTCAACAAAGGTACGGACGCATACTGTAACACTAACTCTGATGCTTATGGTGTACATATATGTGATAGATGTATTCATAGACTCAAAAATTGTTTTAAATTTTCATACACATACAGCTGTATACAGGTTATGGTCTTGATAACGCCGTTGAGTTTTCCTAGCGCTGAGGACATGATAGGCCATGTGGCACTGGTGAATAGTGCAGACTAGAGATAATGGACATATGCAGTGGCTGTGTACCATTATCCGGAAAAATCTGTTATGAGTTTTTATGTTGATTATTGCTGTAATGTCATGAATATCTGTCATACATAACGTTACATAAGCATGAGGTTAACAGATTACACGAGGTTCAATGGTAATTGAACCTCAGCCCTCACTATAGCTTTAGGGTCCAGAGGAACTAGGACCGAGGACAAGGGTAAACAGCACGCGTGAGGACACGAGAGGAGAAGATTGTTATGAAATATTGTATCACTGTATTATTAAATATTCGGATAATTGTACCACTGTAATAACAACCAGACACACCAGCAGTGAAGGTTTATCAGATGCTCGCTCTTTTAAATTATTCGGATGCTCTACTCTACTCAAACTATATTGAAAACACTTTAGAAAATTGGGATGTTACGGTATAGGGATTGAATATTACCGTGAGATATTTTATATCGTTTTCTTATTAATGAAATTATCATGATATTTTTTCATAAAACAATATACTTAAAAGTATAATGGAATAATAAATATAAAATCAGATTTTTTCTCTCTCCTACTTCTTTCTTATTTCTGTGGAATGCATAGACTAGAGAGATGGGGAGTTTTCTATGGACTTCTCAAACCATTCTCTCTCCTTCCTTTATCGAGTGTATGTTGGCATTCTTCCTTCTCATCACCAGCGCCATTCTTCCTTCTAATCACTTTGTAATATCCTAAGTTTTGGGTCTAGGAATTTGAGGATAAGCTTGTATCGGACAAATGACTAAGCCCAATTTAGAAAGTGTCATATTAAATGTTTGAAATATTATATGGGATTTTATTATGAAGAATTAGGCCTAAATAGTTTTAAAACTATTATTTGGAATTTAGGGCCTAATTTCTTGGATGTTTAAGGGGAAATACTTAGAGAATAAATATTGGCCTATAATTTTGGAGTCAACATTTTATGGATTATAGAAGCTAATTGAAAAAAATAATGATGGGGTCAAATGGAGAATTCCTATCGTTAGATTGCAAGTGTAAATAAGTATAAGAAATTTTTTCAAATTGTCACCATCCATTTCCTTGCTTCCTCTTGACGCCATGTGCACCTTAGGCAACTAGTTGGGAATTTTAAAATGGTCATATTCATTGGTCAACAGTTGTAAACTTTAGGGCAGAGCAATGGGCGGGTTGGATAACCCGAGGCCAAACCCATAGCCCGCCCTTTAATTTTAAATGGGTATGGGTTAGCCCATACCTGTACCTCAACCCATTTAAACCATGTGCAAATGGGCTAGCACATAAATGGGCGGGCTAACCGGGTTTTTGGGTAACCCATTTACATTTGACTTGTTTATTTTTCTTAAAAAAAACCATACATAAACATTAAGTATCCATCCAAATTCATCATTCCAATTTCTGAAATCTGAATCTTCAAAGTTCCATAATTACAATTCACACAAAACAATATAAATTCAAACAAGTACCATCATTATATAATCTTGAGCGTTGATGGTCATTATGGTTATAGATTAGAGGTGGATGAATACTTAAATAGGAAGGAATTTAGGGAATGCTTTAAGTGGAATGCATAATGGGATGAGTAGTTAATAAAAAAATTACACTAAATGGGCGGGTATGGGCAGCCCATAGGTGTGCCCATAGCCCACCCATTTGAATCTTAAATGAGTGGGTTCTAACCCAACCCATTATAAAATCTTTTTGGGCGGGCTCAATATGGTCCAATTACATTGGGTTTTGGGCGGGCTCATGGTTTTTAGGTTTCATGCTCAGCCCTAGTAAACTTTAAGCTTCAATCCATTGGTTGAAAAAATGTAAACAATAAACTTCCATTTAGGCCCCCATGTTTGGCCAAATAGAGAAAGGAAGAAGGGAAATATTAAACATGGTATGAACATGTGCAAATAAGTCAAGAGAGTAAGCTTCAAACTTTTTACCTAAGCCCTTGCATTTTTGCCAAGTGTGCAAAGGGGGAGGACCATGGACTTAAGATAATTTGACACATGATAAAGTGTCTTCATGAAGCTCCAATTGCACTCTCAATTCATCCAACAAGATAAGGAAAGGAGGTCAAATGAATTTCTAAATTTATGACGTGCAAAAGTTAAAGTACAAGTCATAACTTCGTCTTGCATCCTATTGGGCCATTTGTCATGCTAGGGAGTTATGGTGACTTGATGATAAGGGACATGTGTGCATGTAATTAATATGAGAAGGATGACTCAACGGCTTCTTGCATAATCCTTAATTTCATCCTACACAAGGAGCAAGTTAAAAAGCATGACATCATATGAAATAACTACAATTTAAATAGTCAAAGAAGTGTAATTGGGAAGCCACTTTCTTAGGGCTGATTTTCGGCCAAATAAGCATGTGGAAGAAGGAGCATGAATTTACTAAGGTTGACTCATGTAAGGAATGTTTCATAAGTTCCCAAATTCGTCCAAAACACAAGGCTAATGAAAGAAGTTGTGTGAACACAAACTAATTCTCAAAAAGTGGTAAATATAAGCTTCTTTCTCTATGATTTTTTCGGCCAAAGGAAGAGCATATAGAGAGAGTGGGTTTTCTTCATATTTTGACTCATGTGGAGATCATTTATGAATGCCAAGACACACACACTTTCGGCCAAGTCAAGGAGGGTGTGAAAGGTTCAAGAAGCACATGTCATATGATCTCATGTGAAGTAAAATAAAATAAAAGAGGAAAATATAAGGGCATTTTGGTCAAATAAAGTCGTTCTTCACCAATTATGAATCACTCCTCACCCCTCTCCCATGCAAGAGCTCGTCCAAACAACTCAAGTGAGCCAAAGAGGAGAGCTTCGCCAAAACCTAAAGAGAGAAGGAGAAAGGAAAAGACCTAGATATTCAAGATAAGTACATGCTCAAAGTTCCATCACTTCTCCATATTGTTTCATGTAAACTTCAAATTTTGAAAAGGCAATCTTGCATGGTATTTTAAGGGAAGTCTAAAAGCCTTAGGAAATTCAAGGAGAAAGAACATTGCAAGAAGCGCAAACACAACTCAAGTAAGTGAAATGCCTAGTCTTCATACACTTGTTTGTGATGTGGTTGATCATGGAATTAGTACTTTCCATGCTTATTGAACCCGGATCGGATCGGCCGGTTCGGACGGAAACCGCGAACCGGCCATGAAACCGGTCCGGTCGACCATAGAAACGGGGTTAGATTTTTTGTTTTTTGTTTTAAAAAGAAAAACGTCTAAAGCTCCCCTTCTTCGACGAGAGAGGTGGAAAGAGAGAGAGATATGAACACGAGAGAGAGAGAGAGAGAGAGAGAGAGGCTACGGATTGGCGTCCAGAAATGAAGAATGAAACTCAGAGGCAACCAACGGAGGCTACGAGACGGCGATGAAACTTAGTCTTTATCGATCCATCCGGGATGGCTCAGCAATGAACCAGTGTGGGTGGCTTTTGGCAGAAGCTGTGTGTTACTGGCTCTAGCTCAACAATGAACCGAGGATGAAGACTAAGGGTTACCAGCATGGGTTATGGTATGGGTTCAACAATTAATTGTCAATCCACCTTTTGAGCTAAGGACGTGAGACATAATACTACTCATTAGTCACATCACACACTTTCCAAACATTATTTAAATATAAAATTGATTTGTTTTTATTTTTATAATTTCATTTTAGTAATTAATTATTTAAATACAACCTGAAATCCTTACCTTTTTACCGGTTCATCACTAGTTTAGTTCCTAAGTTTGACTCTGTCTAATCCACGACCCTTGACCCGAGAATATGATCGGTTCGGTGGCGGTCCGGTTTTAATAACCTTGGTATTTTCATGCTTTCTTGCAAATTTGGAAGCTCTTAACCCTAAGGGGAGGTTCTGCCCAAATTTCTAAAATTGGGTTAAAGAGTGTTAAAGGCCTAAATAATGAGCCAGAAGGCAATCTAAAGGTAAAATCATGGTATATGAGAAGTGAACTTGGAGAAAACACTTGTGTCCTTCCATTTTGATGATTCCAATGTGTTTAAAATGAAAAATTTTGTGGAATAGTGGTTGGATAGTAATTTTGGAAGCATTAGGATTAAATTGGATGAAACCCTAAGACTACCAAGATCTATATTCCCGTGAGGCAATCGACTTGTAATATGTTGGATAAATAAATGGTGTCCAATGGCTTTGAAATTTTTCAAAGATAAATTAGACATCCTAAGATTTAATTTGATAGGTCATAGGCCTATTTTGGAGTTGTGTAAGTGGAGTTATGATTTTTTGAAAATCACACATGAATCTGGAATGTCAATATAGTTAGTGGCATTGTTTGGTTAATTCTGGACCAGTGTCCATGTGGGTGGCTGTATGTAATATTTTTATTTGAAAATAGAATTATCAAAGGTCACATAGCCTTTAGAACTACCTTAATTGGGCACTTGTACAATTAATTATGAATTTTCAAAGTTTGTTGGACTATTCTGGCAGTTTCAAGGCAAAGGTCCGAAAATGAAATCAATGAAAGTCAACATTAATTAATGAGTTATTGCAATTAATAAAGGACCTTTAGCCTTGAGTTGGGCATTAAATAACAACTAGTCCTAATATCTCAGAAATATGAAGATTTTGCATAAGTGATGAACATTGTCCACAACTATATGATTATAGGAATTGCACTACCAAAAAAGTCAGAATTTACGACGGACAACATCCGTCACAAAAGAGGAAAATTATGTTATAAAAATGATTTGTGACAGACGTAACCCGTCACAAAATGATTTTTCCGATGAAAAACATAGGTTAAATCGCAAAATTCCAATTTTGCGAAATTAATTTTCCGTCGGTAAATTAGAATTTTGCGATGGAAAAACGTTCCGTCACAAATTTTGAAATTTGTGACAAAATAATTTTCCATTGCAAATAAGCAATTTTGTGACAAAAATTTAATTCCGTCACAAAAGTCAATTTTTCAAAATCATAATAATAATTTTTTGTAAAAATTAAAAAAGAAAAAAAGAAGTGTATATCATTAAAATTTATAGTTTAGATAGAGAGAAAAAATATAAATAATAATGTTTCCAAAAAGATAGACTAAAAAAATGTCTAAACAAAGAAGAAGTATGGTCAATAGCTAAGCAGCTTTTTAGCATTGCGGACGGAGAGCCTTTTTAGGTGACAAATGAACATCACACACAAAAGCACTCCACACTAAATTATAATAAACATAAAACACCAATTAGTAGTTAGCATCACATTAATTCATAGCTCAAAGGCAAAGCCGATTAAAGCAAAAGTAGAGGAGACGCTAACCTTCTCCGAAAAAAGTCGGTAATTTTGGAGTTGAATGTTGAGTATAGCATGCATGTTCACTATACAAAGCACTTACAACACCTTTTCATTATGTCTCAGGAATAAATCAGGAAATCCGGTTTCTATGTCTGCTCTTGTTCCTCTGGAAACAAAACTCATGGCTCTATTTGCTTGGGAAAATTGCGTTTAAACTCCACTAGTTAATAGGAATAAGTTATACAATACTCCATAAAATCATATAATAATAGTCAAAAAACAATACTCAATTGCAAATACATGTTCAAGTGCAAAGTTCAACATGATTCACAAAAAGGATACTAAGTTATCAATACTTCATTCCAATCTTAATCTTGTAAATATTGAAGCCTGGAGATTCACTTCATTCTAATCTTAATCAATACGAGAAATGAATGATCATAGTTCACTTCTAGACTTGGGATGAAGTCCACAACCCTATCATAGTTATATATTAACTTACACTAACACGTCCTTGTCAACTTTCCATTTGTAACTATGGGACTCTCATGCACACATTTGTTACAACTGAATCCACCACCAACTATGAAATATGTGACCTCTCGTTTCCATTTTATTTTTATACAACTGGGCTTTCTCCAATTTTATTTTTATCACAATTTCAGCGCCATATAAAAGTTTAAAACGAGGAGGACGACATTTCCCTCTTGTGATCTTGATATACTCAAGGATTAATTAGTGCTAAATCCTCAAATATAAAGTAGTCCAAAGATTAATCAAAAGAATCTCCAGCAATAGCCCACACAAAATCACTATGGTTCAAACAACACGAAGAAGGCAACCCAATGCTAGCTGATAATAATCTCAAAGCACAACTTCCAACAAGACTCATGAAATTTAGATCTAATCCCTTATCTCTCTAAAACTTGATAGTGAAGGTGGAATATCAGGTAGAGGGGGTGAATAGGTGATTATAAAAAATCTTTCGCTAAAGCTCAAGAACATAAAACAGAGACAGAGAGAAGAACAATGAACACAAGAGATTATACTGGTTTGGTCCAACTCTTTGACCTACATCCAGTCCTTAGAAACTCTGGGATTTCCACTATCTTTCAAACACAAATACAATTACACACTCTGTACTCAAGATGATCCTATCACACTAGGACTCACTCTCCCTTACAAGTTGTAATCGTACACCCACACTTAAGGTTTCTCAACCTTAAGATTTAAACAGAAAATCAAATAAATGTTTAACTCCCCATTGGGTAAATAATTAATGAACACTGAAGTACAAGAAAATATCCAAAGATACTAAGAGAGTTTAATGAAAGAGTAAATAGTAGTTGAAACAAATTGATTGCACAAAGTTTCGATAGTTGGCAGAATTGAATGTGGTGAGCTTTTATACCATTTGTCCATTAATGTTGTTGTGTGATTTTGAATGTAGCCGTTGTGTCTCTTTGTAAATCTATTAGGCACAGATGATTTCTGTTGAATTTAATCGACCGTTGCTTCATTAAATGCTTCACTGTCGATTGTACTTATGCAGAGGTTAACTCGAAATAATAGCCGGAATGGGTATGTGTTAACTCTTAGAAATTGACTACATTCTAGAAAATTTTCTCTCTCTTTTTACCTATTTTTAGTTCAAAATGTGCATAGGAAACGAAGTGTATAGAAGAAATTGTGCATATCAAAGTATCAAGCAAAAATCAAAGAAATTCTTATTATGTCCTATAGAGTTTATGATTCAATTGAGAATTGATAATTGCTTCCTCTTTTGTAGGAAGATGGAGACTAGTTTTAAAGCTCTATAAGAACTAAGAAACAAGGAAAGAATTAAAGGAGGTGAAGCAATGCAAAGTTAGAAGGAACCTGTACAACTAGCTGCAGTAAGTAGCTCTCTGTGTCACTGGCCGCGACAAGTCGACAAACTGGCCGCATCCAGTCGTGAAAAAGTGCAGAAAGTACAGCTGCGTGCTTTTCATTTCAGAAACAGGAAAACCATATTTAACCTAAAGGGAAGGGCCAAAAAACACATTCTTGACACAAGGAAACAGTTGGCACACAAAGGAGAGCTTGTGAGAGAGATCTTGGCAACTTTGGAGGCTTGAGTGTTCATCCTAAGAGAGATTTTGGGGCTTTTCACCTTGGTTCTTTCTCTTTTCTCCTCTTTTCTTCCTAGCTTCTTTATGTATTCAGTATCTTTGCTTAGAATCTCCTCGTATTTGAATACTAAATATTTCATTCTAGGATTCTTTTGACCCTTTTGTATGGATTAATACTTGGATTTTCCTCTCTTTTGGTAGATAAATATATATCTGTGTGTGTGTGTGTGTGTGTTGATCTCAACCTTGGCTTAATGCTTCTAAGTGATTGGCCTCCATTTAGATGATTTATTCACTTAGGTTTGACTTGAGAGAGCTATCTAGGTGTAGAACTTGATTGAAATCATGCTTGTCTTGAAGTTTACTTGATAAATGGATGATTTGTTGGTAAAATAGAGATATATTTACTAATCTTGCATTGTCACATTAGGGTTGTTGCTTAAATATTGATTCTCATTAATTGTAGCAAGAGATTGTACATTTTAATGAGAAGAGAAACTTGATTTTGACTTGAGAGAGCGTGCCAAGTATTTTAGAACCTTAGACTAACACATGTATGTATTGAAATGCTACTAGAGAGAAAATTAACCAGTTTTATGAAATGCAAAAAGGGAAGAAGAATCCTAGGCTCCATTATCCTTGAATTCAAAGAATCATTTGCCTTTATCAATTTTAAGTTTTTGAAATAGTCTTTAAAAATTCTTATTCCAACTCAAAACTTTATTCTAGCTCAACTTGATTGAATTCACTAAGCCTCTTGCTTGACCAATTTGTTATACAAATCTTCGTGGGAATGATACTTTACTTATCACTTTATTATTTGTGAAACTTCGTGCACTTGCGAGGCTAACAAGATGCCTCGAAGGAATAATTTAAATCTGCTACATGCTTTAATTTCGATTGTATGTTCTGCTTTTTCAGCGCAAATAAAAGCTTCGACACATTGAAATGCTTTTTGGCTAATCTTACATTAAACAAAGGTTAATCAACTGAAATCCACTCAAAAAGATGTTTATATATGATATAAATAAGTTCGGGAGAGATTAAGAGTAGATAAAAGATAACCCACAATGATTTAAGCAAAGATTAAGAGTATACTGATGGTTTCTGGGATTCAAAGGTAACTTACTCGGGTAACTTAATAAGTTACTTGAGTAATATCTTACATTTTCAAAATAAAAACACTATGGAAAGATATTACTTGAGTAATGATATGTGTTACTTGAGTAATATCTAAGGTGTTCAAGAAACAAAAGCTTTAGAAACGATTTTGCGAAATTACTTTCAGAGCAAGAAAATATTACTTGAGTAAGAGACAAAAGTAATATCAAAATGGTTTAAAACAATAGCTTACGTAACAATATTACTTGCGTAGCATGTATCCGGTACTTGAGTAATGTTCCAAAGTAATATTGAAATTGTATTGTACCTGTTGCTATTATAATAGTTAACAAAACACCTATTTCTTTGACAGAAGCAAGCGAGAGATATAGATCCCTCTTCTATAATGTTGAAGTCACTTCTCAAACAAACTCTCTATCCACTTAAAATGATCACCCACCAACTCCATTTATGGATTGCGTAATCAAGAAATTTAAGACCTGTTTTTTCCGTCTTGACACATAACAATCAAATGCCAAAATCTTGAGACCAAATCATGTCAATAATCACAAAAATAAATTGTCAATGTAGGTCGAACCCACGGAAAAATGTCCCCCATTTCTTTTATTGAGTTCGTTGCATAGATTGACTACACATATTTCTATGCCCAAAATCAAAGAAATACTCACTCAAAAATAAATTCGTCAATGCAGGCCGTACCCACGGAAAAATGATCACCTACCTGTTTGCTTATTGCATTGAATCAACTTCAGATCATCCAAAATATCAAAAGAAAAATTAAAACTATCATATCATCCAAATAATCAAAACAAAGAATTAAACCCCAATCTCGAAATCACGTTTGTCTGTTGAATCAACATTTTGAAGTTTGTCCAAACAAAAAAAATCAACATTTTGAAGAAATTATGACACAAGATAATACCAAAAACCTACCACAAGCATTTGATTACCAAAACACATAACCTCTCAAACATGAAGAAGGTGGGGTTCTGAAACACTGTTCTGTGGGAAGTTGTGAATTTGGAAAATAAGCACTAGATGACGTGGAAGTTACGAATCTGGAGAAACATTGTGCCGTTGGTGAGAAAAAGATTGGGGGCGACTGTTGGAAATTATGCCCTAGGGGCAATTCATTGTACTTTGGATATTTAAGTTATTTAAAGTATTCTCTTTTTGTTATCATTTCCGTTTGCATGTTTGTATTGATAACTGCATCCTTGGATATATCTTATAGATTATCCTAAACGTCCCTAGTCGGTCATCTATGCGGAGCAAAGATGAAATAAGACCAGTATGACTTTGATGAGGTATGGAGATACGAGTCAAAGTCATGGGCACTTGTAAGAGTACAAGGTACTGGACCGACCCACTATGAGAAAGCTGCATGGATCTAGTCATAAGCTTATCTCATGTTTAACCACGTCATGACGCCCTATGACCTGAGATCATCATGGATTTCTACATGATGAGTCACTGGTCTTTGACCTAGTCAAAAGTCACCTTTGACCGGGTGATGATAAAGGCTAGGATCGGGATCAGTGGTTTTCATGCGAAGGAATGTGAATGGTCAAGATGGAATTTGTCCCTCACATTTGTAGAGAGATAATATTGGGTCCCTCGATGAGTGAGTCTAAGAAATGTATGGCCATACTGTCATGGAAAGGAGTTTCCGTTTCACTTATTAGACTACTCGAGAATCGACAAAGTAATGGTCAAGAAAAGGAAGTTGACATTATCCATGCCTCATCCTTGACCAAATTATCGCGTGATAAAAGGGACGTGACATGGTTGTACGATAGGTTGTATCGTGTCATCGATCCCCATGTGAATTGGGTAGTCGCAATATCTTGCTAGAGGCCGCTTGCGACTTGTGGGTCGGGTACGTATTGGCCCACTGCCAATCTCATATGGTTCTGCAGGGTCGCACACAAGAATAACTCAACACGAGCAAAGTGACCAGGTTCATTGAATCTTAGATTAATCTGAGATTTAATGAATACTTAATTTAATCTAGGGTGAATATATATATATATATATATATATATATGTATAAATTTGAAATTGATACATATAGTAATATTATAAATAGAGATTATAATATTATTATATATTATTTGTTTTATATTTAATTTATTTGACAAATTAAATATATAAAACAAATAGAGATATTGTATCTCATTTAATTTTCGAATAAAGATATCATATATCTATTTAATTTAAATTGAGGTATAGTATCTCGATTTAATTAAATAAATAGATATCATTTCTTGGATTTAATTTATAGAGATAAATTAATTTAGAAGGCTTTTGATTTGGATTAAATAAATATATCGATTAAATCTATTAGATAGATTTAATTAATATATTTTAATTGATTCAAATTTTGAATTTCAGATCAGCCTTTTAATGCGGATTAAATGCGTTACATTTGATCTAACAGATTGATTTAATTAATGTATTTGAATCCATATTTGAAATTCAAAATTCAAAATTAATGCGGATTAATTTTATATAATACGTTGACCGGGTTTGAGAAAACCTACGGGAGTTTTATTCGAGCGTATTCAGAAAGCCGTGAAAAAACCCTAGAGTGAAAAATTGAGAGAGACACAAAAAAGGCGCTAGCACCTATCGTAGCCGTGTTCGAACTGTTCGTGTGGATACCGATGGAGGAAGCCGATTCTACGAGTCGTCTTCTCGCGATCGAGGAGGTAGCCCACTGTTCAAGGAAGAACGAGATGCGGACGAATTCTCCAAAGGTAATATCCAGATTCCCTAGCCTTGGTTAAAACGCACCTGAGTGATCCTCAGGACGGGATTCGTAAATTTTGTAATCCTCTGTGTTGTACGGATCCCAACAGCGACAACATTTTAGATCTGGAAAATGAGAGGGTGACGGCGACAAATAGCAAGATGAGATGAATAGAAAATCTACTTGAAAAATGAGAAACTTGTAGAGAGGTCATGGGATTTAGGGTAGAAAAATGATCTTGCTTTTGCTGACAAATTAAAGAGCTACTACTCAAGCACTCAACTATGCTTGCTCGGGCATGCTTATCATGTTGCATCTAAAAGCATCTTCTATCACTGATGCTCGAGCACCTGAAACTCCATGCTCGGGCATCATTATGACTCAATGATGCTAATGCTCGAGCATCAGACATACAGAGGTGATGACTATAGATTTAGTGATACTGCTCGAGCATGGTGCTCGAGCATGACATAATCATGCTCGGGAGGAGTCATCGAGAGATGAAGAATGAAGAGTCAATTGATGCTACTCGAGCATTTTATCTATGCTCGAGCATGCTGCTCGAGCATGACTCTTCAACTTGCAAACTTTTTCTATTACCCCGATGATGCTCGGCACGCCAAATTGCTCGCTCGAGTATGGCTGGATCGATTGTGAAATTATGCTTGGGCACCATGTTCTTTGCTCGAGTAGCCTTTCTGAAACACTTAAACAATTCATTAAATTGAGTATGCTCGGGCATGAACTGACTCTTGCTCGAGCAACCCATACCTTAGACACAGATTACTTTATTCAATAACTCAGAGTTTGTGATCATCAAAACACCGATAACTAACATATTTGTATATGCATGTTTGTACATTATTGTGATCCGTGTTGTGAACACACGTCTAGGCTATAGGGTCTAGTGAACTCGGAGGTCCTTGGGTCTTTAAGCCTGGTACTCATTCGCCAGTGATGGGTTGTTACCGAGTTGTTTTCCTAGTCTTTGTGGATTTGGGACTTGTGGTGTCCTGCGTTTGTAGTCAACACTGCACATTACTTTGTGTATGCATTTTATTGCTGAGTGTGATCTATAATGTTTGATCTCTAAATTCTGTATTTTTTATTTTCATAATTGTGGTTGGCTATAATATATTGCATATACATTGTACATGAGATTAATTGTTACTCTGAGATTGAATTTGAATCTCAGACCTTGCTAAAAGTTTAGGAAAAGGGCAGACTAGTGATCATGGCTCCAAGGGCAAGAATGTGGACAACCAGCGTTAATGACTGCAGGTGGTGTTAGTTTAATTATCTATTATTTTATTTTATTTTAATTAGACGAGACGAAGATTGTAGACATTATTGGTATTATTTTGGGATGGGTTGCTCCTAATATTTAACCAAGATATGTTTATTATTATCAGTATTCTTTGCCCAAACTATTTTTTCACGCTTTATTGCGTAATATGCTATGATATATGACCTTTTATCGGAGTGGTGTGGCAATCACCGGCACCTAGGTGAGATCTGTTGTTATTATTTGAAAATAAAGTTTACCTACGACGTATTGGAGATGGCCGATCAACTATCGCAAAAGGATTGGATTCAGCTTCATCTTCCAATCCCTTCCGATTGGCCGCCATCAATTCTTTTTCGGCCTTTCCATATCCGTCGCGAGACGCTCTATGTGGGCAATCATTCTTTCTCCCGATCTCTTGTGTTTGTTCCCTTCTTTTCTGTGAATTAGAATTGAAAACAACTATTAATTATGCATTCCTACCATCTCACTAACAAATTAGAGAACTTCGGCTTGATATGAACCTCAAACACTAGTCAAATTCACTTCATCAAGTTTCAACATTTTATTTAAGGAAGATGTAGAATTGTAGAAGAAATTGGGAGAAACAAAGGGAAGGGATTTGCAGAATTGCTGCCAACTCGATCAATTCATTCATTCATCATAACTCGGTTCCTACACATATTAGACTAACCTCTTATATATAGTTAGAGGCTTAACTCTTAAGGCCCAATAGCAACTTGCACCGAAACCATTACACAGTTAACATACTAACTAACTAATAGAAATGTCTAACCACTACCTAATATAACAAAACTAAGACTATAATAATGGCTTGAACTAAGACATGCTCCTCTGATGCAGGACAAAGGCAGGAAATGTGTACTTCTATTCACACACCAAACCATTTAACTAACAGGATTAGATGAACACAATAACATTCACATATCCACACATGTTAATAAGCAAACAAAATGGCAAACAAAACTAAATATAAACTCACCAAAGCTTTGGGAGTGGTCTGCAGCTGAACAAATTATTGCCAAGTTTGTACATCAATAAATGTGTACTTGTCCCAAGGATTATGGTCAGGCTGAACCTCGGCAAAAATATAGTTGTTAGCTAGAAAGGTCTTAAACTTCCTCCACCGATCAGCACAATAAGACAATGTCATGTCTTTCAACTTCTGACAGTCAAAGACAGTGTATGTAAGCTGAATAGTGTCCCAAATAGGATCCTTTACTGTTCGACGGTCCACATTTTTCCACTCATCTGTCAAGATGCTAACCTTGTTGCATGCTAGATAGCCGACAAAACTATTATATTTGTTTTTATTAGGACCGAAAGGTTCCAAATTTTTGTCAAATTGAATCTCGAGCTTTGACCTAGAAGTTTGACTTAGAGATACATCTCTCATTCGTGTGCCTCTTCTACCATGTCGTGCAGGGCGGTTACGAGGTTGACTGTGAGATGAACAGGGTTTGCTCTGGCTCACACCAGTAACTGGTGTTCCAGGAACACGACTAGAATCGTTTTCACCGCTCATTTTCAAGACAAGAAGAGAGGAATGCCTGAGAAAATGAGAGAGTAACAGAGGTTGATGGTACGTGCACGGGGAAGAGAGGGAATGCAATAGGAAGGGTTTCGCAACGTGAACAGAGGTTCTTAGTGAAAGTAATGAAAGCTTTCACGCAAAGAAAAATATATTTGGCACTTTATTTTTAAGACCAGATATAAAAAAGACGGTCTTAATATTTAAAATTTAAGACCGGTCTTAAAAGTAATTAATTATTTCTTTAATTTTCTTCAATATTTTGGTACCGGCCACATTTTAAGTTCGGTCTTAAAATATTTAACTTTAAAACCGTACAAATTATAAGACGGTCTTAAAAGTTAACCTTTAAGACTGGTCCTTATAAAACTCCTATCGTAAAATTAATTAATTTTTTGTTTAATTTTTTTTTCCTATATTTTGTATCGGCCTCATTTTATATCCGGTCTTAAAAGATTAACTTTTAAGACCGGCTATTAAATATGTGTGGTCCTAAAACTTTTAGACCTTTATATTTAAATTTTTCCTTATTATTTTGGATCGCAGAAAATATAAGTTCAGTTGTATGAGATTTCTCTATAAAGTAATTGATATTTCAATTTTTTTAATAACATTTTTAAGATCGGTTGTTTTTTATACCGGTCTGAATAATATATTTAAGACCTATGAAAAAATGATCTGATCCAAGAAGTTCTTTATATTTACGTAAATGCCATCGGTTATTCCCTTAAGACCAGGGTGTTGATACTCCTGGCCTAAATGAGACGATCTTAAACCGCTTTTTTTGCACTAGTGAACATAGCTAACTACTACCTCTTGAGATATTGTTTAAAACCACCTAATGTGCAATTGAAAATGATAACTATTACTTTCCTCTTGATATAAATGCGATAACATGACACTCAATTAATCTAAGTCCATCATATTATCTAACAATAACATGTAGGTAACACAATATCATTGAATCAATAATGAAAGTACATATATAAATCCAATAAGCTACAAAAATCCAATCAATCACATAAGTTCAATTCATGAGATTATTCAAATAGTAATCAAGTCTCAACCGTATAAAGAAAATCCTAAAACTTAGGTAATCAAAATATACAAATGAGAAAAGGAATTGAACTAGATAACCCCCTATATAGTTCATTAAGCTGAAGCATAAATCTCCATCACCAAGAAGCTAGAAGAATAAGCCACCCATGAATTTTATTGTAGCAGCAACTCATCCAAACCTCAGAACACCGATGGAATGAATCTGATTGACCAAGAAAAGATGTGTAAAGGTGATGTGCAGTGGTAATGGAGGTGAAATTGACAATGGAGATGGCGTGAAGAACCTAAGAACCTTAGGCTTGCCCTTAGCACGAGATGGCATGAATCCCTATGGAAGCCTTAGCAAAGATACATAGTTCATGGCATGTACTCTTGATTATTTACAACTTATCTCCTATGTTATTCATGAAACGAAAGTACATCATGTTGTCTATGTTGATTTCGGGACCAAAACAACCCGAAAATGACATTGATGTTTACCTTCAACCCTTGATCGGAGACTTGAAGGAGTAGCTGACATGCATACTAGAGTAGAAAATAATTAGGCTCAATTAAATCCTTCCATAGTGGGTTCTCTCTCTATTCTTCCTCATCGTCACTTTACCACACACCACGTTAACCAAAGACCTTTGTCAATTTCCTAAGCCTATTGGTTCGTTTCCATCGCAATCATGCTATGCTTAGTTCCACGGACATTCATCCTCGCTATAAGCTTATGTTCATGCTCTAGCAGATTAAAATTTTGAAAATTTTGCCTGATTGGACATCAGCTAAATCTAGGTTATTTGAGCACATTCAAACAGCACGTTGCAAACACAAATTAAGTGTCCTCACCCCCACACTTGATCAATGCAATGCCCCCATTGCAACCAAGAAGGGAAAGGGAGAGGGTAGGCGAGGCAAAAACGTTCTTGGTTCCAGCAGATGTAGTACAGAGATAAATTTTTTTTTTACTATAAAACATAAAAATCCATTGAGAGAAATGAAAAGAAAATTAAAAACAACAGGAGGAGACATAAGTACCAAAAGTCATCAAGCACTCTATAGGCTCAACTCTTTCCACCTGTCTGGTCATGAGAGTTGGACACCTCGTCATCTTTAGTGTCTGCAGAGTGTGTGGGTGTTGCTTCTATCTCTTTCAGGATTTTGCTCCGTCGACGCTTTCCCAAGGTATGGGTTCCTGCTAGGAAGGGCCGGCCATCAGATTATTCATTTCAAAAATTGTCTCAGGGAATGTCGGCAATGGAGTGTACTTTGGGGAATTCGTCATGATATTGGTGCCAAGCCAACGGTCCCTATCGGCAACATATTGCCACAACATCTGATGCTGAAGAAGTCATGTACTCATCGAGCATTGTAGAGCAACGATGTTGGCATTCATGGCATGCAAGGCAGAAA
This sequence comes from Acacia acuminata, assembly GCA_019022655.1. Classification (NCBI taxonomy): domain Eukaryota; kingdom Viridiplantae; phylum Streptophyta; class Magnoliopsida; order Fabales; family Fabaceae; genus Acacia; species Acacia acuminata. Next base: position 1,964,625 of record JAFJYI010000100.1, on the reverse strand, counting down.
GAGGAATCAATCCTGTAGGTCCTTTGTAGCTATATTGGCCGCATTCCCAACGGAGGTACTGGCTCGAATGGTCTGAGGGACCTTCGGCTAGGTGCATTGTAAGATTCATTGCACCATTTCCATTATGATGAGGTGCGTAGGTTGGTCCTTTCCTCACTAGCATAAAAAATAACTTCATCATTGCGACAGAGCTCAGTGATTAAACCAGTGAACCAGAGGTTGCCCGTGGTATTCTGGAAGCCGGAAAATAGTTCCTGGTAGATGATGGCATCAACATCAATTTGCTTCCCTTCTAGAGGGCTCATGAGCGGAAGGCGCTCCCGAGAGATGGTTTGGGTGTACAACGTGGGAATCAATCAGTAGCGGAGGAAGTGAAACCAGACACGGGCTTTCGGATGGAAACAACTACATTTCAAATTGTACAAGCCCTGATTTGTGATTTTCCATTCTATGTTGGGTACACATAGTTGGGTAGCCACCTGGGTAAGGACTTTAGAATTTTCCCCTTACTGAAAAAGCTCATTGTATTTGTCATCTATGGGTTCCAAGCTGTAGACCTTGCGAATTGCACTAGCGCTGCGTAGCATGTTCTTTCCTGGATGGTGATGAAGTAAGGCGATCTTCCTGGATAATTTGCGGCAGATTCAAAGACAACGGGTGTGACTATCTTGGCGGGGTGGAGGCAAAACTTCCCCTATCCTCACTGACGGATGACCCTTGTCACACATTCAAGATAGGCACCTTGGTCAAACGACTCAACGTCAAACCCTTGCTCGGGGGCTAGGGTTTTATCATCATTGAGAGTTTGGAAACAAGTTTTGGCTTCTCGGGTGGCGAATGGCATAGCCTCCGAGGCATCGCGGAGTGCTTTTTGTCCGGACCCTTAGTGCGTGCCATTGAGGAAATGAGAACACTTTAGTTCTTGTGGAAATGGAGTAAAGCACGATTTTGCGAGATTGTCTTTGGGTAATCCTGGGAGTGGGTGTACATTCCCAAGAGAGTCCGTAAGATTTTATACTAGTAAATTTTGAGTAATCACGGGTGCATGATTCGGGTTAAGTGGGTGCAAACCGTTCGAAAATCTCGGGGTAGTACGTCTTTGCAGATGTTTAGCGTGGCTGAGGTGGTTTCCAAATTTGAAATGTAAGCGAGACTTCATTGGGCCCAACACGTATGGCCCACCACCAACTCCATCTTTATGAGTGCTCTGCCAGAGTAGATTTGTCACGCCTTGAAAACTAAAGGGTGACCGGCACAAAATTTGAGTAGACTCACATTCCTTGAGCCTTAAACTTATATATGGACATTAAATAATACTCATAATTACATTCAGAGCCATACTCAACTATAGCACATAGATAAACATATATCCCAATTTACAAGGAAAGACAGGGATCCTACCTATAAACTACGTGGAGCATCTAGCTATAGTAATAATACAAAAGTATGGATTATGATTGGATCATATAGCAAAGCTACCAAAAGGAGCCAACGAACTTTAAATTATTGAGGGAGCTCTTGATGCTCAATGGCAAGTATGGGGTCAATGCTATCTAAACCAAAACAAGTTTTTCCGGTGAATAACGTCCCATTTATCAAATTTAATAAAATAAAGAAGAATATAATTTAAACATTTTTATCTTCCAATAAAAAAAAAAATATGGCAATAAATCACAATTTCCATATCATATCATCATGAATAAAAATAGAACTCTATTTAGGATCACCAATTGAATAATGCGAGATGCGTAATAAATCATTTTGTTTGAAAAAATCATTTTAAGATGGTAAATGTTAATTCTCATCTAATCGTAGGACTTATGCGAGAATGAATGACAAGCGTGGACACACAGTCCATGAGGGTAAATAACCAAGCGTAGCTCAAGGCTACGAAAACAAGCGTGGACACACAGTCCACGAGGGAAAGTAACCAAACAAGCGCAGCACAAGGCCACGAAACAAGCGTAGGTACCATACCCACAAATAACAAGCGTGAGAATAAATCCCACGAATATCAAGCGTGGTATTATGCCCACGAGTATCAAGCAAACTCGATGTTAACCATGGTGCATCAAGGACTAACGATGCTTCAGCTGTTAGTAACCAGCGTTCTGTATTCAATCCTCTCAAAAATATTTTCAAACATGTCTAGGGTTAGTTTATTAAATAACAACAAAAAGATCTTTCAATACTGATTTCGCGTAACATGTGTTCCAAAACCTGGACCCCACATGAAATTTACAAATAGTATTTCAAGTGATTTTCTTTAAATTTCAAACATCATTGCTCATTGATAAACAAATGGATAATAGGAGATCAAAAAATAACATTAAATAAAATTTTACTGTTTACTTGATTCCACATCAAAGTAAAGAAAAACCAATTCATACAAGTTTTCCTTGATGAGATCATATTATAACATGTAATAGATAAATTAGATATAATAATTTAAAAAAATGTCATTAATAAAAAAATAATGGGATGTTATTCACTCACCTGATGTCTTCTAATTTCTATCACTTACTCCTTACAAGTTTTAATAGGACTTTCTTTCTTTGCATGCCCTATAAGAATTTATATAGATAAAAAATTATAATTAATAACCTATAAGTTATATAACTCCTTTCCAATATTAACCCAACAACAACCAATCATAATATTCCAAAGTTCAAAAACACCTTTCTTTATGTTTCAAGGTTTCTTCAAACACACCAGAATAGCTTTTGCATCAATCATTTGCTATCTTTAATAAATACTTCCTCAACCAATGTATTTATCATACTTGAACTCATTTTTGCCAACTCTTTCCGAGCATAAGCAACTAAACTCACTTAATCTCCAGTGCATAGCCTATAATTTTCTCCAATCATAAAGAAGCAACTTCACCTCCCAATTATGATATCAAAATCATACAAATTTATGCACACTATGATTTAGTCCCAATTACCTTAGACACATTGATTTTAATCAATAAGTCACTACCAATTTCTAATCCTAAATTCCATAAAGTTCCTTTCTTAGATGATTCATAGAACACTTCATAGGCATTCTTTGCTTCAACGTGTAATTCCCTTCTCAATAACAAACATCCAACAAAAAAAAACTACCAATAATGACACATTCTTAATTATCCATAAAACCTCTTAAGTTAAATTTCCTGTGAATTCCAAACTTATAATCATAATAGAACAACAACTATGTTCTTTTTATTCTTTTCATAACATAAGCTTCAGTCATCTAGCAATTCCTCATAACGTTCCAATCAATTTCTTCTCCTAGACATTTTAACAAACAATTTAAGTGCAACCGAAATCAAATAATATTTCAAAGTTCTCACTTTTAAATCTCTTGCCAAACAATCTCCTAACACCAATATATTTACCTACTATGATTCCCAAACTCAAATCTTTAATAATAATAGATTTAAGTCCCTAAAGATCAAATCTGGAATTTGTCTTCTTCACAACATTTTAACCAAAATCATTAATGAAAACTCACCCAAATCAAGTTTCAACCCTCCCTATAACACGTTTGGCAAGACTGAGGAGAAGAAATCAAATGAAATACACCCTTATACTTTCAGCCACGCACAAATCAAGGGTTTTGGTTTCTGAAATCATAAGGGACTCAAAAGACCTTTGACCACCTCCAATACCGTCAAGCTACAAGTTTTATACTGACACTCAACTACAATAAATAGTAAATATATAATTATCTTATAATCATATAATTTAATGAATTTTTAATTTTATTTTCCTAAGCCATTACAAGATTGCCATAGCATCACTACATGATTTTCTTAAATTTTGCTTAGAGCTTAGATTCTCGTTGGGGTCCGACTTGCTCTTAAGTGATACAACTAATGTCCGAAAAATTGATTAAACTACGAATTTGGGCTGCCTCCCAATAGCGCTTGTTTTAGAGTCTTCAGCTAAACTTGCCTAGGCGATTAGTTCAAGCTGGAAATAGGGGCGTAGGCTGCCCCTATGTCTCCATCCTCATTGCCTTTCAATGGTTGGCCTCCTTCTACTGGGTCTGAATATTGTACTATTTTCAAGATTGAAAAGGTCACATGGTCATCATTGACTCGCATCGTGAGTTCTCCCTTTTCCACATCAATCAATGTTTTCCTGTTGACATGAATGGTCTCCCCATAAGAATCGTAATCTCCCGTCTTCTTCAAAATCTAGAATAATGAAGTCCACCGGGAAGATGAACTTATCGACTTTAACCGGGACGTCTTCAATTTTTTCCTTACGGTAGCACAATAGAGCAATCGATAAGCGCAACGTAACTATTGTGGGCCTTACTTCCCCAACCCTAATCTTTTGAAGACGAGACATTGGCATTAAATTAATACGGCTCGAGGTCGTATAAGGCTTTCCACAGTATTGAGATCCAATTGCACGGGGTATCGTGAAGCACCGGGGTCTTTTAATTTCGGTGGTAGCGATTTGTTAGCATGGCATTGTAGTTACGGGTCAATGCTACGTCTCAAATTCTTCTAGTCTTCTCTTCTTGGACAAAATATCTTTCATGAATTTCACATAGCTAGGCATTTGTTCCAGCGCTTCCACCAAATGGATGTTAACATGCAATTGCCTTAACATGTCGAGAAATTTTTGAGATTGCTTTTCTTGATCCTGCTTTTGTAGTCTCTGTGGATAAGGCAGGGATCACTTTGGCATATTAGACGATCCTAGATCATCGTTCTATTGTGATGTTGAGGCTATAACATTTCTTTTTAGATGTTGCACAAGATTGTCTAGTGCAACGACTGGAGGCCATGTTGTAGCATCAATATCTTGCTCAGTCTGTGATGCCATTGAGTGCTGTTATTCTTCATAAAGGGGCTGCTCGGCATTTTCCTTCCCCTTCCTTAACTTCCCAAATTTTGAATCAGCATCTTCAGTGGGTTTTTTGGTTACTCTCATGGATTTCAGGTTTTTGCCGCTTTGAAGCTCTATTAGCTTGACTTCTTCATTGCCTTGGATCCTAGGGACTTCAGTGTCATTCGGCAGAGAACTTGAGGGTCTTCACACCTCCATGAATGCCTTGAGATGCAAGTGAGGGTCTTCTGATGGGAGTCCTCCAAATTGTCCGGGTTGCATTCAACATCTGAATCATGACACCTTTTATTTCAAAGTGCCCTGCATTAAAAGTCGGTGGTATGATAGCTTAATTCAACTTGTTTAGATCTGGAATCCCGAATTCCATGATAGCTTTGTTCACATATGGATTTAGAGGTGGAGGCACCAGATTGTCCCTATTTATTGCTTGTGGCTCCCTTCGATCCTTATTAAGATTGACCTACATATCCGCCATGCTTGCGGAGACAAAAGGTTGACTTCTTTGCTTCTGCTTCCTGCGTCTTTGCTTGTAAGTGCGTTCGATTTTAAGATCGTAAGGCTCTAGGTTGACTGAAGGTGAGTTTTACATGCACTAAAAAATATACCTGAAAATCAAGAAAAGGAAAGAGTGAGATTTATCGGATAAATCACAACTATTAAGCAAAAAGGGCATTGTCACTAAAGGTATCTACAGTCCCTGGCAGCTGCGCCAAAAACTTGTTGGTCGATTTCCTTGATGGCAAGTGAACCAGTCGAACAAGTAAGAAATAGTAAGTAGAGTATCGTTCCACAGAGACTGGGATACCAAATGATGATACCGAATTGCAGAGTTAGTTGTGTTTGAAAAGAAAATAAATTTGATTGGTTTGAGAGTTTTGATAGCTATACTAATAAATAGGAAACTAACTAGATGATCATAGTCGTAAGAAGATATCAGTAAGAGAATAGACTGAACTCGGAATCCTTTCTAAGCATATCATTCCCCCAGTTGCCTATACGCAATGCTATAGCATTTATCTTGTCTGACTCTCGCAATTTCTATAGCATGAACACTCTAAACAAAGTTATTCGATTAACCATACCACACTAATCTCACCAGAAGCTCTTGCGTCGATATGTACAATCCTAATCTGCACTTCTCCCATATGTCTATGACGATTTTTCTAGTTGGATTATCAATACAAATCAAGGTATATGTTTATGAGCGGTAGACCCGTATCCGAAGTCTGATAATAGGTCAAGCCTTGCACCAATCTGCCTAGCAATTACTGTTTCTCATATGTCTAACCCCAACTCCCTGTCAGTAAGCTGAGGCCACTAATCTAGCCCTTAGCTCTTGCTAATCGACAAGAAATTAAATCAGCGATAGGCAATTGAATATATTAAATTAAGAACTAGCAAGCTGGGTTCATTCTATACTTAGAAAATCATCCTCGTTCGGCCTCGGGAAGTTAGTTCATGGTGACGAGGGAATCAAAAAACAAAGTAATGAGAATAGCCCATGATAAAAGATTAAAATAAAGAAACAAAAAGCTTGATGGAGGTTCGAAGGCATGGAAGAGGCCTGTCACATCACAACTCCATGTCTTCTTCCTCCAGTCTTCTTGCAGGAAGGATCTTTGGGTTCTCTTGGAGTCCTCGTGCTTTGCAATTCTCTCACCCTTCTTTCGAGTTTGGCCGTATAGGATTGGTCTTTGACTCTCGACGACTTTGACTCCTTTTAGGGTTGGCTATTGTTTCCTTAAATAGTCTGGTCTTACTTGCAACGTACGTTCAATGATCTGGGCCTTTCCTAATCTGTCGAGGTCCAATCGTATCTTTCTTTCCAATCTCGGTATATTGATTCTGCGGGATTCTTCAAATCTTTAGTTTCGATCCTCCGCAGCTTCTATTTCAATACGTCGGCAATCTAACCGTTATTCTCACCCTTACAATATATTTCTTGAAACAACCTTAACAAAAGATCGAACATATGCCGCATAGCACTGCGTCTTTTACTCTGCTATAGCTTCAGGGATGCGTTGTATTGCACTTCGGTAAAGCTGTCTTGATGCTATAGCATAGCATCAGCTATGTTATGTGAATTTCTCATAAAACCTTAAAACTTGCTCTTTCTTAGCACATATTTAGGATGTAAGTGGAATTTATCCTTAGGTTCCCTGTACCATGAATTAATGCATTTTTGCTTGGAATGACTGCAGTTAAGCTCGTATTCACCATACAATAAAGTCATAAAATACAGGGTAAACATGGCATAATTAGCGCTCATCATATATGTGGCTAAATCCTTCAGTGGTATGAAGTCAAATGTTGGAAAAGTCATATATCACATTAAAGCATATTTTATATGGTGGTAGTATTTATTAAACTAGTTGTAGAGAAATAATAATAAATAGTAAAATAATAATAATATTATTATTATTAAAATGGATAATAAAGGGAAAGGGAACTCTTAATAAATAATAAACAAAAAAGGGAATTAATAGTTGTAGTGATCTTATTTTAGGACATTGAAAAAGTTTGAGTTTCTAACACCAGGGATTGTATTTATTCGCAAAGTTGAGGTTGGTAACTTAATCATATATGCCTTGTATGTTCATGTATTGTGTGTGCTTTCACCGTTAACGATGCATGTGTTGTGTTCTATGTAGTTGGGTATCGGTGTGTTTGCTAAATGCTTTCTTTTATTATGCAATATATGAAATATTTGTCATGTATGATTCACACTTTGAATGTGAGATTAACCGTTACCACGAGATTCATCGATCACTTTGAATCTCGGTGATACCTAAAGATCGGGGAGATGTTACAATGTATTGGAGAGTGACGGTCGGCTGGAGTAGTTGAAGAAGAACCCAAGGAGGAGGGGATTTAATTAAGAGAATTTCGTACTTTGATATTTTGGAATGTATATGCTAACTATTCGGCGACAATTCGGGATAATTGTATAACTAAAATCCTCCAATGGGATTAACCACGACTACTACCGAATTTTAAATTGTATCATGCATATGTTCCTCTGGGAATTTAAATTAACCAGCATATATTTGGGCATATGTTATCAATAACTCATACGTCCAAACTTATGCATGCTCTCTGTGGTGACTCACTCTGATCTGTTAAGGCCTTCACTCTGTTAATTACACGGTCGTTAGATAAATAAAAAACCTAGGATTATAATTGGACATCATAATGGACCATAAATTAAGAGTGTTACAAATGTGGTATCAGAGCGATGTTTGGACTTGTTTTTAAGAAGAGTAATGATTTATTCATAGTTATGTGATACAAAAAGATGGATAGAAGATTTCCCTCATAATCAACCATTCGGTTACTATCAAGGCCCATGAGGCGACCGAATAAAAAGGGGTTCGAGTTCTCTCCCACACGGTGTTATAGGAATTTAAAAGGGAAGTTGTACAAAGAAGTCAGTATTGTATATGTTTCCCTATGGAAGAAGAAGAAGAAGAAATAAAGAGCAGCAAAGCAATACAAAGGTTTAAATGGGGCATTAGGCACTTGACATGACTTGGAATCTATCTAGCTCCCTGCTATAGCAATGATCATTTTTGTTACCATCTCCATACACATATAGCCGTCATTCATTACAACCCAAGAGCCCTTTTGACGTATGAAAACTCATATGCTAGAAAGTAATCTTAGAACTTTAACAAGGCTATAGAGCTTCTAAGTTAGTTTGACAAGAGAGAAATTTAATCCCCAAGGTAAGAGAGCGTAAATACCAAGTCTGAGAGTCTTTTGATGCTTCCTTATCTAAGAAATATATTGCATCATGAGCCGCTAGTACTGAGTAGTGGGATTGCCTGCACATGGACGTGAACTAAAGGTAATAACAAAAGCATAGTTACATAGATAGGAGTACAGCTACTATAAGTTACTATTTTGCTCTATTGTCTCAATCTTTATTTTTGCCAAAGAGTGCAAAAAGCTAAGTGTAGGGGTATTTGATGAGTACTATTTACGCCATGTTTTCCCCATAATGTGTGACTGTTTTGTGTGTTGAGTATAAGCTTAAAAGCATTTTATCTGAGAAAATATGTCATAATTCATGCATATAGGGAAATGTACGATACATTTCATAAATCATGATAAATGCATAAATATCCTTTACATGCGCATAAGAAGAAGGCAAGCTTAAGGTTTATTATGAATGCACATAGCACTGCTGATACAATGCTATAGCATTGTATCGGCAGTGAACGTACATAGCATTGCCGATACAGTGCTATGGCATTGGGTTAGCCATATCAAGCTACAATACAATGCAACCTATATGCTATAGCAGTGTAAAGGAAGTAATGTTAAGCACCTTATGTTCTAACTTTTCCTCGAGGCTTTTTTTGGAACTAAGTACAAGTTAATGGACAGACGTTTTTTTCACAGTTAGATTGATAACAAATAGGATTAGAATATGCGGAGGATCAAATATTAAGATTTGGAGAATCCCGTAGTATCAGCAGAATCAGTCTACTGAATTTAGAAGGTTGGACGAGTTGGACTTGACAGATTTGGAAAGGCTCAGCTCACTGAACTTACTCTACAAGTAAGCCTGACTATAAAAGGAAAAGACGACTAACCCTGAATCGCATCGAGTTGTTGAGAGTCAAAGAAGTTTCCTATTCAGCCAAGATCGAAAGAAAAGGGAGAGAAGCACAAAACACGAGAACTCCAAGAGAACCCGGCAACCCTTTCTTGCGGTGAGACGGAGACGAGAAGATGTGGAGTTGTCCAAATAACGTGGCCTCCCCTACGCTATTGAAACCTTTGCCAAACTTTCTGTTTTCTTTTGTTAATTCGTAGTTAATCTTTTGTCATGGGCTATTCTGCTGTGATATTCTTTGTGATTCCCTCGTCAATCATGAACTAAATCTCCGTTGGCTGAGCGAGGATGAATTCTTGAGTGTAGAATGAACCCAGTTTGCTAGTTCTTAATTTAATAAATTCAGTTTGTTTATCAGTATTGTTAATTCTTGTCGGTTAGCGAAGCTAAGGACTAAATCGATGCTTTGGCTTCTTGGAAGGGAGTCGAGATTAGACATCTGATAGGCAGTGTTTGCTAGGCAAGCTGGTGCAAGGCTTGACTTATCATTGTAGGCTTTAGAAATGGGTCTACCGCTCATTACCTTAACACCTTGAATTGAAAAGATAATCGGAACTAGAAAATTGCCATAGGCATATGGGAGAAGTATAGCTAAGGTTGTGTGTATAAGACGCAAAAGCTTTTGTATAATAACGTGGTGGGTTAACTGAATAACATTGTGAAAGGCGGCTATGCTGTAGCATTGCAGAAGCTGTGCAGTATAATTGCTATAGCACTTCGTTAAGGTAGACTGGGGGATTGATATGCTTAAGATAAAAATCTGATGCTCAGCCTATCTTTCAACTGATATCTTCTTACGACTACGATCATTTGTTGTTTTCTTTCTTATTAGTTATGACCACAAAACTCCCAAACCAATTATATTTGCTTTTACTTTTGTACACAGTTGTTGGCGTAAATTAGTGTCATCATCAGTATCTCAATCTCTGTGGGACGATACTCTACTTACTTTTTATTACTTGGTCGACTGGTTCACTTGCCATTAAGGAAAATGAGCAACATAATGCTTTCTTTTATTATGCAATATATGAAATATCTGTCATGTATGCTTTACACTTTGAATGTGAGATTAACTGTTACCCTTGAATTCATCTGATCACTAAATCTCAGTGATACCTAAAGATTCAGGGAGATGTTATGGATCGGGGAGTACGGCAGTGCAGCTAGAGTAGCTGAAGAAGACCTCGAAGGAGGGGATTTAATTAAGAGAACTTCGTACTTTGATATTTTGGAATGTATATGCTAACTATTGGACTGACAATTCTGGATAATTGTATAACTAAAATCCTCCAACGAGATTAACCCTGACTACTACCGAATTTTGAATTTGTTCACACATATATTTCTCTGGGAATTTAAATTAACCATCATATGTCTGGGCATATGTTATTAATCATTCATTTGTCCAAACATTATGTATGCTCTCTGTTGTGACTCACTCTTTTCTATTAATGCCTTCACTATGTAATTACACGTTGGTTTGATAAATAAGAGACCTAGGATTATAATTGGATATCATAATGGACTATGAATTAGGGGTGTTACAATTTATATTTATATCAAGTTTACTTTTTATCCCTTAAATTTATATAATGTCTTTTTATAAAATTGGGTAATAAGCATATTGCCCGATCTTCCTTCAATGCTTGATGGCTTGAGATTTCGCCACTCAAACTTAAACTCGCCACTCTCCGGTCTTAGTTTACTCTCTCTCCACCTTTGAATCTATTTGGTGCTCACCAAAGTTGATTTTCAAAAAAATTATTTTAAACTAGTTTTTATATAATTTTATTTTCAAATATGATTTTGTCAAAACAATCATCCAAATATATTTTTTTACCCAAAACTTGTTTTGGAAAAAAAAATTCATGAAACTATTCTAAGAACTAAAAAATTTAAAACAAAATCGAATCGTTGTAAGAAAAAAAGATACAACAAGGGATACGATACAATAATAAATTCTCGTGCGAGAAATAAGAAAGGTCTATGTCACTTAGTATAGGATTTTTTTTTTATGATTACATTTTTTTTTCTTAGGACCTTAAAGTATATTATCCCTTGTAAGTATGCCCATAGTATATATATACTTTTGTGTATATAATATCAAGGAAAAACAGTTTTTCCTAATTATAACTCGTTTCATGTAGAAGGCCTCCATTTTTTTGGGTTCATATTTGTATGTTTAATGTTGGAGGTTGGAACATATAAATTGTGATGAGATATGCAATGGAACCCCCCCCCCAAAAAAAAAAAAAACAAAAAACATTAGGCTTGTCTTTTCATCATGAACTTTGTTTCCGCACGAGCTCGTTGTTATTCGTGACCAAAAAGCATACCATTTTTTTTCTAACGTTAAATATATATATATGTGTGTGTGTGTGTGTAATTTTTTTAAGATTCACATCGTACCAAGTTGCAAATTGACCAAGGATTAAGAAAAGAAAGCACAACATGGATTCACATGCACGACATGCTATTGTTAACCTGAAATGTAGCAGTACTGATCGATCCCGGTGCTGTAATGAAATATTAGAAAAATAGTTTTTCAGAAGAGTTGATAACAATTATGAATATTTCTGTTAATAAAGGTTGGTTTGACACTTATGACTTATAAGGTTATGAATTCAAATCTTATGAAAAATTTATTTGTAGGTGGTTTGTCAGCACCTCTATAAGTCTCTTTTAAGCCTAAAGGCATTCATACTCTAGATGAACCTCAAGAACTCAACTCATTTAAATTTAGTGTACAAAACAATTAATGAATATCTCTTCTGAATGATGTTTCTTCCATAACTCATCGATCGTGAATGACTTGTGTGCGTGTGTTTTGATCTGAACTTGAGAAACTCATCAAATATGCAACTTGAGATTAACAAATTGTAAAAATAACCGTATTATTCATCTTCCTAAGTACTTTAAGATTTATACGGGTTCTCATTTAGCGCTAATCATAGCGTTAGTACTTATTATTATAATATAATCTAAAATGTTCAAATCTAATCTGAGTCATCCAAATTTAAAATTTTTAATCTTTAATTTCTTAAATGATAAATTCAGTTTTTAGAAGTAATAGTTATAAGATTATTTTAATTTTAAAATTGACATATATTAAAATAAAAAATATTTAAAATATAAAAATTAAATTAAATTTGGACTATCCAAAATCAATCTAGACAGTCTAGATTGACAATGAGCATCCGATGAACACAAAATGTACTCTCATGTAAATGGATTCAGTTTGGGTGCACATCAATTAGTGATGAGCACCTAATATGGACGGCTCGAGATCTAGTTTGAGCGGTCTAAATTTAATTTTTTATTTTATTTTAATAGATACAAAAATCTAAAATAAAGATAAAATCTTAATTGCATGGTATTTTTTTAAAAAAAAAAAAATTGATTTCTTAATTGAAAAGAATCAATTGAAATTTTGCTTTGGCTGATCTATACTACACACTGGAGAGTTGGTAAGAGTTCCCAGTCATGAGGGAACAAATTCTGTCACTAATCATTTAGTGATGGAACAAATTCCGTAGCTAAACTGATTTTCCAATACTAATTTGCCGTTTTTTTTTTATTGTAATTCAGATGCTAACCTCTAGAAATTTACATCAGTTTAGCACATTTCATTGAGTTCTTGATGCACACATTTTGGCATAGACAAAAAAGGCTTTTAAGACCGGACAAAAGAGGCATCGTAGGACCGGACCCGCACCGGTCTTGTTCCTACCGGTATTAAAAGTCTACATTTAAGACCGGACTACGACCGGTCTTAAAGAAAATATTTTAGACCGGACATTTAAAACATTGGGTCTTAAAAGTCATACTAAATAAACCTGAAATACTTTTTGTTCGGTCCTAAAATTCAACTTTTAAGACCGGCTAATTATTAGGCCGCTTTTAAAAGATAGAATTTTAAGACCGGACAAAAATAAATACAGTCTTAAACTTAGCGGCTTCTAAGACCTGACTAATTATACACGGTCTTAAAAGATTGACTTTCAAGACTGGATGATAAATAAATGCAGTCTTAAAAATTTTATTTTAGACCGCATGTATAAATTTACCGGTCTTTAAAAGACCGACTTTTAAGACTGGGCGCTTACGACCTTTAAGACCGGACATATAAATACATCTGGTCTTAAAAACTCACCATTTAAGACCGGCACATTTATTTGCGGTGTAAATTTTCCTGAATTTTTCTCAGTTCTGTTCTTCCTAATTGTATTACACACAAATCCACCACCCAATCCAGCACATAAAAGTCGATACTTTAAGCTGTAAGATATGAACAATTATTTGAATAAATTGAATTGGAAAAAGAATACAAATATTATTCACCATGAGTTATTTGGCTTCTTAATTAATGTTTATACAACTACAACACCCAAATTAATTCATACAATAAGATAACTTACTTACAAATACAATAAGTTACAAATACAACACACATGCCCAAAATAATATTCACTATGCCTTCATCGATTCCCACCCAACAAAGTAACATCCTCTTTTATAACATGCCCCTTTGGATCGGATCCCGCCACAAAAATAAAACAAGAACAAACTTCATAGTCGTGACATTGTTTATGAACATAGAAGGAATATAATATAGTTAAAACCTTAAAGTTTTCAAAGAAATCTGCATATGAATATTACCTTATGAATTGACTCTTTTATAAAGTGATATCTTCCCATATCCCTTCTTGATGATCACTTCTTATGCGGGTTCATTATCCGCTTCATCTTCTTTGTTTATGTCCAAGTAGACCCCTTGAAAAAGGAGTACTCTCAGGAATACCATAATTCGAATTCATTTTCTCATCAATATCAATGACCCTCTTTCCTTGGAGAGCTACAGACCACATTTTATTTTCTTGATCGGTGATATAGAACACTTGTTTTGTCTGGTCTGCCATAATAAAAGGTTCATCTCCAAAACTTCTACCATGGACATCGACTAATGTAAATCCTAGCCGATCGATCCGAACTCCATTATTGACATTGACCCACTTGCATTTGAAAATGGGAAATCTAATTTTCACATAGTCCACCTCCCAAATCTCTTCAATAACCCCATAATATGGCATGACCGCCAATAAAGGGCTCTTGTCTTTCGAACCGGAGAAGTGCATAGATTCACCTCTAACATAACACCACTATTTTGGATGTGCTCCTATCATCTAGGGACTTCGTGTAAAATGTATAACCATTGATCACATATGAATTCCAACTTATGACATCGACCTCAGGACCACGTGCTAACCATTTGATTGTATTAGAAACACATTCCTCTCCCTCGACCTTTTGTTTGAACCAGTTTGCAAAAGTTCTGTTATGCTCCCTAATCAACCTTTGTTCAGTCATTTGATGATTTTCTTCCCTTATAGCTTCTTTATGTTCAGCTATGCTGGCTTGAACTTCATCAACATTATTTAAGATGTATAAGTGGACTTGTGACAATTCATCAGGATCCACACTCTTTACGGAAGCCCCTCGTCTACCCCCTTCAGCATGTTGACATTTTGGAAGCCCAATATGTCTTACTTTGGCCAAATAATTTTGACAAAATTCCATGGCTTCTTCAGAAACATATTTTTGAACAATCGAAGCTTCTGGCCGGTATTCGTTCTTCACGTACCGTTTTAGGAATTTCATAGATCTTTCAATTGGGTACATCCACTGTAAATGGATAGGGCCGCACATCTTTATCTCCCTCACTAGATGAACAATTAGATGAACCATGATATCAAAAAATGTAGGAACAAAAAGCTTCTCAAGGTGGCACAAGATAAGATATCCTTCATTCTCCAATTCATCCAACTTTTCAATCTCGAAAACTTTACTACAAAGCACATTGAAGAAGACACAAAGTCTAGTCAAAACGACCGAAGATCATATTCGGCGATGCCTCGAATAGCTATTGGGAGTAGATTTGCATCAAGACATGACAATCATGAGACTTTTGGCCTACTAATTTCAAGTCCTTCATTGATACAAGCCTCTTCAAATTTGAAGAATACCCCGTGGGAACTTTTGTGCCATGTAAACACTCACAAAAACTTCGTTTCTCATCCTTAGACAAAGTATGAGAAGCCGGGGACAATAAGTTCTCTTCCCATCCGGCCTTGGATGTAACTCTTCGCGTATTCCCATTGCTATCGGATCCAATCTTGCCTTCACACCATCCTTGGAACTACCTTGTATGTTGAGAAGCGTGCCGACAATACTATCACATACGTTTTTCTCCACATGCATGACATCAATACTTGTGTCTCACATCAAGATTGCGCCAATATGGAAGATCAAAGAATACGAGATCTCTTTTTCCATATATTTGTTTCTTTTCTACTCTTTGCGGTCTTACCGAAGACGACATTGATATTTTTCATCTTTTCATAAACTTGCTCCCCAGTCAATGTCACCGGAGCATCTTCATACTCTTGGCCACCAAAGAAGGCTTTCTTTAATCGACGATATGGGTGGCCCTGTCTAAGAAATCTCCTATGTCCAAAATAAACCGTCTTTCTTCCATGTTGAAGTTGATGGTAGCGTGTGCCTTCTTTGCAAACCGGACATGCTTTATGGCCTTTTACACTAGACCCTGACAGGTTCCCATATACTGGGAAGTCGTTTATAGTACAAAATATCATGGCTTGCATTTTAAACACCTCCTTCTTGAAAGAGTCATAAACATCAACACCTGCTGCCCACAACTCCTTCAAGTCTTCGATCAAGGGCTGAAGGTAAACATCAATGTCATTTTCGGGTTGTTTCGATCACGAAATCAACATAGACAGCATGATGTACTTTCGCTTCATGCATAACATTGGAGATAAGTTGTAAATAATCGTAGTACAGGCCATGAACTATGTATGCTGCTAAGGCTTCCATATGGATTCATGCCATCCGTGCTAAGGGCAAGCCTAAGGTTCCTAGGTTCTTCGCCGAACATCGGAAATAATTGATCGATTTTCTTCCATTGAGAAGAATCGGCCGGATGTCGAAGCTTTCCATCAGAAATCCTCTCATCTGCATGCCACCTCAAATTTTTTGCATCATTTTCATTCACAAACAACCACTTGAACCTTGGTATGATTGGAAGATACCACAACACTTTTGCAGGCCCCTTATTTGACTTGTACCTTGGGGTTTCACATATCGGACAATTCTACTTCTCTTCAAACTCTTTTCTATACAATACACAATCATTCAGGCATGCATGGATCTTTTTGTACTCCATCCCCAGTGGACAAAGTATTTTCTTAGCATCATAGTATCGATGCGGCAACACAATATCATCCGGAAGCATGTCCTTAAAAGCCTCAAGCATTTCAGAAAAACTCTTGTCGCTCCATCCATAACATGCCTTCAAGCTTACCAATTTCAATACAACGTTCAACAATTGGTATTTTTTACATCCACGGTATAGAGGGGTCTCTGCATCACTGCACATATTACCATATGCATGTGATTGATGAAAAGCCTCTTCTCCTACATCACGGATAATGTCCTCTATGCGATTATCCATATCCGTGTCATTATCATCAAAGGCCACTTCCCCATGTTGAGACCCACTTGGTATTTTTTCACCATGCCATACCCATCATGTATAAGTCTTACAAAATCCTTCACAAATTAAATGTGTGTGTATAACTTCAACACTTAGTCGCCTCTCATTCAAACATTTTACACAAGGGCAATAAAACTTCCCACTATCATCATGAGCATTTTGTTTAGCAAATTCAATAAAGTCCCTCACCCCATTCTGATATTCAACACTCGTTCGTAAAGCATTTATCCAACTGTGGTCCATAGTAGTATTCCTATAGACGGAAAGATTTAACATATACATAATCCAAAAAAAGCAGAGACTTGCATATAAAATAAGCCAACTCCAAATGCATATTTATGCTCAATGTCGGTTATTGATGAGGGCCTTTTTGTCTTTAGCCTTGGGGTCCACAATCAAAAATAAACCAAGGGTTGCATATAGGCAAACCTGGGATCGTTCTCTCTCTCGAGGAGCCTTTTATTAAGTCCTAAGTAATCTAAATGTCATGTAAATGCAATTAAAACAAGCGAAAAATTGGTTTTGGATTTTTCAATTGATAAACTAAAAGAAGATTGAAGTTAAACTAAATTCTAACTATTGTTTTTGGTATTTTTAATAAAATGGAATGAAGTATGAAAATGAATAATGAATGAATGCTCTTGAAAATGGATTAGTGACTATCATAGTTCAATTAAATATAGGAGTAAATTTTCACTAAGTCTAGATGAAAAATCCCAAGATATCACTTGAGTCCAATATTCCCAATTAATAGTAGCTCCTACTACCGTAGCTAACTACTATTTCTTGAGAAATTGTTTAAAACCACTTAGTGTGCGATTGAGATTAAATTAATGCAACTTGCTTCCTCTAGATGAGAGTGCGATACCACGCCACTCAATTAATCCAATTCAATTATACTGTCTAACAATACCACGTAGAAAGCACAAAATCGTTGAATCAATAAGGAAATACAAATTTATAAATCCAACAGCTACAAAATTCAATCCAATCACATAGGTTCAATCCACAAAGTTATCCAACCGGGTAAACTCAGTCTCGCAAATACAAATCAATATTCCTAAAACTAGGAAATTAAAATGCAATTAGAGAAAATAGATTGAAATAAAATAAACTCCCCTCGAAGCTTTGGAGCTCAAGTCATTTTCCACCTCCAAGAAGCGTTAGTTTCAACAATACAAATCCATCAGAGCATCCACATTAGCTTCACAACCCAAGCAACTAGAGAACATGGAGGAAAAACTGAATTTGAAATTCTAAAAGGGTGGTTGACGGTGGTTCAGTAGTGAAAATGAGAGTGACTAGAAATCTCTCATCGGAAAAGTGGAAAGTGGAGGAGGAAGCCATTGTCTTTGGGTCCAACAGGAGGAAGACAATGGTGGTTTTGCGGCTAAAACTCGTGGCACCGGTGTTCTGGATTTTTTTGCTGCTAAAATCAAGAGGACGAAGGTAATGGTGGAGAAAGTCGACGGAAGTAGTGGTTGGAATGAAGGTCACCGGCGACCGTGGTGGAGGTGGTAGCCGCCAGCGAGATGGATGAAGGAAGGTGGAGTCGTGAAGATCCAAGAGCGTTTTAGTGTGAATCGCGGCGCTGCTATGTTTTCTCCATTAAATATGTCGGGTCCTCCTTGCTTTTCAGGGTCTGATCTTTTATTCAAATGGAGCAATCAGCTGACCTAAAATGAGTGCAAAAAACGCAGAGTTTAGCTGACAGGGACCTAAGTGCACAATTTAAAACTTCTGGAGCAGGGACTAAATTGAAAATTTTATATCTTGAGCCCAAACTCCCATTTTCAAATTTAATCTAATCTTTTTAGTCATCCACAAATGAAACAATTAATCTAACATCAAATATTCTCATGAAAATCAATAATTAAGAGTAATTACATTTTTTTTTGACAATTTTGCCCTTTTCGGCTCTAATTTAATATATTTACTCTTAATCCCCATTTATCACAAGAAAGACATTTTGAGCTCAATAAATATAATAAAAATACATTATTAATCCCAATTTAAAGATGAAAAATCATATAAAAATATGGTTTGATATCATGTCTTTTTTTTTTTGTTTTACGGAGAAACTTGCCCATTAAATGCATAACGAAGAATCACTTTTGGTCATAAATGTATCACAGTGAATCCAAGAAGCAAAATAAATACATGACGAGGAAATTAAATGCATCGCATGAAGGTCTTGTGGACTCACCTGTACCATATAAATTCAACTGCGTTTGCTGAGTCTTTCTTCTCCCGCCACGAACGTTGATGTTGCAGACAGGAAGAGAAACCTAAAAACATTTCTTGGTTTGTTGGGTAGGTCTAAAGTGAAAATATAATCTTCAAAATACAATATTCATTAACAACAGAGAAACCCACAATAACATTTCATCGATTTCGTTCAACCCATGAAAACCCCAGAACCATTAGAAGGAAAATCATAAAGTTATATAACCAAAACACCTCGTACAGCTTGGTCTATAGACATTTAGCTAAGGAACCAGAGAGTTAATCTCGAGAAAGGAACGTGAAGCGCGACGACGCAACACACACACGGAGACAAACCTCGTGTAATCACTTTCGGCGCGACAAGAGAAGTTACGAGAGGGAAATTTAATTTTCCCCCGCGACAGAGACATGTCTCAATATTTTAGATTTTATTAAGACCGGTTAATTATACGGTATACGGTCCTAAAGATATAATTCTATTAATAAATTTTAAGACCGGAGGTTAACAATACTGCAGTCCTAAATTTTAGTATTCATTTAATTTTAAGGTCAGAGATTTATAAAGCGTCCGGTCCTAAAAGTTAAACATTTATTAACTAATTTTTAAGACCAGCGGTTAAGAATACTCCGATCCTAACTTTCAGTATTCATTTAATTTTGAGACCAGCGGTTATAAGAACTACGATCCTAAAAGTATTTCGTTTATTAATTAACCAAAAAAAAAAAAAGAGGTTTGCATTTGGCGAGTGTAGCAGAAACTGAGTTACTAAAATAAATTAAAGAAAAACTGGAGAATATGAATATTAGAAAGACACAAGCTTAGTTTTACTGCTTCCATACATAACTGGAGAATATGCACGTACACGAGAAAATTAAGAGAGAAAAACAAGAAGAAAATTATCAAAAACAAGAATCTGACTAAACATCCTAAAGCTTATTATCCTCCAAAGCCTTGGTGATATCAGCGTAAACAGCATTAATTTCCCGCTGGAGATCAGCAAGTTTCTGTCTTACTCTCATCAACCACAATGCTTCATTAAAGGAAAGAGGAGAGGGGTCAGTAGTAGTCGTGGTAGGGCCAAGAGGTTGGAGAGGGGTAGCGGGAACCTCTTCATCATCTGAAGAAATAACAATGGGTCCAACGACCCGAGACTCTTCTGTCATAATAGGACGGACTCTCGTTGGAGGAGGCGCACTGTATAACGATCGATGGAAGGCACGAGCATCATGAGTAAGAGCACCCCTATGAGCGGTTCTCTTGTATCTAACCATGGTTTGAGCAGGTTGGGCGAGAGGTATGAGGAGTTAATTAATAAAGGCGTAGAGTCTGTTCTCGATAGCCACGTACGTAGTTTGGAGTTACGAGGTAGTGAGGAATTAATAAGGAGTTAAGGACAGAGAGGTATGAGGAGTTAATAAAGTTAGAGAAACTTTTAAGAGCGGGATTTATTAGGTACACAGTATAAAATTCTATTATTTAATTTTTATTTTAAGACCGACCTTTTATAATATGTCCGGTCCTAAAAGTCTATTTATTTTTAAAATATTAAATTCTATTACTTTTAAGACCAACCTTTCATCATTTACCCGGTACTAAAATTCATTCTTTTCAAATTCAGATGGCAGAGTCGTATCCTTACACTCTGTTCAAATGAATGATTAGAGTCTCTTCGGCTTCCAAATAAACTTCCCAACTAGGCGTCTCCTCGTATTCTGATGAACTATGCGTCTCCTCATTAAAATTTCTGGCGTTTCACATTGTTCAGGATGGGTTCTCTATTTAAACCCGTTGTTACTGTACTTTCTTCACATTCTACTTCTCCATCACTTCTACACGGCCTCCTCCACCGCCTAGCCTCCACTATAGTGGCTGCTCCCCCAGGTCCTCCGTTTCCTCCTCCTCCTCTTCAACCTCAGCCCCCTCCGTCATTCCCTCCTCCAATTCCGACTGTGAAGCAGTTGGTGCAGTCGTTGGTGGCCCGAGTCAATCACATGGATCGACGCTTGGGCCAATTGGTTCAGCTTGTTCATACCGTGAACAACAAGTTGAACATGGTACTTCACACCAATGATGTGGAGTACGATCCCGCTGAAGACGACTCCGACTCTAACGACTCCGGCTCCCCCTCCCTCTCCGTCTACGAAGAGGATTAGTTGTTTTTTTTTAGTTGTTTTTTTGTTGCTTTTTTTTATGGGGCAGCGATACAAATTATTATATAAAATATTATGCACTCTTTTTGTTCTCATGCGAGTTTAGTACTTTAATTTGTTAGTTTATCCATTATCTCGAACTGGGAAAGCAATAAACAAGGCAACTATGAAAGATGGATAATGGCGGACTCAAAAACTAAGATGAAATAATGAAAACTTTTAGGACCGCACACTTAGTAAATCGAGGGTCCTAAAAACACTGCTTTTTTTTTTGTCAGCTTTGGTTTCCATATTCGATCGCCTTGTCCTTTTCATTACCGTCTTTCTTTTCCGACTAAAAGGAAACAAACAAAACATTGTCCTCATGTAAATCAACAATAGAAATTCGCAGAATACAGTTAAGAATATACAAGAAACAAAAAACATCTTTTACCTTATTTGAATAAAAACAGACACAGTGACAATTCTTCTCAAGGTTGACCCGTCGTTGTCGTCGGTTTTACCTCCCCGATTTGAAACAAAGTACCATTTCAATATCTTCCTTCTTTTTTCGACAAAAAGAAAAGAGACAAAGAAAAGGGAAACCGATAATGCTACTCAAGATCAGGAGAGGTAACATCGACTACAATGAAGGACCTAACTTGAGCAGAACGCCAGAACCTCGGTTGTCTCGAACCATAATGATTTGTCTGAAAAGCAAGTGAACATTTCTATTTAAAGGAAGACTATTAAGACCGGACATTTAACAATTACATGGTCCTAAAGGTTAAGCCAAGACTTTTAGGAGCGGACAGTAAAATAATATACAGTCTCATAAGACTTTTAGGACCGGATGTTTACAATATACGGTCCTAAAAGTCTATCTATACCTAAAAGTCTCATATTTTTTTAAAACAAACACTTTTAGGACCGGATGTTTATTATGTGGACTTTTAAGATCGCACTTTTAATTAATATACGGTTCTAAAAATGTCATATTTTTAAAAAGAACACTTTTAGGACCGGATGTTTATTTTGCGGACTTTTAAGACCGGACTTTTAATTAATATACGGTCCTAAAAGTCGAGATCTTTCTCAAATTTCAAGCACTAAATAGCTTTATCCACCATCTAATACATTCAGAAACCCAAAATGGACACAAGTAAATAGTTCGAAAAATTAAACAAATTTATTTATTGAATTTTACATTGCCTATGTATATTTACAAATGAATATTGTTCGGAAAAATAAACAAATTAACACAATATTATTGTTGTACAGGATATATTTACAAATGAATTTAGGACATTAATTATTGTCCTGACTTTATCAGGTCATACAGATATTCACAAAACAAATTGCGTATGTGCTCCGGTTCATCATCGAGAAAAGGTATTAGAGGCAAATCAAACATCTCAACATCAAAGACAGAAACTAAATTAACTTGCGTGCATATTTCATATGTAACATTAAGCCAGACACTGAATTAACTTGCGTGCATAATATGTAACATCAAATACATTTACCTTTGCAGTTAATTTAGTCCTTCCTCCCGTGATAATATCATACATGTGTTTCATCACATACTGGCCACATAAGTTGGACCCCGGTGGTTGCCGACGGGTCTAAAAAGAACAATAAATATATATAAGAGCATATATAGCTTAATGACCAAGTTCACAAGGCAGTGTGCCAGTGTACAAATATTATACCAACCTCTGGTGTGTCCCAGGTGGGGTCTTTGGCCCGACGCCTTTTCTTTACCTTGATTTGGAAGGTCTTCATGGCACTATCATCAAAATCACAAATTTATCAATAATGTTCACCGAAAATTCACGAGAGATTTCGAGACAAGAGAATCAAAATGACATGCTTACTCGTTGATGGTCTACGTCAACGAAGGCAATGGAGCTCAGTGAGTGGGGCATAAGAAGATAACTTTATGCTCCTCCATGCACATGAGGACCAACTGTCAGTGGAGGCTGAAAATTCACGGCGATAAAGTATACTTAGTGATATATGTAGCGAAATTAAGTGAATTGCGGACAAGATTTGTGATATGTATACCCGTGGAAGAATGGCAACAAGTACACCTTTCTTCTCACTTCATACAACCTCTTTGATATGTACTCTGTCTCTCCGCATGGATGTTTGACTTGAATAGACAGGGCACAAGAATCCAAAATCGTTGCTCCTTGCCCTTTTGAACCAATTCTTGATGCAATAACCTACAATAATGACATCGATCAGGGAATTAGTATATATGTATGTGTGTCTAAATGATGCCTTTAAATTATATACTCATAGACAGAAGATACTTTCTTCATAAAAATTTGAACAATTGCATCAGTAAGCTCCTGTCGAGGAAGCAGCAGGGACTCAACATCAACGGTGTTAACTTGAACGGGAAGAAGATGAGGGACGCCTAATACTTCATTGACAGGCCACAATTTATCTTTAAAATATCCACTCTTCATCAGATTGGATATTTTTTCCGTGCCAGTCAACTTAGCAGTAGGGGATAGAGCTTGAGGAGGGGATGGAGCTTGACGAGGGGGTGGAACTTGACGAGGAGGGTTTGAAGCTTGAGGACCAGTAGAGACATGTACAAGCTTCACTGGCCAAGAGATGAAGGTTCCCTTGACATCACTCACAAGCTTCAGCTGATCGGTTGGGAGAGGGAGAGGTGCATCAATGATCACCTTTTCAACGACACTCCGGACTTCATCATTAGCCATTTGTTGGTGGTGTACAGTTGATCCCAATAAGTTGTGGATAGTCCCTTTGCAACTAATCGTGCAGGACGATCACGATCCTCCACATATAGGTCACAAGGTTGCTCTGACTGTCCAACAATGCAGCTCCCTCTAGTGCTATCTTGCCGCATGTGCACGGTGAATGTGTGATGGGAACACGGTCTCGGACGATTGCTCAAAAGCAGCTTAATCTGATTCAATTCCTCCCTCATCTGGCTCATCTGATTCAATTCCTCCCTCATCTGGCCCATCTGATTCAATTCCTCCCTCATCTGGCTCATCTCGGATTGATACCTTGCTTCTTTAACCGCCGCATCCTCACTTAATTTGGCCACCGTCTGCTCCATCTCCTCCCGGTAACCATACTTTGTCTATGGCGTTTGGATTTACCAAAGTATTCCTTCAGGCCTACCCATCCTCCAATCCCCCTTACACGCTCACCATGATCCAGTTTTCCGGTCGCAACGGTCAGAACATCATCCTCTCGTCCGACACAAAAGATCCCTCTGCTTCTTTCTTTTTAAGATCTTCCCGTAAGATACGGATAACGAGAAGCTTAGTAATGAAACATGTTTAGTAACTAAAAAATAACAATAACAATACTTACAATTCTTTCAAAGAACTACACGAGTTTGTTCACTCGTGTAGGTGCCGCTTGGCTTTTTCCGAATGTGCAACCACAACTCCTCGCGACGTATTGGAGATGGTGGATCATGTACCGTGAAGGATTCGATTCTCGCTTCATCATCCAATCTCTTCCGCTTGGCCACCATCAATTCTTCTTCAGCCTTTTCATATCCGCCACGAGAAGCCCTATGCAGGCAATCATTCTTTCTCCCTATCTCCTGTGCTCGTTCCCTTCTTTCCTGTAAATCAGCATTGACAACAACTATTAATTATGAATTCCAGCCATCTCACTAACAAAAATTAGAGAACTTTAGCTTGATATGAACCTCAAACACTAGTCAAATTCACTTCATCAAGTTTCAACATTTTATGTAAGGAAGATGTAGAATTGTAGAAGAAATTGGAGCTATGTCTTGTACCGCTAGATAGATAGGTTAAGAAACAAAAGAGAATTATGCTTACGTAATAATACAAACTTGATCCTTTTTAAGGCATCCAAAGGGATCAGCAGTCCTCATTAGATAGTAAATGAACTAACAAAGAATGTCTAACCACTACCTACTATAACTGTAACTAAGACTATAATAATGGCTTGACTCTTATGCCATTTTTATTTCCCTAATTACCTTCTTAGTATTTTACCTTTTCGTGGTTTACATATCGACTTGCATAGACAAAGGCAGAAATGTATACTTCTATTCGCACACCAAACAATTTAACTAACAGGATTAGATGAACACAATAATATTCACATTTCAGCACAGGTTAATAAGCAAACAAAAGGGCAAAAAAACTAAATATAAACTCACCAGAGCTTCAGGAGTGGTCCGCAGCTGAACAAATTGTCGCCAAATTTGTTCATCAATAAATGTGTACTTGCCCCAAGGATTTTGGTCGCCGAACCTCGGCAAAAATATACTTGTTAGCGAGAGAGGTCTTAAACTTCCTCCACCGATCAGCACAATAAGACAATGTCTTGTCTTTTAACTTCTCAGAGTCAGGGACAGTGTAAGTAAGCCGGATAGTGTCCCAAATAGGTTACTTTACTTTGCCGAAGTCCACGTTTTTCCACTCATCAGTCAAGATGCTAACCTTGCTGCGTGCAAGACGGCCGACAAAACTAGTATATTTGCTTTTATTAGGACCAAAAGGTCGCAACTTTTCATCAAACCGAATCTCCAAATTTGACCCGGAAGTCCGACTTAGGGTTACATCCATCATTCTTGTGCCTTTTCTACCACGGCGTCTTTGGGCTCAATTACGAGGCACATTGTCAGATGAAGAGGGTTCATTCTGACTCACACCAGTAACTGGCGTTCCCGGAACACGAATGGAATCGTTTTCACTGTTCATTTTCGAGACATGAAGAGAGGAATGCCTAAGCAAATGAGAGCGTAACAGAGGCTAATGGTACGTGGGCGAGGAAGAGAGGTAATGCAACAGGAAGAGTGGTTTCACAACAAGAATAGGGGTTTCAAAGTTCAGAGGGACAACGTAAGTCGTAAGGTAACGTTTCACGTGGCGAGGAAGAGAGGTAATGCAAAAGGAAGAGTGGTTTCACAACAAGAAGAGGGGTTTCGTAGTTCGTAGGACAAGGTAAGTCGTAAGGAATGTTTCGCGCGAAGAAGAATTTACTTGGCGCTTTATTTTTAAGACCGGATGAACTAAAAAGACGTTCTTAAATGTTAAGTTTTAAGACCGTCGTTTATTAAACTCCGAACTTAAAAGTAATAAACTATTTAGTACCGGTCACAATTTATGTCCGGTCTAAAAAGTATAATATTTAAGACCGCCTGTTATATATATCCGATCTTAAACGTTTATTTAATTTTTTTCCTCATTATTTTGGACCGCAGAAAATATAAGTCAGCCCCTGTTCGGGATTTCTCTATAAAGAAATTTGAACTTTCAGTTTGTTTCAATAACATTTTTAAGACCATTTGTTTTGTTAAGCGGTCTAAATAATATATTTAAGACTCATTGATAAAGGATGCGGTCCAAGAAGTTCTTTATATTTATAAAACTCCACCGGTCATACTATTAAGACCGATGCTCATTAGGATGCGGTCCAAGAAGTTCTTTATATTTACAAAACTACCACCGGTCATACTATTAAGACCGGTGCGTCATTACTCCGGTCTAAATGAGGCGGTCTTAAAGCCCTTTTTTTCCCCTAGTGCGTTGTACATATTGTAAACACCCGTAGAAGAACACACACATATATGCATCTTTGTGTTGCACATTATTATAGAACTGTACATATATATATTGGTTTTCATCTTTGTTATTTATTAGATTATGGTGTTTATTCTTTTGCAAGGTGCATTTTCGTTGAAGAATTAAATGTTTCAGCCCACTTGAAAATGCTCCGGAAGCACATGAGTATCAAGGATGACTCAAAAACATATTATGAAAATAAAAAAGGTGAACGAATTGAGGCCAAACCAATCACTGAGTAGAAGCAAGGCAGAAAAATGAAGCGTTTCAAGCATTTTTAAGGCTCTAACCCATCTTTGGAAGGTCTAGGTGGCTAGGGAAACTTGGAGGAAGACTTGGGTCCTAAAGCTTCTTGATAAATAGTGCAAAATAATAGACACAACAACTATCAAGCTTTGACCATAATAGCCATTACCTACAATATAATAGCCATTGATCATAACATATTAGCGATTATCCACTCTTCTACCAAGTTTACAATTTTGTTGAAAGTTTAACAAAGAGTGTAAGAGACTTTTTATAACATATTAGCCATTAACAACAATGTAATTGTTGTTGACCATGACAAATTAACGATTACCCGCTCTTTTCACCAACAAGTTTATAATTCTGTTACAAGTTTAACAAAGTTCTAGTGTAAGGGATTGACCACAATACATTAGTCATTAACTGCAATCAAGTTGATTTCGACCATATAGAGCTTACAATTTTATTACATGTTTAAGAAAATTATGATGTGAAGGATTCACTCCAATATACGTTACCGTACCATTACTTTTTGCCAATTCAGTTCCGTCAATCAAGGAAATTATATATAATAGTCAAGATAGTCTACTTTTTGCCAATTAAGTTCATTCAATCAAATAATTGAAAATGGGCAAGTTGGCCAGGAACTTACAAGAGAGTAATTATAAAGAAAGTGTCATTTTCTATTGTTGTGATAATAAGATAATATTAATAAATTTAGGGTGACCCTTTCTCAACATGACCGATGCATCCCTTCCCATTTTCTTGATGATTGACACTTGGCTGTACTTAATTCGAAACATTTTAAATAAAATGTTAAATCTCTGTTTTCTCTGCTCTTTTACTTTAAATATCTAAGGGTTTTGATTGTTTTAAGGAAATACATCTTCGTCAAAAAATGTACAAGAACAATGTCACGTGGACTGGACTAATTGCAGCTAGTAAATCCAAAAGTGTGATGTATTAACGGTACGGTCAGCTATTTGCTAAAAATACTTATAGTATCCATGAACTCTATGAAGAGCATGCATACGGTATTACAGCCTTTGCAAGTGTATGGCTTTGGAATATAGTTTAACCAAAAAAAAAAAAAAAAAAAATCTAGTACTCTAATTTGACATGAAATTTGGGTTTAATTCCTTAAATTTGAGCAAAATACATCATTATATTGTTATGTAGTGTGTTTTTTGTTCTATAACATTGAGCAAGAAGAGCACAATCTCTTCGATACACATGCCTTTCAAACTCAAACTGCACCCTCCAGTCTCAAGTTTGCTCGCCATCTCCACCTTTTGGTCTGTTCGATACTGCCCAAAGTTGATTACTAGATTTAAAGAATAATTATTTCAACCTAACTTTTATATTTTTTTATTAAATATAATTTTTAAACAATCATCCAAACATATTTTTTTCTTCCCAAAACTTCTTCTGAAAAACAATTTCATACAACTATTCTAAGAACCAAACAAATTAAAACAGAATTAAACACTGTCACCATATATATATATATATATATATATTATGTATGTATGTATGTATAAAAAAAATATTTCAAGTAAGCAAGGAGCATGCAATAATAAATTTTAGTGTAGAAAATGACAAATGCCCATAACGCTAACTTATAGGATTTCTTGATGATTACATTGTTTCCTTAAGAGTTCAATTTTTTGGTGATTATATTCAAGAAATTCAAGTATTTACTAATTATTCCTTGTAGAAGACTTCCATTTTTGGGTTCACATTAGTATGTTTAATATTGGAGGTTGGAACATGTAAAATGATATGATATACGTTATGGGAACCACCATAGAGGCTTGTCTTTTTATATGTACTTTGTTTTCGTACGAAATCGTTCTTATTCTTGAACAAGTATACCTTTTTTTTTTTTAAATGTAAAAAGGAAGAAGATACTTTTATGATATTTTAAAACTTCCGTCATCGTACCAAATTGCACATTGACCAAGGATTAAGAAAAGAAAGCACAACATGGATTCACATTCACGACATGCTATTATTAATATGAAATGTAGCAGTACTTATCGGTCCAGCCGATGTAATCAAATATTAAAAACAATTTTTCGGAAGAGTTGATGATATTAATGAATATTTCTTTTAATAAAAGTTAGTTCGTTGGTAAAGATTAGCCTATAATTCATAAGGTCTTGAATTACAATCTTGCTACTAATATAAAGTTTAGTATGTTTAATATTGGAGGTTGGAACATGTAAAATATTATGATATATGTTATGGGGAACCACCATAGAGGCTTGTCTTTTGGCAAAATTACGTGCAGGTCCTAAGGACCAAAAATAATTACAAAAAAGTCCCTTGAAATCACCAAATTACATAGAAGTCCCCAAGAACTTTTTTGATATTATGTGTATGGAAAAAAATCAATTTTTTTAATTTTTTTTTGTAAATATAGCACTTCTTGTTGTAAATCTAGCATTTTTCTCGTTGTAAATGACCTCTCGCTTCAAAATCCAGTTGTTTAAATGTTGTTGTAAATATGACACTTCCTATTGTAAATATGGTTTTTTCTGTTGTAAATGGCCAGATTTTAAATTTTGTTGTAAATATAGCACTTCCTCGTTATAAATCTAGCCTTTTCTATTGTAAATGACTTCTCCATGTTCAAAATCCAGGTGTTTAAATGTTGTTGTAAATATGACACTTTTTGTTGTAAATATGACTTTTTCTCGTTGTAAATGGTCAAGCGTTTAAATGTTATTGTAAATATGAAACTTTATGTTGTAAATATGACATTTCCTATTGTTAATACAAATAATATCAAAAAAGTCTCTTGGGACTTTTGTGTAATTTGGTGATTTCAAGGGACTTTTTTATAATTGTTTGTTGTCCTTGGGACCTACACGTAATTTTCCCTCGTCTTTTTATATGTACTTTGTTTTCGTACGAAATCGTTCTTATTCTTGAACAAGTATACTTTTTTTTTAAAAAAAAAAAAATGTAAAAAGGAAGAAGATAGTTTTATGATATTTTTAAACTTCCGTCATTGTACCAAATTGCACATTGACCAAGGATTAAGAAAAGAAAGCACAACATGGATTCACATGCACGACATGCTATTATTAATATAAAATGTAGTAGTGCTGATCGATCCATGTAATACCCGGATAATTATCTATCCTAATATTATATTTTAGTAAATAATACCTATTTGGAAATAGGTGAATATGTGGTTTTAAAACCTTGTAGGATACTTATTCTATTGTCTAGGAAATTTCTAATGAAATTAGAGGGATTAAAGTGTCAAAAATCCCTAAATGCAATTATGGGCCATGAAATGCCCTGAAAATATTATGATAAATCCCAAGAGGCAATAAAATATTTATTGAAAATTAGAAAGTATGTTGTCTCTAATTTTAGGAATTTTTGGGATTATTTCCCTTGAAAAATAATGAGGCAAAATTAAATATAATTTTGGGGAGCATAAGTTGCCCCATGATTTTTAATATTTTACATGGAGCATAAAATACCAATGTAAGTAAAATAGTTGTGAGATAATGATTAATCTTAATTAAGAAAATTATCAACAATTAGAAAGTGATTAGTTAGGTAATTAATGGCTAATTATCTAAGCTTGGACAAAAGAACCAATAGGGAGAATTTTTAAAGATAATTAAAGTAAAAAAAAAGGGAGGAATGATATTTTCAAGAAAAAGAAAGGGAAAAAAAAAGAGGAAAAAGGAAAAAAAAAAAAAAAAACGAAATAAAAAAAAATAATAAAAAAAAAATAAGGAAAAAATAAAAAATAAAATAATAAAATAAAATAATAATAATAATAAAATAAATAATAAATATCATGATATTTGTATTATTATAATAATATAAAAGAGATATTTGTGGAAGAACCAATTGGATAAATGAGAACCGATAGAAATTAAATCCTACCTAGAAAACCGTGAACTAAGTTTCTTAGGTCGACATATTACAAACAAGTGAATTTTTGTCCAGTAAGTCGGTGTTAGCGGAAGTCATTTCCGTAACCGGCGGCGAATAAGGGATCGATAAGAAGATATTTTTGTAAATAAAGGGCGGATAAGAAAAGTGAGAACCGATGGAAAATAAATCATAACTTGAAATCCTTGAACTAAGTAGAAAACAACTGGACATATTATGAATCGCTGAATTTTTGTCCCGAAGTTGATGTTACCCGAAGTAATTTCTCAGAATCGATGCGTCCGGTCTCCGAAATGTTCAACAGACAACGGAATACCCTTAATGGGATCAAAAATTTAGTTAACTCAAATATTTCCGAAGAGGAAGAATAGAACTTCAAGGCTGTGTTCCCGGATTTTTGAGATTTTCTAAGATTACGCGATTAGAACACCGAACGGGGACTTTATCGGTAGAAGTTCATAAAGCACAAGGGGTGACATCACCTTGACATCATGATGAGGTAAGGAGATGTGTTGTATGGTGGAGATGATGCCTTGTGTCCAAGCTAGATCCAACGGTTGAGATTCGGTATGATAAAGCATGAATAGTGCACCAAAATCTTCTATAAATAGGTCTTCCCATTTCACTTCATTCCTCACCAATTCACAATTCCTAGAGAGAGGTTAGAGAGAAGGGAGAGCAAGGAGGAGCTCGAAAAGGAGTAGCGAAGTCTTTGGGTAAGTTCTTCGGTCCCCGGTCTTAAGCTTTAGTAGTTCCTTCGGTAGTTATAGTAGAAATGCTAGATTAATCTTTAATCTTCCAAGTTAGTTTAGATATCATGTTTTAGGGATAAATATGATATTTATTATCGGAGATAGAGATATGTCAAAATTTTGGAAGATTAGAGTTAAAGTAACGAAGTTCCGCGAAATTCCGCCGATTAGGGGAGTCGGGGTAAAATGGTAATTTGGGACTAGAATGTCCGGTATAATGTTGACCATTGATTAGAAACGTTATCATCCTTATAGGATATCTCGTAATCACTTACCGCGTTGTACCGTCGTACCGTCAACATCGCACGAAGTTCCGTCAACGAAGGTACGTTCGCGTCGTAACACTAACTCGATGCTTATTGTATGCTTATATGTGAGAGACTATTTCATAGAGTCATGGACAGGACTTTGTCTTGGGTCATGCACCGTGTCTAAGACTCGTCTTAGTTCACCGTTTATACATTCAGCTTTGTTTATACGGTTACGCTTGGTAATGCCGTTGAGTTTTCCTAGCGCCGAGGACGCGAGGAGCATGCCGTGGCACCGGTTAGTGCAAACATGGTTGATCGTGCATGTGCCGTGTGCTATGTACTTGTTGTTGTGATTGACATTACATCTCGCCGTGTGCTTATGTATTGTTGTAACCTTACATCTCGCTGTGTGCTATGTATTGGTTGATGCCGTAATGTTATGAATATCTCGTCATACATATTTTGTCACACATAAGCATGAGGTTAATCATACCCGAGGTTCAATGGGCATTGAACCTCGCCTCTTAACATAGCGTCGGGGTCGGGAGGACCGAGGATCGAGGAGAAAGGCAAGCGGCACGCATAGGACTCACCAAGACTTTCTTTTGTTATTTACCTTTGAAAACACTTGATACAAACTGCACCGCTATCAGACCGCCGTACCTACGGCATTTTGAATATAAATATCGTTACTCAATCGCTCCGATGCTCTACTCGATGAAAAAAAAAATATACGCTTTTGAAAATGGGATGTTACAATCCAAATTACTGTAATGAAATATTAAAAACAATTTTTCAGAAGAGTTGATGATATTTAATGAATATTTCTTTTAATAAAATTTAGTTCGTTGGTAAAAGATTAGCCTATAATCTTTAAAAGTGAATTCAAATCTTACTACTAATATAAAGATTTTATTTAAAAGTGATTTGTAAATACTTCTATAAGCATTTTTTAACTCTAGAGGCATGACATAATCCCAATAAACCTCCCAAATTCAACGCATCATGATTTAGTGTACCCAAAAACATTAATGAATATTTCTTCTGGATGTTGTTTCTTACATCACTCGACCATCTTGAATGACTTGTGTGCCTGTCTTTTGATCTAAACTCGAGAAACTCATCAAATATGCAATTTTAGATTAACAAATTGTCAAAAGAACCGTATTATTCAACTTCCTAAGCACCTTAAGATACATAATGGGTTCTCATTCAATGCTCATCATAGCGTTAGTGCTTATTATTGTGATATACGCTAAACTGTTTAAATCTAATTTAATCTAAATGATAATTTCATTTTTAGAAGTAATAGTTATAAGGTTAATCTCTTATTTTAAATCGGCATATATTAAAATAAAAATATATTTAAAATATAATAATTAAATTAAATTTGGACCATCTAAAATCAACGTAGATGGTTTAGATTGGTGTTGAGCACACTATGCCCATCAAACTGATGAACACAAAATGTTATCCCATGTAAATGGATTTAATTTGGGTGCACATAAGCACCTAATATGGACTACCGAGATCTAATTTGAACGGTTCGGATTTATTTCCATTTTATTTTAATAGATACAAAATCTAAATTAATGATAAATCTTAATTGCATTGCAAGTTTTCAAAAAAAAAAAAAAAAAAGAAAGAAAGATTTCTTATTTGAAAAGGCATCAATTGAAAATTTTAAATCCGAATGGTTGAAACTGTATAGATTAAGATATAAATTTGCCCTATAACTTTTTATTTGGGAGGGCTAAGTATCTGGAAATTTTTTTAGATTCAACGTTACTCCGAAAGTCTTATAACGTAACATTATTGCCCCATCCTTTAAGAAATTTTAATTTTAACCATTTAGTCCTTCGCTTGACTGGAATAACACACATGACACTTTTAACTTGGCATTCATCACACCAACTCACCGTGGCCTCATCATTTTTTTCTCATGGGTATTACTGAAATATAACAAAAATTATGCTAATAAAATAGTTCAAAATTTTAGCCCCCTTCCAACAATAAATAAATAAATCCCAGTTTAAAGCAGAGTCCAAATGAGGGTCAAAATTTTCAACTAAATGAGAGGAGGGAAACATCTACCCTCCCCTCAATTCCGGCCAAACACTACTTTAATCAAGCCCTTGTCTAGTTTCCACCTGATATGATAAACAAAGGAACTCTGAAAATAAACCATTAGCGGTTTTTGACTGTCCAAAAACCGGTTTTCGGTTTTTTTTTTTTTTTTTCATCATTTTTTTGTTTTGTTTTGTTTAAGTAGTCCTGGATACGAATTACTAGACAGACAAAACCATACCGAACCATTCGAAGCCCTCCAAATCAAATAAAGTATTCAAAGTGCATCATTCACATAAAGCATCTCTCTCATCTATCAGCTTTCTTCTTCATTTTCTTCTGTCTTTCTTCTTCAGACGCCCACAATTGTTCTGTAAGTTGCAACTTCTTCTGGTGCATATATATGCGCCCTAGTTTTTACGATGATCATTATCATTATCATTATCACTATCATTATCATTATTATTATTATTATATAAAGATTTATGTATGGGATTTTTGGAGCATATATATTATATTGCGATTCCTTTTAGAATTCCTTTGAGGATGATTTTTGTAGCTTTAATTTACTGGTTAATTGATTATCCGAAAAGCGATCGGAGCCGTAGCTAGCTAGCTAAGAGGAATTAATGGGGAGAGTGAAGATTGCGATTAAGAGGATTGACAATTCAGCCAACAGGCAAGTCGCTTTCTCAAAGAGACGAACTGGTTTGCTCAAGAAAGCAAGAGAGCTTGCGATCCTCTGTGACGCACAAGTTGGGGTCATTGTGTTCTCTAGCACTGGCAAGCTCTATGAATATGGAAGCTCCAGGTTCCTCTCTGGTTCTTCCCAGCTAAATTTATTATTATTAAAATCAATATTGTTATGATTATTTATTCATTCTTTTTATATCAGAAGCTATCACAGCATTTTCTCTATGCTTCTCTCTTCTGATCTAGATGATTAGCCTCTAATTAATCTACACTCCTTTTTCTTTTTTCCCCGATTTTTCCCCTAAAAAATGGCCCAACAAAAACTATCTTGAATTTGATGATATTCTGTCAGAATATTGATCTATATGGGTGTTGTTACCAGAAGAAAATTACATCTTATTCGAGAGCATCTGCGAGCTTGAAATTGATGCATCAAAGACTGATGTCATCATCTCTGTTTTTTTGTTTTTTTTTTTTTCCTCGTGGTTTGTATTAATCTCTTTTCATTAAAATATGTTTTCTGATACTTTTAACCTCCTTTGTATGTTCATTTATTATTTTGCCCCTTTCTTATATTCTTGCTTAGGTTTGATATAAATTTGTTGGAAATTTGGATTGAATATTCCCTAAAAGTATGGTACGTTTTTTTGTTACAAATCCCCCCACAGAGAATTGCTATAGGACACTCAATAAGATCTCACGATAACACTACAAAGATTACCCGAATTGTCACTGAAACATAAATCATGCTTGTCATAAAGTAACTGAATACTTCCATTTATTCAACTTCTTTCATGCTTATATATGTTACACTAATTTCATGGATCTTTATGCTTGGCACGTGCTCGAGCTTCTGTGGGTTAGATGAAAGCATACGTATGGACCTGAATATGATTTGATTAAGGCCTTATTTTCACCCGCAATATGTATACAACATTATGAGGTTTTAATGCAGCAAATTGAAGCCAAAATATTCTCTCAAGCCTCTTGATTACTCTTTAATCCAAATATAATTTTTGGTCCATCAAGTTTCTTTCCATCTAAAACGGCAATCCCTATATTTTAATAAAAACTTGAATCGTTTTATGCTTTGAGGGACCAAACCCAAAATAAGGACAAACTACCATGACCAAACATTAATTGTATTAACCCAAAAAAGAAAAAACAAGGAAGTATAAAAAGTGTGTGTGTATTGGAATATTGTCCACATACATGCATGCATAAGTTTGTGAATGGTAGTGTAAAATCAGTATAGAGTTGATAGAATATCAGACTGCTGAAACTATACATATATATATATATATATATAGTTAACATATTATATATATATATATATTGTTAGAATAGGAAATAAATCTGTTAGAATAGGAAATAAATCAAGATCCCTTGATTGATGCATTGATTATAGGATCTGATTATAGGACCCTAATTACTCATTATTAGTCTTAATTAGTCTTAATTAGGCTTTATTGTATTTCCTAAATTATCTCCTATGTTCTCCCTTGCTTCTCTTATAAATAGGTTGTAATACTCATTATCTAATATATACAAACAGAGAGATGATACCTCTGAATTCTAATATGGTATCAAAGCCAAGGATATCTGTCCGAGGCCATGAAAAGCGAAAGAAACAGTGAGCGACGGTGAGGCAGAGAGAAATAACACAAGGAGTTTTCCGGCGACTCTAGGGTTCTCGACGCGGCGAGTGGGACTACACCACCTAGCCCGAAGGACCGGAGGGCTCCGATCGGCGAACGCCCAAGTCCGGTGGCCAACCGGCATCTCTAAGGCGGCGCGTGGCGTGCACGCTCCCGACGTCCAAAGGACCTTGTGACGGCGCGTGGCGGCGCGTGAAGCCAAGTTTTTCCGACGGTGACCTCCTCGTTCGGTCTTCCCCGTGATTTCCGCCATCCCTGCTCGTTGCATCCTCCAGGTGAACTTTTGATTTTTCCGGCGGTGAAAATTTTCCAGATTCCGGCGATCGATTTTCATCCGTAAACATGGATTCCTCTCGCTTCCTCCTATATTCGGGTCAATTCCCAAACACGACCGGAACCTCTCCCATGGTTTTTATGTCCTGTACCGATTCTCAAACTCAAAATTCCTCATCTTTTTCCTCCTTAACCAAGAACCCAAGACCAAACAAACCTCGTAGATGGCTTCGTAATTTTCAGACCATCACGTTATGGCTATTAGCCATAAGTTTAATGGTAGAAACTATCTCCAAGGGGTCTTAAAGCGTGCCGAGGTATATTCGAGGTAAAAGAAAGGAAAAATACATTAATGGGGCAACCCTCAACCAGCCCCGATGACCCTAATTTTGACACATGGTTTGCCGAAAACAACCAAGTCATGACGTGGTTGTGTAATTCAATGACCTTGAGATCAAATGAGGGATATTTGCTTGCACACACGGCAAAGGAGATATGGGATGCCGCTAGAAGGACCTACTCCTCCCTTGAAAATACCGCGCGTTGATTCACCCGAAGAGACAACTCCGGACTTACGACAAGGTAATATGTCGACATCGAATATTATAATGCGTTGCTAAAATTATGGCAGCAACAAGACTTGTTTGAGGTTCATCCCCTGGGAAAGTCTCAAAGATGCACAACTGTACAAGCAAATTGTGGAAGAAGGAAGGATACACGACTTCCTTTTGGGGCTACGACGCTTTCAAGAGATTAGGGGCAGAATTATGGGGTCAAGCCACTCCCACTACTCTTTGAGGTGGTCAACTTTGTGCAATTTGAAGAAAGTAGGAAGCTTTTGAACCGAAGTGGACCAAGCCACGTTGAAAGCTCCGCACTCGCAGCTCGTGGACCACACGAGGAACGAAAAGCTAGTAAATGGTGCAACTATTGTAAGAGGAAGGGCCATAATAGGGAAGAATGCTGGAAACTCCATGGCAAATCTTCCGGGGGAAAATCGAACTTCCAAAGTCACCTCACCACATCTGACCCAAAGGTGGAGAATGACGATCGCCTAAGTACGGAGGAACTACAAATGTTTCGTAGAATGCTTGATAAACAAAATAAGTCTAGTTCTGTTCCCAATGTGAACCTCGTACAATCAGGTAAATCTATTATCGCTCTCAACGCTGTGATGACTAGTGACGATACCTGGATTGTTGACTCAGGAGCTACGGATCACATGACCGGTAACAAAACACTATTCCACAACCTTAAACTTTGTCCTGAAAATCTCAAAGTAAAGGTAGCTAATGGTGTATTCACACGGGTTGAGGGTATTGGCACTATTACATTATCCGATCGCTTGGCAATACATAATGTTCTATTTGTACCCGAACTTACTTGTAATCAGATATCTGTAAGCAAGTTGACTGAGGTCAAATATGTCGAGTGATTTTTGATGATGGTGTATGTGTTTTTCAGGATTTAAGAACGAGGAGGACGATTGGGACTTCTAGAGAATGGGATGGATTGTTCTACCTTGAAGGATCAAACTCGAAGAGTAAAGATACGTGGAAGGCAAGACGGGCGCTAGTTAGCTCGAATTCACGTAATAATGATGTGTTGTTGTGGCACCGTCGATCAGTCACCCTAGTTTTGATTATATGAAACATGTGTTTCCTAGTTTATTCAATAAAAGTTCTGTTCCTTTTCATTGTGAAACTTGCCAATTTGCCAAACAGACACGATCTTCATATCCCAAACAACCCTATACTCCTTCCTCCCCATTCACACCGATTCATAGTGATATTTGGGGCCCCGCTCGAATAACTACCCTCACTCATACTAGGTGGTTTGTTACTTTCATTGATGATCACACTCGAACCACATGGGTTTACTTAATGAAAGACAAATCTGATGTTGCCAAAGTCTTTCGTAACTTCTATACCTTTGTCCGAACCCAGCTCAACACATCCATTAAAGTCCTTCAAGTGATAATGCCAAGGAATATATGAGCACAAATTTTTCAAAGAGTTTCTTGATCACCAAGGAATTCATCACCAAACTTCTTGCCCTTACACCCCTCAACAAAATGGGGTAGCCGAACGGAAAAACCGTCACCTGTTGGAAGTAACCCGTGCCTTGCTAATGGAACGCAATGTTCCCACCATCTTCTGGGGCGATGCCATCCTCACCGCGGCCTATCTAATTAACCGCATGCCTTCTAAAGTTCTCAACTATGATACTCCGATTCAAAACTTCTAGAACTCTTTCCCAATTGCCCCTCATCAATTCCTTGCCTCCCAAGGTGTTTGGTCGTGTGGTCTTTGTTCACAAAAGAGAAGGCAACAAATTCAAGGTATCTTCCTTGGCTACTCCTCTACTCAAAAAGGGTACAAGTGTATCTTCCTTGGCTACTCCTCTACTCAAAAAGGGTACAAATGGCTAATCTTGGGAAAGGGTACAAATGGCACGCCCGTCTTCCAAGAAACTTATTATCTCTCGATACAAAGGTTGTTCTTAAGCCGAGGCTTATTATCCCAAATTACCCATTCAGGGGGAGTATTCTGATATTGAATGGCTAATCTTGGAAACTACCAGGGCCCCAATACCTCAAACTCACCTGACACTTCATCTGTGCCACCTAACCTTACAGTCTCTCTTGACTCACTTGCTCCCACAAATCAGCCTAATCTATACATTCCACCCCAACCTGAACCCAATGAACTGGAAACACATGTTGAGATCAATTCAGGGATGGATACAGAATCACGACAGGAGACAGAGTCCAGCCACAAGTTCAAACTGAACCGCATTAATCGGTAGAACTATCTCTCCCATTCAAAGGAACAACCATGAATCCAATCCGGATTAAATCCAAGAATCGGGTTGGCCTATTGCCTTGAGAAAAGGGGTAAGATCGTGTACTCATCATCCAATTCAAAGATTTGTCTCATATGGTAATTTGTCTCGCAAAATGCAAAGTTTTGTTGTAAACAAGGCACGATAACCATTCCAAACACATTTCAACAAGCTATGGCTGATCCAAATTGGAAGCAAGTCAAGAGGAATTAAGGGCACTTAAAGAAAATAAAACTTGGGAGATCACGACTCTTCCTAAAGGAAAGAAACCAAGAGGATGCAGTGGATCTTCACTCCGAAATTCAATCCCGATGGTAGTATCAACAAATACAAGGCGAGACTTGTTGCAAAAGGATACACTCGTACGTATGGAATCGACTATCGAGATATTTGCCCCAAGGTCAAGTTCAATACCATCCAAGTACTATTATCACTTGCAAAGAAACTTGGATTGGTCTCTATACCAACCGGACGTGAAAAATGCATTCCCGAATGGCAATCTAGAGGAAGAGGTGTACATGGAGATTCCGATGGAGTCTTAGCTCCTAATAACGCCGTGTGTAAGTTAAGCAAGTCATTGTACGGCTTGAAACAATCTCCGAGGGCATGGTTCTAAGATTCACCAAAGCAAGAAAAGGGCTTGGGTATACTCGGGACGAGCGATGACACGTTGTTTACCAAACATGTCAATGACAAAATCACCATATTGATTGTTTATGTTGATGACATAATCATTACAGAAAATGATGAAGAATCCATTGCTCAACTAAAAAGTGACTTGTCAACTGAATTCCGTGTAAAAGACCTTGGCCAAACGAGGTACTTCTTAGGCATGGAAGTGGCAAGAACTAAGAAGGGCATCAATGTATCTCAAATGCAAGTATACACTAGACTGTTACATGAGACAGGTATGTTGGGCACTCAACCAGAAGGGACACCAATGGAAGAGGGATGTCACTTACAGATCAAACCAAAAGGTGTTCCAAATAATTCGTAAAGATACGTAAGACTTGTGGGGAAGTTGATATACTTAACCCACACTCGTCCCGACATTAGCTATGTCATGGAATAGTAAGTCAATTTATGCATCAACCACAAGAAGAGCACATGGAGGTCAGTATACGTAATCTTGAGCTACCTAAAGCTTAATCCCGGAAGAGGAATATTCTTTAAGAAATGTAATACCAGAAACATTGAAATCTACACTGATGCAGACCATGCAAGGGATAGAGAGACCAGGAGGTCAACCTCAGGGTACTGTACATACGTGTGGGGAAATCTGGTTACATGGAGAAGCAAGAAACAGATGCAAGGGTGTCACCAAGCAAACAAGCAGGCGTAACCGAGAGCCGTTAACAAAGGAGTTTGTGAAGGAATGTGGATCATTAGATTACCAAGGAGTTGGGGATTCAACATGAAGGACCAATGCAACTCGGTGTGACAACAAGGCCAGCATTGAAATGGTCAAGAACCCAGTATATCATGACCGAACTAAGCATGTTGATATCGACAGACATTTTGTTAAAGAGAAGATTGAAGCAGGCATTATGACCCTATCTCACATAAGATCCGAAGAACAAATTGCGACATCCCGACTAAACCACTCTGGCCGAACAAAGTTTGAAGGATTTTGTGGCAAGCCGGGATTGCTCGACATATATTCTCCAAATTTTGAGGGGGAGTGTTAGAATAGGAAATAAATCATTAGAATAGGAAATAAATCAGATCCCTTGATTGATGCATTGATTATAGGATCTGATTATAGGACCCTAATTACTCATTATTAGTCTTAATTAGTCTTAATTAGGCTTTATTGTATTTCCTAAATTATCTCCTATGTTCTCCCTTGCTTCTCTTATAAATAGGTTGTAATACTCATTATCTAATATATACAAACAGAGATGATACCTCCGAATTCTAATATATATATAGTTAGCATATTATATATTCCTTATAGTAAGACCTATCCTGCATGATGTAAACTATCCACATCCTTCCCCAAACTATCAAACTCATTTGCAGTTACTCTCTTAAAAGTTCAAAGATATACAGAAGACGTTAGCCCTGGAAATGACATATTGTGAAAATGAATCTGAAAAGTTGAAGTTGAGCGTAAACAAACTTTATTGTAATAGTCCAAATCTCAAATATAAAAACTAATTGAAAGAGTTTGTTTTGCTGCTAAATGTAAGACCTAACATACTTCATCTCCCAAAATTTGAATTCCTTTTCCTAAATTCTTAATCTTTGTAATATAGTTATCTAGACTAGCTCCTATATTTAAAGTCAGAAAGAATCAGCGTGTTATAAAAAGAAAAGGAGTAAGGCTTGAAATCATTCCCCCCTCTATCTCTATATCTATAGTTTTCTCTCTAAGTTCATTTTAAATCATTTTTTCTATCATCTCATGCTACTATGCAATGAGGAACGTTGGAAGATTATAGATACTTTTTTCCTACATATATAGTCTATTATTGATTTATAATGCTGTTACATTAAGTATTCATAAGTATGAAAATGAGTTTAGTATTAGTAATATAATCTGTTATATATTCCAAGAGGTTAAATGTTACACCACTGCCGGCTTCGCCCTTTCGGGTGGCGGGTAGTGTGATACCTCTTAATTCTTAATATTACATTACTTAACAACATGTATCTGACTAAATTACGCAGCAGAGCATACATTCGGTTTGGACGTTGTGTACTGGTAGGATATTACAAATCTTGGTTACAAATTTAAAACATAAATACACAAAATATCTACAAATCTTGCTCAAATGATTTGAAACCACTATGGCACCTTCATGTGCTAGCATCTACTACTTTATCCTGGGAACTACTTCCAACAAGATGTAAATTCACAGGTTGCAACACATACTGGAACCTTGAAGGATCATAGAGTAACCGTTAATCTTATACACAAAGTATGTAAGAAAACCATAAATACAAACCACAACATTTAGTAAATCGCACATAGCGAGGCACAGAGCCTAATCCGAAACAAGCAGTCTAAATAGCATACAGCATATATTGTAGGGCACAGCACACAGCAAGCCCTTAGTTGCACATAGTGGGTCACACAACGGGTTCCGGTTCCAAAGCGCTTGGAAAAAAACAACAACAAATGCATACACAATCATGGTAAAGCATACATACAGAGACATACAAAGCATATGAGGATTAAGGTTACTACTTGGTAAATTCTTAGACTGATAATCAACTCCCAAAATTCCTTAAAGCTTCGAATATCAAAGCTTCATATCCTTGATCTTAGCTTTTCTTTGAAATCTTTCCTTCCTCTTTGAACTCCCTTGTATTTTCAGTCAAGACTTCAAAACACCACACAAGAATCATTCATCAAGGTCTTAGGAATGTCTATGAAGATTGAAGGGAGTAGAGCAAGAATCCAAGTTCTACTTACCTTGATTTTGTGATCGGTTTGGAGATCCGACAGCACCTCCACCATGTAAATGGCACCAAACACCTCATATCAAGAATCCAAAACCATAGAAACATTGCTTTCACCAAGAGCGAATCGGCCCCACTTCTTCTCCCTCTCCATTTCATTTTAGCCTCTCTCTCCCCTCTCTTTTCCATGTTTTGGCCAAGAATGGCCTAAAGACAAAGGAAGGAGAAGGGGTATATATAGAACACGGGTGCGGTCCAAAACACGCCACGTGTTTGGTCCATCATGCGCCACGTGTTTGGTCTAGAATGCGCCACGTGTCCTCTTTCCATTGGACCATATAAAATTAGCTTTATGCATTGTCATGATGACGAGACACGTGTCATGCGCTTGTGGTGCTGACTCAAAAGTTATGTCATAATGAGGGGACATGTGTCACATTTCCATTTGATGAACAAAAGTAGCTTTTGACTTGTCATGATGGTAGACATGTGTTATGTTTCTATTGGACCAACACAAAAGAATGTCATAATGAGACGACACATGTCATCTTTCTACTGCGCCAACACAAAAGTAGCTTTTTCACTTGTCATGATGAGTCAACACGTGTCACGTTCTCATTGCTCCAACACAAAAGTAGCTTTATGCTTTGTCATGATGAGGGACACGTGTCATGATCTTATGGTGATGACTCAAAAGCTATGTCATCATTAGTCATATGACCTTACTTTATTAAAGTCACTTTATTGGCACCTACTGCCAACTGACACCAGGTTAGACTCTGTATGTGTGGGCCTCCACATGGCACCACATACCGGTGTCATTTTCCAAAAACGTAGGGCCTACTCGACTGTCCTAAAAATGTCGTGTACTTACTTATACCTGCATAGTTTCACTCATCTAATTGTCCTATACATTAGGACATAGTTGGTTGACATCTTTTCAAACTGGATTTACACCGTATGGGTCTTCTGTTCCCTATTACATTGGCACTTTAATTCCACGGCTTATACATACTAAGTCCATTAACCCGTATAGCCGAGTTACTTAGTTCCCCAAGAGGCTTCCTATCCCTTGACATTCTTGGGACTTTTCTTGAACTGGGCTTGGTCGTCTACCTACTTTAGACTTATTCTTAATTCTCAGGGTCCAAAATTCAAGATATTACATTAGACCATACATACTCTCTCGAACCTGCTTATATCTATATTATTAGGTCACTTTTCTAACTACTCAATCCATATATAGTCATTCAAAATATTTTTTGGTCTTAAAGTTTTTTTCAAAAATTACCACTAATTTCCAAACTTGCATTAAACTATATATATTTATTACCTTCTAATATCATTTTCTTAGGAGAGAAAAAACAACTTACCAAACAAGGTTGTTTATTGTCGGGATAATTGTAATATTGCTCTATAAATT
The DNA here is from genome assembly GCA_019022655.1 of Acacia acuminata. Classification (NCBI taxonomy): domain Eukaryota; kingdom Viridiplantae; phylum Streptophyta; class Magnoliopsida; order Fabales; family Fabaceae; genus Acacia; species Acacia acuminata. The sequence continues at coordinate 1,920,086 of JAFJYI010000100.1, read as the reverse complement.
TTGCAATATGACTTATATTTTGGACAATGAAAACTTAATAGAATGTTACTTATTATATAAATTAGGGTATTATTATTTATATTTTAAAACTGCTTTACATGAATGGTTAATCTAACTAGCTAGATCCTCGCCACCTATATATGATATATAGTGTAAAAACAAAAAACAAAAATCTATCTTACGTGGATATGTATGGGCACAATGATACTTATCCCAGGAAGGGGCCTATTTGGATGGTCAATTAATGTTTGGAAAAATAAAACACAATTTTTATTGTTATTTTAAAAGCTATTTTAAATATCTGATACTTATTTATTTTTAGAGTCCTTATAAAATATCAACAAAATAAATGTGACACCTCCCTGTACTCAATCCCAGTACAGAGTGATGTCTTCTCCTTTCACTAATTAAATGTATTAATTAACAAAGAAGTTAAACCACTAAGCCAAGTTTGGTTTGATCCTAAAAAGTATAATTCTTTTCAAAAATATTGCAAAACTTAACCCAATCGTAAAATTCAAAATTATCGTTCGAATGGGTTTTTCCAAAATTTAAAACATTGGAAAACATTTAATTAGTGGTTCAAACTCTTTATTAAACATACATCGATCCTTAGTCCTAGTTAGATTTCATCATAGTAGTTCTTATTTATTATATCTAACCTAGTCCTCTACCATTCACTTATTCATCCATTTCATTTATGGGCTCGTGATATACGTGCCCGTCCTTGCAGCAATACAATACATAAATGTTCTACTACTATCAGCTCATAGTATCTACATAAATATACATCTCAGTAGCCACATACGGCTATCTCAAAATATTATCTAAGTCATAAGGAATAAAAATATCTATTTACAGAAGATGTATCTAAAATGTTTCCTCTGCACCATCATCAAGCACCTTTTTCTTAAGGTCAAGCGATAATAACGCCCTTGCCTCTTCCTCCTCATCTACTAGATTGCCCACCTCCCGGATTTATGGAAGGTTCTAAGATTCAAATGAATGAATCCTAAAGTAACAAGTTAATCTTAAATTCTAGTATATACAATATATGTAAATCAACCAAAACAGAGTAGTCCACATAGCATATAAGGCATTCAAATTCATACGACTAGTATTACATTCCATATGCAGCATGTAATACAAGTAATCATCAAATAATTCAATACTTTAGCACATGGAAATACAATTTGGTACTTAAACAACCCAAAATACATGAATACACTAGGGAAGCTGGCCCCATGGTCGGCCCCTCCTCTCGATCGACTCACAAGTGGTGCTGCCCCCATACAGGTGAGACATACAAACATGGTATAACAAACATATATAGCTATACAAAGAATGTGAGATTAAAGTTACTATTTGTTGGTCTTACCAACACTGCACCTTCCACGAGGTTTTTTTCAATCTGCTTATCCTTCATGATTGGGCAATTATCTCTTCCTATAATTAACATTTATATGGAGAATGGGTCGTTAATCATTCTAATCTTAATATGATAATTAAGATTATGTATATTCTAGAGCAGCCCAAAAATACTTGTCATTTAGTATCTTTATGACTTATGAATGTATACTTATTGGGACTTATTCAATTTAATACTATTCACTAGGAAAACAATTATTATTTCAGCCATTTAACCTCCAACTTATCTAAAGAAATTATCTCTTTAGACGTGAGACATAATCCACTACTTTTGTAGTTATTCTCAAACTTTTTAGAAATTAACCTTTAATTTTTTTGGGGAATTTGGAAAATTCATAACTTGGTCTATACAACTCCAAATGGAGTGATTCCAGTTCTTACTTGAAGCTTGATAAGTCTATGCTCATATATTAATAACCACTGAGATAATTTATGGCTGAGACAATCCCATAATTTCGAAAATTAAACACATCTTGAATCTGGAACTAGAATTTTCCAAAATTCCTGACCAATTTTTGAAAAATCATACTTTAAGTTTTAGACCTCCAATTAATATGCTTTATGACTCATTTTAAAGCTTGAGAGGTATACTTTGCTCTATCAAAATTGCAAAGATAACCAAGATCATTTACTTAATAAAAAGCTCTCTTGAAAATAACAGTTCCAGATTAAAACGTATAACTCATAGATTTTGGTGCTCAAATTCAAAAATCCATATCTGGAGTTCTAGACGTCCAAATTAAATGCTTCAAAAACCTATGAACTCCTTATTAAGTATATTTCTGGAAAAATAAGTTTCAACATTTTGTAATATGATAATCATTCCTAGATTTAAAAAAATGTGAGCATTGTTCGGATAACTTTACAGAACTGTGACTCATTTTCAAAAATCTATAACTCCTTATATACTTATCCAAATAACGTGTTATTTGACTCACATTAAAGCTTAAGGAGTTTACTACATGTTCACAAATTTTCATGGCTAGAGGAGTTCATTTATTTAGGTTTTAGCCCACTTGAAAATTATCACTCTTGAATCATATCAGTAATTTTCCAGAATCATGACCCAACTTCCACAAATCATATCTCAAGCTATAGACCCTCATTTTAGGTGATCCAAGGCTTGTTTTAAAGCTTAATGAGTGAACTATCATATGCCAAAATTTCATGGCTAAACTCGACCTTAACTTACGAAAATGACATGCACAAGTTGCTCTGTTTTCGGACTCAAGAACAGAGTTGTAAAACAACACATGCAAGGTCATTTCTTGACTCTAAAGGTTCATAAATCAGACTCTATGAATTTATAACAGACTTGCACGGTTTAAACACTCAGTTTTAGAGCCAAATAAGATAATAAAAAAAAAAAAGGGATCAGAACTGACATGCAAGGGACAAAGCTTGCTGCTATAACCTTCCTCTATCTCAGCAATGATCTCGGTTCAGATTTCTCTTCTTCTTCGGATCTGTCTCTCGATGCTCGACCTCTGTCTCCGTCTCTCTCAGCTCTCGATTCTTAGCTCTGACCGAAGTGGGAGTTGATACGAGAGAATGAAATGGAAGGAGGAGTATCATATGTGTGTGTGTGTTTTTTTGGGTGAGAGGGAATGAGAATAATGGAAGAAGGGAAATGGGGGAGGAGGATGTAGTGTCTGTGTGTGTTGTATGTGTGTAACGGAGGGGAGGGATGTGAATCCGGATGGAGGGACTGTATATGTGTATGGCATGGGTTTACGGATGAGAGGGCGTTTGTGTGTTTGTGTTGTTTGTGTTGTTTTTGTCTGGATGTGTGTGCGTTATTGTGTTTAGTTGGGTGGAGAGGAAGCACATGGAGTGAATGCATGTGGGACATGTGTGTGCTGATGGGAGAGAGAGGGAAAATAAGGGTGTGGTGTCTCACTTTTAACAACAATACCTCTTTTATCTCACTACAAGATTCTTGTTTGCAATTGAGTCCCTTCCTAATTAAATTGCAAACATTAGTTAGAAAATCAAAATTAATCCTTAATTCCATTTAAGGATTTTTCTTTCTCAATCAATTTCTTTAGGCCGTAAAATATTATCTCCAAAATATTTAGTCCAAAAATCATTCCCTAACTATGCCTTAATTCCAAATATTAACTTTACAATAATTAAGCCCAAATTTTCCATAAATAATTCCATATGATATTTTTAATTCCCAATTTCCAAATTTTAGGATGTCACAATAAATCACTTTATTCTCAGTATTCTTCTTAGGTCTTTCTTCCATTTCACCCAATTTGTTACTTATTACGTCACTGCTGAATTCACTGAAGTGTCCATGATTTTTCAGATTAATATGATCCTGTGACATTATCATGACTACTATATATATAATGAAGTTGAAGTACAAATACTATGTCCACCATAAAATGGTTATGGTTGTTCGGCAATGCTTGTTTCTTTGATTGATTTTACGTCCTATTCTAATGATTGAATGAATTATGGTTTGTAAATACATAGTTGATTAATGAATAATTCATTTTTTTGTTAGTTATTTTGGTTCAAGACGCAAGGTTTCTTGAGCATGGGCAGATAACTGTTGAAATAATAATAACATTATCGTTTAAAATGTTCTATAACATGTATTAAATCTAAATATCCATATTATTGTACGTTTAATACATAAAAATAGATTTAATTTTCTTGGTTTTTCTTACCTTTTTTTCCACTGATCAAATGCACCAGTGCAGAAAGTAAATGTAATTAATGTAGAAAACATTTTTTTATTTATTTTTTATTTTGTATATTGAGTCTAGAAATGGTATAGAAAATTCAAGACTTTATATACTAACCGTATTTACATCAGTTACAAAACCAGTGTAGAAAGCCTTTTCTTACCACTATAAAAATGCTATTTTTCATTGATGATGGCTCTAGGCTAAAGGGTGGGATTGCATGATCTACATTTAGATAAACTTTATTTCATCTTCTTGATTGAATTATGTTTTGATAATGGCAGCATGAAGTCAATTATTGAACGCTACAATAAACAAAAAGGAGAACGCCATCAGCTTATGAATCCAGCTGCAGAAGTCAAGGAACGAGATATTTCTAAATCGTGTGTGTGTTGGTGTTTAATTCTCATTGTTATTACCCCCGTTTTTGTATATAAGATTACAAATTTGTTGGAGTGGGTCTTATTTATAAGATACTCTTAAAGGTTCTCTAAAATTTTAACCAGATTTTTTTGGTTAACCTTTGCCCCTATTAATTATATGTTATATTATAGTACTCCTTCCAGTTCTGAATATAGGACATATTTGATGAGTTGATATGAATCCTAAATATAAGGCATATTTTTCATATTTGACAATCTTTTCCTAATTAAATCCTACAGATTCTCCTTCAACAATAATAAGGATGAGAGAGAATGAGGAAATTAAAGAAAATGACCGAGGTATTTTAGGAAATACATTTTATATTAACTAATTTAACGAACTTTTTTAATCTAATCAAATTAGGTAAATATGTCTTATATTGAGGATTAGAAGGAGTATTAACATATATTCCCATGTTGAATTTTGATGATTTAGGTATGTATTAGATCATTATCTTTCTATCAACAATGATTTAAGTCAATTTGATATGATATATGTCAACTTTATATGTATCTTCAATTCAATGTCCAATCAATACAAAATTCGGTCCTTAATATCTTAATATAAGAGTTAGTTAACTAATTTGGATAGATTAAGAAAATTAGTTATATTAGTTATTTGAATCATCTTCTTACTTATATCATTAGTGAGAACCCATGCCTTCGTTCCTTCCTCACAATATAATACTTGTATCTGTGGTTGCACTTGTTAGCTTTGGCAGAGAGAAGCAACTGTCTTGAGGCAAAACCTTGAACACCTGCTGGAATTGCACAGGTACAAAATGTCTTCAAATATGTTCTGATTGGTGTTTTCCTTAATATATTCTGAAAATAAATGGAACAATTTAGTCAACCAGAAAATGACATATTTCCTTTTGGAAATTTTGTAGGCAATTCATGGGTGAACAGCTTTCTGGTTTGGGAATTAACGAATTGAAGAGTTTGGAAAATCAACTGGAGACGAGTTTAAAAAAAGTCCAGATCAAGAATGTAAGATATATAGACAATTTCAAATGACATCTAAATTCAATTTACCATGTCACCACTTATATATAAAGGACAAGCTTATATAATAATTAACCTCAACTTGATCGGCAGGATCAAATTTTAAGTGATGAGATTAAAGAGTTAGAACACAAGGTATTCAATAATTCTGTTTCTGATCTTGCCATGTAAGAAAAAACTTTCTATTCCCACAAATAATTCTGACTTACAGGGACAGCAAATTTATCAAGAAAATGTACAGCTCCACAAAACGATTGAAGTCATTAGGAAAGAAAATGCAGAACTACAGGCGAAGGTAAGTTGATTTTTTTTTTTTAAATAAAAAAAACATTTTATACGGAAGAGGAAGACATCATCTATAGTGAGCTTGTGCTATTTATTCCTCCCTCAGTCGCACCTAGTACCCTAATTTTACTTATAGCACATACAACACCTTTATGTTATTTTCCGGTTACATTGAGCACCTCAATTTTATTTATGGTTTAGGGTGCTTGATTCCACATAAATAAGATTAGGGTGCTAGATGCAATTTGGAAATAACATTATAGTGATGAATGACACTTTACCCTTTATTTAAAGGGTTAAGGTGCATCAAACATTCTGAAGTATTTTTCTATACACATCATCCAGTGCCCTAAATTATTTTATGGTGTACCCAGTACTTTGAAGTATTTTTCTAGTGCACCAAGCACCCTAAAGTATTTTTTCCAGTGCGTTGAGCACCATAAACTATTTTTTGGTGCATCCAACACCCTGAAGTATTTTTTCAGTGTATCTAGCACCCTAAATTGTCAAATTTGTTAAGTGAAAAATTGCACAAAAAATTACTTTAAGGTGATGGATGCACCTAAAAAAAATACTTCTTGGTGCTGGTTGCACCTTAACCCTTATTTAAATGCTAAATGTTTCAAGTTTTTTTTCCCAAAGCTTCCATAGAGTTGGTTTGATCTCCCTTAGATTTGTGAAGGAAGGGTTGTGAACGAGGAAAATGGGGATTCAAATCCTATATACACTATCAGCAACAAACATGGGTCACATGCACCTATGTATCTCCGGCCACAGTCTCAATCCAGCGATGAATTACCAGCCGAAGCAATGGAGCTACGGTATAAATCCCATCAAACTGATGAAGTAAATATACATCTTGAACACACACACCCACACATAGGGTTAATACCATTAGTAGTCTTTATAGTTTGATCAAGATTTTGGTTTTGGTCCCTACAGTTTCAAATTCTTGCTTTTAATCTCTACAATTTCATAAAAATTTGGTCCCAAGTTTAACAACTAGCTAGCGTCTATACTTTTAACAAGTTTTTTCTTTAGTCTATATACTTAAACTCAGATCTTGTCTTTATGAAGCTAATGGACCAAAACCAAAGTTCGATCATAGTATAAAAACCAACAATGATATTAGCCCTATATATATATGTGTGTGTGTGTATGTATATATGTATTTGTGTGTGTATGTGTTGCTCATTCTTAAAAATTACGACTAATCACTCGATTTTTATGACAGATTACAGTTGCTTTAGCACTAGCTCTTTGAGAATATAGGATTCTCCACACCATGCTGTCACCAACTTTGCTGAAAGAGAGATGTTTAATCAGGAATCATTTCTGTTATTGTTAAGGTTCAGACATGCATATTGGATATGTCTCTGTACATTTTAGACAATGCAGCTATCAAATGTGCCAAAGTGTTGAATTATTTAGTTTCTAGATATGTTGTGATCAGACGAATGGAATAATATCTGTTTACCTTTTCATGAAATAAGCCATCCATGTAAACCTTCCATATTTTCAATAATTTTGTTGCTGATATTTTCTTGATGAAGAGTGGCGAAAATACGAATTATAGCATTAAAAAAATAATTTTTACATAAACATATATATACGGCATGAATTACACAAAAACTGAGAATTTTATATTAATATATAATTGAACTTGGTGTAAAAAATTAATTTGAAGTTAATCGTACAAGAATAATGTTTCTTAAAGAAAGTGCTGTAATCAGCTGGGTTAATGATTTTGTTCTTTATAAGGACAATGCATTAAGCCAATTACCACATAAAGTTACTTCTCCTAATTCAATGGTTCAATCGGTCATTAAACTCCATCATTTCATTTAAAATAGATAATAAAGGATGGTTTCCTGAATGATGACATGGTTATTGATTAAGGCTTTTGTAACACCCCATTGTTCAAAAGCAGAATAAATTTTTTTATCAGAGTAGAGCATCAGAGCAAGTAAAAGAGCGAGTAACTGATATATCATTAATGGTGGCGTATCTATTTTTCTTCATAAAGAACAGTACATTTACTAGGTAATATGACGATAATGTCCTAAAAATCTTCGGTCGGGTCTTCACGCGTGCTGTTTACTATGCTTACTCTTGTCTTCAGTCCTTGGTTCTCCGGACCCTGAAGCTAGAGTAAGAGTTGAGGTCCAATGCCCATCGAACCTCAGGTAACGGTCAACCTCATGCTTATGTATAACAATGTATGTATGACAAATATTCATGACATTACAGCAATAATCAACACATAAGCACACAGCATATGTAAGATTAATATATTAACAGTACATATCACATGTAAAGTTATCTATACAATTCACATGTATAGTTGTCTGCACCTCACCGTGCCACGATGGCCTATTGTGTCCTCAGCGCTAGGAAAACTGTAACGGTATTATCAAAACCATAACTCGTGTATAAAGATGAATGTATAAATAGGTGATCTAAGCCCCATAAACTTAGTCACAGTGCATGACCGAAGACCTAATCTTGTCCATGACTTTATGAAAGTATCCATCACATACAAGTATACAATAAGCATCAGAGTTAGTGTTACAGTACGCGTCCGTACCTTGTTCGATGATAGCGGTACGTACGTTGGTCGGTATGCGTTCCCCGGGTAGCTTATAATGGTAATATCGCATTTATTAATCTATAAATAATATCCTAAGGGATATTTTGTCCACTAATGACTAATTTACCCCTGGTGAATTTCTTTCTCTATTTTCGTAGAAAAACGCTGATTCCAAAGATTTCGATCGCTTTTTATGATAACTTTGAAAAATCATAATTAATTCTACAAAAAATCAAAACGAGGATCCATAAAATTATTTGGAATCCTTAGGATGTCTATTTGTAATTAAAAATACTCGTTCTTGCCCAGATTCCTTGAGTCATTCCCAGTTTTAAAGTTTTGAGCCTCTCGCCTTAATTTTCTAGAAATTCGTAGCCCAAATTTGGGAATGTTTATCTCACTGTACAGAGCTCAAATTAATACATCTAGGCATATTTGAAAATCCCTCTATGTCTACTTTAACCATGAATTTTCCCAGAATTTTGTAACCTCATCTTCTTCATAAAATACTGGCATTTTTAACTCGACTCCGTGTTGCTAACCGATGAAATTTCGCCAACTTTGTTACTTTGATGTTTCTCTTCCAAAAGTTTTGCTCTATCACTTTCTTCATCATTTTTTTGAAATAAGACCATAAAAACATGAAAATAAAATTACTCTAATATATTTAAGATCAAAGCAACTTCTATCTATGAATTAAAAACTAGAACTTGAAGAGCTTACTTACCAATGCTTCAACTCCTTCAAGAAGCTCCTCACTCTCACTTTCCACTCTCTATATCAGATTTTCTATGCTTGTTTTGGTGTGAAAATTGATGAAGCATAGATTGCTATTTATAGCAAAATGTTATGGCATTTTGGTAGTTCTTTCCAACCTACTCTTCTTGAATTTGGACCCTTAGATCGAGGTTAATTTGAAGCATAAATCCTCACCTTCCATCTTGCTTTATTCAACAATTATAAACTCAAACTTATTTGGTGCTTGTTAAAATAATATCTAGATTAAACAATTATAAACTCAAACTTCTTCTTTAAGTCTTCTTTTCCCTTTCTCTTTCCCAAGTGATTCTTTAGTGACATTAGTTAGCTTCCAAATGTTCTTTAAAACTATATGCCAATTGGTGGTTAGTTACTAACTAAACAAGAATGCACTTAGGTGAAAATCATAAGATTTATCCAAGTCTAATTTAATTCATAATTTTCAAAAATCATGGCTCCTATTAGATGTCTCTAATTGCCTTTTTATCATTTTTAGGATTAATCCCAAAAGTTGAGGAAAAGATTTTGGAGATAAGCTATCCCAAGCTTAAAATATGCTTGTTCATAATAAATCCTTATATTTGATCTATGGTTAACGTATATCGATACAATTTATTTTCTATAGATTCTCATTTACTTGTGTCTTAAATTAATCCCAATGGTTTTTAACTCTCCAATCAAAGAAATACACATTTTTCTCTCTCCTACACTAGGCTCACAACACTCACAACTCTTACACACCTACACACTACACACACACACACACACACACACTCACAACTCTCCCTCTCTCCTTCATCAATGTTTTAGCGAAAGTACCAAAGCCATTAAGAAACTTAATGGCAAGTACTCTTACCTTCTTCCATAATTTATGACTTGCATGTGCTTGATTTTGCATGTGGGTTTTGTTTAATATTAAACAATTTCTACTCCTCCTCCACAATCACAAAAACCATCCCCCCCCCCCCCCCCCGGTCATCATTTTGATTTTCAATTTGTGTTTTAATTGCCTAATAAACTCAAGAAGAAAGGTCTCTCATTGGTGGACTTTTGTCTCACAAGGATTATGCTTTATGAGGTTAAATTAAAGCTTTTAGATTTAGCTTTATGAGGTTTAATCCTAGCCCTCCATATCTAATCTTAATTAGCATCCCTAATATGGTGGTTTAGATGTTGTTAAGTGTAGTTGCCAAAGTATGATTCGTTCTTTATTTGGTTATGATCATTAGCAACTCATTTAATGCTAATTTAAATTCCTATTGGCCTTTGTTTCTTCATTAAATTAAAATATCCCTAATTGATGATTTCTAATTGACACTAGATTTATTATGAAGGTTTATAAAATTATTTCAATTAGTGTAATTTGATTGCCCACTACTTGTTGTTAACTTCCCTATTTTGTCAAAGTGTTTTTATAACATTTTATTTGCCTTTCTTGATTAAATAAGAACTAAGTTTTAATATGAAAATTTTATGGTATTTTATGATCCATATTGTAAATTAGAAAGTGAGATTTTGCCCTATTTAAATTCTAGAGAAAATTTGCCCAAGAAATAAAATAAATAAACTACAATATTAGAGACAACATATTCTCCTATTTTAAATAGGCATTATTTGCCAAAATATTGTATTTAAGATAAATAATGGTTCTTCGGGTATTACATCTTTTGGCTTGAGTCATTACACATATTGATTCTCTAGTATTTTGTGTGTGATTGTGATTTTTTGCATGAGTATGGTAGGATATCAGTAGTTACTATGACATTTGTACTCATCCCTTTCTCTTAGCACCTTTCAGTTGAGGGCCGAGATAGAGTGGAAGGCACTAGATATGAGTGAGTCTGAAGACACTTCAATTTTTGGCTCCTCTGAGTACTTGTTGGATTTATATGTATGATTTGCCATGATATGAGGGGCCAAATGTTTTTCGTATATTGGGGAACTTGAATTGAAATTTTCAAATGACCCTTTAGTTTGTTGTTCCTTTCAAGTTAAGTCTTGAGCTATAAATTTAAATTGTGTATTTCCTTGACTTATTGGATTAACGTATATACGTAGTTATAATGAAACATGTTCTTGAAAGTGGAGCTTAATCAACAAGAGGGGGTGAATTGGGGATTTCAAAAACTTTTCGAATTACTATGTTTTTGGACACTAAAACAGAGCTGAACAGAGCATAAGGAAGAAGAGCAAGACACATGAAATTTATACTGGTTCGGTCCAATCTCTTGACCTACGTCCAGTCCCCAGACACTCTGGGTTTTCACTATATCAATTGATTACACACTCTGTAACTCAAGAGTAATTCTCTCACTAGAACTTACTCCCCTTGACAAGTTGCAATCAATATCCAAATCTCCAAGTCCCCAGACTTGAGATACTCATATTAAATGATTTACAATCAATGAACTCTCTTAAAGAGTAGATAGAAATAAACATTAAAGATCAATGTATCAAAAGATACTTTACAAGTGAAAACTGAAAGAGTAGTTGGTAAACTTGAATGCAATTCGTTTTCAGTAGATTTTTTGGTTGACAAGAATTGAATGCAGCTCTATTTATACCAAGAGAGCATTAAATGACCATTGTAATCTTCAATATAACCATTGCCTTCATTAGACAAGGATTAGGTTAAGCTTTGGTCTTCTTCTCTCTATTCTTCACTTAATCTAGGTGCACGAAGTTTAAAGTTGACTTCTTGAATATTAATCCGTTGGAATAGCAGCTCTTTTGGATGTGGAAAGCGTACATTAATCCTTTGCAAGTGTGTACAGAAGGATTACCCAAAAGTATGCAAGCTTTTAGGGTTTGCATTTAATGTGCTTGACGTCACTTTTTGCTTTAGTTCAAATCTTCATTTAATATCCTTTAAATCATCTAAAACTCACTAACAAAGTGCTTAAACATAGCTAGGAATATTAATGAATGATGATAGGAAGTATTAAGATCAAACAAGAAGGTTTCGCAAAATCGTCGATTCGAATTTCAAACTCTACGATGAAAACTCGAGTTTGTTTATCAAAACTCGAGTTTTGGAATTTTGACATGTTAAATCGATTTTAGTCCAAAACATCAAAACTTGAGTTTTCATTCAAAACTGGCGGTTTCAAAAACATTGAAAGAGTGTAATGCTCTCGGCTTGGCCAAAACTCGAGTTTCCAAAACAAACTCGAGTTTTCATTTAAGTATGAAAGCTTTGAGAAAACTATGCCAAGTTAAAACTGGATGTTTTCATAAAAACTAGCGGTTTCAAAATCATTGAAAAAGAGCAAGGCTCTCGGCTTGGCCAAAACTCGAGTTCCAAATCAAAACTTGAGTTTTCATTTAAGTATGAAAACTTGTAAAATCTATGCCAAGTCAAAACTGGAGGTTTTCATGAAAACTAGCGGTTTCAAAATATGAGTAAAACTTGAGAGCTCTAGATTAAGTCAAAGCTCGAGTTTTCACAAATCTTAGGAAAACTTAGAAAACTCATGGCAATATGAAAACTGGCGCTTTTATATCAAAAACTGGAGTTTTCACAATCTTAAAATGTTAGAGACTCTCTATATGACCAAAACTTGAGTTTCGGAATGAAAACTGGAGTTTTGTATTTTCTAGAAAATATTGAGAAGTCTCTGTATGGTGAAAACTAGAGTTTCCACTGAAAACTAGCGGTTTTGCTTAGTTCAATAAAATTGAGCTACTCTCTATAAGATCAAAACTTGATTTTTGAACCGAAACTCGAGTTTTCCTTTGTCGATAAGGTTTTCAACTTACCAAAGGAAAAACTTCACATTTTGCTTACAATTGTCAGTTATCATCAAAACACATAGAGAACTAAACTTAGGAATAACTTTGATCGGTGAGCTGAACTTTAGTTTATAACTATATAGGTTGATAGCGAGGCTTATTAATCTTTTTAAATAGCCAATTTGAGTTATAAAAATAAAGAGACATAATGGAGGGCTGAGAAGACAGAGAAAGACATAAAAACAGAAGGTGAGGGCAAGAGAGAGGGACGAGAACAAAGAGTGTGAGAGAGAGAGAGAGTTGCCGGAAGAAGAGGAAGAAAGATGGGCAAACTGCATGCAATTGGATTTTTGGGCTTCGACGAATCTCATAATCCTTTTCCCATCTTGGTTTTTGCTGAGGTTTTAAGAGCTGTTGGCGTCTGAAACTCATGTGTTAGTAAGAGAGAGCTCATGATAGTTTCCTTGCTGCATGCATGTCGAATTTTGAGATTTAAGGCCCTTTGGTGTTGTACTGATTTACCGAAAATTGGAGATGTCATGTATGTTAAATTTTTGGAGTTGAGAGCCATGGTTTGAGGTTGCATGTCCTCCATTTATTTCTTCACAGAAAAATAGAGGGACATATACGTGTCAATTTCGGAATCTAATTCAAGTTTGAGTTTTTCAGTGCAATTTTCTTAGGAGATAGTACACCTCCTAGGCTTTAAAACGAGTCCTAGATCATGTTAATTGGTGTTCTAGAATTCAAAGGGCAACTAGCAAGGGCAAAAAGGTAAAATCACAAGAAGATATTCTAAGACCAAGGAACACTATAAATAGGACCATATTCTTCTTCATTTTGACACCAAAGAGGCACCACACATAAGGAAAAGGAAAGAGAGTAGTGAATTGAGAGTGAAAGCCAAGCAAGAAGAAGAGTATAAGGGAAACTTGAATCAAGGTAAGAAAATCATAGAACTTATTCTTCTTCCGTCAAATTTGTTTAAGCTTCCAATTAATGATCTTGAATGATATTGTTGGAGTTCTAGCTATAACTACAAAGAGGTTAAAGTAAAGAAGCCAAGGAAGTTGAAATTTCAAGCAAGTAAGTTTCCTTCTCTAACTTCTTAGAATTTTGCAAAAGTTTAAGGAAATTATGGTCAATAGCTAGAATTTTCTGGTATGATTTTATTTTGATGATTTGGATGGTTTAAAAATGATTAAAATGGAATTTTGTGTGAGGAAGGGTATGTAGGATAATTTTGAAAAACATAAAGCATGAAATATGCAAATAAGGAGGTAGAAAAACCAATAAGGGTATTTTCGGAAACTGGGAATTTTCCACGTGTTTTTGGACTAAGCAAGTATTTTTAGATAAAAATAGACATATCAATGATTATGTATATTTTTGAAACACCCCAATCAGATTTTTCTACAATTAGTTGTGAATTTTTGAAGTTGGGTCAAATTTCAGAAATTTTCTGCACTAAGTGCGAAAATAAGATAAAATTCACCAAGGAAGAAATACTCATTAATAAAGGAAATTAATGAGTTTCAAAAGTAGAAAGACCCTTTTTGCAAGTGTATAATTATAAGGGAGAAGTTATATTCGCAGTGACACTGTTATATTATTTTATTTAAGGTCTATCACTCTTATCTAGTAATTGGGTGTTAGCCTTACAGATTAGCTACTTGCAAGTAAGTAACCTTAATTTCATGTACTTTGTGTGACTCTGTATGTATGATGTACCGTGATTGGTTATGCATTCAATGTTATGTGTTCCAAGCGCTTTGGATACCGGAACCGTTGTGTGCAAACCCGACATGGTTATGTGCCTTCTTTGAGCGGTACATGTTATATGTGATTGCTTGTTCCAGTTTGGGCTGTACGCCTCACTGTGTATGACCTATTGAATGCTGTATGTTTTATGGTTTTTCTTACATGCTTTGTACATGTACTGTATATGAAATTAATGGTTACTCTGGGAAATGAATCCCCAGACTATTATAAGAATACAGGAGGAGCATCTCGATCGAGGCAGGAGTCTGGAGGTAAGACGGGAGAGCTTGGCTAAGGTTTTTAGGGAGCATGGAGATAGCTTTTTGTAGCTACACCTTTTGTTTTCAGATGACTATATATTTATATTTATTTTTGGATATTTTATTTGGATGACTGTCTTATAACCCTTGGAGGGACTTATATTTAGATATTTTCTTCATCAAAATTATATTGTCCAAATTATCCTCTTTGCTCTTACATATTTATTTGAAAGTAAATGTCACTTTACCTGCCACCTAAAAAGGCAAGGTCAGTAGGAGTGTAACAAAGCCAACACCATTGATCTAGCCCTTAGCTTCCGCTAATCGACATGAGATTAAAATACTAATAAACAAACTAAATTTATTTAATTAAGAACTATCAACTAGGTTCATTCTATACTTAAGAATTCATCCTCGCCCAGTCAAAGGAAATTTAGTTCATGACTGATGAGAGAATCACAAAACACATCACAACAGAATAGCCCATGGAGAAAGATAAACTAAAAATCAACAGAGGAAAACATAAAGTTCGCCAGAGGGTTCGACGGCATAGCAAAGGTTTGTCACGTGACAACTCCACGTCTTCTTGTCTCCATCTCACTACGAGGAAGGATTTTGGGTTTCTTCCGAAGCTCTCGTGCTTCGTGAGTTTTCTTCTCTTTTTGGAGTCTTAGCCGAATAAGAATTTTGCTGGCTCCTTCACGACTTCCATAATCTTTAGGGTTGGTAGTCATTTCCTTTTATAGTCTGGTTTACTTGCGGATACATTCGATGCTTCGGGCCTTTCCAAATCTGTCAAGTCCAACTGGTCCAACTTTCCAAATTCGATTGATTGACTCTGCTGATACTGTGGGATTCTCCAAATCTTAACTTCGAGCCTCTGCATCTTGCAATCCAATACATCAGCAAGCTAACCATCGTCCAATAACCTATACTTAATTTCCTTAAACTGCCTTGAGGAAATGTCAGAATACATGGCGCATAGCATTGGTTCACTTACGCTGCTATAGCATTAGGGTTGCATTGTATTGTGGCTTGTTATGGCTAACACAATGCTATAGCATTGTATTGGCTATGCTATGTGCTTTTCACATAAAACCTCAAACTTTTTCTTTTCTTATGCACATGTATGGGATGCTTATACAATTACTATAATTCATGTGATTCATCCTACATTTCCCTATATCGTGAGTTATGACGTATTT
Organism: Acacia acuminata; assembly: GCA_019022655.1. Lineage (NCBI taxonomy): Eukaryota > Viridiplantae > Streptophyta > Magnoliopsida > Fabales > Fabaceae > Acacia > Acacia acuminata. The sequence continues at coordinate 1,903,940 of JAFJYI010000100.1, read as the reverse complement.
GCTTAGATTAGATGCATTTAAGTACATAGTCACTTTAAAAAACATGCACACACCATAGGGAAAGCATGACATAAATAGTATTCATCAACTACTGAATCCACAAAACTAATAGTTTAATGTGCATTCCACCTACCTTAAAAAAATATTTTTTAAAAATATATAAATTTGATTTAATTTAAGCTAAGAAAATAGCATACTGTAATCTATTTTTTAAAGAAAAATTCATTATAAAAACATAAGACAACCAAGACTCCCCAAAATCCTAACTCCAAAATGTTCACTAATCAACACAATATTACCCTCATTAGAAAGATAAAAATATGTAGAATAACTTTCATAAAAGAAGTGACGTGAAAAGAAGTGATTTTGAGTACCTATTTAGTTCTTAAAATGAGATGAACAATGTCGGATATAAGATGATACTAACCTTTTTAGTAGGTATCTCGAGACAAGATTTTGTTGGTTCTCTAAAAGATTTTGATGATTGCCAACAATTGTGAACAAAGAATGAGGATTTGCTCTCAGAAGTTGGAAAACCCTAAGTGAGAGCAAACCTCGAGGCTTTCCCAAAACCTCGAGGTTTGGCCTTACAAAGGAAGCATCGAGGTTCTATGTTTAAAATTGCAAAACTTGGGTTTCACAAAATTATGTGAAACCTCGAGGTTTATTAAGAAACACTACTACAAAAATTGTATATTACTTCCTTAAAAAACGTCCTTATTAAAAAATAGGTAGTAAAAATTGAAGTCGGTGGCATTCTTGTAATTATATTCAAGGAAGTTGAGCATTGAACGTCCCGAATTTTTGTTCGGGCGCCTAACATCCGGGTATATTTTCGCGCCAAGGGAAATATGAGGATTTTTTGTTTGGCGCCATGGGATTTAATTTTTTTGTTTAAAATTGGCGACTTTGAATATATTTCAGGTTGCCTATTTTAAAATATAGGGAATATATTGTTTTGGCGCCTGTGGTTATTTTTGTTAATGTTTTTTTTTTTTTTTTTGTGGCGACCTGAATATATATCGATCGCCTATTTAAAAAAATTGGCGACTGAAATGTATTCGGTCGCCACTATTTTAAAAGAGGCGAACGGAAATGGATTCGGAGTCGCCTCTTTTATACCCGAAAGGCGACCCGAATCCCTTTCCTGGCGCCTATTTTATGGTTATTTTTGTTAATGTTTTTTTTCTTTGGTTTAAAAGTGGCGACCTGAATATATATCAGGTCGCCTATTTTAAAAAAGTGGCGACCTGAAATGAATTCAGGTCGCCACTATTTTAAAAGAGGCGACCGGAAACGGATTCAGGTCGCCTATTTTAGACCTGAAAGGCGACTTGAATCCATTTCCGGTCGCCTATTTTAAAATAGTGGCGACCTGAAATGGATTCAGGTCGCCACTTTTCTAAAATCAAAGACCTGAACTCCAATCAGGTCGCTTCTATTTTCGATAAACCTAATCGACACACACGCACACTCCTCCTATTCGGTTCAATACACACTCCTCCTCTCATGCCAAATAGCTCACTGCGTCCTTTCGCTTTCGACCCACTCTTAATTTCTCGGCTATTCCCTCTCGCTTCCTCATCGGTCTCCTCGGTCGAACCTTATTGAACACTCGGTCCCCTCCCTTGCTCGATTCACGCCGAACAACCTACCCAAGCCTTAATCGCGATCACCCTCACTCTCCCCTACCTCACATTGTGAACGACAGATTGTCTCCCTCGTCTTCCCTCTTCGCTGCGTCCATCGGCTCTTGTTCTCTGTTTCCGGTGCGTCCCCTACCTTCTTCGACGATCTCTAACGGTATGAGCCCTTTCTTTCATGGTTCTTCAATCTTCTGCCATTTAAACTATTCAAAGTATTTCTTAGGTTTCCCTATATATTGTCTGGATATTAATAAGTGGAGGAGTGAAAATTTGAAGAATCATAGTGTAAAGGATTTTGATTGAGTACCGATGTTTTGCCTTAGTTTCCTTAATTGATATGGGTAGCATGTGGATTAAGTCAAGTCCAATATGGTTTCCTTTGTCATTAAGCTATTAGCCCCGTAGTCCCGAACCCTTTGCAAGTGAATGCCTAACCCCCGAGCAAGATAAAGTTAATCCCCTCACTCGGTGATTGCTTTTTCCCTTAGCCTTAGACACAAATTCCATCATACCCTCTTAACTCCCATGACCAATAAGAGCCTTTGACCCTTTCAAAATAGAAATTCTATTGAGCATAATGCTGTTATACCTTCTTTTGATTAAAAGGATGCCTAAGATTCCAAGTGCTTAGTAGGAACGTAACTAAAGAGCTTCAAACTTTGATTTAGACTAGGAATTCTGGAATCAATTAGAGAAACATGTTACACTAAAAACAATTTTTAAGAGCTTCAAACTTTGAATGAAGTGGAGAAGTCGAAAAACAGAGGCCACTACAAAAGCAAAGAGGATATGGAATGAACTTGTTGATTAATTTTGATTTATTATATTGACATGTTTATTGAAAATTAGAAACTTTATTCAAAATTTGTACTTTAAGGTGATGAATAGAGGTTGAAAAAGCATAAATTGGGTAATAGTACATTCATTCATCATGTTAATTTGTTTATAAAAGATTCCACCCGATAGAAATCCTCAGTTCCCCTCTCTATCACGCCTCCGTCTCCACCTTGCCGAGCCTTCTATTCAGTTGGTCATTCACTCTGCCGCGGCCTCCTTCTTCCCAAACCCTAAAACCCAAATCATCCGCTACCTCCTCCACTCACGGCGTCGCCATCGCGGCATCGCTGATTCACCTGTCGCCGTCGTGCTCCCTACTTACCCAGACCAAAACTCGTTCTCTGCGTCGGCTGATCGTTCTCTCTGCTCGTGGGCGAGGTGAGAACCCTTAGCCCTCTAATCCTTGAGGGGGAACCCATGATCAAATGAAAAAAACTGAGTTGCTATCATTATTGTTGACTATCTTTGTCACACAGGAATTTTTGCTGTCAAATTTGAACTTTCTTTGTCATAAATTGTTGTTTGCGGTCAAATTTAGTTTTGCTTGTTGGATTTAATTATTTAGCATCTGAGCTATTTGGTTGTTTAGGATATGAAGGCATTGAACCGACGATACAATCTATGTTCATTAAAACTGATTTTTGTACCCTATGGCTTTGTTGTTATTGGTTGAAATATCTTGGAAATTGAGGTCCGAACACCTAAATATGGTTTAAACATGTCTTTTACGTGGTGTGATGGATTTTTGAACTCAAAGGATTGAATTAGACTTGGTTAAAATATTTTGGGCACTTTCTATTGGATTCATAAGTTCTTGGAACCAATTGTTTTATTGCTAAAATTTTGAGATAAGTTTGAGAAGTTTTGGAAATTCTAGAGTTCCTCTCCATGGATTGTTTACCTGGGATTTTCGACAAAGTTTTGGCACTTCTTATGTGATTTCTATCCACTCGGTGATGTCTTAATTGTTTCTTTAAGTTTGTAAGATTTGTACTTCCTCTTGAGATCACTCAAGCCTCTTGATCCAAGAAATTGCAAAATCTTACTATGAACTCGGTTAAACACTCATTGACTAGTTTCTTGCTTAGAGAACTTACATTGTTAACAAGATTTCCTATTACCGCTTGCAAATAAGTTTAGTGCTTGGTTCTTAATAGAACAACCATATGTTGATAATGCAGATATAGACGAGAAGAGATTAAAGGATAGTCATCTTCGTCTTTTTTGACTACCTCTAAGAAATCTTGGTCAAAGGTTTGAAGCAAACGGTTGCGCTCCCAAATTAGGTCAGTTGCTTTCATTTTATGCACACACACATATATTGTCCTTATATGATACCTTCTTCTTGAGAGAGAACAATTCCAATGTTCTGTTAGTTGATGAAATTGTTGGATTTAATAGTTGATATTGTTCTGAATTGTTTTAGTTAGTAAGTTTTGTTGAATTAAGTGAAATTGGTTGTTATTGAAATTTTGGGATGTCTTACTTTTAAGGGGAAATGCTGCGAAATTTTCTTAAAAGAAAGCATGTCGTTATTGAAATTGTTATGAACTTGACTTGTTGTTGGAAATGTCTTAGGTGATAAGAAAATGGGTCATAGTTGGATGAATGCTTTGAGAACTAGTGAAGAATATGAGAATGGGGTGGAAGAGTTTATTGAATTTGCTAGAAGGAATGTGGCTACAAAAAATGGGATGTACTATTGTCCATGTGTTAATTGTTTAAATGGGGTTAGAAGGGATATTGCTGATATAAGGGACCACCTAATTTGTGATGGAATAAACCTTCGATACACAACGTGGATATGGCATGGTGAGGAGGTAACTCCCAAAGTGCATCCTACGAAAATGAAGTTGAGGTAGATGATGATGGAATGGAGAGAATGATTCATGATGTTGAGGTCGAATCCTTTGCACAACCGCATGAATATGATAGCGTGCGGAGTGATGCGAGACACCTTTGTTCCCTGGTGTACTAAGTATACATGGTTGACTGGGACCTTACATTTGGTCAACTTAAAGGCAACATGTGGGTGGACCGATAGCGGTTTCACGTCGTTGCTTGAATTGTTGTGTGATATGTTGCGGATAATAATGTACTTCCAAATCGTATGTATGAGGCCAAGAAAATCTTATCTACGATGGGTATGGAGTATAAAAAGATACACAGTTGCCCTAATGACTGCATATTGTACGAAATGAGTATGAAGGCCTTAGTAATTGTCCTAAGTGTAAAACTTCACGATACAAAGTGAAGAAAGGTGGTGGTTCTGGAGATCACACAAAAAAAAGGCAACCTTTGAAGGCCTTGTGGTATCTTCCCATAATTCCTCGGTTTAAGCGTCTCGTTTACTAGTGAAGGAACAAAGAAAGAAGTTGAGATGGCATTCGATGAGAGAATATCCGATGGAAAATATCTACGGACCCCGGTGACTCTCTCCAATGGAAGAAAATAGACGAAATGTTCCCGCAATTTGGCATTGAGCCAAGAAACCTTCTACTGGGCTTTGTATAGATGGTTTCAATCCGTATCGAACTCGAGCAAGCGTACCCATAGTGCATGGCCGGTTCTCCTTGTAATATACAACTTACCCCCTGGCTATGTATGAAACGCAAGTATGTGATGCTTTCTATGATGATTTCTGGACCAAAACAGCCTGGTAACAATATCGATGTGTACTTGGCGCCTTTGGTTGAGGATTTGAAGAAGTTGTGGGAGGAAGGCATAGATGTGTTTGATGCATATAAGAAGGAGTCCTTCAAGTTGCGTGTAATGATTTTTACCACGATCAACGACTTTCCCGCATACGGAAATTTGTCTCGGGTACAGTGTGAAGGGGCATAAAGCATGTCCAATATGTGAAGCGACACAAACTTCCGGCAATTAAAGCATGGAAAAAAAACGGTCTACCTCGGTCACGGAGGTTTCTTGATCGGTTCCACCCATATCGTAAGTTAAGAAAGCGTTTTAACGGCTTACGGAGCATAGAACGGCTCCAAAGGCATTAACCGGAGAGGAAGTCTATAGTCGGGTGATGCATATCAATGTCACATTGGGTAAACAGAAAAGGATTACGGGTGAGAAGAATATATGGAAGAAGAGATCAATTTTCTTTGATCTTCCATATTGGCGTAGTCTTGATGTGAGACACAGTCTTGATGTGATGCATGTGGAAAAAAATGTTTGCGATAGCCTTGTCGAGACTCTTTTGCACATACCAGGGAAGACTAAGGATGGAATTAGTGCGAGACTAGACCTGGTTGATATGGGAATAAGAGAACGGTTACATCCACGAGTAACTAAGATGGTAAGAGGGCATACATGGAGCCGGCAGCTCATACACTATCAAAAGCGGAGAAAAAAGTTTGTGTGGGTGTCTATATGACATTAAGGTTCCACAAGGATATTCTTCAAATTTGAGAAGGTGTGTTTCAATGGACGATTTGAAGTTAGTGGGAATGAAGTCTCATGATTATCATGTGTTGATGCAACAACTATTACCGAGCTATTAGGGGCATTATGAAAGATGAAGTGCGGACCACTATAATAAAATTGTGTATTTTCTTTAATGCTATATGTAACAAAGTCATTGACATTGAAAAGTTGGATGAATTGGAAAACGAGGGTTATATTATTTTGTCCCAACTAGATATGCATTTTCCTCCCGCATTTTTCGATATAATGGTGCACCCGATAGCGCACTTGGTAAGGGAGGTAAGGCTCGCGGTCTAGTTTACCTAAGGTGGATGTACCCTTTCGAGCGATACATGAAGATCTTAAAAGGGTATTCTAAAAATCCTTATCGGCGGAAGCCTCAATCGTTGAGAGATATGTAGTGGAAGAGGCTATGGAGTTCTCACGTAAAGATTATCTATCGGGGGCGACGTTACAATCTCGGCATGATAAGGGGATAAGTGAGGGAACTCGAGGAATCAAACTGAAGAATATGCTTCGTGCGAGAGGTGTTGCAAGCACACCCGTACATCTTGAATAATACGGAAGAAGTTCAACCATACATTGATGAACACGAAAGAGTTTGAAGAATATGAATCCAAGGAAGAATGACATGCGAGATAGCTAATGAGCAAAAGAAGACATTTATAAAGTGGTTCGAGGAGAAGGTATTGCTCGAGACCGGTGTGTCGGCTACAATCGAGTGGTTAGCCCGGGGCCTTCTTATCGTCATCACTTGGACAGGTTATGATATCAACGGATATTCTTTCTACACAAAAGACCAAGATGACAGGAGTTCTGTGCAAAACAATGGGGTGATGGTTGAAGCTGAATCCATGCACTTTTCGAGTTCGAAAGACAAAAACCCGGTGTTAGCATCTATGGCCTATTATGGAGTTATTGAAGAAATATGGGAGATGAGCTACACCAAGTTCAAAGTTGCTTTATTTAAATGTAAGTGGGTTAACAATAATGTTGTTGTAATAGATCCTAAATTTGGATTTGTCTCAGTTGATCTTCAAAGACTTGGTCATAGAGACGAGCCATTCATTCTAGCAAGCCGGGCGAAACAAGTGTTTTATGTTACGGACCTTGCAAATAACAAAATGTCCATTGTACTTCAAAGTAAAAAACAGACGTATGGTGAAGAATCCTTGAACCCGGACGATACACTCCTTTCACAATAAATCCACCGACAACACGTGAAGTAGAATTGGTAGATGATGAAGAATATGCTCCAAGGAAGGATCATTCGAAGGAATATGGGAAACCATATAAAGTAAGATCTTAAGTTATGAGAAAGTCCTATGTTATTTTTGTACGGGTTTAACATGTTAGTTCATTTTATTCATTCGTTTATTATTTAATAATAACCCTATCTAACATTATTCATTTGTCTTTGATGAACAGAATATGTCTAGCTCGACGAGTCATCGGGTGATGGTGGGAATGATGTACCGGTGGTGAGAAGGGGTAGAGGTAGCACACATATGGGTGCGTTAATTGCACGTCGTGGCGGTCAGAAAAAGAGGCTGCATGTGGAGTTCGATGCCAATATGAAACCAATTGGTCTAGAGGAAGACAATTTCATTAGCTACGTAGGCTATTTGGCTCGAAGCAAAGTTCGCATTGTATTCTCTCATTGAAAGTTGGTTCCTGCTAAAACGAAGGAGTTGATCTGGGCACAACTTTTGGTATCTCACTTTCGATATCTTATGCATTTGTATCTTAAGTTTTATCACTTGATTTCTTTCATATCTTCTCTTTTACCTTGCAAAAATGTATGATGTGCCTAACAATAAGGCCATGAACAAGCATTGGATGGGCGAGGTTCGTATACGTTGGAAAGACTTTAAGAACAAGCTCACTAGAAAGTATATTCGAGGGGCAAAGAGGGACAAGGACCCATGTCGACTATGATTACATTAGTCCGGAGGACCGGAGGGAGTTTGTGGCGTCACGCCGAATCCCGAATTTCTTGTAAAATTTCTTTCATATCTTATCTTTTATTTGAATCTATTTGACATCGAAGGCTCAGTTTTATTTGTTTTCGTGTCACGGGAAAAAAGTCGGGCCAATAGGGAGAGGCAAGCGAGAAATAAGTATCCGCATTGCATGTCTAGGGGTGGCTATAAGAAGCTTGAACAGGCCGATGGAAGAAGAGTTGCGAGAAAATGAAGGAAGCTGCTCAATCCGATCCCTCCACTGTTATCCAGACCCCTGAGCGTCCTCCTCGCCACAAAAAATGGATAGATGCGAGGATGAAGGGCGAGAAATACATAAATGAAGATGTGGGTGAGGTTGCTTCAAAGATTGTAAGTAGTTAAATTAGAAGTATTAAATAGCTTCCGTTGTTTCATATTTTTAGAGTTTAATTAGTTAATATTTATGAAAAATCCTATGATACGGATGTGCTTGAGCAAAGAAAAAGCGGCCAAGGTTCATTCACGCGGTACACGGATGGACATTTTGTCCACGGCGATTGGGAAGCCCGATTACCTTGATGCTTTTCGTGGGGAGCCGAGGGGAGTTAGTGTCGCGAAATACTTTGGACGGCGTTCGAGTTGTTCGCATGACGATGACAACCCTAGTCCTCGCCTTGTAGCCAAAATTCGAGCGTCCCTCGTAGATGAGGTTATGGCACAACTACGGGGTGAAATGAGGGAGATGATACAAGGGAAGGTAAATACGCAACCTTCAAACGAGGAATCCCCTACCTTCCCAAGCGAAGGAAAGTTTTCACGCTCCGGATGTACCTATTGGCGAACCTTCTCATCACTCTCCAGATGTACTTATTGACGAGCCTGGCGAGCCTTCTCACACTCCACAGGAGAGACAACCCTGCCGCCTATATTTGGATGACCCACACCGGCGGATTGTTGCATATGGTGTTGTTTACCCAGAACAAAACCACACACCACAATATGCAAATTCCACAAGACCAACGTAGGGTGACTCGACAAGTGTGCGAGAGGGGAAGAAAAGACACCATCCCGATTGTTGATGAGGAGGTTCCCACGCTAGACGCTGCCACCACATCGTTCATCCTTTGGCCGCATCATCTTATTGAGGTGGGGACGACGACACCTCCAATGGTAAGAAATACATTCCGATTGACGATGAGTAGGGTTTAAGATTGATTTTCATTGCTAACCCACTCATAATTTGTTTATTATGTTTTCATAGCATGAACAAGTCGCATGCGATTTCCATACCTATCAACGCCGTAAGAGCTCTACCAGACATCGTCTCTATCGGCTTGCGAGATGCCTCCGGCATTGTCGGTGCGAAAAAGACATATCCGATATCAATTGACAGAAAGATTTGACAGAGTTTATGCATATGGACCGTTTAGATATACAAAGTGGCTTCAACTTGCAATCTTGTAAGTTTTTTTTTACCCTTTAATTATGTCAATACTCTTTTTTTGTTTAATATATTCAACAACACTTATCATTTTATTTCGATCGTAGTGTACGCACGACATCTGCAAAAAAGGAGACCTATTGGATTCGTATGGATTCTTATGTCCTGGATCCACAAACTTCGGCTCGCAATATCTTAGCCGGAGGGCCATTTATGTTGGTTTAACAATGGGCGACATAAAATCGTCTTGTTATCTAGCGCCAATACATGAAGGGTGCGTATTTTTTTGTCTATATAAGATTTTTAAGGAAAAAAATGCTTTTTTATCTTAGTTTAATATTAATATGTATATGTTGTAGTGCTCATTGGACCCTGTGCGTTGTTTGTCCCGCCAAGAACGCATGTTATTGGTTCGATTCCATAGGTGGCAGTGCCAACCGAGGATATCAAAACCATGTTTGCCGAGTAAGTAAATTTTTGTATAAATCATCGATTCTTTTTTTAAATGAATTGTTTTCATGTCTCATTAATTTCCATTTTAATGATAGTGGTCTTAGGACATATAGACAGATTGCTTTGGAGCACGGGAGCGGTGGACCGAAGTGGTTTTATCCGAAGGTAAGTAGTTTCAATTCAAGTTTTTTTCTCGAGACACCTGAGCTTTTTTAACAATTTGTTTTTTATTTATAGTGCCACCACCAACCAGGGAACACCGAGTGCGGATACTACGTTATCAATTGGATGCAATCTATCGTTTCCGCCGGACGTACTTCACGGGCTTGCAAAACGTATTTAATGCTCCGTTATCCTCAAATGATGATATTTTTTGTTGTGGTACTTCATTGTTAATTATACCTTGTTTTCCAATTTACGCTTTTTTCGCATCGAGGATCCGTACTCACAGGATGACATCGATTCGATTCGAGACATGATGGCTAGATATCTTCTTGAACATGGCTCAATGTGAATATATAGGCAAGTCATTACTTGTTAGGGTGATTGTCATTGTGAAACTTATTAAGCTGTGATGACATCGGTTTCTGTAAATTATTTGTGCTGCTCTTGAATTTGCCACTTTAATTGCTGTGAATATGAGGTTAGATGACTTGTTTAATTCTCGGAAATAGATCACTTTGTCATATGAGGTTTGATTTTGCCATTACACCTTACCGCATTTGATTTTCCAATAACCAAGACTTGAGAATTTTGTTGAATCATACCATCATAATTGATTTGCTGAAAGTTTTATGTGTGCTTTTTGCTTGGGAGGTGTTTGATTTTCTTGTGTGGTACTGTGATTATTACTAGGTGGCTCTCATTCACTTTAGCTGAAACCTTGAAATTCCGTTAAGCTTCGTGTTCAAAAGTCATTTCTGCTATATATATTTGCCTCTTGTCGCATATCGCTGTTATTTGCCAATTGAAGGGAATGTTGATGCTATCTAATTGCCGCATTAAATTGTGAAAGCTGTTGTGAAATTTTGGAGATTAATTGCCTCCAAATGTGAGAAAAATTTGTTGTCATGGTGGTGCTTTGTTTGTTGTTTTTGGTCTAGTTTTAGTAACCAAAATCTAGGTCATACATTCTTTCTTTTCTGTTGTTGAAGTTGCTGAAAGTTTCGATCGCCTTCTTAAGTGACTTTCCTGAACTTGCCTTCTTACATTCTTGCATCCTCATGGTTATGTTGGAAGCTAAGTTGTGAATTTGATTGATTTTGTTGACCTGATTAGAACATATATATTGTCTATGTGTAGCCAATTCTTTTGTTGAAGTCACTTTTACAATTTTCTTATTGAACCGTGGTATTCTTGATGGAATGCACATACATAATATATAGTCAGATATGCGCTTAATTAGTTTGTGAAGCATTTGCAAGAAATTGGCCAAACAAAACAGCAAGCACATTTTTTTTTAAAAAAAAAAAAATACGTTAAGGCGACACCGAAAAGAGTTCAGGGCATCTTTGGATCATAATAGGCGACTGAAATGGTTTGTCGCCTCATATGAGCAATAAGGCGACTGAAATGGTTTCGTGTCGCCTCATATGGGCAAATAAGGCGACCTGAAATGGTTTCAGGTCGCCTCATATGAGCAATGAGGCGACCTGAATGAGGCGACATGAACCCCTTTCAGGTCGCCTCATATGAGGCGACCTGAACCTATTTCAGGTCTCCTCATATTGAAATATACTACTACACTCTCCCCAACGTCCCTAAGAATAAGGACGTTAATTGGGTCTTTTTTTAGGTCGTCTTTTAAGTATTTTGTAGTAGTGAAACCTCGAGGTTTTGGACTTCCGGAGAAAACTCGGTTCCACACCAAGTTGTGAAACCTCGAGGTTTACAACTAAACCTCGAGGTTATGCCTTGGCGCCAAACTGAAAATTTGAAATTAAATGTAAAAACTCGAGTATTAAGAAAAACCTCCCGTGTTTCGGCTTCCGAGCTAATGGTTTTCGTGTGTTTGAAAACCTCGAGGTTCCATAGAAACCTCCGGTTTGTGTTTTGGTTCAAAACAAAGAACCTTGTCGTTTGGGCAAAACCTCGAGTATTGTTACAAACCTCGAGGTTTGTGAGTTCCAAAGAGCAAATGAACTTTCACTCATTCTAAAACCTCGAGGTTCCTTGAGAAACCTCCAGGTTTGCTTCCATCATGTTTCTGCTGGGTTTCACTCACAATGTGAAACCTCGAGGTTTCTGAGAAAACCTCGAGGTTTGGAGTAAGCCCGAGAAACCTTTGTGCATTACATCATGAGAAACCTCCAGGTTTTATGATAAACCTCCAGGTTTGAGGTTTTGGTCTTAAATCGTTTTCAACCTTAAATGACCAAACCTCGAGGTTTGTGAACAAACCTCCAGGTTTCTGGACGTTGCCTGAAAATTGAATGTAACGATTTTGCTATGCCTTCTTGTTTGATCTCAATGCTTTCCATGATTAATCTCTATTGGTACTAGATATGTTTAACCATCTTTTTAGTGAGTTTTAGACGGATTAAGGAAGGTTTACTAAAGGTTTAAAGCAAAAGCAAAAGTGATCTCGAACATTAAATGCTCAACCCGACCCGGAAACTTGCATCCTTTTGGTTAATCCATCTGCACACGGTTGCAAAGCATTAAAGAATGATTTCTACATCTAGCAACATCTTCTCCAACGGATTGATTCGCAGAGAGTCAACTTCGACCATCCGGCCAAATTGGATTAAGTGAGTTTTAGAAAGAGAAGAAGACCTAAGTAGCTCACATCTTCTGCAGAACATCTTCAACAGTCTTATTATCAATGCAACGGTCTATTAATGATATCTAGCTATAAATAGAGTTGCATTCAATTCTTCTCAACCACTACCACATCTGAAAACGAACAAGCATTCAAGTTCTTCAACTACCTTTCTGTTTTCACTTGTATTTTGTCTTTTGACATTATAAGCTTCAGTGTTTATTATTATCCACTCTTAGAGAGAGCTTTTATCTCGTAATTCATTTATTGAAAAGAATCACAAGTCAAGGGGACTTGGTGATTTGGGAGTTCATTGATTACAACTTGTAAGGGGGAGTGAGTTCTAGAGAGAGAACTACTCTTTAAGTACAGAGTGTGTAATCTTTGTGATAGTGAAAATCCCGAGAGTCCGGGACCGGATGTAGGTCAAGTTGTTAAGACCGAACCAAGATAAATCTATGTGTTCATCTGTTCTTCCCTTTACTGTTCATCTCTCGTTTTTGTTGTCTAAAAACAGAAGGTTTTCAAAAGTTTTTAAAATACCCAATTCACCCCCTCTTGGGTATATAGCTCCACTTTCGATTTTACTTTCCTTTTACATCCCAATGAGTAATAACTCAAACGTTGTCGTAATAAAAAAGAGTATAATTATAGGAAAGATAAGAGATTAGTGGGGGCCAAATTATTGGCCAAAATAAAATATTATATAATATATACATATAAAGACAAAAGATAAGAGAAGGCCAGCAGGGCCAAGGCCCCAGCCATAACATAGCTCCCCCCCCACCGTAATGCTAAGCACTTTAAGATCTATATGGGTTCGGCGCTAATCATAGTGTCGGTGCTTATTATTGTAATGTAATCTAAAATGTTCAAATCTAATATGAACCGTCAAAATTTGAAACTTGTAATGTTTAATTTTTTAAATGATAAATTCATTTTTTTATATAAATAATAGTTATAAAATTATTGTTATTTTAAAATTGACATATATTAAAATAAAAATATATTTAAAATATAAAAATTAAATTAAATTTGGACTATCCAAAATCAATATAAACAATCTAGATTGGCAATGAGCATCCGATTTAACACAAAATGTTCTCTCGACATAAATGGATTTAGTTTGGGTGCACGTCGTTGATGAGCACCTAATATGGATTGCTCAAATTTAATTTGGATGGTCCAAATTTATTTATTCTTTTTCATTTTAATCAATAAAAAATCTAAAATAAAGATAACATCTTAATTGCATAGTAGGTGTTTAAAAAAATGATTTCTTATTTGAAAAGCATCAATTGAAATTTGCTTTGGCCAATTCATACCATAAACCGGAGAGCTGGTAAGAGTTCCCGGTGTAATATCTTGAATTTCGGGCTTAGAGACTTGAAGAATCAATCTAAAGTAGGTAGACGACTAGGCTCGGTTTTGGTAGAGTCCCAAGAATGATTAAAGGTAAGAAGCCTCTCGGGGGCTGACTTGGTTATACAGTCGGTGGACCTAGTATGTGTAAGCTGTGAAATTAAAGGTGCCAATGGAAAGGGGGCACAGGAGACCCATACGGTGTAAATCCGGTTAGAGAAAATGCCATTTAGCTATGTCATAAGGTATGGGACAATTAGCCAAGTAAAAATGTGCTTAAATAAATGTATACATGACATTTCCTAAACTAGTAAGGGATTCTTGCATTTTTTAGGAAATGGAAGAGGAAGAAACACTGCAAAATCCCCTGATAGGAAAGAAAAGTCAAATGTAATAATAACCAGAGGACACGTGTCACCACAGGATTAAAGGAGAAAAGTAAGTAATGATTACAGGGGTAGAAAAGTCAAATCCTTACCCCTTAAGTAATCAATTTCATCCACCCTAGGAGAGAGAAGGAAAATCAGATCATTTTACTTGTACATATGCCCAAACACAAAATACAGGTCCCACAGGGGGTTACTTGGTCAAAAAGGAGACCGATAGGGACCGGTTAGGGGTTCTTTTGGACTGAATAAGACAAATGTGGGGCCATATGAATCTCAGAACCTTCCACAAATTCAAAACATGGGCAAACTAGTAAGGAAGGTTCAAAAGGCAAGGGTGTAGTTTTTGCTTCACACTAAGAAGGTGGAGGAGCAGATAATGTAACTAGTTATTTTGATCACCTTTTGTGTATTATTTTTATCCTTATGACTTCGCTATTATTTTGAATTAGCCAAATGTGGCTATTGGGATGTTGCTGCAGGGATGGCCAAGTATGTCACGAGCCCATAACATGATGGATGATTATGTGATTAGTAAGTACTAGGTTAAAATAATCACCTTTTCCTAGATTACACGAATCACTCCCCCAGGTTTTAAGTTTTGAACCTCTACCCGAATTTTTCCGTAAATTCGTAGCCTAAATTTGAGGATTTTTATCTCCCTGTACAGAAATCATTTGGACATGTTCGTGGCATATTTAAAAATCCCTATATGTCTATCTTAACCATGAATTTTCTAAGAATTTTGTGATCCTATGTTCAATATGAAATTCGCGTTTTCATCATCGACTCCGAAATTCGAAACCGATGAAATTTCGCGAACTTCGTTACTTTGATGATTTTCTGCCAGAAATTTTGCCATAACTTCTTCTTCATCAATTTTTTGAAATAAAGCCAATTTTGACCAAAAAACATGTAAATAAAATTATCCTAGCATATTTAAGATCTAAGCTACTTCTATCTAAGAATTTAAGAACTAGAACTTTAAAGAACATAAAGCTAGAGCTAGAGAACTTACCAAGAACTTTGCTCCTTCTTCTCCAAGACTCTCACTTTCTTTCTATATTTCAGATGTTGTTGCTTTGTGAATTGGTGAGCATTTATGAATGCACTACCCCCTATTTATAGCAATTCTTGGGTTAACTACCTAGCAACTTCAAATCAATTTTAACCCTTGGATCTAAACTTAATCAAGAAGTTTTAATCTTCACCCTTCACTATAAAGCATGTGCTCTTGTGATGTCATCCTTGTGATGTCATCTTGATGACATCATCAAAGCTTAGGTGTCATTGTTGATTAATTTACTTTAATGAAATCTATTTTTGGTTGCTTGATCAATTACCAATACTTTTGAATTCGTGTATGTATCTTGATTAGTAGTTGGATATCAAGATTTATGATCTAATTAGATTTCCCTAGTTGTACTAAGCTTATTCTTCAACGTTTGCAAAAATAGCCTTTACTAGGCTTACTTTCGAGGTTAAATTATGTGGGTTCAAGATAAGTCCTTATATTTTCTCCAGGGTTCCTACTTCTTCACAACTATTTAAATTTGTATAAATCCTCACTTTATTTGTTGTTTTGAGTTTTTACTGTGTACATCAGATATTTACTAGATTTCAAACCATTATCAAATTTGCTTTAATTAATTTTTTTCTCTCTCTCTCATTGGTTAAGATTAGGTCACAAGGATTAAGCTTTATCATAACTAATTAGAGCCTTTAGATAAGCTTTATGAGGTTAAATCTTGGCCCTTAGATCATAGTTGAAATTGTTGACTTTTCAAAGCTTGATTAACATTTGATTAACACCTTAATCAAAAGCTTAATTATCTTTTGATTGTTGCATTACTGGTTCATCGAGTGATTTACGATTGTTAACAATTCTTTAGTGCCAATTCTAATCCCTTATTGGTTCTTGACTTTTAATTAGCCTAATACACCTCTAATTAATGGCTATTAATATTAATTGTTAAAGAATTACCTAAATATTCCATTAGTGTAATTTTAATTACTCATTAATGATTAGCAATTGCCCCTTAATTGTTCAAGTGTTTTGATAATTTTTTATGGCCCTCTATGAAATAAATATGAACTAAATATTAATTATAGGGTATTAGAAAATTTAGTCTCTTAACAAATTATGAAAATTGGTGTTTATGGTCCTTTAATTATGAAGACTTGCACAATTTATTTAATTTAGTGAATGTTTAGTTGGTAATTAATTGCCATTGATTTCTCTAAATTTATTTAGGTATTTTCATAACACTTTCTTGCTCTTTTAAATTCTACATGAACCATAGCTTAATATGGTATTTATTATATTTTATGGTATTTTATGATGCCTAACAAAATTTATTAAATCATTGGTTATTCTAGTCCTAAAAAAAAAATTACCTAGAAAATAGAATAAACACATCTCAAAATTTGAGACCACATATTCACCTATTTTAAATAGGTAATATTAGTATTTATGATAAATAGAAATTTTAGGGTATTACAGTTGGCCGATGAGTCTAGACAAAATATTTGAAGTTATGGAATGCCCGGAAAACCGAAAAGCCCAACTTGCCATTTATAAACTCGAAGGTGATGCGCATAGATGGTGGAAAAGCGTAGCTACAACGTTGCGAACACGTTATTGCCCTGTCACTTTGGAGAAGTTCCTAGAAAAATGCAATAAACAGTATTTGCCTCCCTTAACACAAGTGATTAAGGAGGTGGAGTTCCTTCACATCCAGCAAGGTTCCGAGGAATCCTTTGATGATTACTTTGCCCGGTTCACCAATCTGTCACGATACTCGTCGTATCTAAAGAGTAATGACAACGAAAGCTGGAAGGCGAGTAGATTAATTTACGGGTTAAAGTACGACATAAGGGAGAAGCTAGTAGCACAGCAGTATCCTGAAATGGCTCAAGAGGTGGAGTCTTGCCGACTGATTGAGCGAAACTTGAAGGAATTGCGGAGGGCTAGACCTTCCAATAGTAGCAGTACAGGTCGTAGCGAGGTCAAACGTGAAAATTCCTCGCGAAAGATAGAGGCACCATGGAGTGACTACCAAAGGAAAAGTAAGAGGCCATTTCAGACTGGGCAGCAGTACAACTCAAGAATGCCGGAGACCTGACCATGTCCAAGATGCGGAAATGTCCATCCTGGTGTAGACTGCGATAGGAGATAGACTTGCTACAGATGTCGGAAGCCGGGACATTTTATCGCAGACTGTCCTGAGAAACCTATGGAATTGAAGTCACAGAAACCAAGCTGAATGCACGCACTAACCGATACGGTGGATAGAGAACTTCCGGAGATGGTCCAAGGTACTATCTCTTTTAGAAGGAATCTTCTCTAGGCAATATATGGACTAGGTGTTAGTCATTCGGTTAAATCATATGACTACGTGAAAAGCCTTCATGAAGTGTTCCATGTTTCCCTAGTTACTAGAACCGGACCGCGATCGTGTCATTGAGTAGGAGGTATCTTGTGTTGTCATGGTGTATGGGCGCCATGGAAACAATTAAGGTATCTTGTGTTACCATGGTGTATGGGCGCCATAGAGACATTTTCATATCTATGGTGTTGACCGCGGTGTATGGGCGCCTCGGGAAACACTATATATCAAGGTACGATATGACATAATCCTTGTAGTCAAGCCAGAGTTAGAGTAAAGATCCGAAGCATATGGCCCGAAGTTTAGCTAGCACAAGGTTTAGATTATATGGCGCAAATTTCAAGGGCGAAATTTTAATTAACGGGGGAGAAATGTAATACCTGGATAATTATCTATCTCGGAATATTATATTTTAGCAAATAATACCTATTTGGAAATAGGTGAATATGTGGTTTTAAAACCTTGTAGGATACTTATTCTATTGTCTAGGAAATTTCTAATGAAATTAGAGGGATTAAAGTGTCAAAATCCCTAAATGCAATTATGGGCCATGAAATGCCCTGAAAATATTATGATAAATCCCAAGAGGCAATAAAATATTTATTGAAAATTAGAAAGTATGTTGTCTCTAATTTTAGAAATTTTTGAGATTATTTCCCTCGAAAAATAATGAGGCAAAATTAAATAGAATTTGGGGAGCATAAGTTGCCCCATGATTTTTAATATAATATGTGGGACATAAAATACCATTGTCAATGAAATAGTTGTGAGAAAATAATTAATCCTAATTAAGAAAATTATCAACAATTAGAATGTGATTAGTTAAGTAATTAATGGCTAATTGTTTAAGCCCGAACAAGAGAATATTTAAGGTAGATTATGGAAAATCCTTTAATTAAGTGTTTATGGCTAATATTAGCATAAAGTGTGCTTGCTAATCAATTAGAAAAGATTAAGAAAAATTGGTGAGATTAAGAACATGAAAACCCTAAATCCTAAAAGATTGCTAATCATGGGATTAAGGCTCTAATTAAGCTTCTAGCTAATATAGATAAATTAAAAAAATAAAGGGAAGAGAAAACCAAAATTTGAGTGTGAAAAGGGTTGTGGGTTTTTCAAAAATAATATCATGATATTTTGTTAATTAAATAATAATATAATTAAGATATTTGTGGAAGAACCAGCTTGGATAAATGAGAACCGATAGAAATTAAATCCTATCTAGAAAACCCGAACGAAGCTTCTTAGGTCGGACATATTACAAACAAGTGAATTTTTGTCCAGTTGGTGTTAGCGGAAGTCATTTCCGTAGCGGCAAGTAGGCGAATAAGGGATCAGATGAAAAGATATTTTGTAAACAAAGGCGATAAGAAAAAAGTGAGAACCAATGGAAAATAAATCATAACTTGAAATCCTTGAACTAAGTAGAAAACAACTGGACATATTATGAATCGGTGGATTTTTGTCCCGAAATTAGCATTACCCGAAGTAATTTCTCAGAATCGACGCCGTTTGTCCGAAAATGTTCAACGACAATGTAATACCCTTAATGGGATAAAAATTTAGTTAACTTAGATATTTCCAAAGAGGAATAATAGAACTTCAAGGTCATGTTCCCGGATTTTTGAGATTTTCTAAGATTACGTGATTAGAACACCGATCGTGGGATTTTATCGCAAATGCATAAAGTAAGGGAGTGACATCATCTTGATGACATCATGGTCTTGAAGAATGAGGTAAGGAGGTGGATTGGATGGTGGAGATGAAGCCATGTGTAAAGTCAAGATCCGACGGCCGAAATCCGATATGAAAAAGTATGAATAGTGTCATACTTTTTGCCTATAAATAGGCCTTCCCTTTCACTTCATTCTTCACAATTCCTAGAGCTACTTAGAGAGAGGGTTTAGAGCGAAGAAGGAGTCCGGAGGAAATAGCAAGTTCCGAGTAAGTTCTTCGCTTCCTAGTCTTAAGCTTTGGTAGTTCCTTCGGTAGTTATAGTAGAAATGCTATATTAATCTTTAATCTTCCAAGTTAGTTTAGATATCATGTTTTAGGGATAAATATGATATTTATTTCAAAAATATATTGGAGATGGAGATATGTCAAAATTTTGGAAGATTAGAGTTAAAGTAACGAAGTTCGGCGAAATTCCGCCAATAAGGAGAGTTAGGGGCAAAATGGTAATTTGTACCTAAAATGCCTATTATGATGTTGGGCCTTGATAATATTGTTGGTTATGATTAGTTTTGATGATGTCTTATATAGATGACATTACTAAGAGCAAAAAGATTGAGTAGTATATTGAGTAATATAGTTATCTCCTACATTGACTAACTCGTTGTATTTAATGTAGATTAATCCAAGTCGAATTATAGAGATTAATCAAGAAGGAGATAAGAATTAAAGAAAGAAGAACTTGCAGAGCTTATCAAGGAAGAAGAGAAGAGACTAAAGAAAGAAGAACTTGCACAACATTCAAGTTGTTGTGATACATGAAGTCTTGATGATCAAATAGAAGTTGGAATGAAGCTTCATCATATTTGAGCTACAATGCAGTATACATGTCTGGAAACAAGTTCAGGATAGGATCAACTTTCTGGATATTGAAGAAGGTAGAAGTTGCAGAAAATGATGAGCTCAAGATAAATAATGAAGAATGATCAAGTTGGAAGATGGGAGATGGAAGAACTTGATGTATGGAATGAAGATTTATTTATTCAAGTTCTTATATCAATGCTAGAAGCCTCCAAGATCATATGGAAGTTGGAATGATTCAATTCGTAGTTAAAACAAGCAAGAATGAGGTTTTGGATGAGTAAACTTGAGTTTTCTACCTTCTTTGCTGTAATTTACTCATCGATAGGAGAAAACTCGAATTTTGAGGCAAAACTCGAGTTATCAAGTGTCTACGAGCGTCTGGGGTCTCGGACTAGCAAAACTCGAGTTTTGGGGGAAAACTCGAGTTTTGGAAGACTAGACGAGCTTTGGGTCTCTGGACTAGCAAAACTCGAGTTTTGAAGGGAAAACTCGAGTTTTGAACTGTTATCAGAACTTCAGCTCCACACTGTCTCACGTTCAGCACGGGCAACCTCTGGTATTTCGATGATATCTCACAAACCAAAAATTGGATTGAGACGAAATCAGTGGAATATGAAACTAGACATCCAAAGCGTCATTTGGATATATAATTTAAGTCCAAAGGTGTTCAGATGAAGGAGCTATGTATTTTACAACTTGGCACATCAGTTCACGCCATGCTTCAGACCAAGCTTCAATGTTTTGCGTGTATCTCACAAACTACAAATCCAATGGAGCTCAAATTGGTGGCATTGGAAAGTAGACACATAGAGATTTCCATCAAGAGTTGAATGGACCAAAACGGAGCTCATACCAGGGAGATATGGTCTTCGAAACTTGATGGTTATTTCAAGAAAACTCAACAAAGTCCAGCAGAAAGCAAAACTCGAGTTTTGAAGTGAAAACTCGAGTTTTCAACAAACAGAGAGCAACGAACTTCAGAGGAACTTCCAAAACTTGAGTTTCCAAGTCAAAACTCGAGTTTTCATCTCAAATTCAGGAAATCGGTGTTTCAAAATCCTGATTCTTTTGATAAACATCCAGATGATTACCCAAATGATTTATAACACTTCTTAACATCATTTATATCATTTGTGTACATGTTTCAGATGATTAAAGGTTGTTAAACTGAAGATCAAAGAGAAAGTAAATGCTGATGTCATAGCTGGTTGAAAAAGCAAAAGTTCTAACGGCTATATTTCTTTATCCAACGGTCATTGAATCTTCTCGACGGTCATATATTGATCTCTACCTATAAAAGATGACAGATTCAAGCAGAAAAATGCAGAGACAAAAGCTTACATCTTCAAAATGTTCATACTCTATTTTTCATAGTATTTACTCTCTTTTTTTGTTTTTCAATGTTTACATAGCTTAGCATAGAGAGTGAAATTATTTGTAATGCACTTCGTTGTTTATCTTATTCACTTCGAGAGAGAAGATTCATTAGAAGCATTCTATCTCGCTTATTTGAGAGTTACTCAAGATTGGGTAATCTTGAGAGGGAAACAGATTATAACCTTGCATTGTGTAAGGGGGAGTATCTTGGTAAGAGTTTTGGCTTCACAAGTGCCTGGGTGAACTTGTGGGATTGTAAAGGCTTCTCTTGTGCCCGGATTAAACAAGAGGATAGTGGATTGAAAATCTCAAGTGGAGCTTGGGACCGGACGTAGGTCAAGGATTGGGCCGAACCAAGATAAATCAGTTTGCACATTCTCTTCCCTTATCTCTTATATTTCCAAAGATATACATATGAATGTTCATACATGTTTGAATGATTGATTAATGCTTTATCAATTGTTATTGACATTCAAACTGCTTTCAGTAAGTTTCGAAAAGATATTCAAAGTTTCTAAAGTTATATCAAACACCCAATTCACCCCCCCTTGGGTGATAGCCTGTTCTTTCAAATATGATATTATCCTTATAGGATCTTTGTAATCACGTACCGCTGTTAAAAAGTACCGTTTTTCGTCAACGAAGGTACGTTCGCGTACTGTAACACTAACAATGATGTTTATTGTATGCGTACATGTACTATGTGTATGGTATGTTTATGTGAGGTAGTTATAGCTCGTGGTATGTTCAATGTACTTGTTATTATGCTTGCTTTGGTGTTGGGATACGTTTGCTAGGTACTAAATGCTTGGTGCGAAATGCTAGGTGCGAAACGATTGCTAGGTACGAAACATATGCTAAGTGTGACATATCTGCCAGGGGGTGTGTGTGCTGTTGGGATAAGCTTGTTTGTATGCTCATATACTGTCTATGTTGTATATATAAACATAAGGTTAACCGTTACCTGAGATTCAATAGGCATTGTAGCTCAGCTCTTAACATAGCGTTAGGGTCAGGAGGACCGAGGATCAAGGAGAAAGGCAAGCGGCACGCATAGGGACTCAACTGAAGACTTTCTTCTTTTGTTATTTACTTTTGAAAACACTCGGTATAACGTACCGCTACCGTAATCGGACTTACGGCATTTTGAATATAAATATCAGTTACTCAATCGCTCCGATGCTCTACTCTGATAAAAAAAATATATATACTGCTTTTGAAAATGGGATGTTACACAATCTGGGTTTTTCACTAGCTCTCAAACATGATTACACACTCTATACTTGAAGTGATCCTCTCACACTAGGATTCACTCACCCTTACAAGTTGTATTCGTACACCTACACTTAAGGTCCCTCTACCTCGAGATTAAAAAGATAACAATCAAAAGATTAAACTCTCTCACAGTAGATATATATAATCATTGAAGTACAATTTGTGTAATGAGTTTCAGATGATTATGTAATGGTTTAATAACGAATTGTCATAAATCAATTTGTGTGTCAGAGAGCATTTAATGCACTTGAATAATCGAGACACAAACATAGCAATCATTCCCTCAGCATTCTAAAGTACCTTCTGCTATTCTATTTATGTAATAAATGTTATTTCTTGATGGGCAAAAACAAATGGAATGAAAGAATGTCAAAGCGGTTATGACTGCATCATTAATGGCGAAAGTGACTTTCAAACTTCATCGGTCTAATAGCTACTTTGAAGAGTCACGACGGATAATCTTCAAGCTTATCCAACAAATATTAATGCCAACCACTAATACCGAAGCATTGATTTTTCCATCTAACCAAAACTCTGAACATTCAATTCGAAGTGATTAGAATTTAATATTTCATTCGCTTCATTTAATATCTTCGGATATCATTATACTCCAGTGATTATTTTCTATCTACTCAAGAAATGAGTATAAACACTTATTTGATTATTAGTTTATCAATTTAATCACAACGTAGTGGGACTTTGAGTGTGGGTGTACGATTACAACTTGTAAGGCAGAGTGAATCCTAGTGTGAAAGGATTGCTTCGAGTACATAGTGTGTAATTGCATTTGTGTTTGAGAGTTAGTGAAAATCCCAAAGTGCCTGGGAACTTGACGTAGGTCAAAGAGTTGGACTGAACCAGTATAATCTCTCTCTGTCCATTTTCTCTGTCTTTAGCTCTCGTTTTATCCTCTCCGACTTATTTGCGAAAAGAATTTTGAAATACCCCATTCACCCCCTTCTAGGTAATATTCTACTTTCAACTTTCGCCCAATTTTGATTTCCGTAACGCAAGGTTATTTTGTAACATTTATTAGTCACTGATCAGAGATTAAAAAAAAGCACAATACCCATTATTTTAAAGATATGACTGTCCTCTATCTTTTAGAATATTTTCAGAGTTTTTAAAGAACATTAACCCAGTGAAACTATGCTTACAAGCTTTCTGGCTTCAATGGTTCAAAACTGGCAGATCTGCCTCTTTCTTTGAGATCGTTATGAAGGTGGAGCTGAATCACCAAGAGGGGGGTGAATTGGGGATTCTGAAACTTTTTCGTTTTGCTCTGTTTTTGTGCAACAAAACAGGGGTGAACAGATAGTGTAGAGAAGAATAGCTAGACACAAAGATTTATACTAGTTCGGTCTAACTCCTTGACCTACGTCCAAATTCCCCGACACTCGGGATTTCCACTATATCAAGGATTACACACTCGTACTCAAGAGATAGTTCTCTCACTAGAACTCACTCCCCTTACAAGTTGTAATCAATGAACCCAACCACCAAGTCCCCCGACTTGTGGTTCTTTACAATAGATGATTCACAAGTAGAAAAACTCTCACAAAGAGTAGATAATGTTAAACACTGAAGCTTATAATGTCAAAAGACAGAATACAAGTGAAAACAGAAAAGTAGTTGAGAAACTTAAATGCTTGTGCGTTTTCAGATGTGTTGGTTGTTGTAGAGACTTGAATGCAGTCCTATTTATACTCAGAGATCATTAAATGACCGTTGCTATCCAATAAATCCATTGGAGAAGCTCAGCCAAGATTAGCAGATGGTTTAGTCATGTTTATCTCTCCAATCTTCACCTAACCCACCGGTTAGATGATCGAGTTGACTCTCTCGCGAATTTATCCGTTGGAATAGCAAATTGCTTGTTGTAGAAATTATTCTTTAATGCTTTGCAATCGTGTGCAGATGGATTAAGCAAAAGTATGCAAGAGTCTGGGTTCAGCATTTAATGTTCTGACATCACCTTTTGCTTGTCCTTTTAATCTTCAATAATCATTCTTTAAGTAGTCTGAAACTCACTAAAAAGATGGTTAAACATAGCAGGGAATAGTAGAGAATAATCCTGGAAGATATTATGTTCAAAGACTAAGGATTCACAAATTGTCTGGTTTGATTTTCAAACTTAGCGTTCAATACTCGAGTGTGTTCATCAATACTCGAGTGTGTCACTTGTGCACTTAAGTCAATACTTGAGTATTTATTATGATACTCGAGTATTCTTCTTCCAAAGAGGAATCATCGAAGTTTTGACTTTGGACCTTATCATTGAAGTAAGGTCAATACTCGAGTGTCCAAATCAATACTCGAAGTTTTGAACTTTTGATATGAAAATAAGTTTAAGTTCAAAAACCTCAATACTTGAGTATTGACTTCAATACTTGAGTGTTCAAATCATTGATAGAGGGCAAAGCTTTCTCGCATGCCCAATACTCGAAGTTTTTCAACTCAATACTCGAGTATTCATTCATCTTGAGAAACTTTGTGAAGTCTTTCCCAAGTCAATACTTGAGTATTGAAATGAATACTTGAGTGTTCAAATTGTTGTCAAAGATGAAAGCTCTCTCAGAAGTCCAATACTCGAAGTTTCCATAATCAATACTCGAGTATTCTTTCATTTTGAAAAAACTTTGTGAAAAACTCAATACTTGAGTATTGGAATGAATACTTGAGTATTCAATATATGCATAAAGCTTGTAGTCTTTCACGGTCAATACTGAGCGTGGATACTAATACTGAGTATTCTAGGTGTTTGAAAAACTTTGACAATACAATACTTGAGTTTTCAAACGAATACTTGAGTATTCATAAACACATGTTAAATATGAAAGCTTTGTGAAAGTTCAATACTCGAGTATGTAAAACCAATACTCGAGTTTTCATAAGGTGAGAAGCTTGATATCTCTCTCGTATGTTCAATACTTGAGTATTCATGTTAATACTCGAGTTTGGCTCGTGGTCAAAAACTTGAGTGCTCTCTCGTCAAGTCAATATTCGAGTATTGTCTCCAATACTTGAGTATTGCTCGTGTAATGATTTTTGAGCAACTCTTTGTCTAGTCAATACTCGAGTATTAGAATGAATACTCGAGTGTTGCTTTGACAAGGGTTTTCCATCTTGCCAAAGATAAACTTCAATGTATGTTTACAACTCGTTAATTATCATCAAAACCACATAGAGAACTAACATTCTCCCCTTTTTGATGATGACAACACTTGTAAACCACATTTGCAAGATTTGTGAGAGATTGCATCATTTTCAAGTTGAGTACATTTGAGTTTCAAGTATTCTGACAGAAGTGACATTTTGAAATCCAAGTGAACACAGAATATCATTCATGAATGAAAGATGAGCAGCAGAATAAAGCATTTCATAGCGTAAAAGCGTAATAAAGCATTTCATAGCAGAAAATCAAGGTGTGTCTTTACAAAATAGCCAAAACACAAAAAGAAAACTTGAACTTGGAAACTACTCTAAGTTCTTTCAAAGCTCTCTCAAATCTCAAATCCTACTTAGAAGTCTCTCCCTTTGTCATCTTCAAAGGTGGATGGAGCCGAGATGGTGGGGTCGAGATAGGATCAATAAGAGGAGTAGGAGGAGGTGAGTGAGGCAGGACCTCAGTGGATGGAGTGAGATGAAGAATTTTGGTGGAAGGAGTAGTGTGGAGAATCTTAGTGGTGGGAGTAAGGCCAGGCATGGGGGAAGAGAGAGTGGGAGTGGATGGCTCAGGGGATGAGGCGTGAACCTGAGGGCTAGTGAAGGTGAATGAAGGTGAGGAAGAGGAGGGCGCAGGGTCAGGCTTGGGTTGAGAAGATCCAGGGCCACTTGTAAACCCAAAAGTAGAGGAGGAGCCAATGCCAAGATGCTTGAAGAGCTGGTCAACCTTGTCACGTGTAGCAATTTGAGGTGACCAAGGTGGTAGATAGTCTGGCGTCTAGATCATAGAGGTGATCCGACATCTCATCTTGCTTCCTTTCAGAGTTGTCCTTGAGCTGATTCAACTGATCCTTCATTGCTTCCTGAGCATGTATCATCTCATCATGACCACTCCTTACATCAGCAGCCAACTTCCCTAGTTCGAATTGTATTCTTATGTTCAAAGAAGCAATGGCAGCATCCACAATTGCCTTAATTCTTGACTCAAGATCAGTCGGCAGAGATGACTGAGAGAGAGGAGTAGACTGAGCTTCCTGTCCTCTTGATTGAGAAGCTCTGGGCTGAGATCTTGATGGTGCCCGAGATTGACCGGAGCCTTCTGTCTGAAAGTTAAGCTTCATTAAATTGAGCTGACTCTTGCCAAAGATTGGTGGATACTTCATACTCTCAGGAGGACCAACATACCAAATCTTGTGATAGAATAGGATAACTGATACAAGTGAAGGGAATGGTATGTGAGAAGGTCGCCTGGAGGAAAATTTGAAGCGGATCATCTCCTGGAAAATCCAGCGGCCAATGTTCAATGGATGCTGTCGCACAAATGCAGTGAAGAACCTATAATCTCTCGAGGAGAAGTGTGAGAAACTTCCTCCTTTTTGAACAAAGTTCTTGGAATAGATATACCAAAGAACCCTATTGATGGGTGACATAGATGCGGGTTTGAAGGAAAGGGTATGACTTTGGTCTTCAGGAAATTCCTTATTTGGGACAAGAGTGGTAAAAATCTCCTCATTGCTATAAGTGGGAGTGAAAATATGAGGGGGATTTTCAACTTTCAGAATATTGTTGAGGATTGAAGCAGATAGGGTGAATTTGATTCCTCTAACACTAGTGGTTACTCTTTCCTCAACTAATTCCCCATCAGAATTAAGAATGTTGTCAGATTGCATATTGAAGTAAAACAATCTCACCAAATGAGGATTATAAGGAGAGGCAATAGATGTAAAGGAGTTGTAAGGTGCAAGCCGGGAGATAGATCCACATTGCATTCTTGTAGAAGACTCTCCAAATTCATCGCAACGACAAGACAAAAACCCTTGTGTGAATAAGAATCTTTGAACTTGACATTTTGGTTTGGAGGAGAGGAATGGAATCCACCGTAAAATCACTTGAGCCGAGAGATGATTGTGGATATCTCGAGATTGCATTCTTCATAATGGGTGGAACAACTTCTTCTTGGTCTAATCCACATGAGGATTCGCCAGCTTGGGGAACCGATGCTCTCTTTGTTCTGGCCCTTGTTGGTTTAGGAATATCGTTCCTTACTTTTTCCTTTTCCTTCGGTTCGGGTTCCTTTCTTTTCTTGGAAGGCGACTTGGCGGTGTTCTTCGTGAAGCTTTCTTCTTTTGAGAAGCAGTTCCTTGACGATGCTTCAAATGAAACCCCTTCCCCGGACTCCTTCTTCTTCTTCGAGGAGGCTCTTCATCAGAGATTTCTCCTTGAATGCCTCTGATTGATTTATCAATGCCGAATCGAAGACGAGTAGAGCGAGTCTTCTTCCTGACTGGGCGATCAAAAGGGAGAGGAGATGATGATTCAACCGGTTGTCAAGGAGGTAGAGGAGGAGGAGACCGGGATTTCGTCCCTTCTTGGCTGGAATCTGAGGAAGCAACGGCTTGGGATTGAGATTTCGAGGCCATTGGAGAAATTAAGTAGAAGGATTTGGGCGAAAATCGCGAGAATTAGAGAGTGGGAGAGAGTACGGCTAGGGCAAACTTGAGTGTGAGAGCGAGTATTGAAGAACATGAATAGGGTTTGTATATATAGGCAAACCAATACTCGAGTATTTAAGGTAATACTCGAGTTTTGAACTCAAATACTTGAGTATTTCACTTACATACTCGAGTATTGAGGAACAAATGCTAACCTGGACTTCAAAAGTGTAAGGTGAACTTTTGAATTTCTTCGACCAATACTCGAGTATTGAACTTACATACTCGAGTATTCTATTCCTTCAACATTTGAGTGTCCTTCTGCCTGGTGGATACTCGAGTATTGACTCTCATACTCGAGTATTGAGCTTCTTTATCATTGGGTTGTTCTCTGACTTGTGGATGCTCGAGTATTCAACTTATACACTCGAGTGTTCATCGTCTCCAAAATTTGATGATGCTTTCTGACTTCTCCATACTTGAGTATTCACTTCTACACTCGAGTATTCACCTCTTCGTCAGCATTTACTAACAACTTAAACATCCTGCAAAAGACAAGTCTACATACTCCGATGCTTAAGTTAGTTTATATCATTCAACAAAACCGGAACTGACATTATGAAATACTTACAATTCATTGGGATTTACCATTCCCAATTCTCTTCTTATGAAATTAAATTGTTCTTTGGCCAATGGTTTGGTGAAGATATCAGCAAGTTGAAGATGAGTTGGGATGAACATGACTTTCACATCTCTCTTCTGGACATGATCCCTTATGAAGTGATGCCTTAAATCAATATGCTTGGTCCGAGTATGTTGAACTGGATTCTTGGCCAAGCTTATTGTGCTCATGTTGTCGCATAGTATTGGGATCTCTTTTAAGTTGATTCCCAAATCTGATAGTTGCTGCTTGAGCCACAAAACTTGTGCACAACAGCTAGAGGCGGCTACATATTCAGCTTCAGTGGAGGACACAGCCACACTTGTTTGTTTCTTGCTGAACCATGACACAAGTGAGCCACCAAGGAATTCACATTGGCCACTTGTGCTCTTCCTATCGCTTTGTACCCAAAGATGGTCCGAATCGAGTATGCTACCAAATGTTCGGGTTGACCTTTGAGAAACCATAATCCAAGAGACTTTATGTCAGCAAGATATCTAAATATCCTCTGTAAGTGGAGCTATATACCCAAGAGGGGGGGTGAATTGGGTATTTTAAAACTTTTCAGAAATTGCTCGTTTTGAAGCTATGAAAACAGAGAGATAGACAGAGCGAGGGAAGAAGAAGCTGGACACAAGGATTTATACCGGTTTGGTCCAACTCTTTGACCTACGTCCAAATCCCCTGCAGACACTGGGATTTTCCACTATCACTCAATTACAATTACACACTCGTACTCGGATGATCCTCTCCCTAGGACTCACTCCCCCTTACAAGTTGTAATTGTAAACAATCGATACACACTCGTACTCAAGAGTTATCCTCTCCCTAGGACTAACTCCCCCTTACAAGTTGTACTCGATTACAATCGATACTCACTCGTAAACAAAGAATGCTCCTCAACCTAGGACACACTCCCCTTTACAAGTTGTACTCTGATTTTCCCAATCTTCAAGTCACCTGACTTGAGATTGTTACAATGAATGATATACAAGGAAACAAACTCTCTCTAAGAGTAGATAATGATAAGCACTGAAGCTCAATGTATCACAAGATACTACACAGATAAAAACTGAAGAAATAAATATGAGACTTGAATGATTTTCATCTTCAGCAGGTGTGTCAGCTTGAGAAGAAGTTAATGCACTCTATTTATAGGTAGAGAACATTAAATGACCGTTGCTTGATGAATCCAACCGTTGTAGGTGATTAGCTTAAGGTCTCCGGTCATCTTCTCTCTAAACTTCGCTAATCCAGGTGTTAATTTGATCTGATGTGATTCTCGAGAATTTGCCCGTTGGAGATTACTTTGCTTGTTGTAGTAAGCATTCTTTAACGTTCGTAGGCGTGCTCGATGAATTAGGCGAGAAAGTAGGTGGATTTGCGAGGTGCATTAAATGCACCAACACTTTTTGCTTTATGGCTTTGACCTTCAATAATCTTCATCTGATCTTAATGAAATTCACTCAACAAACCTCGTTAAACATAGCTAGGAATATGAATGAATGAATTATGGAAGCAATAAGATCAAACAACAATGATTTGCAAATTCGTATAATCCAAAAATCAGTTTTTACCGTTGTATACTGGAGTAAGTTCATGCTTACTTGAGTATGGCACTCAGTATACAAGTGTCCATACCGCAAGATCCAATGGGATACTGGAGTATGCACCTTTCAGAGGCAAACCAACGTGTTTTGTGTTTGAAAGACAACACCTATACTGGAGTATACGCTCCTTTACTGGAGTAAGCAACTTTGTTTGAAAAATCCTTTTGCTCTCTGGAAGTCCAATACTTGAGTATGGATCTTGCTTACTGGAGTATAGCATACTTTCACTTACATACTCCAGTAAAGGTGGAAGTATTGACTTAGCTTGAAAATCTTGGTTGCTTTCTGGAAGTCCAATACTTGAGTATGACTACCCATACTGCAGTATTGACTTAGCTTAAAAATCTTGGTTGCTTTCTGGAAGTCCAATACTTGAGTATGGATCTTGCTTACTGGAGTATAGCATACTTTCACTTACAAACTCCAAGAAAGGTGGAAGTATTGACTTAGCTTGAAAATCTTGGTTGCTTTCTGGAAGTCCAATACTGCGGTATGCAAACCTATACTGCAGTATTGACTTAGTTTGAAAAACTTGGTTGCTCTCTGGAAGTCCCATACTTGAGTAAGCAAACCTATACCGCAAAGCATTGACTTAAGTTCAACAAATTTGATTGCTTTCTTGAAATTATCTGTCAAATTTTGAGGGCCATATCTCCCTGGTCTGAACTCCATTTTGGTTCGTTCAACTCTTGATGGAAAGCTCTTTGAGTCTATTTTCATATGCCACTGATTTTAGCTCAATCGGATTTGTAGTTTGTGAGATACACTCAAAACATTGAAGGTGGGTCTGGACTGTGACGTTGATTCTTGTGGAAACTTGTAAAAATCATAGCTCCTTGATCTTGACACCTTTGGACTTGGTTTATATATCAAAATGACACTTTAGATGTCTAGTTTCAAATGGCACTGGTTTTACTTCAATCCGATCTCTGGTTTGGGAGATATCATTGAATTACCAGATCTCACCCGTGCTGAACGTGAAACGAGTTGCTTGAAGAGCTGATCACGCCGCATACTCGAGTATACACTTGCATACTCGAGTTTTCCTTGTCCGAGACGCCGAGGTGAGTTTTTCACTTGCATACTCGAGTATTCACTTGCATACTCGAGTATTGAGTCCCAAACTCAAGTTGTGTTCCAAACTCGAGTTTTCTCATCCCGAAGCTGATTTTTACCGATTTTAACTTCAAATTGAGCCTTTCCAACTTCCATATGACCTTGGAAACCTCTAGCATCAATCTTAGAACTTGAATAATGATATCTTCACTTCATACAACAAGTTATTCTTTCTTTCTTCTCTTCTCTTGATCATTCTTTAACATTTTGACTTCACATCTTCTTTCTCTAATTCAATACTTCTTTATTGATTTTCTTGTTGATCGTTCTCCATCATTCAACTTGGACTCATCATTCTCTCGCAAGTTATACCTTCTTCAATATCTCCTCTTCTTCTTGAATAACCTCTATGATTCAACTTGAACTAATCTACATTAAACGTAGTAGTTAGTCAATGTAGGAGATAACTATATTACTCTATCTTTTTGCTTTTAATAATGACATCTATATAAGACATCATCAAAACTAATCATAACTAACATCCTCTTAACTTGCTCAGAATGTGACTCCTTAGGTGCGGATTGAAATCTTGCACACATCCCAACACTGAATTGGATATCTGGGCGACTTGCGGTTAGATAGAGTAATGATCCAATCATTCCTCTATATCTTGTGATGTTGAAGTCTTTGCCTTCTTCATCGGCATCTAAAGAAGCCGTTGAACTCATTGGAGTGTCAGCTCCATTGCATTGATCCATCCCGAACTTCTTCAGCAGATCATTGAGGTACTTTGTTTGGGAGATGAAGATTCCATCTTTCCTTTGTTTGATTTGCAACCCAAGAAAGTAATTGAGCTCTCCCATCATAGACATCTCAAATTCCCCCCGCATAATCTTTGCAAATTCCTCACACAAAACAAAGATTAGTAGCACCAAAGATTATGTCATCAACATAAATTTGCACAATCGGATTTCATTCAACTTATTTCTTTTAATGAATAATGTTGTGTCGGCTTTTCCTCTGATAAACCCCTGATCAAGAAGGAATTGACTTAGTCTGTCATACCAAGCTCTTGGAGCATGCTTGAGTCCATATAAAGCCTTTTTAAGACGATAAACATGATCAGGAAAATGTTCATTTTCAAAACCAGGAGGTTGCTCAACATAAACCTCCTCTTGAATAAAACCATTTAAAAATGCACTTTTAACATCCATTTGAAATAGTTTAAAACCTTTTACACATGCAAAGGCTAGAAGAACTCTTATAGCTTCCAATCTTGCTACTGGAGCATAAGTTTCTTCATAGTCTATACCTTCCTCTTGATTATATCCTTTTGCAACCAATCTTGCCTTATTTCAGACAATGATTGCAGATTCATCTCGTTTATTTTTAAATACCCATTTTGTCCCAATAACCGGGATGGTCCTTGGGTCTAGGTACTAAGTCCCAAACTTGATTTCTCAAATTGATGTAACTCCTCTTGCATAGCTATCACCCAATCATTGTCTCGAAAGGGCTTCATCTATTTTAGAGGGTTCTATATGAGAGATGAATGCGAGAAAGTAACTTCATTTAAAGTGCTGCTTCTCGTTCTTACTCCTTGATTCACATCACCTATAACTTGGTCTAAAGGATGATTTCTTATAAATTTCCAAGCTCTAGGGCCGAGACCGATCCGGGTTTTCAATAGAGTTTTGGGGATCAGCTTCAAAAATATCTTCAGTAGAAGAAGGAGTAGTTTTTGAAAAGAATTGGTTTTTGAAGTCATTTTCCTCTTCATCAACTAAGGGTTTATCAGACTTATTTTCACAGAACACAACATGCATAGACTCTTCAACAATACGAGTACGAGTATTAAAGACTCTATAAGCTTTGCTCCTATTAGAATAACCCAAAAATATACCTTTGTCAGCTTTGGGATCAAACTTTCCCAAATTATCCTTACCATTGTTATGGATGAAGCACTTACATCCAAACACATGCAAATGAGCTAGATTGGGTTTTCTTCCTTTGTAAATCTCATAGGAGTCTTGTCCAACTTCTTCCGGAGGTATGCCCGATTTGAGATGTAGCATGCGGTGCTCATTGCATCAGCCCAAAACACTTGAGAAGTGTTGTTCTCATTCAGCATGGCCCTTGCCATCTCAAGGTGAGAACTCGATTCTTTCTTTCCACAACACCATTTTGTTGGGGAGTTCTTGGGGCGAGAAGTTGTGGTCTATTCCCATGTTGTCACAAAACTCAAAGAAATGCATTGTTTTCGAATTCTCCTCCATGATCAGTTCTGATTCCTAAAATAGAGAATCCTTTCTCGTTTTGGACCTTCTTGGCAAAAACAACAAACTGATCAAATGTTTCATCTTTAGAGGATAAAAATATAGTCCATGCAAATCTTGAGAAATCATGAACTATGACCAAAGTATAAAGATTGCCTCCAAGGCTTTTCACTCTAGTTTGGTCCAACTAGATCCATATGAAGCAATTGAAGAGGTCTATTAGTTGAAATCTCGTTTTTAGATTTGAATGAAGATTTGGTTTGTTTTCCTTTTTGACAAGCATCACAAAGCATGTTATTTTTAAAGTGTAGTTTAGGAACACCAATCACCAGATCCTTTTTAAGTAATTTGTCAAGTTGAATCATATTGACATGAGCTAATCGCTTATGCCAAAGCCAACTTTCATCCAAGTTACTGACAAAACATTTTTCAGAAACGGAACCATTACTAGAGAGACTAAGTGTATAACAATTGCCATCTCTAGGGGCTCTAAATAAAGCTTTTGATTTTATGTTTTCTAAAGGGAGTATGTCCTTACTCACAATCAAGCACTCCTCTGAATTGAAGATAACTAAGTTACCTTTATCTGTGCTTTGGCTTACACTGAGGAGATTGTGGCAAAGTCCTTCGACTAGGTAGACATCTTTGATTAGTGGTCCTTCATTGTTGCCAATTTCACCGACTCCAAAGAATCTTTCCGATTGATCTCCACCAAAGGTTACCTTGCCACCATCCTTAGGCTTGATTGAGGCAAATTTGGATTAATCCCCGTCATGTGCCTAGAGCATCCACTATCAATGTACCATTTGTTGGATTTTGATGCTTTTAGGCAAACCTCGCAAGACACAAAGAAAATCGGGCCTTAGGTACCCATCTTTTCTTGGGTCCTTTGGGGTTAGTTTGTGTCTTAGGAATCTTGTAAGATCCCTTTAGCACCCATTGATAATTTCCTATGGGTTTACTCTTTCTTTCCTTCTTATGAAAGCGGAAGAAGTAGCATGACCCTTTTCAATTTGCGAATTACGATGTGCAAATGGGTTTGAAGAATGGACTGATTTTGTAAAGTAATTCATATAGGATTTTTTTGCCGACTTCTTTCTTCCTTTCTTTTTATCAAAATTAGGTTTGTAGCCAACTCCCGATCTGTCATTTATAAATCTTTGTTGTTTCAAAATGACATTGAGCATTTCACTTCCTCTAGTGAATTTCTCAAGTGCCTTTGTAAGATATGAATTCTTTTTCTTCGATCGACAATCTTCACAAGTAATATTTTCTCAAGAGAAAAACTTTTCAACTTGAAATTCAAGAGTAAGATTTCTTTTTTTCAATTTGAAATATTTTTCAGCAAGTTTTTCAAACTCAGATTGCACACCATATATTCACAAATAAATCATCATAAGGTGGTTTGCAATCATATACCTCTTCAAGGTTGATGCGTAGTTCTTCTTCTTCGGCAACTAAGCATACGTTTGCTTTTTCTTCCTCATCCTCATCATCTTCATCAGATGAGCTATCACCCCAAATACCAAACATATGCCTTCTTTTTGAATCTCGTTGAATTTCTTCTTTTCTTTGTCTTTGTTCTTCGATTAGGGCATTCGATTTGATGTGGCCAGTGCTTCTCACACTCATAGCAGATAATTGGCTTTTTAGCTTCATAAATTTGGAGCTACCCTTGTGAAACTTCTTAAAGCCTTGGTCCTTCTTGTAGAATTTCTTGAATCTTCGGACCAGCATGCCAATTTCTTCATCTTCGTCTTCATTCTCATTTTCCTCATCTGAATCTTTAACTTCTCTTGCAGCCTTGAGGGCAATTCCTTTGTTCTTGCCATGAACTTCATCAAGTCCCTTCTTGAATTTGAGTTTAGCCTCATACTCAGAGAGACTGTCGAATAGAGCAGCTACTGACGTCATTGACTCTCCTCGAGCCTCTTCAATAGCTGTGACCTTTGCTTCCCACTCCTTGTTAAGGATATTCAAGATCTTCCTTACTTGGACTGGTTGGTCATATTCTTTTCCCAAGGTAGCAAGTTGATTGATGAGATGGGTGAACCTCAGCTGGAACTCACCAATGGATTCGCCATGCTTCATTCGTAGAAGATCATACTCTATTATAAGAGTGTTAATTCTATTTTGCTTCACTCCAGCGGTTCCTTCATGAGCTATTTCCAGAGCATCCCACATGGCCTTGGCAGAGGGTAAAGTGCATACACGAAAATATTCTTGTTGGCTTAGTGCACTTTGCGAAGAGGACTCGCCTTCTTTGTTGAGAGTGACATTTCTTCTGTCATTCTCATCATATTCTTCTTCTAGCTTAGGAACTCTTACACCATCTTCAAGAGTTGATGGCTCATAATTTCCTCTTTCGAAAACTCTCCAGAGACCATACTCAGTGGCCATTACAAAAACCTTGAACTTGGCTTTCCAGAATGAGTAGTGTTCTACATTGAAACCTGGAGGTCTGTTGATCGAAGCTCCATCAGGTAGAATAATGTCCATATTGATCCTTCTCGAGCTGTTAAACTCTTTAGAGAAGACCTTGCTCTGATACCAAATGAAGGTGGAGCTGAATCACCAAGAGGGGGTGAATTGGGGATTCTGAAACTTTTTCGTTTTGCTCTATTTTTGTGCAACAAAATAGGGGTGAACAGATAGTGTAGAGAAGAATAGCTAGACACAAAGATTTATACGGTTCGGTCTAACTCCTTGACCTACGTCCGTCCCCCGACACTGGGATTTCCACTATATCAAGGATTACACACTCGTATTCAAGAGATAGTTCTCTCACTAGAACTCACTCCCCTTACAAGTTGTAATCAATGAACCCAACCACCAAGTCCCCTGACTTGTGGTTCTTTACAATAGATGATTCACAAGTAGAAAAACTCTCACAAAGAGTAGATAATGTTAAACACCGAAGCTTATAATGTCAAAAGACGAATACAAGTGAAAACAAAAGGTAGTTGAGAAATTTAAATGCTTGTGCGTTTTCGAGATGTGTTGGTTGTTGTAGAGACTTGAATGCAGTCCTATTTATACTCAGACATCATTAAATGACCGTTGCTATCCAATAAATCCGTTGAGAAGCTCACCAAGATTAGCAGATGGTTTAGTCATGTTTCTCTCTCCAATCTTCACCTAACCCACTGGTTAGATGATCGAGTTGACTCTCTCGCGAATTTGTCCGTTGGAATAGCAATTGCTTGTTGTAGAAATTATTCTTTAATGCTTTGCAATTGTGTGCAGATGGATTAAGCAAAAGTATGCAAGAGTCTCGGTTCAAAGATTTAATGTTCTCACATCACCTTTTGCTTTTCCTTTTAATCTTCAATAATCATTCTTTAAGTAGTCTGAAACTCACTAAAAAGATGGTTAAACATAGCAGGGAATAGTAGAGAATAATCCTGGAAGATATTATGTTCAAAGACTAAGGATTCACAAATTCGTCTGGTTTGATTTTCAA
This sequence comes from Acacia acuminata, assembly GCA_019022655.1. NCBI lineage: Eukaryota > Viridiplantae > Streptophyta > Magnoliopsida > Fabales > Fabaceae > Acacia > Acacia acuminata. The sequence goes on along the minus strand of JAFJYI010000100.1, from coordinate 1,866,434 downwards.
ACTTAGCGTTCAATACTCGAGTGTGTTCATCAATACTCGAGTGTGTCATTGTGCACTTAAGTCAATACTTGAGTATTCATTATGATACTTGAGTATTCTTCTTCCAAAGAGGAATCATCGAGTTTTGACTTTGGACCTTATCATTGAAGTAAGGTCAATACTCGAGTGTCCAAATCAATACTCGAGTTTTGAACTTTTGATATGAAAATAAGTTTAAGTTCAAAAACCTCAATACTTGAGTATTGACTTCAATACTTGAGTGTTCAAATCATTGATAGAGGGCAAAGCTTTCTGCATGCCCAATACTCGAGTTTTCAACTCAATACTCGAGTATTCATTCATCTTGAGAAACTTTGTGAAGTCTTTCCCAAGTCAATACTTGAGTATTGAAATGAATACTTGAGTGTTCAAATTGTTGTCAAAGATGAAAGCTCTCTGTAAGTCCAATACTCGAGTTTCCATAATCAATACTCGAGTATTCTTTCATTTTGAAAAACTTTGTGAAAAACTCAATACTTGAGTATTGGAATGAATACTTGAGTATTCAATATATGCATAAAGCTTGTAGTCTTTCTCGATGGTCCAATACTCGAGTGTGGATACTAATACTCGAGTATTCTAGGTGCTTGAAAAACTTTGACAATACAATACTTGAGTTTTCAAACGAATACTTGAGTATTCATAAACACATGTTAAATATGAAAGCTTTGTGAAAGTTCAATACTCGAGTATGTAAAACCAATACTCGAGTTTTCATAAGGTGACAAGCTTGATATCTCTATGTATGTTCAATACTTGAGTATTCATGTTAATACTCGAGTTTGGCTCAGGGTCAAAAACTTGGAGTGCTCTCTGTCAAGTCAATATTCGAGTATTGTCTCCAATACTTGAGTATTGCTCGTGTAATGATTTTTGAGCAACTCTTTGTCAAGTCAATACTTGAGTATTAGAATGAATACTCGAGTGTTGCTTTGATGAAGAGGTTTTCCATCTTGCCAAAGATAAACTTCAATGTATGTTTACAACTGTTAATTATCATCAAAACCACATAGAGAACTAACACGTTATTTTATGTGTTAAAAATTCATTAAAAATATTATGCCCACACAATTTTTCATAAGGAACACGATGGTGGTCTCAGATTTTCTAGATTCTAATTATTTCTTGGTGCTTACCACGAATTTCAGATCTGGTTTAAAACTTCAAGTTTCAAAATCTCAAGAGAGGGATTGAGATTCTTACCAGCAATGCTTGTTCTTCACCTTGTGATCACCTTCACTCCTTCAAACCCTTTGATCTGGCCTTAAAGCCACATGCATGTGAGTTTGTGTCTAACTAAAATAAAATGCATGGCAAGAACCATTTAAAGTCTCAAACTAGAGTTCAGGTTCTTACCTTGAACTTTTGTTCTTCATCTTCCTTATCCTAACCGTGGCAGACCTTTCTTGCTTCAACCTTGGTTGATATTGAGGATGATGATGAAACTGTGGAGATAGAGATGAACCTGTGGAGGAGAAGTTGAAGAAGGTGGTTTGTGTTGAGATTGGGAGAGAAACCAAAAGTTTGAGGAAGTTGAAAGGGAGGCCGTATGGTTTGACAAGGAGAGAATGGAGAATTACGATATATGTTCATGTGTATATGTGTGCACGGCTAAAGGGAAGAAAAAGAGAAAAATTAGATTTATCTTAAGCTTGACATGTGTGTTCATGCACTAAGCCATGTGCAAAAGTTTGTATGTTGTATGTGTGTGTGGGGCTTCACATTATGGTGCCATGTGTCTTGTGGGATGCATGCAAGGTGCTATGTGGCGTCTTGATATGTGTGTATGTGTTGTCTTGTTTTGCGTGTTGTCTTGTTTTACGTGTTTGGGTTCTAGGGTTGTTGTCTTAGTTTATGTGTTTGGGTTTCTAGGGTTTTTGTCTCGGGTTACGTGTTTGGTTTCCAGCATTGTTGTCTCAGGTTGCGTGTTTGGTTTCGCGTTGTTGTCTCAGGTTGCGTGTTTGGGTTCCAATGTTGTTGTCTTGGTTTGCATGTTTGGTTTCTGGTGTTTTGTCCCTGTTTGCATGTATGGGGTTTGTGCCAAGTGTCACGTGATAGGGAAAAAGAAGACAAGTGTCTTCCTACATGAAATGTGCATGTGTCAAGCCTTGAGGAAATTGTGCCATGTGTCACCTTCTTAGACCTAGCAGCATCACATGTCAATCTAGCTCTTTTACGGTGACACGTGTCCGAAAACACTTCCTTAATTACCAATAAGTCCTTATTGGCACTACTACAAAAAAGGTCTATAACGTCCATTTATTTCGCCTTTTAACGTCTAAAAACATGGGGACGTCTATTTGGGAGGCGCAAAAACGTGGAGACTTACGGAGTCTAAATATTTCTTAGACTACATAAGTATTTTTTTTTCAAAAAAAAAAAACAAAATAGATGGGGACAAGGATTCGCGTTAAACACAAATCGAGAGGTTTGAGATCTGAAAATACATCTAGAACGAAAAAAATCCGAGCAATAAAATGAGATCCGAGAAATTTCGAGATCTCAAAAAAAGCCACAACACAATAAACGGCTTTAAGAAATTTCGATCTGGAAAAAATCCGAACACAATAAACAAAACATCACGGACCCATCATCTATAGCACATTGAAAGCTTTAGGAACACAGATCTGAGTTCGTGTTTTTGAACAATAACAAGACCAACTCAAAAAAATTTTTTAAAAAAAACAATCTATAGATCCATGTTTTTGCTCACCTTCACCATCGTCCTCCTTCATTAGCTCGGATCGAGTTTGATTTCGCAAAAAAGAAGACGAGAGAGGCTTGCATTGTTTGGAAAAAGATGACGAGGAAGACGCACGATGGTTGACGGAAAAAGATGGGGAGGAAGACGAGCATGAACCACGTGAAGGGAGGACGGTGAAGGAGGGGCGATGACGGAGGAGGGCCGACGATGGTGGTCTCAGGCAGCATCTGAAATGAATGTGCAGAGTAGAGAAGGAAGACAAATTGAAATGAAATGAAGTGGGGAAGAAGAAGAAAAAGTCATGTTGTGTGTGTGGGAGACTTTTGAAGTCTAAGTTTAAAACTTAGACTCCAAAAGCATGATTTTGGAATCTAAGTTTAAAACTTAGACTCCAAAAGTGTCTCTCGTGGGCCCCACACATAACCCCTTGCCGCACCACGTGACCCCCGGCTCCACGACGTGACCTTCTTTTCTGCTGTACGACATCATTTTTGGAGTCTAAGTTTAAAACTTAGACTCCAAAAGTGAATTTTTAATTACAAGAATGCCACCGCCTTTATTTTTACTACTTTTTTTTTTTTTTTAAGGACGTCTTTTTGGGACGCGAAAACCGTTTTTTGTAGTAGTGTGGGCCATAATGATTGGGCTTTCTCTAAGGGTCCATATTATTTTTCAATCCTCTTTGACTAGGCCTAATTCTTAGTTTGGTACAAAGCTCGATTGCCCTTTCTCTTTTACCTTTACTCTTGGGCCGAAAACCTTGGGCCTTCATCAGAGGTCCACTTAGTTTTTCTTCCTTATTTATTTTGGAATATCGTTCGTACTTAAACTAGAAGCCCATCTTGACATGCTTTCTCGTGTAGCCGTTTTCTATTTTTGTAATTATAAGATAATGTTAACAAATTAGGGAAACACCTTTTCAACATGACTTCCGATGCATCCTTTTCTTTTCATGATGATTGACACTTAGCTAAACTTGATTCGAAACATTATAAATAAAATGTTAAATCTCGGTTTTCTCTCTTCTTTAATTAAAATATTTGAGGGTTTTGCCTGTTTTAAGGAAATACATGTTTGTCAAGAAATGTGCAAGAACAATGTCACGTGGTGCAGGCAGTAAATCCAAAAGAGTGGCATTAAATTCAAATATAAAATTGCACGTTAGTTGGCTAACCACTTATCAAAAAGCAAACGGTACGGTCAATTATCAGAATTAATTATTATATTTTTCGTTTTACAAACAAAAGTGAAAGTGAATCCCATTGTCCAACAATACTCATAGTATCCATGAACTTTATGAAGAGCATGCGTACGGTATTCCAGCCTTTGCAAGTGTATGGCTATGGGATTCACTTTAGTTTGGCTATGGATTATAGCTTGACAACTGAAATAAAAATATACTCTTCTAATTTTATATAAAATTTGGGTTTAATACTTTATATTTTGAAAATAGCGTCCTCGTCGTCTCGGTGTTGTTCTACATGCCTAGAATTCAAAAGAGGGTTTTGATGAGGAAAATGGTGGAAAGGGTAAAAGTGATAACCATGTTTGCTTTGAGGATCCAGACTCAAAAGCTTGTTGTTCTTTTGGTGTTCCAGCTTTTTTAGAGGAGGTATTGATTGATTTTGTTGAGCTTCCGATTACAACGATGGTGATTGGTTTTTACAGTGATAGGGGTTGTTGCAGAAGAATCCTCGTGCGTTGTGCAACCATTAAAGTGTGAGACTTGAAATTTGTTGCGCTGAGGCAACCAAAAGTACCTGATATTCATTCAATATTACCAGAGTTGCATTCCCCGAGAAACAGAAAATAAAGCAAAAAGCTCTTCAAAAACCCCCATCAAGAGAGGAATGTCATTAAAGAAACCAAACCCCTCTTTCCTTTCAGTACACCCATAAAAAGCTCCATACTTGCTATCTTCCCTCTAACATAATTTGGAGTGAATGATATAGAGCTGTAGTTTCATGCTTTCTTCTTTATGCAATCCAAAAAGAATGAGGTTATTTGAGTTGATCTCTAGTTGTTACCATCCATCAATCACTTCAGACTATTATGCAAGAAAAAATCATTCCAGATTAAGTTAGAACAAAGATAGGAAATTTGATTAAGGGTAATTTAGTCTTTTTATTTCGATGTTTTAATTTATGGTGGTTCAAAATAATTATAACTTTTATGGTCCTTTTAATAAATATTATTTTTCTTAGGTCCTTCATTCTAATTTTCTCTAATAAAACATACTTGCATTTTAATCGTTTTAATATAACATTTTTATGTTTAAAGTTGTGTAAATTTTAAGAAAATAAAATGGAAAAACTCTTTTTTTTTTTTGAAGATGCGTACGGTATTACAGCCTTTTCAAGTATATGGCTTTGCATTATATAGTTTAACAGCTGAAATAAAAATATACTCCTCTAATTTTATATAAAATTTGGGTTTAAAGCTTTATATCTTGAAAATGTCGTTTCTGTTTGAAACAGTAACATCATCAATGTTTAAAGATTTTAAATACTAAAAAGACATTGGCTAAAGTATGTAATCAATCCTTTATGTTTGTATCATGTCTTATATTAATCTCTTAAGTTTATAAAGTGTATTTTTAGTCTTCCAATCTTAACATAGTTAGCTTTACCAAACAAAAAATGCCGACTCATCAAATTTAAGTGATGATTATGCAATTAAATGATAATAAAGCATGATTGCATTTTAATCTTTTTTATATAATATTTTTATATTTTAAGTTTTGTAAATTTTAAGAAAATAATATGGAAAAACTCTATATTTAAGAATGTTTTGCCAGAGTTTAATTGTACCGTCGTCACTTAAATTTGATAAGTCGGCATTTTCTGTTAGATAAAATTAATGGTTTTTATATGTATTGAAGAACTAAAAATACACTTTATTCACTTAATTGACTAAGATTAAATTTAATGCAAACATAAAAGACCAAATGTATTTTAGCCAAAAACATTTTATAAAATTAATGGACCAAAGAGACACATTATATATAGTGTTTGATTGCTCTTTAGTATGGTAATAGGGCTTGTTGAGCCTTTGTTTCTCCTTTTTCTTTTGGTCTTTGGTCTCCTATTATTTTGGTTGTGAGAATGTTCGATATATATAGCTAAAGCCTCATTTTTTATTATGGATTAATGGATGATGATTTTTATCATTAATTGTTTTAATATTATATTTGTTGATTTAATTATATGTTTGATTATCATTAAACAAGAGAAATCTGATTGAAACTATTTTGGTGTTCTAACCGAGCCTTTTTAGACTATACCTTCGATTAGATCTATAGGATTGAGCATTCAAATGATGAATATCTGATTTGCTCTTAGTCGTATTAAGCTTGTACTTTGTTTAGTCTAATTAAGTAATCACCTAAGATGCTAGGTATTAACATAATTGGAATGCCTTTTAGTGAATCAAAAGACATGTAAATAAGAATTTTAAACTGAAAACAAAAAAATGCAATAAAGGGGGAAATTAAACACTAGAAAATGATCAAAGCTATAATAATCCAACTCACCAATTAAGATTTAGAATCACCCTTAGCCTTAACAATAGTTAGATTTTTTTTTTCATTCTAGTTAGGTTTTACTCATATATTTGATTTGAATTGTGTTGACTCAAATTAAGTGAAGATGTAAAGTTATTGCTCAACCGAGGTGTTGATACTATAATTCCTCGTGGCAACAATACTTTTCTAATTACTTTACTACTTTATATGACCCTTACGCTTGCGGAGTCTTAGGCAATATATTTTGTGCCTATCAAATTTCATTAGTTTTAATCTCGTTTAATTATTGGAATTTTTAAAAATTTATCTCTTACGAAGGCTAAGCTTATATTTAATACTTGAAATTTGGTGTCCGTTGAATTTTTCGTTGTTGTGTTGAATAGATATTAATTATCTCGTTAGAAGTATATATTACGCGAGATGATTATTTGGGAACAGGTCGTCTGCTATTGGTTGCTTGTTGTTTCGATCATAGATCTGACATTCCGGATTTTATAATTTTTTTAACATTTTAAAGAACATATAGAATATAGGGTGACAATAACCTATCAACTAATAATTTTTTAAAAATGAGTGATAAATAGTTGAAATAAAAAAGATATAAAAATCGGAACTATCCAGGTCTATCAAAACTGTAACAAAAGACCCCGGTTGATTATTCACAGTATAACTATCATTTATCACGGTCTTTGTAGTCTTAAAGGTTCTTTAGATTTAAATTTGTCGATGATTTTCCTAAACTTAAAATACTACAGAAATTGCCATATATGACAATTATTAACTGTCATACATTACGCTTCAACCGTCATATATACGAGCATCATAAAAGCTCAACACAAATATATTACGGTTCCGAACCAAGCTATTATTTATTCCAGACCTAATATAACATTCATTACGTATTGAAGCTTGGTGAGACCATGATATACATAATGCAATAATAATAATTAACGGCCATACATAAACAACCATCATAATACATGGTAATGCATAATTGTCTCATTTTACAACTGTTATTTATGTAGTAACATAGATAATGGTTTTATATATGAACCATGACTTCTAATAAAAATAAATGATGATCTCACATTGACAATCATTATGTATTTAGTACATAAATGAAGGTTTATAAATAAGAACAGTGAACTTTTGCAATAAATGACGGTTTTTATTTAAAAACCGTGATGTATGGATATAAGACTCTTCAAGTGAGATTTTCTAAGCTAATTGATCTCCTCTATAAAATATAATAGAACATCAGTCTCTTCCACATCAAGTAGCTATGCAATTTACATGAATTAAAACATTCCAGGCTTTGTGGGGAGAAACAATGGCAATTGTATGTAATTGATAGTGTAATTGGTCACAAGTATGTAATGGTGTCTCTTCACATGAATTAACCCCTAGAAAGCAAAGGACTCTGGGAAAAAATGTATATCCCTATCAAAAGGGGCGAAGGGGGTATGGAAACCCTTGAAGTCAACAGTTTGCATGAACCTTGTTCCCTATTTGATAGGGTTATTTGTTTTTACCCCATATTCATTTGCTTTCCAGACTTAATTGCTAAAGAGACACAAGGTATAGATGAACGATTGCATTTTATATATATAGATAAGGAGGATGATTGAACCTAACCACAAAACCTAGTAAATCTTGATCCATCCAAATCACGTGGCCCTCGATGTCGGAAGTATACTCTATTATATACATAGAGATGCGACCAAGTAGCTCAAAAACTCTCATATAGATTTTAAGACTACTCACAATGTTGAATTCTATAGCCTTTAACTTGGTGCAACCTACTTAATAGAAAAAGAGGAGAGGAACCTTCAGTCAGAGCAATATGTGATTTCTGTAACACCTCAAATTCCAAACTTGAAATCGTGTCGGTTGACACTTAGTTTTAAGAAAATAGACAGAGTTTGAGGTGCTGCAGCTTAGAGTAATGCGGAAACGAAGAGCATGCACTAATATTTGGACAATGAGTATCTGATATAAAATGCCCCGACATATGCTGATGCCCCGACATAAGCTGATATATTAAAAATTTCCTGAAGGAATATTCGTGTGATACAACAATACAGAGCTTGTATAATTACAATTCTTACATGGTAACTATACAACCTTAAACCAAGCCCTAACTAGACTTGGGCCAATGAACCTAACTCAGTTAATCAACCGATTTGGCCAGGCCGGTGTCTAGTGGAAGTCTACCTGAATTCACGGCGACTTATCGACTGAACCATATAGACGAACCCTTTCTAGACACCAAATGGTTTGAAGTAACCTTATTAGATTCATGCCAGAGGGTAGGCTCTGTTAAACTTCTTTCGGCATTTGCTTTGACCAGTGCCTCTTCACGGCTCCTCCCTTCGATGCCTTTTCACGGGTCCATCTACCGGTGCCTTCTCTGATCATGGTTCCTTTCTTGAACCTTAGACAAATCTGAGGTCCAATACCCATCGGACCTCAGGTAACAGTTAACCTCATATGAAAGTATAACAGTATATGTAAGACAGATATTCATGACATTACAGCATTAATCAAACATAAGCACACAGCAGATGTAAGATTAATATATCAACAGTACACATCACATGTAAAGTTATCTATGTTAACAGTACACATCACATGTAAAGTTATTTATGTCTGCACCTCACCGTGCCACGATGGCCTATCGTGTCCTCAGCGCTAGGAAAACTGCAACGGTATTATCAAAACTATAACCCGTATATAAAGCTGAATGTATATGTAGTGATCTAAGCCCCACAAACTTAGTCACAGTGCCTGGCCCAAGACCTAGTCTTGTCCATCACTTCATGAATCATTCAATCATATACATGCATACAAGACACATCAGAGTTAAAGTTACAGTACGCGAACGTACCTTTCACCGCATCATTGTCAAAACGCCCGACCTTTGAACCCGACTCCGGCTTCCCGGATTATCCTATACATTATTGTCGGATTATTATATGATATTTGATAAATATCATATTGCTTAGAATAATATCCTAAAGGTTTAATTTACCTTTCTACCCTCGGTGGATTTGTTATTACCATTTTGCCATTACACTTTATTAAAAACGAAGTGCTGGATTTTCTGGGCAAATTTTGCAGCAACTTTGAAAAATCATAATTAATTCTAGAAAAATCGAAACGGGGATCCGTAAAATTCCCCGGAATCCTTAGGAATTCTATCTTCGAGAAAAATACTTGTTTTCACCCAGAATTAGTGAATCATTCCCATTTTTAACGTTTCTAAACGCTGCCCAGATTTTCATCCAGAAAAATAGCTTAACTTCTTGTCCAGAGATCAAAATGTTACAAATTTTATATATTTGGAAAGCCCTACATGTCTAATTTATTCATGTAAAATTTCATGATTTAATGAATTCATTTTCTGCATAAAATGGTAGCCTCAAATTCGCTGCCTGCCCAGAATTTTAAACCAAAAATTCTACAATTTTTACAATATTGATCCATTGCTTCCCAAAAATTATTCCCTATCATGTTTTTACCTCATTAGGAATTTTTCAATTCAAGGAGGCCTAAAAACAAGTATAGGAATTTATTCTCTAATTTTCTAGATTAAACTAATATTTATACTAAGAACTAAAGACTAGAAACTAAAAGCAAGCTTACCTCTTCAAGACTCTTGCTACTCCTTCCTCCTTCTTGCTTCACTCTCTACTCTTAGAAATCACCTTTTGGAGGTAGATTTGGTGTGAAGAAAATGAAGAGAAGAGCCCTCTATTTATAAGAAAATCTCAAGCCCAATGTGGGCCCCACCATTTGCCCCTTCCTTAATCTTAACCATTGGATCTAAACTTAATCAAGAAGTTTTAATATTAACCCCTCACTATAAAACATGTGCTCTTGTGATGTCACCCTTGTGATGTCATCTTGATGACATAATCAAGGCTTAGGTGTAATTGTTGACTTTTCAACACTAATTAGCAATTCCTAATTATCATGTTAATCAAGTGTTTACATGCTCCTTAATTATATTTTGCCATTAGCTAACTCAATTACATGAAGATTTAGACTTAATTACTTGAGATATTATTTCATTCTCTTTGGCTTAATTATTTTCAAGTATAATTAGCCCTCTTTTGATGATCCTAATTTGCCTGTAATCATCTTGAAGCATTTTGCAACTAATCTCAATTAGTGCAAGCTAAATTGTTCATTTATTGTTGCTAATTTCCTTTAATTAATTTAAGTGTTTTCATAATATTTTCTTGCCTTATGATCACTTAAAATAGCTATTATTTCATGTGATTTAATGTCACATTTTATAGCCCCTAATATGTAGTCTCATAATTAACCATTGGTTAATTAATTCCAAAGTGGAATTTGGATGAGAATATAATCAATAGATTATAATTCTTTGAGACACATATTCACCTTTAATATGTATTATTTATCAAAATATAATATTTATGATAAATAGAAATTTTAGGGTATTACAATTTCAACACACAAAAACATAACATCACAAAAGCAATAATTCAATATGTCACCTGAACTAGTTTATCTATAAAGCTTGTTCATGCATGACTCTCGTAAGTACAAGTAAACTAGTTTATTCACAAAGCTTGTTCATGTATAACTCTTATCGTACAACTGAACTAGTTTATTCATCACATTCCTATTGATCTTTTTGAAGTAATTTTCAGAGATATGGACACCTCCGAAAAAAAAAAGAGATGTCTTATTTGAGGGAAATCTTCGAAAATCACTTAAAAAAAAAAATCAATAAAGTAGGAACCTTTATTCAAAGCAATGGGTTGACAACTTCTTGTAATAAAAAACAAACCTTCGATTGGAGCAATAATATATATATTTTTTTAACATAACTTCACAAAAGCAAGTTAATATCACCTTGAATGCGTTCTTGCATCGTGATTTCACAAAGGAACCTCAATCAAACAAGAAGAACATAGAACCAAAAGAATGCAACGTAGCTAGAGCTCACAAACGACAAAAATGCGAGTTTGAGCAAGCAAAAACAACTCGCATGACATCGTTGAGACAAGTGTCAAGGTACTCAATAGCATAGCTATTGCTTTGAGAAGTTAGGCGAAGGCTTTTTATGGTGGGGTTTGACTAAACATAACCTGTCGATGGCCGAAAAAGACAACAGGGGTAGTAGGGTTTAGATGTAAGAGGGTTTTATTTGAATAGACTAAGTGTCAAGTGTGTTTTGTTTCAGCTGCTTAAATAGAAGATGAAGGTAGGTTTTTTTGGGTTGTTGTGACAAAGACTTAAAACAATGGTTGTATCGATAAAATTGTTATTTATTTCTTTATATATTACAGTTCATTGTAAATAACCGTAAGGTATGTTATTGTTTTAACATATTCATTAATCATGGTTATTAGTAAATAATTGTGAAGTATGTTATTGTTTTTTTTTTTTTTTTTTTTTTTTTTTTTTACTTGTTTGAAAAATTTGTGCCCATATAATTACATTTTTATATTTTAGAAAAAAAAAAAAAAAAAAACCAAAAAAAAAAAGCACCCTTTAGTGAGAGGTGACTAGTTGTTCGATAAATGATATGAGATCTTCTACGAATTTAAAAACTTTTGTTTCCTTCTATTTGAATGAATCAAAAGTTTCGTAAATTCACAGTAAATCTCACATCATCACACTACTTGTCACCAAAGAAGTGGCTTGAATCATCGAGAGTATGTTAGGATCATGTCGCCAATCTCATACTCATTAGAAATAGATTGACCTTCCTGTTCATACTTTACAAATATCCGGCCAATCTCCTCATAACACAGTCAATGCGTTCTGCATGCTGCATCATTGCCTCCATTTGAGGTGAAGGTGGAGGTTAGGAAGCAGGAATAGGAGGTTTTGGAGGAGGAAAAGGAGGAGAAGGAGGTGGTGGAGGTTATGGAGTTGGAGAAGGAGGTAGAGGAGGAGGAGACCTTCAATGCTTGTTAGTGGAGGAAGTTTATCTTTTAAATTTTTGCTAGATGATGAATTAGTAGGTAACTTGTGTTTGTACGTCCATGATTGTTTGGTAAATCAAAAGTTGGATTTGAGAAGTTGAAATGGAAGTAGAGAAGTACTTGAGTTCATTTTTTCAACATGTACATAGAAATGGTTTTGTGGATTATCAAGCCGTTGCGTCTTTTAGAATTAAATAATTATATTTTATAAATGGTGACGGTTAATTCTTAATAATTGTTAGGAATTTGAAATAGTATTCTAATAACAGTTTTATATGCTAACCTATGTTTTTGATTTTTTACAAGAATTTATTGGTGTCTACTTGTTAGTTGCATAATCAACCACAATATTGCAAAAAAAAAAAAAAAAAAAAAGTCTCTGTGGGACGATACTCTACTTTCTCTTTATTACTTGTTCAACTGATTCACTTGCCATTAAGAAAATCAACCAACAATACGCATGTGATATTTTATCGGTAGATGAGTATTTGGTATTTAGATGGTAGACGGACTTATATGTGGTAGTTAGATGGTAGATGGAGATGTTTATGGTAGTTAGAGTGTAGATGGACATGTGTGTGGTAGTTGGATAAGTAGATGGACATGTATGTCATAGTTGGATTGAAAGGTAGCTGAGGTCCAAAAACTATATAAATACCTCATTCCTTGTCTTCTTCCTTTCCTATGGATAGTGCCTATTGGACCGGTAGTCCATAGGTAACAAACCTAGTTGCATTCAGGTGATTGGGTGGTTCCCAACCAATTATTCCTAGCGCTATAGTTGTATGATCTATGTATGCCTATTTTGCTGCATGTGATGTGTAATACCCGGATAATTATCTATCTAGAATACTATATTTTAGCAAATAATACATATTTGGAAATAGGTGAATATGTGGTTTTAAAACCTTGTAGGATACTTATTCTATTGTCTAGGGAAATTTCTAATGAAATTAGAGGGATTAAAGTGTCAAATCCCTAAATGCAATTATGGGCCATGAAATGCCCCGAAAATATTATGATAAATCCCAAGAGGCAATAAAATATTTATTGAAAATTAGAAAGTATGTTGTCTCTAATTTTAGGAATTTTTGGGATTATTTCCCTTGAAAAATAATGAGGCAAAATTAAATATAATTTTGGGGAGCATAAGTTGCCCCATGATTTTTAATATGATATGTGGGACATAAAATACCAATGTTAATTAAATAGTTGTGAGAAAATGATTAATCATAATTAAGAAAATTATCAACAATTAGAAAGTGATTAGTTAAGTAATTAATGGCTAATTGTTTAAGCTTCGAACAAGAGAATATTTAAGGTAGATTATGGAAAATCCTTTAATTAAGTGTTTATGGCTAATATTAGCATAAAGTGTGCTTGCTAATCAATTAGAAAAGATTAAGAAAAAATTGGTGAGATTAAGAACATGAAAACCCTAGATCCTAAAAGATTGTTAATCATGGGATTAAGGCTCTAATTAAGCTTCTAGCTAATTTAGATAAAAAAAAATAATAATAATAATAAAGGGAAGAGAAAACCAAAATTTGAGTGTGAAAAGGGTTGTGGGTTTTTCAAAAATAATATCATGATATTTTGTTAATTAAATAATAATATAATTAAGATATTTGTGGAAGAACCAGGTTGGATAAATGAGAACCGATAGAAATTAAATCCTATCTAGAAAACCATGAACTAAGTTTCTTAGGTCGACATATTACAAACAAGTGAATTTTTGTCCGAGAAGTTGGTGTTAGCGGAAGTCATTTCCGTAAATAGCCGTGCGAATAAGGGATCGAGATGAAAAGATATTTTGTAAACAAAGGGCGGATAAGAAAAGTGAGAACCAATGGAAAATAAATCATAACTTGAAATCCTTGAACTAAGTAGAAAACAACTGGACATATTATGAATCGGTGAATTTTTGCCCCGAAGTTGATGTTACCCGAAGTAATTTCGTAGAATCGACATCGGCGTCTATCCGAAAATGTTCAACAGACAACGGAATACCCTTAATGAGATCAAAAATTTAGTTAACTCAGATATTTCCAAAGAGGAAGAATAGAACTTCAAGGCTGTGTTCCCGGATTTTTGAGATTTTCTAAGATTATGCTATTAGAACACCGATCAGGGGATTTTATCGGGTAAATGCATAAAGTAAGGGGACATTTTTGTGGTGGAGAGAAGAGGAAAATGAGTGATGTTCATAAGGCCACATCTTCATCATCCTAGCCCTTGATGCAAAGGTTGATCCAAGGGATAAGATCCTTTGGCTTTTGCTATAAATAGCCTTTCACATTTCTCTTCAAACTCACCAATTCACAAAGGAATCCTAGAGAGAGGTTAGAGAGAAGTGAGAGCAAGGAGGAGCTCGGAAAAGGAGTAGCGAAGTCTTTGGGTAAGTTCTTCGGTCCCTAGTCTTAAGCTTTGGTAGTTCCTTCGGTAGTTATAGTAGAAATGCTAGATTAATCTTTAATCTTCCAAGTTAGTTTAGATATCATGTTTTAGGGATAAATATGATATTTATTTCAAAAATATATTGGAGATGGAGATATGTCAAAATTTTGGAAGATTAGAGTTAAAGTAACGAAGTTACGGCGAAATTCCGCCAATTAGGAGAGTTAGGGGCAAAATGGTAATTTGTACCTAAAATGCCTATTATGATGTTGGGCCTTGATAATATGATATTATCCTTATAGGATATCTGTAACCATGTACCGTTGTTGTACCGCTGTCAAAAAGGATCATTTTCCGTCAACGAAGGTACGTTCGCGTACTGTAACACTAACTCTGATGCTTATTGTATGCTTATATGTAGTAGACTATTTCATAGAGTCATGGACAGGACTTTGTCTTGGGTCATGCACCGTGTCTAAGACTTCGTCTTAGTTCACTGTTTATACATTCAGCTTTATTTATACGGGTTACGATCTTGGTAATGCCGTTGAGTTTTCCTAGCGCCGAGGACACGAGGAGCCGTCGTGGCACCGGTTAGTGCAAACATGGTTGATCGTGTGCATGTCTTTGTGTGCTATGTACTGTTGTTGTGATTGACATTACATCTGCTGTGTGCTTATGTATTGTTGTAACCTTACATCTGCTGTGTGCTATGTATTGGTTAATGCTGTAATGTTATGAATATCTGTCATACATAATTTGTCACACATAAGCATGAGGTTAACCGTTACCTGAGGTTCAATGGGCATTGAACCTCAGCTCTTAACATAGCGTCAGGGTCAGGAGGACCGAGGATCGAGGAGAAAGGCAAGCGGCACGCATAGGGACTCAGCTGAAGACTTTCTTTTGTTATTTACTTTGAAAGTACTCGGTATAATGTACCGCTACTGTAATCGCATTTACTTACGGCATTTTGAATATAAATATCGGTTACTCAATTGCTCCGATGCTCTACTCGATGAAAAAAAATATATACTTGCTTTTGAAAATGGGATGTTACATGATGTATGTAAGAGTTTTGAATGTTGTTATGCTATTGTGAACTATTTACTGTTACTAGTTAATGGTCATATTCTGTCTATTCTTTGTGATATGGATTAATTTGTTATTCTGGGATCCTTTGGGATACTAGCACCTATTACTACTTGTGAATTTGAATAACTGTATAAGAGTTCCTATTATAATCAAGTACATTTTATTAGCATGATATATTATTTCTCTTTGCCTCAAATTATTGCCCATTAGGCTCTACAGCAATACTGTGATAATTATTGGAATTTCAGTAGGGTATTGCAAATGATACAGTGATAAGCACATGTATGAATCGAGCTCATAACTTGACAAATGATTAAGCATAAAGCAAAGCAATGGATTAAATGTGATATTAGAAAGGAACTATGATACTATGAAACTTTAGTTTAAGGAAAAATGGGTTTTAATGAACAATTTGAACTACGACAAATTGTTTTGGAAAAAAGTTCTAAATTTTTCAGAAAAGCCCATTCATTTTACCTGTTTTGGTTAAGTTTTCCAACTTTTTATGAAAGTGTTTACTTCCCAATATCAAATATGACTTAGTGGTTCAAAATCATTATTAAGTAACTCATCTGACTCAGTATAAGGAATAAGGTGTCACAAAAGCCTGGAATGTCTTGATCCATGCCAAATTTGATGGCTACACAGTGTTGCGGTACTATTGTTCTATTTTATATATATATATATATAAGAGGTCAACCAGCTTATAAACTCTCACTTGAAGAGTTGTACATCCATACATTATGGTTATTATATTAAAACCGTTATGTATATAAATATTCATGGTTCTTTTTTATAAGCCATTACTTATGTACTTATTTTAACATTACTTATGTACTTATTTTAAAATAGTTGTCTACAAGAGACTGTTATTAAGTTTAATAAAAGTCACAGTTCTTATATACAAATAGTTATGTATGTTACTGAATAAATAATTATTGTAAAATGAGACTGTAATGTATCATGCAAGCATATATATTGTTACATGTGATTGTTAATTATTATCACATCAATGGGCAAATCATGGCTTCATCAAATCTTAATACATAATAGGTGTTATATTATAACCACTATAGTAGGTCCGACACACAAAAAACCATTCAAGACCGTAATTTATTTGCGTCGAGATTTTATAGTGTATGCGCATATATGTCTGTTCGAAACCGTAATTTATGGTAGTTAATAACTGTCATATATCGTGATTTATGTTGTAGTGTATGTTTTGCTATATGAAAAAAATTAGGTCAAAATATTTCCATAAAATGAGGTAGAGAATGCTTTTTCAACCATACCAACCATGTCTTTCTCTCTCTTCTTTCCCCTTCCTTTGCATTGCATTATCTTTGCCTTCAAATCAAACACGGTTTCACCTGGTGGAGTAACACCCCAATTTTCCAAAGCGTTTTCAAAATGGTTTGATCAGAGTAGAGCATCGGAATAATTTAAAAGAGCGAGTATCTGATAAACATTCACTGTTGTTGTATCTGGTTGCTTATACAGCGGTACAATTATCCGAATATAATACGATAATACAAAAATAAAATTCTCCGCCCGTGTCCTCACGCATGCCGCTTACCCTTGTCCTCAGTCATGGTTCCTCTAGATCATGAGGCTATAGTAAGAGCTGAGGTTCAATGCCCATTGGACCTCAGGTAACGGTTAACCTCATGCTTATGTAACAAATTATGTATGACAGGTTTTCATGATATTACAACAATAATCAATACAAATGTCTGCTATCTCTAGCCTGCACCACATCGTGCCACGATTGGCCTATCGTGTCCTCAGCGCTAGGAAAACTCACAGCATTAACAAGACTATAACCCGCGTAAAAATGAATGTGTAAGTAATGAACTAAGACAGCATCTTAGTTTATGAATACAACTATCATATATGAACATACTATAAGCATCAGAGTTAGTGTTACAGTAGGCGTCCGTACCTTCGTTGGTGATATCGGTACGTTCGTCGGTCGGAATGTGATCACGTATATCCTATAATAGTAATATCGCATTTATTAATTTACAAATAATATCCTAGTAGGTATCTTAGTCACTAATGACCATTTTACTCTTGGTGGAATTATTTTTCAACTTATTTCCCTTATCTCTCGGAAAAAACGCTGATACAGCATTTTGGGTAGATTTTTCGTCTAACTTTGAAATATCATAACTAATTCTAGAAAAATCGAAACGGGAATCCGTAAAATTTCTTGGAATTCTGAGGATGCCTATTGTTAAGTAAAAATACTCACATTTTCCCAGATTCCTTGAGTCATTCCCAGTTTAAAAATTTTGGGACTCTGCCCAGAATTTTCCAGAAATTCGTAGCCAAACTTTGAGAATTTTTATCTCGCTGTACAGAGCTCCAATTAATACATTCTATGCATATTTCAAAAGCCCTATATGTCTAATTTAACCATAAATATTTCCAGAATTTGTTAACCCCATTTTCTTCATAAAATACTGGTATTTTTAACACTGACTTCAGGAATTGCTAACCGACAAAATTTCGCTAGAGCTTCGCTACTTTGATCCTAATCTTCCAATAATTTTTCTATGTTACTTTCTCCATCCATTTTTCAAAATAAAACCATATTTAACCATAAAAACATGATAACAAAAATATATTGGAAGATTAAAGATCAAAACAACATTTAGACTATGAACTTAAACTAGAACTTCAAGAACTACAAAAGCTAAAGACTAGAAACTAAAAGATTGCTTACCTCTTGAAGAACTTCCTCCTCCTTCTTGCTTCCCACTATAATTTTCTCTCTACTCTTGCTTCTTTCAAACTCATCTGGTGTGAATTTTATGAAGACCCAAGGTGCCTATTTATAGTAAAAGGTCATGGCACTTTGGTAATTCTTTCAAACCTACCTCTTCTTCAATTGGAGCCATGGGATCTAAACTTAGTTAAGAAGTTTTAATCTTAACCATTGGATCCATACTTAATGAAGAAGTTTCAATTTAATTTAAAAAGGATTTCTCTTGATTTTTCCTATTGGTGGATTTCAAATTAAGATTGATTTAAACTTACTTATTTCTTGTAGTTTATTCAAGTTTTCCTCTTTAATACTCTGATCTCAAAAATCATGACTTCATTAGAAGTCTTTACTAGCCCTTTAATTATTTTAAGATTAATCACAAAAGTTTGGGAAAGGATTTTGAAGACAATCTATCCCAAGCTTAAAATATGCTTGTTCATAATAAATCCTTATATTTGATCTATGGTTAACGTATCTCAGGATACAATTTATTTTCTATAGATTCTCATTTACTTGTGTCTTGAATTAATCCCAATGGTTTTTAACTCGCAATCAAAGAAAGTACACATTTGTCTCTCTCCTATACTAGACTCACATCACTCACAACATTTGCGCATGCGCACACACACACACAACTCTCCCTCTCTCCTTCATCAATTTTTCAATTAATGAACCCATGTGCATCTATTAATGCTTGAATTTGCATGTGCACTAACAAATCATCCTATTTCCCTACACACACACATTCACCACCTCCCCTTCATCTTTTTGATGTTCAATTTGTGTTTTATTTGTCTCACAAAATCAAAGAGGAAGGCCTCTCATTGGTTCTTTTTTTTTTTTCACAAGGATTTAGCTTTATGAGTTAAATTAAAGCCTTTAGATTTAGCTTTATGAGGTTTAATCCTAGCCGTCCATAACTAATCTTAATTAGTATCTTTAATTAGAAAAATTTAGTCTTTTAATTACTTATGAAAAATTAATACAATTTCTCTAATTATTGCAAATTTAATTGCCCATTAGTTGTTGCTAATTTTCTATAATTGATTTAGGTATTTCCATGTCATTTAATCGCCCCTTATGAATAAATTAAGATTATACTTAATTATGATGTCCGTAGGGATTTTGGGTCTTTTATTCATTTTAATACTAAGAGAAATTCCCCTAGAAAATAAAATAAATACACTACAAACTTTGAGACCACATATTCACCTATTTTAAATAGGTAATGTTTATCAAAATATTGTATTTATGAGAATTATAAATTTTGCGTATTATAGGTGGGGTAGGAGTGAATAAAAGTTTGAATTAAACAAAAAATGATTTTGTCCATAAAATGCACGTCCTTCATATTCTTAGATTAAAATTTTTTTAAAATAAAATATCATAGGTGCGTAGTAATAGTTATATTAAATTAAAATAAATAGTATATATTCGATTTATATACAAAGAAAAGGGCATCATTTTCCATGTATTGAGACACAAGTTAGGCCTAAATGCATTTCAAGGTCCATATAGTTTATAGAAAGCACTTTTAATCACTCATCAAACAACCACTAATTAAATAATTAATTGAATATGGTGTATCTTGGTGAGAATCATTCTTGTGCTTTATTTAGAATACCACAATCCAACTGGAATGCGCACTGATGAAAGTGAGGTGGTACCCCTATTTGCCTAGCATGTACACTCCCTCCGCTCCTTAATAATATAGGACCTAGCTATTTACTTAATTTGATTAGATTAAGGAAGTTTGTTAATTTATTTATGTATTTTCTAAAACATCATAATCATCTTCCTTATTTTTCTCTCTCATTGATTATTGTCGAGGGAGCATGAATAAGGGTAAATTCGAAAAGACTAATCAATAAAATATTGTAAATATGTCGTATATTTAAGACCAATATCAACTCACAAATATGTTATATATTAAGGACCAGAGGAAGTATATATTTTGCGTAACCCTTTTTCCATTTTTTTATTTTGTAATTATATTGAATCTTTCAAATTATATATCTCTTCAATTCTAATAATTAGTTCCCAATTTCATCCTCAAGGGTATTCATTTATTAGTATTAAAATGAAAATTTTCGGGAAAGAATTAATTGATGAAATAATTCATTTATTAGCACAACCATATATTTACAATGTGACCAAGAATCTCTCTTATTTTTTTTAAATAATAAAGTTTTTTTTTTTGGGGGGGGGGTCTTGTGATTGAGTGAACTTTATTGTAATGACATCTCACTATGAGAGCTTTTAGTCCTCCAATTATCATCACATTATCTTATTTTAATTAAGATGCGTGTGGGATTGTGAGCCAACCCTTTTAGGCTACTCAAAGCCAACGAAAGAAGTTTTTGGTTACAAGTTATATGGTATGAGAAATCCCTTGAGTATTTTCAACAGAACCATATATAAGCACTATAAGCATTGATATTCAACTAATATAAATTTTAAATGTTGCTTTGTCGGCTTATTAAGTTAGCTGCGCCAGTGTCTTATGCAAAAAAGACTTTCAATTGTTTTTACTGAAGTTCACCCAATCCCTCTAGATGATTCATTCATATATACTAGCTCCTCCAGTTAGTAATAGAGCTATATAACTTATTTGCAGATATTATGAACATTATTTGTGTTAGTTATTTATTACAAATGTGTGTTACTTTACTTAAAATATCATTTTTAATCACGTGCATTACAAAGTGGATTTATGCCTTATATATAGGACCAAAGTAAATGTATTGTCTAGCTCTTATATTTAGGATTAACTTGTAGAGTAAAATATACTCATTCCATTTCAAATATAACCCATGTTCTGTAAAATTATAGATTTCAATATAAGTCCCCTATTAGAAGTAATTTTTGGTTCTAAATATACATCCACTTAGAGATTATTAATTATTGTTTTGGGAAAATCCCATATAAAGTTACTTAAAATAGAAAAATTCTAAATTGGGTTGGTAAATTTAATAAATCTTTAATTGAGTCATTAACCCAATTTAGGATTTCAAAATTGGTGTAAAATGACTTTAATGCCTCTCCTCTTTTTTATATCGGCCTTTCTTATCTCCCTTCTTAAAAGAGTATTATTACTTTATGACTTTATATCTCTATATATCAACATTATCAATGCTAAATCAAATGATTTTTTTTTCCCTAAAAGGATAATCAAGAACAATTCAAGTATGCTTTGCCATAATAGTATCATTGATATCAATTAATAATTAATAAAAAATAAATAAATGTGAGATTTTTTTATTTTTTTTTAAAGAAAGTTGTTATTTTTATCAACTCGAGAAAAAACCAAAAAGAAAAAAAAGGAAAAGCATATCACATACCAACTTCACACTTTGCAAAATTGAATTAAAATAAAAGTTATTTTTACCAATATTAACCTAAACCAGAATAATTTTCCTTAACACTTAAATGTGAGATTTTAGATAGTAATTTATTTAATATTTCAATTTCAATTTTTTAATTCTTTAATATAAATCAGTAATATTATTTATCTTGTTTAACAAGCAGCGTTTAAATTTCATATACATCAATGGATATTTCAGAAAAAAAGATGTAAAACACACTTAAAATTTGATAAAACAGTTTATATCAATATAAAAATTTCCAAAAGAAACCTATATATATGTGTGTGAAAAATATAGTAAAATTCAAACGTAATTAATATATTTACCAAAATATGTCCTTTTTATATTGACATACATTTTAAGTTTTCTTTAACAAAATTGTTAGTGTTAATAAAATGAACTTTTTACTGAAAATATTGTAGGTTTTTATTCTCATGATGATAGTTAATATATTTGAATGAATCATATTTTGTTGTATTAAAATTAATTTTGATATATACATGGGAAACATAAGTTAAGGAGTAATAAAACTTCTTAATGAGGAGAGATAAGAGGGTATTAAAGTTATTTTACCCATATTTTAAAATCCTAAATTGGGTTAATGGCTCAATTAAAGATTTATTGAATTTACCAACCCAATTTAGAAATTTTATATTTTAAGTAGCTTTATATAGGATTTTCCCTATTGTTTTTCAATTTTACCTTTATTCTATTGGAAAGAGAAAAGAGAAAAGAGGTGAGAATTATTTGAAAGGCTTGGTAGAGAAAATTTAAATAAGGGTAAATTTGAAAAAATTCAGTCAATTTAAAGCATATTTAATTACTTAATTGTCATTCTTTGTTGTGTGAAAATTAGATAAAATGAATTGATAATAAGGATCAAATCAATGGTATTAGGCAGTAAGTAGTACCGAAGAAAGGTAAAGTTGAAAAAATTGTGGTATTTCAAATGCCAAACTTATTTTTTTAATTGATGAACTGTGTTATGGTTAAAAGAAGGCTTCCTTTCTCTAATTCAAAAATAAGTCACATTAGCTAATTCACTGGAACTGAAAACGACAGTTGAGTCATTAAATCTTATGGAACTGTAAAAAATTTCAACTTTAATCATATTAAATAAGGTTTTGAAGGAGAAAAAATATATAATAAATTATATTTAAGCATTAATTATAAGGGTAAAATTAACATATAAGTATTAATTTCTCTTCATGTGACTTATATTATGGACCAAAAATTCTTTTAAAAGTGACTTATGGAGGGAGTATATTTAAAAAGAAAATAGTATACACATAGTCACATACAAACACAAACACATGTACAAGTGAAACTCATGTAAAAGAATATTCATTTTTGTTTGGGAGAACTAAAAAGTTGAGATCCTCGTCGTTGAAGTTACAAGTGACTAAGGACAACAAATAATATTAATAATGCTTGAGAGTTGAGAGTGCACTAAAAATAAAGTATAAAAATGCTTTTGCACAGTTGAAGCGTAAAGAAAAGTTCAAGTAATCAAGAACAAGTGATGTCCCTCTTTCTTAGGATCTCTGAAAAAGTAAGCAAATCCACAGATCCTTTTCCAGCTAATTGAGCAGCAAACGTACTCTGAACGGGAAATCACATTCATCAGAGATCCTCGTACTGTAAAGCAATTGGGAATTCAAGCTCGTTATTATTTAATCAATTAACCTCCATCAACAATATAATATCTTTTGACAACGATTTCTAAGAGTATCAAAATTCGAAGTCTATTTGCGTCCAACTCAGATTGCACCATTTGTAATATCCCAGTTTTCGAAAGCGTTTTCATGGTATCGTGATCAGAGTAGAGCATTGGAAGTAAATAGTATTGAAAAGTAACGATAAGTAACCGTGTAATGTATGTGTTAGCGTTAACACAACGTTACAAAAAAAAAAAAAAATTCCAAATGACATCATCGGTAAGTACAAAACAAAAGGGCTTCCTCCGATCGGATCCTATATCTCTGCGCTTACCCCGTCTTCGATCCCGTTCACTCCGGATACGAAGCTATGGTAAGAGCCGAGGTTCAATGCCCATTGAATCTCGTGTAACGGTTAACCTCATGTTCATGTAACAAGTATGTATGACAGTTTATTCACGATATCACAGCAATATTCATATATGAAAGATAATAATTGAACAAAGCCCTTGCATATGAATGTTATTATAGTCTGCACTATTCACCAGTGCCATGATGTACTGTCGTGTCCTTAGCGCTAGGAAAACTCAACGGCGTTATCAATACCATAACCCGTGTACAGATGTATATGTATGCTCAATAACTTTTTTAAAAATAGAATCTCAGTCTATGAATACAACCATCACATATAGGTATACGTAAACATCGAGTCGGTGTTACGATGCGTCCGTACCTTTGTCGGTGACTACGATCGTCGTTCGGTGCTGATCACGTTTATCCTATAATGGTAATATCGCATTTATTAATTCGCAAACAATATTCTAGAAGATATCCTAGTGACTAATGACCTTTTTACCCTTGGTGGAATTATTTTGCAACTTATCACCTTTAATTCTTCAAAAACGCTGGTAAAGAATTTTGGACAGATTTTTGTCTAACTTTGAAAAATCATAATTAATTCTACAAAAATCGAAATGAGGATCCGTAAAATTCCCTGGAATCCTTATGATGTATATTTTCAAGTAACAATAATCAATCTTGGCCAGATTACACGAATCACTCCCAGTTTCAAAGTTTTGAGCCTCTGCCCAGAATTTTTCCAGAAATTCGTAGCCTAACTTTGAGGATTTGTATCTCACTGTATAGAACTCATTTTAACATTTTCTTGGCATATTTAAAAATCCCTATATGTTTAATTTATTCATGAATTTTCCCAGAATTTTGTGACCATATTTTCAATATGAAATTCTGGCGTTTTCATCACTGACTCCAGAAATTCCGAAACCGATGAAATTTCGCCAGAACTTTGTTACTTTGATGATTCTCTTTCAGAAATTTTGCTATATAACCTCCTTCATCAATTTTCTGAAATAAAGCCAATTTTGACCATAAAAACATGTAAATAAAATTATTCTAGCATATTTAAGATCTAGGCTACTTCTATCTAAAAATTTAAGAACTTAAAGCTAGAGCTAGAGAACTTACCAAGAACCTTGCTACTCCTTCAAGAAGCTCTTCGCACTCTTCCTTACTCTCTCAATATGGTTAATACCTTTGTGAATTGGTGAAGCATTATGAAGACATTACCTCCTATTTATAGCAATTTTGAGGGTTAACTAGCCAACAACTTTCATTCATTTTTAACCTTTGGATCTAGATTAATTAGTTGGAAGCACAAATCCTAGCCCCCATTCCTTTCCAACTGTCCCCCCTCTTCTCTCTCCTAATCCTCTTCCATTTTCATTTATTATTCTACCTAAAGTACCATATCCTCTTCCAAATAGGCTTTTTTTGCAAAATATCCTATGTTGGCTTTCTCTTCAAGTTATAATTTCCTACCTCTTCCATTTTTGCATTCCACTAGATAGAAATTCATTTGGGGATCTTAATGAAGTTTTATTCAAATTCTCTCATTGATTTGAACTCTTGAAATTTTTTGCTTTAATTAGAGACATCAAACACTCATTTTCTCATTTGGAGACAAACCTCAAAAGTTGAGGAAATGACTTTGGTTATAGTCAATCTCAAGCTTGAATTATGCTTGTTAATAATCACTTCTTATATTTGATTTATGATTAGTGGATCTCAAGATACAATTTATTTTGTATAGATTTCCTTTGCTTATGTCTTGAATTAATCCTATTGTAACATCCCATTTTCAAAAGCAGTATATAATTTTTTTTTCCATCAGAGTAGAGCATCGGAGCGATTGAGTAACTGATATTTATATTCAAAATGCCGTAAGTCTAGCGATTACGGTATGCGGTACGTTATATCGAATGTTTTCAAAAGTAAATAACAAAAGAAGAAAGTCTTCACCGAGTCCCTATGCGTCTTTGCTTGCCTTTCTCCTCGATCCTCGGTCCTCCCGACCTGACGCTATGTTAAGAGCTGAGGTTCAATGGGCATTGAACCTCGGAACGATTAACCTCATGCTTATGTAACAGTTATGTATGACAGATATTCATGACATTACAACAATAATCAATACAAAAGCCCATAACAGATGTATGATTAGAAATACATAACCACGTATGTAAGATAATAACAGCGTATGTAACATAACCACGTATGCTACCGCAATAGTTAGAACATAACCTCGTATGTGACATAACCATGTATGTAAGTCTTAGTCGATGAACACCACAATCATATATAATCATACAATAAGCATCAGAGCTAGTGTTACAGTACGCGAACGTACCTTCGTTGATGAATACGGTACGTTTGTCGGTCGAAAATGCGTTCACAGATATCCTATGAGGGTAATATCACATTTGTTAATTCCCAAACAATATCCTAATAGATATCTTAGTCACAAATGACTATTTTGCCCTTGCAACATTTATTTTTCACTTTATTCCTTCAAAATTCGTAGAACAACGCTGGTACAAATCTGGGCAGCATTTCGTCTAACTTTGAAAACTCATAATTAATTCTAGAAAAATCGAAATGAGGATCTGTAAAATTCCTTGGAATACTTAGGACGTCTATTTTCAAGTAAAAATAATCACCTTTCCCCAGATTACACGATTCACTCCCAGGTTTTAAGTTTTGAACCTCTGCCCAGAATTTTTTCAGAAATTCGTAGCTAAATTTTGAGAATTTCTATCTCACTGTACAAAAGTCATTTCAACATGTTCTTGGCATATTTGAAAAGCCCTATATGTCTACTTTCACCATGAATTTTTCCATAATTTTTCAACATTATTTTGAACAAGAAATATTGGCATTTCTATCGCTGATTTCAGAAATCGCTTACCGACAAAATTTCGCCAAAACTTCGTTACTTCGGTGTTTTTCTTCCAGAAAATTTTCCCTAACCCTTACTTCATAAATTTTTCAAAATAAAGCTATTTTTAACCATAAAAACATGAAAATAAAACTACTCTAGAATTTTTAAGATTAAAACACAACTATCTATGAATTTAAAACTCAAAACTCAAGAACTTGCTTACCTATGCTTGAACTCCTTCAAGCTACTTCCCACTCAACCTCACTTCTCTCTAATTTCAGATTGCTCTTGCTTGCTTGGTGTGAAGAATGAAGAGAGGTTTGCTCTCTATTTATAGGAAAAAGCTATGGCAAATCTTGTAATCCTCTAACTTACACATCTTTCATTTTTGGCCATGGGTTTGGATCTGAATTCACTACAAGAAAAATCAAATTTTGCTACGGAAAAATTCCGTAGCAAAATGGACATTTTCCGTAGCAAACTGGATTTGCTACGGAATTTTTCCGTAGCAAAAAATCGCGTAGCAATTGCTATGGATTTTAAAATCCGTCGCAATTGCTACGGAATTTGCTACGGAAAAAAAAATTCTGTAGCAAATTGCTACGGAAAAAAAATTCCGTAGCAGATTTTTCGAATTTGCTACGGAATTTTTTTCCGTAGCAATTCGAAAATTTGCTACGGAATTTTTCCGTAGCAATTTTTTTCCGTAGCAATTGAAAATTTGCTACGGAAATTTTTTCCGTAGCAAATTGGAGAATTTGCTACGGAATTTTTTCCGTAGCAAATTGGAGCATTGGCTACGGAAACAAATTCCGTAGCAAAACTAATAAATTTTTTTTAAAAAAATATTTTTTTTTAATTTTTCTTTTTTTAGAAAAGTGAATACAAAAAGTAGTGTACCATGGATTTTTTTTTTTTTGAGAAAATTGAATATATAATAATAATCATAAAGAGTTTACATAGAGAAAACAAAATATAAATAATAATGTTGTGAATAATATGTAATAAAAAAGAAGTCTAAAAACAAGAAAAGTATGGTCATCCTTGTCCTTCATTAGGGACTGAAGTAGAATCTTCATATGCTTCATCATCTCCTATGTTTGATGCATCAGTATGGTCATTCGGTCATTCCGTTGCAAAACTCGATTCCTAAAAAATAAAAAATATAAAAAATTATGAAATTAAAAAGAAATGTACAAAATCCTTTGAGTTTTTTATTTTTATTATTCATATGCCTTCACGATTTTAATACATGTAGATACTCTAGTTTAGGCCGATCCTAATATCTAGGAATTATAAAACGAAAAGCAATTACAAAATTCAAGTTCTATAATCTATTGATTGATTTAGGCCGATCCTAATATCTAGGATTATAAAAGGCATATTCTAATATCTAAAAATTATAAAAGATAGATCCTAATATCTAAGAATTATTAAAAAAATTAATATTCATTACAAAAAACCTTGCATCAAACAGATTAAAAAAGGAAGAAATGAAGGAACCACAATACCACACGGATTTTTTATTGTAGAAAGAGGAATACATGAACATCTTCAATTGTACAATGAGTGATGAATGCTTACCAATAGTCACTTCGGATAAAAAAAATAGAGAACAAGAGAGGGAGGGAGGGAGAGGGACGTTACGGAAGAAATGGTGAGTAATCGGAGGACGAAGGACGTTGGAGGAGACGGAGGGCCAACACCGAGGAAGAGCGGGACGGGGAGGGGCGGAGGTGATAAGGAGGACCGACAAAATGACTAAGAGGTGGAGAGGAGATCAAAATGGCGGATGGAGTGCGAAATGGCGGATGTCTAAATGATTTAAAGCCCGATTTGCGACGGAACTTGATTTCCGTCGCAAAAAGCAAATTTTTTTGTGACGAAAACGAGTTCCGTCGCAAAAAATTTGCTTTTTGCGACGGAAATCAAGTTCCGTCGCAAAAAGGGACAAATCAATTTTTTTTTTTGAGAAAATTTTGCTACGGATTTGGATTCCGTAGCAAAAGTTTGCTACGGATTTTCAATTCCGTAGCAAATTTGCGAGCTTTTTCCCTCCAAGAAATTGGAAATTTTTTTTTTTTTTTTTTAGAAAATTTTGCTACGGATTTGGATTCCGTAAAAAGTTTGCTCGGATTTTCAATTCCGTAGCAAATTTGCGAGCTTTTTCCCTCCAAGAAATTGGAAATTTTTTTTTTTTGAGAAAATTTTGCTACGGATTTGGATTCCGTAGCAAAATTTTGCTACGGATTTTCAATTCCGTAGCAAATTTGCGGCCTTTTTCCCTCCAAGAAATTAGATTTTTTTTTTTTTGGAAAAATTTTGCTACGGATTTGGGTTCCGTAGCAAAATTTTTGCTACGGATTTTCAATTCCGTAGCAAATTTGCGGGCTTTTTCCCTCCAAGAAATTGGAATTTTTTTTTTTGAGAAAATTTTGCTACGGAATTCAAAATCCGTAGCAATTTGCTACTGATTTGGATTCCGTAGCAAAATTTTGCTACGGATTTTCAATTCCGTAGCAAATTTGCGGCCTTTTTCCCTCCAAGAAATCAGATTTTTTTTTTGGAGAAAATTTTGCTACGGATTTGGATTCCGTAGCAAAATTTTTGCTACGGATTTTCAATTTCGTAGCAAATTTGTGGGCTTTTTCCCTCCAAGAAATTGGATTTTTTTTTTTGAGAAAATTTTGCTACGGAATTCAAAATCCGTAGCAATTTGCTACTGATTTGGATTCCGTAGCAAAATTTTGCTACGGATTTTCAATTCCGTAGCAAATTTGCGGCCTTTTTCCTCCAAGAAATCAGATTTTTTTTTTTGGAGAAAATTTTGCTACGGAATTGGATTCCGTAGCAAAATTTGTGCTTCGGATTTTCAATTCCGTAGCAAATTGCGACGGAATTTGATTCCGTAGCAAAATTTTGTTACGGATTTTCAATTCCGTAGCAAATTGCGACGGATTTGGATTCCGTAGTAAATTGCGACGGATTTTTTTCCATCACAAATTCCGTCACTATTTTGGCTTTTTCTAGTAGTGATTCTCCTTCCAGCTGATCCAAAAACGTGCCCTACCTCGCCCCCATACTTCCTCCTTTGATTTTTCACCAAAGCCTCTTGCCTTGGTGTCAAAATTGTCCCCATGTGTAAAGCTTTTGGCCCCAAGAGTGCTTTGGTGGCTCTTCCTCCTTCATGCATTCTCCAAGCATGCATGAGTGGCCTCTCCACCTTCATGCATCTCCCAACTTGGTGTTCTAATTTCCTAGTTACTCTAAGTATACTTGTAACTAGATGACTTTGGTGATTGGTTAGCAATTAAGCAAAATACTCTTAGGGTTTAGTTTTTAATTAGCTTAATCTTTGGTCATTAATCCTAAAATGGTGTTTTAGGTGTTATTAAATTTATTTGCTTGGTTACTAATTTAATCATGATCATTAGTAATCATCTTTATGCTAATCCTAACCCCTTATTGGTCCTTGACCTTTAATTATCTTAATACATCTTTAATTGGTGACTATTAACATTATTTGTAAAGAATTACCTAAATATTCCATTAGTGTAATTTTAATTGCTCTTTAATTGCGAGGTAATTGCCCCTTAATTGTTTCAAGTGTTTTGATAATTCTTTATGGCCTTCTATGAAATAAATATGAACCAAATATTAATTATAGGGTATTAGAAAATTTAGCCTCTTAACAAATTATGAAAATTGGTGTTTATTGTCCTTTAATTATGAAGACTTGCACAATTTATTTAATTTAGTGAATGTTTAGTTGGTAATCAATTGCCATTGATTTCTCTAAATTTATTTAGGTATTTTCATAGCACTTTCTTGCTCTTTTACATTCTACATAAACCATAGCTTAATATGGTATTTATTATATTTTGTGGTATTTTATGATGTCTAACAAAATTTATTAAATCATTGGTTATTCTAATCCCTAGAAAATAGAATAAACACATCTCAAAATTTGAGACCACATATTCACCTATTTTAAATAGGCTTTTTCTATCAAAATATTGTATTTAAGATAAAAAGAAATGTTGGGTATTAATCCTATTGTTTAATCTAATTAATTTATGTACAATTTTCTCATTGGATGATTCCTTGACTTTTCTCTTGATTTTTCTCCCACCACTTTATCCTCTTCCATTTTACTTTTTATCCTCTTCCATTAGCCTTCAAAGTCTTCATGTCATTAGTGTTTGCTCATGACTCATAGTGCAAGTGGGCATTTGATTTTTAACAACTCTTCTCTCCTCTTCAAGTTGCAAAAACCGCCCCCCCTTTTATTCAGTTTTATTTGTATTTTGTTGATCCTGTAAATTCCATGTGGGGGATATATCATTGGTGGTTTACTTATCTCATGGATTAAGCTTTATTAGAATTAATTAGAGTCATTAGATTAGCTTTATGAGGTTGAAACTTGGGCTTTAGATCATAGTTGAAATTGTTGACTTTTCAAATCTTGATTAGAATTTAATTAGCATCTTAATCGAATGCTTAATTATCTCTTGATTAATGTATCATTGGTTCTTAGAGTGACTTATGATTATTGATAATTCATTTAATGCTAATCCTAACCTCTTATTGGTTCTTGACTCTTAATTATCCTAATACAACTTTAATTGGTGACTATTAACATTAATTATAAAGAATTACCTAAATATTCCATTGGTGTAATTTTAATTGCTCATTAATTATTAGTAATTGCCCCTTAATTGTACCAAGTGTTTTGATAGTTCTTTATGACCTTTTATGAATTAAATATGAACTAAATATTAATTATAGGGTATTAGAAAATCATAACCATTGGTGTTTAAGGTCCTTTGATTAATTATGAAGCCTTGGACAATTTATTTAATTTGGTGAAGATCCTTATTGGTCATTAATTGTTATTGTTGTCTCCAAATTTATTTAAGGATTTTCATAGCACTTACTTGCTCTTTTTGATCTTACATAAACCTTAGTTTAATATGTACTTATTATATTTTATGGTATTTTATGATGCCTAACAAAAATTTATTAAATCATTGGTTATTCTAATCCTAAGGAAAAATTACCTTGAAAATAGAATAAACACATCTCAAAATTTGAGATCACATATTCACCTATTTTAAATAGGCTCCATTTATCAAAATATTGTATTTAAGACAAATAAGAAATTTTGGGTATCACACCATTCAAACGATTACTTACGTGTCTTTGAAGATTTAGTTTGGACAAAATTGAAGAAAAGTCCCCAATTAAAATTTTGATTCGTGAGTTTGTCAAAAAAAAAAAAAAAAAAAAAAAAAATTGACTGGTGAGAAGAATCTAATAAATTTGTATAACAGAAAGCATTGGTATTTACAAATTTTGTATGCACAAAGCACATGTACTCTTATTTAGGTTCTTCTAATAAATTTATAAATGGGAGAATTTTCCACATTTTTTCCTTTTGTTTTTGTTTTTTGTTCATCATGAGTTGATGTTTTATAGGGATAAGGGTCTTATTTGCCCTGGAAGTTTTCGGTCAAGAGCACTCGACTGGAAGTTTTTTTGGAGCAAAATTGCCCGAGAAGTTTAAAAACGTAGCAATTTTGCCATTCCGTTAATCTTGACCGTTAAATTGTTGCTCCAATTTGTAAATTTTCAGGGCAAAATTACTCCTAAAAAAACTTCCGGGCAATTTTGCTCCAAAAAAACTTTCGGATCTTTGAATGCTCCGACGAAAACTTCCAGGGCAAATAAGACCTTTATCCCATGTTTTATAAGTGAGGTCATAGCCTATGTCCTGTGATCTTAATTTTATACTTCACATTAGTTACCTAAAGTTTATTTAATCTGATCTTCATTACTAAAAAAGTTTCTTAGGTTTCATTAGTTCTTTTTCTTATGATGAATACTCCTCCATTTCTTTTTTATATATATAGCTTTAATTAAATATAGCACTCATCTCTCCGCGCATATAAGTCGGGTCCATGTTTAACATGTACAAATCGAACTTTTTAGGCTGCGTTAAAAGTTAAGAAAATTACCCAAATCATAAGTAAGAAATAAATAAAAATAGGCCGCAAAATATTTATATTTACAAATCAAAGTTGCATATTTACAAGTTGAGTTATGCCATTTACAGATCAAATTTTCTTATTTGATCAAAGGTATAATTTCTTTTAAAGCTTATAGTGTAAAGAGTTTTTGCCTCTCCCAGCAAGTAAATTTCCTAGGATTTAAACTTGTATTCTCTTTCTTACAAGTATTGGGTAGCTTACCGCACCAACCAACAACTTTTTTGGTATTTACAAATCAAATTTAACAATTTATGTTTACAAGGTAAACTCCCATATTTATAATATAATTAACACAATATTCCCTCTGGTTCAAAATATAACATTCAAATAACTAAATCAAACAATTTGAAAAGTTGATTGAAATTGGTTAAAAACAATAAATATGCAAAAAATGTAACATGCTTTCCTAAAACAGCCTTATTTATGGAGAGGATGGGTGGGAGAGAGAATGACTGAAAAAAGACATGAGAGAGAATGAGTGGAAATAAAGAGATGCGAGAGACATATCATTAATTAGGAGTAAAATTGAATTAAAAAAATTAAATTATAAGACAAAATCAAACTGTAGTTTATATAAAAAGCCAGACCCCCCACAAATTTGAAGCTTGTATTTTGAACCAAATTAAAGGAAGTATATAACAATTGTTTACAAGTTTGACTTGTACATGACGTTGACGTTGACCAATATCTATGTTGTTGTTATTGTTTGAAATGACCAAGTTAAACATGGACTAAACCTTAAGGAAAATAATGTGATGAGTTGAGCCATGATGTGATTGCCTTAAAAATCGAGTGAATACATCAACAATGCTGGTGATATCAATTGTAGAAGTAATTCTTATGAAAACAAAACAAAAAATTAAAACTTTCTGGATTTGTTAGGTCTTATTATTATTATTATTATTTTAATACCAAGCGTGAGGATTAGGCATAAGTTATTTTAATTTATATATGAAAAATTACTAAAAGTCTCAAAGAAGGAATGTAGTTATATATATATATATATATATATATAAAGTCTTACAATAAGTGAGGAGCATGCAATAATGAGTTCTAGTATTAGAAATAATAATAGGTCCATACTGTTAACTTATTATTGACACTTTTTTTCTTTTATAATTACATTACTTTCTTAGTATTTCGAGGTGATTCTCCTTTTTACGTACTTCCTCCCATCCTTTATTATATAAGGTACCTTCCAAACATAAAGTTGGCCCAAATTATGAGGTGCCTAATCAAATGTTGTTCTATCTTCCCCTTCTAATAAAAAAACGTCTTAAGCATCTTGTATGAAGGATTAGATATGTAGTAGTAGTTATGACAGTTTGTTACATTGTGAGGCCTCTAATGGTCATGCTTCCCTTTTTATTCCACCAATTAAGAAAGAAAGGTCTCTTACAAATATTTGAGTAGTGTTTACATTATTATTATTTGTAGTCACCTATTTTTCTTTAGCGCTCAGAAGGGAACCCTAGGTGTGAAAATGAGTGTAGAAAGAATTCCAAATTAATTACTAAACCTAATAATACGAAAAAACAATATCACAAACCTGCATTACCTATTTCACACTGGATCCTAATTTTTCTATTTCAAATGTAATTAGAAAACCAGCTTAATTAATTAATCTATAATCAGTGACCACTTAGAAATTAACTATTGCGAACACAATCAAATAACAAATGTGCCATTAATTAAAAAAATATTAGAGCAATAATATCGCCGGACAAAAAAACCTAACTACGCATTGTTCAGGAATGCCAAATATACAAACCTAATACAATAATCCATCAACACACAAATGTAAAGGAATGGATAAGATTGGAAAATAAATTCTAGGATATAGAACACGAAACCTTAGAAAAAAATTAGTATTTAAGAATTGAAAATAGTGACAAATGAAAAGATCGATATAACAAACAATGTGCTAAGATTTGAACTAAACATCAATAGTTTTACCGTGAGCACATAAAACAAGTATTAGTTCCCATGCATTGCACGAGGAAGTTCATATCTATATGATGTCTCAATTAAGTTTATATAAAGCAGCTATACGTGTGGGCACTTGTGTATATCTTTGTTTTATTTTACTCATATTTTTCCATAAGAGCATACAATGTTAAGAGAGAAAGTGAATTTCAAAAAGACTATAAAATTCCTTAAATTTAAATTAATATTTTTGCACTCAAGTTCAAATGCCTATAATGAATCACAATGCAAAACCCCTAATCCAAACAAATTATAACCAAATTAGGAATATGAAAAAAGAAATTAGAAAATAATCATCAATAAATTATATTTATTGATTAATGATTAATGGATCCAATTGAATCCTCTGGTATTTATTACCAACTGAATCCCTTCATATTTATTATATTTTTTGGCAAAATCTTTTTAGAAAATAATCATCTGTAGATTATATTTAATTATTAATGGATCCAAACCATGGTAATTAAACCCGGAACAGACCGACCGGTTCAGACCAGAAACCGACGAACCGGTCTGTGGATAATTGATCGGGGGAAAGAATAGAACCGGGGTCACCAAACCAGTATTAAAAAAACAGAGAGTGGAAGAGAGAGCAACAACAATCGACCCGGATCCCTCATGCCGGTGTCTTCCACTTGTGACTCGTCGCCTCCGAGAATCCTGCTCTTTGTTCTCTCTTTTTCTCTTGTATGGGCGGCTAAAGGGAGTGGCAGCCATGGACGATAGGAAAGCTCCGACAGTCTAAAAGGAGAAAAATGAAATGTTATATGAAAAGTGAAACCTAAATTTATTCGGATGGTTTTGAAATTGTTAAAGTTGCCTTGAGAGATGTGAAGGTAGTACGTTTCATTTAATGCCCATCACCTCTTCAAAGCAAATAAAGAAATCACGTGACCCACAGACTATGAGATCTGATGCACAGCTTGAAATAATATTTACATTTATTTCATTTTTTAAAACATGAAAAATGGAGAGTGAATGGGAAAAAAAGTAAAAACATTAGTTTCTCACCGGTTCGGCCCCGGTTTGACTTCAGTCTACAGTATCCTCAATTTTGAGCCTATGACTTAAGAATAAGCCTACAAAAGGCAGGTGACTAAGCCCAGTTCGAACATAGTCCCAAGAATGTCAAGGGATAAGAAGTCGCTCGGGGGACTGAGTAACTCAACTATACAGGTTAGTGGACTTAGTATGTATAAGTCGAGGAATTAAATTGCCAGTGAAAAAGGGGCATAGAAAACCTATACAGTATAAATTTGATTGGTAAAGATACCACCTAACTATGTCCTAAGGTATAGGACAATTAGTTGAGTCAAAATATGCCGGTATAAGTAAGAACACGACATTTTCAAGGCAGTCGGGTATGCACTGCGTTTTTTTAGTAAAACCTGAGCAGGATCCTGAGCAAACACAGAAAAAGTAACTTTAATAAAGCAAGTCATGATGATTCATGATAACATGCTTTTGTGTTGATCTAATAAGAGCATGACACGTGTCCCTCATCATGACAAAACATAAAGTTGCTTTTATGTTGGCACAATGAGAACGTGACACGTGTTAACTCATCATGACAAGTGAAAAAGCTACTTTTGTGTTGGCACAATAGAAACATGACATGTGTCGTCTCATTATAACATACTTTTGGGTTGGTCCAATAGAAACATGACATGTGTCCGCCATCATGACAAGTCAAAAGCTACTTTTGTTGGTCAAATGGAAATGTGACATGTGTCCCTCATTATGACATAGCTTTTGAGTCATCGCCACAAGATCCTAACACGTGTCCCATAATCATGACAAGGCATAGAGCTACTTTTATGTGGTCTAATGGAGAGAGGACACATGGTGCTACACGTGGCGCATTCTAAATCATACACATGGTGCGTTCTGGACCGCACCCGTGTTCTATATATACCCCTTCCCCTTCATTTGTCTTTAGGTCATTCTTCGCCAAAACATGGAAAGGAGAGGAGAGAAAGAGGCAAAAACGAAATGGAGAGAGAGGGAGAAGAAATGGGGTCGATTTTGCCTCTGATTTGGTGTTTTTAGCTCTCGGGGCCTTCTCCAATGTTGTTCCTCTTGGCAAAAGCAATGTTTCTATGGTTTTGGATTCTTGATATGAGGTGTTTGGTGCCATTTACATGGTGCAGATGCTATCAGATCTCCAAACCAATCACAGAATCAAGGTAAGTAGAACTTGGATTCTTGCTCTACTCCTTTCAATCTTCATAAACATTCCTAAGACCTTGATAAATGATTCTTGTGTGGTGTTTTGAAGTCTTGACTGGAAATACAAGGGTGTTCAAAAAGGGAAGATTTCAAAGAAAAGCTAAGATCAAGGATAAGAAGCATTGTTATTCGAAGCTTTAAGGAATTTTGGGAGTTGATTATTAGTCTAAGAATTTACCAGGTAGTAACCTTAATCCTCATATGCTCTGTATGTCTCTGTATGTATACTTTACCATGATTGAGTATGCATTCAGTGTTATTATTTCCAAGCGCTTTGGTACCGAAACCGTTGTGTGCGATTAGGGCCTTGCTGTGCCTGCAGTCTATGCTATGTGCTATAGAGACTGCTTGTTCCGGATTAGGCTTCGTGCCTCGCTGTGTGCGATTTACTGAATGATGTGGTTTATATTTATGGTTTTCTTACATACTTTGTATATAAGATTAACAGTTACTCTGGAATCCTTTGGGATTTCAATCTATATTGCTACTGTGTACTACAACCTGTTGGAAGTAGCTCCCAGGATAAAGTGGTGGATGCTAGCACCTGAAGGTGCCGGACGGGTTTCAAATCATTCGAGGAAGATTTGTAGATATTTTATGTATTTATGTTTGAAATTTGTAACCAAGATTTGTAATATCTTACCAGTACACTACGCCCAAACCGAAGGTATGTTCTACTGTGTAATTTACTCTGATATATGTTGTTAAGTAATATAACATTAAGAGCTATCACACTACCCGCCACCCAAAAGGGGCGAGGCCAGTAGGGGTGTAACACGGTCTAACCCATCGACCCTTAATCCGTATCCCGACTAGGCCTATTGACTGGTCCTTAAAGGGTTTAATAACTTTGATCCAAACTGAATCCTCTAGTATTTATTACAAACTGAATCCCCTCGTATTTATTATGTTTTTTTGGCAAAATAATTTTAGAAAATAATCATCAAGAGATTATATTTATTGATTAATGGATCCAAACTAAATCCCCTAGTACTATTTATAATACTTTTTGGAAAAAATATGTATAACTTTAAATTAGGATAACTCCTTATTTTATGGAGAGAAAATAAAATTCATTTATAAAGGAATATAAAAACAAGACAATTTTACTTAACAAAATTAACGATTTTACTTAAAACAAAATAGAATTTAACGGTGTTGCTATGAATATTATAGAATATATAAATATATCTCTCTTAGAAATGCAGATTATTTATAAAAGTAATAGTGTGAACGAACGAATAATAAATTTCAAGAAGCTCAGGCCGAGAATCGAAAAAATAATTAAAAAAATGGCACGGAGGAGTAAAGATCAAGTTATATACTTTTATACCAATTAAATAAGGGGAAAATGTACGGATTGCCAAGAACTTACAAAGAGTAACTATATAGAAAGTGTCATTTTCCCGTTGTTGGAATCATAAGAATATAAGATGACGTTAAACAATTACTCCCACAAGTTTTCGCCATGAACAATGTATCTCATCATTTGTTGATGATTGACACTTGGCTATGCTTAGTTGGAAACATGACACACAAATGTTTTTTTAAAATTTTCGATTAAATAAAGAGGTTTGATTAAAATATTCGAGGGCATTGATTGTTTAAGGAAACAAATCTTCGTGGGGATGCAAGAACATTATCACGGGGCCTGCCCGATCTTAAAGGCAACAGTTCCAAATTAAAAGAGTCATATATTTAATTGATGATAATATAAAATTGAATGGATTGGCAAGGCAGGTTTAAATAATTAACATGGTACTCTTAATTATTATAATTAATGTTTTTTATCGGCTAAGTGAAAGTGAACCCTATGGTCTATGAATCGTAACCTACCTTTTAGCCCCTATTGAACTTTATGAAGTCTGAGGAGCATGCGGACGGTATTATAAGCTTTTATAGTAAATAATACTCCCTCAGCTCGATGCCTTGTTAACAGTTTCAAATTGGGAAAATCCATATATGGGCCCTTTTTGGCCAAAAAGATCCAAAAAGGGCCCTAACACTCTGAAATTCCCAGAACAGGCCCTAGGGCCCTGATTGGCATTGAATTGTGAAGGGAAATTACCAAAAAAATCAACCTACTCAAAGAAAAAAGGAACGTGCGATTTCAAATTTTTCCCATCTCAAAATCATCCCACTACCTCCCTCGCTCGACTCTCATCTCTGTGCTCGTCGTTCACTCGCCGTCTTCTCTGTACGCCGTCGACCTTCTAAAGCTCGTGTGTATCGTCGTCGCCATCATCTTGTGTGTCGCCGTCGCAGTCGTGGTTCGCCTGTAGGTAACGTTTTGGGGATTAGGGTTTGTCGTCTCTTATTTTCTTAAGAAAAGTATAATGCTAGTTTATTTTTTATGAACTTTGTTTAATTTTTGGTCCTTTGTTTTGCTGATATTTTCATTGATCTTTGATACATTTGATTTTGGGGTCTCATTTGCTCTTTTGGATCAGATTCTTTGATCTAAATCTAATACAAACTTGCTGAAATATTTGCCTCTCGAATTTGCTGGAAGTTTCTCACGCTGCACTTTAATTCTTAATCAAGTTGCTACACATATTCTGAACTAGATAAAAGAACTATAGGAGTTGTATTCCTCGATTTGAACCATAGTGATAAAACTCTAATCTGAAATTTTGAGTGGGCATCCTAGGAAATCTTGGTGATGCTCTTTATTTCAGAATTATTATGCTTCTAGATTTTGCTGAAATTTCTGGAAATTCACTTTAGGGCGCTGCTACATATATGCTTTTCTGCAAAATTTGTGTCTACCATTCTGATTTTGGATACAAAAATTTAATTTAAAACTTGCTTCTTTTGCTGTAGGTAATGAACCTCAATTTTTCTTGACATGGGGGGTCTGTTGACTTGACTTTGTTGCAGTGTTTCTGCATACAATACTTCAAGATTGTGAGGAAGTCCTTAAAGAGTTCGCTATGACTATCTTCTAACTATAGGTAATGCAAAATTCACTTTATGAATTTATGGGTTTAAACAATCTTTGGTCTTTTAAGTTTGTTCTTTTGATTTTGGTCTCTCAAGTTTCAAACTATATATTTTAGCCCTTCAAGTTTCATTTTATATTAGTCTATATCATTTAATAAAAACTTAGACTATTTTACTTCTTGAGAGACCGAATCTCATGGATTGAAAATTGATGGATCAAAATTAAAATGAAGATAAACTTGAAGGCCAAAAATTTAATTAACCAGTCTCTTTTTCGGCTTTCTTTACCCTGGGAAAACAGGGGACCAGGCTAGAACCGGGAACACCTTAGCTCCCTGGTTACCTGTAGACTGTAGTCCAATCCTTAACCGAAACAAAACCTGCCCACTATTTTCATGATCTCACGTGTCACCTCTCC
Source organism: Acacia acuminata (assembly GCA_019022655.1). Lineage (NCBI taxonomy): Eukaryota > Viridiplantae > Streptophyta > Magnoliopsida > Fabales > Fabaceae > Acacia > Acacia acuminata. The sequence continues at coordinate 1,826,056 of JAFJYI010000100.1, read as the reverse complement.
ATTCGTATACTAATCCCAATATTCATTGCTCCCTGAGCCCCCTGGATTTTGGATCCCATGTAGAAAACTTCCACACTCTCACACATTCCACGCGCTACAGACTTGCTCTCTCCAATCGACATCTGTCCCTTGGAGTCTTTCCCAGCGTTTTGGCCCCAATCAATACTCAAGAACTGTTTTCTTACGATATTTAAAGCCCAAAATCATATAAACCTAGACAAACAAAATAAAGCCTCTTCAGGCTTTCCATATAAAGTATTCCAAAACCTCATTATCATTCACAGAAATAAAAGCTTCTGTCACTTGGGACCTTCTAAAAGAGAGAGGAAGAAAGCTCCTCCTCTTCTTCAACTTCTTCTACGACCAACTCCAACATTTTTTTTTCTGTAAGTTTCAGCTTCGGCATATATGTCATACTGATTCAGATTTCTGCTTTCCCCCCCCCCCCCCCCCCCCCCCCCCCCCTTTTTTTTTTTTTTTTTTTGTAGATTCCTTCTGGGATGGGTTTTTTTTCCTTGGTATGTGAATTTCTTGGGTGAATATATTATTGCAGCTTTACTGATTTGTTGTTGTGGTTGATCTGAAGGGGCGAAGCCCTAGTAATTAAGAGAATTAATGGGGAGAGGGAAGATTGTGATTAAGAGGATTGAGGATTCAACAAGCAGGCAAGTGACTTTTTCAAAGAGAAGAAATGGATTGTTCAAGAAAGCAAGGGAGCTTTCGATCCTCTGCGACGCACGGGTTGGCGTTATCGTGTTCTCCAGCACCGGCAGGCTCTATGAATATGGAAGCTCCAGGTATGTGTTTCTATATATATATACAACTTGTTCCTGATTAGTTTAATTTTCTTTGTTCTATCAGAAACTAGATCGGCATTTTCCCTGATGGGCTTTTGATCTGAATAATAATATCCCTTTTTGCTTCGTCTTCTTCTTTCTTATTTTTTACTGGTAGAAACTATGTTTCTTTCTTGATAACATAGCCAATTATATTATATAAAATGGGGAGAAACTATCTTGAATCTGATATTATATTCTGTCACACCGTGGTTATTGTTAGAAGAAATTAAAACCATTGAGACACTGTGAGCTTGTAATTGGTGTTTAATTAGTTGTATGTTTGGCTAGTACTAGCTCCGATCCGGTTCTTTATATAAGATCTTATATTAAGGATTAAGGACGGGAGGTAGTATTAGTTTAATTTTCTCTTCTTAAATATAGTACGTTTAATGGATATCGAAATTTCAGTCCATGCATGTGTGCTTTTGCGTGGTGCTATTTTTCCGGAATCACAATCTCTGATGAATATGTGTCATGAATTCCAGGTTTAATCTGGTACGAATATATAAGAAATTCTTCTTCCTTATCCTTTTAGCTGAGATCTTTCTTCTTGTTCGTGTTCTTTCTTCTAACCTTTTGTTTGTTCTTTCGTGGGTCACTCTTAATTCGAGTCATTAATCTCTTTGTATTCGTACTTATATATACAATCTAAATCCTTGTCTAGATTGCTGAATTAATTATTCACTGGATTAACAGTTTCACACTTTATAAAGTTCAGGTATATCCACACACACACACACCCCCACATATAGAGAACGTTAGGCAGTGAATTATATGAAAAGGAATCTTTAAATTAAAGTACTCTCAGAATTCTCTCTAGAGTTTTTGTTGTGAAGCTCTTCTTCTAAAGTCCGAAAAGAAGAAAGTGTAATACAAAAACTGAAGTTTAGGGTTTAGCCATCACCTTTTTTTCTCTCTTCTCCTTTCAGAGATTACACTATATATGTGTGTGTATATATATATATATGAAAAAAAAAAAAAAATCTTAGAGATTCAGATTCTAGTTGAACTATATATATAGTTATGATGAATATTAGATCGTAGGTGTCTTTTCAATACATAAATAGATAGTCTCTAAGCACTGAGAGAAAACATAGAAAAGTTATGCATGAGATGATACTCCATCTGGTTTTTATTATAAGACACCAACTAACAAATATATTTAATCATTTTTATGAGGCACTTTGCTTGATTCCAAAGAGCATTAATTTTTTTTCCATGTATACCCATAATTAATAAGGGTATTGGGTGATAGTAATAATTAATATGATCTTAGAGTTTAGTGCAATTAGTAGGAATTAGAAATTACTTAAATTTTAGGACAAATTTAATGACTTCAACTATTTTATTAGTTTGTGAGAGTTGTTAGTTAGTGTCTTATAATAAGGACTACAGGGAGTATATGTAACGTCAAAAAATATTTTAATAAATTCTATATGTGTTATTGGTGAACACCACACTGCAGAATATTAAGCCATAGAATTTCATTAAGGATTGGATTGGTATACAAATGATCTGTAGTTAATTACAGGCACAAGTGCTATGACATTTCCAGGCAGTTTAAAGTCTTCAAATATATATAGTTTTTTCAAGGTAGACGAACTAATATTTTTATTATTTATAGTTATTTTCAAATATTTTGGTGGGTTAACATATGCTAAAGCAAATTTTGGAAAAAAGGAATATTAAGTTTTTGCAACTTTAAAATGTGAGTTTTAATAATACATTTATGGGGAGAGGTGAGATCCCTTTGCCTTCTAAGCCTTGAGATGGAAACCCTTGATCTAATCAAACATTAACTTACAATTAAACAAACATATGTATAAACGTATATGCATGTATCTATGTTTTTATACACATCAAATGCTGGTCTTTAGAGCTGGACAAGAATGGAAAATAGTTGGTGATGTGATAGGTTGGTCAAAGTTAGGAGGATTGATTACAGCTGAAGTAATTTAATTTTTAGAGTTAATTCACTAGCATGTTATTATTGTGCATTTCAATTTTTTTTTTTTTTACAAGGATAATTATGTGTTAACTGATGTAAATTAAAATACAACATCATATAGTATTTGTGTTTGTCTAAACTCTGGGTAATCAAATGATTTGAAATAAAAACTTAATAACTGTGATACAGCTTCTGTTCTCAGATTTTCAATAAGATTATAATAATATATAGAAACATTTTTTCAAAAAAAAAAAATAATGATAAAATGAAGATTTATTCTGCCCCTACAAAAGATTATAAAAGTATTAACCTTTCTTAAATATAAGTAACAATTGGATTCCATTGAAGTAAGAGGATATGAAAAGGAAAACATGCTGTAATTATTATCCTAATGTTAATCTCAAGACAAATTTTTAAAAATAAGATTTAATTATGCGAACTTCTTGTCCCCAGTTAGATTTAGAATTGCATATTAGAATATTAAGCACATAACTCCTATATGCCCATGTCTGTGAGTGACCAAAACTTTTTTAGTTCGCACCTCCTTGAACTTTGCATAGCTTTGAATATTGTCAACTATATATATTTTAGGGCTTGCATCCTCATTACAAATATATTTGTTATAATCATGAATTCAATTTCCCAACCTCCCAAATGTTTTTTTCCTTTTTTTTTTATAATTATATTCTACCCAAAAAAAGAGGAGTGACATTTTAATATTTTATGGGAAAAAATGATGTAGATTTTATTTTTTTAATGATTTTTCAAGAGTAAATAAATAAATAGTGCACAATTTTAGAGTACATTCTTTGAAAAATCATTAAAAAAAAAAAAAAAAATTCAAAACTGCATCATTTTTTCCATAAGATATCAAAATATCACTTATTTTATGTAAAATAATCTAATGATGGAAAGAAAATAAAATATTTGGCCAATTGGGACATTACAAAGGGTATTAGATCGGAGAATATTAAAGGGTGGGGCATTAGAGGCCCCTTGCTGTAGAAAAAAGACTTTCAGCGGTGATTCATACAAAGTTTCACTTCCAATCAAACTTTTCAGTGGCAACTTCTACAGTCGCAGTTGAAAGTCTCTCTTTCAGCGGCAACTTTGGAGGTCGCAACTGAAAGTTTGACAAAGAGATTGGTAATTAATTAGTTACCATGTATAAAGGGTGCGGAAACTGCATAACACAACTGATGTTATTATTTGGTTACATTATTAGATTAAGCAAAAAAGCGGAAGCCTTTAACTTGTTTTTCATTTTACTAATTGACTATAGACTGTTGGTTTATGGCAGCATGAGATCCATTATAGAGCGCTACAACAAACTAAAAGTGGAACACCATCTTCATCAGCATATGAATCCTGAGTCGGAAGTCAAGGTACTACTATTTCTACTACACTTGTTATCCAATCAACTAGAATTAGTTATAGAACATAATATCATAAAGACACTATAATAAGAAACACAGGATTTATTAATTACTGGAGCTTGTATTTTGGGCTTAACTACTCTGTCTGTGATTGAAACTATATATATAGTATGGTTAATTGTCTACCCAGTAATGGTCAAAACAAATTTGTGTTCCCAGTAGTTTCAAAAACCATAGCTGAACCTTTTGTGGAAACACATTTAATTAGCTATGATTTTCAATTTTCGATTTTAATAACCATAGGGCACGAAACCAAAGCCATTAACCGCAATTTCTCAGATTACACCCAATTTAAGAAGGAACATATATGTAAAAATGTATGACTTGAATTTAGCATATATAAATTGAATATATATCCACACAATTATTGTCTAATTTTGCAAAGATATGAATTCCCAAGTCCCATACATATGTACATGGTCTGGTGATATTAACACTAAAAAATATGCATGTCTTTCGATATCAGCGAAGTATATATATAGTGGTAAGCTTTCTCAAGACCAAGATGAACATTATGACCATACATATTTCTTGTTTGAGTTCCTTACTTTTTATGATAAGGTCAAATTGCTAGCTTGTACTCAGGAAGTTGGGGCAATTATCATTTCCTGACTCTGTTGAAATGAACACTAGGTCGTTGCTGTGTGCGTGTGTGTAAATCCATATTCACTCTTAGTAAGTGCATTCAATAAACCGTAAAGAAAACTAAAAATTCAAATCTACATTTACGACTAGATATATAGGAGCCTCTAAATATTCAAAACGCCCAATAAAAGCAACTTCACTTTCATTATTAGTGAGAGTTAGAATCTCCATTGAAGGATTCATAATCACTTATTAGGCAATCCACACTAATCACAAGATATAAATTCCACAGCAAAACTCTTCAAAGCACACATGACTCTCTCCCACATTGTTTTCTAGCTCATCATAGTCTGCCCTTAATTTTTCTAAAGTCTTGCGAAATTTCAATATTGTGAAGAGTTATTGTTGAGTCTGGCCAATCAATGAATTCCTTTAATACTTCTCTGATCCTATTTATAGGGTAGAGAGAGAATAAATTTTTTGGCCATATTTATAATTAAGGCATCTCATTAAGTTTTTCATATGAATGTATATTTTTGCCATTTATTTATTTTTGTATTGACTTTGTTCTCATGTAGTATAATGTATATAAGATAGGGATAATGTTGAAAACTTGTTGGATTTTATAATAAAGTTACTGAAGATTTAGGTTTTTCTTGATCTGTGTGAAACATGTTGGAATTGTGTTATAAATAGAACTAGAGGAGTATATTTCTTTTTAGAATTGTTGGGTTAATTAAATGCACTCCAACCTTTACTTCTTTAGACATCCCATTCTTAGACATGTCCTTCAAGACATCATCAAGTATGCTAATTAAATTAATTAAAGCAGTTGCCTTTATGCTCTATAAGAGAACCATTTCGTTTTAAACCATCCAATAATCACCCAGTGTTGTCAATCTACTGATAACAATGACATCTCTGTAAAGTCCTCTTGTCTTGAAGGAAATCCAACTAAAGAATGGAGACCTAATTTCACTAATTATTCCAATAAAACTAGTTAAGGGTACTAACTTTCAAACTCACATCTGTTGATAGGGTCTTCTCCTTCCAAGGTTAGCAACTCCAACTAATCCGAAATCTCTACATGTCCTTTTTGGGGAGATGGCTCTTTATATAATGTCCCAACTTCCTAATTTTTTTTTAATCAAATATTAATAGATTAAATTCACTCCAAAATAGTATGATAGATCTTTTTGCTCTGCAACTAACATGTCATTGTTGTTCTGCTCTCCACCTTCTATAAACTCCCCTAGTCCTATTTATAGAACACTTCCATCATATTTCACATAGACCAAGAAAAACCTTAAATTTCATTAACTCTTCCATAAAATTTAAAAACTTTTAATTTCAACTTTATCCCCATTTAATATACATTAAATTCTATTAGAATAAAGTCAATACAATAATAAATATAGGGTAAAATTATACGTTCATATGAAAAGTTTCTCTCTTTGCCCTATAAATAGGACTAGAAATTTTTATTATCTCTCTACCCTATGAATACGACTAAAGGAGTATCTCCTCTAATAGTGGTAATGCAGTTGGACATTGCATAAGCTGCTATATATAGGGCTGCGTCCATACTCCTCATGACCATCCTCTCTTCAATACTTCGTGGATAGGTTTGTATTGCGCAATGTTGGTTCATGAAACTAAACACCATGAGGATATGCCTTTTTAGTGAACAGTTGTACAACTTCAAGAGATATACTATTTCATCATCCATAAATGGCCCTCACCACCACTTCATTCCTACACACAAATCCGTTGTCTTTATCTTGGAGTAGACAAGGGATATAGGAAAATTAACACTTTATAAAAATTAGTCATGATCTTGGCTTGAGAGTTTTGTGAGTAAAAATCAAACTCAGAGGTCTTTATTGTATCTTGAAGGAATTCACCAGACCTAGTTTGTATCTAAAGTTTGGACTAGGTAAGAGCGAGTTAAGTGCAGAAAGTCATCCACACCTAAAATTGTGAAAAATCAGTCACTTTATTTTCTTTCCCCTCTTTTATTATAATAATTTTGAATGATTAAATGCAGATTAACTAACAGATGAATTACCTGTAATTACTGTTAGGTTTACAATAACTTCATACCAGGAGATTTGAACCGAGAAGGGTCTTCGTGCGCGCGTGTGTGTGTGTGTCATGTGTTAGAATTCTTGCCCTCTTCCTTATAATTGCATTGCTCTTTATTTGACATAATATTTATAAGTTATTATATTTATTTGATATATATCTGTTTTTACACTTGGTAGTTTTGGCAGAGAGAAGTGATAGCATTGAGACAACAACTGCAACATTTGCAAGAATGCCACAGGTCTATATGTTCAATTTGCAATCAATTAAAAAAGGATTATAAACGTCAACAATTTCATATTTATTTGTTTAATCCAAAAATTATATTCTTTAGAAAGTACATGATTTCCTTTTGGCAAACAAGTAGGCAATTGATGGGTGAACAACTTTCTGGTTTGGGCATTACCGAACTGCAAATTTTCGAAAATCAACTGGAGATGAGTTTGAAGGGTGTCCGAATCAAAAAGGTTTGATAGATTATTTTAGACCATTAATATTCTTCATTTAATTTTACATGTCACACCACTTTTACATTACTGGAATTAGTGATATTATCTTATAAATTGATAAATGATTTATTCATTGTATTTGCAGAATCAAATTTTAACTGATAATATTGAAGAGCTGCAAAAAAAGGTGCAAAATAATTTTCTGTTTTTTTAATTTGCTCGTTCCATGTTAGAAAGGTTTTACCATAAATTGTAGCCAACTCATGGATATTCTATTGCAGGGAAATCAAATTCATCAAGAAAATGTACAACTTTATAAAAGGATAAACCTCATTACTAAAGAAAATATAGAACTACAGAAGGTAAGTTCGGAAAAAACTGTAATTCGTTCATATACCTGATCTTGTCTCATATGCATATATGCATGTTAATATTTAAGGACTTTAAAGACTTCTAGTGACAATTTTAGCGGTGACCTTAAATGTCACCGCTAATAGTCTTCCCTTTGTGACTCATAAAGTCACCGCCAAAACTTAGAAAAGTCAGGTAGTGATTTTTTTATGACGACAAAGTCATTGCTGAAAATTTCCAATGGCAACTTTTACATGTTGCTGCTGAAATCTTTCAGTGGCCACTTATACATTTTACTGTGCGAAGTCAAAATATTTTTTATTTATTTTGTAGTGGAACAACAATTAAGCACAAAAAAGGGGAGTGGATATTCATTAAAATGACAGTTTATTAAGGTTATAACTAAAAACCTAAATAGAGGATTTTATCTTCATTAGAAGCAAGGATTATGAATGAAGAAATTGTGGATTCCGATCCTCCATACAATATTAGCAACAAATATGGTTTACAAGCTCCAAACCATGCGCAGCTGAAACAGCCACGACCTCAATATACTGAATCACCAGCAAAAGCTATGGAACTAAGGTATATATATCGCCTCAAACGGATTACATATTTATACATATCATAGTTTCGATGTGTTTGTGTATTTTGTTCAGTCCTAAAAATATAAACTAACAGCCAAAATTCTGTGACAGACTACAGCTGCCCTAGCAATAATTAACTCTTTGACAACCTAAGAATAATTGTGAGAGACAGCATGCTGCCAACAACTTTCTCGTAGAAAGATGAAGTTCTCTGTGAGGGAGATATTTCACTTCCACAAGTTAGAACCAGAAAAGCATCACTTCTTACATGGTATGAAATGTTTCATCTTTAATCATTTATGTAAGGTCAGACATGTATTATTGGATGTCGCTGTAAACTAATATATAATGTAAGAAATTGTACTACTCTTAATGAATAGTGCGGCTCTTTTATTGGGCTTCATATAATGAAAGTAGTTTTATATTATACAAAAAAACTTGATTTTTTTTCACAGGCATATTCCCATTTGAGGTAATCATGCTTGAGACACTGTTGAAAATTAAATTCTTCCATATTTGAATTCGAACATTGGTTTACTATGTTATGAGAGATTGGCCCTTATGGTAGACCAATGAGCATTTTAAGGCGCCTCTCTCAGCAGAACTTCAAACTTCGGTTCACTATATTGTGAGATATTAGCCCCTTTCGCTGGACTTAACCCCCATTAGCGACCAATGAGTATTTTTTTTTGTTTTTTGGTTGCCTACCCGGTTCACTGAAGCTTCGCCCCGACTAACCTGGATCCGACCTGCGTCGTGCACCTGGCTTTGGTGGGAGAGTCTCCCAGTGGGGGTTTTTTGCATGACCAATGAGCTTTTTTTTTTTTTTTTGCTATAAAAAAGTCTTGGAGGGGTTCGACATCGGTCCCCACCAAGGCCGGGGCACGGCCCCTCCTTCAGGCTCCCATATGAGCACTTATCCCAATCACTATTACACTCCAAATCCAAGCATGGGGACTTACGAGATCGCCTACCAAAGGAGTCCTATGGGATGTTTGATCATGACCGACGGAGTAGGGATCGAACCCACGACCTAAGGGCCTAGTCCCATGGACCTATACCTGGATCCCTTACTATCTATGCCAACTCACCAATTAGCATGTTGTTAGTGGGGTAAGTGTCCCATGGACAACACTGGCCCAATAGGCTCCATGGACTCAAGGGGAATGTCTCATTTAGCCCAATTTCTAATGGGTGTTGGCCTTGTCTTGGCCCAAAAGATACTAGGCTGTATTGGGCTCACACAACTACTAGATTGTTTTTAATCCTCCATCAAGCTATTATATTGAGTTCTACAACCAGTGAAAGTTGAGATGAGTGAAAGGGGTTCGAGTCGCTTAAGCAAGAGGTCTCAGTTTCAATCCCTCGTGGATGCAAAAAACTTTCCTGTGAAAGGTCCCCACTTCAGCGCCTGATAGAATCTCGCAGTGGTTGCATACTTTGCTACCATTTTAATATCAAAAAAATATATTGAGTTCTACACAGACCAAATCATGTTTAGCACACTAACCAAAAAATTAAGTAATTTAATTCATTGATTAGGGATGAATAGTGATTAGAGGTGGGAAGTAGTTTGTCCTAGCAAACTCTTATTGGCTAAGCCATAATGGGCCAATATAAGATATGCCATTTCCTTGTGGGATGCAAAATGTCAAGCCTAACCCTTATTATCATCACTCTTGATATTTGCGTCACTTAAAATTATGTGAAAGTGTGATAACTTATATATACTTTATTGGGTTTTGAAATCGAATTCTCATAGGAACTATACTTTTCTTATCACTTTATTGCATATCACAACTCATGCACTTGCAAAGCAATAACCATTAATGGTTTGTTTGGCAGGAGGGAAATGAAGGGAAAGGGATGGGAGGAAAATTTTTATGAACTGAATTTAAAAAAAACAAAATGGAGAAGTGGTGTTATAGTGTTTTAATAAGATAAGATGTGAAATAAAATAATAAGAAAAATTAATTAAAAACCTTCAACCCCACTTCTCTAAATTTTTTAAAATTCATTTGATAAAAAGTTTCTCTCCCCTTGCCTCCCCTCCTTCCAAATCCCTCATACCAAACAACCCTTAAAGCTTCTTGATAAAATAGCACAAAATAATATATAAGATGATGCCCAACATGGGCATATTAGCCAACCATGTATCTTAATATATAAAATAACTATCAAGGTTTCACCATATCAATAACTACATGTTGGCCATTAATAACTACAATATAGTACTATTGATCATAACATGTTAGTGATTATCCAGTCTTTCACCAAGTTTACGATTATGTCAAAGGTTTAAGAAAGTTTTTGTGCAGAGGAATTACTTCAATAGATTAACCATTAACTACTCCCTCAGTCCTTAATATAAGATATATTTAAAGACTTAATCTTAGTCTTGAATATAAGACATAGCTTTTATTTTTCTCAATCATTTCCTAATTTAGAACATACATATCATATTAACTAACTCAACTAATTTCTTTAATCTAATTAAATTATATAAATATGTCTTATATTAACGACCGAAGAAATATAGTGTAATTGTTATTGATCATAATAGATTATACTCTTTTCCCCAAATTTATAATTTTGTTACAAGTATATATAACAAAGTTCTAGTGTGAGGGATTGACTACAATACATTAGTCACTAATTGCAATCAAATTAATATTAACCATAACATATTAGAGATTATCCACTCTTTTCACCTTTGCGAATTTGTTACAAATTTAAGAAATTTCTTATGTAAAAGATTAACTAAAATACGTTAACCATTACTAAAAAATTATCTGTAATAGTCAAGATAGTCTTCTTTTTGCCAATTATTTTAATTCAAGTAAATAATTGAAAATGGGAAAGTTGGCCATAAACTTACAAATTAAAAGAGTAATTATAAAATGCTGTTTTCTATTTTTGTAATAATAAGATAATATTAATAAATTTTAGGGCGACACTTTCTCAACATGACCGATGCATCCCCTCTTCTTTTCTTGAGATGATTGAAAATTGGCTAAATTTAATTCGAAACGTTATGAATAAAATGTTAAATCTCTGTGTTCTCTGTTCTTTTAGTTAAAATATTTGAGGGTTTTGATTGTTTTAAGGAAATACATCTTCGTCAAGAAATGTGCAAGAACAATGTCACGTGGACTGCACCAGTCGCAGCCAGTAAATCCAAATGTGTGATATATCAGAGGGTTAAGTTGCAAATCTATCATAGAAGTTTACAGAAGTTTTCGTGCAATGTTCTCTTGAAAGTTTCTTCCATATTCAATGCTACCTTGGAAGTTTCAAAATGTAGTAATATTGCCCTATTCTGTTAAAAATTGACGTTGACAGTTAAGTTTTTAAAGGAAATGAATAATATTTCTCCATTGTAACACTTCCACGGAAATATTGAAACTCAAAAAACTTCCGGGGAGACATAGCTTGAGATTTCACCTCTCAAACTTAAACCCACCACTCTTCTCTCTTAGTTTTACTCACTGTCTTCACTTTCCAATCTATTCGGTCTCGCCAAAGTTGATTTTAAGAACAATTATTTCAAACTAGATTTTATATATTTTTATTTTCAAATATGATTTTTTTTAGAACAATCATCCAAACAGATTTCCCCCAAAGCTTGTTTTGAAAAACAATTTCATGAAACTATTCTAAGAACTAAAAAATTTGAAACAAAATCAAATTAAATGTTGTAAGGAAAAATTCATACAACAACTAAGTACCATACAATAATAAATCCTATTGCGGGAAATAATAAAGGTCTATATCACTTATGTAACATCCTGAATTTCAGAATTTGGAATTTAAGGCTTATGATTGTTGTTGTTTGAACTCTGGGATTACATTTCCTTGAATCTGAAACTTTTGGGTCTTGATGTATTGTGTTCGTTTGATTAAGGTTTGGAGGAGTAACTAAAGGTAGTGTATAGATATGATTAAAGACTTCTAAGTCAACGTTCTTGAGCTGAAATTTTCTAAAGCTGAAAATGTATTTAAGTGTTGGAAATGAGTGTTGTACATATAATTGTGTATGTGCAAGCCACGTATCACCATATTACCTCATGCAACACTCCTCATTTACTCCAACAATCCATTCGACCATCTCCTTTCATATCTGATATTTATCCATTTCTCACTTGATTTCCTTAGCTTAAGACACCTCATCATATGCAACACCCATTAGTCATTTCAGAAAGTTCACTCATATTTGGATAGAAGTGTATACATACAGACCCCTCTTACGTGTGTTTTATTTCAGCCTTAAAATACTTCTCTTTTATTCAACATCTCTCACTTTAATGATCAGCACTCATTATCTCTCTAATATCATTCAACGCATAGGAGAGAGACATAATGCGCAACACCCATACTCCACTACCTCTATTTTATAAACAGTGCATGAAGCACACACTCTCCTCTCTTAATCGCTGGACACATATACGCACACACACTCTGATCTCTCAAGTCCGCCACGTACCCCCCCCCCCACCACTCCCCTCAATTCTCCATTTCAATGGCATCTAAACACAATCACCTATACGCCCTATTTATTATCCATTCCCTTCGGCCACAATACAAGAAAATGAGAGGGTGAGTGTGTGAGAGAGGGAGCCGAGAGTGAGCCAGTCCGAGAGCGAGAGAGGGTTGCCGGAGGAAGAGGAGAGGCCGATCATCACATGCAACCATAGATTTTGATCAAGGTGAGTCTCCTGAACATTCTCCCACCTTCATTTATCCTCTTCGGCCAAAACTCCCAAACACAGAGAAGGAACTGAGAATGAGAGCAAGACAGAAAACAGAAATGAGAACACAAAGTGAGAGAACAAGAAAGAAATCTTCAGAATCGAGAGGGATTGTTGGAAGAAGAAGAGTCAGGAGGCGCTGCATACAGAAAAACAGAAACGCAGAAGTAAGACTTTGAAAGAGGAAGGAATTCGGGAAGCACGAGAGTTGGAAGAGAAAGAGTTTAAATGTTGCATGCAAGCTTGGATTCAAACAAGTGAAGGTGCTAAAGAGAATAAGAGAAGTTTAAGAACCACACGTGCAGAATTGGGTTGAACAAGGTGAGTCCTTAAGCTTCACCCTTATCATTTATGTGATTTCCCAGCAACGTATTCAGAGTTGAAGCTTACGTAACATATTTTTGCTGCTGCATGTGGCTCTGTTTTATGAGCATCGAGACAGAACTTGAGTGTAAGATTAAGGTTAAGGACTAAACCCATTCATCTCTGTTTTTGGAGTGCAGAAAGGCGCCAGCTACAGTGAATTCGTGAATGAACAGTGCATGTGTGAACAGGATACATATGCTGATGCATTTCTGGAAACTGAACTTGCTGCTGGAACATCAATCTTTGAGCAAGGTAAAACTATAGCAAATGAACTTCGTTGACCCTGAAATTTTTTGGAGAGCTAGTACACATCATAATCTTTACTATGAGTCAAAGAACACCCAAATCCGATGTGTACAATAAACGTTATGAATTTCCAAAGTTAGAAGATGAAAACTGGAAAATGTCATTTTCCAGAAATGAACAGTCGTTTTCAGGCTGCATTTTGAAATAGTAAATGAGCTAGTTTCTCTGTGAAATTTTCTAGAAATAAACTAGACATAACAAGGTTTATTTTTATAGGTTATACGCCTTAATCGGAGTTGTATCCAGAGAGATACGAATTTTTGAAAATGACCTATTAAGCTGGAACCTTTTTCTGGACAGCGAAGTAAGAGTGAAAAACTGGGAATGATAAAGCAAGAAATAAGTCTAGTGATTATTTGTACATGAAACTAGACTTAATTAGTGACACATATAATTTTGAACCACCCCAATCAGAGTTCTGTAGAATTATTGATGATTTTTCGAAGTTAGGCCAAAATGCTGATGGCTTTTAGCTACCATGCGAAATTAAAAAGAAATGGCCAAAATAACGAGAATAAACTCCAAGGGTGTAAGAAAGACTATGAGGCTAAGAAAACCCATTAGGTATTTTTTTTATATGGCTCTAATAATATTACCATATGATTAGGGCCATGAGAAGTCAAGAAGAAGAAGAATGAAAACGAATGAAAGATACTTCAAGCAACTCCGTAGTTGAAAGAGAAGGTACAAATGGGAGGACATAGGCTAATGTAGTGGACTTACCCTACTTGCGTGTATTGATTTATCTGCTTGTGTGATAATATGCATGATTGCTTTACTTGCTTGTTTAACATATTTGAATGGTTGAAGCCCTGTTTCTATTTATGCTATGGCCATGAGTATATTTTATGAAGCATTGTAGCATGCAGAAATGTCATTATGTTAATATGAGCCTATGTAAGGCAAGCATATCATACACTAGCATTTATCTTACATGCATTGTTTGGTAATGTTTGTTATTGAGATTCCCTAGAATCTCACCCCCCCCCTACAACCAACCTTTAGGCAGGTGAGCACGTCAGAGAAGTGCTGCAAGGGAAGGGTGCTTGAAGTTGCCGTGGAAAGTATGAGCAGAGCAGACAGCAAAGACACCCCGATAGCTATGGCGACGGCCCTGAAGAATGTTGACGCTCCCGTATGAATAATAAGGGCCAGGTGTCTAATTTTTGAGTACGTGTTTTGGGAACGCTTCCGCATATGCCAAATACAAAGATCCAGATGGGTTGTTAGAATCACACTACCCGCCACCCGTAATGGGCGAGGCCGTGTTACAACTTAGTATAGGATTTTTCTTATGATCATTTTTTTTTCTTAAGACGTTAAAGTAGATTATCCCTAGTAATTATCTCCATAGTATATATTGACTTTTGTGTATATAACATCAAGAAATAAAAGTTTTTCCCAGTAATACCTCGTTTCATGTAGAAGGCCTCCATTTTTTTGGGTTCACATATGTGTATGTTTAATATTGGAGGCAAAAAAAAAAAAAAAAAATATATATATATATATATATATTGGAGGTTTGAACATATAAAATGTGATGATTTATATTATAGGAAATCCCCCACATTAGGCTTGTCTTTTCATGATGAACTTTTTTCCCGTACTAAGTCGTTCTTACTGTTGACCGAAAAGTATACTTTTTTCTATAGAGAAGAAAAGATAATCTTTTAATTTTTTTAACTTGCCCGTTGCACTATTTTGCAAACTTTATTAATGAATATTTCTGTTATTGTTAACCTGAAATGTAGCAGTACTGATCGATCCCGCCGCTGTAAAAATAGCTTTTCAGAAGAGTTGATAACTTTAATAAATGTTTCTGTTAATAAAGGTTGGTTATATAAGTAAAGATTGTTTTACTTATATAACCAATATAAAAATTTTGTTTCTAGGTAGTTTGTAAACATCTATATAAGCTCTTTTGTAAGCCCAAAGGCATGCATAATCTCGATGAACCTTAAGAACTCAACTCATTTAAATTTATTGTACAAACCAATGAATGAGTATTTCTTATGAATGATGTTTCTTCCGTCACTAGCTCATCAATCTTGAATGTCTTGTGTGAATGTGTCTTGATCTGAATACGAGAAACTCGTCAAATATGCAACTTGAGATTTGTTGGAGATATATAAAATCATTAATTACTTAAGATCTTAATGAAGTAGGCAATTATTGTAAAACCTTATAAATAGAGGTCTAATTGTATGTATCAATATGTAAAGGATAATAGGATCTTCACCCAAAATAAGGGAGGTTAATTCGGTCTTCATCTCTTATTAATCCTATTGCTAAGGATTATTAGTAGAATCACCTGAGAAGTTACTTAAGATCTTAATGAAGTAGTCAATTATTGTAAAACCCTATAAATAGAGGTCTAATTGTATGTATCAATATGTAAAGGATAATAGGATCTTCACCCAAAATAAGGGAGGTTAATTTGGTCTTCATCTCTTATTAATCCTATTGCTTAGGATTAATAGTAGAATCACCTGAGAAGTTACTTAAGATCTTAATGAAGTAATCAATTATTATATAAAACCCTATAAATAGAGGTCTAATTGTATGTATCAATATGTAAAGGATAATAGGATCTTCACCCAAAATAAGGGAGGTTAATTCTTCGAGCAAAAAAAAAAAAAAAAAAAAAAGGGAGGTTAATTTGGTCTTCATCTCTTATTAATCCTATTGCTTAGGATTATTAGTAGAATCACCTGAGAAGTTACTTAAGATCTTAATGAAGTAGTCAATTATTGTAAAACCCTATAAATAGAGGTCTAATTGTATGTATCAATATGTAAAGGATAATAGGATCTTCACCCAAACTAAGGGAGGTTAATTTGGTCTTCATCTCTTATTAATCCTATTGCTTAGGATTATTAGTAGAATCACCTGAGAAGATTGAATTGTTGTAATACCATTGTGGTTTACAAATTTTTTTTTTTATTAATTGTGGTTTATAATTCTTTTTTTTTTTTTTTTTTTTTTACATCACCCCCACTAAGGTCGAACACGGCCCTAGGTTCTTTGAGCACTTAATGGGGACTTACGAGATCGCTTACCAAATGAGTCCTCGCAACGGCAATCGGAATCGAACACACATCCTTTTGGGACTTAAACAAATCCCTTACCATCTATGCCAACTTCTTTTGGCATGGTTTATAATTCTAAATAAGAGATTCTTATGTTTTTCCAATTCTGGATTTATTAACATGGCATGAGAGCCCACGTTGACAAAAAAACAAGTTTTTATGGGCCAGAGTAAAGATGCATCCCAAGCACAAGTTGGATATTCAAGATCCACCCACTGCAGCGTTTAGAGATCCGAAAGAAACTGGTGATCCAAGAACCACCCCCAGTGAATCGTTTCAAGACCCGACTTCTTGAAGCGCCGATCGTGATTTTCTTTTCCAATTTCCAGCAAAGGTTCGCGAGTGCATCTCCCTATAATCTCGGTGACATTTTACCGCCGAGAATCTTGCCGGATATTTTACAAATTGCATGGTCGCTGTGAATCTTTCCCAACTCACGATTCATTCCACGACTGAAGATTTTGTTGTTGCACGATGCTCTGACGCATCACCACTTCTGTGATTGTCTCTTGCTCGCATCAGAGAAACGCAATTCAAATTGAGACGACTGGCAATATTGTAACTAAGATCGAGAAATATTGCCAATATCGTGCGTCAACACTTCTGTGATTATATCAAACTCGCGTCTCCACAGTTCCTGAGTTTGCACTGTTGAATATTTCAATTCCACCATTAATTTCGCTCTCCAGTTCCAGATTCAAGATCGCACCCTTATAATCCCGGAATTAGCGACGTTCCGATCGCAATTTTGGGTTCCTTCTGTTTGAGTTCGAAATTGTTGAGATCACATCTTTGGGTGGTGTTTGCTTTTGTTCGGTGGCGACCGTCACTCTCTCCTCCCCACGTCACAATTTATTTAATGGGAGTTCTGTCCGAGAAAGAATCCTTCAAGAACGATACTGTGGCTAACATGGTCTTGATTTTGCTCAGTGTCGTGAGGATCCAGTTATGCGGAGTCGTTGCCATCTTCAGTAGCTATCAATCGATTGATGCTAGGGGAATCCTCATTGTGACCGAAGGTTTGACTTCCTCTCCAAATATCTCTGCTGTAATTGCTATGTAATTCTTTGGGCGTGATTCTTCAATCAGATGCTGTTATATCATCGAGGAAATTTGCTGCGAACAAGAGGCTAAACTTCTTTAAATGATTCTGCTAAGATAGGGGATTGACGGCTGTAGCCAATCAATTGGATCAATTGCTCCCCTCCTCTGTCAATCCGACAGAAAAGTTCCAAACACTTGCTTTCTTTTATCATGGATCAGGTCAGGAATTGGTGGCATTGGGACTTCTTAGAAAATTGTTATGTAGGAGAGAGGACCCTAACCAAGTTTTAGCTTTGTTAATGGTTTCAAAGATTTGTTGATAACCCTAGTCTTGCTGGAGAAGGGGTAATTTTTGCTTGCAGATTGCTTGAGAAATTGGAAGGAAGATGCAATCAGTTAACAAGTTCTGCCGTATATGATTGCGATTGACATTTTTCTTGTGGGTTCATAACGCTGTTTGTTTTATGCCTCTAGTTCAGTGGACCAATTTTACATCGGCCGGCTATCTTCCTCAATTAGTGCAAGTGATGCATTTCTTATCAATAAAAATAATTGTTGTTTCAAGGATGACATTAGAGCTTTCTCTTAATATTTGGTAACACTGCATCAGTTGCATGCTAGGATATCTTTGCCTCTGTACAAATGGGCTCCCCTTATCTTCACTGTGCAGTTAGTCTTTTTCTTGTCTCACAAACTCTAGCCAAGGGAATGGATGAAATCATCACGTATGGATTAAGAAATGCAGCAGAAGAAAGTTTAGAAGCATGTGGCATAATGTACATTTTCATCAAGACTTGTTAAAAGGGTGTTGATTGGAAGCTATTGGGTTGTCCTGTTCAAAACTTGGAAAAAGGAGAAAATGGTCAAGTCAAGAACATTGTTATGCCAACAGATGAATGATGAAATTATGGGTTCATCAAAGTCAGACATGTTCTTTCAATAATTGAAGAATGGAGTGTCGGAGAACAATATTGAAAAAATCAAGAGGAAGATGCCTCCTAAAAGTGTTCTTCATAAGAACAAAATCGTTAGTTTAATCTCACTTTACTATACCCTATTTGGTGTATTGGCAAGTTGATACTTTCATGAGTATAAGAAGTGCCAACTTGAGGGGTGTGTTGGAGATATATAAAATCATTACTTAGTTAAGATCTTTATGAGAAAGTTAATCATTGTAAGACCTTAAATAGAAGTCTCTAATTGTATGGATTAATGTGTGAAAGATGATAGGATCCTCATCTAAAATGAGGGAGGTTAACTTGGTCTTTACCTCTCATTAATCCTGGTGTTTAGGGTTAGAATAACCCAACAAGGGTGATTGTTGTAACATCATTGTGATTTATAATTTTATAGAAGAGATTCATATATTTCTCCAATTCTAACTAATTGTAAAAAGAACCGTATTATTCATCTTCCTAAGCACTTTATGATTTATACCGGTTCTCATCGGTGCTTATTATTGTAATATAATATAAATCTTTCAAATTTAATATTAACGATTCAAATTTAAAATCGTTAATCTTTAATTTTTTTAATGATAAATTCATGTTTTAGAAGTAATATTTATAAATTCATCTTTATTTTAAAATCCACATATATTAAAATAAAAATATTTAAAATATAAAAATATAATTGAATTTGGACTATCCAAAATCAATCTAGATGGTCTAGATGGGCCATAAGCATCTGATGAACCAAAAATGTTCTCTCATGTAAATGGATTCAGTTTGGGTGCACATCAAGTTAGTGATAAGCACCTAATATGTACTGCACATATTTAATTTTGATGGTCCAAAGTTAATTTTCTTTTTTATTTTAATAGATTCAAAAATCTAAAATAAATATAGTCTTTTAATTGCATTGTAAATTTTTAAAACTAAAGTAATTTCTTATTTGAAAAGCATCGATGAAAATTTTCAATCTACACTATTGAAATTGTATCGGTTAAGATATAAATTTTAATATAAGTTTTTACTTACGAGTGCTAAGTTTTTAAATGTTTTTTTTTTTTTTTGAATTCAAAGTAACCCTGAAAATAGTAAAACGTAGCAATATTACTCATGTGCATTAACAAATGTTAATTTTAACCATTATGTTCTTGGTTTGACTGAAATAGCACACATAACACTCTTGACTTGGTCCTCATTAAACCCCCTCCTCGCCACCTCATCGTTTTTTTTTTTTCTCATGGGTATTAGTGAAATATAACAAAAATTATGATAGCAAAATAGTACACAATTTTGGTTCCCTCCCAAAAAAATTCCCGAATGTAGAGGGGAGCCAAAATTTTCAACCAAATGAGGTGATAACGCCAGCCAAACACTACTTTAATTTAAGTCCTTGTCTGGTTTCAACCTTGCCTCGAGGTAATTAGGTCCGATCCAAAAATAACTTTGGAAATAAACCACCAGCGGTTTTTGACCGTCCGAAATCTGGTTTTCCGGTTTTTTTGAATTACGAGACAGACAAAACAAAGCCACACCTAACCATTCGAAGCCCTCGAAATAATGTATTCAAAGTCCATCATACACATAAAGCATCTCTCATCCGTCAGCACTCAGCACCTTATTCCCTTTAAGTTTTCTTCTTCTTCTTCAGTCTTTCTTCAGACGCCCACAATAATTGTTCTGTAAGTTGCAGCTTCTTTTGGAACATAAGTATACACACACATGCACTATTTTTCACAATTATTATTTATTATTTAAATATTTTTGTGTGTGGTTTTTGGAACATGTATATTATATTTCGATTCCTTTTAAATTCGTTTGACGATGGATTTTTGTAGTTTTACTGATTAATTGATCTGAAAGGCGACCGAAGGAGTTAAAAAACCCTAGCTAGCTAAGAGGAATTAATGGGGAGAGTGAAGATTTCGATTAAGAGGATTGACAATTCAACCAACAGGCAAATCACTTTCTCAAAGAGACGAACTGGTTTGCTCAAGAAAGCAAGAGAGCTTGCGATCCTCTGTGACGCACAAGTTGGGGTCATTGTGTTCTCTGGTACTGGCAAGCTCTATGAATATGGAAGCTCCAGGTTCCTCTCTGGTTCCCAGCTTAATTTATTAATATATTATTATGATTATTTATCCATTCTTTTTTTATCAGAAGCTATCACAGCATTTCCTGTGCTTCTCTCTTTTGATCTAAGATAATAGGCTTCTAATCTACACTCCTTTCTTTTCTCTATTTTCCCCCCTAAAAAAGAGCCCAACAAAAACTATCTTGAATGTGATGATATTCTATCAGATTGATCTGTGTGGGTTAGTACCAGAAGAAATTAATACTTTTTAAAAAAAAAATAATAATAATAGTAATCCCGCTTGCAAACATATTACAGGGAATTGGAATTATACCTAGCTAGGAAACTTAATAAGATCTGACAATAACACTATAAAGATAACCTAGATTGTCACAAGGTATTCAATCCAAAACACGGAAAAACAAGCCATTTTTATCATAAATAAACTGATTAGTTCTCTTTACCCAATTGCTTCCATGCTTATTATGATACATCAGTTTCTTGGATCTTCATAATTGCCACATGCTCAAGCTTCTATGGGTTGTTAAAGTATACATATGAACATGAATATGAATCGTTAAGGCCTCATTTGCGCCCCAATATGTATACTAACATTATGGGGCTTCAATGTAGCAAATTGAAGCCAAAATGTTCTCTTCATCCTCTTGATTATTTCATTCTTTAATAGGCTTTTATTGTTGAGCCTTCAATGCCATGTAAAATATTTTTGTATTGATTGGACCCTTGTTGAATGACATGGGAACCACATTGATGAAAAGTATGGCGTGCCTGCCATGTAAGAGTTGGATATCAACTTGAATACCTTGTTGGATGTCACCTGTGCTGATATTAATGACTAGTGTTTTTTAGTACTCATGTTGTTCTCATGAATGTTTGCTAGTACTAAATTAGAGGATGGGTAAAGAAGAAGAATGAGTTAATTATACAATGTTTGGTTCTTATAGTTTATTTTCATTTTTGTTTTGGTCTCTATAGTTTCAATCCATAATTTTTAGTCGCTCAAGTTTATTTCAGTATAATTTGAAACTATAGCATTTTGTCTCTTGAGTCACTAAAATCTATAGTTTGAAACTATAGCAATCAAACCAAGACCAAACATTGTATTAACCGAAAAAACAAGAAGAGAAAGAAAGTACAAAAAGTGTGTGTATGTGTGTGTTGGAATATTATCCAAATGCATGCATGCTTAAATTTGTGAATGGTAGCGTTATCAGCATGAAGATAATATACATATACCGTTTTATCCTTATTATAAGTCTATTTTTGGAAGAAATTTTTGGTCTTATATATAAGTCCACTTACATATTATTAATGTTTTCAAATTTACCTCTTATTTAGTTCTGGTTGAAAAGAGAGAAAGAGAAGAAGATGTGAGAATGATTTGTAGATGCAGAGAGATAGAGAAAGCATAAATAAGGGTAATCTTGGGAAACTTCAATCATATTCAGTAACTTAACTAACAATCTTTGGTATGTGAAAAGTAATTAAAATAGACTTGTAATAAGGACTAGAGTGGTATGTGTGTGTGTGTATTCTTGATAGTAAGACCTATCCTCTATTGTGTAAATTATCCACATCCCTCGCCAAACTGGCAAACTCATTTACAATTACTCTCTTAATAGTTCAAAGAAATTTGTAGAAGACGTTAGCCCTGGAAGTGACGACGTATTCTGAGAAGGAATCTGGAAAGTTGAAGTTGTGCATAAACAAATTTCATTGTAATACTGTGATCTTAAAAATAAAAATTAGTAGAAATAGTTTATTTTGATCTTAAATGTAAGATCTTAATCTATTTTATCTCTCAAATTTGTTATTTTTTTATACTCTTCCGATTGATTGCACATATTGAAGGGGGTTTTCATCAAAGAAGGAATATCCAATGCAAACGATTAACAAGATTACTTTGGGGAAATCGACACATATTTTTGTTACAAACTATTGACATCCCATTATTAATTTTCTTAATCTATATAAATTAGTTATCTAGACTAGCTCCTATATTTGAAACCAGACAGAGTATTATATTTTCTATAGAATCCAGTTAGCTTGTACAAAGAAAAGGAGTAAGACTTGAAATTTTCCCCTTCTCTATCTCTATATCAATAGTTTTCTCCCTGTGATCAATTTCATTTTGTCTATTCACTCATGGTACTATTTAATGAGGAATGTTGGAAGATTATAGATACTTTTTAGATACTTTTTTCCCATATATATATATAGCCTTTTTATTGATTGAAAATGATGTGACATTAATTATTGATAGTTATGAAAATGAGTTTAGTATTAGTGATTAAAATGCATAAATACTCCATGCATATATTGTAATTCAAAATAGTTTTTGGTCTTTAATGTTTTTGAAAAATTACCAGTACTTTCCAAACTTGCATTCTTCTATTACTTACAATGGCTCTTGCTAAAGGGTGGAATTGCATGATCTAGATTTACATAAACTTGATTTTCATTTTCTTGATTGAATTAATTCTCTACTTATGGCAGCATGAAGTCAATTATTGAGCGCTACAATAGACAAAAAGAGGAACACCATCAGCTTATGAATCCAGCTGCAGAAGCCAAGGTACGAGATATATATATATATATATATATACATATATATATGATGCTCATTGTTGTTACCCCTCCGGGTGTGTGTATAAGATTACAAATTTTTGGAGTGACGTGGCCTTATTTATAAGATACTCTTAAAGGCTCTCTAAATGATTTAATTCAATTACACGCCGTAGTAATACATACAATGTATAATCTTATTAAAACATCAGGAGATTTGTTCGATAGAAAATCTAAGTGCATTAGCAACAAATTTCAACATAAATGTTAACCAGCAACACTTATCCAAGTCTCACAATTATGTACCAATATATAATTAATTCAAAAAAAACTCAATACATATAATAAGCTAATGAACTTCTACATAGCTTTAACCACCTTCTCTACCATCAAGAATCAAGAGGATCAGCGACTCACGAAATTAATTGCAACAACAACTCGGTCAAAGTTATGAAATTCCATGAATAAATGTGAGCCGAATCTGATTAGAGAGTCAGAGAAGGTCGCCGGAATCTGCCGAAAGTTGCTAGAAAATGCAAAGGTTCGCTGGAAATAACAGGAAGCTCACCGGAACTCACAAATAACGCCGAAAGTAGATGGGAAGAGAGGGGCTGAGGATGGAATACGAAGTTGGAGATGGTGGAATGAAAAGATTCTGGCGGTAGTAGTCTGAATGGCGCTCTCGTTGTGGAAGAGAACAGAGAGACGGTGGTAGAGAGAGAAAGAGATGGAGATGACAGTGGAGAGAAAGAAAACTTCCGGTGATGGTGAAAATGAAGATCTCGTCTCATTCCTTCCTCTTCTTCGTTCAAGCTCCGATCTGAGGCTCTCTCTCTATGAAGCTTCTCCCCACTGACGAAGAAGGCGCTGGTGGCAGTGAGACCGAAGGAAGAATGGTGGTGGTGGTGACATGTGGCTTCCGTTCCTCCTCCGATCAATCTCTCTCTAGCCTCCCCAAACGAGCTTGCGGCGCCACTCCCTCCGGTCTGTGTATGCGTTGCGGCCAACTCAAAATGTAGAAGAAAGTCCTGAGAAATAACCTCATTCCAGGGACTAAAATAAAAATGTTTAAACGTTTTTGGAGGGACTAATATAAAATATTTAAAATCATTTTGAGCAAATAAGTACTTTTTAAAACCTTCGGATATTTTATGTGCCCCTGTATGACACTATATTTGCTTAGTAGACAAACCACTTTGCCCTTAGCTATGACCCTTCAATGTGCCCCTGTATGACACTATATTTGCTTAGTAAACAAACCACTTTGCCCTTAGCTATGCCCTTCAATGTGCCTCTGTATGACACTATATTTTTATGGTCCTTTATTGCACTCATTCTCATCTTAAATATGATTAAGTAGGTTCTACACTTTAAATATTCCACAATTTTTTCAAAAGGTACACCTAAGAAAGTCATGAAATGGAGTATTCAGAGTTACACCTTAGTTCATTTATCATAACTAAATGATGAGAAATATGAGAAATAAGCATTAATTAAACCACTAACTTCCTCCAATTCTATCATAAGTTGAAACTAGAACCGTCTTCATACTTATATCATTAGAAATCATGCCTTTGCTTCTTCCCCACAAGAAATTGCTCTTATTAGTTTTGGCAGAGAGAAGCAACGGTCTTGAGGCAACAACTCGAACACTTGCAGGAATTGCACAGGTACAAAATGTCTTCAAATATGTTCAGATTTATTTTTTTCCATAATATATTCTGAAAAGAAATGGAACAATTTAGTAAACCAGAAGTCAGTTATTTCCTTTTGGGAGTAATGTAGGCAATTCAAGGGTGAACAACTTTCTGATTTGGGTATTAACGAATTGAAAAGTTTGGAAAATCAACTGGAGATGAGTTTAAAAATGTGCAGATCAAGAAGGTATGATAGAACTCACATCTAAATTCAATTTAACATGTCATCACTTATATATAAAGGACAAGAATATATGATAATTAACCTGATCTTGATCGTCAATACCTTGTCTGCAGGATCAAATTTTAAGTGATGAGATTAAAGTGTTAGAACACAAGGTATTATTCTGTTTCTGATCTTGCCATGTAAGAAAGGACTCTCTTCAATTCCCACAAATTAATTCTGACTAATTTATTGATGTTATATTTTGCAGGGACATCAAATTCATCAAGAAACTGCAAAGCTCCAGAAGACGATAGAAGTCATTAGGAAAGAAAATGCAGAACTACAGGTTATATATATATATATATATATACGGAAGAGGAAGACATCATCTATAGAGAGCCTATACTATTTATTTACAGATAAAGTAGCATTTAATACCCTAGTTTTATTCCTCAATAGCATCTAGCATCCTAATTTTATGTATGGTACATCTAGTACCCTATTGTTATTTTATTGAAATTTAGCATACCTACTGTTATTTTCCAGTTACATCTAACACCCCAATCTAATTTTTGGTTTAGGGTGCTTGGTGCACTATAAATAAGATTAGAGTGCTAAAAGCACGAAAATAACATTAGGAAGCTAAATGCACCATAAATAAGATTAGGATGTTGGACGCAATTTGAAAATAACATCAAGGTGCTAGATGTTACTGTACCCTTTATTTTAACTAGGGTGAAGGTGCAGATTTGCCAACCAACTATTACCTGAGGAGTGCCTGGCACAAATAACTATTGAGGGGACCAAAATGGCCAATCAACAATTAAAAAGTGAAAAAAAAAACACCAAATAACTATTAAAAGTGAAAAAAAAAAAACCAAACAACTATTAAAAAAAAACACCAAATAATTAAGTTAAAATATGAGGCACTGGCGTAGGACGGTAACGGAAACGCTAGAGAAAAGTGCGGTTAAACCTTCTTGCTGGAAAAATAAAAAACCAACAGAGATGGGAGCAGGCATTGTGGCAACAGCGGTTGCTGCTTGTAGCATCAGAGGGATGGAACCAGGGTGCAAGGTGCGTGCCAGTCGAACGCTGAGAACTACTGGATGAGTTTAAGAGGGTGAGTGGAACACCCAACAACAATAGAAGCTTTGGAAATGCCGACGTCACCGACACCGTGACGATCAATGGAAGACGAAGACACCAAGACAAGACGGGATAATAGTTCGTTGGCTAATCTGCTCCAAATTGAGTTTTTTTTTTCACTTTTTAATTGTTGATTGGTCATTTTGGTCCCCTCAATAGTTATTTGTGCCAGGCGCTCCTCGGGTAATAGTTGGTTGGCAAATTTGCACCTTGACCCTTTTAACTATAAATGTTTCAAGTATTCTTTCAAAGCGTTCATAGAGTTGGTTTTTTTTTTTTTTTTTTTTTTTTTTTTTACCTGTACTCAGATTTGTGAAGGAAGGGTTGTGAATGAGGAAAATGGGGATTCAAATCCTACATACACTATCAGCAACAAATATGGGTCACATGCACCTATGCATCTCCAGCCGAGCCACCCACACTCTCAATCCAGTGATGAATTATCAGCCAAAGCAATGGAGCTGGGGCATAAATCCCTTCAAACTGATGAAGTAAATATACACATAAGGAGAGTACTATTATTAGTCTTTATAGTTTGATCGAATTTTGGTTTTGGTTTCTATAATTTCAAATTCTTGGTTTTAATCTACACAGTTTCCTAAGAATTTGGTCCAGGTTTAACAACTAGTGTCTATACTTTTAATGAGTGTTTGCTCTAGTCTATATACTTAAACTCAGATCAAATCTTTATGAAACTATATATAGGGACCGAAACAAAAATTTGATCTAAGTATATATGTATGTATTTATGTATATATGTTTTGTGTGTGTATGTGTTGCTCATTCTTAAATATTACAATTAAGCACTTGATTTTTATGACAGATTACAGTTGCTTTAGCACTAGCTCTTTGAGAATATAGGATTCTCCACACCATGCTGCCACCAACTTTGCTGAAAGAGAGATGTTTCATCAGGAATCATTTCTGTTATCGCTAAGGTTCACACATGCAGCTATCGAATGTGCTAAAGTGTGAAATTATTTGGTTTCTAGATATGTTGTAATCAGACGAATGGAATAATATCTGTTTACGTTTTTATGAAATAGCCATCCATGCAAAACTTCCATATTTTCAATAATTTTGTTGCTGATATTTTCTTGATGAAGCGTGAAGACAATACCAATTATACCATTAAAGAAATACATTTTACATAAACATATATATGGGGCATGAAGTACACAGCCTCTATACCCAAAAAAGGAGCATTTTACATTAATATATAATTGAATTTGGGGTGAAAAAATAATTTGAAGTTAATCATACAAGTGTAATGTTTCTGAAAGAAAGATTCGTAATAAGCTTGATTAATGATTTCGTTCTTTATAAGTACAATGAATGGGCGCGTTGATAATAAGCCAATTACCACATAAAGTTAACTCTATTAAAATTTGCTCATATAATTCAATGGTTCAACGTCATATTTCAATGGTTTAATAGGTCTTTTTAAGGGGAAAGAAACTCCATTATTTCATTAAAATTAGAAAACAAGTGATGGTTTCCTGAATGACAGGGTTATTATTGGTCAAAGTTAAGGCTTTTGCTAAGTCACTACACATATTGTTGATTCTCTAGTATATTGTGTGTGATTGTGATTTTTGCAATTGCATGTGTATGGTAGGATATCATGGTTTCTAAGACGTTTGTACTTACCCCTTTATCTTAACATTTTTCAGTTGAGGGCTACGACAGAGTTGGGAGGCAGTAGATATGAGTGAGCCTGAAGGAACTTCTTTGCTCCTCTGAGTACTTGTTGGGTTTATATTTATATTTTGCCATGATATTAGGGGCCACTTGTTTATAAGAATGTTGGAGAAATTAAAATTGTGGATTTGTTCTATAATTTATTGTTCATTTTAACTTCAGTTTTAAGCTGCAATTCTGTGTATTTCATTGACTTGTTGGATTATCGTACGTAGTTATAATGAAACTTGTTCACTGACGTGAGTAATTTTGATAAGGCCAGAGCCCCTTCAGGAGTATATGATTCATATGTGAGTAGGCGTAACTATGATCAAAGAGCTGAGCTCGCTACTACAAAAAGTTGATTCTACTTCCTTAAAAAACATCCTTATTTTAAAAAAGGAAGTAAAAAGTATAGGTGGTAGCATTTTTGTAATTATTTGGCCAAATTTTGAGACTTAGGCATCATAAATAGAATTTTAGGACGCCTAAAATTAATTTAGGCGTCTTGAGCAAAAAAAAAAAAAAATTAATTTAGGCGTCCTATACTATATTTAGGACGACTAAAATTATTTTTTTGGCGCATTTTGAAGAATTTTTTGGCGACCTGAAAACAAAATTAGGACACCAGAATTGAATTTTAGGCGTCCTAAAATATATTTAGGAAGCCTAAAATGAAATTTTTGGCGCATCTTGATGAATTTTTTAGCGCTAGGAAATTTTTTTGCGACCTGAAAATAAAATCAGGATGCCAAAATTGAATTTTAGGCGTCCTAAAATATATGTAGGATGCCTAAAATGAAATTTTTGGCGCTGAATTTTTGAAATTTTTTGGGGACCTGAAAATAAAAGTAGGACACCAAAATTAAATGTTAGACGTCCTATAATATATGTAGGATGCCTAAAATGAGTCATTAATCCCACGATCATCACCCCGGGGTTTTTAATTTGTATGTATCAAATCAAATCACTTACAACTCCCCGTGAGCTTGTCAAGACTTTGACACCGAAGGTGAACCGACATCGAAGAAGAAAGGCCCTCTCTGGTATATCTCTAGCTAAAGAATTTGCCGATCACAAATCTCTATTTTGTAGTGCTTTATTTCATGGATTCTTATGCTTTCATGCATGGAAGAACAAGAAATTTCTGTTCATGTTTTGAAATCCTCTTTTGGCCCGATTGATAGTTTTTCCATTTCCGCATTCTTTAGATCTTCATTTTCTCGTATTGTGAATTTGTGTGGACTTCATTTTTTCTTGATTCTCGAATATATTTTGGATTTGTCGTAGGTGGTTGTGCAAAAATGGCTTCGATCCAAAAATTCACTCATTCGAAGAAGTGGTGAAGCACAATCAAACCAAAGATTGTGGGCTTATTATATCCGGAAAGGTCAGTATCCAGTATTCCAATGTTTCCGTTGCTTGTTTAAATTCATTGGATCAACTGGTGGTGATAAAAACAAGGAATCAGTTGGAAGAGAAAAATTCTTCAGCATAGTGCGTGTGCATGCTTTCATTAGTTTGCCAGTTCAAGAATTATGCATATAATTATTGATTTGTAAGAAAGTATTTCTAGAATTTGATTTTTGATTTGTTCTTCCGTAGCCAACCTCACAGGGGTTTTTTTTTTTTTTCTAAAAAAACAAAAATATGGCGTCCTAAATTACAATTCAGACGCCTGCGTTATGTAAGGCATCCTGAATTTTTTGTAGGACGCCAAAAGTCAAATTTTTTGACGTCCCCCTTCGAGACGTCCCTCTAAAAAGGGACGTTAAATGGACCTTATTTAGGACGTCTTTTTAGCTTTTTTGTAGTAGTGTCTATATTATAACTATACATGTTGATAGCGAGGCTTATAAAACTTTTTCTTTAAATGGACAAGTGGAGGCATAAAAGTGTATATAACTTGTAACCTCACGTCTCTAGAGCCAGTTTAGATCATATTTAAAATTTAAATAAGGATCGTCTAGAATGGTCCAGATCTGATAAGTTTGAGTGCTCAGCAAGAGTGATGAGCACCTTTGAATTCATTTATAAAAAAAAAGACAATCTTATCCCACCTAGAACTGAAAGCAAACAAATAGCTAAGAAATAGAACTTCGTCATATACCCTTCATGAAAGGGTTTGTTATTCCCAAGTTTCCGATTAGTCCCATGGTTAATGAGTGCGCATATGCTAATTAATCAATACTGAAATGTAAAGCTGCATTTTTCTCACATGGTTAAAACATTAGATTTCTCGTGCACACACAAATCTCGTGAGAGGCAGCCTCAAACTAACACTACTACAAAAAAAATGGATTTTACTTCCAGACGTCTCTTTTTTTAAAAAAGGATGTGGCATTTTTGTATTTATGTGGAGGCCTTTGGCATCCCAATTTAGAAAAATGTTGGCATCCAAGCTATAAAAGAGACACAAAAATAGTATTTGAACGTCCTAAATTAAAAATTGGGACGCCTAAAGTCCATTTTAGGCATCCCAACTTAATCCTCCTCCTCTCTGTGCTCCCTCTTATTCATTCCATACTAACTTTTCCCACCATCACCTTGCCTTCTCTCGTGGACACACAAATCTCTCTTCGTCCGCTGCTTCTCCGCTCCCATCCCCTTTGTGCATGGCCTCCTCTACTCCGCTCCCATCTCCCATGGTCTCATCTCGCTCTCGCTCCTCGACCCCCATCTCCTCAGATCTACGAAAGACAGAGGTGGATCCACCATCTCCTTTGTGTGGCCTCCTCTACTCGTCCACTCTCCACTCTCATTCCCTTGGATCGCAAAAGATGCCGTGGACAACAAGGATGACATCTTCAAATCCGACCTACCTTCCCTCAACTCTTCAAAAGACGGCGAGCATGACATCTTCTACCGCCATTTTTGATGGCATCTTCATCCTTTTCAACTCTAACCCACCTTTGATTTCAACTCGACGGGGAGGACAACATGGCAAAGAGAAGTTCTACCTCAAATCACCCTCATCCAAGCTCAAAATCACCGCTCCCTTTGTGGGCTTGTGGTAGTGGTACTTGAGAGAAGATTGACGGTGAGATTTGAAATTTTGCATTTTTGTTGAGATATGTCTCGTTTTGTTGCGATTTTACATTTTTGCATTTTTGATTGATGGTACTGAATAAGTCTTATTTCTGCAATTTTGTTGGTGAGATTTGTGATTTTGGATTTTTGCAATCCATCTCTCTTGATCTCTAAATCCATTGTGAAGTGAGATTGTCTCCGACATGTAAGTCTCTTACGGCACCAAACTGGAATTCATACCTTTCTCTTTTGGGGTTTTTTTCCTTTAAAAAAAACTTATGACGTTCGAAATTAAATTTGGGATGCCTTAAGTCTCTACTTTCTATGTTTCCCACATAGGCATCCCCCTAAAAAGGGACGTGAAAAGGCTTAAAAACGGACGTTAAAGACCCTTTCGTAGTAGTGTAGCAAACTTCAACAAAATATTCCTTCCCACAAAGAAAAATAGGAAAATTTTCTTTCTTTAATTCTCTTGACTCTTAACCAATAAAGGAAAATGAACACTCATCCAAGTCTCATAAACATGCACCAATGCAAAAAAACAATCCAAACAAAATATAATAATACATGAATTGAGCTATTGGAAAACTAATAAACTCCCCTTTGTAGCATATTGAAGCTCTACCCACCTTCTCTACCACCAAAAATCAAGGAAAAATTAGCCACTCATGAAATTAAGCACTGCCAAAGCTTGTTGAAAGTACCAGAAATCCATGAAAGTAGGTGATGACCGAATCCGGTGGTGGATGAGAATGGGTCTATTAGATCTTTGAGGAAAGAGAGGAAATGGAATATGAAACTTTGGACTATGAAGGAGAGATGATAAAAATGAAAATAGAAATGGTGGAGTGAGAGAGGAATCGATGGTGATGGTGATAGTGGTGTTTCCAGAAGTGGAGAGAAGAAGAGACTAATAAAGGTAGTGCGTGGTGGTCTTCAAAAATTGATGGTTTCATATCCCTTCTTCCTTTTCTCTATTTTAGATCAAGCTCTTGATCCTAGATCCCTGTGTCACGGCCTAATCTGCGGTCTTGTCCTTTGGTTTACAGATCGTCACCAGAGATAATGGAAAAGGTTACGAGAAGGAAAGCACCGGTAGAGGAAAGTGACAGTGATATCCTGAGCTCAGTTTTTGCCTGAGCTGGCACGACACTGTGAATTAATTTCCAGTGGCAACAAGAAGAAATGACGGTTGTTGAGTGAGGGTGGAAGTCCTCGATGGTGGTGGTGGGTCTCGCCTCTTTCCCTCTCCTCTCAAACTCTCTTTCTGCATTCTTAAGCTTTGGTCTACGTTGCAAGCGTCCACGCGCACCTAGTTTGTTCTGATGTCAAGGGCTTTTTGGAAGAAGAAGAATCTTAGTGAAAACTGACCTAGCCATAGTCAAAATGCAAGTTTTGACCAAGGACTACACTGAGAAGATTCAAAAGTTCTTGGAGGCATAAAACTACATATTTTGAAACGTTTATGGGCCAACTGTAAGTTTCAAAACATTTGGGCACTATTCGTAATTTGTTTTCTACTTTTTCCCGTCTTTAAAAATATTAATTCTGATCCAATTGTCATTTTCTATATTATCTACTTTTCTTCTAAAGCACCTAATGCAAGATTCAAGACATGGTAGTATGAAAAGTCCAAGAAATAATTTTCGTGAATAATTAATAAATCATAACTATTTTGCCCCAAATTACACTTAATTCAATATAAATATCTTTAACTCAAATTTGTGCTTAATCATGCAATAATTTCCTAGAAAATGCATTAAAAATCTCAAATTAATCATAAAAAAACCCGATAAAAATATGTTTCAATCAATTCCTCCCACACTTAAGTACAAGATTCCAAGTTCTAATCACTAACGCATTTGAAAGATGAGCAATTTCTTAATTAGAAAACAATGGATCAATTAATCAAATTCCTCAAGCCAACACTAGTCATAATCAAGTGATGCGAAGAAATTAGCTAACTACACAATCTAACATATTAGAATGGAAGCACAAGAGAACTCTCAAGGGTATTAGTGTATCACTCATCTCATCTTATTGGGATGATTTCACTCCAGCTCACTTAATCAATACCTTACCATAGACTTGTAACAACTCTAACATCTCCTTATTAAAAGCAATTAATGTAATGAATAAAAAAGACTTAAAATGTTTGTAATGTTGGATGAAGGCTAGATGGAGTGAATCAATTAGAAAAAAGAATAGTTCATATGCAAGCCAAAGTTAATGAGTGGCTTCACAATGGCTAAATAACTTGACAAACTTTTGCCAAATCTTTTCCAAATTAATGACTAAATGTCTTCTTTCTACTTATTTCTTTTTCTTTTTTGGCTTTTCTATGTATAAAATACTTTTCTATTTTTCTCTTTTCTTTTCTTACTACTTTTTCTTTTCAACTTACTTTCTTTCTCTTTTCTTCATACATGGCATTCCAATATATACATTGTTCAACTTTCTATTTGCCAATCACTTTTGATTTTAGAATATCAAGAACACTATGAGTAAATGACATGCATACGACATAGGAATGTCTCAAAAGGGTAAACAAAAAGGTAGATGAGTGTAGGTTTGTATTTGGGTGAAAGGGTTTAAAATGGAATGTCTCTTTCATTTCCATCACACTAATGCAAATGCCGTATTGAAAAAGAGTTGAACAAGTTCTTGAATGTGAAAAACTAAGTGAAAATAAACACATGAAAAGAATTTAAGGCCCAAACAATCTTCCAACAAGGTTTTTCTTCAATACTCACTCTAACACAATTAATTACATAGCAAGCTAACCACAAAACATATTCTTAACTATTCCTAATGCTAACCTTATAAACTCAATAAATCAAAACATTGCAATCAATTATAATAATACTAAACTCTTAAATGCACTAATGATGTAGAAACTTTTGCTCTCTTTTGTTTTCAAAACTTTAAGTTAACAAAATCCAAAGTGTGGGTTAATCTCTTCTCATTCACTTAGAAAACAAAAACATGGTTTTAGAAAGTTGTCAAAACACTAGATCTCTTGAAAGCTCAAAGCATTTCCCACAACTCACACTTTAAAAGTGGCAAATACAACGTTTACTAGTTAGGGCATGTATCAAAGCAAATCATTCTTGAAAAAGTTTTGAAAAATTTCCTAGTTTAAGGTTTTTTGTTTTTTTTCATTTTAAAACAACCAATTAATGGGATTAAAAATGTATTCTCCTCCCCTCAACTTAATCAACTCATTCTCCTCAAAGTGGAAAAACCACTCTAAAGAGAATGCTATAAGCAAGTTGAAATTCAAGGCACAATGATAATTAAGGAGGGTAGTGGCAAAAAATGCAAAGCATACACAAGGCATTCTTATTCTACTCACTAAGCTACACTACTTTTTTTTTTTTTGGGATAAGGGTCTTAAATGCCATGGAAGTTTTCTCTCAGGAGCACTGGTAAGACGGAAGTTTTTATTAGACCAAAAATGCCATGGAAGTTTACAAAACGTAGCAATTTTGCCCCTCCGTTAATTTTGACCGTTAAGTTCAACTGAGTGCACATGGGTCATGGCATTTAAGACCCTTATCCTTTTTTTTTTCTTTTTAACCAAATTGTGTCCCTCCCTCTCACTTATCTTCCTTATACAACAATTAAGCCAAAGTAACTATATAGAAATTAGGAAGAAAATGAGTGAGGAAAGAGACAACATTTGTTGGATTATCTTGAGTCACTTGAAGGAGAAGCCCTCATCGCTGATGATAATCATGCATTTGTCCTTTAAAACACCTTCTCCCCGCGTTGAATTTTCTAGGTTGAGGTGGCTCATGATCAATCGAAAGAGGTCTAAGAATTTAAGGTGGACGCTCGGCTACTCTAACGACCTTCGTAAAGAAGACAATAAACTAGCAAATAAGATCTCATCAAAAATATAAACATGGAGAGATTTTAAGTGAAATAAAGGCATGTGAAGTTCCAAAATCTCCAAGCAACTATCACATATAAGAAAGTTCTCTTAGAAATATGTGCAGGTACACGTGTGTGCTTGAGAAAGGGAAAGAAAATAATATAGGAGTAGTATTTACATAATTATTATTTGTAGTCGCCTATTTTTCTTTAGCACTTAAAAGAAGGAGACCCTAGTTGCGAAAATGAGTATAGAAAGAATTCCAAATTAAGTACTAAACTTAATACGAAAAAACAATATCACAAACCTGCATTACCTATTTAACACTAGTCCTAATTTTTCTATTTTTAGCGTAAATTGGAAGGGAAAATGACACTAAAATACCAAATGAATTTGCAAAACCCCCTCTGAAGTCCGTCGAATTTGCAAAAATCGAGAGGTGACAAGGACCTTTGGGGTTTTTGCAAATTCGAGCCAAATTATTTTTTGCCCTTAGGGTTAAATAATTTAAAAAAACAAAAGAAAATACCCCCCCGGTGGGGGCCCCACCGCCACCGCCCACCACCGCTGGCCCCCGGTGGCGCCGGCCGCCGGGGGTGGCGGTGGCGGGGCCCACCGCTGGGGTATTTTTTTTTTTATTATTTAACCCTAAGGGCAAAAGGATAATTTGGCTCGAATTTGCAAAAGCCTCAAAGGTCCTTGTCACCTCTCAATCTTTTTGCAAATTCGACTTGACTTCTAGGGGTTTTGCAAATTCATTTGGTATTTTAGTGTCATTTTCCCAAATTGGAAACCAGCTTAATTTAATTAATTATATTTAGGGTCACACTTTTGGCCATGACCAATGGATCTCATCATTTGTTGATGATTGACACTTGGCTATGCTTAGTTGGAAACATGACACACAAATGTTCTTTTAACTTTTCGATTAAATAAAGAGGTTTGATTAAAATATTCGAGGGCATTGATTGTTTAAGGGAACAAATCTTTGTGGGGATACAAAGATTTAATTCATCATAATATAAAATTGAACGCATTGGCGAGGCAGTTTTAATTAATTAAACATTGTACGCTTAATTATTATAATTGTATTTTTTTATCGACTAATTGAAAGTGAACCCTATGGTGTAGGAATTGTAACCTACCTCTTAGACCCTATTGAACTTTATGAAGTCTGGGGAGCATGCAGAGTGTATAGTAAATAATACTTGTAACATCCCATTTTCAAAAGCAGTATATATATATTTTTTTCATCAGAGTAGAGCATCGGAGCGATTGAGTAACTGATATTTATATTCAAAATGCCGTAAGTCTAGTCAACAGTAGTGGTACGTTATACCGAGTGTTTTCAAAAGTAAATAACAAAAGAAGAAAGTCTTCAGCTGAGTCCCTATGCGTGCTGCTTGCCTTTCTCGTCGATCCTCGGTCCTCCTGATCCTGACGCTATGTCAAGAGCTGAGGTTCAATGCCCATTGAACCTCAGGTAACGGTTAACCTCATGTTTATATATACAACATAGACAGCATATGAGCATACAAACAAGCTTATCCCAATAGCACACACGTCCCCTGGCAGATATGTCGCACTTAGCATACGTTTCGCACCTAGCAATCGTTTCGCACTTAGCATTTCGCACCAAGCCTTTCGTACCTAGCAAACGTATCCCAACACCCAAAGAAGCATAATAACAAGACATTGAACATACCACAGAGCTATCAACTACCTCACATAAACATACCATACACATAGCACATGTACGCATACAATAAACATCGAGTTAGTGTTACAAAGACGCGAACGTACCTTCGTTGACTCAAAAACGGTACTTTTTGACAATGCAGACGACAAAGAAGACAACAAATGTACGTGATTACGTATATCCTATAAGGATAATATCATATTATCAAGGCCCAACATCATAATAGGCATTTTAGGTACAAATTACCATTTTGCCCCTAACTCTCCTAATCGGCGGAATTTCGCCAAAACTTCGTTACTTTAACTCTAATCTTCCAAAATTTTGACATATCTCCATCTCGAATATATTTTTGAAATAAATATCATATTTATCCCTAAAACATGATATCTAAACTAACTTGGAAGATTAAAGATTAATCTAGCATTTCTACTATAACTACCGAAGGAACTACCAAAGCTTAAGACTAGGACCGAAGAACTTACCCAAAGACTTCGCTACTCCTTTTCCAGAGCTCCTCCTTGCTCTCACTTCTCTCTAACCTCTCTAGGATTCCTTTGTGAATTGGTGAGTTTGAAGAGAAATGTGAAAGGCTATTTATAGCAAAAGCCAAAGGATCTCATCCCTTGGATCAACCTTTGCATCAAGGGCTAGGATGATGAAGATGTGGCCTTATGAGCATCACTCATTTTCCTCTTCTCTCCACCACAAAAATGTCCCCTTACTTTATGCATTTACCCGATAAAATCCCCCGACGGTGTTCTAATCGCGTAATCTTAGAAAATCTCAAAAATCCGAACACACCTTGAAGTTCTATTCTTCCTCTTTGGAAATATCTCGAGTTAACTAAATTTTTGATCCCATTAAGGGTATTCCGTTGTCCGTTGAACATTTTCGACACGACGCTTGCTACGTAAATTACTTCGGTAATGCCAAATTCGAGACAAAAATCCACCGGTTCATAATATGTCCAGTTGTTTTCTACTTAGTTCAAGGATTTCAAGTTACGATTTATTTTCCATTGGTTCTCACTTTTCTTATCCGCCCTTTGTTTACAAAATATCTTTTCATCTGATCCCTTATTCGCCCCGCCGGCTACGGAAATGACTTCCGCTAACACCAACTTCTCGACAAAAATTCACTTGTTTGTAATATGTCCCGACCTAAGAAACTTAGTTCATGGTTTTCTAGATAGGATTTAATTTCTATCGGTTCTCATTTATCCAACCTGCTTCTTCCACAAATATCTTAATTATATTATTATTTAATTAACAAAATATCACGATATTATCTTTGAAAAACCCACAACCCTTTTCACACTCAAATTTTGGTTTTTCTTCCCTTTATTATTATTATTTTTTTTCTTTAATTTATCTAAATTAGCTAGAAGCTTAATTAGAGCCTTAATCCCATGATTAGCAATCTTTTAGGATTTAGGGTTTTCATGTTCTTAATCTCACCAATTTTTCTTAATCTTTTCTAATTGATTAGCAAGCACACTTTATGCTAATATTAGCCATAAACACTTAATTAAAGGATTTTCCATAATCTACCTTAAATATTCTCTTGTTCAGGCTTAAACAATTAGCCATTAATTACTTAACTAATCACTTTCTAATTGTTGATAATTTTCTTAATTAGGATTAATCATTTTCTCACAACTATTTCATTGACATTGGTATTTTATGTCCCACATATCATATTAAAAATCATGGGGCAACTTATGCTCCCCAAAATTATATTTAATTTTGCCTCATTATTTTTCAAGGGAAATAATCCCAAAAATTCCTAAAATTAGAGACAACATACTTTCTAATTTTCAATAAATATTTTATTGCCTCTTGGGATTTATCATAATATTTTCAGGCATTTCATGGCCCATAATTACATTTAGGATTTTGACACTTTAATCCCTCTAATTTCATTAGAAATTTCCCTAAACAATAGAATAAGTATCCTACAAGGTTTTAAAACCACATATTCACCTATTTCCAAATAGGTATTATTTGCTAAAATATAGTATTCCGATAGATAATTATCCTGGTATTACAATACTCGCTCGATGCCTTGTTACAAGTTTCAAATTTTCAAAAGGGTCTTTATTTTAAGTTTATCCAAACATTTATTACCGTATTTTCCAAGTTATCTTTTATTGACTGTACTTGTTATATTTATTATCCCTCACTTATCCTCCTTAGGATAAGAGCATAATTGGAAAAATAACACATATTCATTGCTAGTTCGCGGTAATATTTATGTTTCTAGACTTTGAACCCCATGTTTGGTCCTATGCTCCTATCCTATGTTCAATTATATTGGTGATTTTACATTCATCGTTTTGTCGTTTTATTGAATAAATTAACTTTTATTAAAACAAATAGGCTAAGAATATTATATTAGGAAAATATCAGTGAGGTCCCAAGGTAGATAAAAAATATCAGAAAAGTTTCAAACCCTCCTCCCCTTCAAGAAAGTTCCTAGGGACTTTTGTGATATTAATTACGGAATTCCTCTTGCAAAAAAGTCTGATTGTCAAAATGGTTTTTTATGTTGTCAAAATGACTTTATTAGTTGTTTAAATGTCCCTATGAAAATCTCGTTGTCAAAATGACTTTTCATGTTGTAAAAAATTCTTTGAGTTTTTCCTCTAGTGTGTAGAATTGTAGAAACCTAAAAAGTTTTTGGCAATATGAAAAGCCATTTTGAAATCGAGATTTTTTTGCGAGAGGAATTCGTAATTAATATAAAAAAAAAGTCCCTAGGGACTTTTTTGTGAGGGGATTTAGGGTTGAGACTTTTTTGATATTTTTTATCTACCTTAGGACCTTACCGATATTTTCCCTATTATATATATGTATAAGACTTGAAAGTTGGTAGATCTGGAATAAATATAATTATTTGGCAGAAGCATTGTCAGTTGATTATTCGTAGATAGATTTGTATAATTACATATAATAGTTTTTAGGGTTAAGCTGGAATTTTACCAACAAATTTTTTTTTTCAAGAGGGGTCTACACAAATAAGTTTTCGAAGGGTTAAATATACCAAAACAATTTAAAAAGGTGCAAATTCATTAAAACAATTAAATTTCATAAAACACCATTATGGTTTCTTCTCTTATAATTTAACGGTAATTAATTTGATCAAATTTAACGGTTTTGGTGAATCAGCTCTATTTTAAATTGTTTATTAGTAATTTTCTTCTTCCAAAACTTATTTGTGTTAGACACCCCTCAAGAAAAAACTTTGTAGGTAAAATTGCACCTTAACCCAAATTTTAGCTTTCATATATATATTCGGAAGGTTTGAACCTTTAACCCTGTTCATACCTGACTCCCACTATTATCACTTTATCTAGATTAGCTTCATGTAGCTGCAAGATGTTAAGAGTCCCGTGTAACATAAGAAATGGAGTTTATGTAAGTATAATAGGCTTTTTCATTCTTCAAAGGGCTTGTTTTAGATAGCATTGGGAAGCTTTAGAACTCGGTTGGGACTTAATTATGTTTGGCATGACTTTTGGGAAACTGACTTTTTACTCCTCGTAAGCTATACTTGAAGGTCAAAACAACTTTTTCTGACATATGACTTTTCTTTAAATTTAAACATTTTGAAATTGATTTTTCAATCTATCATGCAGACATATTTATATCAAATTGAGTTTTTATAAAGTTAATCTAAATATAAATCACATCATACTAGTTGATTAACTTTTACCCTAATCTCAATTTGCAAAAACAATTCGAGATAAAAGTCACTTTTGACAATGTTAATCCAAACGCGCGCATGCCCACACACATAGACATACATCGTTCTTTTGTCTTATACAAAGTTAGTCTTTGAGTTCTTAATTAACTTCCTCGTCGTACGAAATTGCATTGACTAAAAATTTATAAAGAAACTTCACCGTGGGATCGCACGCTTGGCATTGGGCATCTATTGAAGCAATACTTTTGACATTTCATATAAATAGGGATAAATGAATTAAATAAAAAATGTTTTCTTAGAAAAGGGTGGTAGTTGTATTAAATTGGGTTATAGTGCAAATTTGCCCAGAAATTTTTTGTTGAGGAGCAGTACAGTGTCACCCTAAAAGGATTTATATATATATATATATATATTCAGCGTTGCCCCAAAAATGTTAAAATGGAGCAACGTTGTCCTTTATCAAGTTAAAAAGTTAATTGTTGATGTCAATTTTTTTAATGGTCAACGTTAGTTTTTAATAGTATAGGGCAACATTGTTATGTTTTAAAACTTTTAG
Source organism: Acacia acuminata (assembly GCA_019022655.1). Lineage (NCBI taxonomy): Eukaryota > Viridiplantae > Streptophyta > Magnoliopsida > Fabales > Fabaceae > Acacia > Acacia acuminata. Next base: position 1,785,057 of record JAFJYI010000100.1, on the reverse strand, counting down.
GACTATATTGAACTTTAAAAAACTTTTAGGACAACATTGTTCACCAATGAAAACTTCCAGGGCAAATTTGTTCATTAACTCTATTAAATTAGACCTTGAGTTTTATCCATCATGTAAAATAAGTTATGTTATTTTAACAAAAATGCCTTCTTCATGAGTCTCGCTTCGGGAGGGTTACCCAAAAGAGGGGCCTTATAAAGGCATTGGTCTTCCCAACTCCAACAACTAGTTAGCTTTTGTGGTGGAGTTCTCCCAATGAATTATACCTATTATAATGGTTCTTTCATTGAGAATCTCCAATCAGATAGCTAGAGCTAAGTGGAACCATTAATAGTTGTGGCTTTTTAATAGATAGTTTACTTCATCGGAGAAAATGATTTCTCTTATGATTTATACTAGTAGCAGTTATGCAAATGCGCTTCAAAGTATTGCTCTAGTAGCAATTCTTGATTAAACCTTTACTAAATTGTAACATTTTGGTTGGCATCACAATTAAGAAAAATATTGGATTAACGATGGAATTTGATGATTTCGTCATAAAAAAGCTGTCACTAATTTTTTTTTTTTTTTTTTGGTAAAGCTACGGGGCCATTAGCGCATATTCATTCCATCATCAAGAATAGGCTGTCTCTAATTTATTAGCGACAAAAATCCTTCAATAATTCATTGGTTCTTATAGTGTATGACATAACAATGGCAACGATAGTAAATATGATCAAAACCAAAATTTTCAAACATGCTCTTGGTATCTAATTTTGTAAAGGTTCAAATCTCATTTGGAAGGATAAAACCAATTTACATATTAACAACTTCCTTAGTCTCCTTACCATATATTTTGAGGGATGGGGGAGTACGTAGTATTAGTGACTTATACTCCCTCCTGTCCTATTTGTAGTGCAATGCCAACTATATCATGCATCTTAATGCAAATTATTTTCAAGTATAATGTTCTCTCTTATTCAAAATATAAGTCACCTTCTAGAATGATTATTTGATCGATAATATAAGTTATTTGGTGCATGATTATTGCTTGTTTGTCAGTTTTGCCTTTGTTTGGCAATCATAAATGGTATATCATGCATCTTAATGCAAATTCTTTTCAAGTATTCTAAAGGTTTGACAAGACTTGAAGCCTTTTTAAAGGCTTACTTACAATGTAGGCCTCTTAATAGGCTTAAAAGCATATGCCTTTAAATTCATATAAAATACTTCAAGCCTGTTTTTAATCCTACTTAGTCTTGAAAGCCAAGGATCCATTATCAACAAAATATAAGATTTAGTAAGGAAAAGAAAGGAATATCTAGTGACAAGAGTTCTCTAAGGAAGTAGAAATAAGAAAAGCCAATTATTTGTTGACCAATGAGGTATATTTTATAAAATCGATCAAGCATAACAAGCAGCATGTAAAACTAGATTTTATCCTTTTCATTTTTCTCACATAAAGTGAGTCAAACTCCTCCTGCTAAGATTATAATATTTCATTTGGTACTAAAATAAACTTAAAATAATTATTATGCTTCAGTAGGCAATGCAGATAAGGGGGGAGAGAGTGAGCTAGCGTTGTCATCTCAAGTAATCAAAGAGAAGAGAGGTGGAGGTGAATGACTAGTGAACACAAGGGTTAAGTGTGTTTGAATGATAACAGGATGCAAAACATAGAAGTAAGGCTAAGTTGGTAATTTTATAAACAATTAATATTATTTAGAATATACTATATGTAATTATATAATAGTAGAAATTTAAATAATTGAATAGGCCAGGCCTATTATGAACATAGGCTTGATCTATTTATCTATGACAATAGGCCTAAATCTAAGTCCGACCTATTTACTAAATAAGTTAGGCTAGGTTTTATGTAGTAGGCTATAGACCCTTGTTAGGTGGCTAACGTATTTCCAACTCTACTACTCTTTTCAATCCAAAATATAACTCACCTTCTAAAAGAATTATTTGGTCCTTAATATAAGTTACTTTGGGGTGGTTAATGTTTATTTGTCAGTTTTTCCCTTGTAGTAAGGTTAGAATTGGAAAAGAAATCAATTTAAGATATATTTAATGAGTTAATCTTTCTTTATTCAGTTAAGATGGTTGAAATGTATTTATATTTTAGACTGAAGGAAGTGTATCCTCATTTGTTGCATCATTGTTAAAATCAACCATAAATTCTTTAAGACACTTAGGGGAAAATGGGATAATACCCTAAGGGTATCTTTTAGGATTTAAATAAAGATATTCATCTATTGAAACTATGATTTATTGGGTCACTTATTATCTTTTGATAATGATTAGAATTTGATTTAGGATTTTATTATTATTTTAATATTTCTCTGTAAATAAGTTAGGGTTTTCAGTTGTGAGAAGCTTGTTGAATGAATTATATTTAGGGCTAAAACTTTACTGATAAGTGATAACGAAGACCAGATCTGTGGTATGGAGAATTTAAAACCAGAGAGAGCAAGTTGCATGCCGAATTTATTGTAGAAGATTCAACATATATGTTGGGGAATGGTCCAGGATTACAAGTTCCAATACGAACTTAATGGTTTGGAGAAAGAATATGGCAGAGTCGTCATTGGGAATGGGGTTTATTTATTTACTGTCACCCTCCATAATTAGGCCACAAACATATGCTGGAAAAAGCTGCCAATTTCGGAAACCTTGTTCAATCCGAGAAACCCTAACTATTGTTTAACCAAAATAGCACAGACTTTTCCAATTCATTGCCTGCGAAAGTCACTTTCTCAAATCAATTCCCTTAGGTTGGGTTTGGCACACAGAACTAGTTTGATAGGAAGAAAGGGAAGACAATGGAGTGGCAAGGAATGGAAAATTTCTGGTCACTGGCTCAATCGGTACGCAAAGAAAAAAGGGAAAAAATAATAAAATGAAGATAAAGATAAAAAAAGTGAAATGACGAGTTTATCCTCACAGTGTTCAAGATCATCCAAATTAGTAAATATCCTTAAAAAAAAAAAAAAAAAAAAAAAAAAAAAAAAAAAAAAAAAACCATCCATGTCAAAATAATGCAAATCATATCCACGTACGATTTAAAAAAAAAAAAAAAAAATCTCCAGATCAAATCTATAATTTGGGATAAAAGTAACATCAGAATCTGTATTGAGATTTGTTTGGAGAGAAAAAGAAAAATAAAAAAGAAACGCAATGAACGTTCTTGAGAGAGAGAGATCAAAGAGTGATGGTGAAGAGAGGGGGTCAAGAGGGGCACCGAAGGGGAGAGAGAAACGGTGAAGAGAGAGAGTATTTATATAATAAATTTAATTAATGAGGTAACTTATTAGGAACAAAAGAAAAACTCCATTTCCGCTTTATAAATAGGACCAAAAGAGTATATACTCTGTTCAATCAATATTACACCAACTGATTTTATTATAAGACACCAAGCACTAATTCTCTCGTATTAAGGGAATGATAGCTAAGTCATTAAAGTTAATCTTAAATTGCTGTACGTTTCTAATTTTACCCCTTTTTAAATGATGTGAATTATTTTCTTTCAACTTTGAACCTGAATTAATATCAACAGTAAAGTAGGAAAAAAAAGTAATTAATGTAGCCGTTGGTGCCTTATAATAAAAATTGCTTCCAGTTGGTACTCCCTCCTTCCCTTATTATAAGCTTCAAATAATCGATTTGTGTTAATCAATAAAATAGTTAAAATTAGTTAAAGGCAATAAATATGTATTATTTTTTCAATTATATATGCCCTTATGCGTTAAAAAAGATATGTGAGAGAGAATAAATACATACAATAAATACAGTCAACAAGAAATAAAGTTGGAAAAATGTAATAAATGCTTAGACAAACCTAAAATAAAGCTTATATTTTGAGAAACAGTCATTGACAAATTTGAAGTTTATAATAAGGAACTGAGGGATTATCTTTCGTAACTCTTGCCCAAATGACCCAAAATCTGGTATATGACACTCTGTGCCCCTTGCCTTGGCGAGTCGTGAAATTCTGTAGTTGCAAAATCGTGCTTTTTTGCTGTCAAACTGGACCCAGACCTATTTTCTTCATCCAATTTGACTCCAGTATAATATATTCGACCTCCTAGCCCCATTTTTAACGTAGGCTAACTCCATATACAATTTTCCACTCTTCTTCTCTCTATCATCAACATTCTGCCACACCTTCCATTTTTAATACTCTATTCATCGTTTCACTCCATTTTCACACCTTCGCTTCAGCCCTCCATGGCCGACACCTTCTCGCTGCTATTTGGAGCTTGGAGGAGTTCAATGAAGAGCTGAGTTCAATGGGAAGTTTTTCTTAGTTCCTTTATGAATTTTCTATTTTTAATACTTCATATTATTGAGCTAAGATTGTTTTTTTTTTTAAAAAAAAAAAAATTTATTTATATTATTTTGATTGGATTTGGATTATTGTATTTGGAAGATTTCATTCAAACATTACATTGTTCTGCATAAGCCAATCTTATAGCGTGTTTGCCGCCGCGAACAAAATAGCGTTTGATGGCAATCTATGCAATAGAAATCTATGTAAGGTAGCATCAATTACTCTAGATATTAGTTAAATATAATTACCAATTATGATAAGTTTCCTCTAAGCTTAATTCTATGCAAGCACCACTTCTAAACCAAATTAATCACAAATGATGCAATATAGCCCACAATTCATCTTAAAAACCTTAAATATGAGATGAATTAATATTTAAGAATTTGGTCAGATCAAGCATGTTGATTATATGGGCTGATTTAATCTTGCTGGTTAATATAAAATTCGTAAGGCTGAAATTCAGTTACTTAAAACGTATATCGATTACTTTGTTTTGACATTTAATCAAGATATCTTTACAAAAAATTTATAATCCTAAACCTCGTAATAGGTTTAAATTCATCAGTCCCACAATATATATCTTCGTCTATGACATCCTGATGAAGGTAGAGATGGTCATTAAGCATCAAAAGGTCAATAGCAAATTCAATCATTGTAAGGGCAAAGGGAAATGATAATATATTCTTGCCCTTTAGTGCCAATAGCGTAAGTCATATCATACTAACTCAATTTTCTGAAAATCTAATTGTTTGCTAACACCATGATGTGTGTGATCATTGTACTCAAAGGACATTGGATGTTTCTTGTGATCAATCCTATTAAAAGTCGGCCTAGTTCACAAAGCTCCTACAAGGTGGGGTTTTGTAACATCCTAGTCTGTCACTCTCAATATTGTCCCTTTTGGGCCTCGTTACCTCTCACGGCATTAAAACGTGTTGAGAGGCAACATATTCAAACCCTTACAAAGGATACCAAGGGGCTCTTAGGCTTTAGACTTATGCCCTAGGTCCAAGGTTTAAGCCCTTGGGAGGTGAAGGGACAAATCCTCTATAGAAGAGGACAATACCTACCTCACTCAGCCTATTTAATATATGATTTCTCAACTATCTTCACTCTTACACCATTTTATTACTTCGAGGCCAACAAATCACTCTAATTAACACGCACCCATGTAGGCATTCGTTTTAGTAGTGGCTTTAAAAACTGAGTCACGATAAACATTCATAGGGGATAGTGGTCATCCTGGTTGGGAGGCCGTTACACTCAGCCTATTTAATATATGATTTCTCAACTATTTTTTATTACTTCGTTATTATTAATAGATCAGAACAAATCACTTTAACAATCTTCAACTATCTACTAAAATTTCTTGTAAGAAAAATATTGGTTTTCACCCAGAATTCTGGATCCATTCCCAGTTTAATGATTTTTAATCACTCTTACACAATATGAAGTTTTGGCCATTTATTTTTGTTTTTTTAATGATTACTTTCCTATATCTAAGAATTTTAAAAACTAAAAAGTAGAAACTTAGCATTATTAATAGATCAGCCAACAAATCACTTTCTTATTAACATGCGGCTTTCATTCAACTATCTGCATTAGCGCATAAGATCGGTGTTTTAATCCTCATAGGAACGATTATTAAGTGAGGACTCTACTCTACCTTTTATTTATTTTGCTTTGTTTTAATATAATAATTATTTGTATTTTAGGATCCTTAAATGTACTTTTTGCCATAGGGATTTATAAATTTAGAACCGAGATATATCCATACATCACATTTTACATATTATATAAAAATCATCATGTATTATAAATGTTCATTGTTATTTTGTATAAATCATTGTTTATGTACTTATTTAATAAAGGTTGTCTACGTGAGACTATTATTAAGTTTATTAAAAGTCACAAATCTTATATACAAAATGTTATGTATGTCATTAATTAAAGAATGGTTGTGAAATGAGACTATTATGAATCACAAGCATTACCATTTATGACGATTGTTTACATGTGCTCGTTAATTATTATCACGGCAATGAGCAATTCATGGCCTCGCAAAACCTCAATATATAATGGGTGCATGTCATGTTATAACCATCATAACAGGTCCAAAATAAATAACGTTTCAGAACCGTAATGTATTTGCACCAAGCTTTTATAGCGCCTGCATAAACGACGGTTCGAAACTATGATGTATGACAGTTAATAACCATCATATATCGTGATTTCTATAGTAGTGGTATTTTAATTATCTTAATGGGAAACCAAACAATTACTCAAAAAGATATGCAAAGCTATTGTGTGTACTGCATAATGAATTTCTTCAAGAATGTGGTCCCATAAGCCCCACAAATTTCTTGACAAGAGGTGTGTGTTGACTTGATTTTGTTGTAGTGTTTTTGCATATAATACTTCAACAATGTGAGGAAGTCCTTAAAGAGTTGGCTATGACTGCCTTTTAATTGTAGGTAATGCAAAATTCACTTTATAAATATATGGGTTTAAACAATCTCTGGTCTCTCAAGTTTGTTCTTCATTTTGGTTTTAGTCTCTCATGTTTCAAACTATATGTTTTGGTCTTTCAAGTTTCATTCCATATTGGCATGTATAATTTAATAAAACCATAGATCATTTTACTCCTCGATGGACCAAATCTTGTGGTTTGAGTTGAAGGAACAAAACTAAATTGAAGGTAAACTTGAAGGAATTTTTTTTTCCTTAGCCCGTGTCTTTTTTGGCTTTCTCTACCCATACCTTACTGTACTTCCATCTCCCTTCAACTTATTGTCTTCTTATCAAGTTATTATATCCCAACCCTGGGACAACATGGGACCAGGCTAGAACTGGGAACACCCTAGCTCTATCTACTACTACAGAAAACAATTTTAACGTCTTTTTTTAGGCCCTTTCTATGTCCCTTTTCAGGGGATTCCTATGTGAACGACCTAGTAAAGTCCGAAAATAACATCCCTTAAGAAAAAGATGCATCAGGCTTCTTCTTCTTCCTTTTTTTTTTTGGGAAAAAAAAAACCAAAATTTGGAAGGCCATGATGCTATAAGGCGTTGCTTATTTGGATTTGGATCGCTTGTGTGTCCATCGCAAGTCAAAGAGATTCTTCTTCATCTTTAGGCCTTGGCATCACGTTTCAATCAGTATGGTTTTCTGAAAGGTATACAAAGAATCAAGGATTGGGGTTCTAAAATTGAGAGAAACAAAAGGTGTACAGAGAAATCAAACTAGAAAATCCTCAAATTCAACCTAATCATATCTCTCCACTGAATGGACTGAATCCAAACTCGTGAACCCACTGTCTCCATTTCTTAGCAACTGCTTGAAAGTCGAAGCCTATGGACATGTCGACTCCGGACAAGGAAGAAATCAGTCACTCAAATTGACTGGTTCTAGTTTCGACGACAGTGGAGGATCATGGATTTCATGAGGAGGCCATTTCCTGGGCTTGGGTTTCATCAAGCAGCTGCGATTCTTGATGAAGAGGTTGACGAGGGAAGTTGAGAGGCCAGTATGAACAACAAGATGTGAAAATTGGCGACCAAATTGGATATTCGAGTGACCTTCTTTTTGGTCTAAGGAAACATCATGGCGTCTCTCTGGTGCAGGCATCATCAATTTCACAAGGAAGAGAGAAATATGAAAAAGGGAAAAGCCCAATTAATTGGGAGAAACAAAGGAAGGCAAAGCTAGTGTACCTGGGTGGGTATAAATTAAACAAGAAAGAAAGAAAGATCAGAGAGTTGGGTAGAAGGGAGGGAAGGCGTGGTGTTGCCAGAGAAAGTAAAATTATGATTTTATTACAAGAGACGCAGTTTCTGCTTTTAAAGACAAAATATGTGTTTTGGTTATGACTTTCTACTTCCCAATTTTACATTTGGGACACCTAAATGTCACTTTTGGTGTTCCAATTCTAAAAGGTAAGTAATGCCAAAAGCTCTACTTTTTGCATTCCTTTTATAAATTGGGACGCTAATAGTCTACTTTTAATGTCCTTTTTCTAATTAGGACGTTTGTTTTTGTTCAAGAGATGCCTTTTATGTCAAAATTCTTTCATATAATTACAAAAATACCACAATCTTTATTTTTTATTTCCCTTTTTAAAAATCATAAGTTTGTTCAGGAAGTAAAATCCATTTCAGTAGTGCTGGTCCCTTATAGCCCAATCCTTAACCGAAACAAAACCTGATCACTATTTTCATGATCCCACGTGTCACCTCTCCATTCGTATACTAATCCCTTAAGTCTTTCCCTGTGTTAGGCCCTAATCTATACGCAAGTACCGGTTTTCTTACAATATTTAAAGCCGATAATCATAAAAGTCGAGACAAACAAAATAAAGCCTCTTCAGGCTTTCCATATAAAGTATCCAAAACTTCATTATCATTCATAGAAATAAAAGCTTCTGTCACTTGGGACTTTCTGAGAGAGAGGAAAAAAACTCCTCTTCTTCAACTTCTTCGACCAACTCCAACATTTTTTTTTTTTTTTGTGAGTTTCAGCTTCTGAGGCACCTATGCCCTACAGATTCAGATTCCTCCTTTTTGTGTGTGTGTGTGTGTGTTTCAGAACAAGTTATTTATATTCCTTCTGGGATGGGTTTTTCTTTTGTAAGTGAATATCTTGGGTGAATATATTATTGCAGCTTTACTGATTTTTTGTTGTGCTTGATCTGAAAGGGCGAAATCCTAATAATTAAGAGAAAGAATGGGGAGAGGGAAGATTATGATTAAGAGGATTGAGGATTCAACAAGCAGGCAAGTGACTTTCTCAAAGAGAAGAAATGGATTGCTCAAGAAAGCAAGGGAGCTTTCGATTCTCTGCGACGCACAAGTTGGCGTTATCGTGTTCTCCTGCACGGGCAGGCTCTACGAGTATGGAAGTTCCAGGTATGTGTGTTTATATATATATTCACCTTGTCCCTAATTAGTTTACTTTTCTTTGCTCTATCAGAAACTAAATCAGCATTTTCCCTGATGGGCTTTTGATCTGATTAATAATATCCGTTTTGTCTTCTTCTTTCTCATTTTTTACTGGGAGAAACTATGTTTTTTTCTTGATAACTTAGCCACTTATATTATATAAAATGGGGAGCAACTATCTTGAATCTGATATTATATTTTGTCACACTGCGGTTATTGTTAGAAGACATTAAAACCATTGGGACACTGTGAGCTTGTAATTGGTGTTTAATTAGTTGTATGTTTGGCTATTACTAGCTCCGGTCCTTAATATAAAATCTTAACTAATTGTATGTTTATGAATTCCAGGTTTAATTTGGTACGAATATAAATGAAATTCTTCTTCCTTATCCTTTTAGCTGAGATCTTTCTTCTAACCTCTTTTTTTTTTTTTTTTTCGTTTTCTGTTTTACTCTTTTCCGGGTCACTCTTAATTTGAGTCTTTAATCTCTTAATATTAGTACTTATATACACAATCGAAATCCTTGTCTAGATTGCTGAATTAATTATTCACTGGATTAACAGTTACACAATTTATAAAGTTCATGTATATCCACACACACATAGAAGACGCAAGGCAGTCAATTCTATGAATAGGAATATTTAAATTAAAGTACTCTAAGAATTCTCTCTAGAGTTTTGTTGTAAAGCTCTTCTTCTAAGGTTCGAGAAGAACAAAGTGTAACACAAAACTGAAGCAAGTTTATGGTCTAGCCATCACATTTTTTCGCTTTACTCCTTTCAAAGATTACTATATATATATATATATATATATATATGAAAAAAAATCTGAGAGATTCAGGTTCTAGTTGAACTATATATATAGTTATGATGAATATTAGAATGTAGATGCATTTTCAATACATAAGTAGGTAGTCTCTGAGCACTTAGACTAGAAAACTTCGAAAAGTTATGCATGAGATGGTATATGCAACGTCAAAAATTAAATGGTGTAAGGAAAGGAAAGGCTAGAGATATAGTGACTATTTTCATTAAAACAGTTGTTGTATCTCAAATCAATAAAAGCGGACATTAAATGTTCACTTTTAATGTCAAACATTAAAATTAAGTAGAAAACTATAATAGTGTCACCACCTCATTTTTAACATCTATTCTTTAAAATGGATGTTAATTGGGGACGTTAAATCCATACATAAGTAGATAGTCTCTAGGCACAGAAACTAGAAAAACTTCGGAAGGTTATGCATGAGATAGTACATCTAACGTGAAAAAATATTTTAATAGATTATATATATCTTCTTGGTGAACTACACACTGCAGAATATTATGCCATAGAATATCAATGAGGATTGGATTGGTATACAAACGATATGTAGATAATTACAGGCACAAGTGTTATGACACTGGCAGGCAGTTTAAAGTCTTCAAACATATATAGGTTTTTCAAAGTATCAGCACTAATATTTTATTATATATAGTCATTTTCAAGTACTTTGTTGGGTTAACATATGCTAACTAAAATTTTGAGAAATAAGTTTTTGCAAATTTAAAATGTGAGTTTTGATAATACATACACATACACACAAGTATAAACAGTAACTTATAATTATCCAATAAGTTATTGGTTGAGGTGGTAAGCGGCCTCACCCTGTAAGAAGGAGAACAAAAGCTTGAATCCCAGGAAACACACTTATTAAGAGATATGAGAACTCTTTGCCCTCTAAGCTTCGAGGGGGGAAACCTTAATCTAATCAAACATTAACTCATAATTAAACAAACGTATGTATGTATGTATGTATGTATGTATGTATGTATGTATGTATGTATGTATGTATGTATGTATGTATGTATGTATGTATGTATGTATGTATATGCATGTATATTTGTTTTCATACACATGAAAATGCTGCTCTTTAGAGCTGGACAATTGAAAATAGTCGGTGATGTAATAGGTTTGTCCAAGTTTGGGGGATTGATTAAAGCTGAAGTAATTTAATTTTTAGAGTTAATACATTAGCATGTTATTATTGTGCTTTTCAATTTTTTTGAGAAGGATAATTATGTGTTAACTCATGTAACTTAAACAACACCATATAGTATTTGTGTTTGTCTAAACTCTGGGTAATCAAATGATTTGAAATAAAAAAATTGATCACCGTGAGCCAGCTTCTGTTATCAGATTTTCAATAAGATTATAATAATATATGGAAAAAAATATTCAAAAAAATAATGATATAATGAAGATTTATTCTGCCCCTACAAAAGATTATAACAGCATTAAGTTTTCTTAAATATAAGTAACTATTCGCTACCATTGAAGTAAGGGGATATGGAAACGAAAACGTGCTGTAATGATTATACTTATGTTAATCTCAAGACAAATTTTTTAAAAATAAGATTTAATTAGGCGAACTTCTTGTCCCCAGTTAGATTTATAATTACATATTATAATATTATGTGAGTGAACAAATTTTTTTTAGTTTGCACCTCCTTGAACTTTGCATAGCTTTGAATATTGTCAAGTATATATATATATATTTTATGGTTTGCATCCTCATTACAAATATATTTGTTATATCATGAATTCAATTTACACTACCAGAAAAATCTAATACCTCACTCTCACTGTACTTTCCCCACCTCCCAAATGTCTTTTGTTTTTGTTTTTGTTTTTGTTTTTAATTTTGATTATTATATTCTACAAAAAAATGAGCGACATTTAAATATTTTATGGGAAAAAACATGTAGGTTTTATTTTTTATGATTTTCCAAGAGTAAATAAATAAATAATGCACAATTTTATAGTACTTTTCTTTGAAAAATGGTTAAAAAATTCAAAACTGCGTCATTTTTTCTATAACATATCAAGATATCATTTATTTTATGTAAAATAATCCAATGATCGAAAGAAAATAAAATATTTGGCCAATTCTGACATTATAACGGGTGCGGAAACTGCATGACAAATAATGTTATTATTTTGTTACATTATTGGATTAAGCAAAAAAACGGAAGCCTTTGATTCGTTTTTCATTTTACTAATTGACTATATACTGTTGGTTTATGGCAGCATGGGATCCATTATAGAGCGCTACAACAAACTAAAAGTGGAACTCCATCATCATCAGCATATGAATCCGGAGTCGGAAGTCAAGGTACTACTATTACAACTACACTTGTTATCCAATCAACTAGAATTGATTATAGAAAATAATGTCATAAAGACAAATAAGAAACATAAAATTTATTAATTACTTGTGCTTGTATTTTGGGCTTAACTACTGTGTCTGTGATTGAAACTATGTATATATTATGGTTAATTGTTTTCCCAGTGATGATCAAAACAAATTTGTCATCCAAGTAGTTTCAAAAACCATAGCTGAACCTTTTGTGGAAACACATCTAATTAGCTATGATTTTCAATTTTCAATTTCAATAACCACAGGGAACGAAACCAAAGCTATTAACTGCAATTTTAACTCAGATCCACGGCTGAGCTCAGATTACACCCAATTTAAGAAGGAATATATATGTACAAATGTATGACTTGAATTTAGCAAGTGAATATATAGCCAAACAAGTATTTTCTGATTTTGCAAAGATATGAAGCCCCAAGTCCTATATATATAGATATACATGGTCTAGTGATATTGACACTAACAAAATATGCATGTCTTTCGGTAGCAAAGTGTATATATATATATATATACAGTTGTAAGCTTTCTCAAGACCAAGATGAACATTATGACCATACATATTTTTTGTTTGAGTTCCTTACTTTTGATGATAAGGTCAAATTGCTAGCTTGTACTCAGGAATTCGGGGCGATTATTTCCTTACTCGGTTGAAACGAACACTGGTTCGTTATTCAGTGTGTGTGTGTGTAAACCCATATTCACTCTTAGTAAATGCATTCAATAAACCCAAAAGAAAACTCAAAATACCAATATACAAATACAACTAGATATATAGGAGCCTATAAATATTCAAAACGCCCATTAAAATCAACTTCACTCTCATTATTAGTCAGAGTTAGAATCTCCATTGAAGGATTCATAATCACTTATTAGGCAATCCACACTACTCACAAGATATAAATTCCACAGCAAAAATCTCTTTAAAACACACATGACTCTCCCACATTGTTTTCTAGCTCATCATAGTGAGCCCTTAATTTTTCTAAAGTCTTAAGAAATTTCACATCCTCTTTTCCTTCAAAATGATACCTATTAACACACCAGGAGTAGGAAGGGGCCTGACTTCAATATTGTGAAGAGTTATTGTTGAGTCGCCAATCAATGAATTCCTTTAATACTTCTCTGGTCCTATTTATAGGGTAGAGATGGAATAAATTTTTTGGTCCTATTTGTAATTAAGGCATCTCATTATATTTTTCATATGAATGTATATTTTCACCCCTCATTTATTATTATATTGACTTTGTTCTCATGGGGTACTCCCTCTAGTCTTTATTATAAGGCATCAACTAACAAGTGTATTTGATTTTTTATTTTTTATAAAGCACTTGCTTGTTTCCAAAGGGCACTAAATATTTTTTTTCATGTATGCCCATATTTAATAATGGTAGTGGGTGAAAGTATTAATTAATATGATATTAGAGTTTAGTGCAATTAGTAGAGGTAATATTAGAAATTACTTAAATTTTAGGACAAATTTAATGACTTTAACTGTTTTTATTAGTTTGTGAGAATTGTCAGTTAGTACCTTATAATAAGGACTAGAGGGAGTATAATGTATATTAGAAAGGGATAATGTTGGAATGTTATCGAATTTTATGGTAAAATTAATGAAGATTTATGTTTTTCATGGTCTGTGTGAAACATGTAAATAGGATCAGAATAGTATATTTCTTTATAGAATTGTTGGGTTGATTAAATGCTCTCCAACCTTTACCTCTTTAGACAACCCATTCTTAAACATTACCTTCAAGACATCGTCAACTACGCTAATTAAATTAATTAAAGAAGTTGCCTTTATGTTCTATAAGCGAACCATCTCGTTTTAAACCATCCAATAATTACCCAGTGTTCTCAATCTACTAGGTTGGAGACCTAGTTTCGCTAATTATTCCAATGAAACTAGTTAAAGTGCACTAACTTTCAAACTCACAACTGTCGATAGGGTCTTCTCCTTCCAAGGTAAGCAACTCCAGCTAATCTGAAATCTCTACATGTCCTTGTTGGGGCAATGGCTCTTTATAATGTCCCAATCTCCCGCAATGGCTCTTTATAATGTCCCAACCTCTTAATTTTTTTTAAAAAAATTGAATATTAATTGATCAAATTCACACCAAAATTGTTTGATAGATCTTTTTGCTCTGCAACTAACATGACATTGTTGTTCGGCACCTTCTATACGCTCCCTAGTTCTATTTACAAGACACTATCATTTTTCATATGGACCAAAAAAAAAAAAAAAAAAAAAAAAAAACCTCCCTTAAATTTCATTAACTCTTCCATAAAATTTAACAACTTTCCAACTTTACCCCCATTTAATATACATCATACTCTATGAGAATATAGTCAATACAATAATAAAAGCAGGGTAAAATTGTATATTCATATGAAAAGTTTATCTCTCTACCCTATAAATAGGACTAAAAATTTTCTACTATGTGTCCTATAATATGATCAAAGGAGTATCTCCTCCGATAGTGGTAATGTAGTTGGTCATCACATAAGCTGCTATATATAAGGTTGCGTCCTTCCTCCTCATGACCATCCTCTCTTCAATACTTTGTGGATAGTTTTGTATAGCGCAATGTTGGTTCATGAAACTAAACACCATGTGAATGCATAGAACATGAATCATGCTTGTTGGTTCTCCCCACGCACTTGTGTGGGAGCATAGGTCTCTCCGCCAGGCGTGAGAGTGGTACGGATGGAGGTTAGGTCGGGGTCGGAGGGTGCCAGGAGTTTCTGTGGTGACTGTCGATCTGGTATAGGAGTGTGTGTGGGGAAGATTGAAGGTATCCTCGTTTTCTATTAGTCATGGAGGAGATCCAGATCTCGTCTCCGTTGATGTAAAACCCAAAATAGATGTGGTCTCAAATTAAAATAGATGAATATGTGGTCTCAAATTTTGAGATGTGTTTATTCTATTTTCTAGGTAATTTTTCCTTAGGATTAGAATAACCAATGATTTAATAAATTTAGGTAGGCACCATAAAATATAATAAATACCATATTGAGCTATGGTTCATGTAGAATTTAAAAGAGCAAGAAAGTGTCATGAAAATACCTAAATAAATTTAGAGAAAACAATGGCAATTAATTACCAACTAAACCTTCACTAAATTAAATAAACTGTACAAGTCTTCATATTTAATCAAAGGGATCTTAAACACCAACTTTCATAATTTGTTAAAAGACTAAAGTTTCTAATACCTTATAATTAATATCTAGTGCATATTTAGTTCATAAAAAGCCATAAAGAATTATCCAAATGCTTGGACCAATTAAGAGGAAATTAACAACAATTAATGGGCAATTAAGCCTTCATTAGTTAAAATGATTAAATAATTCTTCAAGATGATTAGAGGCAAATTAGGATCATCAAATAGGGGCTAATTATATTTGAAAATAATTAAGACAATAAAAGTGAAGAATTGAACTTGTCTAATTAAGCACTAATTTTCATGATTAGTTAATAAATCAAGTAACCTATGACATTTGCAATAAAAGGACAATTAAGCATATAATTAGGGGAATGATTAGGCTTAATTAAATCAGCCCCTAAATTCATGAGAGAGATTAACAAATAGAAGGCCAAGATTTTGATCTAATAAAGATGAATCCTTGTGAAATTAATTGGACCAATGAGAACACTTGAACCAAAGGAATTTGCCACATAAAAAGCAATTGAAATGGCTAAAGAAAAGGAGTGTCGACCAGCCAAAATGGGAAGGAGAGAAGAGTGATAAAACATAAAGTAGCTTTGAAAAGTCAAAGTTATCAACTAGCCAATAAGGAAGCTTAAAACATGGGATATTTTGCAAATTAAAAACACATTAAATGGTGGCTGAATAAGGAGCATGTCGACCAAGTTTCATGGGGTAGGGATTGAGTTTCAAAAAGTGTTCTTTTAATCCAATGGTTAGGGTGCATGTTAGTCATATTTTTATACCAATGATGTCCCTCAATTTTTCCTATAAATAGACCCCAACCTCTTCATATTTTTCTCACCAATTCACAAAGAAATCTGATTCTAAGAGTAAGAGAGTGAGTGAGAGCCTTGAAGGAAGGAGGAGCAAGTTCTTGGTAAGTTCTAGCTTTAAGTTCTTTAAGTTTTAGTTCTTAAATTCTTAGATAGAAGTAAGCTTAGATCTTAAATATGCTAGGATGATTTTATTTATATGTTTTTATAGTCAAAATTAGCTTTATTTCGAAAAATTGATGAAGAAGAAGTTATGGCAAAATTTCTGGAAGAAAATCATCAAAGTAACGAAGTTCTGGCGAAATTTCATCGGTTCCTGAATTTCTGGAGTCAGTGATGAAAATGCTAGAATTTCATATTTCAAAATATGGTCACAAAATTCTGGGAAAATTCATGGTTAAAATAGACATATAGGGCTTTTTAAATATGTCAAGAAAATGTCAAAATTATTTTTGTACAGTGAGATAAAAATCTTCAAAGTTAGGCTACGAATTTCTGGAAAAATTCTGGGCAGAGGCTCAAAACTTAAAACCTGGGAGTGATTCGTGAAATCTGAGCAGAATTTATTATTTTTACTTGAAACTACACATCCTAAGGATTCCAAGGAATTTTACGGATCCTCATTTCTATTTTTCTAGAATTAATTATGATTTTTCAAAGTTAGACGAAATGCTGCCCAGATTAGTACCAGCGTTGTTCTACGAATTTTGAAGAAATAAAGTGAAAAATAAATGTTGTACAGGCAAAATAGTCATTTGTGGCCAAAATATCTCTTAGGATATCATTTGTAAATTAATAAATACGATATTACCATTATAGGATACTCGTGATCACCGTCCGACTGTCAACGTATAGACAACACCGACGAAGGTACGGACGCGTACTGTAACACTAACTCTGATGTTTACTGTATACCTATATTTGATAGATATGTTCATAGACTGTGACTCTGTTTTTAAAAGAATTGTTCATACACATACAGCTTTATACGGGTTATAGTCATGATAACTCCGTTGGGTTTTCCTAGCGCTGAGGACATGGATGTACACCGTGGCACCGGTGAATAATGCGGTACGTATTAACATTCATATGCGGTGGCGTGTTGTTATTGCTTTTTATATGTGAATATAGCTGTGATGTCATGAGATAACTCATATACATAACGTACATGAACATGAGGTTAACCGTTACTGAGGTTCAATGGGTATTGAACCTCGGCTCTTACCATAGCTTCGGATCCGAGTAAAATGGATCAAAGACAAGGGTAAGCAAAGCAGATGTAGGAACCGGCTGGAGAAAGTCCTATTGACATGTACTTTACGATATCGACATTTGAAAAAAATGTAACGCTGTTATAAGCACATACATTACAGTGGATATTTATCAGTTACTTTTCAATAATATTTACTTCCGATGCTCAACTCTGATCAAGATACCGTGAAAACACTTTCGAAACTTGGGATGTTACAGTTGATCTGGAAGGAGATAGATGCAAAGAAGGTTCTCATTGGCAAGGTTCTGTCAAGTAGATCTTACACGAGGTCGGCCATAGAGACGATCCTACAGAAAGCGTGGAATATGAAGGAAGGATTCAGTGTTGTAGAAATCAAGGCAAGGCCTTTATGTTTAAATTTTCATGCGAGACAGAATACAACAAGATCCTAAGAGGCAGGCTGTGGACTATTAGTGGCTGTCTATTGAATCTTTTAGAGAGATCTAAATACAAGTCATGCGAGGAATTTGATTTTAGTCAATGTCCATTTGGGCTCGAGTTCATAATGTGCCTTTGGAAGCATTGTGCCTTGAGAATGCTATTATGATTGGAGGTTATCTTGGGGAGGTGATGATCGTGGAAAATCCACACTATAATGGTCGATTCCTTCACAATTTCTTAAGGACTCGAGTCATTCTGGATCTTAAGAAGCCATTAGCGGATGGATTTTGGCTCACTGGACTCGACGAAGAATGTATGGTTATCTGTCCGTTATCAAAGTTGCATAGTTTTTGCTATACTTGTGGTAAGATTGGGCATGATTATCACTGTTGTGGCTCAGAAAGAGTGATGTCGCTGTTTAATCAGAATGAGCCTTGATATGGTGAGTGGCTTACTACCAACGCGTGCCGTAGTTGAGAGGATGTTTTGGTGGTGGTTAAGAACGATTGGATTGAGGCTGAGGCTATTCGTTGGAAGAAAGAGGAGTTGGAGCTGAAGAGAAGGGACGAGGTTACGAAGAAGACTAGTACGACAATTCAGATTGTGGATAAGGACTTGTTTACTATCAGGATTAATAGCTCCTGGTATGAAAACATGGGTTTGAATAATGAAGTTGTTAATATGTGCGAAAAGTAGCTAACTCTATGGCTACTGGGCCTGATAGTGATAGGTTGGGAGCAAGTGTGGCCGTGAATGTCAAGAATACCATGAAGGAAAAGGGATTTGCTAATGAAGATGAGGGGAGGAATGAACATGGCAAACTGAAGGCTAATGAGGTCAGTGAGACCACAGTTACCAGACCATATAGTATCCTAGATAATGCCAATCCTCCAGCGAAAGGGGTGAGTTCCCCAAATAAACACAGGGAGCTTTCTCTGGCATTGGTTCCTTACAATGGAAGGGTTTTGAATGAGGTGATTAATCACTTTGATTGTCTTGGTCTAAAAAGGAAGGTTGGAAAGGATTGGGAATCAATAGATTCGAAGAGAAGAAGGGTGATGGTGGAGGAGCCTGCGTGAGGCCCTGACATAGCGAGTTATGCTGCTAACTTGCAGAAGACTAAAGCAAGGTTACGAAGGAATGGTAGACGAAAGAGGGTTGAAGAGAAGGAGAACATGCAACCTAAAGATTCATACCAAGAAGGGGATATGGAGATAACTGACTTAACTGCCTTGCCTGATTCAGGTTTCATTTTTAAGGCTGGTAGCGGTAAAAGAAAACAGTGTGCGGATGAAGGTTGTGGTGGCTGGCCATTAGCAGCCACCAAGGTGCCATGAAACTCTTATCTTGGAACTGTCAAGGTCTAGGGAGAACCTTGACAGTCAATAATCTGAAGGACCTAGTGAAAAAATACTAACCTTCATTAATCTTCCTGATGGAAATCAAGATGTGTATTGCAAAGTTGAGGAAAATAAAAAGAAGATGCAGATTTAATCAAGAATTATACGTGGAGTTGAGGGGTCTGCGCGCAGCTTGGCTTTATGATGGAAGGATAAAATCTCCCTCTCAGTGTTATATAGATCCAAAAATATTATAGATGTCATTCTGGAATCTGATTGTTTGAAGCTTCCTAAATTCCTCTCACTCATTTATGGGCCACCTCAAGAGGAGGAACGAAGATGTGTGTGGGATACATTGAGGAGTCTTGCATCTAGTGTGCACGATTCATGGCTTTCTGTTGGAGATTTCAACTATTTAGCATCCCAATCTGAAAAGGAGGGTGGCTCACCTAGGTCTATGAGGAAGTATTAAATTTCCAACGTTTGTTATCAGATTGT
This sequence comes from Acacia acuminata, assembly GCA_019022655.1. Lineage (NCBI taxonomy): Eukaryota > Viridiplantae > Streptophyta > Magnoliopsida > Fabales > Fabaceae > Acacia > Acacia acuminata. The sequence goes on along the minus strand of JAFJYI010000100.1, from coordinate 1,765,136 downwards.
AATTGGATGGGTCTGGAGTTCAAGGGCTCCAAATTCACATGGTGTAACAACAGACCAAGGGCTATTGTAAGGGAGAGATTAGATAGAGCAGTGGGGAATGTTGAATTTAGAGAGGAATTTGATCATGCCATGGTTTTCCATGTAGATGTAATGGGGTCAGACCACCATATTCTGATTATTGATTGCTAGTTTTGTGAGGACAAGACTCAATAGGCTTTTAAATTTGAAGCTAGCTGGGTACATCATGATGATTATCTGCGAACCGTGAGGGAAGGCTGGAAGAAGGAAGGGAGATGACTGGAAAACAAGGTTGCAGATCTGGTTAAAAGATTAGATGAATGCAAAAGAAGACTCTTGAAGTGGAGTAAGCATGAGTTCCCAAATTTCAGGAAGGTAATTGAGCACCTGAGGCATCAATTGAGCATTTGTCACGAGGGTTATTTGAACGCTGATAAAATAAAGGAGGCCGAAGAGTTGGTGAAACAGATTGAAGTGGCTTGGGATAAAGAAGAAAGCTACGTGGCGAGATCTAGGATAGCGTGGTTGCAATGTGGTGACAGAAACACTAAATTTTTCCATAATAGTGTCATCCAGCGGAGGCAAAGAAACAAGATTCTTAGATTAAAAGATGAAGGAGGCAGATGGTTAGAGGAAAAGGTGGATATCAATAATTCCTTCAGTAATTTCTACAAAATGCTATTTAGCTCTGAGGGTAGCTGGCCTTTGAATCAAGCTCAGGGTTACATAAAAGAGGTGGTGTTCATTGATGATAATGCAAAATTAATGAAGCCAGTTACAAACCAAGAGATTGAGGAGGCTGTATTTCAAATAGGCTCCAATAAAGCATTGGGCCCGGATGGCTTCTCTGCTTTGTTTTATCAATCAGCCTGGAAGGAGATTCATCATGAGGTGTGTGGTATGGTTTAGGATTTTTTTTGAAGATAGGACTGTTTTGGATTAGATAAATTCTACCAATGTGGTGCTAATCTCTAAGGTAGACAAACCTGAAGGGGTCCACCACTTTAGACCGATTGGTTTGTGTAATGTAGCTTATAAGATTGTTGCAAAAATTCTGACCAACCGGATGAGGGGCCTGATGAGCAGAATAATCTCCCCCAATCAGAGGGCATTTCTTGCTGGTAGAATGGTCCAGGAAAATATCATTTTGGCTCATGAGGCCTTCCGTTATCTAAGGCACAAGAAGAGTGGCAGGAAATGGGAGTTTTCCTTGAAAGTTGATATGAACAAAGCATACGATCGTGTGGAATGGATTTTTTGGAGGCTGTAATGTCAAAGATGGGATTTTGTAGAGGTTGGGTGAAGTGCATTATGGATTACATTTCATCCGTTGAGTTTAATCTACAGATAGATGGCCAAACAATTGACTCATTTAAGCCTGCACGAGGAGTAAGACAGGGCGACCCGCTATCCCCTTATATATTCATTATTGTCTCAGAGGTCTTGTCTCTTATGATCCGTTATCACATTGACAATAAGGACATAAAAGGTATTAAATTGGCACGTAACACCACTGTTTTATCACATTGCTTCTTCGCTGATGATGCTTTGCTGTTTCTGAATGCTAATACAATTACTTGTAAAGTGCTGAAGAAGATTATGGAGGTTTATTATATGGCTTCGGGGTAGCTGGTGAACCTTGAGAAGTCTAACATCTTCTTTTTTGCTAACACCCCACTAAACACCAGAGATAAAGTAGCAACCTCTCTGGGAATTAGACATACAGAGCAAGCGGGGAAGTACCTAGGCTTACCGGTGATATAGGGTCGATCAAAATCAACGGCTCTAGCTATTATACATGCCAAGATTGGTTTAAAGCTTCAAGGGTGGAAACAAAAGCTACTTTCATTTGTTGGTAGGGAAGTTTTGGTCAAAGTTGTGGCTAATTCTATTCCTTCCTACCCCGTGACTTGCTTTCTTTTCCAAAAGAAAACTTGTCTAGAAATTGACAGCTTAATCTCTAGATTTTGGTGGGGGCAGACTGAGGAGAAGGGTGTCATTCACTGGAGGAGTTGGAGTAAGATGACGGTTAAGAAGTGTGATGGGGGATGGGGTTCAAGGATCTCCTTAGCTTCAATAAAGCCATGATGGCCAAAACAGCTTGGAGTTACTAATTCATCCTGAGGACTTGTGGTGCAGAATACTTAAAGGTGTCTATTTTCCTAAAGCAAATTTTGCTCATGCAAAAAAAGGTAAACATGCTTCATGGGGGTGGAGGAGCTTGCTGGATGGTAGAGATCTATTGCTAAAAGAATTATATTGGAAGATTGGGAATGACTGCTCCATTAATATTTGGGATGACCAGTGGATTCAAGGTTTGGAAGGTCGTAAACTCGCATCTCCCGAATTAATAGAAGATGAAAAGCAACTATCTGTTTCTATACTTATCAAGAATGGTACTTGGGATTTACAGGCGATCAGCCATCGAATCAATGACAGGGAACGTGAGTTGATCCTTCAGGTTGCTTTACATGTGGCTGGTGGAGTGGATCGTCCTATATGGTTGGCTTGTAGAGACGACATCTACTCAGTTAGATTTGGGTATGCTTTGGCAAAGGAGGTTATGAAGGAAGTGAAAGTCAGTAATCCAAGAACATCATTCATAGTCCCAAAGGTCGTATGGAAGAACACCTGGAGTGTTACTGCCCACACCAAAATCCAACACTTCTTGTGGAGAATTGGTGTGGGGGAGATAGCTACTCAAGAGGCCCTCTTTAACCGTAAGTGTGCGAGCAATCCTCTTTGCCCGATCTGCTTGTCTGAAAGGGAAATAGTGGAGCACTTATTGTTTTTATGTCCGTGGACCAAAAGGTGCTAGTTTGGATGCCCCCTAGGCCTTAAGTTCAACAAATGGTCAATGAGAAGATGGGAGGAATGGATATGTAGTCTGATGGATGGGGAGAGTAAGCTAGATGAGTATGGGAAGTCCATCTTTGTTACCATGTGCGGGTGGATTTGGAAGAAAAGATGCGGTTGGGTGTTCAATGGTGTCACACCCGATGCTAGAGAGGTGGTAAGGTTGGTAAATTCACAAGTGGAGGAATTCTGGCGCTCCAAAGAAAGAAAGACTGAGTTGCAAGTGAGAATTTTTTATCAGGGAATATCGCGGGACCTGTGTTGGGTGGCGCCCTTATTGAACTCAGTTAAGATCAATGTGGATGGGGCCTTTAAAGAGGCTACGGGTGAGGCGGGCATTGGGGTGGTATGCAGAAACAATAGGGGCGACTTTATTGGTGGTTTGGGGAAAGCCATACAAGCGACTTCTCCATTCATGGCTGAATGTGCAGCGGTTAAGGAGGCTCTTTACTATAGAGGTATGTTTCTGGGATCTAATGTTGTAATTGAAACTGATTGTGAATTGTTGTACAAACTGATTGAGAATAGGACTAGCACTACTGGATGTGAGTGGCAATGCAGAGATTTACTGATTGAGACTTTGGAGCTGTTTGCTTCGCTGGAGTATGTTTCATTATCTCTAGTAGCCAGATAAGGTAATAAAGCTGCGGATAGACTAGCAGCGGATGCAGCAAGGAAGATGTATAAGCTAAATTGGTTGAGTTTTACTCCATCTTCCTTAAGCAACCTTCTTCGTTCTGATTCTTTGTATGCCATGAATGCTAGTGTTAATGCTGATGGTGTGAATAAGAGAAGTGGTATAGGCTGACTGATATACGATTGCTGATATATTAGATTGATTAGGATGTTGATATATGATAGCTGATATAGTAGTTTGATTAGGATATAGTTTGCTTTATAGATTGTTTGGTGAGATGTGTGTAGGTGTTAATGTTAGGTGTTTTGAGATTTTTTTTTGGCTTCGGCTATTAGTGATTGTAATACTTTCTTTTGGTGGTAATAAAATTGACTTTTTCGAAAAAAAAAAAAAAAAAAAAAAAAACTAAACACCATGAGGATATGCCTTTTTATTGAGCAGTTGTACAACTTAAAGAGATATGTTATTTCGTCATCCATAAATGGCCCTCACTACCTCCTTATTCCAAACCCACAAATTCATTGTCTTTATCTTGGAGTACACAAGGGATAAAAGCAGGGGCGGAATTAGGGGGGGGGCTAGGGGTGGCCCCGCCCCCCCTAAAATTACACAATCGAACCCAAAAATTTTAGAAATTGTGCTTCAGCCTCAAAAAAGTTTCAATATTTTCACTTTAGTCCCTATTAAAAAGTCTCATGAAGGGACTAAAGTGAAAATATTGAAACTTTTATGAGGCTGAAGCAAATTTCTAAATATTTTGGGTCAAATTCTGTAATTTTTGCCTTCTAATTTTAAATACTAACTCCACTAGGTTTTAGTCTGTAATTTTCGCCCCCCCTGATTTTCATTCCTGGCTCCGCCCCTGGATAAAAGGCAAATTATCACTTCATAAAAATAGTTGTGATCTTGGCTTGACAGCTTTGTGAGTAAAAATCAAACTCAAGGGTCTTTATTGTATCTTGAAGGAATTCACCAGACCCAGTTTGTATCTAAAGTTTGGAATAGGTAAGAGCGAATCAAGTGCAAAAAGTGATGCCCACCAACAGTAATATAACCCTAAAATTGTGAAAAATCAGTCACTTTATTTTCTTTCCCTTCTTATATTGACGACCATTCAGGTCATTTATTATAACAACTTTAAATTTTTAAATGCAGATTAACTAACAGAATGAGTTACCTGTAATTACTGTTAGGTTTATAATAACTGTATACTAAGATTTGAACCGAGAAGGGTCTTCGTGTGTGTGTGTCATGTGTTAGAATTCTTGCCTTCTTCCTTACAACTGCATTGCTCCTTATTTGACATCATATTTATAATATATGATCTTTATTTGATATATATCTGTTTTTTAAACTTGGTAGTTTTGGCAGAAAGAAGTGATAGTATTGAGGCAGCAACTGCAACATTTGCAAGAATGCCACAGGTCTATATGTTCATTTTGAAATCAATTAAAAAAGGATTATAAACGTCAACAATTTCATATTTATTTGTTTAATAAAAAATTATATTCTTTCGAAAGTATGTGATTTCCTTTTGGCAAACATGTAGCCAATTGATGGGCGCACAACTTTCTGGTTTGGGCATGAACGAACTGCAAAATTTGGAAAATCAATTGGAGATGAGTTTGAAGGATGTCCGAAAGAAAAAGGTATGTAGATTATTTTAGACCATTAAAATTCTTCATTTAATTTTACATGTCACACCACTTTTACATTGCAGGAATTAGTGATATTATCTTATAAATTGATAAATGCTTTATTTATTTTATTTGCAGAATCAAATTTTAACTGATGAGACTGAAGAGCTGCGACAAAAGGTGCAAAAATAATTTTCGTCTTTATTTAATTTGCTGGTTCCACGTTAGAAAGTTTTTACCATAAATCGTAGCAAACTCATTGATATACTATTGCAGGGAAATCAAATTCATCAAGAAAATGTTCAACTTTACAAAAGGATAAACCTCATTACTAAAGAAAATATAGAACTACAGAAGGTAAGTTCGAAAAAAAACATTAATTCATTCATATACTTGATCTTGTCTCATATGCATTATGCATGTTAAATCACTTTAAAAAAAAAAAAAAAGAAAAGAAAAGAAAAAAGACGTTCAATGACAACTTTTAGTAGGACAAAAAAAGTCTACCCATTAAGGACTTTTAGCGGTGATCTTAAATGTCACCACTGAAAGTCTTCCCTTTGTGACTCGTCAAAGCTTCGAAAAGTCATCACTGAAACTTTCAACAACAATCACTGTGACTTTTTTATGACGACAAGGTAGCTTGTGAAAATTTCCAATGGCAACTTCTACATGTTGCTGCTGAAATCTTTCAGTGGCGACATTTACATGTTACTGTGGAAAGTCTTTTTTTCTTTTTATTTTTATTTTTGTACTGAAAAAAACAATTAAGCACAAAAGAGGGGAGTGGATAATCATCAAAATGACATGCAGTTTATTAAGGTTATCATTAACAACCTAAATAGAGGATTTTATCTTAATTAGATTCATGAAGCAAGGACTATGAATGAAGAAATCGGGGATTCTGATCCTCCATACAATATCAGCAACAAATATGGTTTACAAGCTCCAAACAATCCGCAGCTGAACCAGCCACGACCTCAATATACTGAATCACCAGCAAAAGCTATGGAGCTAAGGTAGATATATCGCTTCAAACAGATCATATATTTATACATATAATAGTTTGAATGTGTTTGTGTATTTTGTTCAGTCTTAAAAATATAAACTAACACCCAACATTCTGTGACAGAGTACAGCTGCCCTAGCAATAATTAACTCTTTGACAACCTTAGAATAATTGCGAGAGACAGAATGCTGCCAACAACTTTCTCGTAGAAAGATGAAGTTTTCTGTGAGGGAGATATTTCACTTCAACAAGTTAGAAACAGAAAAGCATCAATTCTTACAGGGTTTGAGATGTTTCATCTTAGTCATTTATGTAAGGTCTGAAATGTATTATCGGATGTAGTTGTAAATTTATATATAATGTTAGAATTTACACTACTCTTAATGAATAGTGCGGCTCATCTATCGGACCTCATATAATGAGAAGTAGTTTATATTATACTGAAAGCTTGATTTTTTCACAGCCATTTTCCGATTGGAGGTAATCCTTCTTGAGGCACTGTCAAAAGTTAAATATGGATAATTCTTCCAAATTTGAATTCGAACATTGGTTTGTTATGTTATTAGATATTAGCCCTTATGGAAAACCAATGAGCATTTTAGGGTGACTCTCCTAGTGGGGCTTCGAACCTTAGTTCATCATGTTGTAAGGGACTAGCCCCTTTTGTTGGACCTAACCCCCATTATTGACCAATGAACATAGTGTTAGTGGGTTAAGTGTCCAATGCACAACACTGGACCAATAGACTCCATGGGCTCAAGGAGGATTTTTCATTTAGCCCAATTTCTAATGGGTTGGCCTTGTCTTGGCCCAAAAGATACTAGGTTGTATTGGGCTCACCCAACTAACTAAATTGTTTTTATCCCCCATGAAGCTATTAAATTGGGTTCTACCTAGGCCGAATCATGTATTAGCACACTAATTAGATCTTTAGCAATTTCAAAGTTACTTTTCAAGAAAAATTAAGTAATTTAGCTCATTGATTAGGGGTCAATAGTGATCAGAGGTGGGAAGTAGTTTGGCCTAGCTAGTTCTTATTGGCTAAGCCATGATGGGCCACTATAAGATGTGCCATTTACTTGTGGGATGCAAATTGTGAAGCCTAACCCTTATTATATATCATTACTCTTGATATGTGTATATGTGTGTCACTTAAATTAGGTGAAAGTGTGATAATTTATACAGTATTGGATTTTGAAACCAAATTCTCATAGGAATGATATATTTCTTATCACTTTATTTTGTATCACAACTTGTCACATCCCAATTTCGGAAGCGATTTTTTTTTTTTTTAAAACGGTATCATGATCAGAGTAGAGCACCGGAAGTAAAAATAGTATTTCAAAAGATATGTATCTGATAACATCAACTGTATGTTTTGCTACTAACAGTGGTACAATAGTTCAAATGGTTCTAAATTCAAAATACATTTCAAAAGGGGGCCCGACCAGTCCGTCCTAAGCCTGCTGCTTACCCTTCTCTTCGCTCCTGTTCACTCCGGAACCTGAAGCTATGGTAAGAGCTGAGGTTCAAAGTACATTGAACCCTGGAGTAACGGTTAACCTCATGTTCAAGTACAATTATGTATGACAGATATTCATGATACCACAGTAAAATTCACATATACCAAGTAATAACACACCATATACACCTGCATATGAATGTTATTACGAGTCCGCACTATTCACCGTGCCACGATGTACCTGGTCGTGTCCTCGGCGCTAGGAAAACTTAACGGCGTTATCATGACTATAACCCGTATAAAGCTGTATGTGCACAGTCAATAACTTTTGACAACAGAATCTCAGTTAAAAAAACACATCTCATCATATATAGGTATACAATGAACATCAGAGTTAGTGTTACGAAAGTCGCGTCCGTACCTTCGTCGGCGTTTGTCGGTACGTTTGACGTCCGAATCCGTGATCGCGTTGATCCTATAATGGTAATACCGTATTTATTAATTTGTAAGTAATATCCTAAGAGATATTTTGGCCCCTAATGACCATTTTGCCCTTACAACTTTTATTTTTCACTTTATTCCCTCAAAATTCGTACAACAACGCTGGTATAAATCTGGGCAGCATTTTGTCTAACTTTGAAAAATCATAATTAATTCTACAAAAATCGAAACGAGGATCCGTAAAATTCCTTGGAATCCTTAGGATGTATATTTTCAAGTAAAAATAGTTACCTTTGCCCAGATTTCACGAATCACTCCCAGGTTTTAAGTTTTGAACCTCTGCCCAGAATTTTTCCAGAATTTCGTAGCCTAACTTTGAGGAATTTTAACTCTCTGTACAAAAATCATTTTGACATGTTCTTGACATATTTAAAAATCCCTATATATCTATTTTAACCATGAATTTTCTCAGAATTTGGTGATCATGATTTCAATATGAAATCCTGGCGTTTTCATGGCTGACTTCAGAACTTCCGAAACCGATGAAATTTCGCGAAACTTCGTTACTCTCATGATCTCTCCCGGAAATTTTTCCATAACCTCTACTTCATCAATTTTTCGAGATAAAGGCAATTTTAACTATGAAAACACCTAACTAAAATTATCCTAGCACATTTAAGATCTAAGCTACTTCTAAGAATTTAAGAACTACAACTTAAAGAACTTAAAGCTAGAACTAGAAAGCTTACCAAGAACTTTGCTCCTTCTTTCTTCAAGGCTCTCACTCTCACTTTCTCTCTATGTTTCAGCTTGTAAGCTTTGTGAATTGGTGAGAAAATATGAAGAGCAAAGCCCCTATTTATAGCAAAAGGCTATGGCATTTGTGTAATTGTCTTGCTAGCTTTCATTGGTGGATTCCAAATGAAGTTTAAATTGTGACAACTTCTTGACTTCCTTTTTAAGTTAGAATTTCCTACCTCTTCCATTCCACTAGATAGAATAACTAGATAAAAATTCATTTGGGTGTCTTAATGAAGTTGGATTCAAACTTTCTTTTTGGTTTTGAACTCTTGGGATTTTTAGCTTTAATTAGAGACCAAGATCACTATCTTTCTCCATTGGAAAACTTTTAAAAGTGGAGAAAATAGCTTTGGTTACCATCATCTTGTAGCTTGAATTTTGCTTGTTCATAATCACTTTGTATCTTTGATTTATGATTAGTAGATTTCAAGATACAATTTATTTTGTATAGATTTCCCTTTGATTAACTCTTGAATTAATCCTCTTGATTATCCTAATTATCCTATGTGTAAACACCTCATTGGCTAATGGTTGGATATTTCCCCTTGATTTTTCCTCTCACCACCTTATCCTCTCTATGCAAGTGGGCAAGTTGCATTTTGCAACACTCTCCCTCTCTCTTTCCTTGCCCAAAACCGTGCCCCCCCTCTCTTTGCTCCATCTTTTGAGTTTTCTTGCATTTAATTAGATGCATGTGGGGGCTCTTTGGTTGGTTGTTTGCTTGGTCACATGGATTAGGCTTTGCAAGAATTAATTAGGACCCTTAGATAAGCTTTATGGAATTAATCCTTGACCTTTAGATCATAGTTGAAATTGTTGACTTTTCAACTCTTAATTAATATTTTGATTAACAACTTAATTACATGTTTAATCATCTCTTGTTGTTGTATGATTGGCCCATGAAGTGGTTTATGATTGTTAACAATCCATTTAGTGATAATCTCAATCCTTTATTAGCTCTTGATATTTAGTTTGGCTAATACACCCTTAATCCATGGCTATTTTAATATAAATAGCTGAATAATTATCTAAATATTTCATTAGGGTAGTTTTAATTGCTCATTAATTATTAAAAATTGCCCTTAATTATTTCAAGTGTCTTGGTAATTTTTTATGGCCTTTTATAAATTAAACATGAGCTATTTATTAATTATAAGGTGTTAGAAAATTTAATCTCTCAATAAATTATGAGAATAGGTATTTAAGGCTCCTTAATCAATTATGAAACCTTGGACAATTTACTTAATTTAGCGAAGGTTTAGTTGTTAATTTAATGGACATTGCTTTCTCTAAATTTGTCTAAGTATTTCCATTTCCATAAGAATCATAATTTAAATATAGTGTTTATTTCATTTATGGTATTTTATGATGCCTAATAAAATTCCTTATATTATTGGCTATTCTAATTCTAGGGGAAAAATTGCCTAGAAAATAAAATAAACATGTCTCAAAATTTGAGACCACATATTCACCTATTAAATAGACTCTATTTATCAAAATATTGTATTTAAGACCAACAAGAAATTTTGGGTATTACATTGACCTCAGCTCTTAACATAGCGTCAGGGTCAGGAGGACCGAGGATCGAGGAGCAAGGCAAGCGGCACGCATAGGGACTCAGTTGAAGACTTTCTTCTGTTGGCATTTGCTTTTGAAAACACTCGGTATAACGTACCGCTACTGTAATCAGCCAGACTTACGGCATTTGAAATGAAAATATCAGTTACTCAATCGCTCCGATGCTCTACTCTGATGAAAAAAAAAATTTATACTGCTTTTGAAAATGGGATGTTACACAACTCATGCACTTGCAAAGCAAACAACCATTAATGGTCTGTTTGGCAAGAGGGAAGTGAAGGGAAAGGAATGAAGGGAAAATTTTATGCATTGGATTTAAAATAAAGATAAGATATAACATAAAAGAATAAGAAAAATTAGCTTAAAAACCTTCAATGTAATATTCGAGAAATTTTGTTAATAATAATATAAAAAACTAATTAATTGATTGATTGGCCTATTGAGTTGATAAAAAAGTGCTTTGTCATAATTGTAGGAGATGGAGATACAAAAAGACATAAATTAAATGTGAATAGAATATATTTAAATTTGAAATATGATTCTGATTATATATTCCATATTTATATTTGAAGTTTTAATTTGACTGTAAACGAGAAGTGGGGTGCAAAAGCCCATATATTTAGAAATAAAAAAAATATGATAACTATGATATTAATATGAAAATATGAGTTCAAGCGGGGTAATGTCTAATATAAAAAGATAATATTCTTCTTGGTAATGCAAGAAAACGGAACGAGAGGTTAAGTGGGACGTTATAGGGGTGAATAAATACGAGGTATAGGGATTGAATATTACCAGTGAGATATTTTATATCGTTTTCTTATTAATGAAATTATCATGATATTTTTTCATAAAACAATATACTTAAAAGTATAATGGAATAATAAATATAAAATCAGATTTTTTTCTCTCTCCTACTTCTTTCTTATTTCCTGTGGAATGCATAGACTAGAGAGATGGGGAGTTTTCTATGGACTTCTCAAACAATTCTCTCTCCTTCCTTTATCAGTGTATGTCGGCATTCTTCCTTCTCATCACCAGCGCCATTCTTCCTTCTAATCACTGTAATATCCTAAGTTTTGGGTCTAGGAATTTGAGGATAAGCTTGTATCAGACAAATGACTAAGCCCAATTTAGAAAGTGTCATATTAAATGTTTGAAATATTATATGGGATTTTATTATGAAGAATTAGGCCTAAATAGTTTTAAAACTATTATTTGGAATTTAGGGCCTAATTTCTTGGATGTTTAAGGGGAAATACTTAGAGAATAAATATTGGCCTATAATTTTGCAGTCAACATTTTATGGATTATAGAAGCTAATTGAAAAAAATAATGATGGGGTCAAATGGAGAATTCCTATTGGTAGATTGCAAGTGTAAATAAGTATAAGAAATTTTTTCAAATTGTCATCATCCATTTCCTTGCTTCCTCTTGACGCCATGTTCACCTTAGGCAACTAGTTGGGAATTTTAAAATGGTTATATTCATTGGTCAACAGTTGTAAACTTTAGGGGCGAGCAATGGGCGGGTTGGATAACCCGAGGCCAAACCCATAGCCCGCCCTTTAATTTTAAATGGGTATGGGTTAGCCCATACCCGTACCTCAACCCATTTAAACCTGTGCAAATGGGCTAGCACATAAATGGGCGGGCTAACCGGGTTTTGGGTAACCCATTTACATTTGACTTGTTTATTTTTCTTAAAAAAAACCATACATAAACATTAAGTATCCATCCAAATTCATCATTCCAATTTCTGAAATCTGAATCTTCAAAGTTCCATAATTACAATTCACAGAAAACAATATAAATTCAAACAAGTACCATCATTATATAATCTTGAGCGTTGATGGTCATTATGGTTATAGATTAGAGGTGGATGAATACTTAAATAGGAAGGAATTCAGGGAATGCTTTAAGTGGAATGCATAATGGGATGAGTAGTTAATAAAAAAATTACACTAAATGGGCGGGTATGGGCAGCCCATAGGTGTGCCCATAGCCCACCCATTTGAATCTTAAATGAGTGGGTTCTAACCCAACCCATTATAAAATCTTTTTGGGCGGGCTCAATATGGTCCAATTACATTGGGTTTTGGGCGGGCTCATGGGTTTTGGGTTTCATGCTCAGCCCTAGTAAACTTTAAGCTTCAATCCATTGGTTAAAAAAAATGTAAACAATAAACTTCCATTTAGGCCCCCATGTTTGGCCAAATAGAGAAAGGAAGAAGGGAAATATTAAACGTGGTATGAACATGTGCAAATAAGTCAAGAGAGTAAGCTTCAAACTTTTTACCTAAGCCCTTGCATTTTTGCCAAGTGTGCAAAGGGGGAGGACTATGGACTTAAGATAATTTGACACATGATAAAGTGTCTTCATGAAGCTCCAATTGCACTCTCAATTCATCCAACAAGATAAGGAAAGGAGGTCAATTGAATTTCTAAATTTATGACGTGCAAAAGTTAAAGTACAAGTCATAACTTCGTCTTGCATCCTATTTGGCCATTTGTCATGCTAGGGAGTTATGGTGACTTGATGATAAGGGACATGTGTGCATGTAATTAATATGAGAAGGATGACTCAACGGCTTCTTGCATAATCCTTAATTTCATCCTACACAAGGAGCAAGTTAAAAAGCATGACATCATATGAAATAACTACAATTTAAATAGTCAAAGAAGTGTAATTGGGAAGCCACTTTCTTAGGGCTGATTTTCGGCCAAATAAGCATGTGGAAGAAGGAGCATGAATTTACTAAGGTTGACTCATGTAAGGAATGTTTCATAAGTTCCCAAATTCGTCCAAAACACAAGGCTAATGAAAGAAGTTGTGTGAACACAAACTAATTCTCAAAAAGTGGTAAATATAAGCTTCTTTCTCTATGATTTTTTCGGCCAAAGGAAGAGCATATAGAGAGAGTGGGTTTTCTTCATATTTTGACTCATGTGGAGATCATTTATGAATGCCAAGACACACACACTTTCGGCCAAGTCAAGGAGGGTGTGAAAGGTTCAAGAAGCACATGTCATATGATCTCATGTGAAGTAAAATAAAATAAAAGAGGAAAATATAAGGGCATTTTGGTCAAATAAAGTCGTTCTTCACCAATTATGAATCACTCCTCACCCCTCTCCCATGCAAGAGCTCATCCAAACAACTCAAGTGAGCCAAAGAGGAGAGCTTCGCCAAAACCTAAAGAGAGAAGGAGAAAGGAAAAGACCTAGATATTCAAGATAAGTACATGCTCAAAGTTCCATCACTTCTCCATATTGTTTCATGTAAACTTCAAATTTTGAAAAGGCAATCTTGCATGGTATTTTAAGGGAAGTCTAAAAGCCCTAGGAAATTCAAGGAGAAAGAAGATTGCAAGAAGCGCAAACACAAGTCAAGTAAGTGAAATGCCTAGTCTTCATACACTTGTTTGTGATGTGGTTGATCATGGAATTAGTACTTTCCATGCTTATTGAACCCGGATCGGATCGGCCGGTTCGGACCGAAAACCAGCGAACCGGCCATGAAACCGGTCCGGTCGACCATAGAAACTGGGGTTAGATTTTTTGTTTTTTGTTTTAAAAAAGAAAAACGTCTAAAGCTCCCCTTCTTCGACAGAGAGAGGTGGAAAGAGAGAGATATATGAACACAGAGAGAGAGAGAGAGAGAGAGAGAGGCTACCAGATCGGCGTCCAAAAATGAAGAATGAAACTCAGAGGCAACCAACGGAGGCTACAAGACGGCGATGAAACTTAGTCTTCATCGATCCATCCGGGATGGCTCAGCAATGAACCAGTGTGGGTGGCTTTTGGCAGAAGCTGTGGTTTTTGGCAGAAACTGTGTGTTACTGGCTCTAGCTCAATAATGAACCGAGGATGAAGACTAAGGGTTACCAGTATGGGTTATGGTATAGGTTCAGCAATTAATTGTCAATCCACCTTTTGAGCAAGAAATGGTCTTTAATCTACCTAGCTAGCAGTGACTCCTGTGAGCTAAGGACGTGAGACATGACAATACTACTCATTAGTCACATCACACACTTTCCAAACATTATTTAAATATAAAATTGATTTTTTTTATTTTTATAATTTCATTTTAGTAACCTGAAATCCTTACCTTTTTACCGGTTCATCACTAGTTTAGTTCCGGTTTGACTCCTGTCTAATCCACTGACCCTTGACCCAGTAATATGACTGGTTCAGTGATCGGTCCGATTTTAATAACCTTGGTATTTTCATACTTTCTTGCAAATTTGGAAGCTCTTAACCCTTAAGGGAGGTTCTGCCTCAATTTCTAAAAATGGGTTAAAGAGTGTTAAAGGCCTAAATAATGAGCCAGAAGGCAATCTAAAGGTAAAATCGTGGTATATGTGAAGTGAACTTGGAGAAAACACTTGTGTCCTTCCATTTTGATGATTCCAATGTGTTTAAAATGAAAAATTTTGTGGAATAGTGGTTGGATAGTAATTTTGGAAGCATTAGGATTAAATTGGATGAAACCCTAAGACTACCAGTACTATATTCCTGTGAGGCAATCGACTTGTAATATGTTGGATAAAGAAATGGTGTCCAATGGCTTTGAAATTTTTCAAAGATAAATTAGACATCCTAAGATTTAATTTGATAGGTCATAGGCCTATATTGGAGTTGTGTAAGTGGAGTTATGATTTTTTGAAAATCACACATGAATCTGGAATGTCAATCTAGTTAGTGGCATTGTTTGGTTAATTCTGGACCAGTGTCCATGTGGGTGGCTGTATGTAATATTTTTATTTGAAAATAGAATTATCAAAGGTCACATAGCCTTTGGAACTACCTTAATTGGGCACTTGTACAATTAATTATGAATTTTCAAAGTTTGTTGGACTATTACGCGTTTCAAGGCAAAGGTCCGAAAATGAAATCAATGAAAGTCAACATTAATTAATGAGTTATTGCAATTAATAAAGGACCTTTAGCCTTGAGTTGGGCATTAAATAACAACTAGTCCTAATATCTCAGAAATATGAAGATTTTGCATAAGTGATGAACATTGTCCACAACTATATGATTATAGGAATTGCACTACCAAAAAAGTCAGAATTTGCGACGGACAAAATCCGTCACAAAAGAGGAAAATTATGTTATAAAAATGATTTGTGACAGACGTAACCCGTCACAAAATGATTTTTCCGATGAAAAACATAGGTTACGTCGCAAAATTCCAATTTTGTGACAGAATTAATTTTCCGTCGGTAAATTAGAATTTTGCGATGGAAAAACGTTCCGTCACAAATTTTGAAATTTGCGATGGAATAATTTTCCATTGCAAAAAAGCAATTTTGTGACAAAAATTTAATTCCGTCACAAAATTCAATTTTTCAAAATAATAATAATAATTTTTCGTAAAAATTAAAAAAGAAAAAAGAAAAAAGAAGTGTATATCATTAAAATTTATAGTTTAGATAGAGAGAAAAATATAAATAATAATGTTTCCAAAAAGATACACTAAAAAAACGTCTAAACAAAGAAGTATGGTCGTAGCTAAGCAGCTTTTTAGCATTGCAGCACGGAGAGCCTTTTTAGGTGACAAATGAACATCACACACAAAAGCACTCCACACTAAATTATAATAAACATAAAACACCAATTAGTAGTTAGCATCACACTAATTCATAGCTCAAAGGCAAAGCCGATTAAAGCAGTAAAGTAGAGGAGACGCTAACCTTCTCCAGTGAAAAAGTCAGTAGCTGGAGTTGAATGTTGAGTATAGCATGCATGTTCACTATACAAAGCACTTACAACACCTTTTCATTATGTCTCAGGAATAAATCAGGAAATCTGGTTTCTATGTCTGCTCTTGTTCCTCTGGAAACAAAACTCATGACTCTATTTGCTTGGGAAAATTGCGTTTAAACTCCACTAGTTAACAGGAATAAGTTACACAATACTCCATAAAATCATATAATAATAGTCAAAAAACAATACTCAATTGCAAATACATGCTCAAGTGCAAAGTTCAACATGATTCACAAAAAGGATACTAAGTTATCAATACTTCATTCCAATCTTAATCTTGTAAATATTGAAGCCTGGAGATTCACTTCATTCTAATCTTAATCTGAATACTGAGAAATGAATGATCATAGTTCACTTCTAGACTTGGGACGAAGTCCACAACCCTATCATAGTTATATATTAACTTACACTAACACGTCCTTGTCAATTTTCCATTTGTAACTATGGGACTCTCATGCACACATTTGTTACAACTGAATCCACCACCAACTATGAAATATGTGACCTCTGTTTCCATTTTATTTTTATACAACTGGGCTTTCTCTAATTTTATTTTTATCACAATTTCAGCGCCATATAAAAGTATAAAACGAGGAGGACGACATTTCCCTCTTGTGATCTTGATATACTCAAGGATTAATTAGTGCTAAATCCTCAAATATAAAGTAGTCCAAAGATTAATCAAAAGAATCTCCAGCAATAGCCCACACAAAATCACTTAATAACTATGGTTCAAACAACACGAAGAAGGCAACCCAATGCTAGCTGATAATAATCTCAAAGCACAACTTCCAACAAGACTCATGAAATTTAGATCTAATCCCTTATCTCTCCAAAACTTGACAGTGAAGGTGGAATATCACTAGAAGGGGTGAATAGGTGATTATAAAAAATCTTTCACTAAAGCTCAAGAACATAAAAGAGAGACAGAAAGAAGAACAATGAACACAAGAGATTATACTGGTTCGGTCCAACTCTTTGACCTACATCCAGTCCTTAGAAACTCTGGGATTTCCACTATCTTTTAAACACAAATACAATTACACACTCTGTACTCAAGATGATCCTATCACACTAGGACTCACTCCCCCTTACAAGTTGTAATCGTACACCCACACTTAAGGTTTCTCAACCTTAAGATTTAAACAGAAAATCAAATAAATGCTTAACTCCCCATTGAGTAAATAATTAATGAACACTGAAGTATAAGAAAATATCCAAAGATAATAAGAGAGTTTAATGAAACACAAAATAGTAGTTGAAACAAATTGATTGCACAAAGTTTCGGTAGTTGGCGGAATTGAATGTGGTGAGCTTTTATACCATTCGTCCATTAATGTTGTTGTGTGATTTTGAATGTAGCCGTTGTGTCTCTTTGTAAATCTATTAGGCACGAGATGATTTCGTTGAATTTAATCGACCGTTGCTTCATTAAATGCTTCACTGTCGATTGTACTTGTGCAGAGGTTAACTCAAAATAATAGCCGGAATGGGTATGTGTTAACTCTTAGAAATTGACTACATTCTAGCAAATTTTCTCTCTCTTTTTACCTATTTTTAGTTCAAAATGTGCATAGGAAACGAAGTGTATAGAAGAAATTGTGCATATCAAAGTATCAAGCAAAAATCAAAGAAATTCTTATTATGTCCTATAGAGTTTATGATTCAATTGAGAATTGATAATTGCTTCCTCTTTTGTAGGAAGATGGAGACTAGTTTTAAAGCTCTATAAGAACTAAGAAACAAGGAAAGAATTAAAGGAGGTGAAGCAATGCAAATTTAGAAGGAACACTGTACAACTAGCTGCGACAAGTAGCTCTACGTGTCAATCACTTTGCGCGACAAGTCGACAAACTGGCCGCATCCAGTCGTGAAAAAGTGCAGAAAGTACAGCTGCGCGTTTTTCATTTCAGAAACAGGAAAACCCTATTTAACCTAAAGGGAAGGGCCAAAAAACACATTCTTGACACAAGGAAACAGTTGGCACACAAAGGGAGAGCTTGTGAGAGAGATCTTGGCAACTTTGGAGGCTTGAGTGTTCATCCTAAGAGAGATTTTGGGGCTTTTCACCTTGGTTCTTTCTCTTTTCTCCTCTTTTCTTCCTAGCTTCTTTATGTATTCAGTATCTTTGCTTAGAATCTCCTCGTATTTGAATACTAAATATTTCATTCTAGGATTCTTTTGACCCTTTTGTATGGATTAATACTTGGATTTTCCTCTCTTTTGGTAGATAAATATATATCTGTGTGTGTGTGTGTGTGTGTGTGTGTGTTGATCTCAACCTTGGCTTAATGCTTCTAAGTGATTGTCCTCCATTTAGATGATTTATTCACTTAGGTTTGACTTGAGAGAGCTAATCTAGGTGTAGAACTTGATTGAAATCATGCTTGTCTTGAAGTTTACTTGATAAATGCATGATTTGTTGGTAAAATAGAGATATATTTACTAATCTTGCATTGTCACATTAGGGTTGTTGCTTAAATATTGATTCTCATTAATTGTAGCAAGAGATTGTACATTTTAATGAGAAGAGAAACTTGATTTTGACTTGAGAGAGCGTGTCAAGTATTTTAGAACCTTAGACTAACACATGTATGTATTGAAATGCTACTAGAGAGAAAATTAACCGGTTTATGAAATGCAAAAAGGGAAGAAGAATCCTAGGCTCCATTATCCTTGAATTCAAAGAATCATTTGCCTTTATCAATTTTAAGTTTTAGAAATAGTCTTTAAAAATTCTCATTCCAACTCAAAACTTTATTCTAGGTCAACTTGATTGAATTCACTAAGCCTCTTGCTTGACCAATTTGTTATACAAATCTTCGTGGGAATGATACTTTACTTATCACTTTATTATTTGTGAAACTCGTGCACTTGCGAGGCGAACAGTATGCCTCGAAGGAATAATTTCGTCTGCTACATGCTTTAATTTCGATTGTATGTTCTGCTTTTTCAGCGCAATAAATGCTTCTAACACATTGAAATGCTTTTCGGCTAATCTTACATTAAACAAAGGTTAATCAACTGAAATCCACTCAAAAAGATGTTTATATATGATATAAATAAGTTTGGGAGAGATTAAGAGTAGATAAAAGATAACCCATAATGATTTGAGCAAAGATTAAGAGTATATTGATGGTTTACGGGATTCAAAGGTAACTTACTCGGGTAACTTAATAAGTTACTTGAGTAATATCTTACATTTTCAAAATAAAAACACTATGGAAAGATATTACTTGAGTAATGATATGTGTTACTTGAGTAATATCCAAGGTGTTCAAGAAACAAAAGCTTTAGAAGCGATTTTGCGAAATTACTTTCGAGCAAGAAAATATTACTTGAGTAAGAGACAAAAGTAATATCAAAATGGTTTAAAACAATAGCTTCTGTAACAATATTACTTGCGTAGCATGTATCCGGTACTTGAGTAATGTTCCAAAGTAATATTGAAATTGTATTGTACCATTGTTGCTATTATAATAGTTAACAAAACACCTATTTCTTTGAGAAGCAAGCCAGAGATATAGATCCCTCTTTTATAATGTTGAAGTCACTTCTCAAACAAACTCTCTATCCACTTAAAATGATCACCCACCAACTCCATTTATGGATTGCGTAATCTGAAGAAATTTAAGACCTGTTTTTTTCCCGTCTTGACACATAACAATCAAATGCCAAAATCTTGAGACCAAATCATGTCAATAATCACAAAAATAAATTCGTCAATGTAGGTCGAACCCACGGAAAAATGTCCCCCATTTCTTTTATTGAGTTCGTTGCATAGATTGACTACACATATTTCTATGCCCAAAATCAAAGAAATACTCACTCAAAAATAAATTCGTCAATGCAGGTCGCACCCACGGAAAAATGATCACCCACTTTGTTTGCTTATTGCATTGAATCAACTTCAAATCATCCAAAATATCAAAAGAAAAATTAAAACTATCATATCATCCAAATAATCAAAACAAAGAATTAAACCCCAATCTCGAAATCACGTTTGTCTGTTGAATCAAAATTTTAAAATTTGTCCAAACAAAAAAAATCAACATTTTGAAGAAATTATGACACAAGATAATACCAGAAACCTACCACAAGCATTTGATTACCAAAACACATAACCTCTCAAACATGAAGAAGGTGGGGTTCTGAAACATTGTTCTGTGGGAAGTTGTGAATCTGGAAAATAAGCACTGGACGACGTGGAAGTTACGAATCTGGAGAAACATTGTGCCGTCAGTGAGAAAAAGATTGGGGGCGACTGTTGGAAATTATGCCCTAGGGGCAATTCATTGTACTTTGGATATTTAAGTTATTTAAAGTATTCTCTTTTTGTTATCATTTCCGTTTGCATGTTTGTATTGATAACTGCATCCTTGGATATATCTTATAGATTATCCTAAACGTCCCTAGTCGGTCATCTATGCGGGAGCAAAGATGAAATAAGACCAGTATGACTTTGATGAGGTATGGAGATACGAGTCAAAGTCATGGGCACTTGTAAGAGTACAAGGTGCTGGACCGACCCACTATGAGAAAGCTGCATGGATCTAGTCATAAGCTTATCTCATGTTTAACTGCGTCATGACGCCCTATGACCTGAGATCATCATGGATTCCTACATGATGAGTCACTAGTCTTTGACCTAGTCAAAAGTCACCTTTGACCGGGTGATGATAAAGGCTGGGATCGGGATCAGTGGTTTTCATGCGAAGGAATGTGAATGGTTAAAATGGAATTTGTCCCTCACATTTGTAGAGAGATAATACTGGGCCCCTCGATGAGTGAGTCTAAGAAATGTATGGCCATACTTTGTTATGGAAAGGAGTTTCCGTTTCACTTATTAGACTACTCGAGAATCGAGAAAGTAATGGTCAAGAAAAAGAAGTTGACATTATCCATGCCTCATCCTTGACCAAATTATCGCGTGACAAAAGGGACGTGACATGGTTGTACGATAGGTTGTATCGTGTCATCGATTCCCATGTGAATTGGGTAGTCGCAATATCTTGCTAGAGGCCGCTTGCGACTTGTGGGCTGGTACAGTATTGGCCCACTGCCAATCTCCTATGGGTCTGCAGGGTCGCACACAAGAATAACTCAACACGAGCAAAGTGACCAGGTTCATTGAATCTTAGATTAATCGAGATTTAATGAATACTTAATTTAATCTGGGGTGAATATCTATATATATATATATATATATATATATGTATAAATTTGAAATTGATACATATAGTAATATTATAAATAGAGATTATAATATTATTATATATTATTTGTTTTATATTTAATTTATTTGACAAATTAAATATATAAAAACAAATAGAGATATTGTATCTCATTTAATTTTTGAATAAAGATATCATATATCTATTTAATTTAAATTGAGATATAGTATCTCGATTTAATTAAATAAATAGATATCATTTCTTGGATTTAATTTATAGAGATAAATTAATTTAGAAGGCTTTTGATTTGGATTAAATAAATATATCGATTAAATCTATTAGATAGATTTAATTAATATATTTTAATTCAGATTCAAATTTTGAATTTCGAGATCGGCCTTTTAATGCGGATTAAATGCGTTACATTTGATCTAACAGTTGATTTAATTAATGTATTTTAATCCATATTTGAAATTCAAAATTCAAAATTAATGCATTAATTTTATATAATACGGCCCGGGTTTGAGAAAACCTACGGGAGTTTTATTCGAGCGTATTCAGAAAGCCGCGAAAAAAACCCTAGAGTGAAAAATTGAGAGAGACACAAAAAAGGCGCTAGCACCCTGCTGTAGCCGTGTTCGGGAATTGTTCGTGTGGATACCGATGGAGGAAGCCGATTCTACGAGTCGTCTTCTGCTGATCGAGGAGGTAGCCCACCTGTTCAAGGAAGAACGAGACGCGGACGAATTCTCCAAAGGTAATATCCAGATTCCCTAGCCTTGGTTTAAACGCACCTGAGTGATCCTCAGGACGGGATTTGTAAGTTTTGTAATCCTCTGTGTTGTACGGATCCCAACAGCGACAACATTTCAGATCTGGAAAATGAGAGGGTGACGGCGACAAATAGCAAGATGAGATGAATATAAAATCTACTTGAAAAATGAGAAACTTGGAGAGAGGTCATGGGATTTAGGGTAGAAAAATGATCTTGCTTTTGCGACAAATTAAAGAGCTACTACTCAAGCACTCAACTATGCTTGCTCGGGCATGCTTATCATGTTGCATCTAAAAGCATCTTCTATCACGATGCTCGAGCACCTGAAACTCCATGCTCGGGCATCATTCTGACTCAATGATGCTAATGCTCGAGCATCAGACATACAGAGGTGATGACTATAGATTTAGTGATGGTGCTCGAGCATGGTGCTCGAGCATGACATAATCATGCTCGGGCAGGAGTCATCGAGAGATGAAGAATGAAGAGTCAATTGATGCTGCTCGAGCATTCTTTTATCTATGCTCGAGCATGCTGCTCGAGCATGACTCTTCAACTTGCAAACTTTTTCTATTACCCCGATGATGCTCGGGCACGCCAATTGCTCTGCTCGAGTATGGCTGGATCGATTGTGAAATTATGCTTGGGCACCATGTTCTTTGCTCGAGTAGCCTTTCTGAAACACTTAAACAATTCATTAAATTGAGTATGCTCGGGCATGAACTGACTCTTGCTCGAGCAACCCATACCTTAGACACGATTACTTTATTCAATAACTCGAGTTTGTGATCATCAAAACACCGATAACTAACATATTTGTATATGCATGTTTGTACATTATTGTGATCCGTGTTGTGAACACACGTCTAGGCTATAGGGTCTAGTGAACTGGAGGTCCTTGGGTCTTTAAGCCTGGTACTCATTCAGTTGTGATGGGTTGTTACCGAGTTGTTTTCCTAGTGCTGTGGATTTGGGACTTGTGGTGTCCTACGTTTGTAGTCAACACTGCACATTACTTTGTGTATGCATTTTATTGCTGAGTGTGATCTATAATGTTTGATCTCTAAATTCTGTATTTTTTATTTTCATAATTGTGGTTGGCTATAATATATTGCATATACATTGTACATGAGATTAATTGTTACTCTGAGATTGAATTTGAATCTCAGACCTTGCAAAAAGTTCAGGAAAAGGGCAGACTAGTGATCATGGCTCCAAGGGCAAGAATGTGGACAACCAGCGTTAATAAATGTGTACTTGTCCCAAGGCTTATGGTCAGGCTGAACCTCGGCAAAAATATTGCCAAGTTTGTACATCAATAAATGTGTACTTGTCCCAAGGATTATGGTCAGTCTGAACCTCGGCAAAAATATAGTTGTTAGCTAGAAAGGTCTTAAACTTCCTCCACCGATCAACACAATAAGACAATGTCGTGTCTTTCAACTTCTGACAGTCAGAGACAGTGTATGTAAGCTGAATAGTGTCCCAAATAGGATCCTTTTGTTCGACGGTCCACATTTTTCCACTCATCCGTCAAGATGCTAACCTTGTTGCATGCTAGATAGCCGACAAAACTATTATATTTGTTTTTATTAGGACCGAAAGGTTCCAAATTTTTGTCAAATTGAATCTCGAGCTTTGACCCAGAAGTTCGACTTAGAGATACATCTCTCATTCGTGTGCCTCTTCTACCATGGCGTGCGGGCGGTTATGAGGTTGACCGTGAGATGAACGGGGTTTGCTCGCTCACACCAAGCTCGGTGTTCCAGGAACACGACTAGAATCGTTTTCACTGCTCATTTTCAAGACAAGAAGAGAGGAATGCCTGAGCAAATGAGAGAGTAACAGAGGTTGATGGTACGTGCACGGGGAAGAGAGGGAATGCAACGGAAGGGTTTCGCAACGTGAACGAGGTTCTTAGTGAGAGTAATGAAAGCTTTCACGTGAAGAAAAATATATTTGGCACTTTATTTTTAAGACCGAGATATAAAAAAGACGGTCTTAATATTTAAAATTTAAGACTGTCTTAAAAGTAATTAATTATTTCTTTAATTTTCTTCAATATTTTGGTACCGGCCACATTTTAAGTTTGGTCTTAAAATATTTAACTTTAAAACCAGAAAAATTATAAGACGGTCTTAAAAGTTAACCTTTAAGACTGGTCCTTATAAAACTCCGGTCGTAAAATTAATTAATTTTTTGTTTAATTTTTTTTTCCTATATTTTGTATCGGCCTCATTTTATGTCCGGTCTTAAAAGATTAACTTTTAAGACGGCTATTAAATATGTGTGGTCCTAAAACTTTTAGACCTTTATATTTAAATTTTTCCTTATTATTTTGGATCGAGAAAATATAAGTTCAGTTGTATGAGATTTCTCTATAAAGTAATTGATATTTCAATTTTTTTAATAATATTTTTAAGATCGGTTGTTTTTTATACCGGTCTGAATAATATATTTAAGACCTATGAAAAAATGATCCGATCCAATAAGTTCTTTATATTTACAGAAATGCCACCGGTTATTCCCTTAAGACCAGGGTGTTGATACTCCGGTCTAAATGAGACGATCTTAAAACTGTTTTTTGCACTAGTGAACATAGCTAACTACTACCTCTTGAGATATTGTTTAAAACCACCTAATGTGCAATTGAAAATGATAACTATTACTTTCCTCTTGATATAAATGCGATAACATGACACTCAATCAATCCAAGTCCATCATATTATCTAACAATAACATGTAGGTAACACAATATCATTAAATCAATAATGAAAGTACATATATAAATCCAATAAGCTACAAAAATCCAATCAATCACATAAGTTCAATTCATGAGACTATTCAAATAGTAATCAAGTCTCAACCGTGTATAAAGAAAATCCTAAAACTTAGGTAATCAAAATATACAAATGAGAAAAGGAATTGAACTAGATAACCCCCTATATAGTTCATTAAGCTGAAGCATAAATCTCCATCACCAAGAAGCTAGAAGAATAAGCCACCCATGAACACCGATGGAATGAATCTGATTGACCAAGAAAAGATGTGTAAAGGTGATGTGCAGTGGTAATGGAGGTGAAATTGACAATGGAGATGGCGTGAAGAACCTAAGAACCTTAGGCTTGCCCTTAGCACAGATGGCATGAATCCCTATGGAAGCCTTAGCAGCATACATAGTTCATGGCATGCACTCTTGATTATTTACAACTTATCTCCTATGTTATTCATGAAATGAAAGTACATCATGCTGTCTATGTTGATTTCGGGACCAAAACAACCCGGAAATGACATTGATGTTTACCTTCAACCCTTGATCGGAGACTTGAAGGAGTAGCTGACATGCACACTAGAGTAGAAAATAATTAGGCTCAATTAAATCCTTCCATAGTGGGTTCTCTCTCTATTCTTCCTCATCGTCACTTTACCACACACCACGTTAACCAGCACTGTCAATTTCCTAAGCCTAATGGTTTAGTTTCCATCAGGCAATCATGCTATGCTTAGTTCCACAGACATTCATCCTACTGCTATAAGCTTATGTTCATGCTCTAGCAGATTAAAATTTTGAAAATTTTGCCTGATTGCACATCAGCTAAATCTAGGTTATTTGAGCACATTCAAACAGCAAGTTGCAAACACAAATTAAGTGTCCTCACCCCCACACTTGATCAATGCAATGCCCCCATTGCAACCAAGAAGGGAAAGGGAGAGGGTAGGCGAGGCAAAAACGTTCTTGGTTCCAGCAGATGTAGTACAGAGATAATATTTTTTTTTACTATAAAACCTAAAAATCCATTGAGAGAAACGAAAAGAAAATTAAAAACAACAGGAGGAGACATAAGTACCAAAAGTCATCAAGCACTCTATGGGCTCAACTCTTTCAGGATTTTGCTCCATCGACGCTTTCCCAAGGTATGGGTTCCTGCTAGGAAGGGCCGGCCGTCAGATTATTCATTTCAAAAATTGTCTCAGGGAATGTCGACAATGGAGTGTACTTTGGGGAATTCGTCATGATATTGGTACCAAGCCAACGGTCCCTATCGGCAACATATTGCCACAACATCTGATGCTGAAGAAGTCATGTACTCATCGAGCATTGTAGAGCAACGATGTTGGCATTCATGGCATGCAAGGTAGAAAGAGGAATCAATCCTGGTAGGTCCTCTGTAGCTATATTGGCCACATTCCCAATGGAGGTACTGGCTCGAATGGTCTGAGGTACCTTCGGCTAGGTGCGTTGTAAGATTCATTGCACCATTTCCATTATGATGAGGTGCGTAGGTTGGTCCTTTCCTCACTAGCATAAAAAATAACTTCATCATTGCGACAGAGCTCAGTAATTAAACCAGTGAACCAGAGGTTGCCCGTGGTATTCTGGAAGCCGGAAAATAGTTCCCGGTAGATGATGGCATCAACATCAATTTGCTTCCCTTCTAGAAGGCAGTAGAGCAGGAAGGCGCGCTCCCGAGAGATGGTTTGGGTGTACAACGTGGGAATCAATCAGTAGCGGAGGAAGTGAAACCAGACACGGGCTTTCGGATGGAAACGACTACATTTCAAATTGTACGAGCCCTGATTTGTGATTTTCCATTCTGTGTTGGGTACACATAGTTGGGTAGCCACCTGGGTAAGGACTTTAGAATTTTCCCCTTACTGAAGAAGCTCATTGTATTTGTCATCTGTGGGTTCCAAGCCGTAGACCTTGCGAATTGCACTAGCGCTGCGTAGCACGTTCTTTCCTGGACGGTGATGAAGTAAGGCGATCTTCCTGGATAATTTGCGGCAGATTCAAAGACAATGGGTGTGACTAGCTTGGCGGGGTGGAGGCAAAACTTCCCCCATCCTCACTGACGGATGACCCTTGTCACACATTCAAGATAGGCACCTTGGTCAAACGACTCAACGTCGAACCCTTGCTTGGGGGCTAGGGTTTTATCATCATTGAGAGTTTGGAAACAAGTTTTGGCTTCTCGGGTGGTAAATGGCATAGCCTCCGAGGCATCAGCAGGTGCTTTTTGTCCAAACCCCTTAGTGCGTGCCATTGAGGAAATGAGAACACTTTAGTTCTTGTGGAAATGGAGTAAAGCACGATTTTACAGAGATTGTGCTGGGTAATCCTGGAGTGGGTGTCTGTTCCAAGAGAGTCCGTAAGATTTTATACTAGTAAATTTTGAGTAATCACGGGTGCATGATTCGGGTTAAGTGGGTGCAAACCGTTTGAAAATCTCGGGGTAGTACGTGCTGCAGATGTTTAGTGTGGCTGAGGTGGTTTCCAAATTTGAAATGTAAGCGAGACTTCATTGGGCCCAACACGTATGGCCCACCACCAACTCCATCTTTATGAGTGCTTTCGCGGAGTAGATTTGTCACACCCTGAAAACAAAGGGGTGACCGGCACAAAATTTGAGTAGACTCACATTCCTTGAGCCTTAAACTTATATATGGACATTAAATAATACTCATAATTACATTCAGAGCTATACTCCACTATAGCACATAGATAAACATATATCCCAATTTACAAGGAAAGACAGGGATCCTACCTATAGACTACGTGGAGCATCTAGCTATAGTAATAATACAAAAGTATGGATTATGATTGGATCATATAGCAGCACTACCAAAAGGAGCCAACGAACTTTAAATTATTGAGGGAGCTCTTCAGTGCTCAGCAGCAAGTATGGGGTCAGCAATGCTATCTAAACCAAAACAAGTTTTTCCGGTGAATAACGTCCCATTTATCGAATTTAATAAAATAAAGAAGAATATAATTTAAACATTTTTATCTTCCAATAAAAAAAACAATATGGCAATAAATCACAATTTCCATATCATATCATCATGAATAAAAATAGAACTCTATTTAGGATCACCAATCGAATAATGCGAGATGCGTAATAAATCATTTTGTTTGAAAAAATCATTTTAAGATGGTAAATGTTAATTCTCATCTAATCGTAGGACTTGTACAGAATGAATGACAAGCATGGACACATAGTCCACGAGGGTAAATAACCAAGCGTAGCTCAAGGCTACAAAAATAAGCGTGGACACACAGTCCACGAGGGAAAGTAACCAAACAAGCGCAGCACAAGGCCACGAAACAAGCGCAGGTACCAAACCCACGAATAACAAGCGTAAGAATAAATCCCATGAATATCAAGTGTCGTATTATGCCCACGAGTATCAAGCGAGCTCGATGTTAACCATGGTGCACCAAGGACTAACAGTACTGCTGTTAGTAACCAGCGTTCTGTATTCAATCCTCTCAAAAGTATTTTCAAACATGTCTAGGGTTAGTTTATTAAATAACAACAAAAAGATCTTTCAATACTGATTTCGTATAACATGTGTTGCATAACCTGGACCCCAGCATGAAATTTACAAATAGTATATCAAGTGATTTTCTTTAAATTTCAAACATCATTGCTCATTGATAAACAAATGGATAATAGGAGATCAAAAAATAACATTAAATAAAATGTTACAGTTTACTTGATTCCACATCAAAGTAAAGAAAAACCAATTCATACAAGTTTTCCTTGATGAGATCATATTATAACATGTAATAGATAAATTAGATATAATAATTTAAAAAAATGTCATTAATAAAAAAATAATGGGATGTTATTCACTCACACGATGTCTTCTAATTTCTATCACTTACTCCTTACTAGTTTTAACAGGACTTTCTTTCTTTGCACGCCCTATAAGAATTTATATAGATAAAAAATTATAATTAATAACCTATAAGTTATATAACTCCTTTCCAATATTAACCCAACAACAACCAATCATAATATTCCAAAGTTCAAAAACACCTTTATTTATGTTTCAAGGTTTCTTCAAACACACCAGAATAGCTTTTGCATCAATCATTTGCTATCTTTAATAAATACTTCCTCAACCAATGTATTTATCATACTTGAACTCATTTTTGCCAACTCTTTCCTAGCATAAGCAACTAAACTCACTTAATCTCCAGTACATAGCCTATAATTTTCTCCAATCATAAAGAAGCAACTTCACCTCCCAATTATGATATCAAAATCATACAAATTTATGCACACTATGATTTAGTCCCAATTACCTTAGACACATTGATTTTAATCAATAAGTCACTACCAATTTCTAATCCTAAATTCCGTAAAGTTCCTTTCTTAGACAATTCATAGAACACTTCATAGGCATTCTTTGCTTCAACGTGTAATTCCCTTCTCAATAACAAACATCCAACAAAAAAAAACTACCAATAATGACACATTCTTAATTATCCATAAAACCTCTTAAGTTAAATTTCTGTGAATTCCAAACTTATAATCATAATAGAACAACAACTATGTTCTTTTTATTCTTTTCATAACATAAGCTTCATCATCTAGCAATTCCTAATAACGTTCCAATCAATTTCTTCTCCTAGACATTTTAACAAACAATTTAAGTGCAACCGAAATCAAATAATATTTCAAAGTTCTCACTTTTAAATCTCTTGCCAAACAATCTCCTAAAACCAATATATTTACCTACTATGATTCCCAAACTCAAATCTTTAATAATAATAGATTTAAGTCCCTAAAGATCAAATCTGGAATTTGTCTTCTTCACAACATTTTAACCAAAATCATTAATGAAAACTCACCTAAATCAAGTTTCAACCCTCCCTATAACACGTTTGGCAAGACCGAGGAGAAGAAATCAAACGAAATACACCCTTATACTTTCACCACGCACAAATCAAGGGTTTTGGTTTAAAATCATAAGGGACTCAAAAGACCTTTGACCACCTCCAATACCGTCAAGCTACAAGTTTTATACTTGACACTCAACTACAATAAATAGTAAATATATAATTATCTTATAATCATATAATTTAATTAATTTTTTAATTTTATTTTCCTAAGCCATTACAAGATTGCCATAGCATCACTACATGATTTTCTTAAATTTTGCTTAGAGCTTAGATTCTGTTGGGGTCCGACTTGCTCTTAAGTGATACAACTAATGTCTGAAAAATTGATTAAACTACGAATTTGGGCTGCCTCCCAATAGCGCTTGTTTTAGAGTCTTGACTAAACTTGCCTAGGCGATTAGTTCAAGCTGGAAATAGGGCGTAGGCTGCCCCTATGTCTCCATCCTCATTGCCTTCCAATGGCTGGCCTCCTTCTACTGGGTCTGAATATTGTACTGTTTTCAAGATTGAAAAGGTCACATGGTCATCATTGACTCGCATCGTGAGTTCTCCCTTTTCCACATCAATCAATGTTCTCCCTGTTGACATGAATGGTCTCCCCATAAGAATCGGAATCTCCCAGTCTTCTTCAAAATCTAGAATAATGAAGTCCACTGGGAAGATGAACTTATCGACTTTAACCAGGACGTCTTCAATTTTTCCTTCTGGTAGGACAATAGAGCAATCAGCTAACTGCAACGTAACTATTGTAGGCCTTACTTCCCCAACTGCTAATCTTTTGAAGACAGACATTGGCATTAAATTAATACTGGCTCTGAGGTCGTATAAGGCTTTCCCTGAGTATTGAGATCCAATTGCACAGTGTATCGTGAAGCTGCCAGGGTCTTTTAATTTCGGTGGTAGCCGATTTGTTAGCATGGCATTGTAGTTCTGGGTCAATGCTACCGTCTCGAATTCTTCTAGTCTTCTCTTCTTGGACAAAATATCTTTCATGAATTTCACATAGCTAGGCATTTGTTCC
The DNA here is from genome assembly GCA_019022655.1 of Acacia acuminata. NCBI lineage: Eukaryota > Viridiplantae > Streptophyta > Magnoliopsida > Fabales > Fabaceae > Acacia > Acacia acuminata. The sequence goes on along the minus strand of JAFJYI010000100.1, from coordinate 1,734,263 downwards.
AGCGCTTCCACCAAATGGATGTTAACATGCAATTGCCTTAACATGTCGAGAAATTTTTGAAATTGCTTTTCTTGATCCTGCTTTTGTAGTCTCTGTGGATAAGGCAGGGATCGCTTTGGCATATTAGACGATCCTAGATCGTCGTTCTATTGTGATGTTGAGGCTATAACATTTCTTTTTAGATGTTGCACAAGATTGTCTAGTGCAACGACTGGAGGCCATGTTGTAGCATCGATATCTTGCTCAGTCCGCGATGCCATTGAGTGCTGTTATTCTTCATATAGGGGCTGCTCGGCATTTTCCTTCCCCTTCCTTAACTTCCCAAATTTTGAATTATCTTCAGTGGGTTGTTTGGTTACTCTCATGGATTCCAGGTTTTTGCCGCTTCGAAGCTCTATTAGCTTGACTTCTTCCTTGCCTTGGATCCTAGGGACTTCAGTGTCACTCGGTAGAGAACCTGAGGGTCTTCACACCTCCATGAATGCCTTGAGATGCAAGTGAGGGTCTTCTGATGGGAGTCCTCCAAATTGTCCGGGTTGCATTCAACATCTGAATCATGACACCTTTTATTTCAAAGTGCCCTCCTGAATTCCATGATAGCTTTGTTCACATATGGATTTAGAGGTGGAGGCGCCAGATTGTCCCTATTTATTGCTTGTGGCTCCTTTCGATCCTTATTAAGATTGACCTACATATCCGCCATGCTTGCGGAGTCAAAAGGTTGACTTCTTTGCTTCTGCTTCCTGCGTCTTTGCTTCTAAGTGCGTTCGATTTTAAGATCGTAAGGCTCTAGGTTGACTGAAGGTGAGTTTTACATGCACTACAAAAATATACCTGAAAATCAAGAAAAGGAAAGAGTGAGATTTATCGGATAAATCACAACTATTAAGCAAAAAGGGCATTGTCACTAAAGGTATCTACAGTCCCTGGCAGCTCCACCAAAAACTTGTTGGTCGATTTCCTTGATGGCAAGTGAACCAGTCGAACAAGTAAGAAATAGTAAGTAGAGTATCGTTCCACAGAGACTGGGATACCAAATGATGATACCGAATTGCAGAGTTAGTTGTGTTTGAAAAGAAAATAAATTTGATTGGTTTGAGAGTTTTGATAGCTATACTAATAAACAGGAAAATAACTAGATGATCATAGTCGTAAGAAGATATCAGTAAGAGAATAGACTGAACTCGGAATCCTTTCTAAGCATATCATTCCCCCAGTTGCCTATACGCAATGCTATAGCATTTATACTGTATAGCTCTCGCAATTTCTATAGCATGAACACTCTAAACAAAGTTATTCAATTAACCATACCACACTAATCTACCGAAGCTCTTGCGTCCGATACGTACAATCCTATTCTGTACTTCTCCCATATGTCTATGATGATTTTTCTAGTTGGATTATCAATACAAATCAAGGTGTATAGTTATGAGCGGTAGACTCATGTCTGAAGTCTACAGTAATAGGTCAAGCCTTGCACCAATTTACCTAGCAATTACTGTTTCTCAGATGTCTAACCCCGACTCCCTCTCAGTAAGCTGAGGCCACTAATCTAGCCCTTAGCTCTCGCTAATCGACAAGAAATTAAATCACTGATAGGCAATTGAATATATTAAATTAAGAACTAGCAACTGGGTTCATTCTATACTTAGAAAATCATCCTCGTTCAGCCTCAGGAAGTTAGTTCATGACTGACGAGGGAATCAAAAAACAAAGTACTACAGAATAGCCCATGATAAAAGATTAAAATAAAGAAACAGAAAGCTTGATGGAGGTTCTGACGGCATGGAAGAGGCCCTGTCACGTCACAACTCCATGTCTTCTTCACTCCGTCTTACTGCAAGGAAGGATGCTGGGTTCTCTTGGAGTCCTCGTGCTTTGCAATTCTCTCACCCTTCTTTCGAGTCTGGCCGTATAGGATTGGTCTTTGACTCTCGACGACTTTGACTCCTTTTAGGGTTGGCTATTGTTTCCTTAAATAGTCTGGTCTTACTTGCAATGTACGTTCAATGATCTGGGCCTTTCGTAATCTGTTGAGGTCCAATCGTATCTTTCTTTCCAATCTCGGTATATTGATTTTGCTGATACTGCGGGATTCTTCAAATCTTTAGTTTCGATTCTCCGCATCTTCTATTTCAATACGTCAGCAATCTAACCGTTATTCTCACCCTGCAATATATTTCTTGAAACAACCTTAACAAAAGATCAGAACATATGCCGCATAGCACTGCATCTTTTACTCTACTATAGCTTCAGGGATGCGTTGTATTCCACTTTGGTAAAGCTGTCTTGATGCTATAGCATAGTATCAGCTATGTTATGTGAATTTCTCATGAAACCTTAAAACTTGCTCTTTCTTAGCACATATTTAGGATGTAAGTGGAGTTTATCCTTAGGTTCACTGTACCATGAATTAATGCCTTTTTGCTTAGATTGACTGCAGTTAAGCTCGTATTCACCATACAATTTAATCATAAAATACAAGGTAAACATGGCATAATTAGTGCTCATCATATATGTGGCTAAATCCTTCAGTGGTATGAAGTCAAATGTTGGAAAAGTCATATATCACATTAAAGCATATTTTATATATGGTGGTAGTATTTATTAAACTAGTTGTAGAGAAATAATAATAAATAGTAAAATAATAATAATATTATTATTAAAAATGGATAATAAAGGGAAAGGGAACTCTTAATAAATAATAAACAAAAAGTGTTAGAAACTCAAACTTTTTCAATGTCTTAAAATAAGATCACTAAAACTATTAATTTCTAACACCAGGGATTTATTATTTATTAAGAGTTGAGGTTGGTAACTTAATCATATATGCCTTGTATATTCATGTATTGTGTGTGCTTTCATCGTTAACGATGCATGTGTTGTGTGCTATGTAGTTGGGTATCAGTGTGTTTGCTGAATGCTTTCTTTTATTATGCAATATATGAAATATCTGTCATGTATGCTTTACACTTTGAATGTGAGATTAACTGTTACTCTTGAATTCATCTGATCACTAAATCTTAGTGATACCTAAAGATTCAGGGAGATGTTCTGTATTGGAGAGTACGACAGTGCAGCTGGAGTAGTTGAAGAAGACCCCAAAGGAGGGGATTTAATTAAGAGAATTTCGTACTTTGATATTTTGGAATGTATATGCTAACTATTCGACTGACAATTCAGGATAATTGTATAACTAAAATCCTCCAATGGGATTAACCCTGACTACTACCGAATTTTAAATTGTATCATGCATATGTTCCTCTGGGAATTTAAATTAACCAACATATATTTGGGCATATGTTATGAATAACTCATACGTCCAAACGTTATGCATGCTCTCTATGGTGACTCACTCTGATCTATTAATGCCTTCACTCTGTTAATTATACGGTCGTTAGATAAATAAAAAACCTAGGATTATAATTGGACATCATAATGGACCATAAATTAAGAGTGTTACAAATGTGGTATCAGAGCGATGTTTGGACTTGTTTTTAAGAAGAGTAATGATTTATTCATAGTTATGTGATACAAAAAGATGGATTCGGTTACTATCAAGGCCCATGAGGCAACCGAATAAAAAGGGGTTCGGGTTCTGTCCTACCCGGTGTTATAGGAATTTAAAAGGGAAGTTGTACAAAGAAGTCAGTACTGTATATGTTTCCCTATGGAGGAAGAAGAAGAAGAAGAAGAAGAAGAACAAATAAAGAGCAGCAAAGCAATACAAAGGTTTAAATGGGGCATTAGGCACTTGACATGACTTGGAATCTATCTAGCTCCCTGCTATAGCAATGATCATTTTTGTTACCATCTCCATACACATATAGCCGTCATTCATTACAACCCAAGAAGCCCTTTTGACATATGAAAACTCATATGCTAGAAAGTAATCTTAGAACTTTGACAAGGTTATAGAGCTTCTAAGTTAGCTTGACAAGAGAGAAATTTAATCCCCAAGGTAAGAGAGCGTAAATACCAAGTCTGAGAGTCTTTTGACGCTTCCTTATCTAAGAAATATCTTGCATCATGAGCCGCTAGTACTGAGTAGTGGGATTGCCTGCACAGGGACGTGAACTAAAGGTAATAACAAAAGCATAGTTACATAGATAGGATTACAGCTGCTATAAGTTACTAATTTGCTCTATTGTCTCAATCTTTATTTTTGTCAAAGAGTGCAAAAAGCTAAGTGTGGGGGTATTTGATGAGTACTATTTACGCCATGTTTTCCCTATAATGTGTGACTGTTTTGTGTGCTGAATATAAGCTTAAAAGCATTTTATCTGAGCAAATATGTCATAATTCATGCATATAGGGAAATGTACGATATATTTCATAAATCATGATAAATGCATAAATATCCTTTACATGCGCATAAGAAGAAGGCAAGCTTAAGGTTTATTATGAACGCACATAGCACTGCTGATACAGGCAGTGAATGCACATAGCATTGCGATACAATGCTATAGCATTGGGTTAGTCATATCAAGCTGCAATACAATGCAGTCTATATGCTATAGCACTGTAAAGGAAGTAATGTTAAGCGCCTTATGTTCTAACTTTTCCTCGAGGCTTTTTCTGGAACTAAGTACAGGTTAATGGATAGACTTTTTTTTCATGGTTAGATTGATAACAAATTGGATTAGAATATGAGGGGGATCAAATATTAAGATTTGGAGAATCTCGTAGTATCAGCAGAATCAGTCTACTGAATTTAGAAGGTTGGACGAGTTGGACTTGATAGATTTGGAAAGGCTCAGCTCACTGAACTTACTCTACAAGTAAGCCTGACTATAAAAGGAAAAGACGACTAACCTTGAATCGCATCGAGTCGTTGAGAGTCAAAGAAGTTTCCTATTCGGCCAAGATCGAAAGAAAAGGGAGAGAAGCACAAAACACGAGAACTCTAGGAGAACCCAGCAACCCTTTCTTGCAGTGAGACGGAGACGAGAAGATGTGGAGTTGTCAAGTAACAGGCCTCTCCTACGCTATTGAAACCTTTGCCAAACTTTCTATTTTCTTTTGTTAATTCGTAGTTAATCTTTTGTCATGGGCTATTCTCTGTGATCTGTTTTGTGATTCCCTCGTCAATCATGAACTAAATCTCCGTTGGCTGAGCGAGGATGAATTCTTGAGTGTAGAATGACCCAGTTTGCTAGTTCTTAATTTAATAAATTCAGTTTGTTTATCAGTATTGTTAATTCTTGTCGGTTAGCAGAAGCTAAGGGCTAAATTAGTGGCCTGGGCTTACTGGAAGGGAGTCGAGATTAGACATCTGATAGGCAGTGTTTGCTAGGCAAGCTGGTGCATGGCTTGACTTATCATTGTAGGCTTTAGGAATGGGTCTACTGCTCATTACCTTAACACCTTGAATTGAAAAGATAATCGGAACTAGAAAATTGCCATAGGCATATGGGAGAAGTATAGCTAAGGTTGTGTGTATAAGACGCGAAAGCTTTTGTATAATAACATGGTGGGTTAACTAAATAACATTGTGAAAGGCGGCTATGCTGTAGCATTGCAGAAGCTGTGCAGTATAATTGCTATAGCAATTCGTTAAGGCAGACTAGGGGATTGATATGCTTAAGATAAAAATCTGATGCTCAGCCTATCTTTTAACTGATATCTTCTTACGACTATGATCATTTGTTGTTTTCTTTCTTATTAGTTATAACCACAAAACTCCCAAACCAATTATATTTGCTTTTACTTTTGTACACAGCTGTTGGCGTAAATTAGTGTCATCATCGGTATCTCAATCTCTGTGGGACGATACTCTACTTACTTTTTATTACTTGTTCGACTGGTTCACTTGCCATTAAGGAAAACGAGCAACATAATGCTTTCTTTTATTATGCAATATATGAAATATTTGTCATGTATGCTTTACACTTTGAATGTGAGATTAACTGTTATTCTTGAATTCATCTGATCACTAAATCTTAGTGATACCTAAAGATTCAGGGAGATGTTATGGATCGGGGAGTATGGCAATGCAGCTAGAGTAGCTGAAGAAGACCTCGAAGGAGGGGATTTAATTAAGAGAACTTCGTACTTTGACATTTTGGAATGTATATGCTACTATTTGACTGACAATTCTGGATAATTGTATAACTAAAATCCTCCAATGAGATTAACCCTGACTACTACCGAATTTTAAATTTGTTCACGCATATATTTCTCTAGGAATTTAAATTAACCATCATATGTCTGGGCATATGTTATCAATCATTCATTCGTCCAAACATTATATATGCTCTCTGTTGTGACTCACTCTTTTCTATTAATGCCTTCACTATGATAATTACACGTTGGTTTGATAAATAAGAGACCTAGGATTATAATTGGATATCATAATGGACTATGAATTAGGGGTGTTAAATTTATATTTATATCAAGTTTACTTTTTATCCCTTAAATTTATATAATGTCTTTTTATAAAATTGGGTAATAAGCATATTGCCCGATCTTCCTTCAATGCTTGATGGCTTGAGATTTCGCCACTCAAACTTAAACTCGCCACTCTCCGGTCTTAGTTTACTCTCTCTCTCCACCTTTCAATCTATTTGGTGCTCACCAAAGTTGATTTTCAAAAAATTATTTTAAACTAGTTTTTATATAATTTTATTTTCAAATATGATTTTGTCAAAACAATCATCCAAATATATTTTTTACCCAAAACTTGTTTTGAAAAAAAAATAATAATAATTCATGAAACTATTCTAAGAACTAAAAAATTTAAAACAAAATCGAATCGTTGTAAGAAAAAAAGATACAAAAAGGGATACGATACAATAATAAATTCTCGTGCGAGAAATAAGAAAGGTCTATGTCACTTAGTATAGGATTTTTTTTATGATTACATTTTTTTTTTCTTAGGACCTTAAAGTATATTATCCCTTTATTATGCCCATAGTATATATATACTTTTGTGTATATAATATCAAGGAAAAACAGTTTTTCCTAATTATAACTCGTTTCATGTAGAAGGCCTCCATTTTTTTGGGTTCATATTTGTATGTTTAATGTTGGAGGTTGGAACATATAAATTGTGATGAGATATGCAATGGAACCCCCCCCCCCCCCCCCAAAAAAAAAAAACAAAAAACATTAGGCTTGTCTTTTCATCATGAACTTTGTTTCCGTACGAGCTCGTTGTTATTCGTGACCAAAAAGCATACCATTTTTTTCTAACGTTAAATATATATATATATATATATGTGTGTGTGTGTGTGTGTGTAATTTTTTTAAGATTCACATCGTACCAAGTTGCAAATTGACCAAGGATTAAGAAAAGAAAGCACAACATGGATTCACATGCACGACATGCTATTGTTAACCTGAAATGTAGCAGTACTGATCGATCCCGGTGCTGTAATGAAATATTAGAAAAAAGCTTTTCAGAAGAGTTGATAACAATTATGAATATTTCTGTTAATAAAGGTTGGTTTGACACTCATGACTTATAAGGTTGTGAATTCAAATCTTACTAAAATTTTATTTGTAGGTGGTTTGTCAGCACCTCTGTAAGCTCTCTTTTAAGCCTAAAGGCATGCATACTCTAGATAAACCTCAAGAACTCAACTCATTTAAATTTAGTGTACAAAACAATTAAATAATATCTCTTCTGAATGATGTTTCTTCCATAACGCATTGATCGTGAATGACTTGTGTGCGTGTGTTTTGATCTGAACTTGAGAAACTCATCAAATATGCAACTTGAGATTAACAAATTGTAAAAAGAACTGTATTATTCGTCTTCCTAAGCACTTTAAGATTTATACGGGTTCTCATTTAGCACTAATCATAGCATTAGTTATTATTGTGATATAATCTAAAATGTTCAAATCTAATCTAAGTCGCCCAAATTTAAAATTTTTAATCTTTAATTTCTTACATGATAAATTCATTTTTTTAGAAGTAATAGATATAAGATTATTTTTATTTTAAAATTGAAATATATTAAATAAAAAAATTTAAAATATAAAAATTAAATTAAATTTAGACTATCCAAACTCAATCTAAACAGTCTAGATTGACAATGAGCATCCGATGAACACAAAATGTACTCTCATGTAAATGGATTCAGTTTGGGTGCACATCAATTAGTGATGAGCACCAAATATCGACTGCTCAAATCTAATTTTGACAGTCTAGATTTAATTTTTTCTTTTATTTTAATAGGGACAAAATCTAAAATAAAGATAAAATCTTAATTTCATCCTTAATTGTTTTTTTTTTAAAAAAAAATTGATTTCTTAATTGATAAGAATCAATTGAAATTTTCTTTGGCCAATCCATACTACAAACTGGAGAGCTGGTAAGAGTTCCCAGTCATGAGGGAACAAATTCTGTCACTAATCATTTAGTGATGAAACAAATTCCGGAGCTAAACTGATTTGCCATTACTAATTTGCCGTTTTTTTTTTTTTTTTTGTAGTTCAGATGCTAACCTCTAGAAATTTACATCAGTTTAGCACATTTCATTGAGTTCTTGATGCATTTTGGCATACTTGTACATATTGTGAATACCCGTAGAAGAACACACACATATATGCATGTTTTTGTTGCACATTATTATATAACTGTACATATATATATATATATATTGGTTTTCATCTTTGTTATTTATTAGATTATGGTGTTTATTCTTTTACCAGGTGTATTTTGGTTGAAGAATTAAATGTTTCAGCCCACTTGAAAATGCTTGGGAAGCACATGAGTATGAAGGATGACTCGAAAACATATTATGAAAATTAAAAAAGATGAACGAATTGAGGCCAAACCAATCACTGAAAGTAGAAGTAAGGCAGAAAATTGAAGCGTTTCAAGCATTTTTAAGGGTCAAACCCATCTTTGGCTTACAATCTGCACATAAGAGAGGCTTTTGCAAGGTCTAGGAGGCTAGGGAAACTTGGAGGAAGACTTAGGTCCTAAAGCTTCTTGATAAATAGTGCAAAATAATAGACAGAACAACTATGAAGCTTTGACCATACCAATAACACATTAGTCATTAGCTACAATATAATAGCTATTGATCATAACATATTAGCGATTATCCATTCTTCTACCAAGTTTATCATTTTGTTGAAAGTTTAACAAAGAGTGTAAGATACTTTCTATAAAATATTAGCCATTAACTACAATGTAATTGTTGTTGACCATAACAAATTAACGATTACCCTCTCTTTTTGAAGATGAAATATCACCTAGAGGGGGTGAATAGGTGATCTCAAAAACTTTTCGCAAGTTACACACGTCCGCAAGTAAAATAAAGACAGATAAAAGAAATGGACATAGAGTGATTTATACTGGTTCGGTCTAATACTTTGACCTACATCCAGTCCCCAAGCACAGCTTGGGATTTCCGCTAACTCTTCAAGAACAAGTACAATTACACACTCTATAACTTAGGATGATCCCTTGGACTCACTCCCCTTTACAAGTTGTAATCGTACACCCACACTTAAGGTTCCACAACCTTAAGATTTAACATATAATCAAATAGTGTTTAAACTCCTCACGAGTAGATAAGTATAAGCACTGAAGTACAAGTTATCCGAAGATATTAATGAAACAGATGAAACAACAGATTGCAATAAGTTCGAATTGAATGCACAACGTTTCGGTAGTTGGCGAATTCAATGTTTCGGCTATTTATAGATGTTGCAATTAATGACCGTTAATGAAGCTTGAAGAATAGCCGTTGAAAGTCTTGAATGTATCCATTAGACAGATGAAGTTTCAGTTAAGATTTTCGCCGTTCAAATAATCCATGTGGATATTTGCAGCCATGATATTCTCTTCAATCTTTTGTTTTGCCCGTTGTGAAATAGCATTTAATGTCGCAGTCAAAATATCAGAGAAAAGCTTTACATTGATCAGAGTATTGGTTACGGAGATTATCACCGGTTGCATTTAATGCTTCTCTGACACACAAATTGCTTTATGTAAATTTGTGGTTAATCCATGATAAATGCATCTGAAACTCATTAGCAAACTGATTAAGAGTAATGTTATGAAGAAATGAATTTAAACATGATGATTTGTCATTTTACGAAGTCAAAGATTTAAGAACAAGGTGATCATGCTCGAGCATGCTTATATGTGTGCTCGGGCATTAGTTTGAAAAGTATATTGAAAGAACTAGAGATCATCCTAAGCTCAAGCAAGAATCTCAACTTGCTCAGGCAAGCATCTCTGGAGACTTTTGAAAAGTGATTTATATCACTATTGCTCAAGCAAGAAAGACTCCATGCTTGGGCAACAGATCGCCAATGCTCGAGCAAGCTATAAGGGCATGCTCGAGCAAAGGCCAGACAGAGGCGAGAAGATCATGTTTAACGACACTGCTCGAGCATGGTGCTCGAGCATGACATTTTCATGCACGGGCACAGGTCATCTAAAGGCTAAAAATGAGAAGAGAATTAGTGCTGCTCGAGCAACCTTTTACCTCTGCTTGAGCATGTTGCTCGAGCATGCTCTTTTACTTTGCTCGAGCATGACTCTTCATCTTGCAAATTCCTTGTTTAGTATGATGGTGCTCGAGCATGCCAAATGCTCTGCTCGAGCAAAACTCCAATTTGCACAATTTGCCATTATCCCTATGATGCTCGGGCAAGCCAACTACCTTGCTCGATCATGACTATTTAACTTGGGGATTTTTGCTCTAAGCCCAATGTTGCTTGAGCATTTCAAATGCTCTGCTCAAGCAAGCCTTTCTGAAAACACTCTAAATAATCTATTAGATTAAGTATGCTCGGGCATGGGCTAAGCTTTGCTCGAGCAAACCATAACTTAGAAATATATTACTTGATTCAATAACTTAGGATTTGTGATCATCAAAATACCGAGAGCTAACACTCTTCACCAACAAGTTTATAATTCTGTTACAAGTTTAACAAAGTTCTTTTTTTTTATAAGAAGTTTAACAAAGTTCTAGTGTGAGGGATTGACTACAATACCTTAGTCATTAACTGCAATCAAGTTGATTTTGACCATATAGAGCTTACAATTTTATTACAAGTTTGAGAAAATTATGATGTGAAGGATTCACTCCAATATACGTTAACGTACCGTACCATTACTTTTTGCCAATTAAGTTCTGTCAATCAATATATAATAGTCAAGATAGTCTACTTTTTGCCAATTAAATAATTATAAAGAAAGCGTCGTTTTCTATTGTTGTAATAATAAGATATTATTAATAAATTTATGGTGACACTTTCTCAACATGACCGATGCATCCCTTCTCATTTTCTGGATGATTGACACTTGGCAGTACTTAATTGGAAACATTATAAATAAAATGTTAAATTTTTGTTTTCTGCGCTCTTTACAATCAGCCAAACATATTTTTTTCTGCCCAAAACTTGTTCTTAAAAACAAGTTCATGCAACTATTCTAAGAACCAAACAAATTAAAAATAGAATTAAACACTGTAATCATACATACATATATATATATATATATATATCTTTCAAGTAAGCAGGCAGCATGCAATAATAAATTTTAGTGCAGAAAATGACAAATGTCCATAACGCTAACTCGTAGAATTTTTTGATGATTACATTGTGTCCTTAGGAGCTCAATTTTTTGATGATTATACTCAAGAAATTCAAGTATTGACTAATTATTCCTTGTAGAAGACCTCCATTTTTGGGTTCACATTAGTATGTTTAGTGTTGGAGGTTGGAACATGTAAAATGTTATGATATATGTTATGGTGAACCACCATAGAGGCTTGTCTTTTGATGATGTAGTTTGTCTTCGTACGAAATCGTTCTTATTCTTGAACAAGAAGTATACCTTTTTTTTAAAAAAAAAAAAAATGTAAAAATAAGACGATAATTTTATAATATTTTTAAACTTCCGTACCAAATTGAACATTGACCAAGGATTAAGAAAAGAAAGCACAACATGGATTCACATGCACGACATGCTATTATTAATATAAAATGTAGGAGTACTGATCGATCCAGCCGCTGTAATGAAATATTAAAAACAACTTTTCAGAAGAGTTGATGATATTAATGAATATTTCTTTTAATAAAATTTAGCTTGTTGGTAAAGATTAGCCTATAATTCCAAGGTCGGAAATTCAAATCTTGCTATCAATGTAAAGATTTTATTTGTAGGTGATTTATAAATACTTCTGTAAGCATTTTTTAAATCTAAAGGCATGACATAATCCCAATAAGCCTCCCAAATTCAACTCATCATAATTTAGTGTGCCCAAAAAAATTAATGAATATTTCTTCCGGATGTTGTTTCTTACATCACTCAACCATCTTGAATGACTTGTGTGCGTGTCTTTTGATCTAAACTCGAGAAACTAATCAAATATGCTACTTGAGATTAACAAATTTTCAAAATAATGGGTTCTCAACTTCCTAAGCTCATAAGATAACATAATGGGTTCTTATTCAGTGCTCTAAACTAGTTAATATGCTTATTATTGTGATAATTTCAATGAATACGGTTTAGATTGGTGTTGAGCACACTATGCCCCCAAACTGATGAAAAATGGATTTAGTTTGGATGCACATCGCTTAGTGATCTAAGCACCTAATATTGACTACTAAGCTCTAATATGAACGATTCAGATTTATTTTAATTTTATTTTAATAGATACAAAATCTAAAATAATGATAATATCTTAATTGCATTGCAAGTTTTCAAAAAAGAAAAAGAAAAAACAGATTTCTTATTTGAAAAGCATCAATTGAAAATTTTAAATCCGAATGGTTGAAACTATATAGATTAAGGTATAAATTTGTCATAGAAGTTTTTACTTAGGAGGGCTGAGTATCTAGAAATTTTTTTAGATTCAATTTTACTATGAAAATGTTACAACATGGCATTAATGCCCCATCCATTAACAAAGTTAATTTTAACTATTAAGTCCTTGGTTTGACTGAAATAACACAAATAACACTTTTGACTTGGTATTCATTACACCACCTCACCGTCGCCTCATCATTTTTTTCTCATGGGTATTACTGAAATATAACAAAAAATTATGATAATAAAATAGTTCAAAATTTTAGCCCCCTTCAAAAAAAAAAAAAAAAAAAAATAATAAAAATCCCAATTTAGAGCAGAGCCCAAATGAGGCCCAAAATTTTCAACTAAATGAGAGGAGGGAAACATCTACCCTCCCCACACCTCCGCCCAAACACTACTTTAATCAAGCCCTTGTCTAGTTTCCACCTGATAAACAAAGGAACTTTGAAAATAAACCATTAGCGGTTTTTGACTGTCCGAAAACCAACTTTCCGTTTTTTTTTTTTTTTTTTTTAGGTAGTACTGGATATGAATTATTAGACAGACAAAACCATACCAAACCATTCGAAGCCCTCCAAATCAAATAAAGTATTCAAAGTGCATCATTCACATAAAGCATCTCTCTCATCTATTACCTTTCTTCTTCTTCTTCTTCTTCTTCATTTTCTTCTGTCTTTCTTCTTCAGACGCCCACAATTGTTCTGTAAGTTGCAACTTCTTCTGGAGCAGATATATGCGCCCTATTTTTTACGATGATCATTATCATTACCATCATCATCATCATCATCATCATCATCATTATTATATTATATAAAGATTTATGTATGTGATTTTTGGAGCATATATATTATATTGAGATTCCTTTTAGAATTCCTTTGAGGATGATTTTTGTAGCTTTAATTTACTGATTAATTGATTATCTGAAAGGCGATCGGAGCCGTAGCTAGCTAGGTAAGAGGAATTAATGGGGAGAGTGAAGATTGCGATTAAGAGGATTGACAATTCAGCCAACAGGCAAGTCACTTTCTCAAAGAGACGAACTGGTTTGCTCAAGAAAGCAAGAGAGCTTGCGATCCTTTGTGACACACATGTTGGGGTCATTGTGTTCTCTAGCACTGGCAAGCTCTATGAATATGGAAGCTCCAGGTTCCTTTCTCGTTCTTCCCAGCTTAATCTATTATTATTAAGATCAATATTACTATGATTATTTATTCATTCTTTTTATATCAGAAGCTATCACGGCATTTTCTCTGTGCTTCTCTCTTATGCTTTAGATGATTAGCCTCTAATCTACACTCATTTTTCTTTTTTCCCTAAAAATGGCTCAACAAAAACTATCTTCAATTTGATGATATTCTGTCAGAATATTGATCTATATGGGTGTTGTTACCAGAAGAAATTCACTTTTTTCAACAAAATATAATCCCACTTGCATACATATTATTCGACAGCATCTGCGAGCTTGAAATTGATGCATCAAAGACTGATGTCATCATCTCTGTTTTTTCCCCTTTCTCTTGTGGTTTGTATTAATCTCTTTTCATTAAAATATGTTTTCTGATACTTTTAACCTCCTTTGTATGTTCATTTATTATTTTTCCCCTTTCTTATATGCTTGCTTAGGTTTGATATAAATATGTTGGAAATTTGGATTGAATATTCTCTAAAAGCATGGTACGTTTTGTTGATCCAAATCCCCCCACAGAGAATTGCTATAGGACACTCAATAACATCTCACGATAACATTACAAAGATTACCCGAATTATCACAAGGTATTCCGTTCAAAATACTAAAACATAAATCATGCTTGTTATAAAGAAGCTGAATACTTCTATTTATTCAACTTCTTTCATGCTGATATATGTTACACTAATTTCATGGATCTTTATGCTTGGCACGTGGTCGAGCTTCTGTGGGTTAGATAAAAGCATAAGTATGGACCTGAATATGAATTGATTAAGGCCTTATTTGCACCCATAATATGTATGCAATATTATGAGGTTTTAGTGTAGCAAATTGAAGTCAAAATATTCTCTCAAGCCTCTTGATTACTCTTTAATCCATATATAATTTTTGGTCCATCAAATTTCTTTCCATCTAAAACGGAAGTCCCTATATTATAATAAAAAACTGGACCGTTTTGTTCTTTGAGGGACTAAACCCAAACATCAATTGTATTAACCCAAAAAAGAAAAAACAAGAAGGAAGTATAAAAAGTGTGTGTGTGTTGGAATATTGTCCACATACATGCATGCATAAGTTCGTGAATGGTTTTGTAAAATCAGTATAGAGTTGATAGAATATCAGACTGCTGAAACCACAGACACACACACACATATATAGAGTTAGTATATCATATATTCCTTATAGTAAGACCTATCCTGTTTGGTGTAAACTATCCACATCCTTCCCCAAACTGGCAAACTCATTTGCAGTTACTCTATTAAAAGTTCAAAGATATATAGAAGACGTTAGCCCTGGAAGTGACATACTGTGAAAATGAATCTGAAAAGTTGAAGTTGAGCGTAAACAAACTTTATTGTAATACTCCAAATCTCAAATATAAAAGCTAATTGAAAGAGTTAGTTTTGCTACTAAATGTAAGACCTAACATACTTCATCTCCCAAATTTTGAATTTCTTTTCCTAAATTCTTAATCTTTGTAATATAGTTATCTAGACTGGCTCCTATATTTAAAGTCAGAAAGAATACAGCGTGTCATACAAAGAAAAGGAGTAAGGCTTGAAATCCCCCCCCCCCCCCCCCCAACCCAAAATCTCTGTATCTAAAATTTTCTCCCTAAATCATTTTTTCTATCCTCTCATGGTACTATGCAATGAGGAACGTTGGAAGATTATTGATACTTTTTTCCTACATATATAGTCTATTATAGATTGATAATGCTGTTGCATTGATTATTGATAAGTATAAAAATGGGTTTAGTATTAGTAATATAATCTGTTATATATTCCAAGAGGTTAAGCCATACATACTCCCTCCAACCTGCTTATATCTATATTATTAGGTCACTTTTGTAACTACTCCATCCATATATAATCATTCAAAATATTTTTTGGTCTTAAAGTTTTTTTTTTTCTCCAAAAATTACCACTACTTTCCAAAATTGCATTAAACTATATATATTTATTACATTCTAACATCATTTTTTGGGAGACAAAAAACAACTTACCAAAAAAGGTTGTTTATTGTCGGGACAATTGTAATATTGCTCTATACATTTTGCAATATGACTTATATTTTGGACAATGAAAACTTAATAAAATGTTAGATAGAAATGTTATTATTTATATTTTAAAAAAAAACTTAATAAAATGTTATTATGATAGAAATTGGGGTATTATTAATTATATTTTAAAACTGCTTTACATGAATGGTTAATCTAACTAGCTAGGTCCTCGCCAACTATATACTCATATATAGTGTGAAAAAAAAAAAAAAAACTATCTGACGTGGATATGTATGGGCACAATGATAGTTATCCTAGGAGGGGCCTATTTGGATGGTCAATTAATGTTTGGAAAAATAAAACACAAATTTTTTTTTTTTTTTAAAAGCTATTTTAAATATCTTATACTTATTTGTTTTTAGAGTTCTTATAAAATATCAATAAAATAAATGTGACACCTCCCTATACTCAATCCCATTATAGAGTGATGTCTTCTCCTTTCATTAATTAAATGTATTAATTAACAAAGAAATTAAACCACTAAGCCAAGTTTGGTTTGATCCTAAAAAGTAAAAACCTTTTCAAAAATATTACAAAACTTAACCCAATTGTAGAATTCAAAATTATAGTTCGAATGGGTTTTTCTAAAAAAAATTAAAACTTTCGAAAACATTTAATGAGCGGTTCAAACTCTTTATTAAACATACATCTATCCTTAGTCTTAGTTAGATTTCATCATAGTAGTTCTTATTTATTATATCTAACCTAGTGCTCTACCATTCACTTATTCATCCATTTCATTTATGGGCTTGTGATATATGCGCTTGTCCTTGCAGCAATACAATACATACATGTTCTACTACTATCTGCTCATAATATCTACATAAATATACATCCAAGTAGCACATAAGGCTATCTCAAAATATTATCTAAGTCATAAGGAATAAAAATATCTATATACATAAGTTGTATCTAAAAGATTTCCTCTGCACCATCATCACCACCTTTGTCTTAAGGTCAAGTGATAATAACACCCTTGCCTCTTCCTCCTTATCTACTAGATTGCCCATCTCCTTCATTTATGGAAGGTGCTGAGATTCAAATGAATGAATCCCAGAAGAACAGGTTAATCTTAAATTCTTGTACATTTAATATATGTAAGTCAACCAAAATAGAGTAGTCCACACAGCATATAAAGCATTCAAATTCATACGACTAGTATTACATTCCATATGCAGTATGTAATACAAGTAATCATCAAATGATTCAATACCTTAGCTCAAAGAAATACAATTTGGTACTTAAACAACCCAAAATACATGAATATACTAGGCCTTGCCTAGCCACCGGGAAGCTGGCCCATGGTCGGCCCTTCCTCTCAATTGAGTAACGAGTGGTGTTGGCCCCATACATGGGACATACAAACATGGTATAACAAACATATATAGCTATACAAAAAATGTGAGATTAAAGTTACTACTTGTTGGTCTTACCGAAACTGCACCTTCCGCAAGGTTCTTTTCAATTTGCTTATCCTTCATTATTGGGAAATTATCTCTTCCTAGAATTAACATTAAGATGGAGAATGGATTATTAATAAATCTTAATATCATAATTAAGATTATGTATATTCTAGACCCACCTAAAAATACTTGTCATTTAGTATCTTTATGACTTATGAACGTATACTTATTGGGACTTATTCAATTTAATACTATTCACTAGGGAAAAAATTATTATTTCAGCCATTTAACCTTCAACTTATCTAAAGAAATTATATCTTTAGAGGTGAGACACAATCCACTACTTTTGTGGTTATTCTCGGACTTTTTAGAAATTAACCGTTAATTTTTTTGGGAATTTGGAAAATTCATAGCTTGGTCTATACAACTCCAAATGGAGTGATTCTAGTTCCTACTTAAAGCTTGATAAGTCTATTTACATATATTAATAACCACTGAGATAATTTATGGCTGAGACAATCCAATAATTTCAAAAATTAAACACGTCTTGAATCTGGAACTAGAATTTTCCACATTTCTTGGCCAATTTTTGAAAAGTCATATTTTAAGTTTTAGACCTCCAATTAATATGCTTTATGACTCATTTTAAATCTTGAGAGGTATACTTTACTCTGTCACAATTTCAATGATAGCCAAGATCATTTATTTAATCAAGCTCTCTTGAAAATGATAGTTCCAGATTAAAACATATAACTCACATATTTTGGTGCTCAAATTCAAAAATCCATATCTGGAGTTCTAGATGTCCAAATTAGATGCTTCAAAAACCTATGAACTCCTTATTAAGTCAAGTTTCTAGAAAAATAAGTTTCAACATTTTGTAATATGCTAATCATTCCCAGATTTAAAAAACGTGAGCACTATTCAGATAACTTTCTCACTTTCAAAAATCTATAACTCTTTATATACTTATCCAAATCACGTCTCATATTAAAGCTTAAGGATTTTACTACATGTTCACAAAATTTCATGGTCAGAGGAGGTCATTTACTTAGGTTTTAGCCCACTCGAAAATTTTCACTCCTGAATCATATCAATAATTTTCCAGAATCCCAAAAATCATATCTAGAGCTGTAGACCTTTATTTTAGGTGATTCAAAGCTTGTTTTAAAGCTTAAGGAGTGAACTATCATATGCCAAAATTTCATGGCTAAACTTGATCATTAACTCACAAAAACGACATGCACAAGTTGCTCTATTTTCAGACTCAAGAATAGAGTTGTAAAACAACACATGCAAGCTCATTTCTTGACTCTAAAGCTCCATAAAACAGACTCTATGAATTTATAACAGACTTGCACGGTTTAAACACTCAGTTTTAGAGCCAAATGAGATAAAAAAAAAAAGGATCAGAAACGACATGCAAGGGACAAAGCTTTCTGCTATAACCTTCCTCTATCTCAACAATGATCTCGGCTCAGATTTCTCTTCTTCTTCAGATCTATTTCTCGATGCTCCACCGCTGTCTCCGTCTCTCTCAGCTCTTGGTTCTCAGCTCTGACTGAAGTGGGAGTTGATATGAGAGAATGAAATGGAAGGAAGGAGTATCGTATGTGTGTGTGTGTGTGTGTGTGTGTGTTTTTTTTTTTTTTTTTTTTTGGGTAAGAGGGAATGAGAATAATGGAAGAAGGGAAATGGGGAGGAGGATGTAGTGTGTGTGTGTGTCGTATGTGTGTGACGGAGGGGAGGGATGTGAATCTGGATGGAGGGAGTGTATATGTATGTGGCGTGGGTTTACGGATGAGAGGGAGTTTGTGTGTGTGTGTTGCTTTTGTCTGCATGTGTGTGTTATCGTGTTTAGCTGGGTGGAGAGGAAGCACGTGGAGTATGTGCATGTGGGACATGTGTGTGCTGATGGGAGAGAGGGAAAATAAGGGCATGGTGTCTCACTTTTAACAATAATACCTATTTCATCTCTCTACAAGATTCTTGTTTGCAATTGAGTCCATTCCTAATTAAATTGCAAACATTAGTTAGGAAATCAAAATTAATCCTTAATTCCATTTAAGGATTTTTCTTTCTCAATTAATTCCTTTAGCCCATAAAATATTATCTCCAAAATATTTAGGCCAAAAATCATTCCCTAACTATGCCTTAACCCCAAATATTAACTTTACAATAATTAAGCCCGAATTTTCCATAAATAATTCCATATAATATTTTTAATTCTCAATTTCCAAATTTTAGGATGTCACAATAAATTACTTTATTCTCAGTATTTTTCTTAGGCCTTTCTTCCATTTCACCCAATTTGTTACTTATTACGTCACTAATGAATTCACTGAAATGTCATGACTAATAAAATGACTACTATATATATAATGGAGTTCAAGTAAAAATACTATGTCCACCATAAAATGGTTATGGTTGTTCGGCAATGCTTGTTTCTTTGATTGATTTTACGTCCTATTCTAATGATTAATGAATTATGATTTGTAAATACATAGTTGATTAATGAATAATTCTTTTTTTTTTGTTAGTTATTTTGGTTCAAGACGTAAGGTTTCTTGAGCATGGGCAGATAAGTGTTGAAATAATAATAACATTGTCGCTTAAAATGTTGTATAACATGTATTAAATATAAATATCCATATTATTGTACATTTAATACATAAATATAAATTTAATGTTCTTGGTTTTTCTTACCTTTTTTTACACTGATCAAATGCACCAGTGCAGAAAGTTAATGTAATTAATGTAGAAAACAATTTTTTTTTTTTTTTGAATATTGAGTCTAGAAATGGTATAGAAAATTCAAGACTTTATATACTAACTGTATTTACATCAGTTACAAAACCAGTGTAGAAAGCCTTTTCTTACCACTATAAAAATGCTATTTTTCACTGATGATGGCTCTAGGCTAAAGGCTGGGATTCCATGATCTAGATTTACATAAACTTTATTTCATCTTCTTGATTGAATTATGTTCTTATAATGGCAGCATGAAGTCAATTATTGAACGCTACAATAAACAAAAAGGAGAACGCCATCAGCTTATGAATCCAGCTGCAGAAGTCAAGGTACGAGATATTTATAAATCGTGTGGGTTTGTGTTTAATTCTCATTGTTATTACCTCCGTTTTTGTATATAAGATTACAAATTTGTTGGAGTGGGCTCTTATTTATAAGATACTCTTAAAGGTTCTCTAAAATTTTAACCAGATTTTTTTTTGTTAACCTTTACCCCTATTAATTATATGTTATATTATAGTACTCCTCCAGTTCTGAATATAAGACATATTTGATGAGTTGATATGAATCCTAAATATAAGGCATATTTTTCATATTTGACAATCTTTTACTAATTAAACCCTATTGATTCTCCTTCAACAATAATCAAGGATGAGAGAGAATGAGGAAATTAAGAAAATGACCCAGGTATTTTAGGAAATACATTTTATATTAACTAATTTAACTAACTTTTTTAATCTAATCAAATTAGGAAAATACGCCTTATATTAAGGATCGAAGGAGTATTAACATACATTCCCATGTTGAATTTTGATGATTTAGGTATGTATTAGATAATTATCTTTCTATAAAAAATGATTTAAGCCAATTTGATGTGATATATCTCAACTTTATATGTACCTTCAATTCAATGTCCAATTAATACAACATTCGGTCATTAATATCTTAATATAAGAGTTAGTTAACTAATTTAGATAAATTTAAGAAAATTAGTTATATTAGCTATTTGAATAATCTTCATTACTTATATCATTAGTGAGAACTCATGCCTTCGTTTCTTCCTCACAATATAATACTTGTATCTGTGGTTGCACTTGTTAGCTTTGGCAGAGAGAAGCAACGGTCTTGAGGCAAAACCTTGAACACTTGCAGGAACTGCAGAGGTACAAAATGTCTTCAAATATGTTCTGATTGGTGTTTTCCTTAATATATTCTGAAAATAAATGGAACAATTTAGTCAACCAGAAGTGACATATTTCCTTTTGGAAATTTTGTAGGCAATTCATGGGTGAACAACTTTCTGGTTTGGGAATTAACGAATTGAAGAGTTTGGAAAATCAACTGGAGATGAGTTTAAAAAAAGTCCAGATCAAGAATGTAAGATATATAGATAATTTGAAATGACATCTAAATTCAATTTACCATGTCACCACTTATATATATAAAGGACAAGTATATATAATAATTAACCTCAACTTGATCGGCAGGATCAAATTTTAAAAGATATGTATCTGATACCAAAAATGTCACATCCCAATTTCGGAAGCGATTTTTTTTTTTTTAAAACGGTATCATGATCAGAGTAGAGCACCGGAAGTAAAAATAGTATTTCAAAAGATATGTATCTGATAACATCAACTGTATGTTTTGCTACTAACAGTGGTACAATAGTTCAAATGGTTCTAAATTCAAAATACATTTCAAAAGGGGTCCGACCAGTCCATCCTAAGCCTGCTGCTTACCCTTGTCTCCGCTCCTGTTCACTCCGGAACCTGAAGCTATGGTAAGAGCTGAGGTTCAAAGTACATTGAACCTCAGGTAACGGTTAACCTCATGTTCAAGTACAATTACGTATGACAGATATTCATGATACCATAGTAAAATTCACATATACCAAGTAATAACACACCATATACACCTGCATATGAATGCTATTACGATCTGCACTATTCACCGGTGCCACGATGTACGGTCGTGTCCTCGCTAGGAAAACTTAACGGCGTTATCATGACTATAACCCGTATAAAGCTGTATGTGCACAGTCAATAACTTTTGAAAACAGAATCTCAGTTAAAAAAAAACACATCTCATCACATATAGGTATACAATGAACATCAGAGTTAGTGTTACAGTACGCGTCCGTACCTTCGTCGGCGTTTGTCGGTACGTTTGACGTTTCGAAGTGTGATCGCGTTGATCCTATAATGGTAATACCGTATTTATTAATTTGTAAGTAATATCCTAAGAGATATTTTGGCCCCTAATGACCATTTTGCCCTTACAACTTTTATTTTTCACTTTATTCCCTCAAAATTCGTACAACAACGCTGGTATAAATCTGGGCAGCATTTTGTCTAACTTTGAAAAATCATAATTAATTCTACAAAAATCGAAACGAGGATCCGTAAAATTCCTTGGAATCCTTAGGATGTCTATTTTCAAGTAAAGATAGTCACCTTTGCCCAGATTTCACGAATCACTCCCAGGTTTTAAGTTTTGAACCTCTGCCCAGAATTTTTCCAGAATTTCGTAGCCTAACTTTGAGGAATTTTAACTCTCTGTACAAAACTCATTTTGACATGTTCTTGACATTTTTAAAAAGCCCTATATATCTATTTTAACCATGAATTTTCTCAGAATTTTGTGATCATGATTTCAATATGAAATCCTGGCGTTTTCATGGCTGACTTCAGAATTTCCGAAACCGATGAAATTTCGCGAACTTCGTTACTTTGATGAATTTCTTCCGGAAATTTTGCCATAACCTCTACTTCATCAATTTTTTGAGATAAAGGCAATTTTAACTATGAAAACACCTAACTAAAATTATCCTACCATATTTAGGATCTAAGCTACCTCTAACTAAGAATTTAAGAACTAGAACTTAAAGAACTTAAAGCTAGAGCTAGAGAACTTACCAAGAACTTTGCTACCCCTTCAAGAAGCTCCTTACTCTTACTCTCAACTCTCTATTTCAGATTTCTTTGCTTGCTTTGGTGTGGAGAATATGAAGACTCAAGCCCCCTATTTATAGCAAAAGGCTATGGCAATCTTGTAATTCTCTAACTTACACATCTCTCATTTTTGGCCATGGCTTTAAGTCTGAATTCTCCCTCCAGCTGAGCCAAAAACGTGGCCTACCTCCCCCCATTCTTCCTCCTTTGATTTTTCACCAAAGCCTCTTGCCTTGGTGTCAAAATTGTCCCCATGTGTAAAGCTTTTGGCCCCAAGAGTGCTTTGGTGGCTCTTTCTCCTTCATGCACTCTCCAAGCTTGCATTGGTGGCCTCTCCACCTTCATGCATTTCCCAACTTGGAGTTCTAATTTCCTAGTTACTCTAAGTATATTTGTAACTAGATGACTTTGGTGATTGGTTAGCAATTAAGCAAAATGCTCTTAGGGTTTAATCTTTAATTAGCTTAATCTTTGGTCATAAATCCTAAAATGATGTTTTAGGTGTTATTAAATTTATTTGATTGGTTACTAATTTAATCATGATCATTAGTAATCATCCTTATGCTAATCCTAATCCCTTATTGGTCCTTGACCTTTAATTATCCTAATACATCTTTAATTGGTGACTATTTAACATTAATTGTAAAGAATTACCTAAATATTCCATTAGTGAAATTTTAATTGCTCTTTAATTGTTGGTAATTGCCCCTTAATTGTTTCAAGTGTTTTGATAATTCTTCACGGTCCTTTATGATTTAAATATGAGCTAAATATTAATTATAAGGTATTAGAAAATTTAGTCTCTTAATAAATTATAATAATTGGTGTTTAAGGTCCCTTGATTAATTATGAAGCCTTGTGAAATTTATTTACTTTCATGAAGACTTAGTTGATTTAATTATCATTGATCTCACTAAATTTATTTAGGTATTTTTATAATACTTTCTTGCTCTTTTAAATTCTACATGAACCATAGTTCAATATGATATTTATTTGTATTTTATGGTATTTTATGCTTTGCTTGTTAAATCATTGGGTATCCTAATCCTAAGGAAAAATTACCTAGAAAATAGAATAAACACATCTCAAAATTTGAGACCACAAACTCACCTATTTTAAATAGGGTTTAACTATCGAAATATTGTATTCAAGATAAATGAGAATTTTGGGTATTACATTTCTCCCCTCAGATTAAATAAAATTTCGTCCCCGAAATTTATTCTATACTAGCTAAGTATCGTGCCATAAACTCGGATATTTCTCTTTCATCTCCTCTTTCGTTTCCCATGTTGCCCTTCCGAGATAAACCTCTCCAGGCCACCTTCACGATTGGAATACTTCTGCGTCGAAGCCACTTCTCTCGGCTTTCGAGAATTTGCTCCGGCTCGACCTCAAAAGTGTTATCATGCCGTAACTCGACATTCTCATACTGGATGATATGTTCGTGATCAGGTTGGTATTTCTTCAATTGAGAAACATGGAAAACGTCATGGAGTTTACTCAAGTTCGGGGTAAGGCTAATTGGTACGCGACGGCCCACGTTTTGCCAAGATTTCAAATGGCCCTATGTAACGAGGACTTAGTTTTAGCCTTTTAAGGGTTCTACCGACACCGGTTCTTGGAGATACTTTCGAAACACATGGTCTCCGACTTCGAATTCTAACGGCCTCCTCCTTTTATCGGCGTAGCTCTTCGTCTACTCTGCTTGCTAAGAGTCTCTCGCTTGATCGGAGCGATTTGTTCGAGGTCCTATCAACTATATTTGTCCCAATGAATTCTCGCTCGGACAATTCCGTCCGACGCATATAGGCGATCGACACTTTCGCCGTACAATGCTTCAAACGGAGCCATCTGTATGCTCGAATGGTAGCTTGTTGTTGTAAGCAAACTCGGCTAGGGGCAAATGTTGGTCCCAATGTCCCTTGAAGTCCAATACACACGCTCTAAGCATATCTTCTAGCGTTTGTATTGTCCTTTCAGATTGGCCATCGGTCTGAGGGTGATAAGCCGTACTAGGTCTTAGCTTTGTCCCCATCTCTTTGTGCAATGCCTCCCAGAATCGGGATGTGAATCGCGGGTCCCGGTCAGAGACAATGCTCTTAGGTACGCCATGAAGTCTCACGATTTCTTTGATGTAAATCTCGCTAATCGTTCCTGCGAGTAGTTAATGCGATGGGAAGAAAATGTGCCGACTTAGTCAATCGGTCAACAATTACCCGATCACATCGTGATTCCTAATCTTAGGTAACCCTACTACTAGATCCATGGTAATGTTCTCCCATTTCCATTCCGGAATTTCTAGTCCTTGAAGAAGACCGGGGGTCGTTGATGTTCGATCTTAACCATTTGACAAGTTAAGCATCGGCCACATACTCGGTTACATCCTTCTTCAACCGGGCCACCAAAACTCGATTTTAAGTTTTGGTACATCTTGACCATTCCGGGATGTAGAGTGTATCTACTCTTATGGGCCTCATCTAGTATTTTAAATCGCAAACCTTCATCTCCCTAAGGTACGTAGATCCGCTTCTTGTACCTAACCAAACCACTAGGTGATAGGTCAAGGTCTTGAGTCTTGCCCTGGGAGAGCGTTTCTCGTGCTGCAATCGCCCATTCATCGTGTTTCTGAGCCTCCTCGACTTTATCTCTCAAATCGTACTCTCCTTGACTAACAAGAAGGTTTGCAAGATAGGCGTCATCGGGCGCATTATAGTTCATGCAAATCGATTTGACGGGTTCAGTCTCGGAAATCTTCAAGTAGCCTCCGTTCTTGGATCATCATGTACGCTGTGCATCGTCTTTCTGCGAGGGCATCTGCAACGACGTTCGCTTTACCCGGATGATACTTGATCTCCGGATCGTAATCTTTCAGCAGTTCCATCCGGCGCGACGCCTCATGTTGAGTTCTTGCTGATCAAAAAGATATTTCGGGCTCTTGTGGTCGCGGTACAATTCTACGGTTGCAACCGTAAAGATAGTGCCTCCATATCTTCAACGCAAATACGATAGCCGCTAACTCTAAATCATGCGTGGGATAGTTTGCTTCGTGAGTCTTCAACGACGAGAGGCATAAGCTACTACTCGCCTGTTGCATCGGGACACATCCCAACCCATGCCCATCAAGGCGTCACTATAGACTATGTAAGTCTCGCTCGGTTAGGGATGATCAACACCGGTGCGATAGTTAGCCTTTCCTCGGTCTTTGAAAACTCGTTTCACAATCCTCGTCCCAAACGAATGGTTGGTTCTTCCTCGTAAGTTTTGTCAATGGTAAGGCAAGACGCGAGAAATTTTGTATGAATCTGCGGTAGTATCCCGCTAGGCCTAGAAAGCTACGTATCTCACATCACGATTCCGGCCTCTTCCAGTCCAGAACTGCTTCCACCTTGCTGGGATCAACAGCAACGCCGTCGCGTGATATGACATGGCCCAGAAATTTCACTTCTGGTAGCCAAAATTCGCACTTACTCAGCTTCGCGAAAAGTCGTTTATCACGTAGTATGCCTAATACAGTCGCAGATGTTCTTTGTGCTCCTCTTTGCTTTTAGAATAGATTAGGATATCGTCGATGAATACGACTACAAATTTGTCAAGGTGTTGACGAAAGATTCGATTCATGTAATCCATGAATACGGCAGGTGCATTTGTCAATCCGAAGGGCATCACAAGGAATTCGTAATGCCGTGCACCTGGGTTCTAAAGGCTGTTTTAGGAACATCACCGGCTTTTACTCGCAACTGGTGGTAGCCGAGCGTAAATCGATTTTGGAGAATACACAAGAACCGGATAGTTGATCGAGTAGGTCATCGATCCGAGGAAGTGGATATTTGTTTTTGACAGTTACTTTGTTCAACTCGCGGTAGTCGATACAAAGTCGCAAGCTTCCGTCTTTCTTCTTTACGAACAACACTCTGCTCCCCACGGTGACACGGCGTTGGGTCGGATGAACCCCTTCCCTAGTAGCTCTTCAAGCTGCTTTTTCAGTTCTTGCATCTCGTTCGGTGCCATACGATATGGTGCTTTTGATATTGATCCGGTGCCGGCATCGGGTCAATGGCGAACTCAACCTCTCTTTCGGGGGTAACTCGGTAAGATCGTCGGGAAATACGTCGGGAAATTCGTTCACAACGGAATGTCTTCGAGTGAGGGTTCCGCATCTGCCTTGACCGAGAAGAACACCATATAAGCTTGGCATCCACGCTTCATGCATCTTTCGGCTTCCGTAGTAGAAAGAAGGTTCGGTGGCATCAACCTTGTTCTTACCATGCGGAGGTGAGAACAAGATCTGTTTATTACCACAATCGAGGATCGCGTTGTTTGCGGTTAGCCGATCAAGACCGAGAATGACGTCGATGCCATGAAGCGGTAGTCGGATAAGGTCTATGTTGGAATTTCGCCCATTTACTCCCGCAACGCAATTTAGACATGCATCGAAGCTAAAGATTTTGCGCCAAGTGGCGTAGCTACTATCAAATCGTAAGGTAATCTATAGGCATGCATCCCTAACCGTTTTGCACGGTCATAAGAAATAAACGAGTGACTAGCACCCGAGTCATACAATGCAAGTAGATTCCCATTGAGAGAGATAGTACCTTGGATCATTTCGGAGATTTTCCGGCCTCTTCGTTCGTCGGGGCAAAAACCCGACTGGGTTTTGCGGCCTCGCCTCTAAGGCTTTTTGAGGGCGTTCACGCTAATGTGCCCGGGCCTCGGCACTTGTAGCATACGATTTTTCCCTCGCGGTTGGTCCCCCGATGGTACCTCTTGCATTTGGGACACGCTTGGGGCGTCTGCGTTTGCATCCTTGGGAAGTTACTGCGCCACGGCTGAAACGGCTTCTTGTTCCATCCTTGGTTGTTTCCCCGGGGTGCCTTCCTTTTCTCGCGACGAGTTGTTACGTTTGAAGCCGCTACGATTTGGGCCATTGCCATAAAAGGGTCGGTCCTTCGCGGCTCTTTCGGATTACGCTCGATTCGTCGGCAAGCCTCTACCGCTTGGATTAAGTCGAGAACCGGTGAGACACCGCCTCTCTTTTATATCGTATTTCGGGCCATAGATTAGTATGTTCGCCATACTACTTTCGTTATCATCACGTCTCGGGTGCGATGAGTATCGGGATAGATTTGTGAAACGTGCGAAGTAGTCATCGAAAGACTCCTCTTGGCCTTGTTGGATGTGAAGGAACTCGGACTCCTTGGTCATCATGCGGAAAGCGGGAAGTATTGTTCGTTGAATTTCGCTTGGAAGCTCTCCCACGTAACGGACGGTAGCGGGCTTGTAAGGTCACCGCGGTATTTCTCCACCATCGGTCGGCATCTCCCTCTAGCTTGTAAATTGCTAGTTGAGCTTTTCGGTCTTGGACATTCCAAGACCTCGAAGATCTTGTCCAGGCGCATCGCCCAATCTTCGGCGGAATCGAACTTACCTCGAAAAGATGGTGGTTTGTTCTTACGGGGTGGGTCACCCAATGCGAGTGTCCCTAACCTCTCTAACGGGTTGAGGCGGTCTTACCATCGCTCTCTCCGTCGGGGAGGTGGCGAGATCGGTCGATCTCTCGGACGCATTACTTTGTTCGTCTTCTTGCTCGGTGTCATCTCCTTCTTCCTCGTTACCCCGTTGTTCTTCCTCATCCCGTTGTTCCTCATTCTCGTCATTGTTCCCTCCCCCTTGTTGGTTAGCGAGGAGAGTATCAATGAGTACTCGTTGCTCTTGCATGATTCTTCTCATTTCTTGTAATTCGTTCGGAGGTGGTGGTGGTGGTGGTTCATGTTGATCGAGCTCGTGTATCGGTACTATTCGAGGCTCTCTAATTCTACCTCTCCCTCGCCTCGGCCTCGGCCTCGGCCTGGGAGCACCACCTCTTAAAGTTGCCATATTCTAATTTCGGAGGTTAGTAGATGAAAACATTTAGAAAACACAGATTCAAACATTGCACACACATGTACACAACATATATGGATCACAAATATTTTACATAAGTCTCATAATTCAACCACAAGTCATACATCATAACCCTTTTATCTAACAAGTATTTCATATCTCCTCCAGGTATTTAGAGGAGTGATCACACACATTACATTTAGTACTACTAACTATTACTACTCCTTCCACCGCATTCTTGGACTGGTGCGGATTGCCCTCGTTAAACTACATGTTCCAAAGATACGAGGCGTTTGAGGTAAAAGAGACATGAGCATACATCCTCTAGGTTGCCCTCGTCTAACATCTCATTGGTTTTAGCTATCCAAAAAACGAGTGCGGGAAAATGGTGGAGAGTGGATCTAACCCAATCTCCGGGGGTCTGAGGGTTATAAAAAGAGGAATTCATCCGGTAGTAGTCTTTCACTCGTCTTAGGTAAATCAGGTATTTTTCTTGTTTGGTATCTGCAATTTGCTCAGCATGAGCGTAGTCTAATCCTAATGCTTGGGTCAAAATGGTGTTGTCATTTAGGACATAGTCTAAGTCATCGGAGTTGGCATCAGAATTGTTTTCAAGAGTTTGGATATCAGGGAAATCAAAGTTGTCTCCTATTGAGGAGTGGTGTGGACTGTCAGGATTTGCAGGTACAGGAGGATATACTATATTTATGGGTTCCGCGTATATGGGGTCATATAGATTGTCAGGGTATTCAGGTGCTGGGTGGTATTCCGGTTCTGGTTCATCATCAGGATAGTTTGGCATATAATCGGGGTCTAGATGATGTTCTGGAAAATTTGGCTCGGGTATAAACATTGGAGGTGAATTACTTGGTTCAGGATTCAGTTTGACTCTAAGGTTTCCAGGAGCAGCTGCCCTATGCGCTACGCGCCTCCGCATCCCGTAGTAATCTACGTAGGGTTCGTTGTCCATCACTACAACAATATCAGGATTTATCAGTACTTGTTTTCAAAATTTTCCTTGAGATAATGGCTTAGAGCCTCACTTAGCTAATCAACCGATTGGCCAGGTAAGTGTCTATCATGGGAGCCTCACCGTGCTAGGGTGACTGATTGGCCGATCCACATAGACTAGCCTTGCCTTCGGCACCAATGGTTTGTTATAACCGAGTCGGGTTCATACCGGATAAAATGCTTTTGGTTGAAAAACCCCGAACTTAACTCCGTTACTCAAACAATCTGGCCAGGCAGTCGTAATTATGGAAGGCTCGCCGAGTTCACGGGGACTGATTGCCAACCACAATACTTCTTTCTAGACACCAGACTGTTTAGAATAGCATAGTTAAATTCGTGCCGGATGTCTGCTCTGATACCAAAAATGTCACATCCCAATTTCGGAAGCGATTTTTTTTTTTTTTTAAAACGGTATCATGATCGAGTAGAGCACCTAAGTAAAAATAGTATTTCAAAAGATATGTATCGATAACATCAACTGTATGTTTTGCTACTAACAGTACAATAGTTCAAATGGTTCTAAATTCAAAATACATTTCAAAAGGGGCCCGACCAGTCCATCCTAAGCTCGCCGCTTACCCTTGTCTCCGCTCCCGTTCACTCCGAACCTGAAGCTATGGTAAGAGCCGAGGTTCAAAGTACATTGAACCTCGGGTAACGGTTAACCTCATGTTCAAGTACAATTACGTATGACAGATATTCATGATACCATAGTAAAATTCACATATACCAAGTAATAACACACCATATACACCTGCATATGAATGCTATTACGGTCACGCACTATTCACCGGTGCCACGATGTACGGTCGTGTCCTCAGCGCTAGGAAAACTTAACGGCGTTATCATGACTATAACCCGTATAAAGCTGTATGTGCACAGTCAATAACTTTTGAAAACAGAATCTCAGTTAAAAAAAAACACATCTCATCACATATAGGTATACAATGAACATCGAGTTAGTGTTACGAAGACGCGTCCGTACCTTCGTCGGCGTTTGTCGCACGTTTGACGTCCGAAGTGTGATCGCGTTGATCCTATAATGGTAATACCGTATTTATTAATTTGTAAGTAATATCCTAAGAGATATTTTGGCCCCTAATGACCATTTTGCCCTTACAACTTTTATTTTTCACTTTATTCCCTCAAAATTCGTACAACAACGCTGGTATAAATCTGGGCAGCATTTTGTCTAACTTTGAAAAATCATAATTAATTCTACAAAAATCGAAACGAGGATCCGTAAAATTCCTTGGAATCCTTAGGATGTCTATTTTCAAGTAAAGATAGTCACCTTTGCCCAGATTTCACGAATCACTCCCAGGTTTTAAGTTTTGAACCTCTGCCCAGAATTTTTCCAGAATTTCGTAGCCTAACTTTGAGGAATTTTAACTCTCTGTACAAAACTCATTTTGACATGTTCTTGACATTTTTAAAAAGCCCTATATATCTATTTTAACCATGAATTTTCTCAGAATTTTGTGATCATGATTTCAATATGAAATCCTGGCGTTTTCATGGCTGACTTCAGAATTTCCGAAACCGATGAAATTTCGCCAGAACTTCGTTACTTTGATGAATTTCTTCCGGAAATTTTGCCATAACCTCTACTTCATCAATTTTTTGAGATAAAGGCAATTTTAACTATGAAAACACCTAACTAAAATTATCCTACCATATTTAGGATCTAAGCTACCTCTAACTAAGAATTTAAGAACTAGAACTTAAAGAACTTAAAGCTAGAGCTAGAGAACTTACCAAGAACTTTGCTACCCCTTCAAGAAGCTCCTTACTCTTACTCTCAACTCTCTATTTCAGATTTCTTTGCTTGCTTTGGTGTGGAGAATATGAAGACTCAAGCCCCCTATTTATAGCAAAAGGCTATGGCAATCTTGTAATTCTCTAACTTACACATCTCTCATTTTTGGCCATGGCTTTAAGTCTGAATTCTCCCTCCAGCTGAGCCAAAAACGTGGCCTACCTCCCCCATTCTTCCTCCTTTGATTTTTCACCAAAGCCTCTTGCCTTGGTGTCAAAATTGTCCCCATGTGTAAAGCTTTTGGCCCCAAGAGTGCTTTGGTGGCTCTTTCTCCTTCATGCACTCTCCAAGCTTGCATTGGTGGCCTCTCCACCTTCATGCATTTCCCAACTTGGAGTTCTAATTTCCTAGTTACTCTAAGTATATTTGTAACTAGATGACTTTGGTGATTGGTTAGCAATTAAGCAAAATGCTCTTAGGGTTTAATCTTTAATTAGCTTAATCTTTGGTCATAAATCCTAAAATGATGTTTTAGGTGTTATTAAATTTATTTGATTGGTTACTAATTTAATCATGATCATTAGTAATCATCCTTATGCTAATCCTAATCCCTTATTGGTCCTTGACCTTTAATTATCCTAATACATCTTTAATTGGTGACTATTTAACATTAATTGTAAAGAATTACCTAAATATTCCATTAGTGAAATTTTAATTGCTCTTTAATTGTTGGTAATTGCCCCTTAATTGTTTCAAGTGTTTTGATAATTCTTCACGGTCCTTTATGATTTAAATATGAGCTAAATATTAATTATAAGGTATTAGAAAATTTAGTCTCTTAATAAATTATAATAATTGGTGTTTAAGGTCCCTTGATTAATTATGAAGCCTTGTGAAATTTATTTACTTTCATGAAGACTTAGTTGATTTAATTATCATTGATCTCACTAAATTTATTTAGGTATTTTTATAATACTTTCTTGCTCTTTTAAATTCTACATGAACCATAGTTCAATATGATATTTATTTGTATTTTATGGTATTTTATGCTGCTTGTTAAATCATTGGGTATCCTAATCCCGAGGAAAAATTACCTAGAAAATAGAATAAACACATCTCAAAATTTGAGACCACAAACTCACCTATTTTAAATAGGGTTTAACTATCGAAATATTGTATTCAAGATAAATGAGAATTTTGGGTATTACACATGTAAAGTTATCTATACAATTCACATGTATAGTCGTTTGCACCTCACCGTGCCACAATGGCCTATCGTGTCCTCAGTGCTAGGAAAACTCTAACGGTATTATTAAAACCATAACCCGTGTATAAAGCTGAATGTATATGTAGTGATCTAAGCCCCATAAACTTAGTCACGGTGCATGACCCAAGCCCAAGTCTTGTCCATGACTTTATGAAATCATCCATCACATATATGCATACAATAAGCATCAGAGTTAGTGTTACAGTACTCATACGTACCTTAGTCCGTGTGGCTAGTGGTACGTTTGTCGTTCAGTATGTCTCCTCGGATTGCCTATAAATGTATTACCACATTATTTCTTTATAAATCATAGTCTAAGAGGTACTTTAGCCACTACTAACCCTTCTTATCCCTGGTGGATTTATTATTCCAATTATATACCTTAATTTTTGTAAAAAATGCTGTTCCAGCATTTCTGGGCAGATTTTTCGATAACGTTGAAAATTCATAACTAAATCCACAAAAATTGAAACGAGGTTCCGTAAAATTCCTTGGAAACCTTAGAATGTCTATGTTTGTGGAAAAATAATTTTTTTCATCCAGAATTAGTGAATAATTCCCAGTTTAATGATCTTCATCCTCTGCCCAGAAATTTTCCAGAAAACGTAGCCTTATTTCCAGAATTTTTATCTCTCTCTACAGACCTCTATTTGATACATATTTTATATCAATGGAAATCTATACATGTCTACTATGACCATGAAATATTTCAAAATTTTTTAAAACAAATTTACATATCAAATAATGCCCTCTATCTGACTGATCCCAACAGCCTAGCAAAACCCAACAATTCTCTATCTTACTCTAACTTATTTTATTAATCCTAAAAGTTACTTCCCAACATGTTCCCACCTTGTTAGGCATCTTTCGATGCAATAATGGGAAATTACTTTACCTATTTCCTAGATTAAAACTAACAATTCTACTAAAACTACTAAGAACTAAAAACTAGAAACTAAAAGCAAGCTTACCTCTTGAAGCCTCTTGCTACTCCTTCCTCCTCCTTGATTCACTCTCTTACTCTATTAGAAATCACCTCTTGGAGGTAGATTTGGTGTGAAGAATTGTGAAGGACAAGGCCCCTATTTATAGTAAAAGTCCAAGAATTACATCTCTTGGATCATCTTTTCTTATCAATGGCTTAGGTGGATTTGTGTTTTCATGAAGGCTCAATTTTGGAAGAAAATGCTCTCATTGGTCAATCTTAATTACATAGGATTTAGCTAATTATTTTTATTTTCTTTTTTAATTCAACATGTGCTTATTAAAAAATTATATTTTAATCTCTCTCTCTTCCCCCCTCTCTCCCCCTCTTTCTCTCTCCCATGTGCAATCTAAGACTTCTTTCCTCTCCCATTGGTCTATTTTCTTTTTCACAAGGGTTAAGCTTATTTCCTTGATTTTCCATTGGCTAATTCAATTACACAAGGATTAAGGTTAATTATAGAATTAATTAGGACCATTGGATTCCATTTGTGTTTGTTCAAGTTTATTCCTTACCATTAATCTATGGTTAAGTCTCCTATTGGTCCATTTAATTTTATGAGGATTAAAATCATTTTCTTGACTTATCATTGGCTAATCAATTTACAAGAGGATTTAGCTCATTTATAGGATTAATTAACCCTTAATTGCATTTGTTGACTTTTCAAAGCTTGATTAAAGTTTAATTAACATCTTAATCAAGTGCTTTATTAGACAAGATTAATTCTTCATTAATTAGCCTTTTGATTAATTATGAAGATTTACAATTATTTATTTAGTGAAGACTTAATTTGCCTGTTAATCCTTAATAATTTCTCTTAATTTATTTAAGTGTTTCATAACATTATCTTGCTTCTCTTAAGAACCATGGTTTAATATGATGATTATTTTATATTTTATGATCCTTAGATGTGATCTTAAATTTAATCTTTGGTTTATTAAATTCTAAGGAAAATTGTCTAAAATCTAATTAATAATCTGCAAAATTTAGAGACAACCTATTCTCCTTTATTTAACATGCATAATTTATAAAAATATAGCATTCACTACTAATAGAGATTTTTAGGGTTTTACAGTTATTAGGTGTAATTGTCAAACTACGATAGGTTCTTAAATTAATTGTGATCATTAATAATTCACTTTATGCTAATATTGAACCTTTATTGGTTCTTGATCTTTCATTAAATTAATATATCCCTAATTGATGACTTTTAATATGCCTTTTAATTAATTTTGCAAATTAATACAATTAATTATTGTAAATTTAACTGTCCTTTAATTGTTGGTAATTTCCTTTAATTGATTTAGGTATTTTATAACATTTTATGGCTCTTTATGATTAAATATAAACTATGTTGTAATATGACAATTTTAGGGTATTTTATGATCCCCAAATGAAGATTAGAAAATTTGGGTCTTTGGTTATTTAATTCTAAGAGAAAATTCCCTAAATTAAATTAAATAAGCTACTAAATTTTGAGACCACATATTCACCTATTTTTAATAGGCATTTCCTATCAAAATATAATGGTTAAGCTAAATAGGAATTTTAGGGTATTACAAATACCCCTAGCCAACCTCATACCTCATTTTACATGCTTGACTTTGATTTTTACACATGTTTTCTCTTATCTGTCTACATTTTCTGAAGATGTTAAGTGTTTGATAAGAGTAAGTGTTGTTTAGGCGGATCAAATATGATGATCATCCAAATATTTCTTTTTTCTTCTAACTTTTTTATACTAATTTGTTTTTTAAATTCACAATTTTCCAAACATTTTCCAACATTCCTTCCACTTTCACTACATTATTTTCATAATTAAATATTATTTAAATGAAATCATAATTAGTTGTTAGTATACCTACACATTCTCATTTTTTACACCTATATAACAACCATACAATCAGATATCATATTTTAGTATCAATTACTTTTACTAAAAATATAAATAATTTATATTACATGTATTAGTTAATTAATAAAATAATCTAAAACAATTCTTTAATTTTTTTCAAAAAAGAATTTATTCATTTGTAGCGATTCCATAACCGCTACAAATTCTCGCATAAAAATTTATTCGTCTTTTTGTAGTGGTCCTAAAACCGCTACAAAGATGGATAAAATTTTAAAAAAGGCGGCAAAATTTGTTTGCAAAAAAAATGGCAAGAATAATTTGTAGTGGTTACCTAACCGCTACACTATTTAAAACTTTGGTGTCTTTTTTGAAATTTCATCAAATTTTGTAGCGGTTAGTAAACTGCTACAAATTGTTGCTGCCATTTTTCAAGAATTTAGTGATTTATTTAGTAGTGGTTACGTAACCGCTACCACTCTAGTTAATTTCATGTTGTAGCGGTTACGTAATCGCTACAAGTTCTTCACATGTGACATCATCTAAGCCTCATATAGTAGTGGTCCTCACAAACCACTACTGTTATAGTAGTGCTTAAGGTGTATGTAGCAACTTAAAATAACCGCTACAAAACATCTTGCAACGGTGTGTGTTGTAGCGGTTTTTGTAACCGCTACTAATGCCATATGTAGCAGTTAAAACTGCTACAAATACGTCATTTTAACTGCTACAAATAGTCTTGTTTTTAGTGTTGTGTGCATGTGTTTTGATCTGAACTTGAGAAAAATATGCAACTTGAGATTAGCAAATTGCAAAGAGAATTCTTAAGCGGTGGCAAAACCAGGAAATTATTTTAGCCCAAGCCAAAAAATAAACATATTGAACTATTTACCAAATAATATCGCATAACATTAAAAATACAAATAAATAATAACTGACAATTATAAATCAAAAGATAACATAGTAAATAAAAATTCTATGACGTGTGGAAGGAGATTCATTACAAGGTGCATCACTTTCAGAAATTATTTTATTAGAAATATCACTTTCTAAAATTATTTTCTTTTTAAAGAACACATCTATGCTTTACCATTTATCCTTACTCATCTTTTTCAACCTACAACAAATTTGGTCACCCAGAATATATATTGATGTCAATGTTAATTAGTATCTTGTGTCACTAAACATTAATTCTTATAATAGTACTATTGGTCGATTTCCTTGATTGCAAGTGAACTAGTTGAACAAGTAATAAAGAGTAAGTAGAATATCGTCCCACAGAAACCAAGATATCGATGACGATACTAATTTATTGAAGACAGTTGTGTTAAAAAAGGAAAGAAAAATAATAATTGGTTTGGATGATTTTGGTTATAACTATTAAACAAATAAAATAAATAAATGATCATAGTCGCAAGAAGATATCAATTTAACGATAGGCTGAGCTCATATTTCGTCCTAAGCATATCACTCCCCCAACTGCCTTAGCACATTGCTATAACAATTTTGTTGCACAGCTTTCGCAATGTTACAACATAGTCACCTTCGTAATGTTATTCAGTTAACCCACCATTATGCTATACAGAAGCTTTCGCGTCTTCTACGTACAATCCTAGCTTTACTTCTCTCATATTCCTATGGCGATTTCCAAACCAAGGTGTATTGGCTATGGGCAGTAGATCCATTCTTGAAGCCTACAAATGATAGGTCAAGCCTTGCACCAACCTGCCTAGCAAACACTGCCTATCAGATGCCTAACCCTGACTCCCTTATAGTAAGTCGAGGCCACTGATCTAGCCCTTAGCTTCTACCAACCAACAAGAGATTAAAATATTGATAAACAAACCGAATTTATTTAATTAAGAACTAGCAACTGGGTTCATTCTACACTTAAGAATTCATCCTCGGTCAGCCAAAGGAAATTTAGTTCATGATCGATAAGGGAATCACAAAACACATCACAACAGAATATCCCAAAAAGATAAATTAAAAATCAACAAAGGAAAACAGAAAGTTCCCTGGAGGGTTCGACGGCGTAGGAGAGGTCTATCGCATAACAACTCCACGTCTTCTTGTCTCCATCTCACCACAAGGAAAGATTTTGGGGTTTCTCCCGAAGCTCTTGTGCTCCGTGAGTTTTCTCCTCTTCTTTGAAGTCTTAGCCGAATAAGAATTCTATTGGTTCTTTCACGACTTCCATGATCTTTAGGGTTGGCAGTCGTTTCCTCTTATAGTTAGGTTTACTTGCGGCGTACGTTCAGTGAGTTGGGCCTTTCCAAATCTGTCAGGTCCAACTAGTGCAACTTTCCAAATTCAGTTGATTGATTCTGCTGAT
This sequence comes from Acacia acuminata, assembly GCA_019022655.1. NCBI lineage: Eukaryota > Viridiplantae > Streptophyta > Magnoliopsida > Fabales > Fabaceae > Acacia > Acacia acuminata. The sequence continues at coordinate 1,696,032 of JAFJYI010000100.1, read as the reverse complement.
ACTACAGGATTCTCCAAATCTTAACTTCTCACATCTTCTAATCCAATATACCAGCAATCTAATCGTCGTCCATGTCCATCCAATAACCTATACTTAATTTCCTAAAACAGCCTTGAGGAAACGTCAGAATACATGGTGCATAGCATTGCTTTACTTACGCTGCTATAGCATTAGGGTTGCATTGTATTACGGCTTGTTATGGCTGACCCGATGCTATAGCATTGTATCGGCTATGCTATGTGCTTTTCACATAAAACCTCAAACTGGTTCTTTTCTTATGCACATGTGTGGGATCCTCATACAATTACTATAATTCATTTGATTCATCCTACATTTCCCTATATGCGTGAGTTATAACATATTTGCTCAGATTAGATGCATTTAAGCCCATATTCACTATACAAAATAGGCACATAACATAGGAAAAGTATGGCATAAATAGTACTCATCAACTACTCAATCCACAAAACTAATAGTTAAATGCGCATTCCACTTACCTTAAAACAAAATAATTGGAAAAAAATACAATAAATATAATATGAACCCCAAAAAATATTTTAAAAAATATACAAATCTAATTTAATTTCAGCTAAGCAAATAACCTATTATAATTTATTTTTTAAAGAGAAACTCATTATAAAATCATAAGACCACTAAGACTCTCCCAAAATCCTAACTCCAAAATTTTCACTAATCAGCATAATATTACCCTCATTAGAAAGATAAAAATATGTAGAATAACTTTCATAAAAGGAGTGAGGTAAAAAGAAGTGATTTTGAGTACCTATTTAGTTCTTAAAATGAGATGAGCAACCCAAGATATAAGATGATACTAACCTTTTCAATAGGTATCTCAAACAAGATTTTACTTTCCTCTTACATCCCAATGAGTAATAACACAAACATAGTCCTAATAAAAAAAAAAGAGTATAATTATAGAAAATATAAGAGATTAGTTGGGCCAAATTATTTACCAAAATAAAATATTATATAATACATACATATAAATACATAAGATAAGAGCAAGGCCGTAAGGGGCCTTGCTCCGCCATTGTAACCCTAAGCACTTTAAGATCTATATGGGTTCTCATTCAAAGCTTATCATAGTGTCGGTGCTTATTATTGTAATATAATCTAAAATGTTCAAATCTAATCTGAACCGTCAAAATTTAAAACTTTTAATGTTTAATTTTTTAAATGACAAATTCATTTTTTTTTATAAATAATAGTTATAAGATTATATTTATTTTAAAATCGACATATATTAAAATAAAAATATATTTCAAATATAGAAATTAAATTAAATTTGGACTATCCAAAATCAATCTAAACAATCGAGATTGGCAATGAGCATCTAACGAACAAAAGATGTTCTCGACGTAAATGGATTTAGTTTGGGTTCACATCGGTTAGTGATGAGCACCTAATATGGATTGCTCAGATATAATTTGGACGGTCCAAATTTATTTATTTATCTCATTTTGACCAATACAAAAAACTAAAATAAAGATAACATCTTAACTGTATAGTAAGTGCTTAAAAATGATTTCTTCTTTGAAAAGCATCAATTAAAATTTGCTTTGGCCAATTCATACCATACACCGGAGAGCTGGTAAGAGTTCCCAGTCACGAGGGAACAAATTCCGTCACTAATCTGTTGGAAATTATGCCCTAGGGGCAAGTCATTGTTCTCCATTTAGTTATCATTTCATTCGCATGTTTATAGTGATAACTTATCCCTGGATATATCTTATAGATTATCCTAAATTTCCCTGGTCGGTCATCTATGCGGGAGCGAAGATGAACTAAGACTATTATGACTTTGATGAGGTATGGAGATACGAATCAAAGTCATAGGCACTTGTAAGAGTACAAGGTGCTGGACCGACCCACTATGAGAAAGTTGCATGGATTTAGTCATAAGCTTATCTCATGTATAACCGCGTCACAACGCACTTTGACCTGCAGGGTCGCACACAAGAATAGCCCAACATGAGCAAAAGTGTCCAAATTCATTGAATCTTATATATGTCTAAGATTTAATGAATACAATATTTAATCTAGCATGAAAATATATATATATATATATATATATATGTATATTATTAAATTCAAAAATAATAATGATATTATTTATAGATAATAATAATATTATATATAGTATTTAATTTATTTGATAAATTAAATAACTATAATAAATTGAGATTTTTATCTCGATTTAATTTTCGAATAAAGATATAGTATCTCATATTTAATTAAATTAAGATATCGTATCTCGATTTAATTAAATTGAAAGATATCATATCTCGATTTAATTTATAAAGATAAATTAAATCTGTTGGCTCATAATTCGATTAAATAAATATATTTGATTAGATCTGTTAGATGATTTAATTAATATATTATTTTAATTTAGATTTGAATTTCAAGATTAATTAGATTAATTTTGAATATTTTAATACGGCTCATTAGGGTTTTATAAACTCTTTAAATAGATATTGATCTAGTCGTATTATGAGAATAGATGAATTAGAGAAGCCACAAGAAACCCTAGAGAGAAAAGAAGAGACGCGAGAATACTGAAGGCGCTAGCATGTCTTTGTCATCCGTGTTCAAGGCTATTCGTGTGGATACCAATGAGAGGAGGTGATCTGTAGAGTCGGCTCTTGGTGACCGAGTAGGTAGCCCACGTGATCAAATTCGAAAGAAACGCTCACCGGACTCGCATAGGTATGGTTTCTAACGAACCTTGATCTAAACGCCATTGATGGATCCTCAAATGGGATTCGTAAAATTTTTTTTTATTCCGTGTACGGATCCCAACATAATCAACTAGTGACATTACAAATTCTGATGCTAAACTAATTTTCCATTACTAATTTTCCATTTATATCAGTTTAGCACATTTCCTTGAGTTGTTGATGCATTTTGGCATACTTGTACATATTGTGAACATTCGTAGAAGAACACATACACATATATGCATGTTTTTGTTGCACATTATTATATAACCATACATATATGTGTATTGGCCTTCATCTTTGTTAGTTATTAGATTGTGGTGTTTATTCTTTTACAGGGTGTATTTTGGTTGAAGAATTAAAGGCTTCAACCCACTTGAAAATGCTTGGGAAGCACATGATATCAAGGTTGACTCAACAAAATATTATGAAAATAAAAAAGGGAAACGAATTGAGGCTAAACCGTGGATAGAACACACATGTGAGGTAGAATATGACTCATTTTTCAAAAGCAAAATGAGTTGTTGCACATTATATTTTGGCCGTGGCTAAATTCAAGTCAGAACAAACCTAGCCGCAGCTCAAAACAATCCAGCTACAACAAAATCACTGAAAGTAAAAGTAAGGCAGAAAAATGAAGGGTTTCAAGCATCTTTAAGGCCTCTAACCCATCTTTGGTTTACAATCTGAACATAAAAGAGGCTTTTGGAAGGTCTTGGAGGCTAGGGAAACTTGGAGGAAGACTTAGATCCTAAAGCTTCATGATAAATAGTGCAAAATAATAGACACCACAACTATCAAGCTTTGACCATACCAATAATGCACTAGTCATTAGCTACAATATAATACCTATCGATCATAACATATTAGCGATTATCCACTCTTCTACCAAGTTTACAATTTTGTTAAAATTTTAACAGAGTGTAAGGGACTTTCTATATGTAACATATTGACCATAACAAATTAACGATTACCCGCTCTTTTCTCCAACGAGTTTATAATTCTGTTGCAAGTTTAACAAATTTCAAGTGTAAGGGATTAAAATCAAGTGGATTTTGACCATAAAATATTAGAGCTTACAATTTTATTACAAGTTTAAGAAAATTCCGATGTGAAGGATTAACTCCAATATACATTAACCGTACCATTACTAAGAAATTATAACCGTACCAATTAAGTTTATTCAATCAAATAATTGAAAATGGGCAAGTTGGCAAGGAACTTACAAAAAGAGTAATTATAAAGAAAGTTTCTATTTCTATTGTTGTAATAATAAGATAATATTAATAAATTTAGGGTGACACTTTCTCAACATGACCGAAGAATACCTTCTCCTTTTCTTGATGATTGACAGTTGGCTGAACTTAATTCGAAACATTATAAATAAAATGTTAAATCTCTGTTTTCTCTGCTCTTTTACTTTAAATATATGAGGGTTTTGATTGTTTTAAGGAAATACATCTTCGTCAATAAATGTACAAGAACAAGTCACGTGGACTGGACCAATCGCAGCCAGTAAATCCAAAGTGTGATATATTAAATTAAAATATAAAATTTCACGTAGTTGGCTAAGCACTTATCAAAGATAATATAAAACGGTCCCCCTAACATGTTTTTTAAAATAATAATATATAATAAAAAACCCTTCCCCCTACCCGTGGTCCCTCCTCACTTCGAGTATAACTGCAAATGACTAATGAGGATGGAAATGAATCCTCTTTATCCATTTTCTTTCTATCATCAACATCAGGTTTGGCCCAACGGTGGAAATTTGAAGTTGAGCCTCGTCCAAAAGCTTGAGCATTACTTCTCTCTCATTGGTCATTCGGCGCCACAAACTTTGTGGCCCAACTCATTTGATAATTTCTCTTAAAATAAAATATGTTCTGAAAATGAAAAAATTAATATTGGAAAAATGAAATTACTTAAGATAATTTTGGACTTGTACTCACTCTTCTAGTTTCTCTAAAAATGAAAATACTTAAAATAAAATTAATTTCTCTTATTGATAAAGTGATTAGACTTGTACTCACTTTTTCCATTTCCAACAACAATTACTGAAGATCTTTCTCTGCTATAAAGATAATCGAATGTGCTTCAAAATAGAATGGAAGACTAGCTTTCTGATGTTCTTTAATTACATACATTGAAAAAGAAATTGTTTTTAGTTTTAGCATGGAATCAATTGTAGATGAGTTTAATAATATGAAAACATGTAGAGTAAGAGTCAAGTGAAATGATCAAAATTTCCTTCATAGATTCCTTTCAATTTTTTGTATATTAGGTCTATGTTGAATTTCAAGTACTTTTATTTATGATATAGTATTTTTTTTTTTGCCCACGTCATTAAAATTCTTGGCTCTGCCACTGTTTGCAAGTGTATGGCTTTGGATTGTTGTTTAACGGCAAAAATAACATCTACTAGTCTAATTTTACATGAAATTTGGGTTTAATTCTTTAAATTTGAGCAAAATACATCATTGTTATGTAGTGTGTTTTTTGTTCTACAAAATTGAGCAATAAGAAGACAACACAATCTTCCATTAACGCTTGATGACTTAATACTTGCCTTTCAAACTCAAACTCAAACTGCACCCTCCATTCTCAAGTTTGCTCGCCATCTCCACTTGTTGGTCTGCTTAATGCTGCCCAAAGTTGATTACTAGATTTAAAGAATAATTAACCTTATTTTTTTCAAATATAATTTTTAAACAATCATCCAAACATATTTTTTGCTTCCCAAACCTTGTTCTGAAAAACAATTTCAGAAAACTATTCTAGGAACCAACAAAATTTAAAACAGAACTAAACACTTTATTAATAAAAAGAATCTTAAAATAAGTAAGCAAGTAGCATGTAATAACAAATTTCAGTGTGAAAAATAACCAATGTCCATAACGTGCGCTAACTTGTAGAGTTTGTTGATGATAACATTTTGTCCCTAGGAGATCAATTTTGTGATGATTATATTCAAGAAATTCAAGTATTTACTAATTATTCCTTGTAGAAGACCTCCGTTTTTTGGTTCACATTAGTATGTTTAATATTGAAAGTTGGAACATATAAAATGCGATGACATAAGTTATGGGGAACTACTATGGAGGCTTGTCTTTTTATGATGAACTTTGTTTTGTACGAAATCGTTCTTATTCTTGACCAAGAAATATATTTTTTTTTTCAGGGAAAATCTACCTCGGGGCCCAAATTAGGGAAAAAAGTCAAAAAAGGTCCAAGAAAAAGTCACATGTCAAAAAAAGCCTAGTGTCTTTTTTGATATGATTTCATAAAACGTTAGTTGTTAACGAAACTAATATAGTTGTTACTGATTTAATTGTCAAAATATTGTTGTTAATGCTACTGATTTAGTAGTTAATGGTCTACCCATTAACAACTATATCGATCACATTAACAAATAATGTTTTATAAAATAATACCAGAAAAAGCCTTGGGGCCTTTTTTGATGTTTTTTTTTCCTAATTTGGGCCCTAAGGTAGATTTTCCCTTTTTCTAATTAACAAAAAGAAGAAGCGAATTTTATAATATTTTGTAACTTTCCTCATCGTACATTCGTACCAAATTGCATATTGACCAAGGATTAATAGAAGAAAGCACAACATGGTTTCACATGCACAACATGCTGTTATTGATATGAAATGTAGCAGTACTTATCGATCCAGCCGCTGCAAGGAAATATTAAAAACAATTGTTCAGAAGAGTTGATGATATTCATGAATAGTTCTTTTTATAAAGATTAGCCTATAATTCATAAGATTGTGAATTCAAATCCTGCTATCTATATGAAGATTTTATTTGTAGGTGATTTGTAAATTGTAAGTACCTCTATAAGGATTTTTTAAGCCTAGAGACATGCATAATTCCAAGAAGCCTCTCAAATCCAACTCATAGTAATTTAGTGTACCGAAAAAAATTTAACGAATATTTCTATTGGATGTTGTTTATTACATAACCTCTTAATTGCATCATAAGTTTTTTTTTTTTTTTTTTTTAAAAGATTTCTTATTTGATAAGCATCAATTGAAAATTTTAAATCCAAACCGCTGAAACTGTATACATGAAGTTAAAAATTTTCGCTTTACTTGGGAGAGCTGAGAGTCTAGAACTTTTTTTGGATTCAACGTTATCCTATAAATGTTAAAACATAGCATTATTGCCCCGTCCATTGACATATGTTAATTTTAACCATTAAGTCATTGGTTTGACTGAAATAACATACATAACACTTTTGACTACTTGGCATATATTACACCACCTCTCCATCGCCTCATCATTACCGAAATAAAATAAAAAAATTAATTACGATAATAAAATAGTCCAAAATTTTAGCCACCTTCAAAAAAAAAAAAAAAAAAAAAAAAAAAAAAAAAAAAAAAAAAAAAAAAAAAAAAAAACCCTATTTAGAGCCGAGCCCAAATGAGGGCCAAAATTTTCAACTAAATGAGAGGAGGGAAACACCTGATAAACAAAGGAACTTTGAAAATAAGCCATTAACGGTTTTTGACTATGCGAAAACCGGTTTTCCAGTTTTTATTATTTTAAGGGTTAAGATGCAAAAATGTACATAAGCTTTTACCCCAGGTGCACCCAACACCATATGCTTTTCAGAAGTGCAAAAATGCAAGTGAGCTTGTAAAACAAGAGCAAAAATCTCATCTCCGTTAAAAGATGCTAACTTCTGTTTATTGCAATTTGAAAGTACCAAAATACCCTCCCATACAAAAAACCACCAGCTCCCATAAAAAAAAACTACCAGCTCTCGCTCAGTTCCTCTTCTTCCCTTCCAAATTCATCACCAACAATCATCTAACTTAAATGCAACAATCATCCCCTTCAATTCATATACAGATTACACACTTTCCCGACATTTTGTTTCACCTTCATTCCTATCAAGCAAAAACCATGACCTGGTGAAAAAAGTTGAGTAGAAAGAATAAAATATGGTCTTCACAGGGGAACGGTGTGGAAGCCATGACAATGAAACAGATCAGAGAAAAAAATAGGGCAATCGCTCTCAATCCCCAACGAGCCTCTCTTCGACAAATCGTCCCTCTTCCATCGCCTCAATATTCCGCCAACTCCGTTGCCAATTTTCGGAGGCTAATTTTGGTTCTCAACATCCTGTAAGGGCGATGCTAGCGTCTCCTTTACCGAAAAAGATTTCAAAAATTGCCATCGGTTATAAGAAGAAAAACTTGAAACATTTAAACCCAGCAAAGAATTTCTAGTATCAGAAAGTGGATCTCTTTTCGGAACAATTGCAAATTTGAAGCAAAAAATTCAATACCCAAAATGAATGCAATAGTAGCAAGGAGGGGAAAAATAGTGGATGTTGATAAATTGATCATACCTTTAAGGATTTCTTAGAACGTTTATTCTTGTGCGAAGTGGACGATTTCCCCATTCGAGTACTCTGCAAATCTGCCTCTGCTCCTCTGTTCACAACAAATCTAAGCTTCAAATCATCTCTCAGCCATGGTTCATCTGGTAGAGGTTGCTGCCGCCGCTGCCTTGCGTAGAGTTTGCCGCCGCTGCGCCTTCTGCATCTGAGAAGGAAATGGAGGAGGTGAGGTGAAGGGAAGGAGGAATCTCGAGCAAAAAAAACAAAAGGAAGGAGAAAGAAGTGAACAGATGAGCACGGGGGGCAGTGTGGGAAATAAAAAAAATCTTAACATTTTTTATTTCTTTAATATGGTGGGGCCCACCACAAAACTAACAGAGACTAACGGAGATGGGACTTTTGCTCTAGTTTACAACCTCGTGTGTATTTTTGCACCTCTAAAAAGCATATAGTGGTGGATGCACCTTGGGTAAAAGCTTATGTGTATTTTTGCTCCTTAACCCTTATTTTAAAGTATTATTAGATACGAATTACTAGACGGACAAAACCATACCGAACCATTCGAAGCCCTCCAAATAAAATAAAAGTATTCAAAATGCATCATTCACATAAAGCAGCTCTTTCATCCATCAGATTTCTTCTTCTCCTTCTTCATTTTCATCTGTCTTTCTTCTTCAGACGTCCATAATTGTTCTGTAAGTTGCAGCTTCCTCTGGAGCATATCTATGCGCCCTATTTTTTACAATGATCATTATTATTATATAAAGATTTATATATGTGGTTTTTGGAGCATATATATTATATTTCGATTCTTTTTGGAATTCCTTTGAGGATGATGTTTGTAGCTTTAATTTACTGATTAATTGATGATCTGAAAGGCGATAGGAGCCGTAGCTAGCTAGCTATGAGGAATTAATGGGGAGAGTGAAGACTGCGATTAAGAGGATTGACAATTCAGCTAACTGGCAAATCACTTTCTCAAAGAGACGAACTGGTTTGCTCAAGAAAGCAAGAGAGCAAGCGGTTCTCTGTGACGCACAAGTTGGGGTCATTGTGTTCTCTAGCACTGGCAAGCTCTATGAATATTGAAGCTCCAGGTGCCTCTCAGGTTCTTTGCAGCTTAATTTATTAATATTAAGATCAATATTATTAGGATTATTTATTCATTCCTTTTTTATCAGAAGGTATAACAGCATTTTCTCTGTGCTTCTCTCTTCTGATCTAGATGATAAGCCTCTAATTAAATAATTAATCTACACTCCCTTCTCTTTATTCCGCTTTTTGTTACCAGAAGAAATTAACATTTTTCAACAAAATATAACCCCACTTGCATCTTTTTTTTTTTTTTTTTTCCCCCTTTCTCTTGTGGTTTGTATTAATCTCTTTTCATTCCAGATCATCTGATCTGCGGGCTTGAAATTGATGCATTAAAGACTGATGTTATCATATCAGTTTTTCTCCTTTCTGTTGTGGTTTGTATTAATCTCTTATTCATTAAAATATGTTTTCTGATAATTTTAATCACCTTTGTATGTTCATTTACTATTTCCCCCCTTTCTTATATGCTTGCTTAGGTTTGATATAATTATGTTGGAAATTTGGATTGAATAATTCCCTAAAAGCATGGCACCTTTTGTTCATACAAACACCCCCCCCCCCCCCCCCCAAAAAAAAAAAAGATTGAATAATCCCTAAAAGCATGGTACGTTTTGTTCACACACCCCCCCCCCCCCCCCAACAAAAGAAAAAAAAAAAAAAAAGATTACCTGAATAAGATCTCAGATAACACTACAAAGATTACCTGAATTGTCACAAGGTATTCAATCCAAAACACTAAAACACAAATCATTCTTGTCATAAAGAAACTGAATACTTCTATTTATTCAACTTCTTTCATGCTTGGCACGTGCACAAGCTTCTGTGGGTTAGATAAAAGCATACGTATGGAACTGAATATGAATCGATTAAGGCCTTATTTTCACCCTCAATATGTATACAACATTATGAGGTTTTAATGTAGCAGATTGAAGCCAAATTATTCTCTCAAACCTCTTGATTACTCTTTAATGGGCTTTTATTATCGAGCCCTCAATGCCACGTAAAATATTAATTTTCAGATTGACTGGACCCTTCTTGAATGACATGGGCGCCACCTTGATGACATGTATGACATGACAGCTATGTAGGACTTGCAAGTAAACTTAGATGCCTTGTTGGATGTCACATGACATTTTACCTGTGCCTATATCAATTGCTAGTGTTTGTTAGTACCCAATGTAATGGAAATTTGCTACTAAATTAGAGTTAAAAAAAGAATGAGTTAATACAATGTTCAATCCTTATAATTTATCATCATCTTGGTTTTAGTCCTATTGTTACACCCCTACCAGCCTCGCCGTCATAGGTGGCGGGTAGTGTGCTACCTTTTATTTATTAAATTCAACTGTTACACTTTTCCATGTAACATCACAGATCAGAGCAATATAGCGCAGCGTAGTGGTAAAACAGTTTAGGCGTAACATACTAATAATAAATTACAAACCTTGGTTAAAATATGATTACATAAAATCTCTACAACATTTCTTCAAATATTCTAGAACTAGTCCAACACCTTCATCTACTAATATATGTCTGGGAGCTATATCCAATAAACTGTACATTATATAGGTAGCAACAGAGGCTGGAATCCCGAAGGATCCCAGAGTAACCGCTAATCTCATATACAAAGTATATACAGAGTATGTAAGAAAAATCATAAATCATACTACATCCAAAGGTCGCACACAGCGAGGCATACAGCCTAAACTGGAACGAGCAATCACACGTAACATATACTGCTCAATAAGGCACATAACCATGCTGGGGATCACACACAGAGGTTCCGGTATCCAAAGCGCTTGGAAAACAATAACACCGAATGCATACACAACCATGGTAAAACATACATAAAAAGTCATACAGAGAATATGAGATTAAAGTTACTTACCTGTAAACAATTGACCAGTCGAATAACTAACTCCCGACTGCTAAATAGGAATGATAGACCTAAAGTAATGTAATATAAACGGTGTCATTGTCAATATAATCTTTTCCTTTAAAATATATAACTATACACTTATACGAAGGATCTTTCCACTATTCGAAACTCATTAATTTTCTTTGTTAAAGAATATCCCTTCTTCTAAATTTTCCTTTATTTTCGTACAAAGTGCAGAAAACTTCAGGAATTTGACCCAACTTTAAAAATTCATAACTAATTGTAGAAAAGTCCAATTGAGGTGTTCCAAAAATCTACATGACCCTTCACATGTCTATTTTTGACTAAAAATACTTTTCAAGGCCAGGGACATGTACATAATTCCCAGTGATGAAAATACCCCTGCTGGTTTTTCAACTTCTCAAGTTGTGTTTCTTTATATCTTAACCTTAATACTTCCAAAATCATGCTCTCCACTCTTCCTTGTACAAAATCCCATTTTAGACACTTTAAAACCATAAAGATTACCAAATAAAATCATATCACCATGTTCCAACTACTAATCAAAATCTTCTTCAAAATCACAAGAGATTAAGAAGATGACTTACTTGTTTAAAGTCCTTGCTTCTTTCACCACCTTTCTTGAATTCCTTTGTAAAGATGATTAGAGCTTCAACAATATCATACAAAGGTATTTACTAAGACCTTAGACATAACTACATGAATCTGAAGGAAGTAAAGTATAAATTCATAACTTCCTTACCTCAGTTCAATCTTCCTTGCACTTCTTCTTGCTTTATCTCTCAAGTTCACTACTCTCTTCTTCCTTTCTATGTGTGTGTGTGGGGCTCCTTCTCAAGAACTGGCTGAACCCAAGAGGGGGGGTGAATTGGGTGAAGATTAAAAACTTGAAACTTTGAAAACCTTTTCGCGTCTTCTCAATCAACAAATAGATATTCAAATAAAAATATACTTGGAAATATAAGAGATAAGGGATGAGAATATGCAAACTGTGATTTATACTGGTTCGGCCCAATCCTTGACCTACGTCCAACCCCCAAGCTCCACTTGAGATTTTCAATCCACTATCTGTTGGTTATGATGAGTTTTGATGATGTCTTATATAGATGCCATTATCCGAGCAAAAAGCTTGCATACTACATTTATGTTTTACTTTGCCTAATTCTTATATTTAATTTAGATATGGAGTTTAATAATGAAGAATATTCAAGAAAGGAGCTTGAAGAAGGAAGGACTTGCTCAATGGAATGATAAAATCATTATACAAGTTCTTAGATTGATTCTAGAAGTCCCTACGATGATATGGAAGTTGGAACGGCTCAATTCGGAGTTAAAATAAGCAAATTCAATGAGCTAACTTGAGCCAGGTAGCTTACCTCGAGTTAGAATGTTTATCTACTGTGTTTTGGTCTTCTGGAATGAGTTACCTTGAGTCAAGAACATCCCCACCTCGAGTCAGGATGTTTTCCAAGTCAATTTCGCTCCCTGGAATGGTTTAACTCGAGTCAGGACTTATTTGCCTCGAGTCTGGGTGATTTCCAAGTGATTTTTGCTCTCAGGAACATTTTGCCTCGAGTCAGGACTCATCTACCTCGATTCAGGGTCATTAACTCGAGTTAGGCTTCATTTACCTCGAGTTAAAGCCACTTACAGCAACTCTGGTGCACTCTGTTCCACGTTTAGCTTGGGCGACCTCTGGTAATTTGATGATATCTCTCAAACCAGGAATCAGATTGATACGAAACTAGTGGCATATGAAACTAGACTCACAACATGTAATTTTGACAAAATTTCAAGTCCAAAAGAGTCCAGATGAGAGAGATATGAATTTTGCAAGTTGACACAAACATCACCGTCATAGTCCAGACCAACCTTTGGTGTTTTGAGTGTATCTCACAAACTACAAATCCAATTGAGCTACAATTGGTGCCATTGGAAAGAAGACACATAGAGCTTTCCATCAAGGCTTGAATGAACCAAAACAGAGCTAAGACCAGGGTGACATGGCCATTGAAAGTTGACACACATGATTCTGAAAACAATTCAGCATAGTCTCGGGTTTTTTACGCCTATATCACACTTTGAGAAGATTTTTTACCTCGAGTCGAAGGTCCACCTCGAGTTTTTGGAGCAGACAGAGAGTTAGACAATTTGAGGGAGCTTTTTACCTCGAGTCAAAAGCTCCACCTCGAGTCAAATGGCCTTCCCGAGAGTTTGAACAATGGAGAGCAGTTTTTACCTCGAGTCAGAGTGTGTGCCTCGAGTCGGAGAGATCTGATACACCACGAATGTGAAGAATTCACTTGAGTCTCTTCAAATACAACCTTGAGTTGATTCACTCGAGTCAAAGAAGTTTATGCCTCGAGTCAGATAGCATTTTCCAATTACCAAACTGATTTCAACGATGCACAAACTCGAGTCAAGTATTTCCACGCCTCGAGTTGGGCTCTGTGGTTTTTGAAATTCACCGTGTCCGAGAATCGTGGATTCTTATCAAGAACATCCAGATGAATTCCAAATGAACTTATACTACTTCTAAACAGGTGATTTAGCTCCACTTTCATTAAGTACCCGGTCTTAAATTTAATTAATTTTAGAACAAGATTAGTTAGTCGTCTGGTCTAAGAAGTCGGTATTTTTTAGACTGCTATTTCTTTATCCGATCTTAAAAATGTTGATATTTTTAGACCGGTCTATGGTTTGGTCTGGTCTTAAAAGTTGAGTTTTAGGACCGAACAAAATACATATCAGGTCTATATAGTACGACTTTTAAGACCTAACTTTTAAAATGTCTGGTCTAAAAAAGTTTCTTTTAGACCGGTTGAATCTGGTCTTAAAAGTTACAGATTTTTAATACCTTTGGAACAAGACCGGTGTCGGGTCCGGTCTTATAGTACCTCTTTTGTCCGGTCTTAAAAGCCTTTTTTCCACCCGTGTAAACTCGAGTTTAGGACTCAAAACTCAAGTCATCCATCATAAACTCGAGTCAATAAGTGTCTTCAGCATCTCTGGCGTCTCTGGACTAGGCAAACTCGAGTTTCTAAGTACAAACTCTGTAAGTGGAGCTTAATCACCAAGAGGGGGTGAATTGGGGATTTTAAAATTATTTTCTAAGTGCTCTATTTCCGAACACTAAAAACAGAGCTAAATAGAGTATAGGCAAGAAGAGTAAGACACAAGGATTTATACTGGTTCGGTCCACACTTTGACCTACATCCAGTCCCTAGACTCTCTGGTATTTTCACTATCTCAATTGATTACACACCTTGTAACTCAAGAGTAATTCTCTCATTAGAACTTACTCCCCCTTAAAAGTTGCAATCAATATCCCAATCTCCAAGTCCCCAGAATTGAGATACTCACAATAAATGATTTACAATCAATGAACTCTCTCTAAGAGTAGATAAGAATAAACGTTGAAGATCAATGTATCAAAAGATACTTTACAGGTGAAAACTGAAACAGTAGTTGGTAAACTTGAATGCAATTCGTTTTCAGCAGATTGGTTGTTGAGTAGACTTGAATGCAACTTTATTTATATTAAGAGAGCATTAAGTAACCATTGAAATCCCTAATGTAACCGTTGGAGAAATTCAGCAAGGATTAGGGTGAGCTTAGGTCTTCTTCTCTCACTACACTTTGCCTAATCCAGTTGCACATATGTTTGTGCTTGACTTCTTGAATTTTAATCCGTTGGAAGAGCAGTGACTGGATGTGGAAAGGAAACATTAATCCCTTTGCAACGTGTGTAGAATGATTGTCCAAAAGAATGCAAGTTTTCGAACTTTGCATTTAATGTGTTGACATCACTTTTTGTTTTTGTTCAAATATTCATTTAATATCCTCTAAATAATCTAAAACTCACTAACAAAGTGGTTAAACATAGCTGAGAATATTAATGAATGATGATAGGAAGTATTAAGATGAAACAATAAGATTTCACAAATTCGTCAGATTCGAAATTCAAACTCTACGACGAAAACTCGAGTTTGTTCATCGAAACTGGAGTTTGTCACTCGTGCACTAATATTAAAACTCGATTTTTCCTTCTTCCAAAGAGGAACGTCGCGATTTGAGCTTTGGACCATAGTTTTTGAATGAAACTCAAAACTCGAGTTTCCATTTCCAAACTCGAGTTTTGGACTTTTAACATGAAATATGAATTTTAGTCCAAAACATCAAAACTGGAGTTTTCATCCAAAACTGGAGGTTTCAAAACATTGAAAAAGACCAAGGTTCTCGGCTTGGCCAAAAATCAAGTTTCCATTTAAGTATGAAAACTTTGAGAAATCCATGTCAAGTCAAAACTAGAGTTTTCCATGAAAAACTGGCGGTTTTCAAAACTAAGTAAAACTTAAAACTCTTCCAGTCGAAACTTGAGTTTTCAAACCAAAACTCGAGTTTTCTCAAAACTTAGCAAAACTTAGAAACTCATGGCAAACTGAAAACTGAAGTTTCCATATCAAAACTACCCAGTTTTCATAAGCTCGAATGTTGGAGACTCTTCGTATGACCAAAACTCGCCTTCCAAATGGAAACTAGAGTTTTGACTTCTTCTAAAATATTGAAGAGTCTCTCGTGTGGTGAAAACTAGAGTTTTCTCTAAAAACTGGAGTTTTGTCTAAATGTGAAAAACTTGGAGTGCTCTTCAGTAAGACCAAAACTCGAGTTTCCAAATGGAAACTGGACTTTTGCTTAGTTCATTAAAATTGAGCTACTCTTCAAGTCAAAGCTCGAGTTTTGAAATCAAAACTCGAGTTTGTGTTTGACAAGAATCTTTTCAACTTACCAAAGACAAACTTCACATTGCGTTTACAATTGTCAATTATCATCAAAACACATAGAGAACTAACAAACTCAAGTTTACAAATATTCTTCAAGACCTTTTTCTACTCTGTTTCACGTTTCAGCTTGGGCGAGGTCTGGTAATTTGATGATATCTCCCAAACCAAAGATCCGATTGAGGTGAAACCAGTGGCATATGAAACTAGAATCCAAATTCATCATTTTGATATAAAATTCAATCCCAAAGGAGTTTAGATCAAGGGGCTATTAATTGTGGAATTTGGAACTGAAATTCACATCACACAGCAGACCAAGCTTTGATATTTTGAGTATATCTTACAAACTACAAATCCAATTGAGCTGAAATTAGTGGAATATGCAATTAGACTCAAAAGGATTTCCATCAAGACTTGAACTAGCCAAAATGGAGTTCAGACCAAGGAGATATGGCCTTCTAAAATTGACATTCAGTTCAGGAGGTTACAAAAACACTGGTTAAGAACAGCCTTCATTCATCTAATCATAACGGTCAGAATACAATGAGTTTGGAGCTGATTATTTTTGCATTGGGAAGAAGACTCAGAGCTATATGGGGATAAGTGGTTTGCCAAATTTGGAGCTATATCAAGTTAGAAAGCAACCAAGAGTAGAACAACTTGCAAACTCGAGTTTGCAAGTATCAAACTTGAGTTTGCAAGTATCAAACTCGAGTTTAGCTCAGACAGAGAGCAAACAATGGTTTTGGAGAGAACCAAACTCAAGTCATTAAGTGACAAACTCGAGTTTGGCTCAGTAAGAAGAAATCTAGCTTTTGACAACAAAAGGAAACTTGAGTTTACTTATGCAAACTCGAGTTTACGTCTCTGCTTCAGAAAATCACCATGTCGAAAATCTCGTTTCTCATCAAGAACATCCCGATGATTACCCAAATGACTTATAATACTTCTTACAATCATTTATATCATTTGTGTACAAGTTTAAGGTGATTAAACGAAGGATTAGATGCAAATCTTCAAAATGTCAAATTTGTGTCAGAAACATTCAATGCACTGCAGAAGCCCAAACAGTTAGTTCCAAGGGATTTCAAATGGTCATATTCTTATTTGGAAGAATTTCTCAACAATCATAACTTGAAACTACCTATAAAAGAAGACAGATTTAAGACAGAAGTAGAAAGACATAAGCCTACATCTTCAAAATGCTCATACTCTAATCTTCATATTTTTACTCTCTGTTTTCAATGTTTACATGGCTTATCATAGAGAGTGAAACGATTTGTATTGTACTTCAGTGTTTATTCATTCACTTCTGAGAGAGAAGATTTATTGTAATAATCCTATCATTCTATCTGAGAGTTACTCAAGATTTGGGTGATCTTAAGTGGGAAACCCATTGTATTGATTACAGCTTGTAAAGGGAGTGAATCCTAGTGAGAGGGTTACTTTGAGTATAGAGTGTGTAATCAAGTGGGTGTATTAATTATAGTTTGTAAGGGGGAGTGAATCCTTGTGAGAGGATTACTTCAAGTACAAAACGTGTAATCAACTTGAAAGAAGATAGTGGATTGAAAATCTCGAGTAGAGCAGCTTGGGGACTGGACATAGGTCAAGGATTTGGCCGAACCAGTATAAATTACAGTTTGTATATTCTTTTCCCTTATCTCTTATATTTCCAGTATATGCTTATATCTAACTATTGATTTAGAAAATGCAAAAGATTTTCAAAGTATCAAGTTTTTAATCAGACACCCAATTCACCCCCTCTTGGGTGATAGCCATGTCTTTCATATAGCAACCATTCCCCTAAGCATTCTAAAGTACATTTTTCTATTCCATTTATGTAATAAAAGTTATTTCTTGACGGGCAAAAACAAATGGAATGAAGGAATGTCAAAGCGGCACATTTATGATTGCATCATTAATGTGGAAAGTGACTTTCAAGCTTCATCGGTCTAATAGCTACTTTGAACAGTAACAACGGATAATATTCAAGCTTCTCCAACGGTCATTAATGCCAACGAATATAAATACTAGAAGCATTGATTTCGCCATCTAACAAAAATTATGTGCATTCAATTCAAAGTGATTACAATTTACTGTTTCATTCGCTTCATTTGATATCTTCGGATATCATTTACTTCAGTGATTATTTCTATCTACTTAGTGAGGAGTATAAACACTTATTTGATTATCAGTTTAATCACAAGGTAGTGGGATCTTGAGTGTAGGTGTACTATTATAACTTGTAAGGGAGAGTGAATCCTAGTGTGAAAGGATTGCTTCGAGTACAGAGTGTGTAATTGTATTTGTGTTTGAGAGTTAGTGAAAATCCCAAAGTGTTTGGGGACTGGATGTAGATCAAAAAGTTGGACTGAACCAGTATAATCTCTCCGTGTTCATTTTCTCTATCTCTAACTCTGTTTTATCCTTTACGGCTTATTCGTGAAAAGAATTTTGAAATCCCCTATTCACCCCCTTTTAAGGTGATATTCCACTTTCAAATTTCTGCCCAGTTTTGTTTTCTAGAACGCAGGGTCATTTTGTAACATTTATTACTCACTGACCAGAGATTTTAAAAAAATGCATAATACCCATTATTTTAAAGATGTGACTGTCCTCTAGCTTTTGGAATATTTTCAGAATTTTTAAAGAACATTAACCCAATGAAACTATGCTCACAAGCTTTCTGGGTTTAGTGGTTCAAAACTAGCAGATTTGCCTCTTTCTTTGAGCTCGTTATTTTATGTGTAAAAACACCTTTAAAAATTCATTAAAAATATTATGCCCACACAATTTTGCATAAGCAGTCTCAGATTTTTTGGATTCCAATTATTTCTTGGTGTTTACCATGAATTTCAGATTTGGTTTCAAACTTTAAGTTTCAAAATCTCTAGAGAGGGATTGAGATTCTTACCACCAATGCTTGTTCTTGACCTTGTGATCACCTCCACTCCTTCAAACCCTTTGATCCGGCCTTAAAGCCACATACATGTGGGTTTGTGTCTAACTAAAATAAGATGCATAGCAAGAACTATTCAAAGTCTCAGTCTCAAACTGGAGTTCAGGTTCTTACCTTGAACCTTTGTTCTTCTTCTTCCTTATCCTAATCGTGGCTGACCTTTCTTGCTTCAACCTTGGTTGATGTTGAGGATGATGATGAAACTGTGGAGATGGAGATGAGTCTGTGAAGGAGAGGTTGAAGAAGGTGGTTTGTGTTGAGATTGGGAAAGAAACCGAAAGTTTGAGAAAGTTAAGAGGGAGGCCGTAGGGTTTGAGAAGGATAGAGTGGAGAATTATGATTTATGTTCATTTGTATATGTGAGCACGGCTAAAGGGAAGAAAAGAGAGAAAATTAGATTTATCTTGAGCTTTACATGTGTCCTTCATGCACTAAGCCACGTGTCAAAAGTTTGTATGTTGTGTGTGTGTGGCTTCACATTATGGCGCCATGTGTCTTGTGGGATGCATGCAAGGTGCTATGTGGCATCTTGATATTTGTCTATGTGTTGTCTTGTTTTGCGTGTTATCTCGTTTTACGTGTTTGGGTTCCGGGGTAATTGTCTCAGTTTATGTGTTTTGACTTTCGGGGTTGTTGTCCGGTTTACATATTTTGGTTTTGGTGTTGTTGTCTCAGTTTGCGTGTTTTGATTTCCAAGCGTTGTTGTCTTGGTTTTTGCGTATTTGGTTTCTGGTGTTGTTGTCTCAGTTTGTGTGTATGGGGTTTGTGCCAAGTGTCACGTGATA
The DNA here is from genome assembly GCA_019022655.1 of Acacia acuminata. Lineage (NCBI taxonomy): Eukaryota > Viridiplantae > Streptophyta > Magnoliopsida > Fabales > Fabaceae > Acacia > Acacia acuminata. Next base: position 1,676,409 of record JAFJYI010000100.1, on the reverse strand, counting down.
GGGAAAAGAAAACAAGTGTCTTCCTACATGAAATGCCACGTGTCAAGCCTTGAGGAAATTGTGCCATGTGTCACCTTCTTACACCTAATGGTGTCACATGTCAATCTAGCTCTTCTACGGTGACACGTGTCCGAAAACACTTCCTTAGTTACCAATAACTCCTTATTGGGCCATAATGATTGGGCTTTCTCTAAGGGTCCGTATTATTTTTCAATGCTCTTTGACTGGGCCAAATTCTTAGTCTTATACAAAGCTCGATTGCCCTTTCTCTTTTACCCATACTTTTCGGCCGAAAACCTTGGGCCTTCATTAGAGGTCCACTTGGTTTTTCTTCCTCATTTATTTTGGAATATCATCCATATACTTAAACTAGACGCCCAGTGTAGCCATTTTCTATTGTTGTAATTATAAGGTAATGTTAATAAATTAGGGAAACACCTTTTCAACATGACTTCCGATGCATCCTTTCTTCTTTTCTTGATGACTGACACTTAGCTAAACTTGATTCAAAACATTATAAATAAAATGTTAAATCTCGGTTTTCTCTCTTCTTTAATTAAAATATTTGAGGGTTTTGCTAGTTTTAAGGAAATACATGTTTGCCAACAAATGTACAAGAACAATGTCACGTGGTGCAGCCAGTAAATCCAAAAGAGTGGCATTAAATTGAAATATAAAATTGCATGTTAGTTGGCTAACCACTTATCAACAATCAAACGGTACGGCCAGTTATCAGAATTAATTATTATATTTTTCGTTTTACAAACAAAAGTGAAAGTGAATCCTATTGTCAAAAAATACTCATAGTATCCTTGAACTTTGTGAAGAGCATGCGTACGGTATTACAGCCTTTGCAAGTGTATGGCTTTGGATTATACTTTAACAACTGAAATAAAAATATACTCCTCTAATTTTATATAGAATTTAGGTTTAATGCTTTATATTTTGAAAATAGCGTTTTTGTTTCTCTAACAGTAGCATCATTAATTTTTTAAGACTTTAAAGACTAAAAAGACATTGGCTAAAGTATGTGATCATCCTTTATATTTGTATCATATTTTATATTAATCTCTTAAGTTTATAAAATGTACTTTTAGTCCTTCAATATTAACACAATTCGTTTTATCAAACAGAAAATGTTGACTCATTAAGTTTAAGTGATAACTATGTAATTAAATGATAATAAGACGGGAAATTATAATAAAGGACCTTAGAAAATAAATATTTATTAAGAGGGACCATAAAAGTGGTAATTATTTTTAAGGACCAGAAATTGAAACATTAAAATAGAAACATTGAATTGCTCCCTGTGTAATCTCAAAATCCTCTTACAACCACGGAAGAAGAAGAAACTGCGAAAGGAGATACGACTACTTCTTGGGAAGATGATTTACAAAGCTCGTTGCTCTACATCTAATCATGCATAAGAGAGGTTCTATTGCAGATATTGAAGATGAAAATTAAAGACGTGGTCATTAGGAGATGGAGAAAGCGAATAATCCTGGCCCTTGTCATCTCGGTGTTGCTCTACATGCTTGGAATTGAGAAGAGGGTTTTGATGAGGAAAATGGTGGAAAGGGTAAAAGTGATAACCATGGTTGCTTTGAGGATCCAAACTCAGAAGCTTGTTGTTCTTTTGGTGTTCCATCTTTTTTAGAGGAGGTATTGATTGATTCTGTTCAGCTTCCGATGACAACTGTAACACCTCATTTTTCAAAAGCGGAATAATATAATTTTATTAGAGTGGCGCATTGGAGCAATTCAAAAGAGTGAGTACTGACGAGTACGTTACAAAATATTAACCATGGTTGGTCATAGTAGTGGTACACTGTCCCAACAATTCAAAATAATATACAATTCAAAAATCAAAAACTCTGGCTAGGTCTTCACATAGGCTGCTTACCCTTGTCGTCGGCCCTCGATCCTCCAAACCCTGACGCTATAGTAAGAGCTGAGGTCCAATGCCCATTGGACCTCAGGTAACGGTTAACCTCATGCTCAAGTAATACAGTATATGTATGACAGATATTCATGACATTGCAGCAGTAATCAATACATAAGCATACAACAGATGCAAGATTATCATATCAACAGTACATAGCACACAACACATGTAAAGTCATCCTTGTTTCCACTAACCAGTGCCACGATAGCATGTCGTGTCCTCAAACAATCTCATGGTATTATCAAGACTATAACCTGTATATAGCTGAATGTGTAAACAGTGACTTAAGACAGAGCTTTAACCACAGTGCATGACCCAAGACCAAGTCTTGTCCATGACTCTATGAAATAATCTATCACATATAAGCATACAATAAGCATCAGAGTTAGTGTTATAGTACGTGTCTATACCTTAGTCCGTGTGGATAGTGGTACGTTTGGTTGTCGGTACGTTTCCTCGGATTGCCTATAAATATATAACCGCATTATTTCTTTATAAATTGTAGTCTAAGAGGTACTTTAGCCACTATTGACCCCTTGTATCCCTGTGGGTTTGTTATTCTAATAATCTCCCTTTATTTCTGAAAAAAACGCTGCTTTAGTATTTCTGGGCAGATTTTTCGACAACTTTGAACAATCATAACTAACTCCACAAAAATCGAAACGGGGTTCCATAAAATTTCCTGGAAACCATAGCATGTCTATTTTTGAGGAAAAATGATGGTTTTCACCCATAATTAGTGAATCATTCCCAGTTTAACGATCTTCAACCTCTGTCCAGAATTTTTCCAGAAAACGTAGCCTTATTTCCAGAATTTTTATCTCCTTACATAAAAACTCTAAATGACACATATTATACATATTTAGAAAGGTATGGATGTCTACTTTACTCATGAATTATTTCAGAATTATTGAAGATAAATTTACGTATAAAATAATGCTCTCTAACTGACTGACTCTAATAGCCCAGCAAAACCCAACAATTCCCTAGCTTATTCTAACTTGTTCCATTAATCCTAGAAGTCACCTCCCAACATGTTTTTACCTCTTCAAGCATCTTTCAATGTAATGAGGCCTAAAAACACTTATGGGAAATTACTTTACCTATTTACTAGATTAAACTAACAATTCTACTAAAAACTACTAAGACCTATAAAAACTAAAGACTAGAAACTAAAACAAGCTTACCTCTTGAAGACTCTTGCTACTCCTTCCTCCTTCTTGCTTCACTATCTACTCTCTCTTAGAAATCACCACTTGCTGGTTGATTTGGTGTGAAGAATTGTGAAGGAGTTGCCTCTCTATTTATAGGAAAAGTCCAAGGATTTCATCCTTTGGATCATTTCCCATAATCAATGGCTTAGGTTAGTTTGTGTTTTCATGAAGGCTCCATTTATGCACAAAAGCTTCTCATTGGTCAATCTTAATTACATAGGAGATTTAGCTAATTATTTTTATTTCATTTTTTAATTCAACATGTGCTCTAAAAATATTATATTTTAATTCCCTCTCTCTCTCTCCCCTCACATCCGTCCCCTTTCTCCCTCTCTCTATCCTCTTTCATTTTTTGCATTTAATGTCCCATGTGCTAGTTTAATTACATTATCTTTAATTTTATTAAATAATCTTTTATCCTCTCATCTTGATCCCTAACCATTGGATTTGATTTTGTGTTTGTTTAGATTAAATCTTCACCCTTAATTCATTGGCTTAATTCTCCCATTGGTCTATTTAATTTTATAAGGATTGAGCTCATTTCTTTGATTTCTCATCGGCATATTCATTTACAAGAGGATTTAGCTTATTTATAGGATTAATTAACTCTTATTTGCATTTGCTATTAATCTTTAAACTAATCATGAAAATTAGTGCTTAAATCTTCATTAATTGGCCCTTTGATTAATTATGAAGATTTACACAATTATTTAATTAGTGAAGACTTAATTGCTCATTAATCTTTACTAATTACTCTTAATTTGTTTAAGTATTTTCATAACATTATCTTACTCTTTTTTGATTATTCAAGAACCATAGCTTAATATGGTAATTATTTTGTATTTTATTATCCTTAAATATTGCCTAAAGTTAGCCTCTGGTTGTTTTAATTCCAAGAGAAAATTGCCTAAAATATAGCTAACAAATTACAAAATTTTAAGACCACATGTTCACCTTTATCTAATATGTATTATTTATCGTAATATAGTATTTATGATAAATAAAAGTTTTAGGGTATTACAACAATGATGGTGATTGGTTTTTATAGTGATAGGGATTGTTGCGAAGAATCCTTGTGCGTTGTGCAACCATCAATAGTGTGAGACCTGAAATTTGTTGCACTGAGACAACCAAGAGTACCTAATATTCATTCAATATTACCAGTAGTTGCATTCCTAGAGAAACAGAAAAATAAAGCAAAAAGCTCTTCGAAAAACCCCATCATCAAGAGAGGATGTCGTTAAAGAAACCAAACCCCTCGTTCCTTTTATTACACCCATAAAAAGCTCCATATTTACTATCTCCTCTCTAACATAATTTGGAGTGAATGATATAGAGTTGTAGTTTAATGCTTTCTTCTTTATGCAATCCAAAAAGAATGAGGTTATTTGAGTTGATCTCTAGTTGTTATTATCCATCAATCACTTCAGACTACCATGCAAGAAAAAATCATTCCAGATTCAGTTAGAACGACGATAGGAAATTTGGTTAAAGGTAATTTAGTCTTTCTATCTCGATGTTTTAATTTCTGGTCATTCAAAATAATTACAACTTTTATGGTCCTTCTTAATAAATATTATTTTTCTTAGGTCTTTCATTATAATTTTCTCTAATAAGACACACTTGCATCTTAATCTTTTTAATATAACATTTTTATGTTTAAAGTTGTGTAAATTTTAAGAAAATAAAATGGTAAAACTCTATCATTTTTTATGAAGAGCATGCTTACGGTATTACAGCCTTTGCAAGTGTTTGGCTTTGCATTATAGTTTAACAAATGAAATAAAAATATACCCCTCTAATTTTATATAAAATTTGGGTTTAACGCTTTATATCTTGAAAATGTCGTTTCTGTTTCTCTAACAGTAACATCATCAATGTTTAAAGACTTTAAATACTAAAAAGACATTGGCTAAAGTATGTAATCAATCCTTTATGTTTGTATCATGTCTTATATTAATCTCTTAAATTTATAAAGTGTATTTTTAGTCTTCCAATCTTAACACAGTCAGTTTTATCAACCAAAAAATGCCGACACATCAAATTTAAGTGATGGTTGTGCAATTAAATGATAATAAAGCATGATTGTATTTTAATCTTTTTTATATAATATTTTTATATTTTAAGTTGTGTAAATTTTAAGAAAATAAAATGGAAGAACTCTATATTTAAGAATGTTTTGTCGAGTTTAATTGCACAATTCTCACTTAAATTTGATAGGTCGGCATTTTATGTTAGATAAAACTAATGGTGTTTATATGTAGGGTTATGGTGCAAAAATGCACATGAGCTTCTACCCAAAGTGCACCCAGTACCATGTACTTTTCTGAGGTGCAAAAATACTCATGAGCTTTCAAAATTGGAACAATCCCATTAGAAGGTGTTAATGTCTGTTAGTTTTTGGTGGGCCCACCATATTAAAAAAATAAAAAATAATATTAAGATTTTGTAATTTCCTCACGCTACCCCTGTCTTCATATGTCGTTCTCCTATCCCTCCGACATCTTCTTTCGATGGCGTCCGGCGACAAATCTCTCCAAGAAGCAGCATTCACCGATGTGCCTCTGAATCTTGGCTCCATAAAAAGCCTCTCTTTTCTGCCTTTCGTTCTATTCTATATATTCCTGATCCCTCTCCATTCTCAATTTGATTTCACTCCACCAATTTCATACTTCTGCAGCTTTCTGGTTCTCAGTTAGGGATTCAGTTTCGTATAGTGTCTGAACAAAACTTGCAATTTAAGGAGCCGCCGCGATGGGAAAGCGCAAGACCCCTAAACTTTCTTCCCGTTCCTAAGGTTTCTGCTTATCTGGTCGTTGGGGGCTTAGGCTTTTTTTTTTTTTTTTTTTTTTTTTTTTGTATCATTAGTTTCTTTGGTGTGAATTATATTGCTTTCGCGAGTACAATGTGTCCTTGTGTTCGTTTCAATGTCATGTACTTCTTAAATTTCTTCAGCTGCATTCTCAACATCCGAGTTCAATAATTTTTCAGTTTTTTTCAGTTCATTCGATGCCTTTTGAGTTTTTAGGAATTTGATGAAATGTGCGAATTGAATGATGATACCTTTTACAGGGACTGAAATTTTTGGAGATCGGCAATAGAAACTACGATTCAGATGAGAAAGTTTGAGGGCTGCGATCTCGATCCTTTTTCTCAGTCGGCGATGAAATGTTTATTCTTGGAAGAGGTAAATGCTGGATGGGTAAAAAAGAGTTAAATGTTTGATCAGCTGCATTCTCAACATCTGAGTTCTATAATTCCAGCGATGCTTGGTGAAAGAGACAGGTACTGAACAATGAAAGAGGTCTTTGAAAAAAAATAATAATGGAAGAGATGAGTGTCAGACTCTGTTTTGCAGCGTAACATTGCACAAGAAAACGAAAAAAGGGCAATAAAATACATAATAAAAAAAGGTCAAAATAAGTAGGTCATTGATGAAACTAATAATTAATAATTATCCTCTCCAACGCTCGACGGTGATCGTTTGCAAATCAGAGAATCCTGCAGAAGGTTTTTTTTTTTTTTTTTTAATTAGGGGTATTTTGGTATTTCCATGAAAATAGTGTGGGACCCACACAAAAAAGTAATGGAGTTAAGTTAAAACTTAACGGTCATGGTATTTTTGCCCCAATTTTAAAAGCTCATGAGTATATTTGCACTTCCGAAAAGCACATAGTACTGGGTGCACTTTGGGTAAAAACTCATGTGCATTTTTGCACCTTAACCCTTATATGTATTGAAGAACTAAAAATACACTTTATTCACTTAATTGACTAAGATTAAATTTAATGCAAACCTAAAAGACCAAATGTATTTTAGCCAAAAACATTTTATAAAAGTAATGGACCAAAAAGACATATTATATATAGTGTTTGATTGCTCTTTAGCATGGTAATAGGGCTTGTTGAGCTTTTATTTTCTCTTTTTTCTTGTCTTTTAATTTTGTCTTTGGTATGCTATTATTTTGGTTGTGAGAATGTTCAGTATATATAGCTAAAGCCTCGTTTTTTATTATGAATTAATGGATGACAATTTTTATCATTAATTGTTTTAATATTATATTTTTTGATTTAATTATATGCTTGATTATCGTTAAACAAGAGAAATCTGATTGAAACTATTTTGGTGTTCTAACCGAACCTTTTTAGACTATGCCTTCGATTAGATCTATAGGATTGAGCATTCAAATGATGAATATCTGATTTGCTCTTAGGATAGAAATATACCTATGAGACTTACATAGTCGTATTAGGCTTGTACTTTGTCTAGTCTAATTATGTAATCACCTAAAGGTATTAATATAATTAGAATGCCTTTTAGTGAATCAAAAGACACGTGAATAAGAATTTTAAACTGAAAAAAAAAAATTAAATACAATAAAGGGGGAAATTAAACACTATAAAATGATCAAAGCTATAATAATCCAACTCACCAATTAAGATTTAGAATCACCCTTAGCCTTAACAATAGTTAGATTTTTTTTTTTTTTCTAGTTAGGTTTTACTCATATATTTGATTTGAATTGTGTTGACTCAAATTAAGTGAAGGTGTAAAGTTAATGCTCAACCAAGGTTTGGTACTATAATTCCTTGTAGGAAACAATACTTTTCTCATTATTTTACTACTTGATATGACCCTTACACTTGCGGAGTCTTAGGCAATATATTCTGTGCCTATCAACTTTCATTAGTTTTAATCTCGTTTAATTATTGGAATTTTTAAAAATTTATCTCTTACGAAGGCTAAGCTTATATTTAATACTTGAAATTTGGTGTCCGTTGAATTTTTCGTTGTTGTGTTGAATAGATATTAATTATCTCATTAGAAATATTACGTGAGATGATTATTTGGGAACAGGTCGTCTGCTATTGGTTGCTTGTTTCCATCAACCAAGGTGTTGGTACTATTTTTTCGTTGTTGTGTCTCATTATAATTTTTTTAATATTTTAAAGAACATATAGAATATAGGGTGACAATAGCCTATCAACAAATAATTTTAAAAAAAATAGTGATAAATAATCGAAATAAAGAAGATATAAAAATCGGAACTATCCAGGTCTATCAAAACTGTAACAAAAGACCCCGGTTGATTTTTCACAGTATAACTATCATTTATCACGGTCTTTGGAGTCTTAAAGGCTCTTTAGATTTTAATTTGTTGATGATTTTCCTAAAATTAAAATACTACAGAAAATTACCATATATGACAGTCATAACGGTCATACATCACGGTTCCAAACCGTCATATATGCGAGCATCATAAAAGCTCAACGCAAATATATTACGGTTCCGAACCGTTATTTATTCCGGACCTAATATAATGATTACAAATAACATCCTTATGTATTGAGGCTTGGTGAGACCATGATATACCCAATGCAATAATAATAATTAATGGTCATACATAAACAATCACCATAATACATGGTAATGCATAACTGTCTCATTTTACAACTGTTATTTATGTAGTAACATAGATAATGGTTTTATATATGAACCATGACTTCTAATAAAAATAAATGATGATCTTACATTGACAATCTTTATGTATTTAGTACATAAATGATGGTTTATAAATAAGAACAGTGAACTTTTGCAATAAATGACGGTTTTTATTTAAAAACTATGATGTATGGATATAAAACTCTTCAAGTGAGAGTTTTTAAGCTAATTGATCTCCTCTATAAAATATAATAGAACATCAGTCTCTTCCACATCAAGTAGCTATGCAATTTGACATGAATTAAGACATTCCAGACTTTGTGGGGAGAAACAATGGCAATTATATGTAACTAATAGTGTAATAGGTGATGAGTATGTAACGGTGTCTCTTCACATGAACTAACCCCTAGAAAGCAAAGGATTCTGGGAAAACATAGATCCCTATCAAAAAGGGCGAAGGGGTATGGAAACCCTTGAACTCAATTTGCATTAACCCTATGCCCTATATGATAGGGTTATTTGTTTTTACCCCATATTCATTTGTTTTCTAGACTTAATTGCTAAAGAGACACAAGGTATAGATGAACGATTATATTTTTTATATATAGAAAAGGAGTATGATTGAACCTAGCCACAAAACCTAGGAAATCTTGATGCATCCAAATCACATGGCACTCGATGTCGAAAGTATACTCTATTATATATATAGAGATGCGACCAAGTAGCTCAAAAACTATCATATAGATTTGAAGACTAATCACAATGTTGAATTCTATAGCCTTTAACTTGGTGCAACCTACTTAATAGAAAAACAGAGAGGAACCTTCAATTAGAGAAATATGGGATTTCTACATAACATCAAAAGCAATAATTCAATGTCACTTGAATTAGTTTATTTATAAAGCTTGTTCATGCATGACTCTCAAAAGTACAAGTAAACTAGTTTATTCACAAAGCCTATTCATATATAACTATTATTGATACAACTAAACTAGTTTATTCATCACATCCCTATTGATCTTTTTGAAGTAATTTTTAGAGATATGGATACCTCCAAAAAAAGAGATGTCTTTGCTGAGGGAAATCTTCGGAAATAACTTAAAAAAAGATCAACAAAGTGGAACTTTTAGTCAAAGCAATGGGTTGACAACTTCCTATAATAAAAAACAAACCTTCAATTGGAGCAATAATATGTTTTTTTTTTTCTTTTTAAAAAACATAACTTCACAAAAGCAAGTTCATATCACCTTGAATGCGTTATCGCGTCGTGATTTCACAAAGGAACCTCAATCAAACAAGAAGAACATAGCACCAAAAGAATGCAACGTAGCTAGATCTCACAAACAACAAAAATTCGAGTTTGGGCAAGCAAAAGCAACTCGCACGACAGTCATTGAGACAAGTGTCAAGGTATTCACTAGCATAACTATTGCTGAGAAGTCAGGTGAAGGCTTTTTATAGTGGGATTTGACTAAACATAACTGTCGATGGCCTAAAAAGACAATAGGAGTAGTAGGGTTAAGATGTTAGTGGGTTTTGTTTGAATAGACTAAGTGTCAAGTGTGTTTTGTTTCAATTGCTTAAATAGGACATGAAGGTAGGTTTTTTTGGGTTGTTGTGACAAAGACTTCAAATAATGGTTGTATCGATAAAATTTTTACTTATTTCTTTATATATTACAGTTCATTGTAAATAACCGTAAGGTATGTTACTATTTTAACATATTCATTAATCACGGTCATTAGTAAATAACTGTGAAGTATGTTATTATTTTTTTTTTTTTACTTGTTTGGAAAATTTGTTCCCATATAATTACATTTTTATATTTTAGAAAAATAAAACCAAAAAAATCACCCTTTGGTGAGAGGTGACTAGTTGTCGATAAATGATATGAAGTCTCCTACGAATTTAAGAACTTTTGTTTCCTTCTATTTGAATGAATCAAAAGTTTTGTAAATTCACAAGAATCTCACATCATCACACTACTTGTCAACAAAGAAGTGGCTTGAATCATCTGAGAGTATGTTAGGATCATGACGCCAATCTCATGCTCATTAAAAATAGATTGGCCTTCCTGTTCAAACTCAACAAATATCCAACCAATCTCCTCATAGCATAGTCAATGTGTTCCGCATGCTGCATCATTGCCTCCATTTGAGGTGGAGGTGAAGGTGGAGGTTAGGAAGCAAGAGTAGGAGGTTTTGGAGAAGGAAAAGGAGGAGAAGGAAGTGGTGGAGGTTATGGAGTTGGAGAAGGAGGTAGAGGAGGAGGAGACTTTCAATGCTTGTTAGCGGAGAAAGTTCATCTTTTAAATTTTTGCTAGATGATGAATCAAAAGGTAACTTGTGTTTGTACGTGCATGATTGTTTGGTAAATCAAAAGTTGGATTTGAGAAGTTGAAATGGAAGTGGAGAAGTACTTGAGTTCATTTTTTCAACATTTACATAGAAATGGTTTTGTGGATTATCGAGCCGTTGCATCTTTTAGAATTAAATAATTATATTTTATAAATGGTGATGGTTAATTCTTAATAATTGTTAGGAATTTGAAATAGTATTCTAATAACAGTTTTTAAATGCTAACCTATGTTTTTGATTTTTTAAAAGAATTTATTGGTGTCTATTGTTAGTTGCATAATCAACCACAATATTTTTTAAAAAAAAACATTAAAAAATAAAAAGACAAGGTAAAACTACAACAAACAAAATGTAAAAAGTTATGGAGAATGAAAGAGGTATGTTTTTTAGCCAAACTTTTGTGTCCATGTAAATACATGTCCATAGCATTTGTATGACCAAATATACAAAACTTGTAATCCAAGTTTCAAATATCCAATCATCACAAATTTTATTCAAAACTAGTGAGAATATCATGAGTATGGAGGAGGAAGAGCTCCTATCCCTGGGGTTTAAATATATAGGTGAGAATTAATTAGAGATTTATGAAAAGGTAGCTAAAATAACAGTAGTTGGCAAGTGGGGAAAGTGTACGTAGTTGGATAAGGAGGCAGTGGTGCCTTTAAGAGTTATTGTTTAAATGGCGGTTGTTTCTCATGAAAGGTCATTTTTGCCATTCATACCTTATAGTCATTTAATATAACCGTTATTTTTTTGTTTTTGCTAATGTAAGGTTAGAAGTCCATTTGATTGTAAGTGTTACATAACGGTTTTTTCTTTGAAATAATCGTCAACTTTGTTACTAAATAAATGACAATTATTAACTACAATCATTATTTTGTGTTTACGTGAATTTCTTGTTGCAATACATAACAATGCGCATACTTAACCGTTATTTTTAAGCTTTTATATATCCTTGCGTCCAAAATTAGTTATAACAATATATTAAACATTATAAAAAAATAAATCTGTAGTAGTGTAATAAGAATAGAACCCAAACTTCCTTCAATGTTTGATGGCTTGAGATCTCGCCTATCAAACTCCAATTTGCCACTCTCCGGTCTTAGTTTGCCCATTGTCCCCACTTTCCAATATGTTCCGTACTCACCAAAGTTGATTTTAAGAATAATTATCTCAAATTAGTTTTTATATATTTTTATTCTCAAATATAATTTTTTAGAACAATCATCCAAATAGATTTTTTCCCTCCCAAAACTTGTTCAAAAAAGATTCATGAAACTATTCTAAGAACAAAAAGGTTTAAAACAAAATCAAACATTATAATCACCGGAAAAAAACTTACAAGTGAATTGCATGAATAGCATGCAATGTAAATTCTAGTGCAAGAAATACTAGAGGTCTATGTCACCCACTTGGTGTGGGATTCTTTTTTTATGATTAAATTTTTTAGGTTGTTAAAGTGTACTATTCTTTGTAAGTATCTCCATATTACCTATGTTAGAGCCACTTGACTTTTTTTTTTTAGAGATATTAATGAAACTAAATAAATCACTTAATGATAGCATATGTTATGTATTATTAGATTATATATTAGTTTATAAGTCGTGTAAATTAATTTGATGATTAACTATAAATATAAATACTTTAATAAAATTTATTTAACTTCCTTAATCTTTTGACAAAACAAAAGCTAAATGGCTTTTATGTTAAGGAAGGGGGAGTACTGTGTGTGTGTAACTTCAAAAAATGAAAGTTTTTCCTCATATAATTAAACCGCGTTTCATGTGGAAGAACTCCATTCTTTGGGGTCACATACATGTGTATGATTACTATTGGAGGTTGGAACATTGACCAAAAAAATATTGGAGGCTGAATATATAAACTGTGATGACATGTGTTGTGGGGTTGTCTTTTTATGATGTACTTGGTTTGCGTACGAACTCGTTCTTATTCTTGACCAAGAAGTGTACTATTTTCTAATGTTAGAAAAAGGATAATTTTCTTTATTTTTCTTTACCTTCCCCATCGTACCAAATTGCACATTGACTACGAATTAAGAAAAGAAAGCACAACGTGGATTCACATGCACAGTCTGCTATTATCAATATGAAATGTAGCAGTATTGATCAATACACAACAGCCGCTGTGTAATAAATATTAATTAAATATTAAACAAATAATTTTTTAAGAGTTGATAATATTAATGAATATTTCTTCTAACAAATTTATCAAAAAAATTAATGAATATTCCTTTTAGATGCCGTTTCTTCCACCACTTATCACTCGTAGATCGTGAATGACCTCTGTCTGTGTGTGTGTTTCGGTCTGAACTCTACAAACTTATCAAATATGCAACTTGAGACTAAAAAATTGTTAGAAATGAGCGGCATCTGAATCAACTTCCTAGGCATTATAACATTTAATAGGTTTTCATTTAGCACTATATTCGCTGTGATATGAGATTTAAACCGTTTAAATTTAATCTAAAAAGTTTAAATTTAAAGTTTTTAATATGTGATTTTTTAAATAATAAATTCAATTTTATAAAGGATAGTTATAATATTATATTTATTTTAAATTCTACATATATTATTATAATAAAAAATTATTTGAAATATAAAATTGAATTAAATCTACCACTCAAAATCAATCTCAACTAGTGATGAGCACACTGTGTTCATCAAACTGATGAACACAAAATGTCCTCCCATATAAATGGATTTAGTTTGGGTGCAATCTAGACCGCTCATATCTAATTTAGATAGGCCAGATTTAGTTTTTTTATTTTTTAAAATATTTTAATGGGTATAAGAGTTTAAAATAAAGATAATGTTTTAAATATGAATTTTCCAATATATATATATATATATTTAAAAAAAGTATGAATTGAAAATTTTAAAAGGAAAAAGAAAGAAAAATACAATCAAAATTGGTGAAATACAAATAAATATATTGAATTTCAATAATTTTAAAGGGACTGATTTGAAAGTTTGAAAAGTTACAAAAGTTACAAAAGTTGAGAAATTACTTAACCACCCTTAGATTTTTTTAATTAAAAATCCTCTACCCCTATTGCCGGTCGCCGATGATCGGTGGCAACAGTCATCACCGGAGCTCAGGTTACCTGACAGGCAGCTTGTGACTTGAGCTCTAACGGCCTAATTATTTTGCCCTAAATTTCTAAAGTAAAAGTCTTGAGTTGTTAATATAGATACAAAGTTGTAAAGAAGGTCAATCGAAGCTCCTGCAGTCTCATATATTTTTTTGAACTTACAAGAGAAAGTCTTCAATATAGATACTAAAGTCATACAAAATATATAAGACCTCTGAAACTCCAGTCAACCTTATTTACAACTTTATTATATTTATTGACGACTTTTTTTGTGATTTTTTTTTTAAAAAAAAAAAAAAAACAAAGACCACCGGAACTCTAGTGGACTTTATTTACAACTTTATTATCTATATTAACAACTCTAACATCTATATTGATGACTTCTGCTTGAGAAAGTCAAAAACAAAATATGAGACCAATAGAGCTCCTGTTAACCTTATTTACAACTTTATTATCATGTTAGCAACTCAAATATATATATATATTAACAACAACTTTTGCTTGAATGACTTGTGTGAGCATGTTTTTTGATTTGAACTTGAGAAGCTCATCAAATATGCAACTTGAGATTAACAAATTGTAAAAGTATCCGTATTTTTCAACTTCCTAAGAACTTTAAGATTTATACCGGGTTCTCATTCATTGCTCATCATAGTGTCAGTGCTTATTATTGTGATATAATCTAAACTGTTTAAATCTAATCTAAATGGTCCAAATTTTAAATTTTAAAAATGTTAAATGATAATTTCATTTCTAGAAATAATAATTATAAGATTAATCTTTTTTAACTTGACATATATTAAAATAAAAATATATTTAAAATATAATGATTAAATTAAATTGGACCATCTAAAATTAATGGAGATGGTTTAGATTGGCGTTGAGCACACAATACTCATCAAACTGATGAACGCAAAATATTATCCCTCGTAAATGGATTTAGTTTTGGTGCGCATCACTTAGTGACCTAAGCACCTAATATGGACTACTGAGACCTAATTTGAATGGTCCAAATTTATTTTTTCATTTTATTTTAATAGATACAGAATCTAAAATAAATATGACATTTTAATTGCTTTGTAATTTTTTTCAAAAAAATGATTTCTTATTTGAAAATCATTAATTGAAAGTTTTAAACCAAACAGTTGAAACTGTATAGATTAAGGTATAAATTTTCCCAATAAGATTTTACTTGGAAGTGTAATACCCGAAAATAGAACAAACCAATTGTTAGGTATGAAATTAAATTTTTAGGTTCAAATTAGGAATCATAAAATTTTCATAATTAAGCATAGTCTTAAATTATTCATATGAGACAATTAAATGGCACAAAACTACTTATACCAATTAGAGAGGAAATTTGCCAACAATTAATTAACAACAAATTTGCAATAGTTAAAGTAATTGTATTAGATGTTCATAATTAATTAAATCTACTAATTAAGAATATCAATTGAGATTAGTTATGGAGGGCTAGGATTAAATCTCATAAAGCTAAATCCTAAGGCCTAAATTCAATTTCATAAAGTGAAATCCTTGTGAATTAAAATCCACCAATAAGAGATTTTCTTGAGTTTGTGAAGCAATTAATAAAAAAGTTGAAAAATCAAAAATAAGGGGAGAGGGGACTTTTTCTATGCTGAAAGGGGGAGTAAAAAATTGTTGAACAATCAAGCACACACATACTAATCATATGCAAGTCATAAATTTTTCAAGAGAATAAGAGTACTATGAGAAGAGGCATTTATGAATTTTAGAGGAAAGTCAATGAGTCCACCAATAGGAAAAATGAGCATAGAACAATTAAATTAATCAAATGGAATTAATTCAAGACATAAGTAAATGAGAACCTATACAAAATAAATTGTATCTTGAAATACGTCAACCATAGATCAAATATAAGGAGTTATTATGAACCAAAGATATTTTAAGCTTGGAATATGTTATCTCCAAAATCTTTTTCTCAATTTTTGAAATTAAACTTAAAATGATAAAAAAGGAAGTTAGAGAATTTTAATTAAAGCCATAAGTTTCAAAACTACAAAGTTAATAAGAAGACTTGAATAAAGCTTCATAAAAACCGCTAAGTATATTTTCATCTAGTTACAAGACACCTAAAGTAACTGGTAATTGGAATGCAAATCAAAGAAAGATGAAGGAGAAATTGTTGGCTTGAATAAGGGGCCAAGAATTGTTTACATTAAATTTTAGAACACATGCTGATTTAACATTTATGGAGGGAACAAATTGGAGAGAAGGTGTGTACTTAGGATGAGTTGAATTGATGAATTAGGTTTGAAATAACTACCAAAATGCCACTACATTTTACTATAAATAGGAGCATTGGGCTTCATCTATTTTCACACCAAAGAGAGTGAAGAGTCTTGGAGAAGGAGGAGCAAAGTTCTTGGTAAGTCCTCTAGCTCTAGCTTTTAAGTTCTTTAAATTTTAGTTCTTAAATTCATAGTTAGAAGTAGCTTTAATTTTAAATATGCTAGAATAATTTTAATATCATGTTTTTATAGTCAAGAATAGTGATATTTCAAAAATTAGATGAACCACTTGGTATAGCAAAATTTCTGGAAAATTATGATCGAAGTAGCGAAGCTCTGGCGAAAATTCATCGGGTAGAAATTTCGGAAGTCAGTGATAAAAATGCCAATATTTTATATTAAAAATGAAGTTACAAAATTCTGGAAAACTTCATGGTTAAGGTAGACATATAGGTCTTTTCAAATATTCCAAGAAAATGTTAAAATGAGATCTGTACAGTGAGATAAAAATTCTCAAAGTTGGGCTACGAATTTCTGGAAAAATTCTGGGCAGAGGCTCAAAACTTTAAAACTGGGAATGACTCGTGTAATCTGGGAAAAATTGAGTATTTGTATTTAAAAATAGACATCTTAAGGATTCCAAATAATTTTACGGATCCTCGTTTCGATATTTCTAGAATTGTTTATGATTTTTCAAAGTTATACGAAAAATCTGTCCAAAAATACGATATCAGCGTTTTTCCAAAAAATAAGGAAAATAAGTTGAGAAATAAATCCACCAAGAGAAAAATAGTCATTTGAGACTAAGATATCTACTAGGGTAATATTTTTGAATTAATAATTGTGATATTACCATTATAGGATACTCGTGTTCACATTTCGACAGACAAACATACCGTTATCACCAAACGAAGGTACGGACGCGTACAGTAACACTAACTCTGATGCTGATTGTATAATTATATGTGATAGATGTATTCATAGACTAAGAGTATGTCTTAAAGTTTTTCATATACATTCAGCTATACACGGGTTATGGTCTTGATAATACCGTTGAGTTTTCCTAGCGCTGAGGACACAATAGGCCATCATGGCACTGGTGAATAGTGCAAACCATAATAACATTCATATGCAAAGGGGTTGTGTTTTGTTATTATCTTTCAGATATGATTATTGCTGTAATGTCATGAATATCTGTTATACATAATTGTTACATAAGCATGAGGTTAACCGTTACCTGAGGTTCAATGAGTATTGAACCTCAGCTCTTACCATAGCTTCGAGGATCCGAGTAAACAGATCGAAGACAAGGGTAAGCAAAGCATGAGGACCGGCTGGAGAAAATTTCTTTTGATATGTACTTAACGTTATTAGTTGTTTGAAATTTTGTATCGCTGTTTAAAGAAAACATATACACTACGGTGAATGTTTATCGCTTACTCTTCAATTTAAATACTTCCGAAGCTCAACTCGATCAAACTATTTTATAAACGCTTTTAGAAAATCGGGATGTTACAGGAAGGGCTGAATATCTGGATGTTTTTGGGAATTCAACATTACCTTGGAAGTGTTAAAATATAGCAATATTGTCATGAACAAATGTTAATTTTAACCATTAAGTCCTTGGTTTGATTGAAATAGCACACATAACACTTTTGACTTGACATTCATTACACCACCTCATCATTTTTTTTTTTCTTATGGGTGTTACTGAAATATAACAAAAACTGTGATAATAAAATAGTCTAAAATTTTAGCCACCTTTAAAAAAAAAAAAAAAAAGAAAGAAAAGAAAAATCCCAATTTAGAGCAGAGCACAAATAAGGGCAAAAGTTTTTAACTAAATGAGAGGAGGGAAACATCTACCCACCCTACAGCTCCGGCCAAACACTACTTTAATTAAGTCTTGGTCTAGTTTCCACCTGATAAACAAAGGAACTTTGGAAATAAATCATTAGCGGTTTTTGACAGTCCGAAAACCGGTTTTGGGAATTTTTTTATTTAATTTTTTTTAATTTTTTTTTTTTTTTTTTTTTTTTTTTTTTTTTTTTTAAAGTAGTGCTGGATACGAATTACTAGACAGACAAAAGCATACCGAACCATTCGAAGCGCTCCAAATCAAATAAAGTATTCAAAGTGCATCATTCACATAGAGCATCTCTCTCATCTAACAGCTTTCTTCTTCTCCTTCCTCATCTTCTTCTGTATTTCTTCTTGAGCCGCCGACAATTGTTCTGTAAGTTGCAACTTCTTTGGAGCATATGTATTCGCCCTAATTTTTACGATGATGATGATGATCATCATTATTATTATATAAAGATCTATGTATGCGGTTTTTGGAGCATATATATTAGATTCCGATTCCTTTTAGAATTCCTTTGAGGATGATTTTTGTAGCTTTAATTTACTGATTAATTGATGATCTGGAAGGTGATCGGAGAAGTAGCTAGCTAAGAGCAATTAATGGGGAGAGTGAAGATTGCGATTAAGAGGATTGACAATTCAGCCAACAGGCAAATAACTTTCTCAAAGAGACGAACTGGTTTGCTCAAGAAAGCAAGAGAGCTTGCGATCCTCTGTGACGCACAAGTTGGGGTCATTGTGTTCTCTAGCACTGGCAAGCTCTATGAATATGGAAGCTTCAGGTTCCTCTCTAGTTCTTTCCAGCTTAATTTATTAATACTAAGATCAATACTATTATGATTATTCTTTTTTATCAGAAGCCATCAGAGCATTTTCTCTGTGCTTCTCTCTTCTGATCTAGATGATAAGCCTCTAATTAATCTACACTCCTTTCTCTTTTTTCCCCGATTTTTTCCCTAAAAAAATGGCCCAACAAAAAACTCTCTTGAATTTGATCTATATTCTGTCAGAATATTGATCTGTATGGGTGTTGTTAGCAGAAGAAATTAACATTTTTCAACAAAATATAATCCCACTTGCATAAATATTATTCGGGAGCATCTCTGTTTTTCTTTTCTTTTTTTCTTTCTTTTGTGGTTTGTATTAATCACTTTTCATTAAAATATGTTTTCTGATACTTTTAATCAGCTTTGTATGTTCATTTATTATTCTTACCCTTTCTTATATGCTTGCTTAGTTTTGACATAAATATGTTAGAAATTTGGATAGAATATAATACGTTTTGTGGATACAAGTCTCCCCCCCCCCCCCCCCCCCCCCCCCCAAAAAAACACACACACAGAGAATTGCTCTAGGACACTCAATAAGATCTCACGATAACACTACAAAGATTACCTGAATTATCACAAGGTATTCAATCCAAAATACTAAAACACAAATCATGCTTGTCATAAAGAAACTGAATACTTCTATTTATTCAACTTCTTTCATACTTATATATGTTACACTAATTTCATGGATCTTCATGCTTGGCACGTGCTCAAACTTCTGTGGGTTAGATAAAAGCATACATATGGACCTGAAAATGAATTGATTAAGGCCTCATTTGCACCCTCAATATGATTACGCTTTAATGGGCTTATATTATCGAGCCTCCAATGCCATGAAAAACATTTTCTGATTAACTGGACCCTTCTTGAATGACATGGGCGCCACCTTGATAACATGTATGACATGATTGCCATGTAGGACTTGGATGTCAACTTGGGTACCTTGTTGGATGTCACATAACACTGTCACCTGTGTCTATATCAATTGCTAGTGTTTGTTAGTACTCATGTTATTCTTATCAATGTAATGGAAATTTGCTACTAAATTAAAGGAGTTAAAAAATGAATGCATTAATACAATGTTTGGTCATTATAGTTTATTCTCATATTGATTTTGATCCTATAGTTTCAATCCAAATATAGCTTTTGGTCCATCAAATTTGTTTCCATATAAAACATCAATCCCTATATTTTAATAAAAACCTGGACCGTTTTGTTCTTTGAGGGACCAAACCCAAAATGAGAACAAACTACGATGACCAAACATTAATTGTGCTAACCCAAAAAATCAAACACTAGAAGAAAGTATAAAAAGTGTGTGTTGGAATATTGTGCACATGCATGCATAAGTTTGTAAATGGTTGTGTAATCAGTATAGACTTGATAGAATATCAGACTCCTGAAACTACATGCATACATACATATATATATATAGTAAGACAAACCTTTATGGTGCAAACTATCCACATCCTTCCCCAAACTGGCAAACTCATTTGCAGTTACTCTCTTAAAAGTTCAAAGATATATAGAAAACGTTAGCCCTGGGAGTGACATATTGTGAAAAGGAATATGAAAAGTTGAAGTTGAGCGTAATAAACAAACTTTATTGTAATACTCCAAATCTAAAATATAAAATCTAATAGAAAGAGTTTATTTTGGTACTAAATGTAAGACCTAACATACTTTATCTCCCAAATTTTAAAGTTTTTTTCTTCTAAATTCTTAATCTTTGTAAATTAGTTACCTAAACTAGCTCCTATATTTAAAGTCGGAGGGAATACAGAAGAAAAAGAGCAAGCTTGAAATCCCCCCCCAAAAAAAAAAAAAAAAAAAAAAAATCTCTATATCTTTAGTTTTCTCCCAAAGGTCATTCTTAATCATTTTCTCTATTCTCTCATGGTACTGTGCAATGAGGAACGCTGGAAGATTATAGATACTCTTTTTCTACATATATAGTCTATTATTGATTGATAATGCTGTTACATTAATTATCGATAGGTATGAAAATGAGCCTAGTGTTAGTAAGATGTATAATCTGTTATATATTCCAAGAGGTTAAACCATTACATACTCCCTCCAACCTTCTTATCTCTATATATATATATTATTAGGTCGATTTTATAACTACTCCATCCATATATAGTAATTCAAAATTGTTTTTGGTCATAAAAGTTTTTTCCCCCAAAAAATTACCACTACTTTCCAAACTTGCATTAAACTATATTTATTACATTATAATATTATTTTCTTATGAGAGAATAAACAACTTACCAAAAAAGGTTGTGTATTGTCGGGACAATTGTATGCTCTATATATTTTACGATTTGACTTATATTTTGGAGCAATGAAACTTTATAGAATGTGACCCATAATAGAAATTGGGGTGGTATTATTTATACTATAAAACTGCTTTACATGTACGGTTAATCTAACTAGCTAGATCCTTGCCAACTATATACTCGTATATAGTGTATAAAAATACTATCTTAGGTGGATATGTATGGGCACAACGATACTTATCCCAGGAGGGCCTATTTGTTTCAGCTTATATATTGAAAAAATCGCTTACGTTTTCTTTTTTTAAAAATTCACTTTTAAGAAATTTTTGCATGGTAATTAATGTTTGATAAAATAAAAACATGATTATTTTTAAAATATATTTTAAATATCTTATACTTATTTATTTTGAGAGTTCTTATAAAATATCAACATAATAAATCACTTTATTCTTAGAAAAAAAAAAACGCTTATTTTTTAAAAAATTAAACAAATAGCCCATAATTTTTTTAAATAAAAACTATTATACAGGCCTTTCTTCCATTTCACACAATTTGTTACTTATTATGTCACTAATGAATTCAGATCAATATGATCTTGTGACATCATCATGACTACTATATATATATATATATATATATAATGAAGTTGAAGTAAAAATACTATGTCCACCATAAAATGGTTATGGTTGTTAGGCAATGCTTGTTTCTTTGATTGATTTTAGGTCCTATTCTAATGATTGAATGAATTATGATTTCTAAATACATAGCTGATTAATGAATAATTCATTTTTGTAGTTAGTTATTTTGGGTGAAGACGCAAGGATTCTTGAGCATAGGCAGATAAGTGTTGAAATAATAATAACATTATCGCTTAAAATGTTCTATAACATGTATTACAGCTTAATATCCATGTTATTGTACGTTAATACATATTATGCAAAGTGAAGTATACTTTTCGTGGTTTTTCTTACCTTTTTTTACACTGATCAAATGCACCAGTGCAGAAAGTAAATGTAATTAATGGAGAATCCCCCCCCCTTTAATATTGAGTCTAGAAAAGGTATAGAAATTTCAAGACTTGATATACTAACTGTATTTACATCAATTACAAAATCGGTGAAGACAGCCTTTTTTAACCACTATAAAAAAGCCTTCTTTCACTAATGATGGCTCTAGCTAAAGGGTGAGATTGCATGATCTATATTTAATTAAACTTTATTTTCATCTTCTTGATTGAATTATGTTCTTATAATGGCAGCATGAAGTCAATTATTGAACGCTACAATAAACAAAAAGAGGAACGCCATCAGCTTATGACTCCAGCTGCAGAAGCCAAGGTACGAGATATTTATAAATCGTGTGTGTATGTGTGTAATTCTCATTGTTATTACCCCCGTTTTTGTATAGAAGATTACAAATTTGTTGGAGTGGGTCTTATTTAAAAGATACTCTTAAAGGTTCTCCAAATTTTTAACTAGCTTTTTTTGTTCATCTTTGCCCCTATTAATTATATCTTATATTATAGTACTCCCTTCAGTCCTTAATATAAGACATATTTGAAGAGTTGATCTTAGTTCTAAATATAAGACATATTTTTCATATTTATCAATGTTTTCTTAATTTAACCCTATTGATGCTCCTTTAACAATAATGTCTCGGGTGTTTTAGAAAATTCATTTCATATTAATACCTAATCTAATCAAATTAGGTAAATATGTCTTATATTGAGGATCGGAAGAAGTATTAGCATACATTCCCAGGTTGACTTTTGATGATTTAGGTATGTATAGATAATTGTCTTTTTATCAAAAAATGACTTTTCCATATACCAATTTGATATGATATGTCTCAACTTTATATATACCTTCAATTCAATATCCAATTAATGCAAGATTCGGTCTTCAATATAAGAGTTAGTTTATTAATTTGGTTAGATTAAGGAAATTAGTTATGTTAGTTATTTGTAACAAGGGTTAAGTGCTTAAATAAACTTTAACTTTCTTTCAAAAAATACAACAGTAATCATAAACTATTTTTTGGAGTAAAAGTAACTATAAACATTATAAAAGAGGGGAAAAGTGACAATGCGTTAATAATCCCAAATGTCTGTTTCTGTGAGCTTTTAAATAAAAGGTTAAGATTCTAAAATAGACATTAACTTATATAAACAATACAAAATAACCATAAAATGTTTCTTAAAGCCTAAATTAGTAAAGATGGCTTCTTGAACATTAATTTAGATGTTTTTCTTTGGCTTTTGTATTACAAGTGTTTTAGCAATTTCGGGAATAAGATGACAAAATTCGAAGAAAAATTTATAAATTAATGTTCAAGAAGTCACCTTTAATTATGGTGAAAATGACGAAGTGAAAGAAACTTGTCACCACATCTCCAAAAGCTAGAATCCCAAAAAATCAATCATTGGCATTAAAAGTACCATCACCACAAATGTTGAAGAAATCCCATAACCAACCCTGAGAAGATTCTATGGGAGGAGATATGAGAGGAAAGCTGTGAGTCAATGGGAAATAGCATATGCATATGGAAGGGTTGGGAAAATCCGTGTAACCCATGGTCATCTCATAATTAAAATCCACAGGGCGGGACTCCATCAATGTTTAAACTTTTTAATTACTTTTGCATCCAAAAAAGCTTATGGTTACTTTTTCACTTTTTGTACAAGTTAATCTTTATTTTAGCACCTTAACTTTTCGTTAAAAAACTCATAGCAATGGACGTTGGGGATTATTAACATCATGGTCACTTTTGCCCTCATTTATAATGTTTATGTTTACTTTTCCTACAAAAAAATAGTTTATGGTTACTATTAGACCTTTCAAAACAGTTGAAGGTTATTGAAGCACCTTAACCCTTGTAACCAATACATGTTGATTTTTCTAAAGTACCATCTGTCATGACTACACTTGGATTGAAACTCATTAATTTGTGGAACTAATAGGGATATTTTGGGGAACAAAATTACAAATATGGAAGATATAGGGGATTCAGTTTTTTTATATAGGACCGGATCCAACCACTAACTAGCCCTTAATATACTAAGTGCTGCAGGTTGAATAATATGGAACTCTTAATACATTCTAATATTCCTCGTACTCATTTTTTTTTTTTTCATCTTTTCATTTATTTTTTATCTTTTGCTTGAGCTTGTACATATTTAGTCTCAGAAAGGCCTCTGATTTGCAATTTTTTCATAATATTCTTGTTTTTTTTGGGTCTCCCACGCATCGAGTGGCTTTTGAAACCATATTGAATTTGAGTGACTTAGGTGTGTATTTTATTCTTGTCTTTCTATCAAAATAACTTAAGCCAACTTGATAGACTATCCCAACTTTAGTCTTTATACACCTTCTATTTAATGATCAAGTAATTGATGGAAGACTCTTATACTCCTCTGGTCCTATTTATAGGGCAGAGAGAGAAGAAATTTTTTGGTCTTATTTATAGGCTTAGAGAAATTTATATATGAATATACAATTTTACTATTAATTTATTATTGTATTGATTTTGTTTCCATTTTATTTGCTATAATGTATATTAAATAGGGTTGTTGGAAAAGTGTTGAATTTTCAGGAAAAGTTAATAAAATTTAATGTTTTTCTTGTTTTGTATGAATTAAAATGGAATTGACTTATAAATAAGACTAGAGGAGTACATTTTAATATCCCACACCTCTTTTTCTTATTGGTTCTCTTCATTCATTCACTCTGAATGTATAATGGTATTTTTAGAAAATAAAATAAATTTGTTGTACATTTATTGCCTTAAACCAATTTTAACCAACTTTTTTTTATTGACTTTAGCCATCTTTTTTATTAAAATAATTAGGCTGTGTGTCAGCACGTTTCGTATTTAACTCCATGCAAGATTGCACTACAGAAAGATTGATAAATGGGAGGGGAGGATTTGGAAGCAAGAAAAGCAACAGAGAAATCGATGAGCCCAAGTGAGTATGGTCACACATCAATACTCATTTGGTCTCATTTACTTGTAAACGCAGAATTATTAAGGCAAATTAACTGAACCAACATAACTCTTAGTGCTCCTTACCGGATGGAATTGTAAGGATATAAGTGACCTTTTAAAAGAAATTGATGCCCTTTTTATAAGTCACTTTGCATAACAAGATGGACTATTAATTATTTGCTTTCAAACTAACTTACCCGTTTTCAATTTTCTATGGTAGAGCAATAGGTTGCATATGAGACAAGTGAGTGTTCTTAAAGATGGGGCAATTAATAAGGGTAAATTGAAAAATTTATCCCCTTTTTTAAAACAATTTCAACGATTTAACTACTTT
The DNA here is from genome assembly GCA_019022655.1 of Acacia acuminata. Lineage (NCBI taxonomy): Eukaryota > Viridiplantae > Streptophyta > Magnoliopsida > Fabales > Fabaceae > Acacia > Acacia acuminata. Next base: position 1,650,776 of record JAFJYI010000100.1, on the reverse strand, counting down.
TGCTTATTTTTCGGTTGGGTAGTTAGAATTGATTTATACATAGGACTAGAGGGAGTATGCTGGAGAGAAAAATCTTTAATTTGAACATATATTGAGATTACTAAAATCATATGCTTCTAACATTTATTTTAGTACACAAACCACTATGCCCTTTGTTATTTGTTATTATGACCCTTCAATATGCCCTTTGTTATGGTCCTCCTTATCATCTTAAACATAAGTTGGTTCAACACTTTAAAAATATTTCAATTTTTTTTTTCAAAAATGCCCCTAATATAATAATAAAATGGAGTACTCAAGGTCACACCTTAGTTATTTTATGATAATTAAATGAAGGGAAAAATGAGAAATATACATTAATTATACACCATTAACTTCATTCAATATTCTATCATTTGTTAGAACTACTCATGCCGTAGCTTCTTCCTCACAATATCTGTGGTTGCACTTGTTAGTTTTGGCAGAGAGAAGCAACGGTCTTGAGGCAGAACCTTGAACACTTGCAGGAATTGCACAAGTACAAAATGTCTTCAAATATGTTCTGATTTGCTTTTTCTAGAATATATTCTGAAAATAAATGGAACAATTTAGTCAACCGGAATTGACACATTTCCTTTTGGAAATTTTGTAGGCAATTCATGGGTGAACAACTTTCTGGTATGGGAATTAACGAATTGAAAAGTTTGGAAAATCAACTGGAGATGAGTTTAAAAAGGGTCCAGATCAAGAAGGTATGATATATAGATCATTTCAACTCACATCTAAATTCAATTTACCTTGTCACCACTTATATATAAAGGACAAGCATATAATAATTAACCTGAACTTGTTCGGCAGGATCAAATTTTAAGTGATGAGATTAAAGATTTAGAACACAAGGTATCCAAGAATTCTGTTTCTGATATTGCCTTGTAAGAAAGAACTTTCTATTCCCACAAATAATTCTGACTAATTTATTGGTGCTATATTTTACAGGGACAGCAAATTTATCAAGAAAATGTACAGCTGCACAAAACGATAGAAGTCATTAGGAAAGAAAATGCAGAACTACTGGCGAAGGTATGTTGATTTTTTTTTCTTTTTTATAAATAAATAAATATATATATATATATATATATACACACTGAAGAGGAAGACATCATCTATAGTGAGCATGTGCTATTTCTTTAAGCATAAAGTAGAATTTAATGCCCTAATGTTATTCCTCCCACCTAGCACCCTAATTTTATTTATAGCACATCTAGCACCCTTATGTTATTTTCTAGTTACATTCAGCACCCCAATTTTATTTATGGTTTAGGCTGCTTCATGCACCATAAATAAGACTAGGGTGTTAGATGCAATTTGGAAATAACATTACAGTGATGGATGTTACTTTGCCCTTTTTTAAAGATTACGGTGCATTCATCATTTTGAAGTAGTTTTCTAGGCACATCATCTAGTACCCTAAAGTATTTTATGGTGTATCTATCACTTTGAAGTATTTTTCTGGTGCATTGAGCAGTCTGAACTATTTTTTTCAAGTGCGTTGAGCACCATAAACTATTTTTTGGTGCATCCAACACCTTAAAGTATTTTTTCAGGTGAAAAATTGCACAAAAATGTATTTTAAGGTGATGGACGCACCTAAAAGAATACTTCAAGGTGTTGGTTGCACCTTAACCTTTTTTTAAATTCTAAATGTTTCAAGTTTTCTTCCAAAGCTTTCATAGAGTTGGTTTGGTCTCCCTTAGATTTGTGAAGCAAGGGTTGTGAATGTGGAAAATGGGGATGCAAATCCTACATACACTATCAGCAACAAATATGGGTCACATCCACCTATGGATCTCCAGCCAAGCCAGCCACAGTCTCAATCCAGTGATGAATCACCAGCCAAAGCAATGGAGCTGGGGTATAAATCCCTTCAAACTGATGAAGTAAATATACATCTTGAACACACACACCCAAACGTAGGGTTAGTAGATTATTAGTCTTTATAGTTTGATGGAATTTTGGTTTTGGTCCCTATAGTTTCAAATTCTTGATTTTAATCTCCACGGTTTCATAAAAATTTGGTCCAAGTTTAACAATTAGTGTCTATATTTTTAACGAGTTTTTGTGTTAATCTATATACTTGAACTCAGATCAGATCTTTATGAAACTATAGGGATCCGACCAGAACAAAAGTTCGATCAAAATACAAAAGCCAACAATGATATTAGCCCTATATATATGTGTATATATATATATATATATATATATCTGTATGTTTGTAAGTATATATGTATTTGTGAGTGTATGTGTTGCTCATTCTAAAAAATTACAACTAAGCACTTGATTTTTATGACAGATTACAGTTGCTTTAGCACTAGCTCTTTGAGAATATAGGATTCTCCACACCATGCTGCCACCAACTCTGCTGAACGAGAGATGTTTCATCAGGAATCATTTCTATTATTGTTATGCTTCACACATGCATATTGGATATGTCTCTGTACATTTTAGACAATACAGCTACCAAATGTGCCAAAGTGTTGAATTATTTAGTTTCTAGATATCTTGTGATTAGACGAATGGAATAATATATCTGTTTACCTTTTTATGAAATAGCCATTCATGCAAACCTTCCATATTTTCAATAATTTTGTTGCTGATATTTTCTTGATGAAGAGTGTAGACAATACCAATTATACCATTAAAGAAATACTTTTTACATAAACATATATATGGGGCATGAATATACATTATTCTTTCCTCTATACCATAAACAAAAATGAAGTACTGAGCATTTTATATTAATATATAATTGAACTTGGTGTTGGTCAAGGCGTTGGGGGAGGCATCAGCTAGGTGTCTAGGAAGCAGTGGAAACACTAGGAAGAGGTGAAAGCATGTGTACTATCTAACCTAGTATACCCTGCGGACTGGGCTTCAAGCGCCCTACCCTTGGACTATGGCTGAGCCCAACCCCTTTCCTAAAATTTATATATCGAAATAATAATAATAATAATAATAATAATTGAACTTGGTGAAAGAAACTAATTTGAAGTTAATCATCCAAGAATAATGTTTCTAAAAGAAAGTTTCGTAATAAGCTTGATTAATGATTTTGTTCTTTATGAGTACAATACATGGGCGTGCTGATAATAAGCCAATTACCACATAAAGTTACAAGTATGAAAATTTGCTCATGTTATTCAATGGTTCAATCTCATATTTCAATGGTTTAATTGGTCATTTAAAAAAAAAAACTCCATTATTTCATTTAAAGTAGAAAACAAGGGATGGTTTCCCGAATGACATGGTTATTGATAAAAGTTAAGGCTTTTGCTAAGTCACTACACATAGTAGTATTGTTGATTCTCTAGTATATTGTATTTGATTGTGATTTTTGCATGTTATGATAGGATATCATAATTAGTTAGTTACTAAGATGTTTGTACTTACCCCTTTATCTTAACATTTTTCAGTTGAGGGCTGTGACACAGTTGGAAGGCACTCGATATGAGTGGTCTGAAGGAACTTCTTTGCTCCTCTGAGTACTCACTACTATAAAAAGTAGATTTAACGATGCCTACTTAACGACCGCTTTCATGAAACTAAACATAGAAAAAGAGGCAGTGGCATTTTTAAAATTTTGTGTCAATATTCTATGAGTGGTTTACACAACTAGTCGTTAAAATAACTTAGCAACAATCGTTTGAGAAACACAATCATTTTAAATTCAGCCCAAAAAGAATGCAAAGCGACTATTTCCTCTAAAACTGTAGTCGAAATTGTTTTATTTTGTAATACCACGACTGTTTATTAAATACCGTCTTGGATAATTTTATGAATTATATACTTGAGGTCAAGAGTTCGAACCTCACTAACATCGTATTATTATTTTTTGTATATATATGATGACTGTTTTATAAATAATTGTCATTCAAAGTCGTGTTTTGTAATACGACGACTGCTTATTGTAAAAGGTCGTGGAAAATTATATGACTTGTATACCTAGGTCCGGGTTCGAACCTCACTTTTGTGCTCAGGCTTCATCTCGTGCGTGCTCTCTTCCTCTCTCTTTTGCCTCCGGCTGCCATGATATCTCTCTCTCTCCACTGTTGGAATGGCTTAGTATTCCTTTCTGTGGAGCTTTCCCTATCTGTTTTCGCTGTTTTTCTCTCACGTTTGACAAAAGTCATTTACTTTCACAATCCCTTGCCAGCCATCTGCTATAAGTGCTCTCTTTCATTGTCTTTGCTTGCATGGATGTTTCAATCGATTGATCTTGTGTCTTTGCATTCTCTTTCTTTATCAAAACACTAAGCTTAGTCCTTTTCAATTCTTTGTCAAAACTCTAATTGAAAGTTCATATTTTTTGTCATACATCCACACAAACGTCAAAACCCTAAGTGTGATTTTTTTTTTTGGTCGATATTCTTGGTGGTTGTTGTAGTTATTGTATGTGGTTTTTCTTTTCACTTGAGTGGGCAAAATATTTGCAAATGGTCTAATGATTGCTTAATGTACAAAAAAGAGTGTGAAGAGCTTTAAAAGTGTTTGACACATTTGACATGTGGTGGTGTTGGTAGGCCATGGTTATTTATTTGCTACAAAAGCATTGTAGCTTGTGAACATATGTAGTACATTACATTTTGAGCAAGTAGACTTATTATTAGATATGAATACAAGACACACATATATAGCATTGAGGTTAGACAAGTTCCAAACAGACCTCCAACACCAAGTTGAATGGGTTTTTTTATAGCTATTAGTTATGGTTTTTTGCTCCTTTTACAATCCATATTATTGCATTCATCATGACAGTACATATGCTTTGAGTAGCAAAAAGAAAAATGAAGAGCATTATATAATCTGATCTAATATGTAAATCTGTGTATTGAAAACATGGGATGAATATACTTTGAGGTTACAGATACATCAAGCCTTCCTTTAGGACATGGAAAATGAAAAAAAGCCTTCTTTCCACAAGTATAAATATGATATTCATTTTGTGCTTGATGCCTTCTTCTATCTTCCCTGAAGTATGAAAGTTACAAAAAAGAGTGTGAAGAGCTTGAGAAGTGTTTGTTATGTGTTATATGAGGTGGTGTTAGTAGGCCAGAATAATTTATTTGCTACAAATGCAATGTAGCTTGTAAACATATTTAGTAAATTAAATTTGGAGCAAGTGGCATTAATTCTGGCCAATCAACACTACCACATATATTACAAGGTTCAACCTACGATGGAAATGAATATAAGAAATGCATACATAGCACAGAGGTTAGACGAGTTTCAAACAGACCTACAGTGTCACATCCCAATTTTCGAAAGCGTTTTCACGGTATCTTGATCAGAGTTGAGCATCGGAAGTAAATAGTATTGAAAAGTAACTGATAAATATCCACTGTAATGTATGTGCTTTTAACAGCGTTACATTTTTTCAAATGTCAATATCGTAAAGTACATGTCAATAGGACTTTCTCCAGCTGGTTCCTACATCTGCTGCTTACCCTTGTCTTCGATCATGTTTACTCCAGATCCTGAAGCTATGATAAGAGCTGAGGTAATGCCCATTGAACCTCAGGTAACGGTTAACCTCATGTTCATGTACAGTTATGTATGACAGTTATCTCATGGTTTCACAACAATATTCACATATAAAAGATAATAACAGAACACACCCATTGCATATGAACGTTATTACAATCTGCACTATTCACCAGTGCCACGATGGCCTATCGTGTCCTCAGCGCTAGGAAAACTCAACGGCGTTATCAATACCATAACCCGTGTACAGCTGTATATGTATACTCAATAACTTTTTAAAACAGATTCTCAATCTATGAATACAACCATCACATATAGGTATACAGTAAACATCAGAGTTAGTGTTACAAGACGCGTCGTACCTTCGTCGACGATTTTGGTACGTTCGTTTGGTCGGTCCGTGATCACGCTTATCCTATAATGGTAATATCGTATTTATTAATTTAAAAATAATATTCTAGAAGATATCCTAGTCACTAATGACCCTTTTGACCCTTGGTACATTTATTTTTCACTTTAGTCCTTCAAAATTCGTAAAAAAAGGTGGTACCAATTTGGGCAGGATTTCGTCTAACTTTGAAAAATCATAATTAATTCTAGAAAAATCGAAACGAGGATCCGTAAAATTCATTAGAATCCTTAGGATGTCTATTTTCAAGTAAAAATAATAAATGTTTCCCAGATTACACGGATCACTCCCAGGTTTAAAGTTTTGAGCCTCTGCCCAGAATTTTTCCAGAAATTCGTAGCCTAACTTTAAGGATTTTTATCTCCCTTACAAAAAATCATTTTTACATTTTATTGACATATTTAAAAATCCCTATATGTCTATTTTAACCATGAATTTTCTCATAATTTTTTGACCATATTTTCAATATGAAATTCTGGCGTTTTCATCACTGACTCCAGAAATTCTGAAACCGATGAAATTTCGCTAGAACTTTGTTACTTTGATTATTTTCTTCCAGAAATTTTGCCATAACTTCTTCTCCATCAATTTTTAGAAATAAAGACAATTTTGACTATAAAAACATGTAAATAAAATTATCGTAGCATATTTAGGATCTAAGCTACTTCTATCTAAGAATTTAAGAACTAAAACTCAAAGAACTTAAAGCTAGAGCTAGAGAACTTACCAAGAACTTTGCTCCTCCTTTCTTCAAGGCTCTCACTCTCACTTTCTCTCTATATTTCAGATGTTGCTTTTTGAATTGGTGAGGAATTATGAAGACCCCAACCCCTATTTATAGTAAAAGTCCATGGCACTATTCACAACCCTTCATCTTGCATTATGGCCATTGGATCTAGGTAAATTAAAAGCACAAATCCTAGCCCTTAGAACCCTCAAATCTGACCCCCCTCTCTCTCTTGATCCTCTTCCATTTTCTATCCTAAAGTACCATATCCTCTTACAAAAACTTTTTGCAAAATATCCCATGTGTTCTAGCTTTTTCCCAAGCCAACTATTTTCTTTGTTTTTCACTAGACAAAATTCATTTGAGGATCTTGATGAAGTCTTATTAAAATTCTCTCATTGCTTTTGAACTCTTGAGATTTTTAGCTTTAATTAGAAACCATAATCTCTCATTTTCTCAATTGGACACAATCCTCAAAAGTTGAGGAAATGACTTTGATTATAGTCAATCTCAAGCTTGAATTATGCTTGTTAATAATCTCTTCTTATATTTGATTTATGATTAGTGGATCTCAAGATACAATTTATTTTGTATAGGTTTCCTTTTGATTAAGTCTTGAATTAATCCTATTGATTAATCTAATTATCTTATGTGTAATTTTCTCATTGGATATCAATTTGACTTTTCCTCTTGATTTTTCTCCCACCAATTTATCCTCTTCCATTTCACTTTTTATCCTCTTCCATAATTTATGACAAAGCCTTCAAAGTCTTCATTTGCATTTATGTTGGTTCATGACTCACCTTTGCAAGTGGTTATTTGATTTTTTCACAACTCTCTTTCTCTCTCCCAAGCCCAAAACTGTGCCCCCCATATGCATCATCTTTTTTTGTGTTTTGTTGCCTTACAATTCCCATGTGCAAGGTATATCATTGGTGGTTCCCTTATGCACAAGGATTAAGCTTTATTGGAATTAATTAGGGCCTTTGGATAAGCTTTATGAGATTAATTCTTGGCCTTTAGATCATACTTTGAAATTGTTGACTTTTCAACTCTTGATTAGCATTTGATTAACATCTTAATCATAAGCTTAATTATCTCTTGATTGTTGCATTATTGGTTCATGGAGTGATTTATGATTGTTAACAATTCATTAGTGCTAATCCCAATCCCTTATTAGCTCTTGACTTTTAATTAGCCTAATACACCTCTAATTAATGGCTATTTATATTAATTGCTAAAGAATTACCTAAATATTCCATTAGTGTAATTTTAATTGCTCATTAATTATTAGCAATTGCCCCTTAATTGTTCCAAGTGTTTTGATAATTCTTTATGGCCTTTTTATGAATTAAATATGAACTAAACATTAATTATAGGGTATTAGAAAATTTAGTCTCTAAATAAATTATGAATATTGGTGTTTAAGGTCCTTTAATTAATTATGAAGACTTGCACAATTTATTTAATTTAGTGAAGGTTTAGTTGGTAATCAATTGCCATTGATTTCTCTAAATTCATTTAGGTATTTTCATAACACTCTCTTGTTCTTTTTGACCTTACATAAACCTTGGTTTAATAGGGTATTTATTGTAATTTATGGTATTTTATTATGCCTAATAAAATTTATTAAATCATTGGTTATTCTAATCCTAAGGGAAATTACCTAGAAAATAGAATAAACACATCTCAAAATTTGAGACCACGTATTCACCTATTTTAAATAGACTCTATTCATCAAAATATTGTATTTAAGACAAATAAGAAATTTTGGGTATTACATACAGCACCAAGTTGAGTGAGTTTTTTGTAGCTATTAGTTATGTTTTTTTTTTTTTTTTGCTCCTTTTACAATCCAAATGATTGTGTTCATTACATTACATATCCTCCGAGTTGCAAAAACACAAGTGAAGAGCATTATATAATCTGTCAAAGATATTAGACTTCGGCCCATTATTGAAGTATTTAGAATAGAAGGCCCAATACGTTCAAGCCGATAGCTTACATGTACAGTTGACAAGTCATATTTCTACCATATATTTCCTATGTGTCGTGACTATTTTGCATGATAATTCTGAGCTTTAATGTGCCTTATCTGAGGAAATATGTTAGAATTCATGCACATGTGGAAATAGGGGATAGATGAAGTGTTGTTGAATTTCAAATGCTTTCCTACATATAGCCAGCAGAAAGGGATGCATTTCAATGCATTCTGAAATCGCATGAGAAAGCTGACATGATGCTACAACATTGTGGATATGACTTTGAGTTAACATTACAACGTGATCCTAATGTTATAGCATCATAAGTAATAAACTATTATATGTTGTGTTATGTTGATTGTTTCTTGAGGATATTTTAGGAAATAAATATAGGTACTTGAGCTAAACATTTAGACGACGATTGACTTGACAAATACAAAAATAGAGAACGAGGAGAATCGAAAGGAAGATCTACAGAATCCCGTGTAATCTAAGAAAGAATCAATCAATTGAATATTGGGATTCAGGCCTAAAAGAATTGGAAAGCCCAGCTCACTAGACATACGATGTGAAGGGTGTGACTATAAAGAGAAAAGATGGCTATACATAAAAGGAGAGTCGAGGACTGAGAGAGTCAAAAATCAACAGTGAAAAAATAGCACGACGCGACTAAAGCCGAGAGATCAAGATTCATGAAGAGAGCTGCAAAAGACCATCTGTGACAAAAGTTAGCTAGGGTTGAAGAAGTCATAGAGGCGTTGCGTTACAAACGTCCCTTGTGTCGTCAAACACTCTGGTGACCTTCTCTCTATTAATCTTATATTATTCTCCATGGGTTATTTTTTTGTAGTTTTGATTATGTTTCCCTCATCAATCATGAACTAAATTCCATTGGCTGAGTAAGGATGGATTCTTGAGTTGTAGTATGAACCCATATTGTTAGTTTTAATTTAATAAATTTAGTTTGCATAATTGTGATTCGAATGTCTTGTCTGTTAGTTGGCCGCTAATAGGTAAGGGTAGTGGCTTAGCTTACTGGAAATGAGTTAATGTTAGACCTCTGTTAAGCAGTGTGTACTAGGCGAGCATGTGCAAGGCTCAATTTAAATTGTAGGCTACAAGAATAGGTTACCTCACATAGTCAAGGCACCTAGAATATACTAAAGTTCTAAGCCCAAAAATCGCCATAGGAATATGGAAGAAGTAGAGTGAGGGATGTACGTACATGATTGTGGAAGCTTTTGTATAAATTAGTGGTAGGTTAACTAAATAACATTGCGATAGGCATTTTGTTGTAGCATTGTAGAAGCTATGCAGCCAAATGTTGTAGCAATGTTTTAGCACTAATCTAGGGGATTAATATGACTTAAGAAGAAGTTTGAGCTTTGCCTAATTTAACTCTGATTTTCTCAAACCATAATCTCGACCATTTACTTTATTTTGTTATTAGTAGCATTAGTCAAACAATCAACATAATTATTACCATCTGCAACTTTCAATCTATTACTAGCTACATAATTGGTGTTACAATCTCTGTAAGACGATTCTTTACTTATTACTCTTTTGACTGGTTCACTTGCCACAAGAGGATTTTGACCAACAAGTTTTTGTCGCTGTTATCGGGAACTGAAAAAACCTTTTATGCTAGTGAGTTTTAGTTTGAACAGTTGTGTTTATTTTTATTTTCTCACACTCCTATTTTTGAATTTTAGGTACTTTTTGTCAATGTATGCGCAGTTCATCCTCTACTAATCTTGAGCCATTCAATCCAGAAATTGAGTGAACATATAAGCAAAGGCACAAAAGGCAAAGGCGAATGAGTCATCCTAGTAACTCAGGACACATAGCAGAAGCACAAGGAAATCTAGATAGAGATCGAGAGGAACAACCCCTGATCTAAGAGGACCAAAACCACATTCCACCACCACCACCATCAAATGGCAATAAAAATGATCTAAATAGAGCTATCACAGAATTCATAATTCCCAACTTGAATGGAATCAACTCTGCAATAGCTTCTCTTGAAATCACTGTAGCACAATTCGAACTTAAACCTGTTATGTTTCAGATGCTTCAAACAACCGTTCAATTCAACAGGCTACCATCAGAAGACCCTCATCTTCATCTCATAATGTTCATGGAGGTTTGTGGTGCTTTTAAACTTCCAGAAGTGCTAGTTGACGCTCTTAGGATCAAACTGTTTCCATTCTCCCTCAGAGATAAAGATAGAGCATGGTTGAACACTCTGCCAACCCATTCAATCACTTCCTTGAATGACTTGGTCGAGAAGTTCTTGCTGAAATTTTTCCCACCGACTAAGAATTCCCAGTTGAGAGAAGATGTTGCTAGCTTATACAATGCGCTGGGGAGTCCACCTATGAAGCCTAGGAACGGTTGAAGAATCTGTTATGAAAATGCCCACTGCATGGAATTGTACCATGAGTGCAATTGCGGAGTTTTTACAATGGTCTGAATGCTCAAACTAGATCGATAGTTGACACTTCTGCAAATGGATCCCTTATAATGAAATCGTATCATGAAGCACATGAACTTCTAGAGCGAATGGCCATTAATAGTCATCAATGGCCAGCAGACAGACTGTCATCTACCAAACCTATCGTTGGAGTTCATGAACTCAACGCCATGATTGCCCTCACTGCTCAAGTATCTTCACTGACCAATATGATCAAGACGATGAGTGTCAGATAAGTCATACTTCTGTCATATATTTCCTATGTGTTATGACTATTTTGCACAGTAAAACTGAGGTTGAAGGTGATTGTTTTGTTAAAATATGTTAAAATCGAGTACAAATGAAAATAAAGGATAGTTGCAGTAAATTGTTGCATTTCTAGCATTATCCCGCATGTAGGCAGAAGAATAGGGTGCATTTCATCACATTATGAAAGCATATAACAAAACTAATATAATACTACACTATTGAGTACCTTTTCTCTGAACTAACACCATAATGAGACCACAATATTGTAGCATCATAAGTGACGAATTGTTATATGCTACGTTACACTGATCTTTTCTCGAGAGTGTTTTAGGAATTAAATATAGGTACTTAAGTAGAACATTAAGATGGTGGTTGACTTCATAGAGATGGAAATAGGAAACACGGAGAATCGAACAGAAGATCTACAAAATCCTGCAAAATTAAAGAAATGATCAATCAACCGAATATTAGGAGTCAGATCTAACAGAATTAGAAAGACCATCTCACAAGATGTACGACATGAAGCACCTGTCTATAAAAGGAAAAGAAGACTAAACCTAAAAAGGTTGCCAAAAGTCAAAGAGTCATGAATCAAGGAATTGAGACTACACTGTCCAAATTCTATACGACCTGACTCGAGGTTCACTGAGAGAGTTGCAGAGAGACTGATTTGTATTAAAGGATTAGATGAAGCTACAGAAGACGTAGAGACATTAAGTGGCCGGACATTCCCTGCGCCATCGAGCATTCCAGCAACTTTCTCTGTTTTTATTTTTTCTTCCTTAATTTTTCCATGGATTGTTGCTTTGTAATTTTGATTATGTTTCCCTCATCAATCATGAACTAAACTTCCATTGGTTGAGTAAGAATGAATTCTTAAGTTGTAGCATTAACCCATTTTGCTTGTATTTAATTAAATACATTCAGTTTGCTTAACTGTGTTATATCATCTTGTCTATTAGTTGGCTGCTAATAGGCGAGATCAGTGGCCTTAGCTTGCTTGAAGGGAGTTAATGTTAGACCTCTGTTAGGCAGCATGTGCTAAGCAAGATTGTGCAGGGCTTGATCTAAATTGTAAGCTACATGAATGTGTTTACCTCACATAGCCAGTACACCTAGGTTGAATTGACATCTTAAGCCCAAAAATCACCATAGGAATATGGGAGGGGTATAATAAGGGATGTATTTACAAGATGCAGATGCTTCTGTGTAAATTAGTGGTGTGTTAATTGAATAATGTTGTGATAGGCACTTTGCTGTAGCATTGCAAAAGCTGTGAAGTAAAATGATGTAGCAATGCGTTAGATGCAAATTAAGGGATTAACACGACTTAAGATGAAATCTGTGCTTTACCCATCTTAACTTTGATTTTCTCAACCAACTCTCAATCATTTTTAAATTTTTGTTTACTAGTAGCAATAGTCAAAACAACAATCATAACTATTTCCATCACACAACTTTCAATCGAATACTAGCTGTATAATCAGTGTTACAGTCTCTGTAGGACAATACTATACTTACTCTTTATTACTTGTTTGACAAGTTGACTCGCCACAAGGGGATTTTGACCAACATAAAGGTAGATAAATTTATCTTTCCTGTCGATTTCATTGTTATAGACTTTGAAGCTGATTGTAAAGTACCAATCATCTTGGGGAGACCATTCATGGCTACAGGAAGAATGTTAATCGATGTTGAAAAGGACGAGCTCACTGTGAGAGTCAATGGTGAACAAGTGACCTTCAAGGTCTTAAAGGCCATATAGTATCTTGACCATGTTGAAGAATGCTCAACCATTACAACTATGAATCATGTTAGCATGGGCCAACTACAAACAAATTTCAGCACTCGCTCTGTCACCAGGATTGGAGCGAGACATTTCCAAATAGTCAACATCAAGCGCTAAGGATTTGGTAGCCGAAGGAATATAAATTTAGAATCTGTTGGGATGGAAACAAGGATAGGGAGAATGCCATCACCCCTCTTCCTTACCTAGACTAGATGACATGGCAGAGTTAGGCTGAAGACTTAAAACCAAACACTATTAGAAGGCAACCTAAGCTTTCCTTAATTACTTTTACTTCTTTTCTATATGCATGAAGAGTGCAGTAGCAAAAAGGGAGATGCTGGCAGATTTCAAGGCAGGTTTCCAAGGGGTCACCTGCCCCGAGATTTTCTTCCCTAAGGTCGCATATCCTTAAAGTTTCAACAAGACCTGAGGATCTAAATTAAATAATATCCAAACTAATCATCATAAGCCTTAGGATTAGTAGCAAAATCTATATTTTATACCTTTCCAGTTATCTCTAGAGCCTCAACTTTCGGAGCCTGAACCTTGTTCCTCGGATAGATATCTCTTCTACTGCATTTTCTAATATAACAGTTGGTCCTCTTTTACTTTAATACCTTCCTTTCATATCCAATCATAATTGTATCTGTATTTTTTATTAGTATTGTCCAACCCATGCTCGATACCATAACTGTTACACTCCTCCTGGCCTTGTCATATTTCAGGTGGTGGGTAGTGTAATACCTTCTCAATAATATATCACAAATAAGAGCAATATAGTGCAGTGTAGTAGTAAAACAGTTTGGCCATTGTATACTAATGATAAATTACAAATCTTGGTTACAAATTCTAGAATATAATTACATAAAATTATTACAACAATTCTCCAAATAATCTGAAATTGGTCCAATACCTCCATTTGCTGATATCTGTTTGGGAGCTACATCAGTAAACTGTACCATATATAGATAACAACAGAGGCTGGAATCCTAAAGGACTCCAGAGTAACCGTTAATCTCATATACAAAGTATAATCAAAGTATGTAAGAAAACCACAAACATAAACCATAAGCATTCAGTAGGTCGCACACAACAAGGCACAAAGCCTAATTTGGAACAAGAAGTCGTCACAACATAGATTGCTAAACAAGGCACACATCATGGCCTTAGTTGCACACAGCGGGTTTTGGTTCCAAAGCGCTTGGAAAATAACAACACCGAATGGATACACAATCATGGTAAAACATACATACAGAGACATACAAAACATATGAGGATTAAGCTTACTACCTGGCAAGCTTAAACTATCAATTACTTTCTCCAAATTCTATTAAAAGCTCCCGGTGACAGTACTTCCTATGATTATAAGTAATACTTGTCACTTTTGCAATTCTCCATAAATCAAATATTACTTTGAATAAATTATCATTTCAAGTTAATATCTTTCATAGTTTTTTTCCTACTCTTCCTTCTTAAGTCATATTCTTGGTTTAAAACTCATGTTAAGTCATTTTTATCAACTTGAGTAGAACCTCCCCTTAGGAATATTGATTCCCATAACCATCAAATATCGTGAAAAGAAGCTAAATCCAAGTCACAAGGGTGTTAAGGAAGGTACTTACTAGACTTTGAGCATTGCTTTCCTTGAACTTCTCTTTCCTTAAACTCCTCGTTGATTTTGGCCTAAGCTTCTACATACCATACATTAGTTGCTCATTAGGACCTTCAACATGTTCATGAAGATAAAAGGAAGTTTCACAAAATACCATAGCTAGCTTACATTAGTTCTCAACTTTTGCTTGCTTGCTTCTTTCTTCTTTCACTTGAGCTAACCTTTACTCTCTTTCATTTTCTCTCTTATGGCAACTTGGTGCCTTACAAATGAGGGGAAGGAGTCCTCATATAAAGGTTGGGCCAATTACCATTTTACCCCTTCGTCTTATCCTTTCTTTCTCTTGAATTTTCTCCTTTTTTCTAGAAAATTCTTGACTTCTCTTGAGTTCTCTCTCTTTGAATGAAATACTCATGCAAAAATGGAGTGCAAAATGTCTTATATATGTCAAGAAGGCACTTAAAAATCCCCAAAGTCAAATGACCAAAGTGCCCTTACAAAAATATCCCTTAAACTTGGCTTATATTGTAAGTTTCGTTGACTTTCTCTCTTCCTCCCCATTTTGGACGAAGTTGATGGCTTATGGAGGAAGAACTTTGATCTTTAAAACACATTAAATAAGGTGTCCAAGTGTCCCTTACAAAAGTCAAATTAAATCCCATGAAAACACTTGGCCTCTTTTGGGTCAAAAATATCTTTTAATCACATACTTATTTTGTGGTTGAAATATCTTGCTTAATGAAGAAAGTGATTAGGTGTCCCCTTTTATTAATTAAATATGTACATGTGTCCTTAAATTTTCTTCTTTAAATATTATATTGCCACACAGACACTTAGGTGTCCATTCCATAATTGCCTACCTTCCATGTGTCCACTTAGGTGTCCCTTCATGATTATTCACCTTTCCATGTGTCCACTTAGGTGTCAATTTGTTTCATTCATCTTGGATTCATGCTCAAGTGTCAATTTATAATAATCATCATCGATAAAGCTATTTCCTCCAAAGGCAAAAATACTTTTGTTAATAATCTTCCTTAATCTTGCCATGTGTATATGTCATTTTCAAAGGCAAAGATACTTTTGTTAATAATCTTCCTATTTTGCCATGTGTACATGTTCTTGAATTATCCATTGCCTTCTCATGCCACTTCACAATGATAATCCCTTATTAGCCAATTAGATGGGAATACATATCATTTTCCCTAGATTTAATGAAAATTCCATATATCCCCATAATTTGATATTAATTAACTCTATACAATAATTTACATGAAAATCTTGTCACAAGCTAATTCTTAATTCTTTAGGCCCTACAATTTGGGATATTACAATATACTACTATGATAGGACCCTATAGACAGTGCAGTTTAAATTGCCTTGACAATGCTATAGCATTTTGGCCGCAAATGCAAATGATGTGACACGGTGATGCTTTCTATTTGCTTAAAAAAAGGTTTGATGAAAAAGAACTGAGAGGATGAGCAATAGTATGGAATAAATGCTAAGTATAAATTTTATGTTTCATTGCGAGTCTGTCTGACATCTTACTGTAGCAAATCCACTCTATTCACATCATCTATTCATCTAGCCACCCGCAACATTACAACCCTTATATGTCCTTTTGATGCAAGTCAACTCAAATGTAAGATAATAGACTGTGAAACTTTGACAAGCCTGTGGACAGTCTGGACTAGTGAAGACTTGCAAAACAAATCCCTAATGTAAGAGAGTGATTAAACATTTTACCTAAGAGTTTCTAGATGCTCCCTTGCTAGAGCAATGCCTTATATAACATTAGGTTAGTGCTTGGCAGTGGGATTGTTTACATGGAAGGTTGAGCTTGAGATAATAATAGGATACATGATTCCTAGTGTAACAGCAAAGCTATATAGTTTATTTTGCTATATCTTTTTAGCTTTGTTTTGCCAAGGAATGCAAAAAGATAAGCCTGAGGGAGTTTGATAAGTCATATTTCTACCATATATTTCCTATGTGTCATGACTATTTTGCATGATAATTCTAAGCTTGATACAGCACTCAATAACAGACCATTAGGTTCTCTGCCTAGCAATATTGAAGTCCCTAGGAACCATGGAGAAGAACAAGTCAAGGTTATTGAACTGAGGAGTGGCAAGAATGTAGAACCAATGAAGGTTTTAAAAAGGCCTATTAAGGAGGCTGAACCAGTATCACGCCAAACAAAGAAGGGACGAGAAATCACAGAAGATGCCCTTGACTCAGACCGGCACTCGTCAATGCTACAATAAAAAGATAGTGGGTCATATGCTACAACATTCCCAACATATGTCATGCCGGATATTCGTGTATCAGAAGTAATGCAGGATGTTGTAGCATCGTCATCACAACATGCCTCTGACCCAGGACCATCACGAACCATAAAATAGCCTTCGCCATTTCCTCAAAGGCTCCAAAAGCAAAATCAAGAGAAGCAGTTCTAAAAATTCCTGGACATGCTAAAGCAACTACATATCAACATTCCTCTGGTGGGAGCATTGGAGCAAAATGAACCGTTCCCTTATAATAATTATGAAACCGAATTCCTATATTATCTTGTGTAAATAAAAAGTTAATATTATAAAAATAAACATCAAATACCCTAGTCAAGAGTTAAACGATAGTACAAATTAACGTGAATATAATTTAAAACAGGAAGAAAATTATATGATAAAAAATATCTGAACAAATATGAGAGAAATTAAACATGATCATCAAGATAGAGATAGAAAAAGATGAAGATTAGAAATGAAATTTTTTTTCCATTCATAATATTGGGCAACATCAGTACATAGATCGAAAACAGAAAAATGTACAAAATTTCTGTAGGTGATCTTCATCCGTCTTGATGTATTTAAGCTCCTCATTACTTTAGTTTTCTTCACATCCATCTCCTCTTCCCCTTCTTCCTCCTCTACCTCCAGCGATGAGCAGGAAAATTGGTCAAGTTGCTCTACCAAAATGCTTCCAAAGGCTACCGAGTCAGAGGGTGAATAGGACCTGTGTTCCAAAATTTTACTTTGTCCTCAGACATGTGGTGTAGTCGTCTGTAGAAAGTAGGGGCCATAAATATAAGGGAACGGTCCAACTCTTCAATTCTCCACTGTAAACTCTCTCATCATGCATTATCTTCTTTTCCAGCTTCACATAACCCGCACAAGACATAGTATGATCATAGACTTTTTTTGACACATAGTATGGAGAGAGTCTACAGTGGGAAAACTGGAGAAATGGATAGTTCCTTTATATTTATGGGCCCTACTTTCTACAGACGACTACACCACATGTCTATGTACAAAATAAAATTTTGGAACACAAGTCCTGTTCATCCTCTAATGTTACAACCCTACCGGCCTCGTGTTGGTCGATTTCCTAGATGGCAAGTGAACCAGTCGAACAAGTAATAAAGTGTAAGTAGAGTATCGTCCCACAGAGACTGAGATACCAAAGAGTGACGTGCGATTGCTATGATAGTTGTGCAAGCGAAAGTAAATATATTGGGATGAGAGGTTGTTGTGATTATGCTACTAGCAAAAATAAACAGAATGACTTTAAACGCGAGAAGATATCAGTAGGAGGTTAGGCTGGACTTAGAATCACCCTTAAGTGCATCAATCCCCCAGTTGCTTCTACCCAATGCTATAGCATCTATACTGCACAGCTTCCACAATTGCTACAGCATAGCTACTACTTACAAAGTTATTTGATTAACCCACCTCTATAGTCTATCGAAGCTTCCGCGTTCGATACATATGAAGCTAAGTATACTCCTTCCATATTCCTATGGCAACTTTCTAGTCAGATCTATGCTACACTCAGGGTGTTATGGTTATGAGAGGTAGACCCATTCCTGAAGCCTACAATAATTGGTTAAGCCGTGCACGGGCTGCCTAGCAAACACTGTTTCTCAGAAGTCTAACCTCAACTCCTTGCCAGTAAGCTGAGGCCACAAATCTAGCCCTTAATTTATGTTAACCGACTAGTAATTAAAAAACTGATAAGCAAACCAAATTTATTGAATTAAGAACTTGCAACTGGGTTCATTCAACAACTTAAAGACTCATCCTCATCCAGCCATATGAAAATCAGTTCATGACTAACGAGGGACACACCATACAGACACTAACAAAATGACCCATAATCGAGAAAACAAAGATAAAAAGGGAACACATAAAGCTTTGATCGAATTTCCAACGGCGTGGTCGAAGCCCTGTCACGTCACCACTCCACGTCTTCTTTGTTCCATTGTACTGCAGGGAAGGATGCTGGGTTATCCTGGAAGTCTCATGCTCTTGTGAAATCTCTCACTCTTCTCTTGAGTCTGCTGAAAGATAAAATCTTGTTCTAGGGCTCTCTGACCCTCCTAGGGTTGGCTCTGCTGTTTCCTTTTATAATCAGGCTTTTCTTGCATCATAAGTTACAGCGAGCTGGGCCTTTCCTAATTCGTGGGGATTTTTTGTATCTCTAGATCCGAGTAGATTGCTTCTGTTGATTCTGCGGGATTCTCCATATCTGTTAGTTCTGATCCTCCACATATTCTATTCTGTTATATCAGCAACCTCACTGTCAGTAGCGCCCTTTTCTTTTATTCCTGAAATCATCTTGGTAAAAAGGTCAGAAAACATACCGCATAGCATTGCGTCCTTTACTTTGTTATAGCATTCGTGATGCCTTGTATTGCACTTTGACTCGCTGTTAGAATGCTATAGCATCGTATCAGCTCTGCTATACGTTCTTCTTTAAAGACCATGTAAATTGTTCCATTTTTAGCATATGCAAATGATTTCTATTCTTCAGCCCCTATATCATGAATGTATGCATTTTTACTTAGATTATCTGCAGTTAAGCTTGTATTAATCATTCAATTCAATCATAAAGTATAGGGAAAACATGGTACGATTTGTGCTCATCACCTCACCTTCACAGGTGGCGGGTAGTGTGATACCTCTTATTTATTAAATCCAACTGTTACACTTTTCCAATAATATCACAAATCAGAGCAATACAGCGCAGCATAGTGGTACAACAGTTTGGGCATAATATACTAATAATAAATAACAAACCTTGGTTAAAATATAATTACTTAAAATCTTTACAACAATTGTTTGAATATTCTGGAACTGGTCAAACACCTTCATCTGCTAATATCCGCCTGGGAGCTATATCCAATAAACTGTACATCTTACAGGTAGCAACAGACGCTGGAATCCCGAAGGATCCCAGAGTAACCGTTAATCTCATATCCAGAGTATATACAGAGTATGTATGAAAACCACAAATCATACAGCATCCAAAGGTCGCACAGTGAGGCATATAGCCTAAATCGGAACGAGCAGTCACACATAACATATACTGCTCAATAAGGCACATAACCATGCCAGGGGTCGCACACAACGGTTCCGGTACCAAAGCGCTTGGAAACACAATAATATCGAATGCATACACAATCATGGTAAAACATACATACAAAGTCATACAAAGCACATGAGATTAAGGTTACTTACCTGTAAACAACTTATCAGTTCGAATAACAAACTCCCAGCTACTGAATAGGAATAATAGACCTAAAGTAATGCAACATAAATGGTGTCATCATCCATATAACGTTTCCTTAAGAATAAGTAATTATATCACTCATATGAAGGGTTCTTTCACCATTTGAAACTCATCAATTCTTTTTATTAATGAGTATCCCTTCATTAGTTACTTTTTCTTAATTTTCGCACAAGGTCCAGAAATTTCAGAAATTTGCCTCAACTTCAAAAATTCACAACTAATTATAGAAAAATCCGATTGAGGTGTTCCAAAAATCTACATAACCCTTGACATGTCTATTTTTGACTAAAAATACTTGCCAAGGCCAGGGACACGTAATTTGTTCCTAGTTTCTGAAAATGCCCTTTCTGTTTTTTCCAACTGTTAACTTGTATTTCTTCTTATTTAATCCTTAATTCTTCCAAAATCATATTCCAAGTTCTTCCTCACAAAAATTCCATTTTAAACACTTTAAAACCATTAAAATCACCAAAATAAAATCACATCATCATGTTCTAGCTATTGGCCAAAATCCCTAAAATTACAAGAGATTAGGGAGATAACTTACTTGTTCTTCTAAGTCTTTTCTTCTCTCACCGCCTCTTGAATTCCTTTGTAATTGTGACTTGGGCTTCAATAATATCATGTAAAGGTATTAACTCTGATCTCTAATCATAACCATATGAATTTAAAGGAAATAGAATAATTTTCACAACTTCCTCACCTCAATTCTCAACTTCTTTGCTTGCCTTCCTTCTTTGTGTACTTCCTTTCTCTCTTCTCTCTTCTTTCTTCTTGCCTATTTTGAATTTAGGGTAGAAAATGAGGGAGTTCATGGTCTTAAATAATGGTTAGAAACCATGTAAAAATATCCCTCTTAGTATATTGCCAAATTGCCCATGCATTTTCTTCATTTTTCATGCATTTTCATGTCCAAAAGTAGAATTTTCCTTGGCCCTTCCTTGTTGCACGAATTTATCTCATTTTTAGGCAAAATTATGAGCTTGCTTAAGTGTCCTTTTTGTACATATTTAGGCCCCTTTCTTGGCCTTTCATTATTGGTCCATATGTCCCTAACCTTTTGAACTTATTTCCATGTATTTAATGCTTAAATCATACTTCATTTGTCCTTGTCTCTTTGGTGGACGAAAATTAAAGCTTATGGCAGAAGGATTTTAGTCTTCATTTGAATTAAATAAGCATGCCAAAATGTCCCCCTTTAAGTCCACTTTAATCCCATGAAGACACTTGGCAAGTTCAAGACTTATCTTTTTTGCAAGAGTTTTTCTACCATTTTCTATCCTTGTTTTGTTGGCCAAGAATGTGACTCATCATTATGCCATAAATGCTTAAGCTTAGGTGTCCCCTCGAGTCATCATCTTGTCATTAATGTCCAAGCTTTAGGTGACCAATTTGCTTTATTAGCAAGACAAGTGTTCATTTAGATAAAAACAAAACCAATCCATCTCCCTTGCGTACCATGTGTCCCTTTTTTTGTACAAAGAGCATTAATTCCTTGCTTAATGAAGAAGAAGATTAGTGTCCTTCTTTAATTATTCAAATGTGTACAAGTGTCCCTTGTAATTAATTCAATGTGCACATGTGTCCCCCAATTTATTTTCTTTAAATATTATATGGACACTTGGTGGCTTAGGTGTGCCACATCATTAATTAGCTAAGCATGTGTCCATTCTAGTAAAACCTTTAGTTAATGAGGGGCCATGTGGACTTACTCTAGACATTTCTTCATTGAATCATGTGATAAACTCTATCTTCTCATTTCCTTTCTCTCATGCGTGATATTCCAAGAAGCAACGGGGATTCTAATATCCTCTTCTTAGTACCCAAGGTTATGCCATGTGTCTTTGGGATAATAGCATCATGAATAATGCTACTATTATTATTTTTTAAAGTCAAAGATATTCCACTAATATTCATCTTAATCTTGCCATGTGTATATGTCATTTCCAAAGGCATAAATGCTTGTTGCAAATAGTCTTCCTACTTGCCATGTGCCCATATTCTTGAACCATATCTTATCTTCATATGCCTTCTCAAATGATTATCTCTTATTAGCCAATTAGATGGAACCACATATTATTTGCTTTAAATTCAATGAAAATTCCATATATTTCAATTATATAATATTAATTAGCTTCATACAATAATTAAAATGAAAATCCTGTCACAAGCTAATTCTCAAATTGCTAGGTCCAAAATTTAACATATTACATCTAACCCGATAGCCTGTGGAAGCGTTTTAGTAGAGCTACTCGGCCAATCTTCCTCCTAATAGTCAGAGATAGAAGAGGAAGAAGGGGAAGAGGAGATGAATGTGAATAAAACTAAAGAACAAGGAGCTTAAATACATCAAGACGAAGGAAGACTAATTAATTAAAGTTATTGACATGGCCTTAGAATTCAAGGAGACGCATAGTTGGAAAGTTTACTTGGAAGTTGAAGAGAAGTATAAAGACTCAAAAGTATCTGAAAAATTAATGAACTAGTTATGAATACATTCACTCAAACATGTTTTAAATATGAAGAAAAAACATTTAAAAGGAGGCAGCGGCATTTTTGAAATTTTGTGTCAATCTTCAATGATTGTTTTTAATATATCAGTCATTCAAACTAATTACCAACGATTGTTTAAAAATATGTTGAGTTCCAATTTCATCCTAAGTCACATTATTCCCTTCAATTTGCACATAATGCATTGTTATAGCAATTCTGATGCACAACTTCCGCAATGCTACAGCAAAACTTCCTTTCAAAACATTACTCACTAACCCACCACTATCCTATATAGAAGTGTCTGCTTCTATAAGTACAATCCTTGCTCTACTTCTCCTATATTCCTATGGCAATTTTCAAGTTTAGACTATTGGTTCTAACCTAGGTGTTTTGGTTATGTGTGGTAGACCCATTCCAACAACCTACAATTTAGGTCGAGACCTACACAAGCTCGTCCAGCAAACACTGAATAATAGAGGTCTAACCTCGACTCCCTTCTAGTAAGCCAAAGCCACTAATCTAGCCCTTAACAGCTGCTACCCAACTAGATGTTAAAATACTGTTAAACAAACTGAATGTATTAGATTAAGAACTTGTCAAACTAGGTTCATTCTACAACTTAAAAATCCATCCTCAATTAGGCAATGGAAGTTTAGTTCATGGCTGATAAGAAGAACACAAAACAAAGTGAAGCAGAATAGCCCATTGAAAGGTTAAAAAGATAAAATAAAATAAGAAAACGGAAGAAGCTTGTCAAATGATCTACGGTAGAGTGAACGTCCTGTCACGGGACATCTTTACGTCTTCTACAGTACATCTAACTTAGGGAGGAGTCATGTCTCGTCTGCAGTTCTTTCGCTTGGTAATTCTCTTGTTCCTTTAGTGTGGGTCTACTCAAATTGGAATACTGACGGCTCTGACTCTCACAACTTTGAGACCTTTTTGGTTTAGTCACGCTTTCCTCTTATATGCAGGTCCTTTCACGTTGTATGTCCAGTAAGCTGGGCAATCCAAATCTATTAGGTCCAAATCCCTAGATTCGGTTGATTGATCCTCTTTTAGTACTGTAGGATTCTTCAATTCTTTCCCTTTGATTCTCCACATCTTCTGATTTAGCCTTTATCAATTCAACCACTATATAAACATTCATCACTCCTTCTATACCGATCCAAATCATGTGGTCTTTGATTCATATTAAATTTTATGGAGTGTACTACATGTTCAAAAAAATTCAGGGTCTGAGGAGGTCGTTTTCTTAGTTTTTAACTCACTAAAAAATTATCACTCCATCTGTCAGGTTCAGACTCTCCAAATTTCTAACCTAACTTCTAAAACTCATATATAGAGTTCTAGACCTCCTTTTAAGGTGATCTAAAGATCTTTTTAAAGCTTAAGGAGTGAACTTTCATCTGACAAAATTTCATAGCTAAACTCAACCTTTAACCCATGAAAACCGTTACACCCCTACCGGTCTCGCCCTTTCGGGTGGGGGGTTAGAGGGATTCCTTTTACTTGTTACATTTCCTTCATTATTAGGTCCATTTAACTTATATCACAGTGAGCGCAACAAAGCATTTAATCAGCTTGGACAATCTATTGTACTGGTAAAAGTAAAATAAACAAAAAATAAAAGTCCCCAAGGGGTTAAGGGTACAATTATCCAAAGTAAATACCAAAATAATATATACAGTCATCTCAAATATATGTACAAAACATAATAGGGCATTCCCTGTTCTTCAATCTACACCGATAAGCCCTTACCTTTCCAACAAAGTTCTTCACTACAGGCACGTCCCCCTATATCTATAGAAGTAACTGGAGTCCAATAATGGCCCCCAGAGTAACCATCAATACTCATGCACTTAATGTGTAAGGCGTATGCATGCAACTATGTCATATATGTAAGCACAAGTAATATGCCAAATACACCACATATGCAAATAGATACATATACAACAACACGTCTTTGTACCGTTGAGCTGCCTTACCAAGCAAGCCCCGGATTTACCGGAATCACAAGCCCGTCTCCTTTGAGCCGCCACATAGGTAGATCCTAGCAGGCATCCTCAACAATAGGAACACAATTACTATCATGCTCTGTATGCATATTTGGCAAAACTCATACAAAAACACATATGGCATTCAACACATAAAAGTGTCTGAGTAAAGTGGTTACTACCTGGTGGGGTATGTATCGTCCTACAATTTTAGTATGCCTGATTGCTTTTCCAAATATTCCCTTGTCCTAAATATCACCAAAATACCTTATTTTAGCATTTTCCAAAATTACCCTTGCATTTTTAATTAAAACCGAGCCTTGAACAATTTTCCAGAAAAATCCAGTGCATCAGGTCCAACTTCAATGATTTTTAATACATTCCTCAAAAATCATATTTACATAAAATCAGTGCCTTTTGAACCATTAGGATGTATGTTTTTCAAGAAAAATAATTTTAGAGACCAAAAGTACATATATTTTGGCGTGTAGCCCATTTTCCACACTCTGGTCAGAATTATCTTGTTTCTTTCTGATCCAACTTTACCAATTTTTATCTCCTAATATAAAAATCCAAATAATACAAAATTATACATCACGGTGAACCTTAGGATGTGTAATTTATCCTGTAAATCTTCAGCTTAATAAAATTTCCTTTACTATTTTTAAAATCTAGTTGAAGGTTCGCTGCCCAGAAACCCAGAATTGGCAGCAAGCTTGTTCCTAAGGTTTTTCGGTGTTTTTGAGTTCGGAAACTTAAACCGTAGGTTAACCCCATAAAAAATCATTTTTTGAACATTTTACGACCATCAAAAACACAAAAATCAGACTACAACACCATACCCTAACCCCTTACACGAAAATCACAAGTTCAAGTTGCAAAGGTTCGGGTTTTCGGTGTTTACCTGAATCAGAAGTTTGATTGATGATCTTTGTAGCTTGAACCTTGTTGTGGCTATGGAAACTTGGCTGAACTATTATCTCTTTCTTCTCAAAATTTCGTGCTCCTTGGTTAAGAGAGAGAGAGAGCATATGCCTTTTAATAATGGTAAAAGGTAACTAATCAATCCAGAATAACTAGAGTAAAACCCTGTCCAGTAATTAGTAAAATTCATCTGACTTTTTGACTTTATGCTCAAGAAAATTAAGAAGGGTCTAGGGTCTGGACATGTGGCACCTCCCCCTGCAAAATATCTAGATTTTTACTTTTCATTTGGAGAAAATTACCTACTTTGGCCGGGAATGTATGAAAATTACCAATTTTGGCCCGGAAGTCCTTTATTATTCTTTTCTTTTTCCCCAAGCTCTCTAGATGATTCCTAGGGATAGGTGGTGCCATCTTGGGCTCACAAATCAGATCCCTTGATTTTTATTTTATTTTTTTCCCAATTTATCAGATTTATTTCTTTTTATCTAGAAAGTGGGACTCGTACTTTGACTTTTAGACTGATTTTGCTTTTCTTTTCCTCCAAGCAAATTTTTAATAATTATAATGGCTAGGTAGCACCATTTGGGCGCCACAAAATCTGCCCTCACACTTTTCCTCTGTCTTTTCCATTTTATCCGGTCCAGCCTCCTTCCACTGGTTCACGCTGGGCCCCGCTAGTTAACAGGGTGCTTTCCTTTGTACTTTTCTTCAACTTTTCAGATATTTTCCCATGAATACCTACTCATATGTGCCGCCATCTTATTTTCTCAACATGGCCCCACACCTGTCTCATTCAGTCCAAAAGGAACCCCTTACTGGTTCCTATCGGTCCCCTTTCTACTAGTTAACATCCTGTGGGACCCGTATTTTGTGTTTGGGCCAGAGTACAAATAAAATCATCTGATTTTTTCTTCTCTCTCCTGGCTGGACGAAATTCAATGCTTAAGAGGTAAGGAATTGACTTTTCTACCCCTATAATCATTACTTACTTTTTACTTTTTAACCCCGCAGTGACACGTGTCCTCTAGTAGTGATTACACTGACTCCTTATCTTCAAAAACCCAGGGCATCCCTGACTGCCCTGAAAATGTTGTATACTTACTTATATCAGCATATTTTCACTCAACTAATTGTCCTATATCTTAGGGCATAGTTAGGGGGCATCTTTTCCAACTGAATATGTACCATATGGGCCTTCTGTCCCCTTTTTCCATTGGCACTTTAATTCCATGATTTATACACATTAGGTCCGCTGACCTGCATAGCCAAGTTACTTAGTCCCTGAGAGGCTTCCTATCTCTCTTCATTCTTAGGACTCTTCCCGAACCGAGCTTAGTTTTCTACCCACTTTTAGGCTTATTCTCAATTCTCACGGTCCAAAATTCGGGATATTACAAAAACTATATGCAAAACATGCTCTATTTTCAGACTAATATACAGAGGACATGCAATCTCATTTTATGACTTATATCTTCTGGAAATTAAACTCCATGCACCTAGATAGGACATGCACGCTTTAAAAACTTGATTACAACACCAAAGAAGATCAAAAATTAGTTCAAAACCGACATGCAAGCAGCAATGCCCTTCCATGATCTCTCTCTCTTTCTTTAAATCATGAGTTTCAATCACCAATAACTCTAAAACTTTCTGCAACTTCAAAAACCAGATGGGAAATCATTCAAGAGACTCACATAAACCCCAAAAACGGTTGGCATATCTGTTTTGATCTCAATTTCTTCCTTTTCTCTGAGTATTCTCTTGATCTCTCTCTAGTTTGATCTCGAATTCTCAGCTCTTCCCATGTGTCTTGGCATTTTTGTGGAAGGAGGGAATGAGATGGAGGTTGAAGGAGAGGAGGAGGTTGTGTGCATGTTGATGTTGCTGCTGTGGAAGTATGTGGATGTTTAAGTGTCGTATGTGTGTGTGTTTATGACAGAAAAACTGAGAGTGTATGGGGCTGTGTGTGTTTGTGTGAGATAGATGAGAGGAAATTAAAGGAGAATAATGAAGGAGAGAGGAGAGGAGTTCATATTTATGTTTGGTTGATAGAGGAGGGAGTACACATGTTCCATTTTGAAGAGAGGGGAGGGTGAGTTGTCAAACATGCAAGAGGTGTGGTGTCTCACTTTTTTTTATTTTATTTTTTTTTTTAAAAAAAAAAAACTCCTTTTGACTTCCTACAAGGCTATAGTTCGCGATCTAGTCCTTTTCTTATTTAATTGCAAACATTAGTTTGGTAATCAAAATAATCCTGAATTCCATTTAAGGATTTTTCTTCCTCAATTAATTCTTTTAGGCCATAAAATATTATCTCTAAAATATTTGGACCAAAAATTATCCCCTAACTATTTGCCCTTAATTTACAAGAAAATATGCTTTTAATTCCAAATATTACATCTAAAAAAATTAAGGCCAACTAAATTTCTGTAATCAATCCCATATGATATTTCTAATTTCTGAATCCTGAAATTTGGCATGTCACACAAACTGTAACATCTAAATCCTATATTTCACATACAAATATAAATATTACATTAATGTTTTCAATTTATCAAATTACAGTTTTTCTAATTAGGATAAGTAAAAATATAACACAACACAAATGTTCTACAAATTGATAATTGAAATTTAATTTCTGGTTATCTCCATCATCATGCAAAAATGAAACAGTTTCATTCTGTGTTGAAGAAAACTCAAGCATGTCGCTGAAATTGTAAATTCAATAATATTAACGTATTCATATTCATCACCTAAAATAAATATTTATCAAATGGTGTGCTCTTGGGCCCTCTACTACATTTTCCTGAAAGCATGCATAGAAATGGAATTAAAGCAAAATTCTGAAAATGAAGAGTTTGAAATAAATGTAATTTGATGCAAATAAGAACACAAATACCCGATGCCTCGAGCAATTAATATGAAGAAATGGAAACTAGTCCAATATATAGTTAAGTCTTTCATTTGTCATAGTAATGTGTTGATGACAAAATAACTTTCTTATTCTGATAGATGCTCACCTCAAGAACTTTATTTTGACAAACTTGTACATATTTTGAACACTCAAAGATAAGAAAATGCATGTGCATTGTGTTTGTGGTTACACGTTATTATTTAGCTGTTCATATTTTGATTTTCATCATTGATATTTATTAGACTATGGAGTTTATTCTATTTCGGAAGAAGAATTAAATCTTTTGAGCCACTTAAAAATGCTTTTGGAAACATATAAGGATCAAAGTTTACTCAAAAACACATTATGCAAATGAAAGATGAACAAATTGAGGCCAAATCATGAATATCCCACATCAATGTGAGGTAGAATATGACTCATTTTCCAAAAGCAAAATGAGTTTTTGCACATTATACTTGGCTACGGCAAAATTCAAGTCAGAACACGTGTCCGCTACTCAAAAGAATCTAGCTACAGTCAAGTCGCTGACAGTACAAGTAAGGCAGAAAACTCAAGCGTTTCCAATTATTTTAAGGCCTCAACTAATCTTTGGCTGACAAACGAAATATATGAGAGGCTCTTGGAGGCTGGGGAAACTTGGAGAAAGGCTTGGGGAAGCATTTAAAGCTTTATTCATAGCTTTTTTTCATCTTTCTACCCTCTTAGGTTTTTATATTGTCTGGGTTGATGTAGTTGTGATTTAATGTAGTTGAATCTCTTGTGTATCAAATTATGTCAAATGAACTTTCATTCTTCTAGGGTTTTTTGGATATTAATCATGGATTAATGGCTATATATTTTCTCTCTATTTATTTGTAATTGATGTTATATATGTTTGATTTATTGTGGAGCATTGCACCTTTTCGAGGTTGGCCACCAATTTATTGAAGTTAGGGTTCTCTAATCAAGCTAGAGATTGTGAAATTCATAATGTGGAACAAAGTCACATTAGATCGTGCTTAATGGAGCTAATTAACTAATTTGTCAAGAGGTTGTGGATTAAGTTGATTAGAAAACTTCTTTGGCATTCAGAAATTCTTAAAAGTAAATTTCACTCCTGGACTAACATAATTAAAATAAATTATAGAGAGGGTAGTCAACCTTTACAAAGTGACTAAATGAATAATAATCCTAGTTTCCTCTTAATTCTAGGATCACCCTAATATTTAAATTTAGTACAAGTTTGCTCCATGGTTTCCATTAACTCTCGATATTTGTGTCACTGAATTAGGTGAAAGTGTGATAATTGATATATGCTTGTCTAAGTTTTGGAAACAAATTCTTGTGGGGATGATTTTTTTTTTTTTTTTTTTTTTTTGGCCTTTGTCGTTTTTATTACTTTCACGACTCGCGCATTTGCAAAGCGAACAACCACTGAAGCTTCTTGATAAAATAGTGCAAAGTAATAGAGAAGAAAACTATCAAGCTTTGACCATACCAATTAACACATAAGCCATTAACTACAATATAATAGCTATTGAGTATAACATTAGCGATTTTTTACTCTTTCACCAAGTTTGCAATTCTGCTACAAGTTTAAGAAAGTTTTGGGGTAAGGAATTTACTGCAAGAGATTAATCATTAACTAGAACATATTTGTTATTGATCATAACAGATTAACTATTACCCACTCTTTTGGCTGACGAGTTTATATTCTGTTGCAAGTATAACAAAGTTCTAGTGCAAGGATTGACTACAATACATTAGTCATTAACTGCAATCAGATTGATATTGACCATTACATATTATAAATTACCCACTCTTTTTACCAACAAGTTTAGGAATTTGTTACAAATTTAATACAGTTTGTTACAATACGTTAATTCTTACTAAGAAATTATATGTAATTGTCAAGATGGCCTACTATTTGCCAGATAATTTAATTCAATGAAATAATTGAAAATGGGCAAGTTGGCCAATAACTTGCGAAAGAGTAATTATAAAGAAAGTGTCATTTTCTATTGTGGTAATTATAAGATAATGTTAACAAATTAGGGCAACACCTTTTCAACATGACCGATGCATCCTTTCTTCTTTTCTTGATGATTGACACTTGGATAAACTTGATTCGAAACATTATAAATAAAATTTTAAATCTCGGTTTCCTCTCTTCTTTAATTAAAATATTTGAGGGTTTTGCTTGTTTTAAGGAAATATATGTTTGTCAATAAATGTACAAGAACAATGTCACATGGACTGGATCAATTGCAGCCAGTAAATCCAAAAGAGTGGCATTAAATTCAAATATAAAATTGCACGTTGGTTGGCTAACCACTTATCAACAATGAAACGGTACGGTCAGTTATCAGAATTAATTATTATTTTTTCCTTTTACAAACTAAAGTGAAAGTGAATCCTATTGCCCAAAGATACTCAGTATCGATGAACTTTATGAAGAGCATGCGCACGGTATTACAGCCTTTGCAAGTGTATGGCTTTGGATTATAGTTTAACAACTGAAATAAAAATATACTCCTCTAACTTTATATAAAATTTGGGTTTAATACTTTATATTTTGAAAATATCGTTTTGTTTCTCTAACAGTAACATCATTAATGTTTAACGAACTTTAAAGACTGCAAGACATTGGATAAAGTATTTGATTGGTCCTTTATGTTTGTATCATGTCTTATGTTAATCTCTTAAGCTTATAAAGTATATTTTTAATCCTCCAATCTTAACACAGTTAGATTTATCAAACAAAAAATGCCGACCCATCAAATTTAAGTGATGGTTCTGCAATGATAATAAAGCATGCTTGCATTTTAATCTTTTTAACATAATATTTTTTATATTTTAAGAAAATAAAATGGAAAAACTCTATATTTAAGATGTTTTATCCGAGTTTAATTGCACGTCTTCACTTAAAGATGTCTTCACTTAAAGATAAGTCGGCTTTTTCTGTTAGATAAAACTAATGGTGTTTATATGTATTGAAGAACTAAAAATATACTTTATTCACTTAATTGACTAAGATGAAATTTAATGCAAACATAAAAGACCAAATGTATACTTTAGCCAAAAATATTTTAAAAAATTATTGGACCAAAAAGAAACATTATATAGAGTGTTTGATTGCTCTTTAGCATGGAACAAGGTTTGTTGAGCTTTTGTTTCTCCTTTCCTTTCTCCTTTTTCTTGTCTTTTTATTTTGCCTCTGGTCCGCTATTATTTTGGTTTTCAGTATGTTCAGTTTATGTAGCTAAAGCCTCATTTTTTATTATTTAGTTTGATTATGGATTAATGGATGACAATTTTTATCATTAATTTTTTTAATATTATATTTGTTGATTTAATTATATGCTTGATTATTGTTAAACAAGAGAAATTTGATAAAAACTATTTTGGTGTTCTAACCGAACCTTTTTAGACTAGACCTTTGATTAGATCGTCTAGGATTGAGTATTCAAATGATGAATATCTGATCTGCTCATAGGATAGATACCTATGAGACCTATATAGTCGTATTAGGCTTGCACTTTATTTAGTCTAATTAAGTAATCACCTAAGATATTAGATATTAACATAATTGGAATGCCTTTTAATAAATCAAAAGACACGTAAATAAGAATTTTAAACTGGAAAATATAATTTTAAATGCAATAAAGGGGGAAATTAAACACTAGAAAATAATCAAAGCTATAATAATCCAACTCTCAAATTAAAATTTAGAATCACCCTTAGCCTTAGCAATAGTGTTATATATATATATATATATATATATATAAATTCTAGTTATGTTTTATCATATATTTGATTTGAATTGCGTTCACTCAAATTAAGTGAAGGTGTAAAGCTAATGCTCAACCAAGGTGTTGGTACTATAATTCCTTGTGGAAATAATACTTTTCTCATTCCTTTACTACTTGATATGGCCCTTACACTTGTGGAGTCTTGGATTATATATTTTGTGCCTATCAAATTTCACTAGTTTTAATCTCGTTTAATTATTGGAATTTTTAAAAATTTATCTCTTACGAAGGCTAAGCTTATATTTAATACATGAAATTTGGTGTCCGTTGAATTTTTTGTTGTTGTGTTGAATAGATATTAATTATCTCATTAGAAATATTACGTGAAATGATTATTTAGGAACAGGTCGTCTGCTTTTGGTTGCTTCTTGTTTCGATCATAGATCTGACAGGCCAGATTTTAAATTTTTTTTTTTTTATATTTTAAAGAACATTTAGAATATAGGGTGACAATAACCTATCAACTAATAATTTTTAAAAAAATAGAGATAAATAATTTTTTAAAAAAAAAAGACCTAAAAATCGGAACTATCCAGGTCTATCAAAACTGTAGCACAAGACCCTGGTTGATTATTCACAGTATAACTATCATTTATCACAGCTTTTGGAGTCTTAGGGTATGTTTGGTTGGAGGGAAGGGGAGGGGAGGGAAAATATTAAAAGGGGAGAAAACTCTTGTGGGCCCCACCACCAATAAATTTTCTCTCTCTCCATTTTCCCTCCCCTCCCCTCCCCCCAACCAAACATACCCTTAAAGGCTCTTTAGATCTTAATTTGTTGATGATTTTCCCAAACTTAGAATACATACATCATTATCCAAAATAGTCTTGATTAGTTTCCTAAGAAAATATAGGTCTTGTTTGATTTCCTATCTTCAAAATGATTTTTTTTTTAATAATAAACTTGTTTGATAATTAATCTTTAGTCAAATGTTTTTAAAAGAATCTGTTTAAAAAAATTAAAAAAACAAAAACAAAAACAACTTTTATATATTCTATAAAATCATTTTCCCCTTATAAATTTGAGTAATACTACTAAAGAAAATAGACATATTTGACAGTTATCAATCATCATTCATCACGATTCGAATCATCATATATGAGAGTGTTATAAAAGCTCAACACAAATATATTATGGTTCCAAACCGTTATTTATTTCGGACCTATTATAATGATGATAATATAACATCCGTTATGTATTAAGGCTTAGTGAGACCATGGTATGTCCATTGCTATAATAATAATTAACGGACATACATAAACAGCCATCATAATACATGGTAATGCATAATAATCTAATTTTACAACGGTTATTTATGTAGTAACATAGATAATGGTTTTATGTATGAACCATGACTTTTAATAAAAATAAATGATGGTCTCATGTTGACAATTGTTATTATTTACATAAATAACGGTTCATAAATAACAACAGTGAACTTTTGCAATACATGATGGTTTTTATTAAATAAAAAAATAAAAAAAAAACCGTGATGTATGGATGTAAGACTCTTCAAGTGAGAGTTTCTAAGCTAGTTGATCTCCTCTATAAAATATAATAGAACATTAGTGTCTTCCATATCAAGTAGCTATGCAATTTGATATGGATCAAGACATTCTACGCTTTGTGGGGAGCAACAATGGCAATTGTATGTAAGTGATAGTGTAACCGGTGACCTATATGTAACTGTGTCTCTTCACATGAATTAACCCCTTGAAAGCAAAGGACTCTAGGAAACAGCATATATCTCTATCAAAAAGGGCGGAGGGGGTATGGAAACCCTTGAACTCAACGGTTTACATCACCCCTATGCCCTACTTTCTGATAGGGTTATTTGTTTTTACCCCATATTCATTTGCCTTACAAACTTATTAATTGCTGAAGAGACACAAGGTATAGGTGAACAATTACATTATATATATATATATATATATATAAGGAGTACAATTGATTCTAGCCACAAAACCTAAGAAATCTTGATTCATCCAAATCAAATAGCACTCAACGTGGGAAGTATACTCTATTATATATATAGAGATGGGACCAAGTAGCTCATAAACTCTCACATATAGTTTAAGACTAATCACAATGTTGAATTCTATATAGCCTTTAACTTGGTGCCACCTACTCAATGGAAAAACAAGAGAGGAACCTTTAGCCAAAGCAATATGGGATTTCCACACACAAAAAACATAACATCACAAAAGCCATAATTCAATATGTCACCTGAACTAGTTTATTTATAAAGCTCGTTCATGTATGACTCTCACAAGTACAACTAAACTAGTTATTTTGTAAGCTTGTTCATGTATAACTCTCATCAGTACAACTAAACTAGTTTATTCATCACATCCCTATTGATCTTTTTAAAGTAACTTCCGAAGATATAGATACCTCCAAAAAAATGAGATGTCTTTGCTGAGGGATCCAAATCTCTGGAAATCACTAAAAACAATATCAATAAAGTAGAAACCTTTAGTCTAATGCAATGAATTGGCAACCTCCTGTAATAGGAAACAAACCTTTGATTGGAGCAATAATATGTTTTCAAAAACAAAAACAAAACAAAAAACACATGTTCACAAAAGCAAGTTAATATTACCTTGAATGCATTATCGCGCCGTGATTTCACAAGGGAACCTCAATCAAACAAGGAGAAAAGAGCACCAAAAGAATGCAATGTAGCTAGGGCTCACAAACAACGAAAATGCGAGTTCAGGCCAAACACTACTTTGCGGTTTTTGACTGTCCAAAAACCGGCTCTCCGGTTTTTTGCTTTTTCCTTTTTGAGTACTGGATATGAATTACTAGAGAGACAAAACCATACCGAACCAATCGAAGCCCTCCAAATCAAATAAAGCGTTCAAAGTGCATCATTCACATAGAGCGTCTCTCTCATCCATCAGCTTTCCTCTTCTCCTTCTTCATTTTCTTCTGTATTTCTTCTTCAAATCTCTCTCATCCATCAGCTTTCTTCTTCTCCTTCTTCATTTTCTTCTGTATTTCTTCTTCAGTCTCCCACAATTGTTACGTAAGTTGCGACTTCTTTGGAGCATATATATGCGCCCTATTTTTTTCGATGATCATCATCATGATCATCATTATTATTATATAAAGATTTATGTATGCGGTTTTTGGAGCATATATATTATATTTCGATTCCTTTTAGAATTTCTCTGAGCATAATCTTTGGAGCTTTAATTTACTGATTAATTGATGATCTGAAAGGCGATCGGAGAAGTAGCTAGCTTGCTAAGAGGATTTAATGGGGAGGGTGAAGATTGCGATTAAGAGAATTGATAATTCAGCCAACAGGCAAATCACTTTCTCAAAGAGACGAACTGGTTTGCTTAAGAAAGCAAGAGAGATTGCGATCCTCTGTGACGCACAAGTTGGGGTCATTGTGGTCTCTAGCACTAGCAGGCTCTATGAATATGGAAGCTCCAGGTTCCTCTCTGGTTCCCATTTATTAATACTACCTCCATTCCTAATTATAAGACCATTTTTTGTAGTGCAATATAATTAAGTATTATTTTTATGATTATTTATTCATTCTTTTGTTTCTTTTTTCTCAGAAGCTATCACAGCATTTTGTGCTTCTCTCTTTTGATCTAAGATAGCAGACCTCTAATCTACACTCCTTTCTCTTCTTTTCTCTATTCCCCCCCCCCCCCCCCCCCCCCCCCCCCCCAAAAAAAAAAAAAAAAAATAGCCCAACAAAAACTATCTTGAATTTGATGATATCTGTCAGATTGATCTGTATGAGTGTTGGTACAAGAAGAAATTAACATTTTGAATAATAGTTTCATGAAACTGTTCTAAGAACTAAAAAGTTTTAAACAAAATCCAACGTTGTGAAAAAAAAAAAAAAAAAAAATCATACAACAAGTGAGTACCATACAATAATAAATTTTAATGTGAGAAATAATAAAGGTCTATGTCACTTTGTATAAGATTCTTTTTCCTTCAGATCTAAAAGTATACACTACTACATAAAAAATTTTTAAGGCCGGATTTTAGGACCCTTAGACAATTGTTTTTAGAGGTAGTTTATGTGAGTATCGTTAAAAATTTTAAAATAGATGTCTATTTTTCAGGGGTAGTTGTAAGTCATTTTTGTATGGGTTCGGATAGGAGAGCATCCCGGAACTTGCGAGAACGACGATAAGTGGTTTCTGGGATTGGAATGCTGAAGCTTTTGTCGCCCTTGTTCAAGCCACAACAAAATAATGCTGAATTAGGGATGGATTTTGTGATGGAAAAATATCCGTTAGAAATTACCAACGGAATTGCGGGGTGATTCCGTCGGTATTATTTCCGACGAACTTTTTCTATCGGCAATTCCATCAAAAATGGAAATATGCCAACAAAGTTCCATCGAAAATTACAGAAGGTCTGACGAAAAGTCTGTATGGGCACCTCTGGTAGACATCTTGACGGAATTTTGTCTGAGATTACCAATGGAATTAGGTTCTTCGGAAAGTTCCTTCACATAAATTTTTGACTTTTTTTTTCAGAAAAAAAAATTATGGAATATTACTGACAGACTTCTGTGGGTAATTCTACAAAACAGAAGTTTTCTTCTTCAATTCTGTTGCTAGAAGCAAATCAAGAAGTCGAGGACGTAAACCCTGTAACACCCCACCGTTCGAGCCCGAAACAGTGGCATCTTCACCTATTATGTAAAGATGTAATATTTAATGAAAAACTGAAACCACCGGCTAGTTTTGGTTCTTGCAAAGAAAGCCCTTCTTTAAAAAGAAATTTCAAAATAATTAATAAATTCGGTTGGGCTTTTCTCGAACCATCTAAAACTTTTGAAAACATTTTTATCGGTGGTTCAAACTTGTCATTAAAGATTGCATCATACTTGAAACCTTATCAAGATTCATCGAGTTTCTCCTTATTTCTCCAACTAATCTAGTGCTCTACTAAATCGTTTACCATAATTTGGGCTTGTCACATACATGCCCATCCTCCGCAAAGAACCGTTAGCAGATATATAAATACTTTATCTACTTCTACGTGATTATAAGTATCTAAATAAATATATACATCCCAAAGAGCCACATACGGCTATCCCAAAATAATATCTAAGTCATAAGGAAGTAGTAAAGTTCATAGACAAAAGTGAAACTGAATGTTTCATCTATAATTCTTCACCACCTTCTTCTCAAAATCGGGGCAATTACTATGCCCTTGCCTCTTCCTCCTTGCTTACTAGCCCGCCCACCACGGATTTAAGGAAGGCTCGGGATTCAAGTGAATGAATCCCCAGAAAACAGTTAATCTCAAATTCTAGCATATGCAATATATGTAAATCAACCAAGCGAGTAGTCCACACAGCAAGATATAAAGCATTCAAGTTCAAGTTCAAATTCAACGACAAGTATTACATACCAAATGCAGCTTGTAATACAAGTAAATCATAAAATGATTTCAAATACCTTAGCGCTAGGAAATTCATTTGGCAATTCAATACCAATTCAATGAATGCACTAGGCCCTGCCTAGCCACCGGGAAGTTGGCCCCATGGTCGGCCCTTCCGCTCAATCGAGCCACGAGTGGTGCTGGCCTCATACAGGCGGGACATACAATATGGCATACAAAAACATATATAACTATGCAAAGAGTGTGAGATTATAGTTACTACCTGTTGGTCTTACCGACAAAACCCCTTCCACCAGATTCTTAATACTACGCTTGTCCTTCGTGCACGGGCGATTCTCGGTCCTATAATTAACATTTATACAGTGATGGGTCATTAACCAATCCAAAAATAACTATAAATTCCACTTCTCTAGACCCACCCCAAAAATACTTGTTCTTTTAATATCCTTATGACTAGGGATGTATACTCATTGAGACCTATTTTAATTAGATACTAGTCACTATGGATAATTATTATCTCAGCCATTTCACCTTACATTTTATCCAAAGAAACCTTTACTTTAAAGGTTTAACACAATTAACAACTTATGTGACTTTTTAAAGACTTATCAAAAAATTCAGGCTTCTTTTATGAGAATTTGGAAAATTCATAACTCGAATGATATAACTCCAAATGGAGTGATTCCAATTTCTATTTAAACCTTGATAAGTCTATTTTTATAAATTAAAGTCACCAAGTTGATTTATGGCTGAGAAAAATTCCCAAAATTCAAAAACATAAACAATGTCCAGAAATTCTCAGATTTTCTGACCAATCTTCGAGGAACCATAACTCCTTCAATACTTATCGGATTTCGACGAATTACCTATCAAATTAAACCTCTATGAGTCTATTATTTAACTGGAAAATTTCACGTTTTAATCATTTCATTTAGTCATCCCGAAATCCAACGTCATTTTGCTGTTCCTGAAGCATACCAGAATTTCCAGTTTTCTTAGCACAACTTTGAAAAATCATAACTGGAGTTGTAGAACTCCGTTTTAGGTGAACCAAGGCTTATTTTAAACCTTAAGAAGTTTATTTTCTCCTGTAAAAATTTCAGAGAAAAATTCAACCTATAACTTACAAAACCGTTAGACCCAAGAGGCTCCATTTTCGGACTCAAGAGGAGTGGTGTAAGATAACACATGCAATTTCAGATATCAACTCAATACTTCCAGAAATCATACACCAGGTGCTTATATCTAACATGCATGGTTTAAAAACTTGTTTCCAGAATCAAAGATGATCAAAACTCCTCTGAAAGTAGACATGCAAACCTCAAAACATTGATATAAGCTCATTCTCTCTCTAACCTTCAGCTTCTTCAAAAACCCAGATGGAAATCAGTCTCAATGCATATATATCAGTCATG
This sequence comes from Acacia acuminata, assembly GCA_019022655.1. NCBI lineage: Eukaryota > Viridiplantae > Streptophyta > Magnoliopsida > Fabales > Fabaceae > Acacia > Acacia acuminata. The sequence goes on along the minus strand of JAFJYI010000100.1, from coordinate 1,611,519 downwards.
CATGATCTTAAAGCTTGATTAAAGAGTCAGAGGAGATCATAAATCCACTCATATTCGACATGCATGCAACTACATTTACTACCATGAGCTATCTCTCTCTAAAACCATGATTTTAATCTACCACCAACTCAAAAATCTTTCTGTGATTTCAAAAATCAGATGAGAATTGTCTTTGGAACTCACCTAAACCCCATAAATGGTTTGCATGTGAGTTTTCTGGCTTCCTTCTTCTTCTTCGGTGATCTACAATTCTCTCTCTCTCTCTCTCTACGTTTTCTCTATACTCAGATTCTCAGATTTCTCACAGTGTTTCTCTGTTCTCCGTATCTGTCAACGTTTCTGTGGAAGAAGAGGGAGATTGTTGGAGAAGAGAAGGAGGTCACGGTGGAGGAAGGTGATGATCATGGTGTAACTATGTAAGGAGGAGGAGAGTTTGAGAGAAAATTTCAGAATGTGGGGGAGACAAAGACGCTGCAGAAATGAAGAATGAAGGAATTTGAATAAAATCCAATGAATAAAAGAATGCTGACTGGGTGGGTTCTGTAATATGGGCCGAAGGGAATGGAGAAATATGGGCTTGAGTGTATTTGAATTGAGGGAGTGTCATTTGTGTTGTGGTCCAATTGCTTCAGCGTCTTAATGTTGCTGATTCCTTTATATATATATATACACTTATTTACATCCTTGACCCACTAATGGCAAATTCCTATTTTGCCCTTACTCATTTGCATTTTAGTCTACTAATAGAAATTCTCATCTTGTCCTCTAAGCCATAAAATATTATCTCCAAAAATATTTAGGCCTAAAATTATTCCCAACTGCTTGTCCTTAATTTACAAGAAAATATGTTTTTAATTCCAAATACTAACTTCAAAGTTTATTCAGACTAAATTTCCCATATTTAATTCCCCATAATATCTTTAATTATTTAATCCCAAAAATTTGGGATGTCACAAACCCTAAGTCCCCCATTTTCTAATCGAGAACGCGTCCACCTTCACTGACTTCCATATACTTCTGCAACTTCAACTAGCCACTGTCCTTCTTTGATTGACTAAGTGAAGGTCGATTTGTCTCTATTGCTCATTCGGTCACCACTCCAACAGCGAAGAAAAATTTAGGTGACTGATTAAGTTAGCCTTCTCTTTTGTTTTTCTTTGTTGTGTATTTTCTAAACTTGGAGATGAACTTGAATGACCGTCTAACTCATACAAATGGAATTAGAAACTGGTAATTAGATAGGTTTTCAGCGCATTTCTGATCTAATATAGAAATAGGCTCCATTTATGCGTTGCTATTTGCAAAATGCTTTACGAAAGTATGATGCTTCCTTGGAGACCTACTAATCTCTATATGTATGAACATTCTTGTCCTGTAAAAAAATGGTTAAAGTACCTTATGGAGGTCAGGTTCCCTCCTCCTGCTTACTTAAATTCTACACCAGTCTCTTTTTATAAGACATGATCTACAAATGGACTTCTCTCAATTCATTAACAAGATAACATTTATAACTGATTTCCTAAATAAAAGGATTCATTTCTTAAGAACACTGACCTATTCTTTTCTTACCAGTTATCCTCCGCTTATTTAAATCATTTGCTCAAGAGTATTTATCTATTGGGATTCTGTATCCAGTAATACATTAATTTGATCTTGTAAAAGTTCAGACAAATTGGGCTCTTAGTTTAGCATTTTACTTAGGCCTCACTGAGGTGTTTCTACTTTCTCTTTTAAAAATATTTTGTTATAGAAATACAAGTGTCATTCATCTGGTTTTTGGGCTCCCTTCTCCAGGGTAGAGATGAAAATTGTATATTAGTATCTTTTGTGTGGTCTAGTGAAAATCCACCATGTTGTGCTTCTTCTCTGCTAGGAGACTGGCACAGAATAAATGCTGTATATTAGTATTGTTGTATGTATGTCGGCGTGTGTTTTCGGAGTAAGCTTGGGAACATTTGTGCAGAAAAAGCTGATCATGGTGGGTTCTTGTAGAACCCTATCAAAAGTTCCACCACTGCAGCTTCTCATAAAAAAGGTTGAGCAGCAATCAGGTATTGTTACTATGTATGTTGTAAATATAATTCATCAACATTTATATTGGAATGGATGATAAATTGAATTCCATGTGACTTTGATTTTCTTCAGAACCCATACTTTTGGAAAATATTACAATATTTAATGTCAATAATGAATAGACAAATATTACCTTCATTCTTGGCTTTGCTGGTAAGTCCATATTTTGCAGCATAGACATTATCCACATACGTAATCGAAGCTTGTGGGAGCTCTGCCCTGAGCTTGATCACTCTGTTTTTAAGGTGCGTGCTGAACTCTATAGCTATCTCATTCTGATCCTTCAATAGAGTTTATAGCATTTATATGCACTGAGCTTGACTGGTCATTGTTGCATTTATTGCCTTTCTTCATATATACTAGAGGATAGAAGTAACTGGAATTGAATAGAGTTTGACCGTCTATTAACTAAGTTTGGGCAAATATCTTTATATGCTTATGGATTAAATTTACTATATCATGTTGAGGCGTACCTACTTTTCTCTGTAATTTGGGAATCAAAGCTTAAGGTATTTAGAGGAAATGATACTAGTAGACTACAAAAGAATTTCCCAACCTTTTTTTGTTGGATCCCAATCTGATCATATGCAAAGCTGATCCTAACATGCTGGCTGGTCCTCCCCTACTTTAATGGTGCTGCCTATGTTTACGAGCCTTGTGTGAAACCCTTGTTCGTCAATCCTCAGACTATAGCAAACATCTGGTACGTCCCCTACTTTAACGGTGCTGCCTATGTTTACGAGTCACATGGGAATACTTGTTTTTCATTTTCTTAATTAGAAGAAAACTTTTGGAAAGTACAAACAAATATAGGAGAATTTGGCTCGGGAACTCGTTGACCAGTTGGTCCATGGTGAATTTGGTGGGGCGTTTCACGAGGCCACACACCTCAGCCACCCAGTCATCCCAGCTGGCTTTGGGGACAGCGCCATGGTTGCGGACATAGTGGAGAGGGACAGGGGTGATGAAGCCGTGGTGCATAAGGCACGTGAGAGGTGGCTCCGAGTTGAAGGGGTGTTTCCATGTGAGGCAGACCATGGAAGCGTTGCGTTCGATCCAGGAGTCTGCGGTTCCATCATCGCGGGGATCAAATATGGAGGTCTCAACTTCCGAGTTAGCCTTTTGCATTAGCGCTTTCAACTCGTCGGCGTCGTTCTCTCTAGAGCAATTCAAGTCCATTGACAAGGGTTCGGGTCTATTGAGATTGGGAGGGAAGTTTGACTTGACTTCTCTCCTATACCACTTATCCTCTTTTTCCATTTTCCACCATTGGATTAAGATCTCAACGGTTCAGACTTAACATGTTAAATCTTTAAGGTAAAATTATACTAATACTTTTATAATATGTTAAATCTGAACTATTAAAATCTTAATCCAATAGTGGAAAAGAAAAAATGAGGAAGAAGGAGAGTAGGGTATAAGAGAAGCCAAATCCATTGAAATAAGGGGAGATGTTGAAGGAACGAGGGATGCCATATTGACAGTTGTTGGTAGAAGCCGCCATGGAAAATATCAACCATAGATCTAGAGAGAGAAAGTAAAAGAGCTTTTGTGGTGGAGGTTTACTGTGACCACATGATAGAGGAGAGACCGAGAGAGTGCTGACAAATTCACTTGATAGACAAGATGGAGTGATGGGAAAGGAAGGAGAAAGGACATTGAAGGATGTGAGAGAAAGTAATTAATGAGATTTTCAAAGACTGTTTTTTATCAAAAATATTTGCTTTTTATTTCGGCTTAACTTTATACAACTATTTTTTAAAAAAGTTATTGAAACTTACAAATGTTCATAATCATATTTTTTTAAAAAATTCTGATTTCACTTTCAATGACTATTTTTTATAACAGTTGTTAAAAGTAACTTTGAACAAATGTTTTTAAAAACAATCATTGCAAGTTTAACTTTCAACGATTGTTTATCAAAAAATAATTGTTGAAAGTTAAATCAAAATTTCACAAATGTCACCGCTTCCTTTTTAACTCATGTTTTTTAAAAACGGATGTTAATTAATATCGTTATCCCTTATTAGTATCTCCATAGTATATATTGACTTTTGTGTATTCAAGAAATGGAAGTTTTTCCTAATTATACTTCGTTTCATGTGGAGGCCTCCATTTTTTTGGGTTCACATGTGTATGTTTAATATTAGAGGTTGGAACATATAAAATGTGATGGCGGGGGCTTGTCTTTTCCTGATGTACTTTGTTTCCGTACGATTTCGTTCTTATTCTTGACCAAAAAGTATACTTTTTTTTCTAACTTAAATGGGGGAAAAGGGATAATTTTATAATTTTATAATTTTTTTAACTTTCCCATCTTGCCAAATTGCACATTGACTAAGCATTAAGAAAAGAAAGCACAACATGGATTCACATGCACGATATGCTATTGTTAGCCTGGAATGTGGCAGCACCGATCGATCCCAGTGCTGTAATGAAATATTAGAAAAATAGTTTTTCAGAAGAGTTGATAACATTAATGAATTTTTCTGTTATAAAGGTTGGTTTGATTAGTAAAGATTGACTTATAACTTATAAGGTTGTGAATTTAAATCTTGCTACCAATATGAAAATTTTATTTATAGATGGTTTGTCAGCACCTCTGTAAGCTCCTTTTTAAGTCCAAAGGCAGGCATAATCTTAATGAACCTTGAGAACTCAACTTATTTAAATTTAGTGTACGAAACAATTAATGACTATTTCTTCTAAATGATGTTTCTTCCGTCATTCATCGATTGTGAGTGACTTGTGTGAGTGTGTTTTATTCATCTTCCTAAGCACTTTAAGATCCATGCGGGTTCTCATTCAGCGCAAATCATAGCGTCAGTGCTTATTATTGTAATATAATCTAAAATGTTCAAATCTAATCTGAACCGTCCAAATTTTAAATTCAATTTTTATAAATAATAGTTATAAAGATTATCTTCATTTTAAAATTGACATATATTAAAATAAAAAATATTTAAAGTATAAAAACTAAATTAAATTGGGACTATCCAAAATCAATCTAGACAATCTAGATTGGCAATGAGCATCCAATGAACACAAAATGTTCTTTGAGCTAAATGGATTCAGTTTGGGTGCACATCAGTCAGTGATGAACACCTAAAGCTTCTTGATATATAGTACAAAATAATAGACATAACAACTATCAAGCTTTGACCGTACCAATAACACATTAGTCGTTAGCTACAATATAATAGCTTTTGATCATAACATATTGGCGATTATCCACTCTTCTACCAAGTTTAATTACAATTTTGTTGAAAGTTCAACTACAATGTAATTGTTATTGACCATAACAAATTAACGATTACCCGCTTTTTTCTCCAACAAGTTTATAATTCTGTTACAAGTTTAAAAAAGTTCTAATGTAAGGGATTGAGTACAAAACAGTAGTCATTAACTGCAATCAAGTTGATTTTGACCATAAAATATTAGAGCTTACGATTTTATTACAAGTTTAAGAAAATCATGATGTGAAGGATTAACTCCAATATACGTCAACAGTACCATTACTAATAAATTATATATAATAGTCAAGATAGTTTACTTTTTGCCAATTGATTTATTCAATCAAATAATTGAAAAAGGGCAAGTTGGCCAGGAACTTACAAAAAGAGTAATTATTAAAAAGGTGTCGTTTTCTATTGTTGTAATAATAAGATAATATTAATAAATTTAGGGTAACACTTTCTCAACATGACCCATGCATCCCTTCTCCTTTTCTTGATGATTGACACTTGGCTGAACTTAATTCGAAACATTATAAATAAAATGATAAATCTCTGTTTTCTCTGCTCTTTTACTTGAAATATTTGAGGGTTTTGATTCTTTTAAGGAAATATATCTTCGTCAAGAAATGTACAAGAACAAGTCTCGTGGACTGGATCAATCGTAGCCAGTAAATCCCAAACTGTGATAATTAAATTCAAATATAAGATTGCACGTAGTTGGCTAAGCACTTATCACAGATAATAAAAAAAGGTAAGGTCAGTTATGCAGAATTAATTATTAGTTTTTTCCTTTTACAAATTAAAGTGAAAGTGAACCCTATTGGCTAGAAATACTTATAGTATCCATGAACTCTATGAAGAGCGTGCGTATGGTATTACAGCCTTTGCAAGTGTGTGGCTTTGGGTTTAATTCTTTAAATTTGAGCAATAAGTAGATAGCACAATCTTCCTTTAACGCTTCATGACTTAACACTTTCCTTCCTTTCAAACTCAAACTCAAACTGCACCCTCCAGTCTCAAGTTTGCTCGCCATCTCCACTTTTTTGGTCTGTTCGATACTGCCCAAAGTTGATTACTAGATTTTAAGAATAATTATTTCAACCTAATTTTTATTTTTTTTTTTTTTTTATGTTCAAATATAATTTTTAAACAATCATCCAAACATATTTTTTTCTTCCCAAAACTTGTTCTGAAAAACAATTTCATAAAGCTATTCTAAGAACCAAAAAAATAAAATAAAAACAGAATTAAACATTGTAATCATAAAGAAAATCTTGCAACAACTAAGCAAACAGCATGCAATAATAAATTTTAGTGCAGAAATTGACAAATGTCCATAACGCTAACTTGTAGAATTTTTTTATGAGTACATTTTTTTTTCCTTAGGAGCTCAATTTTTTTATGATTATATTCCAGAAATTCAAATATTTACTAATTATTCCTTGTAGAAGACCTCCATTTTTGGGTTTACATTATAGTAAGTTTAATACTGGAGGTTGGAGCATATAAAATGTGATGACATATGTTATGGGGAACCACCATAGAGGCTTGTCTTTTTATGATGTACTTTGTTTTCGTACGAAATCGTTCTTATTCTTGACCAAGAAATATACTTTTTTTAATGTAAAAAAAACGATAATTATATAATATTTTTAACTTCCCTCACCGTACCAAATTGCACATTGACCAAGGATTAAGAAAAGAAAGCACAACATGGATTCACATGCACGACATGCTATTATTAATATGAAATGTAGCAGTACTTATCGATCCAGCCGCTAAAATGAAATATTATAAACAATTTTTCAGAAGAGTTGATAATATTCATGAATATTTCTTTTAATAAAAGTTAGTTCGTTGGTAAAGATTAGTATATAATTCACAAGTTCGTGAATTCAAATCCTACTATAAATATAAAGATTTTATTTTTAGGTGATTTGTAAGTACCCTTATAAATATTTTTTAAGCCTGGAGGCATGTCATAATCCTAATAAACCTCTCAAATTCAACTCATTAATTTAGTGTACAGAAAAAAAAAAAAAAAAAAAAAAACTTAACGAATATTTTGATTGGATGCTGTTTCCTACATCACTCAACAATCGTGAATGACTTGTCTTTTAATCTGAACTCGAGAAACTCATCAAATATGCAACTTGAGATTAAAAAATTGTAAAAAGGTCCATGTTATTCAACTTCCTAAGCACTTTAAGATTCATACTGGGTTTTCATTCAGTGATGATCATAGCGTGAGTGCTTATTATTGTAATATACTCTAAACTTTAAATATAATCTATTGTAAATGATAATTTCATTTTTAGAAGTAAGAGTTATAAGATTAATCTTTTTTAAATCGACATATATTAAAATAAAAATATATTTAAAATATAATAATTATATTAATAAATTTGGCCCATTCAAAATCAATGTATTTTGTTTTGTACGGAATCGTTATTATTCTTGACCAAGAAATATACTTTTTTCTAATGTAAGAAAAAGATAATTTTATAATATTTGTTTAACTTCCCTCATCGTACCAAATTGCAGATTAAGAAAAGAAAGCACAACATGGATTCACATGCACAACATGTTATTATTAATATGAAATGTAGCAGTACTGATCGATCCAACCACTGTAATGAAATATTAAAAACAATTTTTCAAAAGAGTTGATAACATTAATGCATATTTCAAATCCTTCCTCCAATGTGAAGATTTTATTTGTAAATGATTTGTAAGTACCTCTTTAAGTATTTTGTAAACCTAGAGGCTTGTCATAATCCCAATAAGCCTCCCAAATTCAACTCATGTTAATTTAGTGTACCGAAAAAAATTTAAGGAATATTTCTTTTTGGATGCTATTTCTTACATCGCTCAACGATCGTGAATTACTTGTGGGCGTGTCTTTTGATCTAAACTCGAGAAACTCATCCAATATGCAACTTGAGATCAACAAATTGTAAAAAGAACCGTGTTATTCAACTTCCTAAGCAATTTAAGATTCATACGGAGTTCTCATTCAATGCTCATCATAGCATCAGTGCTTATTATTGTGATATACTCTAAATTGTTTAAATCTAATCTAATCTAAATGATAATTTCATGTTTAGAAGCAATAGTTATAAGCCATGTTATTAAAATCAGACTGGCCAGTTCAACCACCAAACTGTCGAACTGGTTCTCTAACTGGTGTGGTCCAACCGGTTTAATCGGTTCAATATTTATTTAAGATTTTCTGATTTTAAGAATTCATGTCTAATTCTATATATTTTCAGAAATTATAAATCAAGACCCTATGGAAAGCTTGAGATGTTTACTTTCTAATGCAAAAGAATCACTCAAAAATATTATCATTTGGTAATAAAGAATTATCAAATTCCAAAACTATTCCAAAAAATATTATCGTTCAAGTTCACTTCCTCACCGGTCGGCCTCGAGTTAGCTCTAGTTTGACTCGATCTAACACATTAATCCTTGGCCCACTACTCAAACTGGCTCAGTGGCTAGTCCAAGTTTAATAACCTTGGTTATAAGATTAATCTTTTTTGAATCGACATATATTTAAATAAAAATACATTTAAAATTTAATAATTAAATTAAATTTGGACTATTCAAAATCAATGTAGATGGTTTAGATTGGCGTTGAGCACCCTATGCTCATCAAAGGAACTTTGAAAATAAAAAATTAGTGGTTTCTGACTATCCAAAAACCAATTTTCCGGTTTTTTTTTTTTTTTTTTTTTTTTTTTTTTAAGTAGTACTGGATATGAATTACTAGACAGACAACGGACCAGCTTTCCTCCACTATAGTTGCCGTCTGTTGCCCTCCTTGTCTACAAAAGTTTGTCGTTTTGGGGCAAAACAATGAAGCCAGTGCCCTTTTTTTTATTAAAATATATATATATATATATATATATATATATATATATATATATATGTTTCTGGATACACGGATACTAAAAAGATATTCTAAGATACTGATTAGTATTGAAAAATAATAATTTATGATCTTAAAAAATTATTTTAGGATCTTCAAAAACTATTCTAAAGTATATTTTTAATACCGGTTAGTACCTTGAAATATTTTTTTCATAATATTAAAATAATTTCGCAAGATCATGAAGTATTTTTTTAACACCAATCAGTATCCTGAAGCATCTTTTTAACACCAATTAGTTACCTGAAAATTTCAAGATCATGAAGTATTTTTTTCAATACCAGTCAATATCCTAAAGTATCTTTTTAGTACCATTCGGTACTCTGAAATATTTTTTGAAGACCATAAAATAATTTTTCACGATTATGAAGTATTTTTGCAATATTGGTCAACATCCTAAAATAGTTTTTTAATACCCATCAGTAAGGATACGCACCAAATCAAGTAAATAATTCAAAGTACATCATTCACACAAAGGATCTCTCTCATCCATCAGCTTTCTTCTTCTCCTTCTTCATTTTCTTCTGTCTTTCTTCTTCAGACGCCCTTGATTGTTCTGTAAGTTGCAACTTCTTCTGGAGCATATATATACGCCCTATTTTTTACGATGATCATTATTATGATTATAATTATTATATAAAGATTTATGTATGTGGGTTTTGGAGCATATATATTATATTTCGATTCCTTTTAGAATTCCTTTGAGGATAATTTTTGTAGCTTTAATTTACTTGACTAATTGATTATCTGAAAGGCGATCGGAGCCGTAGCTAGCTAGCTAAGAGGAATTAATGGGGAGAGTGAAGATTGCGATTAAGAGGATTGACAATTCAGCCAACAGGCAAGTCACTTTCTCAAAGAGACGAACTGGTTTGCTCAAGAAAGCAAGAGAGCTTGCGATCCTCTGTGACGCACAAGTTGGGGTCATTGTGTTCTCTAGCACTGGCAAGCTCTATGAATATGGAAGCTCCAGGTTCCTCTCTGGTTTTGCCCAGCATAATTTATTATTATTAAGATCAATATTATTATGATTATTTATTCATTCGTTTTATATCAGAAGCTATCACAGCATTTTCTCTGTGCTTCTCTCTTCTGATCTAGATTATAAGCCTCTAATTAATCTACACTCCTTTCCCTTTTTTCCCTAAAAAATGGCCCAACAAAACTATCTTGAATTTGATGATATTCTGTCAGAATATTGATCTGTATGGGTGTTGTTACCAGAAGAAATTAACAATTTTCAACAAAATATAATCCCACTTGCATACATATTATTCGAGAGCATCTGCGCACATGAAATTGATGCCTTAAAGACTGATGTCATCATCTCTGATTTTTTCCCCTCTTTCTCTTGGGGTTTGTATTAATCTCTGTTCATTAAAATATGTTTTCTGATACTTTTAATCACCTTTGTATGTTCATTTATTATTTTTCCCCTTTCTTATATGCTTGCTTAGGTTTGATATAAATATGTTAGAAATTTGGATTGAATAATTCCCCAAAAGCATGGTACGTTTTGTTGATACAAATCCCCCCACAGAGAATTGCTATAGGACACTCAATAAGATCGCACGATAACACTACAAAGATTACCTGAATTGTCATAAAGAAACTGAATACTTCTATTTATTCAACTTATTCCATGCTTATATGTGTTACACTAATTTCACGGATCTTCATGCTTGGCACGTGCTCATGCTTCTGTGGGTCAGATAAAAGCATACGTATGGACCTGAATATGAATTGATTAAGGCCTTATTTGCACCCTCAATATGTATACAACATTATGAGATTTTAATGTTGCAAATTGGAGCCAAAATATTCTCTCAAGCCTCTTAATTACTCTTTAATCCAAATATAATTTTTGGTCCATCAAGTTTCTTTCCATCTAAAATGGCAGTCCCTCTATTATAGTAAAAACTTGGACCGTTTTGTCCTTTGAGGGACCAAACCCAAAATCAAGACAAACTACCACGACCAAACATTAATTGTATTAACCCAAAAAATAAAAAATAAAAACAAGAAGAAAGTATAAAAAGTGTGCGTGTGTGTTGGAATATTGTCCACTTACATGCATGCATAAGTTTCTGAATGGTAGTGTAATCAGTATAGACTGATAGAATATCAGACTCCTGAAACTATATTTTTGTGTGTGTGTGTGTGGGGTTAGTACATTATATATTCCTTATAGTAAGACCTATCCTGTATGATGTAAACTATCCACGTCCTTCCCCAAATTGGGAAACTCATTTGCAGTTACTCTCTTAGAAGTTCAAAGATATATAGAAGACGTTAGCCCTGGAAGTGACATATTGTGAAAAGGAATCTGAAAAGTTGAAGTTGAGCGTAAAAAACTTTATTGTAATACTCCAAATCTCAAATATAGAAAGTAATAGAAAGAGTTTGTTTTGGTACTAAATGTAAGACCTAACATACTTCATCTCCCAAATTTTGAATTTTTTTCTAAATTCTTAATCTTTGTAAATTAGTTATCTAGACTAGCTCCTATATTTAAAGTCGACCAGAGAGAGTACAGCGTGTTATACAAAGAAGAGGAGTAAGGCTTGAAATCCTTCCCCGTTCTATCTCTATATCTATAGTTTTCTCCCTAAGATCATTTTTAATCATTTTGTCTATTCTCTCTTGGTACTATGCAATGAGGAACTTGGAAGATTGTAGATACTTTTTTCCTACATATATAGTCTATTATTAATTGATAATGCTGTTACATTAATAATTGATAGGTATGAAAATGAGTTTAGTATTAGTAAGATGTATAATCTGTTATGTATTCCAAGAGGTTAAACCATACATACTCCCTCCAACCTTCTTATCTCCATATTATTATGTCACTTTTATAACTACTCCATCCATATATAGTCATTCAAAATAGTTTTTGGTCTTAAAGTGTTTTCAAAAATTACCACTACTTTCCCAACTTGCATTAAACTATATTTATTACATTCTAATAGCATTTTCTTAGGAGAGAAAAAACAATTTACCCTAAAAAGTTGTTTATTGTCCGGAAAATTGTAATGCTCTATACATTTTGCGATACGACTTATATTTTGGACAATGAAAACTTTATAGAATGTGACTTATGATAGAAATTGGGGTAGTACTATTTATATTATAAAACTGCTTTACATACATGGTTGATCTAACTAGCTAGATCCTCGCCAACTATATACTCATATAGAGTGAACCAAAAAAAAAAAAAAATTCCTACGTGGATATGTTTGGGCATAATGATACTTATCCCGGAAGGGGCCTATTTGTTTCAGCTTATATAATGAAAAAATTGCTTATGTTTTCTTTTTTAAAAATTCACTTTTAAGAAATTTTTGGATGGTTAATTAATATTTGAAAAAATTACAAAACAATTTTATTATTATTTTTAAAATATATTTTAAATATGTTATTTATTTTGAGAGTTTTTAAAAAATATCAACATAATAAATCACTTTATTCTTAAATTTTTTTTTTAAACGCCTTTTTTTGTTAATTAAACAAATAGCCCTTAATTTTTTTAAAGAAAAACTATTATTATGTCACTAATGAATTAACTCAAGTGTACATAATTTTTCAGATCAATATGATCCTGTGACATCATCATGACTACTATATATATAATAAAGTTGAAGTAAAAATACTATGTCCACCATAAAATGGTTATGGTTGTTAGGCAATGCTTGTTTCTATTATTGATTTTACGTCCTATTCTAAGGATTGAATGAATTGTGATTGTACGTTGGTTTTTAAAGCTTAATATCCATATTACTGTACTAACTGTATTTACATCAATTACAAAACCGGTGTAGAAAGCCTTTTTCCACTAGTGATGGCTCTAGCTAGAGGGGGGGGGGGGGATTGCATGAAATAGATTTACATAAACTTTATTTTCATCTTCTTGATTGAATTATGTTCTTATAATGGCAGCATAAAGTCAATTATTGAACGCTACAATAAACAAAAAGAGGAACGCCATCCGCTTATGGATCCAGCTGTAGAAGCCAAGGTACGAGATGTTTATAAATCGTGTGTGTGTAATTCTCTTTGTTATTACCCCGGTTTTTGTATATAAGATTAAAAATTTGTTGGAGTGGGTCTTGTTTATAAAATACTCTTATAGGTTCTCTAAAATAATTTTAGCCAGCTTCTTTTGTTCATCTTTGTCCCTATTGATTATATGTTATATTATAATACTCCATCTAGTCCTTAATATAAGACATATTTGAAGAGTTGATCTTAATCCTAAATATAATATATATTTTTTATATTTTTCAATCTTTTCCTATTTTAACCCTATTAATGCTCCTTCAACAATAATCAAAGAGGAGAAAGAATGAGGGAATTAAAGAAAATGACTCGGGTATTGTAAAAAATACATTACATATTATCTAACTTAACTAACTTCCTTAATCTAATCAAATTAAGTAAATATGTCTTATGTTAAGGATCGGAATGAGTATTAACATACATTCCCATGTTGAATTTTGATGATTTAGGTGTGTATTAGATAATTGTATTTCCATTAAAAAAAAAAAAAATTGACTTAAGCCAATATGATATGATATATCTCAACTTTATATATACCGTCAATTCAATGTTGAATTAATACAACATTTGGTCCTTAATATAAAAGTTAGTTGACTAATTTGGATAGATTAAGGAAATTAGTTATGTTAGTTATTTGTAACAAGGGTTAAGGTACTTAAATAATCTTTAACTTTTCAGAAAAGTACAACAGTAATGGTAAACTATTTTTTGGAGCAAAAATAACTATAAAATTTATAAAAGAGGGCAAAAGTGATTATGACATTAATAATTTCAAACATCTGTTACTGTGAAATTTTACATGAAAGGTTAAGGTGCTAAAATAGACACTAACTTATATAAAAAATGCAAAATAACCATAAACTTTTTTTAAAAGCAAAAGTAACTAAAGTGGCTTCTTAAACATTAACTCTTTTATTTTCCTTCGGCTTTTTGTATTATGAGTGTTTTATCAAGTAGGGGACTAAAATGACAAAAGTCGAAGAAAAATTTATAAATTAATGTTCAAGAAATCACCTTCTTTAATTCTGACAAGAATAACGAAGCAAAAGAAACTTTTCACCCTAACTTCAAAAGCTAGAATCCCCCAAAATGAATCATTGCCCTTAAAAGTATCATCACCACAAATATTGAACCAATCCCATAACCAACCCTGAGAAGATTCTAAGGGAGGAGATACAAGAGGAAAACTATGAGGCAATGGAAAATTGCATATGCATATGATTAGGTTAGAAAAATCCATGTCACCCATGGTCATCTCATAATTAAATCCACTGGGGCTCCCACTTGCACAGGCATCAAAAAACATTGGAATCAATGTTTAAGAAATCAAATTACTTTTACATCCAAAAGCTAATAGTTACTTTTGCACTTTTAGTATAAGTTAATGGTTATTTTAGCACCATAAGTTTTCATTAAAAAACTCATAGTAACGGACATTTGGGATTATTAATGTCATGATCATTTTGTCCACATTTGTAATGTTTATGTTTACTTTTGCTTCAAAAAATAGTTTATGGTTACTATTAGACTTTTCAAAAAAAAAAAAAAAAAATTGATGGTTATTTAAGAACCTTAACACTTGTAACAAATATATGTTGATTTTCCTAAAATACCATCTTTTAAGAATACCCTTAGATCAAAAATGATTAATGTATGCAATCAATTGGGATACTTCAGCAAAATATTATAAATTTAGAAGATAAAATTGATTCAGGTCTTATATTTAGGACGGAATCCAACCACTAACTAACTCTTATTATATTAAGGACTGGAGGTTGCATTATGTGTGTGGGACTCTTAATGCATTCTAATATTCATCATACTCATTTTTTTCATCTTTTTTTTCATTTTTTATCTTTGGTTGACCTTCTACAACTTTTTAGTCTTAGATGCCTCAGGTTTGCAATATTTTTTCATAATATTCATTTTTTTCTTCTTGTTTTTTTGGGTCTCCCACACATCAACTGGCTTTTGAAACCATATTGAATTTGAGTGATTTAGGTGTGTATTAGATTTTTGTCTTTCTATCAAAATAACTTAAGCTAACTTGATAGGTTATCCCAACTTTTAGTCTTTATACACCTTTCAATTTAATGTTCAAGTAATTGATGGGAGACTCTTAGACTCCTCTGGTCCTATTTATAGGGTGGGGAGAGAAGAATCTTTTGGGTCTTATTTATAGGCTTAGAGAAATTTTTCATATGAGTGTACAATTTTATCATTCATTTATCATTGTATTGACTTTGTTCCCATTTAATTTGGCATAATTTATATCAAATAGGGTTGTCGGAAAGTTATTGAGTTTTGAGGCAAAGTTAATAAAATTTAATGTTTTTCTTATTCTATATGAATTATAATGGAAGTGACCTATAAATAGAATTAGAGAAGTATATTTTAATATCCCACAGGTCTTTTTCTTACTGGTTCTCTCTCATTCACTCTCCCTCAATGTATAAGGGTATTTTTAGAGAATAAAATACTTTTTTTGTACATTTATTGCCTTAAACCAATTTTAACCAACTTTTTTTTTTATTGACTTTAGCCATCTTTTTTATTAACATAATTAGGTTGTTTGTCAGCGCGTTTTCTATTTAACTTCATGCAAGATTACACTACAGAAAGAGTGATAAATGGGAGGGGAGGATTTAGAAGCAAGGAAAGCTACAAAGAAATCGATGAGCCCAAATGAGTATTGTCACACATCAATATTCATTTGGTCTCATTACTTGTAAACACAGAATTTTTAAGGCGAACTAACTGAACCAACATAACTATTAGTGCTCCTTGCCGGAGGGATTGAAAGATAATAAGTGACCTTTTAAAAGAAATTGATGGCCTTTTTATAAGTCACTTTGCATAAAAAGATGGACTATTAATTATTTTCTTCCAAGGTATCTTACCCTTTTTTCAATTTTCTATGGTAGAGCAATAGTTTGCATATGACTGATTTAACTATGGGGCAATTAATAAGGGTAAATTGAAAACTTTATCCATTTTTTAAACAATTTCAACGATTCAACTACTTTTGCTTAATTTCGGTTGGGTAGTTAGAACTGATTTATACATAGGACTAGAGGGAGTATGGGAGAGCAAAATCTTTAATTTGAACATATATTGAGATTACTAAAATCATATGCTTCTAACATTTCTTTTAGTACACAAAACACTATGCTCTTTGTTATTTGTTATTATGACCCTTCAATATGCCCTTTGTTATGGTCCTTTATATGGTACTCCTTCTCCTCTTAAACATAAGTTGGTTCAATACTGTAAAAATATTTCGCATTTTTTTCCAAAAATACCCCCAATATAATTATGAAATGGAGTACTCAAGGTCACACCTTAGTTATTTTATAATAACTAAATGAAGGGCAAAATGCGACATGCATTAATTATACACCATTAACTTCATTCAATATTCTACCATTATGTGGAACTAGAATCATCTTCATACTTAGATCATTAGTTAGAACTCATGCCTTAGCTTCTTCCTCACAATATAATACTTATATCTGTGGTTGCACTTGTTAGTTTTGGCAGAGAGAAGCAACGGTCTTGAGGCAGAACCTTGAACACTTGCAGGAATTGCACAGGTACAAAATGTCTTCAAATATGTTCTGATTTGTTTTTTTCCAGAATATTTTCTGAAAATAAATGAAACAATTTAGTTAACCAGAAAGTGACATATTTTCTTTTGGAAATTTTGTAGGCAATTCATTGGTGAACAACTTTCTGGTTTGGGAATTAACGAATTGAAAAGTTTGGAAAATCAACTGGAGATGAGTTTAAAAAAAGTCCAGATCAAGAAGGTATGATATATAGATCATTTCAACTCACATATAAACTCAATTTACCATGTCATCACATATATATAAAGGACAAGCATATATAATAATTAACCTGAACTTGATCGGCAGGATCAAATTTTAAGTGATGAGATTAAAGAGTTAGAACACAAGGTATTCAAGACCTCTGTTTCTGATCTTGCCATGTAAGAAAGAACTTTCTATTCCGACAAATAATTCTGACTAATTTGTTGGTGCTATATTTTACAGGGACAGCAAATTTATCAAGAAAATGTACAGCTCCACAAAACGATAGAAGTCATTAGGAAAGAAAATGCAGAACTACAGGGGAAGGCAAGTTGATTTTATGTTATCTATAGTGAGCATGTGCTATTTCTTTAAGGATAAAGTAGCATTTAACTCCCTGATGTTATTCCTCCCTTAGTAGCACCTTGCACCTTAATTTTATTTATAGCACATCCAGCACCCTCATGTTATTTTTCAGTTACATTCAGCACCCCAATTTTATTTATGGTTTAGGTTGCTTGATGCATCATAAATAAGATTAGGGTACTTGATGCACCATAAATAAGATGCTAGATGCAATTTGGAAATAACATTATAGTGATGGCTGTTACTTTGCCCTTTATTTAAAGGGTTAAAGACTTAAGGTGCATCCAATACTCTGAAGTATTTTTCCAGGCATATCATTCAATGTCCTAAAGTATTTTATGGTGCACCCAACATTTTGAAGTATTTTTTTGATGTACTGAGCACAATGAACTATTTTTTCAAGTGCATTGAGCACCATAAATTATTTTTTTGTGCATCCAACACTTTAAAGTATTTTTCAGAGGTGTATCTAGCTAGGACCATAAATTACCAAAATTGTTAGGTAAAAAACCCATAAAAAAGTACTTTAAGGTGATGGACGCACCTAAAAAATACTTAGGGTGCTGGTTGTACCTTCAACCTAATTTAAATGCCAAATATTTCAAGTTTTCTTCCAAAGCTTTGATAGAGTTGGTTTGATCTCCCTTAGATTTGTGAAGCAAGGGTTGTGAATGAGGAAAATGGGGATTCAAATCCTACATACACTATCAGCAACAAATATAGCTCACATGCACCTATGCATCTCCACCCGAGCCAGCCACAGTCTCAATCCAGTGATGAATCACCAGCCAAAGCAATCGAGCTTCGGTATAAATCCCGTCAAATTGATGAAGTAAATATACATCTTGAACACACACACACACCCACAAGTAGGGTTAATACCATTATTAGTCTTTATAAATTGATCGAATTTTGGTTTTGGTCCCTATAGTTTTAAATTCTTGTTTTTAATCTCTACAGTTTCATAAAAATTTGGTCCAACTTTAACAACTGGCTAGTGTCTATACTTATAACGAATTTTTGCTCTAGTCTCTATACTTGAATTCAGATCAAGTCTTTATGAAACTATAGGGACCAAAATCAAAATTCGATCATAGTAAAAAAAACCAACAATGATATTAGCCCTATGTCTACGTATGTGTGTATGTATATATGTATTTGTGTGTGTATGTGTTGCTCATTCTTAAAAATTACAACTAATCACTTGATTCTTATGACAGATTACAGTTGCTTTAGCACTAGCTCTTTGAGAATATAGGATTCTCCAGACCATGCTGCCACAGACATTGCTGAAAGAGAGATGTTTCATCAGGAATCATTTCTGTTTTTGTAAAGGTTCACACACGCATATTGGATATGTCTCTGTACATTTTAGACAATGCAGCTATCAAATGTGCCAAAGTGTTGAATTATTTAGTTTCTAGATATATATGTTGTGATCAGACAAATGGAATAATATCTGTTTACCTTTTTATGAAATAGCCATCCATGTAAACCTTCCATATTTTCAATAATTTTGTTGCTGATATTTTCTTGATGAAGAGTGACGACAATACCAATTGTACCATTAAAGAAATACTTTTTACATAAACATATATATGGGGCATGAAGTACAGCCTCTATACCCAAAAAATGAGCATTTTATATTAATATATAATTGAACGTGGTGTAAAATCTTAATTTGAAGTTAATCATACAATAATAATGTTTCTGGAAGAAAGTTTCATAATAAGCTTGATTAATGATTTAGTTTATTGTTCCTTTCAAGTTGAGTCTTGAGATATAACTCTAAATTGTGTATTTCCTTGACTTGTTGGATTAACGTGCGTGCGTAGTTATAATGAAACATGTTCTTTCACTTGGGCTTAACTATGATCAGAGAGCTGAGCTCCATTTTATAACTATATAGGTTGATAGCGAAGCTTATTAAACTTTTGGGGGGAAAAATGGACATGTCCATATTGAGTTTTTAGAACTTTTAACCCGATATATATACGGGTGGGTATTTCGTCTGATGGCTTGCTTAGCCCTATTTCTCTGGCTGGAGAATAATTTCTCCGTACACTAACCTTTCTACACTTTCTCTAAACTTAATGTCTCCATCATTAGATCAAGTTTCAATGGTTGAAATTTATTATATAAAAATATTATTACAAGAGTAAATTAAGGTGCACTCAGAACCCGCAAACTATTATTGGATGTGCACCCAACACCCTAAACTATTTAATTGGGCAACTTTGTCCTCAATCTAATAAAAATAGAGCAATTTCAACCCAAGTTAACAGACCCTCTTAACTCCGTTTGCACAACAACCACCTTCTCTCTTTTCTAACTTATATATTCTTCCATCAGTTTGCCGCCTTCTTGATCTTCCTAAGCTGCCTCTGGAACTTTCTCTGGCTGAGGGCTCGTGGAAAGCAAGGGAGGGAAAGGGAAGAGTACAATGTTACCAAGGCAAAAACATGTTTGGCACCCAAAACTTCCCTGAAATCAAAACCCACCAGCTCCAATGTTCCTTTGAACATGGAAAAGTGAGTTCCCACCAAAAGGAGCGTCAACTCAAAAAGCTTCCAGGACAGCAAAATCATGGGATAAAAATGCCCCTTAAAAACTTGATAAAAGGAAAGCTATTCTGGAAAAGGTATCTAGCATGAGCAGTCCAGGACCTATTTCATATAATTAAAAAAATGAAACTAATGTACTTGTCTTCGCCACCGACCACATTAACTAGATAACAATATTAATATACGCTGAACGTTTTATCATAAATCAGAAACCTCATTAAGTTGCACTTTCAAATGAGTTATATGATGTTTATTTGACCAAGTAGAAGATTTCCATATTGAAGTGAAGCTCCCCAAATGTAACTTGACAAGACCTAGTTATGTTCCCACTCTTTCACTATCATGAATAACACACATAACTACATAAGATATAAAATTCCAAAAAATGCAATACAAACAGGATTTCACCAGTAATATCAGTTTCACAGCATACAATTGCAGACAATAAAAAAACAAAACAAAATGAAGGAAGGAAGGACGATGATAAAGGTATGATTGGACCAAAAATAAAACACCAAGAATAGAGTCTCATATTCAGCAACGGGGAACTTAGGGCCCGTTTGGTTCAAATAATTTGGGGGAGGGAAAGGAACTTTGAGGAGGGAAAGGAACTTTGAGGAAGGGAAAAGAAGATTTAAAAGATGAGGGAAGATGGCTTGAGTTGTTTGGTAGGAAGAAAATGAAGGGGTGGTAGTTGGTAAAGAATTAAGAAATATCTATTTTACCCTCAAAAGAAATTAATTCAAAATAAAAAAGAAAAATATTTTTTTTGCTAAAATATATTTTTTTTAAAAAAAATGTCCCCGTTAAGTTCGAACTTTCTCGCCAAGTTTAAATTTCGGGGGTAAATCTATCCAAAAATGTGAATAGTGACCAATGAACTTGAGATCCCACCAAGTTCGATAAGTAGATATTTTATAATTAAATAGGTATATATTTTATGATATAATTAGTTGGATTTATTAATATTTTACACCTATTTAATTATCTTTTATATATTTATCTATCTTTTAATTAAATATAGGATAAAAGAATATTGTAATAAAAAATCTATTGATATCCTATTTTATTTTGTAGGAGATATTATTTGATCTAAGAGAGGAGAAAATATAGGAAGGACGCAACATTATTGGGCAAGAAATTCAATTAAAAAGGATATAGCATATTATATTATTATATTAGATAATGTAATATGCTAAAAGAATGGAACCACGTGAGCAATGGATTTCAGAAGTTAGGATATGTCCAATCTTTAAGCAATTGGAAATAATGTCGTGGACCCCACGCAAAGAAAAAGCCAAATTAAATCTATTGTTGCCGATTCACACAATAAGTGATATCTTGGAGTCAAAAAGATTGAGATAGAAAAGAAGCAGATCACACACGTGGCCCATGGTTATTGCGAGACCTAAATCTATTAAATTGGGGGACGCACAGCACGCAAAAAGGCAAGAGGCAGAATAACAAGTTGAGAATTGAGGACGCATCAGAGAGAGTGAACGGCAATTCAAGAAGGAGAAAAGAAGGAACGAAAAGACGCGCACAGGAACGATCGGGAATTCAAGAAGTAGAGGCATAAAGGC
Organism: Acacia acuminata; assembly: GCA_019022655.1. Lineage (NCBI taxonomy): Eukaryota > Viridiplantae > Streptophyta > Magnoliopsida > Fabales > Fabaceae > Acacia > Acacia acuminata. Next base: position 1,589,892 of record JAFJYI010000100.1, on the reverse strand, counting down.
AACCCGCACTACTCAGGCCTTGACAGCAGTGAGGAGCAATTTTTTGAGCTTGATTTCTCCTATCTTTCTTTTATTCTTTCTTTTATTTTCTGATTATGAGTTTCATCTCCATGGGTTTTAGTATAGCCATGTGTGGCTAAGTTTTCTTTTCAACCTAGAGAACCTATGAACTTGTTTGGGTTTTAGGTATTATTTCTCACTATTAGTTTTGATTAATTTCAATCGCTTTATTTATTCCCGCTTTTCTTGCTATTGTTTATTAATTGGCCACTAGTAAGCATGTTTAGGGGATTTAGGGTTAAACTTGGAAGAGGAAATCCTAAATAGACCTTGAGATTAAATAATGTGGAATTAGATTTAAATTTAATAAGGAATTAGGTTTTAATCTAATTTGCGTCTAGGATAGGAATATACCTAGAAGCTCCGCATAATCAAATTAGGGTGAGTTCGATCTAAAAAGCATTTTAGTTAATTGTGTGAGGCATTACATAGTTAATTAAGATAGGTTTATAAATGGACCGGAAGGCATTTATAAACATTAATACTCTAGGTTAGCTAAGTTAGTTAAATCAAGATTAATTTAGTGGGGATTAATTCTAAGAAACCAACAAGGGATTAGCGACTCTAGGTTGTACTTCTCGAATTGGAATTCGCTCTTTTGCTATTATTAGTTTCTTATTTAATTTCTTTTTATTATTCAAAACAAATCTGACTCACTCAACTTAAACGAAATAAAGGAATTTAATATCTACTTGCTAGTTAATTGAGTCCTCGTGGGAACGATATTTTTCCTATTTATCACTTTATTACTTGATACGGCCCGTATACTTGCAGAGTCTATAGGCTTTAAATTTTGCCCTATCAAGTTTTTGTCCCACATATGAGGGAAAAGTGGTGGGCCTGGTGTGGGCCCGGAAGTTGGGTTCCGAGCACTTGGTGCACCAAACAGTCTTTTTGCATGGGAACTGTATTAAGTTCCCTTCCCCTCCTCCAAGTTCTATCAACCAAACGGGCCCATAGAGGGGCCGAAATTATATATGTGCCTTACCTGTTCGGCAATACAATGGGGATCAATGACTTGCCCTCTTCTTGCTCTCACTCTAGGGCAGATGGTAGGTGGTTGAGGCCCAGTGGCGACAAGCACTGGATTTTGTTATTGGCTATGAAATCTCTTACTCACACCTTTACAAACGCGATAGAAAGTGGAGATTTAGGGATTTTAAACGGGATAGAAAAAATCCAAATGGGGAAAAAATTTCGCATGGGAGATTTCACAAACAGGCTTGTTGAACTTGAGAGAGGTGAAGGGAGATTATTTAGAGCAGAATGTTTCTCATGGGAGGGGAAGAGCAAATTAGCGCAGGACTGAAAAACAAAGAGGCAACGGACTGAAAACGGGGCGCTCAAATTTTATTTAGAGATTTAGGTTTGCAAATTTTTAATATAATTAAAATAAATTTCACAAAACATCTAGGTAAACTCCTAGATCATTTGGTTAGGCTGTTTTGCTTATACTCCCCCATCCTGCGTTTGAACCAAGCACCATCATAAAACTTGGTTCCCCCCCCCCCCCCCCATATGAGTTTTAACAATTAGCATCAACAAAAAAATTACCACTAAACTGACCATCAACAAAGTCGAACTTGGGAACTGTGGACTTAATATACCACACCAACTTGGCAAGAGCATCTAATTGATGGGTCTTGACAAGAAATGAAATAAAAACAAATACTTGTTCAATTTCTTTCTTTTTTTTTTAAATATATAAAATTACCCACAGAATTGTTTCTTATTTTTTTAAAAAAATAAAAACCGTAAAATTACCTACGGAATTCTGTGGGTAATTATTTCTTTTAAAAAAAAACAAAAATCGTAAAATTACCCACGGAATTCGTGGGTAATGGAATCGGTCAAATTACCCACTGAATCTCCCACGAAATTTCGTAGGTAATATTTTATTTATTTTCTTAAAAAATCTTGTAATATTTTCAACAACTTTCCGTTATCCGTCTCTAATTAGCGAAGGACTTAATTCCGTCTCAAATTCTGTGGGTAATGTTAAGTTTTCTTGTAGTGGGCATAGCGACTCTAGCCTTTGTCAGGTTCTCAAAATCAGGCCTATAAGTCCTCCCTAGCACACCATCAACATCAGAAGACAACTTGTTGAACCTGAATTGAACTTCCAAGTGGGCAATGCATTCATCTAAAGGAAATTGGTAGTTATGGATCCTGTCATCTTCCTTCGTCACCGGCGCCACCTTCACCATCATTTCCACCATGCCCTTTATGGTCACCATCGCACTATTCTTGTTGGCCACCTTCCCCACCTTTATGTCCTGTTCCGGAGAGGTCCTCTAAGAGAGAGAGCCTTCTGGTCGGGCCACATGGTGGCCCTTGTAGGTGAACTTGAGAAGATTGACGTCATCATTCCACTGTGTAGCCTTACTGGCTTCGAGGGAGAAAGATTGAGGCTTGAAGAGGATGCTAAGGGCTTGGATCCAGGTGTAGTCTCAGCCTCAATTGACAAGTCTATGTCCGATGAAGTGAGCGCTCATCTGAAGGTCAGAGTCGGAGTCATAGACCAAGGCAAAGTGTTTGTAGCTCTTGTTGTTGACAAAGGACTGAGGACTAAGTCTGAGCTGAAGACTGAGATCAAGAAGGAAAGTGATTGAGGTCAAAGAGAACGGAGCACTGAAGAAGAAGAATCTGAGGTTTGAGCTAGGAAAACTCGTGTGTTGGTGTGAATGTGTGTAGTGTGTGTGTGAATTATATATATGAAGACCTCATGGGCTGAGATGAAGAGGAAGCTCATAGACAAACACGTGCTACTTAACCACAGAAGCAAGCTATACAGCCAACTACTTAATCTGAAGCAATTGTCATCCATAGCAGACTACTACATATCTCAGTTTGAAGACCTCATGATTAAGAATAACATAGTTGTGGACCCTCAGGAAACTATCGAGAGGTTCATAAATGGCACTAGGGTGGACATACAATAGGAACTTAAGATACATTACCTGGACACTTTTGAAGGATTCTACAATAAGGCAAGAACCATAGATTCCCTCTCTAGGTATCCATCTATCAGACGCTTTAGCACCTCAAGTATGGAATTGCAACAAACTTGCAGTTTCACTACCAACCCCACTACCTAGACGGCAAGCTCCCACCGTTAGGACCAAATACTTTTAGGAATGAATCTTCCAACTCCAATGCGTGCATTAATGGCTCAGCAATCAAATACTTCAAGTCCCATGCAAAAGGTCACATTGCATCAAGATGCCCACAGCGTGCTTTACTACTAGAGTCCCATAATAACAATGTGTTCATTGAGGGAAAGCCTGACATTGTAATTGACCATATTGCAATCCCTCTAATATCAATGATTGTATTATGGCAAATGAGCCCTTAAGCCCCCATTAAGACATATTGGAGTAATCAGATGCCTCCTCACTATCCCATCATCTGATGACTCGTGAAAGAGGAGCATCATCTTTCACACCTTTGTCAAGTGTGGTGAGAAGTCTTGCAAGTTGGTTATCGACAGCGAGAGTGAAAGAAATGTGATTTCTGGTTAAGGTGTTGCTCAACTTGGATTGACAATAGGGCCACTCACAAAACCTTTTAGTGTTGCATGGATTGATAATACTTCACTCTCAATCACCTAGTAGTGTCATGTCCTGCTTTGTTTAAGCAACTATCAGGAAGTTCACTATGTTGTCATTCCTATGGATGTCTCTCACATCTTGTTAGGGCACCCTTGGCTCTATGATCACGATGTTACCATCTTTGGTCGAGCCAACACCCTCGTGTTCAAACATGAGGGTAAATCCATCTTGTTATGCCCTGCCAAACTTGAGCCTAAGGGGATAGGCTCCCCTAACATGAAGGACTTCACCCCTAAATGTCATAACCTCCACCTATTAACTAAGAGGCATTATAGTCATGAAAGTAAAGCAATTGACCTTATCCTTGCTATTGTAACTAAGGTTTCCACCCCACTTACATCCACACTCCTACCTAACGAAGTGACCCAATTACTAGACAAGTTTGAAGATGTTGATCCTTAAGAACTACTACCTAAGTTACCACCCAGGAGTGACATCTAGCATGCTATTGATTTGGTTCTCGGATGACAAATCCCTAACCTCCCTTATTATAGAATGAACCTAAAAGATAGGGAAAAACCTAACCAACAAGTAAGTGGATTAATTGAGAAATGATACACTCAAAATAGCCTTTGTCCTTGCACCATCCCCACACTTTTAAAACAAGGATGGATCTTGAAGAATGTTTGTTGATAGTCGGGCTATCAACAAAATCACCGTCAGGTATAGGTTTCTTATTTCAGGCTTAAGGATATGCTAGACCTCCTATATGGGTCTTCCTGGTTTTCTAAGCTTGACCTTTGTAGTGGATACCATCAAATTTGGATTAGAACCGGAGACGAATGGAAGACAGCTTCCAAGGTCCAAGATGGGTTATTCGAATGGCTATGCCTTTTGGCCTAGCCAATGCCCCTAGCACCTTTATGAGAGTCATAACCCACATCTTGCGACCTTACTTAGGGATGTTTTTGGTTGTGTACTTTGATGTCAAATTGGTCTATATCAAATTGAGAGCTGAACATTTAGTCCACCTAGAGTAGGTATTTAGCACTCTTTGAAAGGACAAGTTCTACCTCAACCTACCCAAATGCACCTTCTTGCAAAATCAAGTAGTCTTCCTAAGATTTGTCATATCAGAGCATGGTTTTTCTGCTGACCCTGAAAAGGTTAAGGCCATCCTAGAATGGTCTAAGCCAAAGACCTTGCAAGAAACATGAAGTTTTCATGGCTTGGCATCATTTTATAGACTCTTCATAAGGGATTTTTGCACTATTATGACCCCTATCACTGACTCCTATAGCATGAAAGGCATTATGGATCATCATGGAGAAGCTTTTATGCATCCTATTTCTCACACTGCCTAACTTTGACAAGTCTAATTTGAAGTTGCTTATGATGCTTCTCGTGTAGGAATAGGAGGTGTCTTAAGCCAGGAATGTCACCCAGTAGCCTTCTTTAGTGAAAAGCCTAATGAGGCAAAATAGAAGTATTACACCTATTACAAGGAGTTCTATGCCATTAATCGATCATTAGAGCATTGGAAGTACTACCTCCTTCCCCAACAAATTGTTCTATACTCGGATCACCAAGCACTTAAGTTTATTAGCTCGTAAAGGCATCTAAGTGCCAAACATGCCAAGTGGTTTGAATTCCTCCAAGAATTTACTTTTGTGGTCAAACATCAGACAGGAGTAGAGAACAAGGTAGCTGATACCTTGAGTAGGAAAGTGCATGTTCTTAATACTATGACAGTTAGCATTGTACATTTTGAGCGGTTAAGGGATAAATGTGCCCATGCCTTGACTTTGGACTTATTTATCAAGAGGTTAGCAATGGTGACTGCCACAACAATTCTAACTTCCTAATCAATTATGGCTACTTTGTGGTTCAAGACTATGCATTCCTCATACTTTAGTTCATGATTTCCTCCTTTGGGAATTACAGGTAGGAGGCTTAGAAGGACATTTCGGTATCCAAAAGATTATAACCTTAGTGGAAGATAGGTTCTATTGACCCTCCCCCTTAAGCATGATGTAACTAGAATTCTTTCCCAATGTCTCACCTACCATACCGGTAAAGCAAAGAAGCAAAACATAGGATGCCATACACCTTTACTGATCCCCGAGGCACCTTGGAAGGATATTAGCATGGACTTTGTCTTAGGGTTACCTAGGACAGTACGAGGGCACAACTCTGTTCTAGTTGTTGTTGATAGGTTTTCCAAAATGGCTCATTTCATCCCATGTAACAAAACTACTATGCTTCACAGCTTGCTAAGTTGTTCTTACGAGAGGTCGTTTGTCTACATGGATTGTCCACTATTATTGTGTGGGACAGGTGATAAGTCACATTTTTGCTATGAATTGCCACTATACTATAACTGATTTGTATTGTGTTTCTGAGCTTGAATATGAAAGTGGAGCTATATACCCAAGAGGGGGGTGAATTGGGTATTTTAAAAACTTCTGAAATCTGCTCTGTTTTAGATAACAAAAACAGAGATGAACAGTAGAAAGAAGAATAGCTGGACACGAGAATTTATACCGGTTCGGTCTTAACAACTTGACCTACATCCAAATTCCCCCGCACTCTCTGCGGGTTTTTCACTATCACAAAGATTACACACTCTGTACTCAAAGAGTAGTTCTCTCTCTAGAACTCACTCCCCCTTACAAGTTGTAATCAATGAACTCCCAAATCACCAAGTCCCCTTGACTTGTGATTCTTTTCAATAAATGATTTATAGATAAAAACTCTCTCTAAGAGTAGATGATAATAAACACTGAAGCTTATAATGTCAAAAGACAGATTACAAGTGAAAACAGAAAGGTAGTTAAGAAACTTGAATGCTTGTGCGTTTTCAGTTGTTGTGGTTGTTGAGAAGAATTGAATGCAGCTCTATTTATAGCTAGACAGCATTAATAGACCGTTGCATTGATAATCGACCGTTGGAGATGATCCACATGGGTTGTGAGCTACTTAGGTCTTCTTCTCTTTCTCGAAACTCACTTAGTCCAAATGGTTGGATGGTCGAGTTGACTCTCGCAAATTAATCCGTTGGAGAGGATGTTGCTTAATGAAGAAATCATTCTTTAATGCTTTGCTACCGTGTACAGATGGATTAACCAAGGGTGCAAGTTTCGGGTTGAGCATTTAATGTTCGACATCACTTTTGCTTTAACTTTAAACCTTCGTAAAACTTACTTGATCTGTCGAAACTCACTAAAAAGATGATTAAATATATCCAAGACCAATAAGGAATAATCATGGAAAGCATTGAGATCAAACATGAAGGTATAGCAGAATCATTAAGTTCAAATTTCAAACGACCGAAACCCGGAGGTTTGTTCACAAACCTCGAGGTTTGCTCATTTAAGCTTGAACACGTTTTTACATCAAAGACCACAAACCCGGAGGTTTATAATTAAACCCGGAGGTTTATAATGTTCCAATCACGAAGGCTCCTTGGGTTTACCTCAAACCTCGAGGTTTGTCTAGGAACCTCGAGGTTTCACGTTATGTGTGAAACCCAAAGAAAGATGCGATGAAACCAAACCTGGAGGTTTCTCAAGGAACCTCGAGGTTTTAAGATGAATGCAGGTTCATTTGCTCTCGGGTTGCCACAATACTCGAGGTTTTAGGAAATACTCGAGGTTTTGGCTAAATGACAAGGTTGTATGTTTTGACCCAAAAACACAAACCCGGAGGTTTCTATGGAAACCTCGAGGTTTTCAATTCGCTGGAAAACATTAGCTCTTCGAAGCCGAAAACCCGGAGGTTTCGATAATACTCGAGGTTTCACATATGATTTCAAAATCCTTAGTTTGGCGCCAAGGCATAACCTCGAGGTTTGGAAGTAAACCTCGAGGTTTCACAACTTGGTGTGAAGCCGGGTTTTCTCTCGGAAGATCAAAACCTCGAGGTTTCTCAATAAACCTCGAGGTTTCACATATATTTGTGAAACCAGGTTTTCTTAAGTTAGAATGCACAACCTTGACACTTCCTCATAAGACCAAACCTCGAGGTTTTCCCGAAACCTCGAGGTTTGCTCTCATTCGTGGTTTTCCAACATCCGAGAGCAAATCCTCATTCTTTGTTTACAATTGTTGGCAATCATCAAAATCTCTTCGAGAACCAACAATATGTTTGATATAATAAAATATGAGTGAATTCATGCATATGTGGAAATAAGGATTGGAAAAGTTGATTTCATGCAATTTAGGAATTATCACGTATATAGATAGAGAAAATGACTCAAGATTGCTGTGAACTTTGAGCTGACATATTAATGTTGTAGTAATGCTATAGGATCGTAAGGACAGTTATCTAAGACTTCATATTTTGTTATGTGCTCATCTTTTCTTGAGAATGTGTAGAAGATACAAGAAATAAGGCCGAACGTCTAGAAGGTGGTTGACTAGATTGAAGCGTAGCAGGGAATCAAAAGGAAAATATAACAAAATATCATTGAATTAAAAGGGAAATCAATCAACTGAATCTTCCAACTGGGCCTAACAGAATAAGAAAGCCCATCTCACAGGATACCAGACTCGACATACGGCGTAAGGACCTTGGCCATATAAAGAAAGATGGCTAGACCTAAAAAAAAGTCATCAAAGAATCGAGGATATGCAAAAAAGATCAGAGTACACTAAGAAGCTCAAGAGGACCAATTGTGATAGAAGATTGCTGATCCAGAGAAGACGTAGAGGTGTTATGTGACAAACGCTACTCTTTACAGTCAAAATCCTTCTATGATTCATGTTTCGTTTTAGTTTTCTTCTCTACACTTCATGAATATGTTATCAGTTTCAATGGTTTGTTGCTCGCCAGTCATGAACTAAATTCCTTTAGCTGAGCGATGATGGATTCTTAGTTTGTAATTCCGAACCAAATTTCAAGTTTTCATTTATATAATTCAATTTGTTTAACTGTGTGAATAAGTTAGTCTGGTGCGTTAGGTGGCCACTAACAAGCCAGAATCGTGACCTTAGCTTACTGGAAAGGAGTCAAGGTTGACCTCCGTTAAGCAATGTATGCTAGTAGAGTTTGGGCAGAACTCTGTCTAAATTATAAACTACAAGAATGAGTTTATCTCACATAGCCATTACACCTAGGTTTACATGATATTCTAAGCTTGAAAATCTACATAGGAATATGGGAGAAGTAGAGCTAAGAATATAATTACAGGATTGCGAAAGCTTCTATATACATTAGTGGTGGTTAAAATGAAGAGCTTTGCTATAGGCATTACTGTAGCATTGTAGAAGCTGTTACAGCATTGCTATAGCATTCAGGTAAAGCAATATGGGGACAAAATGTGAATTAAGGGGAAGTCTGAGCTCTGCTTATTTTAAACCTTATATATCTCAATCATGTCCACGATCACTCTATTTTATTAGTTTGTTATAATTAGTAGATTAAACAAACATTCATACTTTATAATCACATGACTTTTAATCATTAACTGGTAGCTTAAACTGGTGTTTCAATCTCTATGAGACGATACTCTACTTTTCACTTTGTTACTTGTTCGACTGGTTCACTTGCCAAAAGGGAATTCAACCAACAAAAGGGATATAAAGTTTGTGAGCTACTTCTGGAAAACCCTCTAGAAACTCTTTGATACTCCATTAAAGTTCTTCTCTACCTTTGACCCTCAAACTAATGGTCAAACTGAAGTGACCAATCGTAACTTAGGTGACCCTGCTTAGAGTTGGCAATAAAACTGAAACTTGGGATTCAATCTTGTCAACAGCAAAATTTGCTTATAATAAATCAGTCAACCGGTAAGAGTCCATTTCAAATAGTTCTAGGGTACAACCCGTTGACCTTATGTCTATCCTCTCACCATCATACCCCTGAATCCTCAGAAACTTTTGCCCAACGCCTTCACTCTATCCATACTAAGGTCAGGCGCAAGTCAACCTTGAGCAATAATGATTATAAGCTAGTTGCCGATGCCCACTGCCTCATCAGGAGTTTGAGGTAGGAGATTTCGTCATATCTTGAATACTCCGAGAGCGTTTCCCAAAAAGGTATTTCAAAAAATTACATGCTCATGCTTATAGCCCATTCCGCATTATTCAGAAGTTGGGCCCAATGCTTACTTATTAGAGTCACCTCTAGATATGTCTACTAGTCCAGTATTTAATGTTGAGGATCTTGTTCCTTATTGGGGTATTTTTGAGCTACCCCTTTAAGTTATGATGTTTCTGAAGGTACATATCATGCCTCAATCCCATCATTGCCCACCATTACAGGGCCAAATGAAGTCATTGACACTATCATGGATGAGCAAATAGTCCTTACTCCAGCAGGCCCCATCAACTGCTACTTTGTTTGTTGGAAGGGATGCGCAGATTTAGACGCTACATGGATAAATTAAGGAGGAGATCCATCATATCGACTCCACCTTCCTTAACAACTACCAGTTGTCTACCTCTTCGGTGGAGAGTTCTTCCAACCGAAGGAGAATGATGAAATAATATCTATTTAGGGTTTTCAATGAATTAGGGTTCCTAGGTTTTCTAGATAAATCGGAATATCTAGATTACTCTCTCAGTATCTTATTATCTTTTGAATTTCAAATTAGGATTTCTTATTATCTCTTGAATTTCAAATTAGGATTTAGATTGCAATTTGGATTTAAACTATTATTTTTTATTTTATTTTTAAGCTCTATTAATAGGCTAGGGTTCTCAATTGAGAGAGGACTTGAGTATTGAATATTGAATTTTTATATTTCTTGGCTTCCTCCTCCTTCTTCCATCTCTCCCCTCCCCTTTACAACTTGTTTCACATCAAAGATGCTGGGGAAGGAAGGAATCATGTTGAGGATAATGTTATCAGTGGTAGAGGACATCACCGGAGTCGCATCACCAAAGGAGGAGATTTCTCGGCATACACAGAGGAGGCTCTATCAGTATTGAAGAAGATGGAGATGGAGTCATGACTAAAATTCCCAACTACTTCAAAAGAGAACCACTAGCAGTTTTTTCATTTTCCGCAACAGGAAACTGTTTTTTTTTTTTTTTTTTTTAATCAACAAAAGAAAAAATCTCTCATTAGGACCTTCACCTTCCCAAACAAACATGTCTTCTGTGTTTCTTCGTTTTCTTCTTAATTACTCGCACAACGTTTCTGTAGTTCCAGATTGTCCAGCATATCTATAGGAGCACTCTTTATTTCTTTTTTAAAACTCTTTTATTTCTTTACTTAAAACATATCTATGGTTTTAGAACATTAGATTCCTTTGAGAATGCTGTTTTTGTTGGATATAGAAAAAATAAAAACTTGTAAAATTCTATTATTGATGCCTGAATAAATAAGAGTACATACATATCAACCTTTATAAACTTAAAATCTAATTTAATCTAATCAAATCAAAATAACTAAGATATAATCGTAAGATATGATATCCTATCCTTATCATCTAATCCTAAGATATAACAAATAATAAAATAATTGTAATAACCCATAAATTTGGAATTTAAAATAATCATAAAAATAACATTACTTAACTAATTAATGACTTCTTATGTATAATGGAAAAATATATAATAAGAATAAAAGATAATAAGTTATTTTCATATCTATATTCAAGTTGTATGCGGATAGTAGAAGAAAAGTTGGGATTTATTAGAAAATAAATAATATGCATGTAATATACCTTAAATTTAAGATAAACCATTAATTTTTATTGGTTAGGGTAGCGGTGCAACTTAAGTACATGGTTTTGTGTAGAGTTTGGATTTGTTATCTATATTTGGTTTTTGGGTTTGAGTTTTTTTAAGCAAAAATTTTTTTTATTTTGTTCTAACAATATGAAATATCGGAATGCTCAAATTAATCATGTAGCTTTTTTTTTTTTTTTTTTATGAGTTTTTGGTCTTTTCAGAACAAGCCCTTAACCCTCAATTTTTTTTCCCCTCCTCATCGGTGTTCATAGGAAAAAATTTCTGGGCTTCTCCGTTCTGCATCATGGCGGTGGTATGTGTGAGTGCGTAAGGCGTCATCCTCCTTGCTGATTCGTCCATCATCTCCCTCAATCGATCTTCTTCTTCCTTTATTTTGGGAGTGAGTGAGCGCCACGGCAAAGATCAACACTAAGCTTGAAAAGGGGACCGGAGAAAGGTTGAGAGAAGAGGGAAAAAGACGGAGAGCCATCATCACGATCAAGGACTTCCTTCATCACAACCAACAGCTTTTGTCTTACCATCGGAGAAGCCGAGCTTCACAGCGTCAGAAACCATATCAGATTGCCACCTCCGCCGTCGGAAAAGACAGTCGCGAGTGGAGAAGAGCTTGGACGTGATCGGACAGGCCACCAGAGGGAGATGAGACTATTGCTTCACCTTCGTCGGATTCCACACACCACCAGCACTTCGGCCTTCCTCATCCTAGTCGTCGCTGGCACCCTTTTGGAGACATACTGCCGTGAGTTCCAGAGCTCAGAATCTACTTGAAGAGTTCAGAGCAGCATCTGTCCTTGTTCTGTGTTGTTCGGGTGAAACTCTGTTATCTCCGATGGACTTTGCTAATTTCCTCCGCTGTGTGTATTTCCATCAGAATTCTGCAACTTCTAGCGAGATTCTAAGTTTCTGGTTAGTTGCTGCTACTGTGTAGAGATTGTTGGGATCTTCTTCTTTTCTACAGTTGCGTTCTTCGTCTTTTTCCTCCATCCTCGCTGCTATAAGACGCTTTGCATACGGGGTAATCTCAAATTCTTCACTTGCATTGCTGTCAAGTTGTGTGGGTGTATGTAGTATATCTCAATCCCTTATTCTGATTGTTTATGCTATTTATGTGTAAGGGCTAAGGCATTTTACATTCCCCTGCAGAAGAACATGGGGAATAAAAATAAGACTTGGGGATTTTTATTGGCTATAGTGCCAAGGAAGGAAGTTTACTTTGCTAAATATTTTTGCTCAAATCTGGGTTGTTGGCAGAGAATAAAAAACATGGGTTCTATTTATTTACGAGTCAAATGTTAATAAATTTTATTTAGGAGACTTTGCGGACTATGTGGATGTTTGAAGTTATTTGATCAGCTATATGAGATAATAGTGATACTGTTCAAAAAACAGATAATAGTGATTCTTTTATTATTTGATTATGATTAAAATGCACACAAAGTGCTTGTGAAGATGTATAAGAGAGGAACTTTGTTGGGTTGACTATGATATAAACCTTACTTAAAGAATTTGGAAGCCCATCGACTTCATAATGACGTTGTAAAGAAGATTGGTTGGAAATTTCAATAAGTTTATTTATTCCTAGTGTTAGCGGTTGGGATGCTAACGATGTGTTTGATCGTATTTGCTGAGTTGTTGGAGATTGCTTGTAAGTCATCTAAAGAAGCAACAATGGTTGTGTTTTAGTTAATTAAACTAAAGTAACGTATATTGCTAGAATTGGAATTTTAAAGATTAAGATGGATAACAAGGATATTTATGTATCCTCCTTCTATGCAAGTAGATGCTGAAGCAAATATGTTTCTTATTTCTCAAATTGTTATGAGCACAGAATTTTGAATGCGTAAATTAACTATGGAGCTTAGGATTATATTGGATATTTCAAAGTAAAGGAAAACTGAATCTTATTGAGCTATTATGAATGTTAAGTTACAATTGAAGTAAGGGTTAAATACCTAATTTGCCACGGAAGTTTTGCTAAGGGAGCGCCCAGTACCTAGAAGTTTTTTAGGGTACCAAATTTACCCCGAAGTATGAAAAAGGTAGCAAATTTGCCCTTCCGTTAATTTTGACCGTTACGTTTAACGGAGGGGCAAATTTGATACCTTTTTCATGCTTCCGGGGCAAATTTGGTACCCAAAAACTTCCGGTGCTTTGGACGCTCCCTTAACAAAACTTCCATAGCAAATTAGGCCTTTAACCCATTGAAGTAATGATACTTTTGTTTTGGAAATTAGGAAAACTGAGGAGTGAATATATAAGGTTGAAGATGATAGATAGGAGTAAGTTATACCTCTAAGCTTAGTATAATATCCTAAATTTTGGGCTGAGCAATTTGAAGATAAGCCTCGTATCGTGCAAACTACTAGACCCAGTTCAAGAAGTGTGACAATATTACGAAGGGAATTTTTCTCAAATTTGCTTTAATTTTCTTTTTCTCTCTCTCATATACTAGACACACACACACTCACAACTCTTTTTCTTATTGGTGGATTTAATTTCACATGGATTATGCTTTATTAAATTAATTGTAAAACCCTTAGATTAGCTTTATGAGGTTTAATCTTGACCTTTAATTTATGCTAATATCTTATTGGTCCAATTAGTTTCATGAGGATTAAGAATATTTTCTTGATTTATCATTGGCCAATTCAATTTCACAAGGATTAATATTAATTATTGGTTTAATCACAACCATTGGATTTCATTGTGTTTGTTTAGATTAAATCTTCTCCCTTGATTAATTGATTTAACAAATCATGAAAATTAGTGCTTAATTAGGAAAGTATTATTTCACCCTCATTTTATACTTTTATTTTGCCTCTTGATTATTTTGCCACTAATCCCAATTAGTACAAGCTAACTTGTTCATTTACTGTTACTAATTCTCATTAATTAGCTTAAGTGTTTTCATAATATTTTCTTGCTCATTTGTTCATATGAGAACTATAGTTTAATATGGTATTTATATCATATTTTATGATCCTTAAATATAATTTCAAAATTGGCCCTTGATTCTTCATTAAGTTAAAATATCCCTAACTGATGACTTTTAATTGCCACTAAATTTATTATGGACATTTATAAAATTATTTTAATTAACGTAAATTTAATTGTCATTTATTTATTGGTAATTTCCTTTAATTGATTTAGGTATTTTCATAACATTCTATGACTTTCTATAATTAAATAAAACTATATTGTAATATAATAATCTGAGGGTATTTTATGATATCTAAACCAAATTAGAAAATTTGGGTCTTTGGTTTATTTACTTTCTAGAATAAAATTCCCTAAATTAAGCTACTAAATTTTGAGACCACATATTCACCTATTTCTAATAGGTATTATTTGCCCAAAAATAGTATTTATGAGAATTATAAATTCTTGGGTATTACACTTTGGAGTCTTAAAGGCTCTTTAGATTTTAATTTGTTGATGATTTTCCCAAACTTAAAATACATACATCATTATCCAAAATAGTCTTGATTAGTTTCCTAAGAAAATATAGGTCTTGTTTGATTTCCTATCTTCAAAATGATTTTTAAAAAAATAATAAACTTGTTTGATAATTAATCTTTAGTCAAATGTTTTTAAAAGAATCTGTTTAAAAAAATTAAAAACAACTTTTATATATTCTATAAAATCATTTTCCCCTTATAAATTTGGGTAATACTACTATAGAAAATTGCCATATTTGACAATTATCAACTGTCATTCATCACGGTTCCGAATCATCATATATGAGAGTGTTATAAAAGCTCAACGCAAATATATTACGATTCCAAACCGTTATTTATTTCGGACCTATTATAATGATTATAATATAACATCCGTTATGTATTAAGGCTTGGTGAGACCATGGTATGTCCATTGCTATAATAATAATCAACGGACATACATAAACAACCATCATAATACATGGTAATGCATAATAATCTCATTTTACAACTGTTATTTATGTAGTAACATAGATAATAGTTTTATGTATGAACCATGACTTTTAATAAAAATAAATGATGGTCTCACGTTGACAATTGTTATCACTACAAAAAAACCGGTCATTTGTAGCGGTTAAAAATACACATTAGTAGCGGTTTTAAACGTGACAAATGACATTTGTCGCGGTTACTAAAACCGCCACAAAAATGACCGAAACAAGGAAATTTGTAGCGGTTAAAAAAAACCGCTACTCAACGCACATAAACCGCCACTATATAAGGCTAAGCCGGCAACTAATGAACACATTAGTCGCGGTCAAAAAACCGCTACAAATTTTTCCCGCCATTAAATTTGTCGCTATTAAGGTCGCGGTCAAAAAACCGCTACAAAACATTCGGCCATCACATTTGTCGCGGTCATTAAACCGTGACAAATTTGTTTAAATAATTTTTTGTCGCGGTTATAGAACCGTGACCAATTTCAAGCCATTATTCTTTAAAAAATTTTGCCGCTTTTTTTATTTGTAGCGGTTTTTAAAACCGTGACAAAAGTGTCAAAACAATTTTTTGTCGCGGTGATATCACCGTGACCAAATTCCCGCCCTAATTTTTAAATTTCAGATGTCCCTCGTTATTTTCGTTTTTGTAGTGGTGTCATAACCGCGACAAAAAGATGAAATTGAAAAAAAAAAATTTACAAAAATTTTTTTGTGATTATAAAATGTTGAATTAATAAACATTTATATTTTTACTAATTATAAATGGATATTAACATTTGATAGAAAACTGTATAAGATGTCTTTAAATGTGTAAAAAGAATGAGAATCAACAATTTATGAGTTAGTTAAATAAAATGAATTTTAAAAAACAAAAATGTGGGAAAGTTGATCAAAGAATAATTAGGTGAAAGTAGAAAGAAAGTTGAGAATTGACAAAATATACCTGTAAAATAAGAGAAAATAATATCATCGTAGAAGAAAAAACAAATATTTCGAGAATGGCTAGATTTGATGAAGTTTAGAGACACTTACCCCATCCAAACACTTTGCCTCGTTCAGAAAACGTGAAAATATAAGAGAGAAAACGTGAAAATATAAGAGAAGATAGAGAGAAAACATATAATTATAGCGGTTGGTGGCGAGGTATTTATTTTGATCTCAGCGCAACATTTTGTAGCGGTTGTTGTGTCGGTTTTTGTAGCGGTTAGTTTGGTAGCGGTTTTATCTAATTAGTAGCGGTTATTAACCGCTACAAATCAAATTTTGGTAGCGGTTATTGTTATTCTTGTAGCGGTCATGAACCGCTACAAAATAATTTTTTTACATTTTTTTAAAAAATAAAATAAAAGGAAGAGAAGGGATAATTTTTCGTCTCAATCAAGCGTCGATCCCTACAAAAAAAGTTTGTATAAAAAGTTATGTTTGAGTTGAATTTAGAATAAGACATATACAAAACTTTTGTGAAATCAAAATTTTTATATTTCATATTGCGTCTATTTAAAAACGTACCGAACTATAGGTAAAGTGTCATCGCCGTCCGGGAAGAAGTTTTCAAAACCGCCGGCCGGAGCGGCTCACAATCGTAGGCGACGTTCACCATCGCCCATGTCATAAAGGTCCCGAGGCTTTAGGTGAACCACCATATTCCAATCCCGTGCCTCTCATCTACGGCGACATAATAAACCCGATGGGCCTCTCGAGGCAAGAATATACGGCTCGTCATCTTCTCGACCCCAAAGTGTGAATAGGCGAGAGAAATTCACCGATGTGATGCCTAAGTCATCAGTCGTGAGTCCCCAGGATGTTGTCGTATTCGCTCACAAACACTTGAACAGTGTCACAAAGAAAATGCCTTGGTAAGTTATCCTGACCACATCAAGCAGCTATCCATAATACGGACGTCACCGAACCGCATGTTCCCGTCACACGCGCTCACATAACTCCTCGTCCCAAACGTGCCATATACACCCGAAGTTTTGGGTGAGCAATCCCCGATCTCGTGAAACCGTGCAAAACTTGAAGCCATTGACATTGTATGCCGTAAATCTTTGGGCGTGGTCAAGCGGGCCGAGTGCGAGAGCTCAATTCTGGCGAGTGGGGGTTGTGGTCATTCATTATTCTCCTCCTAAACCAACCCCGGAATTCTCTCGTGGACCTTTCTATCAATTTCGGAGGATGTCTCGTGAACGGATCCTCAACCGACGCTTCACATGACTCCCGAATTCCCTACAATTTAAACATGCGATGACGAGCAATAAATGTGCCTATAAAATGTCGAAACATATAGGATAACAAATATATCTGTGTGCAATCCTTATCGAAGGTACGGTTCAACTTGAGTGCAATTGATCAAGACATGTCTATGTGCTTGAAACTTCTCAAGTGCCGTGAGTTTGAAGTTCTCACATCCGCCAACCGGTTTACCAACACGAGGGAATAACAACTCAAGCCGCTGCGGCTCTGGTCCGCTCGACAATCGTCCACACGAGGCGGCCGGTTGAATGACGTCTCAATGTCATCAAAGTACCTGAACAAAAATATAAGACCTCATCCCCAATATAACCTTTTGCTATTGAACCTTCAGCCACGCCTTATTCCTCACGTAAGATTTCAGTTTCCCAAGGAACCTATAAAGTAATGAGGAAAAATGTCGATACATCAATGGTTAAACATGCGACTAGGAAGTAATATAATGCTGAAGTAATTAATTTTAAAAGAGTACCTCTCAATAGGATACATCCATCGGTAGTGAACCAGGCCGAAAGCTTTGTTTCGTGAACAAGGTGTACCGTCAGGTGAACCATGACCGTGAAAATGAAGGAGGAAAGATCATCTCCAAATGGCACAGCGTAAGAATGATTTGCTGTTGCAACTGGTCGAGCTCCTCCACGATCAACACCTTGGAACACAACTTCCGAAAGAAAGTACAAAGCTCGACCAAAACGATCGACACATCGAGAGGCAGTGTATTTTTTATGGCCGCGGAAGTAACCGCTGCATAAGCACATGTGAGTCATGACTCTTCAGCCCGAACCTTCCGAGCCGCACGTCCACACATCGTGAAATGTTGCTTGAATACCCGTCGGAACTTTTATTTTCTTCAAAGTGGCGAGGAAGATTTCCTTATTCGGTTTTGTCGGGTGAATTTTGCCGGTTGAAATCTGTCATGCTCATCCGCCACGCGTCCGCACGAACCCCCATCTCCCATAAATCTTTCCTCACTTGAAGATGATCTTTTGACTTGCCTGGTTCATTCATAATCGTGTACAACACATTGTCGCACACATTCTTTTCAATGTGCATGACATCCGACTATGTCGGAGCAAATTATCTTTCCAATACGAAGAGTGAAGAAGACGCTTATCTTCCGCCATTGCTTTGGGTCCCTAACCGAAGCCCCGACCGTCTTTGTCCCGGCCTTTGCTGGATCGTCTTTCTTCCCATACTCAAAATCAACATCCACAATCTGCTCTATGATCTCTCGCACCGGATAATATGCGAGGAGGTCCTCTTTTTCCTCGTTGCCCATTGAAACGGTTGCGTTGCAACCTAAACCCGTGCGTACCATCGAGAAACCTCCGGTGACCCATGAAGCACCACTTACGACCGTGGGGAAGGCGCACCGAGTCGAGTCAAAATTGCAAGCCGGACACGCAAGGCCGGTATGCACATTCCACCCGGATAATGTTCCCGGTCCGGGAAGTCACCGATAGTCCACATCAACGCCGCACGCAAGTTGAAGAGTGTCTTCTCGTGCGCGTCATACGTCTCGACGCCTACGTTCCACAACTCCACCAACTCCTTGATAAGCGGTTGTAGATACACATCGATGTCATTTCCGGTGCCTTTTTGCCTGGAATGATCATGGACATAATGAAGGAGCTCGTTTCATACACATCCAAGGGGGCAAGTTGTAAGGTATCAAAACAACTGGCCATATACTATAACTTGTGCTATGATTACCAAACGGATTAAAACCATCGGTGGCCAAAGCAAGACGAACATTTCTAGAGTCCGTCAGGAAATCGAAAGTCCGAGTCGAACGCTTCCACGCTTCACCATCACGTGGATGTCCGAGTTTACCATCTTCGTTCTTGTCGGCTTCATGCCACCTCATATGCTCACCGTCTTGGACGACATAAATAATCTTTGTAATCGAGGTTTTAAAGGAAAGTACCTGAGAATCTTTGCGGGTTTCTTCTTCTGCTTTTTTCCCTTCTCGAATCGTCTCCAACCTCGAAGTGTGACACTTCTTACAAGTCTCCTCCGAGCGTCCTCCCCCCAATAAAGCATGCGAATCGTTGGGTGCATCAATTTTTTCGTAGTTCAATCCCAATTTGTTGATTATCTTCTTGGCCTCGTAGAAGGTTGTGGGAATGTCCACGTCGGGGAAAGCATCTCGTAGTAATTCCAACAACATCGACATTGCCTTATCGCTGATGCCACACATGCACTTGATATGGTACAATTTGATCGAAAAGGATAATTTTGAATATTTCGACAACCTTGATACGAGGACGATCGCTCTCATCCATGAGGCTGAAAAATTCCCGAGCTGCTTCATTCTTGAAGAAAAACTCGGTTCGGACCCTTCACTTCGTCGTGAAGTTGTCGTCTTGAACACCAAAAGCGTCGCGAATGCTTCATTAACCGATCATCTTGATTTATTTGATTTCCTACTTGTGAGGTTTGAGGAAGATGATCCCCATATCCCATACCACGTTTCTCACCATGAACATCCCGAATGTATATGCTTCGGAAAAGGCTTAATAAGAAGATGTTCCATAGCACCTTCTCGTGTTTGCCACTTCTTAAACTTGCATCTACAACAAGGACACACGATCTTGCCATTAATGCTAGCGTGAGAGAAGGCGAAATCTATGAAATTTTTCAATCCCGCTAAATATACAGAGAACCGCGCGGCATCTTGATCCATGACTTATCCATCTCGTAGTAAACAAAGCTAGGAAAGCATACAAATGTGGAGACAATGTTTAATTACTATCATCTCGTAACCGGAGATGTTTAAATGCAATAGGGGACAATTTGTAGCGGTTACAAAACCGCGACATCCACCGCAACGAAATTTAAATTTGTCGCGGTTCCTTAACCGCGACAAATTGAATAAAAAATCCGCTTTACCTAGTAGCGGTTTTATAACCGCTACGAATCCGATACCAAATGATGACCGTTATTACATTTTGGCGGTTTTTTCTTTGAAATTCAAAATTTGTCGCGGTTATGAAACCGCTACAAATGAGAATCAAATTTGTGGCGGTTCTTCATTGAAACCGCGACTAATATATTTTGTGGCGGTGAAACTCTAAAACCGCTACTAATGTATTAAAATTTAAAGATTTTTAAAATGTAAATTTTAATAAAAATCATATTTTAATAAAATTTACATTTTCATAACATTCCGAAAAAAAGATAACAAATGTTTAAATTGTAAAAATCTACGAAAAAAAAAAAGAAAACAAGTAATTACATTTAATAAAATTGTCATCAAACATCCGGGGCATACAAAATAAGAACTAACTATCGGAGCCCGATGATCGATCCCGTCTCAAGGGGGTCTCTCTCGTGGGCGGCGCGAGCTCGACCCGAGGTAACATCGTCCTCCTCCTCACCAAAGAATGTTCCGAGGGGGGGGGGGGGGGGGGAGCCGAAGGGGAATCCTCGAAGATGAACGGAGCGGGAGGCTCGGAGACGGAAACCGTCTCCGTCAGCAAAGAACTCCGTCAAGGCCCCGAATTGACGCGCCTTTGCTTCGAGTAGCGAACCAACTGTTGAGGCTCTCCCCGCATGCGCCTAGTCCCGGCCTCATTCCTCGCAAGAATCGCGGCAACCCGCTTCGGCAACTCGCGGCAACTTTCTCGGCAATCATCGCATCAACCGCCTCGGGTTGTGGCTCGCTCGAGCGGAGGTCCTGGCGCCGAGGAGGAGGCCTTGCCGTACACCATGCTAGGCCTCGGCGCCTAGCCCAAAGCCCCTAACACGGCCAGGATGCTCGACGGGGCCCACACCGCCTTTTCAAAGTGGCCGTAGGATCAATAGAACCCCGTGACTCCGGGGCCGCGACGCCGTATCTCTTGCCGGGCTCGCTTCAATCCGGGTCTCGCGCACATATTTCATAAAACATTAATCAAACAATTAAATTAAATTAAGTTAAATTAATTTTTTTTTTAACTTACTATTATCTCCTCTCGCTTCCGCAGATCGCGTCCCATCACGGTGTCTATATGTGCGTGTCCACAACTGCCCATAGTCCGTCTGACGGTTCTCCTCCCGAGCCTTCTCTTGCTAAAAGAATATAAACTTTGTTATTTCTAAAACGAAACAATAATCATTTAACATACGATTAATTTAGCTTTTAATATACCATCTCACCGTAGGTCACAAAGAAACGTCTTGGATCCCGACGTGTGATTGACCCTTTGAGCTGCCCCGGATCTGGTGTTCCTCTCGCGATAGAGCCCGCAAAATAAATGAGTGTTTTGTGCAATTTAGGTACAATAGAAGTGTAGTCAATGTATTTTACTCTAATTAAACCAAATCTATATTTTACTCTATATTTAAATTTTTAAACTACATTCAAACAAAATTCATTAAAACAAATTTTCAACTACATTCAAAACTAAACTATATTAATTAAAAAACGTACTTCGTCCCGCCGGACTCCTCCTATATTGGACAAAAGCTGCCCATTCATTTGGCTCCACGCCGTCCGGGACGTTTGCCATCGCTTGTTGCACATGCATAGTCCCATCTCCATTCTCACGGTCATACGTACGACCCCTCCGGCTTTTCCACGCTTCTCCCATCTTCATCTTGACATACCTCTTCGCGTTGGCTCAGCTTAAACTTTTTCTACATTATAAAATAATTAGTAATTAGTAATTAATTAATAATTATTTAAGAAATATATAACGAAATTAGCCACAATTTATACACCTTAAAACTATTAACATGTAAAATTTAATTACACAACATAACTTACCCGCACAATGTCCTCGAACGCCCTATCCTTGTTTTCCTTCGGACCTTTTTCCAAATGTGGAAATAGATTGGGAACCATGCCCAATTCCCACCTAACTGATAGGTATCGGTTTAACAAAGTGGCCACCGGTCTCGATCGGCCGGTCCGTGTCCGTGTTCCGGGGACTATCACGCGATAGTTGTCCCCTCCCGACTCCGACTCGGCGTATGAAGATCCAAATCCCTCCTGCCGACGTTCCCATGTGGATCTGCATAATTATAACAAAATTGTTATATTGTATTTAAATTTAAATTTTATTTGTTTCCAATAAATTACTTATACTTACCTTCGACATCCACCGCAAATCCGTGGAACGAGAAGACGACGGCCGGGGGTTCCCTTGCTCCCGCTCGTTCTCCTCATCGAGAAACCGCTCCGTTCATTTAAGGGAAACTCAATGTCGATGTCCGGATTTTCCTCATTGAGGATCTCCTCAATCGATAGAGTTACGCCGACCTCCACCTACGGTCTCATGTAGGGTCTCGGGCTTGGGATTGGCTGATTTACAAAGAGCTCATCAAACTCATTCCCAACCCGAGGGGGCTGAAGAGGGTTATCCGGGCCGAGGGGGCGGGATATTTACTCTAGGAGGCTGAATGGTGATATTTAGAGTCCCACGACCTCTCCTACGCCCCTCGCACTACTACTACCACCCCGATAAACTTTTTCTGGTTCAACCGCCTTTCCTTTTCCTTTATCAGAGAAACCATGATGTTGAAAGGTAAAAGAGAAAAGAGAGAAGTGAAAAAAAGAGAGTGAACAGTACGCGCGTGAATTTCAAAGGTGAGAAGGTATAATAACCGCTACAATTAGTCGCGGTTATAGCCAAATAACCGTTACAAAATTAATAACCGCGTGATTTATGTAGCGGTTTTATCTAAGACCGCCACTAAAGCCGCGACAAATGTGTGACAATTTGTAGCTAAGTTACGTAAAACCGTTACCAAATTAATAACCGCGTGATATTTGTAGCGGTTATACAAAGACCGCTACGTCCGCCGCGACAAATGTGCCTCGTTCTATGTGAATATTTGTAGCGGTTAAACAAACCACTACAAAAGTAAACTTCGCAAATAACGGTTATTACCAAAACCGCTACAGATCTTAATATATTTTTTTAAAAAAAAAATTTCCAAACTAATTAGTTTGATTTATCAAAAATCAAACTAATTAGTTTGGATTTTTTCTTTATTATAATCAAAGCATTCTCAATTATTTTCTTTAATTTCGTTAAAAAATTAGGAATGACAAGTCTATTGAAAATTGTCCAACATGCCCGTGAATATTCGAATTCAAAGATAGCCACCGATCTCCCAGAAAAACTCACCGACTCATTTTGATCGAGATATTTGCCGAGAGAAAGGTGGCTAGTATTGAACCCAATATTCGATGGCGTGTTAGACATATTTAGAGGAGTAGAAGTCTTCGTGTCAATGAATATCTGAATTTGATTGTCATCAAGGAACCTCCTCGACTTGACCGATGAGGGGACAAGACAACAAGTTGAGAATGTTCCTTTAGTGATAAAGCCAGATTTAGAATATTTTTGAATATTTAAAATTGTTTGTACGGTGGGTTTTTATAGAATAAATTTTGTAGCGGTTATAAGAGAAACCGGTACTAATCTTGAGGTTTTGCCGCGGCCAAGGTGTCTCTTTCTCCTAACCGTGACAAACCGTGTCGTTTCAAATATTTGTAGCGGTTAGTTTGTCAAAACCGCTACGAAAAATCCGCAATGCACTACGCGCCATAACGCGCCAAGGCCGGCGCCATATTTGTAGCGGTTTGTTTTATTTTCACCGTGACAAAAAGCGAAGCAAAATGGTCGATTTTGGCGCCAATGCTTCCGATACTAATTTGTGGCGGTTTGGCTTAAAACCGCTACTAATGTTGAAATTTGTAGCGGTTTGAATTAACCGCTACAATATAACCGCGATAAATAACCGTTTTTTTTGTAGTGTATTATTTAGTACATAAATAAGGGTTTATAAATAACAACAGTGAACTTTTACAATACATGACGGTTTTTATTAAAAAAAAAAAAAACTGTGATGTACGGATGTAAGACTCTTCAAGCGAGAGTTTCTAAGCTAGTTGATCTCCTCTATAAAATATAATTGAACATCAGTGTCTTCCATATCAAGTAGCTATGCAATTTGACATGGATCAAGACATTCTACGCTTTGTGTGGAGAAACAATGGCAATTGTATTTAAGTGATAGTGTAAGCGGTGACATGTATGTAACTGTGTCTCTTCACATGAATTAACCCCTTGAAAGCAAAGGACTCTAGGAAAAGCATATATCTCTATCAAAAAGGGTGGAGGGGGTATGGAAACCCTTGAACTCAATGGTTTACATCACCCCTATGCCCTACTTTCTAATAGGGTTATTTGTTTCCCCATATTCATTTGCCTTACAAACTTAATTGCTGAAGAGACACAAGGTATAGGTGAACAATTACATTATATATATATATATATATATATAAAGAGTATAATTGATTCTAGCCACAAAACCTAAGAAATCTTGATTCATCCAAATTGAATGGCACTCAACGTGGGAAGTATACTCTATTATATATATAGAGATGAGACCAAGTAGCTCATAAACTCTCACATATAGTTTAAGACTAATCACAATGTTGAATTCTATATAGCCTTTAACTTGGTGCCACCTACTCAATAGAAAAACAAGAGAGGAACCTTCAGCCAAAGCAATATGGGATTTCCACACACACAAAACATAACATCACAAAAGCCATAATTCAATATGTCACTTGAACTAGTTTATTTATAAAGCTCATTCATGTATGACTCTCAAAAGTACAACTAAACTAGTTATTTTGTAAGCTTGTTCATGTATAACTCTCATCAGTACAACTGAACTAGTTTATTCATCACATCCCTATTGATCTTTTTAAAGTAACTTCCAAAGATATAGATACCTCCAAAAAACAAGATGTCTTTGCTGAGGGATCCAAATCTCCGGAAATCACTAAAAACAATATCAATAAAGTAGGAACCTTTAGTCTAACGCAATGAATTGGCAACCTCCTGTAATAGGAAACCAACCTTTGATTGGAGCAATAATATGTTTTCAAAAAAAAAAACACATGACTTCACAAAAGCAAGTTAATATTACCTTGAATGCATTATCGCGCCGTGATTTCACAAAGGAACCTCAATCAAACAAGGAGAAAAGAGCACCAAAAGAATGCAATGTAGCTAGGGCTCACAAACAACGAAAATGCGAGTTCAGGCCAAACACTACTTTGCGGTTTTTGACTGTCCGAAAATCGGCTCTCCGGTTTTTTGCTTTTTTCTTTGAGTACTGGATACGAATTGAAACATCCCATTTTCAAAAGCAATATATATTTTTTTTCATCAGAGTAGAGCATCGGAGCGATTGAGTAACTGATATTTATATTCAAAATGCCGTAAGTCTGGCTGATTACAGTAGCGGTACGTTATACCGAGTGTTTTCAAAAGTAAATAATAAAAGAAGAAAGTCTTCAGCTGAGTCCCGTGCCGCTTGCCTTTCTCCTCGATCCTCGGTCCCCTGACCCTGACGCTATGTTAAGAGCTGAGGTTCAATGCCCATTGAACCTCGTGTAACGCTTAACCTCATTTTTATATATACAACATAGACAGTATATGAGCATACAAACAAGTTTATCCCAACAGCACACACGCTCCCTGGCAGATATGTCGCACTTAACATACGTTTCGCACCTAGCACTTCGCACCAAGCATTTTGTATCTAGCAAACGTATCCCAACACCCAGCAAGCATAATAACAGTACATTGAACATACCACAGAGCTATCAACTACCTCACATAAACATACCATACACATAGCACATGTACACATACAATAAACATCATAGTTAGTGTTACAAACGATTTAACGTACCTTCGTTGACGGAAAACGGCACTTTTTGACAAATGCGGTACAACAAAGGTACGTGATTACGTATATCCTATAAGGATAATATCATATTATCAAGGCCCAACATCATAATAGGCATTTTAGGTACAAATTACCATTTTGCCCCTAACTCTCCTAATTGGCGGAATTTCGCCAGAACTTCGTTACTTTAACTCTAATCTTCCAAAATTTTGACATATCTCCATCTCCAATATATTTTTGAAATAAATATCATATTTATCCCTAAAACATGATATCTAAACTAACTTGGAAGATTAAAGATTAATCTAGCATTTCTACTATAACTACCGAAGGAACTACCAAAGCTTAAGACTATGGACCGAAGAACTTACCCGAACTTGCTATTTTCTCCGCACTCCTTCTTCTCTCTAAAACCTCTCTCTAAGTGGCTCTAGGAATTGTGAAGGATGAAGTGAAAGGGAAGGCCTATTTATAGGCAAAAAGTATGACACTATTCATACTTTTTCGGATCGATTTTGGCCGTCGGATCTTGACTTTACACATGGCTTCATCTCCACCATCCAATCCACCTCCTTACCTCATTCTTCAAGACCATGATGTCATCAAGATGATGTCACTCCTTTATACATTTACCCGATAAAATCCCCTAATCGGTGTTCTAATCGCGTAATCTTAGAAAATCTCAAAAATCCAGGAACACAACCTTGAAGTTCTATTCTTCCTCTTTAGAAATATCTGAGTTAACTAAATTTTTGATCCCATTAAGGGTATTCCATTGTCTCGATGAACATTTTCGACGTACGCCCGCTTCTGGGCGATTCGTAAATTACTTCGTAATGCTAATTTCGGACAAAAATCCACTGATTCATAATATGTCCAAATTGTTTTCTACTTAGTTCAAGGATTTCAAGTTATGACTTATTTTCCATTGGTTCTCACTTTTCTTATCTGCCCTTTGTTTACAAAATATCTTTTCATCGATCCCTTATTCGCCCCGCCGATTCGTAAATGACTTCCGCTAACACCAACTTCCCGGACAAAAATTCACTTGTTTGTAATATGTCCCGACCTAAGAAACTTCGTTCATGGTTTTCTAGATAGGATTTAATTTCTATCGGTTCTCATTTATCCAACCTGGTTCTTCCACAAATATCTTAATTATATTATTATTTAATTAACAAAATATCATGATATTCCTTTTGAAAAACCCACAACCCTTTTCACACTCAAATTTCGGTTTTCTCTTCCCCGTATTATTATTGTTTTTTTTTTATTTATCTAAATTAGCTAGAAGCTTTGTAATACCCCAAAATTCATATGCCTCTTAAATATTATAGTTTGGCCAAATAATACCTATTTAGAATAGGAAAGTATGTTGTCTCTAATTAGTAATTTATTTGTTTATTTTCCTTGGAATTTAAAGAGGAAAAAATCCAATTTTATTTTAGGCATCATAAATTGCCCTATAATTATTGAATTAATACATGGTGCATAAATGGCCATGAAAAGCTAAAAAGTTGTGAGGTAATAATTAAAC
This sequence comes from Acacia acuminata, assembly GCA_019022655.1. NCBI lineage: Eukaryota > Viridiplantae > Streptophyta > Magnoliopsida > Fabales > Fabaceae > Acacia > Acacia acuminata. Next base: position 1,562,157 of record JAFJYI010000100.1, on the reverse strand, counting down.
CAATTAGAGAAAATTGCCAAAAATTAGTGGATAATACAATCTATGTTAATTGAATTATTTTCATAAACATTCACAATTAATTTAGTGGCATATGTTAAAGGCATAATTAAGGATGTATTACCTTAATTAAGAAACAAGGGCTAGTGAAGGGCTAGGATTAGCATAGAAGTGGTTTCTAATTAATCTTAGAACCAATCATATTTTGACAATTACACTTAACTACTTTATTAGATGCTAATTAAGATTAGATATGGAGGGCTAAGATTAAATTTAATAAGGCCAAATCCAAAGGCCTTAATTAAGCCTCATAAAGTCAAATCCTCTTGTGAAATTGAATTGGCCAATGATAAATCAAGAAAATATTCTTAATCCTCATGAAATTAATTGGACCAATAAGAGATTAACACAAATTAAAGGTTTGGATTCAATCTAGTAAAGTTAAATCCTAAGGCTTTAATTTAATTTCATAAAGTGAAATCCTTGTGAAAATTTATCAACCAATGAGAGGACTTTCTTCTTGATTTTGTGAGATAAGTAAAACACATATTGAACATAAAAAAGATGAAGGGAGAGTTGTTGTGCATGTGTGTGTGTCTAGTATTCAAGAGAGAGAAATAGAGAGAGAAAAAGAAAATTAAAGCAAATTTGATAAAGTTTGAAATCCTAGAGTAAATTGGATAATGGTTTGAAATCCAAGAAATATCCGATGTACACAAAAAGAACTCAAAACAACAAATAAAGTGAGAATTTATACAAATTTAAATAGTTGTGAAGAAGTAGGAACCTTGGAGAAAATATAATGACTTATCTTGAACCCACATAATTTAACCTCGAAAGTAAGCCTAGTAAAGGCTATTTTTGCAAACGTTGAAGAATAAGCTTAGTACAACTAGGGAAATCTAATTAGACCATAAATCTTGATATCCAACTACTAATCAAGATACATACATAGAATTCAAAAGTATTGGTAATTGATCAAGCAACCAAAAATAGATTTCATTAAAGTAAATTAATCAACAATGACACCTAAACTTTGATGATGTCATCAAGATGACATCACAAGGATGACATCACAAGAGCACATGCTTTATAATGAAGAGTGAGGATTAAAACTTCTTGATTAAGTTTAGATCTAATGGTTGAGATTAAGGAAGAGGCAAATGGTGGGGCCCACATTGGGCTTGAGAATCCATTTTAACCGTGAGATTTTCCCTATAAATAGAGGCCTTGCCTCTCCTCATTCTTCACACCAAATCAAAACTCCAAGAGTTGATTTCTAAGAAGGAAGAAGGAGAAGCAAGAGTCTTCAAGAGGTAAGCTTGTCTTTAGTTCTTAGTTTCTAGTCTTTAGCTTTATAATTCTTAGTAGTTCTTAGTAGCTTTTAGTAGAATTGTTAGTTTTAATCTAGAGAATAGGTAAAGTAATTTTCCATAATTGTTCTCAAGCCTTATTGCATCGAAAGATGCCTGACAAGGTGGGAACATGTTGGAAAAAGACTTCTAGGACTAATGGAACAAGTTAGAGTGAGATAGAGAATTCTTGGGTTGCTGGGTTATGGGAGTCGTCAGATTGAGGCTATTATTTTATATAGCAAATGAAGTCAATAAATCATGAACATGAATAAATTAGACATGTAGGGCTTTCTAAATATGTATAATATGTAGCATTTTGAGTTCTACACAAGGAGTAACATATTTTTGAAATTAAGCTATTTTTCTGGACGAAAATCTGGGCAGCGTTGAGAAAATATTAAACTGGGAATGATTCCTGATGTTCTAGCTTCTGGGAATATTTTTCCTTGAAAATAGACATGTCAAGGGTCATGAGGAATTTTACAGAACCTCATTTCGATTTTTGTGGAATTATCTATGATTTTTCAAAGTTTCTGAAAAATCTGCCCAGAAAATCCAGCATCACGTTTTTAAATAAAATGTAAGGGCAAAATTGTAATAACAAATCCACCATGGGTAGAAATGTCAAAATAGGTGAAAATATCCTTTTTGATATTATTCTAGGAAATATGATATTAATAATTAATATCATGAAAAAGGAAATAATCTGATGGTAATGTATAGGATATCCGGAAGACCGAGTCGACCAAAGAGTCGGGCATTTTTGCAAATATGCGGTGAAAGGTACGTCCGCGTACTGTAACACTAACTCTGATGCTTATTGTATGCTTATATGTGATAGACTATTTCATAGAGTCATGGACAGGACTTTGTCTTGGGTCATGCACCGTGTCTAAGACTCTGTCTTAGTTCACTGTTTATACATTCAGCTTTATTTATACGGGTTACAGTCTTGGTAATGCCGTTGAGTTTTCCTAGCGCTGAGGACACGAGGAGCTGTCGTGGCACTGGTTAGTGCAAACATGGTTGACTGTGCATGTGCTGTGTGCTATGTACTGTTGTTGTTATTGACATTACATCTGTTGTGTGCTTATGTATTGTTGTAACCTTAAATCTGTTGTGTGCTATGTATTGGTTAATGCTGTAATGTTATGAATATCTGTCATACATATTTTGTCACACATAAGCATGAGGTTAACCGTTACCTGAGGTTCAATGGGTATTGAACCTCGCTCTTACTATAGCTTCGTGGATCCGAGGTGAACAGATCGAAAACAAGGGTAAGCAAAGCAGCCAAGGACCGGCCGGAGGAAGTTCTTTAGATATGTACTTAACGATGTAGTCATTTGAAAATTTTGTATCAAGAAACAAATACATTACAAATGGATGATTATCGTTACTCTGAAATTTAAATACTTCCGATGCTCTACTCGATCAAACTATTGTGAAAACGCTTTCAAAATTGGGATGTTACAAGCTTAATTAGAGCCTTAATCCCATGATTAGCAATATTTTAGGATTTAGGGTTTTCATGTTCTTAATCTCACCAATTTTTCTTAATCTTTTCTAATTGATTAGCAAGCACACTTTATGCTAATATTAGCCATAAACACTTAATTAAATGATTTTCCATAATCTACCTTAAATATTCTCTTGTTCGCTTAAACAATTAGCCATTAATTACTTAACTAATCACTTTCTAATTGTTGATAATTTTCTTAATTAGGATTAATCATTTTCTCACAACTATTTCATTGACATTGGTATTTTATGTCCCACATATCATATTAAAAATCATGGGGCAACTTATGCTCCCCAAAATTATATTTAATTTTGCCTCATTATTTTTCAAGGAAATAATCCCAAAAATTCCTAAAATTAGAGACAACATACTTTCTAATTTTCAATAAATATTTTATTGCCTCTTGGGATTTATCATAATATTTTCAGGGCATTTCATGGCTCATAATTGCATTTAGGGATTTTGACACTTTAATCCCTCTAATTTCATTAGAAATTTCCCTAGACAATAGAATAAGTATCCTACAAGGTTTTAAAACCACATATTCACCTATTTCCAAATAGGTATTATTTGCTAAAATATAATATTCCAGATAGATAATTATCCGGGTATTACACGAATTACTAGAGAGACAAAACCATACCGAACCAATCGAAGCCCTCCAAATCAAATAAAGCATTCAAAGTGCATCATTCACATAGAGCATCTCTCTCATCCATCAGCTTTCCTCTTCTCCTTCTTCATTTTCTTCTGTATTTCTTCTTCAAATCTTTCTCATCCATCAGCTTTCTTCTTCTCCTTCTTCATTTTCTTCTGTATTTCTTCTTCAGTCGCCCACAATTGTTATGTAAGTTGCAACTTCTTTGGAGCATATATATGCCCTATTTTTTTCGATGATCATCATCATCATCATATAAAGATTTATGTATGCGGTTTTTGGAGCATATATATTATATTTCGATTCCTTTTAGAATACCTCTGAGCATAATTTTTGTAGCTTTAATTTACTGATTAATTGATGATCTGAAAGGCGATCGGAGAAGTAGCTAGCTTGCTAAGAGGATTTAATGGGGAGGGTGAAGATTGCGATTAAGAGAATTGATAATTCAGCCAACAGGCAACTCACTTTCTCAAAGAGACGAACTGGTTTGCTTAAGAAAGCAAGAGAGCTTGCGATCCTCTGTGACGCACAAGTTGGGGTCATTGTGGTCTCTAGCACTAGCAGGCTCTATGAATATGGAAGCTCCAGGTTCCTCTCTGGTTCCCATTTATTAATACTACCTTCATTCCTAATTATAAGACCACTTTTTGTAGTGCAATATAATTAAGAATTATTTTTATGATTATTTTTTCATTCTTTTTTTCTTTTTTCTCAGAAGCTATCACAGCATTTTTCTCTGTGCTTCTCTCTTTTGATCTAAGATAGTAGACCTCTAATCTACACTCCTTTCTCTTCTTTTCTCTAATCCCCCCCCCCCCTTCCCCCCACAAAAAAAAAAATAGCCCAACAAAAACTATCTTGAATTTGATGATATTCTGTCAGATTGATCTGTATGAGTGTTGGTACGAGAAGAAATTAACCTTTTGAATAATAGTTTCATGAAACTGTTCTAAGAACTAAAAAATTTTAAACAAAATCCAACGTTGTGAAAAAAAAAAAAAAAAAAAAAAAAAAAAATCATACAACGAGTACCAAACAATAATAAATTTTAATGTGAGAAATAATAAAGGTCTATGTCACTTTGTATAAGATTCTTTTTCCTTCAGACCTTAAAGTATACACTACTACATAAAACACTTTTAATGTCTATTTTTAGAACCCTTAGACAATTATTTTTAGAGGTAGCGTATGTGAGTATCGTTAAAAGTTTTAAAATAGATGTCTATTTTTCAGGGGTAGTTGTAAGTCATTTTTGTATGGGTTCTGGACAGAGAGCATCCCGGAACTTGCGAGAACGACGATAAGTGGTTTCTGGGATTGGAATGGTGAAGCTTTTGTCGCCCTTGTTCAAGCCACAACAATATAATGCTGAATTAGGGACGGATTTTGTGATGGAAAAATATCTCATAGAAATTACCAACGGAATTGCGGGGTGATTCCATCGGTATTATTTCCGACGAACTTTTTCTATCGGCAATTCCGTCGAAAATGGAAATATGCCAAAGAAAGTTCCATCGAAAATTACAGAAGGTCTGACGAAAAGTCTGCTGGCACCTCCAATGGCGGACCCACGTACTTCACTATTGGGGCATGTGCCCCCTTGATTCTTCTTTTTTTTTTTTTTTAATTTAAAAAAAAATATATAATAAATATAATTATTTTTTATTTTATTATTTTTTAACTTTTTATTTTTCCCTTCTATGCCTTCGTTCGCCCTTCCGGCCCCGTCATCACGGCTCACTCTTCTCTCGTGCAACTCTTTCTCGCATTTAACAAGAATAAGTTGTGTGAATTTGCGGCTATTATCTTTCAGATTTTGATGTGAATGATTTTATCATGCTTGAATATCAGCTCGACACGTATATTATTGATGTGCAATGTGATCCTGATTTTTTGAATTTGCAAGGAATAGCTGATCTTGCCAAGAGGATGGTTGAAAAGAAAAAACATATTATGTATCTTTTGGTTTATTTACTTGTAAAGTTAGCATTGACTTTGCCCGTAAGAACGCATCTCGTGGAAAGAGCATTTTCAATTATGAAATACATCAAGACCGCACTTCGCAATCGGATGGGGGATGAATGGTTGAATGATTGCTTAGTGTCTTATTTTGAAAAAGATGTGTTAGACAAGATTGATAATGAGGCAATTATGATGGAATTCCAAAAATAAAGCCTAGAAGGATGACATTGTAATTGTTTTTATTGTAATATACTTTTGTTATTAAAATATATGGTGTCCAAATTGCTACTTTTAACAAGTACTTAGTCTTATTTTTCCCTTTATATTCTTTTATTTTTTCATGCATTTAAAACTTTACTGTAAAAAAATTTTTCGGGGGCGCTGCCCCCGAACCCCCACATCCCCTACCAATGGTGCCCCTCCTTCCATAAATTCCTGGATCCACCCTTGGGCACCTCTCGTGGACATCTTGACGGAATTTTGTCTGAGATTACCAATGGAATTAGGTTCTTCGGAAAGTTCCTTCACATAAATTTTTGACTTTTTTTTTAGAAAAAAAAAAAAAAAATTATGGAATATTATTGACAGACTTCTGTGGGTAATTCTACAAAACAGAAGTTTTCTTCTTCAATTCTGTTGCTCGAAGCAAATCAAGAAGTCGAGAACGTAAACCCTAAGTCCCCCATTTTCTAATCGAGAACGCCTCCACCTTCACTGACTTCCATATACTTCTGCAACTTCAACTAGCCACTGTCCTTCTTTGATTGACTAAGTGAAGGTCGATTTGTCTCTATTGCTCATTCGGTCACCACTCCAGCAGCGAAGAACAATTTAGGTGACTGATTAAGTTAGCCTTCTCTTTTGTTTTTCTTTGTTGTGTATTTTCTAAACTTGGAGATGAACTTGAATGGCCGTCTAACTCATACAAATGGAATTAGAAACTGGTAATTAGATAGGTTTTCAGCGCATTTCTGATCTAATACAGAAATAGGCTCCATTTATGCGTTGCTATTTGCAAAATGCTTTACGAAAGTATGATGCTTCCTTGGAGACCTACTAATCTCTATATGTATGAACATTCTTGTCCTGTAAAAAAATGGTTAAAGTACCTTATGGAAGTCAGGTTCCCTCCTCTTGCTTACTTAAATTCTACACCGGTCTCCTTTTATAAGACATCATCTACAAATGGACTTCTCTCAATTCATTAACAAGATAACATTTATAACTGATTTCCTAAATAAAAGGATTCATTTCTTAAGAACACTGACCTATTCTTTTCTTACCAGTTATCCTCCCCTTATTTAAAATCATTTGCTCAAGAGTATTTATCTATTGGGATTCTGTATCCAGTAATACATTAATTTGATCTTGTAAAAGTTCAGACAAATTGGGCTCTTAGTTTAGCATTTTACTTAGGCCTCACTGAGGTGTTTCTACTCTCTCTTTTTAAAAATATTTTGTTATAGAAATACAAGTGTCATTCATCTGGTTTTTGGGCTCCCTTCTCCAGGGTAGAGATGAAAATTGTATATTAGTATCTTTTGTGTGGTCTAGTGAAAATCCATCATGTTGTGCTTCTTCTCTGCTAGGAGACTGGCACAGAATAAATGCTGTATATTAGTATTGTTGTATGTATGTCGGCTTGTGTTTTCGGAGTAAGCTTGGGAACATTTGTGCAGAAAAAGCTGATCATGGTGGGTTCTTGTAGAACCCTATCAAAAGTTCCACCACTGCAGCTTCTCATAAAAAAGGTTGAGCAGCAATCAGGTATTGTTACTATGTATGTTGTAAATATAATTCATCAACATTTATATTGGAATGGATGATAAATTGATTTCCATGTGACTTTGATTTTCTTCAGAACCCATACTTTTGGAAAATATTACAGTATTTAATGTCAATAATGAATAGACAAATATTACCTTCATTCTTGGCTTTGCTGGTAAGTCATATTTTGCAGCATAGACATTATCCACATACGTAATCGAAGCTTATGGGAGCTCTGCCCTGAGCTTGATCACTCTGTTTTTAAGGTGCGTGCTGAACTCTATAGCTATCTCATTCTGATCCTTCACATAGAGTTTATAGCATTTATATGCACTGAGCTTGACTGGTCATTGTTGCATTTATAGCCTTTCTTCATATATACTAGAGGATAGAAGTAACTGGAATTGAATAGAGTTTGACCGTCTATTAACTAAGTTTGGGCAAATATCTTTATATGCTTATGGATTAAATTTACTATATCATGTTGAGGCGTACCTACTTTTCTCTGTAATTTGGGAATCAAAGCTTCAGGTATTTAGAGGAAATGATACTAGTCGACTACAAAAGAATTTCCCAAACTTTTATTGTTGGATCCCAATCTGATCATATGCAAAGCTGATCCTAACATGCTGGCTAGTCGTCCCCTACTTTAATGGTGCTGCCTATGTTTATGAGCCTTGTGTGAGACCCTTGTTCGTCAATCCTCAGACTATAGTAAACATCTGGTACGTCCCCTACTTTAAGGTGCTGCCTATGTTTACGAGTCACATGGGAATACTTGTTTTTCATTTTCGTAATTGAAAGAAAACTTTTGGAAAATACAAACTGCTACACCCCTACTGACCTCGCCCTTTCAGGTGATGGGTAGTGTGATACCTCTTAATTCTTATATTATATTACTTAAGAACATGTATCAGAGTAAATTACACAACAGAACATACATTTGGTTTGGGCATAGTGTACTGGTAAGATATTACAAATCTTGGTTACAAATTTGAAACATAAATACATAAAATATCTACAAATCTTCCTCGAATGATTTGAAACCAATCCAGCACTTTCATGTGCTAACATCCACCACTTTATCCAGGGAGCTACTTCCAACAAGCTGTAAATACACAGGTAGCAACATAGACTGGAATCCCAAAGGATCCCAGAGTAACCATTAACCTCATACACAAGTATATTCAAAGTATGTAAGAAAACCATAAATACAAACCACGGCATTCAGTAAATCGCACACAATGAGGCTTTCGAAACAAGCAGTCTTTATAGCACACAGCATAGACTACAGGGCACAGCACACAGCAAGGCCCTAGTCACATATAGCGGGTTCCGGTTCCAAAGTCACTAGTGCAAAAAAGGCTTTTAAGACCGGACAAAAGAGGGGTCGTAAGACCGGATATGCGACCGGTCTTGTTCCAAATTTATTAAAAGTCTACCATTTAAGACCGGACTCGAACCGGTCTTAAAGAAACTCTTTTAAGACCGGACATTTAAAAACTTGGGTCTTAAAAAGTTGTACTAAATGAAGCCGAAATATTTTTTGTTCGATCCTAATGCTCAACTTTTAAGACCGGCCAAAAAATAGGTCGCTCTTAAAAGATCATAATTATAAGACCGGACAAGACACATACGGTCTGAAAAATAGCGGCTTCTAAGACCACATGACTAATTACACACGGTCTTAAAGGACTGACTTTCAAGAGTGGATGATAAAAACATCCGGTCTTAAATATTTTGATTTAAGACCGGACGTCTAAATATACCGGTCTTAAAAGACCAACTTTTAAGACCTAGGGTTTAATATCAAAAATCAAAAGTCGTCGACCTTTAAGACCGGTCATATAATTACATCCGGTCTTAACAAGTGAACATTTAAGACCGTCTTATTATTTCCGGTCCTAAATTTTCCCGAATTTTTCCCCTCGCTTTGTTCTTCCCGATTATATATATACACAAATCCACCACCCAATCCAAAGACATAAAATTCGATACTTTAAGCTACAAGCTATGAACAATTATTTGAATAAATTGAATTGGAAAAAGAATACAAATATTATTCACCATGAGCTATTTGGCCTCTTAATTAATGATTACTATGACTACAACACCTAAATTAATATAATTCATACAATAAGATAACTTACTTACAAATACAATAAGTTACAAGTACAACATACATACGCCCAAAATAATATTCACCATGCCTTCATCCGATTCCCCCACCCAAAGAACGTAACATCCTCTTATATAACATGCCCCTTTGGATCGGATCCTCGCCACAAAAATAAAACAAGAACAAAATTCATAGTCGCTGACATTAACTATGAACATATATAGATAGAAGGAATATAATATATATAGTTAAAGCCTTAAAGTCTTCAAAGAAATCTGCATATGAATATTACCTTATGAATTGACTCTTTTATAAAGTGATATCTTCCCATATCCCTTCTTGATGATCACTTCTTATGCCGGGTTCATTATCCGCTTCATCTTCTTCGTTCATGTCCTAGTAGACCCCTTGAAAAAGGAGTACTCTCGAATACCATAATTTGAATTCATTTCCTCATCAATATCAATGACCCTCTTTCCTTGGAGAGCTACACCACATTTTATTTTCTTGATCGGTGATATAGAACACTTGTTTTGCCTGGTCCGCCATAATAAAAGGTTCATCTCCAAAACTTCTACCATTGACATCGACTAATGTAAATCCTAGCCGATCGATCCGAACACCATTATTGACATTAACCCACTTGCATTTGAAAATCGGGAAATCTAATTTTCACATAGTCCACCTCCCAAATCTCTTCAATAACCCCATAATATGGCATGACTGCCAATAAAGGGCTCTTGTCTTTCAACTCGGAGAAGTGCATAGATTCAGCCTCTAACATAACACCACCGCTCGGACCTGTGCTCGTATCATCTAGGGACTTCGTGTAAAATGTATAACCATTGATCACATACGAATTCCAACTTATGACATCAACCTCGGACCACCGCTAACCATTTGATTGTATCGAAACACATTCCTCTCCCTCGACCTTTTGTTTGAACCAGTTTGCAAAAGTTCTGTTATGCTCCCTAATCAACCTTTGTTCGGTCATTCGATGATTCTCTTTCCTTACAAATGCTTTATGTGCAGCTATCTTTGGCTTGAACTTCATCGACGTTATTCAAGATGTACAAGTGGACTAGTGACAATTCATCGGGATCCACACTCTTTACGGAAGCCCTCGTCTACCCCCATCAAAGATGCTTTGACGCTTTGGAAGCCCAATATGTCTTACTTTGGCCAAATAATCTTGACAAAATTCCATGGCTTCTTCAAACATATTTCCGAACAATCGATGCTTCGCGGTATGCGTTCTTCACGTACCCTTTTAGGAATTTCATAGATCTTTCAATTGGGTACATCCACCGTAAATGGATAGGGCCGCACATCTTTATCTCCCTCACTAGATGAACAATTAGATGAACCATGATGTCAAAAAATGTAGGAACAAAAAGCTTCTCAAGGTGGCACAAGATAAGATATCCTTCATTCTCCAATTCATCCAACTTTTCAATCTCAAAAACTTTACGACAAAGCGCGTTGAAGAAGACACAAAGTCTAGTCAAAACGACCCGAAGATCATATTCGGCGATGCCTCGAATAGCTATCGGGAGTAGTTGTTGCATCAAGACATGACAATCATGAGACTTTTGGCCTACTAATTTCAAGTCCTTCATCGATACAAGCCTCTTAAAATTTGAAGAATACCCCGTGGGAACTTTTGTGCCATGTAAACACTCACAAAACTTCGTTTCTCATCCTTAGACAAAGTATGAGAAGCCGGGGACAATAAGTTCTCTTCCCATCTGGCCTTGGATGTAACTCTTCGCGTATTCCCATTGCTATCGATCCAATCTTGCCTTCACACCATCCTTGGAACTACCTTGTATGTTGAGAAGCGTGCGACAATACTATCACATACGTTTTTCTCCACATGCATGACATCAATACCGTGTCTCACATCAAGATTGCGCCAATATGGAAGATCGAAGAATACAGATCTCTTTTTCCATATATTTGTTTCTTTTCTACACTTTGCGCCTTACCGAATACGACATTGATATTTTTCACCTTTTCATAAACTTGCTCCCACCAATGCCACCGGAGCATCTTCATACTCTTGGCCACCAAAAAGGCTTTCTTCAATCGACGATATGGGTGGCCCCGTCTAAGAAATCTCCTATGTCCAAGGTAAACCATCTTTCTTCCATGTTGAAGTTGATGGTAGCATGTGCCTTCTTCACAAACCGGACATGCTTTATGGCCTTTTACACTATACCTCGACAAGTTCCCATATCTTTGGGAAGTCGTTTATAGTACAAAATATCATGGCTCGCATTTTAAACACCTCCTTCTTGAAAGAGTCAAAAACATCAACACCTTTCGCCCACAACTCCTTCAAGTCTTCGATCAAGGGTGAAGGTAAACATCAATGTCTTAGTTCTCAATGTGTTTTGATGATTAACAACAATTGTAAACATGTGTTGAAGTTTTTGCAAAATCTGTCTAAAACCATTTATCGCTTGTTTACTCGAGTAAAGGAATGCTTACTCGAGTATAGGACTCGTTAAAGGATTGCCCAATTGGATTTTACACGTCAATACCGCAGTATGGATAGCCATACTCGAGTATTGACGTCTCGAGAGCAATCGAGTTTTTGACAAGAAAGGGATGATTACTCGAGTATAGGTTTGCATACTCGAGTATAGGCCATCCATCCAGAGAGCAACCAAACTTTTCAAGTTAAGTCAATACTTTGCAAGATAGATCGCTATACTCGAGTATTGGACTTACCGAGAGCAAATGAACTTTTGAACTTGAGTGTATACTCGAGTAAATACTTGCATACTCGAGTAAAGGGTCTTACAGAGAGCTCCCAAGTTTTTCTAACTCATGCATACTCGAGTAAAGGTTTTCATACTCGAGTAATGAGCTCTTAAACTATTTTCAACTTGACTCATGTTCTTTTGTTTACTCCAAAGATACATGGAATGACTTCACACTTTTTCAAAAGAAAGAGTTGCATACTCAAGTAAGGATATGCATACTCGAGTATGAGACCATACGAGAAAGTCATCATTAACTTGCTTACTCCAAAGATAAAATGTATTTTTTTACACTTAAAATTTTCAAAAATAGTTGCTTACTCGAGTACACCACTAACTTACTCGAGTAAAGCCTTTGGTTTCAAAAGTTCAAGTCTCGAAGGTTTGCTTCGGAAGTTGCTTACTCGAGTATCCTTTTGATACTACAAAGAAAGACTCTCTCACACAGTGACTTACTCGAGTAAAGATGAACTTACTCGAGTAACCAACGCTGAAACCAATTTTTGAATTATACGAATTTGCAAATCACTCTTGTTTGTTCTAATTGCTTTCATGAATCATTCACTTATGAACCCAACTATGTTTAACAAGTTTGTTGAGTGAATTTCATTAAGATCAGATGAAGATTATTGAAGGTCAAAGCCATAAAGCAAAAGTGTACGTGCATTTAATGCACTTCTCGCAAATCAACCTTCTTTTGGATAATCCATCCGAGCACGCATTCTCAACGGTCAAGAATGCTTTCTTCATCAAGTAAACTCTTCTCCAACGGGCAAATCCTCGAGTTCCACATCGATCATATTAGCACCTGGATTAGTTGGAGTTTAGAGAGAGAAGATGACCGACTTAATGCTAATCACCTACAACGGTTGGATTCATCATTCAACGGTCATTTAATGTTCTCTACCTATAAATAGAGTTCATTAACTTCTTCTCAAGCCGATACACCTACCGAGAGCGAAAATTTATTGATTGCCATTTATTGTGTTCAAATTTCACATATATTGTATCAATCGATACTTGTACTTCAATGTTCATTTTATCCGCTCTGTGAGAGAGCTCTATCTGTAAATCATTTATTGATTGAGATAACCACAAGTCAGGGGACTTGGTGGTTGGGTGTATTGATTGCAACTTGTAAGGGGGAGTGAGTTCTAGAGAGAGAACTACTCTTGAGTACGAGTTTGTAATCGCTTTGTGAGTATAGTGGATTGAAAATCCCAAGTGTGGCTTGGGGACCGGATGTAGGTCAAGGATAAGACCGAACCAGGATAATTTCTCTTGTGCAAGCTTTCCTTCCCTTCCTCCTCTCGTTATAATCTGTTTTTACTTGGTCAAAACAGCAAATTTTTCGAAAAGTTTTTAAAATACCCAATTCACCCCCCTCTTGGGTATATAGCTCCATTTACATTTGGTATCAGAGCAAGGTCTTCTCAAAAGAGCTTAACATCTCGAGAAGGATCAATATGGAAGGTATCTTACCTGATGGAGCTTCTATCAACAGGCCACCCGGTTTCAATGGAGAGCATTACTCCTTCTGGAAAGCAAAGTTCAAAGTTTTCGTCATGGCAACGGAGTATGGTCTCTGGAGAGTATTTGAAAGAGGAAACTATGCGCCATCAACCGTTGAAGATGGAGTTAGAGTTCCTAAGCTAGAAGAAGAATATGATGACAATGATAGAAGAAATGTCACCCTCAACAAAGAAGGCGGTTTACTACTCCAAAGTGCACTAAGTCAACAAGAATACTTTCGTATTTGCACCTTATCATCTGCTAAGGCCATGTGGGATGCTCTGAGATAGCTCATGAAGGAACAAATGGAGTAAAGCAAAACAGAGTCAATACTCTTATGACCGAATATGATCTTCTACGAATGAAGCATGGCGAATCCATTGGTGAGTTCCAGCTGAGGTTCACCCATCTCATCAATCAACTTGCTGCCTTGGGAAAAGAATATGACCAACCAGTCCAAGTAAGGAAGATCTTGAATATCCTTAACAAGGAATGGGAAGCAAAGGTCACAAATATTGAAGAGGCTCGAGGAGAGTCAATGACGTCAGTAGCTGCTCTATTCGGCAGTCTCTCTGAGTATGAGGCTAAACTCAAATTCAAGAAGGGACTTGATGAAGTTCATGGCAAGAACAAAGGAATTGCCCTCAAGGCTGCAAGAGAAGTTAAAGATTCAGATGAGGAAAATGAGAATGAAGACGAAGATGAAGAAATTGGCATGATGGTCCGAAGATTCAAGAAGTTCTACAAGAAGGACCAAGGCTTTAAGAAGTTTCACAAAGGTAGCTCCAAACTATGAGGCAAAGAAGCCAATCATCTCGCTACGAATGTCAAAAGCCCGGCCACATCAAGTCCGAATGCCCTCAAATTTGAACAAAAAGACAAAGAAAAGAAGAAGTTCAACAAATACAAGAAGAAAGCTTATGTCTCTCAAGATTTGGGGTGATAGCTCATCCGATGAAGATGATGAGGATGAGGAAGAAAAAGCAAATATATGCCTAGTTGCTGAAGAAGAAGAATTACGTATAAACTTGAAGAGGTATATGATTGCAAACCTCCTTATGATGATCTATTTGATGAGTATATGACTCGTGCAATTTGAATTTGAAAAACTTGCTGAAAAATATTTCAAATTGAAAAACAAATATTACTCTTGAATTGCAAATTGAAAAACTCTCTTCTTTAGAAAATCCTATTTGTGAAGAATGTCCCGATTTGAAGAAAAAGAATTTACATCTTACAAAGGCACTCGAAAAATTCACTAAGGGAAGTGAAATGCTTGATGTGATTTTGAAACAACAACGATTTATAAATGATAGATCGGCATTGGCTACGTAATCGGATTTTGATAAAAAGAAAGGCAAGAAGAAGAGTGGTCAAAAAACGTACATGAACTATTTCACAAAATCAGTTCATTCTTCAAATCCCTTTGCACATTGCAATTATTGTAATAAGAAGGGTCATTCTACTTCATCTTGCTTTCATAGAAATGAAAGAAAAATTAAGCCTTTGTGGGAAATTATCAATGGGTACCGAAAGGAACTTATGTTCCTAAGGTCAAAACTAACTCCAAAGGACCCAAGAAAAGATGGGTACCTAAGGCTTGATCCCTTGTGAATTGCAGGTTTGTCTTAGAGCATCAAGACCCAACAAGTGGTACATTGATAGTGGGTGCTCAAGACACATGACTGGAGATGAATCCAAATTCCTTTCAATCAAACCAAAGGATGGTGGTAGAGTCACATTTGGAGGAGACCAATCGGGAAAAATTGCTGGGATTGGTGAGATAGGAAACAATGAAGGTCCTCTCATCAAAGATGTCTACCTAGTAGAAGGATTGTGTCACAACCTCCTAAGTGTGAGCCAAAGCACCGACAAGGGTAACCTAGTTATCTTTGATTCAAATGAATGCTTGATTGTTAGAAAGGATTTAGTCTCCATTGATGATTTGAAAACTAAAGCCTTATTTAGAGCACCTAGAGATGGAAATTGTTATACTCTTAACCTCTCTAGCAATGCTTCAGTTTCTGAAAATTGTTTTGTTAGTAACTTGAATGAGAGTTGGCTATGGCATAAACGATTAGCTCATGTTAATATGTTTCAACTTGACAAGTTGCTTTGAAAAAGGATTTGGTCATTGGTATTCCTAAATTGAATTTCAAAAATGATATAGTCTCGTGATGCTTGTCAAAAAGGAAAACAAACCAAATCTTCTTTTAAAGCAAAAAATGAGATCTCAACTAGTAGACCTCTTCAATTACTTCATATGGATCTAGTTGGACCAAATAGAGTAAAAAGTCTTGGTGGAAATCTTTACACTTTGGTCATAGTTGATGATTACTCTAGATTTACTTGGACAATATTTTTATCATCTAAAGATGAAACGTTTGATCAGTTTGTTACCTTTGCCAAAAAGGTCCGAACGAGAAAGGTTTCACAATTTCAGTATAAGGACCGATCATGGTGGCGAATTTGAAAACAACGCCTTCGGCGAGTTCTCGTGACAATATGGGGATTGATCACAATTTCTCGCTCCAAGGACTCCTCAACAAAACGGTGTTGTTGAGAGGAAGAATAGAGTCCTCACTGAGATGGCAAGGGCAATGTTAAATGAGAACAACACTTCTCAAGTGTTTTGGGCTGACGCGATGAGTACGGCTTGCTACATCTCCAACCGAGCCTATTTGAGGAAGAAGCTGAACAAGACCCCATATGAACTCTACAAGGGAAGGAAGCCAAATCTCAGCCACCTACACGTCTTTGGATGCAAGTGCTATGTGCACAATAATGGTAAAGAGAATCTTGGTAAATTCGATTCCAAAGCCGATATAGGTATCTTCATTGGTTATTCAAATAGGAGTAGAGCTTATAGAGTCTTTAATACTCGCACTCGTATTGTTGAAGAGTCAATACATGTTGTTTTCTCGTGAATCCAAATCGATAAAGCCTTGGATAATGAAGAAGAAAATGTTTTCAAAAATCAATTCTTTTCGAAAACTACTCCCGCTTCTATTGAAAATCCCGAAAATGTTTTTGAGGCCGATCCCCAAAACAATATTGAAAATCCTGATCGACTCAACCTAGAGCTTGGAAATTTATTAGAAATCATCCTTTAGACCAAGTTATAGGTGATATTAATCGGGAGTAAGAACCAGAAATAGTACTTTGAATGAAGTAACCTTCTCTCGCATTTATATCTCATATAGAACCCTCTAAGATTGATGAAGCCCTTTCGGATAATGATTGGGTGATAGCAATGCAAGAGGAGTTACATCAATTTGATAGAAATCAAGTTTGGGATTTGGTACCTAGGCCCAAAGACCATCCGGTCATTGGCACCAAATGGGTATTCAAGAACAAACGTGATGAGTCTGCAATCATTGTCCGCAACAAGGCAAGATTGGTTGCCAAAGGCTATAATCAAGAAGAAGGAATTGATTATGAAGAAACTTATGCTCCAAAGGCAAGATTGGAAGCCATAAGAGTACTTCTAGCCTTTGCATGTGTAAAAGGATTTAAATTATATCAAATGGATGTGAAAAGTGCTTTTCTAAATGGTTTTATACAAGAGGAAGTTTATGTAGAACAACCTCCCGGTTTTGAAAATGAACATTGTCCAGATCATGTGTATCGTCTCAAGAAGGCTCTATATGGCCTGAAACAAGCTCCTAGAGCTTGGTATGAGCGATTAAGCAAATTCCTTCTTGATCAAGGCTTTGTTAGAGGAAAAGCAGATACAACTCTCTTCATAAAGAGTAATAAGCTTAATGAAATTTTAATGGTTCAAATATATGTGGATGATATTATATTTGGTGCTTCTAATGATGCTTTGTGTGAAGAATTTTCAAAGACTATGCAGAGAGAGTTTGAGATGTCCATGATGGGAGAGCTCAACTAGTTTCTTGGACTGCAAATCAAGCAAAGAAAAGATGGGATATTTATTTCCCAAACCAAATATCTGAATGATTTGTCAAGAAATTTGGGATGGACCAATGCAATGGAGCCGACACTCCTATGAGCTCAACTACTTCATTGGATGCTGATGAGAAGGGCAAAGATTTCAACATCACAAAGTATAGAGGAATGATTGGATCACTACTCTATCTCACAAATGAGTCGCCCGACATCCAATTCGGTGTTGGGATGTGTGCAAGGTTCCAATCCGCTCCAAAAGAGTCCCATGCTTGAACATGTGAAGAGGATATTCGATATCTCTCGGACACGAAGACTCTTGGACTATGGTTTCCCAAAGGTCAACCGGAACACTTGGTGGCATACTCGATTCGGATCATGCCGGCTACAAGACAGATAGAAAGAGCACAAGTGGCCAATGCGAATTCTTTGGCAACTCACTTGTCTCTTGGTTCAGCAAGAAGCAAACATCTCGTGGCCGTGTCCTCTACCGAAGCTGAATATGTGGCTCGCTTCAAGTTGTTGTGCTCAAGTGCTATGGTTGAAGCAACAACTTGCCGACTTGGGAGTTCACTTGAAGGAAATCCCAATTTTGTGTGACAACACAAGCACAATAAGCTTGGCCAAGAATCCGGTGCAACATACAAGAACCAAGCATATTGATGTGAGGCATCACTTCATTCGGATCATGTCCGTAAAAGAGATGTCAAAGTGATGTTCATCCCAACTCATCTTCAACTTGCGACATCTTCACAAAGCCTCTAGCCAAAGAACCTTTCAACTTCATAAGGAGAGAATTGGGAATGGTAAATCCCAATGAATTGTAAGCATTTCTCATCCAATTTAATGTTAGTTGTGTGTTTGATGATTAATCCTTACTAACTTAAGCATCGGAGTGTATAGCAATTGTTTTTGCAGGATTTTCTGATGTTTCAGAGATTGCTTACTCGAGTAGAGTACATGGTACTCGAGTAAACAAGCTACAGAAAGCAAATTCAGAGGTTCAGAAATGCTTTACTCGAGTATGGAAGTGGATACTCGAGTATCCAAGAGGCAGAGAGCACATTGCTGAGAACAAAGGAATGTTTACTCGAGTATATAGTTCTTTACTCGAGTATAGGACCAGACAGAAGCCAAACCTGAAGGTATGCCAGAGGCATACTCGAGTATGTAAGTAGCCTACTCGAGTATGGCCATCGGGTTTTCAAAAATTCACACGACATTTTTGAAGTCCAGTCAAGATATACTTCCTTCTTTACTCGAGTATGTAAATGAAAGTATGCTATACTCGAGTAAGCAAGAACTGTACTCGAGTATAGGGGTTTGTCTATATATACTGAAACGACGTGTTCTTACATACTCGCACCCTTACTCCGATAAAGCCCTAGGAGACGCGACTTTCTATCTTCTTCTCCTTCTGTAACCGTCACAATCCCTCATCAATCCCCTTAAATCTTCACCAAACCTCGTCTAATTCTTCCTATCCTCATTTTCGCCGAAACCCTAAACGCTCAAATGTCTAAGGAAGTCTCTCAATCCTCTCAACCGGTTCCTCCACGAGCTCCAAGGACCAAATCGATTCCAAAGAAATTGCGAGAGAGGCATTGATACAAGGATTCCCGGCGTAGGCTTTACGATTCCGAGGCACAATCCAAAACCCCAAGAAAAGGGGTTCGTCCTCTCGGGGGCCCAAAGACCATCTTCGGGATCGAAGAAGAAAAAGAAGGCCTCTCCAAGCAAAGAAAAGGGAAAGAAGAAGGCCGTAGAGAAGATGAAGAGAAGGTCCAAGCAACCCTCCACCACCATTGTCTCATCCTCTACCGATGAAGCTACTCTTTCGGCTTCCGAACCAGAAGGTAATCAAGAGGAAGAGCAAGAGGAGGTATCTCCCTTCGTCGAAAATGCTGTTGAAGAGATAAAACTTCACAAGGATCCACCGCAGGGTTTCAAAGTTGCCCCGGTCGCACTTCCTCCCGCCACAATGCCATGTTCGAGAGCAATTTTCAACCCGAGGATTTTGTGCCGTTGTCTCGATCAATCTAGAACAAGTATACCAGGAATGCAATGTTGATCTATCGCCGTGGTTCAGACCTTATAACTCATTTGTGTCCATCGAGGCCGCCTACTTTCCGGAGTTGGTAAGAATGTTCTATTTCAACATGAAGACTGATCACATTTTGGACTCAGAGGACAAAGTAATTGAAGAAAGGATCACCACATCTGTGAGGGGAGTCACCTTCACCATCTCTGCTGCAATCCTCAACCGGATATTGAAGGTTGTTGATCCCCCAGAGGCTTCTACACCACGATATAGCAATGAAGAGGTGTATAGGACACTTTTGCTCACTCAAGACGTACCGGATGATCAGAGAGCTCATTTATCCTTTAAACCATCAGACATGCCAGACTTGCACCGTGTGATTTGGTTTGTGTATTCGAGAAATTTTGTCCAGAAGGGAGGTAGCTATACACATTTCACGAAGAAGGACTACCGCTTCTTCACTTGCCTTTATCAAGCAACATCCTTTCAACATTGGGCGTGGGTCTTCAAGGAAATGAGCTACTTCAAGTTTACCTCCCGAAAAGGATCTTATATGCCCTTCGCTTCTCTCGGTGTCCCGATCTTATTTTACCATAAGATATGGTACGTGGGCCCTCCCGAGTCAATGAAGCATATCCCATCCTTTGGCAAGACTCAACTTAAGTTTATGCAGATAAACCTTGAACCGGAAGGATCCGGTCGATCAAGGGCTCCTCAAAGATCTCGGCCCGTGCATCTCAATCGGTTGCGCACGAGGCTCAATCTGCTCCTCCTCCTCCTCCTCCATTGGATTTTGAGGCTAGAGTTAAAGCAATTGTGGACACTTCCATTGCTTCTCACTTTGTCAGAATGCAATTTGAGTTTGGCAAGCTAGGAGCTGATCTCAAGATTGGTCTTAATGAGGTGATTGCTGGCCAAAATGAGGTTATAACAAAGTTGGACAAACTCCAGGATGACACTGAAAAGAAGCAGGATGAGATTTTTGATCAGTGCATCGACTTGGATTCTCAGATTGGTTCTATCTTGGATATTGCTTCGAGGGCCCGGACAAGGTCAACAAGTTGATCAAGCACTTTGACCTTGGTTCTTCATCCTCGCCTACATTTGGGTTCACGAACCGATCCTTCCTCATCCTCTCCCGTTCCAGACCCACCACCCGAGACTCACTTTTCCCCACCTTCCTCACCTACCTTCTCTTTTCCCGAGTCCACTTCACACCACTTCATCCCCAACCTCCACTTCCACCCTACCCCGTGATTCCATCTTCTCCTATCACTCCTTCCACGAGAGATTCTACCCGACACATTTCCATCTCCATCTACCCCGTCTCCGAGAAATTCCCCACACCTTCTCCTTATGCAGCTCGCCATGACCCTACCTTTGATCCATCCACTGCCATGGTCCTCTATTCCCCTCCTTTTGTTGTCCTTGATCCCGAGTATGTTGATGATGACAAAGGGGGAGAAGAAGAGAAAGATGTATAGGGTCTAGGTCGTAGTATAGGGTCTAGGTCGTAGTGTCTAGCATGCATTCCATTATATCTTGTTGATTCTGCAAATTTTGTTTCATTCTCTGATATCAGTGTTATCAGAATATTTGTCATTCCTGATATCAGTAAAACATTGTATGAAGTTTGCCTAATGACTATATTATCAGTTGTTTATGTGTTCAAAAGCATCTCTGCTGCCATTCTCTGAGTATTACAGTTTAACATGCATATTCAAATGGTTTTTGAACACTTTGCACTAATATTTGAAAAACTTCAATTCAAAGGAACTTCATCTTTCAAATTATTTAAAAAGATCGTTTACAAGTGTTGTCATCATCAAAAAGGGGAGAATGTTAGTTCTCAATGTGTTTTGATGATTAACAACAATTGTAAACATGTGTTGAAGTTTTTGCAAAATCTGTCTAAAACCATTTATCGTTGTTTACTCGAGTAAAGGAATGCTTACTCGAGTATAGGACTGTTAAAGGATTGCCCAATTGGATTTTACACGTCAATACCGCAGTATGGATAGCCATACTCGAGTATAGACGTCTCGAGAGCAATCGAGTTTTTGACGAAGGGGATACTTACTCGAGTATAGGTTTGCATACTCGAGTATAGGCCATCCAGAGAGCAACCAATCTTTTCAAGATAAGTCAATAAACTTTTCAAGTTAAGTCAATACTTGCAAGATAGATCGCTATACTCGAGTATTGGACTTACCGAGAGCAAATGAACTTTTGAACTTGAGTGTATACTCGAGTAAACACTTGCATACTCGAGTAAAGGGTCTTACGAGAGCTCCCAAGTTTTTCTAACTCATGCATACTCGAGTAAGGATTTACATACTCGAGTAATGAGCTCTTAAACTAATTTTCAACTTGACTCATGTTCTTGCATACTCTAGTATGAATTTGTTTACTCCAGTATAGACATGGAATGACTTCACACTTTTTCAAGCGAAAGAGTTGCATACTCCAATAAGGATATGCATACTCGAGTATGATACCATACAGAGAAGTCATCATTCTGGCTTGAACATGTTTACTCCAGTATACAAATGTATACTTTGTATAGATAGAGCATTTTACACTTAAAATTTTCAAGCAAATAGTTGCTTACTCGAGTACACCACTAACTTACTCGAGTAAAGCCTTTGGTTTCAAAAGTTCAAGTCTCGAAGGTTTGCTTCTGGAAGTTGCTTACTCGAGTATCCTTTTGGATACTGCAGTAAAGACTCTCTCACACAATGACTTACTCGAGTAAAGATGAACTTACTCGAGTAACCAACGCTGAAACCAATTTTTGAATTATACGAATTTGCAAATCACTCTTGTTTGTTCTAATTGCTTTCATGAATCATTCACTTATGAACCCAACTATGTTTAACAAGTTTGTTGAGTGAATTTCATTAGCACGATGAAGATTATTGAAGGTCAAAGCCATAAAGCAAAAAGTGTACGGTGCATTTAATGCACTTCTCGCAAATCAACCTTCTTTTGGATAATCCACCTGAGCACGCATTCTCAACGGTCAAGAATGCTTTCTTCATCAAGTAAACTCTTCTCCAACGGGCAAATCCTCAGAGTTCCACATCAGATCATATTAGCACCTGGATTAGTTGGAGTTTAGAGAGAGAAGATGACAGACTTAATGGTAATCACCTACAACGGTTGGATTCATCATTCAACGGTCATTTAATGTTCTCTACCTATAAATAGAGTTCATTAACTTCTTCTCAAGCTGATACACCTACTGAGAGCGAAAATTTATTGATTGCCATTTATTGTGTTCAGCTTTCACATATATTGTATCAATCTGATACTTGTACTTCGATGTTCATTTTATCCGCTCTCGTGAGAGAGTTCTATCTCAGTAAATCATTTATTGATTGAGATAACCACAAGTCGGGGACTTGGTGGTTGGGTGTATTGATTGCAACTTGTAAGGGGAGTGAGTTCTAGAGAGAGAACTACTCTTGAGTACGAGTTTGTAATCGGTTTGTGAGTATAGTGGATTGAAAATCCCAAGTGTGGCTTGGGACTGGATGTAGGTCAAGGATAAGACCGAACCAGGATAATTTCTCTTGTGCAAGCTTTCCTTCCCTTCCTCCTCCTCGTTATAATCTGTTTTTACTTGGTCAAAACAGAGCACTTTCGAAAAAGTTTTTAAAATACCCAATTCACCCCCTCTTGGGTATATAGCTCCATAGCAAATTTTATAAAGTCCCTCACCCCATTCGATATTCAACACTCGTCCGTTTAGCATTTATCCAATTGTGATCCATAGTAGAATTCCTATATATATAGACGGAAAGATTTAACATACATATATATGCTCAAATGTCGGTTATGTCTTTTTTTTTTTTTTCGATAAACTTGCTCATTAAATGCGAACGAAGAATCACTTTTGGTCATAAATGTATCGCAGAGAAATCCAAGAACCAAAATAAATGCATGACGAGGAAATTAAATGCATCGCGTGAAGGTCTTGTGGACTCACCGTATCATATAAATTCAAATGCGTTTGCTTAGTCTTTCTTCTCCCGCCACGAACGTTGATGTTGCGGACGAAAGAGTACCCTAAAAACATTTATTGGTCAGTTGGGTAGGTCTAAAATGCAATTATAATCTTCAAAATACAATATCCATTAACAACACGAAACCCACAAGAACATTTGATCGATTTCGCTCAACCTAGGAAAACCCGGAACGATGAGCGGGGAAAATCATAAAGTTATATAACCGAAACACCTCTTACAGCTTGGTCTATAGATGTTTAGCTAAGGAACCAGAAAGTGATTGTCGAGAGAGCAACGCGAACCAAATGAAGTGGCGACGTAACTGAGTAACACTTTAGGCGCGACAAGAGAAGTTCGAGAGGGAAATTTAATATTCCGCGCGACGGAGCGAGACATGTTTTATATTTGGGATTTTATTAAGACCGGAGTTTTATAATCCTCCGGACCCAAATTGAGACAATTAAACCGGTTCATTAAAAGGAGACGGTTCTATATATAAAACTTTTTAAGACCGCCGTTTTATAATACTCGTCCTAAAATTCTTAGTTTTTGTGATTTCTAAAAAAGATTTGGCGAGCGCAAAGAATCGAATGAATAAAAATTAAAGGAAAACTGGAGTTTCTTTAATTACATATATTACTTGCATATGCACGTACACAAGAAAAAATACAAAACAAAAACAAGCAGAAAATTATCAAAAACAAGAATCTGACTAAACATCTCCTAAAGCTTATTATCCTCCAAAGCCTTGGCGATTTCGGCGTGAACGCATTAATTTCCCGCCGGAGATCGGCAAGTTTGTCTTACTCGAATCGCCACAATGCTTCATTAGAGGAAAGAGGAGAGGGGTCGATAGTAGTCGCGGTGGGGCCAAGAGGTTGGAGAGGGGGAGCGGGAACCTCTTCATCATCCGAAGAAATAACAATGGGTCCAACGACCCGAGACTCTTTTGTCACAATAGGACGGACTCTCGATGGAGGAGGCGCACCGTATAATGATCGACGGAAGGCACGAGCATCACGACTAAGAGCACCCCTACGAGCGGTTCTCTTGAATCTAACCATGGTTTGAGCAGTTGGGGCAGAGAGGTATGAGGAGTTAATTAATAGAGGCAGAGAGCTGTTCTCAGATAGCCACGTACGTAGTTTGGAGTTACGAGGTAGTGAGGAATTAATAAGGAGTTATAGGTACGCGGTATAAAATTCCATTATTTAATATTTTTCCAATTCATTTTATTTTAAGACCGACCTTTTATCATTAACCCGTACTTAGAGGTATGCGGTATAAAATTCTATTATTTAATTTTTTAAGACCGATATTTTATAATAAGTCCGGTCCTAAAAGTCTTACCTTTAAGACCGACCTTTTATCATTTACCCGTACTTACACACCGTTCAAATGAATGATGCGAGTCTCTTCGGCTTCCGGATAAACTTCCCAACTAGGTGTCTCCTCGTATTCGATGAACAATGCGTCTCCTCGTTAAAGCTTCCGACGTTTCACATTGTTCAGGGATGGGTTCTCTATTTAAACCCGTTGTTCTTGTACTTTCTTCACATTCTTCTCCCCCGGTCCTCCATTTCCTCCTCCTCCTCTTCAACCTCGGCCCCTCCGCCACCGCCTCCTCCAAATCCGACCGTGAAGCGGTTGGTGCGATCATCAGTGGCCCGCGTCGATCAAATCGATCGACGACATTTGGGCCAATTGGTTTAGCTTGCTCATACCATGAACAACAAGCTGAACATGATACTCCACGCCAATGACGTGAACTACGATCCCGGCGAAGACGACTCGACGACTCCGACAACTCCGACGACTCCGACGCCCCTCCTTTCCGACTACGAGAGGGATTAGTTTTTTTTTGTTGCTTTTTTATTTTGCTTTTTTTTTTTGT
Source organism: Acacia acuminata (assembly GCA_019022655.1). Taxonomy (NCBI): domain Eukaryota; kingdom Viridiplantae; phylum Streptophyta; class Magnoliopsida; order Fabales; family Fabaceae; genus Acacia; species Acacia acuminata. The sequence goes on along the minus strand of JAFJYI010000100.1, from coordinate 1,536,637 downwards.
GATCGCGCCCCCTTATAGGGCTGCGTAAAAAAATTAGTAAATAAAATATTTTTAAATTTTGTTCTCGTGCGAGTTTAGTACTTTATCGAACCTGGAAAGCAATAAACAAGGCAACTATGAAAGACGGATAATGGCGAGACTAAAAAACCTAAAATAAAAGAACGAAGACTTTAGTTAGTAAATCGACGGTCCTAAAAACACCGACATTTTTGTCGGCTTTGGTTTCCATATCCGATTGCCTCTTGTCCTTTTCATTATCATCTTTCTTTTTCGACAAAAAGGAAACAAACAAAACATTGTCCTCGTGTAAATCCAACAACAAAAATTCACAAAATACGATTAAGAACATACAAAAAAAGTAGCTTTTACCTTATTCGGATAAGAACAAACAAAGTGACTATTCTTCTCAAGGTTGGACCTTCGTTAACGTCGGTTTTACCTCCCCGTGAGAAACAAAGTGTCCTTTTCATTATCTTCCTTCTTTTTCCAACAAAAAGACAAAAGACAAAATAAAAGGGACACCGATAATGCTGCCTCTACACATGGAAAGGTAAAAACGATGATAAAGAAGGACCTAGCTTGAGCGTAACGCCTGAGAACCTCGGTTGTCTTCAACCCTAACCATTTAATTTGTCCGAAAAGGGGTATTTAAAGGGGAATGACTTTTAAGATCGCACAAATAACAACATACGGTCCTAAAAGTTAAGCGAGACTTTTAACCAAAGGACTTTTAAGACCGATTATATATAAAAATACGGTCCTAAAAGTTAAGCGAGGGACTTTTAAGACCGACCTTTTATAATACGTCCGGACCTAAAAGTTCATGTGGTCTTTTAAGCTTTTAGGAGCGGACACTAAAAAGCAATATACGGTCCTAAAAGTCTCATACTTTTTACACCGAAGATTTTTGCGGACCTTTTAAGACCGGACATCTTGTTAATGAACGGTCCTAAAAGTCTCGCATTTCAAACACTAAATTAAATAGCTATATCCACCATCCAAGAATACATTCGAAACCCAAAATGGACACAAGAAAATTGTTCGAAAAATTAACTAAATTTATTTATTGAATTTTACATTGCCTATGTATATTTACAAATGAATTGTTCAAAAAATAAACAAATTTACGAGAAGATCGATTATTGTTGCTACGGAATATACTTACAAATGAATTTAGGACATTAATTATTGTCATTTTTCTGACTCTAAGATCGAGACCATACGATATTCACAAAACACATTGCGTATGTGCTCCAGTTCATCATCGGGAAAGGGAGTTTTGCATTGAAACATCTCGTAACATCAAAGACAAAGAATCGAATTAACTTGCTTGCATATTTCATTTGTAACAAAGAAGCCAAAAACTGAATTAACTTGCATAATATGTAACATCAAATACATTTACCTTTGCGTTAATTTAGTATCCCCTCGCCTTGTAATATCATACATGTGTTTCATGACGTATCGACCACATAAGTTGGACTCTCGTGGTTGCCGACGGTCTAAAATGAACAAGAAATATATATAAGAGCATATATATATAGCTCAATGACCAAGTTCACAAGGCAAAGTGTGCTACAAATTAAATATTGTACCAACCTCCGGTCCGTACCATGTGGGGTCTTTGTCCCCGAGTAGCACGCCTTTTCTTTTCTAGTCTTTGGAAGGTCCTCATGGCACTTGTCATCAAAATCACAAATTTATCAATGATTCACTTAAAATTCACAAAACGAGATGTCGACAAGAGAATCAAAATTACATGCTTACTCGTTGATGGTCTGCACCAACGAAGGCAATGGCTCAATGTGAGTGGAGCATAAGAAGATAACTTTATGGTCGTCCATGCACATGACGACCAACTGCCAGTGGCGGCTGAAAATTCACATCAGTAAACTATACTCAGTGATATATATATGTAGCAGAATTAAGTGAATTGCGGACAAGATTTTTGATATGTACCTGTAGAAGAATGGCAAAAAGTACAACTTTCGATCACTTGACACAACCTCTTTGATATGTACTCCTGTCTCTCCCGCATGGATGTTTGACTTGAATAGACGGGGCACAAGAATGCAAAATCGTTGATCCCGCACCTTTGAACCAATTCATGATGCAAGAACCTACCATAATGACATCGATCGGGGAATTAGTATATATGTATGTATGTCTAAACGATGCATTTAAATGATGTACTCATAGACGAAAGATACTTACTTCATAAAAATTCTAACAACCGCATCGGTAAGCTCTGTCGAGGAAGCGCGGGGACTCAACATCAACGGTGTCAACTTGAACGAGCATAGGATGAGGGACGCCTAGTACTTCATCGGCCCACGATTTATCCTTAAAATATCCACTCTTCATCGATCGGATATTTTTTCCCCGGCACCCAACTTAGCGATGGGGATAGAGCTTGAGGAGGGGATGGAGCCCGACGAGGGGATGGAACTTGAGGAGGAGGGGTTGAAGCTTTAGGAGCGGTAGAGACATGTACAAGCTTCACCGGCCAAGGGATGAAGGTTCCCTTGACATCACTCACAAGCTTCAAACTCATCGGTTTGGAGAGGAGCCGTGCATCAATGATCACCTTTTCAACCGACACTCGACTTCATCATCGGCATTTGTTGGTGGTGTACGGTTGATCCCAAGTTGTGAACAGGTCCTTTTGCAACCAATAATCGTCCATCATGATGATCGGGATCCTCCACATAAAGGTCACAAGGTTGCTCGACTATCCAACAATGCAGCTCCCTCTAGTGCTCAATGCACGGTTGCGTGAGTATGTGAAGGGAACACTGGTCTCGGACGATTGCTCAAAAGCGCCTCGGTGACTCGACTCGAGTTCCTCCTTCATCTCGGCTCATCTCGGATTGAAACATTGCGGTCATTGAAGCTTTATTAGCAGCCGGCGTCCTGGTCCATCTCCTCCCGGGTAACCATACTTTGTCTATGGCGTTTGGATGTACCAAAGACTTGCTTTATGCCTACCCGTCCTCCAATCCCCCTTACACGCCCGGATGATCCGGTTTTCCGGCCGCAACGGTCGAACATCATTCCTCCCGTCCGACACAAAAGATCCCTCTGCTTCTTTCTTTTTAAGATCTTCCCGTAAGATACGGATAACGAGAAGCTTAGTAATGAAACATGTTTAGTAACTAAAAAATAACAATAACGATACTTACAATTCTTTTCAAAGAACTAGACGAGTTTGTTCACTCGTGTAGGCGCCGCTTGGCTTTTGCCGAATATGCAACCACAACTCCTCGCGATGTATTGGAGATAGGGGTGAGCAATCGGTTCTTCGGTTCGGTTTTCGGTGAAAACCGAAAAAACCGAAAAACCGAAATATGCATATTCTAAACACCGAACCGAAACCGAAAACCGAAAAAACCGAAACCGAAATATTTCGGTTCGGTTTTCGGTTTCTTTTTCGGTTTTGGGCTTTGGTTGGGCCTTCTTAGTATGGGCCTTCTTGTCTTCTTTTTCTTTTTTTTTTCCTGGATCAATCTACAATACTAACTGGGCTGTAGTATACTTTTTTTATATAAAAAACAAACAAAAAATTGTGGCGAAAGCCCAAATAAACATAGGTCTCCTCCTTGCACAAAACTATAATAGGCCAATGCATCTGCATAGACCCTCACCCTGGACACATGAACAAATACAGCTTTTAAGAATTTTTCCTGCACAAAAATTGCAGAATGCGAGACTTGTCACTTGAATCACACACTACAACAACAAAACAAACATATTGGAAGCTCTAGTTAATTAGTTACATGCCGGTTCTAAACCGAAAAGCACACCCATGGAATAAATGCATCACAATCCACGAGCCGGCAACTATTAATTCTGAAAATGAACAATGACAAAATTCTTGACAAAGATAACAAAATACAAAACATGGCGCAACCGAAACAACAACCAAAGAACTGAAACGAACCAAAACAAGAACCAAAGAACTGACAACAAAGAACTCATCCACTCATCCATTACTGAGCCTCCAATGCAAATAAATACAAATAAAATATTAAATAGATGGATTGCATCAAAGAGATAATCTAATAAATATTAACAAAATACAAATAAAAAAATTACTTACAAAGATATTTGGATTGCATCTACTATATGTCAAGTGTCAACAACAGTTGCCTCCAATGCAATTTTTTGAAAATCTAACAAAAAAAAAATTTGAAGTCCCTTGAAAGATCATAATAAATATTATTCTAATAAAAATAGAAAATATATATAAAAAGTATTACCAACTTCCATTTGCTGAAAATCCTCATCTCCTCCGGGTAAAACATAGTTAAGTGAGTGTCTAACCCAATCTTGAGCACAAATTAGTGATTGTACAGCTTTAGGTGTTAAAGAGCTCCTAAATGAATCTAGAACTCTTCCTCCAAAGTCTTTGAAGGTAGACTCGAAGCAACAAGTAGAAATTGGGATAGCCAACACATCTCTTGCTATTTGAGAAAGAATGGGGAATCTAGGACCTGTTCACCTTCCACCAACTTAATATATCAAAATCATCTTTTCTAGGCTCAATTTCTTCATTTAAATATCTATCCACTTCTGTTCTACTAGTCTTTCCACCAAGCTGCTCATCCATGAATAATTGCTCCTCAATATCAAGCAATTTTCTAACTTTTAGACTAGGGTCATCATCATTAAGAAGATGTTGTGTGTCATTTGATGGTCCCGTTTCAAGCTGGGCTGAAGGAGAAATAACTTGATTGTATTCATTATATAAAGAAATGAAGACTTCTTTAATATGCACCACCAAATTTTCCCCAACAACACGAGTATGCATCTTACAAAGTGCAAATTGCACCCAATCTAGCTTATATCGGGGTCAAGAACAAAGCAATATAAAGAAGTTTATTGATCTTCATAGGATCTCCCCAATACTTGTCATATTTCTCCTTCATTCTACTTGCCACATTAGATAACTCCAAAGAAATCACTTTTTGTCCACTCATTCAAGAAACGATAAACCATGTAAATTTCACGGAAGAAGTTATTGGAAGTGACATATAAAGATCCAGAAATTCGGTTAGTCAAATCATAAAAATGACTCAACACCATAGTCATCCTCCTAACATTATTCCAATCTTCCTTTTCAGGCACCCCATCTTCTAGATCAAAAGCAAAGTATGGATCTTTGTCCTCATACCTCTTAAAGGCTGCCTCAAATTTTTGAGCAATCTCTAACATCAAATAGGTAGAATTCCACCTAGTAGGGACATCCAAGCATAACATTTTCTTGCTCTGAATTTTCTCATCAACACAGCTCTCTTTAAACTTTCTCATTCTCAGTGGTGATTGTCTAATAAAGCGAACAGCCTCTCTAACTTTTTTAATTGATTGTCCTACTTCTTTTAGCCCGTCACGACAATCAAATTGATTATGTGTGCCACGCATCTCATATGCAAATACGACATTTCATAACCGAATGCCCCCACCTTACAATTTTGCCTTCCAAATATTCAATTGACACATCATTAGAACTAGCATTATCTACAGTAATTGTGAGCACCCTTTCAATACCCCATTCAAGCAAACACTTCTCAAGTTCAATTCCAATGTCCCTACCCTTGTGACTAGATATAGGAATGAAATTTAAAACCCTCTTTTTCATTGACCATGTGTCATCTACAAAGTGGGCAGTAATACACATGTAATTAATTCTTTGGATAGATGTCCAAGTGTCAGTAGTAAGACAAACTCTTTGTTTTTTTTGCTCCAAATAATCTTTAAATCTCATTTTTTCGTCAATATAAAAACTAAAACAGTCACGAGCTATTGTCCATCTTGATGGAATTTTAAATTTGGGTTGGGCATGCAACATAAAATTCTTAAACCCACCACCCTCAACAAACCTATAAGGCAATTCATCAACAATTACCATAGATGCCAAGGCTTTCCTAATACCATCTGGATCAAATTTCCAATTCACAAGACTGAATTTATCACCTTCAGCATTAAAGTTTAAATGACTTTGTTTAAGTTCTTCAGAAGGCTTTTGCTTACAAACATTCGCAAAATGATTATTTAGGGCAGTAGTTCCATTCGATTTTGGATCACAAGCAAGAACACTTGCACAGTAATTACACTTACCTTTTATATCACCAGTCTCATCCACAAATTTGGTGAAGTGGTCCCACACTTTGGATCTTTGCTTCATAGCTTTCCTTTTCCCAGGTTTATTGTTCACACTTGCACTTGCACTCTCCCCGGCGTTGGTAGAGAAGCGGGTTGGTCACCATAATTTCACCTGGAGATAAATAATTGTTTCAAGTTAAAACAGAAAATTGTAATCTTGCAAACAGAAACCGGAAAAGGAAATCCAAATCTGCTGAAGTAAATTAAGTTTTAGTTTAATTCATTCATATCAAATTGTAATCTTTGCAAGTCGAACATAAAGAGGAAAAATCAAGTTGTTTAGACTCCTTTGATAGTTCCTTAACAAAGTTTAGTTTGATTTGTTTCTAGTTTGAGTTTCTAGAGGATAATACTATGGCGAGATCAAATTAGCCAAAATGAAAACAATACACACAAACAAAATGAAAACAATACGGCATTAATTTTAAGCTTATATGGTCTTATTCGATATACTAATTTAAAGTTCTTTGAAACATAAAGGTGCTCGGACCTCGAGTAGTATGACCGAAACATCATCACACTCGCACCTTCGACGGGGAAAAAAAAATACAGCGAGAACTATGAAAAAAATACAGCGGAACCGAAAACATAAAGGTGCTCGATCATTCTTCAAAAGATTTAAAGTTACTCAAACATAAAGGTGCTCGGACCTCGGACGAGTATGACGAAACATCATCGCACTCGCACCTTCGTGGAAAAAAATACACAGGAAAAAAAAACAGCGAAACTATGAAAAAAATACGCACGGAAATGAAACATAAAGGTGCTCATTTCTTCAAAAGATCTAAAGTTACTTGAAACCGGATAAACGAGATTATTGATCTCATCATCATCGGCATCGCACCTTCGTCAGGAAAAAAAAACAGCAGAACTAAAAAAAAAACCAGATACCGAGATTACCAGCAAACAGAGACAATCGTTTATCAGAAAATCGGCAAAAGCTGGCTGTGGCAAGTGGCGCAGAAGAAGAAGCTTACTCGCCACCGAGAGAATGGAAGCCGTTTTGGACTTCGTTCAGTGAAGATCGCGAGACGCCGACGCCAACGCCGAGACCGAGAGACGAGTGTGAGTGTGATTGTGCGAGAGGCGAGAGCGAGCGAGACCGAGAGACCGAGAGAGACCTAGGGTTTCGATTTTTTTGAGAGTGAGAGGCGAGAGACTGAAGTGTCGGGACAAGAAGACGCGGGGGAGGGGGAGTAGGCGAATCGAGAGTGAAGAACTTAGGGTTTTGGGATGGGCTGGGCCTCCATGGCTCCATGCGTCAACCCACTTACCCACATACATAAGTAACCCTCCTTTGTAAAAAAAAAAAAAAAAACAAAATTCTATATTTCGGTTTATTCGGTTAAAACCGAATTTAATTTATCAACACCGAACCGAAAACCGATAACCGAAATATGACTACTTTACAAACCGAAAAAAAACCGAAAACCGAATAGACCGAAACCGAATAGCCTTCGGTTCGGTTCGGTTTTCGGTTTTCTGGTTTTTTTGCTCACCCCTAATTGGAGATGGAGGAGCATGTATCACAGAAGGATTGGATTCTGCTTCATCATCCAATCTCTTCCGCTTGGCAGCCATCAAATCTTTTTTGGCCTTTTGATATCCGCCTCGAGAAGCCCTATGAGGGCAATCATTCTTTCTACCTATCTCCCGTGCTTGTTCCCTTCTTTTCTCGTGAATCAGATTGAAAACATCTATTAATTATGAATTCCAGCCATGCATGTCACTAACCGAAATTAGAGAACTTCGCCATATGAACGTCAATCAAACAAAGTAGTCAAATTCTTCACTTCATCAAGTTTCAACATTTTATTTAAGGAAGATGTAGAATTGTAGAAGAAATTGGATCTATGTTTTGTAGTGCTAGCTAGATAGATAGGTTAAGAAACAAAAGAGAATTATGCTTACGAATAATACAAACTTGATCCTTTTTAAGGCATCCAATGGGATCAGTCCCCATTAGATAGTAACAATTGGGTATATAAAGTTTCCCCCTTTTAAGACTATTCATTTCCTCCTTTGCAAGACAAACCATTACACAATTAATACCTTCTCATCGCAATTTACCTTTTCGTGGTTGACATATCGACTTGCATAGACAAAGGCGGAAATGTATACTTCTATTCACACACCGAACCATTCTATAACTAACAGATTACATGAACACAATAACATTCACATATCCGCACAAAGTTAATAAGCAAACAAAAGGGAAAACAAAACTAAATATAAACTCACCGAGCTTCGTGAGTGGTCCACGAAGAACAAATTGTCTCCAAATTCGTTCATCAATAAATGTGTAAACTTCCCAAGGATGTTTGGCGGGCGGAACCTCGGAGAAAATCTACGTGTTAGCGAGAAAGGTCTTAAACTTCCTCCACCGATCAGCACAATAAGACAATGTCTTGTCTTTCAACTTCGACGATCGGGGACAAGTGTATGTAACCCTGGATAGTCTCCCAAATAGGATCCTTTACATTCTTAGAGTCCACACTTTTCCACTCATCCGTCAAGATGCTAACCTTGCGTGCTAGGCAGACATGCCGACAAAACTATTATATTTGCTTTTATTAGGACCGACACTTCCAACCTTGCATTAAACCGAATCTCGAGCTTTGACCCGGAAGTCCGACTTAGGGTCACATCCATCATTCGTGTGCCTCTTCTACCACGGCGTGCAAGGCGATTACGAGCCTCATTGTGAGATGAAGAGGGTTCGTTCTCACTCACACCCGTCACACCAGAACTGGCGTTGCCGAACACGAATAGATTCGTTTTCACCATCCATTTTCGAGACGGAAGAGAGGAATGCCCGAGCAAATGAGAGAGTAACAGGGGGGCTGATGGTACGTGGGCGAGGAAGAGGGTAATGCAACAGGAAGGGTTTCGAACGTGAATGAGGTTCTCCACAGAGTAACAAAAGCTTTCGCTTGAAGAAATGTATAACTTGCGTGGATTTTTAAGACCGGATGAAAAAGAGACGGTCTTAATATTTACATTAATCCCTATCATATTAAACGTCCGATCTTAAAAGTTTAACCTTTAAGACCGTTCCTTTTAAAACGCCGGTCTTAATATTAATGAACTTTTTCGTACCGGAAGTATCGTATGTCCGGTTTTGAAAGAAAACTTTTAAGACCGTCTTCTTGATAAGTTCGGTCTTAAAACTTTAGACTTTTTATATTTAAATTTTTCCTTATTATGTTTTACCGCAGAAAAAATATAAGTACGGCTATATGAGATATATTTAGAAAGTAATTGAAATTTCAGTTCAATTTTTAAGACCGGTTGTATTTTAGTCGGTCTCAATAATGTTTTTAAGAGCGGTGAAAAATTTGTCCTAAGTGCAAGAAGTTCTTTATATTTACGGAACGCCACCGGTCATTCCTTTAAGACCGGGGTGTCCATTGTCCGCTCTAAATGAGGTGGTCTTAAAGCCTTTTTTTGCACTAGTGAGTGCTTGGAAAATAACAACACCGAATGCATACACAACCATGGTAAAGAATACCTATAGAGACATACAAAGCATATGAGGATTAAGGTTACTACCTAGTAAATTCTTAGACTGATAATCAACTCCAAAATTCCTTAAAGCTTTGAATAACGATATTTCTTGTCCTTGATCTTAGTTTTTCATTGAAATTTTTCCTCCTTGAACGCCCATGTATTTTCAGTCAAGACTTCAAAACACCACGCACGAATCATTCATCAAGGTCTTATGAATGTCTATGAAGATTGAAGGGAGTAGAGCAAGAATCCAAGTCCTACCTTGATTATGTGATCGGTTTGGAGATCTAACAGCACCTCCACCATGTAAACGGCACCAGAAACCTCATATCAAGAATCCAAAACCGTAGAAACATTGCTTTCGCCAAGAGGAACAACATTGGAGAAGGCCCCGGGAGCAAAAACACCAAATCGGAGGCGAAATTAGACCCACTTCTTCTCCCTCTCTCTCCATTCAATTTTCCCTCTCTCCCCTCTCTTTCTTTTGGCCAAGAATGACCTAAAGACAAATGAGGGGCAAGAGGTATAAATAGAACACGGGTGCGGTCCCGAGAATGTGCCACGTGTCTGGTTTAGAACGCGTCATGTGTATGGTCCAGAACATGCCACTTCTCGCGCCACATGTCCTCCTTCCATTGGACCAACATAAAAGTATCTTTATGCCTTGTCATGGTGATGAGACACGTGTTATACTCTTGTGGCGCTGACTCAAAAGCTATGTCATAATGAGGGGACACGTGTCACATTTCCATTTGACCAACAAAAGTAGCTTCTGACTTGTCATGATGATGGACACGTGTCATATTTCTATTGGACCAACACAAAAGTATGTCATAATGAGACGACACGTGTCATGTTTCTATTACGCCAACACAAAAGTAGCTTTTTCACTTGTCATGATGAGTCAACACGTGTCACGTTCTCATTGCGCCAACACAAAAGTAGCTTTATGTTTTGTCATGATGAGGGATACGTGTCATGATCTTGTGGTGACGACTCAAAAGCTATATCATCATTAGTCATCATTGTTAGTTCTCAATGTGTTTTGATGATGATTGAAACAATTGTAAAGCCATGAAAGCCAGTTTGTGAAGTTTTCTCTTGAAAAACTTAAGTTCTTTTGTCTTTGTCAAGGGAAAACTCGAGTTTTGGGACCAAAACTCGAGTTTTGGCTTGTTCGAGGAAAATCGATCAAAAACAAAAAACTCTGTTTTGAGTTTTCATAAAACATATGAAACTCGAGTTTTTGGAGAAAAACTCGAGTTTTGGTTTGGCCGAAAGGCTTTGAATTTTCCAAGTCTCAAAACCTCCAGCTTTCAAAGAACACCGCCAGTTTTGAACATTTCAAAGAACTTCTCATATTTTGTGAAATAGTTCAAAACTCGAGTTGTGGGGTCAAAACTCGAGTTTTGGTCACTTAGTTCAACACCCGATTCCGTGTAAGAAAACCTCCGCTTTTGGGTCGAACTTCCAGCTTTCAGTTTTCACAAGATTATGTGAAAACTCAAGTTTTGGGAGAAAAACTCGAGTTTTGGTCGCAGAGCACTTAAGTTCTCACAATTGTAAAACCGCCGGTTTTGAAGCAAAACCGCCGCTTTGATATGTTCACAAGTTTTCAAAGTTTTCATGCTTTAAGTGAAAACTCGAGTTTTGGGAGCAAAACTCGAGTTTTGGGGTAACCCGAGAGCATCGTATTTTCAATCTTGAAAACCTCCAGCTTTGGATGAAAACCTCCAGCTTTGATGTTTTGGACTAAAACTATATTTTCACATCAATAGTCCAAACCTCGAGTTTTGGTTTGAAAACTCGAGTTTTGAGATTTACTTAAACCTTGGTCCAAAAGCTCAAAACACGACTTTGCTCTCTGAAGAAGCAAACTTGAGTTTGGATTTTGAAACTCGAGTTTGGACTTGTGCACAAGAAAACTTGAGTTTTGATGAACAAAACTCGAGTTTCCATCGCCGGTTTTGAAATTTGATTTACACGATTTTTCAAATCGCTCATGTTTGATCTCAATACTTTCCAGGATTATTCTCTACTATTCCTAGCTATGATTAATGATTTTATTAGTGATTTTCAGATGGTTTAGAGAATGATTTTGAAGTGTTAAAGCAAAAAGCAAAAAGTGGTTGAGAACATTAAATGCACTGATCAGAAAGTTGCACAACTTTGGCTAATCCACCTGCACACGATTGCAAAGCATTAAAGAATGTTTCCTACAACAAGCAACTGTATTTCCAACGGATTAATTCGTAGAAGGTCAACACAGATTACTTGGTCAGCTGGATTTAGCTAAGGACAGAGAGAGAAGATGCCAAAACCATTTCCTATCCTTGTCACAACTTCTCCAACGGATATATTTGGAAAGCAACGGTCATTTAATGATCTCTGAGTATAAATAGAGTTGCATTCAAGTCTTTCCAACAACACACCAGCTGAAGACGAAAATCATTCAAGTCTCACATTTATTTCTTCAGTTTTCATCTGTGTAGTATCTTTGATACATTGAGCTTCAGTGAGTATCATTATCTACTCTTAGAGAGAGTCTATTTCCTTGTATATCATTCATTGTAAGAATCTCAAGTCAGTGGACTTGGGGATTGGGAAAATTTTAGTACAACTTGTAAGGGGGAGTTAGTCCTAGGGAAAGGATAACTCTTGAGTACAGAGTGTGTATCTGATTGTATACAATTACAGCTTGTAAGGGGGAGTGAGTCCTAGGGAGAGGATCATCCTGAGTACAGAGTGTGATTGTATTTGAGTGATAGTGAAAAATCTCAGAGAGTCTGGGGACTGGATATAGGTCAAGTTGTTAGGACCGAACCAGTATAAATCTTTGTGTCCAGCTTCTTCTTCCCTTACTCTACTCACCTCTGTTTTTATATCTTCAGAACAGAGCATTTGTTGAAAAGTTTAAAATACCCAATTCACCCCCCCTCTTGGGTATATAGCTCCACTTACAATCATGACCTTACTTTATTAAAGTCACTTTATCGGCACCTACTCAGGATTGCGACACATATACCAAGACCCGCTAACTGACACCAGGTTAGACTCTATATGTGTGGGCCTCCACATGGTGTCACATACTGATGTCATTTTCCAAAAACGCAGGGCATACCCGAATGCCCTAAAAATGCCATATACTTACTTATACCAGCATATTTTTGCTCAACTAATTGTTCTATACCTCAAGACATAGTTGGGTGGCATCTTTTTCAACTAGATTTACACCAATGGGTCTTCTGTGCCCCTTTTCATTGGCACTTTAATTCAACAACTTATACATACTAAGTCCACTAACCCGTATAACCGAGTTACTTAGTCCCCTGAGAGACTTCCTATCCCTTGACATTCTTAGGACTATGCTCGAACTGGGCTTAGTCGCCTGCCTTTTATAGGATTATTCCTAAGTCTCTAAGCCCAAAATTAAGGGTATTACACAAACAAATAATAGGAGAATTTGGCTCGGGAACTTGTTGACCAGTTAGCCCATGGTGAATTTGGTGGGGCGTTTCACGAGGCCACACACCTCAACCACCCAGTCATCTCAGCTGGCTTTGGGGACAGCGCCATGGTTGCAGACATAGTGGAGAGGGACAAGGGTGATGAAGTCGTGGTGCATGAGGCACGTGAGAGGTCGCTCCGAGTTGAACAGGTGTTTCCTTGTGAGGCGGACCATGGAAGCATTGCATTCGATCCAGGAGTCGACGATTCCGCAAATATGGAGGCCTCGGCTTTTGAGTTAGCCTTTTGCATTAGCTCTTTCAACTCGTCAGCATCGTTCTCATCCTCGCTGGAGCAATGAATTGACAAGGGTTGGGTCTCTTGAGATTTGGAGGGAGGTTCGACTTGACTTCTCTCGTATATCACTTACCCTCTTTTTCCATTTTCCACCATTGGATTAAGATCTCAACAGTCCAAATTTAACATGTTAAATCTTTAAAGTAAAATTATAATAATATTTTTATAATATGTTAGATCTGAATTGTTGAGAACTTAATTCAACGGCGGAAAAGAGAAAATGAGGAAGAAGGACAAGAGGGTATAAGAGAAGCCAAATCCGTTGAAATGAGGGGAGACGTTGAAGGAACGAGGGACGCCATATTGACGGTTGTTGATGGAAGCCGCCATGGAAAATATCAACGACAGATCTAGAGAGAGAAGGTCATTAAAAGAGCTTTTGCGGTGGAGGTTTATTGTGACCACATGAGAGAGGAGAGATCGAGAGAGTCTTTGACATATTCACTTGATAGACAAGATGGAGTGATGGAAAAGGAAGGAGAAAGGACACTCAAGGATGTGAGAGAAAGTAATTAATGAGATTTTCAACGACTTTTTCTTTATCAAAATTATTTGTTTTTTATTTTGGCTTAACTTTATTCGACTGTTTTTTAAAACAGTTATTGAAACTTACAAATATTCATTTTTTAATAAAAAATCCGGCTTCACTTTCAACGACAATTTCTTATAACAGTTGTTGAAAGTAACATTGAACAAATGTTTTTAAAAACAATCGTTGCAAGTTTAACGTTCAACAACTGTTCATCAAGAAACAATCGTTGAAAGTTAATTCAAAATTTTAAAAATGTCACCTCATCCTTTTTAACTCACTTTTTTTAAAACGAACGTTAATTAATATCTTTATCCCTTATTAGTATCTCCATAGTATATATTGACTTTTGTGTATTCATGAAATGGAAGTTTTTCCTAATTATACCTCGTTTCATGTGGAAGGCCTCCATTTTTTTGGGTTCACATGTGTATGTTTAATATTGAAGGTTGGAACATACAAAATGTGATGAAATATGTGGCGGGGGCTTGTCGTTTCATGAGGTACTTTGTTTCCGTACGAATTCGTTCTTATTCTTGACCAAAAAGTATACGTTTTTTCCTAACTTAAAAGGGGAAAAAAAGGAAGATAATTTTATAATTTTTTTAACTTTCCCATCGTGCCAAATTGCACATTGACTAAGCATTAAGAAAAGAAAGCACAACATGGATTTACATGCACGACATGCTATTGTTAGCCTGGAATGTGACAGCACCGATCGATCCGGTGCCGTAATGAAATATTTGAAAAATAGTTTTTCAGAAGAGTGGATAACATTAATGAATTTTTCTGTTATAAAGGTTGAATGATTAGTAAAGATTAACTTATAAGGTTGTGAATTCAAATCTTAATACCAACATGAAAATTTTACTTATAGGTGGCTTGTCAGCACCTCTGTAAGCTCTTTTCTAAGCCCAAAGGCAGCCATAATCTCAATGAACCTTAAGAACTCAACTTACTTAAATTTAGTGTACAAAACATTTAATGAATATTTCTTCTAAATGATGTTTCTTCCGTCGCTCATCGATCATAAATTACTTGTGGGCGTGTGTTTTGATCTAAACTTGAGAAACTCATCAAATATGCAACTTGAGATTTACAAATTGTAAAAAGAATCGTATTATTCATCTTCCTAAGCACTTTAAGATCTATACGGGTTCTCATTCAGCGCTAATCATAGCGTCAGTGCTTATTATTGTAATATAATCTAAAATGTTCAAATCTAATCTGAACTGTAGAAGTTTAAAATTTTTAATCTTTAATTTTTTAAATGATAAATTCAATTTTTTATAAATAATAGTTATAAGATTATCTCTATTTTAACATTGACATATATTAAAATAAAAAAATATTTAAAATATAAAAACTAAATTAAATTGAGACTATCCAAAATCAATCTAGGCAGTCTAGATTGGAAATGAGCATCCGATGAACACAAAATGTTCTTTGAGGTAAATGGATTCAGTTTGGGTGCACATCAGTCAGTGATGAACACCTAAAGCTTCTTGATATATAGTGCAAAATAATAGACACAACAACTATCAAGCTTTGACCGTACCAATAACACATTAGTCATTAGCTACAATATAATAGCTTTTGATCATAACATATTAGCGATTATCCACTCTTCTACCAAGTTTACAATTTTGTTGAAAGTTTAACTACAATGTAATTGTTATTGACCATAACAAATGACCTATTACCCACTTTTTTTCTCCGACAAGTTTATAATTCTGTTACAAGTTCAAAAAAGTTCTAATGTAAGGGATTGGCTACAATACAGTAGTCAGTAACTGCAATCAAGTTGATCTTGACCATAAAATATTAGAGCTTGCAATTTTATTACAAGTTTAAGAAAATTATGATGTGAAGGATTAACTCCAATATACGTCAACAGTACCATTACTAATAAATTATATATAATAGTCAAGATAGTTTGCTTTTTGCCAATTCATTTATTCAATCAAATAATTGAAAAATGGGCAAGTTGGCCAGGAACTTACAAAAAGAGTAATTATTAAAAAAGTGTCGTTTTCTATTGTTGTAATAATAAGATAATATTAATAAATTTAGGGTAACACTTTCTCAACATGACCCATGCATCCCTTCTCCTTTTCTTGATGATTGACACTTGGCTGAACTTAATTCGAAACATTATAAATAAAATGATAAATCTCTGTTTTCTCTGCTCCTTTACTTGAAATATTTGAGGGTTTTGATTCTTTTAAGGAAATATATCTTCGTCAAGAAATGTACAAGAACAAGTCTCGTGGACTGGATCAATCGTAGCCAGTAAATCCCAAACTGTGATAATTAAATTCAAATATAAAATTGCACGTAGTTGGCTAAGCACTTATCAAAGATAATAAAAAAAGGGTACCGTCAGTTATGCAGAATTAATTATTAGTTTTTTCCTTTTACAAATTAAAGTGAAATGAACCTTATTGGCTAGAAATACTTATAGTATCCATGAACTCTATGAAGAGCGTGCGTACGGTATTACAGCCTTTGCAAGTGTGTGGCTTTGGGTTTAATTCTTTAAATTTGAGCAATAACTAGATAGCACAATCTTCCTTTAACGCTTGATGACTTAACACTTTCCTTCCTTTCAAACTCAAACTCAAACTGCACCCTCCAGTCTCAAGTTTGCTCGCCATCTCCACTTTTTTGGTCTGTTCGATGCTGCCCAAAGTTGATTACTAGATTTTAAGAATAATTATTTCAACCTAATTTTTATATTTTTTTTTATCTTCAAATATAATTTTTAAACAATCATCCAAACATATTTTTTTCTTCCCAAAACTTGTTCTGAAAAACAATTTCATAAAGCTATTCTAAGAACCAAAAAAATAAAATAAAAACAGAATTAAACATTGTAATCATAAAGAAAATCTTGCAACAACTAAGCAAACAGCATGCAATAATAAATTTTAGTGCAGAAATTGACAAATGTCCATAACGCTAACTTGTAGATTTTTTTATGAGTACATTTTTTTTTTTCCTTAGGCTCAATTTTTTTATGATTATATTCCAAAATTCAAATATTTACTAATTATTCCTTGTAGAAGACCTCCATTTTTGGGTTTACATTATAGTAAGTTTAATACTGGAGGTTGGAGCATATAAAATGTGATGACATATGTTATGGGGAACCACCATAGAGGCTTGTCTTTTTATGATGTACTTTGTTTTCGTACGAAATCGTTCTTATTCTTGACCAAGAAATATACTTTTTTTAATGTAAAAAAAACGATAATTATATAATATTTTTAACTTCCCTCACCGTACCAAATTGCACATTGATCAAGGATTAAGAAAAGAAAGCACAACATGCATTCACATGCACGAAATGCTATTATTAATATGAAATGTAGCAGTACTTATCGATCCAGCCGCTAAAATGAAATATTAAAAACAATTTTTCAGAAAGTTGATAATATTCATGAATATTTCTTTTAATAAAAGTTAGTTCGTTGGTAAAGATTAGTATATAATTCACAAGGTCGTGAATTCAAATCCTACTATAAATATAAAGATTTTATTTTTAGGTGATTTATAAGTACCCCTATAAATATTTTTTAAGCCTAGAGGCATGTCATAATCCTAATAAAATAATCCTAATAAACCTCCCAAATTCAACTCATTAATTTAGTGTACAGAAAAAAAAAAAAAAAAAAAAAAAAAAAAAAAAAAAAAAAAAAAACTTAACGAATATTTTGATTGGATGCTGTTTCCTACATCACTCAACAATCGTGAATGGCTGGTGTGCGTGTGTTTTAATCTGAACTCGAGAAACTCATCAAATATGCAACTTGAGATTAAAAATTGTAAAATGAACCATGTTATTCAACTTCCTAAGCACTCTAAAGATCCATACTGGGTTTTCATTCAGTGCTCATCATAGCGTCAGTGCTTATTATTGTGATATACTCTAAACTGTTTAAATATAATCTATTGTAAATGATAATTTCATTTTTAGAAGTAAGAGTTATAAGATTAATCTTTTTTAAATCGACATATATTAAAATAAAAATATATTTAAAATATAATAATTATATTAATAAATTTGGCCCATCCAAAATCAATGTATTTTGTTTTGTACGGAATCGTTCTTATTCTTGACCAAGGAATATACTTTTTTCTAATGTAAGAAAAAGATAATTTTATAATACTTTTTTAACTTCCCTCATCGTACCAAATTGCAGATTAAGAAAAGAAAGCACAACATGGATTCACATGCACAACATGTTATTATTAATATGAAATGTAGCAGTACTGATCGATCCAACCACTGTAATGAAATATTAAAAACAATTTTTCAAAAGAGTTGATAACATTAATGCATATTTCAAATCCTTCCTCCAATGTGAAGATTTTATTTGTAAATGATTTGTAAGTACCTCTGTAAGCACTTTATAAACCTAGAGGCATGTCATAATCCCAATAAGCCTCCCAAATTCAACTCATGTTAATTTAGTGTACCGAAAAAAATTTAAGGAATATTTCTTTTTGGATGCTATTTCTTACATCGCTCAACGATCGTGAATTACTTGTGGGCGTGTCTTTTGATCTAAACTCGAGAAACTCATCCAATATGCAACTTGAGATCAACAAATTGTAAAAAGAACCGTGTTATTCAACTTCCTAAGCAATTTAAGATTCATACGGAGTTCTCATTCAATGCTCATCATAGCATCAGTGCTTATTATTGTGATATACTCTAAATTGTTTAAATCTAATCTAATCTAAATGATAATTTCATGTTTAGAAGCAATAGTTATAAGCCATGTTATTAAAATCAGACTGGCCAGTTCAACCACGAAACTGCGAACCGGTTCTCTAACTGGTGTGGTCCAACCGGTTTAACCGGTTCAATATTTATTTAAGATTTTCTGATTTTAAGAATTCATGTCTAATTCTATATATTTTCAGAAATTATAAATCAAGACCCTATGGAAAGCTTGAGATGTTTACTTTCTAATGCAAAAAAATCACTCAAAAATATTATCATTTGGTAATAAAGAATTATCAAATTCTAAAACTATTCCAAAAAATATTATCGTTTAAGTTCACTTCCTCACCAGTCTGGCCTCGAGTTAGCTCTAGTTTGACTCCGATCTGACCCACTAATCCTTGGCCCACTACTCAAACTAGCTCAGTGGCTAGTCCAAGTTTAATAACCTTAGTTATAAGATTAAGAGTAAATACCCTATTTGGTCCCTAAAAAAAATCACGGACCCCTTTTTAGTCCCTCAGTAAAAATAACTCCTCCCATAATCCCTGTAAAATCCTAAACCCTAAACCCTAAACCCTAACCCCTGTAAAATCCAAAAACCGTCCACGTTAGTCCTTCCAGTTGAAGAGAACACATGCGGTGAAGTGTCCCAAATGTGGTCGGGAATTAAGGAGGGAGTTATTTTCACCGAGGGACCAAAAAGGGGTCCGTGATTTTTTTCGGGACCAAATAGGGTATTTACTCTAATATTAATCTTTTTTTGAATCGACATATATTTAAATAAAAATACATTTAAAATTTAATAATTAAATTAAATTTGGACTATTCAAAATCAATGTAGATGGTTTAGATTGGCGTTGAGCACCCTATGCTCATCAAAGGAACTTTGAAAATAAAAAATTAGTGGTTTCTGACTATCCAAAAACCGATTTTCCGGTTTTTTTTTTTTTTTTTTTTTTTTTTTTTTTTTTTTTTAAAAGATTACTAGACAGACAACGGACCAGCTTTCCTCCACTATAGTTGCCGTCTGTTGCCCTCCTTGTGTACAAAAGTTTGTCGTTTTGGGGCAAAACAATGAAGCCAGTGCCCTTTTTTATTAAAAATATATATATATATATATATATATATATATATATATATATATGTTTTGCGATACACGGATACTAAAAAGATATTTCAAGATATCGACTAGTATTGAAAAAAATAATTTATGATCTTAAAAAATTATTTTAGGATCTCCAAAAACTATTCTAAAGTATATTTTTAATACCAGGTTAGTACCTTGAAATATTTTTTTCATGATATTGAAATAATTTCGCAAGATCATGAAGTATTTCTTTAACATCATCAAGATCCTGAAGCATCTTTTTAACACCAGTTAGTTACCTCAAAATTTCAAGATCATGAAGTATTTTTTTCAATACCAGTCAATATCCTAAAGTATCTTTTTAGTATCAGTCGATACTCTGAAATATTTTTTGAAGACCATAAAATAATTTTTCACGATTATAAAGTATTATTTCAATATTGGTCAATATCCTAAAATAGTTTTTTAATACCCATCAGTAAGGATACGGACCAAATCAAGTAAATAATTCAAAGTACATCATTCACACAAAGCATCTCTCTCATCCATCAGCTTTCTTCTTCTCCTTCTTCATTTTCTTCTGTCTTTCTTCTTCAGACGCCCTTGATTGTTCTGTAAGTTGCAACTTCTTCTGGAGCATATATATATACGCCCTATTTTTTACGATGATCATTATTATGATTATAATTATTATATAAAGATTTATGTATGTGGGTTTTGGAGCATATATATTATATTTCGATTCCTTTTAGAATTCCTTTGAGGATGATTTTTGTAGCTTTAATTTACTTGAGTAATTGATGATCTGAAAGGCGATCGGAGCCGTAGCTAGCTAGCTAAGAGGAATTAATGGGGAGAGTGAAGATTGCGATTAAGAGGATTGACAATTCAGCCAACAGGCAAGTCACTTTATCAAAGAGACGAACTGGTTTGCTCAAGAAAGCAAGAGAGCTTGCGATCCTCTGTGACGCACAAGTTGGGGTCATTGTGTTCTCTAGCACTGGCAAGCTCTATGAATATGGAAGCTCCAGGTTCTTCTCTGGTTTTGCCCAGCATAATTTATTATTATTAAGATCAATATTATTATGATTATTTATTCATTCGTTTTATATCAGAAGCTATCACAGCATTTTCTCTGTGCTTCTCTCTTCTGATCTAGATTATAAGCCTCTAATTAATCTACACTCCTTTCCCTTTTTTCCCTAAAAAATGGCCCAACAAAAACTATCTTGAATTTGATGATATTCTGTCAGAATATTGATCTCTATGGGTGTTGTTACCAGAAGAAATTAACAATTTTCAACAAAATATAATCCCACTTGCATACATATTATTCGAGAGCATCTGCGCACATGAAATTGATGCATTAAAGACTGATGTCATCATCTCTGATTTTTCCCCCTTTCTCTTGGGGTTTGTATTAATCTCTGTTCATTAAAATATGTTTTCTGATACTTTTAATCACCTTTGTATGTTCATTTATTATTTTTCCCCTTTCTTATATGCTTGCTTAGGTTTGATATAAATATGTTAGAAATTTGGATTGAATAATTCCGTAAAAGCATGGTACGTTTTGTTGATACAAATCCCCCCACAGAGAATTGCTATAGGACACTCAATAAGATCGCACGATAACACTACAAAGATTACCTGAATTGTCATAAAGAAACTGAATACTTCTATTTATTCAACTTCTTCCATGCTTATATGTGTTACACCAATTTCACGGATCTTCATGCTTGGCACGTGCTCATGCTTCTGTGGGTCAGATAAAAGCATACGTATGGACCTGAATATGAATTGATTGAGGCCTTATTTGCACCCTCAATATGTATAAAACATTATGAGATTTTAATGTAGCAAATTGGAGCCAAAATATTCTCTCAAGCCTCTTAATTACTCTTTAATCCAAATATAATTTTTGGTCCATCAAGTTTCTTTCCATCTAAAATGGCAGTCCCTCTATTATAGTGAAAACTTGGACCGTTTTGTCCTTTGAGGGACCAAACCCAAAATCAAGACAAACTACCATGACCAAACATTAATTGTATTAACCCAAAAAATAAAAAATAAAAACAAGAAGAAAGTATAAAAAGTGTGCGTGTGTGTTGGAAGATTGTCCACTTACATGCATGCATAAGTTTCTGAATGGTAGTGTAATCAGTATAGACTGATAGAATATCAGACTCCTGAAACTATATTTGTGTGTGTGTGTGTGTGTGGGGTTAGTACATTATATATTCCTTATAGTAAGACCTATCCTGTATGATGTAAACTATCCACGTCCTTCCCCAAATTGGGAAACTCATTTGCAGTTACTCTCTTAGAAGTTCAAAGATATATAGAAAACGTTAGCCCTGGAAGTGACATATTGTGAAAAGGAATCTGAAAAGTTGAAGTTGAGCGTAAACAAACTTTATTGTAATACTCCAAATCTCAAATATAGAAAGTAATAGAAAGAGTTTGTTTTGGTACTAAATGTAAGACCTAACATACTTCATCTCCCAAATTTTGAATTTTTTTCTAAATTCTTAATCTTTGTAAATTAGTTATCTAGACTAGCTCCTATATTTAAAGTCGACCAGAGAGAGTACAGCGTGTTATACAAAGAAGAGGAGTAAGGCTTGAAATCCTTCCCCGTTCTATCTCTATATCTATAGTTTTCTCCCTAAGATCATTTTTAATCATTTTGTCTATTCTCTCTTGGTACTATGCAATGAGGAACGTTGGAAGATTGTAGATACTTTTTTCCTACATATATAGTCTGTTATTAATTGATAATGCTGTTACATTAATTATTGATAGGTATGAAAATGAGTTTAGTATTAGTAAGATGTATAATCTGCTATGTACTCCAAGAGGTTAAACCATACATACTCCCTCCAACCATCTCATTTCTATATTATTATGTCACTTTTATAACTACTCCATCCATATATAGTCATTCAAAATAGTTTTTGGTCTTAAAGTGTTTTCAAAAATTACCACTACTTTCCAAACTTTCATTAAACTATATTTATTACATTCTAATATCATTTTCTTAGGAGAGAAAAAACAACTTACCCTAAAAGGTTGTTTATTGTCCGGACAATTGTAATGCTCTATACATTTTGCGATACGACTTATATTTTGGACAATGAAAACTTTATAGAATGTGACTTATGATAGAAATTGGGGTAGTATTACTTATATTATAAAACTGCTTTACATGAATGGTTAATCTAACTAACTAGATCCTCGCCAACTAAATACTCATATAGTGTACCCAAAAAAAAAAAAGCTTACGTGGATATGTATGGGCACAATGATACTTATACCAGAAGGGGCCTATTTGTTTCAGCTTATATAATGTAAAAATTGCTTATGTTTTCTTTTTTAAAAATTCACTTTTAAGAAATTATTGGATGGTTAATTAATATTTGAAAAAATACAAACAATTTTATTATTATTTTTAAAATATATTTTAAATATCTTATTTATTTTGAGAGTTTTTAAAAAATATCAACATAATAAATCACTTTATTCTTAAAAAAATTTAAAAAAAAAAACGCCTTTTTTGTTAATTAAACAAATAGCTCTTAATTTTGTTAAAGAAAAACTATTATTATGTCACTAATGAATTCACTCAAGTGTCCACTAGTGATGGCTCTAGCTATAGGGTGGGATTGCATGATCTAGATTTACATAAAGTTTATTTTCATCTTCTTGATTGAATTATGTTCTTATAATGGCAGCATAAAGTCAATTATTGAACGCTACAATAAACAAAAAGAGGAACGCCATCCGCTTATGGATCCAGCTGTTGAAGTCAAGGTACGAGATGTTTATAAATCGTGTGTGTAATTCTCTTTGTTTTTACCCCCGTTTTTGTATATAAGATTAAAAATTTGTTGGAGTGGGTCTTATTTATAAGATACTCTTAAAGGTTCTCTAAAATAATTTTAACCAGCTTCTTTTGTTCATCTTTGTCCCTATTAATTATATGTTATATTATAGTACTCTATCCAGTCCTTAATATAAAACATATTTGGAGAGTTGATCTTAATCCTAAATATAAGATATATTTTTTATATTTTTGAATTTTTTCCTATTTTAACCCTATCAATGCTCCTTCAACAATAATCAAAGAGGAGAAAAAATGAGGGAGTTAAAGAAAATGACTCGGGTATTATAAAAAATACATTGCATATTATCTAACTTAACTAACTTCCTTAATCTAATCAAATTAAGTAAATATGTCTTATATTAAGGATCGGAAGGAGTATTAACATACATTCCCATGTTGAATTTTGATGATTTAGGTGTGTATTAGATAATTGGATTTCCATAAATAAATAAAAAATGACTTAATCCAATATGATATGATATATCTCAACTTTATATATACCCTCAATTCAATGTTGAATTAATACAACATTTGGTCCTCGATTTAAGAGTTAGTTGACTAATTTTGATAGATTAAGGAAATTAGTTATGTTAGTTATTTGTAACAAGGGTTAAGGTACTTAAATAACCTTTAACTTTTCAGAAAAGTACAACAGTAATGGTAAACTATTTTTTGGAGCAAAAGTAACTATAAAATTTATAAAAGAGGGCAAAAGTGATTATGACATTAATAATTTCAAACGTTTGTTACTGTGAGCTTTTAAATGAAAGGTTAAAGTGCTAAAATAGACACTGACTTATATAAAGAATGCAAAATAAGCATAAACTTTTTTAAAAACAAAAGTAACTAAAGGTGGCTTTTTAAACATTAACTCTTTTATTTTCCTTCGGCTTTTGTATTATGAGTGTTTTATCAAGTAGGAGACTAAAATGACAAAAGTCGAAGAAAAATTTATAAATTAATGTTCAAGAAATCACCTTCTTTAATTCGACAAGAATAACGAAGCGAAAGAAACTTTTCACCCTAACTTCAAAAGCTAGAATCCCCCAAAATGAATCATTGCCCTTAAAAGTATCATCACCACAAATATTGAAGCAATCCCATAACCAACCTTGAGAAGATTCTAAGGGAGGAGATACGAGAAGAAAACTATGAGGCAATGGAAAATTGCATATGCATATGATAGGGTTAGAAAAATCCGTGTCACCCATAGTCATCTCATAATTAAATCCACTGGGGCTCCCACTTGCACAAGCATCAAAAAAACTTCGGAATCAATGTTTAAGAAGTCACTTTTTAATTACTTTTACATCCAAAAACTAATAGTTACTTTTGCACTTTTGGTATAAGTTAATGGTTATTTTAGCACCTTAAGTTTTCATTAAGAAACTCATAGTAATGGACGTTTGGGATTATTAATGTCATGATCATTTTGCCCACATTTATAATGTTTATGTTTACTTTTGCTCCAAAAAATAGTTTATGATTACTATTAGACTTTTCAAAAAAAAATGATGGTTATTTAAGAACCTTAACCCTTGTAACAAATATGTGTTGATTTTCTTAAAATACCATCTTTCAGGAACACCCTTGGATCGAAAATGATTAATTTGTGCAATCAATTGGGATACTTCAGCAAAATATTATAAATTTAGAAGATAAAGTTGATTCAGGTCTTATATTTAGGACAGAATCCAACCACTAACTAACTCTTATTATATTAAAGACTGGAGGTTGCATTATGTGGGTGGGACTCGTAATGCATTCTAGTATTCCTCATACTCATTTTTTTCATCTTTTCATTCATTTTTTATCTTTGGTTGAGCTTCTACAACTTTTTAGTCTTAGAGGCCTCAGGTTTGCAATATTTTTTCATAATATTCATTTTTTTTTCTTCTTTTTTTTTTTTGGGTCTCCCACACATCAACCGGCTTTTGAAACCATATTGAATTTGAGTGATTTAGGTGTGTATTAGATTTTTTGTCTTTCCATCAAAATAACTTAAGCTAACTTGATAGGTTATCCAACCTTTTAGTCTTTATACACCTTCAATTTAATGTTCAAGTAATTTAATGTTCAACTTGATATGAGTGTACAATTTTATCATTCATTTATCATTGTATTGACTTTGTTCCCATTTAATTTGGCATAATGTATATCAAATAGGGTTGTGGGAAAGTTGTTGAGTTTTGAGGCAAAGTTAATAAAATTTAATGTTTTTCTTATTCTGTATGAATTATAATGGAAGTGACCTATAAATAGAATTAGAGGAGTATATTTTAATATCCCACACCTCTTTTTCTTACTGGTTCTCCCTCATTCACTCTCCCTCAGTGTATTTTTAGAGAAGAAAATAATTTTTTTGTACATTTATTGCCTTAAACCAATTTTAACCAACTTTTTTTTATTGACTTTAGCCATCTTTTTTATTAACATAATTAGGTTGTTTGTCAGCGCGTTTTCTATTTAACTCCATGCAAGATTACACTACAGAAAGAGTGACAAATGGGAGGGGAGGATTTAGAAGCAAGAAGAGCTACAGAGAAATCGATGAGCCCAAATGAGTATTGTCGCACATCAATATTCATTTGGTCTCATTACTTGTAAACACAGAATTTTTAAGGCGAACTAACTGAACCAACATAACTATTAGTGCTCCTTGCCGGAGGGATTGAAAGATAATAAGTGACCTTTTAAAAGAAATTGATGGCCTTTTTATAAGTCACTTTGCATAAAAAGATGGACTATTAATTATTTTCTTCCAATGTATCTTACCCTTTTTTCAATTTTCTATGGTAGAGCAATAGTTTGCATATGAGACAAATTAGTGTTGTTAAATATGGGGCAATTAATAAGGGTAAATTGAAAACTTTATCCATTTTTTAAACAATTTCAACGATTCAACTACTTTTGCTTAATTTCGGTTGGGTAGTTAGAACTGATTTATACATAGGACTAGAGGGAGTATGCTGGAGAGCAAAATCTTTAATTTGAACATATATTGAGATTACTAAAATCATATGCTTCTAACATTTCTTTTAGTACACAAAACACTATGCTCTTTTGTTATTTGTTATTATGACCCTTCAATATGCCCTTTGTTATGGTCCTTTATATGGTACTCCTTCTCCTCTTAAACATAAGTTGGTTCAATACTGTAAAAATATTTCGCATTTTTTCCAAAAATACCCCCAATATAATCATGAAATGGAGTACTCAAGGTCACACCTTAGTTATTTTAGGATAACTAAATGAAGGGCAAAATGAAACATGCATTAATTATACACCATTAACTTCATTCAATATTCTACCATTATGTGGAACTAGAATCATCTTCATACTTATATCATTAGTTAGAACTCATGCCTTAGCTTCTTCCTCACAATATAATACTTATATCTGTGGTTGCACTTGTTAGTTTTGGCAGAGAGAAGCAACGGTCTTGAGGCAGAACCTTGAACACTTGCAGGAATTGCACAGGTACAAAATGTTTTCAAATATGTTCTGATTTGTTTTTTCCAGAATATATTCTGAAAATAAATGAAACAATTTAGTTAACCAGAAAGTGACATAATTTCTTTTGGAAATTTTGTAGGCAATTCATTGGTGAACAACTTTCTGGGTTGGGAATTAACGAATTGAAAAGTTTGGAAAATCAACTGGAGATGAGTTTAAAAAAAGTCCAGATCAAGAAGGTATGATATATAGATCATTTCAACTCACATATAAACTCAATTTACCATGTCATCACATATATATAAAGGACAAGCATATATAATAATTAACCTGAACTTGATCGGCAGGATCAAATTTTAAGTGATGAGATTAAACAGTTAGAACACAAGGTATTCAAGACCTCTGTTTCTGATCTTGCCATGTAAGAAAGAACTTTCTATTCCGACAAATAATTCTGACTAATTTGTTGGTGCTATATTTTACAGGGACAGCAAATTTATCAAGAAAATGTACAGCTCCACAAAACGATAGAAGTCATTAGGAAAGAAAATACAGAACTACAGGCGAAGGCAAGTTGATTTTATTTTATCTATAGTGAGCATGTGCTATTTCTTTAAGGATAAAGTAGCATTTAATGCTCTGATGTTATTCCTCCCTTAGTAGCACCTTGGACCTTAATTTTATTTATAGCACATCCAGCACCCTCATGTTATTTTTCAGTTACATTCAGCACCCCAATTTTATTTATGGTTTAGGTTGCTTGATGCACCCTAAATAAGATTAGGGTACTTGATGCACCATAAATAAGATGCTAGATGCAATTTGGAAATAACATTATAGTGATGGATGTTACTTTCCCCTCTATTTAAAGGGTTAAAGACTTAAGGTGCATTCAATACTCTAAAGTATTTTTCCAGGCACATCATTCAATGTCCTAAAGTATTTTATGGTGCACCCAATATTTTG
Organism: Acacia acuminata; assembly: GCA_019022655.1. Taxonomy (NCBI): domain Eukaryota; kingdom Viridiplantae; phylum Streptophyta; class Magnoliopsida; order Fabales; family Fabaceae; genus Acacia; species Acacia acuminata. The sequence continues at coordinate 1,508,502 of JAFJYI010000100.1, read as the reverse complement.
AAGTATTTTTCTGATGCACTGAGCACAATGAACTATTTTTTCAAGTGCACTGAGCACCATAAATTATTTTTTTTGTGCATCCAATACCTTAAAGTATTTTTCAGAGGTGTATCTAGCTAGGACCATAAATTACCAAAGTTGTTAGGTAAAAAACCCATAAAAAAGTACTTTAAGGTGATGGACGCACCTAAAAAATACTTAGGGTGCTGGTTGTACCTTAAACCTAATTTAAATGCCAAATATTTCAAGTTTTCTTCCAAAGCTTTCATAGAGTTGGTTTGATCTCCCTTAGATTTGTGAAGCAAGGGTTGTGAATGAGGAAAATGGGGATTCAAATCCTACATACACTATCAGCAACAAATATAGGTCACATGCACCTATGCATCTCCACCCGAGCCAGCCACAGTCTCAATCCAGTGATGAATCACCAGCCAAAGCAATCGAGCTTCGGTATAAATCCCTTCAAATTGATGAAGTAAATATACATTTTGAAAACACACACACCCACAAGTAGGGTTAATACCATTATTAGTCTTTATAAATTGATCGAATTTTGGTTTTAATCCCTATAGTTTTAAATTCTTGTTTTTAATCCCTACAGTTTCATAAAAATTTGGTCCAACTTTAACAACTGACTAGTGTCTATACTTATAACGAATTTTTGCTTTAGTCTCTATACTTGAATTCAGATCAAGTCTTTATGAAACTATGGCACCAAAATCAAAGTTCGATCATAGTAAAAAAAACCAACAATGATATTAGCCCTATGTATACGTATGTGTGTATGTATATATGCATTTGTGTGTGTATGTGTTGCTCATTCTTAAAAATTACAACTCATCACTTGATTCTTATGACAGATTACAGTTGCTTTAGCACTAGCTCTTTGAGAATATAGGATTCTCCAGACCATGCTGCCACAGACATTGCTGAAAGAGAGATGTTTCATCAGGAATCATTTCTGTTTTTGTAAAGGTTCACACACGCATATTGGATATGTCTCTGTACATTTTAGACAATGCAGCTATCAAATGTGCCAAAGTGTTGAATTATTTAGTTTCTAGATATATATGTTGTGATCAGACAAATGGAATAATATCTGTTTACCTTTTCATGAAATAAGCCATCCATGTAAACCTTCCATATTTTCAATAATTTTGTTGCTGATATTTTCTTGATGAAGAGTGACGACAATACCAATTATACCATTAAAGAAATATTTTTTACATAAACATATATATGGGGCATGAAGTACAGCCTCTATACCCAAAAAATGAGCATTTTATATTAATATATAATTGAACTTGGTGTAAAATCTTAATTTGAAGTTAATCATACAAGAATAATGTTTCTGGCAGAAAGTTTCATAATAAGCTTGATTAATGATTTAGTTTATTGTTCCTTTCAAGTTGAGTCTTGAGATATAACTCTAAATTGTGTATTTCCTTGACTTGTTGGATTAACGTGCGTGCGTGGTTATAATGAAACATGTTCTTTCACTTGGGCTTAACTATGATCAGAGAGCTGAGCTCCATTTTATAACTATATAGGTTGATAGCGAGGCTTATTAAACTTTTGGGGGGGGAAAAATGGACATGTCCATATTGAGTTTTTAGAACTTTTAACCCGATATATATACGGGTGGGTATTTCGTCTGATGGCTTGCTTAGCCCTATTTCTCTGGCTGGAGAATAATTTCTCCGTACACTAACCTTTCTACACTTTCGCTACACTTAATGTCTCCATCATTAGATCAAGTTTCAATGGTTGAAATTTATTATATAAAAATATTATTACAAGAGTAAAGGTGCACTCAACACCCGCAAACTATTATTGGAGGTGCACCCAACACCCTAAACTATTTAATTGGGCAACTTTGTCCTCAATCTAATAAAAATAGAGCAATTTGAATCCAAGTTAACAGACCCTCTTAACTCCGTTTGCACAACAACCACCTTCTCTCTTTTCTAACTTATATATTCTTCCATCAGTTTGCCGCCTTCTTGATCTTCCTAAGCTGCCTCTGGAACTTTCTCTGGCTTAGGGCTCGTGGAAAGCAAGGGAGGGAAAGGGAAGAGTACAATGTTACCAAGGCAAAAACATGTTTGGCACCCAAAACTTCCCTGAAATCAAAACCCACCAGCTCCAATGTTCCTTTGAACATGGAAAAGTGAGTTCCCACCAAAAGGAGCGTCAACTCAAAAAGCTTCCAGGACAGCAAAATCATGGGATAAAAATGCCCCTTAAAAACTTGATAAAAGGAAAGCTATTCTGGAAAAGGTATCTAGCACGAGCAGTCCAGGACCTATTTCATATAATTAAAAAAATGAAACTAATGTACTTGTCTTCGCCACCGACCACATTAACTAGATAACAATATTAATATACGCTGAACGTTTTATCATAAATCAGCAACCTCATTAAGTTGCACTTTCAAAAGAGTTATATGATGTTTATTTGACCAAGTAGAAGATTTCCATATTGAAGTGAAGCTCCCCAAATGTAACTTGACAACACCTAGTTATGTTCCCACTCTTTCACTATCATGAATAACACACATAACTACATAAGATATAAAATTCCAAAAAATGCAATACGAACAGGATTTCACCAGTAATATCAGTTTCACAGCATACAATTGCAGACAATAAAAAACAAAACAAAATGAAGGAAGGAAGGACGGAAGGAAATAATAGGGAAAAATGATAAAGGCATGATTGGACCAAAAATAAAACACCAAGAATAGAGTCTTCAGCAACGGCGAACTTAAGGCCCGTTTGGTTCAAATAATTTGGGGGGGGAGGGAAAGGAACTTTGAGGAGGGAAAGGAACTTAAAGGAAGGGAAAGGAAGATTTAAAAGATGAGGGAAGATGGCTTGAGTTGTTTGGTAGGAAGAAAATGAAGGGGTGGTAGTTGGTAAAGAATTAAGAAATGTCTATTTTACCCTCAAAAGAAATTAATTCAAAATAAAAAAGAAAATATTTTTTTTGCTAAAATATATTTTCTTAAAAAAAATGTCCCCCTTAAGTTCGAACTTTCTCGCCAAGTTTAAATTTCGGGGGGTAAATCTATTCAAAAATGTGAATAGTGACCAAGGAACTTGAGATCCCACCAAGTTCCCACATATGAGGGAAAAGTGGTGGGCTCGGTGTGGGCCCGGGAAGTTGGGTTCCGAGCACTTGGCGCACCAAATAGTCTTTTTGCATGGGAACTGTATTAAGTTCCCTTTCCTTCCTCCAAGTTCTGTCAACCAAACGGGCCTTTAGAGGGCCGAAATTATATATGTGCCTTACCTGTTCGGCAATACAATGGGGATCAATGGCTTGCCCTCTTCTTGCTCTCACTCTAGGGCGGATGGCAGGTGGTTGAGGCCCAGTGGCGACAAGCACTGCATTTTGTTATTGGCTATGAAATCTCTTACTCACACCTTTGCAAACGCGATAGAAAGTGGAGATTTAGGGATTTTAAACGGGATAGAAAAAATCCAAATGGGGAAAAAATTCCGCATGGGAGATTTCACAAACAGGGCTTGTTGAACTTGAGAGAGGTGAAGGGAGATTATTTATAGCGAATGTTTCTCATGGGAGGGGAAGAGCAAATTAGCGTAGGACTGAAAAACAAAGAGGCAACGGTGCAAAAGGCGCTCAAATTTTATTTAGGGATTTAGGTTTGCAAATTTTTAATATAGTTAAAATAAATTTCACAAAACATCTAGGTAAACTCCTAGATCATTTGGTTAGGCTGTTTTGCTTATACTCCCCATCCCGCGTTTGAACCAAGCACCATCATGAAACTTGGTCCCCCCCCCCCCCCCCCCAAAAAAAAAATATGAGTTTTAACAATTAGCATCAACAAAAGTAGGAAAGTGCCAAACATGCCAAGTGGGTTGAATTCCTCCAAGAATTTACTTTTGTGGTCAAACATCAGACAGAAGTAGAGAACAAGGTAGCTGATACCTTGAGTAGGAAAGTGCATGTTCTTAATACTATGACAGTTAGCATTGTACATTTTGAGCAGTTAAGGGATAAATGTGCCCATGCCTTGACTTTGGACTTATTTATCAAGAGGTTAGCAATGGTGACTGCCACGGCAATTCTAATTTCCTAATCAATTATGGCTACTTTGTGGTTCAAGACTATGCATTCCTCATACTTTAGTTCATGATTTCCTCCTTTGGGAATTACATGCAGGAGGCTTAGAAGGACATTTCGGTATCCAAAAGATTATAACCTTAGTGGAAGATAGGTTCTATTGACCCTCCCCCTTAAGCATGATGTAACTAGAATTCTTTCCCAATGTCTCACCTACCATACCGGTAAAGCAAAGAAGCAAAACATAGGATGCCATACACCTTTACTGATCCCTGAGGCACCTTGGAAGGATATTAGCATGGACTTTGTCTTAGGGTTACCTAGGACAGTACGAGGGCACAACTCTGTTCTAGTTGTTGTTGATAGGTTTTCCAAAATGGCTCATTTCATCCCATGTAACAAAACTACTAATGCTTCACATCTTGCTAAGTTGTTCTTACAAGAGGTCGTTTGGCTACATGGATTGTCCACTATTATTGTGCGGGACAGGTGATAAGTCAAATTTTTGCTATGAATTGCCACTATACTATAACTGATTTGTACTGTGTTTCTGAGCTTGAATATATTTGATATAATAAAATATGAGTGAATTCATGCATATGTGGAAATAAGGATTGGAAAAGTTGATTTCATGCAATTTAGGAATTATCACGTATATAGACAGAGAAAATGACTCAAGATTGCTGTGAACTTTGAGCTGACATATTAATATTGTAGTAATGCTATAGAATCGTAAGGACAGTTATCTGAGACTTCATATTTTGTTATGTGCTGATCTTTTCTTAAGAATGTGTAGAAGATACAAGAAATCAGGCCGTACGTCTAGAAGGTGATTGACTAGATTGAAGCGAAAATCAAGATAGTAGGGAATCAAAAGGAAAATATAACAAAATATCATTGAATTAAAAGGGACATCAATCAACTGAATCTTCTAGCTGGGCTTAACAAAATAAGAAAGCCCAGCTCACAGGATACCAAACTCGACATACGGCGTAAGGACCTTGGCCATATAAGGAAAGATGGTTAGACCTTAAAAAAAAGTCATCAAAGAATTGAGGATATGCAGAAAAGATCAGAGTACACTGAGAAGCTCGAGAGGACCAATTGTGATAGAAGATTGCTGATCCAGAGAAGACGTAGAGGTGTTATGTGACAAAGGCTACTCTTTACAAATCAAAATCCTTCTATGATTCATGTTTCGTTTTAGTTTTCTTCTCTACACTTCATGAATATGTTATCGGTTTCAATGGTTTGTTGCTCGCCAGTCATGAACTAAATTCCTTTAGCTGAGCGATGATGGATTCTTAGTTTGTAATTCCGAACCAAATTTCAAGTTTTCATTTATATAATTCAGTTTGTTTAACTGTGTGAATAAGTTAGTCTGGTGCGTTAAGTGGCCACTAACAAGCAAGAATCGTGACCTTAGCTTACTGGAAAGGAGTCAAGGTTAGACCTCCGTTAAGCAATGTATGCTAGTAGAGTTTGGGCAGAACTTTGTCTAAATTATAAACTACAATAATGAGTTTATCTCACATAGCCATTACACCTAGGTTTACATGATATTCTCAGCTTAAAAATCTATATAGGAATATGGGAGAAGTAGAGCTAAGAATATAATTACAGGATTGCGAAAGCTTCTATATACATTAGTAGTGGTTAAAATGAAGAGCTTTGCTATAGGCGTTACTGTAGCATTGTAGAAGCGTTACAGCGTTGCTATAGCATTCGGGTAAAGCAATATGGGGACGAAATGCGAATTAAGGGGAAGTCTGAGCTCTGCTTATTTTAAACCTTATATATCTCAATTGTGTCCACGATCACTCTATTTTATTAGTTTGTTAGAATTAGTAGATTAAACCAAACATTCATACTTTATAATCACACGACTTTTAATCATTAACTGGTAGCTTAAACTGGTGTTTCAATCTCTATGAGACGATACTCTACTTTTCACTTTGTTACTTGTTCGACTGGTTCACTTGCCAAAAGGCAATTCCACCAACAAAAAGGATGTAAAGTTTGTGAGCTACTTCTGGAAAACCCTCTAGAAACTCTTTGATACTCCATTAAAGTTCTTCTCTACCTTTGACCCTCAAACTAATGGTCAAACTGAAGTGACCAATCGTAACTTAGGTGACCCTGCTTAGGAGCTTAGTTGGCAATAAAACTGAAACTTGGGATTCAATCTTGTCAACAGCAAAATTTGCTTATAATAAATCAGTCAACCGGTAAGAGTCCATTTCAAATAGTTCTAGGGTACAACCCCATACAACTCGTTGACCTTATGTCTATCCCTCTCACCATCATGCCTATGAATCCTCAGAAACTTTTGTCCAACGCCTTCACTCTATCCATACTAAGGTCAGGCGCAAGTCAACCTTGAGCAATAATGATTATAAGCTAGTTGCCGATGCCCACTGCCTCATCAGGAGTTTGAGGTAGGAGATTTCGTCATATCTTGAATACTCCGAGAGCGTTTCCCAAAAAGGTATTTCAAAAAATTACATGCTCATGCTTATAGCCCATTCCGCATTATTCAGAAGTTGGGCCCAATGCTTACTTATTAGAGTCACCTCTAGATATGTCTACTAGTCCAGTATTTAATGTTGAGGATCTTGTTCCTTATTGGGGTATTTTTGAGCCACCCCTTTGTGTTATGATGTTTCTGAAGGTACATATCATGCCTCAATTCCATCATTGCCCACCATTACTGGGCCAAATGAAGTCATTGACACTATCATGGATGAGCAAATAGTCCTTACTCCAGCAGGCCCCATCAACTGCTACTTTGTTTGTTGGAAGGGATGCGCAGATTTAGACGCTACATGGATCATTAAGGAGGAGATCCATCATTTCGACTCCACCTCCCTTAACAACTACCAGTTGTCTACCTCTTCGGTGGAGAGTTCTTCCAACCGAAGGAGAATGATGAAATAATTTCTATTTAGGGTTTTCAATGAATTAGGGTTCCTAGGTTTTCTAGATAAATCGGAATATCTAGATTACTCTCTCAGTATCTTATTATCTTTTGAATTTCAAATTAGGATTTCTTATTATCTCTTGAATTTCAAATTAGGATTTAGATTGCAATTTGGATTTAAACTATTATTTTTTATTTTATTTTTAAGCTCTATTAATAGGCTAGGGTTCTCAATTGAGAGAGGACTTGAGTATTGAATATTGAATTTTTATATTTCTTGGCTTCCTCCTCCTTCTTCCATCTCTCCCCTCCCCTTTACAACTTGTTTCACATCAAAGATGCTGGGGAAGGAAGGAATCATGTTGAGGATAATGTTATCAGTGGTAGAGGACATCACCGGAGTCGCATCACCAAAGGAGGAGATTTCTCGGCATACACAGAGGAGGCTCTATCAGTATTGAAGAAGATGGAGATGGAGTCATGACTAAAATTCCCAACTACTTCAAAAGAGAACCACTAGCAGTTTTTTCATTTTCCCGCAACAGGAAACTGTTTTTTTTTAAAAAAAAAATTTAACAAAAGAAAAAATCTCTCATTAGGACCTTCACCTTCCCAAACAAACATGTCTTCTGTGTTTCTTCGTTTTCTTCTTAATTACTCGCACAACGTTTCTGTAGTTCCAGATTGTCCAGCATATCTATAGGAGCACTCTTTATTTCTTTTTTAAAACTCTTTTATTTCTTTACTTAAATCATATCTATGGTTTTAGAACATTAGATTCCTTTGAGAATGCTGTTTTTGTTGGATATAGAAAAAATAAAAAATTCTAAAATTCTATTATTGATGCCTGAATAAATAAGAGTACATACATATCAACCTTTATAAACTTAAAATCTAATTTAATCTAATCAAATCAAAATAACTAAGATATAATCGTAAGATATGATATCCTATCCTTATCATCTAATCCTAAGATATAACAAATAATAAAATAATTGTAATAACCCATAAATTTGGAATTTAAAATAATCATAAAAATAACATTACTTAACTAATTAATGACTTCTTATTTATAATGGAAAAATATATAATAAGAATAAAAGATAATAAGTTATTTTCATATCTATATTCAAGTTGTATGCGGATAGTAGAAGAAAAGTTGGGATTTATTAGAAAATAAATAATATGCATGTAATATACCTTAAATTTAAGATAAACCATTAATTTTTATTGGTTAGGGTAGCGGTGCAACTTAAGTACATGGTTTTGTGTAGAGTTTGGATTTGTTATCTATATTTGGTTTTTGGGTTTGAGTTTTTTTTTGAAGCAAAAATTTTTTTATTTTGTTCTAACAATATGAAATATCGGAATGCTCAAATTAATCATGTAGCTTAATTTATTTTTTTTTTTTTTATGAGTTTTTGGTCTTTTCAGAACAAGCCCTTAACCCTCAATTTTTTTCCCCTCCTCATCGGTGTTCATAGGAAAACATTTCTGGGCTTCTCCGTTCTGCATCATGGCGGTGGTATGTGTGAGTGCGTAAGGCGTCATCCTCCTTGCTGATTCGTCCGTCATCTTCCTCAATCGATCTTCTTCTTCCTTTATTTTGGGAGTGAGTGAGCGCCACGGCAAAGATCAACACTAAGCTTGAAAAGGGGACCGGAGAAAGGTTGAGAGAAGAGGGAAAAAGACGGAGAGCCAGCATCACGATCAAGGACTTCCTTCATCACAACCGACAGCTTTTGTCTTACCATCGGAGAAGCCGAGCTTCACAGCGTCAGAAACCATATCAGATTGCCACCTCCGCCGTCGGAAAAGACAGTCGCGAGTGGAGAAGAGCTTGGACGTGATCGGACAGGGAACCAGAGGGAGATGAGACTATTGCTTCACCTTCGTTGGATTCCACACACCACCAGCACTTCGGCCTTCCTCATCCTAGTCATCGCTGGCACCCTTTTGGAGACATACTGCCGTGAGTTCCAGAGCTCAGAATCTACTTGAAGAGTTCAGAGCAGCATCCGTCCTAGTTCTGTGTTGTTCGGGTGAAACTCTGTTATCTCCGATGGACTTTGCTAATTTCCTCCGCTCTGTGTATTTCCATCAGAATTCTGCAACTTCTAGCGAGATTCTAAGTTTCTGGTTAGTTGCTGCTACTGTGTAGAGATTGTTGGGATCTTCTTCTTTTCTATAGTTGCGTTCTTCGTCTTTTTCCTCCATCCTCGCTGCTATAAGACGCTTTGCATACGGGGTAATCTCAAATTCTTCACTTGCATTGCTGTCAAGTTGCGTGGGTGTATGTAGTATATCTCAATCCCTTATTCTGATTGTTTATGCTATTTATGTGTTAGGGGTTAAGCCATTTTACATTCCCCTGCAGAAGAACATGTGGAATAAAAATAAGACTTGGGGATTTTTATTGGCTATAGTGCCAAGGAAGGAAGTTTACTTTGCTAAATATTTTTGCTCAAATCTGGGTTGTTGGCAGAGAATAAAAAACATGGGTTCTATTTATTTACGAGTCAAATGCTAATAAATTTAATTTAGGAGACTTTGCGGACTATGTGGATGTTTGAAGTTATTTGATCAGCTATATGAGATAATAGTGATACTGTTCAGAAAACAGATAATAGTGATTCTTTTATTATTTGATTATGATTAAAATGCACACAAAGTGCTTGTGACGATGTATAAGAGAGGAACTTTGTTGGGTTGACTATGATATAAACCTTACTTAAAGAATTTGGAAGCCCATCGACTTCATAATGACGTTGTAAAGAAGATTGATTGGAAATTTCAATAAGTTTATTTATTCCTAGTGTTAGCGGTTGGGATGCTAACGATGTGTATGATCGTATTTGCTGAGTTGTTGGAGATTGCTTGTAAGTCATCTAAAGAAGCAACAATGGTTGTGTTTTAGTTAATTAAACTGAAGTAACGTATATTGCTAGAATTGGAATTTTAAAGATTAAGATGGATAACAAGGATATTTATGTATCCTCCTTCTATGCAAGTAGATGCTGAAGCAAATATGTTTCTTATTTCTCAAATTGTTATGAGCACAGAATTTTGAATGCGTAAATTAATTATGGAGCTTAGGATTATATTGGATATTTCAAAGTAAAGGAAAACTGAATCTTACTGAGCTATTATGAATGTTAAGTTACAATTGAAGTAAGGATTAAATACCTAATTTGCCACGAAGTTTTGCTAAGGGAGCGCCCGGCACCGGAAGTTTTAGGGTACCAAATTTGCCCCGAAAGTATGAAAAATGTAGCAAATTTGCCCTTCCGTTAATTTTGACCGTTACGTTTAACGGAGGGGCAAATTTGATACATTTTTCATACTTCCGGGGCAAATTTGGTACCCAAAAAACTTCCGGGTGCTGGACGCTCCCTTAGCAAAACTTCCATGGCAAATTAGGCCTTTAACCCATTGAAGTAATGATACTTTTGTTTTGGACATTAGGAAAACTGAGGAGTGAATATATAAGGTTGAAGATGATAGATAGGAGTAAGTTATACCTCTAAGCTTAGTATAATATCCTAAATTTTGGGCTGAGCAATTTGAAGATAAGCCTGTATCAGGAAAACTACTAGACCCAGTTCAAGAAGTGTGACAATATTACGAAGGGAATTTTTCTTGGCATTTTAGTGGAATTTAACCAAACATTTGGTTTCTCCGAAATTTTAAAGTTCAGGATATAATATAATATACAAATATTTGTCATGGGATTAATATTCCAATGACCAATTGAGGTCATAATTTGAGAATTAACATCCTAATAAAAGATCCAATGGAAGGAATATTGCCTGATGGAGCTTCGATCAACAGACCACCGGGTTTAAACGGTGAGCATTACTCCTTCTGGAAGGCTAAGCTCAAAGTTTTTGTATTGGCCACTGAATATGGCTTATAAAGAGTATTCGAGAGAGAAGACTATGTTCCAGCTATTATTGAAGACAGCATTAGAACTCCAAAGCTAGAAGAAGATTATGATGAGAATGACAGAAAGCAAGTCACTCTCCACAGCAAAGCAGTCCTCATACTTCAAAGTGCTCTAAGTCAAAAAGAGTATTTCCGTATTTGCACTTTGTCATCTGCTAAAGCTATGTGGGATGCTCCTGAGATTGCTCATGAAGGGATGACTGAAATCAAGGAGAATCATGTAAATACCCTGATGAATGAATACGATTTGCTTCATATAAAGTCAGGGGAATCCATTGACGAATTCCAGCTCAGATCACGAATCTAATCAATCAACTTGCTGCCTTGGGTAAAGAATATGATCATGTTCAAGTGAGAAAAATCTTGAACATTCTCAACAAGGAATGGGAAGCTAAAGTCACTACAATTGAAGAGACTCGTGGAGAGTCACTGTTGGGATCTGTACACACAACGGAAGGAATTCATCCATTAAAATATTACGAATCCCATCAGAGAGGATCTATCAACGACATTTAAATCAGATTGGTAAGAACCGTACCTTACATATGCGTGTGTGTCTTGTTCGATCAACAGAAGCCGACTTAGCGAATGACTCCCTTTACTGGTATCCACACCGAACAGACTCCAATACCGACAGCAGCGTGCTAGCGCCTTCAACGTCTTACGTATTTTTCTTTCCCTAGGGTTTCCTTTTTGTGGCTCGTCTCTTAGTTTAATACGACTAGATCATTATCTTATAGGATTTCTAAAACCCTAAAGGGCCGGCCATATTAAAATACTCAAAATTAATCTTAATTAATCTTGAAATTCGAATTTGGATTAAAATAATATTAATTAAATCATTCAACGAGATATAATCAAATCTATTTATTTAATACAAAATAAAAGCCTCGTGATTTAATTTATCTTTATAAATTAAATTTGATATATGATATCTATCTATTTAATTAAATCTAAGATACTATATCTCAATTCTAATTAAATCGAGATATGATATCTCTATTTGTCTTAATTATTTAATTTATCAAATAAATTAAATACTAAATAATAATATTATTATCTATATAAATAATATTATTATTTTCAAAATTATATTTTATATATATATATATATATATATCCATCCTAGATTAAGTGTTCTATTCATTAAATCTTAGACATATCTAAGATTCAATGAATCTGGACATTATTGCTCGTGTTGGACTATTCTTGTGTGCGACCCTGCAAGCCCACATAAGATTGGCAGCAAGCCAATACTATAGTAGCCCACAAGTTGCAAGCGGCCTCTAGCAAGATATTGCGACTACCCAATTCATATGGAGATCAATGATACGATACAACCTATCAAACAATCATGCCACGTCCTTTTTGTCACGCGATAATTTGGTCAAAGATGAAGCACAGATAGTGTCATCCTCTTGTTCTTGACTATTACTTTCTCGATTCTTGAGTAGTCTAATAATTGAAATTCAAACTTCTTTCCATCATAGTATGACCATACATTTCACAGATTCACTCATCGAGGGGCCCAGTATTATCTCTCTACAAATGTGAGGGACAAATTTCATCTTGACCATTCACATTCCTCTGCATGAAAACCACTAATCCCGATCAAAGCCTTTATCATCACCCGGTCAAAGGTGACTTTTGACTAGGTCAAAGATCAGCGACTCTCATATAGGAATCCATGATGATCTCAGGTCAAAGGGCATTGTGACGTGATTATACATAAGATAAGCTTATGACTTAATCCATGCAACTTTCTCATAGTGGGTGGGTCCAACACCTTGTACTCTTACAATTTCCTATGACTTTGATTCGTATCTCCATACCTCATCAAAGTCATACTGGTCTTATTTCATCTTTGTTCTCACATAGATGACTGACCAAGGACATTTAGGACAATCTTTATGATACGTCCAAGGATACAGTTATCATAATAAACATGCAAATAATATGATAACTAAATGGAGAAATACTTTAAATAATAACAGTATTTAAAGTACAATGATTTGCCCCTAGGACATAATTTCCAACAAATGGGGTCAGTGGTAGCTCTCTTTGGTAGCTTGTCTGAGTATGAAGGAAAAATCAAGTTCTGAAAAGGACTTGATGAAATTAGAAGCAAGAATAAGGGAATTTCCCTTAAAGCTATCAAGGAAGACAAGGAATAAGATGATGATGATGATGATGACGACGAAGATGAAGACCTAGGCATGATGGTCTGGAGATTCAAGAAGTTTTACAAGAAGGACCAGGGATTCAGAAAGTTTCATAAGGGTAGCTCCAGCACTGAGCCTAAGAAGCCAATCATTTGCTACGAGTGTGAAAAGTCTGGCCACATCAAGTTAGAATGCCCCCAACTAAAGAACAAGGAGAAAGAAAAGAAAATATTCAACAAGCTCAAAAGGGAGGCTTACGTCTCAGCTATTTAGAGAGATAGCTCATTTGATGAAGATTGAGCTGATGAAGAAGAAAGAGTCAACATCTGTCTCGTGGCTCAAGAAGAAGAATCTAAAAGTGAAGAGGTAAATGATTCTGAACACTCTTTAGATGAACTTCTCACTAAGTATAATTCTCTTTACTCAGAATTTCAAAAATTAGCAAAGGAACTTCTTGCTAAAAAGAAAAGTGAAAACTTTTGAAGAACAAGTTCAAAACTCCTATTCTTCTCCAACTTCGATTGTGAAAAGATTTTTGAGAAGATTTGTGAAAATTGTTGTGTTTTGGAGAAAAGAAACATTTATCTTACTAAAACGCTTGAAAAATTCACTCAAGGTAGTGAAATGCTTAATGTGATTTTGAAACAACAAAGATTTACAAATGATAAATTAGGAATTGGTTACAAACCTGATTTAGATCAAAAGAAAGGTAAAAAGAAATTTGGAGAAAAGAATTATTTGAACTATTTTCAAAAAACGATTCATTCTTCAAACCCCTTTGTCCATTGCAATTATTGTAATCTTTATTTCAGGTATAAGAACTGCTCATGGTGGAGAATTTGAAAATCATGCCTTTGAAGAGTTCTGTGATGCACATGGGATAGACCACAATTTCTCTACCCTGAGGACTCCTCAACAAAATGGTTTGTGGAAAGGAAGAATTGAGTCCTCACTGAGATGACAAGAGCAATGCTAAATGAGAACCAGACATCCCAAGTCTTCTAGGCTAATGCAATGAGCGTTGTATGCTACATTTCAAACCATGCATACATCCAGAAGAATCTTCACATCCCAAGTCTTATAGCTTTTGCTTGTATCAAAGGATTCAAGCTCTATCAAATGGATATTAAAAGTGCATTTCTAAATAGTTTCATTCTAGAGGAAGTTTACGTTGAACAACCTCCTAGTTTTGAAAGTTATCATCATCCAGATCATGTTTATCGCCTTAAGAAAGCACTATATGGCCTTAAGCAAGCTCCTAGAGCTTGGTATGAGCGATTAAGAAAATTCCTTCTTGATCAAGGTTTTGTTAGAGGCAATGCTAACACAAATATCTTTATTAAGAGTATAAGCTTAATGAAATTTTAATTGTTCAAATTTATGTTGATGATATCATTTTTTGTGCTTCTAATAATGATATGTGTGAAGAATTTTCTAAGACAATGTAGGGAGAGTTTGAGATGTCCATAATAGGTGAACTCAACTACTTCCTTGGTCTACAAATCATCCTTAGATTATGAAGTAACGATATCTACATTATTCATTCTGGAAAAACAAGTTCAAAGTCTTTGTTATGGACACCGAGTTTGTTATGGAGAGTCTTTGAAAGAGGTGACTATGCTCCATCAGTTTTCGAAGATGGCCTTAGAATTCCAAAACTAGAAGAAGACTATGATGAGAATGACCGAAGAAATGTCACACTCAACAGTAAAGCATTCTCATGCTCCAAAGTGCCCTCAGTCAGCAAGAATACTTTCGCATTTGTAATCTAACAACTGCAAGAGAAATGTGGAAAGTCTTAGAGATTGCCTAAGGAACAATTGACATTAAGGAAAATCGAGTCAATACGTTGACTACTGAGTATGATCTTCTTCACATGAAGACCGGCGAATCCATCGGAGAATTTCAACTTCACTTTACTCACCTGATCAACCAATTGGCAGCTCTGGGTAAAACGTATGAACAAAATTCTCAAGTCAGGAAAATCCTTAACGTCCTAACAAAAGACCGGGAAGCCAAAGTCACAGCAATCGAAGAAGCCCATGGAGAATCAATGACTTCAGTTGCTGCTCTATTCGGAAGTTTATCTGAATATGAAAGCAAATTGAAATTCAAGAAGGGCCTAGATGAAGTTAACACTAGTAAGAGCAAAGGTATCGCTCTTAATGTTGTGAAGGAGAAAGAACATAAAGATGAAGAAGATGAGAACGATGATGAGATGGCCATGTTCGTGCGAAGATTCAAGAAGTTCTACAAAAAGGACCAAGGTTTCAGAAATAGATTTCAGAAAGGAAGCTCAAGTAACAGACGTGAACTCAAAGATAAAGATCAAGTCATCTGTTACGAGTGCGAGAAGTCGGGTCATTACAAATCTGAATGTCCTCAGCTAAATGGCAACGAAAAGGACAAGAAGAAGAAATTCAATAACTTCAAGAAGAAGGCATATGTATTTAGTATATGGGGAGATGGCTCCTCAGAAGAAGAAAGCGAGGAAGAAGAGGAAACTACCAACGTTTGTCTGGTGGCAAAAGAAGAGCAACCCGAAAAAGACGATGAGGTATATAATTTACAACCTACATATGATGAATTGTTTGATGAGTACAATGAAATGCAATTTGAATTTGAAAAAGTTGTTGAGGAATGTATAGCCTTGAAAAAGGAGAACATAACTCTTAAAACCTATCTTGTGAAAACCTTGTCTGTGATGAATGCCTGGATTTAGAGAAAAGAAATATATACCTCACAAAAACGCTTGAGAAATTCACTAGAGGTAGTGAAATGCTCAACGTAATCTTAAAAGCTCAAAGATTTACAAATGATCAATCAAGCATAGGATATAATCCTATTTTTGACAAAAAGAAAGGCAAGAAGAAAACCGGTGGAAAACCTTATTTGAAATATTTTCAGAAAACCGTTCATACGTCAAACCCTTTTGCTTATTGTAATCACTGCAACCGAAAGGGACACAGTACTTCATCCTGCTTTCATAAAAAGGATAGAAGAGATAAACCTGTTGGCAATTACCAGTGGGTACCTAAGGGAACCTATGTGCCTAAGGCCCAACTAACCCCAAAGGACCCAAGAAAAGATGGGTACCTAAAACTTAATCTCCTCTGATCTTGCAGGTGTGTTTGAGAGCATCAAGAATCAACAAGTGGTATATTGACAGTGGATGCTCTAGACACGTAACAGGAGATGCAGAGAAATTTGTTGCAATGAGGTCAAAAGATGGCGGTAAAGTCACCTTTGGAGGAAATCAATCCGGGAAAATCACTAGCATTGGTGAAATCAGTGCAAATGATGGACTTCAGATTAAAGACATCTATCTTGTGGAAGGTCTTTCCCACAACCTTCTAAGTGTGAGCCAAAGTGCTGACAAGAACAATTGGATCATTTTTGACTTAGAAGAATGTCTCATTGTCAACAAAAATGATCTCCCAATCGATAAAGGTAAACTCAAGGTATTATTCAAAGCTCCTCGTGAAGGAAACTGTTACACTTTGGATTTACCTAAAGTTAATTATGAAAAATGTTTTGTTTGCAACTTAGACGAGAGTTGGCTGTGGCATAAGCGTTTAACTCATGTCAATATGTTTCAACTGGATAAGTTGTTAAGAAAAGATTTAGTGATTGATCTACCCAAACTTCATTTTAAAAATGACATGACTTGTGATTCATGTCAAAGGGGTAAACAAACTAAATCATCTTTCAAAAACAAGCTTGAAATCTCGACAAATCAACCTCTTCAACTACTTCATATGGACTTAGTTGGACCCACAAGAGTAAAGAGTCTTCATGGCAACTTATACAATCTGGTCATTGTCGATGATTTCTCTCGTTTCACCTGGACTATTTTCTTATCTTCTAAGGATGAAACATTTGATCTGTTTGTTGTGTTTGCCAAAAAGGTGCAAAATGAGAAAGGTATTTGCATTTCAGATATCCGAACAGATCATGGAGGTGAATTCAAGAATCAAGCTTTCGGAGAATTTTGTGATGCTCACGGAATTGATCACAATTTCTTGGCTCCAAAGACACCACAATAGAATGGTGTGGTGGAAAGGAAAAATTGTGTGCTCACTGAAATGGCCCGTGTCATGCTGAACGAAAATCAGACTTCACAAGTCTTCTGGGCAGATGCAATGAGCATGGCCAGCTATATCTCCAACCGAGCCTATCTCCGAAAGAAGCTCAACAGGACCCCTTATGAACTTTACAAAGGAAGGAAAC
This sequence comes from Acacia acuminata, assembly GCA_019022655.1. NCBI lineage: Eukaryota > Viridiplantae > Streptophyta > Magnoliopsida > Fabales > Fabaceae > Acacia > Acacia acuminata. The sequence goes on along the minus strand of JAFJYI010000100.1, from coordinate 1,491,153 downwards.
CGAATTTGGCTCACCTTCAAATCTGATAAAGGTATATTTCTTGGCTATTCTAATTGGAGTAAAGTATATAGAGTTTTTAACAAGCGTACTCGTATAGTTGAAGAGTCAATACATGTTGTGTTTTGTGAATCTAAATCAGATGAACCTCTGGATGATGATGAGGAAGCTTCTTACAAAAACCAATTCTTTTCAAAAACTACTCCTCCCTCCCTTGAAAATCCATAAAATGTTTTTGAAAGTGATTCTCAAAATACTTTTGAAAATCCAAATCAATCTCAGCCTAGAGCTTGGAAGTTTATTAGGAATCATCCTTTGGACCAAGTAATAGGAGATGTAAATCAAGGGGTAAGAACCAGAAAAAGTACCTTAAATGAGGTCACGTTTTCTGCCTTCATATTGAGATTGAGCCCTCTAAGATTGACGAAGCTCTATCAGACAATGATTGGGTGATAGCAATGCAAGAGGAGTTACACCAATTTGATAGAAATCAAGTTTGTGACTTGGTACCTAGGCCTAAAGACCATTCGGTCATTGTCACTAAATGGATATTCAAAAACAAACGTGATGAATCTGCAATTATAGTCCCTAACAAAGCTAGATTAGTTGCCAAAGGCTATAATCAGGAAGAAGGAATTGATTATGAGGAAACGTATGCTCCAGTGGCTAGATTGGAAGCTATACATGTACTCTTAGCCTTTGCTTGTATCAAAGGATTCAAGCTCTATCAAATGGATGTGAAAAGCTCTTTTTTAAATGGATTTATTCAGGAGGAAGTGTATGTTGAACAACCTCCTGGTTTTGAAAATGATCATCATCCAGATCATGTTTATTGCCTCAAGAAACCCTTATATGGTCTTAAACAAGCTCCTAGAGCTTGTATGAGCGTTTAAATAAATTTCTTTTAGATCAAGGCTTTGTTAAAGGAAAAACAGACACAACACTTTTCATCAAAACTAATAAGCTTAATGAACTCTTAATTGTGCAAATATATATAAATGACATAATATTTGGTGCTACTAATGATTCTCTTTGTGAGGAATTTTTCAAGAAAATGCAGGAGAAATTTGAGATGTCTATGATGGGTGAATTGAACTACTTCCTAAGCTTGCAAATCAAACAACGGAAGAATGGGATATTTATCTCACAAACGAAGTATCTTCGAGATTTGCTCAAGAAATTTAGGATGGAACAGTGGAATGGAGCCGACACTCCAATGAATTCAACTGCTTCTCTAGATGCAGATGAAGAAAAAGAAAAAGACTTCAACATAACCAAGTATCGGGGAATAATTGGATCCCTACTGTACTTAACTACAAGCCGACCGGGCATTCAATTCAGTGTTGGAATGTGCGCGAGGTTTCAATCCGCTCCTAAAGAAGCACATGCTGAGCACGTTAAGAGAATTTTTCGATATCTCTTGGATACAAAGGAATTGGGACTCTGGTTTTCTAAAGGTCAACCTGAGCACTTGGTCGCATACTCAGACTCGGATCATGCCGGTTACAAGACTGATAGAAAAAGCACTATTGGATAGTGTGAATTTCTCTGAGGATCTCTCGTATCATGGTTCAGCAAAAAACAGACAACTGTGGTTGTATCCTCCACGAAGCTAAGTATGCTGCTGCTTCAAGTTGTTGTGCTCAAGTCTTGGGGCTCAAACAACAACTCCAAGACTTAGGGATTCATCTGAAGGAGATTCCAATTCTTTGTGACAACACCAGCACAATAAGCTTGGTAAAGAATCTTGTTCAACACACTAGAACCAAGCATATCGATGTGAGATATCACTTTATTCGCGATCATGTCCAAAAGAAAGATGTCAAAGTGATGTTCATTCCCACACATCTCCAATTGGCCGATATCTTCACCAAACCGCTGGCTACAAAGCAATTCATGTTCATTCATAGAGAATTGGGAATGGCTAATTCCAATGAACTGTAAGTATTTTGTTCATTTTAATTAATTTGTTTTTGATAAGAAATTACTGACTTTGGCATCGGAGTTTGTACATTGTGTTTATGCAGGATGTTCTGTTCATAAGAGATAAAATAGAGACTAACAGAGAGTTCACTGCTCGAGCATACCAACAATCCTTACTCAAGCAACCACGTGAGAAATATGTTGAAGAAGCTGAGTTAAAGAACCCTGCTTGAACACGCCCTCCAATCCATGCCCGAGCAACAACAGGTTGTGACTAAGGTTCTTGAAGGACTCTGCTCGAGCATGCCTGGAAGCCTACCCAAGCAACGACGGGTTGTGTGAAAGAGGAATGAGGAATGAGACACAATGCTCAAGCATACACTTGTGCCTGCTCGAGCACATCACACTGACGGACAATTTTCCTTAAGCAGAGACTCAATCTCAATGCTCTAAGGTTTATAAATTATCTATAAATCAAGTGCTCACAGTACGCACTTGATGAGAGGTTAGCCTTAGTCAGTTAATTGGGAATTAAAATGCAATGTTCATCCATGCTCGAGCAAGACAAGAAGTCTGCTCGAGCACGTAGAAAAATTTGCTCGAGCAACATCGGACGTCCGTGGTTCAAAAGGGGCGTGTCGTTTCACTTCGTTCAATCTTAACTCTTCCTCCTATAGCAATGCTGTCGAAACCCTAGACCCCCCTTCTCCCAAATTTTCTCTTTTGTTACGATCATTTGGGAATCGTTACACAAACCCAAACCATTACATCTATTCATTGATGAGCGGGTGAACTTCTTAACCGATCAATTTCTTCAAATTCCTTCATTCTTCTCCAAATTGCTCCTCACTCCGTCGGACCCATCCTCGCAAACTTCAAATTTCTCCACTTTCACCTCGATCAATGGCGGGCTCTAGCAATAAATCTCCATCCAAACAATCTCTAGCCAAGAAATCCATTTATAAACCCAAAGTCGTAGCTTCCGAAAAACCCACAAAGCCCAAAACCTTGTTGAAACCATCGAAGAAGACTACCAAACCCAAAGTTGTTGAGAAGCCAAAGACAACTGTGGGGATTTAGGAATCTTCAAATCCGACGACTCGATTCTAAAATGGGTCTCTTCCTACGGATAAAGGAAAGCGTGCAAGGTCTTCATCTCCACCACATTCGGCCTCCGATGACTCCGAGAAGACTATCGATGAATTATGGTCCAAGGGAAAAAAGATCGTCCTTTGAATCCTAAGGCATCTATTAGTCAGAAATCCCAAGCCTCGGGAAGCAAGAAGCAGAAAGTTTCTTTTTCACTCAAATCACAAGCTTCTGAAAGCAAGAAGAAGCAAGTGCCGACAAGTCGTCGTCCAAATGGGCAACTACCAGATTCTTCACCGGGTATGATGGTTGGTGATATTGTTGTCAATGATCATGCTCTGTATGCCCATTATTTTGAGTTGAGACCTTTTTGTCCAATAGTCTACGTTGATTTGGAACACTTCAAGGACGAGTGCAACTTAGATTGAACTGACTGGCTCCTTCAATTCATGCCTATTCTCGGTATTAACAAGGCATTTTCTCCCAAAGTCGTCCTAGTATTCTACCACAACATGCGACTATAACAGAAGGCTCGAGAAGATGATGAAGACGTGTTAATCACAAAGGTCTGGGATTAGGAAATCAAGCTTACAGCTCGTGACCTCAATGTGATTCTTGGCATTATAGATGCTCCTAAGAATCCCCCTAAGTTATCTCCTATTGAGTGCCATCAGATCCTTCTTCCGAATGTACCAATTGAGGGAAAGAAAGTCAATGTAACCCCGGCTATGATGAAGGATGAGTACAAAGTTCTCTGGTACGTGTACAGTCGAAGTCTAGTTCACAAAGGCCAGAGTTTCACACACTTCGTACTCAAAGACTATAAGCGCTTTGCTTCACTGGTTGCCAAGGAGCCACACAATCTTGGCAAGTGGATTATAGAGGAAATGATGTCCTTTATCTCTGAGGCTCAGGTTAAGCTTTGTGCTACTATTCCCTTTCCTTCATTGGTTTCGTGGATTTTGGAAGCCAAAAATATATGGTATCTCTCTGCTGACAAGGAAGAGTATCCACCTCGCTTTGGCAAAGAGCATATGATATGTCTACGGATTTCTTTCACAGAGGCTTCATCCAAGAAGAATAATGGTAAAGCTCCTCTCACATCTTCTCAGTCGCCTGTCTCCAAACCATCAGTCTCCAAACCTTCCACCTCATGAGTTCCTGATGAGGCTGAGTCCTCAAAGGCTGGTCCTGCCTCATCTACACCATCCTTTTCCCAGGCAACCATCCAGACTATTGTTGAGTCCTTTATCCAGAAAGTAATGGCTCCTGTATTGCAATCTTTGGAAGTCTATCAAAAATTAACAAGGGAGATGATCAAGGCTATGTCTGCCGAGATGATTAATTTAAAGGCTCATATAGACTTACACATGGATGGAGAGTTGACAAACATGAAAAAGGAGATGGAGTCTAGTTTCTCAGTTATATTTGATCAACAACAAGAAATCAAGAAGGAACTTCAGCTCCTGTCTAGTCAACAGTATGGTGTTCACAAGGCGGTTCAGAATTTCAACTACACACTCGACAGTTTTGTGACCAGTTTTGGCCTTGATGGTCCCGTGGATTTGCCTACACCTGCTGCTGCTTCTCATGTTCCATCCACCTCATATCCTTTCACTGCTCCTCCTCCTCCTCCTTCTCCGGTTGTGGCGCCCACTCCTGTCTCGGCCACTTCCCCTGTTACTGAGTCTACCCCAGCCACCTTGGTTCTTCCTTCTTCTCAACTCTCTCCCATTGACCCTTCCACTGACAACATCTATAAATAGCTAAAGCATTGAATTCACCACCTATCGAAACACTATGCATTCAATTTGAACTTATTGCAATTTGGTGTTTCAACTGTTTCATTAATCTCTTCAGATATTCATTATTCTTCAATGTTCATTTATTATCTACTCGTGAAGAGTTATTTAAACACTTATTCCATTTTCAGTTTAAATCTTTAGGTTGAGGAACCTTAAGTGTGGTTGTACTATTACAACTTTTAAGGGGGAGTGAGTCTGATTGATACGATCATCTGAGCTACAGAGTGTGTAATTGTACTTGCTCTTGAAGTGATAGTGGAAATCCCAAGGTGTGCTTGGGGACTAGATGTAGGTCGAAGTGTTAGACCAAACCAGTATAAATTGCTCTGTGCATATTGTTAGTTCTCTATGTGTTTTGATGATAACTGACAATTGTAAACTAGATTAGATATTGTTGGAACTTGTTGATTTCTATCCAAAATACTCTGACAGCGCCAGACTCGAGCCTGGATTTTCAAACCCGAGGTTTGCCACTAACCAAGGGCCAAACTTGCCAATTGGCACTTTGAATTTGACACTAAACCGAGGTTTGCTTTTGAGTGTCGTTCTAAGTCTTTTCATATTTTGTGTAAACTCGAGTTTACACTTGGAAACCTCCGGTTTGCGAGAGGCCGAGAGCATTCTGATCTTAAAACACTTTTAAGCTAGAGCCTATTAGTTTTAAACCTCAGGTTTGCACCTCCAGAGAAAATCTTCGTTGGTTTACATAACCATTAAACTCAAGCCTTTTATGACAAACTCGAGTTTACCTCTGGCGGGAAGGATTTTCAAATTTTATGAGTCTTTCACAAACTCTACACTTTGTTTCATTCCGAGTAAAGCTTTTCAAATTTGAAAAATCTCAAGAGTTTACAAAACACGTAAACTCGAGTTCATCATTGCAAACTCGAGTTTACACTTGGGAAGAGCTCTTAAGAATTGTTTAATCAAAGTAAACTCAAGCCTATTTTCATACACCTCCAGTTTACTTCATGCCGAGAGCATTCAAAGTTTCCTGAGTAAAATAAACTCGAGTTTAAGCTTGTGAACTCGAGTTCAAACCTTCTGAGAGAGCAATGAACCTTTCAACTTAAGAAAACTCTAGAGTTTGCTTTGAAAACCTCGGGTTTGTCCTTTGAAAACTAAAACTAAGTTTTGGTCAAACTCGAGCACTGTCTACTAATAGACTCGAGTTTGTGTTTTGCACAAAGTTTTTCAAAGACTCAATATCGCAACTTCCTCTCGGATAGAGGAAACTCGAGTTCACTAATTCCAAACTCGAGTTTAAAACAACCCGAGAGCAAAGAAGTTTTTAATGTCTTGAAAACCTCGGTTACATTTTTGCAAACCTCTAGTTTAGAAGTTTTGAACTTGAAACGCTTTTACATATTGAAGCTTCAAACTCGAGTCTGCAGTAACTGAACTCGAGTTCGTGATGCTGATCCAAAAATTCAAATCTGACGATTTTGGAAAACATTCTTGTTTGATCTTAATACTCTGCAATGTTATTCTCTGATATTCCTAACTATGTTTAATGAGTTTATTAGTGAATTTCGGATGGTTTAGAGAATGTTTTGGACGGTTAAAGGAAAAAGCAAAAAGTGGTTCAGTTCATTAAATGCTATGTCCAGAAAGTTGCATACTTTTGGGTAATCCATCTGCACATGGTTGCAAAGCATTAATGAATGATTTCTACAACAAGCAACTACTTCTCCAACGGATTAATTCAGAGGAGGTAACTCTGAACACTTGGACAGCTGGATTAAGTAGAGATTAGAGAGAGAAGAAGACCAAAGCTACTCCTAACCACTGCAGATCATCTCCAACGGTCTAATTAACAATGCAACAGTTATTTAATAGTATCTGACTATAAATAGAGTTGCATTCAAGTCTTCTAAGGCACAACAACAGCAGAAAACGAAAATTCATTCAAGTCTTGCATTTATTCCTTCAGTTTTCTACTGTGTACTATCTTTTGATACATAAGCTTCAGTGTTTAACATTATCTACTCTGTGTGAGAGTTTTCTACTTGTAAATCATTTATTGTAAAGAACCACAGGTCAGGGGACTTGGTGGTTGGGTTCATTGATTACAACTTGTAAGGGGGAGTGAGTTCTAGTGAAGAGAACTACTCTTGAGTGCAGAGTGTGTAATCAAGTGTTATAGTGAAAATCCCAGAGAGTCTGGGGACTGGATGTAGGTCAAGTTGTTAGGACTGAACCAGTATAAATCCGTGTCCAGCTGCTCTTCTCTTTGCTCTGTTCATCTCTGTTTTCATTTCTTGAAAACAGAATCATCTTAGAAAATTTTTAGAATACCCAATTCACCCCCCCTCTTGGGTATTTAGCTCCACTTACACATATTTATCTTTATCTAGTTTCTTACTTAGTTTGCGGTCGTGTGTAACCTGCAAAAAAAAAAAAAAATTGATCACCTATCCACCCCCCCTCTAGGTGATATTCCATCTTCAAAATGTACTTCAAACTTAGCTTTTCCAAATGATTTTCAAACATTCAAAATGACTCGAGTCAAGTCACTCAATGACTCAAGTCATGGTCTGATCTAAATCATTTTCAAATCCAAAGCCGCTAGCTTATTTTTGTGAAAAATTGATGTCACTCGAATTATGTCTTATGTGACTCGAGTCATTGTGTTGCAGAGACGTTTTTCAATTGTTTTGAAAATGTGGACTCGAGTCAAGTGTGCATGACTCGAGTCAAGTGAGTATAACTCGAGTCAGGCTTCTAGAAAAATGAAATCATCGTGTTCATAATTCCTATTTCCTTAATCATGAGTTGGATACTTCATGTTATCGTTTATTGCTATTCTTAACAATGTTTAATCAGTTTACTAATGAGTTTCAGTTGATTTTAACTTGGTTTAAATGCCAAATTACATTAAAGCAAATCTATGTCAGAAGAGCATTTAATGCTTAGCAAAAACAAAGCATGAAAAGGGAAAACAATCCTCTGAGCATACATAAAGCTTTTCGGCCATTTCCATTCCACCCTTATTACTGAATCTCAACGGTCAAATGGAATAAGGAATGCCAACGAAGGATAACGGCGAACATTTGAAGAATTTGAAGAGCCTGAGTAACGTTCAACTCCAATAGCTATATTCATTACTCACAACAGCTCATTGAATTGTCTTCAATGGTCATTATTGCAACAACTATAAAAGCTGGAAGCATTCAATTCTCCACCTACTGAAACTCTGCGCATTCAATTTGAAGCATTAGTAATTACTATTTCATTCTCTTAATCAATATCTTCGGATATTTATAATCTTCAGTGTTTATCTATTCGCTCTTTTAGAGAGTCTTAAACTTATTCATTCTTGTAAGAATCTCAAGGTTGTGGAAGCTTTGGGATTGGGTTTATTTGATTACAACTTGTAAGGGAGAGTAAGTTCCAGTGAGAGAATTACTCGAGAGTTACAGAGTGTGTAATCAAGTTTTAAGATAGTGAAATCCTAGAGTGTCTAGGGACTAGACGTAGGTCAAGGATTTGCACCGAACCAGTATAAATTTCATGTGTCCAATCTTCCTCTATCCCTCTCTGTTTTCGATAGTGAATTTAAGGACATGCTAGTGGTCAATTCAAGGACTCATAAAAGCATTATCATGCTATCTATAAAGAAATCCTTGCTGTCAAACAAGGAATTGAGAAATTCAGTTTTCATCTGAGCCCCTACTATTTTATTTTGGAAATGGACAACACATCATTTCCAAAGATGCTCGACCCAAAGAAAAAGCTACTGCTAGATGCCCAATTACTTCAATGGAAAGACTGGTTTTTTCGCTAAAAATTCAAAGTGAAACACTTGAAAGGTCCCTAGAACATCCTCGTAGACTTTCTCTCTAAACCACAGAAGACTTCTCCTCCCCAACCTAAAATCTTTTCATCTAGGCCTTTGTATATTCTCACTCTCTCAGACAGACATCCTCTCATTACCATGTCTTTCTACCTCAAAGCTAATCTTTTCCCTCTTAACACCAATCTAAATACTTTTGCTTACTGTCAAAAATATGTTGAAGAACATATGTTCTCTTAGCTTCATCTTTTGTTTGTCAAGACAAATCTCCTTCCCAAACCTCAGCATTATAGTTCTCTCTTCTCATACACTACTATCTCGTTCATTCAAGGTCATATACCTGATGAACTCCTCTGGCACTTATCGTCTTTAAGAATACTATACTCCAATGCTATTGCTTTTGCTCCTATACATGTTTACCATTATATCTATAACAGCAAGAATATAGACTCTTCCCTTGTCAAGCTTCTCCAGCTTTTTGGCCCTCTTCATTATTGGAGAGGTGAACTATATCATATAATAGATAAAAATTCTCTCTGGTTTACTAAAAAAAGAAAGCAAACAAGATCTTCTTGTGTTTTCTTCCTTCGCAGATCTTGCCTTGCTCCTACAGACACTGATACCTATCTTGAAACTATTACTCATCCATGGCCTTTTGTTACTTGATTGGGTTCAACCAAATCCCTCACATCTAAAAGAACTTGGTGCTCTCCTTGCTGATTTTAATAATAATAGACAGAAACCAAAAGCCTGTGATATTCTCGATCCTGTTCCCAGTGAAGGTGAAGCTGACACCTATACCTATGATGAGTTGTACCAGCCTAGCCATATTATGTCTCTGATTACAATGCGTCTCCCTCAGGCATAGTTGGACTTCATATTGACTCTCAAGGAAATGTTCTCTAGGATTCACAAGACCCTTATGACTCTACTCAGTTATCCTTGTCTCCACCAGGATCCTCAACCCAACCTAGCTCTTCTCAGTATCCAACCTATTACACTCAGCCTCTAGCCCAAGATCTAGATGATGTTGCTGGCCCAGATCCATATTATGATGACTTTTACCTACTCAATTTCCTCCAGAACTATGATGATGACAGTGATAATAATAATGTGTCTCTGAGTCATAAGCCTATCTGTAAAGGGTTTCCATAAAGTTTAAGTGTCGACAATTTGTCTTCTAGCTAACTTGTCAAGTTTGTTTTTTATGCAATTTGTCTTGTAGCTATTATCAAGTGTTTCATAAGTTTTCTATGTGTCTTGCTACGTGTCCCTTACTTTTTGATTATGTCTACTATCTTATGTCATAAATGATTGTACTTAGTGTCCTTATAAGTCATAAATGTATGTACTCAATCATAAATGTCTGCACTTAGTGTCTTTATCATCATTTTCATGAAGCATCACTGCTTCTCTATAAAAAGCAGGGTTATCTTCAGTTGTAGATCATCAAGTAATAAACAACAAAAAGTCCCAGTGTGTTCTTAATATGGCTTCCTTCTAAATTTCTCCTTGTGAAAGCTTGAGTTTTTAGTATGTTATTATTATCTGCCTCTTAGATTCCAAGTATGCTCTGCACTTGCCTCTTCAGAGGAACCTGTGCATCAGAACGGAATCAAGATCACGATCCAGTCGAGAGAGTACTAAAGCTAATATATTGAGTATGCCAGTATTAGGAAGATGCATGCTTGAACCCTAGAGTGTCCTTGAGATAAGGCTCGAGAAACTCAGATTGTCCACTGGACTAAGCATCTCTCCATCAAAGTATACATCCCCTGTCGATAGTTTAGTATAATATTTTTCAATTTATCTGTGAGATGATATCTCCAGTCGTCAAATAGGATAGATCAAAGTCCCAATGACATTGTTGGTGTTGTCATTAGGATCTTAATACATCCACTCTCCGATCTGGTATAATATGAAATAATTAATATATTGTAAATATGCGCAAAAAATATATATATTATAAAGTATAAAAATACTAAATAAATATGACATAATTAATATATTCTGGGATCCACTGCATACCTCATCAGAATGTGAATGGAATGCTTGGCATAGTAGCTTTTGATAGAAAGCCATTTTTTAGGTAAAAGTTAGATGGGGGAAAAAACAACTTCCCTAGGCTTCAAACTTTTGAGCTCTTCATCGCTTTGGAACGCTTTCTCCAAACATGCCAAATATGTTCTCCATTGAACTCTTCGAAGACTATTGGTTCTAATGAAAGGAGAAGTCAGTCAGTTCTTAAGCTGTAACTTCTCTTTGATTTGTGAGAAACCTCAAACCATGATGAAGACGATGATACTATTGTTGCATACGCTTAAAATCCTTGATTCGGATTCCATCCTTCTGGTAGACCAATGATGGAAGTGACTAACTAGTCACACACACACACACAAAACGATTGGCATAAAACTAGTTTGTAAATTTCTGAGTTTTGAAGAATAGAGTTAAATAATTATATATTTTTTCAAAAAAGAAAAGATTGGCGTACAATTATAATTATATTTAATTTAATTTTAATAATTATAAATTACATTTATATATATTAAATGTCATTTAAAATATATATGTTATTGAATATTAATTTAAATAATTTAAAATTTTAAAAAAAAATTACTTAAATAAAAGGAAAATCACACCAAGGTCCCAACCAAAAAAATAACATTTGAAAAATCTCATAACTTATTAATGATTTTATTTTCACTTGTATTGATAAATTATGACACTTTTCTGATGTTATTTTTCTTAATTGGATCTTTGGTGTACATGTGATTTTTCCTTAAACTAAATAAATTTACTCGTATAAAAATATTTTACCTTCCTTTCTCTTAAATAATGCAATGTTAAAACCTATCACTTTCTCTCTCCTTATTTTGATCAGTTTAAACAAGATAATATTAAAATTTATCTCCTCTTGTTGAATCCTTGAGCCAATTGGAGGAAGAGGGAAAGCCTCATTAGATGTTTGGTATGGATGAGCCTACTTTCCTTAATAATTATCATCTTCCCCCAAATGAGGTAATATTGGGCTTCCTTCACTAAGCCTAACTAGGGAAAGGGCTATTCTTCCCTAGAATCCAATATTATATTTTGCCCCTCTTATGAAATACCCTCTATGATCTTATATTATATATAAAATAAAATTTTAGGGATGATTTGTTTTTATTTATAAGAGAACTAATAGCCTACTTAAAATTTATAGCAACATTTTTCATTTTTAACTCCATTAATTATTGGCATGGTTACTCGTTCACTCCCTATTTTCTTTCTCTTTCTAAAAATAAGAGCAAAATAAGTTTCAAATTTTTATATATTTATTGCTTTTAATCAATTGCAACCAAAATTTTAATTGGGAAAAATCTCTCACTAGGTTCCAAAGACCAGAAAAAAGTATAAAAAAAGTTATAGTGTAGATTCTTCTATAAAAAAAGTTTCTAGTGACCTCAGTGATATAGAATCCAAATGTGCTTATTGAGATAGATGGGCTTGTCAATGACTAATCTATGACTTTTCAATAGTAATATATACTTGTCAACAAAAGCAGTTTTAGTGAACACAGATGGGGTTGTCAACCAAAGTTTTTTATTTGGGCAAAAAAAAAAAACCAAAGTTTTTTAAGTCCTTGGATTCTTCTAAATCCCTTTACAAGACAAATATGATCATTCATAAGACAAAATAAGGGAATTTACAAGACACATATGGGCATTTGTAAGGAAAAAAAAATGTTTATACATATTTTTGGACCCAACAGAGGATAATTGTGTTAAGTGCTTATAGCGAAATAGTTTGTTGCTAAATTTGAACCTTTACCCTTCTAAAATTATATTAAAATGATATAGATTGAGAAGACAGGAGAGACACAATGCAAAAGGTAAGGGAAGTTAACCAGGGTTAACTGTGTTGCTATATATGCTAATAAAAAATTGATTATGTCTAATTTTGTAACCAAAATAGTTAATTGCATTGGGTGCCCATAAAAAAATAGTTCATTGCTAGATTTGCATCTTCTCCCTATAAACATATATATATATATATATATTATCTGATCCACAGTATAAATCACTCCTGCTACTACAAAAAATGGCTTTTACTTCCCTAAGAGACGTCCTTTTTTAAAAAAAGAAAGTTAAAAATAAAGGCAATGACATTTTTGTGATTACGTGAAAGCCTTTTGGCATCCTAATTAAGGAAAATGATGCCAAAATTTAAAATTGGGTTGCCTAAACAAGGAACTTTTGGCGTCCCTATTTAAATTTGGAAAGCCAAAAGTAGAATTTTTGGCATCCTAAACTAAACTTCGGATGTCAAAAGTGAACCCTAGCACCGAAAGCAGTGTTTGTGGCATCCTAAATTAGTTTAAGACGCCAAAAGTCACTTTTGGCGTGCTAAATATAATTTAGGAAGTCAAAAGTAAACCCTGACTCCACATCCAACACCAAAAGTAGTGTTTTTGGTGACCAAAACACTTTTAAAATCTCACCCAATCTCGTTCTCACCCACTCTGCCTAACTCCTCCTTCAAAAGTTCAGCCTCCTCTACTCTCTCTTCTTCAAGCTCAAACTTGGAGACAAGATCTCTTTCTCCCTCCACCGGTCGATCGCTTTGCCTACAAGATCTCTGCCTTGCCTTCCTCCACCAGTCGCTCGCTCGCATCGCCCCTGTCACTTGTGTCTCCTTCAAAGCTCAGACCCGTCGCTTGCTCGTCCCTGTTGCTCACTCACTCTTACGTCTCATTCTCTCCAGCATTGCTCTTATGTCTCATCCTCTCTAGAGTCGCATATCGATGGTTAAGGCTATGGTCAGTCCTATTACCCCTCTTTCGTTTTGGAAAATTTTAGATTTGAAAATTTTCATATCGGTGATTTTCATATTTGGAAAATTTATGAACTCTTTAGCTTTGTTTTGCAGATCTGGGTTCGATTGAGTTTCCAAAAAATTCATATCCTCTTCTGATGGTCGTTCTCCACTTTCCAAGCCCTTGTCTGTGGCTATGGTTCTTGCTCTGCTTCTATAAATTTCCCTGAAATATTGCCTATTGAGGGTTCTTCGTTTTTTTTTTTTTTTTTGTTGCTCTTCCCTCCCTTTGCTATTTGTTGGGTCTGCTCTTTTGTGCTTGTCTTTTTCTTTTTCTTTTTTCCATGGCCAAGCTTTCTATGGCCAAACCCCGAACCTAAGGTTTGGAGTTTTTTTTTTTTTTTTAAAAAAAAAAAAACTTAAACAAGCACTATTTAGGATACCATAAGTCTTACTTTACTACGCCTCCTAGATAGGCATTCCCCCAAAAAAGGATGTAGAATGGGTTATAAAAAAGGACATTAAAACCCATTTTGTAGTAGTGTTCAACTGTTCTTCAAAACTAAGAAATGATAATTAACCCATTAAATTTAACTAAATTTAAAGAAATTTCTGACTTCACCCATATTAGATGAGGTTTTATGGAAAGAGAGAAACACAATGAGTCATGTAAATATGAACTACATGGGTAAAATTGACAAATTAGCAGTAATTGCTCTCAAAGTGACTCATATTATGGATAGTTCTAGAAATGATTTATATTGTGCATCCGAGGGAGTACTACTGTGGTCCTATTTATTAGTGTAAATCAACTAACTATACCAAGAATAGTTAGTTAATTACTTAATTATGGGTTAAATTTCTAATTTTGCCCTTATCTATGTTTGGTTCAAAGTTAACATAAATAAATTTTTTTTGTTTATCGCAATTCATGGGGGTAAAAAAAGTAATAAAAAAAAATCATTTATTACTTTGAAATTGAACTTATAAAGACCACAATTTTTAGTCAAATTAGACTTATAAATAGGGTCATAACAGAGATTTGCCGTAATCTCCCAAAATAACCAAATTAGAAAAGGATTTGCAGTATAATGTAACATGGGTCGTTTTCCAACGAATTCGCAGTGAGTTTAATTTGAACAACAATAAAACAAACAAGAAAATCGGGGTTTTTGATTCAAGAGATTGAAAACGGAAATATGCGAAACAAAATGAAATAACATAGATTAAACAAAAACAAAGGATTAAAGGATTAACCCAGGATTCGGATTCCACAACTTCCCTTCCTCGGACGAAAACAAACATTTATAACCGAACTCGTGATCGACTGACAAACCGAAATCTCTCGTTTGTCCGAAATTCCCTCAATTGAACAATCATTCAAAATTTGTTCGAATCAGTGGCGCACCTCCGTACGATCGCATAGTAATACTTTAACCTAGTCCGAACTACGTCCTTAGGAAATGTCGATCTGAGTTTTTAATCAAAAACCCAATCCAAATCCAAAAATCGAATCCGATTAAAGAATGCAGAAACGAGTTAGACGGTTACCGATTAAACACGAGTCCTCTGGATAGTGGATGGAATCCTCATCGTTGGGTTAATCTCAGAAATTGAGCCGAACATAATTAAGAAAGACGAAAAACAAATGAAGAACGCGAAGAACACGAAGAACATTGCAGAGAATTTGAAAACTACTATTTTGATCCACTGAAATCTAAAAACATGAATGACTGAATGTTTGTGGCTGCCATCTAACTTAAACCTAAAACTAAAATGGAAATGGGTCAGCCCAAAATGAAAATAAAATAAAATGGGCTTTAATTACAAAATTCGAGCCCAACTAAAATCCAAAAATACATATAACTTTGGCTCCAAAATCGACCTCCCTTTTGTCCGAATTTGCTCTTCATGTCTTCATAACAATTGTAGCTCTCTGAATCATCTGAAATATGAGACAAAAATGAGGCAAATCCGATGCCTGGTTCAAGAGTTATGGTAAAAATGGTGAAGCAATGTAAAACTGAAATTTATTATTAAATAATGGCTAAAATATAATAAAAGACCCAAAGCCCAAATAAGTGTAAAAGCCATTATTTATTAGCTAAAGAGTCTTAAATTATTAATCAAGAGACAAAAAATAGTATATGAAATATTCAATTATCAGGTCATATTTTCTTTCAAACCGTCGAATCAAAACACCCCATGTGAACACTTATTAATTGTATCAAAAACAGAAATTGCGTGGTCAAACTGCAAGAGTTTAATTAATTGACCCCGTCGTGGGGACTTAAAAGCGGTGCACGAATTCCTATGAATATGTAAAACTCTGCCTCATCGGGGGTTTGAATAAATATAGAAATGTGATAAACATATGAACAACCATACCTTTTAGTTAGGTATTCCGTTAGGTGAAAGCGTTGAAGAAGTTTGCAAGTCTTTCAACATTGAAAGTGAAATCAATTATTCATTCTTTGGCATATTTCTTCTTTTCTCACCCATTCAACTTGCTTTTCAATTTGCGCTAATCCTGCCATGTGGCCTGTGGTGAGAAACAAAAAATACAAAGTCAGGTTCATTGAATTCAAAATAATTAAACTTACTATGAATCTCTAGCCTTTTCTAGTATTGTATCCAATCTAAATATTACATACGAGTAGTTTAGAATTTTTTATGATGACACACATATAACTAAACTGATATTATTATAATTATTTAATAGATACATTTTCCCATTTGTAGACTTGGAGAATACGCATAATTGTTTATCTCTCAAATGATACATGTTGCAATACTATGACTTAATTATCTTTCTTTTTATTCAAATTTTAACTACTACAACAACAACAAAGAAAGAAAAAAAAACCAAAAAAAAAAAAAAAAAAAAAAACTTTTAACGTCAGTTTTAAAAGGGACATGTGTTCTAGCGACGTTGTTTTGTCCTCCTTTAAAGCTAGTTAATAAATGACTTTAAAAGTGATGTTTTATGTCAGTTATTGATTTTAAATAACCAATCTAAAAACATTTAAACCTGGATATGTGAACCCAGATCTGCATCTCATAGACGTTGAGAAGAGAAACACTGCAAGAATTCAAGAATCAATAGAGACATTTTAGATCTATTTCTCATCTTGTAGTTGGTGAAATTAATGATCTACCTCTCTTTTTCACTTTAGAACCTTAGATCTACGAACATCATCAACAAGTAATAACCGACTCTTCTCATCTTTATTTGCGTTATCTGACTCCGGAACAGTAGTGAAAGGAAGAAATCCAGAGGTATAAGGAAGAAGAGAGGGTTGAGAAGCAAGAATGGGAAGGGGAAAAAAATAAGACGTCAACTTAAAATTAATCCATGATTAGTGTGCTTTGACTAGAGCCGGAAAATCAGGTTGAGTCCATCGGGTGAGCCCGTTTAAGCCCTAGCCCTTTAAGGGCCAGACTTATAAAATGGAGCCTTCAAATGAAGTCGGGCCTAAAAGGGCCACCCTATGGGGCCAAAGGTTTAAAAGGGCCAGCATTACAAGACCAAGGGCCAGCCCATTACACCTATTTATATTTTTTCTTTATTGCTAAATTTTTATTTTAAGAAGTTGTTTTTGCATAATTTGTTTTTATTTATTTATGTCATGGAAGGGTTAGGTGCTTAAAACAATCTCCCATGTGAACATGGTGAAAACTAGACTATTATATATATGTTGTCATTTTTAGTATGATTTGTGTTTATTATTACTAGTTAATTTGGTTGCCCACTTCACGGGGCTTTGCCCGACTCTTTTCACCTCCTCCTGCAATGTAAATATAAGACGAGTTGACTTTTTTTAGAAAAATTAAGAAATATGTTGTCATTTTTAGTATGAATTGTGTTTATTATTACTAGTTAATACTCTTTTTTCGGTCCTAAATAAGTTACTTAATCGTATTATATATTTTGTATCTTTAGATTATATACAAGTTTATTAGTCAAACTAATTAACTTGGAGAAAAAATTAAAATAAAAATACTCTAAAATAATTCAATTAACTTCATTAATCCCTTTTAAAAAAATAAATTTTGTTTATATTTAAGACCGAAGGGAGTAGTTAATACGATCTGTTCATTAATGGCCCAAAAAAAAAAATAAAAATGTTTAACTTAATTTATTTTACATGACTCTAATTTATTTAATGTTGAAAATATTTATTTAATAAATTAGAACTTTAATTGTTATAATTTACTAATTATATTTTTTAAAAAAATACAGAAAAAATAGTTAAAATTTAGAAAAATAACTTCCAACACCGTAAGGTCAGCCTTGACCCACATGCTTTCAAGCCGAACTTTAAAAATTATATGTTTTTTTTTTACCTTAGACTTAAAAGAGCCAACCTTTTTAAACCCTGGCCCTAATTCCCAGCTTTAACTCAAATAATATTTTTTAAAATTTTAACAGATCGTTGAGAGGATGTTATTTTATTTAGAGAATAAAATCATAACTAAAAAATACAGCATTGCTTTTTTAAAATCCGACGTTATAATAAATCACAAACAACGTCACTTTTTTCTAAGTGAAGTTGTTTCTCTCCCTTTTTTTCTCAGTACTTTATAATTAGCGCTTAGCTTTAAAAAAACAAAAACAAAAACTTCACTCTCAGAAATAACCAACATTATAAATCGACGCGAAAGGCGTTATTTTGTCGTAGTAATGTTAACTAAAACATTATACATTACTACTTCTAATCCTAAATATAGGATCTAATTTACTGAAACATTATTATATAAATATAATATAATAACAAAACCATATAATTATTACTCCCTCCGGTCCTAATTATAAAACCAAATTGACTTTTTTGGAGAGATTAAGGAAGCTAATTAAATTAGTTTAGAGTATTTTTATTTTTATTTTTTTTCAAACTAATTAATTTAACTAATAAACTAATATATAATTTAAGGATACGCAACATATAGAATGATTAAGTAACTTATTTAGCTTCTTTAATCTCTCCAAAGAAAATCAACTAGGTCTTATAATTAGGACCGGATGTAGTATGTAATAACTAAACACGCGCGTTTGTTATTTCCTATTGATTCACGCGAGTTTGGAGAATAAACATATACATATTTGTGTACATATGTTTGATTGAAAATTGATAATGAACTTACTTTAACTTTTCTTCTTGTTTTTTTTTTAAGCTTGATATGGGCAGGGAATGTAGGAAACTAATAGAGAGATGACATTTGTTTAGTAAACGTTGTGAAAATTCAAAGTCATTGATTTGTATGTGTGTGTGTGTGTTTATATTTGCAATAGCATTGATTTGTGTGTGAATATAAAGACACTGAACTGAGAAAACATGGGAACGTGTTTTTGGGGTCAGACTTCAGAAAGAAGCTTCATAGCTTGGAAGTTAGAACACTTTCGTTAGGCCATATGGAAACATAAAAACTATCCACCCCAATATAGCATACCCAAGTCAACATACACACACACACACATTTCCAATAGATATGCATATTAATTGCTTGTTATATACGTATATGTGGTGCAGTCAAAGCTTTTACATAGAGAAACAAAAATTATAAATCGACATATGACATATGAATTAAAGTATTATTCACTTCCTATTTATAAGTTACTTCTAACATATTTTATATAAATCAAGGAAAAACTTTAACCTCATCAATTATGCCTTAAAATTTTACAGTATTCTAACTTTGCCTTAATTTAATATGCACAATATCCTATGAGAACAAAGCTTATATAATAATAAATGTAGAGATAAATTGTGCAATCATATAAAAAATTTAATAAAGCGACTTATAAATATGACTAAAAAGCCCTTGTTTCTTTGCCTAATACATAAGACTAAGAGTAGTTACTAAAGAAACTAATTGTGTATTGATTATTGTAGGGTTCAAGGGCTATTAATTTGCTCCGGTAGTTGTCACGGAGGGGAAATTTTGCCCCAGTTTTTTGGGCGCAATTTTGCCCTGGTAGTGTAAAATTTGGAGAAATTTTTTCATGGCCGTTATCTTAGTTAAGATTGACCGTTAGTTGACCAAATATACTGAGCTATTGTCCACATATTATTCATATTATTTTTATTTTTAGTTTAGCTGCACATTTGCCCCAGAAGTTTTCACTTAGGACAATATTGCCCTAAAAGCTTATAAGTTGTAGCAATTTCACCTGGTTGTTATTCATGTTAATTTTACCTATTAGTTGACCAAATATGCTTATGTGATAAGTTTATGTGTCATTTACTTCAAATTTTTCAAAATTAGATTTAAAAATAAGTAATTTTTAAAAAATGAATCACATATAAAGGAATATAGTCGGAGAGGTGGTGAAAACATCTTGTGCGGTGAAGAGAAAATTAAAAAGGTAATTGCCTAACTCGGTGTTGTTCAGGTACGACGGGAGAAAGTTTGGGATGGCCTTGTTCTCGGCAATCTTCCTTAGTGTGTTATGGGTTTAGTGATTGAATATTTTCTTTATTACTCTATGGAAAATGTGAGCTCCTACTCCATATGTAACTTCTTCTTCTTCAATGTTGTTCACTCTACTAACTCAATATATTCGGTCAACTAACAATAAACTTAACCTAGATGACTATCAGAGCGACATTGCTATGATTTGGAAACTTCCGGGTTAGTATTGCTTCTAACTGAAAAATTCCGGGGTAAATTTGTATCATAACAAAAATGATGTGGATGATACATGGATTGCCAACTCAACATATTTGGTCAACTAATAATAAAACTTAACTGGGATAACAACCAAAGAAAAATTGCTCCAAATATGACAATTTCGAGACTAAATTTCCCCTAAAAAAAATTTGGGGCAAAATTAAAAGGCGGAATATCATCTAAGAGGAGGTGAATTGGGTGATTTAAAGTTTTTCCCGAAAGACCCCTATAAAAGCAAGCTAAAGTAGAGCAGAGAAGGAGAATGATCGACACGAGATTTATACTGGTTTAGTCTTGACCTACGTCCAGTCCCCAAACTCTATGGGTATTTCATTTTCTCTTTCAATTGATTACATACTCTGTACTCTGAGTAATCCTCTCTCTAGAATTCACTCCCCCTTACAAGTTGTAATTAATACACGCACTCTTAAGGTCCCACTACCTTGAGTTTCTTTAAAGAAATGGTGAATATAATTTAACCGTTAGTATTAAGCATTATATATCCTAATGCGGCCTCCGCTTTGACATACCTGACATTTACTAGCTATAACTGTTATGTATTAAGTGTCATAAATGCCCAAATCTATTGTAATGTTTGTTTAATATTAACTTGAGTATTGTGAGTTTTTGTAAGAATTAAGCCATAGGAGGAGGGTGAAGAACAAGTATCCATACAAGAATGACTATAAATAGGGTTAAGTAGAAAATTTGCTTCGGAAGTACACGCCCAGGAGCAATTTTGCCCTAGAATTTTTTTCATTTTATTTTTTTTTTGGCTCAATGTAGCCCTGGAAGTTTAAAAACGTAGAAATCTTGTCCTTTTCTATTAAAACACTAATGTTGACCATTAAAAAAATGACAATGACCATTACCTTTTTAACAAAAAAGGAAAAAATTGCTATGTTTTTATACTTCCAAGACTACATTGAGCCTAAAAAAACTTTCAGAGCAAAATTTCTCCTGGCCTGTACTTCCGGGACAAATTTGCTACTTAACCCCTATAAATATATTCTTATTTATTGCATTGTTCTGTATATGAATGAATGTAAATATATATTGTGATTTGTTCTGTATAAATATATATGCAGGGGGATATCAAAAGGCAAACCCCCCAATTTTTTTATTTTTAAATTTAGTTTCTATAAATCACAATTGTTATCCAACAACCGTTATTTATGTCAATTATATATAATGGTTGTTAAAGCAGAACTTTTTTGTATTATCCAAGCATTACTATGCATTATGACGGTTGTTCACATGTGTTAGTTCATTATTATCACATCAATGGGCATATCATGGCATCACCAAGCTTCTATACATAACGGTTGATATATTATAACCTTATAATTGGTCCGAAATAATTAACGGTTTGGAACCGTAATGTATCTGAGCTATGTTTTTATAGCCCTAGCATATATGAAGGTTTAGAACCATTATATATGGTAGATAATAACCGTTATATATCACAACTTTTGTAGTGGTTAATCTTTTTAACAAACCTCAATTGAAGGGTTGATCACTTAGGCTTGTCCCAATCCTCGTTCTCGTACTTATGATTCACCGGCCATTTATATAATGACACACAAGTCATATATTCCTTAAAAGCAAAATATATATAACACTTACATGACTTTCACACACACCACATAAAAATGGGACGTACAGACATCGTCACAAATACATCTTCCCTTCAAACACAATTTATCATTGTTTTATTAAAAAGCACACCAACAAGGCCAAAATCCCAGAGTCACACAAAATGAAATCCTTCATTATTCCTCTATATCGCCAATTTAACTTAACTAGCTAGCAAACAGCACAATCTCTCATTCCAAATTATTGCATTTCTTGCATTTCTTGTGCTTCTTAGTTCTTTTGGAAACTGCAAGTGGTGGAATACTCTGTTCATGCCTGAACACATTTTCTGGATCAACCTTACTCTTTATCTTCACTAATCTCTCAAAATTACCCTTAAAGTACCTTTTCCCCCATGCACTCGCTTCTTCATAGCGTGTCCCATTCTTCCTGTTCATGCCTAGATCAAGATCTCTGTAATTCACATATGCTTCTCTGGGCGATTTCGATGCATAAGTCTCCATATAATCATAAAGCCCTCTCATCCAATTTATATGTTTTGTAGCATCTTCGTATTTGTTTTCCCACAGTGTAACATACTGTATTTTGTACAGTGTTCCATTTCTGTGAGGGAAAGGACTATCAGATTCTTCAAACTTGTTCATCATTCCTCCATAAGGGTTCCAGATCATCAGGGGGTTTTCTTCTTCTAGAAGCTTCTTCCACAAACCTTCAAGCCCAGATTTTGGAATTGGGTCTCGAACGAAATCAGATTTGGCTTTGAAGTAGTTTTTGAACGTTGGTTTGCCCTGAAGAAGAACTTCTGGGGGAGTATCATTTGGAAAGCGCGCGATGTAAAGCACAGATTTGATCCAACTTGTTTCGAGGCAGTCTTTGATTGTTATGCCAAGTTCAGGGAAGCTTTTGCTCATCACTTGAAGGAGTCTTCTGGAATCTCCCAGGAAAAGTGCGTTATATGAAGTTGATATTGTTCTACCAGTGGTTTTGTTACCACTTGGTTGAATCAATACTCTTATGAACAAATCCTGGTCAATGAAGGGTGCCACCTGTCATAGATTGATAGATCAAAGCTTCAATCACAGGTGTAATATTATATTTGTTCTCGCACGCACTTCAAGTCCTTTTCTTTAATAAAAGTAAAAGTGCAAGGAAATTATTGAGTCATAAAGTTACCGTAGAAATTCGGAAGGAAAAAGACACATGATGTGACTAAAAGAGCCCCAATCTTACAACTATAGGACATATATATGTTAAGAAATTTCAAATTTGGTTAAATTTGTTACTTATGGAAATCGTTTTGCTAAAATATTTAGAATTTTACCAAAAATATCCCTTCACTAATCATTTAAATTTGAAGATGAAGACTAATCATTTAAATTTGAAGATGAAGTTTTCCATACGAAGAGAGAGATTATTATATGATATAGGACATAGTGATATACTGAGAAAAATTATGCAAAAAGTAATATGGGGAAAAATATTTAATGGATAAGACAAAGATAGATAAAAGTCACATTTTTAAAATTCAAACACATCCAACTCTTTCACTACTAGTCTTTCTTTAAATTTCATGTCAATAACTGCACGAACTATACGCATTAGAGATTATGCTAATTATAACCTACGAGTTAGTTAAAACCTCTCCAAACTTATAGGCTCTACTTTCCAAATGGAACCCACCATTTTATTTCTCCCCATTTTTATAGAATTCAAAAAATCATATTATAACATCTTATAACATTTAAAAATTATAAATAATGTGACTCAAAATAATTCAGAGACTAATAGAAGCACATCACCTGTTGCCATCTATAAAGAAGTGAGGTAGCTCCTTGTTCCAAAGTTTTGGTAACAGTAAAAACGGTCACAGTTTGAGGAACTGGAACAAGCTTGATCTTCCACCATAAGAGTATCCCAAAGCTTCCTCCTCCTCCTCCTCTTATAGCCCAAAACAAATCCTCTCCCATTGCTTTTCTGTCCAGAATCCTCCCATTCGCATCCACAATCTTCGCATCTACAACATTATCTGCTCCCAAACCATACTTCCTCATCATCGAACCGTACGCTCCTCCGGTAATATGCCCGCCAACACCTAAGCTTGAACACAACCCCGCCGGGAAGCCGTGGACGGAGCTCTTCTCAGAAATCCGGTAATACAGCTCGCCAATAGTCGCGCCAGCCTGAACCCATGCTGTGTTGTCTTGGATGTCGACCATGATGCCTCGGAGCTTGGTGAGATCAATGACTATGAATGGCTTCTCGATCTCTGAAACGTAAGACATTCCTTCATAGTCATGGCCTCCACTTCGGACTCTGATGTGAATGTTAAGCTTCTTGGAGCAGATTACGGCGGCTTGGACGTGGGATTCGGAGGTCGGCGTGAAGATGAATTTGGGTTTTGGGGCAGAAGGGAGTAAATAACGAAGGTTTTGGGCAGAGGAATT
Source organism: Acacia acuminata (assembly GCA_019022655.1). Lineage (NCBI taxonomy): Eukaryota > Viridiplantae > Streptophyta > Magnoliopsida > Fabales > Fabaceae > Acacia > Acacia acuminata. Next base: position 1,467,034 of record JAFJYI010000100.1, on the reverse strand, counting down.
GAGAACAGTGCTGAAGGAAGAGTTGTATTGGGCGTAGATAGAGGCGAAGAAAGGGAAGGATTTGTCTGAGTTTAGAGAGAGACACTGAGCAAAGCTTTCTTGAAGGGAAGGTCCTGAACATGAAGAGTGAGAAAGTGATGAGAGAAAGAGAAGAAGAACAGAGAAACGTAATGAGGTTGAAGACAACATTGTTGGTTTTGTCTGTGTTTGGGTTTTCGGCTTCATGTCATGAGCGAGGCGTTTGTGTCTCTATATAGAGAACTTAAATCCACTGTAACACTTTGTTTTTTAAGTTTTACAAAAATTAGACAAGTTTTTTTTTTTTCTTAGAGCCTATAAAATAAAAAAAATTGCATTTTTGTGTCTATAGTGTAATTTGTTTATGAGATATTGTTATATATGATATTTTAAAAAATAATATTTAAAAGTATTAAGTAATTAAAATATATTGTATTAAAGCATACAAATTTTTTTAATGTTTTATATAACATAAGAATTAAAAACAGGAATATAAGGTAAGATCTGTTTGTTGTTGACGTGGATGGTAGTTGATGTAAGACACACGTCATACATACATAGGAGAGTGTTGATTGGGTTATGCTGTTGTTCAGAGGTCAATCCCCAAATATGGGTTAATTAGCCTCAGATTCTAAGGTACTGATGACGTATGACCCTGCTCAAGATTGTACCGCAAAACAAGTTAATGTTATCAACTTTGACGGGTTAATATGCTTGCTTGAGGAAAATACCACGACATTTGCGGAGGATAAAAGTTTAGACCAATAACCTATGAGACTGAGTTCATATATTGCTGCCGATATACGGACTTGTTACACTACTATAAAATACTTAAAAAATGACTTAAATAAGACCCAATTAATGTCCCTTTTCAGAGGAACGTCTGGGAGGATGTCGTTGTTTATTTTTATTCAAGAGGCGACCTTAATAGAATTCAGGTCGCCTCATAAGAGACGACCTGAATACAATTCAGACGCCATATCACTTTTTTTTTTTTAAAAAAAAAAAAAACACCAAACCTCAGCAAGTTCAGGGAGCTAATGAGCGAAGCCAGCGTCTCGTCTCAGCAAGCAACGATTTGGGCAAACGAAGATCAGCATCTCGGCGCTCTCCACAACGGTGCAAACCTTGCTCTAGACCGGTAGTTCTCTAAGAACCAACCCAAAAAAACCAAAACAAAAGAACAAAGCTAAAGGATCGGAGGCTCCGAAGAATGTAACAAAAGCAAACCCGAGAAAAATATAAAAAGCAAGAGAACAAACCTAGAAAAATCACAAATAAAAAACAATAAAGAGAACAAACTCGTAAAACCATATCCGCAATGAAAGAGGAGCAAAGAGGAAACTCAGATCTACAATGAATGCAGTTTTCGGCATCTCTGGGTCTCGGATCTTGGCGGCAAATGAGCAATGCGGTGGGAGAGCGACGCGGGGAAGCAACAAGGTGAAGGTGAAGGAGCTACCAGAGAGAGAGAGGCACTGGAGCATAAAAGGTGAAGGAAAAAAATTCGAGAGTACGCGTAGGCGATCGGGGTGAGAGAATAAAAAGTCACAATTTTTTAATTGGCTACCCGAATTTAATTCAAGTCGCTAAATTCCCGAAATTTCTCACTCGGCGCCAAAAATTTCCAAAATCGCACTAAAAATTTAAATAATTAATTCCTCAATTGGCGACCTGAATTAAATTCGTGTCACCTAAATTCCTCGATTGGCGACCTGAATTTAATTGAGGTCGCCAAAAGTCCTGAAACTTCTCACCGGAGCTAAAAATTTCCTAAATCGCACCAAATAATTAATTCCACAATTGGCGACCGAATTAAATTCAAGTAGCCTAAATTCCTCAATTGGCAACCTGAATTTAATTCGTGTCGCCAAAATTCCTAAAGTTTCTCACCAGCGCCAAAAATTTCCTAAATCGCACCGAATAATTAATTCCTAAATTGGTGACTGAATTAAATTCAGTCGCTTAAATTCCTCAATTGGCGACCTGAATTTAATTCAGTCGCCTAAATTCCTCAATTGGCGACTGAATTAAATTCGGTCGCCAAAATTCTTGAAATTTCTCACCGGGGCCAAAAATTTCCTAAATCGCGCTAAAATTTAAATAATTAATTGCTCAATTTGCAACCCGAATTTAATCCAGTCGCCTAAATTCCACAATTGGCGACTGAATTAAATTCGTCGCCTAAATTCCTCAATTGGCGACTTCGAATTTAATTGAGGTCGCCAAAATTCCCGAAATTTCTCACCGACGCCAAAAATTTCCTAAATCGCGTTAAAAATTTAAATAATGAATTCCTCAATTGGTGACCCGAATTTAATCCAGTCGCCTAAATTCCACAATTGGCGACTGAATTAAATTCAGTCGCCTAAATTCCTCAATTGACGACACAATTTAATTCAGTCGCCTTTCCTCAATTAGCGACTTCGAATTTAATTCAAGTCGCCAAAATTCCCGAAATTTTTCACCGGGCGCCAAAAATTTCTTAAATCGCACTAAAAATTTAAATAATTAATTCCTCAATTGGCGACTGAATTTAATCCAGTCGCCTAAATTCCACAATTGGCGACCGAATTTAATTCAGTCGCCTAAATTCCTCAATTGGCGACCATTCAATTTAATTCGTGTCGCCAAAATTCCCGAAATTTCTCACCGGCGCCAAAAATTTCCTAAATCGTGCTAAAAATTTAAATAATGAATTCCTCAATTGGCGACTGAATTTAATCCAGGTCGCCTAAATTCCCCAATTGGCGACTTAATTGAATTTAGGTCGCCTAAATTCCTCAATTGGCCACACCGAATTTAATTCGTCGCCAAAATTCCCGAAGTTTCTCACCGAGCGCCAAAAATTTCCTAAATTGCACCAAAAATTTCCTAAATCGCACCAAATAATTAATTCGTCAATTAGCGACTTGAATTAAATTCAGTCGCCTAAATTCCACAATTGGCGACTGAATTAAATTCAGTCGCCTAAATTCCTCAATTGGCGACTTCAATTAAATTCGGTCGCCAAAATTCCTAAAGTTTCTCACCAGCGCCAAAATTTCCTAAATCGCACCAAATAATTAATTCCTAAATTGGCGACCGAATTTAATTTAGGTCATCTAAATTCCACAATTTGTGACCTGAATTAAATTCAGGTCGCCTAAATTCCTCAATTGGCGACCTGAATTAAATTTAGGTCGCCAAAATTCCTGAAGTTTCTCACCGAGCGCCAAAAATTTCCTAAATTGCGCCAAAATTCCTGAAATTTCTCAAATTGGCTACCTGAATAAAAATTCAGGTCGCCAAAATTCCTCAAATTGGCTTTTAGACATCCTAAATTAACATTTGGGTGTTTAAAGTCTCAAATTCAAGTAAATAATTATGACAATGCCACAGCCTTCATTTTTTACTTCCTTTTTTAAAAATAGGGACGTCTTTTAGGGTAGTAGTATCCATATTTTGTAGTAGTGTTAATAGGTGATAAATACATCTCTAAATACTCTTGGAGGTTAAAATTGTGTTTTGAAAGACTGAAACTGATAAGCCCCCAATGGAACCCAGCTCACCTTAACTGTTTTGCTATTAACTAAAAAAAAAAAAAAATGAAGGCTTAGGACTAAAACATAAATTTAGTTTTCATTCTTGAATAATAATTTATGAGATTTCATTAAAGAACCAAAATTGATATAGCAGTAGTTTTTTTATATATATATAAATAAAAGGGCGTATACTAGCAACTTGAGATTACAAATAATTAATTAAGAAAACATTCAGCCTGAACGGGTAATTACTGTGAGTGACTAATCAGAAATTCCTGAACCGGGGTCCACTGTTGGGTTGTGCTTGGAGTGTCAGCACGAAAGGAGGGAGAAATTCGAAATGACCGCATGGTTTGTTCATCGTCATCTTTGATTGAGTTATTAGAGTGGAAGCCATTGTCATTGTGGGTGTGACCTTGGAGGTGCCCAAGAGGAGCGAGAACTTTGGAGCCAAGTCGCCGTCGACTCAATCACCGTTTAGGTCACCGATGAGTTGCATGTTATCGCTCAAGAGGATGCTTAGCAAAGACCGGAAAGCAAACCTTTCACTATCGGCGGGAGGCAACGGATCTAGGAGTGAGATAATGAAGGATGGAGGAGGAGGAGAGGAGACGCAATGAGGTTGAGATGTGAACTAAGAGGAGATGAAAGAAAAACCTAAAAAAACAATTACATTCAACATCCGTTTTTTAAAACAATGGAGGTTGAATGTACCCAAAAAAACTAAATTAGGTATACATTGAACATTCGTTTTAAGAAAAGGACGTTGAATGTACCTTAAAAAAACTGGATATACATTAAACGTCCATTTCTTTTCTAAAAAAAAAAAGGACGTTGAATGTACCTAAAAAAACTGGGTATACATTTAACGTCCGTTTTTACAAAACAAACGTTAAATGTGTACTTTGAACGCTATTTTTTAAAAACAAACGTTAAAAGTATGGCAAAAATTATAAAAATGTCACCACATATTTTTTAAAGTATATTTTTTTAAAATGGATATTTATTTTGGATGTTAAATCCCCACTTTGTAGTAGTGTTTGTGAAGACCAAGAAATATAGAATAGTTTGGGGCAGAAACTTTAAAATACAAAAAGGAAAAGAGGGGGAAAAAAAGATGATATCCATTATTTGGAAGTTGAATGACGCATAGGATGCGTCTTTTCACAAAACTAGCTTCCTCCACTTAACGGCCAGCGTCACGTAAATTGATAAAATTGTTCTCTAATTTAATATCATTATTAGTATTATAAAATGTAAATCTATTTCTGAGAGGAAAGTGATAACGAGAAGTTAATTCATACAAGTTTTTTCTTATAAAAGGTTAGATACATTATTTTTGTCAAAATCAGTATAAAATTGAAGGTTCCAAGACAATCCCAGGGTAGTACTATTAAATAAATTTTTTTTTATAAAAAAAAAAGCTATATATGTTCACATCTCTTTTTTTTTCCCCCTCAAATGTTCACATCTCTTTCACTATCTATCAGATAGTAACTTTGTTGACAACCTATACATGTCGCATATTTGCTTTCCCGCTTTGCATCTATCTTGTCTAAAGAATAAAGTCATATCTTCGTCTAATTTTTATTCTGATTTCTGATTGGAAATTTAGTTTATACTCCCTCCGGTCCTAATTATAAGAACTATTTACCAGAATTTTGAGGGATTAAGGAAGGAAGTTAAATTAGTTAATTATATGTATTTTCCCAAAATACCCTTACCCAAGTTTATTTAATATAAATACATCTCTCAAAGATAAAATTAAGTAATACAAATACAAGTTTATTTTCCTACCACGCTCCGATCAAGTCAAGCCCTCATCGAATCAAGCCCTAGCGGTGCTGTTGCCACGTACATGATCGAATCAAGTTTATTTGTTCACTTTACAGCATGATCACTAATCAACAAAACTTATATTACCCAATTAAAATTATTTTATTTAAAAATAAAAAATAAAGTAGAATATCTTACTTGATAGAATATAAGCGTGTTGTTAAATTAATTATTGTGGAAGAAGTATTAGTAGGGGTGATATGGGAAAAATATGACAAAAATTGCTCAAAATCATTTTATATAAAAAAAAAGTATAATTTAGGTATATATGACATTAATGAGTTGCAAATATTATTTACTTTATAAAATATATAGGTATATTATTAAATTATTATTGAGAAAGTATAAATATGAGTATTATAGAAGAAAAAATTGACAAAAGTTAAAACTTGCTCTTATAATTAGGACCAAAACCAACTCCTTAATTTACTCCTATAATTAAGACCGGAAGGAGTAATTTCCATGCCAAAGCACTACGTCAATCTTATGTAATGCTCTTCTAATTATTCATATATAGCTTTTTTTTTTTTAAAAAAAAAAATCATTGGGCCTGTAGTGACTATTAGAATTATATATATATATATATGGTCCATATAATTTCATTCTATTCTTAATTAGATCTTAGCAGTTTTTTCTTTCTAATTTGGTCCTTATACTTTTCTTAATCATTGACATTGGTCTGTATACTCATAACTTGTTAATTTGTAAGAAAAATGATATTAGTGGCTCATGATGTGACTCTTACATTGCATATATATGAATTCTTATAATTTTATTTTGCCACATAAATCTAATTAAAACCAAAATCAACGAATTTACATTGTTTTTATTTTAAAAACATTTTTTTTTTTTTGTTTTAAATTTTGTGGGAACTTATATATGTCGCTTAATCAACATCCACTTCAGTCCCTGATTACTAGATTATGAATATAGATAATAATGCATGAGAAAACTGTAATAACCAATAAAAAACTACAGGCACCTGATTATAAATCAGGTAAAATTATAAAGAATGACAAATTAAATTTTCCTTTCAGAATTTTAGTTGTATGGGTTTTTTATGTAGTTCATGCATGGAGTCTAAAGTATCAACAATGAATCTTATTGATTGTTCTCCAAAATATTTTTGATAATTCCTTACTTTCTTGACTAATGTCTTCAATCTCTTTCTTTGTCTTCCTCTTGGTCATATTCAACTTGATATCTCCTAATCTTTCCTTGACTAATCTAAAAGATATATTTCACATTAAATATAATAGTTAGTCAATGTATATGATAAATATATTATGTAAGCTTTTAACTCTTCATATTTAACATCTATATTTGATATCATCAAAACAAATCATATCTAAAAAATGTTAGATATTTTATTAAAATGAAAATAATATATATCTTTTTGTTTATTCAGATTGCATCTAGAGATATAGTGATCATATAAAGGATATAGTAGTTTATTATTTTGATCATATTAAATATTCTAGATATTATGTAATTATTCTGAATATTATCGGATTACTTTAAATATTACCATTTTAATATATTTTGATAAATTATCTTTTGATTATGTCCCATACATGATTTAGATAAAGATTTGATTAAAGGTTACCTGCCTGGCAAATAAGCTGTTACAAGCATTGATGAGAAGTTATAAATAGCATAGGTCAGGTCTTAGAGTAGTAACATATAAAATATGTATTTGCTCCTTGAGAGTTTCCTAACGGGTAGCGGCTATTCCCAAACCATCACTATGCCCCACCGACTCATTAGAAGAGACCTTGATCCGTTTTTACTAATTGTATTATATGTTTTCAGTTTCCCATAGTAGATCATCATTTTGTGGATTATCGCTCCAAATCATTTAAGTATGGCCAGATGTATTTATAATGTAAAGTCTTCTGTTGTTATATTTGTTGCATAATTCATATAATGTATTAAGGAATTATCATTGTATTTATTCCTGCACAATTAACTTAATATTACAAATGAGATGAGACATGCCAATTTCTACTTATTTTTTATAGTTCTATAATTCATTATAATTATTTACATTGTTTGAATTTTTCTTTCCTATTTCTTAGTCTAAATATTAGTGGAAACCGGAAAAGTTACGTAAAAAGATCATGAAAAATCTGAAGGGCCCATATACTCCAACAATCCTTTGAGCCCAACATAGATTGAGATGCCCCGTTCGCTCTCGTTCGGCCTTCATTTAAATGGTAAGACACACCCGCACCGATTATCCATTTTTAAATATCGTTGTTGTTGGTTTTTTTTTTTTTTTTTTTTTGATACAATAAATATCGTTGTTTTATTCTCTATTAAAGTGCTTACTATTCACTCGTGTGTCACTGTAATTATGTTGATAAAATATAAAATTTATCATAACCATACTACTATATATATATATATATATATGGGTTAAAGACCTAATTTGCCACAGAAGTTTTACTAAGGAAATGCGTCAAAGACCCGGAAGTATTTTACGTATCATTTTTGCCCCTGAAGTTTATAAACATAGCAACTTTGCCTATCAGTTGATCTTGACCGTTGAATTGGTATTTGTACCTCGAAAGTTTACAAAAATTTGTTATTAAACAAAGCTTTCGGAGCAAATTTGCTCCTAAAAAAAACTTCTGGAGCATATTTGCTTCATTTTGTAAACTTTCAAAGCAAAAATGATACCCAAAATACTTCTAGGTGCTAGACGCTCTCTGAGCAAAACTTCCGTGATAAATTAGGTATTTAACCCTATATATATATATATATATATATATAATTCATCATATTTTATAAACTTTAGGTTAAATTATGGGGGGAAATTTCTAAGGGAAAATCCTCATAAAATGTATTTTGAACTTCAAAATTCCCAAAAGATCACGTGAATAAGCAAACGAACATATAGGGAAAACGGTAGAAATATTTTACTGAAGAAAATGGTAAAAATCAGGGGATTTTGAAGAGTTGGTACTTTTACAAAATTACCCCTTAGATATATATTTTTTTAAATGACAATCCTACGCCTGACCAGCCAACCACTGGAGCTTCACTGCTCACCAATCATCAGTGTTGGACCTTCAACGACCAATACCCACCCTGTTTGTCAAGCAGCAACTAGCACTTTTTTATGAGAAATTTTTTATAATATGCAATTGACCACACTATTCAATAGATATTTACCATTTAATTTGCGCCATTTATTACTACTTTTCGATAAGGAGGCACACGTTAGCAAATTGAGGTGTCAGACTAGTTCACGATTATTCAAGGGAAATATTTGTAGAAGATTTATGTAATTATGTTTAAAAGTTATAACCAATATTTATAATATATTATTAATATACTACGCCCAAACCGTTGTACTCCTTGTGCTGTGCTATAATGCTCTAATGTATGATGTATTGATGGAAGGGTGTGACACTTAGTAGGTGAGTAAATAGCATTCCATTATAATTTCTGTAGATAATATTCTTACTACATGCTATATTTTTATATTAATTAAAATAGTTTCTAAGCTTGATATCATCAATGATAGTTTACTCGACTTGTTCATTTTCTCATTGATTTTATGGATTGGTATTTATTCTTCTTCTATAATTTACTCTCAAGTATGGAATTGACAAGAAAATTTTCTAGATATGCTATGTAAGCTTTCATGCTGAGATGGCTTTACATATTTTGAAACTTTTTCTATATGAATTATTTTTGTTGATTGACAGATGGAATTTGAAGGAAATCTATTTAAGATTTTTGTAAACCTTTATACTAGGGTCTTCTGTTATAAAATATCACAAGTTTTTATTGTTAGAAGAATATCTATGTTTGTTGATGGTAAATTGTCCCCATGCATGCTTGAAAATGTTTTCGAGAGGATTGAATATAGAACATTGGTTACTAACAAGAATAATCGTTAGTCATTGGTGCGCCATATTTAACTCGAGCTTGCTTGACATTAGTGAGCATAGTACTCATGCTTGATATTTGTGGGATTCATTCTCATGCTTGTTATTCATAAATTTTGTACCTACACTTGTTTTGTGGCTTCGAGCTACATTTGGTTACTTTCCCTTGTGGACTGTGTGTCCATGCTTGTCCTCTTAGCTTCATGTTGTACTCGGTTACTTACCCTCATGGACTGTGTATTCATGCTTGTTATCCATTCTATTGAAATCCTATGAAAGATGAGATATGATATTTACCAGTTTTTTTGAATTGATTTTGTTAAACGAAACTGCTTTACTATGTATTTGGTTTTGTTAGTAAAATGATCTTTCATATAGTATTATTTATGACTATAATATATGTTGTAGAAGTTGAAACTAGTTATCATGTTGTCATCTTTCGAAGTTAAATCTCTTTAAATTATTTTTCATAAATATTTTATTAAATTCTATAAATGAGAGGTTATTCACCAAAAAGATTATTTTGTCTCGATAATGCAAAAATGACTATGTTGCTCTTGGTGGGTTCTCAAGATCCATAATACTCTTTTGAAATTGAAGCGTCATGTTGAAAACTCCAAATGAATGCTAAATTTAAATCTATGTATTTATTACTTGCAATTTAGATGCTCCACATATTATATAGTTACAATCATTGACTTATCTAGGCATTGTGTAATTGCTACTATGGAGCAGAGCTCCTTTTGATTCTACTAGGTTATTGTAGAAATTTACTGAGGTCTTACTCTCTAGTGAGATTGTACAGGAATTTCTATAGAAGGTCTAAAAATTTTGTGATTTTGAAATGTATTCATAGTCATTATATTATGTGTTGAAAATATGTGTGCCTATAAAGAATGTAAAATTACATATATTTAAGGCTTAGAGATATAGGTTTTCTTATATTCCACACCTATCACATCTCGACTTTTGAGGTGTGACAATAATAATTAAATAAATAATCTAAAATTTCTTGAAGCAATATTCAACATTCCCCTTGCTTTAAAGCTGCACACACCCATCTGCATTCTAAAATCTTCAACTTTGCCAACAGAAATTGACTTGGTCATTTTATCTGTTAGGTACCAATTGTGATTTGTGCTTCTACACACTATTATCAATTTTATACTTGGTTCGAAACATTTGAGACCAATTGCCTTCTGCCTTCAAGAATATCAACTAATTCCCATGTACCATTCTTCTTGATACAATTCATCTCTTCAATCATTACATTTTTCCAAACTTGCTCTTTTTCAGCATCCACATTTGGCTCAGGATCTGAAACAAACAGAGCATAATTACAAGATTCATAAATATCTATCAGAGATCAAACCTTTCGAGGAGGAGTTTCACTCAACGAACTAGAGAATGAGCTTGTTGGTGATATGTAATTCTGTCTGCACTAGAAGGTGATGAATGTCATGTTTGAGAGCTACTGCCACTTGATGTAGATGATTCCAAATCTGCTGATGATTTTGGTTCAAAGTTTAATGCTTTAGTACTTACTGAACCAGAGATAGATTTTTAATCTACTTTGTCACTCCAATTCCAACTAGCTTCTTCATTAAATGCAACATCACTGCTAATAATTATCTGGTTTATACAACCTATAAGCTTTGGGTTGCAAGCTATAACCCACAAAAATACTTTTGTCAGATTTTTCATCAACTTTTTGATGAGATGATTTTACCAAAGCATAGGTTGTACAACCAAAAACTTTCAAGTGGCTTACTCGGGGTTTTATACCTCTTCATACTTCATAAGGTGTCTTTTTAGGGACTGCTTTTGTGGGAGACAAATTTAGCATATACACTGTTGTGTCTACAGCTTCAGTCCAAAGCTGATTAAGAAGCTCTCTTGCCTTCATCATGCTTCTGGCCATTTTCACCACAGTTTAGTTTTTTCATTCAGCAATGCCATTTTGCTCCGGCGCATGTGGTGAAGTGAGCTCTCTGTGAATACCAGTCTCCTCACAAAAATTAGCAGATTCATTAGAACAAAATTCTCCTCTATCTGTATGCAATACCTTGGTAACAACCACTTTGTTTTTCTACAAGAGCTTTAAATTTCTTGAAATTTTTGAATAGTTCGAACTCACTATGCGATAATCAGCAGTAAATAAAAACAACAAAAACCGACTTCCATTTGAAAATTATGTATTCATTGGTCCATACAAATCAACATACACTAATTCAAGATTGAGAAGCCTACAAGACTTCCCTACAGGAAACAAACTTTTAGTTTGTTCCCTCATAACACAACCTTTGCAAAAAATCAAGAATATCAATATTTGGCAACCCAAGAACCATATTCTTTTTACTCAACAATTGTAATACATTATGGTACAAATGACCATACCATTTTCTTATTGACTTCTTGAACAACTAAAGCCCCTTTTTAATAGAGGAAACATACGATTTTTAGTCATAGGGACCTTTGCAAGTATTTGTCCAGTTTTCTTATCATAAACTACACAACAGAAATCATCAAAAGTGACGCTAAAAACCATTTTCCATCATTTGTCTCACACTCAATAAGTTATTAGCCAAACTAGGCACATGAAAGACATCATTCAAGATTTTCTTGTTACCTTAACCGCAAATAGCAACCATACCTTTACCTCTTATTTGAACTTTCTTATCATCACCAAGTTGAGCATCATATTGATGACATTCATCTCTTTCTTCAAACAATGATCGTGAATCAGTTATATAATTGGAACATTCGTTGTGAATGAACCAATTCCAAACATCTTTAGAGGATTGAGTATCATGGATATGTGCCATGGATGAAGTCTCTGCATCTTCTGCCTCTGCAAAATCAACTTGCTTTTTATCACCTTGTTGCTTTACCTGGCAATATGCTTCCTTGTGCCCAAATTTTTTGCACTAATAGCACTGAATAGAGCTTCTATGTGAAGCTCTTGATTGTTATTATTCATGAAATTGGCCGCGGCCTCTGGTATTACCACAGCCTCTACCTCTATCTCTTTCACGAAAACTACCCCTCCCAGTACCTCTACCTCTACTTGTAGAGTCTTCTTTTACCTATAAAGCCTGCTGTTCATTTTTTTCTTGAAACATAAATGTAACAAACTAGTTTCATTTCAGGCATTTTTCTACCCATCCCTCCTCATCTAACAACAAATCTTGATCCAAAGGTCCACCCAAAAAACCCCATTAAAAACACTTTTGGACCCGGATCAAGATTTGACATTAAAGATATAGGGATGAACAAAAAATGCCAATGAGAGTATTATGTCCCACTAGTTTCATATCAGGCCTTATCTAACAACAAACCAAGGCCCATTACTATACATCATTATATATCACTTAAGCAAGAGTACATATTAGTCTTTATATAAGCACACATAATATCTAATTTATTCTAATCAAATTAAAATGACTAAGATATAATATCCATATCTAATCCTAAGATATAATAAATAATAAAATCAAACCAAGTTATTATAAAATAATAATTAACTAAATAATCTAAAATATCTTGAAGCAATATTCAACAGTTTTTGTTTGACTTCTTTTTCTCTAAATGAATTTCTGTAGCTTTACATATTTCTTGTGTGGTTGATCTGGAAGGCCAAGCAGTGAGGAATAGGGGAAAGGAAGATTGCGATTACTTTTTCTCGTAGCTTAATTTTTGTATTGTTCGCAACTTAATTTATTTTTCCCCCCTTTTTTCTTTGTTTTCTCCGAAGAAGCTCATCTCACAGCATTTTCACTGTGCTCGTCTCTTTTGATCCAATTAATATGCCTTTAGATTTTCGTTCTTTCTAAGATAAACTTGCATGCTTAGGCATGATGTGTGTGTGTAGCAGAATATGATCAACATGCATGCATGTGGTTTGAATATATATTGGTGTAATTTTCAGAATTACCCTTCTCTGAATCGTGATGCTATCAGTAACAGACTTGATCTTCGACGCTGGGTCTGGGTAATACTAACAAAAATAGGTTTGGTTTCTAGAATAACACTCACAGACGACCTAGATGTTCCTTATAATATGGGCAATAATATCATTTTGTATTGACTAAAGTATATCTTTGATCATTTATGTTTGCATGAAGTTTCCTTTTAGTCCCTTAAATTTAAAAAATACTTTTTTTAGACAAAGTCTGCAAGCAGAGACAACAAAATCATGGGACAATAAACCTGTTCACTTTAACGTGACTAGCATAAAGTTTTTTGTTATATGCTCTTTATTTGTGTCCCTTTATCTCACAGTAATATCATTCCAAGCAGATTTCCTTTCCAATCCTGAACCAAGCCATTTGGAAAGGATTTAACTATAGCTTGGCGGCAGCCGGTAGGGAAAGGCAAAATGGCTTCGAATGGGTGAGCGGATAGTAAATGAAAGAATTAATTAAAAATTGAGAGTTTTTCTGTTGTAATTTTGAGTTGATGTGGCAGCCATCTAAGATTAAAATAATGTGATTTAATGGGTCAACATTTTCCATTAGACAAGACTAACGGTGTTAAAGTTGAAGGACCAAAAATGCGCTTTTTAAACTTCAAGGACTAAAATAAAACTTGATGCAAATATAAAGGACCAATTATACACTTTAATAAAGTTCAATTTAAAAGAAATCAATAAGTGGGATTATGAAATTTTAATAAATAAAAATATAAGATAAAGGGGCTAGGAAAATTTAATTGAAAGTTTTGACCCCATTTCTCCAAATTTTTAACATCAAACTCAATAAATAAATAAAATCATTCTCCCCATTTTCTTTACACATTCATACCAAACAAAACACTAAAACTAAGTAAACTAGATAAATCAAATAGCTAAATCGGACTTCCTTTTTTTGGGTAAATAAAATCAAGGAGGATTACATACTATAAAGGGTATGAAAATACACAGCATCAACTACTCTAGGGGACGCACATTTTAAAAGAGGATATGAGTAATGAACGGATATCAGCATGGATGACATTTGTCTCTCGATTGGAAAACTTTTGAAGAGCGTGAGAGTGAGGGTACCAAGTTTTGCCATGGTGCAAGGCTATATTTCTAGTATTGAGAAAAATAATACTCTCTCTCGATATAAAACATATTTATCTAATTTGATTATATTTAAAAAGTTAGTTAATAAAACATGTATTTTCTAGAACACCCTAATAATCTTCTTTAATTCACTCATTTGATTCTTATTGACAGGAGAATCAATATGGTAAATTAAAAAAAAATATTAACAAATATAAAAATTATGTCTTATATATATGATCAATATACTCTCCAAATATATCTTGTATTACTCTCTATATATAAGGAGATGATCAAGATGAAGATCAGGTGCATGCATGGCCATCTTAGATGTGATAGAAGGAACAACTCCTTTAACTTAACAGTTGAAGAAGATGATCAAGATGAAGATCAGGTGCAGGTAAGGAGAAGCAACCAAACCATATTCACATATATGCGAGACAAATTGATCATAAAAACTTCCAAAACAGATTAAAAGTATCGGAGATCGAGCAGGACTTTACTAGGAAGTGTTTGAACCCTTCTTTGGCTACATAAGAGCCTAAAGCACGATCAGCTCCAACACGAATAAACTGGATCATTGGAAAAAGAGATGGGGGTCTTTCCACCAGGTTCCATGAATAAAGAATATGCATTAAAAGATCATCTATTACATAAAGTATGTCGATCTTGCATAGCATAACATTTAATCTTGAATCAATACAATTAATATCAACTTTTCAAATAAACTCCTTTTTTAAGGGTTAATACCTCTTTTGGTCCCTAAAGTTGTCTTCAATTTTGGTTTTAGTTCCTCAAGTTTAAAACCAATAGTTTTGATCCCTCAAATTTACTTCATTTAGAGCAATTGGTCCTTAAAGTTTGGAAAGGACTTGGTGCAACATTTGACAATGTTAATTTTGCTGTCCGTTAAGTTGCTTATGTGGCATGCTAATTAGGAAAGCTGACTTGGCAAATATAATATAAAACTTGATCTTGATTTGTGCTTGAGCTTGGTGTCCGGCAAGGATCAAGTTTTAAATTATTTTTGGACATTAGCAAAATTAACACCATCAAAGGGATAAATTCTTGTGTGAACTCGTTTATCACGTTATTTATAGTCTAACTAATTAAAATGCAACAACTCATTAGTTGATTTGACACTTACTAAATATTAACTAGCATATTAATAAAATTAAAAGATTTCACAAGATTTACTTTCTCATTACTTGTGAAATATTAATTAAAGAATTTATTATTTATATAAAATAAAAATGAGAATTACATGAGAATTCATTTTAGTTGAGTTATTGTATTTTAATTTGTTAGATAATAAATGGTGTGGAAAATCATTTTCATACAAGAAATATTTCTCCTACCAAAGGTTGCCGCAAGTGCTTTTCAAACTTGAAGAGCCAACGGTTATAAACGAAGTAAACTTGAGGAACCAAAGCCACCAATTTTAAACTTGAGGTATCAAAGCTAAAATTAGGGTCAAGGGCAAAAATAGTATTAACCCCCATTTTTTATCCCCTAAAAAAATACGGATCCTATTTTGGTCTCTCAAACAAAAAAAAACCCCTTTTTAGTCCTTGAAAAAGACGAATAAGGGTTGATTGGTGAACATTTTGATCCATCACAAATTTCCAAAAACCTCTTTTTAGTCCATAAAAATGTCCTATTTTAGTCCTAGGGATGAAAATGGGGTCCGTATTTTTTCAGGAGCAGGGTATTTACTGTTTCTTAAATAAGGAAACTCATTTTTATTCTTTCTTCATAAATTGATCTTGACCAAAAATGAATAAATTGATCTTCACCCCAATCCTCAACGCTCACTCAATCGAATGGCTGAAATATCATCATCTACGCACGCCCTTCAGGGGAGATTAGTACAGGCGATCCGGATTCTCAAAACCCTCTTAACTTGTTAAGCCCTCGAGTCAAGATGAAAACCAATTTTTTTTTCCATTTAATCTTCTCAATTGCTTGTGCGGCCATTTCGAGGGAAGCAGTTTGGAACGCTTTGGAGCTAATTTTATTCATTGGCTCGTTTCATCACATTCAACCTCATTTACAAACTAGTTAAGCTGCTGACAGTTGGAGAGGCGACTAATCATGGTCGTAAAAAGATATTGCGAAATGGGTCTGTCTCTGGTTCGGAAATGGAGAACTTGGTCTCGCAATCCGGTATCTTTGTATTCTCGGAGCTTAAGATCAAATGCGGCTTTGGAAGCCATTGCCAAAGCTTCGGAAGAAAGAGTTAACAGTATTGTGCTTTATAATTACCCTTCTTTTTCTGGAGCTTACTCTGCTCTTTTTGCTCATCTCTTCCACTCTTATCATAATATCCCGTGCCTTATTTTGCCTTTCTCTTCGGTGGCGCCTCTCAGGTTTAGCTCTAATCTTATCTTCTTAATATATTTTTTTTTAAAAAAAAAAAAAAGTTTGCCCTTGGTTTCTTTTTGTTTTCATTTGTCAGACCCTTCTATTTTTCACAATGGGGTTTTAGATTTTCTTTCTTTCTTATAATGCTCTGTCTCCTTGTTTATGAAATGTATTTTAAAAAATATTCTGTCTGGGATGTTCTGTTAATGAAGTTACAAATGCATGTCAGGGTTGAAGATTTGAACATTGAAGGCCTTGAGACATGTTATCTGCTGGACTTTCTTTGTCCAAAAGAATTTCTTTTGAAACTTTCACAGCAATTAAAATGCAAGTAAGCGGGGATTGATTTCCTGTTGTTATAATATGAATCCTTTCTGACTGCCTCTATGCTGATGATTTTTCCTTTCCTCTCACAAGTGTTGTAAATTGCATATTAATTTAAACATCTATACTCATTCAGGGTTATTGGGTTTGATCACCGGAAATCAGTACTTCCATGTATTCCCAATGTCAATGATTGTCCTGAGAATCTCACTATTCATTTAAACCTTGAGAAGAGTAGCTCTAGTGCTGTTTATGAGTACTTTTCCGCCAAACATGCAGATATTACAACTCCTGATGTAAGTTGGAATTAGGACTCTTCTACATGCTTTCGTTCTCCAGCATCTTATATAGCAATTGCTGAGGTATAAGGATGTTTGAATATCATTAAGGGCGTGGTTCCAAGTTTGCTGGACTCTAAAGTAAAAGAGCATGTGGAACATGTTCTTAAATACATTGAGGATGGAGATCTTCGTCGGTGGAGCTTGCCCAACATCAGGGCATTCAACATTGCATTGCGTGAATGGTGCTCAAGATTCAATTGCGTTGCTAATCCATACATGTATGAGCAGGTTTGATCATTTATGGATCTCAGATGACTGAGAAATTTTGAGTTGGTTTGTGATATGAATTTAATTCATATAGAATTGGGCACAGTGAATAATTTCTTTAGTTAGAGATGTGTCTCACATAGAATTGGAATTATGGTTACTTGACACTCAATGTCAAGAGGTTATATGCTGCATTTACACTTCTAATTATTGCAACTTTTCTGACTATAGCACGATTAGCTTGGCTGTTTATTATTTTGGAAATTACTTTGTTTCTTTTCATACTCAAAATAGTTCCAACTTCAACTCCTGTTATCATATTGTTGCTGAACTTTTCTCTCACTATCAAAAAATCTGTCACAGTTGCTGGAGTTAACTTCTGAAGATTTAATTGCTAAAGCAAACTCAGATCTTTCATCCCGCCAGAATGATGCAAATAAATTGCTGGGAAAAGTTTTCAGGGTTCGGCTGGGTAAAGGATTTTATGGAGAGTGTCTGGTAGTATTCCAAGATTTAATCTTCATTATGTTGTTAGTTCTTTATAGCAGTTTCTAATGAATTCATTGACCCTGTCCTTGCTTAACCTAACTTTACATGATCTGCATTCATATTTGTGCCATGCATAAATTTATTACTTTGGTATCATCATGTGGCTGCAACATCCCATGCCCAAGTTTGAGATTGAAGTTTGAAATCAAATTTTGATTCCTTCTTTGTTTGCTCAAGGGAGTCAGGGTAGATGGGAACTCAGATTTAAGTGATGAAATTGGCAAGCTCCTTAGTGCAAAGAGTGCTGCTGCTGGTCTAAGGTAATTTATTTACAAAAATGTCCTTATGTTTTTATTTGTCTTAATATTTTATTTCATTCAAAAAATAATTCTCCATTTGTTTGCTGACATCAAGAAAAGGTTTCATCCAGAGATTAATGTCTAACTCAGGTGGAACTTGGATTTTTTTGACCATGAAATGGAGAAAAAGAAAATTAATGACAATGGGAAGTAGAAGCTAGAAAAAACAAAATCCATAATTATAAATGTAGGTCTGCCAATGATATAATCCAAGACTTCCATTTGTCATTAACGCAAGGCTCCTTTTATTTATTTCTTTACAGTTGGGATCTTTTGGGTTAAGGACTGGCTGGGCACAATATTTATACTCATGTATCTGCTAATAGCAGGGGTGGTTAACCTATCCCAAACTAATTAAACATACTTGTGGTAAATAGTTTTTGTCGACCCATGTCATAAGATTTGTCAGAGTTTTATGTTGACTGGCTTGTGGGAAAATGGTTCTTGAAGATAAATATTATACACATCTTGCAACCGCAACTAGTTCCCCGAATTAATTTCTTTCTGGAACAAAATGGCATAGTCTTCTCACTAACTTCCTTCTACTCTAGCAATCTAAAATGAAGATATAAAGTAAAAGAACAAACAATTACCTAACAACAGCTTTATCAGTTTTTAAGTTCTGTTTTTCTCTCATCTTGTGTTGTTGATCCAACATTTTAGGAGTGAGTTACTAAGATTGGGTTAGCCATAAAAATTAGTTGAAGATATAGCCGTTAGATAGTATTGATGCCTATGCCTATATACAAGTGTGCTGATCCTATTGATCTCTGTTATTGCTGCCTATGATAATCGAATAACACCTAGATTCTTCAGAATTCTTTCCCCTGTTTCTCTTCTCCCCTGCCCTTCCCTCTTACCCGTCTGATCTCTCTACTCTCTTTTTCCCATTTTCCCTCTCTTTTCTCCTACTTCCCTCTCTTTTCTGTCATAATTATGATTTTGTAACAATATAGGTTTGGTGTGTCTATCAAGGATCAAGTTTTCCGCATGGATCATTTGTCAAAATGTTAATTATGTCAATGTTAGATTTCATAAGCATACATGTAAAGAGATATTGTAACAGTTCTGAATTAGGGATGAGGGTCTTCATAGTTTTGCTTGGATTAAGGAAAAAGTAACAATATCCTTGGCTGTTTCTCTAATTATGTTGATTCTTTCTCTGATTTTATGCATTGACTATGCATACCTCTAATCATCCTAATTTAACTCTTATTCTTAGGTAAACAGTGAACAATCTGAACAATGTTTTTTAACAAGTCCTACCCTGATCGTCTTCCTGCTTCATTGCATATTTGTTTTCAATCTAAGATTAATCGATATGCACGATTTGATGCATTGGATGCTTATATCTATGTCAGGCCCATAGGAGCTGTGATATTCATGCAGCGGAATAATCTCAAAATGTGCCTGAGAAGCACTGATAATGCCACAGATACCTCTGAAGTTGCAAAAGTGTGTTCCAATACTTTTCTTTTTACTTTGTGATTCTTCAACGTTTTGATATATATGTTGAGTTTCGTTTACTTGGAAATTGAAGGAATATGGTGGAGGAGGTTCCCCAAGTTCAAGCTCCTTCATAATAAGGATGGATGAGTATAACCAATGGATTCGATGAATTCAATATCATTTCAAGGTACACGCCTAATGTTAAATTTTACTTTAAATATTTTATGGCAAACCAACTTTTTCTGTTAGTGGGCAAACTTTCTGCACCTTATATTTACATATAGAGTTGAGTTAGAATATGTTCTTGAATACAAATTTTAGTTGGCTGCTAGAAATGTATGAGGGGCTTCATTTGATTAATTCTTCACACTGCTTGTTTTGTGAAGCAATGTTCTTGATGATTTGATTATTTGTGTGTCCTTTCTCTACCAATTGCACTCTGAATATCACCAGCTTTTTGTCCTGTGGTGTAGACTGAAACCATTTAATGAACTCGTTTACAGCCTTTTGAAACTCATATTGACAGTGACTATGGATGATGCGGATCCATGACTCTCTCCCATTAACAACCTCCATTTACAATCCTTAGGAGAGTTACACGAGTTAGGGAACAAATTCAATGTTTTTTTCCCGCAAGTCCTGTAAGATAAGTTTTGAGGTGGAAAATAATAGTTCAAGCAGGGACATGTACAAAGAAGGTAATTGGATGCGCCGATGAAGAAAGTAGATAAAACAGTATGAAGTATTCTAAAAAGAGGTGGATGAAGACCAAAGAGAATACTAAAGAGTTTTTGAGTTGGACCTGTTGGTTAATGATATATCCAAAAATTTGGTTGTTGATAAAGCACAATGGCGCCCTTCGATCCCTAGTGGGATAATGCTTGTTGTTATTGTAATATCCTGAATTTTAAGGCGTAGAGATTTGGGAATTAGCTTATGACAGGATTTTCATGTTAATCATTGTATGAAGCCAATTAATATCATATTATTGAAATATATGGAATTTTCATTAAATCTAAGGTAAATGATATTTGTTTCCATCTAATTGGCTAATAAGGGATTATTATTGTGAAATGGCGTGAGAAGCAATAGATAATTCAAGAACATGTATACATGGCAAGTAGGAAGATTATTAACAAAAAAGCATCTTTGCCTTTGAAAATGACATATACATATGGCAAGATCAAGATGATAATTAGTAAGATATTTTTGACTTTGGAGGTAATAGCTTTATTGATGATGCTATTGGGCTTTTGGGTTGGCTTTTTTGGAGCGTTTATGTGTAAAAAATTTCGGTGGTATTTAAGCAAATGAGCCGGTGAAAAAAAAAGCCCAATGGAAGTGTTTGGGTTGGCTTATTCTCTACTGGACTTTAACCCAAAACGCAACTTTTTTTATAAGCTGGGAGAGGGAGCTTTTTGGCGTTTCGTTTGGCTTTTTGGAGTCCTTTTCACGTGAAGGCTGTTGAACTGGGCCCACCACCAATAAATCAATATTCCTCCCAGTGATCGCGTAGCCTCGCCACCATTTTTTTTTTTTAAAAAAAAAAAAAAAAATCTTTCCTTTTCTTTTTCACAATTTCTATACTTATTCTATCTCCTTCTTCCAAAAACATAATTTAGGACTATACTTTCAAAATTTAAATTTTCCCATGTAGATTATTTATAATGAATTAATTTATTAATATATGTAGTGTTAAAAAAATATATGTAAATTTAAATTTAAATTTAAATATAAATATATTTATTATTCCTTTTTTTCAATTTTAAATATAAATTTTTATCTTTATTTATTACAATAGATGCAACTAATATGAATAGAGATGTAGTATCCAATAAGACTTATGCCATTTTTAGTCATTTTTCACATTAACTCACTTTTCAAATAATAATCCAAACACTCTTCCAAACACTCTTCAGTTTGGAAAAAAAACCACTTCTGTAAAAGCCAAATGGGCAATCCAAACACAAATCACTTGCTTTTTTCCTATCGGGCTTTTAAAAGTTAGACAAACTTTTTTAAGCCACACTGTTTCCTACCGCCAACCCAAACAGGCCCATTATCAATTAACACATGGGCATGAATTTAAAAATGAACAAAAGAACATCATAAACTCCCTTGGCTCTTGAAAAATGGCGCATAGGTAGGGAGAGGAGGAGAAGACAAAACAATTTACACAAAGTTGGAGACAAGGATCATATAGAAAACCCTAGAAAGACAAGTGTCCCAATATGAGACCATTTAGCTTCATGGAGAGAGACATTTATCTATTTATAATTCATATAAGTTGGAAACATAATTATTTCCCAAAAGGCTTATAATTTCAAATTAAATAAGGCGAGAGGGAAGGAGATAAATTATCACATGATTATCAAGAGGGTATCTAGAACATGTCCACATGTCCTCTTATTAATTAAAGATTTGCTAGAAGGGACACTTGGACACCTTCATCAACCAAAGAATTAAAGAAGTGGACACATGGAAAGGTCAATAACCATGGAAGGGATACCTAAGTGGACACATGGAAAGGTAGGTAATTATGTGAGGGGCACCTAAACACCCATGTGGCAATATAATATTTAAAAAAGAAAAGTTGATGACACATATTTACAATTAATTAATTAATTAAAGGGGACACCTAAGCTACCGAGGTGTCAACATGATATGTAAAGAGGAATGAATAGGGACACTTGTGTATATTTTATTGACAATTTGTGCCACCTAATTATCTTACCTATTAAGCAAATTATAAATTACAATTGTGGCCCAGAACTTATTAATTATTTCTGAATTTTTCCATGTACTTTGGTCTGCCTAAAGGCACAAATATGGCACCATTTAGGGCCCACACATATGCCCTAATTATTTTTTTACACCTTTATTCCTATTTTACCCTTTTCGTATGAAACGTGGGACCCGTGGTTTGACTTTTACACTGATTTCTCTTTTCTTTCTCCCCAAGTAAATATTTTAATAATTAGAGGGGGCTGTGTGGCACATAGGGGGCCCACAAATCTGATCCTTTCATTTGTTTTCTTTTTTTCCACTTACTCAGTCCAATTCTTGGTCTACCGGTCCGTGTGGGTCCCGCTAGTCAATAGGGTGTTTCCCTTTGCATTTTTCTTCATCTTTTCAAGATATTTCTCCCTTGAATAGACACTCATATGTGGCTCCCTCTAAACTTCCCAGAGTGGCCCCACATTTGTCCCATTCAGTCCAAAAGAACCCCTAACTGGTCCTTATCGATCCCGTTTCTTCCGACTAATTGCCCGTGGGACCTGTATTTCGAGTTTGGGCCTGAATATGACTTTAATCATCTGGTTTTCTCTTCTCTCTCATGGTGGACAAAATTTCAATATTATAGGGACAAGGAACTAACTGTTTTGTCCTTACTTTTCCTCTTTTAAATTATCTCTCCAGTTGAATTATTACGATTAATAATAACAATAATCGAAAATAAAACTTCTCATTAATTCAACAATATTTACAAGTACAATAATTACAACAGTAGGGGTGTTACATAAGTAACCTTAATCTCATATGCTTTGTATGTATGTTTTACCATGATCGTGTATGCATTCAGTGTTATTGTTTTCCAAGTGCTTTGGTACCGGAACCCGTTGTGTGTGACCCTTGGCATTGATGTGTGCCTTACTAAGCAGTCTATGTTGTGTTATAAAGACTGCTTGTTCCGGTTTAGGCTTTATGTCTCGTTGTGTGCGACCTACTGAATGCTTATGGTTTGTTGTTTATGGTTTTCTTACATACTCTGTATATACTTTGGATATAAGATTAACGGTTACTCTGGAGATTCGCCTATGAATCCCAGGCTATTGTAAAAATACAGGTTCTAGGGCAGAGCAAGAGGAAAAAGGTAAAACTATGTAGCATGATTGAGGATCTTGTGGAGGTTGCTAGAGATGATTTTTGGTTATTCCCTTTTATACCGGGATGATTGTATGATACTTTTAGTAGATTTTGGAATTTATTTGGGATGACTATAAATTAACCCTTTGGGGAAACTTATTACTTTGAGATATTTATTTATGTTACCGCTATTATAATGTCCAAATTATTACATGCTCTACTGCGTAATAACTCTGATACATGTTTTTAACTAATAAGAAGGAAAAGGTCACACTACCCGTTACCTAAAAAGGCAAGGCCAGTAGGGGTGTAACAGTTGTTATTGGTGGTGTAAAATAAGTTATGTTACCCAATTACTCCCCATTTAGCTCTTAATGGCTTGTCTAATGATCTTCTGGACGAAAGTAGGGCCCATGCATTGTGTTTGAAAGCAAGTCAGAAGAAGAATTTCCTTTTCTCAGTTGAGAGTGTTCTTTCTTGTTGGCTTCTAAGCCAATGAAGACGCCTTGTCTACTTTATATGGCATTTTAGGTGCTTCACAAACTAGTAAAAAATTAATAATTGCCTTCTTATTGGGGCTCACTAGGGCCAAAACATACCTCTATGCTCAAAGAATGTATAAAGAGGTACTTACAGATTATTCACCGATAAAGTCCATACATTAGTGGATTTGAACCCACAACTTTATAATTTTGAGCCAACTCTTTTACCCAATGAATCAACCTTTGTTGGGTAATGCCTGCCTCTTAATCTCCATCATGGTGGTGCTTTTTTATTTGAAAAATGGGTTCTTTGGTCATCCTAGAAAGGATGTTATATAAAATTCAGGATTGTTATAAAATTCGGAACCAATATTCCTTTGGTCTTCTACAAATGTTTATTATATAGTGGTATTTTTTAAAAAAAAAAAAAAAAATTGCAACTCTCCTCAATAATTTAATTAGAGTTGCATTTTTTTTTAATTTAATGATTAATATCCAAAAATTCAATGAGGGAGCTAAATTCCGAAAAGACTGATAGTTTTGAAGTCAGATTTATATATATATATATATATATATATATATATATATATATAAAGAAAATATCATCTAATAATGTGAGATAAGAAGGATGAGTTGAATATTCTTTTTCGAGTAAATGCTGAATTTCATTAATTTATAGTGAAATAAACTTGACAACCGGAGGGATTTAGATGCCTTCATCAAAGTCCACCTTTTAGTTAAGAGATGATGGTTGATTAACGGTGTATTTTGTTTGAGGGGAGAGATTTTGGCATTGCTAATTTTTTTAAGAGGGGTGGGAAAAAGTTTTAAAATTCTAACCGGCTTCCGCCCCTCTTCTGGCCCCGCCACCACCATCTCTTCCTCTCCATCTTCTACGCCGGTGACCATATAAAATAATTAATCACCGGTCCAATATTGGATCAGAATAAAGAACAGAGGCAACCATTAATCATAGATGAACAACTGAAAAAGGAGCTTAATAAATTAATTTATAGTTATTTGTGTTGAATCCCGGTGATTTTTTTTTTTTTTTTTTTTTTTGGTGCGTAGTGCATCCGGTATCTCGGGATAGCCATCTTTCAAATACATCAAGAGCCCCAGACTAATCCGGACCGAGACCGGGTTGGCCCCTTTCGAGGGAAGCCTCTACCACCCACGCACGCTGCATTCCCACGTCTCGAACTTAAAATCCGTGGTTAAGCTAGGACATCTGTGATAATTTATTGATTTTTATAAAACCTACCTAAGATTGTGGAAGAACATGGGAAGGTGTCGATATTCGTGCGGCTGGTGACCGTCCTCAAAATTCTGGGAGTATTCTTCAATCTCCATTGTCCAACAAGGTGAATTTGATAAAAATATAATAACAAGACAAGAATTCCAACGAAAATAAATAAATAATGCGAGATTAATAATCCCTGACTCGTTTTCAGTGGGATGAGATTTACATATTCTTGAATAAAAATGATAAAATATTTTTAAATATATTTAGTTTATATAATATAATCACCTATTTTAATACTTACCTAACATTATTAAATATTTATTATTATATATCAGCTATTAATTTTTAATTATATTTATTCCTGATAATTATAAAATTATAATTTTATATATTAAATATAATTTATATTTATTAAATATTCTATAGTTCAAAAAGAAACTTAAATAAAATAAGGGTAAAGTTGTTATAAAAATATTTTCTCTCCCCAAACCAAACAAAGTAGGATTTGGCTTCGGTGCTTTGCACCTTTTGGTCCGCTGCAGCGCCTTCCTCACACTTTGGTCCTTTTTTTATTTAAAAAAAAAAAAAAAAAATCAGGCACACACTCTTATCCTTTTTTTAAGGTTTTTTTTTTAATCTAAAAAAATTCAGACACTTTAGGTAGTAAAAAGATAATTCAGGATACTTTGAGTAGTACTGAAAAAATCCTTCATAATCTTGAAAAAAATTATTTTAACATCTTTAGAAAAAATATATCGAGGTACGCAGACGTACTTAAAGGATACTTGAGAATCTAACCTGGTACTTAAAAAATTATTTTAAGATCTTAAAAAATAATTTTCGGATCTTAAAAAAATAATTCAGATACTAACTGCTACTAAAAATATGCTTTAGGATTTTTTTTAAGATCTTAAAATAATTTTTTAAGTACCAGTTAGTATTCTCAAGATCTTTAAATACCCGTCTGCATTCTCGATATATTTTGTGAAGATGTTAAAATAATTTTTTAAGATTATGAAGGATTTTTTCAGTACTACTCAAGATCATGAATTATTTTTTTACTAACTAAAGTGCCTGATTTTTTTAGATTTAAAAAAAGGATAAGAGTATGTGCCTGATTTTTTTTTATTTTTTTTTAAAAAGGACCAAAGTGTGAGGAAGGTGCTGCAGCAACACAACGGACCAAAAGGTGCAAAGTACCAAAGCCAAATCCAACAAGGTAACATTAGAATCGTTCTCCTCCCCTCTCTAGTCAATTCAAACGAAGTATTATTAAAATTCCTTTCATCCCCTCCCCTCCTCTAAACCAAACAAACCCTACATAAATTATACTACCTCTGATCCTAATTAAAAGACCTAGTTGACTTTTTTTGGAGAAATTAAAGAAGTTAAATTTGTTACTTAATCATTTCATATATTGGATATCCTTAGATTATGTATCAATTTATTAGTCAAACTAATTAATTTGAAGAAGAAAATAAAAATAAAAATACTATAAGGTAATTTAATTAACTTTCTTAATTTTTTCAAAAAAAAAATCAACTAGATTTTATAATTAGACCGAATAGTAGTTAACTTAGCTAATCGAGCAGCCACCCTAATGTCCTTTCTGATCGTGTGACAAATGACAACCTGCCAATCACTATTCCCTATGCATAATTAACTTAATGTTATCAATAATAACTCTTTTCTAAAAATTTGAGACCACAAGTGTACAATACAAACAAAACCTAAACAAACTACAATTTCTCGCTCGTATCATGGGTTTAAGTAAACTTGTGATAGTGAGGTAAATTCGTATTGTAAACTTAAATCATAAATTCTTAAGAGTTTATTTTTACTTTTAAATATATATTAATGGTGTATATTTAAATAATTTAAATATAAAAAATAACAACAATTTGGTTTATATTTTTAAAAAATTTAAATAGTTGAAATTAAATCTATCAACATTCATAATTTATTATATTCAATAAAGAAATTTCTATAAAATTTATCTTTAAAGTCGTTGAACATGATTAAATTGAAGAAGGTAACACGAGTTTAGAAGTGAGGTAATACAGTTTTATAAGTTGGAAACGTAAAAACGATAACCTCAATATATTAACTCATAAGTTTAACCGAGTTTATAATGATCACGAGTTTACCAATAACTCAATTTGGTTTTGTAAGTTAAAAACGTAAAAATATTAAATTCGGATATTCAACTTGCGAGTTTAACAACAATATTTATATGTGATCCTAAAAGATGGTTGAGCCCTCTCTTTATATCAATATCTCTAAAAGGTTATTGCTATAGCAACCCCACAAAATTGAGTGGTTTGAATTTCAAATCATCCCTATGGTCAAAGTTATTTGTCAAAAAAGAAAATTAAAGGACGCTATTTATTTATCATTTTTTTTCTAAAAAAGAATCCCTTCACGCCATGCCTCTTGAAACTTTCTCCCCATTCAGATCAAAAAAAGAAACTTTCTCCCCAAGAAAAAAGAAAAAAAAAAAAAAAAAAAAAAAACAAGTCGCCCCTCCAAAAATTTCTTTTTGGGTTTGGCGGCCAAATTATGACCACGCTGTTCCCTAGTTCTAGAAGCTTCTCTGTTTTTATGTTTTTTTTTTTTTTTTTTTTTTTCTATTGTTCCAATGTTACTTTTTTTTTTTGGGCCAGCACAGACTCATGTTACTAGAACAATAAGACATATAGACTCATGATGTTACTTGAACAGTAAGACATATTTATTGCTTATAAATAATAAAAACTATTCTAAAATTTATATTATAATATATTGATGGTTCCTAAATGCACTAAAAAATCCATCGATATATCATAGAAAAATAATTTATTCATATGTAATATGATAATTATTATTTTTTTCAGGTCAAAAAAATGAGAATTATTTTTTTGAGAAAAATGTAATACAAGAATTACAACAAGTCATTTAATGTATAAAATAATTTATTCATATTATATAAATACTACAACTTGTTATAAATATGTAGATTTTCTCTTTATTAAAGCGTCAATATGAATAATAATATCAGGTTAAAAAAAGGAAAAAAGAAAAAAGAAAAAAGAAAATACCATTTAAATTTAAAAATTTTAAATTATTGATTTCCTACCAAAATGAGTAGAAAATTACTACATAAATGCAGTTAATACCTAAACTTGGTAGTTAATTGCTGCACAAGTCATTGTGCTTGTATTTTTAGGTATAAATACAAGCACAATCAAATTTTTTTTTTTTTTTAGAAAGTATTTATATACCCACAGCTAAACTTGGTAGTTAATTACGACACAAGTCATTGTGCTTGTATTTTTAGGTATAAATACAAGCACAATCATTTTTTTTTTTTTTGGAAAGTATTTATATACCCACGGGATCCAAATCAAATCAAAATCACAAATGAAAAGAAAAACAATAAAATAATAGAATTCGGGTAATTATTTTTCAAATATTTTTGGACAAATTCTCATTCTCGTTACTGTAAAACCCTAAACCCTAACTATCAAGTTAAAACCTCAGGCCACTCTCCTCTTCCCTGTTATTTTCATTCTTTTCTTGGCTTCTTTCCCATCAAGCTCCGCTCTCTTCTGGAGATGGCGACCGCATCATTGTTCCGCTCTCTACGAAGGCGTGATCTCGCTTCTGCCTCTTTTGCCACCTACCGATCGGTACACCATTCCCCCAACTTGATTTTGCTATCCATATAATATTTCGAACATTTCTGGCTGTTTTTGTTGTTTAATTTAACTTATAAATTGTTTTCCTGGCGTGAGATTTATTTTGAATCTCTTGGAACTGTTGTTAAAGCTTGGCGGCTGTGTTTGAATGTATTGCAATATTTGGATCAAGACCTGGAACAACATTAATCCCTCATATCCCACTTTGAAAAATACATCTATAACTCCCGGATATTTGATGCATTTGACAAGAATTGGCGAAAATGTGTTGCTAGATATAAATTTCAGTTATTGCTTATTTCTTTTTGGTGCCTAACCAAAATCAGTTTGCACCGAGTTCCAACTCTTTGGCTTTCTGTATAGACAAATGCAAATCCATATAGCTCAACTACCACTTCATTAAACTTTTTCTCTTTGGACCCAAAGCCAACCTATTGTTCTTTTGGCTTACAGAGTCCATGCTTCATTACCGTAACATTTCAATGCTCATATTTTACTCTGATTGGTAATATTATCTAAATTTGAGGACGTCTGAATGTCTGATTTTATGTTGGGGCCATGGAATCATATCAACTGTATGCTCCATATCTTTTACAGTTGTACTTGAGTTGTACAAATAAAATTTTTTCCTTACACAAATGTTTGTACTTTGTACAGTTTACAGGTAGCTCTAAACCAGCACATGTCAATCAATTCTGGACGAGTTTGTCTCGCCCGTTCAGGTTTTATTTCTTGTTCTACTTCTAATTTAAGTAATTGCTAGTAAGTTGCTCTATCCTCTATGGTCATCATTTCTGTTCCTAATAAAATTTTATGATATCATTTCATGTGCATTTCAGTTCAAGGCCTGCTGGTAATGATGTCATTGGTATTGATTTGGGTACTACCAATTCATGTGTTGCTGTTATGGAGGGAAAGGTAAGACTTCATTCATCTCTTGATTTGTTCATTGTTCATATATTCTTGACTGATATTGTGTACTTTACAGAATCCCAAAGTCATTGAAAACTCTGAAGGAGCTCGGACAACACCATCTGTGGTTGCCCTCAACCAGAAAGGAGAGTTGCTTGTTGGTACACCAGCCAAACGGCAGGCTGTGACCAACCCAACAAACACCGTTTTCGGAACCAAACGTCTGATTGGTAGGCGATTTGAAGATCCTCAAACTCAAAAGGAGATGAAGATGGTTCCATACAAGATTGTTAAGGCTCCAAATGGAGATGCATGGGTTGAAGCTAATGGGCAGCAGTACTCTCCTAGTCAGATTGGGGCCTTTGTTCTTACCAAGATGAAGGAAACTGCAGAATCATACCTTGGGAAGTCCATCACAAAAGCTGTAGTCACTGTGCCAGCATACTTCAACGATGCTCAGAGGCAGGCAACAAAGGATGCTGGTAGAATCGCAGGACTTGATGTGCAGAGAATAATAAATGAGCCAACTGCTGCTGCACTTTCTTATGGGATGAACAACAAAGAGGGTCTGATTGCAGTTTTTGATCTTGGAGGTGGAACATTTGATGTTTCCATATTAGAAATATCCAGTGGTGTTTTTGAGGTATGGAAACATCCATTTCTATGTCCCCTCTCTCTCTCCCTCTCAACATTATTTAATGATTAATTGGCAGTAATATTTCTTGACATACAGGTGAAAGCGACAAATGGTGACACTTTCTTGGGAGGAGAAGATTTTGACAATGCCATGTTGGATTATTTAGTGAGTGAATTCAAAAGAACTGAGAGTATCGATCTTTCAAAGGATAGACTTGCCTTGCAGAGACTCAGGGAAGCTGCTGAGAAGGCTAAGATAGAACTGTCTTCAACATCTCAAACTGAAATCAACCTGCCTTTCATCACTGCTGATGCATCTGGTGCTAAACATATGAATATCACATTGACTAGATCCAAGTTCGAGACTTTGGTGAATCACTTGATTGAAAGGACAAGGTCACCATGTAAGAACTGCTTGAAGGATGCCAACATCTCCATTGAAGATGTTGATGAGGTTCTTCTTGTTGGTGGGATGACTCGTGTGCCTAAAGTACAAGAGGTTGTTGCTGAGATCTTTGGAAAGAGCCCTAGCAAAGGTGTAAATCCTGATGAGGCAGTTGCGATGGGTGCGGCTATCCAGGGTGGTATCCTTCGTGGAGACGTTAAAGAGTTGCTTCTCCTAGACGTGACCCCACTGTCTTTGGGTATTGAAACTTTGGGTGGCATCTTCACTAGATTGATCTCAAGGAACACTACAATTCCTACAAAGAAGAGTCAGGTAATTATTAAAGCTAATTATTGTCTTCTAATGCACGAGTCTTATAGCTGTCACATCTTTTAGCGTGTTTAGTTGTTATTTGGTTTGGAGTGTGCTGGTTTATTTTTCTTTTGTTTCCAGTTGCTTAGTTCCATTGCATGTATGTGATTTCTGCTGTAAGTTCTCTTTCTTCTCACTGAAGAGGAGACTATTTTGAATCATGATATAAATCAGTGTCTGCTTTATTTTTCCCTCGATTTATTTGTGGTCAATTTCATAATTGGTTGCATGGGTTCCATCAACTATATCGTTTCAAATACACCCAAATGAAATTTCCTCAAGATATATCTTCCACTGCCCCACACTGCTGCCAATATGCTTCTGAACTTACTATTTTGTGTTTCTGGTGGCTGACTGGTGTAGTAATTTCTAAACATTAGTTGAAATCTCTTCAAGATGTGGTGGAACCTACTCCTAATCGGCAAAGTTATTGTTACAGGTGTTCTCTACTGCAGCAGACAATCAAACACAGGTGGGTATCAAGGTGTTGCAAGGTGAGCGAGAAATGGCTGCTGACAACAAAATGCTTGGAGAATTCGAGCTTGTTGGCGTCCCCCCTGCCCCCAGAGGCATGCCTCAAATTGAGGTCACTTTTGACATTGACGCCAACGGGATTGTGACTGTATCTGCTAAGGACAAGTCCACAGGTAAAGAGCAACAAATCACCATTCGCTCATCTGGAGGACTCTCTGAAGATGAGATTGAGAAGATGGTGAAAGAAGCCGAGTTGCACGCGCAAAAAGATCAGGAAAGAAAAGCGCTGATTGACATCAGAAACAGTGCTGACACTACCATCTATAGCATTGAGAAGAGCTTGAATGAATACCGAGACAAGATTCCGAGTGAAGTAGCCCAGGAGATTGAGAGTGCAGTTTCAGATCTGAGGACAGCAATGTCAGGGGACAGTGTGGATGAGATTAAGTCAAAGCTTGATGCCGCAAATAAGGCTGTCTCCAAGATTGGCGAACACATGTCAGGTGGTTCAAGCGGTGGTTCCTCCTCTTCTGGTGGTTCTCAGGGCGGTGATCAGGCTCCTGAGGCAGAATATGAGGAGGCCAAGAAGTGAGAGATGTAGAGTGGTCCTTGAGGATCTACGAATCAAATGATATTTTTTGTCCAATTTTTTCCTGGTGGTTTCTCTTCTGATAATTCAAACAATTAAGGAAAAAGGATAAGGTTCTTGTTTTCCCTAAACACATCATAGGGCCATTCATAATTGAGGCATTTTCGTTTGTTTAAAACTTGATGAGCATTGAATTGGGGGAAATTTTGCCCTCCACTGATTCATTCATTGCATATCATCCTCTTGCCTGTATTACTTATAGTGAAAGATGTGTGTCTCTCACTTTCACACACCCTGGTTCCACATCAATGGCATAGTAAATGATTTAGATATTATTGATTTGGTATCAATCAATCAACAAACAGAAAATATAAATTTTGTTTGTTGGATTTAAATTATCCTTAAAAAAATAATTAAATAATTAAGGAATTTCTATGATCTATTTTGTTTAAAGAAGGACGAGTAGTAAATAAATAATAACTTTCAGCTTACTTTAGGATAGTATATTAGTAAAATAGCTGCTTCTTCTTTTTGTTGGTCCAACAAATATAATATATTTAATGATTATTATTGATTTCATAACAAATGCGCTCCTCGACACACACATACAAAAAAAACAAAAAACAATTGCGCACTCTTATTGTACCTAATTTAAATAACTATAGATTCATAATCTTATTATGAATACCAACTCTTTAATATTCAAATCATTGGATATCTCATGACTTTTTCTTCATTTTAGTTTTTTTTTTTTTTTTAAATAATAAACATTCATTGAACACTTATAATAAACATTCATTCATCAAACACAGATTACGTATTATTGCCTCAACTCATAGGCGGATCTACATGTTAGATTGGGGGCAAGTGCCCACCCTTGAATTGGGGAACTAGGATTTTTTTTTTTTTTTTTTTTTCATACATTTTTTTTTTGATATAGCTTCATACATGTTTGAATGATCACTCACCTTCAATACATTAAGACGCACTTCGTAATCGGATGAGGGATAAATGATTGAATGATTGTTTAATACCTTATATTGAAAAAGATGTATTTGATAGCATTAATAATAAGGCAATTATGATGGAATTCCAAAAAATAAGGCCAAAAATGATGACATTGTAATTATTTTTATTATAATATAATTTTTTTAATTAAAATATATGTACTTGAACTTATTGAATGTCCACCCTTCATTGTAACTTATGTAACCATTTCTAACCGCACTTAGCCTTACTTTTCTAAATGACAAAAATTGTAAAAAATAAATGTCTCTCTTATTACATCATCAAGTATTCACTTGATTTCATGAATATTTTTTTTATATTTTTTCTTATTTATATTCTTTTATTTTTTAATGCATTTAAAACTTTCATTTAAAAAAATTTTCAGATGATTTGCCCCCAAATCCCCCAATCAATGGTGGCCCCCTTCTATAATTTTTTGGATCCGCCCGCCTCAACTCCTTAATATAATATTTAGTTTATAGTACAAAATACACATTAAAACGTGACAATAAAATTACCAGTTCATTTAAATTAAATAATCAAATTTCAAACGTTTAGATTATAATCTTAGGCTTAATGCATTGTTTACGAAAGCTTTCTAGGGACCCCGCCTAAAAATTCAGAGCATGTTAGGAAGATAGTCTAAACCTCGCCTATCCTCAACATACATGAGCCAATAATCATTACTCCCTATTACTCCCTTTGTTAATATATGCAGTTATGTATTTATTGTAAGACACTAATTAGTAATGTATTTTGTCATTTTTATAAGGTATTTGTTTATTTTCAAAGAACATTAATTATTTTTTTCCATTTACACCCATAATTAATAAGAATAGTGGGTGAGAGTAATAATTGATATAATATTAAAGTTTAGTGCAATTAGTAGGGGTAATAGTGGAAGTTATTTAAATTTTAGGACAACTTTGTTGACTTTAATTGTTTTTATTGGTTTGTGAGAATTGTTAGTTGGTGTCTTATAATAAAGACTAGAGGGAGTAACATATTTGGGGAGTTGATTTTAGTTTTAAATATAAGATTTATTTTTAATATTCTATCAATTTTTTTCCTAATTTACCCCCTTTTAATAATCTCTCAACAATGATCAATGGGAAAGAGAATTAAGAAAGATGATAATAGTATTTTAGAAAATAATATCATACTAATGAACTTTCTTAATCTAATTAAATTTGGTGACTATGATCTTATATTAAATATAGGAGCAAGTAAAAAAGTTTCCCCCTTATAAAAGATCATTGATAAAAAAAACTTACCAGCGTCGCCCTTCCTCCACTCCCTCTTCCCCGTGGATCCGCCCTTCTTCTTTCCCATCCTCCCTCATCTCCCCATAAATAATTAAATTGTTACTACATGCGGTAAAAATTTAAGGCAAAAAGGGCAAAGGATCCACGCCGAACCCCTTCCCCGTATTCCTCCTGGCATAGGCGGATCCACAAATAAGATAGGGGGCAAGTGCCCCTTGAATTGGGGGAATTGGGAATTTTCTTTTTAAAAAATAACAATACATGTTTGAATGATTGTCCACCCTTAAATTAAATGGCTACCCTTAATACATCAAGACTGCACGTCGTAATCGGATGGAAGATGAATAGTTGAATGATTATTTAGTGCCTTATATTGAAAAAGATGTATTTGGTAGCATTGATAATAAGACAATTATGATAGAATTCCAAAAAATAAGGCCTAAAAAGATGACATTGTAATTATTTTTATTGTAATATACTTTTGTTATTAAAAATATGTATTTGAATTTATTGAGTGTTCACCCTTCATTATAATTTATATAGCTGCATTTCTAACAGCACTTAGCCTTACTTTTCTAAATGACAGATTTACCACTCTTATTACATTATCAGTATTCACTTAATTTCATAAATATTTTTTTAATACTTCTTTCATTTTCTGGATCTGCCCCTACCTCCTACATTTTGGCAACTAGAGTCTCGTGCTTATCCATGTGATCATCAGCGTCCTCAAAATAACGATTCAATAATTCCTAATAACCAATGCGGTGGACGATGCGGCCTTTGGCAAATTTCTCACGCCTCATCATTCATTCATTCCTATGACATGAATTTACATTAAGTGTTTTTTTAGGTGCTTGTAGGGCTTCTCCCTCTAATTAGAGGGATGAATGATTTTTTTTTTAATTATTTGGGTAAATTACAATGAAAGACCTAAAGGAAAAGATATTTATAGGGAAAAATCCATAAAAATTATAATTATTTAGAAAGACTAAATATAAAAATATAAAATTAAGAGTATTAAAATGCCCCTAATAAAATCTTCTCGCAATCCCTCCTATATTCTCCTCCACGTTCTATTTTTAAAATAATACAAAATTTTAAGTTTAAAAAAATAGTTTTCTCAATTTTCATTTTCACAACTTGAATATATATCTATGAAAAAAATTATGCATTCTTCAATTTGTAAAAATAATAAATTTTTAAAATCAACAAAAATTTTAATTAAAATGGAATTTTAAAATTTTAATAAAAGTTAAGGTCTTTTATAATTTATCATATTTGTTAAACCAAAAAAGTTTGTATGATTTATTTTTGTTTTAGAAGCAATTTATGTGGGTTAAAAATTCATGTAATGTTAATAAAATTTTTTAAAAAATCTAATTAACCTATTATATCCTAAGAAATATGAAATAAGTTTAGTTTTTATTTTTATAAGAAGAGCTTAATTGATATCATCGTTGATAATATAAATTGGGCAACTTGATAATTCAAATTGGTGAAAAATAAAAAATTAAGAAAAATATGAGTTTAACATTTATTAATTAAATAATATATTAAAAATAAAAATAAAAGATATGTTACATCATGATGGGCATTTTTAGTCTTAATTTTAATTATTTTTTTAATTATAAATACAAGAGATGATACATGAGGTTTGATTAGGGGCAATTTAGTAATTTAAAATTTATATTATGATGTTCGATCCTTCTAAGTAATTACAATTTTTATGGTTCTTTATAATGAATATTATTTTCTCTAGGCCCTTTATTTTAATTTTTCCTAATTTTTTTATAGATTTTATTTATTTAGATTAAATTACATGTTGCGTCCTAATTTTTTTTACAACCAATATCTCAAATTAATTAATTTTTAAGATACTTGTATTACAGGAAAAATATTTCTGAATGTAAGACTGTAAATTAATTAATTTGAGATACTGAATATAAAAAATTCTAGATACAAAAGATATAATTTAATTTAAATAAATAAAATATAAAAAATCCCCTCATTCCTTTAATTAGAAAGAGAAGCGCATAAAAGCACCCCCAAAAAAAAAAAAAGCACCTAATAATGTGAACGCCTATGACATCAAGATCAAGGGCTTTTTGACCAAATTAGGGATTTTTATTAAAAAATTTACCCAACTAAAGCACTTTTGAAAAGAATTACCAAACTAATGTTGTTTTGGGCATTATATCCATGTTTACAAGTACGACGCCACTTACTTGAGACGCCAATAGTGTGGCATCAACATATCGACGCCACACAACATGTGGCGTCCCATATTATTTTATTTAATAAAAAAATGATTTTATAATTATATTTAAAGTTATAAATAATAATTCTAATTAATTATAAATAATAAAAAGAGTAAATAATAATTTAATTAATAATTAAAGGAATTAAAATATTTAAAATTTATTATAAACCCGCGAGCTCGCCTCACCTTATGAGATCTAAGTGATGGATACCTCCCAAAGATCTCTGTAAGGCACCACCCTCAAATTTGGTAACTACTAATAAGTCGTGTAACAGATTATAAGTGTTTGAGGGTGAGGTGGCCTCACGATGGGTATCCATCACTCAAATCTCACGTTTATAATAAATTTTAAATATTTTAATTCCTTTAATTATTAATTAGAATTATTATTTACTCTTTTTATTATTTATAATTAATTAGAATTATTATTTATAACTTTAAATATAATTATAAAATCATTTTTTTATTAAATAAAATACTATTTTAAAATATAATTATAAAATAATAATAATTTATATATATATATATATATTCAATTGATGCCACTCAAAAGTGGCATCTATTGATGTGACGCCCACATGTTGTGTGGCGTCAGATATCTTGACACCACACAACATGTGTGGCGTCAACGTCTGGCGCTATGACTAGCGCATCAAGATCACGCGAATAATATGGAGGCAAACGGACGCCCCAAAATAACATTAGTTTGTTAATTCTTTTCAAAAGTACTTTATTTGGGTAAATTTTTTGGTAAAAATCCTTAGTTTGGTCAAAAAGCCCAAGATCAAGTGGAGGAAATTGGTCTAAAGCTTCAAGCCTGCGATTGGCAACTTTCATATTGTGGGCCTCGTTATTTCCCAAGCTCACTTGTTCCAAGCAGGGATGGAAACTTGTAGCAAAAAAAAAAAAAAAAAAAAAAGGGTAAAAGTAGAAATTAGGCCGGACTTTATTCTTAACATAGCCATGTATGCTTTTATAATAAGGTGACCCGAGTCAGCACGTGGTGCGTTAAAAGACTTTTTTTTTTAGCACGAGCTCGAGCCTAGCCTATATAAAGGCTTGGCTAGGCCTATGGCTTGAGCTTACAAGGTATCACTTTTTTTTTTTTTTTTTTTTTGTCCATACAATGTATCACTTTATTCCTTATTAATTTTAGTTTCTCAAAAAAAATTAAAAAAATCCTAGGTGTAGATCCACTTTGATGAGAGTTATTGATGACTATTTTTCAATTTTATCCTGTTAAAATATATGCAAGAAAAAATATATAGCATCTTTTTTTAATATTTATAATATACTATCTCAATATTTATAATATATAGCAAATTCATAATAATCAATCAATTTAAAATATACTAAATATCTCAATTTCAATTTCTTTGATATGTGACATTTGATCATATGAGACTTACCAATAATGTCTAAAATGGAAGTGATTTTTTTTTTTTTTTTGGCTCGGAAATGGCACTTGAATTAAAGTTTAAATTTTCATGAGGAGATTTGTTCATATTAAGTGTTCAAATTTATTTTTTTTTTATTTTTGCGAACTAGTGTTCGTTTATTTTATTTCTAAATATATTATATGATAAAATTTTAAGAAATAATAATCATTGCTTGTTTCCAATAATAATTAATAATTAATTATGAATTTACAATTATACCACTATAACAGTGGGCTTTGACAGACTTAATGTACTCATGGGAAGGCCTAGGCTTGGCTTAATTAAATAAACAGGCCTTAAAAAAGGCCTAAACCTAACCTTTTAGCCTGAAAGGGTAGACCTATCCAGTAAACAAGCTAGACCACAAGCCCTAGCCTATTTTCACCCCTAGTTCCAAGCCCTTTATTACAAATTGATGGGTCATTTATCCATTCTCTTTTGTCGTTGATTGAGTTTTTGTTTTCCTGCCCATTTGCGTGGCTCTCTCGTCTAGGGCAACAAATGTAGGGCCATTAATGTGTTTCGTTTGAGTGGAGGGGGACGGAAAAGAAGAGAAATTTTTAACTTTATATTGACCAAATTGTCTATAGAAAATTTTTAATATTTTAAAAATACACTATTAACAAAAACAAAGGAAAATTCTTCTAATTAATGACAATTTGGTCAATATCCTTCCTCCCCTCCCATTAAACCAAACATGTTGTAATGATAGGGTTTACATTAGTTCTTCCTTACGTACTTTTTACATGTTTGTCCCTAATTAAAGGGATGAGACTTTTTTTTTAATATATTTTATTTATTTAAATTAAATTATATAATGTTTTCCGATTTTTTTTATCCAAAGATCTCAAATTAACTAGTTTTGAATACTCTTGGTGTTATAGGATAAATATTTCTACATACAGGACTAAAAATAATTAATTTAAGATACTTGATACAAAAACAAAATTCAAAAAAACCAAATATAATTTAATCTAAATAAATTAAATATATAAAAAAAAAAAAAAGATGTATGATCCCTCTAATTAAAAGACAAACATGTAAGAAGCACATAAAAGAAAAACATTTTATGTGCTTCCATAATTGATAGGGTTTAATATTTATACTTTTGATATAAAAATATTTTTTTATCATACTTACATATTAATATTTTCTCTCCCTTCTTTTTTCTCTTTATAATAAGACTGAATCACTTTCACTTTTACGTGGTGAGTGTGTTCTGGACCAAAAAACGGAAGCATTAAATTTATACTCTAGAACCTTCCCTTTACTTCTCAGGCGGTCTCTCTCTCTCCCTTTTCGCTAGAACTATCTTCCACTTCCGTTCATTTCGCATGCGGGATCCTAAAACCCCAAACCCTCTTTCTTAAGTTCTTCTCCCTCTCTGTCAGCTTGCTTCTGTCATTCCTTTCCCTGTGACATTTCTCTTCAATTTCCATCCCTACGGCATGGCCACAGCAGCCTTGTTTCGCTCCCTTCGGCGCCGTGACCTTGTGTCTGCGTCTTACTCCACCTATCGATCGGTATGAACATTCTCTGACTTTTTGTTGTCCGACACTTGATTATCTTGTTCAATTCTCGTCATTTTGTGTGTTGGATCTCTTGTTTTCTTGTTTACTCGATGTTTTTCTTCTCGCCGGGAATGAATTGTTTTCTACTAAATGGTTCAATCAATTATGATCCGATTCTTATTGTATTTTGACCATTGCTGGTTGTTTTATTTAGCTTAGTAATTATTTTCCTGATGTGGGATTATTTACGAATCTCTTGGAACTATTGTTGAAGCTTGGCGTTTGTGTTTGAGTCTTGCTGCCCTCTTGCGGCCTATGGCTCTGGAGTTATAGTCTGTTCACCTGTAATTATCTCCATGGTTATATAATATGAATTAGTATAAGCACAAAGGACTAGATAAAAGTTAACGCGCACACATATATAGGGATTGGATTGCACAATTGTATCGTGGAGAATTGGCATTTATAGTTACTATAAGGTTCCATTGCTATGCTCCATAACTGACAGTCTCGCTCACTAAACCTTGGAGGATCCGCTTGAATGCGAATAGTAATAACTGAAAAACATGAGTTGGTGACGATTATGTTACTAATATAATAGTAATGATAACTCTCATAAAAAAATAATAATAATTCTTAAGCTGCCAAATGCTCGATGTCCCCTGCCTCCATTAAATCTTTTTCAATCGGTGTCCCTTCCAAATGCTCCTTTAATTCTTGCTTTGCCTATTTGTCTGCGCTGAGTTCATTTACAAGGACTTGGTCTTCCTTCTAGTTAGCAAATCTGGAATGCTTTGCCTTCAAGTGTGAACTCTCACGGTGCCTGATGCTAGTCTATATTGATATTAGTATCTGAATTTGAGGACGTCTGAAAGTCTGATTTTATGTTAGTACCATGGAATCATATCAACTGTATACACCATATCATGTAATTGAGTTGTTCAAAGAAATAAAAATATTTTCTTACACAAATGCTTGTACTTTGTACAGTTGACAGGTACCTCTAAACCAGCACATGTCAGTCAATTCTGGACGAGTTTGTCTCGCCCGTTCAGGTTTTATTTATTTTTTAGTTCTTATTTACGTCATTGCTCATAATTTTTTCTATCCTCTATTCATTTCTGTTTCTAATGAACTTTTATCATATGATTACATGTGCATTTCAGTTCAAGGCCTGCTGGTAATGATGTCATCGGTATTGATTTGGGTACCACCAATTCATGTGTTGCTGTTATGGAGGGAAAGGTAAGACATTCTTCATTCATTCCTTAATTTTTTTAATAGTGTACATATTTATTTTGGGAGAATATCATTAAGGTCCCAGCCATGAGAAATGATATTAGAGAAGTCCTCTAGTGAAGATCTACCATTGACAAGTGAGAGAGCTATTTGACAAGTTATGGGATTTTTCAATATATTATTTCCCTTGGTTGGGGCCTAAATGATATTGTCTCATTTATTTTTTATATGGTGTTCTTGACTAATAGCACATACTTTGTAGAATCCTAAAGTCATTGAAAACTCTGAAGGAGCTCGTACAACACCATCTGTGGTTGCCTTCAACCAGAAAGGAGAGTTGCTTGTTGGTACACCAGCCAAACGGCAGGCTGTGACCAACCCAACAAACACCCTTTTCGGAACCAAACGTCTGATTGGTAGGCGATTTGAAGATCCTCAAACTCAGAAGGAGATGAAGATGGTTCCATACAAGATTGTTAAGGCTCCAAATGGAGATGCATGGGTTGAAGCTAATGGGCAGCAGTACTCTCCTAGTCAGATTGGGGCCTTTGTTCTTACCAAGATGAAGGAAACAGCAGAATCATACCTTGGGAAGTCCATCACAAAAGCTGTAATCACGGTGCCAGCATACTTCAACGATGCTCAGAGGCAGGCAACAAAGGATGCTGGTAGAATCGCAGGACTTGATGTGCAGAGAATAATAAATGAGCCAACTGCTGCTGCACTTTCTTATGGGATGAACAACAAAGAGGGTCTGATTGCAGTTTTTGATCTTGGAGGTGGAACATTTGATGTTTCCATATTAGAAATATCCAATGGTGTTTTTGAGGTATGAAGACTTGTTTATTTCAAAGTCCTCTCTGTATTTTTTCAACTTGTAGGATTAATTTGGTGATAATATTTCATGATTTGTAGGTGAAAGCAACAAATGGTGACACTTTCTTGGGAGGAGAAGATTTTGACAATGCCCTGTTGGACTATTTAGTGAGTGAATTCAAGAGAACTGAGAGTATTGATCTTTCAAAGGATAGACTTGCCTTGCAGAGACTCAGGGAAGCTGCTGAGAAGGCTAAGATAGAACTGTCTTCAACATCTCAAACTGAAATCAACCTGCCTTTCATCACTGCTGATGCATCTGGTGCTAAACATATGAATATCACATTGACTAGATCCAAGTTTGAGACTTTGGTGAATCACTTGATTGAAAGGACAAGGTCACCATGTAAGAACTGCTTGAAGGATGCCAACATCTCCATTAAAGATGTTGATGAGGTTCTTCTTGTTGGTGGGATGACTCGTGTGCCTAAAGTACAAGAGGTTGTTTCTGAGATCTTTGGAAAGAGTCCTAGCAAAGGTGTAAATCCTGACGAGGCAGTTGCAATGGGTGCAGCTATCCAGGGTGGTATCCTTCGTGGAGATGTTAAAGAGTTGCTTCTCCTAGATGTGACCCCATTGTCATTAGGTATTGAAACTTTGGGTGGCATCTTCACTAAATTGATCTCAAGGAACACTACAATTCCTACCAAGAAGAGTCAGGTAAGATAATAGTGGCTTATTATAATTGATTTTATGTTGACGAGCTTACTATCAGGTATTTTCTAGTCTTCCAAAAGTAACTTATTCTTTCAATTGTGTACCTAAATGTAATTCCCACAAGTTATCTTATCTTATGGCATGGTAGCATAGCCCATACGAGCATGAAGTGGAGAAAATAATAATTGTGAATATTCTCCTAACCTTTCCTTACTATGTTGTATTTCTCCTGTCCCGCATTAGTAATTGATAAGTGTAAGCTTATTATGGTTTAAATGCCTTTTCAGCTGTATGATGGAAGCTGTTCATAACTGCTATGTCATTGTTACAGGTGTTCTCAACTGCAGCGGACAATCAAACCCAAGTAGGTATCAAGGTGCTGCAAGGTGAGCGTGAAATGGCTTCTGACAACAAAATGCTTGGAGAATTCGAGCTTATTGGTATCCCCCCTGCCCCTAGAGGTATGCCTCAAATTGAGGTCACATTTGACATTGATGCCAATGGTATTGTCACCGTCTCTGCCAAAGACAAGGCCACTGGTAAAGAACAACAAATCACAATCCGCTCATCGGGAGGACTATCAGAAGATGAGATCGAGAAAATGGTGAAAGAGGCCGAGTTGCACGCCCAGAGAGACCAAGAAAGAAAAGCATTGATCGATATCAGAAACAGTGCAGATACTACGATCTACAGCATTGAGAAGAGCTTGAATGAGTACAGAGACAAGATCCCAAGCGAAGTTGCCAAGGAGATTGAGGATGCAGTTGCAGATTTGAGGACAGCAATGTCAGGGGACAATGCGGAGGAAATTAAGGCCAAGGTTGATGCTGCTAACAAGGCTGTCTCTAAGATTGGGCAACATATGTCAGGTGGTGGTAGTGGCGGCTCATCTTCTGGAGGATCTCAGGGTGGTGGTGACCAGGCCCCAGAGGCAGAATATGAGGAGGTTAAGAAGTGAAAAAATGTAGTGTAGTTATTGATACCTGTTCACTTTTATGACCTAGAATCAATGATTACATGATGATGAATATTATATCCAATAGAGT
This sequence comes from Acacia acuminata, assembly GCA_019022655.1. Classification (NCBI taxonomy): domain Eukaryota; kingdom Viridiplantae; phylum Streptophyta; class Magnoliopsida; order Fabales; family Fabaceae; genus Acacia; species Acacia acuminata. The sequence continues at coordinate 1,423,236 of JAFJYI010000100.1, read as the reverse complement.
TAGAGAGGTAAATGCAACATTTTGTATTTTATGTGTTAGGGTCATTTTTACGATGAGCCTGTTCGTTGGTTTAGCTCTCAGGAAGGCATTGAACTATGCCTCTTTGAATAACGACACTGAAATTTTGTTTGTTTTTGCATTAAGCGATCTTTTCGCACCGTCATTTTGATTTGCTTCAAGAGTTTTACTTGCTATTTTTTTTTAGCCGTGTATATAGAGTCCTTGAAGAAGTCATTAATATGTAATGCTCATGATGACGTTGAATATTTAGAAATTTAGCAGCTTGCAGCTCAAAATGTAGGTAGCTATCTTGTACTACCTTCATTAAAAGTGGGTTTAGAGATTTAAAAAGGTTAAATACAGTAAATTACTTAATGGGTTAAGGTAAAAAAATACTCATAAACTTGTGTCCCAACACCAGCATAGCATAACTCGTCTATGACACAATGAAAGTACCAAAATATCACTATCCTCCAAAACGTCCATAGTGTCCCTCATCGCCTCTTGATCTCATCCTCGGCTGATGCTTCAACTACACTGAAATCATTAGTAGTCCATGGACAATCAATCTTTCTATGGTTCTTTAGTGATCTGATCAACATAATCTCTCTCAGTCATTGAAAACACTGAAAAAGAAAGGACAAAAAACATATGCTTGATCGTCTTCTTCCAGAATGAAAAAACACAATGCAAAAGCATGGGAACTCGATCGTACACCGAACGTCAATCTCTTCATCCTAATCGTCTTCCACACCGTAAGACACCTCCTTAGTGTATGTTTGGTTTGAGGGGAGAGAAGGAGGAGAGAGAAATCATCTTTACTAACTAACCCATGAAAAATTTTCAATATTTTAAAATCATACTCTCAACAAAAAAGGAATAAGTTTTTTAATGAGAATTTAATCAATATCCTCTATCCTCCTAGTTTGTTCACTCCCTCAAACCAATTCAGCAAAACCCCATTAGCATCTCAGATTGAAGCTTGATAGCAAAAAACGTAAAGCTTTCAGAAAACTCAAGAACTTGCTTGAGAGTTCGATCTGAAATCGATGCCTCCTGATCTAGCCATGATCTTGCGGAAGAGAACCAAATCAAGGATTAACCCAATGCAGTCAACGATGAGTTCTCTAGCATATAGGACTTGAGTTATGTTAACTGTATCTTTGTATCTATAAGTGTATACACATATTGCTGTGTCTGTCTCTGCGTTTCTCGTCTTTTGCTTAACTCATGAAGCAGCATTCAAAACACTAAAATGAGAGGAAAGAGGGTTAGAGAAATGTCGAAGCACAATTGGACAGTGAAGCAGCAATGACTAATTGGAGTTGGGGAAGATGGTGGCGTGAGAGCTGAGAATCAGGGTCAGCCCATGAAGGGCCGGGCTTAACAAGGTCGGCCTCCGGGTGGCCCAGTAAGAAAAATATATGTTTTTCGAGATTAACACAACAGCACTTGGGCGGCCGACCCTCCGGCGGGGGGTTACTATTACAAATTGTAACTATTTTTCCTTTGTTTTTTTTTAAAGAAATATAATATGATATTGTGGGTCTTTTCTTTGTTTTTATTTTCTTTTGTATCGAGGATATTTTTATTTAAATAATATTATATTCAAGTATTTTTTATCATTTTGATTAATTACACACAAAAATAGAAAATGAGAAAGGATTAAAGGCATGCGTAAATTAACTAACTTTGCTTAGAGCCTGTTTGGCAACCTTCAAAACCTAGGTTTTGTTAAAGTTTTGACAAATACCTCAATTTTTTTCCCAAAATCATTTTCCACCTAAAACCTAGATTTTGCCAAATCCAACTTTTTTTTTTCACTTTTAGCTTTTCAAAACTCATTTTGTAGATTGTGGGTCCCACCAAACCCCAAAATACCCTCAATTTTAATCCTTTAAACCTACCTCATCCCTCCTCTCTCCTGTAACAATTCACATTCTCACCAATTTTTTTTTTTTTTTTGAAGACGTTCTCACCATTTTACTATTTCACTCTTGTATTTTGAATTTTTTTTCTGAGCAAAAAAGTATGTTGAATTTTTTTTTACAAATATTTTTTCTATACAATTTAGTAATACATATATGTTTGATCTAATTTTTATCATGTTACATAATTCACTAATGATAGAAATTTATTTTTCTAACAATTTTATGTAATTTTTAGTATTTATTATTGAATATAATGTTTATGATATTTAAAATATCACTTTATCCTTTAAATGCAATTATACAAAAAGCTAATGTCCTTTTTAGTAAATTTGATCCCTCAAAAGGTATTTTGATAAAAACATCCAAACACTATCAGTTTTTTTCAAAATCATTCTCCAAAAATCATTCTCCGAAATCATTCTCTAAAACTTAGGTTTTGCCTCGTAAATGGTGAAAATCATTTTTCAAAAGCAACTCCCAAACGGGCCTTTATCCTCCTACACTTTGCTTATCACATTAGGAACAAAGTTGATTCATTTATTTATTTGTAGAAATTGTCTTGAGCCTCATACATTCACAAGTCGGATTGATTAGGCCAGATAATAAACAAAAAGATGATGGGTATGTTTGTATGTTGAGGTAATCTCAAAGATTAAAAATAAGGAAAAAAATAGAAATTGAAAAATATCACATTCAACTTTAGCAGGCCGTATAATATAAGGTATGGACACAAATGTAATTGGGTCGGGACCAAATTGACAACAATATAAGTAAGTGGTAGGTGTTATTTTCAACTCCACATATATAAGACGTTAATTGTTGAATTGTCATTTTAACATGGACACTGTTAGCAATATTTACAATTCTTTCAAGAGATTTTAGTTGTTCAGCCCTATATATATTAAGCTTATTGGTCTTTTATCTTAATTAAAGTTAGGAATGTTTTCATGAATCTAATTGAAAAAACTCGAAATATTTTCTATTATTTTTGTTTTCTATTATCTCAATTATAATATCTTGAAATATAAGTAATTTCACTTGTCATCATTTTTATATGAATTTATTTATTTTCGTGCTATAGTTAAAAGGACCGGCCCGGCTCTTGATGGTTCAGGGCTTAAACGAACCGAGCCCTTCAGCTCTAATGTGAGGGGCTGGGGTGGGTGAGAAAGGATAGTGCGGCCGTGGGTGAGAGAGACGGGGGTGAGTGTCGTCAGCATGGTGGGGAGTGAAAAGATAATAATTAGGGGTAGTAGTGTCTTTTGGTAACATATAATATTCCAAATTGGTCCAGCCAAAATTATGCATATTCATCACCCTGATTTGTCCTTTATGTATTTTAAAGGTTGTAAGATTTTCCTAATTGTAAATTGCTCGATTGGATGGAAGAGGTATCTGGTGTGGATGTGTGTGTGTATATGTGTACTATATATCCACACACACATATGCATGCATGCATATATACACACGTATATGAAGACTAATTGAGATTGGCTTTGCCTTGGAGTTTGATCTTATGGAAGCTTAAATTTAAATTTAAATTTAGCTAAAGTAAAAGTGAAGGCAATAAAAGTGTTATTGTAATATAATTTTGGGAAAATTGATAAAAAGTTCTCCATTAAATTTTTTTCTTATGAGAAGAACCAAATACATTTTTATATAAAAACCTTCTTCAATGGGAGACTCTTTCCCCAACTTTTCCTATAATTTATATTTGGATACCTTTTTTTAAAAACGGCCAATTTGAGTTAAAAGTACTTTTTAAATGCATGGAGAAAAATGCTTAAAGACCAAATTCATATATTTTATACAGTAATGATAAATACTAATTTTTTCACTTGAAAATTTGTGTTGTTTGTGCGTTAAATAATGTTAAATATCTTTTTTGTTATAAATTTGCATGATGTAAAAGGTAAATACTAGTTTGCATTAATGGTAAATTTGAGAGTCTCTTTAATGATTAATTTGTAAATTGGATACTTTCGTAGAAACCGGTTTTCCTACCTATCTTTTGAGTAGGTAGGGAATAAAACCTATCCTATTTGGATCATGATTGAATTTGGACGATCCAGTTAAAATTTTTTAAATTTGGTTATTTTTAAATAAAAATTTATTTTTAAAAAAATATTAGTTAGGATATTATCTTTATTTTATATTCTCTATCCATTAAAATAATTTTTTTAAAAAAATAAAAAGTAAAAAAAATTAAATCTGGGAATCAAATCAAATCTCATCCACTCCCTACCTATGCAAAGTGTAGGTAGGGAAACCAATTCCTACTTCCGTATAACTCTCCCTATTGAAAAAGAATGAATTTGATGATTCTATTTATAAGTGTATAATGATTAATGACCATGGTTTAAAAAATTGATTAAAATAAACTTTTTTTAAGTATGCCCTTATTTATAAGGGATAAATAAGAGAGAAATAGAGTAAATACAAGAATAAATAAATTTTTAATTAATGAAATATATATAAATAATAAGGGGAAATTAAAAAAAATCATTAAATGTTCAAATAATTCTTGCCGCGCCCTTATTAAAAGAATCTTGACGATTCAAATTTTTTACTCTTATAAAAAGGACCCAAATTTTTTTACTCTTAAGAAAGGATAGCAAGGAGTAGAGTTGGGAAATCGAAGTGCCTGCGTTTAAAACCCGCCCCGTAGGGCTTAGGTTTAAAAAATCAGCCAGAATTTTGAATTTGGCCCTGTAGGGCCTCCCCTGCAGGGCCTCGGGCTTCATCGGACCGGTCCGTTAGGCTGTTTCCTTGTAGCTTTTTTTTTTTTTTACTTGGCCTTTATCTATGTATGAGCAGTCAAACGGAACTTGGAAGATATTTGTTAGAAACTACATAAAGCACACATGTTGTACTTAAACTAAATAATATGACTTGGAATGGCATGATAATAAATACTTGGATTCCATGGTTAATTTATTAATAAAAGCTATAGGGAAAGTAAAAATTCACAAAGATTAATTTGCAAGTCTCTACTTCAACTGTGGACAATGGTTTGTTTTTTGTTACGAATTAATGAATATGTTTATTTGTTGGATGATTTGTATTGTTTAGATATTAATGTTGATAATATTTATTTGATAAATTAGAACTTTAATGGTTGCAATTTACTAATTATATTTCTCTGGAAAAAACCGGAAGAAAAATAGTTAAAATTTGGAATAGTAATTTCCGACCGACCACCGGTACTATCGAACCGGGCTTTGAAAAATGCAGACGTTTTTCTTATCCTAGGCCTGTCGGTAGGGGACTGATTCCTAGCTCTAGCAAGGAGTAATTATATATATATATATATATATAACACTTTGGCCGCCACCTGGTGTCCACCACTTTTTATGGATCATACTACCATGTATCCAATCGAGCATTTGACTAATCTAGATTGAGGTTTTGTGATTAAGATGTCTCTTCCTAAGACCTTTTTAAACAACGTGGGATTTGAACTTAGTTTGCCTATTCAATAGTCTACCTAGTCCACAACTAGACTAAGTACCTTTGAGTATAATACATTTTTTAATCATATGCATTGCAATTTGTCCTTTGGAAAAACCATCATGTATCCAATGAATAAAGATATTTTGAAGAAAAATTATAAATTTACTAAACAAACTAGACAAAAATCTTGCATTTAATCAAAGTAAACCCGGTCAAACTCTTAATTTAGAACGAAGGTAATAATATTTGTCCATATATTCAAATAAAAACAGAATATTCGAATACACACAAATATAAATTTGACATGTTTCATATATATACACACACACTCGTTGGCCATATATATACAATCTTTATATGAATTTGATCCATATATCTACGCACACAGACACATTACACAGATGTTAAAAGTGCAACATAGTGGTGGTGGTGGTCAACTCCTCCGTAAGCGAGCGGTCGTCATATTGCCTGCCGTCATCCGCATCGGGTTACTCCGTCGTCATCTTCACCATCTGAGCGCAGACCATGCAAATTCTGCATTAGGTTTCTTGGTTTACTTCCCATGGCTTCCTTCACTGTTCCTTGCCCCAAGTGCCCTTCTCCTGCACCCTTCAGTTTCCACTCACCGAATCTTCAACGGCATTCGTAGAAGCTGCCTTTTCACAATGAGCTTAACACCTGCTCAATCATCCAGATCTTCGCGAGCTGGTCTGGCGTCGTCTGCGTTTCAGGTTCGTAATTGCGTCGAATTGGAATTATGCTCTCAATAAGAATTATTGATTTGTTGAGCTTATCTACTGACACGAATTAATCTTGAAGATACTACCTGCAAAGAACTAGAATGCAAATTTGATTGAATTTTTGAAAACTTGGATGCTCTCTTTCTTCCTTTAGCATACGTTGCTTGATTCATCCTTTTTATTTTTGCAAAGGACTAGCATCATAAAAAAAGGGGTTCACATTTTGAAGCCCTTCAATAAATAAAGATATCCCAAACGCCTAATAATTGGACTTTCACTATCATTGGGCTTTTTATGACTTATTTGAGCTTTTGAAACTATCCTAAATTATGCCCTTCATCAGTCATCTTCTTTACCTTCACGAAAGGTATGCATTAGGGTTCATTGATTTCGTTTCAGACATCTGGTTTATTGGGTTTGTTCCATTGTTTTGGTTAAAATTGGAAAATGGGGTAAATTGTGAAACGCTACTACATATCTAAAAATATTAGTACAAAGTCCAAATGTAACAAACTAAAATAAGAAGACGGACATGAATTTATAAATTGAAAAAACCTATAAGATAAAGAAGAAGCTATCTAAACTGTAGAAAAATTGAAGTCCTTCAAGGAAGACATAAGGTCCGTTTGGGATAGCAGTGATAGAAATGGTCTTTTTTTTTTTTTTTTTTATGGTTTTTTTATGGTTGTTGATATGATTTGTGTTTGGAATAGAGGTGGCATAAGTGACTTTTTTCGTAATAGACATTTGTCTGGCATATTATTTGAAAAGTTAGTTGAAATGGAAAATGACATGAATCTTATTGAATATATATATACATACATTAAATCTAAATGTAAATTTGCTAAAAAAAGGGGTCAAATTACCATTAAAAAATTATTTTTCATGCAAATTATTAATTAAAATTCAATACTCATAAAAATGGTTTAGCTTTTAATTTTATTCATCTTCATTTATACTACTAGTACATAGTTTAGTCTTGACTGGAAATATATATATATATATATATATATATATATGGGATAGGTTATTCTGCCTACTCTTATTTTGCCTATCTTTACCTACCCCTCTCAAAACTGTTATATTATAATTTTATCCAACGATAGAGATTTAAGGGATAAAATAAGAGTAGGCAGAATAACCTATCCATATATATATATATATATATATATATATATTTGAGATAACTATTCTCGTTTACTTATATAGGATTACAAGACACAGAATATGTCAAACATTTATAAACCACATGAACCAATCCTATCGATGGACGAATTTACAGAGAATGATTTTTTATTTTTTTTATTTAAAAAAATGGAATATAGATTGAAGCAGCCAGTAGGTATCGCCTTGATAAAATTGGTTTAGATGGCGTAGCCTTAATTGCCTGTGTGTGTCATAGGTTGCAACGGTCATTTGCCTCAAAAAAGTTAAAAAGCCACTGTGATAGTGATGCTGATGGAGAAGCTCCAGAAAGTGGCTTCACATAAAAGCCACATTTTTCAGAAAATCCCATCACTATTTGAAGCTTTACCAAACAGATTTTTTCTTGTTTCCATTGCCACTGGGTTCTTTTAATTATTATTGGTCTTTTACATGATTTTGATGGGATCCCAAACAGGCTTATAATATCACAAAGAATGATATTGGCTGATTTCTGAAAGCTCAGGTAGAAAAAGCATTTTAAAGCAAAAAACTTCCAAAGTGGCCTTCCTTGAATGTGAAAACAAAGCAGAATTTCTAATCCAATATAAGTAATCCCAAAAAAAGATGAGACGACAATGAGGCCTTTGTATAGAATTCTTTCTCCAAGCAATATATTTAAGAGATTGACCTTGAAAACAAATCCAAGGTTTGTAATAGATTTTCCCTCTGAATTTGTACTTCTGCAATAATGATAGTCCACCCTTCTTTGTGTAAGTTGAAATCCAAGGCGCCAAAAGAATCTAAGTCAAAACATTAGAATGAAGTACAGGTGTGCAAGGTTGGAATACTAAGTATAGATAAAAGACACTGAGTATTGCACTTCCTTGATGGCTGATTGAGGAGAGGAGATAGTACCGTGATGAAGAGTCAAATTTCTTTGAAAAAATCTCTTTAAGGTCTTAAGAGGCCAAAAAAATATTTAAATAAAGTTCTACAAAAAATTCTGATTTCAAAAAGATCCCAAAAAAAGTTATTAAAACTCACAAATGAAATTGTCAATCACCTACTGAATAAGTTGTTGATAAGACTTCTTTTACATCCGAATTTTTTGTAGGATTTTTTTGATATTTTTTTTTCTTGGGATCTTAAAGGGATTTTTCCAATTTCTTTTACCCCAAATAGCATTCAAAAGTAATATTATAGAGTTCAAGAGAGACAAGACCAAACCGTACAGCACCGAAAAAGGGACATGAAACAAAGATATGATCCAGATTCAAGAGTCCCCAATTCAGAGCATCCAAACATGCAATTACCAGGTGTATCCAAATGATGCTCAGCAAAAATGTCACAAGAAGGAATAGCATTGTGCAGTTGCTTCCATATGAACAACAGATTCTGCCATTTATCAGTGAAGAAAATTAGGGTACTGAGAATAGCATTTGCTATATGAAAAGGATATAATTCCCTTACCATGCCGGTATTCCATTTTATTGGATTAAACCTTGAAGGGACATGCACTAATAAAAGCGTCACAATGTTTAATCACGATTTGGGCACAAAAAAAGAGAGGAGAATATTATTTAGATCTAAACTAAGAAAAATAACATATTAACAAGTCTCATAAGTTGTCAATGTTATCCCTTGGGGGCTTTTTTTTTATATATTATTTTTCAAAGTTGAGAACTTAATGATATTTTCTCAAGCAATGTTTAATCACGATTTCTAATATTTGAGAATAATCTTAAAATTAAAAGGGAAAAGTTAAAAAATACTGTTAAAATTAATAAAAGACAAATACAAGTGTTAAATTTTAATAATTTCAAATAGACTGATTTGAAATTTTGAAACGTTGCCAAATATAAAAAAAAAAATTCCTAATTTTCCTCAATTTTTTTAAAAAAGGGGTTAAAGAGCAAAAATAGTTTAAAAATTTTCGCTGAGGAACATTTAACATCTAAATGCTTCCATAAAGAGCGATTTTGCTTGGAAGTTTAACAAACCTTAATATTTGTTGACTGAATGCATGCTGAGGTGGATATATAACATCCACGTCAGTTTTTCTCCCAGCTCAGATTTCCAAATAAAAACATTGAATAAACAAGCAACAATACACGGAAACCCAGAACCATCATGGATCAACAATCACCAACTATCGGAAAACCCAAAACAATTAGCTACTCAGAGAGGGAATAGCCACTAGCATTGAATCAGCAAACCAACTTTGAGATTCGGCAATTCGGCGAGAGTACTTTTTGCCATTGTGAAGAAGATCGAAGAAAGCATGGTGTTTGGGTTCTTTGCAAAGAATCTCCCTGCGCGATGAAAGCAACTGGAAGCTCAAAGATTTCAAACCCAGACCACGAACTTGGGAAGAAGAAGATCTGATGGCATGTTTGGTATTTTATATTTTTGTTTTGACTTTTGATGATGTGGCATGACATGGAGATAACTTATGGCATAAAATTCCAAATGATAGAGCCTACTCAAACATAAATTTGGTCCACAAACGTTGACAATTTGATTATGTTAGGGCAAGGCTACATTGCCCTGTTTTTGAAATCTTTCAGACAACTAATGCTCCCATGTGAGAATTTTCGGACATTTTTGCCCTAACGCTTCCAAACACCCAATGTTCCTACTCCTTCCAGTCTTTATAACATAAGGCATCAACTAACAAATCTCACAAACCAATAAAAATAGTTAAAATCAATAAAATTATCCTACAATTTAAGTAACTTCCAATATTATTCCTACTAATTGTACTAAATTCTAATATTATATTAATTATTACTCTCACCTACTACTCTCATTAATTATGGGCAGAATGGAAACAAATAATTAATGTTTATTGGAAACAAGTAAGTGCCTTATAATAAGGACCAGAGGGAGTATATGAGAACTTCTAGAACATATTTGTCCTTTAACCCTATTAAAAAAATCCTCAAACACCCTTGTCGGCTACTGGAGCTTTAGTGACCTTAATGGGGAATGGGGGAGGGGAGATGTCAAAGCTCCTACCCCATTTTTTTCCTCTCCCCTCCCCTTGATTACCTTAATGAGCTCAAGCTCCTACGCCATCGATTGATGATCTTTTTTTTTTTTTTTTTTTTTTTTTTTTTGAATTTCTCAAGAAAAAATTGTCAATACATATACTAGAGTTGTTAATATGTATGTTAAAGTAATAAATAAGGTACTTGTTGAATATTTCCTAATAACCATATTTGTTTTGCTACTAACTACTCAAGTCTACATATTGACTTTTGTTTGTTTAACTAAAATAGCGAGCAAAAGTAGTCCATATCAAAACAAAGGTTGTGAATATGGATACTTGAATTGTTAATAGTAAAATTAAAGTGATAAATTAGTTACATGTTGAACATTTCTTATTAGCTACTTTTGTTTCACCATTAACAACTCAAATACATATTGCTACAAATAGATATTGCCTACTTTAATTTCGATATTGCCTACTTTAATTTCGATATTGACTACTTTGGTTGGCTACTTTAGCTAAAAAAACAAAAGTAGTTATAAAAAAAAATATTTAACTAGTAACTTTGCTTATTACTTCATTATACATATTAACAAATCAAGTATATATCTTGACAACTTTTGCTTGAGAAATAAAATAAAAATAAAAAAATTATACCGGCAAAGCTGTGGTGACCGGTCACCAATAAGGTCAATGGATGTCTGAGGATGATCCACCACTAGGAACTAGTAGGGGGTTTGAAGTTTTTTTTAATAAAAAAATTAAGGGCAGTCGAGTAATTTCCCACGTTTGACAACATTTTAAAACTTCAAATCAGTTTATTTGGATTTGTTGAAATCCAACGCCTTTATTTGTCTTTTATCAATTTTAACCTGGGTTTTGAAACCACATCGAGCTAGGCAATTTAGTCTGGAAACGACGAACTAGTCGGTAAACAGTCTAGTCTGGACATCAACCTAGTTCACTATGTTTTTCTTTAGAATTTCATATTCATAAACTAAAATCTCCAATTTCTCACCAGTTTATTTTAGTTAACTCCAGTTTGACTTCAGTTTGACCCACTAACATTTGACTCAGTACCTGACCAGTTTAATGGCCGGTCCAGGTCTAAAAACCTTGATTTTAACAGTAATTTTCTATCCTTTTCCCAAATTTAAATTAAAATTTTAGAATTTATTAATTTTTATTTGTAGCCACTCCTCCAATTTTCCCTTTGATTTACAGAACTAAGCAAGCTTGACAGAGCTCACATATATAAAACCTAAACATTTTTGCGTCTCTGTTTTGGCAGAAAACGTAGTCGGAGGTTTAACCCTAAAGCAGCGAGCCTATATTATCTGCGCCACCCACTTCCGCCGCCTCCGGCAACTGTAATTACTATTGTCATTCACCTTTGTTCACAGATTATCATTTTCACGAATGGCTGGTAAGAAAAGAAACTCTGACTTGGAAAATGATGGAGGTATCGAAGTAGGAACGGAACCCAGCAATGATTCTTCAAAACCTTTGAAGAAGAAAGCAAAGAAAGACGAGAAGAAGGCTGGGCAAGAAGATGTGGCAGCTTCCACGCCCACTTCTGTTAAGCCTATGGAGAGGAAGAAGAAGAGAAAAACTATGGACAAGGAGAGACGGCGTGCTGAAGCAGAAAACGATGAGACCAAGCCTGTTCAAGCGAGTGGCGACTCAAAAAGTGATATTGAAAGCAGAGATTCATCAATGGCTTCGCCTAGTACCAGTGGTGCTCTTCCAGAGTTCCATATTAGTGTTTTTAAGGACTTGGCTTCGGCTGATGAGTCAGTAAGGGAAGCTGCGGCAAAACGATTGGTAACGGAGTTGAAGGAAGTTCAGGAATCTTATGATAGGCTTGAGAATAAGGAGGTTGTTGAAGGTGGGTTCAAATTGGAGGCTGAGAAGGACGATGGGTTGGACAACTGTGCACCTTCTGTGAAGTATGCTATTCGTAGACTTATTCGTGGTGTGTCTTCTTCAAGAGAGGTATGCGCTTTGTTTGGTGCTTAACCAAAGGTTTATGCAAGTCGTATTGTTGTGTTGCATGCCAATTTCTGCTATTTATTCCAGCATAGTGGATACGAACTTGGAAAATTTTCAAATTTAAGAATATCTTAGTTATATGTAAAGCACTTAAAGTTCGACATTCTTGCGTATGGACTTTTTCCCCTTTCTTTACTTCCTGTCGGGACTCTATCTTAATTTGCTTTGTCTTTCCTTCATTATATTTTTACGATAATTTGGGTTTCGCTCTAATTTATTTTCTTGAGGGGCATTGGAAGCTGGAGCTGTATAACATGCATGGTTAGAATTCTGTCCCCTTGATTGTGACTACTGAATATATAATATGGAAAGAATATGGATACACTCCACGATAGACAATTGATTTTCTGTTCTTTGAGATATTTCATTGGAGACATTGACTTGTATATTGTTTGGAATAATTTGATTGTGAATTTTGTTGCAATATATTGGGAGGGCTGCCTTTTTGACACTTAGTAGTACCAGTTTTGGAATTAAGTATTTATGGAGTAACTTTGAAGGGTCAAACCATTTTGTAATTTTTTTGTTTAAATTGACTTCTTGTTGCAACTTTATTGGTTGAGTTAATCTCAAATGCATAATTGTTTTCTATATGTCTGTTTGGTAAAAAAGAAAAAATAAGGCATACACCATGTTTCATAGCTGGATCTTGTTTATTAAAGTTCTTGTTGGAGTTAAATTCTACTCATGACGATCCAAATTTTTTGTATTCTAAGATAACCTCATTCATTGCTTTTGCAGTGTGCACGGCAAGGCTTTGCATTAGGTTTAACAGTTGTAATTGGTTCCATCCCTAACATCAGGGTTGAATCTTTCTTTAAACTTGTTGTTGATCTGCTGGAAGTAACTTCATCAATGAAGGGTCAGGTAGGCATTAGCTTTATCAATTTTGTGGTTCACCCCTTTATTTGTTCGGTGCTCCATATCAAGTCATATCATTTGTGGAAGTGTAGGAAGCAAGAGATTGTCTTCTGGGAAGGTTGTTTGCTTATGGCGCTCTGGCTAGGTCAGGAAGACTTGCACGAGAATGGAGTTTGGATAAAAACACTTCATACGTTAGAGAATTCATCACTCTAGTAATCTCGCTTGCTGCTAAAAAGCGGTACTTGCAGGAACCTGCTGTCTCAATAATATTAGATTTGGTTGAAAAGGTTAGTGATTTATGATGACCAGAGAAGTCTTTCACTTGGAATTTAGTACTGCTAATCACATGCTTATTTGCCATCCTGATATTATTGTAGATTTTTGTGGGTTATGATGTTATACTACCTCCCAATCTGATTTATAACTTGTAATTAATAGGAAGATGTGTTAGTTATAGTAGTTAATAGCTGTTATAGATAAGCCTATATTAGAGGATGTTATGTAAATAAAATTGTGCCAAAAGTAATTCATTTTACAAGTCAGGTTCCCTCTCTCTATTCTATCCTCCTCCTACCTCCCCCCTCTCTCTCTGACTTCCATCTGCATCATAATCACACTACCTCTATTGCTTTGAAGGACAATTTATGTTATTTTACTTGTACAAGCACACCCAAAACTTGCAGATGGGATTGCCGGGGGAACTAGCATTTTTCGTTGGTCATCCAATTGACTTCTTCTATTTAAATTTTGAAGAATCATTTTTCAATGGATTTCATGAGTTGAGTCTCTCGTATGTTTGCGGGCTTTTCCGTTAATTTAACTCGCTTTTGCTCCCATCCCTCATCATTCTAGGCTTACAAATATCTCTCTCCACTCAGCTATATGTTTATGTCCATAGACATGTAGTACACATGCAAACAAGTATTCAGTATATTAGTACCAGAATGAAACAGTGCGTCATTGGAAAGTGCATACTACTGATTGGCCCCTTTTCATGGGATTATGCTCTAGATATAGAGAAGGCTTGTACATTCATGTGGCTTGGCTTGTTTATTGGGCATTATTCTTGATGTCTAGGCTTTTTATTTTCTCCAACTTATTGTGATCTTTCCTTGTTCTATGATGTGATCTTTCATTGTTCTATGAATACTTCAACTTTCTGTATTCTCTATTTTTTCTTGGTTACATAGATAAGTGTTCTGGTGGTTTTAAGTCTTATAATGTTTCAGACCAAATGTTTAAATGTCAACCTGTTTATTTTTTCATTTTTCAGCTTCCTTTTGAGGCTTTGGTATATCATGTTATTGAAGCCCCAGGGCTCCGTGAGTGGTTGGAAGCTGCTAAAGAAATTGGAAATCCTGATGCTTTGCTTCTAGCTTTAAAAGTTCAGGATAAGATTCCCATTGACAGCTCAATGTTTGGTGGGCTTCTGCCAACTCCATTCAGCTCCAGCCAGCTCTTTTCTGCTGATCATCTGTCCATCCTGAGTAATTGCTTGAAGGTAGCCTATATTTACCTGTGCTTGGCAAATATGATTTTGGATGCAAGCAATCAAAAGAACTGCTTCTTATTTATTTTCTGAACATGGCAGGAGTCGACCTTCTGTCAGCCTCGAGTACATAGTGTTTGGCCTGCTTTGATAAATATTCTTCTACCTAATACTATTTCACAAGGAGAGATGCAGCATCAGCTTCCAGTTCGTTAAGGAAACAAAAGAAGAGTAGAAAATCCAGCTCTTCTGAAGATGAACTTGCAAAAAACCTTGGGGCTTTCTGTGAAATAATTATTGAAGGATCCCTTCTCTTATCATCCCATGACCGCAAGCACTTAGCCCTTGATGTTTTGTTACTTCTTCTTCAAAAGCTCTCTGCATCTTTTCTTCCAGTTATTCTGTCCAACAAAGTTGTTCAGTGCCTGATGGATATACTATCAACAAAAAACTCTTGGCTATATAAAGTTGCACAGCATTTTCTCAAACAGTTATCAGATTGGGTTGGGGATGATGATGTCAGAAGAGTTGCTGTTATTGTAGCTCTTCAAAAGCACAGCAATGGAAAATTTGATAGTGTCACACGGACAAAAGTTGTTAAAGATTTGATGTCGCACTTCAAAACAGAACCTGGTTGCATGCTTTTTATTCAAAACTTACTGAACCTGTTTGTGGATGAAGGTAATGCTCAGGAAGAACCGTCAGACCAGAGTCAAACAACAGATGAAAACTCTGAAGTAGCTTCATTTGAGGAAAAAGATTCTCCTGGGACCACTGGGAATTCTGACTCTTTGAAGAGTTGGGTTATAGAATCCCTTCCAAGTATTTTGAAATATTTGAAGCTGGATCACGAAGAGAAGCTTCGAGTGCAAAAAGAAATCATGAAATTCCTTGCTGTTCAGGGAATATTCACTGCATCTCTTGGCACTGAGGTGACTTCATTTGAGTTACAGGAGAAGTTCATGTGGCCAAAAGCTCCCACGTCAAGTGCTCTTTGTAAGATGTGTATTGAGCAACTTCAGATGTTACTGGCTTATGCCCAAAAGGAGGAAGGCTTACATGCTTTAGCAAATAGCGCTGAACCAAATGATCTTGGTTCTTACTTCATGAGATTTTTCAGTACTTTACAAAACATTCCTTCTGTTTCCCTCTTTCGGTCATTAGATAATGAGGATGAAAAGGCAGTAAAGAATTTACAAGAAATGGAAGCAACATTGTCTAGAGAGGCAAGTATCATGATATTTCCTAGACATGAACATGTTATAGTTTTTTTCTACCTATATGTAGCTTGCAATTGCCCTGGTGCACGAGTTTGCCAGTTTCTTTTTCAGTTTTGGCTTTGCAATGTTTTATATATGTAGCATTGTTCTCTGAGAATTGTTTTCTTGACATCATATATTTGAGCAAGATAGCTTTAAAATCCACACTTGGTGATTGTAACGTAAGTTTGGTGCTGTTGAAATATAACTGGTTGTTAGGCCTGGTCAACAGAAAATAGAGAAAATGATAGATTAATTTATGGTGACATATGTTAGATGCTTTGTGATAGGTTTGAATATGGCAGTTGTATATTTGTTTTTATGAACATTTTTATACCTATATTAGTAATACTTTTATGCTAAACCACTGTATTGACTAATTATGCTTATTATTCACTAAATCCATTGTCTTATGACTTGTATCTCCTTATTATTTGTTTTCTTTTCTGTCTTTGCAGTTGCATCTACCAGTAACTTTCTTGGTTATATTAGCTATCAATCTGTTTAAATTCCTTTCATGTTTTTTTTCCCAACATTTTTACCTACTGTCAGTTCATGCACCTCTTAACATAATTTTTGTAATGATGGCAGGAAAGAAGCCTTGGCCTTCATGCTGATACTAACCAATTGCATGCATTGCGGTATTTGCTTATTCAATTGCTCCTGCAAGTGCTGCTTCGGTCAGGGGAATACTCTGAAGCTGCATCTGAACTTGTCATATGTTGTAAGAAGGCCTTTCCTGCTTTTGATCTTCCTGATAACTCAGGAGATGATGTGGAGGTTGATGCAGAGCCTGACTTCATGGATGTTCTTTTGGACACATTACTCTCACTGCTTCCACAGTCATCAGCTCCTATGCGGTCTTCTATTGAACAGGTTAGCAAATGCAAAACAATGCACGCTTCATCTTCTGCTACTTCATCAACTATTTTTTGTTATGATCGCATTGGAGAGGATAATATAAAATATTTATGGATCTTTGCAAGAAAAACTTAGGCTTTGAAGTTGAAATGATTCTTTACAAGGTAAAAAAGCCTCATTGGCTTTGGTGGTCTGGAGGAGTTTTTTGTCCATGCTGCTTCAGTTCTCATAATTACAAATTTTCAGAATAAGGTGTGGCAGCCTTGTGCTTGATTCACTCTAAAAGCTCAAAAGTGGTTTTGTAAATGAGTCGTACTAAGAGATTTTGATACTAGCCACAAGCTTTGAATTAACCTCTTCAGCTTTTTGAGTTGTATTGCCATTGACGTGTAGTCTCGTTGGCTACAGCATCCTTGGTGCATGGCCATAAGTTACATTTTAGCATCCTGATTCAGTAATGCTTTATGCTAATGATGTGTTAACCACCTTGGAATGATAGTTTAGGTCTATGGCAGGGTGGTATGTATAGACTTAGTTTTAGCGCTCATGGACATTCCGTTTTTTAGTTTCATTGGTATGATCCTTCCATTCAGGGTGGTGCTTGGATACCTCTGATGCCTATCTTGCAAATATTTGAGTGAACAGGAGACTAGTAACTATTAGTCTCTTAGTCAAGACATTGGCAAGATGCTATTGTTTTAAAAAAGTTGTGGCCATTTTCTTGAGATTCAAGACAATGGAAACTTGTTTTGGACTGTCACTTAGAACTAAGTTGTGAGTGATGTTTATAGAGACCCTGTTTCTCTGTTAGGTGAGTGGCTGACCATAATTCTACCAATCCAAGATCCTTAATAAACTTGGGGCTTAGGAGTTTAGAATCTCCTTGATCCATTTTGCTTGACCCTGCCATCATCCTAAAAAAGATTGCTTCTTTGCTTCCCTGTAATATTGCCACCAATGAATCAAAATAGCCATTTGTGGATTCAATCATTTGGAGATCTCGTTTATCCTGCATCCACGAGAGCTCTAATTCTCATGTAAAAAATGCTTCCATGCAGCTGATATTTGAGCACCTCATTTCAAAATACTCTGTCCATTTTTAGTCAAATTCAAGGGTCATATCCAACTTCTTCTCCTATCACACTTCCAAGAAGATGGTTTTTCTGAAGACAAGCGTTGGTTATTTATTTAAGTAAATCTAATACATTATGAAATGAAGACCCCCTTACCAGTTTTCACAACATTAATTTTTTGCTGATAATGTTGTTTACCAAATCTATAACCTCAAGAATCATTAAGATGCTTCCAATGTGTACTTATATTATATATATATATATATATATATATTTAGGCTCTTATATGCATTAAATGAGAACAACATTGAATTTAGTGTATCATGCTTTGAAGCTTGTGTGGAATTGTATAATGCTGCCGCAATACATAAAGATCCGCTGTTGCGCTGTACAGCATGCTGTGGACACCACAAGGGTAAAAAATGTGACTAGAAAGAAAAATTGGAATGGCCTCATGTTTGGCAGGCACAGCATCCTTTATTGTGCTTTTGGCATTAAAGGATTGTTCCCTCTTTTGGGGTGTCCGTGTTTGTAATGAGTCTCAATTTATGGGTGTTAACCGGAGCTCCTATGGTATTTCTTAAAAAATAGAATTAAAAGTCTCTCAAAAAGATGTGGAATTGGGATCATAGTAGAGCCTTTTCACCTTTCCCCACATTCACCAACACCCCCCAAAAAAAAAGAAAAAAAAAGCATGAAAAATGTTATACTGTAGTTGATGATTTTGTTTTGAAGGGTCCCTAATTTAATCTTTACCCAGTGACGTTTTTATTATTTTGGACCATAATTTAATATTTTCTATCTGCAGGTATTCAAATATTTTTGCAATGCGGTTACTGATGATGGACTCATGAGGATGTTGCGGGTCATTAGAAAAAGCCTAAAACCTGCCAGACATCCAGGTGGAGAGAATGAAGAAGATGATGATGACGACGATGATGACTTCATCAATATCGAAGATGAAGAAATTGATCTCGAAGAGATGGGTGAAACAGCTGAGAGTGATGGGCAAACAGATGACTCAGAGGCAGTCGTGGAGGTTGAGGAAACAGGCGATGATCAACCTGAAGCTTCTGATGATTCTGATGATGGTATGGATGATGATGCTATGTTTAGAATGGATACATATCTTGCCCAGATTTTCAAGGAGAAAAAGAATCAGGCTGGTGGTGAAACTGCTCATTCCCAACTTGTGCTGTTCAAGCTGCGCATCCTTTCATTGTTGGAGATCTTCCTCCATGAAAATCCAGGCAAGTCTGGGTTGCTTATACTGTTAATATATGGTGGGCCAACATTTTACATCCATTAGCAATAATGACAAATAAAAGAAATCTCCATATTTGAATTTAGTCTGTCATGAAATTTTTGCATAGTAGTTGCCCGAAATAAATATTTCATTGATGCATAATGCATATGCTATGCATCTGCATATATTAGGAAATAGTCACTTCAGGGTTGTTGAGTTAAAACTCTAACCCAGAAGTTTCTTGTTTGCTGTACTGATGGTGATTTTCCTAGTTCAATTGAACTCTTATCTCTTGATGAATTATTCCAGAAAGTACTTATGGTGGTGGTTGTTATGCTGTACAGGTAAGCCCCAGGTTCTTATGGTGTACTCCAATTTGGCTCAAGCTTTTGTTAATCCGCACACAGCTGAAGTTAGTGAACAACTTGGACAGCGTATATGGGGAATATTGCAAAAGCAGATATTCAAAGCAAAGGATTATCCAAAGGGTGATGGCATCCAAATATCCACTCTCGAATCTCTGTTGGAAAGGAATTTGAAATTAGCTTCAAAACCAATTAAAAGGAAGAAGTCTGCATCAAATCCATCAAAGCAATCAGCCTCGTTGAACAGGCAGAAAATGGTTTCTTCTCTTGCCCAAACTTCAACATTCTGGATATTGAAAATTATTGATTCTAGAAAGTTCTCCGAATCTGAACTCCAAAGGGTTTTCCAAATTTTGCATGAAGTATTGGCAGCATATTTTGATGATAAGAAGTCTCAAATCAAGTCTGGATTCTTAAAAGAAATACTCAAGAGAAGACCATGGATTGGCCACAACTTGTTTAGCTTCCTTGTTGATAAGTGTGGAAATGCCAAGTCCGATTTTCGTCGAGTCGAGGCGCTTGATTTGATAACAGAAATATTGAAGTCATTATCAGCAGCTAGTAAAGATGGTGATCAGAATGCCTTAAAAAAGATTCTTAAGAAGAATATTGATAAACTCTCTCATCTAGTGAAATTGTTGGTGACAAATATGCCAAGCAAACAAGGAAGGCGGGCCGAAGTGAGGAAATTCGTTGTCAAGGTCCTCGAAACTTTGTCTTCATTTAACCTAACCAAATCTTTCTTGAAAAATTTGGACCCTGAAGCTCATGCTGCGCTTGAGTCACAACTAGGTCAGCAGTTCTCTAATTTTAAGAAGCTGGAAAAGTAAGCAATGGATCAATAGGGGTTATAGCCTCATTACAGGTGTATTTGCTACTATACTCTTCACATTCAAAACAAGTTGGAAATGCAGCTATTAAAATATCTGCTGCAGGCACTAGAATGGTGGCAATAGTGCTATTAATGGACCTGGTTTGGCCAATTGTTTGATAGGCGTTTGGATAAGGGTTACATCACCATCTAATATAAGCTGTGCCTTCAGCTAAGGGGAATTTTTTTTTTTCCATTACGAAACTTGAGCATTGTTTTTAGTTGTATTTTTCTTGTTGACTCTGCTGTACTTGTTTAGTGAAAAGTTAAAATTTTGGCTGTTAAATGTTATTCAGGATATGTTGAGGTTGTTACTGATAGACCCCAGCTACGTTAAGTTTTGATAGCAAATGTTATATTTTATAGAAAATAGTCGTTTTGGGGAATGAATGAAAGATGTGAGATTTTTTTATTTTTATTTTTTGGGAAAAAGATGTGGGATATTTCTCCCTTTTTAAAGATTCCTTGTGTATTTTAGTCTCATCTTCATATTGGAATCTGTTTAAATTCAGACATTCATGGTTATAAGGAGCTTGTCTGTTAATTTTGCTGAAGCCATCTCAATTTTCACACCTGGAAAATTCATTTTAAAGATAGCTTCCCTAATAGGGGTTGGAATTTGCAAGTGAATCTACATCCTTTTTTAGCTGTGAATATCTACTTAAAAATATTACAAATTGATTTAATTTCAAATTATACTCAATTCATGATAGTTTTTACGTGTGTTAAATTTAAGCCCTCTAATTTCAGGTAAACGCATGTGTAAAATCTTTTGTCTAATTTATAAGGGACAGTGGAAGCTCTTGTTCCAAGTCACCAAAATGCAGACATACAAGTGGTAGTGCACTCTGCTGTTAGCAGATGCCAGATATCAAATGGGAAATTGAACCTAAATCCATAAATAATGATAAATGTGAAGAAAAGACCCCTTATAAGTTGACAAATTAAAGGGCTGTCAAGTGAACAAAGCATCAGGCAAATTGAAACCCAATATATATATATTTCCAATCTGAGCAAGTGGTCTGAAACACGTTATTATACTGTTTTGTGAGTACGTGTTGGCCCTAGAGTGGAAGACAGAAAGAATGATGATGATTCATATAAAAAGCCAACAAAAGAATTTCAAGCTCTCCACAACACAATGTCCTTATCAGTTCTCTGAACTAAGCCAAGAAGGACTTGGAAGAGGCTTGCACAACAGAGTTTCATAATTAGAGCTCTGAACCTCTGAGAAGTAGTGTGTGTTGTGCATTTAACGTCCTGGCAAAACTAAACAAAAAGAAGAGAGCAGTTATGGCAGTGAATAAAGCTGTGGAGTTAGTCCTCAATGAATCAGATTTTGTGGGAACAGGGGCAAATGGTGAGAGAGCATAATAATAATGATTCAAGTCATTGAATCACAAGATATTTGAATGATGGCCGAGTTGTGAGACTTGATCCCACTATAAATGCTACACCCAACCGTGTATTTATTTGGCTGGCTTAGCTGATATTACGTATTGAAATTTAATTCCTGGGATGGATTTTCTTGCTCCAATTTTTTTTATATGAACATGGTTTTCTACTTTTCTTCATAAAGCCGGGTTGCTGCATCACGCTATTACATGCAAAAAAAATGGAAAATTTAACCCTTTAAACCAATTAATTAATTGATACCAACAACTCTAGCTTGCAGATCCGCAAAAAGGATCTTCCCCAGTAAGATGATCCATCCATCTATTCACCGTAGGTAATGTGTACAAGTAACTCAAAAGGCACCAATTCTGTTCACTCTATTCCTAGGTTCTGAAGCAACTATCCTAATTTTCACCACTTATCATTCTAAACTTTTTTTTCTGATCTACACATTGGTTTTGTTTTATCTCTCCATCTAACTCGTTTTCCGGCGCCATTTCTTTACACTTGGGTCAATCCTCAACCCCTCACAGCAGGAACTCAGCACGACAATCCAATCAGCAACTACCGAAATAGAAATCTTCAAACAATACCCAAAAGCCCGCCCCAGAAAATCAAGAGTGCATTCATGAGCATCAGCCTGTTGCAATACCAGAATCAAGGAAAGCCAATGTTGGAATCAATCCTTCATCCGCCAACCCACATTCAATCTTCTTGATCATCATCATTTGTCTTACGAGCCCTGCTGCTACAAGTGGCCATTGTCTGCTTCAGAATCACTCCCGGAAGAACTCCCTGAATCAGAATCTACATCGGAATGGTATATCTAAGTCCTTTTGGCCGAACAAAATATAAAAACACAAGCCCAGATATAACAAGGAATTAGCTTAGTACCGCTAGATGAAGAGGAATCACTACTTGAACTGCTGGAGCTACTCGAGCTACTAGCTGCATGACCTCCAACGACATCTTTATCTTTCTCAATCTCCACTGGGGGGAAAATACTCATTGGCATCTCGTCTCCAATGTCCACATCCTCGTCCCCAGCTTCCATTTTCTTTAACTTCTTGACCTCAGCCGGCACAGAGTCAACCTTTTCACTCGAAGGTAAATCCTGTGATAGTGGTTAAGAATTAGAATCAGCACATTTGAACAAAAAAATAAAAATAAAAAACTTAATCAGACACAAACAAAAGGTACAGGAGTTACCCCATTGCCTTTGCTTGAAGCTGTATTATTGTTGGCCATAAGTGCCTGCCGCTTAATCTTACTCACCATCTTTTTCCAATTAGTAACTAATCTGTCAAGTTCCCAAAGGGTCTCTGTGTCAACAGCCTCAATATCAAGCTCGATCTCATCCCCATCCTGCTTCAAATGCCCATTCCTCTTCCTTATAATTTGTACAACTTGTTCCATTTTCTCTGGAGGCAAACTCTGCAACCCAATCCCCAATTTGTGCTTCTCCTCATGACTCATATCCCTCTTATTTGGATCCTTCGCCTTCGGCTTGGGTTGCTTCAAAGGCTTCACTGGAGGTGCCCGCATTGGAGAGGGAGTGCGCACCGGAGACTGCAACAATGGTGGGTTTGAAGAACTTGCAGGCGCCGGCACTGGGTCTGGCTGGTTCACGGGAGGAATCATATTGTCCTTCTTCTTAACCCTATCTGGCTCGACTTGATTCCACGAGCTGGCCTGCAATTCTTCATCATAAACATGATCTTCTCGAAGCAAATCTGCAAACTTATCGTGCAGTGGCCGGTACAGTTCCTCAAACCTTGCCAGAAGCTGTTCAGCCATGACGTACACATCATGACCCTTAGGGTTATAAGTCAATGCGTTGTTGAAAGTCAATCGCACATCAGATGCAAAATCCGCTGGCGTCTCGTACGCATTCTTCGCAAGATTGGACTTCACAGTGCCTAGATCCATCGGCCGCTTAATTATATCATAGTAATCGTGAAGACCCATTCCTACGACATCAACAGGAACATTGAAAATCCACCCGTGCTTGTGTTTCATCAGCTTTTGCAAAACCTGCCCACAAGCCCTCATCAAATTTCCAATATCCGAATGCGACCGTTTCAAATCCTTACCGGGATTCGATGGCAAGGGTCGTTTGTTACCAGACATCTTCTTGCTCGCTGATTTCTTCGGTGGCCCATTGATGCTGGGTCTAGGTTGAAAATCGCCCGACTCGATGCGACTTTTCAGTTGCCGAATCTGTTCGAGCTCCGAGATTAGACGATTCTTTAGCTCGCTGAGCTCCTTCTTCGTAGACGAGGCGATATTGAAGGTCACGAATTGGGAATGATTGGAGTCGTTCGATCGCCAATTTATAGAGGAAGCATCATCTGACGCCGATTGGGTCCTCTTGTTCCCGATTTTATGTTTAGGGTTAGGGTTAGAGAATGGTACTTTTCCCATGAGTCCTGCTCCACCGCCTTTATGCTGTGGCCAATTGGGTTCGTTCCGGTTGGCTAGGACGGCGGATGCCATGGACGAGCAAAAATCACGGCAATCCTTCACGATTCCGGCGTTTCTCCGGCATGAATTCCCCAATGCAGGTTGTACAAAACATGAATCAGCAGTACCCCTGCTTACACGCGCCGCAGCACCTCAAACGCGCCACAAGAAAATTTCACGCGCCGCCGATCAATCCTCAGATTTCCGAACAAAGAGAGGAAACGTCGAACATAGGGTTTCAAATTTCGTTTTACCCTAATTTGTGAGCGAGGAACTAGAGAGGGCTAGGGCCGGTTCTTAAAGGCAACGCGATCTGCCCGTTGGCATTTCGGGCAGCCTTTTTATCCGTCGATTTATTTCCATTCAAGATCTCACGGTTTCAAATGATCTCTCTGATGTCGTAGGAACTGACCGTAAGATCTGGCACGAACGGTGTGGATTGTGACATCAATCCACGTGGGATTCTAAAAACCGTTGGATCTCAGGATGATGATAGCTGAGGTGGTCTTTCGATTTGGGTTTCAGTTTGAACTTTGAAGTGAATTTGGGCTTGAATGTGACGTGGCATGAGCAAATTAAACTGGCCTTTTTAAGAATTGGACGGAAAACATTTGATAATTTTACCTAAGAATATTATTTATTTAAATAACATTTAAAACTCCCTCTTACTATAATTAAAAACACCAAACTTCATATTTATCTCTTATATTTTTTTTATAATTATCTTATATCTTTTTTTTCCTCAGTATATATTTTATACGTTAAAGTACGATATCTAATTTATGCCCAAAATAAGCATGAGATTTAATTTTGTAAATTTAAAATTATGTTTATATCCATCTAATTTTGAGGATAAGATATTGTCACTATCAATGTCACTACCTTTTTTCACCATTAGATTAAAATCTCAATAAGAGACTATCTCTATAATATTCAATTTATTTTTTTTAAAATTTATTATTTATTATTTTTAGCTTTGAAAACACAAGAGAATATGTATTTTCATATTAGACTGTTATTTTTTTTTTTTGAATAAAAATCGATAATACAATTAAATTATTTTTCATATAATAATTTTAAACCATAATTTCATATCAAACAGAAAGTGAAAAAAAAAAAAAAAGTCAATTTTTTTTAATCTCTAAATTTATCCATCAACAAGAACCTCAAATCTAATAGTGTTTGGAAAACTCCCTTAAATACCTCACATTTGTTTTCAAACATAACTAGACCATGCATCTGTGCCAAGGGGCATATCGATAGTGTTTGAACGGTTTAGTGAGATTTTAAAAGTTAATTAATTAATGTATAATAAATAAAATTCATTAGAACGCAGATTATGTTTTTAGCTCATTAGAACGAATTATAAGTCATGCCGAGTGAACTTATTAATGAAGTAAAAACATGCAATATACCAAATCCGAAATGAATTTTATTTATGGGGTTTACATTTCTCACGTCGCATGAGAAAAAGAAGATTCTTGCACACAATGAAATGGTGAGACCCACATCTTTTATATATATATATATATATATATATAAAAAGCTCAAAGTATGGAAATAGTGGGACCCATATCTTTTTGTATTTACGATATGAGGATATACTTCTCCTACAACATACATTTCCAAATACATTCTCACTTTATTTATTATGCATTAATCATTTGTAATTAACTCCTTTTATTAGACTCTCTTCACCTTTTTTTTTTTTTTTTTTTTGCCAAATTAACTCACTAATAGATTAATAATAATTTATAATTAAATAAGTACAATATAAAATTTGATTGAAATATATTTTAATCTAAATAATTGAAATTAAATCTATCAACATTCATAATTTATCTCACTTAACAAAGAAATTTCTTTAAAATTCATATATCAAGCTACGAGTATGATCAAATCAAAAAAGTCTGCACAAGTTTAAGCGTGAGTTAACACGATTTTGTAAGTTAGAAACATAAAAATGATAAATTTAGAGTATAAACTCACGAGTTTACAATTAACACGAGTTAAAAGTCACTTAGAACAACTTTGTAAGTTAGAAACATAGAAACTGAAAAATCAGATAATCAAATCGTGAGTGAGTTTGACAACAATGAGATTAATAATAAAATATTATATTAAAATTAAAAACAGTTATATACATAATAATCCTTCATGCGTGCGCGTGTGAAATAAATCTATAACCACAACGTCAAATTGTCAACATATTAAACTTCACAATATATGAAGTTTTCAATAAAATAACAACATATGATTATCAATGGTTTTGGTCAAAAATAAAAGATTATATTTGGTTCGGAAATATATAAGGTTTTCGAGAAGGTCATTTTCTTAATATAATTTTTCAGTTTTTTTTTTTTTTTTTTTTTTTTTTGGGTATGCCCAAATGCGCAAGGTTTTCTAAAAACCATTTTAGCTCCGAGTTTAATTTTGGGTTTTTATTAATCCCAACTTAACTCCGGTTCAATCCAACTCAATTCATGAAAACCGGTTGTTTTTTTTTTTTGGGGTCTAAATTGAGCCATTTGCAACTCAAGTCAAACTGTTAGATTTAATCTGATTTTTTAATCATTTCCTTTAACCCATGAATTTAGAATAGCCACTCAAGTGCATTACTTGGTGATTAAATGAGAATTCAAATAATTCATATATATATATATATATATATAATATGATTTATCGTTTGTCATGTCAAGATTATATCAATTATACCCCAAAACTACGTCGTTTTGGGAGTTAAAAAATTAATGAAGGGTATTTTTATATTTTTGTTTTTGTATTTATTATATGGATTTTATCAAAAGATCCTTCATTAATCCCCTCAACCCTAAAACTATGTCGTTTTGAGAGTTTATTAATTCCTCTAACCCCAAAACAACGTAGTTTTGGGGTAACTTGATATAAGCTCATGACAAACGATAACACTATATATATATATATATATATATATATATAAAATATAGGGTAAATGATTTGTCCAAATCACTAAGAGTTTCTCTCCCGTGAACTAAAACTACATCGTTTGGTTTAGTGAGGGTTAAAAAAAAAAAAAAAAAAAAAAAAAAAAAATTGTGTTGCGTGCTTTTCCGATTAATTCTTGGAAATTGCGATCGAGCATTAGTTGTTGAGAATCAATCAAAAATTACAAATTTGTAAAGAATTACTTCCAAATGAATTAAAACCTTAT
This sequence comes from Acacia acuminata, assembly GCA_019022655.1. Classification (NCBI taxonomy): domain Eukaryota; kingdom Viridiplantae; phylum Streptophyta; class Magnoliopsida; order Fabales; family Fabaceae; genus Acacia; species Acacia acuminata. The sequence goes on along the minus strand of JAFJYI010000100.1, from coordinate 1,395,846 downwards.
ATCTAAATTTAGAAATCAAATCTCTAATGTATCAAGAATGAGCGAATGAACCAAATCACACAGATAGTTCTGCAATTTGAAATCAAATCACAAATAGTTTAATTCTAAAATCAAATCGCTATCAATAAGGATCACAAGTGCAGAATAAACCATTATGGCTATTTCCGATTGCAGAATAAGTGCGATTTGAATTAATTTGATTCGTGGGATTGAATTAGCGTGGGTGTCGCGCACTTCCAAATGTTTTTTTTTTTTTTTTCAATTCCAAACAAAAATAAGGATCACAAGTGCGAATAAACCATTATGGCTATTTCCGATTGTAGAATAGTTGCGAGAATAAGTGCGATTTGAATTAATCGATTTGTGGGATTGAATTAGCGTGGGTGTCACGCGCTTGCAAATGGTTTTTTGTTTTTTTTATTCCAAACAAAAAAAGTGTGTGCACCTGCACTAAATTAAACGATGTAGTTTTGGTTCACGGGAAAACTCTTAGATCCGTCACCTTGGATAAATCATTTACCCATCCATATATATATATATATATTTATTTATTTATTTATTTATTTATTTATTTCCGGAGTGGGAAATCAAAATGTGCCATTTGACTAGTTAATCTTCTTGTCTCTTAGAAATACATAGTCAAATGCACCTTTTCAGGTCTGTCTGATGTGATCTATTTTTAATGGAAGATAAAGTCAGTTTCTTAATTCTCGGTGAGTAGTGCAATTAACTGTTGTTCTTACATTTTTTTTAGGATTTTAAGTAATAGTAACTTGTAAAATTTTAAATCTGTTTTCTTCCACTATATTACTCCACAAATTTCACTCGTAGATGATGAAAAAGAAAATTCATTTATAACTTACCATAATTCTCATTTTCTATATTTTGATTTTAATTCATATTAATTGATCATATTATATTCGTATTGAAGATGTGGATGATAGATTAAAACTATTTGTATGGATTGATTCCTAATTATTAATTCATTATTATTATTCACCACAAAGATTTTTCATATTTTTTGTTCTACTATTTTAGTTAATAGAGTTAGTTATTGTTCAAACATTCTAAAAGATACCATCTCCACAAGTTGATAAACGGTTAAGGATGAAATAAGTTAAATACCATCCTTAATTTTAGTCCTTCAAGTTTTATTCTTTTCAAAACATTGGTTCTTTAATTGAATAAAACCCTGAATTTTTTTAGAGAAATGCATTTCAGGTCCAAGGGACTAAGAAAATTTTAAAATAGTAAGAGAAATTCAGATTAGAAAAGCCTAGTTAACAACTCCTTATATGAGATTAACGATTTTCATCTGTCTCTGGGATTAACAACCCTATTCAAAGGATTAACAACTCTTTAGGCTTTTTTGACATCAAAATTTCTTTTGGGACTTTTTTAACATTTTTTTGATTTTTAGAGACCTCAAATGAATTTTGAATTTTCACAATCTGTTTAACTCTCAGATGACCAAAACTCATTGTTTAAAATTTAAATAATCAAAACTAAAATGGGAGCAACTCCGCAGAGATTATACCAACAAAAAAATAATACTACTAAATCAACATCATTTTTGAAACGCAACAAAAAGTTGAAACAAAAAAACAAAGGAGGAGTACATACTCCAATTAAACCTAATTTATAAGTATACTTTTTAATGTCAAAACGGATGTCAGCTTCGGAGTTGCTTTCTAGCCTGGGACTGGGAGACCCAGAACTCTGGACTGGTCGACGGGAAGCCTAAACTTTTGGTTCCATCTGACCATTATTTCCTCGGAACCTAGCTGCAACTTCACATCACATGTTGCGTTTTTCCCTTTAACAAGTCACGAGTTCAGCTGCACCTTCACATGTCTGTGTCTCAGTTTAACTATATATAGTTTTATATATATATATATATATATCTATATCTATAGAGAGAGAGAGAGAAACGAGAGCGCAATAAATACAAAAACTATATTTCACATAATTAGCACTAGCAGCAGAAAGCAACTCAAATATAAAAGAACCAGAAGAAACTTCCAGATAGGAGAGGGAACTCTGGGATGGGCTTGTAGATCAAAATCAGCTGACGATTCGAGGCTCTCAAATCAACGACGCAGAAATTTTGACGTACGTTCTAAAGCATTTCACATGAAGTTAATTAAGATCAGGCAAGGTAGAAATAGATTAGACACAAAGTGGTGATGGAAAAAGCAAATAAGAACAGTTAGTTAGCGTTGAAGAGCAACTCGAGATAAAAAAAAAAATCATCTTGCATACTTATCTGTACAACGTAGTTGGAAAAGCAAGTTGTAAGCTGACCAAATAGGCACTTAGTTGTTCAATCACATGGCAATTGGAGGAGCAGCTAACAAATTAAATTATGAAAATACATGAAGCCCCATCATTTTTGGCTGTTAGGTGAGTACATATCTTCATATATAAATAATAATTGTAACCGATTATTAAGGCCCCATCCATCCAGATCTAGTATCCTCCTGCTTCATAAAAATTAAAATGGAAAAAATCGCCCGATTTGTCCACATCTAGTGATTCCAGAAACTCCAAATTGCCGTCTCAGAATCACAAATAGTACATCTCCTCCAAGAAACATTTCTAATAATGTACCAATTTTAATCATTCGCATTCTTAAGTGCATCAATATCCAATCAGCTTCTACCAAACTGAAATCCGCAATCAACCTCTACCAACACCTGAAATTAAAAGGCATTCACGGATTAAGCCAATCACTCTGCCTGCGAAAATTGGGCTTGGTTCAGCAAGAGGCATCAAGGAAATTCACATACTCATCCAACAAATCAAAGCCCCCACATACCATCGGCGAAATCCAGGGAAGTAAATATTTCCTCTTCCTTGTGATCTGCGCCACTAGTTCCATTTTCTCTGGCGGAAAACTTGTGCTATTCTTCAAGACTCATCAGCCCAATTCGCATCCTTAGCCTTCTTCGGCATGGATTGCTTCAAAGGTTTCACCGGAGGTACCCGCATCGGCGATGGTGGGCTTGAAGAACTTTGCAGGCAGTGGATCTGGTGAGTTGGCATGAGGAGCCGGATCGTCCTTATCGGTTATTCCTCGCCGACTCTGGCTCGCAATTCTTCGTCATAGCCATTATCTTCACGCAGCAAATCTTTGAATTTCTCAATGCACAGGACGATTGAAAAGTTCCTCAAACCTCTCTAGAAGTTGCACCGCCTTGACCTCCACATCAATTACCGTTGGGATTCTACTTTAATGCATTGTCGAAAACGTCAACCGAATTCGGAGGATTCGGAGGAGTTTTGGAATATTGAATCGCCCTAACTTCAGAGAGATAAAACAGAAATGGTAGATCTGCTAGGCCGGGTCTTAAAAGCAACGCGACCTGCCCGTTGCCCGTGGGTACTTCGGGCATCTCATCATCATGCCGTGGACTTATTTTAATTACAGATCGAACGGCTATTAATGTTTTCTCTGCTATCGCAGGAACTGACCGTAGATTTGTCTCGAGAATGATGGCAAAGATAGTGCCGTGATTCCACGTGTCCCCTTGTGACGGGTGCGATGCCGAAAGGATGCGGATGATGGGGGAGGTGGGCTCTTTATTACGTGGGTTTGAGTTTGATGTGAATTTGGGGTGAATTTGTCGTGTATTTAGGGTTTATGAAGTGTCTGGGGGCCCCGCCGTTGATGACGTGGGTTGAAGCCAACGTCGACGGCACGCGCTGAGCGTGAAGACAAGCAAAACGCGTAATTGACACCATTGTCGAGTGTCGATGCATCGAGGGCTAGTTTGGTAAATGAACAATACATAACTCAGCGGAGACGGGCCCTCCAACACGAGTGGGTTTCCTTTTTTTTTTTATATATATATATATATATACACTCTATATTTTTTTTGGGCGGTAGGTGGTTTCGGTCGGCTCTCTCATTTTTCTGGGTTTACATGTCCGGGCGGCTCCATGAGGGACCCGGATTCCCTCCTTTTTAATTTTTTTAAAATTTTTTATATATTATATTTATTTAGATTTAAATTATATGATATTTTCGTGATCCAAAGGTCCAAATTAATTAATTTTCAAAATTTACTTTTTGTCTTTTTCGAAAAAACAAATTGAAAATTAATTAATTTGAGATTTTTCCAAAAAATATCATATAATTTAAATCTAAATAAATAGAATCTATAAAAAAATTAAAAAAATTAAAAAAATGTGCTCATCCCTCTAATAGAGGGACAAGCACATAAGGTGCACATAAGGATGTGCACCTAATGTGAACCCTCTCTTTTTTCTGGGTTTACATGTTCCCTCTATGAGTAGGATAAGTGGATAAAACATTAATTTGAATAGTATTGATTTAGTAAATATATTTTAATGTATTTATAAATTCAAAATAACTAACTGTTACATATTAAAACAAAAAGTTTGCTGACTCATTAATCATATACTAAGTTTTTATTTTTTTTCTTTATTTACGATTGGTTACAACATAAATAAATTTTTTTGTTAACTATAATTAATAGGGAAAATTGCAAAAAAAAAAAAACATTTATTACTCTGAACTTGGACTTATAATAAGAATATAAAAAAATTGTCAAAATGAACTTATAAATATGATCAAAGTGGTAGTACATAACCTAATTGGAGAGTTGTGTTAATGTTGAATATAAGATATATTTTACATGTTTATCAATTTATTCTCAAATTAATCCTATTAATATCCCTTCAACATTAACCAAGCAGAAGAGTGCTAGAGGGGATTAAGGAAGATAATTATGTTGTTTTACAAGAAAAAAAAAACATTTATATTAATTAATTTAACTAATATATTTAGTCTACTCAAATTAGGTAATTATTTCTTCTACTAAGGACCAAGCAGAGGAGTATTACGTAATTACTTTAAAGGCTAATTACCAATGGGGTTTAGCCTAGTGGATGGATGGGGTAAGTCCATCACAACATAAGGAATCAAGAATTGAATTCTCATTTGAAGAGATGCCACATTTAGTATGTTGTAATGCGTTCAACAAGATCATTTCGAATAGAATGATACATTTCTAATGGGAACAAAAAAAATAAAGAGAATATCATTTAAGTCTTAAATAAGGAAAATAATATATTGATAAGTCTTGTAACTTGTCAATTGTAGCTTTTTGTTTGTCAATGAGGACTTTTCTAATATTAATTTTCATGGTTAGGACCTTAATGATATTTTCCCAATTAATTAAGTGTAGCTTCATAGGAATTACCATCTTTTAAATTTTGAGTTGATAATTTGGGTTAAAATGCACCTTTAGTTCTTTAATTTCACACAAAATTTTACTCCAGTCTCAATTTTATAAAATGTTTCCCATGTTTTAACTTTAACTCCATTAATAAAATGTTGACATTGAAATTTTTATTATTAACAAAACATTCTTAAATACTAACCTATTGAATTTAATTTTTAATATAATAATGATTGTTAAAAAAAAAAAATTATAATTTGAGGCTAACAGTGTAAGAGTTAGAGAACTGAAAAAGAAAAATTAAAATTAATGGAATAAAATGAAACTTTGTATAAAGTTATACATGTCAATTATCAACCATATCTTTAGAAAATTACTTTTTTTAAAAAATAATAATATGATTTTGACGAATGAGTTATTCATAGATAACACATGGTGAAGCAGAAGCAATAATATGGTCCACGCCAAAAGGCAAAAACAATGTTGTCTTGTTAAGGAATCAAATTTTGGTACTTTTGAGTGACATTTGGTTTACGCATATACATAGGATCTCAAAGTTAAGATCTGGATAATCTAGCTAATTTCTTGAACTTAGAAATGTATTGAGCCTAATCTTCTTCTTTAAAGCCTGATAACTTCAAATTTAATATAATTTGTCAAATGAAAGTCGGTCTAGCTGATAAGGAATAGACTCACAATTTAAAGTGTTGTAAGTTCAATTTCTACTTTTAATATAAAAATCTTTTTGGTGGATAATCTATAAATATCTTTATAATCACTTTTTGAATTGGTGTCTGGTAACAATGACATGCATTGGCTTCGGTAAGGGACGATAACCCAATTTATCTAAACATTTGATATATTTAAAAGGAGTTTAATTTACACCAAGGTTGTACATAGTCTTGAGATATGTCATTTTAGACATTGATTGCATTTGTTAACATTAAAGATCTGAGTGAAGTATTTGTGTGTTTGAGAGCTGTTTGGAGTATACTTACCTAAAAAGCACATTTGTGTGTTTCAGCTTTTGGGGGAAAAAACTAAAAATGTTAGTAGTATTATATACTATGCGTTGTTTAGAGTCCGTTTGGATCCTCTTATTTTTAACTTAAAAGCTACTTTTCAGCTAAAGCTAAAAAAAAAAAAAAAAAAGCTTTTGAAAAAAAAAGCTAAAAGTTTTTGATTATATAAATTTTTTAGCTTAAAAGTTATTAAAAACTAAATTAAAAATAAATTGTTTGACAAAATTTATAAGCACTTTTTCTAATAAAAATTATCATAAAAGGTATATTATAATTGGGTGGTGGTTTAGCGGTGGTGGTGGCGGCGGTGGTGGTGGGATGGTGGGATGGGATGGCGTCCGTAGTGGTCGATCGAAAGATTATGGGTTCTCTTTTCATTTTTTTTTAAAAAAGAGCTTATTAAAAAAAAAAAAAAAACTCCTATGAGGAGCTTACTTTTTAAGCTCTTTTTTCTTCATTATAAAATAAGTTCTATAATTATAAGAGCTTATGTAAAATCTTCTTTTTGGCTAACTTATACTTATAAGTAGCTTTTAAGCTAAAAATAAGTTGTTCCAAACAGACACTTAATATAGGAGAGGGATAACTAATTTATAGATATTAGAAAATTAGTTAAGTCAATTATTTGTATAAAAATGTGATTAATTTTTATAAAATATCATTTATAATCATCATTTTCTTAGAAATTACCTTTTGATAGAAACCTATTTACTAGTCGCACTCAATTGGGGACAGTTTTGGGGGAAAATTATAGATTTGAGGACAAAGTAGTTTAAGATATTATATTTAAGACTACAATAAATCTATTTACTATTTTTTATATTTAGGAAGGGGATGGAATATACATTCCTGACAAATATACTTATTAGAAAGTATACCTTTACTCCTTCTGGCCGTTGTTGTCTGCTACTCTAAACTGTGCCATTTTTGACACAAAACACACACACTTGGTCCTTTTTTCTTCCTAAAATATTTTAGGCACTGTCAAGCAGTAAAAAAAATAATTCAGAATACTCAATGGTACTAAAAAATTCTTCATGATCTAAAAAAATTATTTCAGGATCTTGATAAAATATTTCAGGATACTGACTGCTACTGAAAAATAATTCATGATCTTAAAAAAAATTATTTTAGGATCTTAAAAAAAATATTTCAAATACTTACTGCTACAATAATATAGTTTACAACATTTTTTTAAGATCCAAAAATAATTTTTTTAAGATCATGAATTATTTTTTCAGTAGCAGTCAGTATCCTGAAATATTTTGTCAAGATCCTGAAATAATTTTTCAAGATCATGAAGAAATTTTTTTTAATACCATTGATTATCTTAAATTATCTTTTTACTATGTGACACTGCCTGAAATATTCTTAGGAAAAAAAAAAGTAGGACCAAGTGTATGTGTTTTATGCCAAAAACGACATATAGTTTAGAGCAGCCGACGGTAGCGGACTAGACATCGCAAAAGATGTAAGCCAACTCCATAATTGACCCCTCTTAAAAAGGATGCCGGATGAAAGTCAAACTACACATGCGTGAGTGTGATTTTTTAAATTATTTTTCTCATCCTCCTGATGTTTAGGGTCGGCTCCTACTTAGGATTATGTTATTTTTAGGGTTTTTTTTTTTATTTATTATCTATTTGAGCTTTCTTTGTACAAATATTTTATTTTGGGCTTGTATCTAAGGTTGTCAAACTCACGAGTTTAAATAAACTCGTGACAATGATGTAAACTCGTATCTTAAACTCATAAGAGTTTACTTTCACTATTAAATAGGTAATAACAATGTATAATAAATAATTAAAATATAAAAAAATGACAACAATTTGATTTAAATATATTTAAAACCAAATAATTGAAATTAGATCCACCAACATTCAAAATTTACCATATTTAACAAAGAAAGTTCTATAAAACTTATATATAAAGTCGTTGAGTATGATCAAATCAAAAAAGTTAACACGGTTTTGTAAGTTAGAAACGTAAAAACGGTAAACTCGATATACAAACTCACGAGTTTAACCAAATTTACAATGGTTAAGAGTTTATTAGTGACTCGATTCGATTTGTTAAGCTATAAACGTAAAGACAGTAAATTTGGAGAGTCAACTCACGAGTTTAATAACATTGCTTTTATCTCTTATACGGTCACGAATAAAGGGATTTATTCTATACACTTATTCGCTTTTATCTCTTATCTAAATCCTTTCGAAATCTTAACCGTTCACATCTTTTATAAAACTATTATTTTAAATATTTTATTAATATTTTAATTTTTTATTAATATTTTTATAAAAGATTAAATCTAAAACCTCCGAATCTTTCAATCTAACTTGAGATGAAAAGAGGATAGGAAGAGGATGATGGGAGCCAATTCCTTATTCTCCCTTTCCTCTCAATACCCTTATATTATAATCTCATCCAACGGCAGAGATTTATGGGATAAAATAAATCCTTTTACCCATCGAAAAATAAGTTTCGCTTGGTTGGATTGGTCCTTGAAGGCAGAGTCGTGCATTTGGCTTCCTCTCCTGAAATGGAATTTGTTAGAATATTAGGGATTAAATGCTCATTAATAGGATCCCTTGATCCTTACCTTGATTATAGGATCTGAGATGGTGAACATCTAGTTTAGGAAAGATTTTAGTTTTATGGTGATTGAATGCATTTCCTATTTTCTTCGATTTCTGCTGTAATGGCTCTTCCTTGTGAGCCTATGTATTGTAATCTTTCTAGCTTGAATAAAACATCTAAGTATAGAGAGTAATTATACCTCTCTACTTCAATAGAATTTGTGGTCACTGATTTGTTCACTCAGTGGCGGAACGTTGTTATGGTCAGTTGGGGTCTTGGCCTTAGTTGGCCCGACTAATCTTATAAAATTTGTTAAAATATATATGTATTTATTATATGATATTTTATTTGGCCACAAATTTGGCCCCGACTAATTTTTTATCTTCTCTATAAAGATAATGTTTGTTTCATTACTCATTAGGTTTGTGAGAGGGAAGTAAAATTCTTGTTTGAATACCAAAAAATTAGTATCATCTTATATATTATTTTGATTTATAATTATTTATTATTATTTGTTTGTATTTTTCGGTTATTTGATACTATTTAGTAAATACTCCCTCTGGTCCTTATTTAAAGAACCAACTAATAATTTTTACAAGTCAATAAAAACAGTTAAAGTCGTTAAATTTGTCCTAAAATTTAAGTAATTTTCAATATTATCCCTATTAATTACACAAAACTCTAATATCACATTAATTATTACTATCTTTTTTCTCCAAAAAAAAAGTAATAATTAATTTTTATTAATTATTACTCTCACTCATTACTCTTATTAATTATGGGTATGTATAGAAAAAAAAACCATTAATGCTATTTGAAAACAAGTAAGTGTCTTATAAAAAGGACCAAATATACTTATTAGTTGGTGCCTTATAATAAGAATTAAATAGAGTAGTTCAATATGTTTAATTTTTGGCCCGGGCTAAAATTTTTTCCTGGTTCCGCCACTGTGTTCATTGATATTTTAGTTCGATAACAGGGCTCTTTGCCTGATCTGTTCAGAGAGGGGCACTCCGTTGTGGTTGAAGGATTTATGAAGCCCTTTACAGAAGAAGTCAAGAAAGAGGTTTCGGCTAGAAGTGTATCAGGAAAGGTGAGGAGTGGAGAGTAAACAAAAATTGAGAGCAATCCATGTACTGTGATTGTGAAGTTGCAATACGATCTATTGATTTTTTCCCCCAAAAAATAAAGTCGATTGCTTAATTCCATGAATTTGATTATACAATTACCAGATCACATATAATGAATGAGTTGATATTCAGGGCAGCGTGAATGGTTCCCAATGAGGGAGAGAGAGTGGGTGCGATGTGGTGAGAGAGAGGAAGTGGTAAAAGGGTATATTTTATCTTTAAATTTTTACTGTTGGATGAGATTATAATCTAATGGTATTGAGAGAGGTAGGTAAAAGTAGGCAAAATAACCTATCCCTTTAATAAAAAAACCATTTTGTGGCACCAACGGGGGTTGGCGCAAGTGGTAAGCGGCTTGTGTCGCTTAAGCAAGGTCTCGAGTTCGAGCCTTGTGAATGCAGAAAAGCCCCGTTAGGAGACTCACCCACCATAGCCAGGTGCGCGACTCGGGTCGGATTCGGATTAGTCAGGGCGAAACTCTGGATACCGGATGGGCAACCAAAAAAAAAAAAAAAAACCATTTTGTGGCAAAGAAAAAAAAAGAGGTATTAGTCACGTCTGTATATAAAATATGCAATATATGAAGTCTTAAATGTATTGATTTAGAGTCAAAGACAACGTATGATATAACGGGTGCATTACCTCTTTTCGCGGGGTTAATAATGATGATGAAAAAAATGTATGATTTTTTCATTAAAGAGAATGATTCACCATATAATAGGTGCATGAGCTCTTTGAAAAATGTGTGATATTTGTTTATAAAAGACAATTTATTAAAACAAGATAAAATGAGTTATATAAAAAAGCTTAGATTTATTGGAGATTTACAGGACGAACTCAAAAAATTTCAAATAGATCATAAACCCAATTCACCCTACATAATAAAAAGATACTATCTCCGGTCTTAATTATAAGACTATATTGACTTTTTTTAGAGAGATTAAGGAAATTAAATAAGTTAATTAATCATATTATATGTTGTGTATCCTTATATTATATATTATTTTATTAGTCAAATTAATTAATTTAGAAGAAAAAATAAATAAAAATACAAAACTAATGTTCTGAACCTTAAGAAACCCCAAAAAAAAAAAAAAGAATACAAACTTAAAAGATTAAAAATTCTTTTAACTTAACAAAAAATAAAACCAACAAAAGAATAAAAGACAACAAACTTGAAGATGGTAGATTCGCTCTCATTCTCTTCCCTTCCCATCTTTTTCTTTATCTCAGTTGTTGGATTGAAATCGAACATTCAGATTTCAATCCAACGGCTAAATATAACTCTTTCATCTTTAGAATTAGCTCCCATCTTTATTTATTTATCTCAACCGTTGGATTGACAGTTGAGATAAAAGAAAAGATGAGAAGGAAAAAAGATGGGAGCTAAATCCAAAGATAAAGGAGTCATATACTAATACTACCAATATTGGAGTTCTACGGTATTGTATATGAGCTCCACCTCACATTCAGCAAAATGTATTGATTCAGAGAGAGAGAATAAGATGACGTTTCATTGGAAGCAATCATTCATCCTTGTGGAGGAAGGCAAGTGCAATGTTCGAGAATATTTCTACCTCCAACCTTTCCAATCGTCAAGATAGTCCAGATTTAAGCTTTTAAAGCCACTTTTTTCTCTCAACTTGAGAGAGAATTGGGAATCTCTCATTCAGGAACTAATCCAAATAACACACCACTCTTCTAATAATAATAATAAACAACTATTTGGTCATTATAAGGCTTAACTAATTTTTCTCATTTGGTCTTTAAGTAATTTCTAATAGGTTAATAGGTTTATATTTTAAAAATAAATTAAATGCTGAAATGATTACATGTTAATTCTTTAATTTAATAGGTTTATATTTTAAAAATAAATAAACTGATAGAGATTTTTGCTGCGGCTTCTTTTTTGTTCCATTTGGTCCTTTTTCTTCTTCAATTGGTTCAGTCTGTGGGTGATTTGGTGAGCTATTTATTCCCTCATCCATTCGTAGTTTTTCTGATTGTCTAGTACGCGGTTTGGATGAGTGCTTAGAGTTTAAGATTTATTAATTAAGTGTAAGGGTGGAAATAGGTGCGGTCTTATCGGCGGCTACAACCTTTGACCTATTTAGGGCCTAGTATGGCCTGGCTTTGTTTGTTAAAAAGCACGGATCAAGCGCTATTTAAAGGCCTAAATGTGTAAATAGGCCACCTATTTAGTTAAAGCCCGGCTGTAAGCCTCAGCTTGGCCTATTTACACATCAAATAAATATAACTATATTTATATAATATAAATAATATATATTTATTATTTTTCATTCTTATATTCTATTAAAAGCCCACATTTATATAGTTTTTGATAGGCTCAAAGTTCACAAAGACTATTTATGGCCTCCAAGGCCTACAATATGAAGCCTTTTTAAAGGCCTATATTGTAAATAGGTCTTTAAAAAGGCTTCAGGTTTGATGATGCCTTTACGAAGAGGGGTTCGGATCCTAACTAAGCCTTAAAAAAAAAATGTATTCTAAAAAGACAAAACTCCAACCTTCTACCCCCATTACAGGTTCAAGCCTATTTTGTCAAAGCCCTAATTAAGTGAAGGGGGAGTAGCCACAGAATCTGGGCTCATGCATTTTGTTCAAATACTGTTTTAACATAGATTAATTATTCATGACAATAGGCTCAAAATAAACAAGTAACTGATATGATGGTGGAAATGTGGGGTATTGATAAGATTTGTTGATAAAAAGAAAGGTAATCAAACATTACCTACTGATTTCTACCATCAGTACCAACATCCGTCGAAATATCCATCCTAGGACTGTCATTCTATGTTACATCGACACCGATACGAGACACGAAATACAACACGACTCGATATTTCGACACGTTAATTCTAAAAAAATCTAAATTTCGACACGTTAGGACACGTTTTGATATTAAATATATATATTATAATTTACATTCAAGTTCAATATTCTGTAAAATCCTAGCTTCCAACTTTGACTTATTGTAGATTCGCCCTCATTATAAAAGTTGTGCCTCCTTTTTAATAAAATAAAATACAAAAGAAATATTCATCATCATTTTTATAGTATTCAAAGCCATACATATTTTTAAAAAATAAGAGTGTCGGAAGGTGTCGGAGTGTCGAAAGGTGTCGGAGTGTCGGTGCTTCATAGGTGTCATCAGCCGTAGCCAACTAGTGACTCTGCTGTGTTACCTCTTGGAAGTAACCAGATTATATTATCGGACCTTGCTGGTCTCCTGTGTTACATCTTGGAAGTAATGAGAATCGATTATTGGACCTTTAGTAATTGCAAACTGGTTATTTCTGCAGATATGTTCAAAGCCACATGGATGAGTTAGGGATGGAGGGGGATCGTTAATATAATAAAAAAAAACCTTAAAACAGTCAAAAAGATTAAATCTTTTTCAATTCACAAGATTTAAATATTAATTTATTAAAATACTAATATATAAGCATGCTAGGTTAGAATTTAATTGTACAGTCATCGCTTAAAATTGTTGAGTTAGTATTTTCCGTTAAACCAGCCTTAACAGTGTTAACATTAAGGGATCAAACGTGCATTTTAGAAACTTAAGGGACTAAATTAATACCTGAAGCAAACATAAAGGACTAAATGTATACTTTAGCCTTTCTAATATTACCCCTGCTAATTGCCCTAAACTCTAATATTATATTAATTATATTTTCACCCATTACCCTTATTAATTAGAGATAGACATGGAAAAAAATAATTAATGCTCATTGGGAATAAGCAAGTCCCTTATAAAAAGGATCAAATAAACTTATTAGTTGGTGCCTTATAATAAGGACCGGAGGGAGTAGTATCATGGAATTCAATAAATATCATTTCAAATATCATAATTATATCAAGTTTCTTATATCTATTTTTCATCAAGTTCTTTAATCACATATGACCACGTGTCTTATTTGCTTAATATGAGATTATAATTAAATGATAATAATTCAAAAATATAATATATATCACCTTTAATTGAACTTATTTTGCCTATAACTTTATGAGTATGTACTTAAAATTAAAATAACACCTTTTTGAATTAGAAATTAGCAGCAAAATCACTTTGATGACTTGAAAGTACTTACCAATTATCATCCCTCAAGGAAACCTCGATGTCTTATTGGCGGTGGAGCGGTGTAATATTTCGGTAGTGCTGCCACCGGAGGTGGCCCTAGCTGATAACGACTTAAGAAACATAGTTACATACATAGCAATAATTAATTTTAATTATATATCGGGATTTTTTTCCCCAAAGAGAATATTCAAATTCAAATAAGGGCAAAGACATAAAATTACTCTCAGGTATACAAATATCAATTCAAGACCCCAAAATGGCTTAATCACTGTGAAATTTCGGAAGGTTAGTTTGGGATTGAATTTTGTAATCAAATTACCTAAAAACGAATAATTTGAATGATAACACTAGTTTATAACAACTTTTAAATTATGAATGATAACAAAAAAACTTCCAGGTACTAAATGCTCCCTTATCTAAATGCTCCATTATGACAGAAAGGTGCCATGGAGACTCCTAACCAACTAGGCCACCAAGGTAAGTTAATATGGAATTCCTTCAAAATATATATAGATTATCAAAATTTTATTTTCTTTAAGTCTCCAATTGGGTCCCATCTTCTTCCTTGATTATTGTTAAGAGAGCATCAACAATATGGTGGTTCTTAATGATGTGACTTTGTCTCTTCAAAAAATGATCTAAACCAAGGGAAAAATTCATGACATGCAAGTTTTTTTTTTAGTGTTAATTTACCTCAAAGTTTTTGTTTAAAAATAATGCCGTCTTGAAAGTTTTGAAATGTTATAATGTTGCTACACACAATTAGAAGAAAAGGTTAATTGTTGACATTTTTAATGATAAAGGGCAACATTACCTAATTTTAAAACTTCAAGGAAATCTTTAATGTATAAAAACTTCTCAGGCAACAATATTCTTAAATGAGAACTTTTGAGGCAACAATATTCTTAAGTGAGAACTTTCAGAAAAAATTTGTATCCTATCTCATCTTTTTAGCAATAAAAAACAGTTGATTTTTTTGATAAAACATATATGCAACAATCAAATATTAAAAAAGAGATTTAGGATATAATTAGTTAATCAGCTTAAAACAAATACTAGTGAATTGATCAAATCCCGATTAGATTATTGATATAGTTTTAATTAATTTATTAAGATGAGTAGTGAGGATTAGTAGGTACCTTTATTAGTAGGAGGATAGCTATAGCCACTCTTGTCTCCAGTCTCCAGTCTCCACCCTCCACAAACGCCACATGCTGCAAAAAAACACGTATTATAGTCTCTTACACATTAGAGATGTCTTCAATGCCTATTCTGAAGAATCATAAATAAATTTTAATTATTCTTAGTGTTTGTTAGGTGATCTAAAAATAATTAATGGAGGTTATAAATTTATTTGGGTAAGGGTAATTTTGCCCCGAAAGCTTTCACCGAGAGACAATTTTGCCTTGAAAGTTTTTCGAGGAGTAATTTTGCCCTAGAAATATAAAAATTGAGGCAATTACCCTTGACCATTATCTTAGTTAATTTTAATTGTTAATTGACTAAATATGCTTACTCGACAATCTACTTGTCATCCATATCATTTATGTTAATGTGAAAATTTGTCCAGAAAATTTTAAATCTAACTTTGAAAAAAATAAAGTACATGACACATGGGCTTTTAGGACTAATTTACACCTTAAAAGATGACATAGAAAGCATGTGATTATCATGTCAGCTTATTTGGTCAATTAATGATTAAAATTAATTGAAATAATAGATAAGGCAAAATTGCTCCATTTTTTACCTTTCCGGAGCAAAATTGCCCCACGAAAAACTTTCGGGATAAAATTACCATTCGGTGAAAACTTTCAAGATAAAATTGCCCATTTTAGTATTGGAAAATGAGCACCCTTTTTTAAACCAAAAAGCCAGTTAGGTTGGAAACTTGATTTTGCAAGTTGCAGCTTCTAATTTGTAGCTTTTCTTCAAATTAAATTTTTTTTTTTTTTTGAAACTGAAGTTTTTAATATTTCATCCAAACAAATTTATATATTAAACTGACTTATTTTTTTTAATAAAAATGTATTTAGACACAAATCACATTACATTAATTGGCTTTTTTTTGTTAATTACAAGTATGTTCCTATTGAAGGCAATCATGTTTTCTTAAGGGGGATTTGAACCTTAATTTATCAAGTTGTGAAAGACTAGCTCCTTCTAAATTATGTAACGCTAAACTATGTAACCCACAGGTATACTAATTGACTTTTATCCCAATCTTAATTTACAAAAGTCAATTAAGATAAAAGTTGCAAACCGTTAATATAAAGAAGCCCGGAGTGTGTATGAAATTCAAGGTATTTATACTAAAGAATATAATAATTGATTTCAAAATTATTCTAAAGTTATAATTACATTTACTTTATTTTTCCTTTTTAATTTGACGCATTGAAACTATTTATTTACACACCCCACTTGGAAAAGGAGATTCTTTTTTGCCTTACATAATTACATGGAGATATATAACTTCATTATATTTTCCTTATATTTAATTAAATCATAATTTCCTTTCTTTTATAATGGGAAAAGGAGATCATTTTCATCTAGATCTACAAGTCACTTTTTTTGTATTTTATATTTTTTAAATTTATTTTAATACAAAATTGTCAGAAATTTTTTTATTATAGACATTTCATATTTTCTATAATAAAAAATTTCCTATTTTCAAAAGATACTGCAAGTAGTGGAGAGAATTTACCAGTGATAACCAAGAAAAGTAGAATATAATTGTATCCAATGAACAATGTTAAGTGAAAGGCGCTAAGGTATAAAAGAATATTATATGAAACCTGACAACCATTATAAACTTTTGATGCTATAAAAGTTCTATTTTAAATCTAAAAAATCTTTAAAACTTTTAAAATTAACCTTAATTAAATTAAATGACTATTTAAACTAATAGTAAAAATGAGTCATAAATATTTCCTTAAAGACACAGTAAAACGAAGGAAAATTTCTCATAGAAAACAAAGGAAAATTAAAAATATTATTTAAAAATACTATTTAATATTTAAAAATAATAATCATAATAATTTATTATTCTGAATTTCGAAAATTCATTATAAGTATAAGTTAGGGGATCAATTTCGAAGAAAACAATAAAAAAGATGGGATCCCAGGTTGTTCGATTGATAGAGTGAAAACTTTGTGAAGAATTATTAGACGCGTGGCAGGATGTGAGATAAAGTAAAACTTGATGGCTTTGGAAGCTTCTTCCTAATAGATAGAAAGGTAGCTCCCACATGTGAACCAACACAAAAGCTTCGCTCCTAAAGGCATTCACATGTGCCACTCCATGATTTACATACATATATATATATATATATATATATATATATATATAGAGAGAGGGTTAAATACCAATTTTATCATGGAAGTCTTGGCTAGGAAGTATTCAGTACTTAAAAGTTTTTTTTTGATATTATGTTTACTTGGAAGTTTATAAAAATTTGCTTCTAAAAAAAAATTCTGAGGCAAATTTGTTTCTAAAAAAAAAATTT
Source organism: Acacia acuminata (assembly GCA_019022655.1). NCBI lineage: Eukaryota > Viridiplantae > Streptophyta > Magnoliopsida > Fabales > Fabaceae > Acacia > Acacia acuminata. Next base: position 1,378,302 of record JAFJYI010000100.1, on the reverse strand, counting down.
CGGGCATATTTGCTCCTTTTTGTAAACTTTTGAGGCAAAAATGATACCAAAAAAACTTCCAAGTACTAAATGCTCCCTATCTAATACTTCCGTAACAAAAATAATATTGAACCCTTAGATATATTTGGATTTTTAAGTGCTTACTATTTGAGTTGGTGTTTAAAAAGTATGTTTATGTAAATCGAGATAAAACTCATTTAACATATTTACCTCGTATACCACAAATTACACCAAAAAAATAACTTTTACCGCTAATCCAAACACACTCTAGTATTTCAATATCATGTCATGGAAAGTCGGACCCACTTGGTGAGTCAGATGGGTAATTCGATCATTTGGGATTATCCTTATTGACCTAGCATGCCTAATCAACCTAGCAGAACGAATTATAAATTTGAATAATAATAAGAATATTTTTTTCCTGAAATAGAATAGAATTATAATTAGTTAATTAAGGATTAATAATTTTTTTAAATCACATAATTATTGATTTAAATGTATTATTCTTAAATTATATTTTAATATTACTCATTGTTTTAACATTAAATTAAATTAATAAATTAAAATCCAAAAAAACCTACAAGGACCCAATTAAAAATCCAGTAAAACAATAAGGACAAATAAAAAGGAAAAAAGCTACAAGCCTGATTTAAAACAGCTGAAAGTATAAGGACTTGATTAAAATGAAAAAAAAAAAAAAAAAAAAAAACCTAATTAGAAATGGGTGAAGGGTCAAAAATACACATGACCTTTTCCCCTTGAGGCGCCCAAAGATCCGCAGTAGTTAGTTTACCGTTACCAGCGGCGTGGTCTTGACAAAGATGAGTTGAATGACGGCGTGGAACAAAAAAAATAAAAAATTAGAAAAAAAGATTCAAATAATTTAAAAAATGGAAAATAATTAGGAAAAAAATAAAATAATTAGAAAAAAATTAAAATACTTGGAAAACAATTAGGAAAAATTCAAATAATTAGAAAAAAATTAAAATAATTGGATAAAAATTCGGGAACCTACCATTCATTTCTTTAATAATTTAGACACGTTCACGTAAATATTTTAAAAAAATATTGCGAGAGGGCAAGAAAGGCGCTTCGGCGGCGAACCAAAAGCTCAAAAAGGAGCATATGCTTGTATGCTTGAAGGGAAAATTTGGAAGGATTACGAATTTACACTAGAAAATATCTCAAATGAAGACGGGAGAGAGTGAAGGTTGGTTCGAGAGAGATACGGAGCGGAGGGAAATGTGAGAGATGGAGCAGAAAATCGCAAAATATTTGAGGGCGAGAGAGACGGAATAGAAGTCTGCGGAAATATGTAAATATCGGAAAATATTTTTTTCCTCCTTAAAAAAAAAAACTGTCTCTTATATTTAGAATTCAAAAAGTAATAATTTGAATTTGTATCTTCAAGTATTACAATATATACAATTAATATTAATATATACGGTATTAAATTCATGTCATTTTTTATCTAATTGATTTTTCAAATAATAATCAAATACGTCTCTATTTGAAAAAAAAAAAAGTGTATTAAAGAAATGAATGGTAGATTCCTGAATTTTTATCCAATTATTTTAATTTTTTCCTAATTATTATAATTTTTTTCTAATTTTTTTTATTTTTTCTAATTATTTTAATTTTTTCGAAAATTTTTTATAATTTTTTTCTTATTATTTGAATTTTTTCCTAATTTTTTTCGCATTATTTTTATTATTCCTAATTATTTTAATTTTTTTATTCCACGTCAACGTCAACTCATCTTGTTAGCGCCACGTCATCGTTAACGGTCAACTAACGGTTGACTAACACGTGGTGTCTTTGAAATGACTCAAAACGTAACGTCGTGTGTATTTTTGATCAGTTGAAGGTCGTGGTCTTTAAAATCTAGGGAAAATGTCATGTGTATTTTTAACCCTTCACCCATTAGAAATTGGTTGAAACTAGAAGGATTTGCAGATTAATTATCCCTATAATTTTCTTACTAAGTCTAAAACAAGTCATTTTGAATTTAAAAAGTAGCAGTTTATCATAATTATACTTTAAATAGCTTTATTTGGTTGAATTATACATGGTTTATGCATTGATGTTTCATTTACTTCCGGGTTAATGTTTTGGGAGAGTGAAATCAAAATGTGCTATTTGACTAGTTTATCTTCTTGTGTCTTTGAAATACATAGTCAAATCCTTAATTTTAGTATTTTAGTCGCTCGAAGTTTTATTCTTTTCAAAACATGGGTCCTTATTGAATAAAATCCTGAATCTTTTTAACCCTCGAAGGACCAAAACTCATTATTTAAAATTTAAATAATAAAACTAAAGTGGGAGCAACTACGCAGAGATTATATCAACAAAAAAATAATAATACTACTAAATCAAAATCATTTTTGAAACGCAACAAAAAGTTTTTTTTTTTTTTTTTTTTTTTTTTTTAAAAAAAAAAACAGAGGAGTATATACTCCAATTAAACCTAATTTATAAGTATACTTTTTAATGTCAAAACGGATGTCAGCTTCGGAGTTGCTTTCTCGCCTGGAAGACACACAACTCTAGACTAATCGACAGGAAGGCTAAACTTTTGGTTCCATCTGACTATTATTTCCTCGGAACCTAGCTGCAACTTCACAGCACATGTTGCCTTTTTCCCTTCAACAACTCACTAGTTCAGCTGCATCTTCACATGTCTGTGTCTCAGTTAACTATATATAGTTATATACTTATATATGTAGAGAGAGCAATACATACAAAAACTATGTTTCACAGAACTAGCACAAGCAGCAGAAAGCAACTCAAAGATCAAAGAACCAGAAGTAAGAAACATCCTGATAAGGGAGGGAACTCTGGGATGGGCTTGTAGATCAAAATCAGCTGACGATTCGACGCTCTCAATCAACGAAGCAGAAATTATGACGTACGTTCTCAGTATTTCACATGAAGTTAATTAAGATCAGGCAAGGTAGAAATAGATTAGACACAACGTGGTGATGGAAAAAGCAAATAAGAACAGTTAGTTAGCCTTGAAGAGCAACTCGAGATTAAAAAAAAAATCATCTGGCATACTTATCTGTACAACGTAGTTGGAAAAGCAAGCAAGTTGTAAGCTGACCAAATAGGCACTTAGTTGTTCAATCACATGGCAATTGGAGGAGCAGCTAACTAATTAAATTATGAAAACACTTGAAGCCCCATCATTTTTGGCTGTTAGGTGAGTACATATCTTCATATATAAATAATAATTGTGACCGATTATTAAGGCCCCATCCATCCAGATCTAGTATCCTCCCACTTCATAAAAATTAAAATAGAAAAAATCGCCTGATTTGTCCACATCTCGTGATTCCAGAAACTCCAAATTGCCGTCTCAGAGTCACAAATAGTACATCTCCTCCAAGAAACATTTCTGAAAATGTACCAATTTTGATCATTCTCATCCTTAAGTGCATCAATATCCAATCAACTTCTACCAAAAACATCTACCAACACCTGAAATTAAAAGGCCTTCACGGATTAAGCCAATCACTCTCCCTGCGAAAATTGGGCTTGGTTCAGCAAGAGGCATCAAGGAAATTCACATACTCATCCAACAAATCAAAGCCCCCACATACCATCGGCGAAATCCAGGGAAGTAAATATTTCCTCTTCCTTGTAATTTGCGCCACTAGTTCCATTTTCTCTGGCGGAAAACTTGTGCTATTCTTCAAGACTCATCAGCCCAATTCGTATCCTTAGCCTTCTTCGGCATGGATTGCTTCAAAGGCTTCACCGGAGGTACCCGCATCGGCGATGGTGGGCTTGAAGAACTTTGCAGGCACTGGATCCGGTGACTTGGCATGAGGAGCCGGATCGTCCTTATCGGTTATTCCTCGCCGACTCTGGCTCGCCTTCATTCTAGAAGCCGGCTCGCAATTCTTCGTCATAGCCATTATCTTCACGCAGCAAATCTTTGAATTTCTCAATGCACAGGACGATTGAAAAGTTCCTCAAACCTCTCTAGAAGTTGCACCGCCTTGACCTCCACATCAATTACCGTTGGGATTCTACTTTAATGCATTGTCGAAAACGTCAACCGAATTCGGAGGATTCGGAGGAGTTTTGGAATATTGAATCGCCCTAACTTCAGAGAGATAAACCAGAAATGGTTGATCTGCTAGGCCAGTTCTTAAAAGCAACGCGACCTGCCCGTTGCCCGTGGGTACTTCGGGCATCTCATCATCATGCCGTGGACTTATTTTAATTACAGATCGAACGGCTATTAATGTTTTCTCTGCTATCGCAGGAACTGACCGTAGATTTGTCTCGAGAATGATGGCAAAGATAGTGCCGTGATTCCACGTGTCCCCTTGTGACGGGTGCGATGCCGAAAGGATGCGGATGATGGGTGAGGTGGGCTCTTTATTACGTGGGTTTGAGTTTGATGTGAATTTGGGGTGAATTTGTCGTGTATTTAGGGTTTATGAAGTGTCTGGGGGCCCGCCGTTGATGACGTGGGTTGAGGCCAACGTCGACGGCACGCGCTGAGCGTGAAGACAAGCAAAACGCGTAATTGACACCATTGTCGAGTGTCGATGGATCGAAGGGTAGTTTGGTAAATGAACGATACATAACTCAGCGGAGACGGGCCCTCCAACACGAGTGGGTTTCCTCTTTTTTCATCGCTAACAAAACGCGTAATTGACACCATTGTCGAGTGTCGATGGATCGAAGGGTAGTTTGGTAAATGAACAATACATAACTCAGCGGAGACGGGCCCTCCAACAAGAGTGGGTTTCCTCTTTTTTTTTTTAAAAAAAAAAAAATATATATATACTCTTTTTTTTCTATATTTTTTTTTTGGGCGGTAGGTGGTTTCGGTCGGCTCTCTCTTTTTTCTGGGTTTACATGTTCGGGCGGCTCTATGAGTAGGATAAGTGGATAAAACATTTGTTTGGTCAATTTGAATAGTATTGATTTAGTAAATATATTTTAATGTATTTATAAATTCAAATTAACTAAATCTGACGTATTAAAACAACAAAAAGTTCGCTAACTCATTAATCATATATTAAATTTTTATTTTTTTCTTTATTTATGATTGGTTACAACATAAATAAAATTTTTTTTGTTAACTATAATTAATAGGGGAAAATTGCAAAAAAAAAAAAAATACATTTATTATTCTGAACTTAGACTTATAATAAGAATCAAAAAAATTTGTCAAAATAGACTTATAAGTATGATCAAAATGGTAGTAAATAACCTAATTGGAGAGTTGTGTTAATGCTGAATATAAGATCATATTTTACATGTTTATCAATTTATTCTCAAATTAATCCTATTAATATCCCTTCAACATTAACCAAGAAGGAGAGGGCCAGAGGGATTAAGGAAGATAATTATGGTGTTTTATAAATAAAATAAAAACATTTTATATTAATTAGTTTAACTAATATATTTAGTCTACTCAAATTAGGTAATTATTTCTTCTACTAACGACAAGAGGAGTATTACGTAATTACTTTAAAGGCTAATTACCAATAGGGTTTAGCCTTGTGGATGGGGTAAGTCCATCACAACATAATGAATCAAGATTTGAATTCTCATTTGAAAAAAATATAGAGAGAATATCATTTAAATCTCAAATAAAGAAAGTAATATATTAATAAGTCTCGTAACTTGTCAATTGTAGCTCTTTGTTTGTCAATGAAGACTTTTCTAATATTAATTTTCATGGTTAGGACCTTAATGATATTTTTCCCAATTAATTAAGTGTAGATTCATAGGAATTACCATCTTTTAAATCTTGAGTTGATAATTTGGGTTAAAATGCACCTTTAGTTCTTTAATTTTACACAAAATTTTACTTCAATCTCTTAATTTTATAAAATGTTTCCCATGTCTTAACTTTAACTACATTAATGAAATGTTGACATTGAAATTTTAATTATTAACAAAACATTCTTAAATACTAACCTATTTAATTTAATTTTTAATATAATAATGATTGTTAAAAAAAAAAATTATAATCTGAGGCTAACAGTGTAAGAGTTAGAGAACTGGAAAAAAAAAATTAATGGAATAAAATGAAACTTTGTATAAAGTTAGACATGTCAATTATCAACCATATCTTTAGAAAATTACCTTTTTAAAATAATAATAATATGATTTTGACGAATGAGTTATCCATAGATAACACATGGTGAAGCAGAAGCAATAATATGATCCACGCCAAAAGGGAAAAACGATGTTGTCTTGTTAAGGAATCAAATTTTGGTACTTTTGAGTGACATTTGGTTTACGCATATACATAGGATCTCAAAGTTAAGATCTGAATAATCTAGCTAATTACTTGAACTTAGAAATGTATTGAGCCTAATCTTTTTATTCAAAGCCTGATAACTTAAAATTTAATTTGCATTGCTATATAAAAGTTGGTCTTGTTGGTAAGGAATTGACTCACAACTCACAATGTTGTGAATTCGAATTTTACTATTAATATAAAGACTTTGTCGATGGACAATCTGTAGCTACATCTAGAATTTTTTTAAAAATGGGGTTTGGTGACATGCTTTGGCCTCATGATAATCCAACTTATCTAAACGTTTTATATATTTAAAAAGGAGTTTAATTTACAGCAAGGTGGTATATAGTCTTGAGATATGCCATTTTGGACATTGATTGCATTTGGTAACATTGGATTTTTTATTTTTTTTTTATTTTTTATTTATAATAGAAGAGGCTAAAAGCCAAATTACACAAAAAGTAAATTACATAGAAATGGGAAAGGATCTCAAACAATCTTGATCAACGATGGCCCGCAAAGACAAAGGACATTCACTAAAAATATTAGACGTTGGAAAGGCCCCATTTGGCCAAGGCATTAGCAAGTTTGTTAGGTTCTCTAGGAGTAAAAGCAAAAGGAGACCAACTAATTTCTAGCTAGTCACCAATTCCCTAATCCTAAGCACCAGCAAACTGTCGGAACTGGACTGTATATCAGCAAGACAACCAACAAGCTCAACAGCATCAGAGTCAACAATGACTTTCTTAAAGCCTAAATCTCATACAAGCAATAAGCCTTCAACGATTGCCCACTCCTTGGTAGATCCAGTTGAGCACATGCCTAAATGTTTACAAAACCAGCAACCAAAACACCACAACTATCTCTCAACACACTACCGCAACCAGCCTTTGAAGTGCTTAAAACCATCGCACTGTCAGCATTTAATTTAACCCAACTATCATCAGGTCTTTGCCGGAGAGGAGTAATAGTAGAAATATGAGACCCAAATAAACCAGCCAGAGAGTACTGGAAGCAAGTAAAATTTCTTCAGCAATGAGAGATGATAACCTCCGGTTTTAAGGGTTTTAGGAAATCAGGTTCCAAGATAAACAATTTCCGCCATTTCCATAATTTCCAAGTAGAGACTCCAAAAATAATAGACCAACAAGAACCCATCTCAGCAGCAAATTTACCAAATAAGTTCAAGGCCATCCAATTATTCAGAGTTGCAAAGAAGAACTGTGAAACATACTTGAGAGGAACAAGCTTAAGCCACATTAGATCTCAGTGAAGTATTTGTGTGTTTGAGAGCTGTTTGGAGCATATTTACTTAAAAAGCACATTTGTGTGTTTCAGCTTTTGGGGGGAAAAAAAAAATAACAATGTTAGTAGTATTATATACTATGCGGTCCTTAATATAGAAGATAAATAACTAATTTAGATATTAGAAAATTAGTTAAATCAATTATTTATATAAAATTGTGACTAATTTTACTAAAATATCATTTATAATCATCATTTGCTTAGAAATTACCTTTTGATAGAAACTTATTTACTAGTTGAACTCAACAGGGGATAGTTTTGGGGGAAAATTATAGATTTGAGGACAAAATGGTTTAAAATATTATATTCAAAACTAAAATAAATCCATCTATTGTTTCTTATATTTAGGATAGGATTGAATATACAATTACTGACAAATATACTTATTAGAAGTATAATTGACCCCTTTTAAAAAAGATGATTGGTGAAAGTCAAACTTAGGGCGAAGCAATGGGCGGGTTAGGCGGCCATGCCTAAACCCATACTCGCCCATTTAACTTTAAATGGGTATGGGTTAGCCCATACCCGTAAAGCTCAACCCATTCTAACCCATGTTGAATGGGTTAACATATAAATGGTACTCATTTGACTAACTCATTTACATTTGACAAATTTATTTTTCCTAGAAAAATATATATAAGTATTAAGTATTCACCCAAATTTATCATTCTAAATTCTGAAATATGAATCTTCAAAATTCAATAATCATAATTCACACAAAAGAATCTAAATTTAGATAAGTGTTATCATAACATAATGTTGATGTTCAAACTCTAAGTGGGGGAATGGTTAAATGGGGAATGGGTATTTCATGACAATATGGCGTATTATTGTCCAAGTGTCCATATAATTAATAAAAAAAAATATATAACTAAATGGGCGGGTTTAGGCGTTAAAGGTGCGCCCATAGCCCGCCCATTTAAGTCTCAAATAAGCGTGTTTTAACCCAACCCGTTATGGGCTTTTTTGGGCGGGCTCAAAATGGCCAAATTGTATTGGGTTGTGGGCGGACTCACCGGGTTGTGGGTTCCATGCTCAACCCTAGACTCAAACTACACGTGTGTGTGCGTGTGATTTTTTAAATTATTTTTCACATCTTTCCCATGTTTAGGGTCGGCTTCTTCTCATATATTACTTTATTATCTATTTTTAGCTTTCTTTTAACAAACTTTTTATTTTGGGTTTGTATCTCTTATGCGTTAGTTTTAATGAAATACTATTTTGTGGCAATGAAAAAAAAAGAGGTATTAGTCCAGTCTATATATAAAATATGCAATATATGAAGAAACTAAGTAAGTTATTTAATTATATTATATATTGTGTATCCTTAAATTATATATTAGTTTATTAGTCAAACTAATTAATTTGAAAAAAAAATAAAAATGCTCTAAAATAATTTAATTAACTTTCTTAATTTCTCTAAAAAATTTAACTTAATCTTATAATTAAAAACCGGAGGGACTAGCAAGTTTCAAATTATAAACTTTGATCCCTCAAATTTCATTTCCTTTAAAACATTAGTCCCTATAATAACTCAATAAAAAACTGAATCATTTTGCTTTAAAAAGGACCAAAACTTTTTTTTTGTTTTTTGGATAAAAAGGAAACACTTCAGCTAATCATCTTATGGAAGAATTGCCCCCCTTACAATCCTCACTAATGAGTATTGTTAGAGCCTTAGATAGCTGATAGACTTTGTGGAACCCCAACCTTAACTCCAATCCACTCTTCGCCAGGTGGTCTACCGCATAGTTGCACGAACGAGGGATATACATAATCTTAGTTTCCCAATCCATATCCAGTTTGAGGGAGGGACTCGCTCCCATCGTATTCTCTTCACATCCCTTTTTTATTTTAGCCGTTGGATTAAAATCTGAATGATTCAGATTTGAATCCAACAGCTGAAATGAAGAAAATGATGGTAAATGAAGAGAATGAGAGCCAAATCCGAAAATGGAAGAGTCATATACTAATACTGTGTTCGAGTTCTACGTCACGTTAGTACCGTATGGGAACTCCACGTCACATTCAAAGCAAAATGTATTGATTTAGAGAAAGAGAGAGAGAGAGAATAAGATGACGTTTCATTCAGAATAGTTATCGTTTTGTAAGCAATCATTCATCCTTGTGGAGGAAGGCAAGTGCCTTGTTCGAGAAGATTTCTACCTCCAACTTTTCCAATCGTTAAGATAATCCAGATTTAAGCTTTTAACGCCACTTTCCTCTCTCAACTTGAGAGCGAATTGGGGAATCTCTAATTCAGGAACTAATCCAAATAACACGCCACTCTTCTAATAATAATAATAATAATAATAATAACAATAGTTAAGCGAAAATCCGTCCCGAAAGTATAGGTTTAAGAGTAATATTGCTCTAAAAGTTTTTTCTCTCAATGTTGCTCCTGAAGTTTCAAAACATAGGAATGTTGCTCTATTCTTTAAAGAAACTAATGTTGACCCTTAACTTTTTAATAGAAAAGGGCAACATTGCTACGTTTTGAAACTTCCAGGGTAACATTGAGATTAAAAAAAAAAAAAAAAAAAAAAAGATTCTAAGGCAACATTGCTCCTCAAAAAAACTTTCGGGGTAAATTTACTACTTAACTCTAATAATAATAAACAACTAGTACCAAGGAATTCAATCCTTCATATATCATTTCAATAAAGATCATAGTTATATCAAGTTCCTTATATACATTTCGTTAAGTTCTTTAATCACACATGACCATGTGCCTTATTCTCTTAATATGGGATTATAATTAAATGATAATAATTTAAAAATATGAGATATAATCACCTGTAATTGAACTTATTTTGCCTATAACTTTATAACTATGAGTACTTACTTAAAATTAAAATAACACCTTTTTGAATTAGAAATTAGCAGCAAAATCACTTTGATGACTTGAAAGTACTTACCAATTATCATCCCTTAAGGAAACCTCAATGGGCTTGTTTGGTGTCAACATTTCAAGAGCGTTGGGAGCATCTGTGATAGAGTTCATGGGTTATGGAGAAAAAGTTTAACATGATGTGTTTAGGTTGAGCTTTAAGTTCACTGGACTTTAAATAAAATAAAAAAAGCTCAAAAAGCCAGTTAAGGGAAAAGCTCCACCATGGAGCTTTTTCCAAAAAGTTCTCGCGTTTTGACATGGGTCTCGTCACTTTTACCACTATCAATCCAAACACAAATCATTATTTCCAACTTAACTTTTTTCCTATCGAGCTTTTTCTAAAGTCAAAAAGCTTTTAAGCCATCGCTCCTACCGCCAATCCAAATAAGCCCAATGTCTTATTGGTGGTGGAGCGGTGTAATATTGTGGTGGTGCTGCCACCAAAGGTGGCCCCAGCTAATAACGACCTAAGAAACATAGTTACATACATAGCAATAATTAATTTTAATTATATATCGGGAAATTTTTTTACCAAAGGGAATATTTAAATTCAAATAAGGGTAAAGACACAAAATTACTCTCAAATATACAAATATCAATTCAAGACCCCAAAATGGCTTAATCACTGTGAAATTTCGGAAGGTTAGTGTGAGATTGAATTTTGTAATCAAATTACCTAAACACCAATAATTTGAATGATAACACTAGTTTAATAAGTAACAACTTTAACTTATGAATGATAACAACAACCAAAAAACAGTGATAATTAATTTCACAAAAATTTCTTACTCGATATCAATGACAACAATATTTTAACAAGTAATCCCTCCGATCCTTAAGGTAAGATATATTTACCTAATTTAATTATATTAACAAAGTTAGTTAATATGACATGCATTTTCTACATCACCCTAGTTATTTTCTTTAATTCCCCTATTCTCCCTCTTCTTTAATTATTGTTAAGGGAGTGTCAACAATCAATATGGTAAATTATGAAAAGACTGACAAATATGAAAAACTATGTCTTATATTTAAAATCAAAGTCAACTCTTTAAATATATCTAATAACTTTAACCTACCAAATAACAATCATCATCAATCAATCAATTATAAAACACTAAATCTCTAAGCCACTCAGTTATTGGTCCACTTGGCCTGCCAACTATGCGTTTTATAACATAGTTATTGGTCCACTAAACCTCAATCACTCAATCGTCAATTATCATCAATAAGAAATTCATCATCAATTATTGTGATTACCATTATTAACATGAAATTTTCACCATAAAAAAATTAATGATGAATTTATTGTGATTACCATTATGCTTGACTTTTTCTATACATCATCACAATAATAGAAATTCGTCATCAATTATCATCAATTATAGTCATCAAATTTTCACAAGGAAAAAAATTAATGACGAATTTATTGTGATTACCATTATGTTGACTTTTTCTATTCAATTTCGGCGCAATCAACCGCTACTCTCCGACGATCGTATTCCTTTTCCCGCCAAAATTAATGTTTATATAATAATATTCGGTCATGAAGCAACAGATCATACAAGGACTCTCGCAATACCATTTTTGGGCCAAAGATATCTCCCACAACATTTTGCGAAGCATCCTTACGTAAGCAAATACAATTTCAATTCTTTGAAACCCGATCCTATATTTTTCTAAAGTGCATCAACATCCTATTTTATATGTGTCGGAGATGAATAAGACTTTCTTCACGATGTCAACAATACCAAGGACACATGGTCAATTCTCGCTAAAGTTCTGCAGAAGTGGAGTGTCAAAAGAAAGGTTGCGCCGTATGCAGTGTGGAAAGTTGGCATGTTATTGGCTGATGAAAAGGTACGTCTCTATATATACTTCACCCATGTGTCATTCAACATTCATCTACCATCTTCAAGTTTTAGTAGAGTCTCAAATGACGGTTTTTTAAACTATATTTTTTGTTAGGGTTCACGAATCGAGGTTTCTGCTACTCACAAAAATCTCATCAGCAAATTGAAAGACAAACCTAAAGAAGGCATGGTTTACAACTTCCAAAATTTTCAGGTTCTGGAAAATGATGATAAATATAGAATTACCACAAGTCCGTGGAAATTAAACTTCCACCCCCATACGTATATTGAACAATCTGACGAACTCATCTTGGGTGAGACATATAATTTCAAGAATATTGCAGACATGCAACAAGGCAATGTCAGTGGAGAATGTTTAATAGGTGCGCCTAGCATATGTTAATAATGTTGACATTTATTTTAAATATGTCATTTGAAAACAATTAAGCAAGTTGAAAGGAATGATTTGCAGATGTCATTGGCTTTTTGCAAGCTTTTGGACATTTGCATGATCAAAGAAGGGAGTGTGATATAATTAAGAGATTAAATTTCAGTATTGTTGATCAAAGGTAAAATACCACCTCATTATTCTGTTTTCGTTTAATGTATGATTTCTAATTTTATTTATGACATATGTTTTTCCTATAATTATTTAAGTGAAAACACTATAAATGTTGCTCTTTGGGGTGATTGTCTTGAAGAAACTTTTGGAAAGAAGCATGAGGATATGGAACCTCCAATTACGGTGCTTGTACGCTTTTGCCGGACTAAATAGAAACACGGGTTACGCTCGGATTATGATATTATCTACCACATAAGTATAGTCTCATTTTTTTTTTTTTGGTCTCTTTGTTAATTTTATAGCATATTTTACTCTTACCGGATTATGGACATCGAGTAATGCATTTAATGCTACTTTGGTCACTCTAAATCCAAATATTCCCGAGGCAAATTTGATGAAGGAAAGGTGGGATAACAAGATAAGACTATATTAAAAGAATTTCAAATGCTATTGTCTTTCCTATTGAAAAAAAAATATTTATACTTTGAATAAACGTCCCAATGTACAAACTTAGTCAAGACTCTCTTGGCACACAGTTGTTTAGTCAAGTATCAAGTGCAGATTATCCTACATACTCAGCTGAGTCAATGTTAAGCTTCAGAACAAGGATTTCATTGTGTGACATTACTAAGTTAGATCAAGTAAGTATTATGTTTTTTGTTTCTGGGTTATTATTTTTGTAATGTTATTTAGAATTAATAAATCAATGATGACTGTATTGCTAATAATTATTGGTTACGTAAGCAAATATTTTTTTTTACTTCTTCATTGATCAGGAGTGTGATATTGTGACAAAAGTGACAATTCAAAAATGTGAAACATTGTATGGTTGGTTCTATGATGCATGTCCGTGTGATAAGAAGCCTGAGTATCAATCGAATGGCTCTCTAAAATGCACAAAGTGTGATAAAGACGTGCTTATGACTGTTCCTAAGTAAGGCATTTATATTCAGTACAGTTTGTTCAGAGAACAAAGTTTATTTACACTAATAAACTTTGCAAACTTTTCGATTTGACTTGACAAATATAAGGTGCACTACAAAGTGTACGATGACACTGGTAAATGTTCGATCATTTTTTTTATCATCATGCAACTGAGTTATTGGGTAAATCTGCATCAAAGATGAAAGAGGTTGTGAAAAAGTTACGCACATGTAATCATCAAAGTATTTTATATTCATTTGATATTGTAAACACATTAATGTATTTATTTGTTTAAATGAAGGAGGGAAGAAATTCTATTATTCCCAAGGAACTCGATGAAATTGCTGGGAAGCTTGTCATTGTCAAACTTAAGATTAAAAGCCACAACATAAAGCATAGGACAAGTAGCATTGGGGTCACACAATTCTGTGCTGACAATAATTTGATCAAACAGTTTAAGTATTCCAATCAAGAGGTAAGTGTTCATGACATGTGGAACAACAATTATTCATACTATTGAATTATATGTCAGCGATTAAATTACAACAAAATTTTGTTTGTATTTGTAGGAACAAACAACAACCATAATAGAGGTATAAGTTTTTATACATAGTCTATTTTTTGATATGTTCTGGTGTTGTTCATAACACATTATTTTCTATGCCCATAGGAATCAACTGCCTCCACAGGTAATATTAGCACAATATCACAAGAAAATGTCATTGAAGATGGTGATAATACTGTGTCACAACTGATAACACCACCTGAGGCTTACACAAAACGAAAGACGCTTGGCAACGATACTCCAATTGTATATGAGGACCTTGGGCTTGCAGAGATTTGCACACAAAAAATGAGCTCAACCAAACCCTTGAAAAACATCAAGAAGGAGAAATAATTCTTATCATGTTTAGCATCCTATTTTACCATGAATCTATGGATATCATGGTTTTTTTTTTTTTTTTTTAATTCTTGAATTAGTATTATGTTTCTCTTGGATGTTTAGTATTATGTTAGCATCCTATTGTGCATTTATTTCCCATTGTAGTTTTGTGGAGGCGTAGTTACTTACATGCAAAATGAATGGATAACTTTTGTTTCATGGGATATATGAAATTTGGATATTTAAATTCCTCGCTGCTTTCTTGTGAGCCATGTCTTCCGAACTCGTTTCACTACAAAACGGGTCAAATAATCATATCGTTAAATTAGTCCATGTGTTATTACATTAAAAATAATTTAGTTAATACCGTTAAAGTAATTTTATTTTTTAAAAAACAAATATAAATTATTTCCTAGACAATTTCCCTTCACTCCATAAATTTTGATCCTCTCAATAATAATTACGGGCTAAAATTACACATTTCATTTTCAAGTTATTTGAATTTATTAGGATATTATTCCTATTTAATTCGTAATTTTTATTATTGTGGTTTAGATAATTTCCCAATACTCCGAAAGTTTGACGACTTTAATAATAATTGTGGGCTACGATTACGCATTTCATTTTCAAGCCATTCGAATTAATTAGGATATTGTTTCCATTTCAAGATAAGGTAATAAAATAAATTTAAATTGAAAATATACATTAAATCATAATTGAATCAAAAATCATAACCAAGTAATAGGCATTTCCCAAAAATAACCAAAAACTCCATTTTCCATTGTTGTTGGAATCTCTAATCCATTTTTGAAGAATTAATGTTGGGATTTGGTTAACCGTTAATACATATTATTAATTTAATATTCAAGGAAAAAAACATGTTCTCGAATTTTACATAGACTCCGATTTTGAAGATAGGTAATAAATATTAATTCAACCGTCTTTATATGGAATTTTCTCTTATAAATAAGACCAAAGTGGTATATTATAAATATTAATATCCTTAAAGAGCTGCAAAGAATCTGGAGTTTTGACATACTAAAGTATGAATGTATGACTTGCTTAATTTGCAAAATTATGGAATCTCTCATTATTATATTACCAATCAGAATTATAAGGCTGATTTGTAAGTATTATTGTTTTAATTGTAGTGCGAAAATTAGTAATAACAACTTAAGAAGTTGAGTTCATATCTTTTTTTTCACCTTCATTGACTTTTGTGGTTTGATCACATTATGATTACGAGAGAAAATTTGGAAAGAGAAACTAAAAAAGGAAGGAAAATTTGATCGAATAATTGTCTTTCAAAGGAAGGAAATAAGAATTCTGTCAACTACATTAACCACGACAATTAATTCCATTTACTTTCATGATTCAATTTTAACAAAAACTGGAAATTCATAAATACGACATTTTCTTACATGGTGATCCATGCCAACAGTTGAAACACATAATGGGATCAAACCGTCTGGATACCATTGAATCACATCTAGCCGTTAGTTCTTTTCAAGATGTTTCAGTTTTCGTATTTCATTTTGAATGTTAAAGACCATCTGTCATGAAAGAATAGGTTAGTCATATGAACTATGGGATAAGGGTCTTAAATGCCATGGAAGTTTTCACTCAAAGACTTTGGTAAGACGAAGTTTTTTTGACAAAAAATTTTTCGAATTTTGCCCCTAAGTTTTCAAAGAGCAATTTTGTCCTTATATCCCCAAAAATTAAATTTGACTATTAAATCGATCAAAGACCACACATGTTATGCCTTGAAAAGGTCAAACTTGGAGCCGAGAAGGAGATCCTTGAGATGTTGAGCTCAAGGCGGCCATAATTTGTGAAGCCGATGAAAGAATAGGTTATCTCAACAAATGACATATACAAATGTAAATATTATCACTATTGATTTGTTTTACTGAACTATTATTGACTTACATAAATTACTTATATAGCCTATCGATTTATAAATCAAAGACGTCAAGCATCTGTGACCTCTCATTATTCGCAAAAAAATGGAATCAACTATGCGTAACAAGCGCTCTCGCCGTGTCAAAAAACAAATGATTGAAGGAGGAGGTCACTCACTTCATATTGATGTTAATATACCGTAGAGCTTATATTTGTTTAGATTTTCATCAATTGAATTCCAATATTTATTTAGTTTCAACAAACCGGTTCGTAGGTAAACGAATATGTTTAAAGGTTGTTCGAAAAATCATTGTTGTAATTTTGTTGGTGTTTCTAGAAATTCATTAACCACCGACGATGAATTATCCGGGATCAGAATCGAGAATGAGTTACCAACTTGCCAAATCTTCTCTTTTGAATCCATTGTCAAGTAACCATATCCAATCTGTTTTGACGGATATTACTAACACACCCAGTAGCTCAAATTGCATGCAACGCGATGACAATTGTTTAACATACAACAACAACCTTAATGTTACTCATACAGTTCGACTTGAATCACAATCCGTGAATCAAAAGAAGCGAGGAAAAAAACATTTGCCACAAATTCGTGAATTAACTACTGATTTATGCAAAAGTCTAGACATTCCATTACATGAAAGTAAGTATCGGTTAAAAAAGTAAATACATTCTCTTTTTTTTTTTTGTCGATTTCATCATATTTAAATAAAACTTCTTGAAAACATTTTCTATCGATTCCGAGCTACTAACGATCAACATGATACATCTACCCCTTATGGAGTGGTCGACAACAATCTGACGTGTACGTTTCATTCCAATTACTTAGACGATGGAGATGCTAGTCTTGAATGTCAATTCTATGGTTCACAGATGTGGTTTGCAGAGAGACTGAAAGGTCTCAAGAAAAATTTAGTTGCGCAGTTTGGCATTTGCTGTTGTAAAGGAAAGATTATCGTTCCTTTGTTGAAAAGGCCTCCTGAAGAGCTTGAACAACTCTTTTTCAACAACGATTCATCACATTCAAAAAACTTCTTGAGAAATATTCGTTTGTACAACAACATGTTTTCATTCACCTCTATCGGTGACAGAATTGACCATTCAATCAACTCTAAGGGAGGAGGCCCTTATTCATTTGTCCTTTCAGGTCAAAACCACCATTTGATTGGTAGTTTATTGTCTCCTCAAGGAAATCCTCCAATTTACGCCCAACTATATATTTACGACACTGAAAATGAAGTATCAAATCGAATTTCGACCGTGAGTTTAGTGTTATTTAAATATATTTACCCATTGTACATATTTCTTTAATAAAATACGACACCAAATTTAATATTTTGTACATTCTGATTTTTCCCAGCAGTCATGTTGGTGGCGGACATTTGGATCAAAGTATTGTTGAAATGTTAAAAAATGCCTAGATAAACACAACTGTGTGGTTAAAGATTATAGGAACGCAGCGAAAATCATTAAGCAGAATGTCATATCTCGATGTTAGTATAAGGCTAATCGAAGTAGCAACGTAATCGGCAATCTAAGCAATATAATATGCCCACAACTTTTGAGCTTGCAGCTCTAATTGTAGGTGACTTTGATAATTCATATACAAAAAGGGATATCATTGTCAAACGACAAAGTGGAAGTTTACAAAGAATCGATGAGCTACATATGGCATATCTCCCATTGCGTATCCGTTGCTTTTCCCATATGGAGACAACGGTTATGACTCGTCAAATGAACATGCTCAAGAGTCACTATCAACCACAAAAAAGAAGAAGAAGCTAACACCAAGGGAGTACATGACATTCCGTTTAATGAGGAGGAAGTCTGAAAGGTCAGTCATATTGCATGGAAAAAAATTACTACAATAGTTCATTGTAGACGGATACTCAATGATTGAAAGCGATAGGCTTGATTACATTAGAAAGCATCAAAAGGATTTAAGGGTTGATCTTTACAATGGACTAACAGATGCAGTTACTAGAGGAGAGACGGACCCTTCAACGACAGGACGACGAGTTATTTTACCTTCTTCTTTCACTGGTGGCGCATGATACATGATTCAAAACTATCAAGATGCTATGGCCATTTGTGCTTGGGCTGGTTATCCAGATATATTTCCGACCTTCACATGCAACCCAATGTGGCCTGAGATTACTCGTCATTGTGAGAAAGACAGTTTAAAACCCTGTGACAAACCAGAAATATTGAGTAGGGTATTCCACATGAAGCTTGACAAATTTATGAGGATTTTGAAGGATGATAAGATACTCGGCTCCATCAAAGCAGGTATCCTTTTACTATTATTTGAACAAGATTAAATAATCATTGTAAAATAATTCAATATTTTTTGTCATTGATAATCAACTTTCCGATTTATTAAATAATCATTAAATGTTTGTTGTATTTTTCTAAAAAATTACAAATTATCCAGATCTAACATTTTAATAGTCAATATAGTTCCAAGATTGTTTAAATATCGATGTTTACTTTTAAACATTTTAACTAAATTTATGCCTTTGAAAAATGCAGATGTATACACTTGAGTTTCAAAAGAGAGGGCTTCCACATGCACATATCATACTATGGTTGTTTGAGGCGGACAAATTAACATCTCCGTTTGATGTTGACCAATTAATATCAAGAAAGATACCGGATAAACTTGTAGATCCCGAATTGTATGAATTAGTTGGGAGCTACATGGTTCATGGTCCATCTCGGGTCGATCATCAAGAAATGCGTCTTGCATGAAAGATGGTAAATGTTCAAAGTATTTCCCAAAAAGATATAATGCACATACAATTTTGGGTGAAAAAGGTTACCTAACATATCGTAGGAGAAATGACGGTCGTACGGTTTCAAGAAAGGGAGTTAAGCTTGATAATAGATTTGTCGTCCCTTATAATGCTAGGTTGCTGAAACTATTTTGTGGTCATTTGAACATTGAGAAGACAAATCAATCACGTGCCATCAAGTACCTGTTCAAATACATTAGTAAAGGGAATGACTGTGTCATTGTTGGTATATATAACAACAATGATAGTCTAGGCTCTCAACAATCTTTTGATGAATTTTCTCACTACCTCAATTGTAGGTATGTATCTTCATGTGAGGCATCGTGGTGAATATTTGGTTTCGAAATACACCATAGACATCCACTTGTGGAGAGACTCGCTTTTCATCGCCTCAACAAAGAATCAATTTACTACACTCAAGGTGAAATAATGTCCTCCCTTGTGAACAACCCCGGGTCAAGGAGTCAATGTTCCTTGCTTGGTTTGAAAAAAACAAGAATAATCCTTTCACAAGAACACTGACTTATTCTCAATTCCCCAACCACTTCACATTTGTTAGGGAAAAAGGTTTTGGAAAATTCGTGATCGTGGCTTTTCGCTTGGAAGGATTGGTCATTGTACCCCACTCAAGGAGAACTATATTATCTTGGTTTGTTGCTTACAAAGGTTCGTGGCTCAAAGACTTACACCGATATAAGAACTGTGAATACTGTAGTTTATCCAACATTCAGGGAAGCATGTTACGCACTTGGCTTGTTAGATGATGACAAAGAATACATTGATGCAATTAAAGAGGCATCATCATGGCCATCGGGCAATTATCTACGTCAGTTTTTCACAAGCATGTTGTTAAGCCATTGTTTATCTCAACCCGCTATTGTTTGGGAACATACGAAAGGATTTTATGTGAAGATTTGTTACATATTAGTCATGGTGACAATCGTTTTCCGGTATTTGATTATTTATAATTTGTACTTGTACTTTGTTATTTTTGTTGTGCATTATAACATTACAAGATAAATATATCTACTGATAGTCAAGTAATTTAAATATGGCTGCGAATGCATGTTCAACAATTCATAATAGTATTCAAAATATTCATGTATCAACACATTCACGTATTATTATATATATCTATTATTTGTTTATATCACATGTTTTTAAATACCTTTTATTGTTTGACTAAGATTTGCATATATCATTCGCCGATAAAGAAGCTGCAGGCTTATCTATTATTGAAAAATTCTTGCTACACAATGGCAGGAGTCTAAATGACTATCCATCACTTCCTACACCTGATACGTATAACATCTTTGATATTTCAAACCAAGTTAATTCTTCAAGAACTAAACTACAACAAGCTAAAGGAAAGAGAAGAATCGAAAGGTTGCAACGATTGATGACTGCGAAGCAAAAGCAGGTGTTTGATGAGATAATGGGTGATGTTTCTTCAAAGAAAGGTGGGTTCTTCTTTCTGCATGGATTTGGCGGAACTGGAAAAACATTTATATGGAATGCATTGACAGATTCAGTAAGATCAAATGGGGGAATCATACTAAATGTAGCATCAAGTGGAATAGTCCGCAAGTCTACTACCATCCGGTAGGACCGCACATTCTAGGTTTTGTATACCTATTAACGTCAATGAAGACTCCATTTGTTCTATTTCTCATCAATCGCCAATGACAAATTTACTAAAAGCTACTGACATCATTATTTGGGATGAAGCGCCCATAGTGAAGAAAAATTATGTCGAGGCTGTTGATAGAACGTTGAGGGACTTATTGAAGAGCAATTCCATATTTGGAGGAAAATGTGTCGTCATGGGTGGTGATTTTAGGCAAATCCTTCCTCCATACCGAAAAGTGGGCGAGCGAGATTGTAGATGCAACAATCAACACTTCTTATCTATGGAATGATTGCAAATTACTATGATTAACAAGGAACATGAGGCTGAAGTCTTCCAACGATCCAATTGAGCAACAAAAAATAAAATCATTTTCAAAATGGTTGTTACTTGTAGGAGATGGAGACATTGGATTACTACACGATGGTATTGCAGACGTCGTTATTCCAAAAGATTTTTTGCTTCACGATGATTGTAATCCAATTAAATGTATCGTTAAATCTACCTATCCAGATTTAATAGAGCGCCTATTTGACGAAGATTACTTGCATAGTAGGTCAATCCTAACACCAACAACAGAGAGTGTCGACACATTGAATGACTACATTTGCTCTTTGTTGCCAGGAGATGCAGTCAATACTTCAATTCAAATTCTATAAATCGTGTCGACAATGCAAATGAAAGCTTTGCGGATTTATATGACATAGAATACCTGAATGCAATTAAATGCTCTAACTTTCCTCATCATAATTTGGTTTTGAAAATTGGTGTACTTGTTATGTTAATAAGGAACATTGACCAAGCTGCAAGATTGTGCAACGGTACAAGACTTCAAATTACACAACTTGGGAAGAATGTCGTTAAAGCTAAGGCATTGAATGGAACAAGCGCAGGTGAAGAGATTTTGATACAGAATGGATATGAATCCTTCTGAAACTACACTTTGCCATTCAAAATGACAAGAAGACAATTTCCAATCATGATTTCATTTGCAATGGAGATAAACAAAAGCCAAGGTCAATCAATGTCAAATGCAGCCTTTACCTACCAAGCCCAATTTTCTCACATGGGCGCTATATGTTGTCATGTCTATAGTTAAGAATTTCGGGTTTAAAAATCCTTATACTAAACGAGTTTGATAAATGCGTAATAATACCACAATAAATGTTGTTTATAGAGAAGTTTTCCAAAACCTTTTATTTCATTGATAGCAATAGGCTAGGTTTCGTAATGAGTACTATGTTATGATCTTTGTAAAAGTGTATTGATTTAATAGAACGGTTAATTTATTACATATTAGTCCATCTTATTTATTTCAAATCTTTTTGGTACAAACATATCCGTGCATCGCACGGGTCAAAAGTCTTGTTATAACTAAAGTAGGGACAACTAATTTTTCTGAGAGTAATTGGGTTATGTTACACCCGCACGAATCAGAATAGTCCCTAAATCTTCATAAAAATTAAGCCATTGACTATCTTGATGTATTCTATATTTCGGTGGTTCTTAATGATGTGACTTTGTCTCTTCAAAAAATGATCTAAATCAAAGGGAAAAATTCATGACATGCAAGTTTTTTTTAAACAATTTTTTAGGGTATAGTGTTAATTTATCTCCAAGTTTCTGCCTAGAAGTAATGTCGTTTCAAAAGTTTTGAAATATTATAATGTTGTCACACACCATTAAAAAAATAACGTTAACTATTGACATTTTTAATGGTAAGAGGCAACATTACTCTATTGTAAAATTTTCAAGGCAATCTTTAACGTATAAAAGCTTTTGGGGCAACAATACTCTGAAAGTGAAACTTTCAAAACAATTTTGTATTTTATCTCATCTTTTTAGCAATAAAACTCTCAGTTGAATTTTATGATAAACATATATGCAACAATAAAATATAAGAAAAAGATTTAGGATATAATTAGTTAATCAGCTTAAAACAAATACTAGTGAATTGATCAAATCCCAATTAGATTATTGATATATTTTTAATTAATTTATTAAGATGGGTGGTGAGGATCAGTAGGAGGATAGCGATACCCACTCGTCTCCAGTCTCCACCCTCAATGCCACAAACGCCACATACTGCAAAAAAACACGTATTACTCTTACACACATTAAAGATGTCATCAATGCCTGAGTCTATATATATAATCAAATCCAAGATATTTATTCTGAAGAATCATAAATAAATTTTAATTATTCTAAGTGTTTGTTAGGGATCCAAAAATAATTTTTGGAGGCTATAAATTTAGTTGGGTTAAGGGCAATTTTGCCTTAGTAGGAAGCTTTCACAAAGAGACAATTTTACTTGAAAGTTTTTCGGGGTGCAATTTTGTTCTGAAAATATAAAAGGTGAGGCAATTTAGCCTTGATCGTTAATTAACCCAATATACTAACTTGACAGTCTACGTATCATCCATATCATGTATGTTAAGGTGCAAATTTTTCCAAAGAGTTTTAAATCTAACAGTGAAAAAAAAAAAAAAAAAATTGCATAACATGTGGGCTTCTACGACTAAGTTTTACCTTAAAAAATGACGTGGATGACATGTGACTATCGGGTCAACATATTTGGTTAATTAACGATTCAAATCAACTGAGATAATGGGTAAGACAAAATTACTCCATTTTCATCCTTCGGGGTAAAATTGCCCCAAAAAACTTCCGGTCAAAATTACCTTAGTGAAAACTTTCAAGATAAAATTGCACAGTTTAGTGTTGGAAAATGAGCACTTTTCTTTTTTGGTTTTCAAAAAGTCAGTTGGGTTGGAAACTTGATTTTGCAAGTTGCAACTTCTAATTTGTAGCTTTTCTTTAAATTAATTTTTTTCTTTTTAATATTTCATCCAAACAAATTTGTATATTAAACTGACTTATTTTTTAATAAAAATGTATTTAAACATAATCACATTATACTGATTGGACATTATACTGATTGGCTCTTTTTTGTTAATTATAGGCATCTTCCTATTGAAGGTAGTCATGTTCTTTTAACGAAGATTCAAACCTTAATTCGTTAAGTTGTGAAAGACTAAACTATCAACCCCATAGGTTAATTGACTTTTATCCCAATCTTAATTTACAAGAGTCAATTAAGATAAAAAGTTGCAACCGTTAATATAAAGAAGCCCGGAGTGTTTGTATGAAGTTCAAGGTATTTTATACATGAAATTCAAGGTATTTATACTAAAGAAGATAATAATTGATTTTAAAATTATTCTAAAGTTATAATTACATTTACTTTTATTTTTCCTTTTAATTTGACGCATTGAAACTATTTATTTACACACCCCACTTGGAAAAAGAGATTCTTTTTGCCTAACATAATTACATTGAGATGTATAACTTTATTATATTTTCCTTATATTTAATTAAATCATAGTTGCCTTTCTTTTATAATGGGAAAAGGAGACCATT
Source organism: Acacia acuminata (assembly GCA_019022655.1). NCBI lineage: Eukaryota > Viridiplantae > Streptophyta > Magnoliopsida > Fabales > Fabaceae > Acacia > Acacia acuminata. The sequence continues at coordinate 1,353,843 of JAFJYI010000100.1, read as the reverse complement.
TTCATCTAGATCTACAAGTCAAGTTTTTTGTATTTTATATTTTTTAAATTTATTTTAATACAAAATTGTCAGCAAACTTTATATTATAGACATTTCATATTTCCTATAATAAAAAATTTCCTTTTTTCAAAAGATACTGCAAGTAGTGGAGAGAATTTAGCAGTGATAGCCAAGAAAAGTAGAATATGATTGTATTCAATGAATAATGTTAAGTGAAAGGAGCTAAGTATAAAGGAATATTATATGAAACTTGACAACCATTATAAACTTTTGATGCTATAAAATTTCTATTTTAAATCTAAAAAATCTTTCAAAATTAACCTTAATTAAATTAAAGGAATATTTAAACTAATAGTAAAAATGAGTCATAAATATTTTCTTAAAGACACAGTTAAACGAAGGAAAATTTCTCATAGAAAACAAAGGGAAATTAAAAATATCATTTAAAAATAGTATTATTTGATTTAAAATTTAAAAATAATAATCATAATAATTTATCATTCTGAATTTCGAAAATTCATTATATATGTGAAATTTGTCAATCTTAAAAAAAGTTTTTTTTTTTTTTTTACATATATAGATGAGGTTACGATTTTAAGTTAGGGGATGAATTTCGAAGAAAACAATAAAAAAAGATGGGATCCCAGGTTGTTTGATTGTTATATATATAAGTAGGGGTTTAAACTTCTCACGTCATATGCTAGAAGAAGAAGATTCCTATACACACACGGTAAATAATGGGGCCCATATATATGTGGCGATTTAAAAACACTTCTCCTATAATATTAAAGTGTTTTTCCAAATAGTAATAATTATTTATAGTGAAAACTTTGTGAAGAATTATTAGACGCGTGGCTGGATGCGAGATAAGGGAAAACTTGATGGCTTTGGAAGCTTCTGCCCCTAACAGATAGAAAGGTAGATCCCACATGTGAACCAACACAAAAGCTTCGCTCCAAAAGGCTTTCACATGTGCCACTCCATGATTTTAAATATCTATTTTGTCGGGAAGCATCCAGCATTCGGAAAAATTTTGGTATCATTTTTGTCCTAAAAATTTATAAAAGTTTGCTCCTAAAAACACTCACATGGCATATTTACTCCTTTTTATAAACTTCTAAGGCAAAAATGATACCAAAAAAACTTCCAGGTGTTAAATGCTTCCTAACAAATATTTCCGTAGCAAAAATAGTATTTAACCCTTAGATATATTTGGATTTTTAAATGCTTACTATTTGAGTTGGTGTTTAAAAAATATGTTTATATAAATCGAGATAAAACTCATTTCACATCCTTACCTCATATACCACAAATTACATAAAAAAGTAACTTTCATCGTTAATTCAATGACTCAAATATTTCAATATCATGGCATGGACAGTAGGACCCACTTGGTAAGTCAGATGGGTAAGTCGATCCTTTGGGCATATCCTTATTGACCTAGCATGCCTAGTCAACCTAGGAGAATGAATTATAAATTTGAAATAATAATAATAATAATATTTTTTTTTCCTGAAATAGAATAGAATTATAATTAGTTAATTAAGGATTAATAATTAATATATTACAAAAAAATTTAAATTACATAATTATTAATTTAAATGTATTATTCTTAAATTATATTTTAATATTACTCATTGTTTTAACTTCAAACAAGGACCCAATTAAAAATCCAGTGAAACAAAAAGGACTGAATAAAAAGGAAAAAAGCTACAAGTACCTGATTTAAAACAGCTGAAAGCATTGTTGTCAAAAACTCGTGTAAAAAAATATACGTTTTTACTAGAGTCATACGTGCTGAAACGCAATTAAAAACAATCATGAGTAGAGATGCCGTGTAAACACTTAAAAACGTATGTTTTTACAGTTTCTACAGTTTTTACTTCAACAAAAAAAAGGATGAATTTTTTCCCCCAAAATAAGGATGAAAAGTTGAAAACTCTATTTCCATCGTGCTTGGACACGGGATTACTGGAGAGTGGAGGCAAGTACATTGACTTGCATGGGCGGACCCACGTGTTAGACAAGAGGGGCAAGTGCCCTCCTTGAATTTGGGATTTTTTTAAAAATAATTAATACATGTTTAAATGATTGTCCACGCTTAAATTAAATGTCCACCTTTAATACATTAAGACTGCACTTCGTAATTGGATGGGGGTGAATGGATGAATTATTGTTTAGTGCCTTATATTGAAAAAGATAGATTTGATAAGATTGATAATAAGACATTATGATGAAATTCCAAAAAATAAAGCCTAGAAGGATGACATTGTAATTATTTTTATTGTAATATACTTATTTTTATTAAAATATATGTACTTGAACTTATTGAATGCCTACCCTTCATTTGTATTTATGTAGAATGCATTTCTAAGCAAAGACTTAGCCTTACTTTTATAAATGACATGTTTGTAAAATAATTGCCTATCTTATTACGTCATCGATTCACTTGATTTCATGAATATTTTGTTGATATTCTTTTTTTTTTTATTTATATTATTTTATTTTTTAATGCATTTAAAACTTTCCTTAAAAAAAAAAAAAATTTAGGGCAACCCCCAAATCCTCCACTAATGGTGCCCTCCTTTAGTAATTTTCTGGATCCACCCCTATTGACTTGACCTAATAGCATTGTGCTCCTTTTGCATTTCTTTTTTGATAAAAACTCCTTGCATTTCTTACAACTAAGCAAAAACATGATTTTGATTTTTTTTTTTTTGGCCGAAAAACATGATTTTGATTAATCCTATATTATTGTACATAATGGGTTTTTGATTTACCATGAAAGATTAAGTGATAGTAATCTCACATGTTATATGATATTATTCTGAACAATTAAACATATTCTAATGAGGAAAGCTTGGTTGAAGTTGAAGTTAGGGAATCTATGGATAGTCATGATTTAGACATTCTAAATTTTGCAAATGAACTTGTTGTAAAAGAAAGAGAAGAGAACATGCAAGATGATGTGTTTGATTCGAATCAATTGATATAATTTAGGAATTGGTAAATTTATTCTATTGATATTTTTGTACCTATGCTTTATATAGTTATATTATTTATATCTTTTAAATATGAAGTTATTTATTAAATTTTGAGTAGTGATTTATGATTTTTTTTCATCCATATATATACACACACATAATTTTGAGCTCTAACCTTAAATAGTAAAAATTAGAAACTTTACGTTTCATGTCATTTTTACGATTTACGTTTCTACCACCTCCTTTCCGTGTCTACGTAGAAACTCAATTTTGACAATATTAACTGAAAGTATAAGGACTTGATTGAAAGGGAAAAAAATTATAGGGACCTAATTAGAAATTGGTTGAAACTATAAGGATTTGCAGATTAATTATCCCTATAATTTTTTACTAAGTCTAAAATGAAGTCATTTTGAATTAAAAAATAGTTTTTTTTTTTTTTTTATACATCGGGTGGGGGGGGGGGGGGGGTGGGCTCGAGCCCGTGACAAGGGGTAGGCCAGCTTCTAGAGCTGGCACAAGTGCCAAGGTGCTACTAAGCACTACGCTAAAAAATAGTATTTTATCATAATTATACTTTAAATAGCTTTGTATTGTTGAATTATACATGGTTTATGCATTGATGTTTCATTTACTTCCGGGTTAATGTCTTCGGAGTGTGAAATCAAAATGTGCTATTTGACTAGTCAATCTTCTTGTCTCTTTGAAATACATAGTCAAATGCACCTTTTCAGGTCTGTCTCATGTGATCTATTTTTAATGGAAGAAATAGTTAGATTCTGTTATAAATATTTTAATATTGGTGTGAATGCCTATAACATTTCAAAAAGAGTATTTTGAAATTTTATACTTAAAGCCATATAACGTATGACATGAATGGCTTAGTAGGAGTTTTATATGATTAATGTAAATAATTTATAAAACTTCATGTTATACCATTATATAGATTTACTCTTTTGTATGTAACTCTTGTAATGGAAGTTAAGGACTCATTGCCTATATATAGTGGGCATGTATCAAAAGTTGGAAGAGAACAATAAAAAGAAGAATCTCTCTCTCCTTGCTCTCTATTTCTCTCTTGCATTTCTTCATCTCCCTCATCTTAATCTCTCTTATATTTTACTTAGTTTCATAACACGTTATCAGCACGAAAGCTCTAACGAAGGTATGATCGTTTCTTTAACGATTTAATCTTCATTATTTAGTTATATGTTTATTTTATATATCTTGGATAATCTGTGCCATTATATGGAATTAAAGAGAGACTTTTACCGATTGTTTTATACATCGGGTTCTATGGCTAAGATTGAAGATTATTACTGTTTGTATATCTTATATTGATCTCCTTTACGAGTTATTTTATATTATTGATATTGTTATTTTAGTATGGCTAGAAGCCATACACCTATGATTTCATATTCTGAAATTATATGACTAGAAGTCATATTATTCTGATTTCTTATTACATGGCCGGAAGCCATAGTGTTTTTATTCCTACTTTGAGAATATATGACCAGAAGATATATACATTTTGATTTATTATTTTGATATAATATGGCAAGAAGTCATATTCCTTTGATTTCTATTTTAATATTATATGGCTAGAAGTCATATTCATTTGATTCCCTATTATATGACCTGAAGTCATATACGTTTTCATCTTTTATTTTATTGGATGGCTAGAAACATATATTTAATTTTATCTATTATGAAGGTAAAAGGCCAGAAGCCATATAATTCTAAATTCTCATCATTGGCCCGAAGCCATAAAATTTTAATATTATATGACCATAAGTCATATTTCTTTTACTCTTATTTTGATATTATATGGCTAGAATTCATATAGATTTCATCTTCTTATTGTATGGCTGGAAGCCATAATGTTCAACTTTTATTTATCCTGAAAATAAACGGCTAGAAGCCATTTAGATTTAATTTCTCATTATGAGATTAATTGGCTTAAAGCCATGAGAACTAAATAGCCTGAAGCTATGAGAACTAAAAGGCCTAAAGCCATAAAGTTTTAACTTTTGTTATATTATTGTACTTTATGAATTATTTGTTGTCTTTACAAATTTCCTATTATTATCGTTTTGTTATTAGAGGAATTAAATGACCACCAGAAGAGAGTTGTTCTTCCAAAAGCTCATTATAAATGTATGCTTCAAAATTGCTTATGCAGTAGCAATGTTGTAAAAGAGGTCTTAAGAACTATGTTGAATTAATTTCTTGACCCCATAAGGCCAAACAAAACAATAAATTTTTTTTTTGCAAAAATCATGAACTTCATCCAATAGGCTCAACTCCATTCCCAGAAGTGAATGAAATAATGAATGAATCTAATTGTGTTCATGATGGTTCAAATTCTCACCTGAAGTGAAGAAATATTATTGATAAAGAGCCACAAAAGGGAAACTATTTGGCAAAATAAATATGTTGGTTATTACATCACTATGATATGTCATTCTCCACTATGTACATATTTATTTTAATATATTATGATGCAAGTTTATATGATTAAGAAAAAAAAATTATGGTTTATAAGGTTTTGAGATCTAATATATGACGATAATGGGTGAAGATGAAGAACGCGAGCAAGCTACGGCAAACGAAGATGTTCAATCGAAGAAAAGAGGGAGAGATATGAAGTTTTTATTACTTAAGGGCAATATGGTCTTTTTCCCCAATTTACATATCTCTTATAGATCCTTATCACCTTCTGGTCCCTTTTACAAATTTGATGGGCTTTTGAGGGTTTTACAAATTCTTATGGTATTTTAATGGCATTTTCCATAAAAACTATTTGTATAGATTGATTCCTAATAATTAATTCATGTTATTATTTTATATCAAAAAAAAAATTCACGTTTTTATTCAAGACAAAGATTTTTCATATTTTTTGCTCTACTATTTTAGTTATTAGATTTAGTTATTTTTTAAAAACCCAACCTTCTAAAAGATACCATCTCCAAAAGTTGATAAACGGTTAAGGATGAAATAAGTTCAATACCATCCTTAATGTAGTCGCTCAAGTTTTATTCTTTTCAAATTATCAGTCCTTGTTATCAAAAAAAAAAAAAAAAAAAAAAACATCAATCCTTATAATTGAATAAAAACCTGAATGTTTTTGGGAAAATTCATTTTAGATTGTAAGGAATTAAGAAAATTTCAAAAAAGTCCCAATAAAAATCCAAATATCGAAAAAAGACCCTTTAACAACTCTTTTATGTGGGGTTAACAACTCTCATATGTCTTTGTCTGTAAGATTAACAACTTTTTAAGAGTTTTTCTAATATCTGAATTTTCTTTACGACTTTTTTAACATTTTTTATTTTATTTTTAGGGACCTCAAATAAATTTTCCCAATCTTTTTAACTCCCGAAGGACCAAAACTCATTGTTTAAAATTTAAATAATCAAAAACTAAACTGGGACCACGCAGAGATCATGTCAACAAAAAAATAATACTACTAGCAAAAAAAAAAAAATTTTTGAAACGCAACAAAAAGTTTAAACAAAAAAACAAAGGAGGAGTATAAACTCCAATTAAACCTAATTTATGAGTATACTTTTTAATGTGAAAACGGATGTCAGCTTCGGAGTTGCTTTCTAGCCTGGGACTGGGAGACCCAGAAGTCTAGACTGGTCGACGATTTTACATGGAAGCCTAAACTTTGGTTCCATCTGACCATTATTTCCTCGGAACCTAGCTGCAACTTCACATCACATGTTGCGTTTTTCCCTTTAACAACTCACGAGTTCAGCTGCACCTTCACATGTCTGTGTCTCAGTTTAACTATATATAGTTATATATATAGAGAGAGAGCAACACATACAAAAACTATATTTCACAGAACTAGCACAAGCAGCAGAAAGCAACTGAAATATCAAAGAACCAGAAGTAAGAAACATCCTGATAAGAGAGGGAAATCTGGGATGGGCTTGGAGATCAAAATCAGCTGAAACGATTCGAGGCTCTCAAATCAACGAAGCAGAAATTATGACGTACGTTCTTAGCATTTCACATGAAGTTAATTAAGATCAGGCAAGGTAGAAATAGATTAGACACAAAGTGGTGATGGAAAAGGCAAATAAGAACAGTTAGTCAGCCTTGAAGAGCAACTCGAGATTGAAAAAAAAAAAAAAAATCATCTTGCATACTTATCTGTACAACGTAGTTGGAAAAGCAAGCAAGTTGTAAGCTGACCAAATAGGCACTTAGTTGTTCAATCACATGGCAATTGGAGGAGCAGCTAACAAATTAAATTATGAAAACACTTGAAGGCCCATCATTTTTGGCTGTTAGGTGAGTACATATCTTCATATATAAATAATAATTCTGACCGATTATTAAGGCCCCATCCATCCAGATCTAGTATCCTCCCACTTCATAAAAATTAAAATGGAAAAAATCGCCTGATTTGTCCACATCTCGTGATTCCAGAAACTCCAAATTGCCGTCTCAGAATCACAAATAGTAAATCTCCTCCAAGAAACATTTCTGAAAATGTACCAATTTTAATCATTTTCATCCTTAAGTGCATCAATATCCAGTCAGCTTCTACCAAACTGAAATCCGCAATCAACATCTACCAACGCCTGAAATTAAAAGGCATTCACGGATTAAGCCAATCACTCTGCCTGCGAAAATTGGGCTTGGTTCAGCGAGAGGCATCAAGGAAATTCACATACTCATCCAACAAATCCAAGCCCCCGCATACCATAGGCGAAATCCAGAGAAGCAAATATTTTCCTCTTCCTTGTGATCTGCACCACTAGTTCCATTTTCTCTGGCGGAAAACTTGTGCTATTCTTCAAGACTCATCTGCCCTCATAATTCGTGTCCTTAGCCTTCTTCGGCATGGATTGCTTCAAAGGCTTCACCGGAGGTACCCGCATCGGCGATGGTGGGCTTGAAGAACTTTGCAGGCACTGGATCTGGTGACTTGGCATGAGGAGCCGGATCGTCCTTATCGGTTATTCCTCGCCGACTCTGGCTCGCCTTGATTCTAGAAGCCGGCTCGCAATTCTTCGTCATAGCCATTATCTTCACGAAGCAAATCTTTGAATTTCTCAATGCACGGGACGATTGAAAAGTTCCTCAAACCTCTCTAGAAGTTGCACCGCCTTGACCTCCACATCAATTACCGTTGGGATTATACTTTAATGCATTGTCGGAAACGTCAATCTAATTCGAAGGAGGTTTGGAATTGTGAGTCGCCCTAACTTCAAAGAGAAAAACCAGAAATGGTAGATCTGCGAGGCCGGTTCTTAAAAAGTAACGCGATCTGTCCGTTACCCGTGGGCACTTCGGGCAGCTCATCATAATGCCGTGGACTTATTTTAATTTCAGATCGAACGGCTATTAACGTTTTCTCTGCTATTGGAGGAACTGACCGTAGATTTGTCTCGAGAATGATGGCAAAGATAGTGCCGTGATTCCACGTGTCCCCTTGTGACGGGTGCGATGCCGAAAGGATGCGGATGATGGGTGAGGTGGGCTCTTTATTATGTGGGTTTGAGTTTGATGTGAATTTGGGGTGAATTTGTCGTGTATTTAGGGTTTATGAAGTGTCCGCGGGCCCGCCGTTGATGACGTGGGTTGAGGCCAACGTCGACGGCACGCGCTGAGCGTGAAGACAAGCAAAACGCGTAATTGACACCATTGTCGAGTGTCGATGGATCGAAGGCTAGTTTGGTAAATGAACAATACATAACTCAGCGGAGACTCGCCCTCCAACACGAGTGGGTTTCCTCTTTTTTTTTTTTTTTTTTTTTTTTTTTTTTTTTTTTTTTTTTTTTTTTTCAAAATAAAAAATAAAAAATATATATATACTCTATATATTTTTTGGGCGGTAGGTGGTTCGGTCGGCTCTCTCTTTTTTCTGGGTTTACATGTTCGGGCGGCTCTATGAGTCCGATAAGTGGATAAAACATTTGTTTGGTCAATTTGAAGAGTATTCGTCTAGTAGATATATTTTAATCCTATTAAAGAAAGTTCCTTAACTCATTAATCATATAATAATTTTTTTTCTTTATTTACGATTTTTTAAACTGTAATTAATGGGGGAAAATTGCAAAAAAATGCATTTATTACCCTAAAATTGGACTTATAATAAGATTATTTTTTTTTTGGGTCAAAATAGACTTATAAATATGATCAAAGTGGTAGTGCGTCAACGTAATTGGGGAGTTGTGTTAATGCTCAATGTAAGACATATTTTACATGTTTATCAATTTATCCTCAAATTAATCCTATTAATATCCTTTCAACATAACCAAGTGGGAGAGGGTTGGAGGGGATTAAGAAAGATAATTATGGTGTTTTATAAAAAAAAATAAAAATATATTAATTAACTTAATTAATATATTTAGTATACTCAAATCAGTTAATTATTTCTTCTACTAACGAGTAATTACCTTAAAGTCTAATTAGTAATGGGGTTTAGCCTGGTGGATGGAGTAAGTCTATCACAACATAAGGAACCAAGATTTGAATTATCAGTGTGTGTAGTAGTGCGTTCAACAAGATCGCCTTTAATAGAATGATACATTTTGTAGAAAAATTAATTAGGGGAATATCATTTATGTCTCAAATAAAGGAAATAATATATTGACAAGTCTCATAACTTGTCAATGCCTCTTTCACTTGTCAATGTTAGCTCTTTGCTTGTCAATAAAAACTTTTCTGATATTAATTTTCATGGTTAGGACCTTAATAATATTTTCCCAATTAATTAATTTTAGATTCATAGGAATTACCAACTTTTAAATTTTGAGTTGATAATTTGGGTTAAAATGCACTTTAGTTCTTTAATTTCACACAAAATTTTATTCAGTCTCTCCATTTTATAAAATGTTTCCCATGTTTTAACTTTAACTCCATTAATAAAATGTTGACATTGAAATTTTAATTATTAACAAAACATTCTTAAATATTCACCTATTGAATTTAATTTTTAATATAGTAGTTATTGTTAGAAAAATTATAATTTGAGGCTAACTGTGTGTCAGAGTTAGAGAACTGAAAAAAAAAAAAATCTTTTAAAAAATTAATGGAATAAAATGAGATTTTGTATAAAATTATACACGTCAATTATCAACCATATCTTTAGAAAATTACTTTTTTTTAAAAAAAATAATAATATGATTTTGAGGAATGAGTTATTCATAGACAACACATGGTGAAGCTAGCAGAAGCAATATGGTCCACGCCAAAAGGCAAAAACAATGTTGTCTTGTTAAGGAATCAAATTTTGGTACTTTTGAGTGACATTTGGTTTACGCATATACATAGGATCTCAAAGTTAAGATCTGGATAATCTAGCTAATTACTTGAACTTAGAAATGTATTGAGCCTAATCTTCTTCTTTAAAGCCTGATAACTTAAAATTTAATTTGCATTGCTATATAAAAGTTGGTCTAGTTGGTAGTTGGTGGATAATCGGTAAGTACTTTTATAATTATTTTTTAAATTTTTATATATTTAAAAAGGAGTTTAATTTGTGTGTTTGGATTATACTTACGTAAAAAGCACATTTGTGTGTTTTAGCTTTCAAATAAATAAAAAAAAAAACTAAAAATGTTAGTAGTATTATGTACTATGTGACTTCATTTGATAAATAACTATTTGATATTAGAAAATTAGTTAAGTCAATTATTTATATACAAATATGACTAATTTTTCTAAAATATCATTTTTAATCATCATTTGCTTATAAATTACTTCTGGATAGAAACCTCTTATCTAGTTGCACTCAATAGGGGATAGTTTTTTTTAGCAAAAATAAAATAAAATAATAGGGGATGGTTTTGAGAGGAAATTATAGATTTGAGGACAAAGTAATTTAAGATATTATATTTAAAAGTAAAATAAATCTATGTATTATTTCTTATATTTAAGACAGGACCAAAAATACACTCCTGACAAATATACTTATTAGCAAGTACTCCTTCTAGGTCTAATTATAAGACAACATTTGGAGGTTGGTTTTGGTCCTAATTATAAGACAACATTATGATTTTTATCAATTTCTTCCTAAAATATCCCTATTTTATTCTCTCAAGTGTGTTTGGTTTTTAGTAAGTATATATATGTGGATGCGTAGACTTTTCCAATTAATGAAACGTTTAAAGATATATATATGTGTGTGTGTGTGTGTCTCTACACACATATACATGTATGTGTGTATACATATATGTGTGTTTGTGTATGTGTGTGTGTGTGTGTGTGTGTGTGTGTTTCTTTGTATATATGTGTGTGTGTGTGTGTGTCTATATATGTATATATTTGTGTGTCTACACACAAATATATATAGGCGCACACACACACACGTGTATATGTGTGTTTCTGTGTATATATGTATATGTGTGTGTGTGTCTATACACAAATATATATAGACACACACACACATATGTGTGTGTATAAATATGTTTGTATGTCTGTCAATAAATATGTGTGTATATATGTACATATATAAACACACACACATAGATATATATATATATATATATATACATACATACTATATATATGTGTGTGGATTTATGTACACAAACGTAATTATATATATATATATATATATATATATATATGTATGTATTTATATGTATTTATACACACACATATATCAAGATCATTATTTCAATTAGGTAGTGTGTGGGAAGGAAAATTTTATGTTGGAAAAATATGTGGCAAGAACTATTGATTCACTTTTACTTATGTCATTTTAAATTTATATAAGGACACTTTAGGAAAATGAGTAAAATTAACTAATTTAACTTCTTTCCTTTATCTCTACAAAATCGGTTAAATATGTCCTATAATTAGAATCGGAGGGAGTATAATTTACCCCCTTAAAAAGGATGCTTGATGAAAGTCAAATTACACGTGTGTGAGTGTGATTTTTTAAAATTATTTTTCACATCCTTCCAATGTTTAGGGCCAGCTCCTTTTCTAATATTTTGAGGTTATATTATTTTGAGGGTTTTTTTTTTTTTTTTTTATTATCTATTTATACTTTCTTTGTAGAAAATAATTTTTGGAGTCTCTAAATTTAGTTGGGTTAAGGACAATTTTGCTTTAGAAGTTTTCACTGAGGAGTGATTTTGTTCCGAAAGTTTTTAGTAGAGAAATTTTGCTTTAGAAGTATAAAAAATGAGGCAATTTAGCCTGAAACGTTATCTTAGATAATTTTGACTGTTAATTGACTAAATATGTTGATTCGACACTTCACATATCATCCATATCATTTATGTGAAAGTGCAAATTTATCTAGAAAGTTTTAAATATAACTTTGGAAAAAAAAAAAAAATGAAGTGCATGACACATGGGCTTCTAGGGCTAATTTGCATTTAAAAAAATGATGTGGATGACATGTAAACTATCATGTCAGCATATTTAGTTAACTAACGGTTATAATTAACTGAGATAATGGGTCTAGCAAAATTGCTCCATTTTTTATCTTTCCGGGGCAAAATTGTCCCCAAAAAAATTTCAAAATAAAGTTACTCCTCAATGAAAATTTTGAAATAAAATTGCCCTTAACCCAATCTAGTCAGAAACTTGGAGTAAAAAATTATGTTTAGTTTAGCATTGGAAAATGAGGCCACTTTTTTTCAAAAGATCAGTTTGGTTGGAGACCTGATTTTGCAAGTTGCAACTTGTAATTTGTAGCTTTTCTTCAAATTAAAATGCCTTCAAACTGAAGTTTTAATATTTCATCCAAAAAAATTTATATAAGGTTAAAGTGCAAAAATACACATGTATTTTACCTTGAAGAGTATCCAACATTAAGTGCTTCTTTTAGGTATAAAAATGCACACGTGGTTATAGATTAGGTGTAAAAATATCATTTGACCGTTAAGTTTGACTTTTTTCCGATTGGAAGATGATGTGACTTTCAAACATGCAAAAATATACATGTGGTTCAGTTAAAAGAATGCCCAACACCAAGTGCTTTTTTTTTGTTAATTTAATATTTTTATTTCAATTAAAGAAAAATTATTGTTTCTCTAGGTATAATTCTTGGGAAACCAAATTTTTTCTTCTAATTTATCATTTTCAGAAGGAGGATTTATTCAATGGGTAAAAATTTATTTTCATAATTTATTTTATTTTCTTAAAAAAATCCTTATTAAATTTTTCTAATTATTAATTGGTAAACGAGTATTTATGCATTTGAAATTTGATATTATAAATAATATATTTACTTAAAAATGATTTCAATTTTTGGAAAAATAAATAGTTAAAGAAATAATTCATTTATTCTATAAAAAAATAATTCATTTACTTTGAAAAAGTCAACTTCATAATATAAGTCTATAACATTCCTTGATTTATTTTCATTCATCATATAAATAGAAATAACTCATTTACAGGTGCAAACATTTATATTGCATATTTCTTAGTGTAATAAAAAATAAATAATATTTTTCGGTTTTGATTGAAAAATTATTTAAATAATTTTTGGTTGAATTTGTTAAATAAAAAATTAAAATTATTTTTAATTAAAATATTGTATCTATAATGTTAAATTTCAAATGCATAAATACTCATTTATTAATTATTAATTAGAAAATTTAATAAGGATTTTTTTTAAAAAAATATGGAAATAAAAAAATTTGGCTTTTCAGGAATTATATCTAGAGAAATAATTGAAATTAAATTATTAAATTAAAAAGAATTTGGTGTTGAGCGCTCTTTTTGCCAAACCATATGTATATATTTTCATCTTTGAAAGTCACATCATCGTCCAATAAAAAAAAATCAAACTTAACGGTCAAATAGTATTTTTGCACCTAATTTATAACCATGTGTATATTTTTACGCCTAAAAAAAGCACTTAGTGTTTGGATAAAATACATGTGCATTTTTGCACCTTAACCCATTTATATATTAAACTGACTTATTTTTTCAATAAAAATGTATTTAAACATAAATCACATGACACTAATTGGCTCTTTTTTGTTAATTGCAGGTATCTTCCTAGTAAAGGCAGTCATATTCTCTTTATTAAGTTGTGGAAGACTAGTCCCTTCCACTAAACTATCTAACTCATAGGTATAATAATTGACTTTTATCCCAATCTTAATTTACGAAAGTGAGTTAAGATAAAAAGTTGCAAACGTTAATATAAAGAAGCCCGTAGTGTGTGTATGAAATTCAAGGTATTTATAGTTTTATACTAAAGAATATAATAATTTATTTTAAAATTATTCTAAAGTTATAATTACATTTAATTTTATTTTTCCTTTTAATTTGACGCATTCAAACTATTTATTTACACACCCCACTTGGAAAAAGAGATTTTCTTTTTTTTTTGCCCTACATAATTACATTGAGATATATAATTTTATTATATTTTCCTTATATTTAATTAAATCATAATTTCCTTTCTTTTATAATGGGAAAAGGAGATCATTTTCATCTAGATCTACAAGTCACTTTTTTTGTATTTTATATTTTTAAATTTATTTTAATGCAGAATTGTCAGGAAATTTTATATTATAGACATTTCATATTTTCTATAATAAAAAATTTCCTATTTTCAAAAGATACCGCAAGTAGTGGAGAGAATTTACCAGTGATAACCAAGAAAAGTAGAATATGATTGTATTCAATGAATAATGTTAAGTGAAAGGGAGCTAAGTATAAAAGAATATTATATGAAACCTGACACCATTATAAACTTTTGATGCTATAAAAGTTCTATTTTAAATAAAAAATCTTTAAAACTTTTAAAATTAACCTTAATTAAATTAAATGACTATTTAAACTAATAGTAAAAATGAGTCATAAATAATTCCTTAAAGACACAGTAACAAGAAGGAAAATTTTCATTAAAAAAAAAGGAAAATTAAAAATATTATTTAAAAAATACTATTATTTGATGTAAAATTTTAAAATAATAATCACAATAATTTATTATTCTGAATTTTGAAAATTCATTATATACATAATTTTAGTCTAATTTGTCAATCTTAAAAAAAGTTTCTTTTTTTTAGTATTTTACATATTTAGATGAGGTTACGATTTTAAGTTAGGGGATGAATTTCGAAGAAAACAATAAAAAAGATGGGATCCCAGGTTGTTTGATTGTTATATATATAAGTAGGGTTTAAACTTTTTATGTTGTATAAGAAGAAGAAAAAGATTCCTATACACACACGTGAAATAGTGGGACTCATATATATATATATATGTGGGTCCCACTATTTCATGTATGTGTGATATAAAGAAACACTTCTCCTATTTTTCAAATGGTAATAATTATTTATAGTGAAAACTTTGTGAAGAATTATTAGACGCGTGGCTGGATGTGAGATAAAGTAAAACATCAGGCTTTGGAAGCTTCTGCCCCTAATAGATAGAAAGGTAGCTCCCACTTCCACATGTGAACCAACACAAAAGCTTCGCTCCAAAAGGCATTCACATGTGCCACTCCATGATTTACATATATTTAGTTTAGAAGTGTCTGTATGAGTTGGCGTTTAAAAATTATAGTAATGTAAATTGAGATAAAATTTCTTTCACATATTTACCCTCATACAAGAGGATTCTCTCCTCATCGCCATCTCTCCCCATCGCATCTGATCGTCCAAATCTTGATCCGACGGTCTAGATTTAAAAAAAAAATTAAAAAAAAATTTACCCACAAAACGACAATTTTTTTTTTTAGATCTCAACCGGAGGGGAGAGAGCCCGCCAAGGAGAAGATTTGGATAGATCCAAATTTTTCTCATTTTCTCTCATTAAGATGAGGAGGGATGGGAAAGTGAGATAAAGGATAAAGTGGTATTGTGATTGATTAGATGGATATGATTTAGGATAATGAAAAGGGATATCCCTAGTGTTTCTATATCATGGTATGGAAAGTAGGACCCACTTAGTGAGTTAGATGGGTAACTTTGATAATTTGGTTAGTTCGGTTTATCCTTATTGACCTAGAATGCCTAATAAACCTAGCAGAATGAACGAGTCAATCAAATTGGACTATATATAATTTTGGGATAATGAATCTGCAGGTCTTTATAGTTTTAATCAGTTTTTTAATTAAGTCCCTACAATCAAATTCTTATAATTTTACCTGTTTTTAATCAGGTCCTTGTAGTTAATTTTCTTTTTATCAAGTCTTTATTGTTTCACTAGATTTTTAATTGGGTCTTTGTAGTTTTTTTGTTAATTTTTAATTTATTAATTTAATTGAAATTTAAATAAAATGAATAATATTAAAATATAACTCATGAATAATAAATTTAAATTAATAATTATATAATTCAAGAAATAATTAATTATTAATTATTAATAATTAATTATTATTTTATTCTATTTTAAGAGAAATTATTATTATAATTGAAATTTTAATATTCCTCATATTTTTTTTAATTAAATCAATATTTCTATTTTTATAATTATAAAATTTTAACTATAATAATAATATTTTTTCTGAAATAGAATGGAAGTTAATTAAGGATCAATAATTTATATATTAATTATTTTTTAAATTACATAATTAATTTAAATTTATTATTTTTGATTTAAATTCAAATTAAAAATTCAGTGAAACAATAAGGACTGGATAAAAAAATAAAATAAAACTACAAATACCTGATTTAAAACAGCTAAAAGTATAAGGACTTGATTAAAAGGGAAAAGAAATTATAGGGACCTAATTAAAAATTGGTTGAAACCATAAGGATCTGTAAATTAATTATCCCTATAATTTTTTACTAAGTCTAAACGATATCGTTTTGAATTTAAAAAATAGCAGTTTATCATAATTGTTATGAAACTAAGTAAAATAACAAGAGAGATTAAGATGAGGAGATGAAGAAATGCAAGAGAGAAATGGAGAGCAAAGTGAGAGTGCTTCTTCTTTCTATTATACTCTTCTTTAACCTTTGATACATGCCTACTATATATAGGCAAGGAATTCTATTACAAGAGTTACAAAAGAATAAATCTACATAATGGTATATTATGAGGTTTTGTAAGTTTTTAACACTAGTCATATAAAACTCCCATGCCATTCATGTCATAGGTTACATGGCTTTAGAAACTCCAAAAGACTCTTCTTGAAAAGGTTGTGGACATTCACACCAATATTGGAATATTCATAACACTCCCCTTGAATGTCCATTATGAATGTGCCTCATTAAAAACTTTAACTAGGAAAAACCCAAATGGGATAAAAATCTAGCCAAAGAAAAGAGTACAACATCCATTGATACACTCTTGTCCGCTTTGCTCATTAAAAACCTTTCTAGGAAAACCCGTGGGACAAAACCTAGATAAGGGAAAAAGAGTACAACGCGTGTATCAACTCCCTTTTTTGACAACATCAAGATATTACTCCCCCGAATGACTACATTACTTTCAATGTCTTTTGAGCATATCATCCTTTTTGTCATCAAACATTCTATTGTGTACCTGCAAGAACTAAATATTTCTAGCAAAGTCATAATAATACTAACATGATTTCTAGGCATTCTTATAAGATATATCTAGATGCATATCAACAGATATTCATTAAAATGATTATATCATACATGCTCTAATAGTTTTAAGTCTTACAAAACTTCTTAAGTATTGTTCTCGAGAACTTTGAATTAGATGCTTCCCGGCATCTTGAGTCCTTCGGACATGTGCTACTAGCACTCTTGGATCCTTTGAAGATTCTTATTCAATCTTCATAATTTAATAAGCAATATGCATATGCTATATAACAATATCTAATAGACGCATAATTTATCATTCATAAATTGCGCATTTATCGTATCCACCACAAAATCATATATTCCAATTTGGACTTCAGGTCTTTAACTATTATAATATGATTATATTTGCGTCACTCTCAATTTTACTTATCCTCTTGGCCAATAATCTTTATATAATATCCTCATTTGATCACGTGATATCATCATCAAAATTGTTGTCGACAACTTTATTTTTTTCGGTTCTATTTTTCCAATTCGACATAACAATATCAATATTACTCAAGTACCTGAACCTCTCTTGAGGTTTTCCAATAAGTTATGTCTCAAGTACTCTTCCTGGAGTACTTGGCCTCCTTAATATGATCATCTTAATCATATGCTCCAATTTATCCATAATATTTATATTTGGAACCGAATACTTACTCATGCTTCGGGCATGTTACTTATTAGAGCATTTTTATTGGAATATGAGATTTAATAAATCTCATTTAGGTCGAAGAATTTATCCGGCAAATATATCATGAATGTATAACCCGATGAACTTCTCGGTTCATACTTCTTTATTCGAGGATATATACTTTGCTATAATGCATTTCATGTATTCTCTTGTCCAGCTATTCAATTTCTCCCCCTTATGTTGAGAAAATAATGTCAAATATCAATTGACTAATCATACAAGATAAGTTTCCTTAATCCATTTGTTTCCTTTAGAAACATTATTTTGTTTCATATAGAGACAAACAAGAAGAAGAAGGTCCTTATACAACATTTATCTCAACTTTCTTTCCATATCCATCTCTCGTGCATTGTGGTGGATTAATAATCATCGCACATACAAACTTTATAAGATGGAATTTGTCCGTTCCCGACCTAAAACCAATTATATGAGGAGAATTTTGTTGGCTTATAAGTGCTTGCAATATGTAAGATCAAACATACCAACATAAAAATTTTGTTCTCATAAGAATTGATCTAACTATTTATGGAGGCTTTACATGATCAATGATATTCTCATGGACAATTTGTTTTGAGAACAAGCAAAGACATAATTCATAAATATTATGTTGGTTATTCTTGAAGAATCTTCTCGGTTCTTCGATGAATGTCAAAATGTAATCTTATTTGTATTATATGACTCGGATGATCAAATAAGTCATGCCAACAATAAATTTCTTTGGATCAAGAAACTTACGTTTCTTTGTGACATATGTCTCAATCAATTATAAACTTTTGAAACATAATCGACATCCATTTTGGGAGATATATTAGGCTTTATGTGAGAAGTATATAACTTTTCAAAAATTAGTTCATACTTGTATTTGAACTCACACTTGTTTTCTAACAATCTCCCCTCAAGTGTGAGTCATATAAACATACTTTCTATATATATGCATTTCAAAATCACTTTAAAACCATTTGTCTAGCGAAAATTGTCATGGCAAAGCTTTTTATAAGATGGGATCACAATAAATGTAAATAATAATATTTTTTTTTAATAAGAACAGAAACTAAACATCGTATTACCTTTTGGGCTTATTTGTTATTTGTCTTGGCTTCAAAATAAATCTAGAGATATTTCTCTCTTGATATTTGCCTCTTTGATATCCCATTGGCAAAGCATTAGCAAACATTTCATTTCCTATATTTGTAAACTTCTAGTTTACAATTACAATTTCTTGCATTATTATTAGTAGTAAACTTCCTGGTTTACAATAGCGTGTTTTCTATGATATCCATTTACGTAAATATCTTTGAAACTTAATAAGTTTCTTTTATACTCTAAGTAAAATAATTAATGCATAATTTTGTCCCTTCAGTAACAAAATATTAGCTCTTCCGGAGCTTTTAATCAAATTTATACTATTATATATTGTCTAAAGATTAGCTTCTCTTATAACATTGGGCAAAATATGCTAATTAGTCTCCAGGACTATTAGCTTTTAAACTTATTACGACATAAATCTCTGCAAGTTATTGTCTTCTCGATAATATTTTCTAAGGCTATCAAAATCCTTTTATACAATATTTGAAACATAAGTCTTCGAGGCTTTGATATTAATAACAAACAAATATCACTTTCTTGTCCACCGCTCATCTCTAGATGTGAACAAGCTCTCATACCTCTTTCGTAGGTATAAAAGACTAAAGACCAAGTATCTCATAAAGTTCAAATGAAAATTCTTAAAAGGTTGGTGTGCGTAGTAAAGTAGTATGTAAATAGTAATAATAATATAATATAATATATTATCACATTGCTTCAGGCCAAATTATCTGGCTTTACTTCAATTTGTCTTATGGCTTCAGGCCAAATTATCACATTGCTTTAGGCGAATTTGTGTTTCCTCATAGGGCTAAGCCAATTTGTTTCATAAGAAATTAAATCAATATAGCTTCTAGCCATTTATCTTCGGATAAATAAAATATATATATATGGCATCCGTCATTTAATAATGAATCAAAGAATATGAAAATAAAAACAATAAAAATTAAAGATATTAAAATTAAAACTTTATGGCTTCGCCATTTAGTTCTCAAAATGAGAATTTAAATTTATATGGCTTCGGCCACAAAATAAGAAATTAAAGTGATATGACTTCCGGTCATATAGTTTGAATAAGAAAATAGAAGTGTATGGCTTCCTCGCCATAATAATATCAAAATAAGAGTAAAAGAAATATGACTTTTGGTCATATAATATCAAAATAATAAATCAAAATGTAAGATATACAAACAATAATAATAAATCAAAGTAGGAATAAAAAGACTATGGCTTCGGTCATATAATAGGAAATCGAATAATATGACTTCGTCATATAATTTCAAAATATGAAATCGAGGTGTATGACTTCCTGCCATAATATCAATAACATAAAGAGTTTGTATAAAATAACATAATATTAAAAGTTAACCATAATAACATAACAATAAAAGTAAAATGTTATGTTAGCAACAATAAAAGTAAAATGCTTAATTTAAATGTTATGTTAGTAACAATAATATAAATGTTATGTTAGTAACATAAAAGTAAATGCTTAATTTAAATGTTATGTTAGTTATAATAATATAAATGTTATGTTAGTAACATAAAAGTAAAATGCTTAATTTAAATGTTATGTTAGTAACAATAATATAAATAGTGAAACAATCATAAATTACTATACAATTATCGTATGAATAAAATTGATGGATGAATAATGATAAATAGTAAAATTACTATATAAAAGAGTAAATAATCTACAATCTTAACCATGGAACCCGATGTATAAAAACAATCGGTAAAAGAGTATTCCATATGGTGGTTGAGATTATCCCGATATATAAATAAACATATAATAAAATCATTAGAGAAAGTAGATGAAATCGTTAAAGAAATTATACTTTCGTTATAGAATCGTCTTGATAACGTGTTATGAAACTAAGTAAAATAACAAGAGAGATTAAGATGAGGGAGATGAAGAAATGCAAGAGAGAAATGGAGAGCAAAGTGAGAGTGCTTCTTCTTTCTATTATACTCTTCTTTAACCTTTGATACATGCCTACTATATATAGGCAAGGAATTCTATTACAAGAGTTACAAAAGAATAAATCTACATAATGGTATATTATGAGGTTTTGTAAGTTTTTAACACTAGTCATATAAAACTCCCATGCCATTCATGTCATAGGTTACATGGCTTTAGAAACTCCAAAAGACTCTTCTTGAAAAGGTTGTGGACATTCACACCAATATTGAAATATTCATAACAATAATTATATTTTAATAACTTTATTTTGTTGAATTATGCATGGTTTATGTACTGATGTTTCATTTACTTCCGGGTTAATGTTTTTATTTAAATATTACTGTCATAGTTATATAAGAATATTTTGTATGTTTTAATTAAAATATATTATTTTAATCATGATCCGTTCGTTAGATCACTAACCTTTGGATAACTATTTTGATTAGTTCAATGACTAATCGGGTTTTATATTAATACCTCAATCAATATAGAGATAGCTTTACTAGAAGCAGATCCTCTCATGATCTATTTCTTTCATCGTCCCTGAGTTCATCTAAACCATTGATTGGAAAGATGAGAGAAAAGTTAATGTAGTATTGTGACTTTTCAGATTGGTTGGATAGATATGATTTAGAAATTATGAAGGATAATGAGAGAAACCTGACCTAACTTTAGTCTTGTAAGTTGTATATAAGTTGAGAAAAAGATATCATTTTTTTAATTCACATTCGAAAACCCAAATCAAGTTGTATAAGTTAGTATTTATAAATAATTTCATAGTAGCAATTTACTTTTATACAAGATTTGAATTTGAGATATTATGAACTACATTGAATCAATTAAATTAATTGATGGTAAATTAATGTATATTTTTTGTATTTTTAAATAGATAATATATTCATTGAATATCGATTATATAAAAGCGGGGACGTTGAGAGCCCGTCCTTCTACCATCTGGCACGCCCTCGCTTGCCACCTCGAATGTAAGAATATTGTAACAAGTAAATAATAATAAAAAGTATACAATATTCTAAAAAATAAAGAGATAACAGGGAGATAATTGCAAATTATAAAATATCTTTGAAATATTTTTATTATGTCATCAGTACTTCCTTCTTCATTTTTAAAACCTAAAACTAAAAATCTCAACCTGACAAATAGAAATAATCTATCATAAAAATTTAAATACTAAACCTTCTTACACACATGATAACTAATAAATTTTTAAATAAACATAATTCTCATGCATGCCAAATTTTCCCTCAGAAACTGGCAACACGTGTTGGGTGGAATACCCCATTTCGAATATCATTTTAATTATTGATTATAATGTTGTATTATGTAATAATTAAATTAAATTTTTAGTTTGTAATGCGTGGGTTTTTTTAAACTCGTTTCTATAAATATTACAATCCCGGTTCAAGACAATAAAAAGATCTAGGCTGAAGGAATTGCCTTATATGATGATCAACTTGAAGATGTCTAGTTTGAATGTAATAATCAAGTGTTGATTAAGCTTTTCATAGATGATTCTCCTCCAAATGAACGGAGATGTATTAATATCCTTGAAAATATTCAATTCCTAGAAACTAATAAGAAACCATTCTTGTAATTAGATTTTCAGGAAAGTAAATTTAGTTGCCCAAGTATTTTTTTTTTTTTTTTTTTTTTTTTTAAAGAAAATTTTAGAAAAGGGGTGAGTTCTCCCACGATTAGGGGTGAAAAGAGGTCGACGGCCTGACTTGTTTGAAGCCTGGTTAGGTCGGCTTGTCGCTAATAAGTCAGGTCAAGACCTGCTTTTCTTAATAAGCCAGGACTAGACTTCCCAATGAGTCTTTTAGGCTTGTAAAGCCGAATTGTTATAAAGGTAAAATTTAATCTTGTAATAAAAATTGTTATGTTGTTTTATTTGGTTTCATATTTTATGATGTATTTTAAATCAGTAATATTAATTTATGTAATTCGGCTTGTAACAGGCCACAGGCCAGGCTCAAACCACTTTGTAGCCAAACAGACTTGGGTTGTTAAGGGTGAAGTCTGACTTGGCCTGATTTGTTGCCACCCCTACCTACGTTCCTTAGGGTTGACGAAATCTCTCTTCATCTTAGAGATACCAATATTGTGCAATGTGGGTTATCTATTACCTTCAGGCGTTTATCTAGGCACCTAAGAGTTAGGATGTCTCCCCCAATACCTTGACCAACTTTAGTATTGAACCCTTTTTTTTAGCGAGAATATCCAACCCCTTTTAATCAATCAATTCAAAGACGAGAGGTTATTTTGCCGTAGTAGTTAAAGCTTCATTAGGTGGGTCTTATCCGATAGAGTTGGTTTTCCGACCTCCGAGCCAGCTGAGGAGCCTATTGGAAAGAGACTCGAGCCCAGCGATGGACGTTTTTAGATAGTGATGTTTTTGATAAGGTTGTAAGTAAATGGAATACTGTAATATTTATCGAATCAATTGAGTTCCCTTTCGATGGCAAAAAAAAAAAAAAGGGAAAGAAATGAAAAGAGCGTTACGTAATTTTTGTAGAGATAAGATTCAAATGGTGAAATCTATTTCCCATGATTTAACTTTAATGTTTTTAATTAGTAACTTTATGATAAATTTGATTTTTGGGGGTGATGATGTGGCACTATTGTTTACTACTGAAATGGCACCTATTAGTGTTTTGGAGTAGGAGCTTTAAGCAAGAACATGGATATATTCCATTCACACTCTATTAATTAACGAAAAATTATGTATAATTTTTTATATCTTTTAATCAATATTTTTAATTAATATATAATAAATATATGCTTTCCCTTTTTCTAAAGAAATATATGATCACATAGCCATATTATATTATAAATATTTAAAAAGCATGTATTTATTGCATTTTAATTTCAAGACATAATAATTTTCTCTTTAAATCTTGTGAAAAAGAAAAAAAAAAAATATCCTTCAGATTTCAAAATCTCAAATCAATCTTGTTTCCAAAAAATATAAATATTAACCACACTTGTATACTACGAAGTTATTTTTTTTATATCAGAATATAGTACAGTACAGAGTAATTAATAATTTATTTTAGTAGGAAATCACAGATTTAAAATTTTAGAGTTTAAGTGGTATTTTTTAATTTATTTTCCCCTTAATTCTATTTGCTTAGTCCGTATGAGAAAGGGGATTAGCTTGATTTTGAGGTAAGGAATAACGGATTAAGTTGTCAAAGAATACTGTTTCTTAAAAAAATGTTATAAAAAGAATATGTTGTTGATATTGCCACTCAATATGAGAGCCACTCAATATGTTTTTGATATTGCCAACAAGCGATCCAAATTTGAGCTTCATCAAGTCTTAAATTAGAGAAAAAACTCTCTTAACATAGTTATTTTTAATCTGCATAAATATCAGGTGAAGAATTAAAATGATAGTAATCATATATATATATATATTATAAAAAAGAACTTAGGTGGATTAATTCCTTAAAAAATATTTTTGTGGCTGATTCATATATATGAAAATTATTAGAAATAAAAAAAAAAAAAAAAGCCTAAACTGCAATTTATTGATTAATATATAAACATAAATCCAGTCAAAATCATGCCTTATATTGGGCTCTTCTCTGCTTCAGAAATGAGCCCAACAAATTTACGGGCCGTAAAGTGGCACAATCATGGGAATTCCTGTTTAATAAAACAGGCCCAGTGTACGATTTCCAATTTTTTTTTTTCAAGGAATAAATGAAAGTTATTATTCGTTAAATTGTTATTGTAGGTTTATTTTTTTTCCTTATATTATTTCATATTTTAAATTGGTGGAATTTAGGTAATTTTGATAAAAATCAATCCTAAATTAGCTCCCAGCAGCTTCACAATAATTACGTGATTTCAGAATGCCCTTAATTAATATCATAATTATTTTTTTCCCCTATTTTTTCGCGTTCTCGAGCAAAAATATTAATTAAAACCATCAATATAGATGTATATGAGATAAGGAAAATATTTTTAAGAAAAGACCTCTAAAATTTCAGAATTTTAAATTAGGTTTGTTTCTTATCATTGATAAAATATTGATTATATTTGATAGGAAATTCACAATTCAATTTAGTGAAAAATTAATGATTTGGAAATTTAAAATTTAGAGGTTTTTTAAGAGTAATGATACCTCAAACTTGTGGTTCTTTAAGAGCAAATAAGGTTTGAGGGTAAAAAGACAAAATTGCCCTTAAAGATTAATAAAAAAAAAAAAAAAAAAAAGAAAAACAACATCAAATCCACTTATCCCTCTCCTTTCAACTCAACCTCTCAAACTCTCCTCTGACCTCTTCTCTCCGGCAACCTCCATCAGCCCACCGCCTATGTCACCCTCAGCCATCATTGTTGGCGACCTCTCTCTCCTTGACTTGTTCCACATCATATCTTCTTTTGCTTCTCAATCTCTATTTTCACTCCCTTTCCATCTAATTTTTTCTAAAACTTTGAGTTTGTTCGAGATGGATTGATTTTAATTTTCTTTTGAAATTTTTTTCCAATTTGATTGTTGTCGTGTTGATGCCGGCTAGGATTTTTGCTAGCAATGAAATTTTTTCTGATGCTCAGAAACTTCATGTGGGAGGTGGATTTGATGGTTGATGCTGGGTTTATTTATATTTATTTTTGGTTAATTTATATTTAATTTGGCTAATTGTTAATTTTTTTTGTTTCTTGTTCATCTTCTTTTTCGCTCATTACCTTTTATTTTCTTTCCTATTGATTCTTTTTCGGAAAAAAATGGTTTACTGCGTGTCTAAAAGCATGGGTGAGTCTAGGAGAGAGTTCAAATTAGGGGTGGCTCTTTAAGTTTTAGATTGGAGAATATGAGAGAAACTCTTCAACTTCACTCAGACAGTAGACAGTATGCAGTTGTAAATGAGCATTCTTGATCATCCATTTACAAATAAGCTTTCACTAAGGGTGATTTTGTCTTTTACCTCCATATTTATTGACTTTAAAAAATTTAAATGCTTGATGTCCTATCACTTTGATCCTATTTATAAATTTTTTTATACTAAAAAATTTGGTTCTATTTATAAGTCTGGTTTTAAAGTAGTAAATGAGATTATGATAATTTTACCCATATTAATTATACCAATGAAAATAGAAAGAGAAGAAAGGGTTAAAAAAATACCCCTTAAAAAATGAGGAAAAATTTATCCCATAATCTTTGAAATGATTACCTCTATTTGATTGGTGTGATTTAATTAAAAACGATTTATAAATAAAAAAAGAGTGGTAATTCATCAAACATGATGAGTTCATATTACATACTTTTTAGGTACTTGTCCCTATAATTAGAGGGTTGAAAGCATTTTATTTATATATGTTATTCATTTAGATTAAATTATATCTTTCCCCGAATTTTTTTTTACGCTCAATATATCACATTAATTAATTTTCACGATACTGGTGTTATATGATTTTTTTTTAATACAAAACTAAAAATTAATTAATTTGAGATATTGAGTGTAAAAAATTTTAGGATGTAATATATAATTAATCTAAATATATAAAAAATAAAAAAAAAATGATTTCATCCAAAAGACAAACACCTAAAAAAAAAAACATGTATATAATATAAACCAAGAGATTTAACCCCAATTTTCCCTTTTGTGAAATTTTCCCATTAGATATGGGCGGCGACGAATACCAGATCTTTTCTCTCGGGCATAACAGAACGGAGTAAAAAACAACCACAAATTGGTCTGCTCATTCCTCTATCTTCCTCTTTAATCCTTCGACTTTGAAAGGGTTTTGAATCTTTTGATCGATCAAGACAACAATCTCACTCCCTCAACCTCAAATGGCTCTTCTCACTGTCCAACCCTTGTCTCCCAAATTTTCTTCTCATCTCTCAAACTTCTCCTCAACGAATCTCCTCTTCCACAACCACAAACTCAGAGCCACTCAGGTCTCGTACGCCCGCAGCTTCAGCCGCTGCAGCGACGCTGTGCTCGCAGCGGATCTCGCCGCCAAAATCGCCATGGTCAACTCCGACTTGCTTCAGACGGAGGAAGCCATGAAGAAAAGCCAGGCGATTCTCTTCGGTGAGCTGTGCGAGTATCTCGGCCTGAAGGAAGACGAGGTGAAGCAGAAGTGGAGGAAAATCGATGGAGAAGAGAAATTGGCTCTGATGAAAGGGTTTATGGAAGAGTGGGGTTCAAATTTTCATCCCTTATCTGCGAGATCTGCGAAGGAGATTATGGAGGACTATTTGCGAGAAGAGGATGATTCTTCGTCTGTGAAATCTTCTTCTGCTTCTTCTGGGTCCTGGTTTACCGGATTGAAGAGGTTAATGGGGTTTTCACAATAGCAAGTAAGTGGGAAACAAAATCACGGTGTTCTTGTTGTTCATTGATCAAAATTTGATAGATGAGAATGAAATGCGCATTTTTATAAATTAAAAATGTTGATGTGCCAAGAAGCGTAAATTGTTATATTAACTTTAATGCGAATTTTCCCGTAAAAAAGAACTTCAATACAAAGAGAATCAACATGTTACGCCTTAAGTTGAGTTTCATGTGTTGTTATTCAATTCCCATCTCCTATTTGTTATAGCGACTCTTCTAAATTAAAAGTTCAGTTTTATTTTTGTATGTCTTTTATTTATTTTCTTCCCATGTATTAGTGTTCATTGACTTCATATCATTTTCAAAAATAAGATGCCAACACTGGCTTTTCTTCTTGTAGAAACCAACTTAAAAAGTTCAGGATACTAAATTCAAAATGGATTTAAAGCCTTATCTCTTAATTAAAGTGGTACAAATTCTGAAAGCCTTTGTGTCCAATACCAATTCCATTATTCTTCAAGTTCATGAAACAGCAAAGATATAGGTCATTTGATGCAAAAGTAGCTTATATTATCTGTCAAAGTACTATATGTGTTTTGTCTTCTATTCTGGTTTAAGCAGCTTGAACAATTAAATCTTCTGAATAAGGACCTAGATGGCACGTAATAAATAGTGTGAACTCTGTGTGATGCATTAAGTTGACAGATATATTAAATTTTTTATACTATATATAGATAAAATGCAAAGGCAGTTTTGATCATGCCAACTGCCAAGGATTTAGCTGGCCCCTACTACTGCATTCTTGATAAACCCACATCATAAATATCTCTCTTACAGTTTGGATATTCAATTAGACACATCCAAGAGTTTAACCTACCTTTGAGCTTGATCGAGGTAAGTTTATTGGGATGTGCATAAATTGACTAATCACCTGTTTGCTGTAGCAAAAACACAACAAAGGAAAGTTGGTTTGGGAGGAGAGAGGAAAACGTGGAGAGAATCTGTTTTGCATGACTCTTGTAACTTGTGAGTGGGATTTATATTTCTGCTTTACTCAGTTGGTATTATACCATACAGATAACCTGCTTTGGCAGACTCAGAGCACCCCAGAAAAATTCCTGGTGTATGATTCCAGATGTGGAGCAAGTGCCTGATTGATAAGGTACCTATTACTTTAAAGTTTAATCATCAACCAGTGAAACCAGCTAAAAAGATTATAAACTTGAAAAACAATACTATCTCCGGTCCTAAATAAATATAAGATCTAGTTGTTTTTTTTTGGAGAGATTAAGAAAGCTAAATAAATTATTTTAAAGTGTTTATATTTATCGTTTTTTCTCTAAACTAATTAGTCTAACTTATAAACTGATATATAATTTAATGATATACTACCTCAAGTCCTAAATATAAGATCTGATTGACTTTTTTATAGAGATTAAGGAAGCTAAAAAAATTTATTTTAAAGTACTTATATCTATCATTTTTTATCTAAACTAGTTAGTTTGACTTATAAGCTGATATATAATATAATAATACACAATATGTACTATGATTTAGTAATATATTTAGTTTCCTTAATTTCTCTAACAAAAGTAAGCCAAGTTTTGTATTTAGGACAAGAGGGAGTTCAACATATACTATGATTAAATAATTTATTTGGCTTCTTGAATTTCTCCCAAAAAAGTCAATTAAATTTTATACTTAGGTTGGGGTGTACTTGAAGTTAGAAACATATCAATCCAATGGGAAAACAATGTGATGACATTACCATGATATTAGCAAGTTGTTTCAGTTATTCATTCAATTGGTCTTGTGAAATGTGGAATAAAATTGATGAAAAACTAGATGAGTCTTGTACATTAGAGTGTTAGAAAACTGTTCAAAGTTTGTACATAGTGCAAACTTGTCGTAAATTCAGATCTTAACTTGATGATATTGATGTTGATTTTATACTAGGCATCAAGCTTTCAATGCAAAGCACCCATGAAACACGAGTTTGACACAATTTTCACAAAAATGTCATAAATGCTTCTCCTGCTACTTCTTTCTGCTGCTTCTGGACAGTATGAGCTCTTGAATAATTTATCCCTGCAAAGAACATGTAAGCATGAGTAATTTATCCCTACTCACTGATCAAACAAACACTGAATCAAGCTGAAATTCCTTCCCCAAACTGTGGTCTCAAAAGCCTTTTTCCTCAAGCTGATAAAAAACTCTTTTCACATACTTACCTCGTAAATCATAAAAGCTATTCTCCAAAAACTAACCCAAAATTTAAGAAAAGCTTTTCAAATGAATGATTTGTTGATTTGAATGAAATTTTGTATGAAAGTTTCAAAATCCCAATTCAAATACATCACTATTCATAATAATGGAATAGAGGTACAAAACTAAATGCGAGCTTTATTGTTTTGGTGCCTTGTGATTTCTGAATAGTAAATTATACAGAGAAACTGCCATTCATGCTTATAAATAATTTGGTTGATGTGAAATTTTGTAGATACATGGATATGGATTAGTGAGCAAATTTGCTTGGTAAGCTCTTTATCTTTTTTGTCTGATAAATTGGAGACATCATCTCAGAATAAGTGGAGCTCCCAAGCATTCCTTCAACTAAGAGGCAATCCATTCCTTCATCCCTTGTTCCTTTGTAAAGATAAGCACATTTACAATTTAATTGGAAGTTATTAGCTTTGTTATTTGACCCAAAAAAAGAAAATAGCTTTGTTCCATTTTAGAACTCTGCGAACTTCAGTGTATTAGGATTCCTGTGGGGATTGTACATAACTACAAATGTAATGTAAGAAAGATTTATGAAATTAATGGTTTAAGGTTTTCGGTTAAGAAACGGTAACAAGACAATTTAGAGCCCGATTGGATTGCAGTGCTTTTTTTAAATAGAGGGCCAAGTATTGATGGCTTGATTTTACAAGTAAGATCGAATTCATAACCTCTCACTTGTAGATGCATACCAAAAGCCTGCCGACAAGATAGATTTTTTATTTTTTAATATTTGGCATGATTTTGGGGTAAAATGACTTTTGTGCTAAGAGGGGCTTTAAAGTTGAAGCAGTTTTTGTTTTGTTTCTGACTTTGATTGAACATTCTGAAACCATTCAATCTTTCATTTAAATCAGTTTTATGTCAAGTCAGCTTTTTTTTTTTTTATAAAAATTTATTCAAACATTAATTTTATTATACTAGTTGATTTTTAATGTAATCTCTGTAAACAAAATCTGATTGGGGGAAAAAGTTATCTTTATCCCTGTTAATGCAAGCAAGTTCTTATATAATTCCTATAAATTCAAAATATGATGTTAAAGATAATTCAACTAATATGTTGACAAAGTTGTTGCTGTTTATTTAATCCTAAACTTCAACTTTAAAAGTAGTTCATATGAAGAGGTATCCAGATGCTTATAAGATATCATAAGACATAACACTCTACCCACCTTTGGATCTAGTGTCCGTGTCCTCGCTTGCACGTCAACCCACATCACCCAAGTTAGCCTGACTCTAATACCAATTGTTTCGACTCGAGCTTGGTTTTAATATCAATTGTAACATTCTAGCGCCTGTCTCTTGATATTGTCCACTTTGGGGATCAGTCATCAGACTCTTATAAGGCATCTTTTGCTCCCCTTTCTAGCCGATTTGGTATCTCACAATCCACCAAAAATAGCTTTTTCTAGTGGCCCCACAAAAATAAAAAAAAGCTGCTCCTTCCTTCTCTCTTTGTCGCGTCGGAAAAACGGGTGGGCCCCAGTCGCATTTCATTAGCTCGATCGATACTAAATGTAACATCCCATAACCCACAGGTCCTAGGTTTAGGTCGCTGTACCAATGAGGACGTTGAGTCGCTAGGGGTGGATTATGAGATCCCACATCAGCTGGGATACCGTAAGGTTCTGGATACCTTTCCCTATATTGAGAGTAAGGTGTTGGGCTGATACAACCTTCATAAAAAAACTAAACAATATGATGATTGTCAAATTATTATATGATTAAGAGATAAAATGGAATTTGATTAAGTAGGTATATAAACACAAATGATAAAGACTTCAAGCTAGAAATTCATAAATTGAAAAGGTTCACAAAAACACCTAGAAATGATAAATATGGAATAAGGTAGATTGAGGTTGTCACCATTCTCCTCATTTAAATCAAATATCATATTGATGAGGGATTGAATGACTTCTTCAAACGCGGGAATCTTTCTCATAGAAACACTGCTAAACGGTCTTAAAAAACATAAGGACAAGAAGAAGAAGAATTGTTATCCATGATATTGATGCAGGGGGAAGAAAGTGGTGGGGAGGAAATATTGGAAGAGCGGGTTAGCGGTGGGAACGATGGTTTATTTTCTCTCCGACTTTGGTAGGTTTACTTTCTATCTAACTTTTGAAGATCTCGGTAGGAAAAAATCAAGTTGTAAATGTGATTTGTGTTTGAATTCGCTTCGTTTGGATTTTGTAGAAGTGACTTTTTTTTAAACTAATGAGTGTTTGAATTATTATTTCAAAAGTCAATTGAAATGGAAAATGATTGAAAAAACATGAATTTGATTGAATTTAATTGAATAATATATATATGATAAAAAAATTATTATAAAAAGTTAGAAAAAATAAAGAGCTGGATTTTTTTTTAATTTTTGGTAAAGAATAGCTTGAAGTTTTGAGTGGAAGCTCTATCCTAATAATAATGGGCCCCATGTTTAGAATCCTCTACAATCACTCAAGCTCCATCCAAAAAACTAGTGGGCCCCAACATTTAGAATGCTCCACAATCACATAACGTTGATGCGCCACTGGGTAAGCTCCAGGAGTGAGCTTTTTGATTAATAAGCTTTTTTCTGTAGAAGCCCAGTGAAGAAAAAGCCAACCCAAACAGATCATACCAGGCTTCTTCCCCCAGATAATTTTAATTATTTAACCCCTTTTCACAATATATATATATATATATATATATTTGTTTTTTTTTTTTCTTATTAACTTTTTTTAAAAAAAAATTTTCGTGACATATCTTGCAACTGCCAAGCCAGGCCAACTCAATAATTGAACATCATATACTCAAGACTCGGGCTTCTGCAAAACTCAAAAATAAAACAAGCCTATGTGTTTTGTCGTATACTATTCTGGTTTAAACAGGTAGAACAATTAACTCTTCTGAATAAGGACCTAGATGGCACGTAATAACTAGTTTGAACTCCGTGTGATGCATTAATTTGACAGATATATTAAATTTCTTTATACTATATATAGATCAAATGCAAAGGCAGTTTTGATCATGCCAACTGCCAAGGATTTAGCTGGCCATTCCGACTGCATTCTTGATAAACCCACATCATAAATATCTCTCTCAGTTTGGGTATTTAATTAGATACATCCAAGAGTTCAACCTACCTTTCAGCTTGATCGAGTAAGTTTATTGGTGTCACAACCCAAAAAAGTTAGGGTCTGACCGGCCTAGAATATGAGTAAAAACCCACATCCCTTAAACATCTAATAAGCAAAATTCATGATTCATATATAAACCATAATACAATTCAAAATATAAAATTATTTGATAAACTTCATCTAGCAAATATCATA
This sequence comes from Acacia acuminata, assembly GCA_019022655.1. Lineage (NCBI taxonomy): Eukaryota > Viridiplantae > Streptophyta > Magnoliopsida > Fabales > Fabaceae > Acacia > Acacia acuminata. Next base: position 1,320,737 of record JAFJYI010000100.1, on the reverse strand, counting down.
TCTATCTGTAAAAATTTCAACGAAGTCTCCCTGTAAATAAGATCTCATGTAAATTCTACATAATAAAAATATTCGCATTAGAACATAATTCAACAATTGCATAACAATAGTAGCTCTGCTCCATACTAGCATATATGCAACATACAATGAATACAAGGACCCTACTTTATAACAAGCATAATGAGAAGGATCCAGCCATTATTTGAGAAAAATAACTAATCGTAGCTTAATAAAAATAACTAAAACAAAAGCGATTGGATGAATGTCTATAATAAAGAGATAACAATTAATTTCAACTTCCAAGTATGAAATCATAACCATAGATCACTTGATGTAAAAGATTAATAATAAGCACAATTGAAGCTGCATAGAAGATCGTTAAATGAATAATACTAGAAACAAATGCGATTAGATAAAAATAAATCTCAAATTATATCTTCTCGTGAGTATAGTACTAACATGAATGTAACAAAGCGAAGGCTACAAACGAGGTTAACCATGGTAAATAACCAACAAGGACTAACAATATGAAACAAGTGCAAGTACGAGACATACGAATAACATGAGCTCGAAGTTAACCATGGTGAACCAAGGACTAACACTCCATATTTAGTTCCTCAAAACATCTTCAAACATGTGTGGGATCAGTCTTTATAAATGAAAAGAGCTTCTAATAATGAAGTCTCATGAGGAGCAGTCCATAATCAAGGATCCCAACATGAAGGTCCATGAATAATATCTCAAATACTACTTTCAAACATGCACAAAATCTATATCAACTATAATTTCTTTTAAACACAATTCAACATTTTGTTCATTTGAAAAATCCTTTCACCATCTCCATGCATGACTCAGTGTTCAAATACTTTGCAAAGTCATACATTCAAATATTCAATTTAACCTTCACATACAAGGTTGATCGGTGGTGGAATAAATTTAACTTCCTTTCAAATTTCATATGTAAATGTTCATCCAAAAAAACAAAAAAAAGGACGGATAATGTTAAATATAAATCCTTTTTTATCCACTCAATTCAATATCGATGAGAAGCTAAGATAATTCTAATAAACTTTCATTGGAGAAATCATGATCGAGAAATACCATAATAAAATTAAAATATAACAAGTAGTAAAAATATCACTTATAAGAATTAAAATAAGACATTATTCACTCATTTGCTATGCTTCTAAATATATGACATACACCCTTACCCAACTGCTTTGACATAGATGTAAACTCTTTAATCCCCTAATATCCAAAATAATGCCATTGACATTGTCATTTTCTTTTACTCAAACTCTAAGAACTTACAACATTCATTTAAATAAAAATCCATTTTTTTACACTTAAATTGTAGCTATATATCCCATAACTATCATAGTTAAACATCCAAGCATCCTCAGACATTTCAACAAACACTTTATATACATTTTAAAGACAAACAAAATAGCAAATTATTTAGTTTTCAAATCATAACTGAGTTAAATATTTCAAAAGTTCATTCATTAGTTTCAAATCATAATTGAGTTAATAAGAATCGCTACATATGCCAACCTAGAAGTAATCTCAATGATACACTAGTACACCGTCTCAATCCTCAATTTGCAACAATTTAAATCGAAAAAAAATCGAGAGCCTCAATACTTGTGTGGAAAATATAATAAAAATTAATTAATAATTAAATATTATCATACTTAGGTACTAACTCCAACTCTTTAAACTTTAAAAGACACCTTCCTTCATTCTTTTCTCTGTTTTTTTCTGACATGCTTCAAAACTTAATTTAATGACAAAAACTTATAAATTCCTTAATTTCCACACATTATAATCAACATATTGTGTGCATCAATCTTCAAATTATTCATTGAACACCTCATAGGCATTCCAACAACTCATTAAGCAAGCATGATAATTCACAAATTGGCAACCATAAACTGTCAAGCAACCATATAATCTATTAAAGTTTCCTCAAGCTTATTCTTTCAACCAGTTCATTGGAAAACACAACATACATATCTTCATCATTATCATGAAGTTGCAAGACTTCGAAATTCAATCCCATCACAAGATTTATGTCGAAGAATCAAGCAATCATCCAAACACATGCAACTTCTTATCTCACAATTGGAGTCATTCCATAATTTGGACTATGATACTTTTTAGAAGTATTTTGATTCTCATATTCTAGTTTTAATTCTCCTCTCAAACATTTTATGTGCATTCTAAGAGCAAGTCACAAACAAACATCATGCTATATAAATTAGCAATCATGTGACCTTCAAACATCAAAATAGATTCCACAAATTTCCCAACCTTAAATCTGTATCAAAAATCAACTTAAACCAAAGAAAAACATACACTAAATTCGCCGTATCCCTCTTGAAAACATACACTAAATTCATCCTATCCCTCCTGAAACATCTAACAAATATAATATAAAATACCTATTCCAAGATCACACTCCTTATTGCTTAAGCTATAAGAAAACCCCCAAAGTTCACTCTTATCTATTTCTTTTTGAACGACCAGCACAAAAAAAATGAAGGGCTTCAATCCCTCGCTGTAAACCCCACATTAAAAGAGGAAACATATATGGAAGCACTTTGAAGAACTTAAGCTATTAACACATTCACACATAAATGTAGCAAAGACACAATATATATAGCAGCAATTTTAAAAACAGAGGAAAGAACAGAGTTTCGAGCACACCCACCTACGCACATGTAAACGGCAAGGAAGAGAAGGAAATAAGTTTTGGTGCAGGACTCTCACAGAGAAACAGATCAAGAAACCAGATATCCGGCGAGTCCTTTGAACGGCGGCAACGGTCCGAACCTCGAGAAAAAAACAGTGTAGCTATGGACCTCGAGAAACAGAGTCCGGCGAAGCTCGAACCGGCGACTGGTACAGCGACGAGGCTTCGAGTGAACGGATCGGCGACAAATTTCAGCAACGATCCTTCGAACCTCAGATCGGCGACAACTGCAGCGACGAGACTGATCGTCGTAAAAGAAACGATGGCCAGGAACTCACAGACCTCACCGACGAGGCTAAGAACGGCCGGCGACAGTCCTTCCAACCTCAGATTGCGGGAACTTCACTGACGGGACGTGAGAACGTGGTGGCGACATGAGAGACGAAGCGCGACTGGAAAAAAAAAAAAAAGGAAGGACTATCGAGAGTGGTGAAGTCAAGCTCGACTGGTGAAAAATGAAGGACTATAATTTTATACAACTGTGTTTTGGCCAAGTAGATGAGTGGCCGAAAAGCAGGGAAGAATATTAGGCAAAAACACTAAAACAAGAGATATTTTTTATATTTAAAAAATGTATGGGATTGGAGCAGTTGAGAAAAGAATTACCTATCTAATACAGTTAAACATGCATGTTGACTGATCTCATTAATGACGTCAGTTCACTGACGCCACTGGTGCTAGTGGCGTCAGCGTCAGGAAAACTCTATGTCAAATGGCACTAATGGTGTCAGTGAACATACACGTTTGATTGTATTAGATAGGTAATTCTTTTCCCATTATGTACTCCCTCCCTACTATAAAGTTTATAATCCAAATTTTATATTATAATTGTTATCCTATAATTAAGATAAAAACGGAGTAATTAATACATAATTAATTAATTTGAAACTTAAATCTCATCATATCTATACTGAATGCCTAAAATATTGGCATTATATTTCCACAAAACTTGTTAAGGATATAACATGCTCCAAAAATTCTAGATTTCATTCGATATAGCTCAACTAAGTTTAAATATAACAATAAGTGATTAGTATCAATTATTTCCCATATTTCGTTCCACTTCAATTTTTTTTTTTTTTTTAACTTACGTAATCAATTAATTATTATTTATTTGAAGGATTCTAAATTATTGGGTCCTTACAATTGAGATGTGCATAAATTGACTATAACACCCGAAAAACATAGCACAGGAAAGGTGGTTTGAGAGGAGAGAGAGGAAAAAGTAGAGATAATATGTTTTGCATGACTTTTGGGACTTGTGAGTGGGATTTAAATTTTTGCTTTGCTCAGTTGGCATTATACCACACAGATAACCTGCTTTGGTAGACAAAGAGGGGGAAAAAAAAGCTTTCTCACTAAATAATAATTAATTCTAATGTTTTCATAAAATCGGATTAACAAGTGATTATAAAAAATCTCGTTTTCTTTCCAAAATATGCACATTGGAGTTCGGGGCACAAATTTCCGCCCACAAACTCACTATTGAAAATCCATAGCTCTTGCCACAATTATCGAAAAGAAAAATACATAGTTCACGGGTCTTACAACACTGATCCCACAACATATGGTCTACACAAAACATTTTCGGCACAAGATTTGATCGTAGATTCACCAAAAAAATATAGTGTATAAAATAAAACCTTTGGTCTCACCGTGGATAAACAATCATCTCAAAACAGTTAATATACTATTTCAAAAACATGAGGGCTTTAAAATGACAATATAAAAATAATTATAACACCAATACCAAAAGAGGCTTACAAGTTCACAACTCTTATGCCTCTGGTTGCTTCTCTTGTCCTCTAACAAAATTAGAGGTGATGTTTAAAAAATATTGATAATGACGGGGTGAGCTATAAAGTTTTAGTAACCAAAATTAATTTATTAAATATGCATGAAAGGATTGCAAGTTAGAGAAGCATGTTTGTAATAGAATTGTAATATCAACAATAACTCAATAATACATAATAATTAACAATAATTAGAATTATCCTCACTCGTCCATCCTACTCCTCCTTATATCTTTTGGATGTGGTACAACCTATCAGTGCTAGTTTATCTGGCCAAGGGTTAGTTAATCACTTCAAGAATACTGTCCTGTCCTATGCTACCACTGATATACCATAATAAGGAGGTGTCCGTTCAAAATACGTAGCTCAAATTTTGGGCCAGGAATGAGAGAGCCGATAGACATAATTTCACTTTAAATCTCTTCCACATAATCCAACATACCCCATAGCGTAATATGTCACTAAATTTTCAAAAATATCTTGTAATATATTATTCTATATACAACATTCCATAACAAAATCATGACAACAATATCTTACAAAATTCATTATTTCTTATACAACATTTCACAACAAAATCATAATTATCACATCAATCACAATCTCAATAACAATATTCACTTATATATATATATTGGAAAATACACTGTTTCATTGAAATAATTTCATATTTAGATATGTGCATAATTTTTCAAAACACATGCTAGTAGTTCATGTGAAAGTAAGGTTTAGAAAACACCTAACAGTCCAAAACAAGCATATAAAATAAAACAACTCTGATTACCTCAACTCCAAACTAAATCTTATCTCAAGGAATAAAACGCGAACGATCATCTGTCACAAGACAATAGAACATTCATTATCACAATTATAATTTCGTATAAATTAAATTACACAAATTCTAATAATAATATAATATCATAATAAAAGAAACTGAAAATGACAGTTTAGTCCTTCACATTTCAAAACTAAATCGATTAAAATTTCCATAATTTCTTTATTAATCCAAATAAATTATTTATACAACGTTTAATCGGTAGAAATATCGGGTAGGATATAAATCCTAAATTTCTTAAATAGAAAAATTAATTTATATTCCTTCAATAATCAATCGATAAATCTAAACCGATTAAAACTAGTTATTCATCATTCTATACATATATACAAGTCATATATTGTTAAAACTCAAAACTTTTCCAAAATCTTAACCTCAAAATTTTCACTAAACAACACAATAGAACATTCATTGGAAAGAGAAAAAAATATGTGGAACAACTTTCATGAAAGAAGTTTATCAAACATAAGTTAATTTAATTACTAAAATGATATTATAAGATAAATAACATAACTCAAAAAATCTAAATATTCTCAAACTCTTCTTCTTTTCTCTTCTCCTCTCCTCCACTCCTCCCCTCCTCACTTTCACTCCCTCTCCATTTTTTCTTCCCAATCTCACCCGCTAGACAATATATATAGACAAGACGCCCGCTCCCGGGGGGGAGGTTAATTGTTACACCCTCCTCATTTTCAAAGGTGGTGGAGCTCTTTTTATTTTCCCTTCTTCTTTCCTCACTAGCCATGTATCTCTCTCTCTTTTTTTTTTTTTTGAGATGGAGAAAATTACCACAAAAGCCCCAACTTTATTATTATTATTTTCCATATTTTTTCTTCTCTCACAATTACAATTACAATATATAATTATTTCATAATTACAATTAAATCCTAAGAATAAAATTAGGATGTTACATAGAGCACCTTTACTCAGTTGATATTATACCATACAGATAACCTACTTTGGCAAACTCAGAGCACCTCGAAAAAATTCCTGGTGTATGATTCTAGATGTGGAACAAGTGCCTGATTCATAAGGTATCTATTACTAGTGTCAACGTTTCACCGAAGAGGGGGTGAATTGAGTGATTTAAAAAAATTTAAATCGAAAGCGTTAAACTAATAAATCAAATAGAAGGAGTTAGAGATATATCACCAAAGTGTACACAATTGTTATACTGGTTTGACCTTAATTCCTTGACCTAAGTCTAGTCCCTAGAGCGTCTCTCAGATTTTCACTATCGTTTCAAGATCAACCAAGTTCTTGGCACCATAATATAGAGTAATCCTCACCAGGACTGATTCCCCCTTACTTGTTGTAATCTAACAACCACTCAAGGTTCCACTACCTTGATATTTTATAGAAATCAAATTGATTGTAAAATTATCTTACAGAGTAGATGAATAAACACTAATGAATAGAATATCAATAGATATTTCACAGAGTATTAATGAGCAATGAATTAGCAATAAATTGATCCTGCTTGGTTAGTTGCTCTGAATTAAATACTTGTGTATTTATAGTTGAACACAATTATTGACCGTTGTGAAAGTTGAAGCTTTCCATTGAGTGTTTTCAAACCATGGTTATGAAACCTGGACTGGAAACCGGTCCGAAAAATCACAAAAACTGGGGTCACACCCTTGAAATGGAGCTGACTCGGTCAACTCATTGTGACCCGGCGAAACTTGGCTTGAGCAGGTTGAGCAAAGCTCGTGACATAGTGATTTTTTTTCTTTCTTCTGAATATTTGTTTTTATTGTTTCAATTTTTTGCTGTTTAATTGTATTCTTTAATTATTTTTGCTTCAAAATGGTTGTTTTGTTCTTCATTGTAGCTCTGATTATTAATCATATAGGTGGGAATATTTTGTTATCATATACCTGTTTTTTGATATTTTGTTATGATAAATATTGTGATTCCTAATTACAAATTCACATGTCATTGGGTGGTATATGATACTGTGATATCAATTTGTAAAGTATATATTGTAAATAATATTTGGCAATTATATAATTATTTGGCTAGTGATTTAAGGTCTTGAAATGATATATAGTATTTGGGATTATGGATTGAGTGATAAGAAATTAAATTATTTATCAATTTTTTATTCCTCACTTTGGTCTAATCCATTAACCCTTGACCTTGACTTTGGTCTAACCCATTAACCCTTGACCTAGTGCTCTGGCTGGTTCACTGACTAGTCAGGGTTTAATTACCTTGGTTTAAACTATCCGTTAGATTGATGAAACTTTCCGTTAGAGACAAACCAGAGTTGTTAGAAGATTTTGAGGTTTGGTCGCTTACCTTGGTTTCTTCAACTACATCCCTTTAGTCTTGCAATTGCCTAATGTTAGGTCGCTTTTGTTTTGCTGCAATTGCCGCTTCAGATGATACTCATTGACCTGGTTTGAGTTCACTTGTGTCTGCTCTGTTTTTGTGATTGCATTTAATATTCAGACACAGAACCATGCTTTTGTCTTTTTGGACTTAATTCGTGATTCAAATAATTTAATATTCATTTTTCTTGTGGTTGACTTGAAAAAAAAAAAAAAAAAAAGACAGCTTTAGAGAACAATTAGCTCAAGTGATAAGAGTAGTTTTAAACTCTCCCAAAAAAAAAAAAAAAAAAAAAAAAAAATAAATAAAAAAAAAAAATCAGAAGAGAAACTTAAATTTGTCATTTATATTTTATTTTTATTTTTATGGCTTTTACCTTCATTATATTTTCCAAATTTATAAAAAATAGTAAAAAGAAAAAAAAGCTAAACAATATGACGATGTTCAAATTATTATATCATTAGAGCAATAAAGTGGAATTTGATTAAGTAGGTATACAAACGCAAATGATAAAGACTTCAATATAGAAATTCATAAATTGAAAAGGTTAACAAACAACCTAGAAATGATAAATATGGAATAAAACGGATTGATATATTATATTTATGTATCAAATCCAACATCAACTAGCCATTATAGTATAAACCAATCCAAACATTCTAAAGAATTATTGTCAATTGGCATTGGATATCGACATAAAGGACATAAATGACTAATATTTAGCCATGTGATAATACAATGATAATGAAAAACATGTTTACACGGCATGGTCGAGAACTGTCTGTTATCAGAGAAATCTTTTAGACAGATACAACACTCATTCTTCTCATTTAAATCAATATCATCATCTTCTTTGAGTTTCATATTGTTGAGATTGAATGGCTTCTTCAGACGCAGGAATCTTTCTCCTCTCATTATCATCGAGCAATTCAACAAAAACATCAATACACAAAGAAACATAAGGATAAGAAGAAGAAGAAGAAGAAGAATTATCCATAATATTGTTGAAAAACTGCCGAGCTTTATCGATGAGTATGGGTATCAGTAAATCAAGAACTTGAGGTTGGATTAAATAGTGGGAAAGATGATGACGAAGAAAGGTCGAAGCAGTTTTGAAGAACTTACTGCAAGAGATGCAATGAGAAGAAAGTGGTGGTGGGGAGGGAATATTATTGATGATACAAGGAAAACCACAACCACAAGGACAGCGTTGTATGAAATAAACACAGATCTTGACGTTGAAATTTGGCATGATGGTGTTGTGGTATTGAGTAGATATGTTTTCAAAATCTTCAGGAAAAGCAGGTTCATCAGAGATGCAATAGTAGCATCCTATAACGTAGCTGGACATTGTGATCGAGTCCGTGTGAATGCATAAAATGTTTTTAGAAGAGTGATCTTTTGAATTTTTAACTTTGAAAGAACCGCCTTTGAAATATAAGTATATAACTCAATCAAATAAAAAAAAAAAAACTATGATAATGGAAAGATGATGTGAGCTGATCGATAGAACACCAATAGTATATTGTATGTATTTATAGGCTCTAAATTTAATCTCATTCGAAAGATATTTTTATAAATTAATTTTGAAAATTATTTATGATCAAAATTTAAAATTAAGATTTTTTGAAGATTTTTTTTTTCATTTATTGTGTTTTAATTTGTATATTTTAATACTATTATGACTTGAATGGTGATTTTTTTTTTTTTTTTTTAAATATCTGTTTTGATACCTTTTTTTTTCGATTTTTATTTATTCCTAATCTTAATTTTTAGAAGCAGTTCTAACAAAAAATGAGATAAGATTTTTCACATTTTAATATATATTTTTTTATATTGTTTTTAATCTTATTTCAATGATAATTCCTCGTAAAATAAAGTTGATTTGGTAATAAGATTTATCAATTTTCAATAAAGGATGATAATTTTTATAATCTCACATCTATCTTTTTCTTGGGTTTGTAAACTAACCTAGAAAATTAATGCTAATATCTACATTAACGCGAATATTTATATGTAATCATAGATAGGCCCTGAATTTAATCTTATTTGAAATACTTTTTTTTCCGCTAGATTCAAATGATTTCAAGATACAGTAGTTCACGAAGAGGAAGATATATTTATTAATTTTGTGAAATTTAACGCATCGTTTAAATAAAGTAATAAATACAAAATAAATACTTTAGAAAAATTATAGATAATTATTTTCTATAGATAATCATCGATATGTTAATTTTGCATATTATCTATTTTTTAAAGAAGGTAATTATTTTCTAAAGAAATTATTGATAATTATTTATCACGAAAATTTAAAATTAACTAAAACGTAATATATATTACTATTTTTTGGGTCCATTTATTGTGTTTAAATATCTTTTTATACTACCATGATGAATTCAATGAGGGGATTTTTTTTAAAAAATAATAATTTTTTTTTTCATATTTATTCTAATATTAATTTTTATAACAAGTTCTTATGAAAAAAATGGGGTGAATATTTTTAACATTTCAATATTTTTTTTTTAAAAAATTCAAGTTGAATGGTAATCCTTCGTAAAATATATTGATTTGGTAATAAGATTTGTCAATTTTCAATTGTCGATTTTAATTTTTGTAATCTCTCAATTTTTTGTTTTATGAACTAAAATAAAAATTAATGCTAATTATTCAATTATATTAAAAAAAATTGAAGCCTTTTTTAATTCTGTTTTTAGCTTTTATATTGTAGATTTATTAAAATATGTTTTTAAAAAACAATTTTTTTTTAAAAAAAAAAAATTATTGAGATGATTGTCATAAAAAATCATATTTGAGAAAAATATAAAAATTTAAAATAATTAACAAACATTTAATTAAAGAATGCAACTTGTTAAATCATAGAGTTGTTCTCCGCTTTTTTGTCCGATTTTCGAAAGTAATTAAAAGCAACTTTATAGAATAAAAAGTAAGAAAACATGTATTGCTTTTTAAATCTAATTTCAATGATAATTCCTCATAATTATGCATTCATGATGAAAAAGCATAAGCTACAAAATATCTTAATAATATACACACATCTGGCAAAAGATAAGACAGACTCCAAAGGATATTCTTGGTCTTAGTAATGATTTTGATATGGCATTGCTCAACAAGTTTACATTTTACAGTGTTTAGGAAATATGCTTGGATAGTCTTTTGGTGCTTTCAGAGGATGAAAGTCATGGCATCCTGGAGTGCTATAATAGCTGTAGTTGTAGGATTCCAAGTCTCATCTCAGGAATAAACCTCCACTTATTAAATTCAATGTGTTAAAAAAACATACTTTGGTATATATGCTACGCTGTCCACTCCTTGATTGGTTAACACTGAAGATAACTCCACTGAAAACGATGCCACCCTCCACCCTGCACTTGTCGGTCCTCTATTGTATCAGCAGCTTGATTGGTGCTGTTGGTGCAATAATTGAGATGTTGTAGCAGTACTTGTTCTAGATTGTGCTGACTTGATCACCTGTTGTGGAGATATTCTCTTATTCCTGCTTTACAAACTTTGTTCCTTGCAAATCACAAAGATTCTAGTAATTGAAAAAGTAAATATGTCATAAAAGTACTAGGATCTTTGTGGTTTAACAACTATGTTACTAAACTCTAAAAATGGTGGTGAAGAAAATAGAAAATAAGAGTATATGAATATCAATAAAAAAATAGAAAAAAGATCTGGACATTGATTTGAAATCCAAATTTCTCTGACACAAGAAAATGGTGGTCAAATGCATGCAGGGTTCTTCAACAGATCCATTTATTCCATGAATTGAAGAGTTTAATAAGTTTGTTACAATTTCATGATGGTTTGTTGAATCTAGTTGTGGTGGTGCCCTGATTTAGATCTTGTGATTTCTGTGGTTTTTATCATTCCTTATTTAATTTATGACTTGAGTAATATTTTCATATGAGTTCCCCTGCTGTGGGAGATAGTAGCAATCCATTGCAGCGCCTTTAAAGAAGAAAGAAGCATGTATGAATAGAGAGAGAGAGAAAAGAAGCAAAAAATAATTAAAAAGGAGAGAGAAGATGACAGGAAAAAGTCATTTTACCCACACTTGAAATTTTAAATTGGTTCTACCAAGTAGAGATTTGTTTAATTTAACAATATAATTTATAATTGCACTATATTAGAGGGCTTTCAATGGAATTTTCCCAATAAAAAATTAATACTCATATATTGACTAACCCCATTAGTATACATGTAATTATAGATATATTATATGTAATTATAGACATGCTCTGCATTTAATTTTATGACTTTATTTTTTTTGGCAAACATATTCAAAAGTTTTATTTCCAAAGCAGTTTTTACATTTTAAGTCATTAAAACTACGAACTCCATATTTCACATTCTCAACGCGTTTCAAAATTGTAGGAGGTAATGGGGCTTTAAAGAAGAAAATTTTGAGAGCATGGTGATGAGACGTTATAGGTGGTGGACTTGGGCGGGTCAGGCGAGATATAAGATGTTCTGGTTAGCATCAAAGCTAGACTTAGGTTGATATGCTAATATGTTATAGGTGACATTAAAGATATACTTAAATTGGTGTGTTAGTGAGGACGTAGAGCCCTTAGGGGTCGATTGGGATGACTTATAAGGGTAATGTGACCCCAAAGTGAACAATTTCGAGCCAACACCTCAGTAGCGCAAATGGTATGGGTGCTAGCCTTAGCCGACCTTCCTATTAGGGCTTCGATCCCTGCCAGCAAGCACGTGTTGCTTGCCAATGCCAAAAGAAAAAGTGAATAATTTTGAGGGTAAGGCGTTAAGATGTTATAATAAACTTAGACCTGATGCCATAAAGAACATGCATTGTGCTTGTGCCATTAGATCAAAGGGTCTATCACGGACCCGGGTACGGACGAGCTCTGGACCGTCCAGATCTGATTTGGACGGTCCATATCTGATTTTTTTTACTTTCTTATTTTTTATAAAAAATAATTTTAATGGGTAGAGAGGTCTAAAATAAAGATAATATCTCAACTAACATTTTTTCATATAGAAAAAAAATAAAAACAAAAAAAAAAAATCTTAGCCGTCCATATCCGGATTTGGACGGCCAGAGCTCGTCCATACAGACGAGCAGGGGAAACCAACCGGACGGCGGGAGCTCGTCCGACGGACGAAAGCGGGAAACCAAATCCGGTCTATCACAGAGTGGGACGATGTACATCCTCAAATTGCAATATAAACTTTCAAAAGAGAGAATTCATCATATTTTTTCTTTTCTAGTTTTTCTCACTTTGAATATATACATTTTTCAAATTTATAAAAAAATAATATGAATATGAAAACACAGATGACTTACGAACTTCAAGCTATAAATTTTATAAATTGAAAATTTTGACGAACAATATAAAAACAATCCCTTTGTCATTGGAGAAAGAACACATATGATTATAGGTAAGAACATGTTAATCTCAAACCTTATATATATTCACAAAAAATCTTCAAAACAAATACAACACTCATAATTCTTCTCATTTGAATCAATATCATCATCTTCTTCAAGCGTCATATGCGTTGACCCGGGATGTATGAGGGCTGGGTCCGGAGAGCCTGCTGAAGCTGCAAAACCTGTTGTTGCTGCTCCGGTGGCAGAGAACTCAATTGCTCAGCCGTTATACTCCGCACTTGTTGCAGTAAAAGCGATTGCACATCAGACGGAAGCTGAGAGAAAGAGGAATATTTCTTTCCATCGTCCAATTTAATCTTCTTAGAAGGACGACTAAATGGTTCTGAATCTGATGAAGGTTCATTTCTTTTCTCTCCTGATGATCCAACTCCAACACCAATCTTTGGCCCTTGTAACACTTGTGGGGTCACCATTCCTAGCATTATCTCTGCCTGAAAAACAGCCTTAGTCAACTCCGGTCTAGAAACTAACAAGTGACGAGCTGATTCCGGGTTATGTGCAGCCATTGCCTTAAGCTCAGAGATAATCTCCGTCAGCTGATTCCGGGATAGTTTTGCCAGATGCAGAGTTAAAGGATCATGTGTTAATCCATTTTGGTTCCCTCCTAGAGCTGATTCCATTACAGTTGCAGCTGTTATAGCAATATGAAGACCAATAGGTTGATGGTTGGCAGCTTCTTCTGGTGCATCTACTTGTTTCTGAGGAGTCTGTTCTCTATTTCTGTCGGCGAAATTGACACGCAACTTCCGTCCATTAATCTCGTAACCTTGAAGATTACGACGGGCACTTAGAGCTGTCTCTTCATCCTTGTACTCGCAGAAGCCATAACCTTTTGGCTTACCAGTTTCTCTATCCTTGACTAATCTGAAGGATACTACAGGCCCAACCTCCTCGCAGATTTCAATAAGCCATTCCTCTGTGGTATCATACGGTATGTTCCCAACAAAAACGCAGTGATTCTGGGAGGTTGCCATGAAATCAAGAAGAGAAGTAAAAGGTGAAGCGTTATTGGTGAGGTTGCTTCTATTACAGAGAGTGGTTACGAGGAAGACTTGGGTTCGTTCTTCGGATTAGTGCAGACTGTGTCTCAAAGGGAGTATTTATAATGAAAATTTAAAACTCAAGGAAATATTTTTTATAGATTATTTTTTGTCCATGTGTTTTAATTTGTATCTTTCTATACTATTATTAGTTTATTACTGTGACTCTAATGAGGATATTTTTTTAAAAAAATATCTGTTTTGATAAAGTAATTTTTTTATTTTTTTCCCCTTCTCTTAGTTTGTAATTTAGAATCAGTCCTAATAAAAAATGAGATAAGGTTTTCACATTTTAATATTTATTTTAATATTGTTCTTTAAAAATAAAATTGATTTGGTAATAAGTTCTCAATTTTCAGTTATCGATTATAATTTTTGTAACCTCACATCAATGTTTTTTTTTTTTTGGCATATTTAAACTAAGCATATTTAAATAATATATATAATAGTATATATATATATATATATATATATGGCAAATCATTTGTCCAGTGACTGGACCTAACATTTTATCCTGTGAATCGAAGCTACGTCGTTTGGGTTAATGATGACACGCCAAAAATAAAAAAACAAAAACAAAAAAGAAAAAACCCATGAATCAATTTCGGATCGAGCGTTACCGTGAGAATCAATAGGAATAGCGCCGACTCTTTTTCTCTAGTGGATTGCGCGCGAGACAGAGATGTGTGAGAGAATGTTAGGTCCATTCTGAAGAAATTGCTAATCCATTCTTACACAGAAAAAGTTGCCGAACTATGCGATTTTTATTCAACATATTGGGATCACAAAAGGATGAAACAGAGTGATGCATAATAATAAAACTAGAACCTGAGATGCAAAATTATTAATCTATTTGCCAGTAACAATTATAATTTCTTTTTCTTTTTTTTTTCCTTTTACCTTTCAGCACAAGCTAATGATCGGAGATCAGTTGATTACCAGCACGGTTAACAACCCGGCCAAAATTAGAGGCAGGGCAGCGGCAAAACCCTAGCGGTTTGCATCGTTGAAATTTTCATCCACGGGATACAAGTTGCCCGCAGGCCCGGTGATGTATAGTAGCGATGTGGGAGATGGAGAATAGTATTGAGATGATGCGGGAGACAGAGAACAGTATTGAGATGATGGGCGATACAAGTTGCCCGGAGGCCCATGTTTTTTTGTTTAATCTAAGGCGCCCCGTCACTATACTTAACCAAACGGCGTAGTTTTATTGGTTGACAGGAAAATCGCTTAGGTTCAATCACTGGATAAATGATTTTCCCATATATATATATATATATATATATATATAAAAATCATAGATGGGCTCTAAATTTAATCTTATTCGATTCGAAAGAATTAAATTCATATATTGATTGATTGATTGAATTTAAGATTATGAATTACATTCATATCTTAATTGATTGATTGCATCAATAATTTAAGATGATGGATCACATTTATTTCTTGATTGATTGATTGAGTTAACCATTTAAGATGATGGATCACATTTGTATCTTTCTATACTATTATTAGTTTATTACTGTGACTCTAATGAGGATATTTTTTTTAAAAAAATATCTGTTTTGATAAACTAATTTTTTTATTTTTTTTTTTTCCTTCTCTTAGTTTGTAATTTAGAATCAGTCCTAATAAAAAATGAGATAAGGTTTTCACATTTTAATATTTAGTTTTATATTGTTCTTTAAAAAGAAAATTGATTTGGTAATAAGTTCTCAATTTTCAGTTATCGATTATAATTTTTGTAACCTCACATCAATGTTTTTTTTTTTGGCATATTTAAACTAAGCCGAATAGTATTATATATATATATATATATATATATATATATATATAATATCATAGATAGGCTCTAAATTTAATCTTATTCGATTCGAAAGACTTTTTTGGCCAAGCCAGTATATTCAAAAGATTTTAAATTCAGTAGGTTACGGAGAGAAAGATATATTTATTAATTTCTATGAAAACAAAGTAATGTTCAGATTTTAAAATATTAAGATAAATTAAATGATATATTTAATTATTTTCTTAGTGTTTAAATATAATAAGTATTCTGTTATTCCTTTTTGCAAAAGATGAGGAAACTCTAGTAATAGGAAATAATATGATAAATCTAAATCCAATTATAATTATTTATTTAAAAGATAATCTAGCGTAGATTCCAATATCCACTATTAATCATATCAAAATGATTTTTTTATACAATCTAAAATCACTTCATTTTTTTTAAAAAAAATTTAAACATGATAATATCCCCAAAAAATATAAAATAAACAAAAGGTGATAGATTTTGTTTAACTTTTATTGGCCTAAAAACCGGTGACTTAATTGAAGCTAATCAGTAAATTTTTAAAAATTCTATATTTATAAATTCTATCAAAGAAAAAAATGATTTTATATAATCAATACAAATAACAAAACAGACACGAATCCATATATATATATATATATATATATTTATATTTAATCAGTTTTAACTATTTTTCACGGTCTATAAATAAAGACATGATTTACATTCTGATATAAACATCAGAGTATACCCACTATTACCTTTTCACTCTTTCTTCAAGAAGTAACTACTTCAACTTCACGTACCCCACAAGAATAATGTATAACCCGACAGATTCTGATTCTATTCTTGCAAGCAACGATGATCATGGAAGAAGGGTTGTGTTGCAGCCACCACGGAGGCTGATGGCGGTGGAGGAGGCTACGACTGAGAGGACGGCTAGTCCAGTTAAGAAGTATTGCGTGTGCTCGCCGACATGCCACCCTGGGTCATTCCGGTGCCAACAACATCGTGCCAATTATGTTTGGCGTGGCAGATCAGTTAAGTAATAATAGCTGAGTCGATTTAATTGGAGCTCTCATTAATACCACAATCCAAAACTAGTTATATTGACATCAATGTAATTACTATATATGTTCTAGGAAGTTCAAATTCCATCCTTTTTATTTTTTATTTTTTATTTTTTTGAGTTTTAATCTTAGAATTGTATTCTTTAGTTGAAAAAAAGGAGTTTATATTTATTATCAATATGTGTTTGTCTTCAGATTTTGTAGGAAATTGTTTTAATATATTTTATCATGAGCTTTCCCGGCCCCCTTAGAAAAGTGAAATTCATATAGCTAGCTTATTAGAAAAAGGAAAAACCCCTCTAGCTAGCTTATTAGAAAAAGTATGAGCAAAAAAAAAAAAAAAAAAAAAAAAAAAAAAAAGCTTATTAGAAAAAGGGAAAACCTCATATAAAAGTACTAATTGAGTCATTAATTCAATTTAAGATTTTAAAATATGGGTAAAATGACTTTAATGCCCTCTCTTTTCTAAATCTTAAAATAGGAAATTTCTAAATCAGATTGGTAAATTCAACAAATTATTGATTGATTTATTAATCCAATTTAAGATTTCAAAATATGGGTAAAATGACTTTAATGCCCTCTCCTCTCATTAAAGAGTTTCATTCACTTTGTAACTTATATAGATATATATAGACACATATACACACACATATAAACATTAATATTTAATAAAATAAAATATGATTCATCTATAGTTTAAATATATTAACTATAATAGTAAGAGAATAACGTACAATGCAACAAAGAGTTTATTTTAAATGTAGTGTTGGTTAGTCATGGTTTCTATTTGGATATTATTTTTATAAGTAATTTTGAGAATTTTTGTTATATTTGATTTTATTTATTAAAAGCACTTGTAGATGTATAATTACAAAAAATGTAGGAATTTTAAACACATGCACTAAAAAAAAAAAAACAATTCTTAGCGGTTAAAATAACATATTTATAGCAGTTTTAGGCGCTACTAATGACATTTGTAGTGGTTACGGAAACCGGTACAAAATATATCATTGCAAACAGATTTGTAGCCGTTAACAACAATCGCTATTACATATACCTTGACTGCTACTATATCTGTAGCGGTTTCAAATGAGCGCCACTATATGAGGCTGCACTGACGTCTTATTTGAGACATTATTCGTGGTTAACAAACCACTACAAATTGAAATTGACTAGACTTGTAGCGGTTATATAACCGCTACTAATTATATAAACAAGTTGCGCCAAACTTTCAAAATATTTTGTAGCGGTTACGTGACTGCTACAAAATATTTCCGCCATTTTTTGGAAAAAAGTTTTGCCACCAGTTTTAATTCTTTTTAATATTTGTAAATCCTGCCAACCATTTTTTTTTTGTAAAAATTTTTGCCGCCTTTTTCAATTTTTTACAAAATATTATTGTCATTTTTTTTTTGGAAAATAGTTTTGGTGCGTTTTTCATATTTTTGTTCATATTTGTAGCGGTTTATTAACCGCTACAAATGAATAAAATTGAAAAAAAAAAATAATTTTTTTAATTATTTTAGTAATTAAGTAAATATTGTATTATTAATAATTTATATTTTTTGTGAAAATAAATGATATTAAAGTATGATATAAGGTTATTATATAGGTGTAAAACAATGAGAATATGTAGGTAGGATAAGAACAAACTATGAGTTGATTAAAATAATATTTAATTCCAAAAATTTTTTTTGTGCAAATAGATCAAATAATGTATGTGAAAGTAGAAAGAAAGTTGAAAAATATTCGTAAAGCAACTGTAAATTAGCAAAAGTTAGTATCACTAAGGTAGAAGAAAAAAGAAATATTTCGATAATCATACTATGTGATCCGGTTGAACACACTTACCCGCTTTAAACACTTAACCTCTTTGAGAAAACATATAAATATGAGAGAAAACATGTGTAGAAAAGGAAATTGAAGCATATTAAATGTGGTTTGGTGGGGGTATTTATATTGATCTATGCACATCACTTTGTAGCGGTTTTACTTAGTAGGGGTTAAGGATGCATTGTTTGTAGCGGTTTAATAACCGCTACAAATACTATTATGGTTTTTTTTTTTTTTTAAAAAAAAAGTTTAGAAGATTACATATTACATTGTAGGTATAATTTTTTCTCTCAATCTTCGTCTCCATCCCTACAAAAAAAGTATGGAGAAAATGTTACATGTGAGTTGAATATATTTGAACTCAAATAAAACTTTAGTTAAATGTTATTATTTCCTAAAGCATATATTAAAAAACGTACCCAACTATAGGTAAATTTTCATCGCCCATATCGTAAAGGTTCCGAGGCTTTAAGTGAACCACCATATTCCAATCCCTATGCCTCTTATTGGCGACATAGTAAACTTGATGGGCCTCTGAGACAAGAATATACAACTCATCATCTTGAGATTGACCAGTGTGAATAGACCGGGAGAAATTCACTGATGTGATGCCTAAGCCGTCAGTCGTGAGTCCCCGGGACGTTCTCGTATCCGCCCACAAACACTTGAACATCGTTATGGTGAAACGGCCTTGGTAATTTATCTTGATCACATCAAGCAACTTTTCATAATACGGGACGTCACCGAACTGCATGCTCCCGTCACTGCTGCTCGCATAACTCCTCATCCCAAACGTGCTATATACACTCGAGTTTTGGGTCAACAATCCCTGATCACGTGAAACGGTACAAAACTTGAAACCATTGACATTGTATGTCATAAATCCTTGGGCGTGGTCAAGCGGGCCGAGTGTGAGAGCTTTGAATTTTGGTGAGTGCGGGTTGTAGTCATTCATTATTCTCCTTCTAAACCAACCCATAAATTCTCTGTGGACCTTTCTATCAACTTCGGATGATGTCTGTGTACGGATCCTCAGTTGACGCTTGACACGACTCCTGAATTCCCTGCAATTAAATATGCAAAGACGACCATGAAATGTGAGTATAAAATGTAAGGAAATATATAGGATAACATATATCTGTGTGCAATCCTTATTGAAGGTACGGTTCAACTTTAGTGCAATTAATCAAAACATGTCAACTTCTCAAGTACCGTCAGTTTGAAGTTCTCAGTTCCGCCAACTGGTTTACCAACACGAGGGATTTATAACTCTGTTGTTGATGGTTCAAGTTTAGGCTCAGGACAATCGTCTACACGAGGCGGTCGGTTGAATGACGTCTCAATGTCATCAAAGTACATGGAACAAAAATACAAGACCTCAAAACAACGTTTTTTCAATCTCAATAAATTAATTCTCCAGCTTGAGGGGAGTATTAATTGGTTTAATATTAGTAGTTGGTAGATAATAATTAATGTGAGTTGGTAGATAGAAGTTAGCATTTATAGCATTTAATGCTACTACAAAAAGCTCCCAGTATAAATACACACAAAAGTCTTATGAATGAAATCATTAGAAATATTTTTCCTCAAATACTTTGTCAATATGTTGCATAAAGTCCAGAGATTAACTTTACGTCTTACTGTTGCTTCTATTACAGAGAGTGCTACGAGGAAGACTTGGGTTCGTTCTTCGGATTAGACCAGACTGTGTCTCAAAGGGAGTATTTATAATGAAAATTTATTAAAACTCAAGGAAATATTTTTTATTGTTTATTTTTTGTCGACGTGTTTTAATTTGTATCTTTCTATACTATTATTACTGTGACTCTGAGTCTAATGAGGTTCCTTAAAAAAAAAAAAAAACTGTTTTGATAAACTAATTTTCCCCCTACTCTTAGCTTTTAGAATCAGTTCTAATAAAAAATGAGATAAGGTTTTTCACATTTTAATATTTAGCTTTATATTGTTCTTTAAATCTAGTTTCAATGATGATCCCTCGTAAAAGAAAATTGATTTGGTAATAAGATTTCTCAGTTTTCATTTATCGATTATAATTTTTGTAATCTACATCAATTTTTTTTTTTTTTTTGGCATATATGAACTAAGCCGAATAGTGTATTATATATGTAATTATAGGTAGGCTCTAAATTTAATCTTATTCGATTCGAAAGACCTTTTTGGCCAGGCCAATATATTCAAAAGATTTTAAATTCAGTAGTTTACGGAGAGAAAGATATATTTACTAATTTTTATAAAACAAAGTAATGTTCAGATTTTAAAATATTAAGATAAAGTCAAGGGGAAGGTGGTTGATGGATGGGGAGCACAACACGCGGTATTACCACACAAAGACAATTATAAGGAGAAGGCGTAATAAAATTAAGATGCTGAAGAATGATGAAGGTGAATGGATTGACGATGAGGTAGTTATAGGCAACATGCTCCAAGAATACTTTGGGAACTTGTTTAGAAGCGAAAAGGAAGGGAGGAGTTGGTTGAAAACAATACAAAGTTGGGGGGCTGTGAGTGAGGCGAAACACAGAGTGGCGGGAAGGGATATAAATAATAAAGAAATTAGGAGTGCATTTTCCCAAATGGGGGGTTTTAAAGCCCCAGGTAGTGATGGGTACCCGCAATTTTTTATCAAAGAAATTGGGGAGTGGTGGGAGCCTCGGTGTGCAGGTTGATAAAAGACTTATGGAGTAACCCGAAGAGAATAAAGGAGATTAACGATAATCTAGTGGTCTTGATTCCGAAGATAGAGCAACCGGAGCTGGTAAGTCAATTCAGGCCCATCTCTTTGTGCAATGAGTTGTATAAAGGATTGTCTAAAGTAGTGGTAAATAGACTAAAGCCACTTATGAATGACTTAGTGTCCCCATTCCAAACAAGTTTTGTGCCTAAGCGTAGTATCCATGATAATATAATTGTGGCTAAGGAGATGGTGCATTCCATGAATAGGATGCAAGGTAAAAAATGTTATGTGATTTTGAAAATAGATCTTGAAAAAACCTATGATAGGATGGAATGGAGTTTCCTTGAAGATGTGTTAGAAGAAATTGGTTTAGAAGAGAAGTTAAGGAGGGCTATAGTAGAGTGTTTTAAGTCATCCTCGTTGTCCTTAATGTGGAATGGTGGAAAGAAACCATCGTTTGTACCGTCTAGAGGTTTAAGGTAAGGGGATCCACTTTCGCCATATCTTTTTGTTTTAGGAATAGAGAAACTAACTCATCTCATTGTGGATAGTGTGAATAAGAAGCTATGGAAGCCTCTGAAAATGGGAAGGAATGGTACATCGGTTTCTCATCTCATGTTCGCAGATGACTTAATGTTAGTCCGTGAGGCTGAGGTGGAGCAAATCAGTCTAGTAATGAGTATTCTAGAAGAGTTTGGTTTGTTGTCAGGGCAGAAGGTAAATAAGCATAAATCAAATATGTTTTTCTCAAGAAATGTTGATAGAAGTGTACAGCATGTTCTGTGTGAGATTTTTGGCTTTAAACGTATGGATGAGTTGGGAAAATATTTAGGTGCGTTTATGATGTTTGGTAATGGTGCTAACAGGAAATTTCAGCACATTTTAGATAAAATGCAATGTAAACTCAACAGCTGGAAGAAACAAAATCTGTCTTTGGCTGGGAGGTTGACGCTAGTTCAATCTGTCACTAGTCAGATGTCTATCTACTTTATGCAACACTCTCGTATACCTTGTGGAGTTCGGAAGCATATGGAAAAAATCCAGAGGGAATTTATTTGGCAGGATGGAGAAGGGAGAAGGAAGCTACACCCTGTTAGTTGGGATACCTTGTGCAAGGAGAAAAAATATGGAGGTTATGGGTTAAAAGACTTGGATGTTATGAATGATGCACTACTAGGCCGTATTGCTTGGAATATGATTTCCAATCCCGATAGTCTCTGTTCATTGGTACTAGGAGGGAAGTACAGCAGAGGTAAGGATTTAAAAGAAGAGGTGGTGTGGAAAAAAGCTGATTCTGAGTTGTGGAAGAATCTAGCTAGAATCTGGCCTAATGTGGTAAACAACTTGTATTGGGAGGTGGGAAATGGTAAAGGAGTTAGATTCTGGCTTGACAGATGGCTGGATCACGAGAAGAAACTAATCGATTTTTGCAGCATCCATCAATCAGTAATTGATGAGAAATTGTTGGTGACTGATGTGGTTGCTGAGAATGGGAGGTGGGATATGAGGAGACTTAAAGAATTAGTGAATGAGAAGGGGAGAAGATATATAATGGCTGTACCTCCCTCTAATGAGCACAAGGGGGATGATATCATCAAATGGGGGACAAGGGTAAGGAACAAATATGTTACTTCTGATATGTATACAATTATGAAAGGAGATAATGGGATGGGAGAGGCGAAGTGGGGTAGAGTGTGGAAATTTTGGGGGGGTGGGGGCGAAAAGAATTCAGATTTTCCTATGGCTGACTCTACATGAGAGAATATTGACGGGGGAGAGGAGGCACCGGCTGATGGGTGGGAGCCCTGATTGCTGTAGGTGCAGTGGAGAAATAGAGACAACTATGCATGTGATGCGAGATTGTTGGGTTGCTAAAAGGTTATGGGAAGAGCTGAAGAATGGAAGGCTGGATGCTGAATTTTTAAGGCTGTCACACAGCCAATGGTTTGATTGGAACTTGAGTAAGACAGATGGGGGGTGGGATCTGATATTTGGGGTTGCTTGTTGGTTTTTATGGAGATGGAGAAATAGTAGCTTGTTTGAGGAGGGATTCTTGCTATTTGAGAATCTGGGCGCAGTGGTGAAGGCTTACCTTAGGAACATCATATCTGCTAGAGTGGATTTTGGTAGAATTAATAGCAAGAAGGAAGTAAAGCATATCAGCTGGTCTAAACCAAATGTGGGATGGCTGAAACTTAATACAGATGGTGCATCTAGAGACTAGAGGGAACATGAATCTTGTAGGGTGTGGGGGGCTGATTAGAGATAGTAGTGGAAGGTGGATTTGTGGTTTTACTAGAAGATTGGGGTATTGTTCAGCTGTCAAAGCTGAGTTGTGGGCAATTCTTACTGGATTAGAACTAGCGTTCAAATCTAATTTTCAGCAGCTACCGGTGGAGTGTGACTCTGCATCAGTGGTCTCTCTTATTAAAGAATCACAGGAAGTTGTAAATGGAGGTAACAGTTTACTGAAAGACATTATACTGATGTTTGGGAAATTTGCTAATATAAGAATAACTCATGTATACAGAGAAGCAAACACATGTGCAGACGCACTTGCTAATCTGGGTTGTGTGCAGGAGGAGTCTCTTGTCATTTGTAATAATCCTCCTTCTTCTGTTTGTAATCTTCTGTTTAGGGATGTAGTGGGGGTAGCGTACCCACGATTTGTAATGCAGATCTGATCATTTTTGGGCGTTTTGCCCCGGCTATATACCAAAAAATAAAAATAAAAAAGATAAATTAAATGATATATTTAATTATTTTCTCAGTGTTTAAATATAATAAGTATTCTGGTATTCCTAGCTTTTTGCAAAAGCGGAGGAAACTCTAGTAATAGGAAATAATATGATAAATCTAAATCTAATTATAATGATTTATTTAAAAGATAATCTAGCGTGATTCCAATATCTACTATTAATCATATCAAAAATAATATTTAATTCTAAAAAAAATGTGTGTGCAAGTAGATCAAATAATATTTAATTCTAAAAAAAATGTGTGTGCAAGTAGATCAAATAATGTATGTGAAAGTAGAAAGAAAGTTGAAAAATATTCGTAAAGCAATTGTAAATTAGCAAAAGTTAGTATCATTAAGGTAGAAGAAAAAAAGAAATATTTCGATAATCATACTATTTGATCCGGTTGAACAGTACTTAGTCACTTTAAACACTTAACCTCTTTGAGAAAACATAGAAAATAGAGAGAAAACATGTGCAGAAAAGAAAACTGAAGCATATTAAATGTGGTTTGGTGGGGCTATTTATATTGATATCTGCACAACTCTTTGTAGCAGTTGAGTTGACACTTTTTGTATCGGTTTTACTTAGTAGGGATTAAGGATGCGTTGTTTGTAGCGGTTTAATAACCGCTACAAATATTATTATGGTTTTTTTTTTTTAAAAAAAAATTTAGAAGCTTACAGATTACATCGTAAGTATAATTTTTTCTCTCAATCTTCATCGCCATCCCTACAAAAAAAGTATGGAGAAAATGTTACGTGTGAGTTGAATATATTTGAAAACAAATAAAACTTGAGTTAAATGTTATTATTTCCTAAAGCGTATATTAAAAAAAGTACCGAATTATAGGTAAATTGTCATCGCCCATGTCGTAAAGGTCCCGAGGCTTTAAGTGAACCACCATATTCCAATCCCTGTGCCTCTCATTGGTGACATAATAAACCTGATGGGCCTTTGAGGCAAGAATATACAACTCATCATCTTAAGACTAACCAGTGTGAATAGGCTAGGAGAAATTCACTAATGTGATGCCTAAGTTGTCAGTCGTGAGTCCCCAGGACGTTGTCGTATTTACCCACAAACACTTGAATATCGTTACGGTGAAACGGCCTTGGTAATTTATCTTGACCACATCAAGCAGCTTTCCATAATACGGGATGTCACTGAACTGCATGTTCCCATCACTGCTGCTCGCATAACTCCTTATCCCAAACATGCCATATACACCCGAGTTTTGGGTCCGCAATCCTTGATCTCATGAAACGGTACAAAACTTGGAACCATTGACATTGTATGTCGTAAATCTTTGGGCGTGGTCAAGCAGGCTGAGTGCGAGAGCTCTGAATTCTGGTGAGTGCGGCTTGTGGTCATTCATTATTCTCCTCCTAAACCAACCCAGAAATTCTCTGTGGACCTTTCTATCAACTTCAGACGATGTTTGTGTACGGATCCTCAGTTGACGCTTGACATGACTCCTGAATTCCCTGCAATTAAACATGCGAAGACGGCCATCAAACGTGAGTATAAAATGTAAGGAAATATATAGGATGACATATATCTCTGTGCAATCCTTACTGAAGGTATGGTTCAACTTTAGTGCAATTAATCAAAACATGTCTATGTGCTTGAACTTCTCAAGTGCTGTCAGTTTGAAGTTCTCAGTTCCGTTTCTTGGTTTACCAACACGAGGGACAACTCTGTTGTTGATAGCCCTGGCTTAGGCTCAGGACAATCGTCTAGACGAGGCGGTCGGTTGAATGACATCTCAATGTCATCAATGTACCTGGAACAAAAATACAAGACCTCATCCCTAATATAACTTTCTGCTATTGAACCTTCAGACCACACCTTATTCCTCAAGTAAGATTTTAGTTTTCCAAGAAACCTATAAAGTAATGAAGAAAAAATGTTGATACATTAATGTTGAAATGTATGACTAGGAAGTTATCCTAAAGTAATTAATTTTAAATAAGTATCTCTCAATAGGATACCTTTATCAGTAGTGAACCGGGCCAGCAATTTGTTTTGTGAACAAGGTGTACCGCTGGAGTGAACCATGACCGTGAAAATGATGGAGGAAAGATCATCTCCAAATGACACAAAGTAAGAATGAGTTTCTCAAGGTAACCGGTCCAGCTCCTCCATGATCAAAACTTTGGAACACAACTTCGGAAGAAAGAACACAAACGACTTAAACAATCGACACATCGAGAGGCAACGCATTTTTGATGGCCAGTGGAAGTAACTATTGCATAAGCACATGTGAGTCGTGACTTTTCAGCCCAACAACCTTTTGAGCCTGCACGTCAACACATTGTGAAAAGTTTCTTGAATACCCGTATGAAACTTTTATAACCTTCAATGTCGCGAAGAAGATTTCCTTATTCGGTTTTGTCGTGTGAATTTTGCTATTGAAATTTAATTATTCTGTTTAAATTTTTTCTCGTATCATAATTTAATTATTAAATAAATAAATTAATAAATAAATAAACCACAAATTATAACTATTAACATGTAAAATTTAATTAAACAACATAACTTACATGCACAATGTCAGCAAACGCTTTGTCCTTGTTCCTCTTCGGAACACACTTCCAATCGTGGAAGTCGAGCGGGAACCATGCCCAATTCCCGCCAAATTCCAATAGGAATCGGTTTAATAGGTGACCACCATTGCCGATTGGCTGGTCCATGTCCACGTTCCAAGGGACTACGATGCGAGGCCCGTCCATCTCGAGTGACCCCGGCAACATCCAACGTCCTCCCGCGATGTTCCCCGTGTATCTGCACAATTATAAAAATAGTTTGGATTGCGTTTAAATAAAATTTAATTAAACGTAAGAAATTTAATTTTAATTTTTGTCAAAAAAATAATTACGTTTACCTTCGACCTCTACCACAAATCTTGTGGAACGTGAAGACGACGGTCGGGGTTCCCTTGGTCCCGCTCATTCTCCTGGTCAAGAAACCGCTCCGCCTTGGCTATGGGAATGTTAATTTGGATTTCCTCATTTTCGTTGAGGTCGCAGATCGACAGGCTTGCGCCTCGTTCTCCCCCTACGATCTCTGGGTCTGGGATTGGCTCATCGACGAATAGGTCATCAAACGTGTTCCCCGCCTGAAGGGGCGGAGGGATATTTAGAGCCCCACACTCTCTCGTATGGCCCCCTCTACTACTACTGCCTCGTAAGCCTACTCTACCCCCAGGAACGTGTTTCTCTTTTCCTTTATCTTTAGAAACCATAATGTATAAGTTTTAACACTACAAGTAAAGAAAATGAAAAGTTAAAAGACAAAAAATCAAAACCTTGCATGATTCAAAATGAGGGGAGACTAGTTAAAAACCGCATCATTTTGTTGCGGTTCTCAATGATAACTGCTACAAAATTCAGCACAACATATGTTGCGGTTATGAATAAACCGCGGCAAATCTGCCTCGTGCTTCATGATTTTTGTTGTTGTAGTAGATTGACCTTTGAGATTCTATAGCGGTTATTTTGACCAATCACTACCAATTGATTGATTCTGTAGCGGTTGTTGGGACCAATCTACAAATATAATTTTTTGACCAAAAAATTCCAAACTAATTAGTTTATTAGTCAAACTAATTAGTTTGGTGAAAAAAATAAAAATAAAAAACTCCCAAGTAATTTAATTAGCTTCTTTAATTTCTCAAAAAATGTGGAGAGTAATAAATTAAGAATAATAAGTTTATCAATATAGTCCAACATGCCTGTGAAGATTCGATTCGCATAGCGCCCGATCTCCCACGAAAAACTCACTGAGTCATTTTGATTAGAGATATTTTCATGAGAGAAAGGTGGCTATATTGGAACCCAATCTTCTTTTGCATGTTGGACTATCTTCAGAAGAGTAGAAGTCTTCATGTCACAGGAATAATTAAATCTGGATTGTCACTGAATGAATTTCCTGGGCTTGAAGGATGAGAGAGGCAAATATTTGCAGCTCTCATCTCTTGAGATAAGAGATCAGAGCTGCAGATATCTACATGTCTTTGACCACCAAGTCGAGATAGTTAATTTAGCGACAATGCAGATCTAGTAATTTCTAATATTTATAATTGATATACGGACAGAGTCACCTATATATAGCGAAAATATTAGTAGCGGTTAAGGTAAAAACTGCTAACAACTTATAGGATTTGACGCGGTCAAAGCGTCGCTTTACTTTGACTGCGACAAAACTATGTCGTTTCACCTTTTTGTAGCAGTGCTTTTCATATAACCGCTATAAATTCACCTCGACAAAGTTCGCGCCAACGCTGGCACCAAATTTGTAGCGGTTATTCCCCAAAACCGCTACAAATTCGACGCCACAAACATTTGCGCCATTATGTGCCAAGCTTGATGCCACATTTGTAGCGGTTTATTTCACACTAACTGCTAAAAAGATCGTTGCAAACAAGCCCGTGCTTTGGCGCCAATACTGCCGCTACGAATTGGTTGTGGTTTTTGATAAAACCGCTACAAATTCATGATTTTGTAGTGGTTATTTATGACCGCTACAGATTAACCGCAACAAATGGTGGTTTTATATTTTTTATAGTGATGTTCCAATCACCTTCATTCAAAAATAAAAAACATGTGTCAATCACATGAGACCATTTGTCCCAATCATCACTTTGCTTTAGAATATTTGAGATGCATTTAAATTAATGTTTGCCTAGCTTCTAGGTTCAAATTCTCACCATCCCCATATCCTTCTTCTTTAGGAAGACCCTTATTATTAAACTTAGCAATTGTAGATTTTTTCGCATATGATATCCTATAGCCAATCTTTTTTATACTATAAATAATACTAGAATTAATAAATATGGATAGACTACGGGATTTACATACCCTTTTATATTATATATAAGTCGAGAGAATTAGATAAGAGGACCTATATAGAAAAATATTTATTGGAAAGGACTGTAAAAATTGAAATTACTTAAAAGGACCAATTACCAAAATATAAATTTAGAAATACTAAATTACCCTTGAAAGTGATTTAATATTTTTCCCATCATAATTAATACTCAAAATCATCATTTTTTTAACTTTAACTAATATCTACATAATCATTTCATTTTGTCATTTAATTATTACTCGTTAGGTAGATATTGATAACCCTTTTATATCATTAATTTTTTTCCTTGATTTACTTAATTTTATATAAATCAGGAAAAAACTCCATCAAAGGAAATTTATCAACCAAAATAGAAAATTAAACGCATTTTTTTTATCTTATTAGAACTAGTTGTGTAGGCTTTTTTTTTTTTTGGCCCAAAGTTGTGTAGGCTTAAATAATAAAAATAAAAAATTAGTATATTCATATATTGTACCAAAAATTGAAATATAATAATGGATTAATGTCTCTGCTCACACGGAAGGCACGGGTGTTGAACATAACCCTATTAATTATATATATATATATATATACACACACATATATAAAAACATTTCTTTAATGTTTATAATAAATTATAAAAAATTTAGTTTTTTCTATTATATATTTTTTCAATCAAAGTTTGTGTCAATTTTAAAAATAAAATTATAATTTTGACAAAATTGAAATATGTTTGTGTTATTTTTTTTTATTATAAATATCTATGATAAGAGAAATTGTGTTTAATTTAATTAAATTTAGAAATTCATATTAGTTTTAAACATAGAATGTGAGAGAAAATGTAAGAGGTTTGATTAGAGACACCTTAGTATTTTTAAATTTTTATTTTGTGAATTGGTCCTTCTAAATAATTACAACTTTTATCGTCATTCTTAATAAATATTATTTGCTATAGGTCCTTGATTTTAATTTTCCCTGTAAGTTATAAAGTGAATGAAACTCTTTAATGAGGGAGAAAAGGGAGGGGGATGACATTAAGTCATTTTACCTATATTTTGAAATCTTAAATTGGGTTAATGACTTAATTAATTTATTTGTTGAATTTATCCACAAACTATTCTATTTTAAATGGCTTTATATAGAATTTTCCCTTAAAAAAATTAAATTCAGAAATAAAGTTAGTAAAAAAGGAACTTTTCAGATAAATTTTCTAAATAAAGAAACAGCTTTTCAAAATGTTGGACGCCGCACAATTATCCATTGCTCATCAATTGCATGAGAAATTTAGAATAAAGAAACCCAAAGGATGCCGATTATAGTTTATTAGCTTTTCGTAGGAGCTTTGTCTTTAATTTATCTCGGTGCAATAACTTGCATGGAATAATTTGTGTGTCCAAATTAAATTCATTCAAAGGCACCAATGTTCACAGTCTTTTCAAATTAGGTTTAGTTAGATAACAATAAATAAATATGGATATTTGTGCGACAGGGGTACCAGAATGCTGTGAACATTGGTGCCTTTGAATGTTTATAAGATACTTGCCTATTTTTAAATAGTATTAATTTTTTATATTTGGTAATTTTTACAAGGTATTTGTTTTCAAATAGTATTAATTTTTTTTTCCATGTATACCCATCATTAATAAAGGTAGATGAGTGAGAGTAATAATTAATATGATATTTGAGTTTAGTGCAATTAGTAGGGGTAATATTAGAAATTATTTAAATTTTAGGACAAATTTAATAACTTTAACTTTTTTTATTAATTTGTGAGAATTATTAGTTGATGTCTTATAATAAGTACAGATGGAGTACCTATATTGCAACTCATAAGTAATATTCCTCCTGTCCTTATTATAAGCGCACAACTAACAAATATATTTGGTTATTTTTGTAAGGAACTTGCTTGTTTCTAAAGAGTATTAAATACTTTTTTCCATGTATATCATAATTAATAATGGTAGTGAGTGAGAGTAATAATTAATATGATATTAGGGTTTAGTGTAATTAGTAGGGGTAATATATACCAGTTTAAATTTAAAAGAGAAAATTTCATATAAAGATGAGGGTAGCAAATAAATTCTCATTAACTAGCCCCAAAGAAATATGAAATTATATTTCACTACGGTCCAGTGAGCCTAAAATGAAATTAATTTATGAAGTAAAATGACAAATGTAACCACTTTAAAAAGAAAGGAAAACAATCTGATTTGCAATTGTCTTACACACATCATCAAGAAATATAACAAATAAATTACAAAAAATATATATATCATCAATGAATTATATTTATTGATTAATAGATCCAAACTGAATCCCCAGTATTTATTACGTTTTTTGAGCAAAAAAAAAAAAAAAAAAAAAGGGAGAGGAAGGAAAATGAGAAGAACAGAAAAGTTAGGAGTGTTATGAAACTAAGTAATAATACAAGAGAGATTAAGATAAGGGAGATGAAGAAATGCAAGAGAGAAATGGAGAGCAAAGTGAGAGTGCTTCTTCTTTCTATTGTATTCTTCTTTAACTTTTTTGATACATGCCTACTATATATATAGGCAAGGAATTCTATTACAAGAGTTACAAAAGAATAAATCTACATAATGGTATATTATGAGGTTTTGTAAGTTTTTAACATTAGTCATATAAAACTCCCATGTCATTCATGTCATAGGTTACATGGCTTTAGAAACTCCAAAAGACTCTTCTTGAAAAGGTTGTGGACATTCACACCAATATTGGAATATTCATAACACTCCCCCTTGAATGTCCATTATGAATGTGCCTCATTAAAAACTTTAACTAGGAAAAACCCAAAGGATAAAAACCTAGCCAAAGAAAAGAGTACAACATCCATTGATACACCGTCCCAATGTCGCTCATTAAAAACCTTTCTAGGAAAACCCAAATGGGGACAAAACCTAGATAAGGGAAAAAGAGTACAGCGTGTATCGACTCCCTTTTTGACAACATCGGTATTACTCCCCGATGATTACATTACTTTCAATGTCTTTTGAGCATATAATCATTTTTGTCATCAAACATTCTATTGTGTACCTGCAAGAACTAAATATTTCCAGCAAAGTCATAATAATACTAACATGATTTCTAGGCATTCTTAGAAGATATATCTAGATGCATATCAACAGATATTCATTAAAATGATTATATCATACATGCTCTAATAGTTTTAAGTCTTACAAAACTTCTTAAGTATTGTTCTCGAGAACTTTGAATTAGATGCTTCGGCATCTTGAGTCCTTCAGGACATGTGCTACTAGCACTCTTGGATCCTTTGAAGATTCTTATTCAATCTTCATAATTTAATAAGCAATATGCATATGCTATATAACAATATCTAATAGACGCATAATTATCATTCATAAATTGCCGTTTATCGATCCACCACAAAATCATATATTCCAATTTGGACTTCGTGTCTTTAACTATTATAATATGATTATATTTGCGTCACTCTCAATTTTACTTATCCTCTTGGCCAATAATCTTTATATAATATCCTCATTTGATCATGTGATATCATCATCAAAATTGTTGTCGACAACTTTATCTTTTCGGTTCTATTTTTCCAATTCGACATAACAATATCAATATTACTCAGTGTACACGAACCTCTCTTGAGGTTTTCTAATAAGTTATGTCTCGACTCTTCCGGAGTACTTGCCTCCTTAATATGATCATCTTAATCATATGCTCCAATTTATCCATAATATTTATATTTGGAACCGAATACTTACTCATGGTTCGGGCATGTTACTAATTGGAGCATTTTTAGGTGGAATATGAGATTTAATAAATCTCATTTAGGTCAGTAATTCTATCTGGCAAATATATCATGAATGCATAACCTAATGAACTTCTGGTTCATACTTCTTTATTCGAGGATATATACTTTGCGATAATGCATTCCATGTATTCTCTTATATCCAGCTATTCAATTTCTCCCCCTTATGTTGAGAAAATAATGTCAAATATCAATTGACTAATAATACAGTATAAGTTTCCTTAATCCATTTGTTTCCTTTAGAAACATTATTTTGTTTCATGTAAAGACAAACAAGAAGAAGAAAGTCCTTATACAACATTTATCTCAACTTTCTTTCCATATCCATCTCTCGTGCATTGTGGTGGATTAATAATCATCGCACATACAAACTTTATAAGATGGAATTTGTCCGCTCTGACCTAAAACCAATTATATCGGGAGAATTTTGTTGGCTTATAAGTGCTGCAATATGTAAGATCAAACATACCAACATAAAAATTTTGTTCTCATAAGAATTGATCTAACTATTTATGGAGGCTTTACATGATCAATGATATTCTCATAGACAATTTGTTTTGAGAACAAGCACATAATTCATAAATAATATATTGGTTATTCTTGAAGAATCTTCCTCGTTCTTCGATGGATGTCAAAATGTAATCTTATTTGTATTATATGACTCGATGATCAAACAAGTCATGCCAACAATAAATTTCTTTGGATCAGAAACTTCGGTTCTTCGTGATATATGTCTCAATCAATCATAAACTTTTGAAACATAATCTGACATCCATTTTGGGAGATATATTAGGCTTTATGTGAGAAGTATATAACTTTTCAAAAATTAGTTCATACTTGTATTTGAACTCACACTTGTTTTCTAACAATCTCCCCCTCAAGTGTGAGTCATATAAACATACTTTCTATATATATGCATTTCAAAATCACTTTAAAACCCTTTGTCTAGCGAAAATTGTCATGGCAAATGTTTTATAAGATGAGATCACAATAAATGTAAATAATAATATTTTTTTTTAATAAGAACAGAAACTAAACATCGTATTACCTTCTGGGCTTATTTGTTATTTGTCTTGGCTTCAAAATAAATCTAGAGATATTTCTCTGCAGCTCTTTGCCTCTTTGATATCCCATTGGCGGATTAGCAAACATTTCATTTCCTATATTTGTAAACTTCTAGTTTACAATTACAATTTCTTGCATTATTATTAGTAGTAAACTTCTGGTTTACAATAGCGTGTTTTCTATGATATCCATTTCTCAGATATCTTTGAAACTTAATAAGTTTCTTTTATACTCTAGAGAATAATTAATGCATAATTTTGTTCCTTCGTGTAACGAAATATTAGCTCTTCCGAGCCTTCAATCAAATTTATACTAGCATATATTGTCCGAACATTAGCCTCTCTTTTAAAATTGGGTAAAATATGCTAATTAGTCTCCGGACTATTAGCCTTTAAGCTTATTACGACATAAATCTCTCAAGTTATTGTCTTCTCGGGAATATTTTTCCAAGGCTATCAAAATCTTTTTATACAATATTTGAAACATAAGTCTTTAGGGCTTTGATATTAATAACAAACAAATATCACTTTCTTGTCCACCGTTCATCTCTAGATGTGAACAAGCTCTCATACCTCTTTCGTAGGTATAAAAGACTAAAGACCAAGTATCTCATAAAGTTCAAATGAAAATTCTTAAAAGGTTGGTGTGCGTAGTAAAGTAGTATGTAAATAGTAATAATAATATAATATAATATATTATCACATTGCTTCGTGCCAAATTATCCGGCTTTATCGCAATTTGTCTTATGGCTTCGTGCCAAATTATCACATTGCTTCAGGCGAATTTGTGTTTCCTCATAGGGCTAAGCCAATTTGTGTCTTCTCATGGCTTCAGCCAATTTGTTTCATAAGAAATTAAATCAATATAGCTTCTAGCCATTTATCTTCATGATAAATAATATATATATATGGCATCCGGTCATATAATAATGAATCAAAGAATATGAAAATAAAAACAATAAAAATTAAAGATATTAAAATTAAAACTTTATGGCTTCTCGCCATTTAATTCTCAAAATTAGAATTTAAATTTATATGGCTTCGCCACAAAATAAGAAATTAAAGTGATATGACTTCTGGTCATATAATTTAAATAAGAAAATAGAAGTGTATGGCTTCGGCCATAATAATATCAAAATAAGAGTAAAAGAAATATGATTTCTGGTCATATAATATCAAAATAATAAATCAAAATGTAAGATATACAAACAATAATAATAAATCAAAGTAGGAATAAAAAGACTATGGCTTCCGGCCATATAATAGAAATCGGAATAATATGACTTCGGTCATATAATTTCGAATATGAAATCGAGGTGTATGTATGGCTTCCGGCAATAATATCAATAACATAAAGAGTTTGTATAGAATAACATAATATTAAAAGTTAGCCATAATAACATAACAATAAAAGTAAAATGTTATGTTAGCAACAATAAAAATAAAATGCTTAATTTAAATGTTATGTTAGTAACAATAATATAAATGTTATGTTAGTAACATAAAAGTAAATGCTTAATTTAAATGTTATGTTAGTAATAATAATATAAATGTTATGTTAGTAACATAGAAGTAAAATGCTTAATTTAAATGTTATGTTAGTAACAATAATATAAATAGTAAAACAATCATAAATTACTATGCAATTACTCGCATGAATAAAATTGATGGATGAATAATGATAAATAGTAAAATTACTATATAAAAGAGTAAATAATATCCAATCTTAACCATGGAACCCGATGTATAAAAACAATCGGTAAAAGAGTATTCCATATGGTGGTTGAGATTATCCCGTATATATAAATAAACATATAATAAAATCATTAGAGAAAGTAGATGAAATCGTTAAAGAAATTATACTTTCGTTATAGCAATCATGCTGATAACGTGTTATGAAACTAAGTAAAATACAAGAGAGATTAAGATAAGGGAGATGAAGAAATGCAAGAGAGAAATGGAGAGCAAAGTGAGAGTGCTTCTTCTTTCTATTGTATTCTTCTTTAATCTTTGATACATGCCTACTATATATATATGCAAGGAATTCTATTACAAGAGTTACAAAAGAATAAATCTACATAATGGTATATTATGAGGTTTTGTAAGTTTTAACACTAGTCATATAAAACTCCCATGTCATTCATGTCATAGGTTACATGGCTTTAGAACTCCAAAAGACTCTTCTGAAAAGGTTGTGGACATTCACACCAATATTAGAATATTCATAACAAGGAGGAAATTTAACGGGTTACTAGAGTATTATGCTCCGTTTGGATGGGAAAAAAGTTAGGAGAAAATAAAATGGAGACAAAAAAACTGGGAATAAATACTTAAGGCTCTTCTTGTTTGGATAATGAGAGAAAATAGAGGGAAAAGAAAATGAGCAAATATTTGAACAACTAAAACTTCCTCATCACTATAATTTTCGTATATCACTTTATATTTTTAAAATAAAAATATAATTTTTGAAATATTTTAATTACATGTTACATTTTAAAGTAAAATACTCTAATCATCCTTCTATTTTGTTTTAATTATACAGACTTCCTCATTATTTTGAAAACATACACTTAAGTCCAAACTGTTAACTTCATTAAGAATATTTTAAAAATATTCTAAGAATTTATTTCTTAATTGAAATTTATATAATTTTTTTTAACTAATTTACCCTTAATGCTAAATCATAAATTTTGATTGACAACTTGTAAATATCATAAACTTTTAAAAATTCGAGTAAGTTTTTTAAATGTTTTAGAAAAAGGTATCAAATAAATTTAGATGACTTAATGCAAAATTCCAAATATATATAGTTTAGTATATTTTCTATAAAAAATGTGTTCGATATATATTTTTAGTTATTTAAGAAACTAAAAGTAAATAAATTCAAAAAATATGCTAAAAAATTAAAAAGTTAAATTTTATAATCTCAAAATTCATAAAATTTTTAAAATATTAGAATGTTAAAAAAATCTATTACAATAAAAGTTTGGTGGTATAAATTTTTTTGTCCACATACATATGTATTTGTTTAAATAATTCTAATGTAAAAAAGGGATATTTTGGTAAAATAAAAGTTCAAAAATCAAACTTAACGGTTAAGTAACGGTTTTAAGTGGATGAAAATAGAATCTCAAAATATAAAAGTGGTTTGTGTAATATATGTTTTAATTTTAATGAAGGTCTATGTGAGTTTTCAAAATAGAGGGGCCTATGTAATTAAAGTAAAACAAATGGGAGATTAGAGTATTTTACTCTACATTTTCATATCCATATGTATTCATACATATCTTAATTATTAGATTTTAAATTATAGTTTACATTAAATCTAATTTTAAAATCCATAACTTGTAAATAGTATTTTTCTAAGGGAAAATTATATATAAATACCATTTGAATTTGTAAAACACCTAAAGCCCACCGAATTTATTAAAATACCGAGAGTGACTAGGCTATGAGGGATATGCAAATTGGAGAGAAAAGATCACACGCTTTATACTTAAACACAACATATTTTATATATATATATATATATATATATTCTAGTCCTTTAGATATTCTAACTGAAGAACGCTAAAATCAAACTTTTAAATCTTTCAATGCCAACAACATCTATGAATGAAATATAGATGGTCAGAGTGAATCAAATATTCTTCAACAAATTAGTATGGTAAGTGTTTCAAGTGAAACACAAGTGTCCAGCCACGTAGACTGGTAGATAATCAATATAGGATCTAATAGAAGCTTATCCAATGTTATCTATTGAGGAGATAACACTGAACAAGGAGATCACTGTGCTACACGAAGACGGAATTCCGCCAGAGAGGTGGGGTGTGTGCACAGTGGGACAGTATGTAACTAGTAAGGGAGAATGTTTGTATGTACCGTCCGGGAAGATCCCTTCCTTTATAGTGAAGCTATATCGTCCGATTTCCATGATCACATGTTCCCATCATTACACGTTCTGTGCCCCTACTCCTTGCACCACTACGGTCGTGGTATGATCGTGGGATAACCAGTCTTTACATGGGCCTCACCATTTCAGGCCCATTTCTGAGGTCCATAACAGTTGCCCCCAAAAGTTGGCTGCTGGGGTTTCTGAACTGCCGAGTTTATTCTGGAATAAGACCCCAATTTTCCAGGCCCGTATTTCCCCTGGCCTCTTTTGGATGTCAACCACAGTTGGCTGCAGTCAAGTCTCGCATCTTCTCTGGGCTAAACGACGACTTGCGCGAATCTTAATGCTGACTGATCCGCTAGAACTAACAAATTTTTGTTCTCGTAATGTCCTGGTATCGTTCCGTCGGGATGCCCATCCGAGTTTATCTCGGTCAAGTTCATCTCGGTGGTCGTCATGCAATCTTATGTCTTCTCCGGGGTATCCAGATAAAAGTGTCGACATGCCCGTAGGTACAACTGTTCGCCTAGCAGGGTGCCTCTTCGCTTACCCGCGTCGCAGCATATAAGTACCATTCACGAATCTAAAGCCACATGCCCTCAAAAGCCGCCTTCGGTTACAGCGCCCATTAATGTCCCACGTCATATCCGAGCAGCCGTCATGATTGTTTTTTAGGGTTCTCTTCTGATCTCCTCGTAAACGATGAGACAAATGGGCTTCCAAACGTTACACCTCCAGCCCATCTACAAATACCCCTTAGTACTCCTCATTGTCACTTTGCCCCGTCCGCTCTCTTCTGCGAAAAAGAACTTGACAGAGCTCTCTCTCTCTTCAACGCTTAAGTTTTCTTTCTCTCTCGCTCCCAGGTATATCTCGAACTTCTGTGTTGTTCTTATTTTCTTCTTCCCGGCTTCAATCTGATTGATATATATGTTGCTATTCCAACTTGCATCGCCTTCTGCATTTTGGTAATTCTCTTTCTATACTTTTCTTCTGTGTCTGGATTGGGTGTTGAACAACTGTGATGACCCATGTGAATTCCTCTCTGAACAAGAAAATGTTGAAAACCATTGTGAACGTTGTCTGTCTGAGTTGTTTCAACACCTGGGGTTTTCCTTTTGCATTTACTCTATTTCTCTCCTTTTATTTCTCGTCGTTTTCTGTTTGGTTATCTGGAATTTGTATGACCTCGATTTTCTATTTGCATTGAGTTCTCCGCCTTCTGGGTAGCCTGGTTTTACATGCATAAAGTCGTGTGCACTTTTAACATGCTTTTATCAATTGTCCCCCAAGATGGATCCAAAACTCCTTGTGCTAGTAGATATGTTTGGTAGGCCCATCCCAGAAGAAGATAGAGAAATACTTGAACGTGTCCCTGGCCGAACTAAGCTCTGGCTTTGGTCCATCCTCCCTACCGAAGAAGAAAAGATGGAAGCTTTACTTCGCCCATCTCGGGGAAGTGGAAGTAGGGCGAATATCCGAGCTCCCATTTCACCCATCGCTAGGCCACCTGCCGCTCCTTTACCTGTTCTTCCAGCTTCTCATCCAGTTCCCAAGGTTATTACCCCGATTCCGTTGATCGAGGATTCTGGTCCCTGCGAGGAATGTTGTTATAAAGCCATTGCACTAGTCAACCATGGTCACGATAAAGAGGCCGAGTTACTCTTAGACCGGTGCCACTTTAAGAGATTGCAGAGTTCTTCAGCTGTCACTTCACAGACTCCCCACGCTTCTCCGCTTTTTGATACTCGTCGTGAAATCCTTGTACCGTCAGGTATACTTCATGGTTCTGACCCTGGCCTTTTTTTGTTTTTATTTTAGGTATTTAATGTCTTCTTCACACCAAACAAATCAATCCGAGACTGGAGAGTCTGCCCCGTCTGGATCTTCATGGATGTCTCCCCTCAAGGAATATGTTGTGAACAGCACTGTAATTCGCGTAAAGAATAAAATGTCTGCGAAAATGCTTTCACGTACCATCCGAGGTGGAGAGGGGTATGACGTATGCCTGCCCCCAGCGAACGAATCAGTGGCCTCTGGTCGATCAAACGATAAGGACTGCCATTTCTTTTATTTTTACAAGGATCTAATCACCCATCTCGGCGTAGAATTTCCATTTTCTGACTTCAAATGTGTCTTCTTCCCCACCTACACCTCGCTTCTTCTTAATTACACCCTAATGGTTGGGCTGCTGCCATGGCCTTCGTAAACTACTGCCATAAACATAAACTTAAGTGTTCTGTCCCAGTCTTTTGTAACTTTTTTACTCCTCTGGATACGAATGCCACCACAGAGGGGGAAAAGATGTGGTTTGGCTGGACATCACTCCGAGCTTCTCACAGCCACAAATTTCTTAAGCCCTTCAAGGATTCCTGGAAAGGCTTTAAAACTTCTTTCTTTAAAGTCGTTGCCAAACCCGGGGACACACCTTGGTTCCTTCAAACCCTTCAGTCTGGGGAACTCGAATAGCGTTTCCCTTTATACTGTTCCGAGGAGTATCACAAATTCCAAGCAAAAGATTTCTTGCCACTGTCTTATCCCAACTTTCCGATGCCGAGAAGGAAACCATAAGTGCCCTTGTTGCACTAGTCAACAAGAAAAACAGCTTGGTGGATTCAGCCGATTATATTACACCTTGTAGGTGCCCATAGGCCCCCCCGTTTTTTTTGTTACCTCAGGATTTGACCCCTGGATTATGCTTTACAGGTAGACCGATGGGTAAGAGGCCCGACTACCTCGACGTGACGTGCCGCTTAAAGGAGACGGCCATTCCTGAATCTCACCCTATGACTCCGGGTGAAAAACGAATGGCCCCCAGCGGAGAGCCTGACCAGCAAGCTGCCGCCAAGTGGGCTAAAGCCTCGAAGAAGAAAAAAGCTACCGCTCCACCAACAAACGAAGCTATTCCCATATCGTCTCCTCCAGTTCAGAATCCCGAGCTTCATGAATCCGAGCTTCCAGAATCTGCTTCCCGTCCTTCAGTTCGTCTTCCTGTCTCTTATATCTGGTAGAATAAAGTCCCTACCAACCTTCGTAAAGGTATTCGTCCTCCCTCGTACTATTTTAATGGGCAGAGATTGTTAGATTTGGAGATGAAAGAGCTCAAGGAGATGGAGCATCTCAATTTGAAGAATGCTTGGAAACTTTATGTCAACTCATCGTGCACCTTAAGGAAAAAGTCGGCCTTAATGAAGAAGATTTGGACTACACTGAGGCCGAGAAGAAAAAGGTCGACGAGTCATTAGCCCAGGCCCCTGAAGAGCTGGAAGTGACGAAGGCCGAAAAGGAGAGCCTATGCGACGAGCTTCTCGTGATTTGTGACAACCTGCACAAGGCTGAATCCGAGGTTACTCGGAGGGTACAGATTCACGAGAACGACGTGGAGTCTATTGGTAAACATAAGACCATGCTTGCGGAATTGGGATCGGAGCTTGAATCTTGTGAGGAGGCCCTTACTGCTGCTCGTGCTGATGTTTCCAAATTAAAGGCTAGTGTTAAAGACGCCTTCGAGAATGCCTTGGAGCAAGTCCAATTTAGTAATCCTTCGGTTACCTTGAATTTGGAAGGGGTGCATATGAACACATATGTCGAAGACGGGAAGTTTATCCCGGCTCCACCAGCTGTTGATCCGGCTATTCCTGGTCCCGAGGTGGTTCTGGGGAATGATGGTGATGAGGGTTAATCTCCTTCCAATCAACCGTAGCTGGCATCTCATCGCTTCTCGGTCTTTACAGCCGTGGCTTTTAGCCTTTACACTTGTAGTTTTTTGTAATTTTGTCACTTTGCGAACATTGTTGTGCCTGTGTGGGGCTTTTCTTTTTGTAAATGTCATCTTGACTTGCTTGAATCAACGGCTCTAATTTATTTACACTTGTTCTCTTATTCGCCTCTTGTGAGATGAAGGTTTTATATCCGACGTGATCAAGGTCAGAAAAACACTTCTTTTTTTTTTATTTCGCCGTATCACTCAAACTCGGCTGTAATGTGCACATGATACTTAATTTGGCGGCTATGCCGCTATGACATGATTCACGAAAATGAGCATTTGCATTGATTCACACATGTTTATTTATTTTGGCCATTGTTGCGATACGACTAACACGAATTATACAACCCGGGTTGTCGCTCGTCTTTTTAATTGGCAGCTTTGCCGCTAAATGATCTATAAACGTGAGCCCTTCACTTAGATTAATTTTTGGCGGTTCTTCCGCTACATGATTTATGAATGAGTTTCGAACTTCAATTCATACATGTCTCTTTATGCTTATCTTTATAAACAGGTTGCGAAATACGGGTTCCATGACCCAGTATTCTTTATTCATTCAGTCAGTGGGATTACATCAAATTGGATTCCCGTAGGAATTGATATGCACTTGTGATTGAGTTTCCTAAAAATAAAGTTAACAAAAGGAAATTGCTGACAATAAATGAAAACAAGAAGATTTCATAAACCTAAAATTTCAGCTGTAGTAAGATTTAAGCTTGTCGGCATTCCATGTTCTCTTGATTGCTTCCCCTTTCAATAACTCCAATACGTAAGCCCCCTTTCCGAGTTCATCTCTAACGCGGTATGGGCCTTCCCAATTTGCCGTGAGCTTTCTATCTCGGGCGTTTCTATTACCAAATTCTGTAAGTGAGCCGTGGTTCTGACCTCATCAATCAAATCCAACTCCACCGCGATAGCCTCCTCGTTCTTCTGCTCTTCAAATGAAGCTTTTAGTTTTCTCCATGAGGGCTCACCGACTTCAACCGGAATCATTGCTTCGCATCCGTATGTTAGCCTAAAGGGAGTCTCCCCAGTGGCCGTATGCACAGTGGCCCGATATCCCCATAACACTGAGTACAGATGCTCTACCCAACCATCCTTTGCCGCTTACATTCGCTTTTTCAATCCATTAACAATAACCTTATTGGCTGCTT
This sequence comes from Acacia acuminata, assembly GCA_019022655.1. Lineage (NCBI taxonomy): Eukaryota > Viridiplantae > Streptophyta > Magnoliopsida > Fabales > Fabaceae > Acacia > Acacia acuminata. The sequence goes on along the minus strand of JAFJYI010000100.1, from coordinate 1,277,880 downwards.
CAGCTTGTCCATTGGATTGCTGGTGTTCAACGGAAGCAAAATGATGCTTTATATGAAGGTCGGACGCCATCTTCTAAAAGCCTCTGTCCACGAACTGTGTCCCGTTGTCTGAGACTATTTCTGCCGGGATTCCAAATCGCGATATTATGTTCTTTTGGACGAACTTCTGCACCCTTGCCGAGGTAATCGTTGCCAGAGGTTCGGCTTCGATGCATTTGGTAAAGTAGTCAACCGCAATGATCAACCACTTCAATTGTCCTAGTGCCGACTTGAATGGTCCCAACGAGTCCATGCCCCATTTGTAGAATGGCCACGGAGCCGTGATCTGTGTTAAGTCTGTTGGCGGGACCCAAATTATCTTGCCGTGTTTCTGGCAACTGTCACATTTCTGGACATGGTCTTTGGTGTCCTGTGCCATGGTAGGCCAATAATACCCCGCCCGTACTGCCTTTCGAGCTAATGCCTTCGCCCCCATGTATTGTCCATTTATACCTTCGTGGATCTCTGCTAAGACATACTGTGCGGATTCATGGTTAAGGCACTTCGCCAGAGGGGAATGTACGCCTTCACGATATAGTTGATCATCCACCATTACATAAAGGCGGCTTGTTTCTCTGAGACTTGTTGACTCAGCAACATCTTCCGGGGTGATTCCCCCCTCGAGATAATCAGCAATTGGTATTCTCCAATCTTTTGAATCCGAGATAAGCATCACGTAACTCGGTTCCAGTAGGTTCTGCTGGACTATTGTCCGGAAATTTCCCGGACTTTTCGTACTTGCTAGTTTGGAAAGAATGTCAGCTCTTGTATTCTTCGCCCGAGGAATGTGCACAACTGCCACTTCATCAAAACCCGCCATAATGTCTTTCACCCTTGCCAAGTACTTGGCCAATAACGGTCCTTTTGCTTGATAAGTCCCCTGGATCTGGGAAGCTACCAATTGAGAGTCAGTTGATACGTGTACTTGTTGAGCTCCATTTTCCTTCGCCTGAAGCAGTTCGGTAATAAGGGCCTCATACTCAGCCTGATTATTTGACGTCGGGAAATCAAGTCAGAGGGAAAATTCCATTGCGAATCCTTCAGGACTCTCCACAATGACTCCTGCACCACTTCCCTTCACGTTCGATGAGCCATCTACAAAAACTTTCCATGGTTCCTTGCCACTTGTCTTCTCGTTTGATGAAGTTAACTCCATCAAGAAATCGGCCAAAACTTGTGACTTAATAGCCTGCCGGGGTTCATAAGTGATATCGAACTCGGACAATTCGATTGCCCAACTTATCATTCTGCCAGCTAAGTCTGGCTTATGCAAAACCTATCGTATGGGCTGACTCGTCCTAACGATGATGGAATGACCATGGAAATAATGCCGAAGTCGTCTCGCCGCAGTTAACAACGCAAAAGCCATCTTTTTGAGCTTCTGATACCTTAATTCAGGGCCTTGTAAACCCCGACTAATGAAGTATACTGGTCTTTGTCCTTCCTCGGTCTCCAGGACCAACACCGCGCTTACTGCTTCTTCACCAACCGCTAAGTACAGGATCAAGCTTTCTCTAGGTTCAGGTCTGGACAAAACTGGTGGAGATGCCAAACACTACTTTATTTTGATAAACGCATCTTCACATTCCGAGTTCCATCCTCCCTGAGCTTCCTTTTTCAACAGTTTAAAGAAAGGAAGTGATTTCTCCACCGACTTAGGCAAGAACCTCGTCAATGCCGCTAAGCGCCCAGTCAGCTGTTGGACTTCTTTCTTGTTGGTTTATTTCCAATACTGCCTTACATTTTTCTGGGTTGGCCTTGATACCTCGGTTGGTCAATAAGAAACCCAAGAATTTACCCGATGGTACCCTGAAAGCGCAGTTCGTCAGGTTCAATCGAATTTGATACAATCACAATTTTTCAAATGTCTGTTGCAGATCCAGAACGTGGTCGCCCTACTCTTTGGATTTTACTATCATATCGTCAATGTACACCTCTACATTCTTGTCCAGTTGATCCGCAAACACCTTGGTCATCATTCTTTGATAAGTTGCCCCGACATTCTTGAGGCCGAAGGGCATTACATTATAGCAATAATTTGCCTTGTCCGTAATGAAAGCTATCTTCTCCCCGATCATCGGGGTGCATGGCAATCCGATTGTATCCCGAGTATGCATCCATAAACAACAAGAGTTGAAAACCCAAGATTTATCAACCAACTGGTCTATGTTGGGCATGGGAATGCATCCTTCGGACATACCTTGTTTAAATCCTTGTAATCCGTACAAACGCGCCATTTTCCATTTGGCTTTTAAACCATGACCACATTGAGAGCCACGTTGTGTACGCACTTACTCCGATGAATCCGACCTCGATCAATTCCTTAACATGTGCTTCCAGGGCCTTACCTCAGTCCGAACCTTGCTTTCTCGTCTTTTGTGCCACTGGTGCTGAATTGGGATGGATCGCCAGCTTGTGGCAATAAAACTCGGGATCTATCCCCGGGATTTCAGACGGTTTCCATGCGAACACGTCTCAATTTTCCAAGAAAAAACCTTTCTAATTTCGGCTCGAATCTCGGGATCCGAAATTCCTCTTTCCAACTTTTGTAGTCTGTTCCGGCCCAACTCCTAAGACGAATTCTTCCACTTCTTCGTTAGGTTCTGCCCTTTGCATTTTGTCTTCTTCCCTGAGGTCTAGTTCCACAACATGGATGGATTTGTTATTTGTTTTCCCCTTGTACTCCTTTGAGCGCTCCAATCCCGAGGTCTTACTTTCCTTGACCGCTTCAAAATAACATTGCCGAGAATCTTTTTCATCACCCTTGATAGTAATAACTTGGTTCTTCTTGTTGATGAATTTCAACTTCTGGTGGTTAGAAGACACCAGCATGTTCCAATTATGAATAGTCGTCCATCCTAGGATAATGTTATACGGGGACGACGCTTCATGAACGACTTTTTTAATCGTGAGGATTTGTCCAAGCCCGCTATAGCGCAATGCAAGTGTACTTCTTCTTTCAACCCCGGGACTTGTAATGCCGTGTCCTTAAAGCGCTCCAAATACTTTTGTAAGGTTTCCCCGGGTGATTGCTTCACCTGATCCAGTTGAAACTCGGTTTTTGGTTGCTTCCTGCTTGTGGCAAAATTAAGCAAGAATTTCTTCTCCAAATCCTTCATGTCCGGGATCGAATTTATTGGCAATGTATTAAACCAGATTTGTACGGGCCCACGCAGCGTTCCTGCAAACAACCGCGGTATCACGGGCCCTGTATAGCCTTTTACTATGATCTCTAATTTGAAGTTACCCACATGTACCTGTGGGTCTTGGCTTCCATCATACTTAGGGAAATCTTTCGTGTCCAAGCCCTTAGGATAGGCAGCTACCATGATTTTATCCGCAAAAGGAGTCACGATTTTTTCCTCGTCATCTGAACTCGTCTCATGTGGTAATGGTGCCGCTACTTCCCTGGAAAAGTTTTGATCCCCGATTGGCTCCTTTGTTTTTCTTAACCTCCCGATCGACGCCCGTTTTCGTCCGGCATTATCTGTGCCACTGTGAGTGGTCTCTGTCCGACCACGTCTGTTTGGGCTTCTCCTCTCCCGACCATCATTCCTTACTTGATGTCGCTTCTGGTCCTCTTCAAGTATGGTCTCTTCCCCATGGATTGCCTGTGATGTCTCAACACTTTGAGACACTGGAACATCATTCTGGCTTGGGTCTGCGATGTCTCTTCCTGGATTTCGATTGTGATTCTCAGCTCATCCAGCATGGTACTCTAATAGTTTTCTCCATTCTTCATTACGGCGATCCATCTCCTCTCTCATAAGTCGGGTATCCTCCTCCCTTTGAAGGTGGTTCCGAGTTTCCATCTCATCCATCCGATCCATTACAGTGTCAAGAGTAGAGTGCAGTATGCGAATGTCGGGATCAACAACCTGAAATTCTAACGTCGGATTGTATGGTAGGGCCTGGGACCAACTTGTTGAATAACGACGTTCTCAGAAGGAGGAGAATTCACCGTATCCGACGTCTCGATTTCAGTCTACACAATGACATGTTCAACGTCTGGATCTACGGACTCCTCCTGTCGGGATGTTTGATTATTAGGTCGCCGCTTTGGTCGTTCTTCTGGCAATTGGCCTTGCCGAGTTGCTAAATTGCGTCTCCTGGTGCTTGCCATTTGCAATGGTAAACTTGTAGCTTGGTGGTCTGGGATTCGAATTTTACTCGCTCCCCACAGTCAGCGCCAATGTTTCGAAGTGAAACACAAGTGTCCAGCCACGTAGGACTGGTAGATAATCAATATAGGATCTAATAGAAGCTTATCCAATGTTATCTATTGAGGAGATAACACTGAACAAGGAGATCACTGTGCTACACAAAGACGGAATTCCGCCAGAGAGGTGGGGTGTGTGCACGACAAAGGGACAAGATGTAACTAGTAAGGGAGAATGTTTGTATGTACCGTTCACCTGGGAAGATCCCTTCCTTTATAGTGAAGCTATATTGGTCCGATTTCCATGATCACATGTTCCCATCATTACACGTTCTGTGCCCCAACTCCTTGCACCACTACGGTCGTGGTATCATCGTGGGATAACCAGTCTTTACATGGGCCTCACCATTTTAGGCCCATTTCTGAGGTCCATAACAGTAAGTACTGTTTATCAAACAACAAGTGATTACTCACACTGCTTCGCTACATGCTTGCTCACACACTAAAGTTGACGCATAATGTCCAATTGGTATATATACCAGTTTAAATTTAAAAGAGAAAATTTCATATAAAGACGAGGGTAACAAATAAATTCTCATTAATTAGCCCCAAAGAAATATGAAATTATATTTCACTACGGTCCAGTGAGCCTAAAATAAAATTAATTTATGAAGTAAAAAGACAAATCTAACCACTTTAAAAAGAAAGGAAAACAATCTGATTTGCAATTGTCTTACACATCATCAAGAAATATAACAAATAAATTACAAGAAAAAAAAATCTCATCCAAACGAACTCTAAATCTAGTTTGAATGATAATCCTCGTAAAAGAAAATTGATTTGGTAATAAGATTTCTCAATTTTCAGTTAACGGTTATAATTTTTCTAATCTCACATCAAATTTTTTTTGGGCATGTAAAACTAAGCTGAATAGTATATATGCAATTGTAGATAGGCTCTGGATTTAATCTTATTCGATTCGAAAGACTTTCTTGTCCAGGCCAATATAATTCACATTTTAAAATATTTAGATAAACTAAATGATATATTTAATTATTTTCTTAGTGTTCAAATATAATAAGTATTCTGGTATTCCTAGCTTTTTGCAAAAGATGAGGAAACTCTAGTAATAGGAAATAATATGATAAATCTAAATCTAATTATAATGATTTATTTAAAAGATAATCTAGCGTAGATTCCAATATCTACTATTAATCATATCAAAATAATTTTCTTATAAATCTGAAATCACTTCATTTTTTTTTTAAATTTATACATGACAATATCAAAAAATAAACAAACGGTGATAGATTTTCTTTAACTTTTATTGCCCTAAAAACCGGGGACTTAATACGATTGTTTGGACGGGAATTTAAATTGAATTAGATAATCAGTAAATCTAAAAAATCTATCTCTATAAGTGCTATCAAGAAAAATAATAATAATGATTTTATAATTAATACAAATAACAAAACGGACAGATTATCCATCCCACGAATCTATATTTATATTTAATCAGTTTTAATTGTTTTTCACGGTCTATAAATAAAGACATGCTTTACATTCTGAAATAAACGTCAAAGTATTTTCTTTTCCTACCCACTACTACCTTTTTCACGAAGTAACTGCTTCAACTTCACGTACCCCACAAGAATAATGTGTAACCCGACAGATTCTATTCTTACAAGCAATGATGATCATGGAAGAAGGGTTGTGTTGCAGCCATCGCGGAGGCTGATGGTGGCGGAGGAGGCTACGATTGAGAGGACGGCTAGTCCAGTTAAGAAGTATTGCTTGTGCTCGCCGACGTGCCACCATGGGTCATTCCGGTGCCAACAACATCGTGCCAATTATGTTTGGCGTGGCAGATCAGTCAAGTAATAATAGCTGAGTCGATTTAATTGGAGCTCTCATTAATACCACAATCCAAAACTAGTTATATTGACATCAATGTAATTACAATCTATATATTTTCTAGGAAGTTCAAATTCCATCCTTTTTTTTTTTTTTTTTTTTTTTTTTTTTTGAGTTTTAATCTTAGAATTGTATTCTTTAGTTGAAAAAAGGAGTTTATATTTATTATCAATATGTTTTTGTTGTCAGATTTTATAGGAAATTGTTTTAATATATTTTATCATGAGCTTTTCCCCCTAGAAAAGTGAAATTCATATAGCTTTCTTATTAATTAGAAAAAGGGAAAACCATAAAAATTTCTAAATCAAGTTGGTAAATTCAACAAATTATTAATTGAGTCATTAATCCAATTTAAGATTTCAAAATATGGGTAAAATGACTTTAATGCCCTCTCCTCTCTTCCCTCCTCTCATTAGAGAGTTTCATTCACTTTGTAACCTATAATCTTGTCATTTGGCATAAGGTTTTGTCAAGTCACCCCAAAACTATGTCGTTTTGGGAGTTAGTGGAATTAATGAAGGGTATTTTGATAAAATTTATTTAATAAATACACAAACAAAAATACCAAACACCCTTCATTAATTCTCCTAACTCCCAAAACGACGTAGTTTCAGGGTTAGGGGAATTAATGAATTCCCAAAACAACGTAGTTTTGGGGTAACTTGATAAAACTTTAGGTCAAATGACATGATAAACGATAAACCCACACACATATAAAACATTAATATTTAATAAAATAAAATATGATTCATCTATAGTTTAAATATATTAACTATAATAGTAAGAGAAAAACATACAACAAAGAGTTCATTTTAAAAGTAGTGTTGGTTAATCATGGTTTCTATTTGGATATTATTTTTACAAGTGATTTCGAGCATTTTTATTATATTTTATTTTATTTATTAAAAGCACTTGTAGATGTATAATTACAAAAAATGTATGAATTTAAAACACATGCACTACAAAAAAAAAAAAAAAAGACCATTCGTAGCGGTTAAAATGACATATTTGTAGCGATTTTAGGTGCTACTAATGACATTAATTTGTAGCGGTTACGGAAACCACTACAAAATATACCATTGCAAATAGATTTGTAGCGGTTAACAAAAACTGCTACTACATATACCTTGACCGCTACTGTATCTGTAGTGGTTTCAAATGACCGTCACTATATGAGGTCAAGCGTTGACATCTTGTTTGAGACATTAGTCGTGGTTAACAAGGCGCTACAAATTGAAATTGACCAAACTTGTAGCGATTGTATAACCGCTACTAATTATATAAACAAGTTGCGCCAAACTTTCAAAATATTTTGTAGCGGTTACGTAACCGCTACAAAATATTCCCGCCATTTTTTGGAAAAAAGTTTTGCCGCCAGTTTTAATTCTTTTTAACATTTGTAGTGATGGTTAACCGCTACAAAGAAATCCCGCTAGCCATTTTTTTTTTTTTTTTTTTATTTGTAAAAAATTTTGACGCCTTGTTCAATTTCTAACAAAATATTCCCGTTATTTTTTTGGAAAATAGTTTTGGCGCGTTTTTCATATTTGTAGCGGTTTATTAACCGCTACAAATGAATACAATTGAAATAAAAATTAATTTTTTTAATTATTATAGTAATTAAGTAAATATTGTATTATTAATAATTTATATTTTTGGAAAATAAATGATATTAAAGTATGATATAAGGTTATTATATAGGTGTAAAACAATGAGAATATGGAGGTACAATAAGAACTAATTATGAGTTAATTAAAATAATATTTAATTCTAAAAAAAATATGTGTACAAATAGATCAAATAATGTATGTGTAAGTAGAAAGAAAGTTGAAAAATATTCGTAAAACAACCGTAAATTAGCAAAAGTTAGTATCACAAAGGTAAAAGGAAAAAAGAAATATTTCGATAATCATACTATTTGATCGATTGAACAGCACTTACCCGCTTTAAAATTTAACCTCTTTGAGAAAGTATAGAAATATGACAAGATAACGGAGAGAAAACGTGTGTAGAAAAGGAAACTGAAGCATATTAAATGTGTTTTGGTGGGGGTATTTATATTGATATCTGCGCAGCACTTTGTAGTGGTTGAGTCGACGCTTTTTGTAGCAGTTTCACTTAGTAGGGGTTAAGGATGCGTTGTTTGTAGCGGTTATATCTTTGTAGCGGTTTAATAACCGCTACAAATACTATTATGTTTTTTAAAAAAAAAGTTTAGAAGATTACCAATTACATCGTAAGTATACTTTTTTCTCTCAATCTTCGTCTCCTTCCTTACAAAAAAAAGTATGGAGAAAATGTTACGTGTGAGTTGAATATATTTGAACACAAATAAAACTTTAGTTAAATGTTATTATTTCTTAAAGCGTATATTAAAAAACATACCGAACTATAGGTAAATTGTCATCACCTATGTCGTAAAGGTGCTGAGGCTTTAAGTGAACCACCATATTCCAATCCCCGTGCCTCTCATCGGTGACATAATAAACCAATGGGCCTCTGAGGCAAGAATATACGGCTCATCATCTTGAGACTAACTAGTGTGAATAAGCCGGAAGAAATTCACTAATGTGATGCCTAAGTCGTTAGTCGTGAGTCCCCGGGACATTGTCATATTCACCTACAAACACTTGAACAAAGATTACGGTGAAACGACCTTGGTAATTTATCTTGACCATGATAGTCAAAATCGCGTTTAAAACGCTAAAAACGCCGCTTTTACGTTTATTTTTCTCCCGGCAAAACATGTTTCGTGTTGGAAAAAACGCTCCGAGGTAAAAACGCCGTGTTTTTGCAAAAAAACGCAGAGTTTACTAAGGGATTTAAGTGAAAGTTTTAAAAGTTCTAGAGAGGGACTAGAGTGAGAATTTTCAAACTATTTGTGGGAAAATAACGCAATTTCAAAAACATCCGGGTCCTTTTCTCGTAATTAATAAATAAAGATCATTTTGCCCCTAATTACACTTAATTCAATACAAATGTCCCTAACTCAACTTAGTACTTAATCATGCAATAATGTCCCAGAAAATGCATTAAAAATCTCAATTTAATCATATAAAAAATATGGTTTGATCAATGACAATGTTGGATATTTTGATTGATATTGTATTGATCAGTATATGTGTGGATGATGACAGGTGCCTTACTTTTCTTGAATTTATATATATATATATATATATGTAGGTAAAAACTACGTTTTGTATTACGATTTTACGTTTTACGATTTTTCATTCTCCTTCCGTTTTTAGGTAAAAACTACGTTTTCACTACCTTGATCTTGACCACATCAAGTAGCTTTCCATAATACGGGACGTCACCAAACTGCATGTTCCCATCATTGCTGCTCGCATAACTCCTCGTCCCAAACGTGTCATATACACCCAAGTTTTGGGTAAGCAATCCTTGATCTCGTGAAACGGTACAAAACTTGAAACCATTGACATTGTTTGTCTTAAATCTTTGGGCGTGGTCAAGCGGGCCAAGTGCGAGAGCTCTGAATTTTGGTGAGTGTGGGTTGTGGTCATTGATTATTCTCCTCTTAAACCAACCCAAGAATTCTCTGTGGACTTTTCTATCAACTTCGGACGATGTCTGTGTACGGATCCTTAGTTGACACTTGACATGACTCCTGGATTCCTTGCAATTAAACATGCGAAGATGACCATGAAATGTGAGTATAAAATGTAAGGAAATATATAGGATAACATATATTTGTGTGCAATCCTTATTGAAGGTACAGTTCAACTTTAGTGCAATTAATCAAAACATGTCTATGTGCTTGAAACTTCTCAAGTGCCGTCAGTTTGAAGTTCTTAATTCCGCCAACTAGTTTACCAACACGATGGATTAACAACTCTGTTGTTGATGGCTCAGGCTCAGGCTCAAGACAATCGTCTACACGAGGCGGTCGGTTGAATGACGTCTCAATGTCATCAAAGTACCTTGACCAAAAATACAAGACCTCATCCCCAATATAACCTTTTTTATTGAACCTTTAGGTCACACCTTATTCCTCACGTAAGATTTCAGTTTCCCAAGAAACCTATAAATTAATGAAGGAAAAATATTGATACATTAATGCTAAAATGTGTGACTAGGAAGTAATCTTAAAGTAATTAATTTTAAATGAGTACCTCTCAATAGGATACATCCATCGGTAGTGGTCCTAGCAAGCTTTGTTCGTGAACAAGGTGTACTTTCAGACGAACCATGATCGTGAAAAATGACGAAGGAAAGATCATCTCCAAATGACACAGCATATGAATGAGTTTCTGTTGCAGCTGGTCCAGCTCCTCCACGATTTAAACTTTGGAACACAACTTCTGGAAGAAAGAATATAGCTCAACTAAAACGATCAACACATCGAGAGGCAGTGTATTTTTGATGGCCAAGGGAAGTAACTGTTGCATAAGCACATGTGAGTCGTGACTTTTTAGCCCAGCAACCTTTCGAGCATGCACGTCAACACATCATGAAATGTTGCTTGAATACCCCTCTGGAACTTTTATATCCTTTAATGTCGCGAGGAAGATTTTCTTATTTGGTTTTGTCAGGGTGAATTTTGCCAATTGAAATTTAATTATTCGGTTGAATTTTGCCTCGCACGTTAAACTTTTTCTCGTATCATAATTTAATTATTAATCAATTAAATAATAATTAATTAAGAAATAAATATATAAATAAATAAACCACAAATTATGACTATTAACATGTAAAATTTAATTAAACAACATAACTTATTACATGCACAATGTTAGCAAACACTCTGTCCTTGTTCCCCTTTGGAACATGCTTCCAATCGTGGAAGTCAAGCGGGAACCATGCCCAATTCTCGCCAAATTCCGATAGAAATCAATTCAATAGGTGACCACCATTGCCCATCGGTTGGTCTGTGTCCACGTTCTAGGGGCTACGACGCGAGGCACGTCCATCTAATTAAGTGACCCCGGCAACTTCCAGCGTCCTCCTGCTGATGTTCCCCTTTGTAGTTTGCACAATTATAAAAACATGTTTGTATTGCGTTTAAATAAAATTTAATTAAATGTAAGGAATTTAAATTTAATTTTTGTCAAAAAAATAATTACATTTACCTTCGATCTCCACCGCAAATCCGGTGGAACGCGAAGATGACGGTTGGGGGTTCCCTTGGTCCGCGCTTTGTTCTCCTGGTCAAGAAACCACTCTACCTTGGCTATAGGAATGTCAATATGGATTTCCTCATTTTCGTTGAGGTCGCAGATCGACAGGCTTGTGCCTCGTTCTCCCCATATGGTCTTTGGGTCTAGGATTAGCTCATCGGCGAAGAGGTCATCAAACTCGTTCCCCGCCTGAAGGGGCGGAAAAATAGATATTTAGAGCCCCACGCTCTCTTGTACGGCCCCCTATACTACTACTACCCTTAAGCCTACTCTACCCGAGGAACACGTTTTCCTTTTCCCTTATCTTTAGAAACCATAATGTATAAGTTTTACCGCTACAAGTAAAGAAAATGAAAAGTTAAAAGGTGAAAAACAAAACCTTGCATGATTTAAAATGAAGGGATATTGGTTAAAAACCGCGTCATTTTGTAGCGGTTTTCAATGATAATCGCTACAAAGTTCAGTACAATGTTACAGTTATGAATAAACCACTTCATAAACCATGACAAATCTGCCTTGTGCATCGTAATATTTTGTAACGGTTAGAAAACCGCTACAAATAGATTGACCTTTGAGATTCTATAGTGGTTATTTTGACCAATTGATTGATTCTATAGCGTTTGTTGGGACCAACCGCTAGAAATATAATTTTTTGGCAAAAAAAATTCCAAACTAATTAGTTTATTAGTCACAACTAATTAGTTTGGTGAAAAAAAAACTTTCAATTAATTTAAATAGCTTCTTTAATTTCTCCAAAAAAGTGGGGTGTAATAAATTAAGAATAATAAGTTTACTGAATATAGTCCAATATGCCCGTGAAGATTGGGATTCAGTATGGCCGCCGATCTCCCACGAAAAACTCACTGACTCATTTTGATCAAAGATATTTTCATGAGAGAAAGGTGGCTATATTGCAACCAAATCTTCGGTCGCATGTTGAACTATCTTCAAAAGAGTAGAAGTCTTCACGTCACATGAATAATTAAATCTGGATTGTCATTGAATGAATTGCCTCAGCTTGAAGGATGAGAGAGGCAAATATCTGCAGCTCTCATCTCCTGAGATAAGAGATTAGAGCTGCAAATATCTACATGTCTTTGACTATCAAGCCGAGATAGTTCATTTAGCGACAATGAAGATCTAGTAATTTCTAAATATTTCTAATTGATATTTACTTATATAGCGTAAATATTTGTAGCGGTAAAACCCGCGATAAACTTATAGGATTTGACGCGGTTGTTTCCACGCAAACTTTTTTTTTGTGGTGCTTTTCATATAACCACTATAAATTCACCGCGACAAAGTTCGCGCCATTACGCGCCAACACTCGCACAAAATTTGTAGTGGTTATTCCCCAAAACCGCTACAAATTCCACGACACAAACATTTGCTTCATTATGCACCAAGCTGGTGCCACATTTGTAGCGGTTTATTTTACACTAACTGCTACAAAGATCAGTGCAAACAAGCTTGCGCTTTGGCGCCAATGCTGCCGCTACGAATTGATTGCAGTTTTTGATAAAATTGCTACAAATTCATGATTTTGTAGTGGTTATTTATGACCGCTACAAATTAACCGCAAGAAATGGTGGTTATTTATGATCGCTACAGATTAACCATGACAAATGGTGGTTTTTTTGTAGTGATGTTCCAATCACCTTCATTCAAAAATAAAAAAACATGTGTCAATCATATGAGACCATTTGTCCCATCATCACTTTGCTTCAGAATCCTTGAGATGCATTTAAATTAATGTTTGCCTAGCTTCCAGGTTCAAATTCTCGCCATCCCCATATCCTTCTTCTCTAGGAAGACCCTTATTATTAAACTTAGCCATGGTAGATTTTTTTCGCATATGATATCCCATAGTCAATCTTTTTTATACTATAAATAATCCCAGAATTAATAAATATGGATAGACCATGGTATTTCACATACCCTTTTATATTATATATAAGTTAGGGAGAATTAGATAAGAAGACCTATATAAAAAAATATTTATTGGAAAAAGACTGTAAAAATTGAAATTACTTAGAAGGACCAATTACCAAAATATAAATTTAGAATTACTAAATTACCATTGAAAGTGATATAATTTTTTTCCATCATAATTACTACGCCAAAATCATCATTTTTTAATCTTAACTAATATCTACATAATCATATCATTTTATCATTCAATTATTACTCGTTAGGTAGATATTGACCCTTTCACCCTTTTATATTATTAAGTTTTTTTTCTTGATTTACTTAATTTTATATAAATCAGGAAAAAAAAATCCATCAAAGGAAATTTATCAACCAAAATAAAAAATTAAATGTATTTAAGATCTTATCATTATATAATTTAATTATTACTGGTAAATAGATATTGGTCCTTTAACCCTTTTATATCATTAATTTTTTTCTTGATTCATATGTAAATCAAGAAAAAAAGCTCTATCAAAGAAAATTTATAAACTAAAATAGAAAATTAAACGCATTTTTTATCTTATTAGAACTAGTTGTCTAGGCTCAAATAGCAAAAATAAAACATTGCTATATTCATATATTGTGCCAAAAATTGAAATATAATAATGGATTAATGTTTGTTCACACCGGAAGGCACGTTGGTGTTGAACATGACCTCCTATATATACACTACACACACATAACATAATGTTTATAATAAATTATAAAAAAAGTTTGAGTTTTTCCTATTATATATTTTTTTCAATCAAAGTTTGTGTCAATTTTAAAAATAAAATTATAATTTTGAAAAATTGAAATATGTTTTTGTTATTTTTTCTATAAATGTATATGATAAGATAAATTGTGTTTAATTTAATTAAATTTAAAATTCATATTAGTTTTAAACATAGAATGTGAGAGAAAATGTAGGAGGTTTGATTAGGGACACTTTAGTATTTTTAAATTTTTATTTTGTTAATTAGGTCATTCTAAATAATTACAATTTTTATGGTCTTTCTCAATAAATATTATCTGCTATAAGTCCTTGATTTTAAATTTTCCTTATAAGTTATAAAGTGAATGAAACTCTTTAATGGAGGAGAAAAGAGGGGAGATGACATTAAAGTCATTTTACTTATATTTTAAAATCTTAAATTGGATTAATGACTTAATTAAGAATTTGTTGAATTTACCAACCTGATTTAGAAATATTCTATTTTAAGTGGGTTTATATAGAATTTTCCCTTAGAAAAAATTAAATTCAGAAATAAAGTTAGAAAAAAGGGAACTTTTCAAATAAAGTTTCTATATAAAGAAGCTGCTTTTCAAAATGTTGGACGCCGCACAATTATCCATTTCCAATCAATTGCATGAGAAATTTAGAATAAAGAAACCCAAAGGATGCTTATCAATGGCAGAACTAGGATTTTTTATTTGTGTTTATATAATTAGTGGGGATTCAGGGCAGAGCCCCGATTTTTTTTTTTTTTTAAGGAAAGTTTTAAATGCAAAAGTTTGAATTTCAATAATTCCAAAGGATTGACAAAATATTAAAAACAAATTTTCAAAATTTTTGAAATATTGCAAAATTTGAAAAATTATCTAACTACCTTTAATTTTTTCTTAAAATAAAAAATCTCCAACTCTTTGTCGACGGCCGGAGCTTTGACACCAAAGAATAGGTGACTAGAACTTCAATGGCCTATTATATATTTTTTGAATTTCTCAAGCAAAAATTGTCATTACAGATACTTGAGAAACTCAAGCGCTTTTGAATTTTATTTAAAAAAAAAAAAACTAAGGGTGGTTAGGTAATTTCTCAAATTTTGCAACATTTCAAAGTTTCAAATCAATGCCTTTAGAATTATTGAAATTCAACATATTTATTTATCTTTTACCAATTTTTATTGTGTTTTTCTACCTTTTTCCTTATTGTTTGATTATGTGTAACTTATCTTCAACTATATATAAAATAGAAAATATTTGCACTTTGTTAAGAAAATATATTATATGTGTCCAATATGAGCTACATGCCTACACCGCTAAAAACTTGGGTTATTAGATATTTTTTAGCAATAAATTTTATGATGCTAAGAAATTTTTAATTGTCTTTTTCTACCTTTTTCCTTATTGTTTGATTATGTGTAACTTTTCCTCATATATAAAACTCATCCCCAAGCCACTTTCAAAAACGGCTTATCTTGGCTTTCCTCGCAAATTACTATTCATAAGCCGATTACTTTTCATTGGGCTCAAAAGTGAGCCGATGTCTACTTCCATTACACAATAAATCAAAAGGCCCTTCCTCCTTCCCTTTGTTTTTTCTCTGGGCCCCTTCTTCTTCGTGCTTTTTATTTGCCCAAGACACTTTCCTTCTCCCGACTCTCACGTCACATCTCATATCCGAGCGGACTCAAAATTTGAATCCCTTCTTCTCTCTACTTTCTCTTATGCTCCCCGTTTTTTCTCTCCCTAACCGATGCCCTTTTCCTCTTCTCTTTCTCTTTTTTCTCAGTTTCTCTCATAGCCAAACATCTCAAGAGCAAGTAACTTTCAATCCCCATCAAATTTGTGCTTCTCCAACTCTCTCTCTCGCTACATCCGCTCGCAGGGTAAGGATCTCCTCACCGAAGTCAAGCTCGGTGATCTCTCGTAGCTGCCATCGGTGAATTTTCTCCGGTCCTTATCTTTTCTCTCGATGATAAGGTTTTTACTCTTCCGCCATTCTTCCCTTCGTCTTCAATCTCTCCCATTCTTCACTTTTCATCTTCTTCTACTTTTTTGGTAATGATTTTTGCCAGTTTAATTTTCATTAGGATTTGTTTCTTTTTTCGCTTTCTTTTGTGAAGCGTTTGAACAGAAATCCGAGCGCCATTGGTAATGTTAAGGAAACACAGAGGAATAAGGGATGCGACTGTCAAACACCAACATAAAAACGGGATCCAAAGAAGTTATGTTTGCTGATCTACATCTACTCTAAGTTCTTTCTGCATTTATTGGAGATTTTGTTCATTATATCCAGATCTCCAGTATTTCCTTCCTCTCTTTGTTCCCAACACTTTCTTATTTCTTGCCTCTCCACATTTCGTCTGCGATTTTGCCTCGGATTATCGAACCTTCCTTTTCCATTAGTTTTATATCTCTCTCGCTCTTCAGGTTTTTCTCCAAGAACTTAATAAATCGCGTCATTCGATCAAGCGCCTCCGGTAATGCCAAGTCTAGCGAGAAAATCTTCAAGACCAAGTGTGCCCCTTAGCGTATACTTTTGAAAGTGGTTCTCCTATGGTTAGGTAGCAAATCCATTTCAAAAGTATACGCTTAGGAGCAATGTTGCCTTAAAAGTTTTTTTGGTCTCAATGTCATATCGAAAGTCTAAAAACATAGCAATGTTACCCCCACCATCAACTACTCAGTCTATCAAACGTTAGTTGACTAATTACGCTGAACGTAGCATTTCTATGTGGCACCCACCTCACTTTTTTTTTTTTCCAAATAAGATTTACCAATCAAATTTATAAATACAAGAAAACTAGGACCTTTAAATTCCATCCTTTTTTGAGTTTTAGTCTTAGAATTTTATTATTTGATTGAAAAAGAAGTTTATATTTATTATTAGGATATTCTTCTTGTCAGATTTTGCAGTAATTTGTTTTAATATATTTTATTATGAGCTTTTTACCTATAAATGTGAAATTGATATAGCTAGCATTTTAAAAAAAAAAATGAAATTCATAAATCAAGTGATAAAAAATGGAAAATTTCACATAAGAACCAAAATTTCTAAATAAAGAAGCTGCTTTTCAAAATGTGGGACGCACAAGTGTCCACCTCTCAACAATTACATGAGAAATTTATAATAAAGATTCAAAGTATGCATGCATATCATAGTTTATTAGCTTTTCTAAGGAGCTTTGATATGATTTTAATTTACCTCCACCGTGCAATAACTTGTGAAAATGAGCAAACATTCGGAATAAACAGAAAGGCAAGCATATATAGTTATATACTTCAGGCAGATTTAGTAGCCAATGGGTTAAAAGTCATTCAAAGGCACCTAGGTGCAGAGGCTTTCTAAAATAGTTTTAGGGCATATTTGAGTTAGTGTTTGAGAAATATGTTCACGCAAGCTAAAACAAAACTTCTTTCATATATTTATATCGTACACCGTAAATCACGCAGGAAAGATAACTTATATACTGCTAATTCAGACAGATTTACTTAGATAAAATAAAATAAATCGACCATAAGCCTCCATATTTTGATGACACAAATTAAAGTGCCTTCTTTTAACAAACAAGGACCTCAATTAATGTCCACAAACTAGCTCAAGATCATACATGAAGATAAAGCAAAAGGCCTTTCTAGGCCGGGCGAGGAAAAAAAAAAAGACAAAATCCCAATTCCATTGTTTAAACATCTCAGTGAAGAAGAAACCAAGTAGTGGCGGAACTGAAAAAAAAAAGCCCGGCCAAAAAATAAACATATTGAACTACTTTTTAATTTTATTATAAGGTACCAACTAACAAGTATATTTGGTTCTTTTTTTAAAAACACTTGTTTATTTCCAAATAGCATTAAATATTTTTTCCATGTATACTTATAATTAAAAAGGTAGTGTGAGAGAGTAATAATTAATAAAAATTAATTTTACTCTTTTTTCTAATAATTAATATGATATTAGAGTTTAGTGTAATTAATAGGGATAATATTGAAAATTACTTAAATTTTAGGACAAATTTAATTACTTTAACTTTTTTTATTGACTTGTGAGAATTGTTAGTTGGTTCCTTAAATAAGGACCGATGGAGTATTAACTAAATAGTATCAAATAACCTGAAAATACAAACAAATAATAACATATAATTATAAATTAAAACAATATATAAGATAGTATAATCTTTTCGATATCTCAAACAAGAATTTTACTTTTCTCTCACAAATTAATGAAATGAAACAAACCTTATCCTTAAAGATACAAAATTAAACTTTGTGGCCAAATAAAATATCATATAATAAATACATATATTTTCTAACAAATTTTATAAGATCAGGCTTTGGGCCAACTGGGATCAAGAGGTTCCGCCTCTGAAACCAAGGCGCTAACATGTTACAGAAACATCTGGACAGTAAGCATAGTGCCTGAAGAGCAAAAGGGATTGATACCCAAATTTTGTATCACAAAAAAATATATATGTGTAAACTTAAAACAGACAATTGTTCATATTTTATCTTTTCTAGTTTTTTCACTTTGAATATTTTTTTAAAAAAAATAACCAAAAAAAAAAAATCTATAGCAGAAAAGTACCAAACAAGTTTATATTTTCACCTTTTTTTTAAATGCCTGAATATTCAAGTCATTACATAAATAGAGGGATAAAATGGAATTGATTAATAAGTAGATAAGGAAACATAGATATGATAAAGACTTCAAGGTAGAACTTTCATAAATTAAATATGTGCATAAACAATACAGAAAATATCTCCAAGAACTCTTTATATAATTTCAAGAATCATCTCCTAGAGGCATTGGATATCGACATAAAGGACACATATGACTAGTTTTTAGCCATTGAACAACACAATTATAGTGAAAAACATGTTGACACGGTAGGGTGGAAACCTCCACATTGTCACAAAAATCTTCAAGGCATATACAACACTCATTCTTCTGATTCGAATCAATATCAATATCAGGATCTTCAAGCTTCATTTTGTTGAGTGCTTGAATGACTTCTTCACTGGTAGGAATCATTCTTATCTGATCATCCGTATCATCAGCATGTTCAAGGTCGACATTTTCATCCAATTCAACAATAATATCAATACACAAAGGAACCACACCTAAGCCTTCTTCAGAAGCAGAAGGATAGGAAGAATCATCGTCGATGTAATGTCGAGCCCTAACAATGAGCTTAGGTATCAATAAATCAAGCAAGTCAGATGGGAGTAAATGATGGGAAAGACAACGACGTAGAAAGCTCAAACCGTTCTGGAAAAACTCGTTACATGAGATGCAATGAGAAGAAAGTGGTGGGGAGGGAATATTGTTGACGATCGAAATTAAACCACAACCACAACGACAACGTTGTGTGAAACGAACACAGATTTTAACGTTGAAATTTGGTATGATGGCGTTGTTGTGGTTTTGAGTAGATATGTTTTCAAAGGCTTCAGGACAAGCCGGTTCACCACTGACACAATAGTAGCACGCTGAAATCAGGCCGGACATTATTATTATTATTGTTGGAAAAAAAAAATACTATGATAACGAAAGATGATGTGAGTTGATTGACAGAACACTAAGCCCAATGGTATGTTGCATGTATTTATAGACTCTAAATTTAATCTTATTCGAAAGATTTTCTTAAGAAATTTATTAAAATTAGTTTCAGATAGTTAGTTATCAATAAAATCTAAAATTAAGGAAAAAAATTTTATGGATTGTTTTTTCCATTTGTATCTTTTTTATAATATTATGGCTTGAATGAGGATGTTCTTAAAAAAAAAAAAAAAAAAAAAATTATCTTTTTGGATATATTTTTTTTCAAATTTTATTTATTCGTAATCTTAATTTTTAGAAGTAGTTTTGATAAAAAAAACAATGAGATATTTTTTTTTTCACATTTTAGTTTTATGTTGTTTTTTCAATCTAGTTTCAGTGATATCCTGAATAACGATTTTTTATTTTTTGTTTCGTGAACTAAAATAGAAAATTAATGCTAATATCTTTTTCTGACATGGGAAAAACGCTAAAACTAAAGTACTAAACTAACACCAATGGTATATTATAAAAAATTATAGATACATTATACGTAATTATAAATAGCTCCAAACTTATTCAAAAGATTTTTTTTTTGGCCAATATATTCAAAAGATTTTAAGATTCAGTAGTTTAGAGAGAAATATATAATTGTTAATTTTTATGAAAACAAAAACTGTTCAGATTTAAAATATTAAGATAAAGTAAATGATATACTTGAATCTTTTCTTAGTTTTTTTTTTTTTTGGTAAACAATCTTTTCTTAGTTTTTAAATATGATAAGTACTCTGTTATTCCTTTTTGCAAAATATGAGGAAACTCTTGCTAGTAATAGGAAATAATATGATAGATCTAAATTCAATTAAAATTATTTATTTAAAAGATAATCTGGCATAGATTTCAATATCCATTATTAATCATATCAAAATGATTTTTTTTTTTTTAATAAACGGTGATAGATTTTGTTTAACTTTTATTGGCCTAAAAATCCGGGGGACGAAATACGATGGTTTTTTTTTTTTTTTTTTTTTTTAAATTGAAGCTAATCAGTGGATTTAAAAATCTCACTTTATAAATTATAACAATGAAAAAATATAATGATTTTATAATCAATACAAATAATAAAACGCATAGAAGATTATCTCTCCACAAATTATTTTTCATATTTATATTTAGGGATAAGGGTCTTAAATGCCATGGAAGTTTTTGCTCAGAGCACCGATAAGGTGGAAGTTTTTTTTGGACCAAAAATGCCACGGAAGTTCACAAGACGTAGCAATTTTGTCCAGGAAGTTTTCGCTGAGGAGCAATTTTACCCCGGAAGTTTACACTCATGAGCAATTTTGCCTCGAAAGTTTACAAAACATAGCAATTTTTCCCTTTTATCCCCAAATATTAAATTTGACTATTAAATCAGTCAAAGAGCACACATGTCATACCTTGAAAAGATCGAACTTGGAGTCGAGAAGGAGATCCTTCAAATGTTGAAATCAAGGCGTAAATTTGTGAAGTCAAACTGGTCAAAAAGACTGAAAGGTCTGTCACAAAAAGTAAATGAAACGCAAAACGAGAAATGAATTGTTCCAAAAATTGGTTCAGCAAAACAAATCAATAGTGATAATATTTACATTTGTATAGACTAATCATTTGCTTAGATCATAAGTGATGTTTCCTTTGGGTTTTGTGGCAAATCGACCTTTTCACCCTTTGACCAGGTTCGCTTCACAAATTTCGGGCCGCCTTTGAGCTCAACATTTCAAGGATCTCCTTCTCTTGCTCCAAGTTTGACATTTTCGAGGCATAACATGTGTGATCTTTGACCGATTTAATAGTCAAATTTAATATTTGGGGACGAAAGGCAAAATTGCTCCTTAGTGTAAAATTCGGGGCAAAATTGTTCTTTAGTAAAAACTTCCATGGCAAAATTGCTCCTCAGCGAAAACTTCCGTGACATTTTTTGTCCAAAAAAAAACTTCCGTCTTACCAGTGCTCTTGAGTGAAAACTTCTATGGCATTTAAGACTCTTATCCCTTATATTTATTTAGTGTTAAATATTCTTCACTGTTTATAGATAAAGTCAGCCATTTCATTCTAAAGTAAACACCAAAGTCTTTTGGGAAAATCCATATGAGGGCCCTTTTTGGAGAAACAATCTCAAAAAGGGCCCCAAGATTCTGAAAATCCCAAAAAAGGCCCAATGGCCTTTCCTGGTATAAATTCATTAAACTTTAACAACTAAATCAGCCAAATTAATAACAAAATTAATACCTGTTAACAATTAAATCAGCCAAATTAATAACAATATTTTAACAACTAAATCAGTCACATTAACAATAATATCAGCCCCGGTTAACAATTATATCAGCTCCATTAACAACTCACTAGATTCTGAAAATCCTAGAAAAGGCCCTTGGGCCTTTTTTGGGATTTTTAGAATCTTTGGGCTTTTTTTAGGATTTTTCTCCAAAAAGGGCCTTAAATGCATTTTCCCAAGTCTTTTCTTACCCACCACCTTTTCCCTCCTTCATCATCATTTTGATCTTTCTTCTTCAAGAAGTAACCACTCTAACTTCACATACGCCAGAAGAATAATGGGAAAATTCCCTCAGAGCCCAAGTAAGCAAGATATTGTCAAAAAATGCTTAAAGAAAATTAAAGTCATATGTTAGAAAAGGCCCTAGTTGTAAACGTGTACTGATTTAGTTGTTACGATATATATAACTGTTAATGTGTACTATTTTAGTTGTTAATATTGTACTGATATAGTTGTTAACGTTTCTGAAATAATACCAAAAAAGGCCTTAGGGCCTTTTCTGACATGCGACTTTTCTTTAGGTCTTTTTTGACAATATCGTGCTTACTTATACCCTGAGGGGGATTTTCGCTAGAATAATACTCACTCCATGGTAGTCGTAACACAACCCTTCATCCATGAGGAAAACAATGAAACGTTGAACATAGCCTTAGTTTAGTAATTTTATGTTTAGAGATGCTATATTAGATGACATTTGGAATGTCTCAAATAAGAGTGAGTATTGACCATTGTCCATAACGTGTACTTAAAGGAACCTGTAATTTCCCGAAACACGCGAGGTTCTTGAAAACTACTTGGAAAAAATAATCAGATAGTAACTCTAATCTCACACACTCTGTATGATTGTGTATATCTCTTTGAATCATATATGAGAATGTCCCATCCTGTGTGGGACCAAGCATCACTCGTGGCTCGTTTAGGCGGAAGGGCTGACCATGGAGTACCTTCCCAGTGGTTAGAACTAGGTGTAAAATCTATTAGACGATAGTCCTTATGTGGTTAACCTAGTTGCATTCAGGCGACTTGGGGTACTCTGATTAAGAACTCGATGTATAGGAAAACTTTCGGTAGTTCCCAATTGATTGTTTTTAGTTGGATGTCTCAGTTAAGAACTCGACGTACAAGAGGACTTCCGGTACATGTCAATTGATTGTACCTAGCGCTATGGTTATGATTATGTGTTGTACATAAGTTGATTTAGTTGTATATGTTCTCCACTCTGAATGTTTTATGCTGCATACGTTGACTGTTTATTTTGGTTAATTTTCATATACCGTTTATACGTTGGTTGTGAGATTAATTTTTACTCTGAGATTCAAATTGAATCCCATATGTTCCCAAGGGTTTGGACATAGTCAGGGAAGCGGACGAAGTTCAAAAAGGAAGGCGGCGACATTGATTATTGATGGCTACTGCTTAGATATTAGATGGAGCCGTAGGATCATAGTTTTAATTAGTTATTTTTATTTTGAAATTGTGACATTTTTCAAAAAGGAAGGCGATGAGCATTGATTATTGACGGCTGCTGCTTATATATTAGATGGAGATATAGGATCATAGTTTTAATTAGTTATTTTTATTTTGAAATTGTAACATTTTGGCCCTGGTGCTTATGGATTGTTGTATTAAGAACTTTGTAGTTTGTTCCTGTATATGACCAAGAAGGGTTTTAATTATTAGTTTACTATGCTATACTTGTGTTGCTCACTGTATATCGTTGTTTTACGCTGATAAACGTCATAATTATAAGGGGTATGACAGTAAGACCCATAAGACGTTCAGGTACCTAAAAGCAATATAAAAAAATCTCAATTAGTTATGTCATAAAGAAAAAAGGAGTCGAAATGATAGAGTTGTCGACAACGGATTTGATGATAATATCATGTGATCAAATGAGGATCTTATATAGAAATATGTCATGAGATACAAACATAAAGATAGTTGGCCAAAAAAAGAAAAAAGAAAAGGCACAATATACAATATCATAACGTTAAATTGTGCATTTCTAGCCTGAACACTCAAAAGGCAATATTAGTATTGTACAAATGGGTATTCTTGAACGAAAAGGTGGAAATATAGTCACAATGCTCTTTGCAAAAGGTTCATTGTTTATAGACATTATCTTTTGGTGGATTAAGTTTTCATCTCTTGTTAATTTGGATGTTGACAATATATGAAATTTTGATATGCATCTAGAGAATATGATTATAAATTACTCACTATATTGTGAATTATATGTGAATCTTAGAATGCAATAAAATGCCAAGAGTATATATCTAGAAAGTTGTTATACTTGTAAAATCCTTGAAGGATCACATACATGTATGGATTTTGATATAAACATATGATAGTCCCCAAAGAATTCAAGTTCCAAAAGCATATGGTCAAAGTATATGAAACTCTCTAAAGGATTCAAGTTGCCAATAGTACGCAATTCAATCAAGATCTCTATATAGTTTGAAGCAATTAGGGTGTATGTGACATTATTGACTCGATAAATATATGTTGAAAGAGGTATATAAAATATTCACTCTGCCCATGTACTTTTATGAAAAGATATTAGAGTTTACTATAATTACAATTTATGTTAAAAAGTTTAAATATAGAGTAGATATCCTTTCTCGGTCCCCCGACAAAAAACGCAATCCCCATTTTGGTCCCTTACAAAAAAAAGGTCATTTTTAGTCCATAAAAAGGATGAATAAGGATTGACTGATTGATATTTTGATCCATCACAAATTTCCAAAAGGTCCTTTTTAATCCCTTAAAAAGGACGAATAAGGGTCAATTTTTTTTATAAGGGACCAAAATGGGGTCCGTGTTTTTTGTCAGGGACCAGAAATGGTATTTACTCTTAAATATATTTGGAACTCTTAAAGAATTTGTAAAAATGGCTAATTGGTTGACCTCCTAAAAAGTTTATAAAGGTGTGAATTGCTTAAACCCATGAAGAGCTTGCAAATGCTAAGAATTACTTAAAGAAAGCACTAGAAATAAATGGCATAAGAAGAATAAAGAGTTTTTCTATGGATAAATGCTTGGTTTAGAAGTACCATGTCTTTAACCTTAAAAACGTGATGAATAAACATTTGGTCCAGAAGTATCATATCTTAGTGTAATTAAAGCATTTATGTGTATCTAGCTAGTCACACATGACACAAGATATATCATTTTTTTATTAGCATGATATAATTATTCAGCAACACAAAAGACATCGAAAGGACTATATCAATAGAAGAGAGTGAAATTAGTATCCAGCAATGAAATCTATTAGATTTGTTCAACAATTCACTTCCGACGGCAATATTTGGAAAGCTTGTTTGTGATATCAGACTTCATAGATTCAAGGACTTGAACTCATCTTGCCAAGAGGGGGAGCCGAGACACATTGTACTTTTCTTCCCCTTATTTTATGATTTTAATGAGGTAGGACTGGATAACTTCTTTTTCTTCTTCTAGGTTTTTGTCCCACTAGCTAGGTTTTTCCTAGTTAATTTTTTTTTTTAATGTGGCACATTCCTATATAATGGACATTTAAGAGGGAGTGTTATAAATATATTATTTGTGTGGATGTTCATATCCCCCATTATCTCAGAGAATCTTCCATTATCTCTATTATCTCCACTCCCACAAATATCTCTTATTGCATCAAATATGAAAATATATTTTCTATTAAGATTGTATGGTTATGCACTTATGCCAATAAGTAGAGAGCATGTATTATATGTACTAGTTATACCTTGATAGTAATAAGAAAGATTCTCTCTAACTCTTGTCTTCTCTCTTTCTCTGATATTTCTCTTTTATTTATAACAGAAAAAAAAATTGGGAAAATCACATATAAAGCTATTTGAAATAAGGAAATTCTAAATTAGGTTGGTAAATTTAATAAATCCCTAATTAAGTTATCGACCTAATTTAGAATTTCAAAATTTAGATTAAATGACATTGATGCCCTCTCATAGTCTTCTCGTTTCAATTATTTTTTAACTTATTTTTACAATAAGTGTAAGTATATATAAACATTAATATATAATAAAATAAAATATGATTAACTTAGATAAAAAAAAATTTTATGTTTTTGTGGAAGAATAATCAGGAATAATTCCAAGAAAAAGAAATCAGCCCCAATATTAGTTAAATGATTTCTAATTGAACATTGGAAATATAAAAAAAAAAAAAAAAAATCTACTTGATTTTTTGTTCATTGAGAAAAAAATGTTAATATAAAAAATAACCTGTTTAATATAGCAAACTTCATATCAAAGATTTTCATTAATGATTTTTTAAAAGAAAAGATATTTATTAACATTAAAAAAAAACCTATATATCACATAAGTAAAATTGCATGATTAATGAAGATTTTTTTTTTTATTGACATAAAAATAATTTGAGTTCTTTCAAAAATAAAGTTTTATTCAAAATATTTAATAAAAACATTTAATTGATAACGGTGTTACGATTTTTTTTTTTCTTTTACTCAAATCATTTTTCCTGAATACAAAAAATCCTTTGATTTAAATGAATAATCTTTATTATATATTAATGTTAATATATATGCACACTCATTAAAAGACAAAGTTAAAGAGCAATTAAATTCTTTTAAGAGGAAAGATGATAGAGTTAGGAGAATGTAATAAAGTTAATTTATCTATATTTTAAAATCCCAAATTGAGTCTATAACTTAATTAGGGATTTGTTTGTTTTAACAACTTGATTTAGAATTTCTATATTTTAAACAATTTTTTATAGATTTTCTTTTGCTTAATTTATTGTGTTGTAATTAGTATCTTTTTATACTTATTATGACTCCAATGAGAATATATATATATATATATATATATATAGTTATTTATTTATTTTTTAAAAATACTATTTGTTTTGATAGACAAAACTTTCAAATTGCATTCCTAAACTTAGCTTTTAGGGACAGTAGTTCTTATAAAAGAAGGGGGGAAGATTTTTTATTTTAATTTTTTTGTTTAATTTTTTAAATCTAATTTCAATCATAACCATTCTTAAAGGAAAACTGATTTGGTAATATTTGTCAATTTTTAATTATCGATTTTAATTTTTGTAATTTCATATCAAACGCTTTTTTTGTTTTGTGACCTAAAATCAAAATTAATGCTAATCTCGAAACTAACAGCGATAGTATATTTTAGGGAAAATTATACAGTCCCAAGGAACAGAGATATTTACATTTAGGTCCCTTCAAATGATAAAATTACATAGAAGTCCCTTGGGACTTCTATGTAATTATTTTAGAACGTAAAATTACTTTGCTTTGCCCATAGTGCATATTTCATACAGAAGCGATTAACAACAGAAAAAACATAAATTAACAATAGAAAATGAATATATTAACAACAACTTTTGAAAATCCTGAATTTGTCTTCTCTTACTTCAAGAAGCGATTAACAACGAGAAAAAGCATAAATTAACAACAAAAAATGCATGTATTGACAACAACTTTTGAAATACATGAATTTGTCTTCTCTCACTTCGTGAGCGATTAACAACATAAAAAGCATAAATTAACAAATTCAGGGTTTTCAAAAGTTATTGTTAATACATGCATTTTCTGTTGTTAATTTATGTTTTTTCTGTTGTTAATCGCTTCTTGAAGTAAGAGAAGACAAATTCAGGGTTTTCAAAAGTTGTTGTTAATACATGCATTTTCTCGTTATTAATTTATGCATTTTCTCGTTGTTAATCGCTTCTATCCTAAATATGCACTATATATGGGCAGCAAAGTAATTTTACGTTCTGAAATAATTACACAGAAGTCCCTAGGGACTTCTATGTAATTTTGTCATTTGAAGGGACCTAAATGTAAATATCTCTATTCCTTGGGACATGTACGTTTTTCCCTATATTTTATGTATTTCAAGATTGGTTCGGAATATAATCTTATTCGAAAGACTTTTCTGGCCAATATATTCAAAAGATTTTAAGATACAGTAGTTTAAAAGAGAAAGATGTATTTATCAATTTTTATGAAAACAAATTAGTTTCCAGCAGATTTCAAAATATTAAGATAAGGTAAGTGATATATTTGAATCTTTTCTTAGTGTTTAAATATAAATACGATGGTTTTGATGAAAAAAATTAAAGCTGAGCAATATATAAATTAAAAATTTAACTTTAAATAAAATGTATACTTTGGCAAGCCAATAAAATTTAAAAATTATTTCAGCTAATATCTCAGAAAAGGAGTGATTCAAATATCTTCGTGATTTTATAAATTTTATTTAAAAAAAATAGAACGATTTTACAATCATTACAAATAATGAAACGGATATATTATCTATCTCTTCGTCAAATCAGTTTCTATATTTATATTTATTCAATTTTAACTATTTTTCACCCCTATAAATAAAGCAAGGGTTTTCGTTGCAAACACTAGAAGAGGACTCCATCATCATTCAGATCTTCTCCTTCATTAGTTCAAGTTCTCTACCTGCAAGAATGTGTAACTGGACAAGTTCTCTACCTGCAAGCAAGGATGCTCATGGAAGACGGGCCTCTCCGATCGAGAGGAGTGGTCCGGTGAAGAAGTATTGTATGTGCTCGCCGACGAACCACCCCGGATCATTCCGATGCCAACAACATCGTGCAGATTACGTTTGGGGTCGCAAATCAGTCCAGTATAGCAATAGCTGATCAATCTAATAGGTGCATGCGTGCATTGATGGCGTATAATACAAATCAAATGGAATTACTATAATTTCCTAGGATCTTAAGATTCTCAGCCTTTTTTAATTTCTGAGTTTCAGTCGAAAAATTTTATTATGGGATTGGATAAAGAAATTTAGATTTATTATCAGTATACTTTTATTGTCAGATTTTGCATTAAATTGTTTTAATATATGTTATAATTGTCATACCCCTTATAATTACGATCCAAAATAAATTGCTAAGCAACAACTATCAGTACTGCTGTGTTTCCTTTAGAGATATGCCCCCTTTGAGAATGTCTGGGATTCAATTTGAACCCCAATAAATATGGATTCAATTTGAACCCCAATATTAATCTCACCGGCACTGTATAAACAGTATATAAATAGTATATGAAGTTTAATTAAAATAAACAGCATATGAACAGTAAATATTAATCTCACTGGCATACTATAAATAGTATATGAAGTATAATTAAAATAAACAGTAGAAACAGTATATGAATATTCGACTGCGAACTATCTTTCTTTAGTGGACTCATTTTGATAAACTGCAAAAGAAACAAATAAATAAAATCTATTGAACTAGGTAGAATATAATCTATTTGTTTCACCGCTGTATTATATATAGTTAAGTTTTGCGTGCTAGAGATTATTATATTTATGTTTTAGGGAAAGGGTAATTGGGAGTTTTAAGTGAAATTAGTAAGGTGTTTTAGTCTTTTTCATTGTACCAACTAAACTCTTCTAACTAGGTGCATAAGACGAGAGCCATGAATGAATTGAGACTAGTATCTTCTTGAATTCATTCTTTTATCGTACTCTTTCTTATGCCAGCGCCTCTCTTGTGTTCGCTTTGAAACTTGTCACCCTCACAATTTTAAAATATATTAAGAGGGAGATATCTAAACGCTGATACCTTCTAAAATTCATTTGTTCCTTTCCCTATCTAATGTATACTTGACTATCCACTCGCTCAGCGTCCTTAGTCGCACATCGACCAGAGCTCTAATATCAATTGTAATGTCTTAGCGTCTCGCTCTTGATATTGCCGGTTTTGGGCTGTCCCCTCACAGTTTTTAAAACGTGTCTTCCTAGGTGTGGACTGTGTGAATATAGGAGTTTGGATACCTTCCTTCTTGACTCATTTTAAAAATCGTGAGGTATGATAGACCTCTAAAACGGACAATATTAAGGAAAAAAATGGAATTTTACACTCTTCGCCTTCACTAGAGCCGGAATCGGGGCCGACTCGGCCCTTTCGCTACGGGGCCTAAGATAAGGAAAATATCTGTTTTTCAAAGTCCGGCCCAATAGTACCAGGGCCAGGGCCTGGAAATTACTATTCCAAATTTTAACTATTTTTCTTCTGGGTTTTTTCCAAAGAAATATAATTAGTAAATTGCAATCTTTAAAGTTCTAATCTATTAAATAAATATTATCAACATTAATATCTAAACAATACAAATCATCCAACAAATAAACACATTCATTAATTCGTAATAAAAAAACAAATCATTGTCCATAATTGACTTACATAAAACGTAAGAAGCATTAAATTAAGCAACATTAAATAACTCACATAAAATATAAAAGTATATCACTATCATTGTCAATTGTCACCTTCTTCATCACTATCATCAATTTCATATATATTTGATTGTACTTCACTTTGAGCAGAAGGATGTGCTTCACTCTTTGACTAATTTTTTTTTTTTTTAAATGAAAATGCTACGATAAGGGCCTAACGCCACCAGCCGATTAAGTCTGAGGCCCTACAAGGCCGGCCCTGCAGGGCCAATTTCAAATTTCAGGCTAATTTTTCAAGCCCGAGCCCTATAGAGCCAAGGCTTAAACGGGCCCGGCCCGATTTCCTGGCTCTAGCCTTCACTCTATTATTCTTTCTATGGCAGACTCTGTTCTTATCATTGAAATACAAGAAACATAGGCATAAAAGTGAAGAGGAAGATGTGGGATGATGAGAATGGGAACAAGATGACAATGGGTTGGGGGAAAAGTGATCAAATTAAAGACGGTGGTGCTATGTGTATCATATGATTCAACAATATAATATGTTTTGACAGTTAAAATTAGTGACATTTTTTAACAGTAAGATCAACGTTGCCCAGTTTTTTAGACTTCCGGAACCAGATGGATAATAGTTGCAGGATAATAGTTGCTTTTACTCAAGTGCTTGCAGGATAAAACTGACCTTTAACCCATTAAATATTGAAATTACGTGACGCATTTTAAATTACAAAAAGGTTTTGTATAAAGGGTCTACAAAGAAGGCCAAAAAGAAGGGTACGGAAAAAGTCTTTATAATAAGAGTTACAAAATACTGTCAGCGCCTTTATAGCGCAGTGGCATGGGAGCTTGGCTCCCCTCCCCCATGTCTAAGGTTCGAACCATGCCCCCCCCCTACTATGTGTATAAAAAAAAAAAAAACAGAGTTACAAAATACTATATCCAATCGTTAATGTAAAATCTATTTAAAAGTTTGATTTGGTCTTAAATATAAGAACTCGATCCATTTTATTTCCGAAATTTATAATATTTTCTTAAAACATATGTATTAATTGTGCACATTAAGTGTTTTTCCGTGCCTTGGTAGTTATGATGAAAGATGACATTTTGGGTAAGTAAACTATATTTGTTACAAGTTACTAACAGAACTCACTTCCTTAATTTATTTAAATTAATCAAATAATTCTTACAAGTCGGAGTAGCACATTATAATATATATGTATGCATAGATTTAAAAAATACACTGTATCTTTACCTTTTTCAAAAATAAATCTTGATTAAGAAGAAAATATAGTCTATTTAATATTAGAGTTAAAGTATAAAAATGCCCATAAACTTTTGCAAGAAGTTTATCTAGTATCATAAATTTTTTATGGATGTAAAAGTAATTGTGAATTTTTCTAAATAGGACAAAAATGCCACATCCGTTAGATTAGGCAAACTACTGTTAACTTTGTGGGTGCCACGCTATTTTAAAATGATTATTATTTTTTTAAAAAGACTCTTGACCCTCTCTCTCTTCCCCATCCTTCGCCGTCAATCCTCTTTCAACCGCCCCCGGCGATGTTATTTGCCTATGTGCTCACTGGCGATGGCTCTCTCCAGCCACCCCACCGATTCGACATGTGAGAAGAAGACAAGGAGCAATCAAGTGGCAAATAACTTTGCAGTTTGCACCAAAGGGTTGCCTCCTCCTCCTCCTCTCTCTCTCTCTCTTAGGGTTAAATACCATTTTTATCATGAAAGTTTAGCTTAAGGAGAACTGGTCACAGCAATTTTGCTCCTAAAAGTTTAAAAAAAAGAGCGACAATTCAACGGTCAAGATTAACATATAGAAAAAATTGCTATGTTTTTAAATTTCCGAGATAAAAATGAAATCAAAAAAAATACTTTCGGGTGACTAGTACTCTTTAAGTTAAATTTTCATAGTGAAAATAGTATTCAACCCAATTGGAAATTAAGTTACCAAAGTTCTTCTGGAAAGAAGTACTTCAGTAATTTCTTTATAATAGACCAATATAAAAAGTTTTGTATTTTTGTTTTTTTAAATGATGTGGGGCTCACCCTAAAAATAAGTTAGAAGAATTTAACGGCACATGCATTTTTGCACCAATCTTGAGAGTCCATGTGCATTTTTGTACCTATGAAAAACATATGATACTGGGAGTACTTTGGGTAAAAGCCCATGTGCATTTTTGCAACTTTACCCTATATTATATAATAATATTATTTATTATTATAATAATTAATATTATAATAAAAAACCACTTGGTGTTGAGTGCTCTTTTAGTCAAACCACAGGTATATTTTTGCATCTTTTAAAAGCCACATCATCGTCCGGTCGGCTCAAAAAAGTCAAACTTAGCGGTCAAACGTATTTTTTCACCTAATTTGTAACCATGTAGTCACTTTTGCACATCAAAAAAGTACTTGTCGTTAGGCGCTCCTCTGACCAAAGTATATGTATATTTTTGTACTCTAATCCTTTGTTTTCTAATGGTAAATCGTAGCCATTCATTTTATTTTCCAAACCTATCCTTGAGATCAATTTTTAAATCTCTTGTTTCCCCTTGAACATAGCAACATTGATTCGGTTGCCATTGGGCTTTTAATTTAATTTAATAGTATTAAAGCCCAAAACGTATTTTGTAATTGCATAGCATACGTGGTTAAACCTTGGTTATGCAAAATGGCAACAAAGAATTTTCCTTCTTCCAAACGGCCATTCTTCCTTCATTTTGGATCCATGTTATGCTTGGTACAATATTTGACTAATTTTTCTTCATAAAATTCATGTGTGACCTTCTTCTTATCCTTTTTGATCAAATTGAACTATAATGGAAAAAGTGTTAATTCCATGTCTTATTGGTGCCAACATATATCTTAGAATTTTCGGTTTTGAAAAAATCATGTGTTTTGGAAGAATCCACAATTAACCAAACTTCATTGAAACGTCAAAGGAAATTCTTTCCATAATATTTGTTATACTTCCTGAACTAAGTTTAGTCGTTTATCTTGACCCAAAATTCAGGATATTAAGCCTTTTTCCTAGAAAAGTGAAATTCATATAGCTAGCTTATTAGAAAAAACGAAACTCATAAATCAATGGGCATAAATGTATAAAATTTCAAAAAAAAAAGAATCAATTGCTTTTCATAAAAAAATAATTATAAATTAGTGTTTCTTTAGAGGACTCATTTTGATAAACTTCAAAAGAAACTAATAAATAAAACCTACTGAACCAGATAGAATAGAATCTATGTGGTTCACCTCTGTGTATTATATATAGTAAAGTTTTGCGTTCTAGAGATTCTTATATTTATGTTTTAGGGGAAGTGTAATTGGGAGTTTTCAATAAAATTAGTAAGACGTTTTAGTTTGTTTCATTGTAACCACTAAACTCTTCAAGCTAGGTGCAGAAGATGAAAGCCATGAATGAATTGAGACTAGTATCTTCTTGAATTCATTCTTCTATCTAATTCTTTCTTATCCCAGAGCCTCTCTTATGTTCGTATTGAAACATGTCAAAAGGGGAGATATCTAGACGCAGACACCTTCTAAACTTTATTTGTAGCTGAGCTTGACTCTAATATCAATTGTAATGTCCCAGTACAATTCGCTCTCAATTTTGTCGGCTATGGGCTGTCCCTCATGGTTTTTAAAATGTGTCCGTGATAGGTGATAGGCCTCCACAATGGACAATATCAAGAGTAAACAGATGGGATCTTACACTATTTGCCTTCGCTCTATTATTCTTTCTATGGCAGACTCCATTCTTATCATTGAAATAAAAGAAACAGAGGCATAAAAGTGAAGAGGAAGATGTGGGATGATGAGAATGGGGACAAGATGACAATGGGAAAGGAGGGAAAAGTGATCAAGGACGGTGGTGTTATGTGTATCATATGATTCAACCATATGTTTTGACATTTAAAATTAGTAGCATTTTTTAACCGTAAGATCAACGTTGCTCTGTTTTTTAAACTTCTGTAACCGGATGGATAATAGTTGCTTTTACTCAAGTAGTTGCAGGATTAACCCATTAAATATTTGAAATTACGTGACGCATTTTGAATTACAAAAAGGTTTTGTATAACGGGTCTAGAAAGAAGGCCAAAAAGAAGGGTATGGAAAGAGTCTTTATAATAAGAGTTACAAAATACTATATCCAATCGTTAATATAAAATCTATTTGAAAGTTTGATTTGGTCTTAAATATAAGAATTCGATCCATTTTATTTTCCAAATTTATAATATTCTCTTAAAACTTCTGTATTAATTACATTTTAGGAACAAAAGTCACACCACCATTAAAATTTTATGTAAATACAACACTTCTTGTTGTAAATCTACCATGTTGTAAATATGGCTTTTTATGTTGTAAATGACCAGATTTTAAATTTTGTTGTAAATACAGCACTTCATGTTGTAAATGACCTTTCTATGTTTAAAATCCAAGTGTTTAAATGTTGTTGTAAATATGACATTTTTTGTTGTAAATATGGCTATATTTTAAATTTTGTTATAAATACAACACTTCATGTTGTAAATCTAGCCTTTTTCTTTGTAAATGACTTTTCTATGTTCAAAATCCAGGTGTTTAAATGTTGTTGTAAATATAGCATTTTCTGTTGTAAATATGACATTTTCTGTTGCAAATGCACCGTTAAGTTAGATTTTAATGGTGGTGTGATTTTTGCTCCTAAAATGTAACCACATGTGTATTTTTCTCCCGAAAAAAGCATATGGTATGGGGCGCTCCCGAGGGTAAATCACATGTGTATTTTTGCTCCTTTACCCTTAAAAATAAATCTTGATTAAGAAGAAAATATAGTCTATTTAATATTAGAGTTAAAGTACAAAAATGCCCATACACTTTTGCAGAAAATACATCTACTATCATAAATTTTTTATGGATGTAAAAGTAGTGGTGAATTTTTCTAAATAGGATAAAAATGTCACACTGTTAGATTAGGGAAAGGGAAAATTCCATTAAAATACCTTTTGAATTTGCTAAACCTCCGAAGTTTTCCGAATTTGTAAAAAGACTAGAGGTACAAAGGATCTATGAGGGATATGCAAATTCGAGTGAAATTACCCTTTTATCCTTAGTTTTAAATAAAAATAAAATAAAATAAAATCCCCTCCACCCTCTGCGGGCCACCACCGCCGGCCGGCCGACCACCACCACCTCCGGCAAAATGCCGGTCGGTGGCGGGGGTGAAGGGGATTTTATTTTATTTATTTATTTAAAACTAAGGGCAAAAGGGTAATTTCACCCAAATTTGCATATCACTCATAGGTTCTTTATACCTCTTAGCCTTTTTACAAATTTGGAAGACTTCTGGGGTTTTTGCAAATTCAAAAGGTATTTTAATAGAATTTTCCCTTCGGGAAACTGCTGTTAACTTTGTGGGTCCCACACTATTTCAAAATTATTATTATTATTATTTAAAAAAAAATCTTGGGCCTCTCTCTCTTCCCCATTCCTCGCCGTCAAATCCTCTTCCACCTGCCTCGGTGATGTTATTTGCCTATGTGTTCACCGGGGATGACTCTCTCGAGCCACCCCACAGATTTGACATGCGAGATGAATACATGGACCGATCCAGATCATAGAGCTTCAAGGGTCCAACTGGCAAATAACTTTGCACCAAAGGACTGCCTCTCTCTCTCTCTCTCTCTCGGATAGAATTAGAGTTTATATTATATGTACATAATTATGTGATTTTTATGTGCTCAATGAGTATATGATATATATATATATATATATATATTGTATTTATTTAAATTTTCTTTTGGGGTCAATTTATTGTGTTGTAATTAGTCTCTTTTTATTTGAGCAAAGATAAAGTATCTTTTTATATATACTTAATACGACTCCAATGAGATTTTTTTTTTTTTTTTAATTAAAAAAAAAACACTATTTGTTTTGATAGACAAAATTTTCAAATGGCATTGCTAAACTTAGTTTTTAGGGGCAGTAATTCTTATAAAAGATGGGGGGAAGATTTTTTATTTTAATATTTTTTTTAGTTTTTTAAATCTAATTTCAATGATAACCATTCTTAAAAGAAAACTGATTTGGTAATAAGATTTGTCAATTTTTAATTATCGATTTTAATTTTTGTAATCTCACATCAAACGCTTTTCTTGTTTTGTGACCTAAAATCAAAATTAATGCTAATCTCGAAACTAACAGCGATAGAATATTTTATGTATTTCAAGATTGGTTCGGAATAAAATCTTATTCGAAAGATTTTTCTGGCCAATATATTCGAAAGATTTTAAGATACAGCAGTTTAAAAGCGAAAGATATATTTATCAATTTTTTATGAAAACAAATTACTTTCTGGATTTCAAAATATTAAGATAAGGTAAATGATATATATTTTAATTTTTCTTAGTGTTTAAATATAAATACGATGGTTTTGATGAACAAATTAAAGCTGAGCAATAAATTAAAAATTTGACTTTAAATAAAATGGATACTTTGGAAAGCCAATTAAAATTTAAAAATTATATAAACTAATATCTTAGTAAAGGAATGATTTAAATATCTACGTGATTTTATTTTTTTAAAAAAATAGAACGATTTTATAATCATCACAAATAATGAAACGGATATATTCTATTATCTTCAAATGAGTTTCTATATTTATATTTATTCAATTTTAACTATTTTTCGCTCTATAAATAAAGCAAGGCTCTTCGTTGCAAACATCATTCAGATCTTCTTCTTCGAAAAATAACGCCCATTAGTTCGAGTTCCAGGTGGCTCCAGTCGACGATAATGGAAGACGGGTGGTTCCAGTCGAGAGGATTGGTTCAGTCAAGAAGTATTGCATGTGCTCGCCGGCGTCACAAATCAGTCAAGTAGCAATAGCTGATCAATTTAATAGGTGCATGCATTGATCATTGATGGCAATACAAACATGTGTAATTTATGAGTTTTAGTCTTAAAATTTTATTATTGGATTGGAAAAAGAAATTTAGATTTATTATCAGTATACTTTTTATTTTCAGATTTTGCGTTAAAATGTTTTAATGTAGGTTATAATGGGCTTTTTCCTACCAGGGTGAAATTCATATAGCTAGCTTATTAGAAAAAAAATGAAACTCATAAATTAAGTAAGAAAAAAACAAATAAAAAAGTTGGTGAACTAAACACTAGTGCAAAAAAAGGCTTTAAGACCGCCTCATTTAGAGCGGACAATGGACACCCCGGTCTTAAAGGAATGACCGGTGGCAATTCCGTAAATATAAAGAACTTCTTGCACCGGACCAATTTTTCACCGCTCTTAAAATCATTATTGAGACCGACTAAAATACCACCGGTCTTAAAAATTGAACTGAAATTTCAATTACTTTCTAAATATATCTCATATAGCCGAACTTATATTTTCTCGGTAAAACATAATAAGGAAAAATTTAAATATAAAAAGTCTAAAGTTTTAAGACCGAACTTATCAACAAGACGGTCTTAAAAGTTTTCTTTCAAGACCGGACATATGATACTTGCGGTTTGAAAAAGTTCATTAATATTAAGACCGGCGTTTTAAAAGGAACGGTCTTAAAGGTTAAACTTTTTAGATCGGACGTTTAATATGACCGGATCAATGTAAATATTAAGACCGTCTCTTTTTTATCCGGTCTTAAAAATCCAAGCAAGATATACATTTCTTCGCGCGAAAGCTTTTGTTACTCCGTGGAGAACCTCCGTTCACGTTCCAAAACCCTTCCCGTTGCATTACCTCTCTTCCTCGCCCACGTACCATCAGCCCCCCTTACTCTCTCATTTGCTCGAGGCATTCCTCTCTTCCCGTCTCGAAAATGGACGGTGAAAACGAATCTATTCGTGTTCCGGCAACGCCGCTTCTTGGTGTGATCGGTGTGAGTGAGAACGAACCCTCTTCATCTCACAATGAGGCTCGTAATCGCCCGCACGCCGTGGTAGAAGAGGCACACGAATGATGGATGTGACCCTAAGTCGGACTTCGGGTCAAAGCTCGAGATTCAGTTTAATGCAAGGTTGGAACCCGTCGGTCCTAATAAAAGCAAATATAATAGTTTTGTCGGCTGTCTAGCACGCAAAAGGTTAGCATCTTGACGGATGAGTGGAAAAGTGTGGACTATAAGAATGTAAAGGATCCTATTTGGGAGACTATCCGGGTTACATACACCGTCCCGACTGTCGAAGTTGAAAGACAAGACATTGTCTTATTGTGCTGATCGGTGGAGGAAGTTTAAGACCTTTCTCGCTAACACGTATATTTTCTCCGATGTTCCACCCGCCAAACATCCTTGGGAAGTTTACACATTTATTGATGAACGAATTTGGCGACAATTTGTTCTTACTGCGGACCACTCCACGAAGCTCGGTGAGTTTATATTTAGTTTTGTTTTCCCTTTTGTTTGCTTATTAACCTGTGCGGATATGTGAATGTTATTGTGTTCATCTAATCTGTTAGTTATATAATAGTTCGGTGTGTGAATAGAAGTATACATTTCCTGCCTTTGTCTATGCAAGTCTGATATGTCAACCCTGAAAAGGTAAATTACTGATGAGAAAGTATTAATTGTGTAATGGTTTGTCTTGCAAAGGAGGAAATGAATAGTCTTAAAAGGGGGAACTTTATATAACTAATTGTTACTATCTAATGGGGACTGTTGATCCCACTGGATGCCTTAAAGGATCAAGTTTGTATTATTCTGTAAGCATAATTCTCTTTTGTTTCTTAACCTATCTATCTAGCTAGCACTACAAAACATAGCTCCAATTTCTTCTACAATTCTACATCTTCCTTAAATAAAATGTTGAAACTTGATGAAGTGAAGAATTTGACTACCGTTTGATTGACGTTCATATGAAGCGAAGTTCTCTAATTTACGTAGTGACATGCATGGCTGGAATTCATAATTAATAGATGTTTTCAATCCCGATTCACGAAAAGAAGGGAACAAGCACGGGAGATAGGTAGAAAGAATGATTGCCCTCATAGGGCTTCTCGATATCAAAAGGCCGAAAAAGATTTGATGGTCTGCCAGCGGAAGAGATTGGATGATGAAGCGTAATCCAATCCTTCGTGATACATGCTCCTCCATCTCCAATACGTCGCGAGGAGTTGTGGTTGCATATTCGGCAAAAAGCCAAGCGGCGCCTACACGAGTGAACAAACTCGTCTAGTTCTTTGAAAGAATTGTAAGTATCGTTATTGTTATTTTTTAGTTACTAAACATGTTTCATTACTAAGCTTCTCGTTATCCGTATCTTACGGAAGATCTTAAAAAGAAAGAAGCGAGAGGGATCTTTTGTGTCGGACGGGAGGAATGATGTTCGACCGTTGCGACCCGAAAACCGGATCACCCGGGGCGTGTAAGGGGATTGGAGGACGGGTAGGCATAAAGCAAGTCTTTGGTACATCCAAACGCCATAGACAAAGTATGGTTACCGGGAGGAGATGGACCAGTGACGCCGGCTGCTAATAAAGCTTCAATGACGCAATGTTTCAATCCGAGATGAGCCGGATGAAGGAGGAATTGAGTCACCGAGGCTGCTTTTGAGCAATCGTCCGGAGACCAGTGTTCCCTTCACACACTCACTGCAAATCGCAACGCGAGCACTAGAGGGAGCTGCATTGTTGGAGAGTCGAGCAACCTTGTGACCTTTATGTGGAGGATCCCGATCATCATGATGGACGATTATTGGTTGCAAAAGGGACCTGTTCACAACTTGGGATCAACTGTACACCACCAACAAATGCCCGATGATGAAGTCGAGTGTCGGTTGAAAAGGTGATCATTGATGCACGGCTCCCTCTCCAAACCGATGAGTGAAGCTTGTGAGTGATGTCAAGGGAACCTTCATCCCTTGGCCAAAGAAGCTTGTACATGTCTCTACTTGCTCCCCGAAGCTTCAATCCCTCTTCCTCCAGTTCCATCCCCTCGT
Organism: Acacia acuminata; assembly: GCA_019022655.1. Lineage (NCBI taxonomy): Eukaryota > Viridiplantae > Streptophyta > Magnoliopsida > Fabales > Fabaceae > Acacia > Acacia acuminata. The sequence goes on along the minus strand of JAFJYI010000100.1, from coordinate 1,237,952 downwards.
CGGGCTCCATCCCTTCCTCAAGCTCTATCCCCCATCGCTAAGTTGGTCGCTGCTGTGGAAAAATATCCGATCTAATGAAAAGTGGATATTTTAAGGATAAATTGTGGCCTTGTCGATGAAGTAGTAGGTGTCCCTCATCCTATGCCCGTTCAAGTTGACACCGTTGATGTTGAGTCCCCGCCGCTTCCTCGACAGAGCTTACGATGCGGTTGTTCAAATTTTTATGAAGTAAGTATCTTACGTCTATGAGTACATCATTTAAATGCATCGTTTAGACATACATACATATATATATATATTTCCCTGATCGATGTCATTATGGTAGGTTCTTGCATCATGAATTGGTTCAAAGGTGCAGGATCAACGATTTTGGATTCTTGTGCCCTGTCTATTCAAGTCAAACAACCATGGAGGAGAGACAGAGAGTACATATCAAAGAGGTTGTGCTCAAAGTGATCGAAAGTTGTACTTTTTGCCATTCTTCCACAGTACATATAAAAAATCTTGTCCGCAATTCACTTAATTCTGCTACATATATATATCATTGAGTATAGTTTACTGATGTGAATTTTCAGCCGCCACTGGCAGTTGGTCGTCATGTGCATGGACGAGCATAAAGTTATCTTCTTATGCTCCACTCACACTGAGCCATTGCCTTCGTTGGTGCAGACCATCAACGAGTAAGCATGTCATTTTGATTCTCTTGTCTGACATCTCTACTGTGAATTTTAAGTGAATCATTGATAAATTTGTGATTTTGATGATAGTGCCATGAGGACCTTCCAAAGACTAGAAAAGAAAAGGCGTGCTACTCAGAACAAAGACCCCATATGGTACAAACCAGAGGTTGGTACAATATTTAATTTGTAGCACACTGCCTTGTGAACTTGGTCATTGAGCTATATATATGCTCGATATATATTTCTTGTTCATTTTAGACCCGCTCGGCAACCACGAGAGTCCAACTTATGTGGCGGACATCATGAAACACATGTATGATATTACAAGGCGAGGGATACTAAATTAACTGCAAAGGTAAATGTATTTGATGTTACATATTATGCAAGTTAATTCAGTTTAAAGCTTATTGTTAAAATGAAATATGCACGCAAGTTAATTCGGTTGATGTCTTTGATGTTACGATGTTTCAATGAAAAACTCCCTTTCCGATGATGAACTGGAGCACATAGGCAATGTGTTTTGTGAATATCTGTATGGTCTGATCTTAGAGTCGAAAAATGACAATAATTAATGTCCTAAATTCATTTGTAGGTATAATCAGAGCAACAATAATCGATCTTCGTAAATTTGTTTATTTTTTTGAACAATTCATTTGTAAATATACATAGGCAATGTAAAATTCAATAAATAAATTTAGTTAATTTTTCGAACAATTTTCTTGTGTCCATTTTGGGTTTCGAATGTATTATTGGATGGTGGATATAGCTATTTAATTTAATGTTTGAAATCTGAGACTTTTAGGACCGTTCATTAACAGCATGTCCGGTCTTAAAGGTCCGCAAAATCTTCGGTGTAAAAGTATGAGACTTTTAGGACCGTATATTGCTTTAGTATCCGCTCCTAAAAGCTTAAAAACCACATGAACTTTTAGGTCCAGACGTATTATAAAAGGTCGGTCTTAAAAGTCCGCCGCTTAACTTTTAGGACCGTATTTTTATATATAATCGGTCTTAAAAGTCTTTTGGTTAAAAGTATGCTTAACTCTTAGGACCGTATGTTGTTATTTGTGCGATCTTAAAAGTCATTCACCTATAAATACCCCTTTTCGAGACAAATTAAATGGTTAGGGTTGAAGACAACCGAGGTTACGCGTTACCGCTCAAGCTAGGTCCTTCTTTATCATCGTTTTTACCTTTCCATGTGTAGAGGCAGCATTATCGGTGTCCCTTTTATTTTGTCTTTTGTCTTTTTGTCGGAAAAGAAGGAAGATAATGAAAAGGACACTTTGTTTCTCACATGGGGAGGTAAAACCGACGTCAACGAAGGTCCAACCTTGAGAAGAATAGTCACTTTGTTTGTTCTTGTCCGAATAAGGTAAAAGCTCCTTTTTTTTTTTGTATGTTCTTAACTGTATTCTGCGAATTTCTGTTGTTGGATTTACACGAGGACAATGTTTTGTTTGTTTCCTTTTTGTCGGAAAAAGAAAGACGAGAATGAAAAGGACAAGAGGCAATCGGATATGGAAACCAAAGCGACAAAAATGGCGGTGTTTTAGGACCGTCGATTTACTAACTAAAGTCTTCGTTCTTTTATTTTAGGTTTTTTAGTCCGCCATTATCCGTCCTTCATAGTTGCCTTGTTTATTGCTTTCCCGGGTTCGGATAAAGTACTAAACTCGCACGAGAACAAAATTTAAAAATATTTTATTTACTAATTTTTTTACGCTGCCCTCACACAAAAAAAAAAAATAAAATAAAATAAAAATGCAACAAAAAAAAAAAAAAACTAATCCCTCTCGTAGTCGGAAAGGGAGGGGGCGTCGGAGTCGTCGGAGTCGTCGGAGTTGTCGGAGTCGTCTTCGACGGGATCGTAGTTCACGTCATTGGCTGGAGTACCATGTTCAGCTTGTTGTTCATGGTATGAGCAAGCTGAACCAAGTGGCCCAAACGTCGATCGATTTGATCGACGCGGCCACCTGATCCGATGATCGCACCAAGCGCTTCACGATCGGATTTGGAGGAGGCGGTGGTGGAGGGGGCTGAGGTTGAAGAGGAGCAGGAGGAAACGGAGGACTGGGGGAGCAGCCATTACGGTTAAATGAGGTTGAAGAGGAGGAGGATGAAACGGAGGACCTCGGGGGAGAAGAATGTGAAGAAAGTACAAGAACAACGGGTTTAAATAGAGAACCCATCCCGAACAATGTGAAACGCCGAAAGCTTTAACGAGGAGACGCATTGTTCATCGAGAATATGAGGAGACGCCTAGTTGGGAAGTTTATCTCGAAGCAGAAGAGACTCGCATGATTCATTTGAACGAATGTGTAAGTACGGGTAAATGATAAAAGGTCGGACTTAAAGGTAATACTTTTAGGACCGGACTTATTATAAAAGATCGGTCTTAAAAAATTAAATAATAGAATCGCATACCTATAAGTACCGGGTTAATGATAAAAGGTCGGTCTTAAAATAAAATGAATTGGAAAAATATTAAATAATGGAATTTTATACCGCGTACCTATAACTCCTTATTAATTCCTCACTACCTCGTAACTCCAAACTACGTACGTGGCTATCTCGAGAACAGCTCTGCGCTCTATTAATTAACTCCTCAAACCTCTCTGCCCCAACTGCTCAAACCATGGTTAGATTCAAGAGAACTGCTCGTAGGGGTGCTCTTAGTCGTGATGCTCGTGCCTTCCGTCGATCGTTATACGGTGCGCCTCCTCCATCGAGAGTCCGTCCTATTGTGACAGAAGAGTCTCGGGTCGTTGGACCCATTGTTATTTCTTCGGATGATGAAGAGGTTCCCGCTCCCCCTCTCCAACCTCTTGGCCCCACCGCGACTACATCGACCCTCTCCTCTTTCCTCTAATGAAGCATTGTGGCCGATTCGAGTAAGACGAAACTTGCTGATCTCCCATGGGAAATTAATGCTTTTCACGCCGAAATCGCCAAGGCTTTGGAGGATAATAAGCTTTAGGAGATGTTTAGTCGATTCTTGTTTTTGATAATTTTCTCGCTTGTTTTTGTTTTGTATTTTTTTTCTTGTGTACGTGCATATGCAAGTAATATATGTAATTAAAGAAACTCCAATTTTCCTTTAATTTTTATTCATTCGATTCTGCGCTCGCCAAATCCTTTATTAGAAATCACAAAAAGAATTTTAGGACCGGAGTATTATAAAACGGCGGTCTTAAAAAGTTGTAGATATACAACCGTCTCCTTTTAATGAACCGGTTTAATTGTCTCAATTTAGGTCCGGAGGATTATAAAACTCGGTCTTAATAAAATCCCAAATATAAAACATGTCTCGCTCTGTCGCGGGAATATTAAATTTCCCTCTCGAACTTCTCTTGTCGCGCCTAAAGTGTTACTCGGGTTACGTCGCCACTTCGTCGCCGGTTCGCGTTGCTCTCTCGACAATCACTTTCTCGGTTCCTTAGCTAAACGTCTATAGACCAAGCTGTAAGAGGTGTTTCGGTTATATAACTTTATGATTTTCCCCGCTCATCGTTCGGGTTTTTCCTGGGTTGAGCGAAATCAATCAAATGTTCTTGTGGGTTTCTCGTGTTGTTAATGGATATTGTATTTTGAAGATTATAATTGCATTTTAGACCTACCCAACCGACCAATAAATGTTTTTAGGGTACTCTTTAAATCTGCAACATCAACGTTCGTGGCGGGAGAAGAAAGACTAAGCAAACGCATTTGAATTTATATGATACAAAGAGTCCACAAGACCTTCACGCGATGAATTTAATTTCCTCGTCATGCATTTATTTTGGTTCTTGGATTCTCTGCGATACATTTATGACCAAAAGTGATTCTTCGTTCGCATTTAATGAGCAAGTTTATCCGAAAAAAAAAGGAAAAAAAAAAAGACTTAACCGACATTTGAGCATATATATATGTATGTTAAATCTTTCTTCCTATATATATAGGAATTTTACTATGGATCACGATTGGATAAATGCTAAACGGACGAGTGTTGAATATCGAAATGGGGTGAGAGACTTTATAAAATTTGCTAAACAAAATGCCCATGCTTGAGGGTGGGAAGTTTTATTGCCCTTGTGTAAAATGTTTGAATGAGAGGCGGCTAAGTCCTGAAGTTATACACACACATTTAATTTGTGAAGGAATTTGTAAGACTTATACGAGTATGGGTATGGCATGGTGAAAAAATACCAAGTGGGTCTCAACATAGGGAAGTGGCCTTTGATGATAATGACACGGATATGGATGATCACATAGAGGACATTATCTCGTGATGTAGGAGAAGAGGCTTTTCATCAATCACATGCATATGGTAATATGTGCGGTGATGCGAGAGACCCTCTATACCGTGGGTGTAAAAATACCAATTGTTGAATCTTTGTATTGAAATTGGTAAGCTTGAAGGCACGTCATGGATGGAGCGACAAGAGTTTTTCAGAAATGCTTGAGGCTTTTAAGGACATGCTTCCGGATGATAATGTGTTGCCGCATCGATACTATGATGCTAAGAAAATACTTTGTCCACGGGATGGAGTACAAAAAGATCCATGCATGCCCGAATGATTGCGTGTTGTATAGAAAAGAGTTTGAAGAGGAGCGAGTTGTCCTAAATGTGAAACCCCAAGGTACAAGTCAAATAAGGGGCCTCGCAAAAGTGTTGTGGTATCTTCCAATCATACCAAGGTTCAAACGGTTGTTTGCAAATGAAAATGATGCAAAAAATTTGAGGTGGCATGCGAGATGAGAGGATTTCGATGGAAAGCTTCGACATCCGGCCGATTCTTCTCAATGGAAGAAAATCGATCAATTATTTCCGAACTTCGGCGAAGAACCTAGGAACCTTAGGCTTGCCCTTAGCACGGATGGCATGAATCCATATGGAAGCCTTAGCAGCATACATAGTTCATGGCCTGTACTATTGATTATTTACAACTTATCTCCGATGTTATGCATGAAACGAAAGTACATCATGTCATCTATGTTGATTTCGGGACCGAAACAACCAGGAAATGACATTGATGTTTACCTTCACCCTTGATCGAAGACTTGAAGGAGTTGTGGGCGAGAAGGTGTTGATGTTTTTGACTCTTTCAAGAAGGAGGTGTTTAAAATGCGAGCCATGATATTTTGTACTATAAACGACTTCCCAAAGATATGGGAACTTGTCAGGGTATAGTGTAAAAGGCCATAAAGCATGTCCGATTTGTGAAGAAGGCACACGCTACCATCAACTTCAACATGGAAGAAAGACGGTTTATCTTGGACATAGGAGATTTCTTAGACGGGGCCACCCATATCGTCGATTGAAGAAACCCTTTTTTGGTGGCCAAGAGTATGAAGATGCTCCGGTGGCATTGACCGGGAGCAAGTTTATGAAAAGGTGAAAAATATCAATGTCGTATTTGGTAAGACTGCAAAGTGTAGAAAAGAAACAAATATATGGAAAAAGAGATCTGTATTCTTCGATCTTCCATATTGGCGCAATCTTGATGTGAGACACGATATTGATGTCATGCATGTGGAGAAAAATGTATGTGATAGTATTGTCGACACGCTTCTCAACATACAAGGTAGTTCCAAGGATGGTGTGAAGGCAAGATTGGATCCGATAGCAATGGGAATACGCAAAGAGTTACATCCAAGGCCGACGATGGGAAGAGAACTTATTGTCCCCGGCTTCTCATACTTTGTCTAAGGATGAGAAACGAAGTTTTGTGAGTGTTTACATGGCACAAAAGTTCCCACGGTATTCTTCAAATTTGAAGCGGCTTGTATCGATGAAGGACTTGAAATTAGTAGGCCAAAAGTCTCATGATTGTCATGTCTTGATGCAACATGCTACTCCCAATAGCTATTCGAGGCATCGCCGAATATGATCTTCGGGTCGTTTTGACTAGACTTTGTGTCTTCTTCAATGCGCTTTGTGGTAAAGTTTTCGAGATTGAAAAGTTGGATGAATTGGAGAATGAAGGATATCTTATCTTGTGCCACCTTGAGAAGCTTTTTGTTCCTACATTTTTTGACATCATGGTTCATCTAATTGTTCATCTAGTGAGGGAGATAAAGATGTGCGGCCCTATCCATTTACGGTGGATGTACCCAATTGAAAAATCTATGAAATTCCTAAAAGGGTACGTGAAGAACGCATACCGACGAAAGCATCGATTGTTCGAAATATGTTTCGAAGAAGCCATGGAATTTTGTCAAGATTATTTGGCCAAAGTAAGACATATTGGGCTTCCAAAACGTCGACATGTCAATGGGGGTAGACGAGGGCTTCCGTAAAGAGTGTGGATCCCGATGAATTGTCACAAGTCCACTTATACATCTTGAATAATGTCGATGAAGTTCAAGCCAAAGATAGCTGCACATAAAGCACCGTAAGGAAAGAAAATCATCGAATGACGAACAAAGGTTGATTAGGGAGCATAACGGAACTTTTGCAAACTGGTTCAAACAAAAGGTCGAGGGAGAGGAATGTGTTTCGATACAATCAAATGGTTAGCGGTGGTCCCGAGGTTGATGTCATAAGTTGGAATTCGTATGTGATCAATGGTTATACATTTTACACGAAGTCCCTAGATGTACGAGCACAAACCCGAATGAGGGTGTTATGTTAGAGGCTGAATCTATGCACTTCTCCAGTTCGAAAGACAAGAGCCCTTTATTGGCGGTCATGCCATATTATGGGGTTATTGAAGAGATTTGGGAGGTGGACTATGTGAAAATTAGATTTCCCATTTTCAAATGCAAGTGGGTTAATGTCAATAATGGTGTTTGGATCGATCGGTTAGGATTTACATTAGTCGATGTCAATGGTAGAAGTTTTGGAGATGAACCTTTTATTATGGCGGACCCGTGCAAAACAAGTGTTCTATATCACCGATCAAGAAAATAAAATGTGGTCTCAGTAGCTCTCCAAGGAAAGAGGGTCATTGATATTGATGAGGAAATGAATTCAAATTATGGTATTCCCGAGAGTACTCCTTTTTTAAGGGGTCTACCTACATGAACGAAGAAGATGAAGCGGATAATGAACCCGGCATAAGAAGTGATCATCAAGAAGGGATATGGGAAGATATCACTTTATAAAAGAGTCAATTCATAAGGTAATATTCATATGTAGATTTCTTTGAAGACTTTAAGGCTTTAACTATATATATTATATTCCTTCTATCTATGTTCATAGTTAATGTCACCGATGACTATGAATTTTGTTCTTGTTTTATTTTTGTGGCGGGATCCGATCCAAAGGGGCATGTTATATAAGAGGATGTTACGTTGTTGGGTGGGGGAATCGATGAAGGCATGGTGAATATTATTTTGGGCGCATGTATGTTGTACTTGTAACTTATTATATTTGTAAGAAAGTTATCTTATTGTATGAATTAATTTAGGTGTTGTAGTCATAGTAATCATTAATTAAGAGGCCAAATAGCTCATGGTGAATAATATTTGTATTCTTTTTCCAATTCAATTTATTCAAATAATTGTTCATAGCTTGTAGCTTAAAGTATCGAATTTTATGTCTTTGGATTGGGTGGTGGATTTGTGTATATATATAATCGGAAGAACAAAGCAGGAAAAATTTGGGAAAATTTAGACCGGAAATAATAAGACGGTCTTAAATGTTCACTTGTTAAGACCGGATGTAATTATATGACCGTCTTAAAGATCGTGATATTTTAACATGATCTTTTAAGACCGGATATTTAGACGTCCGGTCTTAAATTAAAATATTTAAGACCGGATGTTTTTATCATCCACTCTTGAAAGTCAGTCCTTTAAGACCATGTGTAATTAGTCGTGTGGTCTTAGAAGCCGCTATTTTTCAGATCGTATGTGTCTTGTCCGGTCTTATAATTACGATCTTTTAAGAGCGACCTAATTTTTGGCCGGTCTTAAAAGTTGAGCATTAGGATCGAACAAAAAATATTTCGACTTCATTTAGTTCAACTTTTTAAGACCCAAGTTTTTAAATGTCCAGTCTTAAAAGAGTTTCTTTAAGACCGGTTCGAGTCCGGTCTTAAATGGTAGACTTTAATACCGGGTGGAACAAGACCGGTCGCATATCCGGTCTTACGACACCTCTTTTGTCCGGTCTTAAAAGCCTTTTTGCACTAGTGAAAGCCTTACCGACCACTATTCAGATTTCCCAACAATTTACGTTATAAATGGGCATAAATGTATAGAATTTCAAAACAACTTTTCAATTGCTTTTCATAAAAAATTAATTATAAATTAGTGTTTCTTTAGAGGACTCATTTTGATAAACTGCAAAAGAAAGAAAGAAATAATATAGTTAAGTTTTGCGTTCGAGAGATTCTTATATTTATGTTTTAGGGAAAGGGTAATTCGGAGTTTTTAATAAAATTAGTAAGGCGTTTTAAGTCTTTTTCTTTTTTTATTGTAACGACTAAACTCTTCTTCAAACTAGGTCCAGACGATAAAAGCAATGAATGATTTGAGAATAGTATCTTCTTGAATTCATTCTTCTATGTATTCTTTCTTATCTCAGCGCCTCTCTTGTGTTCACTTTGAAACTCCTCACTCATCTTAGCCGTAGACAGCTCTAATATCAATTGTAATGTCTCAGCAGCTCTAATGTCAATTGTAATGTCTCAGCGCTTGATCTCAATATTGTGGGCTGCATAGGAGGACCTACATAGTGGAGAAGGGGGCAAGTGCCCCCCTTGAATTTGGGAAATTTGGATTTTTTTTTTTTTTAAAAAAAAAAAATTAATACATGTTTGAATGATTGCCCACCCTTAGTGAATTTGGGGAATTTGGATTTTTTTTTTTTTAAAAAAAAATTAATACATGTTTGAATGAACATCAAGACTGCACTTCCTAATCGGATAGGAGATGAATGGTTGAATGATTATTTAATGTCTTATATTGAAAAAAGATATATTTGATAGCATTGATAATAAGACAATTATAATGGAGTTCCAAAAAATAAGGCACAGAAGAATGATATTATAATTATTTTTATTGTACTTAATATACTTTTTTTATTAAAATATATGTACTTAGGGATGGAGCTTGAGATAAATATTTAGGGGGGCTAAATGTATACTCATCAACTAATTAAGAAATTTTATGATTATATGACATATTTAAAATATTCAGATTTATAATAAAATAATTTTAATTATTCTAATGTATAAGATAACATACCTGAAATCATCAACAGCATAACTTGAGAAATAATCACCTTCAATATACTCATCCGAAGATTGCCTGTTATATAATATATCAAAATATTAAAAGTTAACAATGTAATTTATAATACAAAATTAAAAAACACTATACTAAATGAAACAATTAAAAAACACCTTCACTTAACGTAATGATCTCTGCTCTTTTAATGACTTGAAATAATCAACAAAGCATAACTTGAGAAATAATCAACAAGAAAGCCAAGATAAACTAATATTCAAATTCTAAATTTAGAAGGAAGAACTAAAGTCCAGCAACACACACATTCAGAAATCTCAACAGCATAACCAACACTAGCAACACAGTCAAGCAACACACACATTCAATATACTTGATTAGTATATAACAGCTACTTCAAAAAATTAAAAGCATAGAAACTATAGCCCCTTTCAAATCTCAACTTTAAATAAGTGAATTCACATACTCCAATTTTAAGAATGATTTATAGAAAGAACTTGAGTGATTGGTAGTCAAAATCCTTCAAGTTTTTTGTCCACATCTGTACAAGCTTCACCAGACCCACATAAAGAACCTTTAAATAAAAATAATAATAAAAACCCTTAACCCCACAATGGAACCAAAAGACCTAAGTGGGCCATCAATCATTAAATATGAAAGTAAAAGTGAGAGCAAGAAACCATTCAGAAATCAGAACTGTTTCAGAAGTGCAGGGAAAAATACCAAAGGGCAGAGGCGACCAGCCGACCACGGAAGCGAATTAGAATGGCCTTACAGCCAGAATCCAGAGGCAATCATAGAAGCAAAGGCAATAGAGGAGACTAGAAAGCATGATTGGAGGAAGATGAACGGAGGTCGCGTGTGCTGTGGCGTCCTTGTAATTGCGCGAGAGACGGAGAGGATGGAGAAAGGCAGAAAGCATAGATGAGCAGAGTAGAGCATGGAGGAACCAAAGAGGAAGAGGAGAGGAAGTGTGCGGCAAACGTTTCAGCGGGAGGGAATGAAAATAAAAACAGGGAAAAAAAAAATTATTAAAAAAAAAAATTGAGGGGCATTTTTCATTATACTAAAAAAAACTCGATTTTTTTTTTTTTTTTTTTTTGGGGCATGTCCCTTCTATGTTCCATCATTGTATGTACTTAAATTTATTAAGTGTCCACACTTCATTGTAATTTATATAGTTGCATTTCTAACTGCACTTACTTAGCTTTTCTAAATGACAGGTTTGTAAAATAATTGCCTCTCTTATTGCATCATCAATATTCACTTGATTTCATGAATATTTTTTATATTAAAAAAAATGGGGGCCTTGCCTCCGAACCCCCAAATCCCCCTCTAGTAGTGCCCCCCTGATTAATTTTTTGGGTCCACCCTTGGTGGGCTGTCCCCTCATGGTTTTTAAAACGCGTCCTCTTAAGTGTGTATTGTGTGATTATGGGGTTTGGATACTTTTCTCTTAATGCATTTTAAAAACTGTGAGGGATGATAGGCCTCCAAAACAAACAATATCGAGCAATTATTCTTTCTATGACAGATTCTATTTTTATCATTTCTTATCATTGAAATACAAGAAACAGAGGCATAAAAGTCTATTTTTTAAACTTTTGGAACCACACCACACGGATAATATTTGCTTTTACTCAAGTACATGTAGGACAAAACTGACCTTTAACCCATTAAATATTTGAAATTACGTGACACATTTTGTGTTACGCCCCTACCGGCCTCGCCCTTTCGGGTGGCGGGTTAGAGGGATCCTCAACGCTTATTACCTTTCCTTAGATAAATTGTCACTTTAAAATTTATATTAGAGTACGTGCGGCAGAGCATTGGATCGATTTGGACAACTTGCATTGATACTGGTAAATGTACAAACAATTACATAAAGTAGTCCACATAGCGTTAAGGGTACAATCGCCCACAATAAAGACTAAACAGTGAGTATGAATCATACACTCATCCCAATTATAGAAGTACAAGAATCAACCGGGCATCCTCTATTTCTTTGTCTTTCAGCACCAAGCTCTATCTTCTTCAAGTCCTCCAACCGCTACCAACTTATGCCTGTATCTTTTGAACCAGACTGGAGTTCAAAGTTGAACCCCAGAGTAACTGTTAAACTCATATACAATATGTATGCAATGCATGTAATGCAAATCACAATCAGGAACATAAACCTAGCATGGACATCCGCAGGACCACCTAGTCAAGACAAGCCCCCGAATCTAGCGCGCATTGGGCCTCGGAAGTCAGGGGGCCAACCCCGACCACCTATCCCAGAGGCCTCACTGGACGCCTATAAACACACAGTCATATAGGCTCCACCTAGCCTCACATACCTTGGGCCTCACTGGACACCTATGAACACACAGTCACATAAGTTCCACCTAGCCCACATGCCACGGGCCTCAAAAGTACCCCAAATGAGATACTTCTTAGCCACCATGCCTCGGCCTCAATAGTACCCCTACAGGTACTACCTAGCCGGCATACCTCGGCCCTCAGTATCAACCATAGAACACGAAGTCCCATAGATACTACCTAGCCTACATCCACAACCATGATAAAACATAACATACAAGAGCCACATAGAGTATGCAAGTTTACAATTACTACCTGGAACGCCTTGCAAACAACAAACTCTTCCCTTAGTGCTGAAAATAGTGTCCACACGAGCTAACTCCCTAGATAAAACAAAATATCACACTTTCAATCACATATCCAAACTTTTACTACAAGATCCATAATTTCACCTAACACCAGATTTTTCCAGAAATGCTGACCAAACTTCACCGATTTTTAATAAATTCTAGAAACATTGCATCGACATGAAATTAGTGTCTTTAGAACCATTATGATGTCTAGTTTACCATAAAAATAATTCCCAAGGTCTTCTGGCTTCATATCCTTTTCTTATTTGCAAAACCGAGCCACTGGTCCAGAGAAAAGTTCAGGTTTTTAGGTCATTTAGAACAGTACATATCTCTTGGTTGGAAACTCCAAATAACACAAAATCTTATATCAAAATCATCCTCATGATGTATAATTTATCCATGTAAAATTTCAGATCAAAAGGAATTTATTTACTATTTAGAAACTACCGATTAACACACGCTGCCCAGAAACCATAAGAACCGACAGATTTTCGTATAACAAAGACTTAGGCTTTTAGGGTTGGGAAAAAGGTGATCCAACATGTCCCCACACAAAAACACCTTATGGACTCAATGGAAACCTCAAAGATACCAAAATACTACAGAAACTCCACGAAAATCACCATAGGGCAGAGATGAAGGTAGCTTACTTGCCGGTTTAGGGACTTAACTCGAAATGTCGGTTGCGGGTGCCTTCCTCTTCCTTGGAGCAAGACCTTTAGCTGGACCTTCCTCTCCCTCACCTTGAGCATGAAATAGGCTGATCCAAATGGAGGGAGGAGTGTCCTATTTATAGGCCCCAAGTTCCAAATTTTGCCCCTAGGTAGTCTTAGTTGTGGGTTTTAGGGTTAGGGGCAAAATGGTCATTTTGCCCCGTTCATCTTCCAAAGCAAGGGGCCCATGAAATCAGACCTTATAGAAGCCTTCTAGGGTCTTCCATGGGCAGAAAATGACGCATTCCAATGCTAAAAATAGGGTTCCAATTTTGCCCCTAGGTGGCCTTAGTTGTAGGTTTAAGGTGTAGGGGCAAAATGGTCATTTTGAGCCATTCTTCTTCCAAGATAGTGGGGTTCACGAAATCTTCCCTTTAATATGCTATAATTTCACTTTCCAAGTCATAATTACATGTCACTTTAATGTCCCATCAAGTTTAAATTGTGTGGTCCAAATTAAACCGGGTTATTTTATTCTTTCTCTCTCTTCATTATGACTTTGATGTGACAATCTCTCTTTTCATAATTACACAGCAAGATATTTTTCTCTCACCTCTGGGCCCACTGGAATTCGCCCCCTATAAGTGTCCTGGGCTTGGGCCCGACTCTAGGAAATCCTATCTCCCGGTTGCCGGTCCCACCATACCTCGTAATGCGTGCCCTTCCACCAGACTTGTGTGGGCCCGAATCATCAGTAACTTTTTCCAGATCACCAGTGGATGGGGCATAATACCTTGGGGATCAAGAAACCTTTATTCCAGTACCCCAGTCCACCTCGTAATGCGTGCTACTCGGTATTTCAACTTCTGGCCCCGAAATGCCACGTATCCGACGTAGCACCACCACCACTGACTTTCTCTTCTGTAATGGGTCCAGATACACATTTTCTCTCTCTCTTCCCTTCTTGTTGCCTTAAAAAACGCAGGGCTCCTATGACTGCCCTGAAAATGCCGTATACTTGCCTGTATTGGCATATTTTCACTTAAATAAGTGTCCTATACCTCAAGACATAGTTGGGCGGCCTCTTTTCTGACCAGACTTACACCGTATACATCTTCTGCGCCCATTTTACATCAGTACCTTAATCCCATGACTTGCACGTACTAAGTCTACCGGCCCGTATGGCCGAGTTACTTAGTCCCAAAGAGGCTTCCTTTGCCTTGACCTTCTTGGGACTCTTCCGAACTAGGTCTAGTCGTCCACCTATTTTAGGCTTATTCTCAATTCTCAGGGTCCAAAATTCGGGATATTATATTTTGAATTACAAAAAAGGTTTTGTATAAAGGGTCTAGAAAGAAGGCCAAAAAGAAGGGTATGGAAAAAGTCTTGATAATAAGGGTTACAAAATACTACATCCAATCATTAATAGAAAATCTACTTGAAAGTTTGTTTTGGTCTTAAATATAAGAATTGATCCATTTTATTTCCCAAATTTATAATATTTTCTTAAAACTTTTGTATTAATTGCATACATTAAGTAGCTTTCGTGCCTTGGTAGTTATGAAGAAAGATGATATTTTGGGTAAGTAAACTATATTTGTTACAAGTTACTAACAGAAGTCACTTCCTTAATTTATTAAAATTAATCAAATAATTCTTATAAGTCGGAGTAGCACATTATAATATATGTGTGTGCATAGTTTAAAAAAATACATTGTATCTTTAACATTTTCAAAAATAAATCTTGATTAAGAAGAAAGTATAATCTATTTAATATTAGAGTTAAAGTACAAAAATGCCCTTAAGCTTTTACAAAAAGTACATCTAGTATCATTAATTTTTTATGGATGTAAAAGTAACTGTGAATTTTTTTAAATAGGACAAAAATGCCACATCGGTTAGATTAGGCAAACTACGGTTAACTTTGTGGGTCTCACACTATTTTAAAATGATTATTATTATTATTTATTATTTTTTTTTTTTTTTTTAAAAAAAGACTCTTGGCCCCCTCTCTTCCCCATCCCTCGCCGTCAAATCCTTGACATTATTTGCCTATGTGCCCACTTGCGATGACTCTCTCCAGCAACCCCACAGATTTGACATGGGAGATGAATACAAGGACCTATCTAGATCATAGATGTGCACATTATTACCACGTGAAGCAACAACCTACCCCATTTCAGATTCCATCTGTAGCATAGATAATACAAATGATAGCTTCAAAGATCTAATGATACTGAGTTCCTCAACTCAATTAAATGTTTGGGAATTCCTCACCATAAGTTGAGCCCACAAATTTGACATGCGAGATAATACAAGGACCCATCCAGATCATAGAGCTTCAAGGGTCCAAGTGGCAAATAACTTTGCACCAAAGGGCTGCCTCTCTCACTTGCTGTGATAGAATTGGATTGGGTTAAATATCATTTTTATCATGAAAGTTTAGTTTAAAGAGAACTCTGATCACAACAATTTTGCCCACCCTAAAAGTAACAATTCAACGACCAAGATTAACATATGGGCAAGATTGCTATTTTTTAAACTTCCAGGTTAAATTGAAACCAAAAGAACTTTCAGGTGACTAGTGCTCTTTAGGTTAAACTTCCATCGTGAAAATGATATTTAACCCAATTGGATATTAAGTTACCCAAGTTCTTCTATAAAGAAGTACTACAGTAATTTCTTTATAATAGACCAATACAAAAAGTTTGGTATTTTTGTTTTTTTAAATGACGTGGGACCCACCCTAAAAGTAACGTCAGTTAGGAGAATTTAACGACACGTGCATTTTTGCACAAATTTTGAGAATTCATGTGTATTTTTGCACCTCTAAAAAGCATATGATATGGGAGCACTTGGGTAAAAGCTCATATGCATTTTTTCACCTTTACCCTATATTATATAATAATAATAATATTTATTATTATTCTTTATTATAATAATTAATATTTATATTAATTATAAATATTATAATAAAAAAACCAGTTGGTGTTGAGCGCTCTTTTAGCCAAACCACATGTATATTTTTGCATCTTTGAAAGCCACGTTATTGTCTAGTCAACAAAAGAAAAAGTCAAACTTAACCGTCAAATGATATTTTTGCACGTAATTTGTAACCACATAATCACTTTTGCACCTCAAAAAAGCATTTATTGTTGGACACTCCTCTGACCAAAGCATATTTATATTTTTGCACTTTAACCCTGTGTTTTCTAATGATAAATCTTAGTCATTCATTTTATTTTCCAAACCTATCTTTGAGATCAATTTTTAAATCTCATGTTTGCCCTTGAACATAGCAACATTGATTCGGTTGCCATTGTGCTTTTAATTTAATTTAGGGTTAAGGTGCGATTTGACCAATAAACTATTAGCTCAGGAGCGTCCAGCACAATTAACTATTAGTTGGACCTAAAAATACCAACAAACTATTTAAAATGTCAAATTTCCACAAAACCGTTAGTGTCTCCGTTATCTCTGTCTGTCTCTCACTCCCACTCTCTCTCTCCCTCTGAATCTCTCTTACACATCCATCCCTCCCGCCGCATTCCTTCCCTTTCTGATCATGTAAAAGTAAAACAAAAACGCCAAGAGTGATATTTCATCAGGATAGAACATAGCATACTTCAGTAGTATATATTTCATCAAGATAAGAGCCACCTCAAGAGTGATATTCAACTTAACATCAACTTCTAGAAAAGATTCAGCGTCATCCATACCCCATGTCATGTGATTTATCATGAATGCTGCAAATTCAGAGTTAAGATCAATGAACATTTACACATTGATAGAGTTAAGAGTAAAGAACGAGAAGAAAAGAAATAAGTGGCATCGGCTACACGGATAAACATAAATTAAGCGGAAAATGTTGGTCTTGAACAATGGCTTTTTTTCCTTTTGTTTAGAGAAGACAGATCGATAGGCCACGAGATGGAGTTGTTTGTTTGTACAAGGATCTTTAGAAAATAAAAATGCTTTATGCTTTTACTTCATTGATTTTAAAACATGTGGTGTTACCTAAGAAGTGGTTGTTTTGGCGCTCCACAACTTCGAACCTTCAACCGTAAAAATTGTGAAGCATCCCACAAATTGAAATGTAAATCCATCGGGCGCATGTTCAATCGATGATCTTTTTAATTCTTGAAACTAACTAGGAGTTCTCAAAACTGCACTCAAAATCGAGTATGCGCCTTCCTCACAAGGAGAACAGAGCATCGGTCGACAGGATGAATAGCTCTTCCGATCTCTCAGCTCCATCCAACTCCCGTCGTTGGAGAGGAAATTGGGACAGTCGTAATGGCGCCGTCTCAGATCTGTCTCCGAGGAAGAAGAAATTCTGACATTTGAGCTCGACTCTCTCTCTCCTCTCTGGTTTCAACTTTCTCTCTCTCCGTCTGTCTCGACTTTCTCTCTATTTCCAGTTCCTTCTCGCGCTCTCACTTTCTCTCTCTCTTCCTGTGTGCTTGCCGAACAATAAATACTTGATCTCCGAGCCTGACGGACCATGAAGTTTTGGAGGATCCTCAGCAACCTGATCGAGCAAACTTTGCCCGATTAGCGAGATAAGTTCTTGTCCTACAAAGATTTGAAGAAATAGCTTAAGCTTATTTGCCCAAAAGACGCCGGACGTTCCATCATCCACCAAATAGTGAGAGACAGACAGAGATAACGGGAGATAACGGAGAGACTAACGGTTTTGTGGTAATTTGACATTTTAATTAGTTTGTTGGTATTTTAGGTCCAACTAATAGTTAATTGTGCTGGACGCTCCTGAGCCAATAGTTTATTAGCCAAATCGCACCTTAACCCTTTAATTTAATGATATTAAAGCCCAAAACGTATTTTGTAATTGCATAGCACACGTGGTTAAATCTTGGTCATGCGAGATGACAATAAAGAATTTTCCTTCTTCCGAACGGCCATTCTTCCTTCATTTTGGATCCATGTTAGGCTTTGTACAATATTTGACTAATTATTCTTCATAAAATTCATGTGACCTTCTTCTCATCCTTTTTGATCAATTTTATTGAACTATAATTGAACAAGTGTCAATTCCATATGTCCCATTGGTACCAATATATATGTTAAAATTTTTGGTTTCAAAAAAATTGGGTATTTTGGAAGAATCCACAATTTACCAAACTTCACTGAAACATTAAAAGAAATTCCTTCCATAAAATTTTTCATACTTTTGAACTTCCTAGAAAATATATTGTAATTACATTGATGTCAATATAACTAGTTTTGGATTGTGGTATTAATGAGAGCTTCTATTAAATCAACTCAGCTATTATTACTTGACTGATCTGCCACGCCAAACATAATTGGCACGATGTTGTTGACACCGGAATGACCCATGGTGGCACGTCGGCGAGCACACGCAATACTTCTTAACTGGACTAGCCGTCCTCTCAGTTGTAGCTTCCTCCGCAATCAGCCTCCGCAACTGCACAACCCTTCTTCCATGATCATCGTTGCTTGCAAGAATAGAATCTGTCGGATTACACATTATTCTTGTGAGGTACGTGAAGTTGTAGTAGTTACGTCTTGAAGAAAGAGGGAAAAGGTAGTAGTGGGTACGAAAAGAAAATACTTCGATGTTTATTTCAGAATGTAAAGCATGTCTTTATTTATAGACCGTGAAAAATAGTTAAAACTGATTAAATATAATTATATAAATATGGATTCGTGGGATAGATAATCTATCTGTTTTGTTATTTGTATTGATTATATAAAATCATTATTTTTTTTCCTTGATAGAATTTATAAATATAGATTTTTTAAATTTACTGATTAGCTTTAATTAAGTCACCGGTTTTTAGGCCAATAAAAGTTAAACAAAATCTATCACCGTTTGTTTATTTTTTTTTTTTTTTTGGATATTATGATGTTTAAATTTTTTTTTTAAAAAAATTGAAGTGATTTTAGATTGTATAAAAAAATCATTTTGATATGATTAATAGTGGATATTGGAATCTACGCTAGATTATCTTTTAAATAAATAATTATAATTGGATTTAGATTTATCATATTATTTCCTATTACTAGAGTTTGCTCATCTTTTGCAAAAAGGAATACCAGAATACTTATTATATTTAAACACTAAGAAAATATTTAAATTATCATTTAATTTATCTTAATATTTTGAAATCTGGAAATTAATTTGTTTTCATAAAAATTGATAAATATATCTTTCTCTTTTAAACTACTGTATCTTAAAATCTTTTGAATATATTGGCCAGAAAAGTCTTTCGAATAAGGTTATGTTCCGAACCAATCTTGAAATGCATAAAATATACTATCACTGTTAGTTTCGAGATTAGCATTAATTTTGATTTTAGGTCACAGAAAAAAAAAAAAAAAACCGTTTGATGTGAGATTACAAAAATTAAAATCAATAATTAAAAATTGATCAATCTTATTACCAAATCAGTTGTCTTTTAAGAAGGGTTATCATTGAAATCAGATATAAAAAATTAAAAAAAAAATTAAAAAAAAATTAAAATTAAAATTTTCTTAAAATTAATAATTTTATCAACTATTAAATATTTTTTGTTGATTTTAAAATATTGTTTAATTTTATGAAACTTAGAATTTTTATTAGTTTTAAAAATAGAAAGATGAAGAGAATGTGGGAGGGAATCAAGATTTTGTTAGGGGTATTTTAGTACTTTTAAATTTATATTTTTATATTCGGTCATTCTAAATAATTATAATTTTTATAGTCCTTCCCCATAAATATCTTTCCTTTATAATTTAATTTGATTTGATTTTATGGATAGGCCATCAAAATTCTGAAGGAAAATTCTTTTTAGACAGAAAATTGTGCCATTACCAATCAACGAGGTTGTGCTTTTACATGAGATGAAAATATTTCACGAGTTACTTGTATATATTTTACTATCTAATTGATGCAAATTTTTTTTTCTTTAAAGAATATTATAACATCACTATTAATGAATTACTACATATTAGAAATGAAACATCAATAATAATAAGCAACAATATCCTCCAATAAATTTAAAGTTATTATAAATGAAATCTTAACTATATTAAATAACAATGTCAGACACACCAATTTATATGACTTTTTTCAAAAAAGGGATTAATGTTTATATCCTACAGCAATTCAAGTACGACCATGTGGGCAATTCAAGCGCTGCAAATATATATATTTTTTTTAAAAAAAAATATATATATATAAAAAAAAAAAAAAAAAAAAACCTTACGTGTCCATTATTGAGGAATTTCCAGCAAATCAAGCAAAGTACTTTGGTTGGCTAGCACTGCTTGATTCATTAACTCTTCTCCAAAATGTGCCCTGCAGATTCTATGAACTCAGTGCATCCAGATTGGGACCTCATTAATACTATGTGAGAAAAGAAAAGACATCAGATGACTCACATTTTTTTTAAAAAAAATTTCTGAGGTGCTATATTTTTGCTTATATAAGTATTCGCTTCCTGGTCTCAAACTTTGAGGAATATATGTAATCCATTAAAACCGAATAATCCATAAGCATGCTCAACTAAATCCATGATTTCAAAATTTATATATCATTCATGTATAAGTGACATTTACCTATTCCCACCCCTAGTAAATAATTAGTATCTTTTTATACTTATTAGGACTCCAATGAAATTGTTTTCAAATTTTTGTTTTGTTTTTTTTTGTTTTGATAGACAAAATTTTCAAATTTCATTCCTAAACTTAAAACTATTAGTATCTTTTTTGTTGTGTGACCTAAAATCAAAATTAATGCTAATCTCGAAACTAACAGCGATAGTATATTTTATGTATTTCAAGATTGATTCGGAATATAATCTTATTCGAAAGACTTTTCTGGCCAATATATTTAAAAGATTTTAAGATACAGTAGTTTAAAAGAGAAAGATATATTTATCAATTTTTATGAAAACAAATTAGTTTCCAGATTTCAAAATATTAAGATAAGGTAAATGATATATTTGAATCGTTTCTTAGTGTTTAAATATAAATACGATGCTTTTGATGAAAAAATTAAACCGGAGCAATAAATTAAAAATTTTACTTTAAATAAAATCTATACTTTGGCAAGACAATAAAATTTAAAAATTATTTCAACCTAGAAAAGGAGTGATTCAAATATCTTCGTGATTTATAAATTTTATTAAAAAATATCACGATTTTAAAATCATTACAAAAACGGATAATAATATCTTTCTCTTTGTCAAATCAGTTTCTATATTTATATTTATTCAATTTTAATTATTTTTCGCTCTATAAATAAAGCAAGGGTTTTCGTTGCAAACACTAGAGTCTTTCTTCTTCCTATTCCTCCTTTAACTCCATCATTATTCAGATCTTCTCCTTCAAGAAATAACGACGTTCGTGAGATATATACCCATTAGTTCAAGTTCTCTACCTGCAAGAATGTGTAACTCGACGAGCTCTCTACCTGCAAGCAAGGACGCTCATGGAAGACGGGTTGCTCCGGTCGAGAGGAGTGGTCTGGTCAAGAAGTATTGTATGTGCTCGCCGACGCACCACCCCGGATCATTCCGCTGCCAACAACATCGTGCCGATTACGTTTGGGGTCGCAAATCATCAGTCAAGTAGCAATAGCCAATCAATTTAATTGGTGCATGCGTGCATTGATGGCGTAATACAAAACAAATAGAATTACGATAATTTCCTAGGATCTTAAAATTCTCAGCCTTTTTTAATTTTTGAGTTTTAGTCTAAAAATTTTATTATTGGATTGGAAAAAGAAATTTCGATTTATTATCAGTATACTTTTGTTGTCAGATTTTGCATTAAATTGTTTTAATATATGTTATAATTGTCATACCCCGACATTTATCAGATTAATACAGTGATCCAAAATAAACATTAGTATCCATATATAGCACGGCCCAAAATATTTTAAAATAAAACTTCTATAGTCCTACAGCTAAGCAACAATCACTACTAGAAAATACCCAATTTGCGACGGAATTTGCGAGGGAAAAAAATTCCGTCGCAAATTGGAAATTTGCGAGGAAATAAGTTTCCCTCACAAACGGGCAATTTTGCGAGGAAAAAATTTCCTCGCAAAATGGTCATATTTTGCGAGGGAAATTTTTTTTCCTCGCAAAATATGAGCACTTTGCGAGGGAAAATTTTTTCCCTCGCAAAATTGACCATTTTGGAGGGAAATTTCCCGCCAATTCTCCTCATTTTGCGAGGGAACAATGGTCCTCGCAAAAAAGTCCCAATTTTGCGAGGGAATCAATTTTCCCTCGCAAAATAGTGACTTTTTGCGAGGGAAACTTAGTTCCATCGCAAAATAATATGTATGTTTTTTTTTAAATATCTCTCGCACTTTGAACAATGTTTCCCTTGCAAAAGTCACTATTTTGTGAGGGAAGAGTTTTCCCTCGCAAAATAATATGTAATTTTTTTAAAAAATATCTCTACACTTTTGCGAGGGAACAATGTTTCCCTCGCAAAAGTCACTATTTTGCGAGGGAAGATTGTTTCCCCCAAAAAGTCCCCTATTTTGCGAGAGAACTATGTTTCCCCCGCAAAATAGTGACTTTTGCGAGGGAAACTTTGTTCCTCGCAAAAATGATATGTAATTTTTTTTTTTAATAAATATCTCTAAAGTAAATCCAAGACAATTAAAACAAAACAAAAAAAAAATTCAACTCTCTCACTCATTTCCGCCTTTGTTTAACTAAGTAGCATATTGATCAAAATCAAGACAATTTTTTCTAAAGAATAGTATTTTGAAATATATTGATAAACATTTGTCTTATAATTAATATATTTATTATTTCTATATATCTTCCTTTTTACCATTTAATCAAATAAATATAACGTAACGGGATGACATATTTTTTAAAGATGTAAATTAATAAAAACCTTCATAATAAATATATCAGAAATTTTGAAATCACATGATTAAAAATGTTTAAGCGAATAATTATTCCTATTGAATATTAGAATAAAAGCCCTTGAAATCATAAACTATATGACCATTGTAATCTTATCCGTAATTTATAGTTATCTTAACTTGCGATGTTGTTATGAATTATACTCCCTCCTATCTTAATTATAGGAGCAAATTTTGGAGTTTGTTTTGGTCCTAATTATAAGAACAAGTTTTAACTTTTGTCAATTTTTTTTCCTATAATACCCCTATTTATACTTTCTCAATAATAATTCAATAACACACCTATATATTTTATAAAGTAAATAATGTTTACAATAATAATTATATAATACACCTATATCAAAATCAGTACAGTTGTGGCATCAGAATATATTTTCTAAGTCTCCATTTGATTCATTTAATTTTCTCGTTTTCTGTAACTATTTAAAAAGGAATAAATTGAGAACATGAGCATATGAGCAATTGAATAATTGTTGGGATTTGGTTTTCTGAATTATAGGAGCAAACCATTTGTCAGAATAATCTCTTTTTTTGATATCATATCCCTCATGATATTATAATTATAATAGAATCAATTTCGATGCGTATAGATTAATTTTTCCTAAGTATAAAACACAATTTTTTTTTAAAAAAAAAGAATTGCTGACTATAGGAATATATATATATATATATATATATATATATAAATCATTTCCGATATTCACAGATCGTACCATTTGAACTAAATTAATAATGTCCTGAATGATATCAAAAAAGAAAAAAAAAAAACCAAATCAATCATAAGTTTTATTTTAAAAAAAATACCAGCTTTACTGTTTTGAGAAAAACAGCACAATTTTATAGAAAAGGAGCGTACAGGTAAGGGAAGGGGGAGAGAAAATTTCATGAATTAAATTTGAAGAAAAAAAAAAAAAATGGGGTTACAAATTTTAATTAAGAGAATATGTAAGATGAAATATTTTTAAAAAAATTAATTCAAAACTTTTAACTCACTTTTCTCCTCTCTCTTTTTTTCCTTTAATTTGAAATTCAACTCAATTCCCCCCCCCGGCTCACTCTCTTTCTCACCACCGTACCAAACAGGGGGGAACTCGGTGCCTTAAAATTTAAGGGGGAAAAAATATTCTGAAGAGGTTCGATCTCACTGGACCCTCAATTGTCGACAACAATCTGAAGCAATATCCCCACTCCGATCTCTTCTTGCACAGTCCAGTCGACAAAGATGCTTTCAACTTCTCTCTCTTGAAGAATGCGCCCAGGGTTGCTTCTTTACGCATCTTTCAGCCTCAGCCCTCGCTGGAGACCAAATCTGAGGCTCGAGTTCTCACCGCGCTCAACTCTCCCAACTCCTTACAGGTTCATTTCAAACGATTCTTCTCTCGAGCTTTGTTTCTCTCTCTGCTCTGGGCGATTCGGTTCGAAATCTCATCTCTTTGATTTTGCATAGACCTATTTACTCATGGCATAAGCAATGCATTTCGCTCTGTGTATTGTAATTCTTTCCGCTTGGTCGACGCACAATGTTCATCAAAATTGTTTTCATTGCCCATTTGAGTTTTCTGTTTTTCTTCAATAATACTTGTTCTGGGCCATGATTTTCTTTTGCTTTCCGAGAATTATTTCGGTATTGATCTGCTGGTGCGATGACTGTTTTTTTCATGTTCTTGTCTGCTTAAACTTCTAGATCTATTCATTGGGTTGCTTGGTAGAAGCTTTGGCATCTGATCTCAATTTATTGCCCATTATATTATAGTAGCTTGTACGATTTCAAACTGGATCTTTAGTTTGTTCTGACCGATATTGATTTTGTAAATGAAGGGAATAATCTGGATTTCACTTGTTCTTTTATGAAGGATATTGTCATAGAAAGAAGTAATGTGAAGAAATTCACGACAATGAGTGAAACTAATAATTCATGACTGTTAATTCGAAAAGAAAAGAAATAGTGGATTGCGTACCATTTTCACCTCATTCTCTACAATTTGTTTATATGATATGGTTATTCTTTTTCCGCTACTAAGAATGCATAGCATATTATTCAAAACGCTTTTAATTTTTAAAATTGAGAGTTATTTATTCTTGTCATTGACAAGTAATGTAGCTAACTACTCACAGTTTGGACCACTGGTTAAATAACTGCCTGCAATTTCCTAAATAAATGGTTTTGAAGCTTTAAAGAATATATATATAACCGACTCCTAAAATACTCCAAGTAGTTTGAAATTACACTCGTTGATACTCATTGGTTTTCTGTTTTGATGGACTGATGGTTAATGACTCTGCTGGTTATTGTCCGCCACATGCTTTCTCATTTTGCTTTTATTCATAAGCTATGCTTATGCTCTTCGATTATTTTAGGTGTTGGAGGTTGAATTTTTCTAAAGCAAGGTTGTGCAATGCGAGGTTTAGCCACTTAAGATGAAATGGCCATCTTCTCTTGCATTTGTTTTATTTTAACAGAGTCTCATGACGCCTCTTATCTCTCCAAAGCTGAAGCAATTTGATGGATTCATTCCCAAATCTCCCACAAAACGTAATTCCTAGGTATCAACTTTCCCTTTCGCACCTTGTTCCTTTCTCATTCAAAACTGATTTTCCCTTTCTGTTTGGCCCCCAGGAGTGTGTCAACAGAGAAATCCATTGAGTTCTTCTCACTTCTGACTATCTAATGTATTTTATTTTTCTTGTTCTAGGATCCCACCGCGTCATTCTCGTTTTCGCTCCCTTCGGTTTGTGTCGACTTCTCCACTATAAATTCACCAATTGTTGTTTATTTAACTACTTCGGGTTGCTAGTAAACATGTTTATTTAGGAATGAAATGACTATGAAGATGAGAATTTAGGTTCTTGATGTTTTTGGATTTCAATTTTGTATAGCACCCTGAGATATATAAAGATGAACTTCCTCTCGTGAATTATATTGTAAATCTATTGTTCCCTTTTTCTGTTTTGGGGTGTCTCGAGCCTCCCGACATTGGGAACTCGGTTCTCAAGCTATGTTTATGAGTCTCCAATGTCCGGTACGAGCAGCCAATTTGAGGATTCTATCTCATCAAAAGAGAATGGACGTGAGATTCAAGGAAAAGATGAGCATAAAGTCAACCGTGTGAATGTTGTCGCAGGAGAATCTCCAACACACAATAGCTTTTCTAATACAAGCGCGAGGGTAAATCAAATACATCAAGCAAAGTACCTATTCTAAATCTCTCTTAAAATCATACAATCAATTGTGCAATAATACACAGTCACTTATGAAAAACTGTTTCCCTCGCATATAGCGAAGGTGAAGGCGTTAGAAGCGAAGGTGATGGAGCAAGGAGAGATGATTACTGAGATGCGGGCACTTCTCCAATCCATATTGAAGAACAAGGATATGGGGTTGCCTCCCGGTGGTGATGATGATACCGATGGTGATCCCGACTGCATCGCGTAATTTAGACTTTTTTTAGTTCATTTTGATCGAAACATTATAATTTATAATATTTTGTTTTTGCTATGTAAACTGTTATATTTGTTACAATTTATTTTTATGATATACAAATCTTTTTATTTTCTAATTTTTAATTTTTTTTATCTAATTATTTTATTTTTTATTTTTTTATTTTTTAAAAAAATTAATTAGAATTTGCGAGGAAAACGTTTCCCTCGCAAAAAATAAAAATTTTGCGGGAAAAAACATTTCCCTCCCAAAATTGAGGATTTTGCGAGGGAAAAGTTTTCCTCGCAAACTACACAATTTTGCGAGGGAAAATATTTTCCCTCGCAAAATATGAAAAATTTGCGAGGAACCTTATTCCCTCGCAAAATCCACAATTTTGCGAGGGAAAGGTTTTTCCCTCGCAAATTCCAGGATTTGCGAGGGAAAAGTATTCCCTCCCAAATTTCTGAATTTGCGAGGGAAAATGGCATTTTTGCGACGGAAAATTAGTTTGCAATGAGGATTTTTGTGACGGAACTTTTTTCCGTCGCAAATTCCTCCGCAAATCAGTTTTGCGACGGAAAATCTCTCGTTTTTAGGGAATTTTTCTCGCCACAAAAAACAGTTTTTTTTGTAGTGAATTATCAATACTATCCTTGGGAACGTTTGGGATTCAATATCTCATGTCTAGGATTAACCTCAGTAAATATTAATCTCATTGGCATGGTATATAGTGAATATTAATCTCACCGGCATAACATAGGGTGAATATTAATCTCATCGGTATAGTATAAACAGTATATAAACAGTATATGAAGTTTAACTAAAATAAATAGCACATAAATAATATATGAATATTCGGCTGGATAAATTAATAATATATGAATATTCGACTGGATAAATTAGTGTCTAAAATAAACAAGATATAAATAATATATGAATATTCGACTGGATAAATTAGTGTTTCTTTAGCGGACTCATTTTGATAACCTGCAAATAAATAAAATCTATTGAACCAGGTAGAATAGGATCTATTTGTTTCACCGCTGTATTATAGATAGTTAAGTTTTGCGTGCTAGAGATTATTATATTTATGGTTTAGGGAAAGGGTAATTGGGAGTTTTTGTTGGAATTTTGGATCCAAATCCTATGGGTTATGAATAAGAAGTCTCACTGGTTCGCCACCGCCTGTCGCATCGGTTCGCCACAGTCGCGTCGGTTCACCAACGAGTGTCCATCTGATCAATTTCCGTCATATAAAAATAAGATGTGCTAGTAACAGAAAATCATAAAAAAAAAAAAACTAGATCTAAAATTAAACTCAAACATTCCTCTCTCCATATTACATTCTGTAGATATAGTCTATGCGATTCTGAAAGCAGACTCGTTGGATTCGTTTGGGCTTCAGATTGAGAGAGGCATCTTTCTGAAGACGAATAATCCGCTCTATCATAGGAAGCAATTGCTCAGAAACCTTCGGCATCCGTATTGAGGGAGCGAAATTGTCTTAATGACACAACGTGAGTTGGGCCCGGATTTTTGCATTGTTCAATACCATATTCGGCAGTCTTGTGAGTTTTTACTGATTTTCTTT
Source organism: Acacia acuminata (assembly GCA_019022655.1). Classification (NCBI taxonomy): domain Eukaryota; kingdom Viridiplantae; phylum Streptophyta; class Magnoliopsida; order Fabales; family Fabaceae; genus Acacia; species Acacia acuminata. Next base: position 1,209,860 of record JAFJYI010000100.1, on the reverse strand, counting down.
ATATACAGAAGTATTGTATGTTTACTAGATTATACATATTAATTACACATATTTTTATCTTAATGATATCTCTATCTTGAAAATATTTTCACCAACAGTTTTCAATAAAATTAGTAAGGTGTTTTAGTCTTTTTCATTGTACCAACTAAACTCTTCAAACTAGGTGCATAATAAGACGAGAGCCATGAATGAATTGAGACTAATATCTTCTTGAATTCATTCTTCTATCGTACTCTTTCTTATCCCAGCGCCTCGCCTCTTGTGTTCGCTTTGAAACTCGTCACCCTCATAATTTTAAAATATATTAAGAGGGAGACACTACAAAAAAAACCCATATTACCCACGGAATTCTGTGGGTAAATTTTTCCGAGGGTAAAAATACAATGGCTAATTAATTTACCCACGGAAAAAAATTCCATGGGTAAATTACCCACGGATTAGGGACGGAAAAATTCCGTCGGTAATTACCCACGGAATTTTCTGTGGGTAATTAGGGACAGACCCGTAGCTAAATTCCGTGGGTAACTGGGACGGAATTCCATGGCTAAATTCCGTGGGTAATCTGGAGAAAATTTTCAAATGGATTCTGCTTGGTCACGTCTATTTTTTTTTTTTTTTTTTATTTTAAATACTTGGAGCAAGAACATCAACATTTTTTTAAGCAGTTTTTTTACAACGAAATGCACTAAAATGAGAAAATAAGCATGTTCATATAAATAGAAAACTGAACAAATTCCAAAAGCACGTGTTCATATAAATGTCACAATTTAAAGTTACTAAAAGGTAAATAGATGTAAAAAGTCAACAAGTTAGTCTCGCACAATAGCAATGAAAATATTCAACCATTATTTTCGGTGTCTTCATTTGCAATGGTAGCAGAGGGAGCCCGATCATTGGCGACGGTTAGAGAGATTAGGTAAGTGACTCCCATGCGCTTGCAATGCTTACATAATCATTTCATTTTGTAGTTTCAAGCTTGCATAATCTTCTCTCATTTGAGTTATCTCTCGTTTGCAATTCTAGATCCACCATAGAGTTGACGAAAGGAGGTGTGCGAAGAACCAATATATTCATTTTCAGATCCAAACCCATAGATTCGGCCCTTCTTGTTCATACCACCAAGAACCTCTAACCACAAATTAAGTTCATCTTGATTAGACTAGATAGTACCTCCCTCAAAATTGATAGATTCCTTTCGTCTCGAAATTCATCCCGCAAACGAAGTACATAAAAATAAAAATAGAATATATTTCTTTACAAGAAGAACAAAAACAAAATTCATTCAACATGGTTTGATTTTTAATAAACCTAAAATATTTTTGCCACCTAGCAGTAGCACCCAGATATGTATCATAGTGAGGATCAAAGGATTAAAATAAATTGTAACAATCATAAGAATTTACATAGCAAAAGCAAAATATTACAAATTATAATGTTTCAACCAAAATGAACTAAAAAAAAGTCTAAACGAAATATTAGAAAATTGTGACAAAATTGTTTGCTTTTTCTTTCTTGCATTGGTCATACTACAACATAAAGAGGTTATTTCACATGTATCCAGCAAGGCAGCAATGTCAAATAGAGCACACACATCTGGCGTTATAATTGACAACATTTGGTAGCATTTATGGGAAAAAGTAAAACATGAGGAAACAATAAGATGAACCAAATAGAGTTCTGTTAAAATCCACGCTTGAGAAAATAATGTCTCCAAGCAGAAGTGTATGATTGAAGTAAGAAAGCAAAAACCTTAAACAAATGATCTTATTGAAAACAAACTTATGAACTAACCCTTCTACCAGCAACTTGAACTTCTCCATCTTTGTCACTTTATCTTCTTCTTTACTGATAACAACACGTTCAGTAGTCTTAATTCCCCGCAATTCGTAGACAAACTGACTTCATTATATTTTTCCCATCTTAAGATAAATTTAACAAATAAAGGAAAGACCGGAAAACACCGTAATGTCTTCATCAAGTATCAAAACCATTGATAAAATCATATAAACTTGCCTTTACTACAACTGATGGAAGCAAACTTTTTATATAGTTAAGTTGGAAATTGATTTTACTTCTATCTGCATCATGGGGTACAATTGCAAGCTTTGTGACATCCAAAACGTTAATGTGCTTTGCAAAACAATAAAAGCTATAAATATAGGAAGCATTGAAGGGTAAGAAAATCATAATCACTAGGGAGATCAATTACATCTGGCTTCAATTTTAATTTTGGAGCATGCAAAATGGATTCCCTTACAATATTAGCATCTATATTCAATTGTGCACCTCGATTATTTCCATGTCCAGTGTGATAACAATCGATGCTGATCTTGATGTCATCACAACTTTTATGCCCTTTGCTATCTGTATTGCACAATGGTACAATGGGTTACTGAAACTAAAGAACAGAAAATTGAAGGATAGAATGAAAAACAAGGGCCCAATTGAGGAGGCATCACAAAATGACGAAAATACAATTATAATGCACTAGCTGAACCATCTCACCATTCAATATTAAGAACAACTTTCAAAGGGTTGTTCAAAATTATCAAAGGGCATTATAATCATCCTTAATTGTATCATAGCAAATATCTCACGCAGAACAGTTTATAATAGTGACACCATACCTCTCCTCATGCTTTTGTGCAAAACTAACTGTAGAACAAGCAATCTTCTCTTAAGTGGCCAGAAGAAACATTTTTTCCTTAAAGAAACAAGCAATTAATATTCAACACTAGATATGGAAGCAAAAGGATCAGCTCAATGGGCTCAGCTAACTTAGTCACAACAATGATACACAACGTTTCTGATTGAAGGATCTATGCTAGAAGAAAGAATGAGGAAGGAGAGAAAATGAAAGAGAACTTCCACTCACAAGGCGCCAAAGTTAGAAAAAGCATTTAATCAAGTGCTAATCTAATAATTAATTTTGACCATTCATTCCACGTATTGAGAAATCTGAAACTTCAAAAAGGCATATGCTTCATAAGAATAAGCATGGTTGAGTTGCATAACTTGCACGATCACTTAAAGAAAATGTATCTAGTTCTAGCTTCCAAAGAACAACCATAAAGAAAAACACATCTGTAAATGCATATTCATCCAACAAAAGTTTCAATTAAAGAAAGATGATACAAATCAGATAAATGACCCCGTATACAAACACATCGAACGTAGAATCCAAACGGAACTTCACAAACTTGAATTCGCAAAGCATACAAAAATTTCACCAACAAGAAAATATATAATGAAAATGAAACAAAATTCAGCATCACACACGCATGTAATTTCCCACGATATTCATCCGACCTCAGGAAATTAATATTGTAGAATTTATAGCTCGAATTGAAACAAAAAGGTGAATCAAACTCTGATTGGCAACATTGCCTCTAAATCATCCAAGAGATTGTAATCACTTGTTAATTTAACCCTTTTGGTCTCAACTAGGGCAGCCACAAGCTGGAAAGAAAAATTATTTGCACTTACCTGGAAAACGGCGCGGCGGAGGCAAAGACCGAAAGGGGCAGCGGAGAGACCGCTCAGCCGGGCAGTAGGGGAACGGACGGAGAGCGACAACGGCGACGGCGAGCACAGAGGGAGGAGGTGAGCGCAGAGGGAGGAGAGGAAGAGACGGTGCATGCAAAATGAAAGAGGAAGTGGAGCAGAGAAGTGGAAGAAGAAGGCAGCGATTTGTAGGGTTTGAAGCTTCAGAGAGAGAGCCTATCAAACAAAAGGGAAAATGTGTTTAAGTTAAATGGAGGGAGTTGCGAAATTTTTGGAGGGAGTAAGTCTATGCGAAATTTTGGAGGGAGCCAACATCTTTTGTTCACATCAAGCCATTTTTTGGCAAAACTCATCTTTTATTTATTTATTTTTTTTAAGCCAACCATATATCTTTGATTTAATATTGTGTGCTTATTTACAATCTGATTAATCAATTAATATGATTCAATATCATCATCATTAGAGAGATGTGAGTATTTGTGTTTGTAATCGTTACATATATCATCATAAACTATGCCTAATCAAGTTTGCTTCAATCTCATTACTCTGATTTTTACTCTAATGTTAATTAATAAGAGTATTTTAAGACTTTTTTATTTTTTTTCCAACTTAAAGAATTAATTCATGAAATTGTACTCGATTTTAATCAAACTTCGTATTGTTACCAAACATCATTGTCCATGTCGCTTACATGCCTACTCTAAGGACATTGACTGAAAATTGACCACCATTTTATACAATAATATTTCTATTATCGAAAACTTTAAGGAATAAGAATCATGGTTTCTCACATACTAAATTGTTACAAAAATAATATATTTACATTTACATTTTATAATTTTTGTATTTCTTCGACTAATTTCAGGATGTAAGCATAATGAGAATATAATCTCAATAACTTGTATATATTAGATAAGGGTCCATACATAAAACATACAAGAGAAGTATTAAGGAGAGCATTAAATGTGATTAGGATTTAGCTCATATGGTTACATATAATTACAACAATCAAATCTGGAGCAATAATTAGCTCATGTGATTTTGAATATGATCAATTATTTGATTATTTGAATTAGAGTATTTAATCATATATCGCATGGAAGAGGGTAATTAATAAATAAAAGGGCAAGTGTGAAAAAAACAAGAGTGATCAAAGTCTTTTTGCCAGGTAACAAAACAGACCGTTGTCAACAATGTGTAAAATTGTTAGTCCTCTTAGGAGAAGTCATAAATATGTGTAACACTTCCTCAATGGCCCAACACTACTACTATGTAAGATTCTTAGATAGATGAAGAGAGCGAGACCGGTCTCCATTGTTTTATTTTACATAAATTAAAAGACTTTAGTCTTTGCAAGTTTGATGTTTAATCTCATGCTAAACATAGATTAATTAACTCAATTGAAGCATAGATATATACACATACTGACCCACACACAAAAAGATATCATTATTATAAATTTGAATAGACGTTCACTAAAAAAAATAGTAGATTGGTAACAAAATTTTGCCTATAAATTAACTTAATGACTGAATTACATCGTTAATTAATTAGTGACAGTCCATTCAACCACGAAATCATCCATTTCTATTGCTAAATTAGATCAATAATCTACTACATATATTTTTTAGTGTTTGGGCCTTTGTATTGTTTTAATTTCTCAAAACATAAAAAATCATCCACGGAATTAAATTCCGTGGGTAATTTTTTAACCACGGAATTCCGTGGGTAATTTTTTTAAAAACAAAAATCACTAAACTACCCACGAATTCCGTGGGTAATTATTTTTAATTTTTTTAAACAAAAACCATTAAATTACCCACGGAATTCCGTGGGTAATGAACCAGTCAAATTACCCACGGAAATTCCGTGGGTAATTCCGTGGCTAATATTTTTTTTAAGGAAAAAAAATTCTAATTTTTCCCACGACTTTCCGTGGGTAATCCGTCGCTAATTACCCACAGAAAAAAATTCCGTCTCAATTTCGTGGGTAATTTCGGGTTTTTTTTGTAGTGAGATATTTAAACGCTGATACCTTCTAAACTTCATTTGTTCCTTTCCCTATCTAATGTATACTTCACAATCCACTCGCTCAGCAACCTTAGTCGCACATCGACTAGAGCTCTAATATAAATTGTAATGTCTTAACGTCTCGCTGTTGATATTGTTGGCTTTGGGCCGTCCTCTCACAGTTTTTAAAACATGTCTTCCTAGGTGTGGATTGTGTGAATATATGATTTTGAACATATACCTTCCTTCTTGACTCATTTTAAAAATCGTGAGGGATGATAGACCTCTAAAACGGACAATATCGAGAGGAAACAAACGGGATTTTACACTCTTCGCCTTCGCTCTATTATTCTTTCTATGGCAGACTCTGTTCTTATCATTGAAATACAAGAAACATAGGCATAAAAGTGAAGAGGAAGATGTGGATGATGAGAATGGGAACAATTAAGATGACAATGGGTTGAGGAAAAGTGATCAAATTAAGGACGTTGGTGCTATGTGTATCATATGATTCAACAATATGTTTTGACACTTAAAATGAGTGACATTTTTTTAACAGTAAGATCAACGTTGCCCAGTTCTTTAAACTTATGGAACCAGATGGATAATAGTTGCTTTTACTCAAGTACTTGTAGGATAGTGTTACCAAAAAAAAGGTACTTGTAGGATAAAACTGACCTTTAACCCATTAAATATTGAAATTACGTGATGCATTTTGAATTACAAAAAGGTTTTGTATAAAGGGTCTAGAAAGAAGGCCAAAAAGAAGGGTATGGAAAACGTATTTATAATAAGAGTTCCAAAATACTGCATCCAATCTTTAATATAAAATTTACTTAAAAGTTTGATTTGGTCTTAAATATAAAAACTCAATCTACTTTACCTCCTAAATTTATAATATTTTTTTAAAGCATCTCTATTAATTGCGCACATTAAGTGGTTTTCGTGCGTGGTAGTTATGATGAAAGATCATATTTTGGATAAGTAACCTATATTTGTTACAAGTTCCTAATTAACAAAACTCACTTCCATAATTTATTCAAATTAGTCAAATAATCCTTATAAATCAGAATAGCACATTATAATATATACGTGTGCATAGTTTTAAAAAATACACTGTATCTTTACCGTTTTCAAAAATAAATCTTGATTAAGAAGAAAATATAATCTATTTAATATTAGAGTTAAAATACAAAAATGCCCATAAACTTTTGCACATATAGTATAATAATTTTTTTATGGATGTAAAAGTAATTCTGAATTTTTTTTTTTAAATAGGACAAAAATGCCAAATCCTTTTAGATAAAGCAAACTGCTGTTAACTTTGTAGGTCCCACACTATTTCAAAATTATTATTATTATTATTATTAAAAAAAAATCTTGGCCCTCTCTCTCTTCCCATCCCTCGCCGTCAAATCCTCTTCCACTCGCCTCTGACGGTGTTATTTGCCTATGTGTTATTTACCCTCATCATTTCTAATACATGAGATTCTGTTCTGCTGTCTCCTCTTGATAGTAGCAATGTGGAAGAAACGTGAGTTCCTGTTGCCAGCATCTAACCAATTAATCCGAGATCATTGCCACCAATATTGCTCTTTGCGCTCCAACAATCTTTCCAGATCACCTTTAGCCTCCATAATCCCTCTAGAAATATCCGGAGTATGAGCTTCTAGAGACAACTCGGCCAGATGGTTCTTCAACAACTCAATACTCTTACCACTATTAGGGAACTCCTTCTTGCTCCAAGCAATTAACCTCTGCGTACACCTCTTCAGACTGCTCACAAAACCCTCAAGTACCGAGTGATCATGGGCATTATGAGATGCCCAAGCAGATTCAAAGCGGAAGGTCCGACACTGCTGGCAGTTCTCATTCTGAAATCGAATGAACAGAAAGTGATGATCAGAACCAACTGGAACAATATTAAAAACATGGAGACACGGAAACTGCTCTCTCAACTGCAAATTACCAAAGGCCCTATCAATGCACTCATGAATCGTATCCGGGTCATCACGATTATTGTAGCCTAGATCTTCAAGTTCGCAATCAGCCATAAAACACTTGAAATTTAGGATCTTCCTCCAAGCTCTAGGGAGACCACCACTCTTCTCATGTTGAAAAAGGATATCATTAAAATCCCCAATACACATCCACAGGTCCCTGATATTGTTGCTAATTCGTCGAACCTCTTGCCAGCACACCATTCTATCCCCTTCATCAGTGGGGGCATAGATAAATGTAATATAAGATGGAGTCGATAATGTATTGGACATCACACTAGTATGAATAATGTTAGACGACATGGAGAGGATATTAACAGTAAGCACATCTGACCACCATAATGCTAGGCCACCACTTCTTCCAACAGGGTTGACAATCCATTCCTCATCAAAACCACATCTTCGCCTCACTTTCCTCACAACCTTCACCTTCTGCTTAGTCTCCATAAGGAAGACTAAGTGGGGTTTTTTCCAGGAACACTCGTCCCTCAAATTCCTGACTGTCAAGGCAACCCCCAGACCCTGACAGTTCCATGCTAATAGATTCATGGTGAACCGGTGGTTGGTCTCATCCAACCACCGGCGCTATCAGACCGAGAAGAGTCATGATCCATATCCTGTTCACTACCAGCCTTCAACCAACTATCAGGGAAATCAATCTCACCAGATGGAGACATATTACTAGACATACCCGATTTTTCATCACTTCCATACAGACGAAGATACTTCTTAACTGATCGAAAATTCTGCTTACGCTCCTTTTGTAATTTCCCCGCTACACTTCTACCAAGAATAGGTTCTTCGATTGAATCAAAATCCAGCTTCCTGCATTTATTTCGGTCCACCAATGCCGAATCATCCTCAAGAGGTTGTTTAAGGTGAAGAACCTTTTAAACAAAAAGACATGGCTGAAATTGGAGAGAGCCCATTGGGAGGAACTATAAGATTAGATGTAATCTCCTCATCACTCGGATACTCAACAATATAAGGTTGGGAAGAATCTTGGTGAGCTACATCCTTTCCTTTTGAATTAATTAAAACTTGCACTGTTGATTGGGCATTGTCCAAAGGAATGATGGGGTTAACAGCATCTGGAAACAAATGCAAGGGTGAAATAGTGGCTGACCTATCAGACAATAAGCAAGAGTCCACATCTGAAAAAGTCCTAGGCCCACGCATGCTTTTTAAAACCCCAAGCCCACAAATGTCCACACCCAAACACATAGTTTCCCTATTATCCACTAGTCGGCCCAAATCCTCACTATAGACCAAGCTTCAGCCCACACTAGTTGGCCCAATACTCTCCATAGATTCCACTAAAGCAGATTCGGTCAAGAGCACGTGATTCTCTCTCTCCTTGCTCACGTCACTGGCCTGCGCATCCATCACCATCCCCAGACCAACTTTCGGCAAGACCTGAACTGTATCCTGCAACCTCGGTTCTAACCCCGATTGACCATCCTGGGTTGCTGACATAGGCCTGTTTTGACCCGTTACAGGCAACGGTCACCGGAGTAAGGTCGCCTCTCGACGACCTAATTCTTCCACCATCGGGGTCAACCATGTCTGTGTCACTCCTCAGCTTGCGACTGCCTCGTCGACTGCACCTCAAGGGCCGTTGCCTCCATCGGACCGTTGCCCCCATGCACCAAGGCGGAGGACCACCTGGGAATGCTCCCCCTCATCGGCATCAAACCAGCGACCAGAGAAGGTGGTTGCGTGAGAATCTGAGAGTCACTGCGGGCTGGGGAAGAATCTTCCATCGGCACTTCAACCATCGAGAGACCTCTATTACCAGCACGAACCACCATCTTTGTCCCCCCTTCCCGCAGATCATTATCAATAGGTTTTTCCGGTGAGCTGGAAGCCCAACTCCGGTGACTGAAACAAGAGGTTGCTCTATCAATAAAGGGGGCCTCGTACCACTCTGCCACACACACCTCTAGAGCATCTTCAGCAGTCCGAACAGCAGGGGTAGTAATCCAGCTTCCATACTCTTTCAAAGCATCAAGACCCTGTTTTGGAGCCAAAATTTCCGTACATCGACGTCCATCATGGTTAATCCGACCACATTGATAGCAAAAGGTTTGTAGCCTCTCGTACTTTACTCAAACCCAAGCGGGATCCTTCCCCAGGCGAGGAATCCAAAACCTAGAAGCAAGTGGACACTCTAAGTTAATAAGAGATCGAACTTTGACAAAACTTCTATCAAAACGGCCACCCATCAAAGGTTTCTCGAACATCACCGTTTTCCCCACTGAATCGCCAAGAATCTTCACATTGGCATTGGTAAAAGCTTCGAGTGGGAGGCCATGAAATTGTACCCAATACGACGCTACATCAAAACTAACATCTTTAAGAACCATATGATTTTCCCAAATCTGGAGATTAAGGAGGAATGTAACATCCTAATATTTAATCTTAGGATTTAATTATAATTATGAAAGAATTAAAAATGAAATGCATTTATTTTCTAATTGTTGGAAAAGAGAGAGAAGAGAAAGAGAAAGAAGGAAATCTGAAGAAAAAAAAAGAATGAATGAATGAAGCAACAGCAAAAAAAAAGGGCATGTGTGCGTCAGATGGGGGCAGGTCTGCCCCCATCTTTCTTAACGTGGGGGAAGGGAAATGGGGGTGGTTAAACCACTCCCAATCATTTCCCTCCAATCACACTCCTTCCCCTTCTATTTAATCAACACACACACATAACCCACACATATTACACACACACGTCCAGCAGAAGAGAGTGGCGAGAGTAAGAGTGAGGAAGGAGGGGAAAATAGGAGTTTTTCAGCTTTTTGAGTCTATTTTGAGGTATGTCTTTTATCTTATAAGATTATTTAGGTAGCTAAACTAGTTTATTTTCAATGAAATTTCTTCATGAAAGTTATTCTAAATATTTTCTCTTTCTAATGAGTCTATTATTATGTTGATTAATGAAAATTTTGAGATTATGATTTTGTGAAAGTGTTGAGTTTTGACAATAGAAGACTATATATATGTTGTATATGGATAATAGTAAATTTTAATCGGTTTAGATTTATCGTTTGGTTGTTTTAGAAATTTAAAATGAATTTTTCTATTTAAGGGGTTTAAGATTTATGCCCTATAAAATATTTTTACCGATTAAATGTTATGAAAATAATTTATTTAGGTTAGGAAGATATTATTAGAATTTTAATCGGTTAGATTTATTGTTTGGTTGTTATAGGAGTTTAAAATGAATTTTTCTATTTAAGAAGTTTGAGATTTTATATCTATGAAATATTTTTACCAATTAAATGTATGAAAATAATTTATTTGGGTTAGGGAGATATTATTGGAATTTAATTAACTTAGTTTTTTTTTATTGGGGGCAAAAAAAAAAAATTTTGTGGCAAAACGGTAATTTCTGGAATTTTTGTGGCCAAAATGTAATTTCTGAATTTTTGTGGCAAAACTGTAATTTCTGGAATTTTTGTGGCAAAACTGTAATTTCTGGAATTTTTGGGGTAAAACTGTAATTTCTGGAATTTTGGGACCAAAATGTCATTTCTGGAATTTGTGGGAGCAAAATGTCATTTTCAATTTTTTGTTATAATAATATATATTATTATTAGAATTTTTATTTTAAGTTATAGGAAATTATAAGTTATATTTGTGATAATGTAGAGCCTTTTTGTGACCTAATTGAATTGTGCGGGTGATACTCAAGCTAAGGTTAAGCTTGGAATTGAGGTAACCGGGGTTAATTTATTTTATATGCTTGTTTTGGACTGTGAGGTATTTTTCTAAGCTTAATTTTCATATATATTACTTGTATGTGTTTTGAAAAATTATGTGTAGGTTTGAATATGAAAATTTATTCAAATGAAGCGTGTATTTTCCAATCTATATATTTAAGTGATTATTATTCTTGGGGATTGTTATTGTTGTGATGGTTATAATGTTTGTTGTGAGATGGCATGTATGGAATATAATTTAATAAATTGTTGTTTAAAATTTTATTATTATATTATTTCTTTGTTTGTGGGATATGTTGGGTTGTGTGGAAGAGATTTAGGGTGAAATTGTGCCCATCGGCTCTCTCATGTTCCCTGGCCGGATTTGAGTTGAGTGTTTTGGGCGGACACCTCCTGTTACGGTATTTTTGTGGTGGCACGGGAGGGGACAAGTATCCTTGAAGTGATAGCTAACCTTGGCCGGTTACTAACACCGATGGGGATCCGCGTCCACGAGGAGATAAGGAGGAGCAGGATGGATGAGTGGGGATGGTTAATTGTTATGGTTATTATGTGTTAATTGTTTTTTTTTTGTGGTTATTTAATTATTGAAATTATTATTATTATTATTATTATTATTATTATTAACAATATTATTAACAAACTCCGCTTCTCGACTTGCAATCCTTTCTTGCATATTTGATAAATTAATTTCGGTTACGGGGACTTTATGTCTCACCCCGTCATTATTAAATCTTTTTCGGCGAGACCTCTAACCCTACTAGAGGACAAGGGAAGCAGCCAGAGGCATAGTCGTCGTGAATCCTGTAGGCCTCTTTTTGGTATTAGTGTTGTATTGACTTATATATTGCCATCATAGGGCCCTCATATTTTGAAATACTACATTAACTACTTTTGAATGACTGTTGAAGGCCTTATTTTATATACTATCAAATTATAGTGTATCCATTCTCCTATTTTGTGCAAATATTGTTTGTGAAGACCTTTTTTTGTGAGGTTCATGTTGTATGACTTGTGGGCTATAAAATCTTCAGTTTGATAATTGTGCCCTGAGTTATGGTTTTTCTGTTTTGGGTTTGTGGGCGAAATTTGTGCCCTGGACCCCGAGATGTGAAAAGGAAGGTTTTCCATAATTACCTACTAATCTGATTTTAAGAAAACATTATGGTTAATTGTTGTTTAGTAAGAGGTGGTTCTTTCAACTTGGTATCCAGAGGCCTGTGTTTATGATTTCCTGGCCCTATTGTGCTTTGCATTTAGAGTATGACAATATATAATCTTTACACACCTGCTTCCTTGTTGTGTTTTGTTTTGTTCCTTGTTCTTATTATTCTCCATCTCTGGTGGGTTTTACCCTTAGGTGGGGAGAGATGGGGAATACCAGGCGTACAAAAATCGGTGACAACCCACATATAGATATCGGTGACAACCCGCATATGGATATCGGTGGCAACGGCCGGGAGGAGCCTAATGGGCCTCAAGATTAGCCTGAGGATCAGTTAACCCAGGCTGAAATGTTGCGGTATGTGTATAAATGGACCCGTGCAACAGAGGAACGATTGAAAAGACTCGAGGAGGGTAGAGCCAATGAAGGGTCTAGTGGTGGAAGCAAGAGTCATACCCAAAAGGTTCACGAAGAATCAGAGGAAGAAAACACTGTTCATTCTAAGAAGACAATTCCAAATCCACCAAGCTATGAATCGGAAGAGTCAGCAGAACGAGGGGTTGTTTCGAACATGCTTACAGTTTGGAAACATTTAGATCGCTTCCATCCTGAGACCTTCTCAGGAGGATTACCAACAGAGGCTGAGAGTTGGATTGATCGGTTGGAGATGCTATTTGAGTCTATTGGCTGTGATAAATATCAAAAGGTTATAGCTGCGAAGACCCTGTTAAAAGGGGGTGCACTGGATTGGTGGAATACAGTGAAGCCTACTGATGGGCATCAACTGGATTGGAGTGAATTTAAGAGGATGGTCTATGATTACTACTTCCCTATTGAGATGAGATATCAAAAAGAAGCTGAGTTCTTCACACTTCAACAAGGGGAGATGGACGAGAATACCTTTATAGCTCAATTCATGGGGCTAGCTAAGTATGTATCGCAGTTAAATAGAACAGAAGAGCAACATAATAATTGGTTGGCCAGGCAAATGTTTGAGAGATGCAATGATGAGGTAAAGGGGAGAATGGGTACCTATGATGTCACGACTCTCAAGAAGTTGACAACAAAAATTTGAGATGTCTGTAGAAGGTATAAAGTTGCTGAGAGATCTGCGAGAAGGGATTCTCATGGCCGATTCAGTGGAAATATGAGAATATCAGGAGGTATACGTAAGAAGAATTACCCTTCGAATTTTACAGGACCCGGAAGTATGAGGACTTTTAATCAAGGGATCTCCCAGCAGAGGAGTCGTCCTCTAATGAGTCAGAGCCATAGGAGCAATACTGGAGTCAGTCAAGGCTCTCAACGTGGGTCGGTAGCATCAGCACCCAGTGTAACTCAGCACCGTCCTTGTGCTCGTTGTGGGAGAGCACACCCAGGCGAGTGTTATACCTGTTTTAATTGTGGGGAGAAGGGCCATATTGCAAAATATTGTCACAAAGGAAGGAAGGAGGACCAGAGACCATTCGCACCTAGGAGAGTGTTCGCTTTGACATCAGAGGAAGTGAGAGCTACTCCTAATTTGATCTGAGGTAATGCTATTCTTCAAGGTCACTCTTTATGTGTTATATATGATTCTGGCGCTACACATTCTTTTGTCTCCTATGACTGTGTGGAAAGATTAAATCTTATTATGAGTGATATGTCATATGATTTGTTTGTGTCTACTCCTACCGGTGTACATGTAAAAACTGCTATGGTGTGCAAGAAATTGATGTTTGTGTGTGAGGGTCATGTAACGACCATTGATTTGATTTGTCTACCTATGTGGGGTATAGATGTGATTGTGGGTATGGACTGGTTAACGTCCAATGATGTGTCCTTGCAATGCAAGGAGAAAGTTGTGCAATTTAACGCTTGCACAGTAATTAAGGAAATTTCCCAAGATCCGGTAATGTTGTCAGCGGCCCAAGTTGAGAGAAGTGTAAGGAAGGGTTGTGAGGCTTTTGCGGTGTTCTTCTTAGCTCAAGTGGAATCAGAAGGAGACATTGCGCAGATCGAAGTGGTTAAAGAGTTTCCTGATGTGCTCCCTGAAGAGTTGATCGAATTACCTCCAGAGCAAGAAGTCGAGTTCGCCATTGAGTTAGCGCCAGGGTTAGAGCCGATCTCTAAGGCTCCTTATCGGATGTCACCTTTAGAGTTGGCTGAATTGAAGAAGCAGATTGAAGATCTATTAGAGAAAGGCTTTATCCGGCCAAGTGTGTCTCCATGGGGTTCACCAGTTTTGTTCGTGAAGAAGAAAGATGGTAGCTTGAGGCTTTGCATTGATTATCGACAATTAAATAAAGTCACATCAAGAATAAATATCCATTACTTGAGGATTGATGATTTGTTGGATCAGCTAGTAGGTTCATCGATATTTTCAAAATTTGACTTGAGATTGGGATATCATCAATTGAAGGTAAAGGCAGAAGACATTCCGAAGACTGCTTTTAGTACCAGATATGGCCACTATGAGTTTCTTGTCATGCCTTTTGGTTTGACTAATGCACCGGCGGTGTTCATGGATTATATGAATCGGATTTTCAGACCTTATCTGGATCAATTTGTAGTGGTTTTCATTGATGACATCCTTATCTATTCGAAGAGTGAAGAGGAACATCGTGAGCACCTTCGAATAGTACTGCAGATCCTGAGAGAGCATCGGTTGTACGCGAAGCTAAGTAAATGTGAATTTTGGCTGAGAGAGGCGAAGTTTTTGGGTCATGTGATCTCAGCTGATGGAGTAGCAGTAGATCCCAGCAAGGTGGACGCCGTGTTGAAGTGGGAACCACCTAAGTCTGTGACAAAGGTGCGTAGTTTTATTGGATTGGCTGGTTACTACCGCCGTTTTATAGAAGGATTTTCTCGGATTGCCGCACCACTCACTAGATTGACTAAGAAAGAGCAACCGTTTGTTTGGGATGAGAAGTGTGAGGCAGCCTTTCAAGAGCTGAAGAACCGGCTAACTACTACACCTGTTCTCATCATACCCGATCCACACAAACCGTACACGGTGTACACAGATGCATCACTGAAGGGCTTAGGATGTGTGCTCATGCAAGATGGTAAAGTCATGGCTTACGCATCTCGACAGTTGAGACCTCACGAAAAGAACTATCCGACGCATGACTTGGAGCTTGCAGCGGTTGTTTTCGCTTTGAAGATCTGGAGGCATTACCTCTATGGATCTCAATTCGAGATTTTCAGTGACCATAAGAGCTTGAAGTATCTTATGGATCAAAAGGAGTTGAATAACCGACAGAGAAGATGGATGGAGTTTTTCAAGGATTATGATTTTGAGTTGAAGTATCATCCAGGAAAGGCGAATATAGTTGCAGATGCCTTGAGCCGGAAGTCAATACATATGTTTCAAATGTGTATGACTGAATATAATCTTCTAGAAAGGTTATCAAAAGTTTATCTTGAACCAAAGTCCGAGGCGATTATGAGTACAGTGTTAGAGAATTTTGACTTTTATAGTGATTTGAAAATAGCCCAGCTAGAAGATGATCGGTTGCTAAGGATTAGAGAAGAGTTGGAGAACGGTGAAGTATCTGATTATGATATTAGTGATACAGGTATATTGAGGTACAAGAAGAGGATTTGTGTTCCGAATAATGAGGAAATCAAGAACACAATTCTTGAAGAAGCTCATCGAAGCAAGTATACCATTCACCCGGGAGTCACCAAGATGTATCGAGATCTGAAGCAAGGGTATTGGTGGCAAAAAATGAAGCGTGATGTGACAAACTTTGTATTGAAGTGTTTGACTTGTCAGAAAGTGAAGATCGAGCATCAAAAGCCTCCAGGATTACTTCAACCTTTGGAGGTTCCGCAATGGAAATGGGACAAAGATTTCCATGGATTTTATTATAGGACTAGGAAACCGAGCACACCACAACGCTATATGGGTCATTGTAGACAGATTGACGAAATCAGCTCATTTTCTTCCGATCCATATCAGATATAGCTTAGAGAGGCTAGCTCAGTTGTATGTGGATGAGATTGTCAGGTTGCATGATGTACCCACAGATATTGTGTCAGATTGTGATCCAAGGTTCACATTGAACTTTTGGAAGGCGTTACAAGAGGCTATGGGGACAAGGTTGAAGTACAGTACTGCTTACCATCCACAGACTAACGGCCAGACGGAGAGGACGATACAGACACTCGAGGACATGCTGAGGGCTTGTGCCATTGAATTACCTGGTAGTTGGGATTATCACCTACCCTGAGCAGAGTTTGCGTACAACAACAGTTATCACTCAAGCATCCAAATGGCTCCTTTTGAGGCATTGTATGGTAGGAAGTGTAGATCGCCTCTTTGCTGGATGGAGTTGAGTGAAAGAACCGTGATTGGACCGGACTTGGTGGACAAAACTACAGAAAAAATTGAGATGATTCGCCAGAGGTTGTTGACCGCTCAAAGCAGACAAAAGAGCTATGCAGATAGGCGACGGAGACCTTTGGAGTTTGAAGTAGGGGACCATGTATTCCTTAAGGTTTCACCGGTAACTGGTATTGGCAGATCCATTAAAACCAAGAAATTGACTCCTCGATTTATTGGGCCATATGAGATTTTGGAGCGAATTGGACCAGTTGCTTATCGAATTGCCTTGCCGCCACACCTGTCGAGTGTGCACAATGTGTTTCACGTGTCACAACTTAAGAAATGTCATCCACATCCTTCCCATGTAATCGAGCCCGAGGAGGTTGAGTTAAGAGAAAACCCGACCTACGTACCCAAGCCGAAAGGATCCTCGAGGAGAGGGATAAGCAGTTGCGGAATAGAACAATTCGTCTCTTAAAAGTTTTCTAGAAGGGTATGTCTCCCGGTGATGCTACCTGGGAAACCGAGGAGCGAATGCGGCGTGATTTTCCTCATATGTTTGCTTAGGAATGTTTGTGTGTTGTAGAGATAAGATATACGTGTAGTTGTATTGTATTGTGATCGAATTTGTGTGATGGGATACTCTTGTTGTAGTGGTGATTTTTGGTTATAACATGACAGTGTACTCTTGCATCTTGGTAACATTATTTTGACTATGATGCTTTTATGTTGAAATCTTGTGTTGTGGGTTGCTTTCTTTTATAACATGTTGAGAATTTTGGGGACAAAATTCTATTTAGGTGGGGAGAGTTGTAACATCCTAATTTTTAATCTTAGGATTTAATTATAATTATGAAAGAATTAAAAATATTAAATGCATTTATTTTCTAATTGTTGGAAAAGAGAGAGAAGAGAAAGAGAAAGAAGGAAATCGAAGAAAAAAAAGAATGAATGAATGAAAAAAAAAAAAAAAAAGGGCATGTGTGTGTCGGATGGGGCGGTGTTCATCTTTCTTAACGTGGGGGAAGGGAAATGGGGGTGGTTAAACCACTCCCAATCATTTCCCTCCAATCACACTCCTTCCCCTTCTATTTAATCAACGCACACACACATAACCCACACATATTACACACACACGTCCGGCAGCAAGGGAGAGGCGAGAGTAAGAGTGAGGAAGGAGGGGAAATAGGAGTTTTTCAGCTCTTTCAGTCTATTTTGAGGTATGTTTTTATCTTATAAGATTATTTAGATAGCTAAACTAGTTTATTTTCAATGAAATTTCTTCATGAAAGTTATTCTAAATATTTTTCTCTTTCTAATGAGTCTATTATTATGTTGATTAGTGAAAATTTTGAGATTATGATTTTGTGAAAGTGTTGAGTTTTGACAATAGAAGACTATATATATGTTGTATATGGATAATAGTAAATTTTAATCGGTTTAGATTTATCGTTTGGTTGTTTTAGAAATTTAAAATGAATTTTTCTATTTAAGGGGTTAAGATTTATGCCCTATCAAATATTTTTACCGATTAAATGTTATGAAAATAATTTATTTAGGTTAGGAAGATATTATTAGAATTTTAATCGGTTAGATTTATTGTTTGGTTGTTATAGGAGTTTAAAATGAATTTTTCTATTTAAGAAGTTTGAGATTTTATATCTATGAAATATTTTTACCAATTAAATGTATGAAAATAATTTATTTGGGTTAGGGAGATATTATTGGAATTTAATTAAATTAGTTTTTTTTTATTGGGGGCAAAAAAAAAAAAAAAATTTCTGAATTTTTGTGGCCAAAATGAGATTTCTGGAATTTTGTGGCAAAACTGTAATTTCTGGAATTTTTGTGGCAAAACTGTAATTTCTGGAATTTCTGGGGTAAAACTGTAATTTCTGGAATTTTGGGACCAAAATGTCATTTCTGGAATTTGTGGGAGCAAAATGTCATTTTCAATTTTTTGTTATAATAATATATATTATTATTAGAATTTTTATTTTAAGTTATAGGAAATTATGAGTTATATTTGTGATAATGTAGAGCCTTTTTGTGACCGGTAATTGTGCGGGTGATACTCAGCAAGCTAAGGTTAAGCTTGGAATTGAGGTAACCGGGGTTAATTTATTTTATATGCTTGTTTTGGACTGTGAGGTATTTTTCTAAGCTTAATTTTCATATATATTACTTGTATGTGTTTTGAAAAATTATGTATAGGTTTGAATATGAAAATTTATTCGGTGAAGCGATGTATTTTCCAATCTATATATTTAAGTGATTGTTATTCTTGGGGATTATTATTGTTGTGATGGTTATAATGTTTGTTGTGAGATGGCATGTATGGAATATAATTTAATAAATTGTTGTTTAAAATCTCAGTATTATATTATTTCTTCTGTTGTGGGATATGTTGGGTTGTGTGGAAGAGATTTAGGGTGAAATTGTGCCCATCGGCTCTCTCATGTTCCTGGCTCGGATTTGAGTTGAATGTTTTGGGCGGACACCTCCTCACATACGGTATTTTTGTGGTGGCACGGGAGGGGACGATATCCTTGAAGTGATAGCTAACCTTGGCGGGTTACTAACACCGATGGGCGATCCGCGTCCACGAGGAGATAAGGAGGAGCGGGATGGATGAGTGGGGATGGTTAATTGTTATGGTTATTATTTGTTAATTGTTTTTTTTTTTGTGGTTATTTAATTATTGAAATTATTATTATTATTATTATTATTATTATATTATTAACAAACCGCTTCTCGACTTGCAATCCTTTCTTGCATATTTGATAAATTAATTTCGATTCGGGGACTTTATGTCTCACCCCGTCATTATTAAATCTTTCGGGCGAGACCTCTAACCCTACTAGAGGACGGGAAGCGACCCGAGGCATAGTCATCGCGAAACCTGTAGGCATCTTTTTGGTATTAGTGTTGTATTGACTTATATATTGCCATCATAGGGCCCCCATATTTTGAAATACTACATTAACTACTTTTGAATGACTGTTGAAGGCCTTATTTTATATACTATCAAATTATAGTGAATCCATTCTCCTATTTCGTGCAAACATTGTTTGTGAAGACCTTTTTTTGTGAGGTTCATGTTGTATGACTTGTGGACTATAAAATCTTTGGTTCGATAATTGTGCCCTGAGTTATGGTTTTTCTTTTTTGGGTTTGTGGGCGAAATTTGTGCCCTAGACCCCGAGATGTGAAAAGGAAGGTTTTCCATAATTACCTACTAATCTGATTTTAAGAAAACATTATGGTTAATTGGTGTTTAGTAAGAGGTGGTTCTTTCAAGGAACCCCTGGATAGACCAAGGTCTTCCCTTCAAGATGCGAACATAGTCTTTAGCGTTCCAAAACGAAACCTGAAAATAAGTTGGCTATTGTCAAGCACATGGACCTCCAGGTTCTCATCTATTAGCCAACCCTTTTTAATCATAGTAATAACTACTGTGGTATTTAAATTTTTACTGGTAAAGATTTTCCCTACCAGCGTACCACCACATTTATCAGGCACACTCTCCAAATCCAACAGCACGTGTTTCGTGCCCTGAAAACCAGAAGCATTACTCTGTCCTATATCCATCCTTCCCAGCACCATAAAAACACTTACACACACCAAACACCCGCAGAAGGGAAGAAAGGAAACTAAGATGAAAGCAAGTACCAGAACAAGGAGGTTCACCAAGAACCGGGAACTCTCATGCAGAGACAAAAGCTCTCATGAGGAGAGAGCGTATCTAAAAAGTTATAGTCATTTTGCGTAATGTACTGTACCAAATGCACTTTTAAAAAAAGTTCATATTTATTTTTGTACCTTAATCCTATATATTAAATACCATATTATTATAAATTTTAAATAAATAATTCATACATTTTAAATTTTTATATAATACTTCCTCCCCTATATATATACCTATATATATAGGGTACGTTATATCAAGTCACCCCAAAACAACGTCGTTTTGGGGGTTAGGGGAATTAATAAAGGGTATTTTTGTATTTATTATATGAATTTTACCAAAAGATCCTTCATTAATTCCCCTAACCTCAAAACTACGTCATTTTGAGAGTTCAAGAATTCATCTAACTCCAAAACGACATAGTTTTGGATTGACTTGACATAACGTTATGTCAAGTGCATGAGAAACAATAAACCCATATATATATATAGTTGATTTTCGTCCTAAATATAAAACATTTTTATATTTGCAATTTATTCCTAATTGACCTATTGATATACACTCCCTCAACAATCATCAAAGAGAAAAGGGAATTAAGGAAAATTATAATATTTTAAAAAATACATGTCATGTTAACTAACTTAACTAATTTCCTTAAACTAATCAAATTAGATAAATACTCCTTCTGGTCCTTATTATAAGGCACCAACTAGCAAGTTTATTTGATCCCTTTTAAAAAGCACTTGCTTATTCTCAATTAGCATTAATTATTCTTTTTCATGTATGCCCCTAATAAATAAGGGTAATGGGTGAGAGTAGTAATTAATATGATATTAGAAATTAGAGCAATTAGTAGGAGTAATATTAGAAGTTACTTAAATTGTAGGCTAACTTTATTAACTTTAACTGTTTTTATTGGTTTGTGAGAATTGTTAGTTGTTACCTTATAATAAGGACCAGAGGGAGTATATCTTATTGTTGGAAGTTGGACCCTATTCAGCCCATGATGACCGAAACCCTAACCCCAATTAGAGTTAGGTTAATTATCCTTTTTTTTTTATTCTATTATATTATTTTTATTTGAATTTCAAACACTTATTTGAATTTTGAATACTCCTTGATTATAAGAGATATTCTGTTAGGTTTAGTTAGACTTAAACCCTTCGTTGTATTGCCTTATAAGTATTCTACACGTTCAATGACTAAAGATATAGAGCTGCTACACAATTTATCAATTTATTTGATGGTATCAAAGCTTGGTTCCATATGTCATATCGTGCCGCTCTATATGGCCCGCCGAAGGCTTCGACTAGTGATGGCTTAAAAGGGCTGGACACACCAAATTTTGAGGGTTTGACTGGTGCTAACTCGTCTCTGCCTTTAGGGTGTGGTACAGTGCCAAAGTCCCTCACAAAGTTATAGTTACACACCTTTTCAATGGCAATAACTACTTACAATGGTCTTGGAACATGCTGATGTTCATCCGTGGAAAAAAACAAAGAAAAAAAAACTCATTGGAACACTTGCAACACCTTGAGTGAATCCTACTTTTGAGACACGGTCAGCTGAGAATAAGAGCCCATTTGGGATAGCGGCGGTAGAAGTGGCTTTTTTTATGGACTTTTCTTGATAGACTTTTTTGCTGATGACTTTTTCTGATGTGATTTATGTTTGGGATAGCGTTGGCAGAAATGGCTTTTTTCTTGATGGGCACTTGTTTGGCATAGCTTTTAAAAATATAGATGAGATAAAAAATGACTGAAACGGGCATGAATTATATATATATTTGGACCTTATCATGAGAAAAAGTTTAAGATAATTATTGAAAATTATTTTTGGACCTTGAAAATTTTAGGAAAAAATTATGGAATATAATTGTGATGATCTAGAAATATTATGAAGAGATTAATTATGAAAATTGGCTTAAATAAATTTTATAGCTATTTTCTGGAATTAATGATTAATTTCTAGAAATTATTTGATGAAATTGGTATAATAAGTAATAGATAAAGTTGTAAATAAAGATTAGTTGAAGGGTGAAATGGTCATTGGGCATAATAAAATGGATGTAGCTTTTGGTGATGGGATAATAAACAACAAAATGTGGCTTCATAAAAAAAGCCACATCAAACCTTCAAGCACATCAAGTTTAGAACCATGTCAAACAGTCATTTATCTTGCTTCTCCTTTCGTTGTGCGTTCAATGTGCTTATTTCAGCTTCCACAGCCATCCCAAACAGTCTTTAATATGGTCATGGTTTGGCTCGTGAACTCCATGATGATTGACATTAGTGAAAAGTACCTCCTAACTTACACAATAAAGGAGATTTGGGGCTGAGCTCGACATCTATATTTAGAAAAAGATAATATTGTTGCTATCATACAGGTTAAATGTTCTCTTCGTGGCTTAATTCAAGGTGAAAAGTCAGTTACTCTTTATTCTAATTCCTTAATGAAACTATGGCAGCATATCGACTTGTACGAAGTTCATGAATGGCCTTACCATGTCTCAGTTGCTTAATTCCAAGCAATTATAGATATGATCAAGATCATTGAATAGACTTCCTTCTTGGCCTTCGTGACTCATTTAAGCCAATCTGAGCTCAAATAATGAATCTAAAACCGTTGCCCTCTTTAAAATATGCAAGCTACATGGTCAAGAATGAGGAAAGTTGTTGCTCCTTGCTTAAAAGCAACATCTAAACCTTCCTCTAGCAACATTGCACCTCAGCCTTTGTTGCTCGTGATATGAAGAATAAGAAAAGTGGAAAATGGTGTGATAATTGCAATAAGAGTGATCACACTAGAGATGAGTGTTGGAAACTTCATGACAGATCTTCCACACTAAAAATAGAGGTAAGTAGAAAAGAGGAAGAAAGGGAATGACTTATTTGTGATGTTAACGATGATCAAGTAAATATTGAACCACCAACCAGTAAATTTGTGACAATTTTAACAAATTTCAAACATCACTAAACACTCTACTTATTACTCCCTCCGGTTTTAATTATAGGAACACATTTGAAAGTGGATCTTGGTCCTAATTATAAGACCAAGTTTTCAGTTTTGTTATTTTATTCATAAAATACCCCCAAAAAAATTCTAATAGTGTGAGGGTACGATACAACATCTTGGCCCTTCATACTTTTTTATAATTAATTAATACAAGGGCAAACAGTGAGTGTGAACAATAAACAAATGAGGGCCTAAAAGCCTAACCAATGGCCCAAACAGGGCTCGCTCACTGTCAGGTTTTACAATAGAAACGAATTCCCACTGGTCCGTGAAAATTTTAAGTTTTAATTAGGGTTATTTTTGGAAAATAAATATAATTAACTAATTTAACTAATATCCTTAATCTCTCCAAAATCTGGTAAATAACTCCTATAATTAGGACCGGAGGGAGTATTATCCATTTGAATAACACAGATAATCTCAACACAAAATTCGTGCCTTATAACTGCTCTTTTAGGAAGAGACCAAATCCAAACTTTTCCAAATCTAATCCTCTCAAAAATAGCCACCATAATTCCTCTCCAAGGTCTGCATCTTGCAATTCCTCTTCAAGGAACATATTTGAACCAACCAGAACTCATGATTCAAATCTAGAAATTGTACATAATAACCTTTTTGAACCACTAAATCAGATTTTTGATGCATATGAAATTGAGATTAGGATGGCAGAACCTTATGACACTACAAATCAAGTAGATTCCAATTCTATATTGAGGCAAACCCATGGCTCAGTATCTAAACCAAGTCTTGAGGATTTACACTTACCAATAGCCTTGAGGAAAGGAAAAAGAAGCTGCACTCATCACCTTATAGCCAGATATGTCTCTTATCAAAAGCTTTCACCTCATATGAAGACTTTTGTAACTAATGTTGAAAAAAAAAATTATACCTAAAGGATTTGAAGAGGCTATTTTAGATCCAAGATGGAAGCAAGCCATAATTGAAGAGCCAAGAGCTCAACATTAAAGTAAAACTTGAAAAATTACAAATCTACCATAAGGTAAAGATGTAGTGAGTAGCAAGTGGGTATTTACTACTCCCTCCGGTCCTAATTATAAGACATAGTTGACTTTTTTGGAGAGATAAAGGAAGTTAATTAAATTACTTTAGAGTATTTTTATTTTTATTTGTTTTTCTTCAAAGTAATTAGTTTGACTAATAAACTAATGTATAATCTAAAGATACGTAACATATAAAATTATTAAGTAAATTATTTAACTTTCTTAATCTCTCCAAACAAAGTCAAACTATGTCTTATAGTTAGGACCGGAGGTAGTATTAAGTATAACCCCGATGAAAGTGTGAACTAGTATAAAGCTCTTTTAGTGGCTCATGGGTTTACACAACCATATGGCATTGATTACTAGGAAACTTTTGCCCCTATATAAAAACTTAACTTTATTAAGTCTTACTTTCGATAACTGCAAACTTGGATTGACCTCTTCATCAAATGGATGTAAAAAATACATTCCAAAATGGGGATCTTGAAAAGGAAGTATATATGGAGATTCCTCTAGGGGTGAGAACTTCTCAAAACTCACATCAAGTCTGCAGACCATATAAATCTCTTTATGGGTTAAAACAACCATTAAGAGCCTGATTTGAAAGATTTACTCAAGCAATTAAGTCTATGGGGTACCCAATGCCAATATGATGATACCTTGTTTCAAACACTATGTTAATAAGGTAACAACATTAATTGTTTATGTAGATGATATTGTTGTAACCGTTGATGATGCAGAAGAAAATTGAAACAAAATTTGGCTGTTGAATTTGAAATCAAAGATCT
This sequence comes from Acacia acuminata, assembly GCA_019022655.1. Classification (NCBI taxonomy): domain Eukaryota; kingdom Viridiplantae; phylum Streptophyta; class Magnoliopsida; order Fabales; family Fabaceae; genus Acacia; species Acacia acuminata. The sequence continues at coordinate 1,184,655 of JAFJYI010000100.1, read as the reverse complement.
TGGATCCTTAAGACAATTTCTAGAATTGGAAGTAGCAAGAACTCCACAAGGGATCAATGTATCACAAACAATGTACACTGTGGATTTGCTAAAAATATCTAGCATAACTAGAGGCTAAACCAGCCTATACTCCAATGGAACTAAACCAGAAATTAACCATCAAATTGGATGGTAAAACAGTTAACAAAGAAAGATATCAAAAGTTAGTGGGAAGTTGATCTATCTTTCTCACACACAACCTGATATATGTTTCCCTGTTAGTGTTGTGAGTCAATTCTCAAGCAACCCGTAGAATGAGCATATAACAATAGTTTATAGAATTCTCCGATATCTCAAAAGGACTCCAGGACTTAGTTTATTCTTTGCAAAAGGAAGTAACAAAGGTTTAAAGTTATATACTGATGCTGATTTAGGTGGTTCCAAGTTGACCGACATACTATAGGTTACTGCATATATATATGGGGAAATCTTATCACATGGAGAAGCAAGAAACGACCAGTTGCACACAATTCATCAAAATCAGAATATAAAGCTTTGTCTTTTGGCGTATGTGAAGGGATGTAGATCTTAACGACTCCTAAATGAAATTAAAGTAGAGACTAATGGACCTCTTAAAGTGTGGTGTGATGATATGTAATCAATTAAAATTGCTAATAATCCTATCCAACATCACAAAATGAAGCATGTGGAGATTGATAGGCAATTCATTCGAGAAAAAGTGGACACTAAGATCATTGATCTATCTTAAATTCTACCACGAAAGCAAATTGCAGATATTATGACGAAGGTCACTCACCCAAGAGAAATTCGAAGGACTTAGAAACAAGTTGGGAATGATCAACATTTACACCCCATCTAATGAGGTTTTGGTGCTTATCCTTTTTAAGAGGACCCAAAACAGATGCCCCAACAGTGCTAGAGAGAACAGTAGTGTCTCTTCCTCTTTTTATACTTCCAACTTAATACTCTCGAGTAGTTTAATTCATTCTCACATCTTTCTGCCATAAACCTCCTTTTTTGAATTGATCAAATACTAAAGCTTGGCTTTTCAATGCATATCACCCACAAAACATACAGACACCAAGGTGTCACACTTTCATAATTTTTAGTTTTAATGCTTTTGATGCCTCCATAGAGCATTGTATAAGAGAAGTGGAAGATTCTTGTTCAACTAAATTGGATCCACAAACACTTACTTACAAGGGTTTGATTCGTATTTCATATATATATACAGCACAATAAGCAATAAATAAGTAACAGTCAATTTACACCAATGCTTGAAGGATGCAATAAATTTGGTAATGAACAAATATCTTCAGCTCCAGCGACTCTGCTCCGATGTACTATTATCAAGCCAAAGTGTGAATCCTTTATTTTCAACCTAGTGACTGGAGCAGATGAAGAGCAGATGAATTAGCAAATTTTCTTTGAGTTATCAGCATAATGTCCATCAAAAGAGAAAGACTGGGGAGACAAGAGAGTACAAAGTGAATGCTTCCCTAGTTATAGCACTGTCAGAAATTGATCCATGGGAATCTCAAAAAAGCATGAAAGAAATAAAATAAAATGGGTAACCGACCTTAACGGCTATGAAAGCTAGTTGAAATAGTACTTGAATGGTTTCTCGTGCATTTTTTTATTAGGTCAGTAAAAAAATAGGTCAGGAGTAATATTTATTCCACAAAGCTATCGATGGCAAGGCATCCTCTCTGAACATGTCTGATTAGCTATCTATATTTTTAGAATTTCCTAATTGTTCATGGTCTGTGGATAATGGAATTTATTAAAAAATATATCTTTATACTGATTTCTATTGATTCAATATCTCATCCTTTATGAGTTATAATGCAGCTAATGAGCTTGCAATTTCAAATTTTGGACAAATTAAAAGGCCTCTTCCAGATTCATGCAGTTACATGCTATCCACAAAAATGGGATGATTTAGTTAAATATTAGGACATGAGAACAGAGTGTTTGACGGAAGATGCATGAGAATGTGATAGAATGGAATAGATTTGGTAAGGGACTAAGAGCTGCAAGAGTAAGTTAAATAGAGTATGCAGTGTGAAATCCAAATACAAATATTTAAGAAATTATTTGCCCATGAATGAATTGGAAACAAAGATGCAATTGCCACTAGCGGTTAGAAATGAATAATTTTTTTAATCCAATTGGAAAATAAAAGGCATCCTTGCTCCTTATTCAAAAAATATATAAGGAGATGCAAAGTACGACGCACAGAAGGGAATAAATAGAATGCTAACCTCAGGGTAGCAATCTTGCCGCGTAACAGTCTGGTTTTTTGTATTCACATAAACTAGGCATGATACTGTAGCCTGAATTGAACATACAATGTTTTAGATAGGTGGCATCAAATAAGTGAATAACAGAAATATGTTAATTAATCATGTCCAATTAAGATCATGAAAAAACAACCAGAAAAGAAGTGCGCTAACAGATGAAATTCAGAAATATCCTTCAGCAGGACATCACTATAACTGGGTAGACTCTTAGCATACATGTGGCACATAGAAAGATGTAAAAGCGTTTTACTCAACAAAGTTCTGGTCCAAACTAACCACTTAGAAGCAGCATGTCTAGATGATATATAATGCATAAATATGTGATAATGTGATATAATCTGAGGTGGCACTACACTAATCCTATGAGGCTACCTAATTAAGTAGGAATACCAGCGGCACTATACTAATTCAATGAGGCCGCCGGGGTTACTATGTTAGGACTTAGGACCGTTAGTATTAGTTATTTGTTATGATAGTGGGTCTAGTTAGTAGACCTTGAGAGTCTAACCTATCACTATATATAGAAGGCTACACTAATGAAGGGATGTATGTGTGAATCAGTTTGTGCTTGAATGAATTGACTAAGTTGTGCAGCAGTCCTGCCACTCTCCTTTCTCTGTTTCTCTCAATTTCTTCTACAATTCTACAACTTCCCTCTCACTAGAATATAAGTAGCCAAATAAGACTCCAAGTAACTTGCAGGAGAAACAATCTGATAAAAGTTGGGGTTACAAATTGAAATTGCCACAAATTGGTAGCTGAGAATACTGAATTAACTTAGGCAAAACTTGGCATCCAACTTATTCTGATGGAACTGAAGAAAGTTGATTATTATGATCCAAGAACTCACATCACCTTATTCTTGGAATAGGTAGAATCTGTACTTGTTACTTTATCAGGCATCTTGTTGTTCTCAAACAGATTTTTCCTATCACAATATCCCACCACAACTAATCAATTTTAAACTTTATGGTTTCTATGATCCCAAAAGCTGAACCATTTCATTAAGTCAGGTATTAGGGTGAAGTTAATTAGCTAGAAAAATACCTAAACTAGAGTGCTCTACCTTTTAACAAGAAAATTACCCTGTGTTGCTTGACGAACAAGCCAATAATCAAAATTTTCATACCCAAAAATAAGTGACCAATCTAAGTCAAGGCCAAGACCACAAACGAAAATGGGAGAAAAGAATGAGCAAAACATGAATGAACGGATAATTTTCTTAGAGTACCTTCATCGGAAAGTTGAAGAAGAGGAGCCCCAAATTGCCTTTGACTCGCGTTTCAGCATCGAAGGGGATGAATCCCTTAGCCAAATCTTCAAGCAAATAAAAGACGTCATGGATAACCTGAAATCCATTAAGATCAAGAGTGGCGTTCATGTACGTTGAAGCCCTAGCTCTGAGGCGGCCACCATCTGAACTCACAGTCCCGAGCTCTCTCCCTCGATAACCCACAGACACGTTAATGTAATCATAAGATAGGGAGAAGAAATTTCTATTCTTAACGTTAACGGTGAGGAAGAACGAAACATCAAGGACGAGTTTTGGGTGTATCTTGATCCCAATGTGGTTGAGATGGATTCGGGCGACCCGAATCTCGGGATCCGACGGGTAAAGGAAGAAAGTGGCGGCGGCGAGGAGAAGGATGAGGAAGAAAGAGGCGGACCAATGGATATAGCGACGGTGGCGAAGGCCGCGAGGAGGACGGTAGGCGGGGAGGATCACGACGGTGTTTTGGTTTGACGGGTCAGGGCTGGGGTTCGAGGGAAGAGGGGAATAGTGAACGAACTGGTCCTTCCCCCTCATGTTTCGGTGGTCCTTCGGTCCTTCCCCTGAGTCCGTGTCTCATTCGGCAGCCTTTTTTCCTCGGCTTTGGACTTTACTTAATAATTTAGGGGTCTTCCGTGGGTAGGGTTGGGTAGGTGACACCTTGATGTCCTGAAAGATCAATGGACAATCAGATGCAACTTGTCAGATAAAAGTCCTAATATTTTTAGGGTTGAGCCGCCTAAGTGGCGATACCTTACCACATTATATGTGAAAAAATAAATTCAATCATACCTAATAAATAATATTGCAAACTTTCAAATAAATTCATAATTCTATACTTAATATTTTAAAATAAGTCTACAATTTGAGTCTTAAATTAAAAAGACAACATATGTCTTAACAAATAGTCAAATACCCATAAATGAAAATAAAAAATATATAATACTATTGTATCAAAAAATAAAAAATATATAATACTATATATACTAGTGGGCAGAGTCAAATGGACAGGCAGCATGCCCTGCCTGATGCCCAGCTCTAACCCTAAAAATACCCGGCCCCATTATGGCCAATTTTTTCAGGGGCTACTTTTATTTGGACTTGGCAAGACAATTTTTGGGAAAATCCTCTTAAGGGACCTTTTTAGCAAAAAAAACCCAAAAAGGACCTAAGAATCGACAATCCCGTAAAAGCCTCCTCTGGTCCTTTTCTCGGATAAATTCATTAAAAATTTACAACTAAATCAGTCTCATTTACAACAATTTTTTTACTCGTTTACAACTAAATCACCATTTACAACAATTTTTTTACAACTAAATCAAATTTCTCATTTACAACAATATCGATCCGGTTAACAACTATATCATCTCATTTACAACTCACCAAAATTATGAAAAACCCAAAAAAGGACCAAGGGACCTTTCTGATGGTCGATTCTTAGGTCCTTTTTTGGGTTTTTTTTGCCAAAAAGGTCCCTTAAGAGGATTTTCCCACAATTTTTTGGTGGCTTGCGTGGGTGCACAAGGTCATAGACATCATGAACCCTTAGTTAATATACTCATTTTCTACCATGAGGTGGCATTTTAGGTTATTGAGGGGAAAAAAAAATTCATAACTATTTGATGAGTTGGCATTTTACATTTTTACTCCCTGATTGAAAAAGTAATAATATATATGGGGTTTAAATTTCTTATGTTGCATAAGAGGAAGAAAATTCCTATACACACATGAAATGTGACATGAGAATACACTTCTCCTACAACATGAGAAGTGTTTTTCTCAATATATATATATATATATGGGTTTAAACTTCTAATGTTGCATGAGAAGAAAAAGATTTCTACACACACATGAAATAGTGGGACCCACACACACACACATATATATATAATGAGCATATATATATGTGGGTCCGCATGAGAAGAAAAAGATTCCTACACACACATGAAATAGTGGGACCTACACACACACACACACATATATATATATATATATAATGAGCATATATATATGTGGGTCCGCCATTCACGCAAATGACGGCTAAAGTTTAAACCTCATATATATAAATAGTTTTATTTTCATTTTTTAATTTTTTTTTTTTTTTTTTAAAAAAAAAAACCTGATAATCACCGTTTGGCTCATTTGCAGGAGTGCTGAGTCCTCTTCTTCGCGTGAGGGAGAGTTGCCTGAGTGATTTATCATAAGGGGTTCGAACGCGCGAAAATCTCCTTTTCGATTTCGGCATATACCCAGTAAGCAACGAGATTATTTAGTTGGGTAAGTGTTAACAATAGAGTTTTCGGTCTTCTGATGATCTTCTTTTATGTATCTAGAGATATTTGACACTGAACTTCTTGCATTGAAACTGCGAAAACATTACTGACGAAATCGAAAGGGAGATTTACTTTTGTGCCGGTTCTTTTATAAAATCTTTCTCGAGCGTTACTTTTTCAATCTCACCCGGTAAAAACATTTTCCGTTCTATTCTAATGTAGCTTATCTTATCAACTGATTTCCTCCTCCGCTATTACAAAATCCTGCCCCTTTTGAGCTATTGAATCAGAAATCACTGACCTTTGACCATCTTAATGTCTGCTTCGCTTCATTTCAAAATCGATGCGAGTTTGGTTCTCGGGCTTGAAAGTGAGTCATCTTGGGTAGGTTCCACACTTGATATTCATAGCAAAAACATATTCATTTATAGACAAAGTCATATTCTATAAAATGAAAAATGAAAGCACTTCAGCTGAATTAGACCTGGTCTCTTGTGTCCCCTCCATTTGGCAAGCAACCGATTGGTTTCAAATGGGCATATAAAATCTAGTATAAAGCGGATGGCACTATTGAGATGACAACATATTTAGATTGATCGTTACATGGTTTTAAAAAGCTGCCAGCTAAAGTCATTCATCTCTTACCTATTTAATCCTCTACTGAGCTAGTTGATGTATGTCTCTTTTGCATTTCTGTCCTTAATTTCCACCGAAGTCATTCATCATTAAACCGCTCATCGTGTTTTCTTTCTGTCCTTAATTTCTGAGCTGGGTTTGATTGATTGGTATCCTTCTGTCAGCTTCCCCTAGAGGGTGAGGGTAACTGTTTTTTTGGTTCCTTAAGTTAGTTAGACTTGTAGTTGTTATTCCTCTGTACATATGTACAGTATAATCATAATGAAAACTATCTTTTTTAACACCAATGCTCCTTTATCAGCTTTATTCTTTAAGTGCGTGTGAATTCAATCTTGTGGTTAGGCCTTATCCAAAGGAACGAGCAAATGAGTGCTGATTAAGCGAGATTTGGTCATGCAGTGCTGAGCCATCATGGAGTCTAGCAGGTTCCATCAGAATTGTTCTGGAAAAACCAGCAATGACAGTGTCAGCAGGTTAAAGATGGTTACTCGGAGAGAGGTAAACCCTTCATTCATCTGGTAATCAATTTCATATTCGTGAGGTTTCTGAAATGTCATGGTTCATTTTGTAGATTCTTGCCAAGAAGAAAGCCATTCAAGAACTCATCAAAGCAGCACATATTGTGATGGACCATATTGCTTTTTTCCCCTCGTTTCGCCACTATGAAAGAAACGGTAAGAATATGGGGATATAACTTAATTCCCCATATCATATAATAGTGAATAGTGATTCTCCATTTTAGTAATATCATTGAACCTACATTTTGGTGGTGGTGATTAGATGGATCTTTTTCATCATATTAATCTATGGTGAAACTTATGTAAAAGTAGATCACTCATTATTTCGGCCAAGGGAACAATACTATTGCTCAAATTTCAGAAAAATGCCACTCATTCTGTATTTGGTTAACTGTTCATATTATAAGGCCACTCCTTTAGATTGTAGATTTGCAAGGGAAATTATATATGATCAAAATTCTTTCTTGATGAAGTTTGATTGATATATCTACAATCTTTTTAAGTTTCAATGTTTACTAAATAAATTTCAGGCCAGAAAAAATGTTTGTTAAGCAAATGGTTGTATCATTGGACCTGGGAATTTGTTATCTTATACAGATTTTCTCCTCTTGGGTATGGTTTATTGCTGATAAACAGTCTTGTAGCATTCTGTTTCTTATGTTACATCCCGTCTTGGTTGATATCTTGGTACGTTTCACATTAGAATTTGGAGTCAAAGGAATTTAGATGAAGTGTGAAGAAATTGAAATTTAAAATAATCACTGTCTTAAAGGTGACTCGGAAGTTATAGGAGAAATGGCAACTAGAGGGTATAGAGAAAGAGTAAGTGCCACGGAACTTGAATTTTACTATTATTTATGTGGCAATTCCAGAATCCATTCCTTGGCCCATGAGACAGGCGTGCACTGTTTCATTGGTCTGAGAGTATCCTTTATTTAGTACTCTCCTTAATATAAGACATATTTGGAGAGTTGCTCTTGGTTCTAAATATATAGTTTTCATATTTGTCAATTTTTTCCTAATTGTCCGCATATTAATGCTCCCTCAACAATAACTAATGAGGAGAGGAAATGAGGGAATTAAGGAAGATAACTAGGGTGTTTTAAAAAATACATGTCATAGTAACTAACTTAACTAATTTACTCAATCTAATCAAATTAGGTAAATATGTCTTATGTTAAGGACTGGAGGGAGTGTTAGAAACGGAAAGCAGAATAGAAGAATCAAAACGGATGCCATGCATCCCCTATTTTGCCTTCTTCTGCCAGCTCACCCTCTTTTCCTCTTTGGGCCTGTTTCTTCCTTCTAGCATATTTGAGGCCCCATTTTGCCTTCCTCTGGGCTGCTTTTCTTTTCTAGTATAAAATCTCCCCAAAGTCCACAATCTTTGTCTAAGTGACTGAATACAAATGGAAAAATTCTGGGGAGAGTGCTAACCTCTCAAATGCTAGCCTGGGATCTATTGTATCTGTTTTTGTCTTTCTTTTGGTGCAGCTACTGCTTATATTTCTGTTATTATTTTTCTGTTTTGGAGTTCAATTGTGTTTTTGTGAATTATAAATTGTTGTGATTTGGTGGAGGAGCATTATTCTGTGTCAGTTTCCATCTCTTTGTCTATTATTCTTTGCTAAAGTTTCTATGGAATACCTTTGGATTCTATCACATTTTCTCTTCCTCGTCGCTTGGCAAGTTTTGCATTTTGATTGATCAGTTCTGTGCTTCTTGACGCCGGCCACATCAAATCTTATTTTTAGGTCTCTCATTGTACTTGGAATCTGGGCATGGAGATCAATTGTCCATTACTGTTAAGAACTACATTCAAAATCTCCTCAAGGTAGAACAGTTGTCTATAATCCCTTACCTGTTTTCCAATTTGTTGAAACTTCTACTATAATTTTGAAAATATGTCATTTTCTAACCTGTTCATGGCACTGTGTGTGCTTTTGTTTTAAGCATTTACTCCAACTTTGCTTATTCATTATAAATGGAAAATATATCTGATTTGTCTTTCCTTTAACTACAGCAAAACATGGAAGGACATTATGGTTCTGAGTGGCTTGTGGAAGAAAAGGTGAAGCGCAGAGAAATGGTTGCTCCAGAAGCACGTTACATATTTGTCCATGAGGTTGCGAACACAAATTTTAACGAGAAGACTGCAATGCTAATTGAAGAAAAAACTTCAACTAATTGTTTAAAAAATAATGGCCCCTTGGTGGGATTTGTACATTACAGATTTACTGTGGAAGAAGACATACCAGTGCTCTATGTGTATGAATTACAGCTTGAGCCTCGTGTTCAGGGGAAAGGACTGGGAAAGTTTTTAATGCAACTAATTGAGCTTATAGCCCACAAGGTGCTAATTCTCTTTTCTTATCTAACTGCTTTTGAACAAAACCTTGAAGTTTTTCTATGCTGCGAAGTACAATACTAGTAAGCATGGAAGTGATGGACTTTTAAATTTTAAAATATTAAAAGCCTTCGCCCTTTCTCTCTCTCTCTCTCTCTGCACACATGCACAGAGACTAGTAATGATCATTAGATTACAAGTAAACGGTCAAATTTCAATATTGAATTAAAAATCAAAGAAGATATACATGTATATGTATATTCAATGATTGCATTTCATATCTTGGGATTTTACATCTCCTTGTCAATCAATATACATGCATTTTTCTTGTCTTGGGAGATTCCAATGAATATGATTATATAGGACTGCAGTCCCTGATCTGGTCTCCTCATTTATTGCAGAACTGCATGGGTGCTGTCATGCTAACCGTTCAGAAAGAAAACTTGTTTGCCATGAATTTCTATATAAACAAGATGAGGTATGGCTTATGAATGCCATCATATTATATTCCTTTCTGAAATCACTACTTTCAAATTTGAAGGATTCTGTTTGTTGGTCATATATTGCCACCGGTTGTGCTCTTGTTGGCTCCATGTATATTTTTAGAGGGAAGCATTCCATTTAAACATAGTTTGTCATACTGGTTGCTTTTTTTCTTAACCAAAATATTGAGTTGGATATATCAGCTTATCGCTTATTTTTGTTGTGGCGTGCCATTTCTTAGGATAAATTAGAGGTTTGAATCTTGATGAAAAGCATGACTAATGATGTGTGGACTAGTTTTGAGGGAAAAAATTGCTGATAAACTGAAAGGTTGATATGTTGTGTAGACCTGATAGCTATATGACAATATGATCTTTACAATTCTTTCTGCATCTTGTAATATAAGATGTCTTTCTACTACTTATCATTTACTTCTAATTATATCATTTAAAACTATCTCATCCCTGAAACTATGCTAGTCCTAATCATTTTTAAGTGGAATTTGCTGTTATCATACCTATGTGAATCCTAACCGTTTCTAACTGTTTTTTCACCTTTAATTCCCAGTTCTTCTCTATGTTACATTTTTCTTTTGTTTAATTGATCAAATCGTTGTTTATGTGATGCAGATATAACATATCAACTACGTCGCCATCAAAAGTTAATCCAATGGTATATTGATAATTTTCTTTTAACGGCATAATACAACCAATATCATCTATTTTCTTCTCTAATCAGTTGCAGTATTTATACCTTGTGCAGATAGGGATTGAGAGCAGTTATGAAATTCTTTGTAAAACATTCAATGAGGAAGCTAAAACTACATTGGAGGTAAAACACTAATTGTTTCATCAACTGGTTTGAATCTGAAATTTCTGCCAGATGTTTTCCTTTTTACTGCTGTCTTTTAGGTAATTATGTCTGTATGTTTTCACAATATACTATTGATGTAAAACGGATTTAAAAAGGCTCACACACTCTTATTCTTAAGTAGGCACTGATGATTTAGGGGAAAAGAGAGAAAGATCAGCGAAGGATTATGGGGGAGAGATGCAGAAACAGAGAAGAATTGGAGGGGAATGAGATTATGATGAGGGGGAATAAGAGCTTGAGGGAGTTAGAGAATAGCTAAGCATAGCGATATTTTTTTCATTCATCAAAGTCTCATTTTTACGCGACTGATGTGAGCTATTTATAGAAGGAGATTTCCTTCTGTTTAAGAAAGCTACAAACTGCAAAAGCTTTCCTTCACATGACGGGAATCCAAAAGTAACAAGAAAATAATACTTCCTCTGGTCCTTATTATCTAATTTGATTAGATTAAGGAAGTTAGTTAACTATGACATATATTTTCTAAAACACTATAGTCATTTTCCTTGATTCCCTTATTTCCTTCCCTCCTTAATTATAGTTGATGGAGCATCAATAAGGGTAAATTAGGAATAGGTTGACAAATATGAAAAGTATGTTTTATATTTAGGACCAAGTTCAACTTCCCAAATATGTCTTATATTAAGGATTGGAGGGAGTATTAAAATAACATTCAGCCACTAGCCAAATAGATTAAGTAAAATATATTAAATCTTCCTACTATGCTAAATTTCCCCCCAAAATATTATACTACCTCTAGTCCTAATTATAAGACCTAGTTGACTTTCTTTGGAGAAATTAAGGAAGCTAAATAAGTTATTTAATCATTTCATATGTTGTGTTACTTGTGTATCCTTAGATTACATATTATTTTATTAGTTAAATTAATTAGTTTGAAGAAAAAAATAAAAATAAAAATACTATAAAGTAATTTAATTAGCTTCCTTAATCTCTCTAAAAAAGTCAACTATGTCTTATAATTAGGATCGAAAGGAGTAATTCATATGTTCCATCACCCAGACTCCTATTCTTATCTCGGAATCCAAATTTCAAACACATTTCTGTTTTAATGTATCATTCTTTCATTTCTTGCGCTTGTTGTGCCCAAAAATGGTGGTGGTAATCTACAAAATGCTTTTAGGCTTTTCAAGTGTTTGATGATTTGATTGTATAGCCTACTTTCGGTATGCAGGATCCTGGATGAATTGAAGAAAGTTATGATGCTCTGCGTTATAATTTTTAAACTGTATGAAGTTGTTGAAGGTACTTGTTCCCACAGCCATGCAAATATGTTGAATTATTGTATGTTGTTGTCTTCTTATCTTAAAACGCAGAGTTAACGAGGATGATAAAGCATAACTTTGAACTGAATAAGAAATTTAACCATAATTATTGCTTGAACGACAATTACAAAAGGCGGCAAGGTTGAAACCTCTGTTGTCACAAAAATCTTAAAGACAAACACAACACTCCTTCTTCTCATTTATGTCAATAATCTTCTTCAAGTTTCATTTGGTTGAGGGATTGAATGACTTGCTGGAATCAAACGTTTATAGTTAATACAGAGATATAGAAATAATCCTCAAGAGTATTTTTATATAATTTCTAATTCTAATTAAATATCATTGTCTATAGGCATTGAATATCTACATAAAAGATATAGATGACTAGTTTTTAGCCATTGAACTGTACAATTATGTACCTCTGCATTATTAGGGAAATCTTCAAGACAAATACAACATGTATCCTTAACTGAATCAACATTTTCATTTTTTCGAAGCTCCATTTTCTCGGGCGATCAAATGGGTTCCCCACTAGTAGGAATCATCCTGCTTTGTATCATCCACAACATCTTCGAGGTTGACATTCTCATTCAATGCAACAGTGATCTCAATAACCAAAGGAATCGCGACGAAACCATCTTTGGAGCGAGAAGGTCGACTGCAAGGATGATTCTTGTGTCATTTCTGAGCGTGACGGATGAGTTAGGGTATCAACATATCAAGATCCTCAGTTGGGAGCAAATGATGAGAGAGGCTTCTTCTTAAAAAACTTGAACCGTTCTTGAAAAGCTCCTTAACTGAGATGTAATGAGAAGAAACTTGGCAAGGAACGTCGATGAAATAAACATCATGATCAGGACGACGTTGTTTGAAACCCATACAAACCTTGATATATTCAAGATATATTTTTTTATTAATTTTTTGAAAACTTATCTTGTAAATTTGAAAATACGTAGAGAACGTTAATCTATGTGACATATTGCCTCATTTCTTAGTTTTTTTGTATAATAATCTTTTTCTTAGTGTTCAAATATAATTAGTATTCTATTAATCGTTTTTCTTTTTGAAATGATCTTAAAAAGATGTCTTTTAAAATTTATCATGAAACTTTAAAATTAAGGAAGGTTTTTTATCGCTTATTTTCTTGTTGTTGTCCATTTATTGTAATATCTCAATTTTCGTTTTACCAAAAATCCTGTACTTTGTGAATATTCAGTAAAATGTTAGAATTGAATATACATTATGAGGATAATAATCTATCGATTATTCTTAAGCCAATTTTTGACTAGAAAATGAATTAACAATTAGCCAAATTGGTGACCACATTTTTTTTTTGTTGCCCACCCGGTTCACTTGGGTTTCGCCCCGACTAATCCGGATCCGACCCGGTCGCACCTACTAGTTGTGGTGGGTGAGTCTCCCAAATGGGATTTTTTGCATTCACAAGGCTCGAATCTGAGACCTTTGCTTAAGCGATACAAGCCGCTTACCACTTGTACCAACCCCCGTTGGTAATTGGTGACCACATTTAATTGGCTAAACATGTGACAAGTTGAACACTCTATTTAAGGCCATATTTTGGCCTAAAGAGAACCAAAAGCGTATGTTTGTTATTTTGTCAAAATTGGTCTATAAAGACGGCATGACCTTGATATATGATCTTGCACTAAAAGTCAACACATGTTAGCCTTAAGCAAGACCATATTTTCGGCCTACATGAAGGAAAAAGGAGACAATGAAAATTAGAAGTTGCAAATAGAAATAAAGCACAAGAATTCAATTCATTTTGTACAAAAATGCCACATGTCAAACAAGGGTGAAGAGATAACCTGTGATTATCCAAAAAGGGCATGTGTCTTTAAGATAGGAGAAGCAATAGGGACCCCTCGGGGAGGGGCCATATTTCGGCCAAAATGGAGAAAAGAAGGAAAAGATTGAAGATGGATATTACCTAAGGAGGGGTGAATTGGGTGGTTTCAGAAACTTTTACGATTAAGGCAAATTACTAAAATGAAAAAGCAAGAATAGAAGAATGATGACACAAAAGATTTATACTGGTTCGGTCTAAACTCTTGACCTACGTCCAGTTCCCAGGTTCTCTGGGTTTTTCACTATCATTTTCACACGATTACACACTGTATAACTTGAGTAATCCTTTCTCTAGAATTCACTTCCCCTTACAAGTTTTAATCAATACACCCATGCTCAAAGTTCCTCTACCTTGAGTTTCTTACAGAAATAATGATAAGATAATAACTCTCTTATAGAGTTCATAAAGAATTATTGAAGTATAAAATATCTGAAGATATTACAAAGTATTGAATGAAACAATAATTGCAATAAATTTGTTTGAGCGTAAATGTTTCGGTGGTTGATTTGAATTGAATGATTCGCCTTATATTTGGTTGTTGCAATTAATGACCGTTGAGAAGCTTTAATGAATTCGTTATGAGTAATAAATATAGTCGTTAGACGTTGAAGTTCGTTTGTTACTCATAACTTCGATTCAGCGGAATAATCGCCGTCATTCTACTACTTTGACACTCCTTTTGTTTTGCCTGTTGAGTTGCATCAATTAATATGGAAAGAGAACATGAATGCCTTCTGGTTGCTCAAAGAATGGTTGCCATGTTGGTGTCTCTTTTCTGCAACTGCATTTAATGCTTCTGACATAATTAATGCTTTTTGAGATTTTGAAGTTAATCACCCACATAATCATCTGAAACTCATTAATACACTGATTAAATATAGTTAAGAATAATAATGAGTGATGATAATAAGTAATAAAATTACAATTAATGATTTTAACTTTATGAACAGGGTGATTTACTGAGACACAGAAGCTTACTTGAGTTATTATCAATTGACTGGAGCTAATGACTCGAGTTGGTTCTTACAACACTCAAGTGAAGACTTGTTTGAAATTGAAGTTGAAACCAGTTCAAAGCATAACTCGAGTAACTTGAGTTGATGACTCGAGTCAAGTATTCTCAACTTGAGTTTGTGAAGATTTGTTCACAAACTGAAAAACTTCGAGTTATGTTATAAAGAACTTTGAACTAAGGACACTCGAGTCTTAAAAACATAACTCTAACAAGTGACTCGAGTGCATAAAGTTATAACTTGAGTTTTGAAAATTTGTTCTTTGAAATAAAGATTGAGAAATACACTAAAGATGAATTTGAACAAACAACAGTCGAGTGCAAAAGTATTGACTCTAACGAGTAACTCGAGTGCAACAATATTAACTCGAGTTTGAGGCTTTTGACTCTTGAAAGTGATATTTGAGCGTGGGAGTTAAAGGTTTGAAAAGATAAGTTTAAGCCTGTACCAAGTCAACTCGAGTCATGTGCTAGGAACTCGAGTTGATATCTTTGATTCAGAAGATATACACAGCCTTTCACTCGAGTCAGTCAAAACTAAAAGTTGTTTTGACTAAGATTTTAAAGTACTGACTCGAGTTCTTGAACTATAAGTCGAGTATGTCTATTGCAGATACATTAAAACACTATCTAATTCAAGATTTGATTGAAATGAAAGGTATGCACTTAAGTGCCATTAAATATACACTTATGTGACTTGAATCATCAAGTCTATATTTTTTACAATTGTTTGTTATCATCAAAACATAAAGAACTAACAAAGATGATGATTTGAAATATCTTGCACATGTGAGAATTAAAAGTCAACAAAGTAATCTCAAGATGCCACATGGCACAAAGGGAAGCAAGACGATCTAGAAGAGGGACACCTAAGCAAGTGATTATGTCATAAGGCTTATGTCATTAGGATGACATCATTCTCTTGCCCAACAAGCATGAATTTTCAGCCAAGTAGAGGAAGGGAGAGAAAAGACACCTGCAAGAAGATATTTTGAGGTTATTTTAGTTTTTTGGAAAGTGGGACCCCTTTGGTGACTTATTCACCAATTATAAAACACCCAAAGCCTTGTTCTTCCATGTTTTATTAGATCAAAACTCATTTGGCTAAGAGAGAGAGAGAGAGAGAGCTAGCCGAAATATTATAGGAGAAAGAGAGGAGAAAATCCAAGGAAGCTAAGGTAACAAGCTTGTGAAATCTTGTAGTTTATCGTTATTATACCCCTTGTAATTACGACATTTATCAAAATAATGCAACATTTTTTTAGTGAGCAACACAAGTAAGGAATAGTACATTGATAATTAAAGCATTCTTGGTAATGTGCAAGAATATATGCAAAATTTTCAAATATAGTAATCCATTAGATCAGTGCCAAAAGTATAGTCTAAAATAAGCTTAAACAAAATTAAACTATAAGTTGTACAACTCTATCTAACATTCAAGCAGCAGCTGTCAATAATCTGTGCTCACTACCTTCCCCTTTGAACCTCGTCTGCTATTCTGACCATGTCCAGATCTTGAACTCTTGGAACATCTGGGATTCAATTTGAATCTCAGAGTAACAATTAATCTCACAACCAACCTATAATGATATATGAAAGTTAATCAAAATAGACAGTCCACGCAGCATAAAACATTCAGAACATATAATGCAGAACATATCCATCTAAATCAGCATATGAACAAAACACAACCACACCGTTAGACAAAACGAGTTGACATCTATCGAGAGTGCTCCTGTACATCGGAGTTCTCAATCGAGACATCCAACTAAGAATATTTGATTGGGAACTACCAAGAGTCCTATCCGGAATCCACTTAATTGGAAGTGCCTGAGTCGTCTGAATGCAACTAAGTTAGTCACCTAAGGACTACTAGTCCAATAGGTCCTACACCAAGTTCTAACCATCGGGAAGGTACTCCATGGTCAGCCTTTCCACTCAATCAAGCCACGAGTGGTGCTGGTCCCACACAAGACGGGATAATTCCATATATGATTCGAACAAACATACACAAACTTACAGAGTATGTGAAATTAGAGTTACTACCTTATTGTTTTATCTAAGTAAACTTCATGAACCTCGTCTGTTCCGAGAATTACAGGTTCCTATAAGAACATGTTATGGAGAATGGTCAATACTAATTTCAACTCTTGACATTTCAAATGTCATCAAATACATTATAACTAAACATGGAATTACTAGACCTAGGCTATGTCCAAGATTTCATTGGTTTCCTCATTTTCTCACATTTGACCCTATTTTTCAGAATTTATGCTGTAACTTTGAAAAATCATATCTCATAGCACAAACATCCAAATCAGGTGATTCCAAGGCCTATGAACTCCTTATTAGGTGTAGTTTCAAGGAAAAATGGTTCCAACATCTGTTCACACGCATGTCAATCCCAGTTTGATAAAATAGTAACTGTTGTCCAAATTAATTCTAGAATTGCAGACCATTTTTAAAAAAATTATAACTCGATGTATTCAAATCCAAATTCAAACAATGACTTATAAAATTAAAGCTTATTATGTCTACTTTAATCCTACAAAATTTCATTGAAAATGGACATCATTTATAGCCCCAAAAAACCGTTGCTAAATCATTTCCCATAGATGATTTTCAAGACAGATTTTCGGGCTTTGGCAAAATTCAATCTTGGATCTTCCAAAATTCCTACCGAACCTCTACTCTACATAATTTTTCGTTTTGAACACAATGGAATTATCAATTTGGCCAAAATCAGACCCCTGGTTTGCCCTACATCTGGTCAAACCTAAGCTTATTATGTTCAACAAAGTTTTGACATTCTCACTTAGCAAACACCCTGATTTCGTTTCCTAATCACATTTTCTCTTGTTATTTAGACAATATACACATGATAACCCACTTTTAAAGAATCAAACAGAACTTACTCATAAGGGTTTCAACAGTCCAAATTGAAGAAAATAAGAGAAACCACAAATAAAATACAGTACACAACCAATAAGCTTAGATTTGCTTACCTTAATCATTGTTCGGTGATTTTCATAAAAATCTTGTAATATCCCCAAATTTGTTCTGACAAATTCCATGTACGATGTATGTGCATTTGGAGAAATAGTAAGGGGATAATGTTGACTTAGAAATTGTAGAAGCAATATCCTAAGGCACAAAGAAGCTAATTAAGAAAGAGAAATCCTTATATGGAATTAAGGATTTATTTTTTAACACTTATCCAATATTTGCAACTAAATGAGTAATTAACTAGGTTGCAAATAAAAGTCTTGTAGATGATCAAATGAGATCATATTTGAATGAACTTATACAACACCCCACTTTACCAATTTATTAAATTAACCGAGACCTAAATATATTCCACATGCTTCATGAATAGCCCGCCACATCAGCCTTCTTTTTCCATGAAAATTTCGGTCAACCATGATTATTGGAATTAAACCCATTGGTATTATGGTAATTAAATGAAGGTTAATGTCTTATGATTTTCTATATGCCTCCACCGACTTTAATCTTTCCAATATCTATTAAATCTTATGTTCATTATGTCCAATTTGGCCAGATCATTAAAAGAGAGAAGGAAGAGCTCAAATAAATTTAGCAATGGTGTGT
Organism: Acacia acuminata; assembly: GCA_019022655.1. Classification (NCBI taxonomy): domain Eukaryota; kingdom Viridiplantae; phylum Streptophyta; class Magnoliopsida; order Fabales; family Fabaceae; genus Acacia; species Acacia acuminata. The sequence continues at coordinate 1,166,181 of JAFJYI010000100.1, read as the reverse complement.
GGAACTCTAAGAGGAGGGAGAAACAAACCCTAAGCATAATCACCTACCGAATCACCTCTAATCCAAAAACTCCCTTCATAAATATTGTTCTACACCTCGAGAGCTTCAATTCCACGGTTTCAGTTTTTTCATAGGAAGAGTTCCAAGTCATTAGGTTAGTTGATTTGCTACCGAAATTCTAAACCGACTGTGAAATTGTGATACGGTGACCGTAAGCTTTGTTTTGAATTGATTGGCTTGATGTTTGGAAGAGTTTTTGAATACTTTGTAAAACCCTCTATTTTCAACCAACTAGGGCTTTTGGAGTCTACTGATGATTTGTTTATAAACATGTGATTATATGATGATTTTGGAGCACATGAACTTAATTTGGCAGATAAATTGTAAATTGGTGAATTGTTATGATTGAATCTAATTTTGGCCAGTAGTAGGTAGAGCTGGGAATCAGGGCTGGCCCGACCCTACAGGGCCTGGGCCCTACAGGGCCGACCCTACAGGGCCTGAGATAAGGAAAACATCTGTTTTTCAAAGCCCGGCCCGATAGTATCAGGGCCAGGGCCGGCCCTACAGGGCCTGAAAATTATTATTCCAAATTTTAACTATTTTTCTTCTGGTTTTTTCTAAAGAAATATAATTAGTAAATTGCAACCATTAAAGTTCTAATCTATCAAATAAATATTATCAACATTAATATCTAAACAATACAAATCATCCAACAAATAAAACACATTCATTAATTCGTAATAAAAAACAAACCATTGTCTACAATTGACTTGCATAAAACATAAGAAGAATTAAACTAAGCAACATTAGATAACTCACATAAAATATAAAAGCATACCACTATGATTGTCAATTGTCACCTTCTTCATCACTATCATCAATTTCATAGATATTTGATTGTGCTTCACTTTGAGTAGAAGGTTGTGCTTCAGGAGTAAAAATGTCATGAATTTCTTCTCCCGCATCCTGAACACATCCATAATCTTTATCTGCAACAAATAATATACCAAATCAAAAAATTAGAGTATAGTTATTATGTATTTATGTATTTGTACTTAAATAGATAAATAACTCTATACCATAAAAAATATATATATATATATTAGTAAATTACCATCAAAAGTGAATCCATGCATCCAATTGCGAGTACAAATAAGAGCTTGAACATTATATGGAAGAGTGGAACTTCTATATTTTGTTAGAACACGTGAACCAATACTGAAAGCTGATTCACTGGCTACTATAGTAATTGGAATACTCAAGATATCAGTTGCCATGTTTGAAAGAATCAGAAATCTTTGAGAATTGTTCTTCCGCCAGTTCAAGACATCCAAGTCTTTCCAATTCTCAGGCTTTAGTATTGGTTCTTCCAAATAAATTTCCAATTCAGACTTGTTCACGACAGAATGATCCATACTCGCATAAATATCTTGATAATCCTGCATCATTACAAAACATTCAAGTAAATACAAGTTGAACACCTAAAAAATTCAATTGACAATAAAATTAAAACATACATCAAATGCATCATCAAAGGCGGTTACTGAAGAACTTGAAGTCTGAGAAGAATGATGGGTTGTCAATGTTGAAGTTCTGGTGATTGATTGAAGAGTTGGAAGTGAAGTCCCCACATTTGAATATTCATTGAAAAGGGAATTCAACTTGCTCCTTATATTGGCAACTTTCTCATCACAAGTCATATAGTCAATCTTGTCATATAAATATTGTATAATATTGAACTTCCATCGAGGATCAAGAACCACTGCAATTGCAAGAATGACGCTATAATTCTGCCAATACTTGTCAAACTTCTCTTTCATTTTCCAAGACATCTCTTGAATCACTTGGTCGAACTCCCCATATTTTTTATAAGCAACATCTCAATTTTTGATATTTGCATAAAATAAGAATTGGAAGTTGGATATGACGACCCAGAAATCAACCTTGTAATCTTCTCAAATGGCCTCAAGAAATTGCACATTGCCTCTGCTCTATTCCACTCATCTTCTGTTAGAACAAACTTGAAGTTTGCATCATCTAAAGCCATCTTTGTAAAAGCACGACGATATTTAAGACCACTCTCAAACATTAGAAAAGTGGAGTTCCATCTAGTGACGACATCTAATCGCAAGCCCATTGAAGTGTCAATGCCTCCAACTTGTTGAACACATTGCTTGAGAAGATTCATCCTTGCCTCAGAGGCCTTCACATACCTAATACTATCTCTCATCTTATTCAAAGCAGAACTTGTTACTTTTAAGCCCTCTTGAACTATCAGATTAAGGATGTGGGCACAACACCTCACATGAAAAAAATCCCCTTTACAAACCAAGCTAAAGTTGTTTTGTAAGAGTAGCCTATCTTTCAATAAGCCTTGCAAATTATCATTTGCAGATGCATTGTCTAAAGTAATGGAGAATATTTTATGATCAATCTCCCATTCTTTCAAGCAATCATACACTTTCTTAGACATTTGAGATCCAGAATGCGGAGGCCACATCCTACAAAAGGCAAGTATCTTACTATTTAGTGTCCACTTTTCATCAACAAAATGAGCTGTCAAACATATATATCCTTCAGAAGTCACAGCAGTCCAACAATCAGATGTCAAACATATTCTACCAATACTATTCTTCAATTTTTGTTTCAAAATATCCCTTTGTTGGCGGTAGAATTTCTGCACATAAGTCGTCATTGTTTTTCTAGTGACGAGCCTCACATCAAGATTCAGTGTCCTTAGTAGTTCTTTGACCCATTTATATTCAACAAAGGAATATGGAAGATCATGTTCAATTATGCATAAAGCGAAAAGGTCCCTAATACGCTTATGGCCAATTTTCCTAGACCTCATTTTGCCTTCGCTATCCAACATCATCACCCCAATATCCTGCAATTTACCTACCGGCCCACAAGTCTTCATATGACGACTTAAATGTGAGGTACCTTTATCCCCACCCCTTGCAAATGTCTTTTGACAACCATTACATTGTGCCCTAGGTACCCCTTCAATTTCAACTCTAGTAAAATACCTCCACACATCAGAAGTCAAATTTCTTGCCTTCTTAGGCTTTGATTCATCGGTCTCTTGAAGAGAAGATGTCGTACGTTTAGCCGGCATAGCTAATGATTCATTAGTCCCTTGAGTTTTTTCTTGTAATTTTTGTGACGAAGACATTAGGCTACATAAAAAATCATACTCGGTTAAAACTTAACCCCACAATACAATATACAATAATTTTTGTGAATTTTTATTGGTTTAGAGATCAATCCCATCCAAAATATTATATATTTTTGTCCCATCCAAAATATTATATATTGTAACAAGCATGTCAAGTTAAGCTTCAAGACAAATATAATACGTTGAACGCAAGCTAAATGGGGAAAAAACATTAAATTAAGCATGACAGTATCAAAGTCATATATCAAAAAATACACCCATATAGAAGAAGACATCATTGATATACACGGGCAAACCCATGCGTGAAATAATAATAATCTGGGATCATTTTTTAAAGTCCTCCTTCACAATTAAAGAGGAATATACAACTCTATATTCTACTGCTAAAATGAATATAGGAATATACGGCCTACTTTGATGGTATTCAGTGATCCACTCTATAGTTTAATTAGTTTTAGAAAATTATTCAGAAATGGCAATTTAGTCTACAACATAAATTGGGGGGAAATAAAGATAGATTAGCATAGATTTCTTCATGGAAGTTATCTACTAATAAATACAATGCGTGTGTCAATGTGTGTATATATTTGCATAGTGGAATAAATAGGTGGGGGAAGTAAAAGTTAAATGTGGTGTATCGTGTATGTGAGCGAGAATTAGGGACAAAAACCAGAAGCTAAAATTCAGAATCAGCAAAAACCAGAAGCTAAAATCCAGAATCAGCAAAAACCAGAAGCATAAATGCAGAATCAGCAAAAACCAGAAGCTAAAATCCAGAATCAAAAAAAAACCGCATAATAAATGCGAATCAGCAAAAACCGAAAACTAAAATGCAGAATCAGCAATACAAAGAAAAAGAAACCACAAAAAATGCAAAAAATACAACGAGGAAAAGATAAGAAAAATACAGGAAACTGGAGCGAGTAGCGACTGGGAGATCGAGCGAGCGAGCTAAGAGTCGGAGATCGAGTGAGGAAGGAGATCTGATGGAGTGAGCCTAAGAGTGGGAGATCTGATTTAGTAAGCTGAGAGTCGGAGATCGACTGATTCAGCATGGAAGGAGATCTAGCGAGGAGATCGAGCGAGTATTTGATTTGAGGCAGTGAGAGTTGAGAGAGACTGACCTAAGAGGGCAGAGGCTAAGGGACGGCTTACTGGTAAGATTTTCAGCGTGGAGATTTTAGGTTAAACTAAAGGCAAGTGATTAAATAAATAAATAAATAAATAAACTGCTACAGTGAAACGGGCCTAACGGGCCGGCCCGAAGCCCTGCAGGGCCAACCCGATTAAGCCCGAAGCCCCACAAGGTCGGCCCTGCAGGGCCAATGCCCGATTTCCCGGCTCTAGTAGTAGGGCAGACCTAAAGAGTTAGAATTTGGTCAATTTTATGATTCCATTGTGTTTAAAATGCAAAATTGTGTAGGGTAGAGGTTCAGTAGGAATTTTGGAAGCTCCGTGATTGAATTTTATCAAAGCCCGAAAATCTGTCTTGAAAATCCTATCTAGGCAGTCATTTTGTGACAAATTTTTGGGACAGTAAATAATATCCAATCACCATAAAATTTTATATGATTAAATTATACATAATGCGCTTTGATTTGATAGGTAAATGGTCTAGTTTGGATTTGTGTACATCGAGTTATAAATTTTTGAAAAATGGCCTACAATTCTAGAATGAATCTGGACAACAGCTACTGTTTTATCAAACTGGGAATTTTGTGCATGTGATCAGCTGTTAAAACCATTTTCCCTTGGAACTATACTTAATAAGGAGTCAATAGGATTTGGAATCACCTCATTTGGGCATTTGTGCTATTAGATATGATTTTTCAAAGTTACAGCACAAATTCTGGAAAATAGGGTCAAAGGTGCGAAAAAAGAAGGAAACAATGAAATTATGGACATAACCTAAGTCTAGTAATTCTATGTTTAGTTATAATGTATTAAATGACATTGGAAAATGTCAATAGTTGGAATTAGTATTGACCATTGTTTATAACGTGTTCTTAGAGGAACCCGTAATTCCTGGAACACGTGAGGTTCACGAAGTCTACTTGAATAAAGCAATAAGGTAATAACTCTAATCTCACATACTTTGTATAGTTGTGTATGACTATTGAATCAAATATGTGATTTTCCCGTCTCGTATGGGACCATCACCACTCGTGGCTTGATTGAGCGGAAGGGCTGACTATGGAGTACATTCCCGGTGGTTAAAACTAGGTGTAGAGCCTAATGGACTTGTGGTTCTTAGGTGGCTATCTTAGTTACATTCGGGCGACTTGAGGCACTTTCGATTGAGAACACTGGTGGATTTTAGATAGGACTCTCAGTAGTTCCCAGTTGAATATTCCTAGTTGGGTGTCCTGATTGAGAACTCCGACGTACATGAGGACTTTTGGTACATGCCAATTCGTTATACATAGCGCTAGGGGTTGTGTGTGTGTGTGTGTGTGTGTGTGTGTGTGTGTGATCTGCATTATCTAAATGTTTTATGATGTATGGACTATTTATCTTGTTTAATGATGAGTCATATTTATACCATATTTTCCCTATGTGTTTTTATTGTCTTGAATGATGAATTTGAGCTCATTTGTGTGTTCATCTGATTGAATGTTTGAGAATTCATGCACATAGGGAAATAGAGGATATATTCTACAAATTGTTGCATCAACTTCATTATCCGGCTCATGTGCATAAAAAAGGGCCACTTTATGGTTTGTCGTGAAAGTACATAACAAGGCTGATATAATGCTATTTTCATATGATATGCTCACATATGTGCTAGCAATACAATGCTACCATTATGCTATAACATCGTAAGTGATGCAAAGTTATGTGCTACGTTATTTTGACCTTTCCTCAAGAGTTTTCAGGAAATTAATACAGGTAATCCAGATGGATGTTTAAACGGCTGTTGAATTGACTAAGGCTGAATCAAAAGATGCGGATTAAAGGAAAGATTTGAAGAATCCTGCAGTATTAAAAAAATGATCAATCAACTGAATCTAGAGATTTGGACCTAATAGATTTGGAAGGCCCAGTCACTGGACGTATGACGCAAAATGACCTGACTATAAGAGGAAAGCGTGCCTAAACCTAAAAACGTTATCGAAGTCGTGAGAGTCAGAGCAGTTAGTACAATTCTAATTCGACTGGACTCACAGCGAAGGAACGAGAGGACTACCAATCAAGAGAATTGTAGATTAAACCCAACTCTTCCCTGGAGCTAGACGAATTATAAAAGACATAGAGACGTCGCGTGACAGGACGCCCTCTACGCTGTCGATCATTCCGACGAGTTTTTCTTTTTTCTTCTTTTATTTTATTTCCATAAAATTTTCCATGGGATATTCTACTTTATTCTGTTTTGTGTTTCTCTCATCAGTCATGAACTAAACTTCCATTGGCTAAGTGAGGATGGATTTCTGAGTTGTAGAATGAACCCAGTTTGCTAAGTTTTTTATTTAATACATTCAGTTTGTTTAACAGTAATTTAATATTTAGTCGGTTAGCAGACGCTAAGGGCTAGATTAGCGGCCTCGACTTACCAGATGGGAATCGAGGTTAGACCTTTGTTAGATAGTGTTTGTTGGGCGAGCTTGTGTAGGGCTCGACCTAAATTGTAGGCTATATGAATAGGTCTAGCGCTCATAACCAAAACACCTAAGTTAAAACTGACAGTATAAACTGAAAAATCGCCATAAGAATATGGGAGAAGTAGAGCGAGGACTGTATTTACAGAATGCGGACACTTCTGTATAGGAAAGTGTTGGGTTAGCTGAATAACGTTGTGAAAGGCGGTTTTGCTGTAACATTGCGGAAGCTATGTAGCAGAAGTGCTATAGCAATGCGTTGCGGGCAAACTGGGGAAAAATGTGACTTAAGACCAAAACGTATCCTGTCAAAATCGCAAACCATTACTCCTTTCAGAATTGCAAACCATGACCAATACATATCCAAAAGGCTCCTCTGAACTAATGATGCCAGACGCTATGAACGAATGAGCTCCAGTCGCGATGACACATATCCAAAGACACAGACTCCACTCTGTTCCGTGTGCCTGAGTTGACAGAGATGACGATCGTCGTAGATGCCAGAACGAATCCAATAAGCAATGTTGTCGATCGTCATGCGTTCAAGAACCAAATCCATCGATCGTCGCGGATTCAAGAAGTAGAGTCATAAACCAAATCCAACGTCGAGCCTTCTCGTCACCGTCAACGCTGATGAAACGCGAAGCAGCTATGGCTACTTGGCCCAAGATCCGACCACTATGCAACACCATAGCAACTTACAAATTGAGATTGCGAGTGTACGAAAGGAAAGCGACGACAGGTCCTCGCTGGAAACAGCACAGGGAAAAAATTGGACACTCAAGGAACGAGAGTCTTAAAGGAACGTCGTGATTAACACCTCTCTTGCAAGGTGAATGTCGGATCTTGGTTCAGTGGGCTCGGGGCTTGGGCTTCTGGGGCTATGGTTTTGGTACCATGTTAGTTGTTATTCATTGATAACACATAAGCACAAAGAAAATAGAAACGTCTCTAACCAAAGACAAATATTTACAAGTACAATATATTGAACATCACAACACTCACACATGACTAGCCTATTTATAATAGTTTCTAGGCTAAAGTATACTTTTAATCCTTTAAGTTTTATATAAGGTATACTTTTGGTCCTAAAATTCTAACACCGTTAATATTGTTAATGGAAAATGCTGACGCAGTGAATTCAAATGATGACTAATAACATTTAATTACACAAATTTTATATATTTGTCAATTTATGCATATTTTAAATTTAAGTCTAATAGCATTTAATTACACAATCATCACTTAAATTTACATTTTTATCACTTGAGTTTGCATTTTCCATTAGAAAAATTAACGGTGTTAGAATTATAGGACAAAAAGTATACTTTATAAAGTTAAGGGACCAAAAGTATACCTCATATAAACTTAAAGAACTAAAAGTATACTTTAGCCTAGTTTCTAATTACAATATACAATTACCGAAATACCCTTTTAACTAACAGTTTCTTCTTAAGAAACTCGAACCGTTCTTGAAGAACTCCTTAACTGAGATGTAATGAGAAGAAGCTTGCCAAGCAACGTCGATGAAACAAACATGATGATCAGGGCAACGTTGTACGAAACCCATAAAAAACTTGACTTCGAAATTTTGCTTTGTGATTGGATGGTAATTAGGCTCAGTAGATGTGCTCTCAAAGGCATCAGGAGCAGAAAGTCTACCACAGACACGAACACAACACTCTTCAACAAAGCTGGACATTGTGATGGATAAGATTGATTTTCAGGGAATTGTGTGTTTGATGAAGAGAATACAAGGTTACATGTATATTTATAGGCTATTATCTCTTAATTTAATCTATTCTAAGATATATTTTTTTATTAATTTTTTGAAAACATATCTTTTAAATGTTAAAACGCGTAGAGAACGTTAATCTAGGTGACATATTTAATTTGCTTCATTTCTTTGTTTTTTTCGATAATAATCTTTTTCTTTGTGTTTTAAATATAATAAGTATTCTATTAATCCTTTTTTTTAAATGATCTTAAAAATATTTTTTTAAAAAAAATTTTAAAATTTCTCATGAAACTTTAAAATTAAGGAACATTTTTTATTGATTATTTTCTTGTTGGGACCCATTTATTGCGTTTTAATGTCTTATTATTTAAATCCTAATTATAATTATAATTTAACCATAATTATTGCTTGAACGACAATTACAAAAGGCGGCAGAGTTGTAACCTCTGTTTTGTCACAAAAATCTCACAACACTCATTTTTCTTATTTTTATCAATAATCTTCTTCAAGTTTCATTTGGCTGGGGATTGAATGACTTGTTGGAATCAAACGTTTATAGTTAATACAGAAATATAGAAATAATCCTCAAGAGTATTTTTATACCATTTCTAATTCCAATTAAATATTATGGAAAATTAAAATAAAAGAACTAGATAAAATAATATTTATTATAAATTAAAGGACTGTAAAAATTATAATTACTTAGAAGGATCAAACATCATAATTCAAATTTAAAATTATTTAATTGCCCATACTGAAACCTCTTGTATTATCTCTTGTATTTATAATCAAAAAATAAATAAAATTAAAACTAAAAATTCCCATCATGATATATGATCATATCCCTTTTTTTCAATATATTATTTAATTAACATCGGGTAAACTCATATTTCTTTAAAATTTATTTTTCACTAATTTATATCATTAAGTTACCTAATTTATATTATCAATGTTAATATCAATTAAGCTCTTTTTTAAAAAAATAAAAACTAAACTTCATTCATATTTTTCAGGATATAATATTTTAATTATATTTTTAAATTTTATTCACATTAAATGAATTTTTTAAACCATATAAATTGCTTCTAAAACAAAAGGGAATCATACAAATTTTCTTGGTTTAACGTATATGATAAATTATAAAAAACCTTGACTTTTATTAAAATTATATAATTCCATTTTTAATTAAAATTTTTTTATTTTTAAAAAATTATACAAATTGAAGAATGAGTAAATTTTTTTCATAGATATATATATATATATATATATATTCAAGTTGTGAAAAATGAAAAAAAAAATATTATTTAATTTAATAAAAATTAGAATTTTGTATTAGTTTTAAAAATAAAATGTGCAAGAGAATGTAAGAGGGAATACGAAGATTTTGTTCTCGAGTATTTTAGTACTTTCAATTTTATATTTTATATTTGGTCCTTATAAATAATTACAATTTGTATGGTTCTTCTCCATAAATATCCTTTCCCCTAAGTCCTTCATTCTAATTTTCCCTAAATATTATTGTCTATAGGTAGGGTTATCCAAAAAAACCCGAGGTCTGGTTGGTCTAGCCCGGCCCGGTCTGACCCGACCCAGTCTAGGATAAAAAAAAAAAAATTTGGTCCAAGACAATTTGACTGGACCGGACCGGACCAAACTTCTCGGGTTGGACTGGAATTCGGTCTAAGGGCTTAGACCCCTGGACTAGTCCGGTCTGACCCGAGGTCCTTTTTATTCTTTTTGGTAAATCAGCACTACATTGAGCCGCTTACTGGAGTCTGGACATCTTAATGTGCTTTTTAATTTATAGGAATCACTTTTCATTATGTCACTTTTTATTATTTTGGGAAGTCAGGTGAAACCAAAGCTAAAATATTGTATCCCAAGAAGGCAAAAAAAACTGGATCAAGCAATCCAAATGGCCCGTCCGATCCGATCCGAGCTCGGTACCAGACGGGACCAGACCTCGAGCTGATTTTTCCAACCCAAGGTCACATCGGGCCAAACCTCGGGTTACCTCCAACCCGGTCTGATCCGGTCCGTAGACATCCCTATCTACAGGCATTGAATATCTACACAAAGGACATAGATGACTAATTTTTAGCCATTGAACTATACAATTATGGTGAAAAACATGATGACACGGCATTGTTAAGACCTCTGCATTTTCAGGGAAATCTTCAAGACAAATACAACAAGAATCCTTCTTAAATGAATCAGCATCTTCATCTTCTCGAAGCTCCATTTTCTTGAGTGATCGAATGGCTTCCTCACTAGTAGGAATCATCCTTATCTCCTGCTCTGTATCACCCACAACATCTTCGAGGTTGACATTCTCATTCAATTCGACAATGATCTCAATAACCAAAGGAATCGCCACAAAACCATCTTTGGAGCGAGAAGGCCGACAGCAAGGATGATTCTTGTGATATTTCCGAGCATCACAGATGAGGTAGGGTATCAAAAAATCAAGATCCTCAGTTGGGAGCAAATGATGAGAGAGGTTTGTTCTTAAGAAACTCGAACAGTTCTTGAAGAACTCCTTAACTGAGATGTAATGAGAAGAAACTTGCCAAGCAACGTCGATAAAACGACCATCATGATCAGGACTACGTTGTACGAAACGCATACAAACCTTAAGGTCGAAATTTCGCTTTGTGATTCGGTGGTAATTAGGCTCAGTAGATATGCTCTCAAAGGCTTCAGGATGAGAAAGTCTACCACAAACACGAACACGGCACTCTTTAACGAGGCTAGACATTGTGATGGGTAGGATTGATTTTCAGGGAATTGTGTGTTTGATGGAGAGGATACCCAAGGTTACATGTCTATTTATAGGAGATTATCTCTTAATTTAATCTATTCAAGATATATTTTATTTATTAATTTTTTGAAAACATATCTTTTAAATTTTAAAACAATTAGAGAATGTACGTATTTAATTTGCTTCATTTCTTTGTTTTTTCGATAATAATATTTTTCTTTTTGTTTTAAATATTATAAGTATTCTATTAATCCTTTTTTTTGAAATTATCTTAAAAAGATATGTTTTTTAAACTTTTAAAATTTCTCATGAAACTTTAAAACTAAGGAACATTTTTTATCGATTATTTCTTTTTGTGGTCCGTTTATTTATATAATTTTATTTTCTAGTTTCTCACTTTCATTATCTTTTTCAAACTTTGAAGAACTAATATAATGATTAAAAAAATCCCGAACAACTTTATATTTTTTCTTCTTTTCCATTTTATAAATACTTTGAAGAACTAAATAATGATTTTAAAATTAGGGAAAACTTTATATTTTTTCTTCTTTTCCATTTTATAAATACCCAGACAGAATATGATTTTAAAATGTAGAGTTATCTTAGAGTGTAGAGTTATCTCCGGTGAAAAAACTACGCATTTCGAATTAATGAAAGGTATGTTTGTAATTTTAGGTGAATTAATTAAGGATGCAAAATTACAGAAACACCCTTCATTAATTCATCTAAAATTACAAACACACCCTTTATTAATTCAAATTCAAAACGACGTAATGGTCACCGGAAATAACTCTATCTCTAGTGACTGGAAAAATACTTTTCCCTTAAAATTATGCTAGGAATACATGTGAAAAATAAAACTAAATATATATTTTTTAAAAAAAAACACACTAAATAACAAAAACATCAAGAACTTCACAAATTAAAGGCTTATGTAATAATCTTTATGTAGTTTCTAAATATTATTGTCTATCGATATTGAGTGTGGACATAAAAGACCTTAGATGATTTTTTTTTTTTTTTTTTTTTTTTTTTTTCTCAAATAGATTATTAGCATAGACCAATACAATTGTGGTGAAAAATGTGTTTACATGCCTCTATGTTGCCACAAAAATATTGAAGACAAATGCAACACTAATTCTCTTCTCATTTTGTTGGGAAAGAAATCTTCAACACAAATACAATAGTCATCGTTCTTATTTGAATCAGCATCTTCATCTTCTATGTTCATAAATGGTAGATATGGGGTTGTATATAACTAAGCATTGAGTATATAACTAGGCAATTATCTCTTAATTAATTTGCTATTTTAAATTTCAATGATGATCCAGTTGGTGGGAGAAAATTGATTTGGTAATAAATTTCTCAATATTAGTTATTATAATATCTCTTTTTCTTTTTCGGTTTGGAGAATAAAACTTAAGAAACCTAATGCTAATCCAAGCATTCTCACATATAGGAGGTTGTAAAACTATACTCACACTAAAAAGAAAATTCTCTAAGTTATTATTCACCCTCTTACGAGCTCTATAAATAAACCTATTAATAAAGTAGTTTAGTGAGAGGATAACTTGTAACTCTCACAAATGTCCAAGTGGAGTCGTTCATCACTATTAGGCCATGCATTTTGTTCCAAATATTACATTTTGTGAAGTGCATTTTTTTTTTCATTTTCACTGATTTTTCTACTATTTAATTCCTAAAATGGCCTTATACATTGTTTAAAATACCAATGTTCGGTTGATTGCTATGGGTTCTATAATTGATGTATTCTAGGTTCGCTTAATAAATATGGAATGCTTTAAATCATAATTCTAGTATTTAATATAAGATCTATTAACCTAATTTGATAAGATTAAGGAAGTTAATTAATATAATTAATATGACATGTTTTCTTCTAAAATACCCTAATCATCTTCCTTAATTCATTCCATCACTCTTTTATTTGATTATGATTGAGAGAATATCAATAAAAGTAAATTAAGAAAAGATTGACAGATATAAATAATAGATAATATTTTTAAAGACCAATATCAACTCTATAATATATTTTTCTTTTTCTCTTATCTTTCATAATTTTTCTCTTGTTTTCTTTCTTTCGTAGCTAAAGGCTATTGTAACTTGTACCAAAATCTCAATCCCTTTGTTAACAAACCATACTTTTGTCATATATAGAAGACCCAATTGCATGATGCCATGAGTGGTTCAGAGGCACTGATACAACAATCTTAGTTACTAAATTATAATTTGTTTATTAATATCAAAAGCAGAACCATTTCTTTTAGGTTTGAGAGACAAAAACACCTATAAACTTTTTTCAAGCGCGCACATGACACCATAAATTTTACTTGGGGGCAAAAATGCCTATAAACTTCTCAAAATGTGGCAAAAATACCTCAAGGATCGGGTTTCTTTCATCATCCCTTATAATTTCTAATTTATGTTCATCCAATTAATATGAAATGTCATAATACTACTTTAACTTTTTTCTTTCTTTCTAATTAACTGTCTATATGGACTCATAAGGGATAATAAGGAAAAAAAAAAATCATAAGAGGATCTACTTTCGATGCATAAGATAAAAATAATGAATCACGGTCTTATTATTTACACGGATTTTTCAACCGACAACCGATGTTAGAAGACCTTTTTAATCAGTTTTAAAAGGTCATTTTGGCATTAGTTGAGCAAGTTTTTTCTTCTCCACAAATAAGAAATAATGAATCACATGGTTTTAAGCTCATGAGAAATTTTTCTAAGCATAAGATAAAAATAATTGTTTCTATAAATATTTTTTTTTGAAAAAAAAAAAAAATGTGCTTCAACCAAATTATGTCATGGGCTGAGACAAACCCTTGAAATTATTTTTCATTTTGATGTCTTTTTAACAAATTTTCAAATTCACTTAAATATAACTCTTGCATAAACAAAGGCATGTTTTTATTTTGGAGTCAAGGCAGCAGGCTTACCATTTTGCCATTAAAAATAAATATTACTGTCAATTCAGTTTAGTATAAACAGTAGGAACTCTCATTTCTTTAATGTTAAGAGAGCATTTGGATGTTTGTGGTAAAGTTAATAAGCAACAACATCAAGATAAACTTTCAAGAAAAAACTCAGTGTGTTTGAGTTCACAATAAAAAAGCTTTTTTACATGGGCCCCACCACTTCTACCACTTTCAATCCAAATACTGATATAACTAGGAATGGAGTACACAATAACAGTATAATTAGCAATTATTTTAATTACAAGAACTGTAATCTGTAGTTCCTTTGGAGGATCATGAATCGTGAATGATATTCCAATACCAAATGATCTTTCCAGCACATTCTTCACTGGCTCATCGGAGATCACATCCCAGTGATTTGAAGAAACAACCATAAGAGACAGTTTGAGAAATTCCGAAGGAAAAAAAAGAAAGAAACATAGAGGTATTATGAAAATCGTGAGGTTAAGATTGAAAAGATTGAAAGTTGAGAAGCTTGGGGATGTTGTGAGAGAAGACTGTGGAGGAGTGATTGAGAGAAGCGTCAGGATCGGGTTCACTCCGATTGATAACCTTTGTCGGTGTTATGGCTTCTCCGTTGGGCTCTCTCACACTTCCTTGCCACTCATGCTTCATGTTGTTCGGAGACAAAACAACGGCCTACAGCTTCTCCGTTGGGTTCTCTCTCACTTCTCTTGCCACTCACGCTTCGTGCTGTTCGGAGACGAATCACCGGTCTCCTCTTCGCAGTCGAGCCAGAAGGCAGCTTTTTGGAGTCTTCCACTCTCCCCAACTGCCACATCATCTATCATCAAAGAATGAAAAAATTGCACAGCTGGCAAATTTAAGGGAAAATAACAGAACGGAAACTGTGACTTTTTGCCCTTATATTAAAAGCTCTTGGTTACTTTTACATCTCAAAAAGGTATTTGGTCCTAGATGCACTTTTGGTGACTTTTTTTAAAAAGAATTATGGATAGACTTTAAGGAGGATATTTCAAAAGTTCTTATTAGAGATGAGGGAAAAAATTTTAAATTTTATGTTAAAATTCAATTGTGTATCTTAAATTTCGAAGATAATCCAATTGGTGGGAGAAAATTGATTTGTAATAGATTTCTCAATTTTAATTGTGACAATATCTCACTATCTTTTCTTTTCTTTTTTATGTTTTATGAATGAAAAATAAGAAAACTAATACTTAATCCCAAGTAATGTTGTCAAAATCGAGTTTCTATGTAGAAACGAAGAAGGTGATAGAGACGTAAATAATAGAAACAACACGAAACGTAAAGTTGCTACCACACAGTATACATGTTTGTGTGTGTGTATTTACAGTGGCGGAGCTAGGATTTTCCATTTGTGCCCACACAATTAGTAAGTGATTCGAGGGCAGCGTCCCGAATTTTTTTTTTTTTTAAAGAAAGTTTTAAATGCATTAAAAAACCAAAAAAAAAAAATTAAACAAAAAAGAAAAAGAAAAATTCAACTTAATATAGAAAAATAATAATCAAAAGTCAACTGAGCTATTACAACAAAATGATTACAAAAGCATTCTTCAATTCTTCATTCCTTGAAAATATTGCATTATATCTTCATTATCAATCTTATCAAACATATCACATTTAACATAAGTTAGCATGCATGAATTAAACCAATCATCACTTATCCTTAACAAAAGTCATTGCAGAAAAAATCAGCTCAACACTAGCAATTGCTATAGGTATAACAAGTGCCAACTTTATCAACAACAAGACAATTGGTATTTCACCACGAGCAATTCTTTCAACTATTTGCTCATATTGATTCATTTAAAGAATTTCCTTCCGCAATGAAGAAAAAAGAACCAAGGTGATTTCACACACATAACATTTAGGAAGAGGATTCTCTCATAATCCTCTTTCTCATTAGCATCATCTGGACCATTGATTGGGAAGATGAGAGAAAGGTTAAAGTGGTATTGTGATTGATTAGATGGATATGATTTAGAGATGATGAGGGATAATGAGAAAGTGATAATGAGAGAAACCCAACCCTAACATTTATGGTTATCTGCATATTATTGTTTGTCAGAGATTTTCAATAATTTCATCCCCTCCCTTCTATTCTCTACCCTTCCCATAAAGATAAGGTGTCAGCATTTTTGTGCCACCAGATAAGTAACTTCAAAGAAATGTGCCATTTTTGCTTGGTAAACACTACAAAGATAGGAGGCATGAAGGTCTGATAGGATGGAAAGTGAAACGAACATTCTTTTCTAAATTCTGCAAGACAGATAAGCAATGAGAAATTAAGACAAATAGGAGGCATAAGGTTTGATAGGATGGAAAGTGAAACAAACATTCTTTTCTAAACTCTTCAAGACAGATAAGCAATGAGAAATTAAGACAAACATACATGGAAGCGGGGCCGGGTGTTTCATTGGCACATCTTTCTGAACCTTCAGTGAAGTATCCTTGTCAGGCTGATCTAAAACCTGTTCACGTATGCAAGTAGTAAAAGATACTCTCAATGTATAAGCAGATGCCCAGTTATCAACAATTTTACACCACAAATAATTGTTAATAATCATTGACGTCAAAGATGAAATAACTTTAATGCTGATGGGAAAGATACAAGGCAAAACTATGACAAGAACTTTGTTTAAGATTGAATATAGACATCCACAACATAAAAGTTCTCCACATGTTCATGGTACAGATTGAATTTGGTACCTTCTTCTTTTCTCTTCTCTTTAATATCTTTAAATGACATTTTTTAATATAGTGCATCAAATGATATCGAGAATGCCTTGAACACAACTTCTCTTGAACATCGGGGTTTTCAGTTAGCCAATCAGAAATCTCTTTGGACTTAACCACTTCATCCTTATCCAAAGTTTCCAGCCACGAATAAACTGGTATCCATTGATCTGTGCGTTGAAATCAAGCTTGTGGAGTATCAAGCTGATTTGCTTCCTTTTTCTGCCACATTGAAAGACAGGGAAGTGTCAGGTGTTGTAATTAATATGTAACTTTTTAGTTTATATATTCATTCGAAGCTCTCTAAGGCTATGTTTGGTTGGAGGTGAGGGAGGGAGGGGAGGTGCCCCTCCCTAGTGTGAAAAGTCAGATATGACCATGACATGACATGCTTCCAAAGTTAATATGTGGAAAATGATGCAAAAAGCTATGTAATTTTTAAAATTTCCTATGGGCAATTTGGTCAAAATTTTATCTCCCCTCCCCTAACCTCCAACCAAACAAAGCCTAAGGCAACATGGCATGAAGAATTTCAAAAATATATCATCAGGAAAAAAAAATGAAAAAGCCTATATTCTTAAATTAAGCATAACTGCATAAGGTTCTTTAGGTAGGCATGTTGTTTCCTAATCTATTATTGTTGATATAACCAAACAATCTTCTTTGACCAAAATATTACGCATTTAAAGAAACAAAAAACACACAAACACATACAGAAGGTCCCATTTTTTACAGACTATGCATATATTCATGAACCTTGTTATCCACTTGCTCTGTTTTAAACACAGATATGCAAAGAAAAACCCTAATTTGTGGGACAAGACAAATATTTCTTAAGCAAGTTATAATCTTCAGAAGCTATTCTTTACCTCATAAATGCAAAGGCTTAAAACACAATCTCAGTTTCTCACCATCAATAAAAAAAAGTGCTACTCCTGAATGGAAACCTTAAACCCCGGTTTTCCCATCTATCAAGGAACGGAACATTGATTAATATGCCTGCTACTTACCACATTATAGCACAGATGAGAACCTCCTCAAAAAGCTGTGACGTGTCAAATTATTCCAAGATTTGGTCGAGGAACCGGGAAAAAAACACAAAATGAGGGAATCCAAACAAACTGAACTGCAGTAACATCAATCAGGGAAAGAGAGAAGAAAGTTCACATGAGGGTTATCCCATTCTTGTAGTCTAGAGAATCCTCCAACCTATTTAAATTTTCAGGACATTTCTCTCATCAGGCATCTAAGAAAAAAATCTCCAGCTTAAAAGTTAATGTTAATCATAGGATTAACATTAATTGCACGTGTCACCCCACAAGCAGATCCAAAATGCAACAGAACCCACATTTAATATTTCTCACTCACTCACTCTCCATGGGCTAGTACCGTTTATTCTAGACTATCCTTGCCACAAAAATTACGAGGAACAGAATAAGGCGATAGCATACTACTGAAGATCCGAAAAAAACATTCAAGCAAGAAAATAGATTGAAAATTAAATAGAGAGAGCAATTCGAAGTTCATCCGCGGAACGGGAAGCAAGTAGAAAGCAGCACCTGAGGGGGGGAATCTCAAGCAATTCTGAATGGAAATAAGCCTGTGACAGAGATCAGAACGAGGCATGGATTTGAGGCCCTCGGGTAAAGAATCATGGTTGGAGTCGATCCAGGCTTCGACCTCGGCCATGGTGACATCTTCAGCCTCAGGGAAAGAAGAACGCCAAGCTCGAGCCATTCCGGTTTTTTTTTTTCATTTATTGAAAAAAAATCAAAATTTGTGTCTGCACGTGCGGATACGTGTCCACACGTGCAGACACAAACTTTGATTTTTAGGCCGCTTGCTTCGACTTGGCGGAGGCCGGAGGGATTATCGAACCAAAAGGTCCAAGAATTCTCAAGCGGGTGAGGCTGATGCATGGCGGCGGAAGATGCCTTCGAAGTGGCGGAGTCATCTTCTCCGACGATCTATCCCTCCTCGAGCTCATCCCCGTCGGAGTTACGTACCTTGGGGTTAGGGTTTGTACCACTGGTACTGATCTGATCGTCGGTGATAGTAGAATTTGGGGTATCTTCTACCACCATTTTCCCTTGTTTTCTTGGGGCAAGATTATGACTTTCTCTCTACCAACTTCTATCTTGAAGAAGATAGATCTTTAGAAAATATGAAAACACTCCGGTAACATTTGCTTTCAACTCCTATGAGGAAAAACAATTAGGTTCAGGAATGTTACTGGACTGGGTTAGTTTGATTCGGTCCAATATATTTTTGGGTTAATTTTAATTGGGCTAATACCTACTCCCTCATATATCAAAAAATAATAATAATAATACTTACTCCTTCCTAAATATAAGCGTTGACTTTTTTTTTTATAGAAACATTATGAAAACTAATTAAATTATTTAAAAATGTACATATCTATTATTTTCTCCAAAACATTTTGTTCATATGTTGCACAATCGGATGATTGGTTTAACTCATGCATTTATGTTGAACGTAATATATTTGATAAGATTGATGATGAAGATATAATGCAATATTTTCAACGAAATAAAGAATTGAAAAATACTTTTGTAATTTTCGTTATAATAAATTTAGTTATAATAATTATTATTAACTTTAATTCTTATTTTTTTATGTTAAGTTTTGTTTTTTAAGTTTTAAAACTTTTCTTTTCTTGTTTATATATATAAAAATAGTGATTTTTTTTATACATGCATGTAAAAAAAATCACTATTCAAAATTTAATAAGCAACTTCATATTTAAAAGATATAACTCATATAAATATATAAAATATAAATTCAAAAACACAGAGAGTTTAACAACTCCTAGAGCCAAATTTTAAAACATCCAAAATAATAAAATTTAATAATTCCTAAATTATTTCATATGATTCAAATCAAATACACATCAACTTACATGTCTTTAATGTATTCTTCTCTTGCTTTATTAACAAGTTCATTTGTAAAACTTAAAATGTTCAAGTCATGAACATTCATAAGTTCCCTCACTTCCACTTTAATCAAGTTTTTCTCATCAATGAGCATCAACATCTAAGTTGTCTACATCTTCCCAATCTTCTTCATTTTCCACTATCCAATTATTATTAGATAGAAGATCATCAAAATTATATGTAAGAAAGTTTTGAGCTTTCTTTTTCTTACCCAATATTGAACTGGCCATCATAAAAACAATATTACTCATAGCCTTTTGATTTTGGGAAAATGAAAATAGGGTTCGTTTTTTAAAGTAAAAACTTACATTTTTATGGTTTTAAGTTTTTAAACATAGTTTTTACTCAGGACAAAAAATTGAATTCAACAGTTCCATCAATCCTGGCAATACTACTACACTACTTTTTGACAACAATCATGCCAAGCATTCTCACATCTAAGAGTTTGTAAGACTATACTCACACCAAAAAGAAAATTGTCAAAGTTATCATTCACTCTCCTATGGGCGTTAAGTAGTTCAGTGTGAAGGATATTGATCCTACTAAGTGAGAGGATAACTTGGACTCCTCTCAAATGTCCAAGTGGGGTTGGTTCATCACTATTAACCCATGCATTTTGTTCCCAATATTTACATTTTGTGAAGTTTTTTTTTTTTTTTTTCATTTTCACTAATTTTTCTACTGCATAATTCCTAAAATACGCTTATATGTTTTTTAAAATACAAGTACCAATGTCGATTGATTGTTATGCGTTCATGTATTCTACGTTCGTTGTATAAATATGGAATGCTTTAAATCGTAGTTATTTGGTGTCGGTGGGTTTGTTGATTTTGTTTTTGCCGCTTCATGCCTATTCTGAAATTTGAAATAACCAAAATCTTGTTGTCTATTGTTTTGCTTTGTCTCTTATCTCTTGCATTCTCTCTTGTTTTCTTTCTGTTGTAGCTAAAGGCGGTTGTAACTTTGTTCTAAAATCTCAAACCCTTTGTTAGCAAACGACACTTTTGTTATAGAAGAGCCAATTACATGATGTGATGAGTGGCTCAGACACACTGATACAACAATCTTAGTTACCAAATTATACTCCCTCCAGTCCTAATTATAGAAACACTTTACCAGAATTTGGAGAGATTAAGGGGAGAAGTTAAATTAGTTAATTATAATTATTTTCCTAAAATACCCTTTCTTAAAATTTAAAATAGCATCAAGGAAAAGTTTGTTGAACCTGGTATTCCACGATTTCTCCAAGCTAATAGTCCGAATGGTAAAAAGCAAAAGTTTCTGAGAACTTTTATGTTTATATACATATATATATATATATATATATAGGGTTTATCATTTGTCATGTTACTTGACATAAAATTATGTCAAGTCACTCTAAAACTACGTTATTTTGGGAGTTAAGGGAATTAATAAATGGTGTTTTTGTATTTTTTTTATATATTTATTATATGAATTTTACTAAAAGATCCTTCATTAATTTTCCTAACGCCAAAACTAAGTCGTTTAAGAGTTTATTAATTCCTCTAACCCCAAAACTACGTAGTTGTGGGGTAACTTGACATAATCTTATGTCAAGTGGCATAAAGAAAACGATAACCCTATATATATATATATATATATATATATATATATATAACGTGATATTCAAGTTGTCTTTAGCAACTCAAGTATATTTTGCAAAATCAATCACTTTACGGATAGTTATGGGAAAATATTTTTAAACAAATATTAAAATTATTTTATTTAAATTTAAAAAAGAAAATAGAATACAACACTTGATACAATATAAGTGTGTTATTAAATTAATTATTGTGTAGGAAGTATTGGTAAGGGTGATATGGAAAAAAAAAACATTACCAAAATTGCTCAAAATTATTTTATTAAAAACAGTATAATTGAGATGCATATGAAATTAATGAGTTGCAAGTATTACTTTCTTTATATAATATATATGTACATTATTAAATTATTATTGTGTTTAATTATTATTACAAAAGTATCAGTAGCGGTTTTTAGGAAAAAATTGACAAAAAATAAAATTTGGTCCTATAATTAGGATTAAGACCAACTTCAAAATGTGTTCCTATAATTAGGACCGGGAGGAAGTAATTTTTTTTTTTTTATCAAGATCAAAAGCAGAACCATTTGTATTATTTGAAAATGAAATTTTTACACCGTTGTTGCCTGTTGGTACATAGGGTTTTCGACCGGTGTTAGGAGACCTTTTTAACCGGTTTTAAAAGGTCTTCAGGCGCTAGTAGAGCATGTTTTTTTTGTTTTTCACAAGTAAGAAATAATGAATCACATGATTTTAAAGCTCATGAGAAATTTTTCTACGCATAAGATAAAAATAATTGTTTCTATAAATATTATTTTTATTCAAAAAAACATAAAGAAAAAGTGCTTCAACCAAATTATGTTATAGGCGTGACAAACCCCTGAAATTGTTTTTAATTTTAATTTCTTTTTAACATTTTTTAAATTCATTTCCTTAAATATAACTCTTGCATAAACAAAGGCATGTTTTTTTTTTTTGGGAGTCAAGGCAGCAGGCTTGCCATTTTGCCATTAAGAATAAATATTACTGTCAATTCAGTTTAGTATAAATAGTAGGAACCCTCATTTATTTAAAAATACAAGAAGAAGAAGCAGCCTTATGCCACTAGATAAGGAGTACACAATAACAGTATAACTAGGAATTATTTTAATTACAAGAACTGTAATCTGTAGTTCCTCTGGAGGATCATGAATCGTGAATGATACTCCAATACTAAATGAACTCAGAAAAATATTGGCACAGGTCCAATTACCCAGAGCCTCAAACCTAGGAACATACAAGCTTATTCAATAAGCCTCAAGGAATGGTATAACACATAATTAAAAGAATATGCCTCCAGAAAACAAAACTCTGTGTCTCACCAAGTCCCAATCAATTTGAATCAAGTGAGGTAAGTGTATAAAAGAAGAACCAAATCAAGAACAGTTTTACTTCTTTGCCCGTTCCATCTTTACTTTAATCTTCTCTTCCAACATGGACACTTCGGTCTCAAGATCAAACATTCTGTTAAGAGCGCGCATATTTTCAAGTACTTCGCTTAGTGAACGATCATCATTTCCATCACACCTCAGGTGTTGCATAGGACCATGAAGCAACTTCTTTACTATGCTCATACTGAGGTCATAAATGGCTTCTTTCTGCTTCTTTGAAATGTCACCCCCCATCTTGGACAAGCACTTCTCCATCTCAGAGGCCCTGATCCTTTCAACATAGGCTCTGAATTTCTTGATGGTAGGAACAGTTTCAAGAGAGTCTTTCCAGGATTCGAACTTGATCAATTCTTCGATGATAATTCCACGGGCTTCAGCGGCTTTCTGAAGCCTGTCCTCCTTGTTAGCTGCAACTACTTCCTCAAGGTCATCCACATTGTAGAGTTGAGCAGAGTCCAGATCTGAGATACCAGGTTCCACATTCCTAGGAACAGATATGTCAATGAAAATCCTTTGCCCGATGCCTTGTTCAACTGAAGGAAGCATTTGCACATTCTCTTTTGAGAACAATGGGGATTCAGATGCAGTGCAAGTGAATATCACATCACCTTCAGCAGCACATGCTAGGGTTTCTGAAAGGGGTCTATACACTATGTCAACACCTTGCAGTTCTTGTCTAATGGCGTTGACTCTCTCTTCAGTTCTGTTTACAACAACCATTCTGTTGCACCCTTTTGCCACCAAGTGTTTGATCACGAGTTTTCCCATCTTCCCTGCTCCAAAGACTACTACTCTGGAATTAGCAAAGGAAGACTCTGGAAGCTTCATGAGTGCCAGCTCCACAGCAGCTGAGCTGACGGAAACTGACCCTGAGGAAATGTTTGTCTCGGTTCTTACTCGCTTTCCAACAGAGATTGCTTGCTTGAACAACCCACTGATTTGCCTATCAAAACCAGCCACTCCTTGTCCAGTTTTCACAACTTGTTTTACCTGAGCAAGAATTTGTGCTTCCCCAAGAACAAGAGAATCAAGCCCCGCTGCTACTTCAAACAAATGTTGAGTGGCATCCTTGTTGTATAGCAAAAACTGGTGCTCACGAAGCTCTGCTAATGGAACCCCACTTTGCTGCCAAATTAGAATGACATAACAGTAAGTTCTATTTATTTGTCAAATTGAATTTTAACAAGTATAGTGTTTCTTGGCATAGCATTATACATAAAGCAGGAAAGTACCTTTGACATCCACTCAGTCACTTCTTTAACACCACGGTGTTGAGAGAGTGCTACCACATAAATCTCCATTCGGTTACATGTACTAAGAACAGCAGCTTCTTCTATATGGTTTAAAGCACAGAGTTCTCCAATGACTTGAGGCCATTGTGCTTCAGGAATTGCAAGTTTCTCACGAATCTCAACTGGAGAAGTGTGAATGTTAAGCCCTATGACAATGATGCTGCTCCTTTCCTTTGTATACCCTACAAGAGAGAAACAAAGTACACAGGTTAACCCCTCAAATAGAAATAATGAAATAGATGTCCGCAAGATCTTTATAGAAAAATTAGAACACAAGAAACTGTACATAATTTTCAAAATTCAACTGAGTAACAGCCCTAGCCCTACCACCGAGTCAAACACAACCGTTTTGCAAATTATGATATGAACACTTGACAATTAAATTGGATACACCAATCAAAAGTCGCCATTCTTCTTAGACAAAACATAGTCAATTCAGTCTTAAATGAGAGGGGACCGTGAAACGGATCTACATTGGTTCCTAAATCAGAATTTCATCGTAATTTGAAGCACTTCCATCTTGACGGATCCGTGTATCTAACAAAATTGTAGCATAAAGCATTATCCATTTTGCAATTACTCACAGAAATATTCTGAAACACTTAACATGCGCCATGAGCAAGCAGAGAAAAACCATGTAGCAGAAAGAAAGAATGGATCAAAACATGAGGTGTAAGAGAAGACTCACTGTCGGCTGCGGAAGACTTGAGTAACTCGAGAGGAGAAGGGCCAGAAGGCAAGGAATTAGCCTCATTTTTCCGAACAAAATTATCGGAAACAACCTCACACCTGGGGTTAAATGGAGTAGCCCTTACAGAAACCAGAGACCTGTAATGCGACGATCTAGAGCAAAGAGAAGCCGACGCCGGAGAACGACGAGATACGACGGAAGGAGAGGCGTCAGTGCTAAAGATCGAGAGAGGGACGAAGCCGAACCAAGCGCAGCCGCCATCGACGGAGGATGACGGAGGTGAAACGGATCCAAAGCTTGAGGAATCGAAGAAGATGAAATGGGAAGGGAAATGAAGATTCCCATTTGGAGGTTGAACAATATTTTTATATGAAGGGCTGAAAGTGGGTGGGACACACGACGACCTGATCGCCGTAACGTACAATGAATTCAATTAATATATTTAATGGAACGTGTGGATTTAATTAGTAAGCACATACCTCATATCCATAATAGGCGTATAATAGAAAATTGTTAAAAAAAAAAAATCTAAAAAAAAGGTTAGTGCAATTAATAATAAGTTAACCCTTATCATTTTGGTCTTATTTATAACTTCATTTTGATAATAAAAAAATTGATCAAGTTAAGTTTCATATAATAAATGAGATTATAACAATTTTACACATATTAGATAAGAAATAATTGAAAAATACACAATTATAAATGAGAGCAAATTTAAAAATTTACCCCTATAACCATTGAGTTAACTGTCTCTTTAGTATATGAGATTTGATCAAAATGCACTTATAAATAAGACTACAATAGTATATCATAAAAACACCTTTTAGATAGACCGTTGGATTTTACCCTCCAATTGATCGGATGTTTGGTCAATGAGTCTTTCGTACATTGTAATAAGTTAAGTTGTTTGGGATATTGAGTTGAGCTATGGTACCCTATGCATCAAAAGTGTTTATTTATATAAATCGAGACAAAACCCATCTAACATAGTTACGTCGTATACTGTAAATCATGCTTGGAAAGTTACTTTATAAGGTTCCAATCACTATTTCAAACAAGCTAAGCATTTAAAAATCATGTTCACATAAGTTGAGATAAAACTTTTCTCATATATTTACTTTTTATAAACGGTAAATCTTGTTATAAAAGCAAGTTTTACCACTTATTCAAATAGGCACTTAAAGTCATTTTGTAAGATAATTTAAATTATGCACTAACCATAATAATGCAATCTCATTTGAGAGGCGACATACACAACAATTCCACTCTATATAGCTACTCTCCATACATATTGGCTTCTCAATATAAGGATAAATTTCACAAACATAAGTGTAAAGGGAGAATAAACAATTGGTAAAATATAATTGAGAGAGCCTCCTAAACTTATAAATTATGACACTATATTTGTTGAGGTTGACAATTGGCAAAATATAAATTGCATCCTTATTAATTAACCAAAAGACCTAAATCATTAAACTTCTTATTTTAGGGTTGAGTTTCTCTCCTTATCTTTTTCTCATCATCCCTCATAATCTTTAAATCATATTCGTCAAATCAATACAATATTACTTTAACTTTTCTCTTATTTTCTCAATCAACAGCCCAAATAGGCTAATGAAAGAAAATGAAAAGGGAAAAAAAAAAAAAAGATTAGGAAAGGATCTCCTTCCCTTATTTTAGCTCAAGAAACACATGTTAGCCTTTGCCAGCATTTATCAGGGTTTGAACCCTGCCAGTGACTGTTTGGTCCCCAATGCAAATAATAATAATAATAATAATAAAAGTGGGTTAATTATAAATTAAGGAGGGAAGGAGATTGGTGCCCAAACTTTGACCCAAGGAAAAGTAATGGAGGGGCACGTGGGTAGAGGCGCGTTGTGTCCATACGCTTTCGCCGACCTATTCAAATGTTGAAAGGTCAAATATGAAGTCCGTTTTCATGTTTAGTGATTGAAATTGAAAGCCATTTGGCGTTTTGTGACTTTTGGCTCATTTTTTATTACGTTTATTAACAAATGGCTTTACTAACTACCGACTACTAATAATCCATATGAAGAAAATGCGTTAAAACGTCATTCAGAAATGTTTTCAAATACAAACTAATAAACTACTAAGAAAATGCGTTAAAACGTCTGTCATATGTTGAACAAGTTATATTATGATTGCATAACATATTAAGATATTAATAGAATAAAATGACCTTTTGCATGCT
The DNA here is from genome assembly GCA_019022655.1 of Acacia acuminata. Taxonomy (NCBI): domain Eukaryota; kingdom Viridiplantae; phylum Streptophyta; class Magnoliopsida; order Fabales; family Fabaceae; genus Acacia; species Acacia acuminata. The sequence continues at coordinate 1,139,039 of JAFJYI010000100.1, read as the reverse complement.
TATAATAGTAGATTGTGTTAAACCATCCCGGTTATAAAATCTGTTACGGACCGGCCCAAAAGCCTCCAAGCCCATGGCAAGGCCCAAGCAGAGCCAGGAGGCGTAATCCGCTAATCATAGCAGGAGATCCGGAAATTTCGGCTAGGCAGAATCCGCCCCTATCATATCGGCTCTTAGAGATACACGCCCCATTAATGACACGTCCCATTAATGGCACATCCCGGATATCCGCCCCATTAATGACACGTCCCATTTATGGCATACCCCGGATATCCGCCCCATTAATGACACGTCCCATTAATGGGGTATCATCCAATATCCGCCCCATTAATGGCGTGCCCCGGATATCGCACCAGACGCCTCTATAAATATAGAAGGCAGGTAACAAGGTGCACACATTCTAACCTAGACTATTTACATACAGTCTCACTGTGTGCACACACCACCCCTTTGTCATGTACGGTGATCCTACGCTCTCCTGGTTATCCTCTCCATAGATATCCGGCCACCTATCCATCCAAGATTCAACCTACCACCCTCTACGACATCCGTGTTCTATATCGAACATTGGCGCCGACCGTGGGGACCTTAAATTTCTATCCCCGTGACCACTAATGGCTAACACCGAAGCCACAGTAAAGCCGACAATCGGACCGGCCGAATGAGGAAAGTATTGTACCTCCAAATCAACCTCAGGCCGGATCGAGTCGACCGCCGGCTCACGAACAACCCCCCCGAGGAAAGACTCCAGAGGGACACGTTACTGACATGGAGAGCAATTCTCCTTCCCTCGACGAGTCTTTGCACGAGGGGCCCCCAAAAGTCCAAGCCCGGACGGTCCCCGGCCTGACGCTCGTGTATTAGACACCGACGTCCGCATCCTAAGGAGAACCCAAGAGTCGATGATTCGAGGTTCGAAAACAAGGAAAAGCTAGACCACCTCCAAAGGCGGGGAGGATTTTCATGCTCTGGAGTTAATGATAGAGGAAAAGCTTGAAAACCTTTTTCAACGCGGAACCCCGAGAAGCCCCCGTAAGGGGAAGGAGGTTGTACGCCTGGATAGCAATAGTCCGCGTACCAGCCCAGAATCGAATCAACGCCCCGTGGCAGGGAATGAGGGGGACGCGGAATGGAGCGAGATCGCCAACCGACCCCCCGGAGGCACAAGGAGGGACCTTTGCGGATCCGGGACGGGAAGACCGAAGGCGAGCGACCGCCATAATGACGATAGGATCGGGAAAACCGAGATCGTGATCGACTCGGATGAACTACGCGAGGCGATCACTACACCTCGGACACGAGGATCACCGCGGCAAAGTATAAGATGAAATACTTGGCCGGCGCAGGTGGGACCCCATTCTCTCGAGCAACGGCCACGGCACCTTACCCGAAGAATTTCGACCGAACCGATCTCCCTAAGTATGATGGGACCCAGGATCCACGTCATCACCTGGAGATATTTGAAAAGTTAATGTGGGTAAGGTCAATCGAAGACCTTGGGCGTAAGTTTGAATTACACTTTGCCACCAGCAAGAAACAACCAAAATCTCAATTCGCGTTGAGTAAAGTAAAGCAAAAGAAGGGCGAAACATTGCAGAAATATCTGGATCGGTTCAGAGATACGGCAATACAGGTACGATCCTTATCCGAAGAGGTCCATGTACATTGCCTCGTAAACGGACTGGACCCGATGACCCGCCTGGCCCGACATCTATGTAAGAATCGAGTATATTCATTGACGGAGTTCTATACCGAAGCCAAAAAGTACCTAGACGTCGAGCAAATGGAAATCGCCAATGCGAGATGAGCCCGAGAAGGCAAGGAATTCATCGCCTGAAAGAAGGGATCTGACCGACAAGCACAAGGCGGAACCCCGCGTACGTGGCGTGAGAGCCGCCTGGACAGAGCGAACGGACAATAAGGGGAAGTACGACAACTACACCCCCTTGAATGTCCCGCGTTCCCAGCTGTGGAAGGAGGTAGCCCAGACCGAGATGAAGAGAGTGACCAAGCCGAGGCCTCTCAGAAACCGGTCCAATACAGACCGGGGAAAGTTCTGCACTTTCCACGATTGCTCCGGTCATACCACCGACGAATGTTATGAACTTAGAGATGCTATCAAAAAATTTGTAAGAGAAGGGAAACTGCGCCAATACGTCATTAAAACTCAAGGGAAAACAGGCAGACGGAATAGTAGCCGCCGAAGCAGGAGTCCGGCCACGAACGCTCCGGAACCTGAGAAGAAACGGAGAACCGGCCCTCCCGAAGGATACCCAGATGCTGATCTCCAATGCTATGGGATCAGTGGCGGCTTCGGAGGAGGTGGAGATACTATAAGCCAGCGCAAGAAGTACCTACGGGAGGTGTTGACGGTAAAAGAAGTACCAAAGTTTAAGGGCGCGTCATCAAAACCGAAACCACCCCCGTTGGTCTTCACGGACGAGGAGCTCAAGGAGGTTATTCCCGGCCACCAGGACGGATTGGTCATCACCGGGATCGTCGTGAACTGCCGTGTCAAACGGATATTCGTCGACGCGGGAAGTTCGACTGACATCATAAGCTGGGATGCATATCAGAGGATGCACCTCGACGTTGAAGACTTAAAGCCATGCAAATCTACCTTAATCGGGTTTAATGGAGAGCGTTCCTTCCCAAAAGGATATATCGACCTCAGATTAACCTTGGGAACCAAGGAAGCCTTCAAGTCAGAACGGGTAAGGTTCGTAGTGGTCGACTTCCGCTCTCCTTACAACATTATACTGGGACGACCTACTATACACAGTTGGGACATGCTGGCATCCAATAAGCATCAAAAATTGAAAATGATCAATGATAAGAATCAGTTGGTTGAAGTGTCCGGCGACCAGAAAGCGTCGCGGCAATGTTACTTCGAAACTCTCCGTGTCGAGGAAGAAAAACCGTCATCCCCGCCGCGGCTCCGAACCAACGAGGTGATGATCGATGTCAGAAAAGAGGGGCGGCCCCGGCAGTCGGTCAACATGGTAGAGCTGGACCTCCGTGAACCAGAAAACCCACTCCCCGAGCCGGAAGGGGAGTTGGAGGAATTAATCCTCGGGATGGATCCCTCCAAGACAACTAAAATCGGCAGGGACATGGACGCAGATATAAAAGCAAGACTGACCAAATTCTTAAGACAAAACCAGGACGTCTTCGCCTGGACGTCAGCCGAGATACCAGGGATCGACCCACACTTCTGTTGTCACAAGCTAGCCATATGGCCGGGGTCGAAACCGGTGGCCCAGAAGAGGAGGAATATCTCGACGATAGGCGAAAAGCACTTGAAAGTCACATTGAAGAGCTCCTTGCTGCCGGATTCATCAGAGAAGTACAATACACGACTTGGCTCTCTAACGTGGTCATGGCCTTTGAAGAAATTAAGACATGCTTGGCAACCCCGCCGGTACTAACGAAGCCGGAGCAGGGGGAGACCTTGTTCTTATACCTCTCGGTAGGAGATGAAGCGGTAAGCGCCGCCTTGGTACGAGAAACCGAGGCCGGACGACACCCATCTACTTTGTGAGCAAGGCGTTACAAACGCCGAGCTCAGATATCAGAAGCTGGAGAAAATGGCATTCGCATTACTAACAACGGCAAGGCGGCTTCGCCCATACTTCCAAGGACATCGGATTGTAGTCCGGACCAACCAGCCAATCCGGCAGATTTTGCACAAACCGGACTTGGCAGGGCGAATGACAAGCTGGGCGATTGAATTATCCGAATTCGACATCACTTTTGAGGCTCGGCAGGCGATCAAATCACAGGCATTGGCGGACTTCATCAGGGAATTGACTCCGGTTATGACTAACGAGGAATTCTGGAGGGTATTTGTTGACGGGTCTTCCAATCCAAAAGGCGGTGGAGCGGAGTCATTGTTGAAAGCCCCGAGGAGTCGCCACGAGCATTCCTCCAAACTGGAATTCCCGACCTCCAACAATCAAGCCGAATACGAGGCCCTCTTAGCCGGATTGGCTCAAGCTAAGGAAAGCGGAGCCAGGCGGGTTAAGGTGTTCACCGACTCACAACTCGTCGCCGCACAGATCGATGGCAGCTATCAAGCAAAAGGCCCCTTGTTGGCCAAGTACTTGAATAAAGCAAAAGAGGCAATGACGGAATTCGAAGAAGTCATTGTCTCTCATATCCCGAGAGAAGAGAATGCCCGGCCGACATCCTCTCCAAACTCACAAGTACCAAAGGTCCGGGAGTCATAGAACGATCATCCAACAAATTTGGCCGAGCCCACATGCATCATGACTATCTCGTCCGCCTCGACCGGAGAAAACCAATTGAAGATTACCTGGAAAGAGGGATCATCCCAACGAGACTCCACCGAAGCAAAGAAGGCGATGAGAGAAGCCGCCATCTACACTATGGTCGATGATCAGCTATACCGGAAAGGAGTACACTGCTCGATGATGCGATGCCTCGACGAGTCCGAGTCAAGGTATGTACTGACCGAAATACATGAGGGATGCAACGGCCAACACATGGGCGGCAAGGCTCGGCAAGGAAGGCATTACGCGCGGCTATTATTGGCCCACCATGATGCATGACGCCATGGAAGCGGCCAAGTGGTGTGACAGGTTGCCGAAACACGCCGGATCTTATGGCCGCCGCCTACGGAGTTAAAAGGGATGCCGGCTCCCTGGCCCTTCTATAAGTGGGGAATGGATATTCTTGGACCATTTAAACCGGTACCCAGACAGCTCAAATGGCTCATTGTCGCTGTAGACTACTTCACCAAATGGATCGAAGCGGAGGCATTAACTACGATCACGTCGTCCAGGATTATGAGGTTCGTCCGTCATAATATCTTTGCTCGATTCGGGATACCTGCTGAAGTCGTCACTGACAATGGAACCCAGTTCACGGACCATAGATTCCAGGCCTTAATGTCCAATCTGGACATCCAACAACACTTCTTCTTCGTCGAACATCCACAGTCTAATGGCCAGGCTGAGTCAGCCAATAAGATCATTCTTGACGGGTTGAAGAAACGCATGTTAAAGGCCGACTCTAGTTGGACCGAACAACTCCACGTGTTCTATGGGGATACGGACGAGTGTGCAATCCTCGACCCAGGAAACCCCATTTCGGCTGACATATGGATGCGAAGCAATGATTCCGGTGGAAATCGGGCAGCCATCATGGAGGAAGATCAGAGCCGGACAGGAAGGACCGGCGTCCAATGACGACGCCTTAAAGACCGATCTGGACCTAATAGACGAGATTCGAGTCACAGCTCATTGCGGAACTTGCCGCTGCGTTACTTGCGGCAAAATATAATCGCAAGGTTCGACCACGATCCTTCAACCGGGGTAACTTGGTACTTCGGAGGGCCGACATAGGTAATAAGAATTCCCGAGACGGAAAACTGGCAGTGAATTGGGAGGGACCATATCGTGTTAAAGAAAAGCTCGATGCTGGGGTATATGTTCTTGAAACCTTGGCAAGGAAGCCGGTTAGAAGGACATGGAATGCCGATAAGCTAAAAATCTATTACAGCTAGGCCAAGGCTCTTGCTCGGTCATTTCTTACTTTCTTTTATGTTCTTTTTCAATTATTTTTCAAATGTTCCTTGCTTTGCATTTGAATAATGTATGACCATTTGTACGCTCTTTAGAGCCGCTTTGTTTAATGAAGGAATCACTCAAGGAAAGGCGTCAATGTGCACAATTATTTGCTTAAGCATGAAGCCGAGGCCACTAAGCCCTAAGCAAAAAACCTGACTCCGAGGTACTTATACCCGGTCAAAAATATAAAAACATCTAGATGTATGACACCGGCCGTTGTACTCAGACATGCATTGGTAAGAGCTCGGCGAAATTGCCATACGTAGCCTTCGCAAAATTGACGCGTCAACACTCGCCCGATTTAAGAAAGCAGACTGTCATTCCGACTTGATCAAGTCAAAATGTCAGATTTGAGGTAATAGACACCTCGGTTGACATGTGACGGCCTCGCCCTTAATTCGGTTCCTATCACCTTTTCCGGCTAGTCAAGCGAATGAGGCAAGGCGCGGTAAGTTAACACCTCCGAGGTTAAGACGTACACCCCTGTCCCACACTCCCACACCTCAGGGTTGGTCGAGTAAACGACTCGTATCCGATACAGTCAAGAAATTTCAAATATGGAATTTAAATAAAATGGCAGAAGGGTGAATAAATAAATGTATCCATAAGTCATACAAACATCACGGCACAAAGCCGGAAAGCTACAAAGGAAAGGGGGCACAGACGCCCACCAAGACGAGAAACAAACTCAACTAGATGGACCGGCCTCACGAGAACCCTTGGCCGCCTCACTCTCCGCATCCAACTCCCCTCCTCCCGATCGGGACGCGTTGGCGGAAGGGGATTGATACGGAATTAACACTCCATCTTGAACAAAGGCGCGAAAGTCGTAGCCGTCCAAGTTGAGCTCCGTCCTCGGATTCAAAAGCTGGATCTGCTCCAGGGCATTCTCAAAACACTCAGCGGCGGTTTGCTTTAAAAGCTCGTCGGACTCCAAGTGCGCCTGCTGCAATACGGCAAGGGCCTCCTCGGCAGCTTCTACCTTAGTAAACAACGTATCACGCTGCTTCTGAAGGGTTCTCACCACCTCCATACTCTCGCCCAACGTTTTTGGGGCCCGGATACACTCAGAAGCTGATTTCTCCGCCCCTTCTCGCACCTGTTGCAGATCTTGCTCCATCTTCAGAAACGCGGCCTTGGAGGCATCCCGTTCAAGCCGGGCGGTGTCCCGCTCCTTCTCCATAAGGTGCAGCTTGGCCTCAGCCTCGGCCAAAGCCTTTTTTGTGGACGCCGCCTCCTCCAGAGCTTTTCGCTGGGCCTCAACCTCACCCCGAGACGCTTTCAGTCGCCTATTCTCGGCATCTGCCAGGGTGTACTTCTCCCTCACAATCACGTAGGCTTGCAGTAAGCCAATAGATTTACACAGGTAACGTTCTGCTGCAAGCACCTCCTCAGCGCTAGGCGGGGACAGGGCCCGGCTCTCCTAAAATTCCCGGGGGGAGGAACGCGACGTCAAGCTCTGGGGTCACGCCCTTGTCCCATATGAAACTGCGAGGAAGCAAGGAAGAAGGACGTTTGGGCCCCGTTGAAGGAGGAGGAGGAGGCGAAGTTGACAAAGGCACCGGCAGAACCGAGGCCGAAGGAGCGGTCACGACCTCCGTGAGTACAGTTTCATCGGCCGAGATAGCAACCCCCTTCCCTTTAGGGGTATCAGAAACAACCGCTTGGGGGTGATCTCGGAGGGTATGGAGGGAGCCGACTTATCAGCGTCGGAAACCTTAGCCTTCTTCGCCACGACAGAGGCATGCGCCGGCACGGTGGTTTTATCGAACGGCACGTTTCCGAGACCGACCACTCGGAGATGCCGCGGCGGATTCACTTTCTTCGGGTAACCGGAAGGGCCTTCATGTCTTGAGCCGAAAAAGACAGGGCAATGGGAAATCGGGAATAAACACAAAAAACGACAACAATGTACAAAACATGACCAAAAGAATAAGGAGCATGGCAAATAAGGGACTCCTACGGTAGAGGGGATTGGCCTAGATCCCTCCCGGTTATGAAAAAGGCCGCACTCTGGATGCCGTACTTCTCCACGAAGGCGTCCAACCTCGGGACGTGAGGGGCCATCTCGGGTAGGAGATCATCTTGCGAGATTTGGAAAGACGAGGGACTGGCTTTGTGATGACTCTCCATCCAATATAAAGGGAAACGACACACTACGTCGGCAACCTCGACCCCCTTCAAGAACCAAGTCGTCTTACCAAGCACGGCGACAACCTTGAAAAACGCGTTCTTAAACCGTTTAAATGAATCGGAGAAGGGCTTCATGAGCTTCCGGTCGGGGTTAACGCGGAGAGACACCAGCCCTTTTAACTTATCACCTTCCTTAGGAGAGCCAGGGGTAAAGGGGCCGAAGTAATAAAAGAACAGATTGGTCGAGCAGGGAATTGGAACCGGGTAGGAACGACACAGTTGCTCGAATGCTACAAGATAAGCCCAGCCGTTCAGATGAAGTTGAGACGAGGCGAGTCTCAGGTGCATCAGGGCAAGCATTTGGAAATGGGTGAAAGGGAAGCAGACACCAACCCGAGTAAGATAGTCCCGTAAAAATAAAAGAAATTAGGACCGCCTACTTCCCGTTCAAACAAACAGGCTCGTCGGCCTCGGGGCGGCGGACGCACCCTCCATGGTGGGTAGATCCAACCGGGCGATGTCCGTATCCGACATAATGGACCGGGTCCTCAAGACCTCATGGGACACCCAGGGATACCTACGACATAGGGCCTCGGGTGGACTAGAAGAGTCCGATGCCTCAGCCTTGGCCTTTTTTTTTTAAGGCAGAGATTTCGGAGCCATTAACCTATATGCAACATAAAATGAAATTAGCAGAGTTGGAAATACCTGGTAAGACAATGTTAGAAGGCAAAACAGAGGGCGGACTCGGATGAAAGGACACGCGAAGAAGGGGACCGGAGGACGGCGATGCCTGCAAGAACCAAGAACCGAGGTAGCTCGGGAGTCTTCGCCGCGCGCAATGTGGAATGAACCCTCGGCCAAGCAATCCCAGCAGGGGCCGAGATAATCATCAGGATAAGGATCCAAGCTCGCAGAGGGTGGACCCTCACAAAAGTTGAGCGGTTGGGCCAACAAGGCAGGAGATCGAGAGCCGGCAAAAGAGCCAACCCCGGCCCGAAAAGATGATAAAGAAGGAGCGTTGTACGCCGGAACTCGGAACAAGGAAGGCGACAGAGCTCTAGCCGGTATGGGTTGGGGCCCGATTCGTCTGAAAGAACCATTCCCACCTCGAAGTAAAGGCGCCAACTTTTCTGCTTCCGAAAGCTCAGTTCCAAGAACCCAATAAGAAGCTCTCGGGTAACGGATACGAAGAAACTCCTCTTCCTCAGGGGTGAGCGTTGATCTGGGTCTAAGGAAATGTCTATTTCTATCCATCCGAAAAGGAACTAGAGCCTAAGAAATACAGGCTTTACGTCGAAAGAGAGGAGCGTATAGGTCAAAGGCAACAAAACCCAGAAACTGATCTTAAAGGAATACTCAGAAAACCAGAGAAAGGGGAAAAGTAGATACGAGACCAGAGGATATCTAAACGGTACGAAATATGCCGTAAAAAAGCAAAGGGAAGGACGGAGAATACCTGTGTAAGTATGAAGAAGGTGACTTGAAGGAGGTGACTTGAAGATGATAACTTGAACAAACGAAATGGAGAACAATGGAGTTGTTTTTACGAAAGAAACTCGGAGCAAGTTCACAACCAAAATGGTACGCGGGAAACAATGAAAAACGCAAACACGAAGCAAATACTTCATATAAGAAGAAGGAGAGGGAACGCCGGGGGCAGTTAGGTCTTTGCACACGGACACGATGGGAAATGCGCAGCATGACATAAGAGCATTAAATGTGCACGCAAATCGGCACTCGGAGGGCGCGACGCCGTGCACCCTTTCCAATCGGGACATGCCGGTGTAAAGACGCAATGATGGCGCCTACGGAAAGAAGACCAAACGGTTTACCCACGAGCGGGGACTTACCACATAAATCCGAGGTCGCCCGACGCCCCGGTCGGCATGACCCGGGCACCACCCGAGCGACATCATAGAGATAAGCCGCGGCACAAGAAGCCGGCCGGGCCGGGTCGAGCCCCGGTCCACACACCGGACCAGAGAATCATACAACTCGGCCGCCCGAAGCCCGAGCAGCCGAGCCGGGGCAACTGTACGACCGGCCCAAAAGCCTCCAAGCCCATGACAAGGCCCAAGCGAGCCGGAGGCGTAATCCGCTAATCATAGCGGGGAGATCCGGAAATCTCGGCTAGACAATCCGCCCCCTATCATATCGGCTCGCGAGATACACGCCCCATTAATGACACGTCCCATTAATGGCACATCCCGGATATCCGCCCCATTAATGACACGTCTCATTTATGGCACACCCCGGATATCCGCCCCATTAATGACACGTCCCATTAATGGGGTATCATCCAATATCCGCCCCATTAATGGCCCACCATTAATGGCGTGCCCTGATATCGCACCCGCGCCCTCTATAAATATAGAAGGCGAGGTAACAAGGTGCACACATTCTAACCTAGACTATTTACATACAGGTCTCACCGTGCACACACACCACCCATTTGTCGGGTGTACGGTGATCCTACGCTCTCCTGGTTATCTTCTCCATAGATATCCGGCCCACCTATCCATTCAAGATCAACCTACCACCCTCTGACATCTGTTTCTATATCGAACAAGATCCAACTAATTATAATTTGAAAAGATTAAAAAAATTAAATGAATTATTTGACAATATTTATATGTATCATTTTTTCCTAAATTAAATTATTTGACTTATACATTGGTATATAATCAAATAATATGCATAAGTATTTTAAATAAATAATATAACGTATGTTATAATTAAGTAATTTATTTAGCTTCCTTGATTTTCTTAAATTAGTCATCTTAGTCTAATATTAAGAATAATTGTATTTAATTTAAATATGAAATATGTTAATAGCACAAAAATTTACTAAAAAAGTTGTACAATAAATTGTATTCAAAATAAGTAGCCCTGAATAGACAAGACTGTTATAGCAAAATAAGTTGTAAATTTTATTTTGTTAAATTTTTAAATAAAGGATCCATATATAAACATATATAATTCAAATTCCTAAATTAAGATGAAATTTATTTCCTCTAATAAAAACAATGGAATATATCTTTTCAACATTACAAATATGTGTAAATATAATTCATATATAATTAGCACAGCGAGCAGGTATTGGCTTTTATGGCTTAAACTAAATAAAGATAATAAAACTAAAACTTCATAAAGGGCCGAGTAAGCTCGTGTAATGGCATATAGTGGTGAGGGTCTACATTCGTTTTATTCTATTTGCATGTTTAGGAATTTAAAAGTTCTTTAATTTTGGATTACCCACGAAATTTCTTCGAATCGACATTACTTGACGAATTCTGTAGATAATTTCCGTCACAAAAAAGGCAGTGGCTTATTCTACCGTAACATTGTTTGTAATGGAATTTTTCCGCCGTAATTTTAATTACCCACGGAATTTCATCGGTAATATTAGCTACCGACGGAATTCTGTGTGTAATTCGGTGACCAATTTCTAATGGAATTCTAAAGAGCATGAGCAGAACCTACTCAACACGTCGAAAAAAATAAGGATATGGGAGGATGCCACCAAGTCACACAAGTGTGATTCACAATGTTGATACCATTATTAATTCACTACAAAAAAAAAAATCTCGAGTTACCCACAGAATTAATTACCGATGAAAAAAATTATTTGAACAATGCCTGTAGTAGTTAGAGATAGGACTCAAGCTTTAATTGGTATTTGAAGTGCTAATCGTCTTTTGGGCCCATTAGTTAAAGCTTTATGTGTTATTTAATTAGGATGTTGTTGAGGTAGTCTTTCTGTTTTTATACAAGATAAAAGACATTGATATGATTATATCTATCTTTGTATGAGTTTAATAAATCTTTCCTATTTTTTATTTCACAATTTTTCGCAATTTCTTTATCTTTAAAATCTAATACCTTCATTAAAAAGAGAGGTAATTTAATTAAGTAAAAAGAGCATGTGCTCCCCCGTGCAACAGCCTTTTTCAATTTTGCCCTATATTGCCATTTGACTTCTATATTCATAGTTATTGTTATCAAACTTACAAGTTGACTTTCCAAATTTACTAGTTTTATGTTTTTAACTTACAAAATCAAGTCAATTTGTATTCAAACTCATGTTAGTGATAAGCTTGGTTAAATTTACGAGTTTACATATTGAGTTTATCGTTTTTACCCTTCTACCTTACAAAATTGAGTCAGTTTGAACTCAAAATTATATAAGTGTTTGTTTGATTCGACGAAGAGGAGGGGAAGGGGGAATTTTAATGGAAGGGAGGGCATATGAGAGATTTTAATATTACCTTGTTTGGATTGATCGAAAAAAAGGGGAGGAAAAAGATTTTAATGTTACTTTGTTTAGTTCAGGAGATGAGGGGAGATAATTTTTTTTCATATTGACAACTTTACCCTTACATTATTAGAAGGATTTTAATGTTACTTTATTTGGTTCGGAGAGGAGAAGAAAAAAATTATCTTCACATGATCAACTTTACTTATATTATAAGTGATTCAAACTCGTATTATTTTATTCATTTTGATCATGTTCAATGGCTTTATTATATATAAACTTCATAGAAATCTATTTATTGGATATGATTAATTATAAATGTTGATAGATTTAGTTTCAGTTATTCATATTTAAAATACATTTAAATTAAAGTATTGTCATTTTTATATTTTATATTTTATTTTATACTTCTAACCCCCTATATATTAATAACCGCAAACTCTTACGCTTACAATCCAAGTTTACATTTTGTCATGAGTTTACTTAAACTCGTGAGTTTGACAACCTTACTCACATCTCTGTCTAACTTTAATAAATTTTAGTGACAAAAGTATATATTTAGTCCTTTATGTTTATGTCAGGCTTCATTTTAGTCCTTTATGTTTAAAAAGTGCGGTTTTAGTCCTTCAAACTTAAAGCAGTTAATTTTAGTTAATGAAAATTGTTGACTTATCAAGTAGTGATAACTGTCTAATTAAACCCCAACTCTTCTTAAGTTTTAATATGTTTAAATTTGAAAATAAGAATAAACAAGTAAAAGTAGGCAAAACCCGTGTATCATCGTCTTCTTCGACAACCCATCCGCTCCTCCAAATACATATGTAACATTTCTTTTACCCATAACATGTAGATATTTCTTCTACCTGCAAGATCAAAAACCAATCGCTGCTTTCTCTGTGAACTCCATCTCCAAGGTGGTAGACTCGGCATCGATTAATCAAGACTATGTATCAGAGGGATTAGGGATATGATCTAAAACCAATATTGCTGGTTTATCTATTAACCCCTTTATTTTTCTTCTACAGTGACAACAAAACATACTTTTTAAAATTTCATTTGGCAAGCCGACTTGAAAGGTTCAAAGTGCTGCTACAAAAACAACCAAGTACTTCCTCCCATTCCTAATTATATGAATACTTTATCGAAATTTGGAAAGATTAAGGAGAAAGTTAAATTAACTAAAATACCCTTACTTAAAATTTAAAATGATATATATATATATATATATATATATATATATATATTTTGTTAAATTGGTAGGTCTTGCGCCGTACAGTCGGTACTCTCCGCTATTTCTCCTAGCTAACAATCTGAATGAGTAAAAAGCTTCTGACAACTTATATATATGGTATACTCAACTTTTATAAACATGGGTTTCATAATGGAATTAACGTTTTATTAGGTTGTTTTAGGAAAAAAAATCAATTACTTTGGATGGGTAGTTACAAGATTTTTTTTAAAAAAAGAAATATTAAAATTATTTTATTTAAAAATAAAAAAGAAAGTAGAATCTCTCACTTGATAAAATATAAGCGTGTTGTTAAATTAATTATTATAGAGGAAGTATTAGTAGGGGTCATATGGGAAAAATATGACAAAAGTTTCTCAAAATTATTTTATTAATTAACAATATAATTAAGGTGTATGTGACATTTGTGAATTGCAAGCATTACTTACTTTATAGAATATATAGGTACATTATTAAATTATTATTGTGTTTAATTAATATTAAGAAAGTATCAATAAAAGTATTTTAGGAAGAATTTGACAAAAACTTGGTCCTATAATTAGGGGCAACTTCAAAATGTGTTCCTTTATAATTAGGACCTAAGTATGAAGGATTAGACCTTCCTTTATTGAATGTTGATCCAGGTGAACTTGCTCTTTGCAAATGGGAATCTCTAGCCAAAATATATCTGCACATTCAAGGGGACAAAAAACATGTTGATGCTTGCGATTTGCAAGGATGAAAGCAGCAAGGAGAAAATCAATATCAATAGTATATATAAAAGAAGAAAGACTTACAGAATGAGTTGTTCGCCACAAGGATGAGTTTCACGGATTAAACCTAAAAGATACAGTTTTCATTCTGAATTTTTTTATTTACATGATTTAAAATATAAAAATATTATATTAAAAAGGATTAACAAGTAAGCCTGCTCCGTTAGCGTTTTCTTCATTTGCACAATAATCACTTAAATTTAATAAGTCAGCAATTTCTGTTAAGTGAGATTAACGGCCTCAAGTTTAAGGGAAAATATCACTCAAGTCCCAAGAAAGAGAAACAATATTGAAAAAGTTTCAACCCCAAATCCTCTAATCTTTTGATATTAGTTACGGAATTTCAATATCAATAAAGTTTTATTGTCAAAATAATTTTTCATGTTATAAAAATAGCTTTTCCTATTGTTAAAATTTTCCTATGAAAAAATTGTTGTTAAAATGGCTTTTCATGTTGTTAAAATAGATTTTCTTGTTGTCAAAAATTTTCCAGGTTGAGGAAAAACTCAAAAAAATTTTAACAACAAAAAAAGCTATTTTGACAACATGAGAAGCCATTTTGACAATAATTTTTTCATTAGAGAAATTTTAACAACAAGAAATGCTATTTTGACAACATAAAAAGTCATTTTGACGAGACTTTTTTCTTATTTTTTTTTCTACATAATTAATGTAAAAAAAGTTTTTAGGGACTTTTTTAATAAGGGATTTGGGATTAGAACTTTTTTGATTTTTTTTCCTTCCTTTGAACTTGAGTGATATTTTCTCTAAGTTTAATGGACTAGAAATGTACATTTTAAATATAAATGACTAAAATGAACTCTGATATAAACATATAAAGAACTAAATATATACTTTAGCCAATTCTAACCAACACCTTATTAGTGCAGTAGCACGCAAGCCACACCTTTGGTGGCAGTAATCATGGGTTCTAATCGTGTCTGCAAGCAATATACTGGCCAATTTTTAAAAAAGTTTAATCAATTTTGGGAATGTTGTGTTGCATTTTTTTTCCTCTTATTACAAGGCCTAAGCTTTAAGCGTTATGATTTGTTTTATAAGGGGGCTCAATTGCAAAACATTTTAAAAAGCTAATGCACAAAGCCCACTACACTTTATTGCATCTGCCATCGGGCAAATCCCGCCAAGGCTTTTCTGGGACCTCATCACACTGTCCGCATCCGAAAGGTTGCTTTTTAGGTCTAAATATGGAACTTATAACCCATGAGCCCGCATGTAGTTCAGTGTAATTGGGTTATTTTGAGCCCACCCAAAAAAAACTTATAGTGAGGCGGGTTCTCATTTATTGTTTTTTTTTTCTTTATTAACTACCCATCTCATTTCATATTCTGACATAAGGTAAAGGTGCTTCTTGACTCCCTATCGTAGATAAATTTATATTATGATGGTATTTGTCTAAATTTATATTGTTTCGTGTGAATTGTGATTACAATAACCATGAAATTCTCCAAAATTAAAATAGACATAATGAGCTTTAATTTGATAGGTCATATGTCTAATTTGGATTTGTAATCATAAAGATATGAATTCTTAGAAATCTATTCATAGATATATAAATTTTTGAATCTGACCTATGAATCTGGAGCAAAATTCTAGAAAGTAAGTGATTATTGTTGATTTTGGATTTGTGAGCATGTATATGACCGCTGGTGATATTTTTCCTTGAAAATATACTCATCAATGATCACATAGGTTTTGAAACCACCCCATTTAGACATTCGTATAATTAGTTATGATTTTTTAAAGCTGGTATACAAAATCTGGCAGAATTGAACTTAAGGGGCGAAAATGTAAAGCCTAAAGTGAGTAATTGGATCTTCAAGGATTAATAGGAACTCTTGGGGATTAATATAAACCAATTAACCTTATGTTGAGCATAGTGTGATGTCCATCCTAATGCCTTTGAATAAGTAGTAATATGTTGCCCATCATTGAATTATTATAGGAATCTAACTGTGTCCAAGGGAATCGAAAAGTTGAAGTCAAATTGGAAAACTTGCAAGTAATCAGGTAGTAACTCTAGTATTGCATTCTATGTTTGTTCTTATATGTGTTTGAACCATATTTGTGTAAGTTCCAACCATATAAAGCCAAACTCGAGTTGTTGCCCAGTCACGACTTAGGTTGTTACCTAGTCAATTTCCTAGCAATGTGGTTATGTGAGTTTGTTTACAACTGTTGCTGTAATATTGGTAGTTGTTGTTGTCATACTTGTAGTTGTTGTTACATATGATTTGTGTTATGACTATTAATATTGTATGTTGTTGTAGACTTTGTGTATGTGGTTAACTACATATACGTTGCATTTTAGATTAATCTATTACTCTAAGATTTCTTTGAATCTTAGATATCCCCAAAAGTTCAAGATATGACAAGAGCAGTGGGCAAAGCTTTCAGGGCAAGGCAACGATTAAGGATAATTGATGACAACATGGACATTAGATGGAGTTGCTTACTTATAATTTTATTTTACTTTACTATTCTGGAGTTGTATAGCAAGAATCATCCTTATTATCAATATACTATGCCCAAACTATCTTATACGCTTTGTTGTGCAATATTGCTCTAATGTATGACGAGTTATTGGAAGGTGTGACATTTATTGATTCAAATAAATTTATTGTTGGTATGACTTGTTTGATCATGCGAGTCATATATAAAAGATTACATATGACATTTATTGAAGAATTAGAAGATTCTTTATGAATAGCCAATATATTGTATAATATAAGAATTGTCACGTGCTACTTGTTCTTAAAGAAATTTTATTATGAGAGTAGCACAAGTTATAACTTGGAATGGATCTCTACATTTCTAGAAATGTATCAAATTGATATATGGGGGGCTTATTCAAATAACATGTAAATCATACAAGTATTCAATGAATTTGATAAATGCATCTATAGATGTTACATATGTGATTATTATTAGTTTGCAAGATTGTTTAAATAAATTATTATATTGAGCACACAATTTCCAGATAATATGATCCATAAATCATTTATTAAAGCCTCTATACATAGCTAGATCAATAATTTTGAGAATAAATTTTTATTTCAAAATTATATATTGCGGCACTTATATACATCAAGCCAACAAAATTCTCCCAATAAAAATGACTTTTGGTCAGGAGCTAAGATCTTCTATCTTAAAAAGTTTCAATGTGCATTATATTCCTATTAATGTACATAGATAGATATTTAAAGGAAACTGAGATAAATGTTGGCTAAAAACCCTATTCTTCACTAGCGCCTTAGTAGCGTAGTAGCTTGGGAGTTTGGCTCCCCTCCCCCATGTCCGGGTTTGAACCCCCCCCTCCCCCTATTATGTATATAAAAAAAAAAAAAATCCTATTCTTCTTGTTTGTCTCTAAAAGAAACAAAAAAATGTTTCTAATGGAAACAAATGGATTTAGAAGATTTATACTGCCCGATTAGTTGATTATGATTTGACAAAGTTGTCTTAAAATGAGGGGAGAAATTGAATAGTTGGAAAAGAGAACAAAAGGAATGCATTATTACTATAATGTATAGATCCTCGAATATACCAATATAAACAAGAAGTTCATTAGGTTTAGCATCGTGAAATATTGCATAAAATCTGTCAGATGCAATTACTAACATAAATGACAATTACTAAATCTCATATTCCAGTTAAAAAAATGCTCTAATAAGCATAAATGAAAGTGAGACATAACCAAAGCATAAGAGAATAATCAGTTCCAAAAGAAAAGAGAAATGAGCAAATAATCAAGATGATCATATTGAGGAGGCAGGTACTCTAGAAAAGTCCAAGACATAACTATTTACAAAACTTTAAAAAAAGGTTTAGGTACCTAAAAGTAATAAAGAGATATCAATGAATTATGTTATGGGAAGAATATGGAACTGAAAAGATTAAGTTGTCGATAACAATATTGATAATAATTTCACGTGATCAAGTGATGATCATATGCGTAAGTCTATCTTACAAGTAGATAGAATGGTAATTGGCCAAAAGAAAAAGGACGCAATGAAAATGTGATTACATTATTTTGATATGTGAAAATTATGAACCTGTAGTCCTAGTTGAAATATGAAATTTATAAATATTTAAGTGAAAATAAAGGTTTGAGCAAATGCTGATGAAGACAATGATGTGGCATACTATTTTGTGGTAGATACAATAATTTTCTATTTCTTGTACCATACAAAAATAAAAATATGTGTTTGTTATATGTTGTTATATACCATCATTTTTATGGCTCATTAAATAGTGAAATTTATATGAAAAAAATTCCATAAGCATATACAAGAAAATCATTATATATATATATATATATATATATAAAATGTTGTGCGACTTTGAAAATAATTCAAGCATATATAATTGATTAAAAATATATTAGAAAATGAGTAATCTTACATTTTATTTAACTTGTAGATCGAGTTATCAAATGCATCAATGATTTCAAAATCCCATATTTTTGCCATGGTGAATTTTCTTATAAAGATATATTAAATTTAATGGTCCGAGAAGCACCTTATATTTTATGATAATATTTATGTATCATGCTAATATTATATTTATTATGATTTTATTGATAAATATTAGTTCTTGCAGGTGCACAATGGATAACAAAAATGAGATTTGGTGTAATAGTCTTATAAACATATATATGGTATTATTTTGTTCAAAACAAATTGAAAGTGTGGATGCAAAATATTTTTTGGTGATTTTCAAAATAATTTTTCTTTATTGTTTCCACAATGAATAAGATAAATGCATAATATAGTGATATTTTAACAAACACAAAAGATATGTTAGAGGATTACATTTCAATGAAACTTTTGGTGATAATACATAATTCATAGTTTGGCAGTTAAAAGAAAGATATGCTCAAAAATATATTGGGAATGATGTGTTGTTATCAGAGGGAATAAATACGATAATATCATCCGGGGGAGTAGAAACCATGTGTGGAGTAAACATGATATTATCATCACAGGAAGTAGAGACCATGCTATACTCTTTTCCTTAACAAATGTTTTATCCCACTGCAATTTCTTAATAAAGTTTATAACAAGGAAGCTTCATTATGTACTCCATCTAGTCCTTATAATAAGGCACCAACTAGCAAGTTTATTTAGTCTTTTTTATAAGGCACTTGCTTATTCCTAATGAGCATTAATTATGTTTTTCCATGTTTGCCCATAATTAATAAGGGTATTTGGTGAGAGAAATAATTAGAGTTTAGGGTAATTAGTAGGGGTAATATTGAAAATTACTTTAGATCCTAGGACAACTTTATTGACTTTAATTACTTTTATTGGTTTGTGAGAAAAGTTAGTTGGTGCCTTATAATAAGGACCAGGGGGAGTATTGTGTAATTTTTTTTTTCCTTCACAAAGTTTTTGTCCAAATGGGTTTTTCCTAATAAGATTTTAATAAAGCACAATATTTATTCATGGACATCCAAGGAGGCGTTGTAAAAACTAATTGAAGTGGATGTCCATAAACTTTCAACTCTTAGTCTTTCATTTTCTTCACTCCATAACCTCACCAATTAATAGTCTTTAGGAGTCTTCATGCCCATAACACAAATGTTGCAATTTGTACACTCATGAGGATTAAATTTTGTCATTTACTTTGTGTAACTCTTGGTTGTGATCGAGAGCTTGTAAATAAAGCATTATATTATGTAATGCACTTTAGTTGCATTCAAATGAATAAGATATTGCTCTATCTCTCTCCAACTCTTTCTTCATATATTTCATCTCAATCTCTTATATTTTCTTAATTTTATAATAGATACCTAATATATTTTAAATTGCTCCTCCAGTATAAGTTACTTCAAACAATTCATCAAATTATATATATATATATATATATATATATATATATAAAGTAGTTAACTCATTCAATTTTGTTAAGTTTAAAAAACTTTATAATGTTACACCCATTAAATAAAGTGTTGGATAAGAGGAAAAAATAGAGTAAACTACATCAATATTCTCCTCCATTTACTCTAAATTACAAAGACACCCTTTGTATTTTAAAAACTTATATAAACTTCTATTAAAATCATATTTCTATTACATCTACATTCTTTCTATTTTGAGATTCAACTTTAATCCAACTAATCATTAGTTGATACTAAAATCACACGCCAATCATTTTGGTGTCAATGCCCTCCTTAACATAAATATTACTTAGTAATAAATAATAACATAATTTATCCAAAATTTAAAAATGATTTTCATATACATTTTCAAATTTTCTGTCACACTGTTAAATTGTTTAAAATATTACAAAGTTATTTAATTTTATAATTATAAATTTGAATTTTTTAAAGAAATTTAAACATTTAATCTCTTTTATTTATTAAAACTTACTTAAGATAAAATCTTTGAAATATTAAGGTTGGCTAAAGTGTTTGCAATCTCTCTCACACACACTTATTTAATTTATAAGATTGTAAAATGATATAATTTTGAGATCCTTATATTAATATTTTATAATTCAAAATTTTTAAATACAAATGTTTATTAAAAAGAGTACTCATATTTTGATCCAAGTTGCTAATATTTTTCACATAAAAATTGACTTAAGTTTATTCTAAATATTAAATAGATCATTAATAAATATTAATATCAAAAGTTAAATTAGGGATTTGGTGTAATAAGAGGTAAATTAGTCGACAATGTTTATTCTAATACGGTAAAGTAGTAAAAAATATGCTTTAAAAATATTTTTAGAATATTTTAATGGTTTGGATCACTAAAATGTATGTTTTAAATTTTAGATCGCAAGAGTAAAGAGGTGGTAGACAAGTAAGGATCACTACTTGTCTACCACCTCTTTACTACTTTACCAAAAAAAAAAAAAAAAAAAAAGCCAATGTAATTAAAGTAAAATATAAAAATGTGATTAGAATATTTTATTCTTTCTTTTTTTCCTTTGTCAGAAGAGCATTTTATTTAAAAGAAAATATAATGAGCCGGATAACTAATTAATTACTGGGGCAAAAATTCACAAATAACCACTTATTACCCTCTTTTGGTGAACACTTTCTTCTTTCTTGGCAGCTCCGTCGATCGCGAAGCCTTTTCCTCTGAGAGATGCCGTCGAGCACTACGAAGGTGGAAATGGAATGCGACATTCCCCCAGAAGTCTTAAGTAGTATTTTCAAGCGACTTCCGGTAAGAAACCTAACCCAAGTGCAATGCGTGTGTAAAGATTGGAAAAATCTCTTGAACGAAAATCTCTTGAACGACGCATCTTTCATCCAAGAACATCTCCAATACTCCGCTCATGAAAACCCGTGTCTTCTTTTTCATGGAGATACCGTTCTTAATCCTTTGGAATTATATGTCACTGATAGTGAGATGCAAGTCCTTCAAGTTGAAAGCGTACCTTTGATTGAATTCCCTCGGGTTGCTACGGTAATTGGTTCTATCAATGGCTTACTCTGTCTCAAATCCAATTACGAATATCTTTATATCTTATTGTGGAATCCAGCAATAAGTTCTTTCAGACTGTTGACCAGACAGTCTAATTTTTGGGTCAAAACGGGATTCGGGTTCTGTTCAGTCGTTAATGATTACAAGGTTGTGTGTATTAGTCATCGAGTCTTTGACCTCATTGTTCGAGTGGAAGTTTATTCATTGGGCTCATGTTCATGGAAGGAAGTAGAATTTGGGGAATTATTGGATGGCGTGGAGATTAAATCTGATGGGTTCAGTATTAATGGAGCTATCTTTTGGTTTGGGTATAAGGAGGGGAATGGCCGTTTCTTAATTTCATATTACATCGCAACAGAAGAGTTTGCCTTGATACCATCACCTATTTCAGCCCCTGAACTATCTGATTCACTTTGCTATAGGCTTTCTGTGTATGAGAATAAACTTGCTTTGCTTTCTCATACTACCATTGGAATATCTGAATATTCTTTGATTGATTTTTGGGTGATGGAGGAGGTTAAAGATAGTATATCTGAGGAAAGATGGAGTTGGACTAGGAAATATAGTATCAAGCACCCTTACTTGTTACTTCCAGGGGTTGTATGGAGGAATATGATTGTCTGCAATCATATTGATATATTGAGGAATACTGCATCTGAACATAATGTCATAGATGATGGACTAAATATTGTTCTAGTCAATCTCACTACCAATGAATTGAAGAGGTTTGCGTTCCCCAAATGTGGCATTGGTTTTCGTGTTTTCAGTTATGTGGAAAGCCTTGTGCCGGTTGACAAAATTCACATTGAAGAGCTTTGATACTAAATCTTCATCATAACATTGCAGGTTTACTTAGAGATTTTTTGCTTGAAAGGAATCTGTGACAGTTAAGATCATTTTGTAGTTAGACTTGATACCTGGTATAGATTTTATGTGAATTAGAATGCTCAATGCAAATACTCAATGCATGATGTTTGTAGCTTTATTGGACATACCTACTGTACTATCCAATTGTTCAGTTTTCGGAGGTGTTATACAAGTGATTTTGAATACACAGTTTTATAAGCAGTTTTCCACTTTTCAAGTGGTTATGTGATCTTTGTATGATTGTATTGTTGATGGAATAGAAAATATTTTGAGTTTTTCAGTAAGTTGACAATACAAAGACATTTTTTCCCCTTCCCAATCCATTTAAGCTCACTTTTCATAGCATTTTCATTTTTTTCTTTCTTGGTGCCTACCAAACGTAAATGTTTTCCTTCTTCTTTTCAATTTCTTCTTCTAGGCTTCTGATTTTTCCCCCTCGCCACCACTTCATGTTTACTGAACAATTTTTTTTTTTTTCCAATTCCTCATCTGAGTTTTCTTTTTGGGCCAAATTTTCACTTCCTTATCTAAATGCCCTGCTTCCATCAAGCACTATGAAATAGATTGCAATGGACCATGACAATGATCTTCTTTCCCAATGTTATTTTGGATGGTTCTGAAAGGCTGCTTTTAAGATCCCTCATCATATTTGATTCGTTGTCGCGTTGTGCAAAGATTTCTTATCTATATTTGTCATCTTTAACCATGGCTGACCTCATCCAGTTTGCTCACCAAGCATTGTGATGGAATTGGAGATTCATAGAAGATTCATTAGTAATTTCCTTTGACCAAGAACAGAGGATCCAGGAAGGCTTGCCTTGTGTTCAAGAGACTTTTACCTAGTTTCATAATCGCAAGAGTAAAGAGGTGGAAGACAAGTAAGGATTACGTGCAAATAGAGGTATAGGCAGTGATATGTTTTTGGTATATAGAACCTTGATTTCTGGATGAGGAAAGGGAATTCAGTCAATTTTAGTGAGGTTAAGGTTTGGCCGTTTGGGAGAGTTCTGGCCTCTGGAAAGCCAGAAATCCTGCTTTGTGGCTTACTATTCTGTCATTGGTAACTGTCGGATTTCTTCTTTTGTGATTTTCATTCTGTATTTAGGTGTATCTGGGGTTAGAGGTTTTGCTGGAATCAGTTTCCTCTTGTATTTTTATGGAGTTATATTGTTTAGTAATGTCAAAATGCAAGTTATCCCATTTGCTGGCTCTTTCTACTATTATTTCATTATTTGTTATTATTCTGTTGATGAAGATCCATGTCATAAAGATTTGATAGGGATTTACACTCGCTGTCAAAGCCCTAATATAAATGTCCTCCTTTACTCTAGTTTAGGACCGGCTATAAATTGGCGGAGTTATTGGGCATTGGTGATGGTGTGGGGAGTAAATCAAACAATATAGAGTTTTCTGAAAAAGAGTGGAGGAAGACTGAAGAGAACATTTAACAAAGTTATTGAGTGACACTCTTGGTCAAACAATTTATTTAAAGTTTTGGGTGTTGATAAATCACAATAATGTCATATTATTCATGTAGCCGATCTCATCTAATAGGATAAAACTTGTTTGTGTTGATAAAGAGTTGCAAGTCCTAACATCTAAATTGCTTGACTTCCATGGATTTTTTTTTTTTTTTTTTTGTTAGAACTTCCATGGAATTATGACTCTGTTCAACCAGTTAATTCTATAAAAATTTGCTTTAAGGTGTTGTGTGGCATATTTTGGGGAATTAAAACTCTTCATAATTTTCTAAATCTCCCAAATAATCGAATGTTCCATATTGTTTTCTTTGATCTTTCTAGGTCACTAATTAATTTTAATACTTATTTTTCTTCTTTATCTCCTTGAAATTTCACCCCAAAAAAATAGTCTTATTAAACTAGTATTCAGATTTCAGGATATTTCATAATTGAAACTTTTAATTAAGACATCTAAGAGAACTTAAATAAATAAGTTTTAATGAATGTGGTAAGGAATAAAAATAAATAAAAGGAACCTAACATATTTTAAATTGTTCCTTTAGAGCATCATATAAGTCACTTCAAATATTTCATCAAAAATAAATAATTCATCCAAACTCATTAAGTTTTTTTTTTTTTTAAAAAAAATCTAATTTTACACCTATTAAAAGAGGTATTGAAGGAGAGGAAAAAAATAGAGTAGATACATCAACCACTACTACAAAAATTGGATATTACTACCCTAAAAACGTCCTTATTAAAAACTAGGAAGTAAAAAATGAAGACAAGTGGCATTCTTGTAAATATATGAAAGGAAAATGAGCCTTAGGCGACCTGAATTGAATTCAGGTCACCAATATTTGAATTTAGGCGACCTAAATTGAATTCAGGTCGCCAATATTTGAATTTAGGCGACCACGAATTCAATTCAGTCGCCCAAATTGGAATAATTTTTTTTTAGAATAAAATTTATTTGTTTGGCGCCGTAAGTGGGTTTGTTTTTTTAATTTTTTTTAGCATTGGCGACACGAAATCAATTCAGTCACCAATTTTGGATTTTAGGCGACTGAATTGCATTCAGTCGCCTAAATTCGATTTTGGGCGACCGAATTGCATTCAAAGTCGCCTAAAATGAATTGGCTCCAAAAAACTCTTGAAAATTGATATCATTTTTGAGACTTTAGACTACCTAAATCCAATTCGGTTGCCTAAAATGAAATTTTTGGCCCCATTTAGAATTTTTTTGGCTCCAAAAAGCTCTTGAAAATTGATATTGAGATTTTAGACTACCTAAATACCAATTCGGTCCGCCTAAAATGAAATTTTTGGCGACATTTAGGATTTTTTGGCTCCAAAAACTCTTGAAAATTGATATCATTTTTGAGATTTTAGACTACCTAAATACCAATTTAGGTCGCCTAAAATGTTTTTTGAGACTTTAGACTACCTAAATCCAATTCAAAGGTTGCCTAAAATGAAATTTTTGGCGCCATTTAGGATTTTTTTGGCTCCAAAAAACTCTTGAATTTAGGCGACCTAAATTGAATTCAGGTCGCCTATATTTGAATTTAGGCGACACGAATTGAATTGGTCGGCCAAATTGGAATAACTTTTTTTTAGAATAAAATTTATTTGTTTGGCGCCGTAAGTGGGTTTGTTTTTTTTTTTTTTTTTATAATTTTTTTAGCATTGGCGACCAAATCAATTCGGTCGCCAATTTTGATTTTAGGCGACCCGAATTGCATTCGGTCGCTAAATTCAGTTTTAGGCGACCTGAATTGCATTCGGTCGCCTAAAATGAATTATTTGCGGATTTTTTTGGCTCCAAAAACTCTTGAAAATTGATATCATTTTTGAGACTTTAGACTATCTAAATATCAATTTAGGTCGCCTAAATTTTTTTTTTTGAGACTTTAGAATACCTAAATCCAATTCGGGTTGCCTAAAATGAAATTTTTGCGCCATTTAGAATTTTTTTGGCTCCAAAAACTCTTGAAAATTGATATTGAGATTTTAGACTACCTAAATACTAATTCGGCCGCCTAAAATGAAAGTTTTGGCGCCATTTAGGATTTTTTTGGCTTCAAAAAACTCTTGAAAATTGATATTGAGATTTTAGACTACCTAAATACAATTCAGTCGCTTAAAATGAAATTTTTGGCGCCATTTAGATTCTTTTGGCTCCAAAAACTCTTGAAAATTGATATTGAGATTTTAGACTACCTAAATACCAATTCGGATCGCCTAAAATGAAATTTTTGGCGCCATTTAGGATTTTTTTGGCTCCAAAAACTCTTGAAAATTGATATTGAGACTTTAGACTACCTAAATACCAATTCAGGTCGCCTAAAATGAAATTTTTGGCGCCATTTAGGAATTTTTTTGGCTCCAAAAAACTCTTGAAAATTGACTTTAGACTACCTAAATACCAATTTAGGTTGCCTAAAATTTACTTTAGACTACCTTAATACCAATTCGGAGTCGCCTAAAATGAATTTTTTTAATTTCATTTATCCCTTCTCTCCTCTCGCACACCATTTAATTCCCCCACGCACGCCCTCCTCTTCTTATTTTCGATCTGCACATATGCCTTCCTCTTCTCTCCTCTACACCCCATCTTCTCTTTCGATCTATTCCTACTCCTTCAACACTCTTCGATCCGGTCGGGCGAGGAGACCGAGCAACGAGACGCGGAATCCGCACTTCGGAACAAGAGTCACCATTGATTTCATCCAAAACGCTACCACTAGTAAGTGTTTTTTTAGATCTAACTCTTGTTGATTTTTTAGATCCGAGAGGGCACCAATTTTTGCAGATCTGAAATCTCCTCGTGGCTCCAAGACGATACTATGAACACCAAATCTCTTGTAGATCCGAAATTACTCTTTTTTGCATTATTGTTCCTTATTCCTTCCATTTTAGTTACTTGTTAGGTTTTTTTTTTTTTTTTTTTTTCATTGTATCTTCCTTGTTGTCTTTGTTTTGATTACTCTCTTTGTGTTCTTTTCTTGTTCTTGCTTTGGTTTTGGAATTTACTCGAATTTGATTTTTGATTTGTTCTTCCATGGCCAACCCTGTTGGGGTTTTTTTTTTTTTTAAAAAAAAAAAAAAATAAGGCGCGACGACTTTAAATTCAGTCGTCTTACATTAGGCGACTGAATTAAATTCAATTCGTCTAATGTAAGACGACACGAATTTAATTCAGTCGTCTTATGTAAGACGACCAATTTAATTCGGTCGCCAAAAGCAGTCGCCAAAAGTATTTTTTTTTACTACGCCTCACGAGACGTCCCTAGAAAAAAGGACGTTATATGGGTCAAATTTAGGACGTTTTTGATGTTTTTTGTAGTAGTGAACATTCCCCTCTATTTAATGCATGTTTGTTTTTATTTTTTAAAAGTGATTTTACGCTTTATGAGGTAAGTATGTCGAAAATTTTTTTACTTGGCTTATAAAAAATGGCTTCTAAACCTACGGTTTAGTGGTTTCCCAAAACATGCACTTACTCTAAATTCCGTTTTGTCTTTAAGTAGTGCCGTTATTTCTGTTAAGTAATATCTTTTTGTTTTTGTAATATTCCTTCATAATTAAATTTTGTTTTATCTCAATAAATCAAGGATTACCATAATCGAAAATTTTATATGTGTTTTTTTGTTGCCAAAATACATATGTTGTCATGGTGCTTATTTAAATTTATGTTATTTTGTGTGAATTGTGATTATTAAACTTTGAAGATTCAGATTTTATAATTTAGAATGATGAATTTGGGTGGATGCTTAATGTTTATGTGTATATATATATATATATATATTTTTTTTTTTTTTTAAAAAAGTCAAATGTAAACTGGTTTCCCAAATTCCGGTTAGCACATCTCCATTTATGTGCTAGTCTACTTATATGGGTTTAAATGTGTTGAGGTGCGGTGATAAGTATATATTTATAATTAAATAGGTGTATATTTTATAATATAATGAGTTTGATTTATTAATATTTTATACCTATTTAATTATTTTTTTTATATATTTATCTATCTTTTAATTAAATATAGGATAAAAGAATATTATAATAGAAAATATATTGATATCCTATTTTATTTTGTAGGAGATATTATGTGATCTAAAAGAGGAGAACATATAAAAAAGGCAACAAGTATCATTACTGGGTAACAAATTAAATTGAAAAAGATATAATATAATATAATATATTATTATTAAATTGACCAAAGATTAGAAAAGAAAGGACGTGGCCTGGGTGTACAAGAGAAGCAGATGGTTTTTATGATTTATGATATATCATATCTAACTCATCATATCCAAACAAAAAATTCAAAACGGGGATCCAAATTCCAAGCCAAGCATTATTTAATAAAAGAAGGAAGACGCCCACAAAGAAAACGTCACTTAAATGGGGGAGAGACTATTCTATATGGACAAACACCACGCACGAGAGGAAGAGACGCAGATTCATATTTTAGAATTTAGAATGATAAATTTGGGTGAATAGTTAATACTGTCAAATGTAAATGGGTTACCCAAACCCTCGGCCGACCATTTATATGTTAACCCATTCAACATGGGTTAGAATGGGTTGAGGTACGGGGTAAGGGCTAACCCATACTCATTCAAAGTTAAATGGGCGGGCTATGGGTTTAGGCGGGAGAGAGGCGTTGCACAACACGTCACGGGGAGGGACTTATCTTCATTATCTCCACGGAAGGACGAGAGAACGTAGAGGCGTTTGACTTCATCATCTCTCCACGGAAAAGCTTTCTTTCTTCGCTCTCTTTATTCTTTGAACTTGAATTCCTATCCTTTTGTTATGGATTTTAATCTATCCATGTGTGGTTAGTTTCTTTGCAACTACAAAGCAGCTATAAATTTATTTGTGGATTAGATTTTATTTTCATTATTTAGTTATAATTGATATTAATTTTGGTTATTTAATCTTATTTAGATTTATCTATTTAGTGATTAGCCATCATTGGATAGGAATTTGAGAATTAGGATTTACCTTGACGAAGGGAATTTTAATTAAGCTCTAAAATTAAGTAATATGGGATTAGATTATGATTTAATTTGCGATTAGGATAGACATATACTTAATGGCACCATATAACCATATAATTGTTGAGGGGTGTGTTCAATTTTTGTTGTCTCTTGTCTAATTATGTTAGACATAATAAGTTATACTCAAGAGATGGTTGTAAGTGGACCGACAGACATTTACAGCTATTTATACTTGAGATTAACAAAATTGATATTAAGACTGATTAACATAGTGAAAATAAGGTTTATGAAGCGATTAATGACTCTAGGTTGCTTATTTAATATTTCTAGTAGTTAGTTTATTTTGATTTTAGTTTTCTCTTAATTAAATTTAATTTGGTTTGCTCAACTTAAACAAAACTGTAAAATTAATGATTAACTGAAGTTGTGGGTACTAAGTCCTTGTGGGAACAATATCTTACTTACTCTTTATTATTTGATACGGCCCGTGCACTTGTGGCGTTTTTAGGTTATAAATTTTGCCCTATCATACGGGTAGTTAAACGGGTAGGTTATGGGTTTGGTATCGGGCTGCCCAACCCACCCGTTACTCTATCCTATTGCTTTCATCGTTAAACATCTTCAAAGGAGCCCGACGATCCTCTGTTTAGGCTTATGAACAATGAAATGAGTGAGGAGCGAGAAATGAGCCTAAACTTGGGGAAAGCTAAATCGAACCGTAAATGTGTGTTCGGAATAACGGTGGGAAAAGTGACTTATTTGTAATCTGGCTTATAGAAAAGTAAGATTGGGTAAAAGTCAAATTGTGACATATGATTTATGTTTAGATTAGCAGTAGCATAAGTAGTTTTTTATGAAATTGAAACTTGTTTTGAATAATGGTAGCATATGTGACTTTTGAGATAATTATAAGAGAAAAATTAAAGTCAAAATTACATAAAATGTGAAAAATGCTAACTCACAAAATTTGGGAATGCTAAAATACATAATTTGATTAAATAATATTACATAAGTAACTCGATCACAGGTCTTGTACAATTTGTGAAAGGCCCAGCTATCACCCAAGAGGGGGTGAATTGAGTGTTTGATAAAAATTTAGTTACTTTGAAAATCTTTTCAAAACTTACTGAAAGCAGTTTGAATGACAGAAATAATTTATAAAGCAATAATTAGTCATTCAAATATATATGCACATTCAAACATAGGAAATATAAGAGATAAGGGAAGAGAATATGCAAACAGATTTATCCTGGTTCGGTGCAATCCTTGCCCTACGTCCAGTCTCCAAGCCTCACTTGGGATTTTCAATCCACTATCTTCCTTCAACTTGATTACAAGTTCTGTACTTGGAGTAATCCTCTCACTAGGATTCACTCCCCTTACAAACTGTAATCAATACACCACTTGATTACACACTCTGTACTCGAAGTAATCCTCTCACTAGGATTTACTCCCCTTACAAGATGTAATCAACACAATGTGTTTCCCACTTAAGATCACCCAATCTTGAGTAACTCTTAGATAGAAGGATAAAATGATTATAATAAATCTTCTCTCTCAAAAGTGAATGAATAAACAATGAAGAACAATACAAATCACTTCACTCTATATGATAAGATATCTAAACATGAAAAACAGAGAGTAAATGATGTGAAGACCAGAGTATTAGCATGTTGAAGATGTAAGCTTGTGTCTCTGCTCTTTCTATCTTGAATCTGTCTTCTTTTATATGTAGAGATCAATATGTGACCGTTTGAACCTTCAATATAGCTGTTGCCTTCATTAGACAAGGTTTTGGTTAAGCTTTTGACTTCTTCTCTCTCTAATCTTTACTTAATCCAAATTTGTATGCGAAGTTCGAGTTGACTTCCTCAAAATAAATCCGTTGGAATGGCAGATTCTTTGGATGTGGAAAGCAGACATTAATCACTTGCAAGCGTGTGCAGAGGGATTACCTAAAAGTATGCAACTTTTCTGGGTTTTGCATTTTGAGCTGATGTCACTTTTTGCTTTTGCTTTAAACTTTCAATAAACATTCTCTAAATCATCTGAAACTCACTAACAAAGTGGTTAAACATAGCTAGGAACAGTAGAGAATAATGATAGGAAGTATTGAGATCGAACGAGAAGGTTTTAAAAATTCGTCAAATTTGAGTTTTAGATCCAGCCATGCAAACTTGAGTTTTGGACTTTGGCATGTAAAATCGATTTAAGTCCAAAACATCAAAACGGAGGTTCTCTTCCAAAACTAGAGGTTTTCAAAACATTAAAAACCGCAATGCTTTCTCGGGTTGGCCAAAACTTGAGTTTTAAAATCAAAACTTTTTCATTTAAATATAAAAACTTGAAGAATTTGCGCCGAGTCAAAACTAGAGGTTTTGAAGGAAACTGCGCTTTTCAAAATCTAGAAAGCATGAAATCTCTCTGCCAGGGCAAAACTCGAGTTTTTCAATCAAACACTTAACCGTGAAAACTTTGAGAAAACTGTGCAAAAACCAAAACTGAAGGTTTTCTCTAAAACTGGCAGTTTTCAAAAACTGAGGAAAACATGAAATCTCTCTGCCAGGTCAAAACTCGAGATTTGAAATCAAAACTCGAGTTTTCACCTCACTGTGAAAACTTTGAGAAAACTGTGCCAAACTCAAAACTGGAGGTTTTCACAAAAAACCGGCGGTTTTGAAAACTGGCTAAAACATGAATCCTCTTTGCCAATTCAAAACTCGAGTTTTCACAAATTTTGTGAAAACTTGGAAAGATTCATGTTCAACTCAAAACTGGAGGTTTTTAAAAGTTCAAAACTTAGGAAACTCTCTGTATGACCAAAACTCGAGTTTAACATCTTAAACTCGAGTTTTCTTAACTAGGAAAACTTTTGAAAAACTATTGGCCTGACGCAAACTGAAGCTTATAAATATACCCTTGAGTTTGCTTAGTTATTATCATTGAAAGCTCTCGGCCAAGTGTAAACTCGAGTTTACAAGTTTTGTAAACTTTTGTAGATTTTCAAAGTGATGGAAAATTCTACAAAAATGAATAGTGTCGAGTTTAAAAATGTTTTCCAATCAAAATGCTCTCGGTCTCTTGCAAACTCGAGTTTACTCAAAATATGAGAGAACTTTGTAAAATTCTCAAGTTTATGTTTAAGTAGAGCTGGGAAATCGGGCCGGGCCCGTCGAGCCGGCCCGTTTAAGCCCTGGCCCTGTAGGGCTCGGGCTTAAAAATAAGCCTGGAATTTGAAATTGGCCCCGCAGGGGCCGGCCCAATAGGGCTTCGGGCTTAATCGGGCCGCCCCGCGGGCCTCGGGCCGGTCCGTTAGGCCCCGTTCTTTCGTAGCATTTTCATTTTTTTTGAATAAAAAAATACATAATGAGATGTGTTGAAAATTTTATACACATGTGGTGACATACGATAGATGTGATCCAAGATGAGAAACTAAATGTGAATTGAAGTTGCATTGTCTTACAATTGGGTTTCTTGTCTTGATCAATTGGAATATATATGATGGCAAGAGTATGTCTGGAAGAAACTAATGCTTGGATCAGCGCAATTAATGTGTATATACATACATACCATACATGAATTAGCTAGGGCCTCTGAGGGAACTGAAAGACGAAACTGCTAATTAAAATCCAGGAAAAACCCTCTAACCAATTATTTATTTGTTGGATGATTTGTATTGTTTAGATATTAATGTTGATAATATTTATTTGATAGATTAGAACTTTAATGGTTGCAATTTACTAATTATATTTCTTTAGAAAAAACCCGGAAAAAAAATAGTTAAAATTTGGAATAGTAATTTTCGTGCCCCGTAGGCCGGCCCCGGCCCCGGTACTATCGGGCCGGGCTTTGAAAAACAGATGTTTTTCTTATCTCAGGCCCTGGAGGGCCGGCCCTGATTCCCAGCTCTAGGTTTAAGGTCCAGTCCCAAGTTTAGAGTGCAAACTGGCGAGTTTTGCCCTCTGTCAGTGGCAAACTCGAGTTTGCCAAGCTAGGCTCGAGTTTGGCCCTGACAGAATGTTTTTGGTTGAAAACAACAAGTTTTATCAATCAATTAGCTTATCCAAAAACATCCATACATGTTTACAATTGTCAGTTATCATCAAAACACATATAGAACTAACAATTTGGTCTCTAATTGAGTTATGAGACTAATTCATTTGAGTTGAAGACGACACAACATAATTAATCTAGGAAGACTCTTTATCTACACTAATATTCTCATTTGCAGCTTCCATAAAATTAACATCTGTTTGAGAATTTCTCCTAATAAAAATAAAATTATGTATGGCCATTCCACAAAATTAACCCTAATCTTGGTCACATATTCTTGTTCATTCCATCCTCT
Organism: Acacia acuminata; assembly: GCA_019022655.1. NCBI lineage: Eukaryota > Viridiplantae > Streptophyta > Magnoliopsida > Fabales > Fabaceae > Acacia > Acacia acuminata. The sequence continues at coordinate 1,105,912 of JAFJYI010000100.1, read as the reverse complement.
ATTGTTGAGCCACATTACCTCAAGACAAAGTTATTATCTTGAGAAAATAAATCCAAACACTTTAAGCCTTCATCTTGCCATTCCCAACAAGCATCCAATGATAAGGAGGATTCAATTAGAATGAGTTCTCGTCGCAATCAAAAGGCAATCATGTGAATCAATGTTAGAAGACATTATATACTTTGACGTTTTCAAGTGATCAAAGGTAATACTAAACTCCAATACGTGTTTTGATGGGTAGATCCTAGCCATAATTCATGAACACCGTAAAGAGTTACAAGTTCCGCAATGATAAACAAAATCACTTTAACTTTCATTCTTCCTTCTTCTAACTTGCTAAGGATTATTAGACGTATTTCCAGTAATGAAGTATGATCCTTTTGTTCTTTGAATGATGAATTATTAGATCATTTATTTTTAAATTGTCATTTTTCAAGGGCTTGTTGGTTTGGTAATCAAGTGGGTCTCAGAATAGATGAGCTTTACGCCTTAGCAGGTATTCCAAATGGCACATCTGCGAGCATTGGCTTTTACTACTGCCAAATTCCAGCAATCAGAAATTCCAACAAGTGTCCCTGAGCAACTAACATCTCAGATGTTGCACCCATGTTGTTGGCTGATTTCGTTTCATATTACTAGATCTTCTCATAGGAAGAGAGGCATTTGGATTCGGAGTCAGTTCAGAATCAACAGCTCGGTGTATGCTGAAATTCTCCATGTGTACGTTAAGATGGGTGCACTTTAGTTGCAGACTTGCAGTTGATCGCCCTGAGGAATGCACTACATCTTATATTGCACAATAATAATCACTCTCAATAAGACAATTTCATGGACCATGACGTTTACCATATGCTATACGCTCTATGCTAGGGAACTTTGTAACTTAATAATTTCATTACATAATGCCAAATTATATTTTTTCATCACAAAAAATCTGGTCAATATTTTTTTTTTATTTTTTTTTACCTTCAACATCTAGTATTCTAGTTTATAGTTAATACTCCATTCGATCCTTAATATAAGATTTATTTATCTAATTTGTTTATATTAAAAATGTTAGTTAAATTAGTTCATATGATATGTTTTTTTAAAACACACTAATCATCTTTCTTAATTTCTTCCATCTCTCTCATACTTGATTATTATTAAAGGATCATTAATAGGATAAATTAGAAGTAGATTGATAGAAGACAAATATCACTCTCTAATTAAGTTATATATTAAGTGTAGGAAGGAGTACAATTTTTTCCTTGTAATACTACAGAAGGGGAATGGCACAATACCAAAATTGCACTCTCCATATAAAGTAGTGATTTTAGTTTTATATTATAAAAATTAATAAGACAGAATATTAAAATTCTATCACATTTTAGATAGGCAATAGATTTTAACAAACACCTTTAAATTGATGAGGTAGCATGTGAAAACAAAGAAAATGATCCTTTGAAATGTCAATAAATTTTTTATGGAAAAAGTATTTCTCCAGTCCACGGAGATAACTTTATCTCCAATAATCCCAAAACTACGTCGTTTTATATTAATGAAGGGTGTGTTTGTAATTTTAGGTGAATTAATTAAGGGTGTTTTGGTAAAATTAGTATGATAAAAAAATAAACAAAATTATGGAAATATCTTTCATTAATCTAAAACGACGTAGTTTTGGGGAACACTGGAGATAACTTTATATCTAGTGATGGGAGAAATCCTTTACCCATTTTTATTTATTTATCATATTAGCTTTTTTTTCTTATATATATTCATTAAGAAATAATAATTTTGTAAACGAAAATGAAAAATATATAGATATAGAGAAAATGATATATTTGTCAATTAATAATTAGCTTCTCTCAACTATCTTCCTCAACCAAGAAATCAAACCTCCCTTGGTCTCTCTTGAACCAAACAAAGTTTTTAACCCAAAAAAAAAACCAAACAAAGTTCATAAACCTTACCTATCCTTCTTTCTACGAGATAAGATATTATCACTATCATTCTTTGTCACTACCACTTTTTCAACGTTAGATCTTGAATCTCAATAGGAGAGAGAACTAATAAAGGTAGATAAGATTCTAACGTGAAAAAGTGGTAGTGACATCGATAGTGACAAAAATGGTAGTGACAATATTCTATCCTTTTATTTATGGGTTTAATATTTTCTTTTTCTTTGTAAAAGCTGAAAACATTTTTTTTTTTTTTTGTCATACTCAAGTAAAAGTGAGTGAGTGGTCCCATTATAAAAAGAAAAGTAAAGAAAGAGAAAATATTAGTGGGATCTATTTACTTTTATATAAGTGTGAGAAAAAATGTTTTGAAAAACAAAAACATTAAATCCCTTATTTATTTACCTTAAAAAAAACAAAAATGCCACACAAATGAAGACTCTGGAATCTGGATTATCAATCACGACCACGAATCCCACGTAACGGAAAGCATAACCCCAAAATATCGCCCTCTCCCACTCAGACCGATGAACACAACAATAACAATACAAAATGGGTTCCCATTTGCTCAGAATCTCACCCCTTTCTTCTTCCAATTCCATACTACTTCTTAGCCCCACAACCAAACCCATCTTCTTCTCTACTCTCCGTCGTCCTCTTCATTCTCATCCTAATCCTCGTCCTACTTCACTGTTCAATACTCACTCCAACATCTTATCGCCGAAACCCACTGTTACGACCACCGTTAAGCGTGGTTTCCGTGGTGGAATTGTAGCCATGGCCGCTCCTGCGTCTGCCCAGAAGTCGGAGGAAGAGTGGCGTGCTATTCTCTCCCCTGAACAGTTTCAGATTCTCCGACAAAAGGGCACTGAGTAAGATTTTTTTCCCTTTGGCATAGGCTGAATTGTGCTCCTTTAATTTAATACGGTGTTTGGATTTTTCTTCTTCTTTCCGTGTTGTTGAATTGAATAATGATGGAATTTAAATGGAGATTGGGGACAATTCGGGTAAATTTTGAGCATGAATATATGATTAAGAGATTGCTTTTCAGTGACTAATTTCGGAATTAAGGCGTTTTAGTTTTTATTATTCTTGTTACTGCTGGCGATTATGATTCGGGAAAGACAGATAAACAGAGATGTGATGTTCCAAACGACAGTGATGAATGAATATTCTTACTGAGAAAACTTGCAAGCTACGATGAGGAGGATTTTACTTTCAACTTTGACCAAAAAAAAAAAAAGATTTTACTTTCAACTTCCAGATTGATAGTTAGATTAGTTACTTTTACTTGAATTGGTAACTGGATTAATCATTTATGACCGTAATGCTACTTTCAATTTTTATCTGATTAAAATTTTCTTCATGCACTATTTGAAAATTTGGATAGAGTAATGAAAATTTTGCTCAGTTTTATTCTTTTTTCTTCTTTTGCGTTAGAAAGGTAGCTTTCCTAGTTCATTGTCCTTTACATCTGTCACCATACTGAATACGGATTGCACATACATATATTCAGTACCATGGTCATGTTTTCTGAGAAATATTCAAATCTATACCCTTGAGCATCTTCTTAGAAAAGAAATTTGTGGAGAATACTGTTAGGGGGACTTTTACTTTTCATAGAATGGAATGAAGTGGCACAGCCAAGAAACACAAACCATTGTTTGGAAGACTTGTTTAGGAGGTAGATGAATGAAAAGGGATGGTTCCTGAGTCATCCTAAACCCAATTTTTTTCATCCCTAAATTCGCAGTCAAGATTGAATAATGGGGAGTGTATATTACAATTACAAGAATACTTCTACACCTATAAGATGAAAGTGTATATTTTAACTTCCACAAAGCTACCCTGTCTGACTCTTTCACTTGCCATCTCCACCTCTTCCCCAATCCAACTTCTAGGTTGGCTAAAGCTTGCTGAGAAAACTTGTGATAGCAAATATGCATTTTATTATTTGTTGAGCTGTTTTGCTGAAATCTGGATATGATTGAGTGATCAGTTTTATATTTATTGGATCATACATTTAGAAAGTATCTTTCCATCCCAAGATAGTATGAGATTGTGTGCTAAACGACTCAAACCCACTTAAGGTACATTATCAGGTGGAGATGATCCATCAATTTTGCATGGATATTTAGAGCCGTCAAACGATGGGCCCGGCCCGTTTAAGCCTTGGCCCTTGAAGGGCCAGACTTGAAAAATGGACGAGATATTTGAAATTAGCCCGGAGGGCCGGCCCCGACGGGTCTCGAGCTCGGCCGGCCTGGAGGGCCTCGGGCCAGCCTGCGAGCCCTTTTCACGGTAGTTTTTTCTTTTTTTTTTCTTTTTAAATTTATTAATTTATATATATGTATATTGTATTTGTTATAGAGTTATTTATCCATTTAACTACAAATATATAATAACTATATTCTAATTTTATGATTTGATTTATTATTTGTTGCAAATAAAGATTATGGATGTGTTCATGATGCGGGAGAAGAATTTCATGATATTCTTACTCATGAGCCGAGGCTATTACTCAAAGTGAAGAACAATCAAATGTCGTTAAAATTGATGATAGTGACGAAGATGACGACAATAATAGTCATCGTACTAATGTCACTAAGTGATGTGCTTTTTATGTTTTATATGAATTATTTGTGAACATGGTTTGCTTTTGATTATGAATTAGTGACTGTACTTATTTATTGGATGATTCGTGTTGTAATTTACTAATTATATTTTTAAAAAAAAGTGGAGGAAAAATAGTTAAAATTTGGAATAGTAATTTCCGGGCCCTGCGGGCCGGCCCTGGCCCTAATGCTCTCGGGCCAGGCTTTGAAAAACATGTGTTTTTCTTACTGCTACCCCCGGAGGGCCGGCCGTTAGGCCCTGGCCCTTCACGGGCCAGATTGATTGACAGCTATTCAATCAAAGAGTATAGCAAATTGAGAAATTTGATTTAGCCTTAGTGCCTTACGTGGGAGAAAACTCTTTGGTCAAGCCTTGAATGCTTCTATAATTACAATGGCATGATGCATAATTCCCGATTGCATTCTACTTCTTTCTAGTTGTGAGTTGTGACCACTCCATCCCATCCCATCTTTTTATGCCAAACACATTCCAAGACTTCATGAAAGTTGCCTTCTAGTTTTTCCATTTACATGCAACATCTTGTCTTGTCACGTTGATTTCTGAGTGCTGAGTAATTTATATAGTCATCTGTATGGGAAATAAAAAAGAAAAGAAAATTGGAACGGAAAAGTAATTGTATGTGCATAAAGTTTCTCTGGTGTATGAGTAAAAACAGTAATAAAGAAGACAATTACTGCCAAATAATAATGACAATGATGTAGTAAACATTATATACATGTCTATATTTCAAATGGTTCGAGCAAATGGGGCCGAATAGAGGAAAAATGAATGAGAAGATATAGAAATACTTTGCCAACTTGATAATGCTCAAAATGGGTATTAGGCTTTAGAGTTATTAAGATTTAAGAAGATGGTTTTGTATTTTTCAGGTATCCAGGAACAGGAGAATATGACAAGTTCTACGAGGAGGGAATCTATAACTGTGCAGGTTGTGGCACTCCTCTCTATAAGTCCACAACAAAATTTAATTCCGGGTGTGGCTGGCCAGCCTTCTACGAGGGTCTTCCTGGAGCCATAAATCGCACGGTGAGTTAACCTCTTTCGAGTTTGTCTCCTTTGTCTTTACTGCTATGTTCATGGCCTGATTGCACTTTTAGTCCCTTTAGTTATTTTCAATGAGGCAATTTAATCGTTCTTCAATAAGAGCATTGTTTTGGAAGCTCAAGTTTCTGTTTAATCTGTGGCCAATTAGGGCAGTGCTGTTCTTATAGCAGTTTATTTATCTGAGTAATTTCTCCTCTCTTTCTAATTATTAAATCAAAGCATCTAAATTAAAAAAACTAGATAAGTAGGGTGGTCTTGAATTTCACTATGCCTCAATTGCTGCTACAGATTTGACTAAACCATGTTTCTCATAACTAGTCCTCACATGAATTGAGAGCATTTGGATTGACGTTAGGTAAAATAGAGCTTATAAATTGATTTATAAGCATAATTTATTTAAAAATATGTTGTTTGGATACATTCTTAGGAAAGTATAATTGAAAAGCAGATAATAGTAGCTTTTGAAATAACCATGGTTTTTGGTTCATAATTGAATTTGGCATGTATGGAAAGGAGTGTTTGATAGCTTATGAAATAGCCATGGTTTTAGGTTAATAATTGATTCCTACATGTATAAAAAGGTGATTGGTAGCTTATGAGTTTTAAGAAAGCCATGGTTTTGACTTTTCAATTATACCCAGCATCAATCTTATTAACCTGCTACAAGTTTACAACCAACTTTATTCTCAAAATCATAATTGTAAATCAATTTTCTTAAACAAACAAGATTGATCTTAGGTAACATTTATAATACGCAGAATGTCTCTACATATATGTGTGTTTCTGTGGTTGTTAAATTGGAGAAGCAATTGATTTGGATGAGATTGTGATATGAAACAGCCGGACCCAGATGGAATGAGGATAGAGATAACATGTGCAGCATGTGGGGGGCATCTTGGTCATGTATTTAAAAATGAAGGATTCCCAACGCCTACCAACGAACGCCACTGTGTGAATAGCATTTCACTCAAGTTTGTACCTGCCAATTAATTCTTCTCCTATCTAAAATGTTCTTTGCCATATATGAATAATGGGTCATTATTATTGCTTACTCTAAATCCCATAAGATGATAGTATTATGTAATGTACTACTCAAGTTGCTACTCGGCTTCATTGTCTAATAATGGCTACTTATGTAGTTGTGAATGAGGTGTTCCTCAAAACTACTTAAAAAAGGGATCAGGGTGTGTGAAACTGTGCCAAAACAGCGCAATTTCATGCAGCGGTCTGCAGCAGCAGACCTAAGCCAGATCCTCCTTAGATAGCTATGAGAGAGATTCTTCATGAAATCCTTTTGAAGGGGCTGTTGTTTTCTTGAATGGATTTTCAATGCAATTTGAGCTATGTTTTTGTATCACTCATGTCTTAATTATAAATCTAGTTATGAGGTTGATTTTGATCATAAATAGAAGCCTCTATTTATCTTATTTATAATGTGTATCATTTTTTTGAAAACTAATTTACTTAACTCATAAATGATATATAATTTAATGTTATATAAGGGTATTTTAAAGAGATTAGGTCATAATTGTTAGAATTAAGCAGTTTATATAGCTTCTTTAATCTATTTAAATTAGTTAAATAGTTGATTGGAGGACTTTTATATTTATTTGAGAGACTTTCATCTGAGAGTTATTCAAAGCTTGATAATTCAATGTTATAGAATGCTCTTTGTTCCTTTTGTTTGTTAAAAGGAAGGAAGTTCACGAACGGGATTTACTAAGTTTTCATTTGGAGCACAATTTACAAATTTTATGAGAAATTTTTTTGATAAAATAAGGTACAAAACAAGAATAAAATATTTATAAAAACTTATAAGCAAAATATTTCTTTATCTTTGGACTAATAAAATAATGCATAAGTATCTTTTTTTAAAACAATCTATGAGATATTCTTCTTATATATTGTACTTTTCTAACTTTTTTTTTTTTTTTTTTTTTTTTTTTTTGGTGCTGCAGTAAGTTAGTGGCACGGGGTTTTTTAAGTTTGCATCATCCCGTGTAATATTTTTAGGGAAAAATTAAAATAAAAGATCTAGAGAATATAATATTTAATAAGGACCATAAGAATTGTAATTACTTAGAAAGGCTAAAAATCATAATATAAATGTGAAATTACTAAATTACCCTTAATCAAACCTTTTGTATTATCTCTTGTATTCATAATTAAAAAATAATAAAATTAAAACTAAAACTACCCATCAAATATGATCGTATTTTTTTTATATATTATTTAATTAACAATGGTTAAACTCATATCTGTTTTAATTTTTATTTTTCACCAATTTGTATCCTCAAGTTCCCTGATTTGTTTAATTTTATTAACATTATATGAATTTTTTAACCCACATAAATTGTTTCTAAAACAAAAATAAATCATACAAATGTTCTTAGTTTAACATATATGATAAATTATAAAAGACTTTGAATTTTATTAAAATTATATAGTTCAATTTTTAACTAAAATTGTTGTTGATTTTTTAAAAAATATAATTTTTACAAATTGAAGAATGTGTAATTTTTTTTCCATGGATATATATTCAAGTTGTGAAAAATAAAAATTAAGAAAACTATTGTTTAATTTAATAAAATTTAGAATTTTGTATTAGTCTTAAAAATTGAATGTGAAAGAAAATGCGGAGGGAATATAAAAATTATGTTAGGGGCATTTTAGTATTTTTAATTTTTAATTTTTATATTTAGTCTTTCTAAATAATTACAATTTTTATGTCATTCTCTATAAATATGTTTTTCTTCTAGATCTTTCATTATAGTTTTCTTTTCTCCTAATGAAAATTTCTTTTTTAAAAAAAATTACTCCCTCCTATCCCCCAATTATAGGACATATTTAACCGATTCTGGGGAGATTAAGGAGATGAGTTAAATTAGTTAATTTTACTCATTTTTCTAAAATATCCTTATATAAATCTAAAATGACATAAGTAAAAGTGAATTAACAGTCTCTGCTACATACCTCTTCGACCTAGAATTTTCCTTTTCACACGCTTTCTAATTGAAATAATGATCTTACTATATATACACACACATATATGTGTGTGTGTGTACATATAGATTTACATACATGTGTGCGTGTTTGTGTGTGTATACATATATCTACACACACACAGCGCGCGCGCACACACGCACGCACGCACAGATATGGATATATATGTGTGTGTGTGTGTGTGTGTTTTTTTTTTTTTTTTTTTTTACATACACACACAGGGACACAGGTATACACACATATATATACAGATATATATACATGTTGTATATATATGCGTGTGTGTGTCTATGTCTATATATATTTGTGTGCAAACACACACACATATATATAGACACACACATATCTATATCTACACACACACTCAAATATATATAGACACTCACACACGTATATACCTATATATACACATACATGTGTGTGTAAATACACCCCCCAACACACACACATATATATATCATAGACTTTTTCGAGCTTTCACACAATCCGACGTCGTAGACTTCTTTGAGCTGTCACAAAAAAAAAAAAAAAAAAGTATAACTGAGGTGTATGTGACATTAATAAGTTGCAAATATTACTTGCTTTATGTAATATATAGGTGTATTATTAAATTATCATTGTGTTTAATTATTATTGAGAAAGTATTAACATGGGTGTTTTAGGAAGAAATTGACAAAAAATATAAAGTTGCCCTATAATTAGGATCAATATCAACTCTTAAATGTTGTCATATAATTAGGACTAAAGGAAATAGTATTTAATGCAATTGTGTATTTAGGGTCCGAACTTAAAACTACCGATGGAACTAGGACAATCCTTGCCAATTGAGCTTTTCTCTAATTGATTTAACTATTCTAATATATTAAATATATAAAATTAGATGTTTAGCACAGTAAATAGCTGTCAAGTTTTTAAAATTATTTTTCTCATATGTTAAAAAATTATAATTTTTCTAATAAAAAGTTAACATATAAATATTGTTGGAGGAGATGAATCTCTTTGGAGTATAAGAATAAGAGATGAAGAAGAAAGTAATACATAATATCTTGAAGGCATAGGCAACAACTTTCCCTTAGGTTTAATTCAGCCCCACCTATACCTATTTTATAGGGTCAACTCTCAAGATTATATAATGATGGTCTTGTTTGAATTTGTATTGTTTTGTGTGAATTGTAATTATGGAACAAAGTTGGATAGGAATGATGAATTTCCTGCAAGATAATAAAGACGTTTGAGTATGAATTACACTCTTAACACTCAAATCAAGACAACAAAGACTTTTAATGTAATTTCACTTTATCTTTGAGTGCACTCATTAACAAAGGCAATGTGTTTGATTTCTTGTTGCTATGTGATTTCTGATCTGAGTTGTATTGTCTATCACAAATGAAGTAATAGTACATGATATTTATAGAGCGTGAAGTGATGTCTTGAAATGATGTCTTTTGAAGCTACATCTTTTCAATTAAAAGTCATAAGCACATGTTAGATTTATGAACCTTCATGAACCAATATAACTTCAATAACTATAATTATTGAAAATAACTTTTCTATGAAGGGTTACACTGTTATAAAATGTAGAGTTTTCTTAAAACCAGCACAACCTTTCATCAAATAGTAGTTGCCACACCTTTTCATAGGTATCTTTAGAAATTAAAAGGACATGATTTTGGTGACCTTTAGTGTTATAACTCCTTACATAACCCTTGACATAAATTCTTTAATTTTCTAAGGGCATGACTTTTCAACAAATTATCTTTTCATTTTAAAATATTCCAACAATCCCCTACCATTTTAAAATGATCACAAACTCTTATTATTTCAGAATTCTCATGTTGCTAGTAAATGTATCTTGAGGATTTGAACTTTTATCTAAGTAAAATATGGTTTCATCCATCTGAAATAATATGATAAACTAAGTTTTTAACCAATTATCCCATATGAACAGGTGTGCATGAATTACGCATGGGATCACGATCCATTGTATGCCACTTTAAATGACACGTTTATTTGTGACCTTATTTCCATGTTCTTTTCATGAAATTTTTTTGGAGTCAAGCCTTTGAACTCTTAAAAGCGGCCTCACTTCACTCTCATATAGGTAAACTCCATCAAAAGCATCACCATGATAAATGCTCCAGCAAATATATGCTTACAGGTCTATTAAGAGCCAAACCCCTTCTAGTCTCATGGTTACCAAGTACTTTTTCAACCTAGGATGTATTAAAAGTCAAGTACTTGCAATCACTTTGATAGCATACTTTCACCATTGAACTTAAGACTTGATATGATGGTCAAGTGTGAGTTGGGTTTCCACTATTGGTAATCAAGGTTTATAGGGCTTCAGTCACATCCCTTTTGATGTTTTTAACACCAAATCCCTTGTTAAACCTTTAGTCAAAAGATTTGCAAGATTCAATTCAAATATTATATATAACTAATGGAAACGACTCCATTCAAAATCAGATCTTTCACATAGCTATGTCTTAAGCCAAGATGTCACGACTTTTCATTATTAATTTGGCTATCAGCCCTTGAAAGAGCAAACTAACTATCATAATGGATAAATACTAGTGTCATTGTCTTGGACCATGTAGGAATTTCTTCCTTGTTACTTGCAGCCAATGCTATAAACTTAGAGTCCTTAGTAGAATATGATATACATGTTTGTTTCTTTGACTACCATGAAATATCTTCCCACCAAGGGTGTAGACCCATCCACTTGTGGATGCATGATCCTCTTGATATATATATCCTTGCAGAATTGAAAGATTACCACTATCGGTCAAACTATAGTTAATTGTTCATTTCAAGTACTTTAGAATTCTTTCCACAGCATTCCATTGTTTTACGATTGGATTGCTTGTATATCTACTTAATCTTCGTACAACATATGTTATGTCTGGTCTTGTACATGTCATAGCATATATCAAGCATCCATTCACTTTTAATTATTTGTGTTGTCTCACAGGACAACTTTTATTTGATACTAACTTTATACTAGAATCAAATGAAGTAGAAACAAGACAACAATCATAACAATCAAATTATAAGCATGTCAACAACTACGCATGATTTATTTTATATTATTAAAATTACCATAGCCAAACATGTAAATTGTAATGTCCATAAAACAAAAGTTGATATTATAATATTATATTGTTTGTGGCAATCAAGCTGCCACAAACTAGGTGAAGGTGTTACACTCTTACTGGCCTCGTCTTTTCAGATGGCGGGTAGAGCGACTTTTACTTTTAAAACAATTTCAAGACATATCGGGTGTCTACACAGCAGAGCAATGAGAATAATTTGGACAATAAAATTATGATAAAGTAAACAACTAACAAAAATAAGTCCCTCCAAGGGTCAATATACAGTCATCCGGATAAATCTTCCAAAAAGTAACTATTAATATACAATTATCCAAAACTAAAGATGTAAGGACAAAAGCTATCTCCATGCTCCCCAAAATCCTCACCCAAGCTCTCCCGTCTTACCTCTAGTCTCTTGCCTTGTTCTAGATACACTTCCTGTATCCTTATAATAGTCTGGGATTCATAAATGAATCATTGAGTGGCCATTAATTTCATATACAGTGTATGTACAAAGTATGCAAGAAAACCATAAAACATATAGCATTCAACAGGTTGCACACAGTGAGGCTACAGCCTAAACCGGAACAAGTAGTCACACATAATGTAAATTGCTCAATAAGGCACATAACTATGTTGGGGTTGCACATAGCGGTTCCGGTATTCAAAGCACTTGGAACACATAACATCAAATGCATAAGTAATCACGGTAAATCATACATACAAAGTCACACAAAGTACATGAAAGTAAGATTACTTACCTGCAAGTAGTTGATCAGTAAAATAGCAAACATCCGGCCACTAAATAAGAATGATAGACCTAAAATAAAATAATATAACGGTGCTACTGTCAATATAACTCCTTTCTTTAAGTTATGTAATTATACACTTGTATAAAAGGGTTTTTCCACTTTTGTAACTCATTAATCTTCCTTTTTTAATGAGTACTTCTTCTTTGGTAAATTTCCCTTTATTTTTGCACAAGGTGTTGAAAATTTCTGAAATTTGACCCAATTTCAAAACTTCATAATTAATTGTTGAAAAATCCGATTGGGGTGTTCTAAAAATATACGCAACCCTTGACATGTCTATTATTGACTAAAAATACTTGCTAGTCCAAAAATACGTAAATTATTCCCAGTTTCTGAAAATACCCCTGTTGGTTTTTCTACCTCCTTATTTGCATATATTCATACTTTATGCTTTCTAAATTGTACCTCATACTCTTTATCATACAAAATTCCATTTCAAACACTTTTAAACCATCAAAATCATCAGAATAAAATCATATTAAAAAATTCTAACTATTGATCAAAATTTCCTTAAACTTTTGCAAAATTTCAAGAAATTAGGGAAGAGAACTTACTTACTTAAAGTCCTAACTTCTTTGGTTTCGTTCACCTTGATCTCTTTGAGTTATAGCTAGAATTCCAACAATATTATACAAGATTACTAATTGAAGACTTAAACATACTTGTATAAATTTGAAAGAAATAACATAATTCTCATAACTTCCTTACCTCTTCTTCTCTTAAAATTCTTCTTACTTGTGATTTTTACAACACTCTCATTTCTTAATTACCCACCTTTTCATGTGTCCTTTTTAATGTCCATTTCTTTAATTATGTGGTTGATGAAGTTGTCCAAGTGTCTCCTTTTCTTGTCTTCATCCTTGTCTAATTGATTGGTCTTCTCTTTCTTTCTCCTATGTATGTGCCATGTTCAAGATTCAAAGGGGTATAATGTTCTTTTCTTCATATCTTAAAGTTATGCCCATGTGTCAATTGGTAATAGCATCACCCATAAAGTTATTATCTCCAAAGTCAAAGATATTCCACTAATGATCATCTTAATCTTGCCATATGTATATGTCATTTTCAAAGGCATAAATGCTTTTTGCTAATAATCTTCCTACTTACCATGTGTCCATGTTCTTGAATTATCTCTTGTCTTCTTATGCCATCTCACAATAATAATCCCTTATTAGCCAACTAGATGGAAACAAATATTATTTGCCTTAGATTTGATAAAAATTCCATATATCTTAATAATATAATATTAATTAGTTTCATACAATAATTTACATAAAAGTGGGTTATTACAGAAGGTGGCAGCAATTTGACGTTGCCACCTTATTTCTTGAAGAAGGGGAATAATTCTCCACTGCCTCAACCCTCTCCTATTTATATGTCATGTGTGTGTGTGTGTGTTAAGCGGGGAAGAGTGAGAGCGAGAGTGAGGGTGAGACCATAAAAGAAGGAGAAAAAGAGAAAAAATAGAGTCTATACGTGTTTTTAAGGTAAGTTATTTATTTTATAAGATCATTTAGGTATTTAAATTAATTTCTTTTCAATAAACTTTCTTCATAAAAGTTATTTTATGTATTTTATCTTTCTAATGAGAGAAATATAACATTAATTAGTGAAAATTTTGAGATTAGAACCTTGGCAAAGTTTTGATAATAGATGACTATATATTTGTAGAGCATGATTAATATATAATTTTAATCGGTTTAGATTTTATGGGTTAAGTAGCAAATTTACCCCGGAAGTATACCCCGAGGAGCAATTTTGCCCTAGAAATTTTTATTCGAGCAATGTTGCCTCGGAAGTTTTTTTTTGGAGCAATTTTGCTCCTCCGTTAATAACCCTAATGGTCAACTAATGGTCCTGACCAACCCTAACGGTCAACTAACGGTTGACCGTTAACGGAGGTGCAAAATTGCTCCAAACAAAAATTTCGGGGTAACATTGCTTAAAAAAAAAAAACTTCCAGAGCAAAATTGCTCTTGGAGCATACTTTTGGGGCAAATTTACTACTTAACCCTAAAAAAATTTATATAACTCATAAAAAATTATGAAAAAAATGATAATCTATTTTTTTGCCAGCCGTCCAAAATAATCTAACTTAGCTACAAAGGGCTGTTAAAAATTTACATTTACATGCTACTTATAACTAGATTTATTTCAAATCTAATATATATATTTTTGGAAGAGTGACATATACTTTTCTTACACAAATAAATGATTTAATCAATTTCCTTACTTTTTGTAAATTGATTAATTAGGCCTTTTTAATCTCTGCCTTCGCTGATTTATTTAATTCAGCCTGTTTGAAGTAGGCCTATTTTTAGCCTTAAGAATTAAAAATATATGATATCATAAATAACAGTTTTAACATTTTTTTGGGTTAAGTAGCAATTTTGCCCTGGAAGTTTTTTTTGGGAGCAATTTTGCCCCGGAAGTTTTTTTTGGAGCGATTTTTGCTCCTCCGTTAACGGTCAATGGTCAACTAACCGTTGATCGTTAACGGAGGGCAAAATCGCTCCCAAAAAAAAACATTGCTCCAAAAAACTTCCAGGAAAAATTGCTCCTCGGGTATCTTTCCGGGACAAATTTGGTACTTAACCCTAGATTTATTAGTTGGTAGTTATGGGAATTTAAACCTAACTTTCTATTTAAAAGAATTTAGTATTTATGAATTATAGGATATTTCTACTGATGAAACAATGTTTAAGGCATTTATTTGGATTACTAAAGGTATTATTGTCGATGTAAAAGTTCAGGTTTTGCTAAATTTGAACTATATATATATATATATATATATATATTATGGGTTGGGTTTTGGAATTTAAATTAAAGTTTGATATAATTTTGGTTATGTGGAGGTTTGAAGATTTATTAAATAAATTGGGTTATGCTTATATAGGTTGAGAAATTTATATTTGTAATATTAAGTATTTTATATCTGAGTTTATAATTTATTGGAGGTTATATTGAGAATTAAATGGATAGATTTAAAGTTTATAATGAATATGAATATTTAGGTGAAACTTATATTGTAGAAAATTTGGTATTTTGGTTAAATTGAGGATGCGGTGATATTTTGATGATTATAATTAGCGAGAAATAATTTATGAAGGAAGGAAATGAGATTGTAACGATGATTTGAGGAATAAATAAACTTATCAAATCTTCTAGGAAAATTAAATGAGACAATTATAGTTTAATTAATTATTAACTATTGTATTTTTGTTAATTCAATTAACATATAATTATATATTTATTTTTAGAATAGACTTGATCTCTCTCAAGTTTAGTTCTTGTGTCAAGAATTTAAGGTAACTACTTTCCTCTTGTTATATGTGTTAATATATTGTTTGTGAGTATTTTGTGAAATGATTATGGGAAAGAAAATATATGAATATTGATGAGTACTTTGAAATGGTTATTGAGACTGGAAATTATGACATTAAATGTTTTGGTTAATGGACTTTTGTTATGATTTCGTGAATTGAAATAATATTGTCATATTAATGATTATTGAAATAATGCATTATTTTTATAAATCTCGTTTGGAACTCGTATATACATGCTAAGATTATGATTGTTGATATGGATGGATGTGGAGCAGAGATAGATGTCGACTGGTGATGAGAGTTACTATGTATGAATACCACATGGTATGTCATTACTCGATGCATAGTGGATGACTATGGCATTTTCGGGCATTTAGTATCACCCTTCTCCTTTGACTGCGTTAAGGGTCAACTCTTGGGACAGTGACACTAATAAATATATATTTTATAATTAAATAGGTACATATTTTATGATATAATTAGTTGAATTTATTAATAATATATACCTATTCAATTATCTTTTATATGCTTTACTATCATTTAATTAATTATAGGATAAAAAGATATTTCAATATAAAATCAACTTATATCCTATAATATTTTGCGGAAATATTAGTTGATTTAGAAGAATATATATATATATATATATAACATAAGAGAAGGGAAGCACCAGCAAAAATGTGGATTAAAGCCATGCATGGCCAATTTGTTTTGCAATCTAGAGGAGCTATAAACTTTTGAGTATATCATATTTTATTTTCATTGTTTAGTGATAATTAATATTAATTTTGGTTAGTTATTTTGTTTAAATTTATCTATTTAGTGATTGACCATCATTGAATATGAATATGAGCATTAGGATTTACCTTGACAAAGAGAATTTTAATTAGGCTCAAGATTAAGTAATATGAGATTAGATTACGATTTAATTTGCGATTAGGATGTGCATACACCTAATAGCCCCATATAATTGTTGAAGAGTGTGTTCGAGTTTTATTGCCTCTTAAGTAATTATGTTAGACATAACAAAGTGCACTTAAGAAGGGGTTGTAAGTGGACCGGCAGTCACTTATAGTTATTTATACTCGAGATTAACAAAATTGATATTAAGGCTAATTAAATTAGTGAAAACAAGGTTCATGAAGCTAATAAGGGACTAGTGACTCTAGGTTGCTCGTTCGATTATTGTGGTTGTTTGTTTATTTGAATTTTAGTTTTAATTTCTTTTATTTTAGTTAAATTCAATTTGGTTTGCTCAACTTAAACAAAAGTGTAAAATTAATACTTAACTGAAGTTTGTGATACCAAGTCCTTGTGGGAACGATACTTTTCTTATCACTTTATTACTTGATACGGCCCGTATATTTGCAGAGTACATAGGCTGTAAAGTTTTTCCCTATCAAACACCTTTCTATGTTTGAAGGAAAGGAAACCCATGGTCCGATATGAGTTCTATAGCCTTTAGCCGGGCTATACCTCATTATTAGAGAGCTTGGTGGAGTCTTGTCATAGAAACTAAATCTATTATGTTATAGCCCATGAGTTATGTCAACATAATAAGGGTGGGGATGATAAGGATTGTCAGGGTATCGATCTGTTGCTTGGCATGTTATATATGTGAATCACGATATGAAATTTGATATAGAAATTTTATTATAGAATTTGTGATTTGATAAATTTGTAAATTATATATATATATATATATATATCTAGTACTTTACTATACAATATATTCCACTTGGCATTTCACGAGCACATATAAGCATTTATAATGAGCTGGATTGATGGTTACAAACATTTTTCAGGTTATAGTTCTCACGTTAATCTATTAGGGAAGGCTTCGGAAGCTTAAACGAATTTTGCTAACAATAATACTTAGAACTTTTTGGTACATATTGGATTATTGTATATTGTCATAGTAGGGCTCACTTGGCATGCTTCAATATATTGAGGTTATTTTGATAAATCTCAAAATGAGACTCGGTTAAAAAGTTTGGGCCTAGTAATATTCAAAGCTTAAATGTGTGTGTAAAATATTTTAATGAATGGTTTAACTAAGTTCGTAATTAATAATTATCCTTTAAAATGGAGGATGTTACATAAATATAATTTATAATTATATCATTCTCTCTTTTCTCCAAGGTCTTATGAAACTATCCTTCTTCCACCACATGTACCTTCTTTAGTATTCGCGCTTTTTGTATCATAGATCATTAATCATAATCCTCTTCTAAGAGAAAATAATTCCCCAATTGCTCAAGGGAGATTTACTTTTTATGTTCAAGAGTTTGCTAAGTCTTTCCATGAAGGAGGAAGTGTTATCTATGATTGATGAAACAAATTAAATTCATCCACTTACATGTTAAGTTGTTTGAAACTATTCAAACCATGTTCAATTCATGCATTTATTCTATAACACATTTCCATCAATCATTCCAATTAAAATTAGAACACAACATGATAATTATCAATTCATCTAATTGACCATAAAATTTCTCATGATAATTATGAATTTAGTAAATTTATAATACATCATACTTCTTATCACTTTCTAATTATGATTAAAATTTCATGTTTCCAC
This sequence comes from Acacia acuminata, assembly GCA_019022655.1. Lineage (NCBI taxonomy): Eukaryota > Viridiplantae > Streptophyta > Magnoliopsida > Fabales > Fabaceae > Acacia > Acacia acuminata. The sequence continues at coordinate 1,087,477 of JAFJYI010000100.1, read as the reverse complement.
AAGCAATAAACCTCATAATCTAAGGCAAGACAATTGCATTAACCGGATCATGAATAAACCTTATGAATCTATGAACTATATTCAATAAAGAAAAGCAAACAGATACTTATCTCTTTCATTTGCCATTGACCAAGTGAATCAAGATGACTCCTATGTGAAGTTCTTGGATCAAACCATCCATTTCTTCTAGCAAGCAAACCGGTGTCGTTTTAGAAAGTTGTCACCATCAAATATTTCTGACTTGACAAATTTGTAGTCTACTCCCTTAAAAATGCCATTTGGATTCACGATATTAAGCTTAAACATTGTTAGAGGGGTTGGATCTCTAATGAATAAAAAAATAAGATATGAAGAAGAAAGTAGTGCACAATATTTTGAAGGTGTGGGTAACACTTTCCTTTAGTCTTAATTCGCCCCTACCTATATCTATCTTATAAGTGCAAGTTGGATTGATAGGCAAATTTCCTACAGAATATAATGAAGATCCTTAAGTATGAATTGTAGTCCTAACACTTAAGCCAAGATAACAATGGCTTTTACAAAATAATAATTTGACTTTATGTTTGTGTGCATTAAAAAACAAAGGTAATGAGTTTGATCTTCTTTTGTTATATGATTTCTGATTTGATTTGTATTGTCTATCAAAAATGAAGTGATGATGCCTGGTATTTATAGAGCATAAAGTGATGCCTTGAAATGGTACCTCTTGAAACTACAACTCTTCATTCAAAAGTTATAACCACATGTTAGATTCATGAACCCTCATGGACCAATATAACTTCAACAACCAATGATCATTTAAAATAACTCCTATATGAAAGGATACACTGTTATAGTATGTAACGTTTTCTTAAAAACCAACACAACTTTCCACTAAGAAGTAATTACCAAACATTTTTATAAGTGTCTTTAGAAACTAAAAGGATATGACATTGGTGACTTTTAGTGTTATAACTCCCTTTGCAATCCTTCACATAAATTTTTTTATTTATAAGGATATAACTTTTCAACAAACATATCTCTTCATTTTAAAATATTCTAACAAATATATCATTATCAATAACTTTTAAAAAATATCTTATATAAATTATACTCCCTCCGGTCCTAATTATAAGACAATATTTGGGGGTTGGTTTTGGTCCCAATTATAAGACAACATTCTAATTTTTATCAATTTCTTCCTAAACTACCCCTATTTTATTCTCTCAAGTGTGTTTGGTTTTTAGTGAGTATATGTATGTGGATGCGTAGACTCTTCCAATTAATGAAACGTTTAAAGATATATATATATATATATATATGTGTGTGTGTGTGTGTGTGTGTTTCTATATATGTATATATGTGTCATGTGTGTGTCTGCACACACATATACATGTGTGTGTATACATATATGTATGTATGTGTGTGTGTGTGTTTCTGTGCATATATGTATGTATGTGTGTGTGTGTCTATATATATTTGTGTGTATATGTATATATTTGTGTGTGTGTATGTATTTATATATGTATATATTTGTGTGTCTACAAACAAATATATATAGACACACACACCTATGTGTGTGTACACGTATGTATGTATGTATGTATGTATGTATGTATGTATGTATGTATGTATGTATGTATGTATGTATGTATGTATGTATGTATGTATGTATGTATGTATGTGTCTACACACAAATATATATAGACACACACATACATATGGGTGTGTGTATAAATATGTGTGTGTCTGTCCAATAAATATGTGTATATATGTACATAAATAAAAACACAAACACACACACACACACACACACACACATATATATATATCTGTGGGTGTGTGTGTTTATATGTGTGTGGATTTATGTACACACACATAATTATATATATATATATATATATATATGTATTCATACACACACACACACACACGATAGCAAGATCATTATTTCAATTAGGTAGTGTGTGGGAAAGAAAATTCTATGTTGGAAAAATATGTGGCGGGAGGTATTGATTCACTTTTACTTATGTCATTTTAAATTTATATAAGGGTACTTTAGGAAAATGAGTAAAATTAACTAATTTAACTTCTCTCCTTAATCCCCCCAAAATTGGTTAAATATGTCTTCTAATTAGGATCGGAGGGAGTACTAGTCGACTCTAACAAGAGTGCAAACAATATGAAAGCTCTCAAATAATATTAGATTGATTAAGTGCATCTTTAAGTGGATGAAAAAAATATCTTCCACGTATAAATATTTTTAAAGATAATTATTCTTAACGCAACTAATTATATTGAAATAAATAATTTTTTTTTTTGGCTCTCAAGCTTGATAAAAAAATCAGTTACTCTCTTAAAATTTTGGGTTTAGAGCTAAAAGAGGCTATGAAAAGTAAAATATATATAGACTAGTCTGACTCTAACAAGAGGGCAAACAATATGAAAGCTATCAAATAATATTAGATTAATTAAGTGCATCTTTACACGTATAAATATTTTTAAGGTTAATAATTCTTAAGCAACTGAATTATATTGAAATAAATAATTCTTTTGGCTCTTTGATAAAAAATCAGTTACTCTCTTAAAATTTTGGGTTTAGAGCTAAAAGAGGCTATGAAAGTAAAACATATCTAGAATATTTTAATAAAAGAATAAAGATATAAAATATTTAGATTAGATTTTAATGATTTGAATTTATTTATATAATTTTTGTTATTTGATATTATAATAATATTTTTATACGATGTTTTGTCAAATGGTGAGAATAACGAAGTGGAGGGGATTGGATGGCAAGGAAAGTGGAGAGGTTTTTACCCCTTATTTTACTCTTAAACATAATATTTTAATTCACTTTATTTCCTAAATTTATAATTTTGCCTGACATCTTCTATTAAATGCACTGTGTTAAGAAATTTTTGTTAAGGGAGTGATATCAAAGCAAATGATTAAAATAGATGGCTTTACTAAAACTAAGTTAATTCATTTTTTAATATTTACAAATTAATTATCCTATGAAAATCTTCCTTGATGCAGATTCTTACCTATTTTAAGGAAATTTATATGCATTTTTTTATTTTTAATAATGTCATTATTTAGAATTTAAAATCATTTTTTGTTAATATGTTTTTAAACCTATATTTTTAAATTTAAATTGAATTTATAACCACAGTTTAAAATATGATAATAACTTAAATCTTTAAAATTAATTATAAGTTTAGAGGTTCAATTAAAAAAGCAAAGGGTGTGAGGGGAAAATTTTATATTTTTAAATTTATATTTTAGTATTTGGTTATTTTAAATAGTTACAATTTTTTATTTATCTCCAATAAATATTACATTTTTCATAATTTTTTGACCGTTAAAAATGAATTTTCCTCTACAAATCCAACAACTTTTTATAATAGGGTTAAGGTGTAAAAATGTATATGTGCTTTATTCCGAGGAGTACCCAACAATAAGTGTTTTTTTCAGGTGCAAAAGTAAATATCTGGTTACAAATTAGGTGCAAAAATATAGTTTGACCGTTAAGTTTGACTTTAATAATTAAGCTTGACTTTTTTTGCTGACGGGAGGATGAAGTGACTTTCAAATATGTAAAAAAAAAAAAAAAAATACACATGTGGTTGTTTTTTTTTTTTAAAGATAATTTTACTTCAATTAAAAGGAAATTATTATTTCTCTAGATATAATTCCTGGAAGGCCAAATTTTTTATTTTCATATTTTATTTTATATTTTAAAGCCTTATTAAATTTTTAAATTAATAATTAATAAATGAGCATTTATGCATTTGAAATTTGATATTATAAATAATATATTTAATTAAAATAATTTTAATTTTTTGATCTAATAAATTCAACCAGAAATTATTTAAATAATTTTTCAATCAAAACCAAATAATATCATTTAATTTTATTTCATTAAGAAATATGCAATATAAACGTTTGCATCTCTAAATGAGTTATTTCTATTTATATAATGAATGAAAGTAAATCACGGAATGTTGTAGACTTATAATTATAAAGTTGACTTTTTTTAAAGTAAATGAATTATTATTATTTTTTGATAGAATAAATGAATTAGTTCTTTAACTATTTATTTTTCAAAAAATTGAAATTATTTTAAAGTAAATATATTATTTATAACATCAAATTTCAAATGCATAGATACTCATTTTTATCAATTATTAATTAGAAAATTTAATAAGGATTTTAAAAAATAAAAATAAAATTATGGAAATAAAATTTTTACCTTTTCACTCATTGCATAAATCCTCTTTCCTTTGGCCTCCTAAGAATTATACTTAGAGAAATAACAATGTTCTTTAATTAAAATAAAATTATTAAACAAAAAAAAAAAACTTGGTATTGAACTTTCTTTTGAACAACCTACATGTGTATTTTTACACTTTTGAAAGCCAGTCATCGTTAAATCGGTAAAAAAAAAAGAATATACTTAATGGTCAAACAGTATTTTTATATCTAATTTGTAACCACATATATACTTTTACACTTAAAAAAAAAAAAGAGGCACTCGTCAAAATAAAACACATATCCATTTTTACATCACCCTTTATAATTTTTCCTCCGGGTACAAAACACAATCGTTTCCTTCACTCTCTCACTTCGTTCCTCTTCCCATTGCGAATTCCCTCAACAAGCAGATGGCGACCGGAGGCAGCAAACCATTTCGCCACCCGAGATTATAAACAACATTCTCATAAGGCTTCCTCCCAAATCCATAGTTCGATTCCGATGTGTGTGCAAATAATGGAAAAATCTCTTCAAATCCCCATCATTCATCGCTCAACACTACCACCACCACCTTGATTGTGAGAATCCTTTTCTTCTCCTTCACGAACACAGTTACGGATATAGGGGTTGTCCGTCCTTACATTTGCTGGATCATAAGATGGAAACTGTTAAAGTTCTGAGCATGCCCTCAATCAACGCCTTCAGACATAAATGGAGAATCATTGGTTCCTAGAGTGGCCTGCTTTGTGTCGAAGTCGATCATGGTATAAGTAAATCTCCTTCGCTTTGGCTTTGGAATCCATTGATTAGAGAGGTCAGAAAAGTACCCAGCACACGGAATGAGTGGCCCGTTAGCAGGGTAGGATTCGGGTTCAGTAGCGTTGCTAATGATTATAAGATAGTAAGATTTTATCTTCTAGAGTTGGGAAAAAGGAAGGGAGATCGAGTCTAAAGCAGGTATCCTGTGGAAGTGTATTCATTAAGCACAAGTTCATGGAAGGAACTCCATTTCCATGAAGTAGAAGTTGGGGATTTACGCCTTCCAGGCCCTGTAATTAAACCTGTCAATGTTGATGGAACTATTTTTTGGTTGGATAGTAAACTAACTTCGTTCGACATTGCAACAGAAGTAGTTACATCAACACAAGTACCTACTGAAGATGGTTTTTATCGACTTGGATTTGGTGTGTACAAGAAGAAACTTGCAGGTCTCTATGGGTTTGTAGAGGAGGATGGATCTGTTTCCGTCTATGTATGGGTGATTGAGGAGGTTGCTAGTGAATCTGGAAAGAGTTTGAGTTTTGCTCAGAAGCATAGGATTGATCAACTGCCAAATGGTTCACGTATATGTTTTTGGGGGAATGAAGTGGTCTGCCTTGGCAAGGAATATGTTACTGAGGAGGAGGGTGACCCAAAGTGTGTTCTTCGTATGTTCAATCCCATTACTAATGAAGAGAAGTTCAACTGTTCAACTTCCCATGACAGATGTGAGGTTTTCAATTACGAGAAGAGTCTGGTGTCTGTTTGGAACACCCAGCAGGCTGAATAGTCTGGCACTGAAATATGATCATTTCTACGTTCTAGGTTTCTTTTGTCAACGGTAAGTTTAGGTGGACATTAATCCACAAAAAACATTTTGATATACTCCTTGAAGTCCCTTTCTTTTGTGATCTGGAATGAAGAAATTCAATACTTGTTGTTAGCCTTCTATGTATATCATCATAAGATCAATTTTTCATGGATAATATATGGTTTAGTTGCTGCTATATAAATATGGGTTTCTCTCATCATTCTTTTCTCATTATCCCTTATAATCTCTAAATCACATCCATCTAATCAATACAATACTACTTTTATTTTTTTTCTCACTTTCTCAATTAACGGCTTAGATTGAGCCAATGAGAGAATATAAGAAAAAGGATATGGAGAGAATCTCCTTCCATAAATCTGTTAGGTTTTGGTGGCCACTTAATATACTAAAAGGGATCGAAAGATTACCGTGATAGGTTAAGGCTTCTTGCTTTCTCATTTGTTTTTTAAATCTAACGAAGCAATAGAATTAATACATAGCACAAGAGAGTGAACTATGTGAGTTATTGCTTTTGTGTTTTTCATGGATGAATATATGGTTTTGTTGCTATTATAGAACTTATTTGGGTTCTGTTGGCCACTTAGCATGACAGATCAAAGCTTCTAGCTTTTGTCATCTGTTATCTAAATGGAACGGCAGGTTTGATGCTGTTGCTGGATTTCAGCGTTCACTTTTACTCTGATGCAGCTATTAGAGAGGTCAGATGGTCCAAATAGGATGCCAATAAACTTGTAAATCACATCACTGTAGGCTTGCTGTGTATATGAGCTTATAACCACATATTAAGATTCGTGACCGACCCCTCATGTATTAATATAACTTCCAATAACTAATGGTTATTTAAAATAACTGTTACGGATCTGTACCAAGGCCCAATGCCGGGATGACCCAACTAAAGATATATTAAATATAAGGGCTCACCTATAATATAGGGAGATCCTATATTATAGGGAGAGTCTATCCAGCTACAATATAGGAATATCCGGACTTATATCAGCACGATATACTCGTACCAAGGGTCACGAGTGGCCGAGATATCCTCTTCAGTAAACTCTATAAATACAGAGGCCAATTCCTAAGGTGCACACGTTCTAACTCATCACTCTTTACATTCAGTCACACTGTGCACACACACCACCCCCCTTTAGGTGAGATCCTGTATCGTGCACAGTGATCCTACGCTCCCCTGATTATCTCCTCTATAGATACTCAGGCAGAGCCCAACAATCCAACATCGAAGCACTAGCCCAAGGCTGGACATCTGTGTTCTATACCAGAACATTGGCGCGACCATGGGGACGTTAAATTTCGATCCCCGTGACCATCAATGGCTCACACCAGAAGCAGCAGTCGTAACCCTCAGCCTGAAATCCACCCCATGCCGAGGCAAGTCAACACCATCAAGCTCACGAGCAGCAGCAGCCCGAGGGCATCCTGAGGGCAAACGTTTTTGACACAGCATCCTCCCTCCCATCGTCTCTAAAACGCATGACGCGGTTGAACAAGGGACCTCGCTCCAAATCCAGACATCCTTACTCTACGGAAAACACAGGAGTTAATGCTGAGGCGAATGGAGATCGACGAAAAGCGTAATAGACTCCAACGCCAAGAAGATCTCAAAGTCATACAGCGGATGATAGAAGATCAGTTTAAACAGACCACTCAGCGAGAAGACCGCGATGATGCGTGAGGAAGGAGGGAAAGAACGGCTCACGACGCCGATAACCCCTCTCGTAGTGAGGAACTGAGGTCACCACAGCGGGATGATTGACGGGACGAGGAAAAAATTGCGCGAGGGATGAGTTCGGGACGAGCTCGCCCACCGACCTCGACTTTGAAAAGGCTGCGACTCGAACGCATCTTAGATGATGAAGACCAAGATGCTGAGAGAGACCGAGAAGATGAGAGAGACCGAGATGCTGAGAGAAACCGAGGTTTGGAGAGAATAGCCCGGCCTCGAGGCTCCCCCAGAGAGTATAGAATGAAGTACCTAACGGGACTTGATGGAAGCCCGTTCTCAGAGGAAATCGCCACTGCGCCATACCCGAAGAATTTCGATCTAGCCGCGCAGTCACCTCGAGACATTCGAGCTGCTCATGTGGGTTCGTTTAATCAGGGCCCGGTCATCTCAAGGCTTTTTGCGGCAACACTAACCGGACCTGCTCAAAAATGGCTCCATACCTTACCAACTGACTCCGTTCGTAGCTTTGAAGACCTCAGATGAAAGTTTGAGTTGAACTTCGCAACTAGTAAAAAGCAGCTGAAGTCCCAATTCACATTGAGTAAAATAAAACAGAAAAAGGGGGAGACATTGCAAAAATATCTGGACCAGTTTAAGGAGGTGGCTTTGCAATTACGCTCTCTCCCGAAGGATGTCCACGTGCATTGCCTTGTCGATGACCTAGATCCCTCGTTGCGATTGGCCAAGAATCTGTGTAAAAACCGTGTCTACACTCTCACCAATTTTATACCCGAGCGAAGCAGTACTTGGACGTGGAACAAATAGAGATAGCCAATGCTCTTGGAAATGAGAAAAGGAGAAATACGTCACCAGATGAGAAGGATCAAACCGACAAGTGGAAAGAAGATTCCCGTAAGCGTAACAGAGATAGCCGACCTCGGGGGGAAAGATCTGATGGAAGGGTGAAATACGACAGCTACACCCCATTGAACGTCTCCCATTCGTAGCTTTGGAAGGAGGTCGCTCAGACAGATATGAAGAGGGTCGAGAGGCCTCGGCCTCTTTGAAACAGATCCACCACAGACCAATCCAAATTCTGTGCGTTTCATGACGGACCAGGACACACTACAGATCAGTGTTACGAACTGCATGACGCCATTGAAAGGTTCCTAAGAGATGGAAGATTGCGCCAGTATGTGATAAAAACTCAAGGAAGGAAAAATGGCAAACGCAAGCAAGGTGGTCGAAGTAGGAGCCCAGCCACGGGCCCACCAAATGATGAGAAAAAACAAAAATCAACTAGCGAGGATGACGATTTCCTAGAGGTCGAGTTCCATTGCAATGTAGTCAGCGGAGGATTCGGTGGGGGAGGAGATACGATCAGTCAGCGCAAGAAGTACTTGAGAGAAGTCTTCTCGGTGAGAGATCTCCCAAAATTTAAAGACGACCCGACTAAGCTGACACCGCCGCTGTTATTCTTTAGAAGGAAGAGTTGAATGATGTAGTACCGGGACACCACGACGGTTTGGTTATCACCGGGACCCCGGTACATTGCCAAGTTAAAAGGATTTTCGTAGATGCAGGAAGCTTGGTCGACATCATTAGATGGGATTGTTACAAAAGGATGCATATGGACATAGAAGATCTGAAGCCTTGCAAAATGACCCTCATAGGGTTCAACGGAGAGCATTCACCCCCCAAAGGGTATATCGACCTCACATTGACGTTAGGGACTAAAGAGGCGTTCAAATCAGAACGGGTAAGATTCATAGTCGCCAACTTCCCTTCTCCTTATAATATCATTTTGGGAAGGCCGACCATCCATAGTTGGGACATGTTGGTGTCCACCAAGCATCAGAAGCTCAAGATGGTGAACCACAAGAACCAAGTGGTAGTGGTATCCGGGGATCAGAAAGAATCCCGACAGTGTTATTTCGAGACTATTCGAGAGGGGGAGGCGGGACCATCATCGCCGCCTCGGCTCCGTCGAGGTGAAAGATCCACCGATGCCGAAAAGGACGGGAAGCCCCGATGTCCAATAAACATGGTAGAGCTCGACCTGAGGGACAAGCCTGAGGTCCCCGTCCAGAGCCGGAAGGGGAATTGGAAGAGTTGGTCCTAGGAAAGGATTCTTCGAAGACCACCAAAATCATAGGAGCAATGAATCTAGATCTGAAAACCCGATTGATTAAGTTCCTGAGGCAGAACCAAGACGTCTTTGCTTGGACGTTGTCCGAGATACCAGGGATCGACCCTAATTTCTACTGCCAAAAATTGGCCATCAGGCCAGGGTCGACACCAGTGGCGCAGAAGAAGAGAAACATCGGAGTCGACAGACAGAAGGCTCTTGAAAAGCATGTCACGGGCTTTTGGAAGCTAGATTCATTCGAGAAATACAATACACCACATGGCTTTCTAACGTTGTTATGTTTTTAAAGCCAAATGGCAAGTGGAGGGTGTGCACGGATTATACTAGCTTAAACAAGGCTTTCCCAAAAGACTCCTACCCGATGCCAAACATTGATCAGTTGGTCGACAACTCAGCCGGGTTCCAGTTGCTATCTTTCATGGATGCTTACTTCGGTTACAATCAAATCGCCATGCATCCTAATGACCAGGAGAAGACCGCCTTCATGACTGACAAGGCCAACTACTGTTATAACGTCATGCCTTTCGGATTAAAGAACGTCAAAGCCACCCATCAGAGAATGATGAACAGAGTCTTTGGAGACCGGATCGAGCAAAATATAGAAGTCTACATTGACGACATGATTGTGAAGTCAAGAGACCCAGAAGACCACATCCGAGACCTGAAGCAAACCTTTGAGAAGTTGAGAAGGCATCGGATCAGGTTAAACCCGGCTAAATGTGCATTTGGAGTTCGGTCGGGAAGTTCCTAGGTTTTATGTTGACAAATCAAGAATCAAGGCAAATCCTGATAAGTGCAAGGCAGTGTTAGATATGAAAGCCCCGAGGACGAAGAAAGAGGTTCAACAGTTAACTTGCCGACTTGCAGCCCTGACTCGGTTTTTGCCAAGATCGGTCGAGAATGCACTCCCTTTCTTCCGACTATTAAAAAAGGAAACACAAGGAGGCTGGAACACGGACTGCGAGGTGGCATTTGAGAAGATCAAGCAGTGTTTGGCAACCCCACCAGTTTTAGCAAAACTAGAACTTGGTGATGAGCCTTTAATCCTATACCCGTAGGAGAAGAGGGCGGTACGACCCTTGTAAGAGAAACCGAGGCCGGTCAAGCATCGATTTACTTTGTGAGTAAGGCGCTGTAGAGCTCAGAACTTCGATATCAAAAGCTTGAAAAAGTGGCCTTCTCCCTGCTAACAACAGCAAGAAGACTTCGGCCATATTTTCAAGGCATCGGATAGTCATCTGAACCAGCCAACCAATCCGATAAGTGTTACACAAACCAGATCTCATCGGAAGAATGACCAGTTGGGCGATCTAATTGTCTGAGTTAGACATCACCTTCGAAGCCCGACACGCCATCAAATCACAAGCATTGGCGGACTTTGTCAGGGAACTTACCCCTGCAGATACGACCGATGTCAATCAAGATAAAGCGTGGAAGGTATACGTCGATGGTTCCTCCAATGCAAAAGGGAGCAAAGCAGGGATTATAGTTGAAAGCCCAGAGGGCGTTGCCGTAGAGCACTCCCTTCAACTAAAATTCCCGACCTCAAATAACCAAGCCGAATACGAAGCCCTCCTCGCTGGACTGATGCAAGCCAAAGAAAATGGAGCTCAACGGGTCAAGGTTTTCACCGACTCACAGCTCGTCACCCGCAGATTGAGGGTACGTACCAAACGAAAGGCCCACTCTTGGCTAAGTATCTCAACAAGGCCAAGGAAATCATGATGGAGTTCCAAGAGGTGATTGTCACCCATATTCCAAGGGAAGAAAACACTAGGGCGGATATCCTCTCCAAATTGGCGAGTACGAAAGGCCCCGGCAACCATAGAACCGTGATCCAGCAAAACCTGGTCGACCGAGCTGTATTATGACCATTTCGGCAGCAACGGATTGGAGAAAACTGATCGAAGATTATTTAGAAAGAGGCATCATTCCAACAGATTCAACCGAAGCTAAAAAGTTGATCCGAGAGGCCACCATCTACACCATGGTGGATGATCAGCTATACCGAAAAGGATTGCACTCTCCAATGATGCGATGCTTGGGCACATCTGAAGCCAAATATGTGTTGGCCGAGATACACAAAGGAATCAACGGCCACCACATAGGAGCAAGGCTCTCGCCAGGAAAGCTCTGCGTGCGGGTTACTACTGGCCAACCATGATGGCAGACGTGAAGGAAGCCGTCAAAAGATGCGATAGTTGCCAAAAACACATCAAAATTATTTGGCCTCCGCCAACCGAATTGAAAGGCATTTTGGCCCCCTGGCCCTTCTATAAATGGGGCATGGATATCCTCGGACCATTTAAGGCAACCCCGGACAATTCAAGCGGCTCATTATGGTGGTGGACTATTTCACTAAGTGGATTGAAATGGAGCCTTTGACCACGATAACCTCGGCCCGCATACGAAGGTTTTTTCGCCACAATATTGTCTCCCGTTTTGGAATACCTGCCGAGGTAGTGACGGACAACGGGACGCAATTTATGGATAAGAGATTCCAGTCCATGATGTCAAACCTCGACGTTAGGCATCACTTTGCCTCTGTAGAGCATCCACAATCTAACGGGCAGGCCGAGGCAGCCAACAAGATCGTCCTAGATGGGTTAAAGAAGTGGATGCAAGACGCAGAATCTAATTAGGTCGAGCAAATTTACAGTGTTTTGTGGGGCTACAGGACAAGTATGCAGACCGCAACTCAGGAAACCCCATTCCGGTTGACCTATGGATTTGAGGCCATGATCCCGGTTGAGATAGGACAGCCGTCATGGAGGAAAATCAAAACCCGCCAAGAGGGAGAGGGGTCAAATGACGACGCGTTAAGGACAAAGTTGGACTTGATCGATGAGGTCCGAGTTGCGGCACACTACCGAGAACTCACCGCCAAGCAGCTCTTATCAGAAAAGTTTAACCGGAAGGTTCAACCCCGCGCTTTTAATCGAGGCAACCTGGTACTCCGGCGAGTCGATATCAGCAATAAAAATGCCAGAGATGGAAAGCTGGCTGCAAATTGGGAAGGCCCCTACCGGGTTAAAGAGAAGTTGGACAACAGAGCCTACATACTCGAAATCCTGGCAAGGAAGCCTGTTAAGAGGACCGGAACGCCGACAAGCTAAAAATCTACTATAACTAGATCTCGGCTTGGAATTCACATGCCACCAGACATAGCCCGTTTGGAGCTCGGTCATTTCTTAATTTCGGTATTTAAATTAGAGAATTTATGTTTTTATCTTTTTTCATTTAATGATTTGTTAGCTCTCTAGAGCATTTTATTTTATTGAAGAATTCCTCAGGGGAAATTCATGAAAGTGCACTATTGATAAGCTTAAGCATTACACCGAGGTCCCTAAGCCCGGTCACAAATACAATACATCTAGATGGATTACACCGGGGCTGACCAGCCCAGGTTAAGAGCTCGGCAAAATTGCCATAACTGGCCTTCACGAAATTGACGCGTCAACGCTCGCCCGAGATAAGAAGAAGAATTTTCATTCCGACCCTGATCAAGTCAAAATGTTTAAGCGTTGCGTTTCAAATACCATGGCTGGACATGTGACAATTTTCCCTTATTTCGGTTACGATCCCGACCAACGGCTCCGTAAATCGGTAGTGCGGTTAAAATGAAAACCCTGTGCAGGTGAAATAAACACCCTAGCGGTTAAAAAAGAAAACCCTACCACTCATTCCCAGACTTTAAGTGTGGGAGTAAAAACAGACTTGCGCAATCAAAGACCCTGGCCCGGTCAAAGAATTTCTAGCAAAACTTGGAATTCAAAGACAACAAAAGATAGATATAATTATCATCATAAAGATTGTCATACATATACAACCGGCACAAACGTCGGGAAAATTCAAAGATAAAAAGGGCACAGACACCCCAAAAAGAAAACACAATACATGTCGGCCGCTCAGGGGTCGAACGCAGGCTTTGACGGACCCGGACCATCTTCCGGAAGAGCGTTGGGGGAGACCTCCCCTTCCCTTCCCCTCCTTGCGCCACACCTTCAAGCCCCAACATGGAAGCATTGTCCGGGGACGGTGGAGGCGGGAAGTACTTGCCCTCGTGAACATATGCCCGATAATGAAATTTTTCAAGCTCCAGGTTCACCTTAGGGTTCAAGTACCGGATCTGGGCTAGAGCCATGTCGAAAGCATCCTTGGATGTTGCCCTCACAGTATCGAGTAGTCGGAAAGGGCTTTCTTCGTGTCTGCAAGTTTGGATTTTGTGGCTCCCAGCTCGTCCGCCAAGTTGCCCCGTTGAACCTGTACTGCCTTCAAAGATTCTAGGCTCTGCGAGTTGGAAGCCTTCAGTGCGAGGTTCTCGGCCTCCAGTTTGGCCACGGTGTCCTTGGCGGACTTCAGGTCCTAAGATGTTTTGGCGGCCACAGGTTGGACAGCCTTCCTTCAACTCATCCTCCAACCTCTTCCTAGTCACCACAGCCAGATCTCTGTCCGTCTCCAAGTGGCACTTATCGGTCGAGACTACGACCGCCTTCTTTTTTAGGAGGAGAAGGGACTGCGTCAGACCTATGCCCTTCAGAAGATGATCCTGCACAGAATGGATTAGACGCTCGTCAACAGCGCTCAGAGGAAGGGCAGTGTCTTGGAAGTGGCGGGGAGGTAAGTAAGCAACGCTGAGCTCATCGGTCACCCCTTTTCCCAGCAAAACCACGCGGCAGCTTGTAGATTGGTGAGGGAGGAGGAGAAGGTGGGGCCAGCCTACCTTGAGGATGAGCTTGAGCCTCTTCAACCGAGCTACCCTTCTCTGTGTCCAGCTGAGGTTCCCCGGTCGAAGGAATCGAAGAAGAGCCGCCTTGGACCGAGGTCCTAGTCCTCTTGGACCCCGGAGCTTGAGGCACAGCCCTTCCCCTTCCCCTACCAGGCTCGGCAGCTGCACGTTTCCAGGTCTCCCTCCTCGGTTGAGCTCCCTCCCCGGGGTTCACATGGGACAGGTATGGAGGCAATGGGTTCATGGCTTGAGCTACAAAAAAAAAAGACGGATCAGAACAGCCTAGAATATATAGGAGGAATATCTCAACAATGAAATTAAAAATAAAAATGTACATGGGCCCGCTCCAGCCTCGGGAAGAGGTCGAGCAAGTATCGAGGCAACGGTCTGTACATCGTGCTCCTGGACTTAGGTGACCAAGCGAGACACGAATACGACATCCTCGGCGGGAAGATCATCCGAATCAACCTGGTAGCTGGACGAGTCCTTGTTATGGTGGTCCTCGGTCCAGTACAAGGGGAATTTCCATTCAACATCTTTGGATTCAGGGCCGTGAAGGAACCAAGGTTGTTGCCTAGAAATGGCAACAACCTTGAAAAAGCTAGTCTTAAACCGCTTAAAGGAGTAAAAGAAGACATATAGAAGTCTCCGGCCAGAAACACCTCGGATGGACGTTAAGCCTTTTAACTCCTCATTGTTCTTGTCAGACTGGGGGGTAAAGGGAACAAAGAAATAAAAGAAGATGGAGTGTTTGCATGGAATGGGCTCCGGTAACAGTCTATTGAGACGTTCAAAGGCTAGAAGGAAACCCCACCCGTTAGGGTGGAGCTGAGTAGGAGCAAGTTGAAGGTAGTTCAGAACTTCCATCTGGAACTCGGTGAACGGGAAGCAAACATCGAGGCGAGCGGCCAAATCCCTATAAAAGAAGAAGAAGGAATTGTTGGCTCCCTCCCTGACAGCGCAAACCGGCTCCCCATCAGACGGAGGACGTAAGGTGTAGTTGGAGGTTTCTCCCAGGTCGAGCCTGGCGATATCAGAAGGCGACATCAAAGACTAGGTTGTCAGCACCTCGTGTGTGACCCAGGGATATTTGGTTAGGAGGACTTGAGGTGGACTGGCAGAATCTAACTCCCCAGTGACAGACGGGTCTTATCGGATGACGGAGACGGCCTCATTGAGACCTAAGGTTAGCAAAAAAGGGATAAAAGGTCAGTGAATGAAGGGAATACTAACGCATGCATGTTGACAATAGAAGGAGGATGGAATTTGGTTCTAGTGGCCGAGGTAGGTACCGGAGGAGACCTATGTCGGCAAGAACCTAGAACTTGATTGGTAAGAGAATCTTGACCGAGCGCTATATAGTGGGAACTAGAAGCAATGCAATCCCGGCAAGGGCTGAGGATCCTTCCGGGTGGAGGTCCGACCTCACCCAAAGAGGAGCCTAGTAAAAATTGATCGGTTGGGCCGAGATGGCTCCCGAACCTTCTCGGTCCCCAAAACGAAGAAAGCCGGATAAAGAACCCATGGTAGAAGACCCGGCAACAGACGATGACCCTTCAACCCTACCATCACTAGACTCGCCACGGAGCAAGGTTGCAAGCCTTTGCTCCTCAGTAAGGGAAGAGCCAAATAACCAGAAGGTGGCTCTAGGAAAACGTGCACGCAAGGCTTCCTCCTCTTCTGAAGTCATATTTTGACTCGAAGATGGCAGATGGTTAAATCTATCCATTATCACTAGGGAATGGAACCTAGAAAGGAAGACAAGGTTTGATAAGGAAAGGGGTAACCAAACTAGGGGGAGACAAGGGATATGCCCATGACCAAACCAAAAGGTGATAAAGGCGCAGGACTCAAAGTGGAACCCAAATGTTTCTACCAGAAGAACTTCCCCAGAAAATCCCAGAAATCCCAGAAAGATAAATGCGCAAATTACAGAACTCCAGTATGCAAACCAGAAAGAAAAAGAGAAGGAGCGATAAACATACCTTGGTTAATGAGAGTTCACGAAGGAGGAAATAGCAAGATCAAATAGCTACACAGAGACGATCGCAGCGGAACAGGAACATAGGGCTTTTCAAGAAAAGGGAGAAGTCGTAAAAGTGAAGAGTAGGAGAAATGGAGGGAAATACGAATAAGGTATGGATGTGTCCCTTCGAACGTTGTAATGTCGAAATGTCGGGGGCAAAAGAGTCTTTTCGTCCTGACAATGGAAGTAACGTACCATGTGGAAGGAGCATTAAATGTGCACGAATATCGGTACGGGGCTAGGCGTGGCGGTTACAGTCTCCGCCAATCCTGGGAGGCCAGGTGTAAAAGGGTAATGATGGCGAATGCGAAGAGGTCTTCACCTCGATAGAATACAAAGCCATCAGCGACTAACTCGGATAGTCAAACACTCACATAAATCCCTGGATGCATTCGGCCAAAGGAACACCTCAGACCTACCCATTTCATGATATCAACTCGGACGTGCGAATTTTGAAGTGTCACCTCGGATCCTTGAGACTCGCTCGGACCTTCTAGCAAATGACGTCGCCAACCACGGTCGACAGAAAATGTGGTGCTTCTCGGATCCTTAAAGGACCTCGGATCCTTAGAGTAAGTCGAACCTACGGCATGGATCGGCTAGTAAAGCTGACATGGGGACAAAACACATCTCGGCAGCTCAGAAGCCTAACCTACCAAGCTGGGGGGCAACTGTTACGGATCTATACCAAGGCCAATGCCGGGATGGCCCAACTAAAGATATATTAAATATAAGGGCTCAACTATAATATAGGGAGATCCTATATTATAGGGAGAGTCTATCCAGCTATAATATAGGAATATCCGGACTTATATCAGCACGATATACTCGCACCAAGGATCACGCGTGGCCAAGATATCCTCTACGGTAAACTCTAATAATACAAAGGCCAATTCCTAAGGTGCACACGTTCTAACTAATCACTCTTTACATTTAGTCACACTGTGCACACACACCACCCACCTTTAGGCGAGAGCCTATATCGTGCATAGTGATCCTATGCTCCCCTGATTATCTCCTCTATAAATACTCAGGCAGAGCCCAACAATCCAACATCAAGCACCAGCCCAAGGCTGGACATCTGTGTTCTACACCAGAACAATAACTCTTATATGAAAAGACACAGTTTTATACTATGTAGTTTTTTCTATAAAAATCAACACAACCTTTCACCCAGTAGTAGTTACCATATATTTTTATAGGTGTCTTTAGAAACTAAAAGGATGTGACCTTGGTGACCTTCAGTGTTATAACTTCCTACACAACTCTTCAAATAAATTCTTTAATTTATTAGGATATGACTTTTCAACAAACACATCTTTTCATTTTAAAATATTCTAACAAATATATCATTATCAATAACTTCTAAAAAATATCGTATATAAATATAATTCTACTAGTCTGACCCTAACAAGAGAGTAAACAATATGAAAGCTATCAAATAATATTGGATTAATTAAGTGCATTTTTAAGTGGGTGAAAAATATATTCCACGTATAAATATTTTTAAAGTTAATTATTCTTAACGCAACTGAATTATATTGAAATAAATAATTTTTTTTGCTCTTCAACTTGATAAAAAATCAATTACTCTCTTAAAATTTAGGGTTTAGAGCTAAAAGAGGCTATGAAAAAGTAAAATATATATAGACTATTTTAATAAAAGAATAAAGATATAAACTATTTAGATTAGATTTTAATGATTTGGATTTATTTATATAATTTTTGTTATTTGATATTATAATAATATTTTTATATGATGTTTTGTCAAATGGTGAGAATAAAGAAGTGGAGGGGGGGGGGTTTACCAAAAAAAGAAGTGGAGGGGGTTGGATGGCAAGGAAAGTGTGGAAGTTTTTACTCCTTATTTTAATCTTAAACATAAGATTTTAATTCACTTTATTTCCTAAATTTATAATTTTGTCTCGACACCTTTTATTAATTGCACTTGTGTTAAGAAAGTTTTATTAAGGGAGTGATATCAAAGCAAACGATTAAAATAGATGGCTTTACTAAAACTAACTAACTTAAGTTTTTTAATATTTGAAAATTAATTATCATATGAAAATCTTCCTTGATGCAGATTCTTCACCTTTTTAAATCTTTAAAGTTAATTATAAGAACGGGTGAGAGGGGAAAATTTTATATTTTTAAATTGGGTGAAGTATATTTTTAATCTTCTAAGTTTACATGAGGTATACTTTTAGTCTTTTAACTTTATAAATAGTGGCGGAACAAACAAAAAAAAACTTAGCTCGGGCTAAAAGATAAACATATTGAACTACTCTCTTTAATTCTTATTATATAAGGTATCAACTAACAAGTATATTTGGTTTTTTTTTTATTTTATAAAACACTTGTTTGTTTCCAAATAGAATTAAATATTTTTTTTCCATGTATACCCATAATTAAAAAGATAGTGAGTGAGAGTAATAATTAATAAAAAATTAATTATTAAAAATTAATTATTACTCTTTTTTTGATTAAAAAGGAATAATAATTAATATAATATTAGAGTTTAGTGTATTTAATAGGGATAATATTGAAAATTACTTAAATTTTAAGACAAATTTAATTACTTTAACTGCTTTTATTGACTTGTGAAAATGGTTAGTTGGTTCCTTAAATAAGGACCAGAGAGAGTATTTATTAAATAGTATCAAATAACTTGGAAAATACAAAAAAATAATAACAGATAATTATAAATTTAAAAAAATATATAAGATGATACTAATTTTTTCGGTATCTCAAACAAGAATTTTACTTTCCTCTCACAGCCTAATGAGTAATGAAACAAACATTATCCTTACAGAGAAGATAAAAAATTAGCTGGGGCCAAATTTGTGACCAAATAAAATATCATATGATAAATACATATATTTTCTAGTAAATTTTATAAGATCAGTCGGGGCCAGCTGGGGCCAAGGTGAAAAGACCCTTTCTTACTAAACAATTAACCATAATGTTTTCTTAAAATCATATTAGTAGATAATTATGAAAAACCTTCCTTTTCACATCTCGGGGTCCAGGGCACAAATTTTGCCCACAAACTCCATAACTCATGGCACAATTATCAAACCAATTTTAAAGCCCACAAGTCATACAACATGAACCTCACAACAAAGGATCTTCACAAACAATGTTTGCACAAAATAGGAGAGTGGGTCCACTATAATTTGATAGTATATAAAATAAGGCCTTCAACAAATCATCCAAAAGTAGTTAATGTAGTATTTCAAAAATATGAAGGCTCTATGATGGCAATATATAAATCAATACAACACTAATACCAAAAAGATGCTTACAAGTTTCACGACGTCTATGCCTCAGGGGGTCGCTTCCCTCGTCCTCTAGTAGGGTCAGAGGTTTTGCCTAAAAAATTTAATAATGATAGGGTGAGGCATAAAGTCCCCGTAACCGAAATTAATTTATCAAATATACAAGAAAGGATTGCAAGTTAGAGAAGCAGGTTTATTATCGTAATTAAAATATCAATAATAATTAAATAATACATAATAATTAACAATATTTAAAACCATCCCCACTCATCCATCCTGCTCCTCCTTATATCATCTGGACGCGGTACAACCTATCAGTGCTAGTATACCCAACCAAGGTTAGCTTGTCGCTTCAAGAATACTGTCCCCTCCCGTGTCACCACCAATATACCATAACAGGGAGGTGTCCGCCCAAAACACTCAACTCAAATTGCGGGCCAAGAATGAGAGAGCCGATGGGCACAATTTGTTAGTTCTTTATGGGTTTTGATGATCTCCAATAATTGTAAACAAAGCATGAAGTTTTGCTCTCGAATATTGAAAGTCTCACTCTAAGAGCAAAACTTGAGGTTTGCATAAAAACCTCGAGGTTTGGCCTTACAGAGAAGAACTAAAGGCTTCTGGACAGAGCAAACCTCAAGGTTTTCAGAGAAAACTCAAGGTTTTCAGAGAAAACTCAAGGTTTCTTCATACAGAGACTTCTCACCATTTTCTGGAAAATGAAAAACTCGAGGTTACTGTTCAAACTCGAGGTTTAGTCTCTCAGAGAGTCTCCTAAGTTTTGAACGTCTGAAAACCTCCAGGTTTATGGGAAACCTCCAGGTTTGAGCTCAAATAGTGTTTTCTCAAGTTTCTCTAAATTATGAGAAACCTCGAGGTTTGTCTAGAAAAACCTCGAGGTTTGTCTAGGCGAGAGAGGTTCTATGTTTTTCCAAGTTTTCAAAACCTCCAGTTTTCCCTTAAACCTCTAGGTTTCTATTTTGGCCTAAAACTCAGAATTTCAATATTTAAGTAAAACCTCGAGTTTTGGTGAAAACCTCGAGGTTTCTGGCATCCAGAGAGCAAACGACTTTTCACTGATTTTGAAAACCTCCAGGTTTGCTCTTGGCGTGATTTTGCAAGGTTTCACATTCAAAGTGAAACCTCGAGGTTTCGATAAACCTCGAGGTTTTGTCCAGACAGAGAGACTTACGCATTTTGCAATTATGAAAACCTCCAATTTTGAGTTGAAACCTCCGGGTTTGGTATTTTGGACTTGAATCTCTTTTACTTGCTACGTTCAAACCTCGAGGTTTGAAGAACAAACCTTGAGGTTTCTCAACGTCTTCAGAATTTCAAATCTGATGAATTTCCAATACCTTCTTGTTTGATCTTAATACTTTCTATGATTATTCTCTAATGTTCCTAGATATGTTTAACCACTTCCTTGGTGAGTTTCAGATAGATTAGAGAATGTACATTGAAGGTTTAAAGCAAAAGCAAAAATGATGTCAGCACATTAAATGCAAACCCAGAAAGTTGCATACTTTTGGGTAATCCATCTGCACACGCTTACAAAGAATTAAAGAATGATTTCCACATCCAAGCTGCGACTCCAACGGACTAATTTGCATAGAGTCAACTCTGAACTTCTGCCCAGCTGGATTAAGTGAAGATTAGAGAGAGAAGAAGACCAAAGCTTAACCACAACTTTGTCTAATGAAGGCAACGGCTATAATCAAGTTTACAATGGTCATTTAATGCACTCTTGGTATAAATAGAGTTGCATTCAAGTCTTCTCAACAACACAACTACTGAAAACGCATAACATTCAAAGTTCTTCAACAACCTTTCTGTTTTCACTAGTATTGTGTCTTTTGATACATTAAGCTTCAGTGTTCATTCTTATCTACTCTTAGAGAGAGAGATTTTATCTGTAAAACATTTATTGTAAAGAATCACAAGTCTGGGGACTTGGTGATTGGGTGCATTGATTACAAATTGTAAGGGGGAGTGAGTTCTAGTGAGAGAACTACTCTTGAGTGCAGAGTGTGTAATCAATTGTGATAGTGGAAAACCCAGAGAGTCTGGGGACTGGACATAGGTCAATAGGTTAGACCGAACCAATATAAATTCGTGTGTCTTGCTCTTCTCCTCCTTACTCTGTTCATCTCTGTTTTCACTGGTATATATAGAGTAGTTTTAAAAAGATTTTAAAATCCCCAATTCACCCCCTCTTGGTGATTTAGCTCCACTTTCATTTGGTATCAGAGCCAGGTTTTCTCTAAAGAGTCTAACAACTTGAGAAGGATCAATATGGAAGGTATTCTACCTGATGGAGCTTCAATCAACAGACCTCTAGGTTTCAATGGAAAACATTACTCATTCTGGAAAGCCAAGTTTAAGGTTTTTGTGATGGCACAGAGTATGGTCTCTGGAGAGTATTTGAAAGAGGAGACTATGCTCCAACTGTCATGGAGAATGGTCTCAGAGTTCCAAAGGAAGAAGAATATTATGATGAAAATGACAGGAGAAATGTCACACTCAAGAGCAAGGCTGTCCTTCTTCTGTAAAGTGCTCTTAGTCAACAAGAGTATTTTCGTGTTTGTAACCTAACCTCTGCTAAAGCTATGTGGGACGCTCTGGAAATTGCTCATGAAAGAACTGCTGGAGTGAAGCAAAATAGAGTCAACACTCTAATGACTGAGTATGATCTTCTTCGTATGAAGCCTGGAGAATCCATTGGTGATTTCCAGCTGAGATTCACTTATCTCATCAATCAGTTTGCTGCATTGGGCAAAGAGTATGAGCAACCTGTCCAAGTGAGGAAAATTCTCAACATCCTCAACAAGGAATGGGAAGCCAAAGTTACTGCCATTGAAGAAGCTCGTGGAGATTCTATGGCATCCGTAGCAGCCCTCTTAATTGGGAGTCTCTCTGAATATGATGCAAAGCTCAAGTTCAAGAAGGGACTTGAAGAAGTCCATGGCAAGAACAAAGGGATTGCCCTCAAGGCTGTCAAAGAGACCAAAGAGTCTGATGATGAAGATGAAGAGATAGGCATGATGGTCCGGAGATTCAAGAAGTTCTACAAGAAGGACCGAGGATTCAAGAAATTTCACAAGGGTAGCTCTAGCTATGAGGCAAAGAAGCCAATCATCTGCTACGAGTGTGAAAAGCCTGGCCACATCAAGTCTAAATGCCCCCAGCTGAACAACAAGGACAAAGAAAAGAAGAAGTTCAACAAATTCAAAAAGAAAGCCTATGTGTCAGGCATCTGGGGTGATAGCTCATCTGATGAAGATGATGAGGATGAGGAAGAAAAAGCAAATATATGCTTGGTTGCTGAAGAAGAAGAGCAACATGCTAACAATGATGAGGTATATGATTCTAAACCATCTTATGATGAGTTATTTGCTGAGTATATGGTTGTGCAATCTGAGTTTGAAAAACTTGCTGAAAAATATTTCGATTTGAAAAAGAAAAATACAACTCTTGAATTGCAAGTAGAAAAACTTTCTTCCTCTGAATATCTTGCTTGTGAAGAATGTCCTGATTTGAAGAAAAAGAATTTACATCTTACAAAGGCACTTGAGAAATTCACTAGAGGAAGTGAAATACTCAATGTCATTTTGAAACATCAAAGATTTATAAATGACAGATTAGGAATTGGTTACAAACCTGATTTTGATAAAAAGAAAGGAAGAAAGAAGTCTGGTGAAAAATCCTATATGAACTATTTTACAAAATCGGTTCATTCTTCAAATCCTTTTGCACACTGTAATTACTGCAATAGAAAGGGTCATACTACTTCTTCTTGTTTTCATAAGAAGGAAAGAAAGAATAAGCCTTTAGGGAATTATCAATGGGTGCCAAAGAGATCTTACAAGGTTCCTAAGACACAAACTAACCCCAAAGGACCCAAGAAAAGATGGGCACCTAAGACTTGATCTGCTTTGTCTTGCAGGTATGTCTAAGAGCATCAAAATCCAACAAATGGTACATTGACAGTGGATGCTCTAGACACATGATGGGAGACCAATCTAAATTTGCCTCAATCAAGCCCAAGGATGGTGGCAAGGTGACCTTTGGTGGAGATCAATCTGGAAAAATTGCTGGAATTGGTGAAATTGGCAACAATGAAGGACCACTAATTAAAGATGTCTACCTTATGGAAGGACTTTGCCACAATCTCCTCAATGTAAGCCAAAGTACTGATAAAGGTAACTTAGTTATCTTCGATTCTGAGGAGTGCTTGATTGTGAGTAAGGATATTCTCCCTTTAGAAAACATAAAATCAAAAGCCTTATTTAGAGCCCCTAGAGATGGCAATTGTTATACACTTAATCTCTCAAGTAATGGTTCTGTTTTTGAAAAATGCTTTGTAAGTAATTTGGATGAGAGTTGGCTATGGCACAAGCGATTAGCTCATGTCAATATGATTCAACTTGACAGTTAAAAAAAGGATTTGGTAATTGGTGTTCCCAAACTACGTTTTAAAAATGATATGATTTGTGATGCTTGTCAAAAGGGAAAACAAACCAAATCATCTTTCAAATCTAAAAATGAGATTTCAACTAATAGACCTCTTCAATTGCTTCGTATGGATCTAGTTGGACCGGTAGAGTAAAAAGCCTTGGTGGCAATATTTATACTTTGGTCATAGTTGATGATTTCTCAAGATTTGCATGGACTATATTTTTATCTTCTAAAGATGAAACATTTGATCAGTTTGTTGTTTTTGCCAAGAAGGTCCAAAATGAGAAAGGTTTCTCAATTTCAGGAATCAGAACTGATCATGGAGGATAATTCGAAAACAATGCATTTGCTTGAGTTTTGTGACATGGGGATTGATCACAACTTCTCGGCCCCAAGGACTCCTCAACAAAATGGTGTTGTGGAAAGAAAGAATCGGGTTCTCACCGAGATGGCAAGAGATATGCTTTGAATGAGAACAATACTTCTCAAGTGTTACGGGCGATGCAATGAGCCTTTGCTTGCTACATCTCAAATCGGGCATACCTCCGAAAGAAGTTAGATAAGACTCCACTATGAAATGTACAAAGGAAGGAAACCAAATCGGCTCATCTGCATGTGTTTGGGTGTAAGTATTTCATCCACAACAATGGTAAGGATAACTTGGGAAAGTTTGATCCCAAAGCAGATGAAGATATATTTTTGGGTTATTCAAATAGGAGTAAAGCTTATAGAGTCTTTAATACTCGTACTTGTATTGTTGAAGAGTCTATGCATGTTGTTTTCTATGAATTTAAATCTGATAAACCTTTGGATGATGATGAAGAAAATATTCTCAAAAAGCAATTCTTTTCGAAAACTACTCCTACATCTATTGAAAATCCTAAAAATGTTTTTGAGGCTGATCCCTAAAACAATCCTGAAAATTCTGATCAGTCTCAGCCTAGAGCTTGGAAGTTCATAAGGAATCACCCTTTGGACCAAGTTATAGGTGATGTAAATCAAGGAGTAAGAACCAGAAATAGTACTTTAAATGAAGTAACATTTTCTGCTTTTATATCACATATTGAACCCTCTAAAATTGATGAAGCCCTTTCAGACAATGATTGGGTGATAGCAATGCAAGAGGAGTTACATCAATTTGATAGAAATCAAGTTTGGGATTTGGTACCAGGCCTAAGGATCATCCGGTCATTGGCACTAAATGGGTATTCAAGAACAAACGAGATGAGTCGCAATCATTGTCCGTAACAAGGCAAGATTGGTTACTAAAGGCTATAATCAAGAAGAAGGAATTGATTATGAAGAAACTTATGCTCCAGTGGCAAGATTGGAAGCCATAAGAGTTCTTCTAGCCTTTGCTTGTGTCAAAGGATTCAAGCTCTATCAAATGGATGTAAAAAGTGCTTTTCTAAATGGATTCATTCAAGAGGAAGTTTATGTTGAACAATCTCCCGGTTTTCAAAATGAACATCATCCAGATCATGTTTATCGTCTCAAGAAAGCTCTTTATGGACTTAAACAATCTCCTAGAGCTAGGTATGAGCGATTAAGCAAATTCCTTCTTGATCAAGGTTTTATTAGAGGAAAAGCAGATACAACTCTCTTCATAAAGAGTAATAAGCTTAATGAAATTTTAATTGTGCAAATATATATTGATGATATTATATTTGGTGCTTCTAATGATGCTTTGTGTGAAGAGTTTGCTAAGAATATGCAGGGAGAGTTTGAGATGTCCATGATGGGAGAGCTCAACTATTTCCTTGGTTTGCAAATCAAGCAAAAGAAGGATGGAATCTTCATATCTCAGACCAAGTATCTCAATGATCTCTTTGAAGAAGTTTGAGATGGATCAATGCAATGGAGCCGACACTCCTATGAGTTCAAGCTGCTTCATTGGATGCTTGATGAAGAGGGCAAGGACTTCAACATTACAAGATATCGAGGAATGATTGGATCATTGCTCTATCTTCCGCAAGTCGTCGACATTCAATTCAGTGTGGGAATGTGTGCAAGGTTCCAATCTGCTCCCAAGGAGTCCCATGCTGAAAATGTGAAGAGAATCTTCAGATACCTTGCTAACACAAAGACCCTTGGTGTGTGGTTTCCCAAAGGTCAACTTGAACATTCGGTGGCATATTCAGATTCAGACCATGCTGGGTACAAGATTGATAGAAAGAGCACAAGTGGCCAATGCGAGTTCCTTGTGTTAGTTCTCAATGTGTTTTGATGATTAACAACAATTGTAAACATGTGTTGAAGTTTTTGCAAAATCTGTGTAAAACCATTCCTCAGTTGTTTACTCGAGTAAAGGAATGCATACTCGAGTATAGGGCTCGTTAAAGGATTGCCAAATTGGACTTTACACGTCAATACTTTGCGGTATGGATAGCCATACTCGAGTAAAGACGTCTCAGAGAGCAATCAAGTTTTTGACAGAAGGCACTTACTCGAGTAAGGGGATGATATACTCGAGTAAAGGTCATCCAGAGAGCAAATGCGTTTTTCAAATTGTTACTTACTCGAGTATAGGTTTACATACTCGAGTAAAGGCCATCCGAGAGCAACCAAACTTTTCAAGTTAAGTCAATACTTGCGATAGATCTCTATACTCGAGTATTGGACTTACCGAAGCAAATGAACTTTTGAACTTGAGTGTATACTCGAGTAGACACTTGCATACTCAAGTAAAGGATCTTACGAGAGCTCCCAAGTTTTTCTAAACTCGTGCATACTCGAGTAAGGATTTTCATACTCGAGTAAAGAGCTCTTAAACTGATTTTCAACTTGACTCATGTTCGTGCTTACTCCGATATACAAATGTATCTTTGCGCAAAGTACGAGGCATCTTACACTTAAGATTTTCAAGCAAATAGTTGCTTACTCGAGTACACCACTAACTTACTCGAGTAAAGACTTTGGTTTCAAAAGTTCAAGTCTCGAAGGTTTGCTTCTGGAAGTTGCTTACTCGAGTATCCTTTTGGATACTGCAGTAAAGACTCTCACACACAATGACTCACTCGAGTAAAGAAGAACTTACTCGAGTAACCAACGCGAAACCAATTTTTGAATTATACGAATTTGCATATCACTCTTGTTTGTTCTAATTGCTTTCATGAATCATTCACTTATGAACCCAACTATGTTTAACAAGTTTGTTGAGTGAATTTCGTTAAAGGCACAGATGAAGATTATTGAAGGTCAAAGCCATAAAGCAAAAAGTGTACAGTGCATTTAATACACTTCTGCAAATCAACCTACTTTTGGATAATCCACTTGAGCACACATTCTCAACGGTCAAGAATGCTTTCTTCATCAAGTAAACTCTTCTCCAACGGGCAAATCCTCAGAGTTCCACATCAGATCATATTAGCACTGGATTAGTTGGAGTTTAGAGAGAAAGATGACCGAGACTTAATGCTAATCACCTACAACGGTTGGATTCATCATTCAACGGTCATTTAATGTTCTCTACCTATAAATAGAGTGCATTAACTTCTTCTCAAGCTGATACACCTGCTGAAGACGAAAATCATCCAAGTCTCATATATATTTCTTCGGTTTTATCGTATAGTATCTTGTGATACATTGAGCTTCGGTGCTTATCATATCTACTCTTAGAGAGAGTTTATTTCCTTGTATATCATTCATTGTAACAATCTCAAATCAGGTGACTTGGAGATTGGGAAAATCAGAGTACAACTTGTAAAGGAGAGTGTGTCCTAGGTTGAGGAGCATCCTTCGTTTACGAGTGTGTATCGATTAATCGTCAGTACAACTTGTAAGGGGAGTTAGTCCTAGGGAGAGGATAACTCTTGAGTACGAGTGTGTATCGATTGTATACAATTACAACTTGTAAGGGGGAGTGAGTCATAGGGAGAGGATCATTCGAGTACGAGTGTGTAATTGTAATTGAGTGATAGTGGAAAATCCCAGAGTGTTTCTGGGGACTGGACGTAGGTCAAGAGTTGGACCGAACCAGTATAAATCCTTGTGTCCAGCTTCTTCTTCTTCCCTCACTCTGTTTACCTCTGTTTTCATAGCCTTAAAACAGAGCATTTTCTGAAAAGTTTTAAAATACCCAATTCACCCCCCCTCTTGGGTATATAGCTCCACTTACACCTTGGTGGTTCACTTGTGTCATGGTTCAGCAAGAAGCAAACCAGTGTGGCTGTGTCTTCCACTGAAGCTGAATATGTAGCTGCTTCAAGTTGCTGTGCTCAAGTTTTATGGCTCAAGCAGCAACTCTCAGACTTGGGAATCAATCTGAAGGAGATCCCAATATTGTGTGACAACACAAGCACAATAAGCTTGGCGAAGAATCCAGTTCAACATACTCGGACCAAGCATATTGATGTGAGGCATCATTTCATAAGGGATCATGTTCGGAAGAAAGATGTCAAAGTCATGTTCATCCCAACTCATATTCAACTTGCTGACATCTTCACCAAACCATTGGCTAAGGAGCAATTTAATTTCATTAGAAGAGAATTGGGAATGGTAAATCCCAATGAGTTGTAAGTGCTTCTTACCCAATGTTAGTTATGGTTTTGATGATTGAAAATTACTGACTTAAGCATCGGAGTATCTAGACTTGTTTTATGCAGGATATTGAAAAATCAGAGTTTTGCTGTCGAGGAGCAAAACCTCGAGGTTTTGGAGCAAACTTCGAGGTTTGGTCGTGAATTGTCGGGGTCAGAGAAAAGCTGGATTTTTGAAGGAAGCAGAAACCTCGAGGTTTCAATGAAAACCTCGAGTTTTCATGAGACAGAGAGATGTCCAATTTTGAAGAGTTGCAAAACCTCGAGGTTTTGGAGAAAACCTCGAGTTTTTGGAGGCTGACATTTCAAAGGTTCACAGAACACCTTTAAAGTCCAGGTTGGTAATTGTTCATCAAACCTTGAGGTTTGGCATAAAACCTTGAGATTTGATAGTGACTATATATATGTGTGCACTGTTCATGTTCTTCAAAACTCAACCTAAACCTCTAGGTTTCAAGCTCGCTTTTCTCTCTTCTCTCTAAATCTCTCATCTCCCGACCTAATTTCTCCTTCTAAACCCTGCAATGGCTTCGAAATCAAAACCCCAAGTCATTTCTGACACTGATTCTAGTCAGGAAGGGACGAAATCATGGTCTCCACCTCCTCCACGCCCTGTCAGGATCAAAACCGTTCCTAATCGTTTTCACTATGGCGTGGATCGTTCGATCAGAGGAGTAAGCGACAAAATCCCTGAGGCTTCATCGCCAAACACTACAAAGAAAGGGGTTTCCTTCAAGGAACCCGCTAAGGCATCGCCAAAGAATAGGAAGGAACCTAAAGAAACTGCTAAGTCATCGGTTAAGAAGCAGAAGGAATCTGAGCACAAAGGGAAAGGAAAGAAGAAAGCTTCTGAACCAGAGCCCAAGGGAAAAGGAAAGGCAAAGGCTTCTGAACCAGCAAGTGCCAAACCTTCCAAACCAGCGAGAAAGAAGAGGGCGTTTGTGCCTCAACCTGGGGAAACCACACAAGGGCAAGTTTCCTCTCAAGCTCCAGACCCAGATCAAGATCAAGAAGAGGATGTGCCTTCAGTCATCAAAGATGCCATTTCAGAAATCTACCGCAATCCTTCTCCACTCGAAGGTTTTAGAACTGCTTCTGCCACTCTTTCTAAGGAAGAAAATGAGAAATTTAGGGAAGCATATTTACATAGAGATTTATGTCCTGTGGTTGCTATTGATCTGAAAGATTTTCTCAAAGAGTGTCATTTTGATCTGTCTCCTTGGTTGAAACAATATGAGTCTTTCATTTCCATATCTGCTCCTTATACTCCAAATATTGTTCGTCTGTTTTATTACAATATGGAGTATGATAATGAACTAGGCGAATATGGTGAGTTGATTGAGGAGAGAGTCACCACTGTTGTTAAAAATGTCAAATTCACCCTGTCTGCTTCCATTCTAAATAAAATCCTAAAAATTGCCAATCCTCCGCCTATTCCTGAATTCAATTATAGCAATCAGGAAATCTTTGAAACTCTAAGACCAAATGAGCCCTTTCCTCCAGACCAACAACTTAGACTTACCTTTAATCTTGGTTCTATGTCTGCTGAAAATCGAGTCTTATGGTATGTCTACTTTAGGAACTTCATTCCAAAGGGTGGCAATTACACCCACTTCACTCAGCATGACTACAGACCCTTTACTGCTTTTGTGAAGAAGGTTCCTTTTAACCTTGGTCACTGGCTTCTCTAGGCTATGAGCCAATTCAAATTTTCAAAAAGAAAGCTATCTCATATACCATTCCCTTCATTGATTTCTGTTATCCTTTACTATCACAAAATTTGGTATGTGGGCTCTGTTGACACACTTGAGTATCCCCCATTCTTTGGAAAGACACAGTTGAATTTGATGAAGATCAAGTTTGGGGAGGAAGGTTTTGTACACTCCCAAGCTCCTTCAAGATCACATCCAAGATCACATCCAAGATCTCAAGCTCAAGAGGCTCAGTCAGCACCTCCGCTTCCTCAGACATCACTGCCACTTGACCTTGCTTCACAGATCAAGGAAATTGTGGATGCTGCTCTTGCTGCCATGACTATGCGCATGGAGTTTGAATTGGGAAAATTGAGGGCTGAGATTACTCGTGGGCACAATGGAATTATTGAAATTCAAGATGCAATGAAGGAGCATCTTGAAATGGTCTCTGGACAATCAGTTGAGATTAAAGAGAAGGCTGAAGAGATTGATGTCAAACTATCCACTCAGACTATTTCTCACATGGACCTCAGTGACAAGGTAGACAAGATTGTCAAGCATTTGCACATTGGATCTTTTTCACCTCGTGGCATTGCTGCTGGTCCTAGCGCTTCTGGCCCAGCTTCTGGTTCATTCTCACCATCCTTCACTTTCACCTCTCCTCCGATCCCTACAACCTCTCCTGATCCATCGACTCTCATCTTCCCTTCTCCAGTTGAAGCTGCCACACCAACCTCTGAAATTCTTCCCTCACCATCTACCCCAGCAACTGAAGTTCTTCCTTCTCCATCCATGACCACTCCTTCCACTGAAGTTCTTCACCTTTCCCCTCCTTCCACACCTTTGGTCAACCTCAATTTTGAAGATGACAAAGGGGAAGAGAACAACAAGGTTTAGAGACCTTGAGTTGTAGAGAGTCTTGGAGAACTTAGAACTTTTTCTATCTTGTATTTCATTTTGCTCATGAACTTGTATTTCATTTTGCTTATGTACTACTCTACTCTTACTGATATGAAATATAAGTCATGGTCACTTTGTTCAATTTTGTTTCTGCTGCTCATCTCTAATTGATATGTGTGTGTTTAAGTTATGACAGTTACAAATTTGTATCTAAGAATGCCCACATTTTTCAAAATGAAATTTTTCAAAACACTGTCAATTACCAAGTCTATTTCAAAATGAAAACTCTCTCAAATTCTCATAGATGTTTGTTTACAAGTATTGTCATCATCAAAAAGGGGGAGAATGTTAGTTCTCTATGGGTTTTGATGATCTCCAATAATTGTAAACAAAGCATGAAGTTTTGCTCTCGAATATTGAAAGTCTCACTATAAGAGCAAAACTAGAGGTTTGCACAGAAACCTCGAGGTTTGGCCTTACAGAGAAGAACTAAAGGCTTCTGGACAGAGCAAACCTCAAGGTTTTCAGAGAAACCTCAAGGTTTCTTCATACAGAGACTTCTCACCATTTTCTGGAAAATGAAAAACTTGAGGTTACTGTTCAAACCTCGAGGTTTAGTCTCTCAGAGAGTCTCCTAAGTTTTGAACGTCTGAAAACCTCCAGGTGTATGGGAAACCTCCGGTTTGAGCTCAAATAGTGTTTTCTCAAGTTTCTCTAAATTATGAGAAACCTCGAGGTTTCTAGACAAACCTCGAGGTTTGTCTAGGCAGAGAGGTTCTGTGTTTTTCCAAGTTTTCAAAACCTCCAGTTTTCCCTTAAACCTCTTGGTTTTGTTTTGGAGTAAACTCGAATTTCAATATTTGAGTAAAACCTCGAGTTTTGGTGAAAACCTCGAGGTTTCTTGCATCCGAGAGCAAACGACTTTTCACCGATTTTGAAAACCTCCGGGTTTGCTCTTGGCACGATTTTGCAAGGTTCCACATTTAAAGTGAAACCTCGAGGTTTCTGATAAACCTCGAGGTTTTGTCAGACAGAGAGACTTACGCATTTTGCAATTATGAAAACCTCCAGTTTTGAGTTGAAACCTCCAGGTTTGGTGTTTTGGACTTGAATCTCTTTTACTTGCTACAGTCCAAACCTCAAGGTTTGAAGAACAAACCTCGAGGTTTCTCAACGTCTTCAGAATTTCAAATCTGATGAATTTCCAATACCTTCTTGTTTGATCTTAATACTTTCTATGATTATTCTCTAATGTTCCTAGATATGTTTAACCACTTTCTTGGTGAGTTTCAGATAGATTAGAGAATGTACATTGAAGGTTTAAACCAAAAGCAAAAGTGATGTCAGCACATTAAATGCAAACCCAGAAAGTTGCATACTTTTGGGTAATCCATCTGCACACGCTTACAAAGAATTAAAGAATGATTTCCACATCCAGCAGCTGCTACTCCAACGGACTAATTTGCATAGAGTCAACTCTGAACTTATGCCCAGCTGGATTAAGTGAAGATTAGAGAGAGAAGAAGACCAAAGCTTAACCAGAACTTTGTCTAATGAAGGCAACGGTTATAATCAAGTTTACAACGGTCATTTAATGCACTCTTGGTATAAATAGAGTTGCATTCAAGTCTTCTCAACAACACAACTACTGAAAACGCATAGCATTCAAAGTTCTTCAACAACCTTTCTGTTTTCACTAGTATTGTGTCTTTTGATACATTAAGCTTCAGTGTTCATTCTTATCTACTCTTAGAGAGAGATTTTATCTGTAAAATATTTATTGTAAAGAATCACAAGTCTCGGGGACTTGGTGATTGGGTGCATTGATTACAACTTGTAAGGGGAGTGAGTTCTAGTGAGAGAACTACTCTTGAGTGCGAGTGTGTAATCAATTGTGATAGTGAAAAACCCAGTGAGTCCGGGAATGGACGTAGGTCAAGAGGTTAGACCGAACCAGTATAAATTTGTGTGTCTTGCTCTTCTCCTCCTTACTCTGTTCATCTATGTTTTCACTGGTATATACAGAGCAGTTTTAAAAAGATTTTAAAATCCCCAATTCACCCCCCTTCTTGGTGATTTAGCTCCACTTTCACAATTTCACCATCAATCTCTTCCACACAACCCAACATATCCCACAACAAAATAAATACAATAAATAATATAACACTAAAATTTTCATCAACATTTTACTAAATTATTATTCCATATATATCATCTCACAACAAACATTACAACCGTCACAACAATAACAACCCCAATAATATTATTTACTTAAATACACAGATTGGAAAATAGACTGCTTCACTGAAATAATTTCATATTCAAATAGACACAAAATTTTTCAAAACAAATACAAGAAGTATATATAAAAGTAAGACTTAGAAAAATACCTCACAGCCCAAAACAAGCATATAAAATAAATTAGCCCCGGTTACCTCAATTCCAAGTTTAACCTTAGCTTGAGAAGCACAATCACCGCTTACAAGAAGGCTCTACATTATTACAATTAAAGCTTATAATTCCCTATAACTGAAAAATGCAAATTCTAATAATAATATTATTATTTATCACTATTTATTTATTTTTATTATAATTGTTATTATTATTTTCTCTACAATTAATTTAAACTTTTAGCCCTTATTTCCATACTATAAATTAGGAGTTTAAATAAATATTAACAACATAAAAATGTATTTTATTATGATATATGTATATATTTGTAAATAAAACTATAAATGAAATAATATAGGAATGAGTTAGATAAGATCCTATTATATAGGAGTAAGTTGGATCAGATTACTCTTTTTGATATTATATCAAAAATAACTTCCATTATATATAATAATAATAATATGAATGAAATTATGTTTTAGTATATAAGAATACATATACGTTGCAACATGTGGGAAATAATGGAAAATAAGAGAAAAGTTTACTAATATATATATATATATATATATATATATTTTTAAACATTTCGACTACATATATGTATACACACTAAGTCTCTCTTTTTTCTTTTTTTTTTTCTATGTGCAACCTTTCTCCTTCCTCTTACGTGACGTTATTCACACAAGTTCACGTGGGTGTGTGTATATATATATATAACCTAACAGAAACTCTTTTTATTTTCCAAGTAAAACTTTATATATATCTATATATGTAGCAGTTCCCTCACACCCAACCTTATTTATTGTGTGTGTCTATATATATATATATGTGCTTAGAAACTTCCCCTGTTTAACTCCAAAAAAAAACTCCAAAAAAAACAATATAGATATATATATATATATATATATATATAGCAATGTAACACACACAATAATACAATTTTCTTCCTTATGCAGTGACTTACTCACACACATATAACAATATACTAAGATTCTCTATCTTCTTCCTTATGCAACAAACTTATATCAGTTTTTCCTTTCTTTTGCGTTTTCTTATACATAGCAATATATACATATTTATGACAGTTTTATGGAAACAAATAAGAAGATAAGTTTGATACATTACCTCTATTTTCTGAATTAAAAACAGAGCAACAAGAATAGCTTCTCTCTCTCTCTCTCTCCCTTTCGACTCTTCCTCGCTCTCTCGTTCGTGTCTCTCCCTGTCTCTGTGTTTCTGTCTCAGTTTATAATGAGGGGGAGTGTGGCGTTTGGCTCAAGAAGCATGGTGTTACTGTGGCGTGATCCCGCATTTACATGATCTTTCTGCACATCTGATATGGTGATTACGTGTTTCAGTGTTTCCGGCGTTAACGTGTTGCTATTATTTATTTATTTCTTTTTCTTTTTCTTTTTTTCCTTTTTCCTTTCTCATCTGATGCTTGTTGAGTTGGTCCTTTAAATGGATTGGGCTGAGTTTTGTTAATGGAAATAATGGCTGAGGGTATATGAACACTAGTCATTTGAATGGATGAATAATGGATAATGGGTTGGGTATTATATTGGGTTTTTGTTGTATGTATTTATTTTTATTTATTTACTTATTTATTTATTTATTTGCATATGAGTGTTGGGTTGTTGTGAGGCCCATTAACATCATCCTACTTGATCCTCTTTAAGACTTATATTTATAAGTATAGGATAATTATTAACATTTAATCCTTAATTCCATCTAAGAATTTTCTTTCTCAATTTAAATTTATTTGGGCCTTACAATAATATCCCTAAAATATTTATGCCCAAACATTAGTCCCTAATTATTAGTCCTTAATTTATGGGAAAATATGCCTTAAATTCCCATAATTAATTTCATAATCCTACTTAAATCCTAAAATTAAAAATTAAGATGTTACACAAGGCCCTAGCTAGCCATCAAGAGGTTTTGTCTCTATTTATAAAGTATACTTTTAGTCCTATAATTCTAACACCGTTAATTTTGCTAACTGAAAATGTAAATTCAAATGATAATGGTGTAAACTTAGATGATGACGATGTAATTAAATGCTATTAAGCTTAAATTTATAGGTAAAATGATGAATATATAAAATTTATGTAATTAAATGTTATTAGTCATCACTTGAATTCGCTGCATCGGCGTTTTCGTGAGCGTTTTCGTGAGCAGTATTAATGGTGTTAGAATTTTATGATTAAAAATATATTTTATAAAGCTAAACGATCAAAAGTATGCTTTATGTAAAATTCAAAGGACTAAAAGTATATATTAACCTTTTAAATTTATATTTTAGTATTTGGTTATTTTAAATAGTGACCATTTTTAATATATCTCCAATAAATATTATATTTTTCACAAAAAAATTTTTATCTCTAATTTTTTTTTACAGTTAAAAATAAATTTTCCTCTAGAAATCCAAAAATACAAATAAGGGAGCGCCCAAGGTGCAAAAATGGGTGCAATACATAAATTTTCTAATTTCCTTTAATGCCCTTATCTTCTTCCTTCGTCGGTCCCTCTTCCTCTCCATCTTCGATGCTTATCATCCATGGCTTCCCCAGTTCAATTCAATCTGACATTTCTATCATCCATACCTCCCCAGTT
Organism: Acacia acuminata; assembly: GCA_019022655.1. Lineage (NCBI taxonomy): Eukaryota > Viridiplantae > Streptophyta > Magnoliopsida > Fabales > Fabaceae > Acacia > Acacia acuminata. The sequence continues at coordinate 1,051,193 of JAFJYI010000100.1, read as the reverse complement.
TGCGTCGCTCCCAACTTCTTAAAATGGGTGCAATATTAAAAAAATAAAAATGCCTAAATTTTCTAATTTCCTTTAATGCCCTTATCTTCTTCCTTCGTCGGTCCCTCTTCCTCTCTCATCTTCGATGCTTATCATCCATGGCTTCCCCAGTTCAATTCAATCTGAGTCGACCAAACACTCCATCAATGTCGGTAATTCTCTGCCTCCATCTACTTTGCCGATCTAAATTGATTTTGCTTGAGATTGCTTTACTTGTGCAGTACTGGATTTGTTGAGTATTGGTATTCTATTTATTAATTGACCCGTTGGATTCCTTTAACTGACAGCTTAATTATGTTGAAAACACTCAAAACAGTTGACGCAGGATTGTCGGGTGCAAGTGCGTCGAGAACTAAATTCATTTCATTGTGTTTGGCAGAAGATGAAGCTGGGATTTGTCCTCATTTCCTTTATATTTTGCGGGTTGATGGCTAAATCAGTGTAATCTTCAAAACCCAAAGACCCATAAATTCGAGTTGCTCCTGAAGGTTCCGTCTTGACCTCATTTACGCATTTTATTTTGGGCTTTTGATATTATATCTAAATGGGTCTCTTTCTCTTTGACCTCACTTACAAGTCGTGGCTGTAATACCATGTAAAGATGGATCCAAGGAATTCACCAAAGCTCAGCTCAATGACGATTTCAGTGACTGGTAAAAGCAGAATATGAGTCGACTGTGAGAGGACTCTTTTTTTTTTTTTTTTTTGGTTTAGGGGTATTTTGGTATTTTCACATTGCAACTAACGTCTGTTAAGAAAATCTAACGGTGATGGTATTTTTGCACCCATTTTAAGAATTCATCGGTATTTTTACACATCTAAAAAGCATATGGTGTTGGGCGCTCCTGAGGGTAAAACTCATGTGTATTTTTGCACCTTTACCCTAGGGATGTCCAAAAAACTCAGTAGTTTAGGTGGCCCGACCCGACCCGGTCCAGGTGAAAAAAAAGTTGGTCCGAGACCGTTCACCTGCACTGACAGGCAGGGTCCGGGTGGACCGGATTTCAATCCAGGGTTCAGATCTTATGGACTGGTCCGGTCTGGCCCAGAAGTGTTTTTCTATTTTTTATTTTATTTTTAAAGCCGCTATTGTTAAACTTGAAAATCTGTAGCTTTATTGTTTGTTGTTTATTAAGTATTGATCTGTGGTTTAGCTTATAAAATTTTACTTGGCTTTATAAAAGCATGCCTCTATTTTATATTGTATTCTTGTTTAATAACATGTTGGAGATTATTATGGGTTTAGGATTTGATTTAAGATGTTTGCATGTTTATTTATTGTCTCGTAGGTGATTCATTGATTTAATTATTGTTCTGGAAGTGGTAAAAGAAAAAAAAAATGGTCCTAGACTGCCTAGACTTGGCAGTCCCCCTGGACCAGCTGGATCAGACCATACCTCGGGCTAGATTGTCCAGCCCAAAGTCCCTCCTGAACCAGATCTCAGGTTGACCCCAATCCAGTCTGATCTGATCCATGGACATCCCTACTTTACCCACTCCAACAACTTTTTATAATTTTTCCTTCCTGAACAAAACACAATCGTTTCCTTCACTCCCTCACTTCGTTCCTCTTCCCCTTCCGATTCCGAAATCCCTATTTCCGTCCGCGAGCAGATGGCGACCGGAGGTAGCAAACCATTTCTGCCACCCGAGATTAGAAACGTCATTCTCATAAGGCTTCCTGCCAAATCCATAGTTCGATTCCGATGTGTGTGCAAAGAATGGAAAGATCTCTCTAAATCCCCATCATTCATCGCTGAATACTACCACCATCACCACCATGATTGCGAAGATCATTTTATTCTCCTTCACGAACAGAGTTTCGGATATAGGGGTTTTCGTGACGATAACGAACATAGGCGTTCCTCCTTACATTTGCTTGATCATAAGATGGAAACCGTTGAAGTTCTGAGCATGCCCTCAAGCAGCGCCTTCAGAGGTAAATGGACAATCATTGGTTCCAGCAGTGGCCTGCTTTGTTTCGAAGTCGATAATCTTATGCGTATATCTCCTTCGCTTTGGCTTTGGAATCCATTGATTAGAGAGGTCAGAAAAGTACCCAGCACACGGAATGATTGGCGCGTTATCAGGGTAGGATTCGGGTTCAGTAGCGTTGCTAATGATTATAAGGTAGTAAGATTTTATCTTTTAGACTTGGCAAAAAAGAAGGAAGATCGAGTCTATAGCAGGTATGGTGTGGAAGTGTATTCATTAAGCACAAGTTCATGGAAGGAACTCCATGAAGTAGAAGTTGGGCATTTACGCTATCCAGGCGCTGTAATTAAACCTGTCAATGTTGATGGAACTATTTTTTGGTTGGATGTTAATCTAATTTCGTTCGACATTGCAACAGAAGTCGTTACATCAACACAAGTACCAACTGAAGATGGTTTTTGTCGACTTGGGTTTGGTGTGTACAAGGACAAACTTGCGGGTCTCTATGGGCTTTTGGAGGAGGATGGATCTCGTTCTGTCTATGTATGGGTGATAGAGGAGGTTGCTAGTGAATCTGGAAAGAGTTTTAGTTTTACTCAGAAACATAGAATTGATCAAGTGCCAAATGGTTCACGTATATGTTTTTGTGGGAATGAAGTGGTCTGCCTTGGCAAGAAATATGTTACTGAGGTGGAGGGTGACCTAAAGTGGGTTCTTCGTGTGTTCAATCCCATTACTAATGAAGAGAAGAAGTTCAACCGTTTAACTTCCTATGACTGGTGTGATGTTTTCAATTACGAGAAGAGTCTGGTGTCTGTTTGGAACACCCAGCAGGCTGAATAGTCTGGCACTGAAATATGATCATTTCTACGCTCTAGGTTTCTTTTGTATCTACATTCCTTGAAGTCCTTTGTTCTGTGATTTGCAATGGAGAAATTCAATATTAGTTTTTAGCCTTTTACATATCATCAGTTGCTCAATTTTCGTGGATAGTATATAGTTTAGTTGCTCCAATATAAATTGTTAGGTTTTAGCTTCCCACTTAATTTACTAAGAGGGAAGGAAAGATTAATGTGACAGGTTAAGGCTTCTTGCTTTCTCATTTTTTTTTTTCAATTCTAACGGAGCAATAGAACTAATACACAAGCACAAGACATTGAACCATGTGAGTTATTGCTTTTGTGTTTCTCATGGATGAATATATGGTTTAGTTGCTGTTATACAACTTCATTGGGTTCTGTTAGCCACTTAACATGACAGACTAAAGCTTCTTGCTTTTTTCATTTGTTATCTAAATAGGACAACAGGTTTGATGCTGCTGCTGGATTTCAGCATTCATTTGTACTCTAATGCAGCTATTAGAGAGGTCAGATATGCACCAAAAATTGTAATTTTATTTGTCTTATGGTTCAAATAGGATGCCAATAAACTTGTAAATCACATCACCTTAGGCTTGCTGTGTATATGAGCTCATAACACATGCTATGTTCTGTTTTCACTTTGTGATTGGAAACTTTTGATTATTCTTTCATTGAATTATGGGTGATGAGACCAATTTCTAGTAAGTTTTATCCGATGAATATTTGGAGGAGTGGAATAGTATGTGAAGATTTAGAGTAATTGATGCAAAGTGAAAGTGAAGAGTGAATTGGAGAATGACATGAAAACCTTCCTATATCTGTTCAATTATGCAGTGAAAGAGCCTATCTTGTTTCTGTTGGCATCATCCGTGTTGAATAACCTTCTTGTAATTTCAGGTTTACTCTGTGTAAACACTTTTGGTAGAAGTGAACCTGCAAAGCTTTAGACATTTTGGTTCCACTTATGTGAAGTTGAGTTTATATGTATGTATGTATGTATGTCGTGTGTGAGAAGTACTAGCAATTGCAGATGGAAATAATATGATGTAGAACGGGGAAGAGAAAAAGAGGAAAGGAGGGGAGGGGGGGGGGATGGATAGACAGATGAACTTAGATGGAGATCTAATCTTCAATTATATATCATTCATTGTCCACGGATTCCTTGCTTTTCACACTCAATTTTCACAGACCTTGCAAAAAAGCATTAGGAACATCCCCACAATTCAGATTACTTCAATCATGTTCTTCTTCTTCGACTCATGGAAAGGTCAAGACATACAACATTATTTCATAATTGAGAAGAGAGGTTGCCAAAATGAGTGTTAGCATATGAAATACATACAACATTATTTCATATCTCTTCTAGCTATATAACTAGAGTTTCGGGTTTAAATTCTCTAATAATTCTTTTCATCCTTTTCTTCTTAAAATCTCTTATCTGCTCTTACATTTAAAAAAATAGATGATTTAAATTTAATATTTTACAAAACTATTATTTTAAAAATAAATGAATAGATTTAAGTGGTTGAAACCATATCGACATCATTTATAACTGTAATACAAATAAAATTAAGAAAAAATCATTTATAAAATACTATAATCATAATTTTTGAAAAATATTAAGTCTGAACCTTTTATTTTTATTTATTTTTCCCTAATCTAAAAGTGGAAATGGAAGTATGAAAAGAAAATGAGATTTTTTTTTTTTTTTTTTTTGTTTGAGTGAGAATCTGCTTTGCTTCCATCTATAATAGAGAAGAGGATTGAATCTGCTTCTGAGTGGCCTGGAGACTGGAGGGTCCCATTAGTATTCATCTCCTCTGTTTAGGCTCGTGTCTCGTATTTCTAATATCTCAACTCTGTGATAAGTGGTCTTCTTTATCTTGATTGCTAGATCCTGAGGCATGAATATGTGTAAAATATATTGAAATCTTTATGTTAAATATTATGAATGAGTATTAACAAATTTTTAAAGTGATTGTAGTCAATGATTACAAATAAATTTGATTAAAATTGGTAGGTTGTGGTATAATTTATGAGATTAATATTTTTCCAGTCACTGGAGATAAGGTTATCTCCGTAACCCTAAAACTACATCGTTTCACACCTTAAAAATAAAAAACATCTAATTTTGCTCCCCAATTACTCTAAACCCTTTTGTCCTTCATTCCCATCATCGTCCACTGAACTCTCAAACCAGATCCATTCCCTCGCTTTGTCTTCTTCGTTTGGAGTTTCTATTTGACTCTAGAAGTTACATCCCTCCTTTTTCTTGCGGTTCGGATTCACAGTAATTTTTGCACCCTTTTGCTCTTTGCTGAAACCCCTTCCACATTACAGATCCTTCAGTTCTTCGTTGCTACAATGGAATTGGTCGCCATAGATAAAAACTTGTTCAATCTCATCAACGAAACTTAATCCTAATATCGTTTACTATATATTTGTTGTTTCTTGGATTAGGACAGAAGCTTCTGGTTTTTCTTTTATGCTTAGTTGCCAAATCTGGTCTTGGTGGGATTTTTTTTTCCCTCCTATCGAGTATTAGAATGTTGGGTACTGGGATACAGTTTGGGCGTGCCCTCGGAGAGGATCGATTTTATGATTCGGTGAAGGTGAGGCAATGAGTGCATAGTTTGGAGGGTCATTGGAGATAATCTTATCTCCAGTGACTGAAGAAATATTAATCCCATAATGTATTATGTAAATAATTAATTTTAAATTAGATAATTTTAAGAGAAAATCCCAAAAAATTACTACTAAAATAGGCAAAAGACAAATAAGTGTGACCAATATATGAAATCTCATATCAGATTTGATGGAGGAATCTCAGATTTTCAAATCGGACCACATTGCCCCAAGTAAAATTTAGAAAAAGAAAGAGAAGCCCACAAGAAGCCCTTGAAATAGCCATTGCTCTTAGAGACACAACATCTCTCAGCCTTTCATCTCTTGGCTACTGAAATCTGAAACTAAATGAATGAAGGCTTATCCAGTAATTAGTCAAACTCTCAGCAGAAATCAAAGCAATGGCAATTCAATTTGACAAAATCACCATACCTAGCAATGAAATTAATAATAATCCCAAACAAACAAACTACATATTTACATAGGAACAATTGCAGAGAACCCAGAAGCCAAATCATAATCATGTTCCTGTACAACCATTCCCTTTGAAACAAAACATTTTTCATCTTTTACTGATGTAGACATCTATTAACTATAGATTTGTTTTCCCAAAAACAGAATATAAGAAATTCATTGTTGAAGGATCATTGTTGTCCTCTTCCAATGGCGGAACTACCTTATGGCCAGCTGGGACGACTTTTATGTATTTATATGTATGTATTATATAATATTTTATTTTGGCTAATAATTTGGCCCTAGTTAATCTATTATCTTTTCTATAATTATACTTCTTTTTTACTAAGACAATGTTTGGTTCATTACTCATTGGGCTATGAGAGAAAAGTAAAATTTTTATTTGAAATACCTATTGAAAATATTGATATCCTCTTATATTTTGTTTTGATTTAAAAAAACCGTGATCTATTAAAAAAATGAATAATAATAATAATTGAAGGGCCCGGTGACCCTTTAGCTTGCACATACCCCACCTTTCTTTGTCATTTTCTTTGTGGGCATGAGACAGTTTAGACGCGTTAAACTTATTCTACTTACAGGCTCAAGTACTGTTCATCTTCATTTAAAAGACTAAAATAAGTACTCAAAATCACTTTTTTTTTCACCTCACTCCTTTTATGAAAGTTATTCTACATATTTTCTTCTTTCTAACAAGGGTAATATTGTGTTAATTAGTGAAAATTTTGGGGTTACAGTTTTGGGTGAGTCTTGAATTTTGACAATAGACGGCTATATATGTAGAGAATGATTAATGGCTAGTTTTAATTGGTTTGAATTATTTATTTGGTTGTCTTATGATTTCAGTCGGTTTGGAAAGTAAAATTTTTGTTTGAGATACATATTGAAAAAGTTAGTATCATCTTATATCTTGTTATAATTTATAATTGTCGATTATTATTTATTTGTATGTTCAATATTATGCGATATATTTAATAAATAGTTCAATATATTTATTTTTTAGCCCGGACTAAAAGAATTTTCTGATTCCGTCATTGTCCTTTTCCACTCCAGCAAGCATCCATCCAACCTTTGTCCCTTCTCAGCTGGTGAGGCTGAGGCGGGAGAGAGAATGAGTGAAAAGAACGGTGAAGAAAGAAGGATTTGAGCTTGACGAGAGATAGGAGCTGTGAGGGTAGTAAAGTCTTTTTACAACAGTTGCATATCCTTCTTTGCTGCCTATGGGGGGAATATGGTCTTATGTAAATTTAAATCATTGATTTGTCTTTTTTATATTTTGAGAGTATTTTTCTGGGATTGTTCCTAATTTAAACTATATATTTATTAAATTCTTATTATTTAATGTATTATATATATATATATATATATTATATCAACTAAGGTAATCTTTTGGGAAAATTGTAATAAAGGACCTAAGAAAAATAATATTTATTAATAAATATCATAAAAATAATAATTATTTTGAAGGACTATAAATTAAAACATTAAAATAGAAAGACTAAATTTCTTTAGCCGGATTACCTATATTCTCGTAATTAAATCAGAATCTGGAGTGATTGATGAATAATCACACATAGAGACTAAATCAGAATTTGCTTAGTTAGCATCTATATTGCACTAAAATTGCCTCCCAGTTAGGATCAAGTGTCTTTTTTTTTTTTTTTTTTACACATAGTAGGGGAGGGAGGGCAGGGTTAAAACCCTGGACATGAGGGAGGGGAGCCAAGCTCCCATACCACTGCGCTACTAAGGCGCTAGCGTCTCCTTTTTAATTTTGAGGAGCCAAATCTTATTAATTCTGAAACACAGGAATTGGAGAGAAATTGTTTGTTGGTTGTCTTCCACTATAGAATTTGTCTCCTGTTGCTTTACACTTGGAAAATAATGAATTTTATATTTTAATTATTATTGGCATTAATGAAATCCTCTTGTTGATCTTTTCAACTTTGTTGTTTTTATGGTTTGAAATGTTTTCAATGGTCTGCCTTTCAGCCATTAAATGGTCGAAGCTTAAATCCTTAGTATACTTGTGTTGAATCTAGTATGACTTTGATAATTTCCTACGCACTACCTATTTCGGCTTATCTATTTATATTGGTAATATGGAACAAAAAATTGTATAGGTATTGTTTTTGGCTTATCTATTTACACAAGAAAAAGGAAGTCACATTGATCATAACTGGGAGGCGATTTCAGTACATTAGAGACACTAACTTAGTTCATTTTGATTCGGTCTCTAGGTGTGATTATCCATCAATTACTCTAGATTCTGATTTAATTAAAGAGAATATGACTAAGGGCAATTTAGTCTTTCTATTTTAATGTTTTAATTTTCAGTCCTTCAAAATGATTATCATTTTTATGATCATTTTTAATAAATATTATTATTTTTAGGTCCTTTATTATAATTCTCCTCAAATTCTTTCAAGTTACTTCAACAAAAAGGCCCTAATTCTCCGTCAAATTCATTTCAAGATTTTGTGGTAATTAGTTAGTTGGTAAAACAAGAAATTTTTTGTTTGCTTCAGAATTTTTTTAAATAAAATTTTCTCTTTTTCAAAATATATATATATATATATATATAAAAAAAAAAACTAATAGATGTAATTGCATATTTATGACTCAAACTTAAAACTATTCATGAATCTAGGACAATCCTTACTGATTGAGCTTTGATTTAAGGGAGAATCCCATATAAAGACGGTTGAAATAGGAAAATCCTATATAAGGCTGGTAAATTCAACAAATCTTAAATTGGGTCAATAACCCCATGTAGAATATTTTAATATTGGTTATTTTCCAATAATACCCCAAACCCATAATCCAAAAAAAAAAAAAAAAAAAAAAAAGGAAAGGAAAAGCATGAATGTGAACAACGCCATAAGATGTTCATACACACAGCTCTGAGATGAAGAACCTAATTTGAGATGTTCGTGGATACAGCTCTTTCTGAGTTTTCCTCCCTGGTTTCTAATTTTGGACGACTTGTCGGTACATTGCTCTTACTCTTTCACAATCTTTCAAACTAGGATAATAAACTGAATAGTTACATTCAACGCAATTCTATTTTTAGCTGCTTGTAATTGGGTGACTTCCATTTCTGAAATTCAATTTGTTTTCGAATTTTTTGCGTTTTAAGATTCTGTTTTTAGCGTAATTCTGCTTTTTTGCGTTTTAAGATTCTGTTTTTGTGAAATTCGATTCGTTTTCGACTTCCCTTTTTGCGTTTTAAGATTCCGTTTTCTGATTTTTTTTTTAAACTAGGAAATTAGGATTGAGCGCAATTCTGTTTTAGTTGCTTGTTGGTATACTACTTTTTTTTTTAAAAAAAAAAAATAAGGGATATAGAGGTAATTTTGGTCAAATTCTAAATCCGTAATTGTGTCACATAACCTAATTAATAATTTATTAAATTTAGTAATCCAAATTAGAATTTAGATAATTCAACCGTCTTTATATAGGATTTTCCTTTTAAATTTCGCATATTAAGGTCTTTGCAAAGGATTAAATTATGAGGAAATGCCCACTTGCGCAGGCTGTTTGGAGCCATTTCCTTCATCCTCACCAGTTACGGCAGTTTCTGCAGATGGAGTTCAATGGTTGGATGCTTCATAACCTTGACAGGCGAAGCCAATGGGCCAGTGGACGGCACACCTAGGCAAGTATTTTTCGGTTAGTCTGTTGGAAGCTGTGGGATGTACGTAACCAAGCTCTGTTTCAGAACCAACACACCCAATCAACTAATGTCGCTCGTGAGATTAGACTCCTTGTGGACTTTAGCATTCAGGCTGCTGCACGTGGCTCTGAGGAACACTGTGGAGGTAGGAAGCAGGAACAATCTATCCATTGGCTCAAGCCGTCCTCCCCAAGGGTGGCCTTGAATTGCGATGGGGCGGTTAAGCAGGTGCGGGAAGCTTGATTCGAGACTCTGAAGGTCGTTGGTTAACTGGTTGCTGTCGAAATGTTGGGTTTTGTACTTCTCCCTTCAAGCTGAGCTATGGGGTTTGCTAGATGGTCTGGAACTGGCATGGGCTAGTGGATTTAGGGAAGTAATGGTACAGCTTGCTTGGTGGCTCTAACTCTAGTTAGAGAGGAGTGGAGGAAGGCTCTAATCCAAATATAAGTTTGGTTCGAAAGATCCGGCAGGTTGTGGATCGAGATTGGCAAATCACATGGAACCATGTTTATCGTGAAGGCAACCGTTGTGCAGATTTCCTCGCTACGTTTGGTCTGTCGAGGGAACTGGGAAACCATATTTTGGCTGAGCCCCCTGAGGGTTTGTTATGTCTTCTCCGTGAGGATGCTGAGGGCATAGGCAGGCCAAGGCTTTGCAGCCTTGATAACTGATCCGTTGTGTTCAGTCCCAGATTGTAAACAAAAAAATTATGAGTATAGTTTATGGAAACTAATACATATGTTTAATAACTAATTTAGTTAATTTTTCAATATTTACAAATTAATTATCCATTGAAAATCTTCCACCTTGGAATTGATGCACTTCTTCTTCTTTTTTCAGAAAAAAATATATATGCAAAACAATTTTGAATGGTGTCATTACTTAAAAATTAAAATAATTTGTTAATATATTTTTAAAATTATAGTCTTAATTGAATTTATAATCAAGGTTTAAAATGTGATAATAGTTCTAATCTTTAATATTTTAATTATAAGTTTAAATTTTTTTTTTTTTTTTTATGTCCAACTTAAAAAGCGAAGGGATACAGAGCATCTGGCTTAGTAATTAGGCTCCAACATAACTTTGTAATAAAAGCGGTAAGTTTTTTATGAACCCTCATGTTAGATTCATGAATTTTCATGGACCAATATAACTTGAATAACCAATGGTTGTTTAAAATAACTCTTCTATGAAGGGATACACTTTTATAGTATATAGTTTTTTCTTAAAAACCAGACAACCTTCCATCAAGTAGTAGTTACCATACATTTTCATAGGTGTCTTTAAAAACTAAAATGACATGACCTTGGTGATCTTTAGTGTTATAACTTCTTACACAACCCTTTACATAAATTCCTTAATTTATAAGGATATGACTTCTCAACAAACACATCTTTTCATTTTAAAATATTCCAACAAATATATCATTGACTTATAAATCAATAACTTAAAAAAAAAAATCTTATATAAATTATACTAGTCTGACTCTAACAAGAGTGCAAACAATATCAAAGCTATCAAATAATATCAAGGTTATTAAAACCGGACCGGTCACTGAACCAGTTCAAGTACTGGGTCAAGGGTTAATGGGTCAGACCGGAGCGAACCGGGGTCAAACCGGGGTAACTAAGGCTCCAAAATTTATTATATGATATTTATTAATAGGAATTGAGTCCCACAAAGTTGAAAAAAAAAAAAAAGAAAAGTTGTGCCTCTGCTCCTCATTTATGACCCCTGTTATTTCACTTCTTTTTATAATCATCAACTGATGAAGCACGTGCCACATGAATCTCTCTTTCTTTATCTTTCTTCATCTTTTCCCATCTTCATCTGGATTCGGCTTTCATCCGATTCATTATTTCTCCGTTGCGTTGCGCTGCAGTGAAAACGTCACCGTTTGTGGCAAAAACACACTGTTCCTTCTTTCTTTCTTTCTTTTTTGAAAAATAGTATTGACCATCCTGTAATATTTTTTTAAGTATCAGTCAGTATCCTGAAATATTTTCACGATCCTAAAATACTTCAGGATACCTGAAAAAATATTTTAGGATACTGACTGGTACTAAGAAGATACTTCATGGTATTGACTAGTATTGAAAAAATATTTCAAGGTACTAACTAGTACTTCAAAATACTTCATAATCTTTAAAAATTATTTTACAATCTAAAAAAAATAGTATTCACCATCTTGTAGTATTTTTTAAGTACGAGTCAGTGTCCTGAAATATTTTTTTTAGTACCATTCATTATCCTGTAGTATCTTCTTAGTACCAATAAGTACCCTGAAATAGAAAAAATATTTTAGGGTACTAACTGGTACTAAAAAGATACTACAGGATAATGAATGGTACTAAAAGAAATATTTCAGGACACTGAATCGTACTTAAAAAATACTGCATCGTAAATACTATTTTTCAAAGAAAAAAAAGAAAGAAGGGACAATGTGTTTTTGCTACAAAACGGTGACGTTTTCACTGCAGCGGAGGAATAATGAATCGGACGAAAGCTGAAACCTCTTCATCTACCCATACGCCATGCCATACTTGTAACCTTTCTTTCTCTACTCTTTCCACATGAGTCCTTCCTTGCTTCTTCTTGAAGTTCAACTCTAACCTCTCCGCGAATCATAGCTAAAGCAACCACATACAAGGCAAATGCAAGAGGAAGAGGACGAAGGAAGCTTCATCTCCGCCATACAACTGGCATCTTCCTCTGTTCTCTGCAAGACGGCTTTGTTTTCAGAGTCTTCGACACCATCACCGGAGCTGGAAAAAAAGAAAGTCTTTGGCCGCCATAATATCATCATCTTCATATCTCTCTATCTCTATAAACGTCTTCCTCTTCGGTTGAAGTTTTTTTTTAATATTTATTTTACAGATGCTGAACCCGACCCCGGTTTCTATAGCAGACCGGATCGGTCTCACGGACGGTTTGCCGGTTTCTGGTCCAAACCGGCCGGTCCGGTCCGGGTCTGATAACCATGAATAATATTGGATAAATTAAGTGTATCTTTAAGTGGGTGAAAAAATATCTTCCACGTATAAATATTTTTAAAGTTTTAGAAGTTAATTATTCTTAGCGCAACTGAATTATAAAATAAATAATTGTTTTTTGCTCTTAAGCTTGATATATAAAAAAATTAGTTACTCTCTTAAATTTTAGGGTTTAGAGCTAAAAGAGGCTATGAAAAGTAAACTAAATATAAAATACTTTAATAAAAGAATTGAATTTATTTATATAATTTATATTATTTGATATTATAATAATATTTTTATACCATATTTGATCAAATGGTGAGAACAAAGAAGTAGATGTGAGAGTCCCATTGGTGGGCAATATATAAGTACCTCTATAAACGATCTTTGAGCTTGGAGACATGCCCTGACCCTGGTGGGATACCGGTGCCTACCACACCTAAACTTTTTTTTTCACAAAAAAAAAAGAAGAAGTAAAGGTTGTTACTCCTTATTTTACTTTTAAACATAAGATTTTGATTCACTTTATCTCCTAAATTTATAATTTTGTATAATATCCTTTATTTAAATGCACTCGTGCTAAGAAAGTTTTATTAAGGGAGTGATAATAAATCAGATGATTAAAATAGATGGCTTTACTAAAACTAACTTGCTCAATTTCTTAATATTTACAAATTAATTATCCCATGAAAATCTTCCTTGATGCAGATTCTTCACCTTTTTTTTAGGAAAGTTATATGCAATTTTTTTTTTTTTTGAATAATGTCATTATTTAGAATTTAAAATCATTTTTTGTTAATATGTTTTTAAACCTATATTTTTAAATTTTAATTGAATTTATAACCACAGTTTAAAGTATGATAATAACTTAAATCTTTAAAGTTAATTATAAGTTTTGATGTTCAACAAAAAATGCAAAAGGTGTGAGGGGAAAATTTTATATTTTAGTATTTGGTTATTTTAAATAGTTACAATTTTGGGAAAATCCCATATAAAGTTGGTTAAAATAATGAAATTCTAAATAAGGTTGGTAAATTTAATAAGTTCTTAATTAAGTTATCGACCCAATTTAGAATTTCTAAATATGAGTTAAATAACTTTATTGCCTTCTCTTTGTCTCATCTCTCATCTTAAAAGGGTTTTAGTGCTTTCAAACTTATTTTTTTCAATAAATGTATACATATAACAACATTAATGTATAATAAAACAAACTATGATTTGCATAAATCAAAGATTTTTTTTTTTTTTTTTTGGTTGGAAAGATCATCAAGAATAATTTCAGCCAAAAGAAAGGAAAGTATAACCCAAAAACAATTAAATGATTTTCATCTCAATATTGAGAATCGAAAATTTTATTTTTGACTTGAATTTTTTTATGAGAAGAAAATTAAAATATATTAATAAAACAAATCTTACATATGTGATATTATATATCAAATATTTTCATTAATGGATTAAAATTTTTTTTATTAATGTAAAAAAATCTTACCTATGTGATATTATATATCAAATATTTTCATTAATGGATTAAAAAAAAGTTTCATTAATGTCAAAGAGGTATTTCATTAGTTTGGTTTTTTAGCTTAATGATTTTTTTTTAATTCCATTAATAAAAATATTTGATATATAATATCACATAAGTAAGATTTTTTTATTAATATATTTTAATTTTCTTATTAAAAAAATTCAAGTTAGAATAAAATTTTCGATTCTCAATATTGAACTGAAAATCATTTAATTATTTTTTGGTTATGCTTTTCTTTCTTTTGGCTTGAATTATTATTGATGATCTTTCCAAACTTAAAATAAAAAAGAAAAATCTTTGATTTATGCCAATCATATTTTGTTTTATTATACATTAATGTTGTTATATGCATACACTTATTGGAAAAAATAAGTTTGAAAGCATTAAAACCCTTTTAAGATGAGAGATGAGACAAAAAGAGGGCAATAAAATTATTTAACTAATATTTAGAAATTCTAAATTAAGTCAATAACTTAATTAATGATTTAATGAAATTTACCAACCTGATTTAGAATTTCATTATTTCAATCAATTTTATATGGGATTCCCTACAATTTTTAATAATGGACAGTTAAAAATGAATTTTCCTCTACAAGTCCATCAACTTTTTATAATTTTTCCTCCTTGTACGAAACACAATCGTTTCCTTCACTCCCTCACTTCATTCCTCTTCCCATTGCGAAATGAAATCCCTAATTCCCTCCGGCGAGCAGATAGCGACCGGAGGCCGCAAACCATTTCTGCCACCCGAGATTATAAACAACATTCTCATAAGGCTTCCTGCCAAATCCATAGTTCGATTCCGATGTGTGTGCAAAGAATGGAAAAATCTCTTCAAATCCCCATCATTCATCGCTGAACACGACCACCACCACCTTGATTGCGAGAATCATTTTCTTCTCATTCACGAACACAGTTGCGGATATTGGGGTTTTCCTGACCATAACGATCATAGGCGTTCCTCCGTATATTTGCTTGATCATAAGATGGAAACCCTTGAAGTTCTGAGCATGTCCTCAAGCAGCACCTTCGGACATAAATGGAGAATCATTGGTTCCTGCAGTGGCCTGCTTTGTGTCGAAGTCTATAATCGTCAACGTAAATCTCCTTCGCTTTGGCTTTGGAATCCATTGATTAGAGAGGTCAGAAAAGTACCCCGCACACGGAATGATTGGCGCGTTATCAGGCTAGGATTCGGGTTCAGTAGCGTTGCTAATGACTATAAGATAGTAAGATTTTATTTTTCAGGTCCAGAGTTGCCAAAAAAGAAGGTAGATGGAGTCTATGGCAGCCGTTATAGGGTGGAAGTGTATTCATTAAGCACAGGTTCATGGAAGGAACTCCATGAACTAGAAGTTGGGGATTTACGCCTTCAAGACACTATAACTAAACCTGTCAATGTTGATGGAACTATTTTTTGGTTGGATAGTAAACTAACTTCGTTCGACATTGCAACAGAAGTCGTTACATCAACACAAGTACCAACTGAAGGTGGTTTTCGTCAACTTGGGTTTGGTGTGTACAAGAACAAACTTGCGGGTCTCTATGGGTTTGTAGAGGAGGATGGATCTCGTTCCGTCTATGTATGGGTGATAGAGGAGGTTGCTAGTGAGTCTGGGAAGAGTTTGAGTTTTACTCAGAAACATAAGATTGATCAAGTGCCAAATGGTTCACGTATATGTTTTTGGGGGAATGAAGTGGTCTGCCTTGGCAAGAAATATGTTACTGAGGTGGAGGGTGACCGAAAGTGCGTTCTTCGTATGTTCAATCCCATTACTAATGAAGAGAAGAAGTTTAACTATTCAACTTCCCGTGACTGGTGTGATGTTTTCAATTACGAGAAGAGTCTGGTGTCTGTTTGGAACACCCAGCAGGCTGAATAGTATGGCACTGAAACATGATAATTTCTACGTTCTAGGTTTCTTTTGTCAACGGTAATTTTAGGTGGACATTAATCCACAATAACATTTTGACATACTCCTTGAAGTCCCTTTGTTCTGTGATCTGGAATGAAGAAATTCAATACTTGTTGTTAGCCTTCCATGTATGTCATCATATGATCAATTTTCATGGATAATATATGGTTTAGTTGCTGCTATATAAATCTGTTAGGTTTTGGTGGCCACTTAATGTACTAAAAGGGAAGGAAAGATTACCGTGACAGGTTAAGGCTTCTTGTTTTCTCATTTGTTTTTTAAATCTAACGAAGCAATAGAATTAATACACAGCACAAGGGAGTGAACTATGTGAGTTATTGCTTGTGTTTATCATGGATGAATATATGGTTTAGTTGCTGTTATAGAACTCCTTTGGGTTCTGTTGGCCACTTAACATGACAGATCAAAGCTTCTTGCTTTTGTCATTGGTTATCTAAATGGAAAGACAGGTTTGATGCTGCTGCTGGATTTCATCATTCACTTTTACTCTGATGCAGGTATTAGAGAGGTCAGATATGCACCTAAAACTGTAATTTTTATTTGTCTTATGGTTCAAATAGGATGCCAATAAACTTGTAAATCACATCACCGTAGGCATGCTGTGTATATGAGCTTATAACCACATTATAACCACATGTTAGATTTGTGATGCCTCATGAATAACCAATGATTATTTAAAATAACTCTTATATGAAGCTAGTTTTAAAGTTTGTAGTTTTTTCTTAAATACCAACAGAACCTTCCACTAAGTGTAGTAGTAGTTACCACATATTTTTATAGGTGTTTTTAGAAACTAAAAAGATATGACCTTGGTGACCTTCAGTGTTATAACTCCCTACACAACTCTTCACATAAATTCTTTAATTTATAAGGATATGAAAAGTAAAATATATATAGAATATTTTAATAAAAGAATAAAGATATCAAATATTTAGATTAGATTTTAATGATTTAGATTTATTTATATAATTATTGTTATTTGATATTATAATAATCTTTTTATATGATGTTTTGTCAAATGGTGAGAATAAAGAAGTGGAGGGGGTTGGATGGCAAGGAAAGTGTGGAAATTTTTACTTCTTATTTTACTCTTAAGCATAAGATTTTAATTCACTTTATTTCCTAAATTTATACTTTTGTCTGGCACCTTTTATTAAATGCACTGTGTTAAGAAAGTTTTATTAAGGGAGTGATATCAAAGCAAATGATTAAAATAGATGGCTTTACTAAAACTAACTTACTTAATTTTTAATATTTGCAAATTAATTATCATATGAAAATCTTCCTTGATGCAAATTCTTCACCTTTTTAAAGGAAAGTTATATGCAATTTTTTTTTGAATAATGTGTTTATTTAGAATTTAAAATCATTTTTTGTTAATATGTTTTTAAACCTATATTTTTAAATTTTAATTGAATTTATAACCACAATTTAAAATATGATAATAACTTAAATCTTTAAAGTTAATAGGAAAAACACTTCTCATGTTGTAGGAGAAGTGTATTCTCATGTCACACACACATGAAATGGTGGGACCCACACACATAGATATATATATATATATATATATATATATATAATTAGCATTATATATATATGTGGGTCCCACCATTTCATGTGTGTGTAGGAATCTTCTTCTCATGCAACATGAGAAGTTTAAACCCCAAAGTTAATTATAAGTTTTGATGTTCAACTAAAAAAGCAAAGGAAAATTTTATATTTTTAAATTGGTTAAACTATACTTTTAATCCTTTAAGTTTACATGAGGTATACTTTTGGTCTCTTAACTTTATAAAGTATACTTTTAGTCCTATAATTCTAACACCATTAATTTTGCTAACTGAAAATGTAAATTCAAATGATAATGGTGTAAACTTAAGTGATGACAATGTAATTAAATGCTATTAAGCTTAAATTTAAAATATGTGTAAATTGATGAATATATAAAATTTGTGTAATTAAATGTTATTAGTTATCACTTGAATTTGCTGCGTTAGCGTTTTCGTTAGCAGTATTAATGGTGGTCGAATTTTATGATTAAAAATATACTATATAAAGTTAAGCGATCAAAAGCATGCCGTATGTAAAATTTAAAGAACTAAAAGTATAGTTTAGCCTTTTAAATTTATATTTTAGTATTTGGTTATTTTAAATAGTGACAATTTTTAATATATCTCCAATATTATATTTTTCATAAATTTTTTTATCTCTAATTTTTTTTGACGATTAAAAATGAATTTTCCCCTACAAATCCAACGACTTTTTTATAATTTTTCCTTCTTAAACACAATCGTTTCCTTCACTCCCTCACTTCGTTCCTCTTCCCCTTCCGATTCCAAAATCCCTAATTCCGTCCGGCGAGCAGATGGCGACCGGAGGCAGCAAACCGTTTCTGCCACCTGAGATTATAAAACAACATTCTCATAAGCCTTCCTGCCAAATCCATGGTTTGATTCCGATGTGTGTGCAAAGAGTGGAAAGATCTCTCTAAATCCCCATCATTTATCGCTGAATACTACCACCATCACCTTGATTGCGAGAACCCTTTTCTTCTCCTTCGCGAACACAGTTACGGAAATAGGGGTTGTTCGTCCTTACATTTGCTTGATCATAAGATGGAAACCATTGAAGTTTTGAGCATGCCCTCAATCAGCTCCTTCAGACATAAATGAAGAATCACTGGTTCCTGCAGTGGCCTGCTTTGTGTCGAAGTCGATCATGGTATACGTATATCTCCTTCGCTTTGGCTTTGGAATCCATTGATTAGAGAGGTCAGAAAAGTACCCAGCACATGGAATGATTGGCGCGTTATCAGGGTAGGATTTGGGTTCAGTAGCGTTGCTAATGATTATAAGATAGTAAGATTTTATCTTTCAGAGTTGGCAAAAAAGAAGGAAGATCGAGTCTATAGCAGGTATGGTGTGGAAGTGTATTCATTAAGCACAAGTTCATGGAAGGAACTCCATTTCCATGAAGTAGAAGTTGGGGATTTACGCCTTCCAGGTGCTGTAATTAAACCTGTCAATGTTGATGGAACTTTTTTTTGGTTGGATAGTAATCTAACTTCATTCGACATTGCAACAGAAGTCGTTACATCAACACAAGTACCAATAGAAGATGGTTTTTGTTGACTTGGGTTTGGTGTGTACAAGAATAAACTTGCGGGTCTCTATGGGTTTTTGGAGGAGGATGGATCTCGTTCTGTCTATGTATGAGTGATAGAGGAGGTTGGTGGTGAATCTGGGAAGAGTTTGAGTTTTACTCAGAAACATAGGATTGATCAAGTGCAAAATGGTTCACGTATATGTTTTTGGGGGAATGTGTTAGTTATGATTAGTTTTGATAATGTCTTATATATAGATGCCATTATTAAAAGCAAAAAGATTGAGTAATATAGTTATCTCCTACATTTACTAACTACTGTATTTAATGTAGATTAGTCCAAGTTGAATCATGCAGAATAATCAAGAAGGAGATAAGGGATTAGTGGAAAGAAGAACTTGCAGAGGTTGTCAAGGAAGCAAGATGTTATTAATAGATTTTGGAGGATAACCAAGAATAAGAGAACAAACTAGTGAAAGATGTTATCAAAAGAACTTGCACAATATAATAGGAATATCAACATTCAAGTTCTTGTGATGCGAAAGTCTCTATGATAAGCGAAAGTTGGAATGAAGCTTCATCACTTTCTGGATATTGAAGAAGGTAGAAGCTGCAAAGAATAATGAGCCCAAGTTAAATGAAGAAGAATGATCAAGTTGGGAGATGGAAGAAGGAAGAACTTGATGAATGAAATGAGAAAATAATTATTCAAGTTATTATATTGATGCTAGAAGTTTCCAAGGTCATATGGAAGTTTGAATGGCTCAATTCAGAGTTAAAGTCAGCAAAAATCAGTTTCGGGATGAGAAAACTCGAGTTCACAACTCAAAACTCGAGTTTCTGCGCTTCGCTACAATGATTTGCTCCTCACGTATGAGAAAACTCCAGTTTTGGACTCAAAACTCGAGTTTAGGAATCAAAACTCGGGTCAGCCATCACAAACTCCAGTTAACAAGTGTCTTCAGCACCTCTGGCGTCTCTGGACTAGGAAAACTCGAGTTTACAAGTGAAAACTCGAGTTTGCAAGTGAAAACTCGAGTTTACAAGTGAAAACTCAAGTTTACAGCGTTGATCAGCACCTCTGCTACTCTGTTTCACGTTCAGTACGGGCGACGTCTGGTAATGCGATGATATCTCCTAAACCAGAAATTGGATTCAGGTGAAATTAGTGGCATATGAAACTAGACTACCAATGCGTCATTTTGATATAAAATTCAAGCCCAAATGAGTTTAGATCAAGGAGCTATAAATTGTTGAAGTTGACAGTGAAATCCACGCCACACATCAAACCAAGCTTCAATGTTTTGAGTGTATCTCACAAACTACAAATCCGATTGAGCTGAAATTGGTGGCATATGAAATTTGACTTAAAGGTCTTTCCATCAAGATTTGAACGGACCAAAACGGAGTTCAGAACACGGAGATATGACCTTCGAAAGTTGACAGTTATTTCAAGAAGGCTCAACAAAGTCAAAACTCGAGTTTGTAAGTACAAAACTCGAGTTTTCGGGTTCTGAGAGAGCAGCGAACCTCGAGCATCTTTCAAACTCGAGTTTGTGAAACCAAAAATTGAGTTTTGATTAGACAGAGAGCAATTTGGAGTAACGCAACCTCAAAACTCGAGTTTTGCAAATGAAAACTCGAGTTTTCATCTCAGCATCAGAAAATCACCGTTTTGAAAATCCTGATTCTTCTGATAAACATCCAGATGATTACCCAAATGATTTATAACACTTCTTAACATCATATATATCATTTGTGTATATGTTTCAGATGATCAAAGGTTGTTAAACTGAAGATCAAGAGTAAAGTAAATGCTGATGTCATAAAACGAAGTTCTAACGGCTAGTTCCATCTGAGTCTGAAGGCTATATTTCTTTATCCAACGATCATTAAATCTTCAAACGGTCATATATTGATCTCTACCTATAAAAGAGGAAAAATTCAAGCAGAAAAATGAAGAGACACAAGATTACATCTTCAACATGTTCTTACTTTGTTTTTCATATCATTTACTCTTTGTTTTCAATACTTACATAGCTTATCTTTGATAGTGAAATGATTTGTATTGTGCTTCAGTGTTTATTCATTTACTTCTGAGAGAGAGAAGATTCATTGTAAACATCTTATCATACTATCTCAGAGTTACTCAAGATTGGGTGATCTTGAGTGGGAAACACATTTGTGTTGATTACGACTTGTAAGGGGAGTGAATCCTAGTGAGAGGATTACTTGATACAAAGTTGTGTAATCAAGCAAGTGTATTGATTATAGTTTGTAAGGGGGGAGTGAATCCTAGTGAGAGGATTACTCCAAGTACAAAACGTGTAATCAAGTTAAAAGAAGATAGTGGATTGAAAATCTTAAGTGGAGCTTGAGGACTGGACGTAGGTCAAGTATTGGACCGAACTAGGATAAATCTCAGTTTGCATATTCTCTTCCCTTATCTCTTATGTTTCCAAAGATATATGTTTGAATGACTATCTATTGCTTTATAACTCTTTATTGTCATACAAATTGGTTTTACTGAGTTGCAAAATGATTTTCAAAGTTCCTAAATTTTTATACTTCACCCAATTCACCCCCTCTTGGGTTCAGCCGGTTCTTACATTTGGTATCAGAGTAGGTCTCTTGTTTAAAGGATTTAACCGTCTCAAGAGTTATCAATGGCTGATTTTGGGTGTTGCTTGTTTTTAGAAGGTTTTGATTTTATTGTCCCACCGTTATTCAAAGATATCGATTTTTGGTTTTGGAAAGCTAGAATGATCAGCTTTATTAAAGCAACTGATTTTGATATGTGAAATGTTTTTATAAATGTCTTTGATTTCAAACCAAGAAAGGATTGGACAGAAAAGGAAAAGAAAATGTTTTCTTTGAACATTAGAGCAATGAAAATTCTTCACGATGCTTTAACCGAAAATGATTTTGAGAAAATCAAATGTTACTCTAGTGCTAAAGAAATCTGGGATACTCTTGACCTTATATATACTTCTAACAATTGTGTTGAAGTTAAAAGTGTTGATAGTTCATCAGAAATTACAAATTGCACATCTATGGGTGATGAACAAAGGGAACAAGGCGAAATCAGAGAATGTTTTTGTGATCCATTCAACACAAACGAACAAGAGAAAAAGGATCCCCAAGGAGAGCTCATGGAAGATTGCGATCAATCATTATCTGAAGCTCAAGATATACATGTGGTAAACAATTCCAATCATTATCTGAAGCTCGAAAATGATGCTGGAAAATCATGTGGGAAGAAAGAATACACAAATATAAGTCACTTGACATTGCATCCACTAGACTCACACAATTCTTGCAAAGCTGTTCATAATAAGCATAATTCTATTATTTGCAATTATTATGGAAAATTTGGACATATTTCTCACTCATGCTATATTAGGAGAAATTCTAATGTGAGAAATAAATTTGTTTGGGTTCCTAAAGGACAATCAAGGTCCAATGCTAACAGTCAAGGACCCAAGTATAAGTGGGTATCAAAATGTCCATCTAGTGCTTTATGTGTGCAGGACCATTTGAAAATCAATGGACATAAGGGTATTGAGAAGATGAAGCATCCAAGATTTCTCATAAACCTTAAAGGGAACTCATATCAGTTAGGAGAACTTGTGGAAAAGCCATTGCTGGAACTACAAGGTCAAACCATAAGAAGCAATGGATACAAGCAAGAAGAGTATCCTCTACCTCAAGAACAAATTACCATAGAGTACCATTCAACTATCTTGAGGAGAACAAGAGGAGGAGAATCTCTCAAGTGTCTAACAGAAGACTCTTGAAGTCTATATCTTTTGAGAGAACTTTGCAAACACCCATGGGAAGATATATAAATAATCAATGTGACAGAAAAATGCAGTGGGTAAGCAAAGTCAATCCTCCTAACACCTAAGGTAATGGTATACAATGGTAAAACCTCCTACTCTATCATTTGAAATATTCATTGAGGTTTTATATTTTGTAACCTTAGGAATGAGCATTGCAAACTATTTTTTTTAATTGGGTTTTCACATCCTGATATATATATTTAAACAGATTGCAATGTTCAATAGGTTGAACTCTTTATGCATTCATGATGATTTGAAAATAAAGTATTTCTTTATACATGAACTCATGGTTAATTCACTGTGCTTTGCTATTTTGAATTGATTATATTCATAAGAGCATGTGAATTTAATTTTTGCTCCTACAAGCTAACAATGATTGGATCCAAATAAGGTTGGATACCAAGAAAGAAAAAGATTTATAAAGTTTTGTAGGATGAAAGAAAGCTTCTCAAGAATGCAACATAGAGAAATGATTCAAGTCTTGAGAAAGCTAAACAAGCTAAGCTTGATGTTGATGGTGAACATCGGAAAATGAGTTCTCTACATCAATCCATCTCAACCAAGCAAGCTTCTATAAGGACAAGAGGAATTATGGTGATATCTAATTCTTACCTCATACTATGATTATATAAAATTCATTGTTGGTTTATCCTTGGTTAAATTAAAAGTTTTTGAAAATTATTCAATTTCAATCAGCATTTTTACTGTCAAAACAAAACTCCAATTTTGTTTTGTAAACTCCAGTTTTGAGTTTGCTTTAAAATATCTACGTTTCCCCAAGTTTTGTGAAAACTCGAGTTTTAGTTTGGAAACTCGAGTTTCGACTTGGCAGAGAGTTTTCAAGTTTTACTCAGTTTTGAAAACTCAAGTTTTCTCAGAAAACTCAAGTTTTGACTTGGCTCAGTGATGAGCACAAATAATACCATGTTTTCCCTATACTAATTGGCTGAATTGAATGTTAAATCCAAGCTTAACCATAGATAATCTAAGCAAAAAGGCATACATTCATGATATAGGGACTGAGGAGTAGAAATCATTTGCATATGCTGAGAATGGAACAATTTACTGTGTTTTTAAGGGAAATCGTATAGCGAGGCTGATACGATGCTATAGCATTTTGACAGCAATTCGAAATGCAATGCAAAGCATCCAGATGCTATAGCAAAGTAGAGGAACCAATGCTATGCAATATGTTTTCTCACCTTTTTACCCAGATGATTTCAGGAATAAAATAAAGGGCGATATTGACATATAGGTTACTAACGTAACGATGAATAGAAGATGCGGAGGATCGGAACTGAAATATTAGGAGAATCCCGGGAATCAATAGAAGCAATCTACTCGGATCCAAAGATATGATAGATTCCGACAGTTAGGAAAGGCCCGGCTCGTGACTTAAGCCGCAAGAAAAGACTGATTATAAAAGGAAACGCGAGCCAACCCTAACGAGTTGGAGAGCCCTAGAACAAGATTCGACTTTCGGCGAGACTCAAGAGAAGAGTGAGAGATTTCACAAGAGCACGATACTTCCGGGACCGCCCAAAGATCCTTCCTGCGGTGCGACGGAACGAAGAAGATGTGGAGTGGTGACGTGACAGACCTCGACCACGCCGTCGGAAATTCCATCAAGCTTTCTGTTTTCTATTCTTTTTATCTTTGTTTTATTAATCATGGGTCATTCTGTTAGTGTCTATTTTGTGTGTCCCTCGTCAGTCATGAACTATACTTTATATGGCTGGACGAGGATGAGTCTTTAAGTGTTGAATGAACCCATTTGCAGTTTCTTAATTCAATAAATTTGGTTTGCGTATCGGTGTGCTTATTACTAGTCGGTTAACAGAAGTTAAGGGCTAGATCTGTGGCCCCAGCTTACTGGCAAGGAGTTGGGGTTAGACCTCTGAAAAAAAGTGTTTGCTAGGCCGCTCGTGCACGGTGTGACCTATTATTGTAGGCTTCAGTAATGGGTCTACCTCTCATAACTGTTACACCCTGAGAGTAATGCAGGTCTGACTAGAAAGTTGCCATAGGAATATAGAAGGAGTATAGTTAGTATCAAATGTATCGGACGCGGAAGCTTCGGTAGATTATAGTGGTGGGTTAACCAAATAGCTTTGCGATCGGTGTCTATCTTTGCGGCAATTGCGGAAGGCTGTACGATAGATGCTATAGCATTGGGGTAGAGCAACTAGGGGATTGAAGCACTTAAGGATGATTCTGAGTCCAGCCTAACTTCTCACTAATATCTTCTCTCGTTCATAGATCTTTTGTTTACATTTGCTAGTAGCATAGTTACGAAACCCCTCAACCAATTATATCTATTTTCTGTTTTCACAACTGTCATAGCATCGGTGCGTCACTCCTCGTATCTCAGTCTCTGTGGGAGGATACTCTACTTTCACTTTATTACTTGTTCGACTGGTTCACTTGCCATCAAGGAAATCGACCAACACTCAGATTTTTCAATGTTTTCATAGTTGAATGAAAACTCGAGTTTTGATTTGGAAACTCGAGTTTTGGCTAAGCCGAGAGCTTTAACCTTTTTCAATGTTTTGAAAACTCCAGTTTTGATTGAAAACCCCAGTTTTGATGTTTTGGACTTAAGCGCACTATTTTCATTAAAAGTCCAAAACTCGAGTTTTGTTTTGGAAACTCGAGTTTTGAGTTCAGCCAAAACTATGTCCAAAAGCTCAAATCGCGACTTTCCTCTCTAGATGGAGGAAACTCAAGTCTTGATATGGAAACTCGAGTTTTGCTTAAGTGCACAGTGACAAACTCTAGTTTTCATTTGAAAACTCTAGTTTTCAAAATCAATTTTTCAGTTTTTCAGATTTGTGAAACCTTCTTGTTTGATCTTAATACTTCCTATCATCATTCACTAATATTCCAAACTATGCTTAATCAATTTTTTAGTGAATTTTTGATGATCAAACAAGTGAATTTGTGCATAACTTTGTTGATTTTAATTTTTTTTTTTTGAAATGCACAAGTGTAAAATCTGTTTGGATTTCAACTCACATTGTTTTGAGAAAATGCATACAAATGTTTTGAAAACATATCCATACTTTGATTGCACTTAAATGATGTTTCAAATTGGAAGTTAATATTGTATATTGAATGTTGGATATGCTTCAAATTTGTCCAATTGAGTTTTCCCTATCATTCGCATATTGATCCTTGGAATTCAATGTTTTTGCTTGAACTCTTTAGTTTCATTATCTAACTAGTTGGACCTTATGTGTCTAACAAGTTAATCATATATGAGTTTCAAGTTTATCTCAAGAAGAGAATTCAATTTGTGAAAATCTCATGCTTATTGGATAAATTCTTATTGGTCAAGTTATTCCAAGCATTATGAATGTCTATTAATGCATTAAATGTTAGTGCATTAACCATTATATGGAATAACTTACTAGGATAATTTTATGGAACTCTAGCCATTTGGACTAATGAGTTTATGCTTCATCATCCATGAATCCTACTACTCATTTTTGTTACTCAAATACATCAGCATTTGTATTCATCTATATTTTGAGTAACTATCTATGTATATTCATATTCTTGCCTTGAATGTTCCTATATTTTCAAGACTCTACTTTCTCAGGAAAGATTATCTCTTAGTCAATAGCAAAGTCATTATGCTCATATATTTCTAGTATACTAATCATGTCTTGATAATGCTTTACCTTCATGACTTTTGCTTTTGAGAAAATTCTTCAACACGTAAACTACAACATGTTCTCTAAAACTGAAGTATACTGATATATTCACTAAACTTATTGACTTCCACCATGTTTAAAGTGAGCATCGATTTTTTAAACATGTCTCAAATGAATTCTTCATAATACATCATCAATGTTTGAAATAACATTTGAGATTTGAAACTATTTGCATATTTCATTATCATTTTTGAAAAATTTGATCTCATTCATGAACTGTGAATTGATAAATGCTTATCTTTATGGATAAGATTTTCTATGCTCTTTGATCAAACCTTCATGCATTTTATCAATGACATTTTTTCTACATAAAGTGTATTTACAAATTGTCATTGAGAAATTACATTCTTGGTATTGTTTATTTGTTACCCTTTATGATTCATTGGATTAAATCTATTTAATTGGGTAAACATATATTTTGGTCTATTATTGACTTATTATACTCTTTGCTCAAATATCATATGATTTAATTCTATAAGAGTATAAGAGTTGTCATGTCTAATCTTGTGTGGACTCAAGAATCATTGAGTACCAAAGAACACATATTCTTGCAGGAGTTGACCAAAATGATCTGTTGTCAAATACAAAGAACATAGGCAAACATAATAGACCATTTCAATGGCTATGTCTACAAATTCTGTGACATCATTTGAGTGACATCCCATCACTAGCAAGAGGATTAGACCAAGATGATAAGTAGCATACTTGTTTGATGAGAAGCTCTGAGCAGAAACTAATTTTGAGATCCTATTCAAAGCTCATTTGGGATTTCTGCTTCTAAGATGCATTCAGAGCAATTGGTGGTTATAAAGACTCTCATCCTCTTGAAGCTTATTCACATCTGGGAGAGCACATTATTGATCACATTATCAAATGATAGCTAGCCAGTGATGCGTCTATGGACTACAAATGATTATGACTCAAGTAATTACAATATTACTTGAGTGAGGTATTGCCTTTTGAAATAATGTTCATATTTCATAATCATTTTTCTACTCTCGCATCACTCTTCAGGCTAACTTGATTTTATTCATTCAAATTCTATCACACGAAGTTTAGCCTGAGCACATTCATTTTTAAAATGATCCTTATGCTTTAAACATTTTTATCATCATAAAAAGCATAAGTGATTTCTTCATACTAATTTCAAGTCCACCCAAGTGAACTTGAAAGTTCTCAATTCTGAGGTACCATGTTGTGAGCAAAGATATTTCCAAACCTCATAACCTTTGGTGTCTCATTATTATTTGATATCATGAAAAGGAACTTCACTTTTTAGTCATGCATTCATTAAGGGGGAGCTTTACATACATATGTGTTTTATATTTCAAAAGCTCATATCCTTTCATTTGAAGAAATCCCCTTTTAAGCATACTCATCTGCATTCATTATCTCTTGTTAGTTTTGATGATGAATTAATTTCATATTTGAAAATATCATTTAGAAAGGAATACGTTGATATCTGGTTACACTAACAAATTTCTTTTTCAAAGAAAGTTTTCAAGTTGTAGCAGGAGATATATGTTACAACTTTCCTTAATGCACTACAAGGAGAATACATTAATTTAAGGAAAGATGTTTTGACAATCAATCTGAGATTTGTTGTACAAAGAATGAGGAACATCTCTTGGAACGAGCTAAGATATGTTCAACATAAGAGTTCTATGAAGAAAAGGCAAAGGATTGAATCTGAGTGTTGACGTTATTCATTCATATGAGATACAACTCAAGAAGTCAGTATTTTAGTCTCATTTCACATCTCAAAGGCTGTTTAGAGCACATCACGGATCTCTTTCAACAAGAAAGCTATCAAATGGACTTCACAGATCGTTCATCAATTTGGAAAAACAACATGAGAATTTCTAATCTCTATCTTTTATATTCAGTCGAAATTTTACACATGTTTGGTATCTATATGCTTTAATTGTGAAAGATGTTTTGAAAACCTCTCCAAATTCTCTCAAATTTGTTTTCATAAAAACATTCCAAATTACATCAAATTAAAAATGAAGACAATTTTAAATCGAGGAGAGAAAATCAATTCTTTAACTCTTTCTAATCTATTTTCATATTTGTCTCTCAAAGCATTTCTTCTTTACTTCAACTTTTTGCTAATGACAAATAAGGGGGAGAGAATGGCAAGAAAAATATGTTGCATCTAATGTATTTTCATATTCATACATATTTTTCTTATAGTATTTGTCATCATCAAAAAGGGGGAGAATGTTAGTTATGATTAGTTTTGATGATGTCTTATATATAGATGTCATTATTAAAAGTAAAAAGATTGAGTAATATAGTTATATCCTACATTGACTAACTACTGTATTTAATGTAGATTAGTCCAAGTTGAATCATGCAGAATAATCAAGAAGGAGATAAGGGATTAATGGAAAGAAAAACTTGCAGAGGTTGTCAAGGAAGCAAGATGTTATCAATAGATTTTGAAGGATAACCAGGAAGAAGAGAAGAGACTAGTGAAAGATGTTATCAAAAGAACTTGCACAATATAATAGGAATATCAACATTCAAGTTCTTGTGATACTGAAAGTCTCTATGATAAGCAGAAGTTGGAATGAAGCTTCATCACTTTCTGGATATTGAAGAAGGTAGAAGCTGCAAAGAATAATGAGCCCAAGTTAAATGAAGAAGAATGATCAAGTTGGGAGATGGAAGAAAGAAGAACTTGATGAATGGAATAAGAATATAATTATTCAAGTTATTATATTGATGCTAGAAGTTTCCAAGGTCATATGGAAGTTTGAATGGCTCAATTCGAGTTAAAGTCAGCAAAAATCAGCTTCGGGATGAGAAAACTCGAGTTCACAACTCAAAACTCGAGTTTCCTGCTTCGCTACAATGATTTGCTCCTCGGTATGAGAAAACTCGAGTTTTGGACTCAAAACTCGAGTTTATGAATCAAAACTTGAGTCAGCCATCACAAACTCGAGTTAACAAGTGTCTTCAGCACCTCTGGCGTCCTGGACTAGGAAAACTCAAGTTTATAAGTGAAAACTCGAGTTTTCAAGTGAAAACTCAAGTTTAGAGGGTTGATCAACACCTATGCTACTCTGTTTCACGTTCAGCACGGGCGACGTCATGTAATTCGATGATATCTCCTAAACCAGAAATTGGATTGAGGTGAAATCAGTGGCATATGAAACTAGACTAACAATGCGTCATTTTGATATAAAATTAAAGCCCAAAGGAGTTCAGATCAAGGAGCTATAAATTGTTGAAGTTGACAGTGAAATCCACGCCACACAAGCAAACCAAGCTTCAACGTTTTGAGTATATCTCACAAACTACAAATCCGGTTGAGCTGAAATTAGTGGCAATGAAATTTGACTCAAAGGGCTTTCCATCAAGAGTTGAATGGACCAAAACAGAGTTCAGACCAGGGAGATATCACCTTCAAAAGTTGACAGTTATTTCAAGAAGGCTCAACAAAGTCAAAACTCGAGTTTGTAAGTACAAAACTCAAGTTTTCGGGTTCTGAGAGCGACGAACCTCGAGCATCTTCCAAACTTGAGTTTGTGAAACCAAAAATTGAGTTTTGATCGATAGAGAGCAATGCGAGTAACGCAACCTCAAAACTCGAGTTTTGCAAATGAAAACTCGAGTTTTCATCTCAAAGATTAGAAAATCACCGTTTCGAAAATCCTGATTCTTCTGATAAACATCCAGATGATTACCCAAATTATTTTTAACACTTCTTAACATCATTTATATCATTTGTGTACATGTTTCAGATGATCAAAGGTTGTTAAACTGAAGATCAAGAGTAAAGTAAATGCTGATGTCATAGCTGGTACAGAAAACGAAGTTCTAACGGCTAGTTTCATCTGAGTCTAATGGCTATATTTCTTTATCCAACAGTCATTAAAATCTTCAAATGGTCATATATTGATCTCTACCTATAAAAGAGGAAAAATTCAAGCAGAAAAATGAAGAGAAACAAGATTTCATCTTCAACATGTTCTTACTCTGTTTTTCATATCATTTACTCTCTGTTTTCAAAACTTACATAGCTTATCTTTGAGAGTGGAATGATTTATATTGTGCTTCAGTGTTTATTCATTTACTTCTGAGAGAGAGAAGATTCATTGTAAACATCTTATCATACTATATGAGAGTTACTCAAGATTGGGTGATCTTGAGTGGGAAACACATTTGTGTTGATTACAGCTTGTAAGGGGAGTGAATCCTAGTAAGAGGATTACTTCGAGTACAGAGTGTGTAATCAAGCAAGTGTATTGATTACAGTTTGTAAGGGGGAGTGAATCCTAGTGAGAGGATTACTCCAAGTACAGAACATGTAATCAAGTTAAAAGAAGATAGTGGATTGAAAATCTCAAGTGGAGCTTGAGGACTGGACGTAGGTCAAGTATTGGACCGAACCAGGATAAATCTCAGTTTGCATATTCTCTTCCCTTATCTCTTATATTTCCAGCATATATGTTTGAATGACTATCTATTACTTTATAACTCTTTATTGTCATACAAACTGGTTTTACTGAGTTGCAAAAAGATTTTCAAAGTTCCTAAATTTTTATACTTCACCCAATTCACCCCCTCTTGGGTTTAGCCGGTTCTTACAGAATGAAGTGCTCTGCCTTGGCAAGAAATATGTTACTGAGGTGGAGGGTGACCTAAAGTGCATTCTTTGTGTGTTCAATCCCATTACTAATGAAGAGAAGAAGTTCAACTGTTCAACTTCCTATGACAGGTGTTATGTTTTCAATTACGAGAAGAGTCTGGTGTCTATTTGGAACAGCCAGCAGGCTGAATAGTCTGGCACTGAAATATGATCATTTCTACGCTCTAGGCTTCTTTTGTAGCTACACTCCTTGAAGTCCCTTTTTTCTGTGATCTGCAATGGAGAAATTCAATACTAGTTTTTAGCCTTTTATATATCATCATTTGTTCAATTTTCATGGATAGTATATAGTTTAGTTGCTCCTATATAAATTTGTTAGGTTTTAGCTTCCCACTTTATTTACTAAGAGGGAAGGAAAGACTAATGTGACAGGTTAAGGCTTCTTGCTTTCTCAATTTTTTTTCAATATGATAGAGCAATAGAATTAATACACAAGCACAAGACATTGAACTATGTGAGGTATTGCTTTTGTGTTTCTCATGGATGAAAATATGGTTTAGTTGCTGTTATACAACTTCATTGAGTTCTGTTAGCCACTTAACATGACAGACTAAAGCTTCTTGCTTTTGTCATTTGTTATCTAAATAGGACAATAGGTTTGATGCTGCTACTGGATCTTAGCATTCTTTTGTACTCTGATGCAGCTATTAGAGAGGTCAGATATGCACCAAAAATCGTAATTTTATTTGTCTCATGGTTCAAATAGGATGCCAATAAACTTGTAAATCACATCACCTTAGGCTTGCTGTGTATATGAGCTCATAACACATGCTATGTTCTGTTTTCACTTTGTGATTAGAAACTTTTGATTATTCTTTCATTGAATTATGGGTGATGAGATCAATTTCAAGTAAGTTTTATCCGATGAATATTTGGAGGAGTGGAATAGTATGTGAAGATTTAGAGTAATTGATGCAAAGTGAAAGTGAAGAGTGAATTGGAGAATGACATGAAACCTTCCTATATCTGTTCAATTATGCAGTGAGAGAGACTATCTTGTTTCTGTTAGAATATTAGGACATAAAATCACTCATTTATCAGGATCCCTTGATTAGTGCCTGATTATAGGATCTAATTAATCACTCATTTATTAGGATCTCATCCTTGATTAGTGCTTGATTATAGGATCTGATTATAGCCTCTTAATTACTGAGTTATTAGTCTTTATTATGCTTTATTGCATTTCCTAATGTACCTCCTCTGTTCTCCCTCAATTCTCCTATAAATACATTGTAATCCTCTTCATCAAATAATACAATACAGAGAGTGTGATACCTCTGATTTTTCTCCTCTGATTTTAAACATGGTATCAGAGCCAAGGACATCTGTCCGAGGCCAGGCAAGGCGAGAGAAACAGTGATTGGTTGTGAGGCTAGAGAAACAGCGCATTAGAGGTTCCGGCAAGTCTAGGGTGAAAATTTCCAGATTCCGGCGATTGATTTTCTTCCAGAAACATGGACTCCTCTCAATTTCCTCCAATGTTCGGATCAATTCCCGGAAAAACAACCAGACCATCATCTCCCATGGTTTTTATGTCCGGTACCGATTCTCAAACTCAAAATTCCTCATCCTCATCCTCTATAACCAAAGAACCCAAGACCCAACGTAACCTCGAGATGGCTTCGAATTTTCGACCATCACGTTATGGCTATTAGCCATAAGTTTAATGGTAGGAACTATCTCCAGTGGTCACAAAGCGTGCTGAGGTATATTCGAGGTAAGAGAAAGGAGAAATACATTAATGGGGCAGCCCCTCAACCAACCCCCGATGACCCTAATTTTGACACATGGTTTGCTGAAAACAACCAAGTCATGACGTGGTTGTGTAATTCAATGACCTTGGAAATCAGTGAGGATATCTACTTGCACACACGGCAAAAGAAATATGGGATGCCGCTAGGAGGACCTACTCCTCCCTTGAAAACACTGCTGCCTTGATTCACCTGAAGAGACAACTCCGGGATTTACGACAAGGTAATATGTCAGTAACTGAATATTATAATGCATTGCTGAAATTGTGGCAGCAACAAGACTTGTTTGAGGTTCACCCCTGGGAAAGTCTCAAAGATGCACAATTGTACAAACAAATTGTGGAAGAAGGAAGGATACACGACTTTTTATTAGGCCTAAATGACGCTTTCGAAGAGATAAGGGGTAGAATCATGGGGCTGAAGCCACTCCCACAGCTCTTCGATGTGGTTAATGTTGGTCGATTTTCTTGATGGCAAGTGAACCAGTCGAACAAGTAATAAAGTGAAAGTAGAGTATCATCCCACAGAGACTGAGATACCGAGGAGTGACGCACCGATGCTATGACAGTTGTGAAAACAGAAAATAGATATAATTGGTTGAGGGGTTTCGTAACTATGCTACTAGCAAATGTAAACAAAAGATCTATGAATGAGAGAAGATATCAGTGAGAAGTTAAGCTGGACTCGAATCATCCTTAAGTGCTTCAATCCCCGCTTGCTCTACCCCAATGCTATAGCATCTATACTTGTATGCTTCCGCAATTGCTACAAAGATAGACAACGACTGCAAAGCTATTTGGTTAACCCACCACTATAATCTACCGAAGCTTCTGCGTCCGATACATTTGATACTAACTATACTCCTTCCATATTCCTATGGCAACTTTCTAGTCAGACCTGCATTAGTCTCAAGGTGTAATAGTTATGAGAGGTAGACCCATTCCTGAAGCCTACAATAATAGGTCACGCCGTGCACGTAAGCTGGGGTCACAGATCTAGCCTTTAACTTCCATTCACCGACTAGTAATAAGCACACCGATACGCAAACCAAATTTATTGAATTAAGAAACTACAACTGGGTTCATTCAACACTTAAAGACTCATCCTCGTCCAGCCATATAAAGTATAGTTCATGACTGACGAGGGACACACAAAACAGACACTAACAGAATGACCCATGATCAATAAAACAAAGATAAAAAGAATAGAAAACAGAAAGCTTGATGGAATTTCCGACGGTGTGGTCGAGGTCCTGTCACGTCACCACTCTACGTCTTCTTTGTTCCGTCGCACTGCAGGGAAGGATGCTGGGCGGTCCTGGAAGTATCGTGCTCTTGTGAAATCTCTCACTCTTCTGTTGAGTCTGCCGAAAGTCGAATCTTGTTCTAGGGCTCTCCGACTGCGTTAGGGTTGGCTCTGCTTTTTTCCTTTTATAATCGGTCTTTTCTTGCGGCTTAAGTCACAAATTTGGGCCTTTCCTAATCTGTCGGAATCTATCATATCTTTGGATCCGAGTAGATTGCTTCTATTGATTCTGCGGGATTCTCCAAATATTTCAGTTCCGATCCTCCGCATCTTCTATTCTATTACGTTAGCAACCTATCTGTTAATATCGCCCTTTATTTTATTCCTGAAATCATCTGGGTAAAAAGGTCAGAAAACATATCGCATAGCATTGCTTTCTCTACTTTGCTATAGCAATCAGGATGCTTTGTATTGCATTTTGAATTGCTGTCAGAATGCTATAGCATCATATCAGCCTCGCTATACGATTTCCCTTAAAAACACAGTAAATTGTTCCATTCTCAGTACATGTAAATGATTTCTACTCCTCAGTCCCTATATCATGAATGTATCCCTTTTCGCTTAGATTATCTATGGTTAAGCTTGGATTTAACATTCAATTCAGCCAATTAGTATAGGGAAAACATGGTATTATTTGTGCTCATCAGTTAACTTTGTGCAATTCGAAGAAAGTAGGAAGCTGTTGAACCGAAGTGGACCAAGCAACTTTGAAAGCTCCGCATTCGCGATTCAGGGACCACACGAGGAACGAAAAGCTAATAAATGGTGCAACTATTGTAAGAAGAAGTGCCATAATAGGGAAGAATGTTGGAAACTCCATGACAAACCTTCCGGGGGAAAATTGAACTTCCAAAGTCACCTAACCACAGTTGAACCAAAGGTGGAGAATGATGATCGCTTGAGTTCAGAGGAATTACAGATGTTTCACAAAATGCTCGATAAACAGAATAAGTCTAATTCTATTCCCAGCGTAAATCTTGTACAATCAGGTAATTCTATTATCGCTCTCAACGCTGTGATGACTAGTGACCACACCTGGATTGTTGACTCGGGAGCTACAGATCATATGACCGGTAACAAAACTCTATTCCACAACCTTAAACTCTGTCATGAACACCTCAAAGTAAAGGTAGCTAATGGGGTATTCCCACGGGTTGAGGGTATTGGCACTGTTACGTTATCTGATCACTTGCAAATACATAATGTTCTATTTGTACCGGAACTTACTTGTAATCTGATATCTGTAAGCAAGTTGACTAGAGGTCAAATATGTCGAGTGATTTTTGATAATGGTCTATGTGTGTTTCAGGATTTAAGAACGAGGAGGACGATCGGGACTTCTAGAGAATGGGATGGATTGTTCTACCTTGAAGGATCAACCTCAAAGAATAAAGATACGTGGAAGGCAAGACGAGCACTGGTTAGCTTGAATTCACAGAATAATGATATATTATTGTGGCACTGTCGGTCAGGTCACCCTAGTTTTGATTATATGAAACATGTATTTCCCAATTTATTCAATAAAAATTTTGTTCCTTTTCATTGTGAAACTTGCCAATTTGCAAAACAAACACGATCTTCATATCGCAAGCAGCCCTATACTCCTTCCTCACCATTCACATTGATTCACAGCGATATTTGGGGCCCCGCCCGAATAACTACTCCCACTCATACTAGGTGGTTTGTTACTTTCGTTGATGATCACACTCGAACCACATGGGTTTATTTAATGAAAGACAAATCCGATGTCGCCAAAGTCTTTCAAAACTTCTATACCTTTGTCCAAACCCAATTTAATACATCCATTAAGGTCCTTCGAAGTGACAATGCCAAGGAATATATGAGCACAGCCTTCAAAGAGTTTCTTGATCACCAAGGAATTCATCACCAAACTTCTTGTCCTTACACCCCTCAACAAAATGGGGTAGCCGAACGGAAAAACCGTCACCTGTTGGAAGTAACTCGTGCCTTGCTCATGGAACGAAATGTTCCCACCATATTCTGGGGCGATGCCATCCTCACAGCGGCCTATCTAATTAACCGCATGCCTTCTAAAGTTCTCAAATATGACACTCCAATTCAAAAACTTCTGGAACTCTTTCCAAATTGCCCCCTCATCAATTCATTACCTCCCAAGGTGTTTGGCTGTGTTGTCTTTGTTCATAAAAAGGAGGGCAACAAATTTAGTGCTCGAGCTGACAAGTGTATCTTCCTTGGCTACTCCTCCACTCAAAAAGGGTACAAATGCTATTGTCAGTCTTCCAAGAAACTTATTGTCTCCCGGGATACAGTGTTCTCGGAAGACGAGGCTTATTTTCCCAAATTACCCATTCAGGGGGAGTATTCTGATATTGAATGGCTAATCTTGGAAGCATCTAAATCCAACACCTCAAACTCACCTGACACATCATCATCAGTGCCACCTAACCTTATAGCCTCTTTTGACTCACTTGCTCCCACGAACCAGCCTCATACATACATTCCACCCCAACCTGAACCCAATGAACTCGAAACACATGTTGAGATCAATGCAGGGATGAATGTAGAATCACGACAGGAGATAGAGTCCAGCTCACAAGTTCAAACTGAACCAGACACTGGTAGAACTATCTCTCCCATTCAAAGGAATGACCATGAATCCAATCCGCAATTAAATCTTGACGAATCGAGTTGGCCTATTGCCTTGAGAAAAGGGGTAAGATCGTGTACTCATCATCCAATTCAACGATTTGTCTCATATGGTAATCTGTCTGCAAAAATGCAAAGTTATGTTGTAAACAGTGCACAGATAACCATTCCAAACACATTTCAACAAGCTATGGCTGATCTAAATTGGAAGCAAGCTGCAGAAGAGGAATTGAGGTCACTCAAGGAAAATAGAATATGGGAGATCATGACTCTTCCTAAAGGAAAGAAACCAATAGGATGCAGGTGGATCTTCACTCCGAAATTCAATCCCGATGGTAGCATCAACAAATACAAGGTGAGACTTGTTGTAAAAGGATATACCCAGACATATGGGATCGACTATCAGGAGACATTTGCTCCAATGGTCAAGTTCAATACCATTCAAGTACTTTATCACTCGCAAAGAAACTTGGATTGGTCACTATACCAACTGGACGTGAAAAATGCATTCCTGAATGGCAACTAGGAAGAAGTATACATAGAGATTCCAGATGGAGTTCTAGCTCCTACTAACTCTGTGTGTAAGCTAAGGAAGTCATTGTACGGCCTGAAACAATCTCTAAGGGCATGGTTCGGTAGATTCACCAAAGCAGTGAAAGGGCTTGGATATACTCAGGGACGAGCGGATGACACATTGTTCACCAAACGTGTTAATGGCAAAGTCACCATATTGATCGTCTATGTTGATGACATAATCATTACGGGAGAAGATGAAGAATCCATTGCTATACTAAAACAGACTTGTCGATCAATTCCGTGGTGAAAGACCTTGGACAAATGAGGTATTTCTTAGGCATGGAAGTAGCAAGAACCAAGAAGGGAATCAATGTCTCTCAACGCAAGTATACACTAGAATTGTTACATGAGACAGGAATGTTGGGCACTTAACCAGAAGGGATACTAATGGAAGAGGGATGCCACTTAGAGGTCAAGCCACAAGGTGCTCCAACTAATGCAGAGAGATACAGAAGACTTGTGGGAAAATTGATATACTTAACCCATACACGTCTTGACATTAGTTATGCAGTTGGAATAGTAAGTCAGTTTATGCAGCAGCCCCAAGAAGAACACATGGAGGCGGTATACAGAATTTTGAGCTACCTGAAGCTTAATCCTAGAAGGGGAATATTCTTTAAGAAAGGTACTACCAGAAACATAGAAATCTACACTGACGCAGACCATGCAAGAGATAGAGAGACCAGGAGGTCAACCTCAGGGTACTGTACATACGTGTGGGGGAAATCTGGTTACCTGGATAAGCAAGAAACAGACAGTGGTGTCAACAAGCAGTGCCGAAGCAGAACTAAGAGCTGTCAACAAAGGAGTATGTGAAGGAATCTGGATTATAAGATTACTGATGGAGTTGGGAATTCAACACGAAGGACCAATGCAACTTTGGTGTGATAACAAGGCCAGCATTGAAATGGTCAAGAACCCAGTATATCATGATAGAACCAAACATGTTGAGATAGACAGACACTTCATTAAAGAAAAGATTGAAGCAAGCATTATGACAATGTCTCACATAGGATCTGTAGACCAAATTGCAGATATCCTAACTAAACCACTCAGTCGAACGAAGTTTGAAGGATTTCGTGGCAAGCTGGGATTGATCGACATATATTCTCCAGCTTGAGGGGGAGTGTTAGAATATTAGGAAATAAAATCACTCATTTATCAGGATCCCTTGATTAGTGCCTGATTATAGGATCTAATTAATCACTCATTTATTAGGATCTGATCCTTGATTAGTGCTTGATTATAGGATCTGATTATAGCCTCTTAATTACTGAGTTATTAGTCTTTATTATGCTTTATTGCATTTCCTAATGTACCTCCTTTGTTCTCCCTCAATTCTCCTATAAATACATTGTAATCCTCTTCATCAAATAATACAATACAGAGAGTGTGATACCTCTGATTTTTCTCCTCTGATTTTAAACAGTTTATGTTGGTATCATCTGTGTTGAATAACCTTCTTGTAATTTTAGGTTTACTCTGTGTAAACACTTGGTAGAAGTGAACCTGCAAAGCTTTAAACATTTTGGTTCCACTATATATATATATAGGGTTTAATGTTTCTGCATTTGCTGCAGAAACTTTTTTTCTGCAGCACTCACATAAAAGTGAGTGGGTCCTACTAATATTTTCTCTCTCATCATTTTACAATGACGCCCACTCACTTTTATGTGAATGCTGCAGAAAAAAAATTTCTGCAGAAACATTAAACCCATATATATCTATATATTGTGTGAGAAGTACTAGCAATTGCAAATGGAAATAATATGATGTAGAACGGGGAAGAGAAAAGGGGGAGAGAGAGAGGGAAGAAGAATGGATAAGGAGATAATTAGAGAGAGATGAACTTAGAGATGGAAATTTACACTAGTACAAAAAAGGCTTTAAGACCGCCTCATTTAGACCGGATTATAGAGGATTAAGTCTTAAAAGTATGACCGGTGACAGTTTCTTAAATATAAAGAACTTTTTAAACTAGTTCTTTTAACAACCGGTCTAAAAAGTATGACCGGTGGCAGTTTTATAAATATAAAAAACTTTTAAGACCGGAGGTTTAGAAGTCAGGTCTAAAAAGCCTACTTTTAAGACAGGATATTTAAAAAGTCCAAACAACCAATCTAAAAAGTATGACCGGTGGCAGCTTTGTAAATATATTAAAACTTTTAAGATCGGATGTTTGCAAAGTCCAGTCTAAAAAATCTACTTTTAAGACCGGTTATTAAGTATAACCGGTCTAAAAGATTAGCCCTAAATTTTAACTTGTCTCTTTAACACATCGAGAATTCCACTCTCTTTGGAACCTCTCCTCCTAAAGCCGGCAAAATCCATATTCAACTCTCCAAGACTTTCTCTCACACTTGTGAGATTGTTTATTCCCTCTTACTTCTTTTTATGCTTTGTTTCATGTGAACATACACTAGTGTGACCTTTGACACAGATGTTGAGTACTTCAGTATCCGTGAATTTTCATTGGTGACTTTGTGTACTAACTATATTTTGTCCATTCTTTCACTGATAGTCATGCTTGAGTGTTCTGTGTGATTATCATTTTTTAGCCATTTATTTGTTCCATTTATCTTTCTGTCAGTGGCCTTGTATTATCATTGTATGCCATGTTACGATTTATATATTCTGGTTGATATTATGTATTTGATCTTGTAAAATGATGTAATTCTTGATTTGTGTGATTGGGTCTGATTGCTATCTTATAAAAATTGTTGTATTGTGCTTTAAGTGTCGATGTTGTCACATTCATAAGAGGATCATTTGTCTCTGGGAGTGTATTGAGTTTACTTGTTATTTCTGCTCTTATTGGATTAAAACTTTTGGAACTAGTTTTGCTAAATCAGTAAAAGTATTTGCTGTTATATGTGGTTCATGAACTCTCTTAATTTTTGTCCTGTCATTTCAATTTTTTAGGTTTATACATAGTTCATAGTGAAAAATGACATATACAAGTGGGACAGCAAAGAAAAAGTCGAACAAAATGTACATTAGTAATGGGTACATTTTGTTTCGCAACGAGTTTAAGAAAAAGAATAAAGTTGCTGACTTTACTGACATGAATAGGGAGTCCTCAAAGGCGTGGACGGCTTTGAGTGTCGATGAGAAGAAAGTATACATTGATAGAGCCAGAGAAGGAAGGCGTGAGAAGAAGAGGGCACCTCCACCGTTGCTTTTCCATCACAGTGCTTGTTGAACAAATTTTTGAAGCTTGTAGCATTTGTGAACTCTGATGAAACATTAAAAGCTAAGGTCCAGCAGTTAGGGTTTGGAAAGTTGTTTCATATTCAAAATTTGAGACTGCCACAGGAAATCTTTGTCCCTATAATGAGAGCTTATGATCCCCCACCAATCAATTCCGAATAAGGGGGAACACACGTGAAATACAGGGAAAAGATGTGGCTCAGTTGCTTAGGGTGCCACATAGTGGGGATGAGGTAACGATGAAAGTGAGTGACACAGATCTAGTATTTCAGCAACTTAGAAAAGACTATGGAAAAATGAAGCATGACGACATACTAAACATCATAACTTCAGGGGAGTCAGGTGAGCAGTTTGAGATGTTATTTATGATGCACATGTTGGGGACTTTTCTCACTCCAACATCAAGCACAACTCCTAATGACAAGTTGCTAAAGGTTTTAACCTCGACCATGAAAGGATTTGCCCATTTCGATTGGGCCACATATATTGCCAAGGACCTCCGAAAAGAGCTCTCTGATTATGTCAACACGATAAGAGGAAAAAAAGATTGCAACTCCTATGTCAGAGGGTGCACATACATGTTATTGGTAAGTATGATGAGCTGTTTTGTGTTAACATTTTTTTGTCATAAGATTTAAATGTTTAACCTTG
The DNA here is from genome assembly GCA_019022655.1 of Acacia acuminata. NCBI lineage: Eukaryota > Viridiplantae > Streptophyta > Magnoliopsida > Fabales > Fabaceae > Acacia > Acacia acuminata. The sequence goes on along the minus strand of JAFJYI010000100.1, from coordinate 1,009,706 downwards.
TCGTTGTAGTTATATTTTGGCAAGCGGTTCCCATTAGGAAAGGCAGTTAAACATGTAGGAAAGAATCCAATCAGTTCTGGACCAAAGAGAAGGTGAAGGAGATGATTGAGAAAGAAAAGAAGAGCGACATTGGGATGTTGTATACCATGAAGGCCGATACAAGGCTAAGAATCAGAAAAGAATTTTGTGGCTTCTTTAAACCCAGTAATTGCTTCCAGTAATGACATTTAGTTCATGCTTGGTCATTATGTTAATGACCTGTGGTAAATTGTGTAATATTTAGGTTTTGAAGGACTTGCATAGGAAGTTGACGGGGTATAATCAATGATAGCCACAAAAGGCTTGTTGCTGCTATGGAAGATGAGTTGCGAAAGGAACAATATTAGATTGAAAGGTAGCGGAAGTAGCAAGTCGGTGAAGCAGAGGATGATGGTGATGATGTTGATGATAATAGCCAAGATGCTCATGGTGGTGATGAAGGCCAAGAAGGTGATGGTGATAGTCATGATGATGGTGAAGCAGGTTATGAGGATGACACAGTTGTCAGAACACCAATCAACATTGTTGAATATGATGGGGAAAGTCCTACTGGAGAAGAGGGACCAATGAAGGAGAACAATCCATTGTTCCATACTCTGTTCAACAAGAAGATGCACCACGGAGGTCACAGAGGCAGAAGAAGCCAAAAAACATGTTGCCTTGGACTTTGACGAAGCCATTGAAACACCCAAGGAAGGCAAAAGAACAGAAGGAAATATTCTTCGACCTTATCTCTGGAACCTGCACCAAGGATGAGAAACAACAGTAAGTCATAAAAAAGTTAATTTCAAGTAATATTCAATATTAAACGACGTTTTGTTTGGATTAGTTAATATATGATGACATTGTTTATCTTTTACAGGATTCTCATAGAAATAGATGATGAAGATATAACTTAAGAGCATATACAAACACTAGCAAGGATGGATCTTGGTTGACACATGGCCCCCCTCCCCCCAAAATTTTTTTATCCCAAATATTTCATGCAAATTGGAATTTTTTTTTTTATGCATTTGGCCCAAAAATTTATACATTTGGCTAAAAAATTTATACATTTGGCCCTCCCAAATATTTTTTTCTTAAAATTTAATGAGTATACAATTGACGCCTCTAAATATTTTTTCCAATGTCCATCCTTGAACACTAGACCATAGGAGCAGATTAAGTAACCGGGTAGGTACAAAAAAAGCTAAAATTTTGACCCAGCGTTTTGAACCCCGCTTATTGAAGTGTTTACACATGCAGGTTATGTCTGTTGTATGTAAAACATTGATGCTAGATATGCAAAACCAGGGCAAATTGAGGAGGCACATTTTCAGTGCTGATCAAATGGTTAGTATGCATTTATGGACCTTGATAATTTATTTCCCATTGACATACGTATACATGACTTCAATATTTGTTAGTTTGTAGACTTTATTGGCCGGAAAACCATCGGGATGGAAATTTGTTGAGTGGGAACAACAACTATTGCCTGAACATATAGGTTACAATATCGGTGATTGTGATTTGATAATGGGACCTATGTTAGTTGATCAGCACTGGTTTCTGCTGGGCTCTTGATCCAAGCATGATAAATTTTTATGTCCTGGATTCTATGAACACAAAGGTCTTCATGAGCAAGAATGAGTTCAGTAAAAAGAAGAAAACCGCATTTGTAAATCCCTAAGCAACGGTGATAACAAAAATTGTAAGTTACAGGCATTCAAGTTGTAGTTATGATTGAGTCAAGTAAACACTTATTTAATGTACGTGTGTTGTTTATAGAGGGATCATTTTGAAGAGATCATTGAATTTATGAAACCAAATCACAAAGGCAAGATGAAAACAACAGAAATTATTTGGCCACTTGTACCACAACAACCAAATTTGTGAGTGTCATTCTATGGTAACCTCAATAATCCTAGGTTGTTGTATATTTGTTAATTTGTGTGTTTCTGTGTTCTATAGGCAAGACTGTGGCGTTCATGTGTTGTTTGGTTGCAAATTGAAAACCTAATGAAAGTATGCAGTATGGTGATGATGAGCTGAACGAGTATAGGTGCAACCTCATGTGGTGGCTTGTCAACCATGAATTGAATAACGCCATAGATGCTGCATTAGGACTCCTGCCTCCTCCAATGACCCACAAGAAGAGAAGAAAGACATGAGCATTATTGTTAAAGGTTGATTTTTTTTAATTATTTTGACACTTAGTACTTAGGATTGAACCCAATCTATGTACATATGTGGTGCTCTCCATAAATGTATGGATAGTCATCAATTTTGTTATGCTGGATGTTTGTAAATCAAGGATGAAAAGTTGAATGAAGGATATGGGATTAACAAAAACTAGATTATTTACATCAAACTTTGTATTGGCATTTACAAGTGCTTCAAGGGTTTTTACAAGTGCCTCTGAGGGAAAATTTTGTAAATCAGGGATGTAAAGTTGAATGAATGATTTCCAACGCCATTTACAAATTCACCAACAAAGATTTACAAATATTCCAACAAAGATTTACAAATCTTGCAACTCCATTTACAAATTTACCAATGGCATTTACAACTTTTTTTTAAAGTTTACTTTTTTTACCTCTTTAATGCCTCTGAGTGAAAAAAAAAATTGTACTATCACAAAACCTGCAACACCATTTACAAATTTATCAACGACATTTACAACCTTTTTTTGAAAGTTTACCTTTTTTACCTTTTTAATGGCTCTAAGGGAAAAACAAAAAAAATATGCACTATCACAAAACCCGCAACGCCATTTACAAATTTACCAACGACATTTACAACTTTTTTTAAAGTTGACCTTTTTTACCTCTTTAATGTCTTTGAGTAAAAAACAAAAAAATATGCACTATCACAAAACTTGCAACGCCATTTACAAATCCCGCAATGACATTTATAACGTTTTTTAAAGTTTACCTTTTTTACCTCTTTAATGCCTTTGAGTGAAAAACAAAAAAATATGCACTATCAAAAAACCTGCAAAGCCATTTACAAATCCCGCAACTCCATTTACAAATTTACCAACGACATTTACAACATTTTTTTAAAGTTTACCTTTTTTTACCTCTTTAATGCCTCGAGTAAAAAACAAAAAAATATGCACTATCACAAAACCCGCAATGCCATTTACAAATCTTGCTACTACATTTACAAATTTACCAACGGCATTTACAACATTTTTTAAAGTTTACCTTTTTTTACCTCTTTAATGCCTCTGAGTGAAAAACAAAAAAAATATGCACTATCACAAAACCTGCAACGCCATTTACAAATTTACCAATGGCATTTACAACATTTTTTTAAAGTTTACCTTTTATACCTCTTTAATGCTTCTGAGTGAAAAACAAAAAAATATGTACTATCACAAAACCTACAATGCCATTTACAAATTCTGCAACTCCATTTACAAATTTACCAACGATATTTACAACGTTTTTTTTAGTTTACCTTTTTTACCTCTTTAATGCCTCTGAGTGAAAAACAAAAAAATATGTACTATCACAAAATCTGCAGCGCCATTTACAAATCCTGCAATGTCATTTACAAATTTACACACAGCATTTACAACGTTTTTTTAATGGGATGACAACAAAAGTCATTTACAAATTTTGCAACGGCATTTCCAAATGATCCTTCCCATAAATGTAACTACAATTACAGAGTCTCCAACAACAGATAGTCATTATGGCATTCATAAGTACACAATTGGCATTTACAAAAAGTTGTAATAGCATGACAACATGTACAAAATATAGTGAAATGAGAAATGAACATTACGATTCCACATTGACATAATGTTTCTGTGTCATTCCAACGCAAGAACATATTTTGTGCCATTTACACTAATTACATACTGAGTGATCCTATAAGTCTTATAGCCCTTCTAGCCAAAATTATGTGAAGGGATCCAATTCATTGTATATATACCAAAAGATGACTTGTAAAATATTTACCCCATGACCCCAACCAATTAGCAAGTTAAGTTGGGTTTGGATTTTTGCAGGTTCTTGTTGTGTGTCCTGCTTCATGGCATGAGCTGCAATGGTAAATCGTCTTGTTGTGAAATTGTGACTCTATCCTTGCAACTCTTGGCCTTCCCGGTGGACGACTAGTCTTGGGAGGTGCCAGGAACACTTGCCTTCCTATGTCATATAGGCGGAAGTCATTTGGATTTAACATGTCTATTGTGACAACAGGAATCATGGTTCGGCCATAAATCTTTTTTTGGGCTGTTATCGTTAGGCATTCATCAACATAACTGTATACATTACCATGAACACCCTTGATGGCTACACATGCATGAAGACAATGAATACCTGACATTTGTCATGCTTTAAACGTGCACTCACGTAAGTGCAACTCAACCTTTAGCGCCCCACTTGCTGTACAGACCTGCACCCTTCCTCAACCATATATCTGAACATCCATGTATTCAGTCCTTGCCACATTTTCCAGCACTTGTTATTCGATGTTTGCGCCAACACCATTTTTCCACTTAATCATTGTCATGCTTGTTGCATATATCTTCTTTGCAACTTTCTCACGATGATCATGTATAAGCTAAGCAACATTATGATGTCTTTCCTTTACCATCCAAGCATTGAAGGACTTAGCAAGGTTGTGGTAATTTTATCCCACAGTTTAAATGGGAACTTGCTCATGGCCTATCTATCAATATCACCATGATGGATCAGCTACTCAAATGCTTGCTGATTGAAAAGTCTCATTTGTTCCATCGTAGATTTGAAGTCACAATCAAGTCTTACATATGCAATTGCATCAAGTAATTGAAGTGCGGTTTGCCTTCATTGCCTACATATCGTCCTCTTTCCTTTATTCAATTTAATCATTTGGGTGCTAAAGTTCTCCTTAATGTGCTTATGGCAATATGCATGTCTCTCAGACCCGAAAACTCCTTTGACAGCAGCGATTATTGCATTGTGTCGGTCGAACACAATTGTAATCTGTAATCCTCCTAGTGTCTTCTTCACCATTTCAAGGAACCATGTCCAATCCTGAATTGTCTCTCCATGGACAATAGCAATGGCAAACAGCAACAACCCATTGTCTGCATTGAAGGCAGAAGCTGACAGCAGAGTCCCCTTATGTGGTCCACTTAAGTGGCTTCCATCAATGTACAAAACAGGTGTAGCACCCACGATGAACCCCTTTATACAACAACCATACGCTATAAATACACGCTCAAAGGTGTTGCTCCCATAGCGACCCATTCAACCATAGTCTTATCATCAGTTTCCTTCAACCTATCACATATCCATGGTATTAACATGTATGTTTGTTTAGGTCTACCGTGAATTTCCTCCATGGCCTTGTCCTTTGCCCGATATGCTTGCTTATATGTCAAGTGCACATCGTACTCTCTTGCCAAACTCCTCCTTATATCATTCGGACGCTTGTCTGTGTGATTTCTAACCTCTTCAATAATAATTGTACTTGTCAAGACAGCACTTTGAGCATGTGTCACCTCAGGATTGTCTTGTGCTGTATGATTATGGTCTTCGGTGTATCTTGTCACACGTAAGAAATTATTGCTCTTCCCAATTGACCTTGCAGTTATCCTCCATGGACAATCTTCAACCTTACATTTAACATACACACAATCCCTTGAATTCTTCACATATGTGTACTCAAATTTGTGGGCAATACTGAACTTGTGCAGTACCTTCTTGAACTCATCCGCATTTACAAATGTTTGATTCACTCCTACGAACAAGTCCTTCCACTTCTTAGAGTTCATCTCTCGCATCGGTGTTGATGCACTCTGACTTGCACATGGAAGGCTCAGAAGAGGTATTCCACTACAATCATTTGTTACATCATCATCACTTAGTCTGTAACACATCGCTCCTCAATGTCAGCCATTTGCTCTATAAGACCCACGAATTTGATGAACCCTGCATAGATAATGACAACTTTTATCAACATATTACCAACAACCCTATATGACATTATTACTTCTCTAACTAAACTATGGCATACCTTTCTTGATCATCCATTTCCCTTGCTGCAAAATCAGTACCTTTACATCCTACATACATATGTGCACTTCTTTCATTATAATTAAATAGATTTTTCATTTCATAATCATCAATCATGTCTACTAAAATCTTTTCATCAAAGCTTAAAGTGTATTTAATGTCACACCCATGACCATCTATACCAAACCATTGTCCTATCATTACCCTCAATTCTTCAAGTTTCATCCCCTCCTTCATCGATTTTACCCTCACACTCCCACCATTATATTTAACTTCACCTTCACCATTGGCTACGAACTCCCCCCCCCCAACATGGAAAAAAAAATTTGTGATTTTGAAAAAGGTGTTGCTTTGTCATATTTGATGTCATCTTGCATTCTAACCTGCAAAAAAAAATGAATATTTCATCACAATGTTAACGGTTTTGATTATTGTAATTACAAGTTCAATAATTACTACTTCCTCCAATATTAATGGTTTTCACAAAGTCAGTAATGATTTTCACAAATTTTACAATGGTAATTACAAATTCTCTAATGGCAATTACAAGTTCAAGAATGACATTTACCAAACACCATAACAGTTAATGACAACTATAATAAATATGCTATAAAGAAGAGAAGGAGAATTGTATTTGCAGATTTCAGACATGTTTAGAATTCATATACAGTGTTGTGACCTAGAAAGAGATTATACTCCTACAGGTATAATCTTAAATGGCAATATTGCAAGTCTAAATGAGAGTTAATTGTTAAAGTAAAGCAATGATCATCTTAGCGTAGTCTTTGTGTTCCAGAAGGAGCGAATAATTACAATGAATGCAGAAACCTTTGTGAGGAATATAATCGAAAAAGGTTCCAACAATGAATGCAGAACCCCAAAAATTAATGCACAAACCAACAATGAATGCAGAAAATTTGGCTGACCGTTTCAACAAGTAATGCAGAAACCAAAAGTTTGGGAATATAATCGAAAAAGGTTCCAACAATAATGCGAAACCCAAAAGCTCGCCGTTTCAACCTTTCTCTGGAATACAATCGAAAATTAGGCTAAGCAAACAAAAGGAGTTTATATGGCCAGAAAAATGAAAGGGAAGTTAATAATTTGATAAGATCCTCTGTTAAAACGTAGGTCATTTATCCTCTGTAAATAATTCGAAAAACATACCTCTTCTTTGTGCTTGATCTCCACGAAGCTAACGGCGGTGGGAGCGGCATCCAAGGCGGTGGGAGCGGCGACTACGACAATCATTCAAGACAACGACCAAGCGCTACGACAGGCAGGGTGAATGAATCTTTGTACAAGAATGAATTTTCCTAATCTGTCTAAATAACCTTTAAGGGAATTGTGATCATTTTTCCTAAATTTGCATATCCCTCGTAGGTCCATGTCACTTCTCAGTCTTTTTACAAATTCGATGGGCATATGAGGGTTTTACAAATTCAAATGGTATTTATTTGTAATTTTTTCCCTTCACTATATCTCCTAAATTTATAATTTTGTATGATATCTTTTATTAAATGCACTCGTGTTAAGAAATTTTTATTAAGGGAGTGATATCAAATCGATGATTAAAATAGATGGCTTTACTAAAACGAACTTACTTAATTTTTTTAATATTTACAAATTAATTATCCTATGAAAATCTTCCTTGATGAAGATTCTTCACCTTTTTTCAGGAAAGTTATATGCAATTTTTTTAAATAATGTCATTATTTAGAATTTAAAATCATTTTTGTTAATATGTTCTTAAACCTATATTTTTAAATTTTAATTGAATTTATAACCACGGTTTAAAATATGATAATAACTTAAATCTTTAAAGTTAATTATAAGTTTTGATGTTCAACTAAAAATGCAAAGGGTGTGAGGGAAAAATTTTATATTTTAGTATTTGGTTATTTTAAATAGTTGCAATTTTTAATATATCTCCAATAAATATTACATTTTTCATAAGTTTTTTATCTCTATTTTTTTTTTGAGAAAATTATAATGAAGGACCTAAGAAAAATAATATTTATTAAGAAGGACCATAAAAATGGTAATTATTTTGAAGGACCATAAATTAAAACATTAAAATAGAAAGACTAAATTGCCCTTAGCCAAATTTCTTATATTCTTTCTAATTAAATCAGAATTTGGAGTGATTACTCGTTATCCTCCAAATCTTCTTCATTATGAGAAAATCATGGAGAGACATGATGGAAAAATCAAGGGAAAATCCTTCTGGAGGCCCACATTAACAAAATAAACCTAAAAAAGGCCCAAAGAATCTGCAAATCCTTGAAAAGGCCCCAGGGCCTTTATAGGTATTAAGTTACAATGCAAAAATACAATCATGCCCTCATAGAAAGTTTGAAGCTAAACACAAATGAAAATCATTCCTCGTATTCCTCTCTCATCCCTAAATCCCTAAATCATTCCAAATCGCCATCTCCGGCCGCGCCCACTCTCAGCATTCTCTGATCTCCGGCCTCATTCGGTTGTCAAATCGCCTTCACCGTCGTGCCCACTCTCTGCATTCTCTGATCTCCGGCGTCATTCGGTTGTCCGTCGTCATTCTCTTCCTCTTCGCCTCCATCCTCGTTGATCTATGGCTGTTTCAGAGAGAAAGGGTAGGTGTTGATTAAACCCTACTAATAAAAAAACCTCACTTATATTTATTCCAATGCACCTTTTGCTTTCGTTGATAGCCTCCACATCAAGCTCAGTTCGAAAAAGTTACTCTCCTCTCCTTCGCTTTCTTTCTTCGTGGACTCGATGTGTCTCTCTACGAAATCCATGGCAGAAGCTCCTGCAGTGGCAGTGAACGGAGGCACGTTAGAGACGACGTCGCAGGCATACCTGGAAAGCCAGGCTGTAAGGGAGACTAGAGCTTTGATTTCTGAACTCTGTCGCCACTTCTACAATCTTGGATGGGTCTCTGGTACCAGTGGTAGCATCACTATTAAGGTCCATGATGATTCTATTCCTAAATCTCGGCAGCTTATACTCATGTCCCCCTCAGGTATGAATCAATCCCTCGATTTTCTTCTGGCTTTTTTTCATTTCTGGTGTGCCATTTTTGTGCCAACCCCCTTCTTCACACCCTTGTAATTTTTCTACCTTTAGAAATTTTCTTTTGCTATTATAGCTTATTATATATGCAATCCAATGATTTCTTGAAGTAGTTAAAGTTTCTCTTTTTTGTTGAATCTCTTTGCTATGCTTTAATGTTCTCATTCTGCAATGATATCATATAGTCCTGCTTATTTCCACAAATTGCAGATTACTCACATGGAAATGATAAAAGGAATCAAGGGGCATGGATATTATGATGAACTAGTGATCCCCATTGTAGAGAACACAGCCTATGAATTTGAGCTTACAGAATCTTTGCTAAAGCTGTATGTTTCTATTTTTCTTATGAATGTTAATTTGCCTTTTAGATTGTATGGTCTTTTTATTGCATTTACTGAAATAACCTAAACTTCCAATTTTCAGATTGAAGCCTACCCAAAAACTACAGCTGTGCTTGTTCGCAACCATGGGATATATGTTTGGGGAGACTCATGGATCAATGCTAAAACTCAAGTTTGCATTTTTTCACAATAACTTTGAAGTGAACCAAAATTGCTTATTACAGTGTTTATTGGAACTATATGCTCAGAAGTTCCTGAAGAAATGATGCTCTCCTGAGTTGGTGTTAAAAAGGGTTATTTAATTGATTCATACATTCATCCTATTAACCTTGAGTCAAATAAACAGTTAATATTTGTCACTCAAGTTGTCTTAGTTTTTATCTTGTTAGTAGCATGATTAATGCAAGTATTGCCTTTTCTCCTTATCCTTGGTCCATACAAATTGCACAAGTATCACTAAAAAATGGTTCTTATTGCCTAAAGTGTTTATTACCTTGAGCATGACATTGTTACTCTCAGATGCGAGGGGTTGTACGTTCTTCCCTTATTTTATGCTCTTCAGTAAAAGTGATGTATGTATTTGTCTTTGCATATTGTTGACAAGTGTCCATTCTGGTATATTAACTCTTTTTCTTCATGTCTCTCGGTTCTTGATTAAAACATTTAGATATCTTATATTGTTTGAAGGGACAGATATGTTGTTTATTTTAAAAAGGGTTAGTACTATTGTTAATTCTTATAGTTTGATTGAGAACCCCCTTTAGTTTTAAATCATTGGTTTTGGTCCTTATAGTTTTATAAATATTTGGTCCGAGTTTAACAACTAATCATTGGTTTTCATTTATGCTTTTGCTGTCTTGAAATTAATTGTTAGCTACTGGAAGTTAAAATTGGATGTTTGACTCTTGAAATTAAATGTGATACTCAAAAATTGAATTGATTCTAGGAAAGTTACAATCTTGTGCTGCATTGAATTTTAAATGACATGGTCCATGTCATATGTTGTCATTGCAGTGTCGAGAATGTGGTTTTGGAGGTTGGAATTCATTGTTGTCATAACCATTGTTATTACAGAAGTTTAGAAAGTAAAATCCTGAAGTTGTTGGTCAGTTGCTGCTGTATTTTGTTGTTGTCAATGTTCCTTAACTGTGCATTACTTGAAAACATCAAGTTGTTGGCACTCATACTGAATTATTGGTCACTTGCTGGTTTTTTTTTTTATGTTTAGATTGCACTAGTTGTGGCAAGTGATTGAATCTTTATTCTGTAATTCGTTTGTTACACATTTTTAGGAAATGTTTGAGGTTCAACTTCTGACCCTTAATACAAGTTTGATGGGTACACAATGCCATTCTACTCTATGGACAAAATTCATGAATTGAAGGTGGGCTTCTTGTGGTGGCTGGTCACCCATCCTCGCAACAGCCATCACCAAACTTTTTGTCTTTGATTGAAGACTACCACAAGCAGAAGAGACATTAGGGGGCATACTTGTTAGGACACATTGTAGTTGACCACAAATATGTATTTATCACAAATTTATATTCATGAGAATAACGTCACCATTTGTTCTTTTGTAAATTGTCCACTGACTGCTAACTTCACTATTTTTATTCAATGACAACAACAAACTTTTGCTTATTTTTGATATTTATTCATGGAATGAGAACAACAAAAGAATGGACAGGTTTGTTAAATTGCTTATGTTTTGATTTTTGTTCATGGAATGAGAACAGCAAAAGAATGGATAGGTTTGGTAAATTTTTTCTTTTGTTTTGACAACTACAGTAACCCTCATTAACAACAATATCAATAACCACTAACAACTATATCAGCTCCCATTAACAACAATATCAATAACCACTAACAACTATATCAGCTACCATTAACAACTACATCAGCCCCCATTAACAACTGCATCAGCCCCCACTAACAACTACATCAGCCTCCTATTAACAACTACATCAAAAACACTAACAACTACATCACCCCGTTGACAACCGATCGTTGATCCCTCATTAACAACTACATCAGCCCTCAATAACAACTACATCAGCCCCCATTAACAACTACATCAACCCTTACTAACAACTGCATCAGCCCCCACTAACAACTACATCAGCAAACACTAACAACTACATCAGCCTCATTAACAACTACATCAGCCCCCTTTAACAACTACATCAGCCCTCATTAATAACCATATCAGCCCTCCATTAACAACTACATCACCCCAAGAATAACTACATCAGCCCCCATTAACAACTCATCATCAGCCCCTACTAACAACTACATCAGCCCCCACTAACATCTACATCAACCCCTATTAACAACTACATTAGCAAACACTAACAACTACATCCGCCCCCATTGACAACTGCATCAGCCCTCATTAACAACTACATCAGCCCCCATTAACAACTACATCAGCCCTCATTAACAACTATATCAGCCCTCATTAACAACTACATCACCAAGAATAACTACATCAAATTTCATTAACAACTCAGATCAGCCCCTATTAACAACTACATCAGCAAACACTAACAATTACATCAGCCCTCATTGACAACTGCATCAGCCCCCTTTCACAACTACATCAGCCCTCATTAACAACCATATCAGCCCTCATTAACAACTACATCAGCCCCCCAGTAACAACTACATCAGCCCCCAGTAACAACTGCATCAGCCCCTACTAACAACTACATCGCCCCACTATCTCGGTCAACACGTACCTTGCTTCGAACTCACCCAGGCATCGCATCATCGGGCAGTGCACTCCTTTCCTGTATAGCTGATCATCGACCATGGTGTAGATATCGGCTTCTCGATCAGCTTCTTTGCTTCGGTGGAATCTGTTGGGATGATCCCCTTTCCGGTAATCTTCGATTGGCTTTCTCCGATCCGTGACGGACGAGATAGTCATGGCGCAGGTGGGCTCGGCCAGATTCTGTTGGATCACAGTTCTATGACTCCCCGGACCTTTGGTGCTTGCTAGCTTGGAGAAGATATCGGCCCTGGTATTCTCTTCTCTCGGGATATGAGCCACAATTACTTCTTCGAACTCGGTCATTACTTCTTTTGCTCTGTTCAAGTACTTAGCCAACAGGGGGCCTTTTGCTTGATAGCCGCCATCGATACGTGCGGCAACAAGTTGTGATCGGTGAACACCTTAACTCGCCGCGCTCCGTTTTCTTTTGCTTGAAACAATCCGACTAGGAGGGCCTCATACTCGGCCTGGTTATTGGAGGTCGGGAATTCCAACTGGAGGGAATGCTCAGAAGCGACCCCCTCGGGGCTTTCAACAATGACTCTTGCTACACTGCCTTTTGGATTGGAAGATCCATAAACAAATACCTTCCAGAATTCCTCGCTAGCCATAATCGGAGTCAACTCTATGATGAAATCGGCCAATGCTTGTGATTTAATCGCATGCTAGGCTTCAAAAGTGATGTCGAATTCGGATAGCTCAATCGCCCAGCTCGTCATTCGTCTTGCCAAGTTGGGTTTGTGCAATATCTGCCGAATTGGCTGGCTGGTTCGGACTACTATCCTGTGTCCCTGAAAGTATGGCCGAAGCCGTCTCACAGTCGTCAATAATGCGAACACCATCTTTTCCAGCTTCTGATATCTGAGTTTAGCGTTTTGTAACGCTTTGCTCACAAAGTAGATGGGTGTCTGTCTGGCCTCGGTTTCTCTTACCAAGGCGGCACTTACCGCCTTGTCTCCCACAGACAGGTATAAGAACAAGGTCTCCCCTTGTTCCGGCTTCGTTAGTACCGGAGGGGTTGCCAAACATCACTTAATTTCTTCAAACGCTGCTTCACAATCTGAATTCCATCCTCCATGAGTTTCTTTCTTCAATAATTTAAAGAAAGGTAACGCCTTCTCGGTCGATCTGGGTAAGAATCTTGTCAGGGCAGCCAAGCGACCTGTTAATTGCTGAACCTCCTTCTTAGAGTTCGGGGCTTGCATGTCTAGGACGGCCTTGCATTTGTCCGGGTTAGCCTCAATCCCTCGATTGGTCAGCATAAAACCTAGGAATTTCCCGGCGGGAACTCTGAAAGCACATTTGGCCGGGTTCAACCTGATTCGATGTCATCTTAATTTTTCAAACGTCTGTTCTAGGTCCCAGATATGCTCCTCTGGTTGCTTTGACTTCACGATCATGTCGTCTATATACACCTCCACATTTCGCCCGTCTGGGTGCATGGCAATCTGATTGTAGCCGGAGTAGGTGTCCATGAAAGAAAGCAACTGGTACCCGGCCAAGTTATCAACGAGTTGATCAATGTTGGGCATAGGGTAGGAGTCCTTCGGGCATGCTTTATTCGATTGGTGTAGTCGGTTGCACACCCTCCATTTGCCGATTGGTTTTAACACCATGACCACATTCGAGAGCCAAGTTGTATATTGTACCTCTCTGATGAATCCAGCGGCAAGGAGCTCTTCAATGTGACTTTCAAGGGCTTTCTGTCTGTCGTTTGAGATATTCCTCTTCTTCTGGGCCACTGGCTTCGACCCCGACCATATGGTGAGTTTGTGGCAGCAAAAGTGTGGGTCGATCCCGGGTATTTCGGCTGACGTCCAGGCGAAGACGTCTTGATTTTGTCTTAAAAACTTGATCAGTCGCGCTTTTAAGTCTGCGTTCATATCTCTGCCGACTCTAGTTGTCTTGGAGGGATCCGTCCCCAGGGTCAACTCCTCCAGCTCCCCTTCCGGCTCTAGGCGTGGATTTTCTGGTTCACGGAGATCCAGCTCTACCATACTAACCGACCACGGGCTGCCATCATTCGACTTCGATAACTTCGTTGGTTCGGAGTCGTGGCGGGGATGAAGGTCCTTCCTCCTCGACTCGGAGAGTCTCAAAGTAGCACTGTCGTGACTCCTTCTGGTCCCCGGACACTTCGACCACTTGATTTTTATCATTGATCATCTTCAGTTTCTAGTGCTTAATGGATGCTAGCATGTCCCAATTGTGTATAGTGGGTCGGCCCAATATAATATTGTAGGGAGAGCGGAAGTCGGCCACTACGAACCTTACACGTTCTGACTTGAAAGCTTCCTTGGTTCCTAGCGTCACTCTGAGGTCTATATACCCTTTTGGGAAGGAACGCTCTCCATTGAACCCGATAAGGGTTGACTTGCACGCTTTAAGTCTTCACCATCGAGGTGCATCCTCTCGGTATGCGTCCCGGCTTATGATGTCGGCTGAACTCCCCGCATCCACGAAGATCTGTTTGACTTGACTCAATTTACTAGGATTCCGGTGATAACCGATCCGTCCCGGTGGCCGGAATAACATCCTTTAGCTCTTCGTCGGTGAAGACTAATGGAGGTGGTTTCGGTTTCGTTGAGCCGCCTTTGAATTTTGGTATATCTCTCATTGTCAGCACCTCCCGTAGGTATTTCTTGCGCTGGCTTATCGTATCGCCACCTCCTCCGAACCCGCCGCTGATGGTACTGCATTGGAAATCAGTCTCAGGGAAACCGTCGACAAGGCCAATTTTCTGTTTCTTCTCTGATTCCCGAGTGTCCGTAGCCGGACTCCTACTTCGGTGGCCATTATTCCGCCTGCTTGTTTTCCCTTGAGTTTTGATTACGTATTGGCGAAGTTTCCCTTCTCTCACGAACTTTTCAATAGAATCCCTGAGTTCATAACACTCGTCGGTTGTATGACCAGAGCAGTCGTGGAAAGTACAAAATTTTCCTCGATCTGTAGTAGACTGATTTCTGATAGGCTTCAGCTTGGCAACCCTTTTCATCTCAGTCTGAGCTACCTCCTTCCATAACTGCGATCGCGAAACATTTAGGGGGTGTAGTTGTCGTACTTCGCCTTATTATCCGTCCTCTCTTGTCGGGGTCGCCTCTCTCTGCCGTGTCTACGGGGTTCCACCTTCTGCTTGTCCGTCAGATCCCTTCTTTCAGGCGATGCATTCCTGGACTTCTCAGGTTCGTCTGCATTGGCGATCTCCATCTGCTCGACATCCAGGTACTTCTTCGCTTCGGTGTAGAATTCAGTCAGTGAATAGACTCGATTCTTACACGGATGTCCGGCGGGCGTGTTGTTGGGTCCGGCAGACCGTTGACGAGACAATGTACGTGGACCTCTTCGATAATGAGCGTACTGCATTGTCGTGTCTCTGAACCGATCCAGGTACTTCTACAGCGTTTCACCCTTCTTTTCTTTTACCTTACTCAGAGTGAATTGAGATTTTGGTTGTTTCTTGCTGGTGGCAAAGTACAATTCAAACTTGCACCCAAGGTCTTCGAAGTTCCGAATGGAATTATTGGGTAACGAACTCAACCATTTGTGGGTCGGTCCGGTCAACATGGCGGAGAAGAGCCGTAAGATGACCGGGCCCTCTATTGACCTGACCCACATTAGCTTTTCGAATATCTCAAGGTGGTGGCGTGGATCCTGGGTCCCATCGTACTTGGGAAGATCGGCTAGGTCAAAATTCTTCGGGTAGGGGGCCGTGGCCGTTGCTCTGGAGAATGGGGTCCCACCAGAGCCTGCTAAGTACTTCATCTTATATTGCCACGGTGACCCACGTGTCCGAGGCGGTGTGATTACCTCTCGAATCTCGTCCGAGTACTGATCCACGTCGAGGTCTCGGTCTTCATAACTATCACGGCTTCAGTCTTTATAATCGTCATGGCGATCTTCTCGGCCTCGGTCTTCATCATCCCGGATCCGCAATAGCCTCTCCTTTTTCTGTGTGGAGGTCGGCTGGCGTTCTCGCTCCCTTCTCACTTCCCCCTTTTTCCTGCCGCAGGTCCGTCGCCTTGACTCTGGGCTGCTACGCGAACTATTGTTGTCCGGGCTATAACCTCCTTTCCCTTCCAAGAACTTCTCTGAGTTCCGCGTTGGAACATGTTTTCGAGCTTTTCCTCGATCATTAACTCCAGAGCGTGAAAATCCTCTTGTCGTTGGAGGTGATCTCGTTTTTCCTTGTTTTCGAACCTCTGAAGCATCGACTCCTGCGTTCTCCTCAAAATGCGGACGTCGGTGTCTAGTACCTGAGCGTCTGGAGCCGGGACTATCGGAGCTTGGACCTCTCGCGGCTCTTCTTGCAAAGGTTCATCGGTTGAAGGAGATGTGGTTGCCGTGTCAGTAACGTGACCCTCCAGAGTATTTTCTCGTGGAGGTTGATCATGAGTCTGTGGTTGACTCGGTCCGGCCTGAGGTTGATTCGGTGGTGCATTGCTTTCATTCTGCGGCCGGTCTAACTACTAGCTTTGCCTGTGGCTTCTGGTGTTTGCCATTAGCGGTCACGGGGATAGAAATTTAAGGTTCCCCACGGTCGGCGCCAATGTTCTGGTGTAGAACACAGATGTCCAGCTATGGGCTGGTACTTTGATCTTGGATAGCTAGGCTCTGCCTGAATATTTATGGAGGAGATAATCAGGAGAGCGTGGGATCACTGTACACGACAAAGGGGTGGTATGTGTGCACAGTGAGACTGTATGTAAATAGTCTGAGTTAGAATCTGTGCACCTGGTTACCTGACCTCTATATTTATAGAGGTGTCCGGGTCGGATATCTCGGCCTAGTGCGATATCCGGGGCGCGCCATATCCAGGCTGCGCTATCTCTGGGGCGAGTGTCTCGGAATGCCGTTACGATATGGGTAGATCGTGCCTAGCCAAGATTCCGGACCTTAACCCATGATTAGCGGATCATACCTCCTGGTTCCGTTTGGGCCGCGCCATGGACTTGGGCTTTTGGGCCGTCCGTAACACCATCTATAATAATTTTTGAAAAATATTAAATCTGAACCTTTTTTGTTTCTTTTTAATCTAAGAGTGGAGATGATTTTTTTTTTTAATCAAAAAGAGTGGAGATGATTGAACCAAAAAAAGAAAAAAAAAAGAGTGGAGATGGGATTGTGAAAGGAAAGGAAGTATTTTTTTTTTCTTTTCTTTTTTTTTTCCCCTCTTTTGAGAGAATCTGCTTTGCTTCCATCTATAATAAAAAAAAGGGCTTGAATCTGATTCGGAGTGGCATGGAGACTAGAGAGTCCAATTGGCATTCATCTCCTCTGTTTAGGCTCATATCTCCTATTTCTAATATATCAACTCTGTGATTAGTTTTCTTATTTATCTTGATTGCTACATCCTGAGGCATGAGTATGTATAAAATATATTGAAATCTTTACGTTAAATATTATGAATGAGAGTATTAACAAATTTTTAAAGTGATTGTAGTCAATGATTACATATAAATTTGATTAAAATTGGTGGGTTGTGGTATAATTTATTATGTAAATAATTAATTTTAAATTAGATGATTTAAAGGGAAAATCCCAAAAAAATACTATTAAAATAGGCAAAAGATAAATAAGTGTGGCCAATATATGAAATCTTATATCGATTTGATGGAGGAATTCATATTTTCAAATCGGACCAAATTGCCCCACGTAAAATTTAGAAAAAGAGAGAGAAGCACATATCAACTTCAAGCCCTGAAATAGCCTCTTAGAGACACAACATCTCTCAGCCTTCCATCTCTTTGCTATTGGAATCTGAAACCAAATGAATGAAGGATTATCCAGTAATTAGTCAAATTCTCAGCAGAAATCAAAGCAATGGCAATTCAAATCATACCTAGAAATGAAATTAATAATAATCCCAAACAAACAAACTACATAGTTACATAGGAACAATTGCGAGAGAACCCGGAAGCCAAATCATAATCATGTTCCTGTACAACCATTCCCTTTGAAACAAAACATTTTCCATCTTTTACTGATGTAGACATCTATTAACTATAGATTTGTTTTCCCAAAAACAAAATATAAGAAATTCATTGTTGAAGGATCATTGTTGTCCTCTTCCAATGGCGGAACTACCTTATGGCAAATGGGCGACTTTTATGTATTTATATGTATGTATTATATAATATTTTATTTTGGCTAATAATTTGGCCCTAGTTAATCTATTATCTTTTCTATAATTATACTTATTTTTTACTAAGACAATGTTTGGTTCATTACTCATTGGGCTGTGAGAGAAAAGTAAAATTCTTATTTGAAATACCTATTGAAAATATTGATATCCTCTTATATTTTGTTTTGATTTTTTAAAAAAACTGTGATCTATTAAAAAAAATGAATAATAATAATAATTGAAGGGCCTGGTGACCCTTTAGCTTGCACATACCCCACCTTTCTTTGTCATTTTCTTTGTGGGCATGAGACGGTCTAGATGCGTTAAACTTATTCTACTTACAGGCTCAAGTACTGTTCATCTTCATTTAAAAGACTAAAATAAGTACTCAAAATCACTTTTTTTCACCTCACTCTTTTTATGAAAGTTATTCTACGTATTTTTCCCTTTCTTACAATGGTAATATTGTGCTTGATTAATGAAAATTTTGTGGTTATAATTTTGGGTGAGTCTTGAATTTTGAAAATAAATGGCTATATATGTAGAGGATGATTAATGGCTAATTTTAATCTGTTTGGATTTATTATCTGGTTGTCTTATAATTTTAATCGGTTTGGAAAGTACAATTTTTATTTGAGATACCTACTGAAAATATTAGTATCATCTTATATCTTGCTATAATTTATAATTTTCGGTTATTATTTATTTGTATTTTCAACGTTATGCGATATATTTAGTAAATAATTCAATATATTTATTTTTTAGCCCGGCTAAAAGAATTTTCTGATTCCGCCACGTCCTCTTCCACTCCGTGCAAGCATCCATCCAACCTTTGTCCCTTCTCAGCTGGTGAGGTGTGGCGGGAGAGAGAATGAGCGAAAAGAAAGGTGAAGAAGGATTTACGAGAGATGAGAGCAATGAGGTTAGTAAAGTCTTTTTACAACAGTTGCATATCCTTCTTTGCTGCCTATGGGGAATATGGTCTTATGTAAATTTAAATCATTGATTTGTCTTTTTTATATTTTGAGAGTATTTTTCTAGGATTGTTCCTAATTTAAACTATATATTTATTAAATTCTTATTATTTAATGTGTGTGTCTATATATATATATATATATATTCAAACAATTATTTATCTACTAAGGTAAACTTTTGGGAAAATTGTAATAAAGGACCTAAGAAAAATAATAATTATTAATAAGGATCATAAAAATAGTAATTATTTTAAAGTATCGAAATTGAAACATTAAAATAGAAAGACTAAATTCCCTTAGCCGATTTCCTATATTCTCTGTAGAGCTAGGAATCGGGGCCCGGCCCGGCCCTCGAGGGCTGGCCCGTGAAAGGCCATGGCCTAATAGGGTCGGCTTTTCAGGGCCCAAGGTAAGAAAACATCTGTTTTTTAAAACCCGGCCTGAGAGCATCAGGGCCAGGGCCAGCCCTCCAAGACCTGGAAGTTACTATTCCAAATTTTAACTATTTTTCTCCTTTTTTTCAAAGGAATATAATTAGTAAATGACAACACGAATCATCTAACAAATAAGCACAATTACTAATTCATAATAAAAAAACAAACTATATTCACAAATAACTCACATATCCTAAATATAAGAAACATATCACTAAGCAACATTAGTACGATAACTATTATTGTCGTCATCTTTGCCACTATTATCAATTTCAATTCAACGACATTTGATTGTTCTTCATTTTGAGTAGTAGTCTTTGGTTCATGAGTAAGAATATTATGAATTTCTTTTCCCGCATCATGAACACATCTATAATCTTTATTTGCAACAAATAATAATAAACCAAATCATAAAATTAAAGTATAGTTATTATGTATCTGTATTTAAATGGATAAATAACTCTATAAAAAATACAAAATACATATAAATTAATAAATTATCATTATATTTGAATTCATGCATCCAATTGTGAGTACAAATAAGAGCTTGAACATTAGATAAAAGATTGGAACTTCTATATTTTGTTAGAACATTTGGGAAAAAAAACTTCATTTGACCCCAACTTCAACTTCAATCTTCAACTTTTTAAAAAAAAAAAAAAAAATTGAAGGGCCTAAAGGGCCTGCCCGTAGCCCTCCAGGGTTGGCCCGTGTAAGCCCTTGACCTTACAGGGCCTAACTTCACTACTTACCTCCAATTTCCAAGTCCGGCTCTTAAAGGGCCAAGGCTTAAATGGGTCTCTGTAATTAAATCAGAATCTGGAATAATCGATGGATAATCACAGATAGGGACTAAATCAGAATCTGCTTAGTTAGGGTCTGTATTGCACTAAAATTGCCTCCCAGTTAGGATCAAGTGTCTCCCGCTTTAATTTTGAGGAGCCAAATCTTATTAATTCTGAAACACAAGAATTTGAGAGAAATTGTTTGTTGGTTGTCTTCCATCATAGAATTTGTCTCCTGTTCCTTTAGACTTGACAAACAATGAATTTTATATTTTAATTATTATTGGCATTAATGAAATCCTCTTGTTGATCTTCCCAAAATTGATATCTTTTCAACTTTGTTGTTTTTGTGGTTTGAAATGTTTTCAATGGTCTGCCTTCCAGCCATTCAATGGTCGAAGCTTAAATCCTTAGCATTCTCTGTTGAATCTAGTATGACTTTGATAATTTCCTACGCACTACCTACTTCGGCTTATCTATTTATACTAGTAATACGAAACAAAAAATTGTATAGGAATTGTTTTCGGCTTATCTATTTACACAACCCAAAAGGAAGTCACCTTGATCATAAGTCATAACTGGGAGGCGATTTCGGTACATTAGAGACGCTAACTTAACTCATTCTGATTTGGTCTCTAGGTGTGACTATCCATCAATCACTCCAGATTCTGATTTAATTAAAGAGAATATAGGAAATATGGCGATAATTTAGTATTTCTATTTTAATATTTTAAATTTTTTTTTCCTTCAAAATAATTATCATTTTTGATAAATATTATTTTTTTTAGATCCTTTATTATAATTTTCCATAAATTCTTTCAAGTTACTTAAACAAAAAGGCAGTAATTCTCCGTCAAATTCATTTCAAGATTTGTGGTAATTTGTTAGTTGGTAAAACACGAAATTTTTAGTTTGCTTCATAATTTTTTTTTTAAATTCTCTTTTTCAAAAATAAAATTTTTTTTTTTTTAACTAATAGATGTAATTGCATATTTATGACTCAAACTTAAAACTATTGATGAATTTAGGACAATCCTTGCCGACTACTGAGCTTTGATTTAACTATTCTAATATAGTGAATATACATTTAATAATTAAATAAATAAGATTAGGAGTTTAACATGATAATAATAGCTGTCAAGTTTTAAGATTACGACAGGTTTGATGCTGCTGCTGGATTTCAGCATTCACTTTTACTCTGATGCAGCTATTAGAGAGGTCAGATATGCACCTAAAATTGTAATTCTTTATTTGTCTTATGTTTTGAACTGATGCCAATAAACTTTTAGATCACATCACCATAGGCTGAGCTCATAATACACACTATGTTCTATTTTCACTTTGTGATTGGAAACTTTTGATTATTCTTTCATTGAATTGTGGGCGATGGAGAAAAAGTAGTGGTGAATCTGTGAAGAGCTGTAGGTGAACTAAGAAATATATTATGGGGCCAACTTCAAGTAAGTTTTATCCCATGAGTATTTGGAGGAATGGAATAGTATGTGAAGGTTTAGACTAATTGGTGTAAAGTCAAAGTGAAGAGTGAAATGGAGCAATGACATGAAAACCTTGTTTCTGTTGGCATCATCTGTGTCAAATCACCTTTCTGTAATTTCAGGTTTAGTTTGTCTGAACACTTATTGGTAGAAGTGAACCTGCAAAGCTTTAAACATTTTGGTTCCACTAATGTGCAGTTAAGTTGATATATATAAAATGCTAAATATTGTGTGAGAACTATTAGCAATTGCAAATGGAAATAGTATGATGTTGAACCACGAGAGAAAAGAGGGAGGGGAGGAGAGAGAGAGAGGGAAGAAGAGCTTAGAGAAGGGAATTTAATCTTCAATTCTATATCATTCAATGGATATATATCCCTTGCTTTTTTACTCTCCATCTTCAGGCTTTGCAAAAAGTATTAGGATTATCACCACAATTCTGATTACTTACAGCATGAACAATTTTCATCCTGTCATGGAAGAATTAAAGATTTTTTTGATTCTTCTGAATAATTTGAGCAAGCTGAACATAAATGAGAAGACAAGTTGCTGAAGATGAGTCCAATTATTATTCACCACCTCTGTTTTGGCTCATGTCTCCTATTTCTAATGTCTCAACACTCTGATTAGTCTTCTTCTTTATCTTGATTGCTACATCTACTCTATCAGATGTTACTCAACTTCTATAAAATACAATTAATTTACAGCATTAGGCCCAGATACAAATAAGAAGGGCTCTCTTTAACTGAAGGGATGACGTTTTACAGTGTTGCAGGTCTCTTGTAAGGAGCAATAAAGGAATCAACCAAAACTTTATCATTTGTTATCTTAATGGAACGATAGGTTTGATGCTGTTGCAGGATCTCAGCATTTACTTTTACTTTGATGCTGTGTATATGAGCTCATAATACATGCTGTGTTGTATATGAGCTCAACATTAAAACTTAAAACAATAAAATGCTAATATATGTGTTTGTGGAGCAGAGCCTGTAAAAAATTAGGTTCTGGGGAAAGGAGTTTCAATGATGAAGTAAAGGGAGAGAGATAAAGAACGAATTATAATATATATTTCTTGATTGCTAGGTAGAATTAAAAAAAGATGAGTTGGAGCATTATAATTGGTTGGAACAAAGATGAGGAGGTGCAGGATTAAGATACAAATTTACCCATAAATTTTTCACAAATAAGCATCTAACACCATAATCTTCACTTGGTTACAAAAATATATATCAACTTTTCAAATACATATAATGATTTGCTAGCTATTCTTTGGAATGATTTTGATGAAGCCAAGAAGCATACTCTCCCCTATTTAGAATTTAAAATATACGCATAGATATTTTTAAATGGGACAAAAATGTCATATCTATTAGGGTTAAGGTGCTTAAATAATTTTCAAATTTTTAGAAATGTGTAACAGTAACTATAAACTATTTTTGAAATAAACATTATAAAAGAGGGCAAAAGTGACCCTGGTGCTAATAATCTCACTTCGGTTACTAAGATCTTTTTAATGAAAGGTTAAGGTGTTAAAATAACTATTAACTTATATCAAAATTGTAAAAGTAAATATAAACTTTTTTGGATGCGAAAGTAATTAAAAGGTGACTTTTAAAACATTAATTTACAAGTTTTTCTTAGGTTTTTGTATCATGAGTGTTTTATCAATTTGGGGATTAAAATGAAAAAGTCAAAGAAAAATTTATGAATTAATGTTTAAGAAGGTGCTTTTATTCTAGTGGAAATGATGAAGCGAAAGAAGCTTGTCAATCCAACTCCAAAAACTAAAATCCGCCACTTGAATCACTGCTCTTAAAAGTACTGTCACCACAAATGTTTAAGCAATCCCATAATCAACCCTGGAAAAATCAAAGGGAGGAGATGTGGGAGAAAAACTAGGAGGCAATGAAAGATCGCATATGCATATGATAGGGTTGAGAAAATCCACATTACTGCTGGTCATCTCATAATTAAAATCCACTTGAACTCCAACTTGCACAAGCAACAAAAAAAGAAAAAAGAAAAATCATGCATTAATATTCAAGAAGTAACTTTTTAGTTACTTTTGCATCAAATAAAGCTTATGGCTGTTTTTGCTGGTATAAGTTCATGGCTATTTTAACACATTAACCTTTTAATAAAAGTTCATACTAACGGACATTTGTGATTATTAATGTTATTGTCACTTTTGTCCTCTTTTATAATACTTGTTGTTACTTTTATTTGAAAACATGGCTTTTTTCCCAAATTACCCCTTATTAAATAACTAATTACCGAAATGCCCCTGTTTCCAAACTATTTCCCAATCTGCCTCTGTTTAGTCGACTAACCCCAAGTTTAGTCGACTAAAACAAGGGCATTGAATTTTTTTATTTTCCCCAGCGATTTAGTCGACTAAGTTTAGTCGACTAAAAACAGGGCTTTGAATCAACGACTAAATAGTCGACTAAATCGCAACAGAGAGATTTTTTAAACTCTTATCACGTTAAACACCACAAATTTCCACTTTTATTCACCATATTAATTAAAATATTAACAATATTATAGGAGAGATTATAGGAGATTATAAATTATCAAATAACTTAGTATCTCCATTGATAAATTCCCCTTTCATTCTAATTAATTAAATTAGAGTTTTTCAAATATATAACATCCTACAATTTAGGACTCTATACTATCCTTTTAAATAAAGCTCATCATTTAGTTATTAAATATATTTGCTTTTTGGAAACCAAGCATGTACCCAATAATGATCTCATCAAAATTTAATTTCCCTATGATGAATAATTTAATTCAAGATATTTACTAATAAAACCAATAAAATCTCTTGATGAATTTAAGGACATAAGATATACATTATCTTCCCTTTATTAATTTAATATTCATCAAATCCTCAATAAAATAAGGAGATATACTAGGAGATTTATTAACTATCATATCAATCAAATCTAATATATTTATTAACTAAAGATATTCAAAACTTCAATGAAAATAAATTCATCATGGAAGTAATCAATAATTAAATAAAATATTGATTTCTATGAGCACATCAATACTTGAAATCGGCACATCCAATATTGAAAGCAATAATCGCATAATTGAATTTTTAATAAATGCCCACCAATATTCCAATTATTATTAAATTGAACGCATACCCGAAAAAGCGAATAACAAACGGGCGTGAAGCCGAAGAACTTTCCTTCATGCGGTTGTAAGCGTTATGGATGCGGTAACAATGGAGATTTATCAATGGAGATACTAATTTATTAATAAATGCCCACCAATACTAAATTGTAGGATGTTATATATTTGAAAAACTTTAATTTAATTAATTAGAATGAAAGGAGAATTTATCAATGGAGATACTAATTTATTTGATAATTTATAATCTCCTATAATCTCTCCTATAATATTGTTAATATTTTAATTAATATGGCTGAATAAAAGTGGAAATATGTGGTGTTTAACGTGATAAGAGTTTAAAAAAACCCCTCTGTCGCGATTTAGTCGACTAAGCCACAGTGCTTAGTCGACTAAATTGCGGGAAAAGTCAAAAAATTCAACGCCCCGCGTTTTAGTCGACTAAACAGGGGCAAATTGGGAAATAGTTTGGAAACAG
This sequence comes from Acacia acuminata, assembly GCA_019022655.1. Taxonomy (NCBI): domain Eukaryota; kingdom Viridiplantae; phylum Streptophyta; class Magnoliopsida; order Fabales; family Fabaceae; genus Acacia; species Acacia acuminata. The sequence goes on along the minus strand of JAFJYI010000100.1, from coordinate 984,068 downwards.
GGGCATTTCGGTAATTAGTTATTTAATAAGGGGTAATTTGGGAAAAAAGCCTGGAAACATAGTTTATGGTTAGGTTTACACTTTTTAGAAAAGTTGAAGGTTATTTAAACACATTAATCATATCTATTAATCGAGCTAGACACCTATTACTTTTTTTTTGTGCGTCCATAACAATGCGGGTTACAAATTCACCCAAAAATTGGTTAGAACATAGATGAAGAGGTGCAAGATTAAGAATTTAAGATACAACTTTACCCATAATTTTTTCACAAATAAGCATCTAACACCATAATCTTCACTTAGCTACAAAGATATATATCCGGGCAAAAAAAAGTTACAAAAATATATATCAACTTGTCATCAAGTGGGGGATGCGTCTAATGATTTGTTATCTATTCTTTGGAATAATTTTAATGAAGCCAAGAAGCATCCTCTCCCCTGTTTAGAATAAAAAAGAATGAATGTGTGAAAATACCAATGAACTTTACTAAAAATAAATCCATCACCCTGTACATTTTAGAACAAAAATGTCATATTCATTAATTGAGCTAAACACTTGTTACTTTATATTTTTGGGGTCCAGGGTCCATAATTAGTGCGGGTTCGTTTGTTTTTCTACGTGAAAATCTTGTCTTTGATTCATGCCTTTTTTTTTTTTTTTTGAATACAAGAGTCAAGCTTATATTAAGCTTGAAGTAGTTCAGATCCTAGCTACGATGAGGAGATCTCTATCCTAAAGAAAGCTACTCCATATATTACTGGAACATCACTTAATAAACATGTCTGTTCACTACTGTCAGGAGCATATCTTGCCAAAGTATGGTCACACATCAAAACTTCCCTATTTAAATGAGTTAATTCCACCTTCCAGTCAGCAAACAACATATGCCTCATGTCTTCAACATCTAGCCTGACCTTTGACAAAAAAAAAAAAACATCTAGCCTGACCACTCCATGTTTGGGAGGCAGCCAAACTGTTTCTAAACATGAACCACTTTGGAAAATGTTGTGAATAAGCTGACCATTTGATATTTTTTCAATAAGATGAAACATACACTGATGAAATATTTCTCGTGATGACACTTGTTTGGAGTCAAAGATCTGTGCACATCAAGACTTCCAAATTGCCCAGCAAACATGTGCAAAGATCTTCATCCAAGGCCACCGCAAAAATATATTCTTCCCAGGGTGATGGGTTGAGTTCCAACTAAGCCATCCTACAAGTCAAAAGAGAAAAAAGAAGTCGTATGGTTAATAAATTCCTTCCACACATTTTAGGCTCTATTACAATCTCTCAAAGTGTGTAATACACTCTCTTCACTCCCACATCCAAAAGGGCATTGCCCTGAATCTGATAACTCTCTCTTGGCTCTAAGTGAATTAGTAATCAATCTCTTGTGGCTAACTTGCCAAAGAAAGAATTTGATCTTTTCTTGAACTTGCCAAGGCTAGAACTTGTGCCAAAATGGACTGGTCACCACCTCATGAGTCTTTACTAGGGATTGGTAAGCAGATTTGAGAGAGAAAATGCCATCCTACGATCCTTTCCAGTATACTGTATCAGATTCCTCATTTGACGGAGGAGAAATCATCATTAATTCATTAGCAACTTGGATGGGTAAAAATTGATTCAATCTGTCCAACTCCCATCCTCCATTTGAAAGTCTAAACTGAACCACCTTTTCATCAGTATCAATTTGTTCCAATTAAGCAGTGGTCCGCCAACTCTATAAGTGGCTAATTAAAATGTGTCCAAGGTTCCACCAGAAATTTGCATTGTGTCCACTCCTATTCCTTACCCTATTCCTTCCATAAAAGACACCCAAAATTTCTTTTATGGCTCTCCATGTAAGGGAGTTTGACTCTTTTCTGACCACAGATGGTATAAATCCCACTTCACCTACAGAGCATCACGCTTAGTAATTAGGCTCCAACATAACTTTGTAATAAAAGCGGTAATTTTTTTTATGAACCCTCATGGATCAATATAACTTGAATAACCAATGGTTGTTTAAAATAACTCTTCTATGAAGGGATACACTTTTATAGTATGTAGCTTTTTCTTAAAAACCAACACAACCTTCCATCAAGTAGTAGTTACCACACATTTTCATAGGTGTCTTTAAAAACTAAAATGACATGACCTTGGTGATCTTTAGTGTTATAACTCCTTACACAACCCTTTACATAAATTCCTTAATTTATAAGGATATGACTTCTCAACAAACACATCTTTTCATTTTAAAATATTCCAACAAATATATCATTGACTTATAAATCAATAATTTTTTTAAAAAAATCTTATATAAACTATACTAGTCTGACTCTAACAATAGTGCAAACAATATCAAAGATATCAAATAATATCAAGGTTATTAAAAACCGGACCGGTCACCGAACCGGTCCAAGTACTGGGTCAAGGGTTAGTGGATCAGATCGGAGCGAACCGGGGTCAAACCGGGGTAACTAAGTCTCCAAGATTTATTATATGATATTTATTAATAGGAATTGAGTCCTCAAAGTTGAAAAAAAAATGAAAAGTCGTGTCTTTGCTCCTCATTTAAGACCCCGTTATTTCACTTCTTTTTATAATCATTAACTCGATGAAGCACGTGCCACATGAATCTCTCTTTCTTTATCTTTCTTCATCTTTTCCCATCTTCATCGATTCGGCTTTCATCCGATTCATTATTTCTCCGTTATTCATAGCTGAAAACGTCACCGCTTTGTGGCAAAAACACACCGTTCCTTCTTTCTTTCTTTCTTTTTTGAAAAATAGTATTGACCATCCTATAATATTTTTTTAAGTATCAGTCAGTATCGTGAAATATTTTCACGATCCTAAAATACTTCATGATACTTGAAAAAATATTTTAGGATACTGACTCATACTAAGAAGATACTTCATGGTATTGACTAGTATTGAAAAAATATTTCAAGGTACTAACTAGTACTTCAAAATACTTCATGATCTTTAAAAATTATTTTACGATCTTAAAAAAAATAGTATTCACCATCTTGCAGTATTTTTTAAGTACGAGTCAGTGTCCTGAAATATTTTTTTTAGTACCATTCATTATCCCGTAGTATCTTCTTAATCGACTCGAAATAGAAAAAATATTTTAGGGTACTGACTGGTACTAAAAAGATACTATAGGATAATGAATGGTACTAAAAGAAATATTTCAGGACACTGACTCGTACTTAAAAAATACTACATCGTAAATACTATTTTTCAAAGAAAAAAAAAAGAAAGAAGGGACAATGTGTTTTTGCTACAAAATGGTGATGTTTTCATTGCAGCGGAGCGCAGCGGAGGAATAATGAATCGGATGAAAGCCGAAACCTCTTCATCTACCCATACACCATGCCATACCTGTAACCTTTCTTTCTCTACTCTTTCCCCATGAGTCCTTCCTTGCTTCTTCTTGAAGTTCAACTCTGACCTCTCCGCGAATCATAGCTAAAGCAACCACATACAAGGCAAATGCAAGAGGAAGAGGACGAAGGAAGCTTCATCTCCGCCATACAATTGGCATCTTCCTCTGTTCTTTGCAAGACGGCTTTGTTTTTGGAGTCTTCGACACCATCATCGGAGTTGGAAAAAAAGGAAGTCTTTGGCCGCCATAATATCATCATCTTCCTATCTCTCTATCTCTATAAACGTCTTCCTCTTCGGTTGAAGTTTTTTATTTTTTATTTTTTTATATTTATTTTACAGATGTTGACCCGACCCTGGTTTCTACGGCAGACCGGATCGGTCTCACGGCCGGTTTGCCGGTTTTCGGTCCAAACCGGCTGATTCGGTTCGGGTCCGATAACCATGAATAATATTGGATAAATTAAGTGTATCTTTTAAGTGGGTGAAAAAATATCTTCCACGTGTAAATATTTTTAAAGTTTTAGAAGTTAATTATTCTTAGCGCAACTGAATTATAAAATGAATAATTTTTTTTTTTTGCTCTTAAGCTTGATAAAAAAAAAAAAAAAAATTAGTTACTCTCTTAAATTTTAGGGTTTAGAGCTAAAAGAGGCTATGAAAAGTAAACTAAATATAAAATAATTTAATAAAAGAAAAAGATTTATATTTAGATTAGATTTTAAAGATTTGAATTTATAATAATTTATATTATTTGATATTATAATAATATTTTTATACAATATTGATCAAATGGTGAGAACAAAGAAGTAGATGTGAGAGCCTCATTGGTGGGCAATATATAAGTACCTCTGTTGTTAGTTCTCATGTTTTTGATGTTTTGATGATAACAATTATAATGTAATTGAATCTTAATTTTAGATGAAAATGTGGAGTTTCTGGTTTGCCGCTAGTCATCCAATATTTTACCTCTAGGCATATGTTTTGGAAAATCCACTTGAAAATGGCAAAATCATAATTATGGTGAAAATTCACTCTAATGGCAAAATCGTAAATATGTTAAACTTTTACTCTTTGCCTCTAGTCAATTAGTTTTGCCTCAAGTCACTCCCACAAGTTTTGGAAAATTCACATATAATGGCAGAATCTAATTACTTTGAAATTCACTTTTAATGGCAAAATTATAATTTCGCTGAACTTCACCTCATGACTCTAGTCACTATATAATTGCCTCTAGGCAATGACTCTAGGCATTCTCCGGCAAACTATTCTTTTATCCAATATTTCTAAGCTCTCGTTTTTGCCTCCAATCAAGTAACTCATGCCTCTAGGTACATGACTCAAGGCATAAATATATGACTCTAGGCATTTCTTATTTCATCCTTTAAAACTATCATGAATTGCCTCAAGTCATTTATTTATTCCTCAAGGCATTTTGTTCTTACCTCCAGTCAAGTCGTCACTATTTTCCAGTTATATCAAAGACTATGACTCTAGTCATTTATCATCTACCTCTAGTCATTTAACTCTAGGCATCTATTAATTGACTCTAGGCAAATTGTCATCTTGCTTGTTTTCACACTAATATCGTATTTGCCTCTAGTCAGAAAGATATTACCTCTAGTCATGATAACTCAAGGCATCATATTTTTGACTCAAGGCCAAATCTTCAAATGCTTTATTCTTACCTCCACCAATTAATATGCCTCCAATCATGCTACTCCAAATCATATCTTTTTAATCACTCGTCTCCTAAAATCAAAATCAAATGATTTTGATTTCATTGCTTCAAATCATTACTCATTATTATACTTAATTGCATTTAATCAATTTGTTAATGAGTTACAGATTATTAGGATGAGGATCAACATAGGATGTTGACTGAAGCAATCCGGCATTTTACCTATTCGAGAAACTCAACCAACAGACGTATCTCTGCGACGTTCTCGGCAAGAATATTTCATTTCCTTTGTTGGGTCTCAACGATCATAATCACAATCACGGGAATAAATGATGGCGATTAATTCCGACCATTTTAAAGAGCATCAACGGATACATTTTTCAAGCTTCTCAATGGTCATGAGATCAACTATATATACCTGAAGTTTTGAATTCATCAAAATCATCGAAAAACGCTGTGCATTCTATACAAACTTATTGTATTCGATTGTTTCGCATCTTCTGATATCTTGTACCTTAGTATTTATCTTTATCTACTCGTGAGGAGTTTGAAAACATTTATTTGATTATTGTGTTGTAAAATCTTAAGGTTGTAGAACCTTAAGTGTGGGTGTACAATTACAACTTGTAAGGGGAAGTGAGTCCTAGTGAAAGGATCATCTCGAGTACGAGTGTGTAATTGTGTCTCGTGTTTATTTGATTACAACTTTTAAAGAGGAGTAAGTCCTAGTGAGAGGATTACTCGAGAGTTACAGAGTGTGTAGTCAAGTCTCAAGATAGTGAAATCCATGAGTGTTTCTGGGGACTGGACGTAGGTCAAAGAGTTGGATCGAACCAAGATAATCTCTTGTGTTCATTGCTCTTCTCTCCTTCTCTATTTAAGTGTTCTTGAGAAATTAGCGAAATAATTTTATAATCACCTATTCACCCCCTCTAGGTGATATTCCACCTTCATCTATAAGTGTTCTTTGAGCTTGGAGACATGCCCTAACCCTGGTGGGATACCGGTGCCTACCCCACCTAAACTTTTTTTTTTCACAAAAAAAGAAGAAGTAAAGGGTTATTACTCCTTATTTTACTTTTAAACATAAGATTTTGATTCATTTATCTCCTAAATTTATAATTTTGTATAATATCCTTTATTTAAATGCACTCGTGTTAAGAAAGTTTTATTAAGGGAGTGATAACAAATCGATGATTAAAATAGATGGCTTTACTAAAACTAACTTGCTCAATTTCTTAATATTTACAAATTAATTATCCTATGAAAATCTTCCTTGATTCAGATTCTTCACCTTTTTTTTTTTTTTTTTAGGAAAGTTATATGCAATTTTTTTTTTTTTTTTGAATAATGTCATTATTTAGAATTTAAAATCATTTTTTGTTAATATGTTTTTAAACCTATATTTTTAAATTTTAATTGAATTTATAACCACAGTTTAAAGTATGATAATAACTTAAATCTTTAAAGTTAATTATAAGTTTTGATGTTCAACTAAAAATGCAAAGGGTGTGAGGGGAAAATTTTATATTTTAGTATTTGGTTATTTTAAATAGTTACAATTATGGGAAAATCCCATATAAAGTTGCTTAAAATAATGAAATTCTAAATCAGGTTGGTAAATTTAATAAGTTCTTAATTAAGTTATCGACCCAATTTAGAATTTCTAAATATGAGTTAAATAACTTTATTGCCTTCTCTTTATCTCATCTCTCATCTTAAAAAGGGTTTTAGTGCTTTTAAACTTATTTTTTTCAATAACTCGTATACATATAACAACATTAATGTATAATAAAACAAACTATGATTTGCATAAATCAAAGATTTTTTTTTTGTTTGGAAAGATCATCAAGAATAATTTCAGCTAAAAGAAAGGAAAGCATAACCCAAAAACAATTAAATGATTTTCATCTCAATATTGAGAATCGAAAATTTTATTTTTGACTTGAATTTTTTTATGAGAAGAGAATTAAAATATATTAATAAAAAAATCTTACATATGTGATATTATATATCAAATATTTCCATTAATGGATTAATAAAAAAATTTTCATTAATGTAAAAAAATCTTACTTATGTGATATTATATATCAAATATTTTCATTAATGGATTAAAAAAAGTTTCATTAATGTCAAAGAGGTATTTCATTAGTTTGGTTTTTTAGCTTAATGAATTTTTTTTTTAATTCCATTAATGAAAATATTTGATATATAATATCACATAAGTAAGATTTTTTTATTAATATATTTTAATTTTCTTATAAAAAATTCAAGTCAAAATAAAATTTTCTATTCTCAATATTGAACTGAAAATCATTTAATTATTTTTTGGTTATGCTTTTCTTTCTTTTGGCTTGAATTATTCTTGATGATCTTTCCAAACTTAAAATTAAAAAGAAAAATCTTTGATTTATGCCAATCATATTTTGTTTTATTATACATTAATGTTGTTATATGTATACACTTATTGGAAAAAATAAGTTTGAAAGTATTAAAACCCTTTTAAGATGAGAGATGAAATAAAGAGAGGGCAATAAAATTATTTAACTCATATTTAGAAATTCTAAATTGGGTCAATAACTTAATTAATGATTTATTACATTTATCAACCTGATTTAGAATTTCATTATTACCAACTTTATATAGGATTTCCCTACAATTTTTAATAATGGACAGTTAAAAATGAATCTTCCTCTACAAGTCCATCAACTTTTTATAATTTTTCCTTCTTGTACGAAACACAATCGTTTCTTTCACTCCCTCACTTCATTCCTCTTCCCATTGCGAAATGAAATCCCTAATTCCCTCCGGCAAGCAGATAGCGACCGGAGGCCGCAAACCATTTCTGCCACCCGAGATTATAAACAACATTCTCATAAGGCTTCCTCCCAAATCCATAGTTCGATTCCGATGTGTGTGCAAAGAATGGAAAAATCTCTTCAAATCCCCATCATTCATCGCTCAACACTACCACCACCACCTTGATTGCGAGAATCATTTTCTTCTCCTTCACGAACACAGTTACGGATATAGGGGTTTTCGTGACGATAACGAACATAGGCGTTCCTCCTTACATTTGCTTGATCATAAGATGGAAACCGTTGAAGTTCCGAGCATGCCCTCAAGCAGCGCCTTCAGACGTAAATGGAGAATCATTGGTTCCTGCAGTGGCCTGCTTTGTGTCGAAGTCGATCATGGTATACATGATTCTCCTTCGCTTTGGCTTTGGAATCCATCGATTAGAGAGGTCAGAAAAGTACCCAGCACACGGAATGATTGGGGCGTTAGCAGGGTAGGATTCGGGTTCAGTAGCGTTGCTAATGATTATAAGATAGTAAGATTTTATCTTTCAGATTCAGAGTTGGTCAAAGTAGATGGAGTCTATAGCAGGTATAGTGTGGAAGTGTATTCATTAAGCACAAGTTCATGGAAGGAACTCCATGAACTAGAAGTTGAGGATTTACGCCTTCCAGGCACTATAACTAAACCTGTCAATGTTGATGGAACTATTTTTTGGTTGGATCGTAAACTAATTTCGTTCGACATTGCAACAGAAGTCGTTACATCAACACAAGTACCAACTGAAGATGGTTTTCGTCGACTTGGGTTTGGTGTGTACAAGAACAAACTTGCGGGTCTCTATGGGTTTGTAGAGGAGAATGGATCTCTTTCCGTTTATGTATGGGTGATAGAGGAGGTTGCTAGTGAATCTGGAAAGAGTTGGAGTTTTACTCAGAAACATAGAATGGATCAAGTGCCAAATGGTTCACGTATATATTTTTGGGGGAATGAAGTGGTCTGCCTTGGCAAGAAATATGTTACTGAGGTGGAGGGTGACCCAAAGTGCGTTCTTTATATGTTCAATCCCATTACTAATGAAGAGAAGAAGTTCAACTGTTCAACTTCCTTTGACTGGTGTGATGTTTTCAATTACGAGAAGAGTCTGGTGTCTGTTTGGAACACCCAGCAGGCTGAATAGTCTGGCACTGAAATATGATCATTTCTACGCTCTAGGTTTATTTTGTCACGGTAATTTTAGGTGGAAATTAATCCACAAAAACATTTTAACGTACTCCTTGAAGTCCCTTTGTTCTGTGATCTGGAATGGAGAAATTTAATACTAATTGTTAGCCTTCTATATATCATCATATGATCAATTTTCATGGATAATATATGGTTTAGTTGCTGCTATATAAATCTGTTAGGTTTTGGTGGCCACTTAATTTACCGTGACAGGTTAAGGCTTCTTGCTTTCTCATTTGTTTTTTAAATCTAACGAAGCAATAGAATTAATACACAGCACAAGGAAATGAACTATGTGAGTTATTGCTTGTGTTTCTCATGGATGGATATATGGTTTAGTTGCTGTTATACAACTTCTTTGGGTTCTGTTGGCCACTTAACAATTAACATGACAGATCAAAGCTTCTTGCTTTTGTCATTTGTTATCTAAATGGAACGACAGGTTTGATGCTGCTGCTGGATTTCAGCATTCACTTTTACTCTGATGCAGCCGTTAGAGAGGTCAGATATGCACCTGAAATTGTAATTTTATTTGTCTTATGGTTCAAATAGGATGCCAATAAACTTGTAAATGACATCACCTTAGGCTTGCTGTGTATATGAGCTCATAAAACATGCTATGTTCTGTTTTCACTTTGTGATTGGAAACGTTTGATTATTCTTTCATTGAATTATGGGTGATGAGACCAATTTCAAGTAAGTTTTATCCGATGAATATTTGGAGGAGTGGAATAGTATGTGAAGATTTAGAGTAATTGATGCGAAGTGAAAGTGAAGAGTGAAATGGAGAATGACATGAAAACCTTCCTATATCTGTTCAATTATGCAGTGAGAGAGCCTATCTTGTTTCTGTTGGCATCATCTGTGTTGAATAACCTTCTTGTGATTTCAGGTTTACTCTGTGTAAACACTTTTGGAAGAAGTGAACCTGCAAAGCTTTTAACATTTTGGTTCCACTTATGTGAAGTTAAGTTGATATATATATATATATATATATAGTGTGAGAGGTACTAGCAATTGCAAATGGAAATAATATGATGTAGAACGGGGAAGAGAAAAGGGAGAGAGGGGGAAGAAGAATGGATAGAGAGATAATTAGAGAGAGATGAACTTAGAGATGGAAATCTAATCATCAATTCTATATCATTCATTGGATATGGATTCCTTGCTTTTCACTCTCAATTTTCACAGACCTTGCAAAAATGTATTAGGAACATCACCACCATTCAGATTACTTGCATCATGGTCATCTTCTTCTGAGTCATAGAAAAGTTAAAGATTTTTTTATCCTTCTGAATAATTTGAGCAAGATGAACATAATTGAGCAGAGAAGTTGCCAAAATGGGTGTTAGCATATGAAAATTATTTCATATCTCTTGTGGTTATATAACTATAGTTTCGGGTTTAAATTCTCTCACGATTCTTTTTATCCTTTTCCTCTTAAAATGTCATTTCCGCTCTTCCATTAAGAAAATAGATTATTCAGATTTAATATTTTATAAAACTATTATTTTAAAACTAAATGAATAGATTTAAGTGGTTGAAACCATATCGACACCATTTATATCTGTAATATAAACAAAATTAAGAAATATAACTTATAAAATAATATAATAATAATTTTTGAAAAATATTAAATTTAAACCCTTTTTTGTTTAATCAAGGAGTAAAAATGGAGTATTTTTTAAAAGGAGGATCTTTTTCCCCCTTTGACAGAATCTGCTTTGCTTCCATCTATAATAAAAAAGAGGCCTGAATCTGCGTCTGAGTGGCCTGGAGACTGGGGAGTCCAATTAGTATTCATCTCCTCTGTTTAGACTCATTTCTCCTATTTCTAATATCTCATATCTTGATTGCTACATCCTGAGGCATGAATATGTGTATGATATATTGAAATCTTTACGATAAATATTATGAATGAGTATTAACAAATTTTTAAAGTGATTGTAGTCAATGTTTACAAAATAAATTTGATTAAAATTGGTGGATTGTGGTATAATTTATTATGTAAATAATTAATTTTAAATTAGATGATTTAAAGGGAAAAACCCAGAAAAATACTATCAAAATAGGCAAAAGACAAATAAGTGTGGCCAATATATGATATCTCATATCAGATTTAATGGAGGAATATGAGATTTTCAAATTCAACCAAATTGCCCCAAGTAAAATTTAGAAAGAGAAAGAGAAGCCCACATCAACCCCGAAATAGCCATTACTCTTAAAAGCTTATTTGGTTTGAGGGGAGGGGGTTAGGACGGAAATTTTTTTTCTCTTATCTTTACTAAATAGCCTATGGAGAATTTTCAATATTCTAAAAATACACTTTCAACAAAAAGAAATATTCTTCTCATTAATGATAATTTGGTCAATATCTTCGCTAGGGATTTATTCCTTCTCATTCCCTCCCCTCAAATCAAATACACCCTTAGAGACACAACATCTCTCAGCCTTCCATCTCTTTGCTACTGGAATCTGAAACCAAATGAATGAAGGCTTATCCAGTAATTAGTCAAATTCTCAGCGGAAATCAAAGCAATGGCAATTTAATTTGACAAAATCACCATACCTAGCAATGAAATTAATAAAAATCCTAAACAAACAAACCATAGAGTTACATAGGAACAATTGCAGAGAAGCCAGAAGCCAAATCATGTTCCTGTACAACCATTCCCTTTGAAACAAAACATTTTTCATCTTTTACAGATTTACACATCTATTAACTATAGATTTTTTTCTTCCCGAAAAAGAGAATATTAGAAATTCATTTTTGAGCATCACATCTAAAGGGTATGCCATTTGATATCATCTATCTGATTCAAGTCTTAGATGGGAAGTGAATGAGAAAGGAAGAAGATGGGAGCCAAATCTAAGAATTTCTGTGGAAGGGGTCTACAATTTTCATCCTAAAGAGGAAGAGGAGGAAGAGAGAGAAGTTGAAGATATGGACCTGAAATGCCAACGTTGTAGCTGATCATGAAGGGACAAAGGAGGAGACTATGACAACATTGAACTTGAACAATAGAAGAGAAGTGTAAGAAGAAGGAGTTACCTCAAGCAATTTGGGGCTTGAAGAATCATTGTTGTCCTCTTCCTATCCAGCATGCATCCATTCAACCTTTGTCTCTTCTCAGCTGGTGAGGTTGAGGCGGGAGAGAGACGGACCGAACAGAATGGTGAAGAAAGAAAGATTTGGATTGATGAGAGTTGAGAGCAGTGAGGGTAGTAAAGTCTTTTTACAACAATTGCATATCCTTCTTTGCTACCTATGGTGAATATGGTGTCATTTAAATTAGCTAAAGTATACTTTTGGTCTTTCATGTTTACCCCTAATATTATTTTAATCCCTTTAAGTTTGTAAAGTGCACATTTGATCCCTTAATGTTAACACCATTAGTCTAACTTAATGGAAAACACTGACTCAACAATTTTAAGCGATGGCAATGTAATTAAGGTGGTTAAATAATTTTCAAATTTTTAGAAATATGCAACAGCAACTATAAGCTATTTTTGAAATAAACATTATAAAAGAGGGCAAAAGTGACCCTGATGCTAATAATCTCACTTCGGTTACTAAGATCTTCTTAATGAAAGGTTAATGTGTTAAAATAACTATTAACTTATATGAAAATTGCAAAAGTAATTAAAAGGTGACTTTTAAAACATTAATTGACAAGTTTTTCTTAGGCTTTTGTATCATGAGTGTTTTATCAATTTAGGGATTAAAATGAAAAAGTCAAAGAAAAATTTATGAATTAATGTTTAAGAAGGTGCTTTTATTCTGGTGGAAATGACGAAGCGAAAGAAGCTTGTCAGTCCAACTCCAAAAATTAAAATCCCCCACGTGAATCACTGCTCTTAAAAGTACTGTTTCCGCAAATGTTTAAACAATCCCATAACCAACCCTGAAAAAATCAAAGGGAGGAGATGTGAGAGAAAAACTAGGAGGCAATGAAAGATCACATATGCATATGATAGGGTGGAGAAAATCCACATTACCACTGGTCATCTCATAATTAAAATCCACTTGAACTCCAACTTGCACAAGCCAAAAAAAAAAAAACTTATGCATTAATATTCAAGAAGTAACTTTTCAGCTTTTTGCATCAAATAAAGCTTATCATTGTTTTTGCTGGTATAAGTCGATGACTATTTTAACACATTAACCTTTTATTAAAAGTTCATACTAACGGACATTTGTGATTATTAACTTTATTCTCACTTTTGTCCTTTTTTATAATACTTATTTTTACTTTTATTTGAAAAGTAGTTTATGGTTTAGATTTACACTTTTTAAAAAAGTTGAAGGTTATTTATGTTGGAAATTATGCCCTAGGGGCAATTCATTGTACTTTGGATATTTAAGTTATTTAAATTATTTTCTTTAGTTATCATTATCGTTTGCATGTTCGTATTGATAACTCGCATCCCCGGATACATCTTATAGATTATCCTAAATGTCCTCGTTTCTGGCCATCTACGCGGAGCGAAGATGAATTAAGACCAAGCATGGCTTTGATGAGGTATGGAGATACAATCAAAGTCATGGGCACTTGTAAGAGTACAAGGTGTGGGCCGACCCACTATGAGAAAGCCGCATGGATCTAGTCATAAGCTTATCTCATGTATAACCGCGTCACGACGCCCTATGACTCCGAGATCATCATGGATTCCTACATGATGAGTCAACGACCTTTGACCTAGTCAAAAGTCACCTTTGACCGGGTGATGATAAAGGCTAGGATCGAGATCGAGTGGTTTTCATGCGGAGGATGTGAATGGTCAAGATGGAATTTGTCCCTCACATTTGTAGAGAGATAATATCGGGCCCTCGATGAGTGAGTCTAAGAAATGTACTACTGGCCGCACGTGATGGAAAGGAGTTTCATTTCACTTATTAGACTAACTCGAGAATCGAGAAAGTAATGGTCAAGAAAAGGAAGTTGACATTCTCCATGCCTCATCCTTGACCAAATTATCGCGTGACAAAAAGGGACGTGACATGGTTGTACGATAGGTGTATCGTGTCATCGATCCCCATGTGAATTGGGTAGTCGCAATGTCTTGCTAGAGGCCGCTTGCGATTTGTGGGTCGACAAAGTTGGCCCACCGCCAATCTCATATGTGCTGCAGGTCGCACACAAGAATAATCCAACACGGTAAAAGTGTCGGGTTCATTGAATCTCGTTAACTGAGATTAATGAATACCGAGTTTAATCTGGGTAAATATATATATATATATATATTTAAATTCGAAAATAATATAATGATATTATTTTAATTGAGATTAGAATATTATTATTATATTATTTGTTTTATGTTTAATTTATTTGATAAATTAAATATCTAAAACAAACGAGATATTGTATCTCATTTAATTTTCGAATAAAGATATTATTGTCTATTTAATTTAAATTGAGATATTAGTATCTCGATTTAAATAAATAGATAGATATCATTTCTCGATTTAATTTATTGAGATAAATTAAATCGAGAGGCTTTTGAATTTGGATTAAATAAATAGGTTGGATTAAATCTATCGATAGATTTAATTAACTATTTTTTAATCTAGATTTGAATTCGAAATTTCAGATCTGGTTTTAATTCGATTAAATAAATATTATTATATTAGATCTATCGGATAGATTTAATTAATATATATTTAATCCAGATCTAAAGTTTGAATTCAAAAAGTTAATACGATTAATTTTGTATTAAATACGCCGAATGTGTTTTAGAAACCTACGGACTTTCAATGAGCGTATTCTAAAAAAGCCGCGAGAAACCCTAGAGTGAAAACAGAGAGAGACGCAAAGAGGCGCTAGCACGCCGCCGTAGCCGTGTACGAGGATTGTTCGTGTGGATACCAAGAGAGGAAGAGGATTCTAAGAGTCGTCTTCTCGTTGATCGAGGAGGTAGCCCACCCGTTCAACGAAGAAGAAACCACGAACGAGTTCTTAAAAGGTAATATCCGGATTCCCTAGCCTTGATTTAAACGCGCCTGAGTGATCCTCGACGGATCCGTAGAAATTTTTAATCCGCCGCGTTGTACGATCCCTACAATTTAAACACATTAATCATATCTATTAATCGCGCTAGACACCTGTTACTTTTTTTTTTTTTTTTGTGGGTCCATAACAATACGGGTTACAAATTCACCCAAAAATTGGTTAGAACATAGATGAAGAGGTGCAAGATTAAGAATTTAATATACAACTTTACCCATAATTTTTTCACAAATAAGCATCTAACACCATAATCTTCACTTAGCTACAAAGATATATATCTGGGCAAAAAAAGTTACAAAAATATATATCAACTTGTCATCAAGTGGGGGATGCGTCTAATGATTTGTTATCTACTCTTTGGAATAATTTTAATGAAGCCAAGAAGCATACTCTCCCCTCTTTAGAATAAAAAAGGATGAATATGTGAAAATACCAATAAACTTTACTAAAAATAAATCCATCACCCTGTACATTTTAGAACAAAAATGTCATATCCATTAATTGAGCTAAACACTTGTTACTTTATATTTTTGGGATCCGGCTACCGTCTTCTGCTTTTCCCATCTTCTTCCTCATCTAGGCCGTCGGATGAAGATCTAGACGGTCCAGATTTTTTTTTGATAATTAAATTTTTACCGGACCGTCCAGATCTTTATCCAACGGCCTAGATGAGGAAGATGATGAAAGAGGTTGGGAAAAACAGAAGACGGTAGCCAGATCCATATTTTTGGGGTCTAGGGTCCATAATAGTGCGGATTCATTTGTTTTCCTACGTGGAAAATCTTGTCTTTGATTCATGCTTTCTTTTTTTTCTTTTCTTTTCTTTATTTTTTATTTTTTTTTTTTTTTTGAATATAAGAGGCAAGCTATATTAAGCTTGAAGTAGTTCAGATCCTAGCTACGATGAGGAGATCTCTATCCTTAAGAAAGCTACTCCATATATTACTATAACATCACTTAATAAACATGTCTGTTCACTACTGTCATGAGTATTTCTTGCCAAAGTATGGTCACACATCAAAACTTCCCTATTTAAATGAGTTAATTCCACCTTCCAGTCAACAAACAATAGATGCCTTGTGTCTTCAACATCTAGCCCGAACTTTGACCCAAAAAAAAAAAACATCTAGCCTGACCACTCCATGTTTGGGAGGCCGCCAAACTGTGTCTGAACATGAACCACTTTGGAAAATATTGTGAATAAGCTGACCATTTGATATTTCTTTTGTAAGATGAAACATACACTGATGAAATATTTCTCGTAATGACACTTGTTTGGAGTCAAAGATTTGTGCACACCAAGACTTTCAAATTGCCTAGCAAACATGTGCAAAGATCTTCATCCAGGGCCACCGCAAAAATTCTATTCTTCCCCGGGTGATGGGTTGAGTTCCAAGTAAGCCATCCCTGCAAGTCAAAAAAGAAAAAAGAAGTCGTATATGTGTTAGAGTTGATAATTCCTTCCACATATTTTAGGTTCTATTGCAATCTCTCAAAGTGTGTAATACACTCTCTTCACTCCCACATCCAAAAGGGCATTGCCCTGAATCTGATAACCCTCTCTTGGCTCTAAGTGAATTAGTAATCAATCTCTTGTGGCTAACTTGCCAAATAAAGAATTTGATCTTTTCGGGAACTTGCCAAGGCCAGAACTTGTGCCAAAAGGGATTGGTCACCACCTCATGAGTCTTCATTAGGAATTGGTAAGCAGATTTGATAGAGAAAATGCCATCCCGCGATCCCTTCAAGTATACTGTATCAGATTCCTCATTTGACGGAGGAGAAATCATCATTAACTCATTAGCAACTTGGCTGGGTAAAAATTGATTCAATCTATCCAACTCTCATCCTCCATTTGAAAGTCTGAACTGAACCACCCTTTCATCAGTATCAATTTATTTCGAGTTGTGGTCCGCCAACTCTACAAGTGGCTGACTAAAATGTGTCCAAGGGTCCTCTAGAAATTTGCATTGTGTCCATTCCTGATCCTTACCTATTCCTTCCATAAAAGACACCCAAATTTCTGTTATGGCTCTCCATGTAAGGGAGTTTGACTCTTTTCTGACCACAGATGGCATAAATCCCTCTCCACATTGATATTGCGCTCTCAAACACTTCACCCACAGAGCATCAGGCTTAGTAATTAGGCTCCAACATAACTTCTTAATAAAAGCTGTAAGTTTTTTATACCAAGCTCACCTGGATACTTGCCCATGTTAGCAATTATACCAATACCCAGATGTTAATTCAAATTTTGAGCTCTATTGAAGTGCAGATTCCTGGAGAAAAAAACCTTTTCATTTATTTAAGTTAATCTTATGCCCAGAATACCTGCAAAAATCACTCATAACTTGCTTTAGAACCCCCATTTGCCTTGTTGATGCTTCCGCAAACAAAAGGAGGTCATTAGCAAAAAACATATGAGATATACCTGGCCATTGTTTTTAAAATGAAAAGGCTTCCACCATATTCACACTCACGCCTTATAACAAACAGGTAAGGTGAGCGGGTCTCCTTGTCTCACTCCCCTGGAACGGATAAACTACGGTCCCTTTGACCCATCATAATACCCTCATGGTTACTGAGCTCACACAGGCCATGATAACCTGACTCAGCTCCTCCTTAATGAAATGCAATGTCTGCTTCAAGACTCCCCAATCCAACCCTATCATAAGCCTTCTCCATATCTACCTTCACTGCCACGTAACCCTTCCTTCCTGGCCTAGTTCTCATGAGATGAATTGCTTCTCGAGCAATGATGATATTATCACAACTAGTTCTAGACTCTAAGAAACTACATTGCTCCTGACTAATCAGCTCATTCATGATACCTTTGAACCTGTTTGCTATCAACTTGATAATCACTTTGAAACAAACATTGCACACAAAAATTGACCTCATATCCTTGAGAGAATTCAGATTCTCTACCTTAAGAATGAGCACAATATTTGTCTTATTTATCTCCTTTATGCTTTCGGGATCCCCAAATGCTTTCTTTATCAAATCACAAATTTTCATTACTCCGTTGTGTCTTGAAGAAATGAGCTTGAATCTCATCCGATCCTGGGGCCCTGAATGCACCCATTGTGAATGCTGCATTCTTGATCTCAATATCGTTCACTTCCTTGCGCAGCATCTCCAATTTGGATTTAGACAATGTCGGGAAATCATTTGTGCCATCAAGGTTAGGTTCCACATTCGAGTCCCTGGCATATAACCGTTGATAGAAACTACTTGCCATATCTTCCAAGGCAACCTGATCATGTATCCACTCTCCACTATCATCTTGCAAAGCCAAATTTTTTTGTTTTCTACTCTTAACTATTGTTGAAGCATGAAAAAACTAAGTGTTGCAATCTCCCCTTGAAACCACTTACATCTCGATTGGACTTGAAATCCTTTTCTTTTCGTTCAATCTTACTGGGCCATTCTCACATTTAATTATGACCACTTTATGATCAGACTTGCATTTTAGATCACAACGAATGTGAGTTTGAGGAAAAGACATTTCCCAAGACGCATTACAAAAAACCCAGTCAATCTTCTCTTTAATACCCTCTCTCTCCCATGTGAACTCATCTTGAGGGTTTCTAATTACCAATAAACTAGCTTATGAGATACATCCATCAAACTGCTCCATTGACAATCCATGAGGTTCTGCGCCTCCAACTTTATTGCACGGAGCTTTTTAAGGGTTAAAATCACCCACTACCATCCACTCCTCATCAGTATGGTTTGCAATAACAGAGATTCCTATAACTGAATTCTTTTCTTGTAATTTGTTTCCCCATACTCAAAAAATGCAAAAAATGCAAACCAAAAATAAAAAAAAAAAAAAAAAAAAAAAAAAAAAAAAAAATATCGACCCTTACTCCTCTGTTTAATTTGACAGTGAAGCAATTAGCGTCAAGGTGATATATTCTAGAAGATAACCTATGGCCCTTCATTCAACACTTTCTTATAGTTATATTTCCAGTGTTCCTTGTTTGTGAATCTCACAACAAAATAATTGTTTGGTAAGTCAATAAGTTCAAATTCAGAAATTCCCCAAAGCTTGATGAGATATGATTTTAGAATGTACAAATTAAACCTCTTCCCAAATACTAGGTTTACAGCACTCATTGTACTCCTCTTATGAAATAGTATCAGGTAGATTTTCTTGAGTCTTTTAATTTCTGCAGTTGGCTCCGCCGGCATCTTCCAGAAAATCTCTTTATCGTCAAAGATGAGATCATTTACCTCCTTGTAGTACCCATCATTTGCCATTCCATTAAACCCTAACAAGGATTGTTTGTACGACAAAGCTTTATGCTTCTCTTGCGTCTTTGTTCCATCTTTCTCTTTAACTTGCCTGAGCACCTCACTTTCCTTTGTGCTACAAAAACCCAAGAGTTAGAAAACCTTTAGAGCCTCAGTCTCAACGTTAACGTTAAGGACATTTTTTGGGTTCATGCCTTCTAACTAAAGTTAGTTGACCATCCACTGTATTGGTCGGTATTGAATTAAGCATCAGTGGATTAAATCAGAGTTAAACTGAAGCCAAATCAGTGAGAAAGTGAAGATTTCAGGGTTATTAATATGAAATTATAAAGAGAATTAAAAAAAAGATGTTTTTTAACAAATTAAACCGGATTAATGCCTAGACCCGAAAGGTTTGTGAGTTTGTGGTGTGAACTGTTCGAATTTAATAACCCCGCTCTAACTCACTCATTTTAGTTATTTCATTAAATGCTTTTCTTTCACTATGGCTTATTCCAAATTAAAATAATAATAATAATAATAAAGTCCATTGTAGTCAATGACTACATATAAATTTGATTAAAATCTATGGCTCCTAGTATAAATTGTGATGTGAAAAATTTATTTTAGGTTAGATAAATTAAACTATTTTCTTTTTCAAATTCTTATTATTCATTGTATTGTTATTTAATTACCATTCCCATTCCCCAGTCTGGACGCTTATTGGAAGATTGGCTTTTGCTTAACCTGGAAGAAACTATGGAAAGTTAGAAACAATCGTTTTTCCACTAATGAGATGTACACTATAGATTGGCTTTTGCTTAACCTGGAAAGTTAGAAACAATCGTTTTTCCACCAATGTGATCGACACTAGGCCTGTTTGGATTCACTTAAATTTGAGCGTTAAAGGCAAAAAAATGCAATAGCTTAAAAGCCAATGCTCACACAGTTAAGGAAAAAGCCAATTGTCTGTTTGGATTGCCCATTCCGTTGGCTTAACTTTAAGTCAAAAAAGATCAAAAAGTCATTTAAAGAAAAAGCTCCAGAATCTAACTTTTTCCAAAAAGCTCTTAGCTTTTTGATGTGGGCTCCGTCATTTCTACCACCATCAATCCAAACACAAATCATTATCTATAACCTGACTTTTTTCCTACCGAGCTTTTTTTAAAGTAAGATAGCTTTTAAGCCACCGCTCCTACCGCCAACCCAAACAGTCTCACTATAGATTCGCTTTTGCTTAACCTTTAAGAAACTATGGAAAGTGCGAAAAAAATCATTTTTCCACTAATGAGATGTATGTTTATTTCTCCAGTCACTGACGATAAGTTATCTCCAATATATCCCAAAACTACGTCGTTTTGAATAATGAAGGGTCTATTTGTAATTTTGGATGAATTAATGAAGGATGCAAAATTACATAAACACCCTTCATTAATCTAAAATGACGTAATTTTGGGGGTCACTGAATAACTAAAGAAATCTTTTACCCATACTTAAAAATGAATTTTCAAGTTATGACTACACACAGATATTTTTGGATACGAGGACAATGAAAAAAAATAGAGTAAATATCATTTCTGGTCTCTGATAAAAAACGCGATCCCCAATTTAGTCCATTACAAAAAAAAAAGAAATCGTTTTTAGTCTATAAAAAGGATGAATAAGGGTCGATTGATTGACATTTTAATCCCTAATTTTTTTTTAAAAGTTCATTTTTAGTCCCTAAAAAAGATAAATAAGGGTTGATTTTTTTTTTATCCGGAGCAAAGTACTTACTCTCAAAAAAAAAAAATACTTCCTTGCATCATCTATAATCATTCCCCCACAGCCTCACTCCACCCCCTCTCCGTGTTCCGATGGCATGCAGATGCGACAAACCCTTTCTGCCATTCGAGATGATCATCAACATTCTCAAAAGGCTTCCTGTCAAATCCATTGTTCGATTCCAATGTGTTTGTAAAGAATGGAAAAATCTCTTCCAAACCCCGTCTTTCATTGTCGAACACTTGGATCACTCTGATCGGAAGAACCCTTTTCTTCTCCTTCATGAATGGACTTGCGAACGTGAGGGCTCTATTTACACTAGCAAACATTGGTATCACTCCCTAAGTTTGCTTGATCATAAGATGAAAACCATTGAAGTTCTGAGAGTTCCCTCAATTGGTTACCCTGAACACAGTTTGGAAATCATTGGTTCCTGCAATGGCCTGCTTTGTGTCCAGGTCGATCACGATCCACATGGACCTACTCGTTCGCTTTGGCTGTGGAATCCAGCGATTAGAGAGGTCAGAGAAGTGCCCGAAACACCAAATGATTGGCGCGTCGGCAAGGTAGGATTTGGGTTCAGTAGCGTAGTTAATGATTATAAGATAGTGAGATTTTATACTCGAGAACTCTATCGTGACATGATTGATGGTGTGGAAGTGTATTCACTAAGTACAGGTTCATGGAAGGAACTAGAATCTGGGGCTTTACACATTTCTGCAGCTTTAGCTAAAGCTGTCAATGTTGATGGAACTATTTTTTGGTTGCATAATGACCATGTCGTAGTTTCGTTCGACATTGCAACGGAAGTGGCTACATTAACACAATTACCAACTGGAGATGGTATTTATCCAATTGGGCTTAGTGTGCACGAGAACAAACTTGTGGGTCACTATGGGTTTATAGAGGAGGACGGACGTCATTCCATCTGTGTATGGGTGATGAAGGAGGTTGCTAGTGAATCTGGGAAGAGTTTCAGTTGTACTCAGAAATATAGGATTGAGCAAGTGCCAAATTTTTTGGTGTATAACTTTTGTTTTTGGAGTAATGAAATGGTCTGCCCTGGCACAAAATATATTACTGAGGAGGAGGGTGACCAAAAGTGCGTTCTTCATATGTTCAATCTCAATACTAATGAAGAAAGGGAGTTCAACTGTTCAACTTTCTGTAATGTTCAATCTCAATATACTCTGGAGGTGGTTGACCGACAGTGTGATGTTTTCAATTATGAGAAGAGCCTGGTGTCTGTTTGGAACAACCAGGTTGAATAGTCTGGCTCTGAAATATGATCATTTCTCCATTCCAGGTTTCTTTTGTCATAGTAATTTTGGGTGGAAATTAATCCACAACAAAACCTTTTAACATTTTGGTTGTCACAATAATCCTTGAAGTCCCTTTGTTCTGTGATCGGGAATGGAGAAATTTGGTACTAGTTGTTTCAAACTTTATTTTAGCCTTATATATATGACCATATGTTAAATTCCCATGGATAATATATAGTTTAGTTGCTGCTATATAAATTTGTTAGGTTTTGTTGGCCACTTAATATCCTAGGGAGGAAAGATCAAAGTGACAGGTTAAACCTTCTTGCTTTCTCATTTTCATAATCTAATGGAGCAATAGAATTAATACATGTCACAAGAGAGTGAACTATACGAGATATTGCTTTTGTGCTTCTCATGGATGAATATATGGTTCAGTTAGTGTTATATAACTTTTTTGGGTTCCATTCGCCACTTAATTTATAGAGGGAAACTTGTTTGTTGCAGCTGCTGGATTCCAGCATTCACTTTTACTCTGATGCATCCTTTAGAGAGGTCAGATATGTTCCTAAAATTGTAATTTTGCTTGTCTCATGGTTTAAACTGGATGCCAATAAACTTGTAAATCACATCACCATAGGCTTGCTGTGTATATGAGCTCATAACACATGCTATGTTTTGTTTTCACTTTGTGATTGGAAACTTTTGATTATGCTTTCATTGAATTATGGGTGATGGAGCAAAAGTAGTGATGAATCTGGGAAAAGTTCGCAGCTTAAGTATGGAATATGTATTATTTGGAGGAGTGGAATAATATGTGAGGATTTAGAGTAATTGGTGCAAAGTGAAAGTGAAGAGTGAAATGGAGAATGACATGAAAACCTTCCTATGTCTGTTCAATTATGCAGCGGGAGAGCGTATCTTGTTTCTGTTGGTATCAACTTTAACCTTTCTGTAATTTCAGGTTTACTCTGTGGGAACACTATTGGTATAAGTAAGTGAACCTGCAAAGCTTTAAACATTTTGGTTTCATTTTGCTTTTAACTTTTGGTTATGTGCAAAGCTTTAAATGGGTATACATCTGATAGAACCTATTTAGGCAATTGGAAAGTAAAGACAACTAGAGTCAGAATCTGTACACTAGGAAAGAGGAACCAAGTTCTTTGTGAATATAATCTTCGTT
Source organism: Acacia acuminata (assembly GCA_019022655.1). Lineage (NCBI taxonomy): Eukaryota > Viridiplantae > Streptophyta > Magnoliopsida > Fabales > Fabaceae > Acacia > Acacia acuminata. The sequence goes on along the minus strand of JAFJYI010000100.1, from coordinate 960,529 downwards.
ATCTTAAAAAACAAGTCCCATATATACTTGTAGGTTCTGACAGAAATAACTAAACGCATAGCTGCTGACACCTTGGATAAGATACAATAACTACTCCTAAACTGCTAATGCTCCTAACTGGCACTAAACTGCTGCCTAGCCATGTCTCTTCTCCCTAGAATAGACTAGGAAAGGCCGTGGGTTTCTATCATTACCCCCTCCTTAGAAATTCGGCTTGTCTTCAAGGCGAAAAGTAGGAAAGTGATTAGAGATGTCATAGTAGATTTTCCAGCTGCTCTCTTCAGTTGGTCGTCTCTGCCATTTGATGAGTAACTCCAGCTGCTTATTATCAGCAGAATCAACTGCTTGTGTAGAGCAACGAGAGAACAAGACCTGCTCCGGTTCCAAGAGTGCTTCCCAGTCATTAGTAATAGGCAGGAGGAAGAGTAGAAGGGACAAAACCATGAGCCTTTTTGAGCAATGAAACATGGAACACTGGATGGATCCGTGTTTCATCTGAAAGTTGCTGTTCGTAGGCCATTGTACCTATCTTTTTCAAAACAGGATAAGGGCCACAAAAACGGGGAGCAAGTTTTTCAATTCTTCTTTTGGCCGAAGAACGCTGTTTGTAAGGCTGGATCTTCAAGAAAACCCAATCCTCAGGCTGAAACTGTAAGTCCCTACGATGATAATCATCATATAATTTCTTCCTAGCTTGAGCCATGGACAAATTGTCTCGAATGGTAGAAAGCACAGCACCCCTCTCTGCAAAATAATTTTCTAATTCAGCTAAATTAGTTGACCCCTGTGGAATAGGAAAGAGAGAAGGTTAAGGACGACCATTAATCACTTTAAAAGGTGTAGAACCAGAAGAAGTGTGAAAACTAGTATTATAAGAATACTCGGCCCAATGCAGGAAAGAACTCCAAGCTTTAGTATGATGTTGAGAAAAGCAACAGAGATAAGTCTCAAGACACCCATTCACAACTTCAGTCTACCCATCACTTTGGGGATGGATGGTAAGCAGAACTCATCCTCAATTTAGTACCACAAAGCTTGAATAATTCTTGCCAAAAAGCACAAAGGAAAATAGTGTCACGGTCATAAATCATGGACCTGGGAAAACCATGTAGACGGATCACCTCCTTACAAAAAGAGGCAGCAACTGTCTTTGAAGTAAAATGGGGAGTAAACCAATTAAATTAGCATATTTGCTGAATTTGTTAACAACAACCAAAATTACCTCCCAACCATTTGATTTTAGCAAGCCAGTGATGAAATCAAGGGAAACATTCGCAAAAAACCAACCTGTGATTGTGGAAGGTATTTGTTCTGCCTGCAAACCAGGTATTCAGTAACAAATAACTTAACCTCAACTTAATACTCCACCTTGGCCTCCCAAGGGGGAAGAGTGAGCTTTGGCCACGAGTAATTTGGAGAGAGTAGAAGAAGCAGGAATGACCAACCTTTCTTTGAAGTACAAGCACCCCGAAGCAAATGAAAAGTGAGGCATAAAAGTTGAGTCATTTTGAGGAGAAGTTATGATAGAAGAAGTGTACGAATCTTGCAACAATAATTGGGGTAGATTATCAAGAGAAAAAACTTGTGGTACCGCTAAAACGAATAACTGAACTGAGTGGGGAAACTCAAAAAGTGCATCAGCTCCTTGATTATAAGAGTCAGCCCGATACCTGATTGAGAAGTCAAAAGGAAGCAACTTCATCATCAATCTTTGCTACTCAAGAGTTGTGAAGCGTTGTTCCAGCAAATACTTTAAGCCATTATGATCTGTATAAACCACAAATCAATGCCCCAAAAGGTAGTGCTTCCATTTTTGCAATGTAGAAACCAAGGCAAGCAACTCACGGTCATATACTGATTTATGCCTCTTGGTGTTTGATAGCCCCTTGCTATAGAAGGCGATAGGATGTCCATCTTGTTGTAAAATGGCACCAAGTCCTGAAGATGAAGCATCACATTCAACAACAAAAGGTTTAGTAAAATTCAGCAACTGCAATACAATACAGGAACATGTACGAAAACTTCCTTCAAAGAAAGAAAAGCCCGCTTTGATAAATGTGTCCAACAAAATGCATCATTTCTTATCATGTCAGTGAGTGGCTTTGCTATTTTTCCTTAATTCCGGACAAACCTACGACAATAACCAATAAGACCAAGAAACCCACGTAGTTCTGTGATATTTTGAGGAAGAGGCCAATCTGTTACTGCTAAAACCTTGTCTGTTTCCGCTGCCACTCCCTCTGTAGAGATGATATAACCCAAAAAATAACTTCCAGTTGCAAGAAATCACATTTTTTGGGATTAGCGAAAAACTGATGTTGAAATATAAGAGAAAGAACATTGGGTAGATGAAACATATAATCCTCAAAGGTCTTGTTGTATATTAGTATATCATCAAAAAAGACCGGTATAAGTTTGTGAAGAAAAGGTCGAAACAAATCATTCATGGCGGCTTGAAAGGTTGCAGGTGCATTTGTAAGCTCAAAAGGCATCACAACTGTTAGGAATTAGTCATAATGGGCCTATTAACTCCAAGACTCTCTCTTATGTATATATATCCCTCTTGTGTACATGAATACTCACGGAATTAATATTATATTTTCTTAGTTTACATGGTATCAAAGCTTAGGGTTCCTATCCGGGCCCGAAGTTCGTTTTCTGTTTCTTTTTGTTTTGAGTTCAGTTTTTTTTTTCCAGTCACAGTGAGAGAGAGAGAGAGAGAGAGAGAGAGTTAGGTTTCTGAGTTTTGGTGTCTCCTCGGTACACGCACCATGCCATCAGCCTCTACACCCTCCGATCGGCCCATCGGAGGCCCGATAACGTTTCAACGGCGCGTGTGACGTCACGTGCCACCCAGACGTTCATCGAAAAGTACACGCGCCGACGCGTGGGGCTTATCTCCGGCGACTTTTCCGCCGCGACTTGCTGCTCTGTGATCGACTCTTTGATCCCAATTCCTTTCCGGTGGTTTTGCATTCATCCGAGGTGGTTTGCAGATCTGGATGTCCGTTCTTCGGTGGCGATCCCTTGTTCTGTCGTATACATCTTATATTTGGGCTACCTCTGGTGTTTTAGGCGCTGCGTCTGTGGTTTCAAATGTGGGTTTGTGTTTTCAGCCTCTTTTGGTTAAGTTCTTTTGATTCTTAGCCCCTAGGTCATTTTGTTTGATCTTTTTGGGTTGACTTTTGAAGTTTTGTTTGGTCCTAGTGAGACCATTTGGCGTTTGGAGAACTGTTTGGTCTCTGTTGAGATGTTTGGAGTCTGGTTTGGTTGCTGTTCTCTTTGGTTTCAAGATTTTGAAAACTTGTAATATATGTCACTATATGTCACTATCTATAACTTGTGTACGGAATAAGTTTTGAAAGCAATCTTGAGCACATCTTCAGGTTGGACACTGAATTGGTGGTACCCAGAATGTAAGTCAACCTTTGAAAAGTATTTTGCCCTATATAATTCATCAATCAACTCGTCAATATTAGGAATAGGGTACTTATCTAGGATGGTAATGTGGTTCAGTTCTGTGTAATCTACACAACCTCCAAGAAGAGTCCTTTTTCAGCACAAGTAGAATGGGTAGGAGAATGAATCCTTTGATTAATAATTCTTCAACCTGTTGCTCTAACTCATCCTTCTGGGAGTGAGGATAACGATAAGGGCGAATTTGGTGGGGCAGAGTCAGGATACAGAGGAATGGCATGAGAGTAGTTTCTGAAAGGAGGTAAAGTTTGTGGTTCTTCAAATACAGCATGGTATTCATTCAATAAGGCCTTCAACAATTTGAATTGGCGAATGAGGTTGTCACTTTGAGCAGAAATTGATAGGATAAATAATAAGGTTATGTTTTTAATTTTGTTATTTTAATAACTAAGGGATATGAAGATAATTCGATTCAAATTTTAAGTCCTTAATTATAACGCATAATCGATATATAATTTATTAAATTTAGTGACTCAAATTAGATTTTAGATAATTCAACCGTCTTTATATATGACTTTCCCTTTTAATTTTATTTTAATATGTTATAAAATATAAAAATAAGAATACTTTTATAAAAAATGGTTGTGTAAAATATATCGAAATCTTAACATTTAATATTATGAATGAGTATTGACAAATTTTTAAAGTCGATTGTAGTTAATGGCTACATTTAAATTTGATCAAAATCTGTGGGTTGTGGTATAAGTATAACTATAAGTTATCATGTAAATAATTAATTTTAAATTAGATAATTTAAGTTATTTTTTAAAATTCTTATGATTCATTGTATTATAATTCAATTATATATACACACATATTCTAGCAATTATTTATCATCTAAGGTAAGTACTTACAAGTTTGAATAAAATACTCTAATCATCCTTCTGTTTTACTTTAATTAAACAAAAGTTCATTTATTTTAAAAACATATACTTTAGTCCAAATCATTAAGAGTATTCTAAAAATATTTTTTAAGTCTATTTTTAAATTAAAAACCATATTAAAATAAATAGTGTTTACTAATTTACTCATTATTATACCGAATCTCTAATTTATCTTTTAATATTAATGTTCATTAATGATCGATTTAATATTTTTACTAAATTTAATTTATAATAAGTTTTGGTAATCTATTTATGTGTGTAAATATTAATAACTTGTTCAAAATTTGAGTTTTTTTTTTTTTTAAAGAATATATGTTTAATGAAATATTGTTAAAAAATTTAAATTATAAGATATTAATATGTGAGTCTCATAATTATATAACTTAATTGAAAATATATATACTATTACAAAACATCATCATACATATTTAAAAATTAACATGATAAGTTTTTAATATAAACATTTATTAAAAAAAATAATCATTTAATCACATATCTTTATTCAAAGTTTAAGAAAATGAGTATATATTCTTAAATTTTTATCATACTTTTAAATTGATCATATTAATTATAAAGTTAATTAATTTTCTCATTATATTAATCACATATCTTTATTCAAAGTTTTAAAAAATGAGTATATATTCTTAAATTTTTATCATACTTTTAAATTGATCATATTAATTATAAAGTTAATTAATTTTCTCATTATAAATTTTTATTGTTTGGTTAAAGATTATTTCAACTTGAAGCTTTAGGGTTCTGATTTCTTCAAACATGTTCACGATCAATTAATCACATACGTTTAAGCATATTGTGACTTTCTATTATTCCTCCGGTTCTAATCATAGGACTAAATTTATAATGTAATTAGAACTACAAATTTAATATTATAATTAAGACCAGAGATAGTATAAAGTTCCAGTAATCATGGATCGGTCTTTTATTGTAACAATGTACTCATTTGTTAATGCGTTTTTTATAGGAAAGATACATGTAATATAATAATTAAGAAAATGACCTAGGTCATCTCAGTGAATTTATTATCTTCGTAGCCTTAAAAACAAATGAAAGCACTTTTTCTTTGAGGAACCACAAATTAAATTATTAAAAAAAATTCCACATTACTCCCTCCATTCTTTTTTATAAGATGCTAAAAAAAGTCAATAAATAAATTAAATAGATAAAAAGTTAGTTAAAAATGGTTGAAGACAATAAATATATAAAAAAAAGATAAGTATCATTTTTGCTCCGGAAGTTATGGTGAGGAGCAATGGACACTAAGGAAGTTTTTTTAGAGGCAAAATTGCCCCAGAAGTTACAAAACCGAGCAATTTTGCCTTGAAAATTTACAAATTAGAGGAATAAGTTAATAGTTAAGAAGGAAGGGCAAGATTGCTATACTTTTTCAATTTCGGGGAAATTTTGATCCAAAAAAAAAAAAAAAAAAAAAAAAAAAAATATTATTGTTAAACTCATGAGTTAACTCTCCGAGTTTACCATTTTTACGCTTTTCACTTACAAAAACGAATCGAACTCATGCTAGTTGTAAACTCGGTTAGACTCACGAGTTTATACATCGAGTTTACCGTTTTAAGTTTCTAGCTTACAAAATCATATTAACTTTCTCTTAAATTCTTGTTAACTTTTTTTATTTGATCATGCTTAGCGGCTTTATATAGAAATTTTATAAAAATTTCTTTATTAAATATGATAAATGATGAATGTTGATGGATTTAATTTCAATTATTTGGATTTAAAATATATTTAAATCAAATTATTTTTATTTTTATAGTTTAATTATTTAATTATGCACTAGTAATACATATTTAATAATAAAACTAAACTCCTACGAGTTTATGATTTTAGTTTACGTCATTTATTCTGAGTTTGCTTAAACTCGTGAGTTTTACAACCTTGCTTCCAGTTGTCCAATGCTTCTTAGCCAAAACTTCCTGAGTAAAAATGAGACTTATCCCTATAATAAATGCAACTCATTTTCCAAAAACGTGGGTTGGAGGGAGAATGAGTGGAGAAAAGTGAGGAGAAAGACATATAATTAATTGAGAGTAAAAATAGATAAAATATATTAAATGTTAGTTTGGGGCCGCTAGATCAACTCTATGTTGGTTCTAAATGATGCCTTATAAAAACGAAGATACATATTAAAACAATGATATCTTATAAAAAGCAACAGAATGAGTATGAAATTAATTAGGATATAAAACATAAATGCAAAAATTTATAATCATTGCTTAAAATGATATAATAATTTTAATCTTATAATTTTAAAATGTGACAATTTATATGCAAATTGTTTTGAATAATGTCATTATTTAGAAATTAAATTAAATTATTAATATATTTTTAAAACTTATAATTTTAAATTAATTTATAATCACAGTTTAAAATGTGATAATAATTTTACTCTTTAAAGTTAATTATAATTTTTAATTTTTTGATGAACCTAGGGTATCTATAATTGGTGGTAGTGATCCAATCCTCTCATACCAAAGACTTCTCAAATGTTGTCAAATTTACGATTAACTTTTTTAAGTGTATCGTTTTTAAGTTTCTAGTTTATAAAATTATATCAAGTCATTGTTAAATTAAGTGTTAGTTGTAAACTTAGTTAAACTTACAAGTTTACATACAGAATTTATTGTTTATAAGTTTCTTACAAAATCGTTTTTACTTATTCTTAAATTTGTATTAATCATTACATTTTTTTGACTTGATCATCCTTGATCATTTTATAAATGAATTTTAAAGAAATTTCTTCATTGGATACTGATAAATTATGAATATTGATACATTTTATTTGAATTTAAAATATATTTAAATCAAATTGATTTCATTTATTTAATTACACACTAGTAATATCTATTTATTGATAATATAGTAAACTCTTAGGAGTTTATTATTGGAGTTTACATTACGAGTTCATATCATTATTACGAATTTACTTAGATTCAACTTAAGGAAGGGGCTTTAGTGTTGCCCAAGAGCCTCTCCATTTAGCGATAAATAGTTACAATTTTTAAACATATCTCCAACAAAATATGATTTTTTTAAATGTTTTTATCTCTAATTTTCTTAAATAAAAAGGCATAATCTGGTAAGTCGTAACTTAAAAATGAATTTTCAAAGCATGTCCAACAATTTTATAATTATTATGAATATATTAAATTATGTGGATATCTATTGATTCTTGACTTTCCACGTTCGGTCACAATTCATGAAAATTAGGTATATTATATTATATTATATATATATATATATACATATATATATATAAAAAAAAAAAAATATTACACACATATAATACATACATTATTATATACAGACACACACATATATATTGCTGCCCAGTAACCCAATTTGGGAGTAATTTGTCGCCCTCCAGCATTAAATGAGGTATGTGTATGTTGGGCTATAGGTATCCACGCACACAAAGACAGGGACCGTCAGATTTTTGAAGAGAGTGAGGAGGGGTGAGAAAAAAGCATTGTAACAAGAAGGAAGCCAGAGATGCCAAGATGCTAAAAGAGGAGGCTTCGTCTTATCTCTGGTTTAAAGCATGAATGACTAGGATCATATTGGAGATCAATGACTGAGATTGCATTTAAATCAAAACGAAGTCGCTTTGAAGCAATGGGGGAGGATATGAAAACATAGAGACATTTTTTGTCGAGCCTGTTTTGAAAATTATATTTCATATTGACTAATTTAATTAATTTTTAAATATTTATCGATTAATTATTTGTTGAAAATATCCTTACCAGGAATTGATGGACATTCTTCATTTTCTCTCTCTTAAAAATGATATGCTATTGTTTTTTAATTATGTCATTATTTAGATTTTTGTTGTTGTTCATATATTACTATAACTTATAATTTTAAATGAGTTTATAATCACTGTTTAAGATTTGATAATAATTTATAATTTTAATCGTTAAAGTTAATTATAATTTTTATATCTCTTATGTTCAACTTAAAAAGGAAAGGGTCTTAAGAATTTCATTTTTTTTCTTAAAAAAATAATTATATTTTAGTATTTGATCTTCTTAAATAGTTACAATTATTTGGGTGGGTCTAGGGTAGGGTATCCATTGGTAATAATAATGACTAATTACCTCACACCGTAGCCTTCTTTACAAGACATTATCAAACTTATGAGTTGATTTTCCGAATTTATTATTTTTATGTTTTTAGCAAACATTCTGAGTTTAATATTTTTATATTTCTAATATACAAGATCACATTGAATATTGTTAAACTCATATTAATTGTACACTTTTTCGGTTAAACTTGTAAGTTTATGCAAATATTTTACCGTTTTTACATTTTTATATTACAAAATCATGTTAAATCACTCTTAAACGCTTACTAACTTTTTCAATTCGAATATGTTCAATTGTTTTATATTTGAATTTTATAAGAATTTCCTCACTGAGTATGATAAATTATAATATTAATGGATTTAATTTCAATTATTTAGATTTAAAATATATTTAAATGAAATAATTGTCATTTTTATATTTCAATTATTTAATTATATATTATCATAAAATCTTATGAGTTTAGATGTCACTGTCATTAGTTTACTAACTTTTTTGATTTAAATGTGTTCGGTTGTTTTATACATGAATTTTATAAGAACTTTTTTACTGAGTAGGGTAAATTATGAATATCAATGGGTTTAATTTTAATTATTTATATTTAAAATATATTTAAATAAAATTGTTGTCATTTTTTTTTTATTTCAATGATTTAATTATACATTATCATAAAATCTTATGAATTCAGATGTCATCGTCATTAGTTTGTTTAAACTGACAACTTGGTTAAGAGACATTAGTGTTGATGCAGAGACCCTTCCATACAGACCCAAGATAAATAGTTACCATTTTTAACATATCTCTAGTAAATATGATTTTTTTTTAAATGTATTTATCTGTAATTTTCTCAAATAAAAAGGCATAATCTGGTAAGTCGCAACTTAAAAATGAACTTTCAAAACCCGGCCAACAACTTTATGATTTTATTATTTCACGCTCCTCGATCCAAAAATATCTGTTTGTATTGATGTATTTACAAACCACAATGAAAAAAATACTTCCTTTCATCATCTATAATTTTCCCCCACAGCCTCACTCCACTCCTCTCCTCTCCGTATTCCGATGGCGAGCAGATGCGACAAACCCTTTCTGCCATTCGAGATTATCACCAACATTCTCAAAAGGCTTCCTGTCAAATCCATTGTTCGATTCCAATGTGTTTGTAAAGAATGGAAAAATCTCTTCAAAACCCCGTCTTTCATGGCCGAACACTTGGATCACTCTGATCGGAAGAACCCTTTTCTTCTCCTTCATGAATGGGCTTACGAATGGAGGGGCTTTATTGACCATAAAGAACATTGGCGTCACTCCCTACGCTTGCTTGATCATAAATTGGAAACCATTGAAGTTCTGAGCATTCCCTCAATCGGTTCCTTTAGACGCAGATGGGAAATCATTGGTTCCTGCAATGGCCTGCTTTGTGTACAAGTCGATCCCTGTCAAATTGGATATTCTAGTTCGCTTTGGCTGTGGAATCCAGTGATTCGAGAGGTCATAGAAGTACCCAAAACACCAAATGATTGGCGCGTCTGCACGGTAGGATTTGGGTTCAGTAGCGTAGTTAATGATTATAAGATAGTGAGATTTTATAGTCAAGGACTCTGTCATCACACCATGATTGATGGTGTGGAAGTGTACTCACTAAGTACAGGTTCATGGAAGGAACTAGAATCTGGGGCTTTACACATTTCTGCAGCTTTATCTAAAGCTGTCAATGTTGATGGAACTATTTTTTGGTTGCATAATGACCATGTCGTAGTTTCGTTCGACATTGCAACGGAAGTGGCTACATTAACACAATTACCAACTGAAGGTGGTCTTTGTCCAATTGGGCTTGGTGTGTACGAGAACAAACTTGTGGGTCACTATGGGTTTATAGAGGAGGACGGACGTCATCCCGTCTGTGTATGGGTGATGGAGGAGGTTGCTAGTGAATCTGGGAAGAGTTTGAGTTGTACTCAGAAATATAGGATTGATCAAGTGCCAAATTTTTTTGCGTATAACTTGTGTTTTTGGAGGAATGAAATGGTCTGCCCTGGCGTAAAATATAATACTGAGGAGGAGGGTGACCGAAAGTGCGTTCTTCATATGTTCAATCTCAATACTAATGAAGAGAGGGAGTTCAACTGTTCAACTTTCGGTACCTTGTGTGATGTTTTCAATTATGAGAAGAGCCTGGTGTCTGTTTGGAACAACCAGGTTGAATAGTCTGGCTCTGAAATATGATCATTTCTCCATTCCAGGTTTCTTTTGTCACAGTAATTTTGGATGGAAATTAATCCACAACAAAACCTTTTAGCATTTTGGTTGTAACTATAATCCTTGAAGTCCCTTTGTTCTGTGATTTGGAATGGAGAAATTGGGTACTAGTTGTTTCAAACTTTATTTTAGCCTTATATATATGACCATATGTTAAATTCCCATGGATAATATATAGTTTAGTTGTTGCTATATAAATTTGTTAGGTTTTGTTGGCCACTTATACTAAGAGGGGAGGAAAGATCGAAGTGATAGGTTAAACCTTCTTGCTTTCTCATTTTCATAATCTAATTGAGCAATAGAATTAATACACGGCACAAGAGAGTGAACTATACGAGGTACTGCTTTTATTTTTCTCATAGATGAATATATGGTTTAGTTACTGTTTTATAACTTTTTTGGGTTCTATTCGCCACTTAATTTATTGAGGGAAACTGGTTTGTTGCAGCTGCTGGATTCCAGCATTCACTTTTACTCTGATGCATCCTTTAGAGAGGTCAGATATGTTCCTAAAATTGTAATTTTGTTTGTCTCATGGTTTAAACTGGATGCCAATAAGCTTGTAAATCACATCACCATAGGCTTGTTGTGTATATGAGCTCATAACACATGCTATGTTCTTTTTTCACTTTGTGATTGGAAACTTTTGATTATTCTTTCATTGAATTATGGGTGATGGAGCAAAGTAGTGGTGAATCTTGGAAAAGTTTGCATTTTATTAATTGTAATAAGAGATTGTACTTTTTAATGAAAAGAGAAACTTGATTTTGACTTGAGAGAGCTTTGTTAAGTGTTTTTGAATCTTAGACTAACACATATATTCATTGAAAATATTATCGGAGAGGAAATTAATCTAATTTAGAAACATCATTTTGGTTCATTTAGAGGCAAAATGTATTAGGATTATCACCACAATTCTGATTACTTACAGGATGAACAATTTTCATCCTGTCATGGAAGAATTACAGATTTTTTTGATTCTTCTGAATAATTTGAGCAAGCTGAACATAAATGGGAAGACAAGTGCCAAAAATGAGTCCAATTTTGATTCACCTCCTCTCTTTTGGCTCATTTATCCTATTTCTAATGTCTCAACACTGTTATTAGTCTTCTTCTTTATCTTGATTGCTACATCTTGAGGAATGAAGCTCCCACACACTATCACCCTGCTTTGCTTCTTCTCTATCAGATGTTACTCCACTTCTATACAATACAATTAATTTACAGCATTATACCCAGATACTAATAAGAAGGGCTCTCTTTACTTTTCTATAGCAGCCATTGCCATCTACATTGATCCTCATTGCCATGCACAAGAACTGCAAAACTAGAACTGGTTCAGATTGTTTCTGGATTTCATATAAATGTTTAGTGGGATTCTGTTTTTTCTTTTTCTCCTTTCCTTTAACTGAAGGGATGACCTGTTACAGACTTGCAGGTCTCTTGTAAGGAGCAATAAAGGAATCAACCAAGAATATTGCCTCTGTTTTTTTTTTTTTTTTTTTTTTTTTTTTCTAATATCAAAATGGTTTCTTCTTTAGATCCCAGGGTAATTAATAGTCTTAGGTCTGTCCTTTTATTTCCTTGTTTATTCAAAGACCATATTCTTTACTCCTTCCTTTAGGACTTCACCTGAAGACCATATTTAACATGACAGATTAAAGCTTCTAGTTCTAGCTTTATCATTTGTTATCTTAATGGAACGATAGGTTTGATGCTCCTCTCAGCATTTACTTTTACTTTGATGCTGGGTGTATGTGAGCTCATAACACATGCTATGTTGTATATGAGCTCAACGTTAAAACTTTAAACAATAAAATGCTAATATATGTGTTTGTGCAGCAGAGCCTGTAAAAAATTGGATTCTGGGAAAAAGGAGTTTCAATGATGAAGTAAGGGGAGGGAGATAAAGAACGAAGAATGAAAGCATCGTTTTTCAAAATACATAATATATATTTGTTGATTGCCACGTAGAATTAAAAAAGATGAGTTGGAGCACAGATGAGGAGGTGCAGGATTAAGATATAAATTTGCCCATAAATTTTTCACAAATAAGCATCTAACACTATAATCTTCACTTGGTTACAAAAATATATATAAACTTTTCATCAGGTGGGAAATAAATACGTCTAATGATTTGCTAGCTATTATTTGGAATGATTTAGGATAAAAAATATACGCATAGATATTTTAAAAATGGGACAAAAATGTCATATCCATTAGAATTAACGTGCTTAAATAACTTCCAAATTTTTAAAAAAGTGTAATAGTAACTATAAACTATGCTTTTTAAAATAAACATTATAAAAGAGAGTGAGAGTGACCTTGACGCTAATAATCCCACTTCTGTTATTATGAGTTTTTTAATGAAAGGTTAAAGTACTAAAATAACTATTAACTTACATCAAAATTGTAAAAGTAAGTATAAACTTTTTTAGATGACTTTTAAAACATTAATTCATAAGTTTTCTTTGACTTTTTATTATAATGACAAAAGTCAAAGAAAAAAAATTATAAATTAATATCAAGAAGTCACATTTTTATTCTGGTGGAAATGATGAAGCGAAAGAAACTTGTCACCCAAACTTCAAAAGCTAAAATTCCCCACATGAATCACTATTCTTAAAAGTACTATTCCTGTTAATGTTGAAGCAATTCCCTAACCAACCTTGAGAAGATCTAAGGGAGAAGATTAGAGGAAAACTAGGAGACATTGAAAGATCATATATGCATATGATAGGGTTGGGAAAATCCACAAGCATCTCATAATTAAAATCCACTTGAACTCCAACTTGCATAAGCAGCCCAAAAAAAAAAAAAAAAAAAAAAAAAAAATCCTTGTGCATTAATATTCAAGGAGTAACTTTTTAGTTACTTTGGCATCAAAAAAATGCTTATGGTTGTTTTTGCACTTTTGGTATAAATTAATGGCTATTTTAACACCTTAACCTTTTATTAAAAAGTTCACACCAATGAATGTTTGAGATTATTAACTTCATTGTCACTTTGATCCCTTTTTATAAAATTTATGGTTCCTTTTGTTTTAAAAAATAGTTTATGGTTACTGTTGCATTTTTCTTAAAAATTGAAGGTTGTCTACTTAATCTCAACTAATAAGTTGAGCTAGATGCCCGTTACTTTCCTTTTGTTTTTTTTTTTGTTTTGGTTTTTTTTTTTTTTTTTTTGGGGGGGGGGCGCTAAGAGTCCATAATAATACAGGTTTACAAATTCACCCAAAATTTGATTAGAACATAGATGAAGAGGTGCAAGATTAAGAATTTAAGATACAAATTTACCCATAATTTTTTCACAAATAAACATCTAACACCATAATCTTCACTTACAAAAATATATAACCGGGCAAAAAAAAAAAAAAAAAAAAAAAAAAAAGTTACAAAAATACATATCAACTTGTCATCAAGGGAGGAATGCGTCTAATGATTTGTTAGCTATTCTTTGGAAAGATTTTAATGAAGCCAAGAAGCATACTCTCCCCTATTTACAATAAAAAAAGAGTGAATGTGCAAATATACCAATAAACTTTTACTAAAAATGCGTCTAGCATCCTATACATTTTGGAACAAAAATGTCATATCTATTAATTGAGTTAAACACTTGTTACTCTATTTTTTTGGGGTCTAGGGGTCCATAATAGTGCGGGTTCATTTGTTTTCCTACATAGAAAATCTTGTCTTTGATTCATGCCTTTTTTTTCCCTTTTTTTTAACACGAGGCAAGCTCGTATTGAGCTTGAAGTAGTTCAGATCCTATCTACGATGATGAGATCTCTATCCTTAAGAAAGCTACTCCATATATTACTAGAACATCACTTAAACATGTTCGTTCACTACTGTCATGAGCATATCTTGCCAAAGTATGGTCACACATCAAAACTACCCAATTTAAATGAGTTAATACCACCTGTCAGCAAACAACAGATGCCTCGTGTCTTCAACATCTAGCCTGACCACTCCATGTTTGGGAGGCCGCCAAACTGTGTCTAAACATGAACCACTTTGGAAAATTTTGTGAATAAGCTGACCATTTGACATTTCTTCAGTAAGATGAAACATACACTGATGAAATATTTCTCGTGATGACACTAGTTTAGAGTCAAAGATCTGTGGACATCAAGACTTCCAAAGTGCCCAGCAAACATGTGCAAAGATCTTCATCCAAGGCCACCACAAAAATCCATTATTCCCAGGGTGATGGGTTGAGTTCCAATTAAGCCATCCCTGCAAGTCAGAAGAGAAAAAAGAAGTCATATATGTGTTAGAGTTAATAAATTCCTTCCACACATTTTAGGCTCTATTGTAATCTCTCAAAGTGTGTAATACACTCTCTTCACTCCCACATCCAAAAGGGCAATGCCTGAATCAGATAACCCTCTCTTGGCTCTAAGTGAATTAGTAATCAATCTCTTGTGGCTAACTCGCCAAAGAAAGAATTTGATCTTTTTGGGAACTTGCCAAGGCCAAAACTTGTGCCAAAATGGACTGGTCACCACCTCATGAGTCTTCATTCGGAATTGGTGAGCAGATTTGACAGAGAAAAAGCCATCCTGTGATCCCTTCCGGTATACTGTATCAGATTCCTCATTTGACAGAGGAGAAATCATCATTAACTCATTAGCAACTTGGCTGGGTAAAAATTGATTCAATCTATCCAACTCCCATCGTCCATTTGAAAGTCTAAACTGAACCACCCTTTCATCAGTATCAATTTGTTCCAAGTTGTGGTCCGCCAACTCTATAAGTGGTTGATTAAAATGTGTCCAAGGGTCCACCAGAAATTTGCATTGTGTCCATTCCTGATCCTTACCCTATCCTTCCATAAAAGACACCAAAATTTCTGTTATGGTTCTCCATTTAAGGGAGTTTGAATCTTTTCTGACCACAGATGGTATAGATCCCTCTCCACACTGATATTGCGCTCTCAAACACTTCACCCACAGAGCATCAGACTTAGTAATTAGGCTCCAACATAACTTCGTAATAAAAGCAATAAGTTTCTTATACTAAGATCACCTAGATACATGCCCATGTCAGCAATTATACCAATCCCTATATGTTAATTCAAATTCTGAGCTCTATTGAAGTGCACATTCTTGGAGAAAAAAGCTTTTGATTTATTTGAGTTAATCTTATGTCCAGAATACCTGCATAAATTACTCATAACTTGCTTTAGAACCCCCATTTGCCTTGTTGATGCTTCCGCAAACAAAAGGAGGTCATCAGCAAAAAACACAAGAGATATACCTAGCCCATTGTTTTTAAAATGAAGAGGCTTCCACCTACCATATTCACACTCACACCTTCTGATATAGCTTAACCTCTCCATGCATATAACAAACACGTAAGGGCTGAGCGGGTCTCCCTGTCTCACTCCCCTAGAACGGGTAAACTACGGTCCCTTTGACCCATCCATAATACCCTCATGGTTATTGAGCTCAGACAGGCCATGATAACTTGACTCAGTTCCTCCTTAATATCAATGAAATGCAATGTTTGCTTCAATACTCCCCAATCCAACCTATCATAAGCCTTCTCCATATCTACCTTCACCGCCATGTAACCCTTCCTTCCTAGCCTAGTTCTCATGAGATGAATTGCTTCTTGAGCAATGATGATATCATCACAACTAGTTATAGACTCTATGAAACTACATTACTCCTAACCAATCAGCTCATTCATGATACCTCTGAACCTGTTTTCTATCAACTTGGTAATCACTTTGAAACTAACATTGCACAAAGAAATTGGCCTCATATCCTTGAGAGAAGTCAGATTCTCTACCTTAAGAATGAGCACAATATTTGTCTTATTTATCTCCTTTATGCTTCCGGGATCCCTAAATGATTTCTTTACCAAATCACAAATTTTCTCCCCCACCTTACTCCACTGTGTCTGGAAGAAATGAGCTTGGATCCCATCCGGTCCTGGGGCCCTAAATGCACCCATTGTGAATGGCTGAATACTGCATTCTTGATCTCAATATCATTCACTTCCTTGTGCAGCATCTCCAATTTGGATTTAGACAATGTCAGGAAATCATTTGTCCCATCAAGGTTAGGTTAGGTTCCACACCCAGGTCCCTGGCATATAACTGTTTATAGAAACTACTTACCACATCTTCCAAGGCAACCTGATCATGTATCCACTCTCCACTATCATCTTGCAAAGCCAAAATTTTTTGTTTTCTTCTCTTAACTATTGTTGAAGCATGAAAAACCTTAGTGTTGCGATCTCCCCCTTGATGCCACTTATTCCTCAATTTAATTTTGAAAACCATAACATCTCTTCTTGCACCAATAGCTTATGATATTCCCTCTAGTGCTTTCTTTCTAATCTATACAATCACGTAGGAGTCCCAGCTCTCTTGTTCTTCTCAATCCCTTCTAAATGTCTCAGGACTTCTTTTTTCCCTGTTGGGATGCTACCAACCTGAGTTGTATTCCAGTGGTCCGCCGCCATCTGAAATTCATTGAGCCCTTGAATCCAATCTCTATCCTTCCAAGATTCTAGTACTAATTCATCAAAACCGTCCTCCAATTGCCAAGCTGCCTGGACCTAAAATCTTCTCTTTTCATTCGATCTAACTAGGCTATTCTCACATTTGATTATGACCACCGTATGATCAAACTTGTATGTTAGATCATAATGAATGTAAGTTTGAGGAAAAGACATTTCCCAAGGCATATTACAAAAAACCCAATCAATCTTTTCTTTAATACCCTCTCTCTCCCATGTGAACTCATCTTGGGGGTTTCTAAATTTCCAATAAACCAGCTTCTGAGATACATCCATCAAACTGCTCCATTCCATGAGGTTCTGAGGTTCTGCTCCTCCAACTGTAACATCCTAATTTTAATTTTTAGGATTTAATTGTAATTATAAAATAATCATATGTGATTATTGTAATTAAGCTGTAATTGTGAGAGGAAAAAAATTATTATTAAAATAAATTTGGGGCTTTTTGGTAATTTGCTTCATTTAAAAAAAAAAAAAGAGTGGCTGCTTATGGAAGAAAAAAATAATAATAATAATAATAATAATAGAGTACGTCTTTTGCTGCCCACGTTGTGGAAAAGGGGAGGGGTAATTAATACCCCCTTCCATATATATATATATATATATATATATAGGTGTTGTGGTATGTGTGTGGGTGAGCTTTGGTGTGTGCGCGCGCGCGATAGTGGGAAGCTGAGAGTGAGTGCGTGAGGAAAAGAGAAAGAGAAGAAGGTTGAGATAATATTTGGGTCTTTTGAGGTATGTTATTTATCTTATAAGATAATTTTAGTTGTTAAATTAACTTCTTTTCAATAAACTTCTTTCATGAAAGTTATTCCAAATATTTTTCTCTTTTTAATGAAGGTAAAATCATGTTGATTAGTGAAAATTTTGATGTTATGATTTTGGAAAAATTTTGAGTTTTGACAATAGAAGACTCGTATATATGTATAGAACAATTAATAACTAGTTTTAATCAGTTTAGTTTTATTGAATTGTTGTTGTAAGAATTTAAATTAATTTTTCTATTTAAGGAATTTAGGATTTACATTCTACCTCATATTTCTACCAATTAAAAGTTGTATAAATAATTTATTTTGGGTTAATGGAGATATTATTGAAAGTTTTAATCGGTTTAGTTTTGAAATTTGAAGAATAAAACTGTTATTTCCAAATTTTACTACAATAATATATTATTATTATAGTTTGTGTATTTTGAGTTACATAAGTTATACTTGTGATGATGTAGAGTTCACCTGTGACCGGTGATTATTCACATTTTACTCCTCAAGATAAGGTTTAGCTTGGAGTTGAGGTAACCGGGGTTAATTTTTTTTATATGCTTGTTTTCGACTGCAAGGTGTTTACTAAACCCTATTTTTATATATACTACTGACATGTGTTTTGAAAATTATGTGTATATTTGAATATGTAAAAATTTCAGTGAAGCAGTGTATTTTCTATTCTACATGTATGTGTGAGTGAATCTTGTTATTGAAATTGTTATTGTGGTGGCTGTTGTAATTGCTGTGAGATGTTGTATATGGAGTAATATATTGTACTATGTTTCTGAAAATTATAGTGACATTGTTTATCTATTTTGAAATATGTTGAGTTGTGTGGAAGAGATTTAGAGTGAAATTGTGCCTATCGTCTCTCTCATTCCTGGCCCAGAATTTGAGTTAAGTGTTTTGGCGGACACCTCCCTATTATGGTATATCGGTGGTGACATGGGAGGGGACAATATTCTTGAAGTGACTAGCTGACCTTAGCCAGGTATACTAGCACTGATAGGCTGTACAACGTCTAGAAGATATAATGAGGAGCAGGATGGACAAGTGGGGATGGTTCTAATTGTTATTAATTATTTTGTATTATTGAATTACTGTTGATATTATAATTATGTTAATAAACCTGCTTTTCTGACTTGCAATCTTTTCCTGCATATAAGATAAATTAATTTTGGTTACTGGGACTTTATGTCTCACCCCGTTATTATCAATATTTTCTTTTTCAGACGAGACCTCTACTCCTTCTAGAAGCCAAGGGAAGCAGCCGGAGGCATAATAGTTAGGATATTCGTAAGCCTCTTCTAGTAATGGTGTTGTATAGATTTATATATTGCCATTTTAGGGCCGTTATGTTTTGGAAATATTATACTTACTGGATGACTGTTCATTCGCTGTAAAACTGAATATTTTATTTTATACACTATAATATTTTGGTGAATCCGCAATCAAAACTTGTGTGGAAAATGTTTGGTGTGGACCCTTTGTTGTGAATATGGTGTTGAAAGTCTCGTGGGGTAATCTTGTTCATTAATTGTGCCAAGAGCTATAAATTTTCTCGTAGTGAGTTTGTGGGTAGAAGTTGTGCCTTGGACTCGATGTGCTTATTTTTGAAAATAAAAGGGTTTTCATTAATCACTTGTTAATTCAGATTAATGAAAAGATTATGGTTAATTGTTGTTTAGTAAGGAAGGATCTTTTCACCAACTTTATTATTGCATGGAGCTTTGTAAGCGTTAAAATCACCCATTACCATCCCCTCCTCATCAGTATGGTTTGCAATAGCAAAGATTCCCATAACTGAATTCTTTTACTGTAATTTGTTTCCCCATTAAAAAAAAAAAACTTCAACCCTTACTCCTTTGTTTAATCCGACAGTGAAGCGATTGAGTCGTCAAGCTAAAATATTGGGAAAATTACATTTAAATACCATTTGAATTTGCAAAACCCCCAAATGTTTGTTAAATTTGTTAAAGGACTTAAAAGTACCAAGGACCATATTGGAATTTTCAAATTCATGTGAATTTACCCTTTTGCCTTTAGTTTCTAAATAAAATTTTTTTAAAAATTGACCCTCTCCTCGAAGGCCACCGCGCCGGCCGTTGGAGGATCGACCGCTTTGTTGGCTTCGGCCACGCTTGGGCTTCGCCAACGGCGCTGAAATCCGGTGATGGTTTTTTTTTTTTTTTGGGTGGGGTTGAATCTTTTTAAAAAAATAAGATTCAATGAAAGTGAGGTGGGTGGGAATTGAACCCACCCCGCTTTCATGGGGCCAAGTGGCCCAACCACTATGTCACTTAGTTCCTTTAATATATATATGCATTATCAAATATATATATTCTTCTTAACATTTTTTCCATCAACAAACACTCTTGTAAATCCCATCACTGAACTTGTAAATGCCATTGAAGGATTGGTAATTGCCATTGAAAGATTTGTTATAATTGCACCTTTTTAAACCTGAACAACGAACTGGTAAATATCATTGCAAAACTAGTAAATGCCATTGAAGAACTGGTCATTGCCATTAAAAGATTTGTTACAATTGCACCCTTTTTTTTGTTTCATCAGACACACATGTAGTAAACTTGAACAATGAATTGGATAATACCATTGCGAAATTAGTGAATGCCATTGAAGAATTGGAAATTGTCATTGAAAGATTTGTTATAATTGCACTTTTTTTGTTGCATCGGACACATGTGGTAAACCCGAACAACGAATTGGTAAATAACATTGCGAAATTAGTAAATAACATTGAAGAATTGGTAATTGCCATTGAAAGATTTGTTATAATTGTATTTTTTTTTGGTTTCATCAGACACACATATGGTAAACCTGAACAACGAATTGGTAAATACCATTGTGAAACTAGTAATTGCCATTGAAAGATTTGTTATAATTGCATTTTTTTGGTTTCATCAGACACACATGTGGTAAACCTGAACAACGAACTGGTAAATACCATTGCGAAACTAGTAAATGTCATTGAAGTTGTTCGCTAGTACCCAAATGGTTATGTTTGGGTTCACCCGACCCTTTTTTTTTTATAAAAATTTTAGGAAGGGGGTTGGATTAATAATGATAGAGAGATTCCAAGGTATACACCACTATTGTACTCCTCTTATGAAATAGGAACCATCGGCTAGATTTTCTTGAGTTTTTCAATTTTTGGAGTTGGCTCCGACATCTTCTAGAAAATATCTTCATCGTCAAACATGAGATCATCTACCTAAACCCTAACAAGGATTGTTTGAACGACAAACCTTTCTGCTTCTCCAGCATCTTTGCTCTGTCTTTCTCTTTAACTTTCCTGAGCACCTCCCCTTCCTCTGGGCTACTATCTCTCTCTTGATCCTCATCCTCCATGTGGTTGTCCATGATCACGAGAGTTACTTCCTCTATCTTCTTCTTTTTATTTCGTCTGTCGCCCCTTGATTCCGGTGGCCGGTCCAGCAGCTTCTTGCGTTGACCCGTGTCCTCCATTCACATGCAACTTCTTGGCACAAAACCCGAGAGAGAGAGAGAGAGAGAAGGAGAAGGAGGTGAAATGGAAATGAAGTGATTCGTGAGGGCTCTGCTAGGGCTCATATCGGAGAAGGAGAAATTGCATCGGAGAGTGAGAGAACTCTGCTACCTACTGTGACGGAGGTAATGAGTGGCCCCTCCTGTCGCATACTGCGAGGAGGGGTAAGTGAGAATATGATCGAGGATGATGGGGAAGAGATGAATCATAGAAAGCGAAAGGTTAGGGTGCCTACGGCTGAGTTTACGGGAGACGAATTCGTGAAACCGAGAGTTGAGAAATGGATGCAACCTGAGGCAAAGGGTCCGCCGACGATGTCTTACGAGAATCGCCGCTGAACAATGTGAATCAAAAGGTTTGTTGGTGGGAATGGTCGAAGACTGAAGAAGAGGAGGAAATCGAAGATTATGGGGCAGATACAGACTTTGTGAAAGTCTTAAACCCAGGTGATGGTATCACTGTTGATTTTTCTGATCCATTGTGTCCGAAATTTCATCTTGAGGAGCAGGAGCGTGAAAGGCTTATGAAACCTTTCTGTCGAATGCTAGTTGTCAAATTGATGGGAAGGAAACCTTCGTACGGGTTTATGGTGAAGAAATTATGACAAATCTGGGAGAGGAAGGGGAAGATTGACATATTTGATTTAGAGAACGATTTTTACCTAGTCTCCTTCCAGAGATGGATGACTACATGGAAGCCCTGACTGGTGGACCTTGGGTCATCACGGATGCCTATCTAAACGTGGCTCGCTGGAGGCCAGATTTTTGTCCAAAGAGAGAAAAGATTGAATCACTGGTTGCTTGGATTCGTCTTCTTGATCTATCAGCGCCTCTGTTCGACAAAAAATTCCTACTAAACCTGGGAAATGCAATTGGGAAAGCGATCAGATTAGACGTTCATACAGCGCAAAGAGCAAGGGGAAGATTTGCGTGTATGTGTGTGGAACTCGATCTTACAAAGCCATTAATTCCTAAGTTCAATGTAGAAGGTTAGGTTTTAAGTGTTGAGTATGAAAGTCTGGGTGCACTGTGTAGCAAATGTGGATGGTTTGGGCATAACAGGGAGGTTTGTGCTGAGTTTCACAAGAAGAAATCTGAAATGGTGGTGGAGAAGGAGCCTTTGGGAGAAGAGCAGAAGGTAGCTGATAAGAGTGACGGTGAGAGGGATTTATGGAGGACTGTATAGAGGAGAAGAAGACCGAGAAACGTTGTTACTTCTACACAGAACCAGCTCAATGGGTCTAGATTCGTTGTACTGAAAGGGGAAACAGAACAAGAGGGATTAGTGCAGGAGGTTGAGGTTATTCACGAGAAAGTGGCTAATAATGAGGAGTTGAAGAAAGTGCAGAAGGTTGGATTACCTAGACAGCAACGGACCAAAGGAGGAAATGGGAACAAGAGTGATATTTCCAAGGGGCTGGGCAAAGCGAAAAACAGTAACTCAGGAGTGCAAATCAAGGAGGGAAAAAGAGAGAAGTTAGTGAAAGGAAGAGCTCCGTTAGCCACTATTAATGTAAACACTGAGAATAGCCTTTAGAAGGAGAGCCAGATGGTGCAGGGTAGTGTTGAATTTGTTCCTGAAACCAACCCGGCAATGTACAAGTGCCAGGAACTAAACATGGTTGATAAAGAGAATCTCCATCAGGGAGATCATAGCGAGCAGACTGTGGAGAATAGCAACATGGCTACTGAAGGTTTGCAGACTGCCAGTATTGAGGAAGATCCGATTTCTAGCTTTGATATAAGCAAGGAAGAGAGTGGTGGGGACCTTATCCTAGGGCCTACAAGGTAACTGGTTTTGTTCTACTTGTATTTGTTATCATGTTAAACATATTAGCATGGAACTGTAGAGGTGCAGCTAGCAAAGGCTTTGCGGCTGTGATACGTGATATTAAGGTTAGGTATAAGCTGGATGTATTGGTTATACTAGAACCTAGGATAAGTGGTATGTTAGCAACAAAAGTAATAAAGAATTGGGGGTTTAAATACTCTGTTAAAAAGGAGGCTGTGGGTTTCTCAGGGGGTATTTGGATCCTTTGGAACCTAGATGACCTCGTAATAAATGTGTTAGAGATTGAGGATCAGTTTATTGACTGTAAATTGAGCCTAAGTGGAAAGAGTATGTTGTTTATAGCAATCTATGCAAGTCCAAATGAACAAAAAAGACATAGACTGTGGGAACTATTGTACAATATTTCTGTTAAGGTTAATGAGCCGTGGCTTTTGGTAGGGGATTTTAATGAAATAAAATCTCCACTGGAACAAAAGGGGGGTGGAAGAATTAATGAGGTTCAATGTAGGAATTTTAAGGATTGGATTCGGGATTGCTTTTGATTGACTTGGAGGCTAGTGGTCCTTTATTTACTTGGAAGGGCCTAAGTGGGAAGGCCTAGAAAGGGTCTTCAAAAGGCTAGATAGGTGCCTATGCAACGTTTCATGGCAAGAACTTTTTGATAATGCTTAGATTAGGGTTATTCCGAGAGTAGGATCGGACCATCACCCAATTTTTGTAAAGCTGAATGCGGAATACTACGTACGTGAATTTAGGCCTTTTAGATATCAAGCCGCTTGGCAGCTTGCATGAGAATTTTGAGGAGGTTATTAGGGAGAAATGGAAGAGTGAGGAGGAATTTGATGTACAACTTCCGCTTTGCAGCAAGAACTAATACGGTGGAATACTGAGGTGTTTGGCCACATTGAAAGTCACAAAAGGAGAATTTTAAATAGGCTGAATGGAGTTCAAAAAAGTATTGAGAGAAGAAGCAACCCTCACCTTCTTTGTTTGGAGAGGGAGCTAGAGGAGGAGCTTATGCATATTTTAAGACAAGAGGAAGTGTTGTGGTTCCAAAAATCCAGGGGTAATTGGTTGGAAGAAGGGGATCGTAACACAAGGTTTTACCATACCAAAACCTTAGTGAGAAGAAGAAAGAATAAGATTAGGATGATTAAAAATAGAAATGGTGTTTGGATTGAGGAGGAGGGAGAAATTGTGCAGATGTTTCAGGATTTCTATGAAAATCTGTTTTATGAAGAGAAGGAGGATAGAGGATGGTTTCAAACAGAACATGGGTGGGGGAAGGTGTCTGATTGGAACCTGAGAAGTTTGGGAAGGGACATCAGTGATGAGGAAATAAGAAGAGTGTTCTTTCAAATGGGGAGTTTTATGGCTCCTGGGAGTGATGGCTTTCCTGCAGGGTTTTACCAACATAATTGGAGAGTGGTGGGGCCGTCGGTCACAAGATTCATAAAGGATCTTTGGAGAAATCCAGAGAAGATTGGGGAGGTTAATGACACACTCGTTGTGCTTATTCCGAAGGTGGAGCAGCCAGAAGGGGTAAGTCAATTTAGACCTATTTCTTTGTGTAATGTGGTTTATAAAGGCCTAACTAAACTGATTGTAAATAGACTGAAACCTCTTATGGGCAAGTTGATTTCCCCTTATCAGTCTAGTTTTGTCCCTAGACGAAGTATACATGATAATATTTTAATTGCTAAGGAAGTTGTGCATTCTATGAGTAGAGTGCAAGGAAGAAAAGGTTATATGGTTGTTAAGATTGACCTTGAAAAGGCATATGATAGAATGTCTTGGTGCTTTATTAACAAGGTCTTGACTGAAATAGGAATTGAGGATCAGCTAAAAAGGGTTATTATGCAATGTATCAATTCAGTTGGATTATCTTTAATGTGAAATGGGGGTAAGGGAGAAGAGTTCAAGCCTTTTAGGGGTTTAAGGCAAGGGGATCCACTCTCCCCTTACTTATTTGTCTTAGGAATGGAGAAGTTAACCCATTTAATTGCTGATTGTGTGGCTAGTTGTAAATTGAAGCCAATTAAATTGGGAAGAGATGGAGTTGAGGTCTCCCACTTGATGTTTGCAGATGACCTTCTGCTGATATGTGAAGCTTCTTTGGATCAGATGTGCATGGTAATGAGTATAATGGAGGATTTTGGTGAGATGTCTGGGTAGAAAATTAATTCTCAGAAATCTAGTGTTTTCTTTTCTAAGAATGTGGAAAGGCAAGTGCAGAATGAGATCTGTGATTTTGCTTGGCTTTCGCAAAATGGATGATGTGGGGAGGTATTTGGGTGCCTTTATGGCAAGTGGTAGAGGCAGCTAGAGCAAATTTCAATTCCTCATTGATAAAATGCAAGGAAAATTAAGCAGCTAGAAAAAGCAAACTCTTTTGTTAGCTGGAAGGTTGACTCTTGTTCAGTCAGTTACTAATCAACTGGCGGTGTTCTCCATGCAACATTCTTATATTCCAATTGGTGTGAGACATCAAATGGAACAAATTCAGAGGGATTTTGTATGGAAAAGTGAAGTTGGGAAAAGGAAGCTGCACGCTGTAAGTTGGGATATGATATGTAGAGAAAAAAATAATGGTGGGCTAGGATTGAGGAATCTTGAAGCCATGAATGATGCCATGTTAGGTAGAGTGGCTTGGAATGTAATTGCAAAGCCAAACAGTTTGTGTTCCAAGGTATTGGCTGGTAAATATAGCAGAGGAAAGGACTTAATGAAGGAGTGTAAGAGTCTGAAATCTGACTCGGATACCTGGAGAAACCTGAGTAGACTTTGGCCAATATTGTTGAGTAACATGTATTGGGAAATAGGGAATGGAGAAAGGGTTAATTTCTGGAATGACAAGTGGTTGGATGATGGAAAACCTTTAAAGGAGAGATGCACCTAACTGATTTCAGCAGAGGGGGAAAGTCTGAAAGTGAAGGCTATGGTTACGGACGTGGGCAATTGGGATATGAAGAAGGTAGGGGAATGGGTTAATGAAGAGGGAAGGGATCTCATCATGGCAATTCCCCCCCTAATGTGGCTAGAGGTGAAGATGAAATCAAATGAGGAAGGGGCCTGCATAGAAATTATGTAGTGGCTGATATGTACCATGTCTTGAGGAGTGAACAGGATGTTGATGAGGATGTTTGGGCTAAGTTGTGGAAGTGGAAGGGTCCAAGAAGGGTACAAGTATTTTTGTGACTAGCTATGCATGATAGGTTGTTGACTAGTGCAAGAAGGAGTAAAATAATGGGAGGGGATGCTTGTTGTTTTCGGTGTACAGAGGCTAATGAGGACTTGATGCACGTCTTGAGGGACTGTAGTATGGCTAAGCAGCTGTGGTTTGAGCTGGCGAAGGGGTGCTTTAAACCTGAGTTTATGAGTTTGCAGGGGAAAGCGTCGCTTGGCTGGAACCTATTTCACACTGATCAAGAGTGGAGTCTTCAGTTTGGGATAGGTTGCTTGCTGTTGTGGAGTTGGAGAAATAAAAGCATGTTTGAGGAAGGTTATGTCATGCCTACAAGCTGTGGTAGAGTAGTGCTGTGGTATGTAAGGGAGGTGAGTATGGCAAGGCTAGAATTTGGAAGAATGAAGCAAAGGTGAGTATGGCAAGGCTAGAATTTGGAAGAATGAAGCAAAGGTGAGTATGGCAAGGCTAGAATTTGGAAGAATGAAGCAAAGTAGGCAAGAGGCGTACATTGGGTGGATGGTCCCTCCGGCAGGATGGATGAAGCTTAATGTAGATGGGGCTTCTAGAGGAGAGAAAAAGCTTGCTGGTTGTGGTGGCTTAGTGAGGGATTGTAGTGGGAAATGGATCTGTGGATTCACAAGAAAACTGGGGATTTGCACGGCTATAAAAGCTGAATTATGGGGGGTATTACAAGGTTTGAATTTAGCTATCTCTCATAGGATTGACGGATTAATTGTTGAATGTGATTCTATATCTGTTGTGTCCCTATTGAAAAGATTGCAGGATGGAGAGCTTACTGATGTAGGCTTGGGTTTGCTAGCTGATATAGGAGCTGTCATGCAAAAATTTCCATGGCTTATATTTGCCCATGTATATAGAGAAGGCAATTATTGTGCTGATGCCTTAGCTAATCTCAGTTTTAATCAGGAGGATATGATTGCTGTGTTTATAATCCTCCTTTGTGTTGTAATAGTTTGCTGTCAAGGGATTGTGGGGGTGTAGCCTATCTACGTTTCATTTTGTTGAATTAATTGAGAAGGGCTGATGCCCCGTATTTTACACCCCCCCCCCCCCCCCAAAAAACAACCCAAGAGAGAGAAAACTTTACCACCTAGAGCCTCAGTCTCAACGTTAAGGACCTTTTTCGATTCATGCACTCTAACTCACTCATTTTAATGTTATTCCATTAAACGCTTTTCTTTCACTATGGATTATTCCAAATATATATATAATGATAAATTCAATTGTAGTCAATGACTACATATAAATTTGATTAAAATCTGTGGCTCGTGGTATAAATTGTGATGTAAAAAATTTATTTGATGTTACACAAATTAAACTATTTTTTTCAAATTCTTATTATTCATTGTATTGTTATTTAATTACCATCCCCAGTCTGGATGGTTATTGGAAGATTGGCTTTTGCTTAATCTAGAAGAAACTATGGAAAGTTAGACACAATCGTTTTTCCACTAATGAGACGTACACTCCAGATGGTATCTTGGTTTACATTCATGCAAATGTTGGTAGTACAATTAAGAATTTCTCTATCTTTAGACTCATTGTGTAAAAAACTTGTTATAGTTGGGAAATGAGAAGGGAAAAAACTTGTTACAGAATAATTGAAGCCACAATCCCTCAATTGATGCAGTTGGTTTGCTCGGATACCTGATAATATGATTTAGAAAAAGTGTCGTAGACTGGTTGAAAGTATAAAAAAATTTATAATTATCTTTCATGAATTGCACATATTAAGAAAGATTATTTTTATCAATGGAATATATTAATTCAACACAAATTATTAAAATAGATAATTCATGGAAACCAATACATATTTTACTACTCTCTCCGTTCCTTAATATAAGATATATTTAGCGAGTTGATTTTGCTTCTAAATATAAGGGTTTATATATATATATCAATATTTCTCTAATTTATTTCTATTGATGCTCCCTCAACAATAATTAAAGAAGAGGGGGAATGAAGGAATTAAAGGAGACTAGCGGCAAAGAATGTTTCTATTTCCTCTCCATTACTTCAAAACTACGTCATTTTGATTAAATACAATCTCAGCCCTTGATCTCCAATATGATCCAAGTCATTGATTTGTAAAATATTAAGCATAGAGGCATAATTACTATGGCTAATAATTTAGAAACATCCCTCCAATAAGAACTGACGTGATCTTCCAACTGCATAAAAAATAAACAGAATGGGTTCCAAGTGCTAAACAGTATTTTTTGACGTTGCAACTTAAAGGAAGGCCAAGAAAGACAACAACAACTCTAAGGCTATGTTCGCGAGTTTGGAGGGGAAGGGAAGGAAGGGGATACAAGGAGAAAGGAGGGGGAAGGGAAAGAAGGGAAATGGAGGATATTTCCTCCCCTTGTTTAGGAGTTAAAAAAATTGCAAGGGAGGAAGATGGAGGATTAATGAATTACTTTTACCATTTTGTCCTTTTCTTTAAAAATTAATATAATTATTATACTTTACAAATAAATTTCAATTTTAGCTTTCTAAAAAAATTATTTATGTAATTTTTATATTATTTTCCCCTAAAAAAAATATTTTCTCTCTCTAAAAAAATATTTCTCTCCCTAATTGTTTTTTCTCTCTCTATAATGATTTATATATATCTTTATTCTTTTTAGTACATAATGATTTAAGTATATAAAACTACAACCTAAAATATAAAATTATACCTAATTCCATAACTATTTGAAATTGAACGTGATTTGTTATTTTAAAATCTATTGAGATTAAATGATGTCATTCTAAAATCTTTGTGCTAAAAAGTAACACATCCATAAATCTTTTTTTTAAAAAAAAAAAAAAAACAACAACAAACATTGCAGTTCCATTTGACTAGTTCTAAACAAGAAAATCATAATACATCATTCAAACATTAAGTTCTAAATAGTTTGCCACATTCCAAAATTCAGCAAGTTAAACCCATTACATCAACAACATTGGTTCAATCATGTGCTTAAAACATAAACTGAAATCAAAAGCGAATATCTTCATAGCGAATGTTCTACTTTTCATTGTAAAAGAGGATTGTCATAACTTGGCTCTCCAATATTAATGGCACTTGATCCCCAAAGCAACCGGAGTTTGAATGAGCAATTTTCTTTCTCAAAATAAATTGTCCCTACATAATATTTAAAAAAAAAACAATAAGATTAGACCGGGAGTAAAACAACACAACATAAAATTTACGGTTGAAGGAGTAAAACAAATACGTTATGCCCTTACCTTCCCCTTCATTATAGTATACGAGCATACCTACCGTATCCTAGAGTTTCTCGTACATAATCCTCAACAAAGTTATGTGATTACATTATTCGAAGCAATTTAGAGAAAGGGCTCTGTAATGTTCACAAAGAGTATCAAAAGACAAATAAATACATTTCAGCACCCTATGAAAACTGATAAAAAATTCTCAAGTAGGAAAAAAAAATAAAGCCTTACATACCAGAGAATACTTGCAAACTTCAACAATTACGAGGACCAATAGGACCAAACACCATCTCAAGTAGCAACTCCTTGCGTTTGTCTAGAGGACAACCAATCACTGCTCTAATCCTATCAGGATTATCGAGAAGATAAAGATATACACGATTGAACAATTGCCTCTCAATCTTCAAATCCTCCAAAAGTTTCCAAATTTCAGCTTCAGGAATTGGAAGTTTCTGCTTAACTTTCTCATAAGTAGCATTACCCTCTTTAAGAGCTCTAGCAATATCTTGAAGTGACAAAGATCCAAAGTATTTAAACATATCTAGTTGAAGATAACAAAACAATGACTAAGTTTCACATGACATGAATTTTCATTCCGTATTGGTCCTAAAAAAATTGTTCTGAGAGGAGAAGACTGTAGAGAGGAAAAGGATTTATCATGACCTTAAGACACTAAACAAGCAGAAAAGAAGCTCACAAGTTTCATTCTACTACTGCAGAAGGTTAAATATGATAATGTATATTATACTTTGGATGTAGAGTTTTATGCATATTTTTCTATTTAAATGAGTGGAAGTCCAACTCTATTACCGCAGTTCTCTTGAATTATGAAGCTATCTCAAACACTAAAACTAGGGATGTTCAAGGAACTAAAATCAAGTCAATTTAACGATAAATTAAGTAAAACAATGGTGTTTTGTTTTTGTGTGGCTAATTTCTTTTTACGAAAAAAAGTGAATTACCCTATAGCAGTTTAGTTGGGTGAATGGGATGCAATTGGATTAAATTAGAATATTGGGATAGTTTAAAATAAGATTGAACTATGAGTTTTAAAATAAATCAAGATGGAACCGGTAGTTTGGTTTTACAACTTAAAGTAAAACTTCAAAATGGAAGCACAAGTCAATATTATTATTGGATGCTAGCCTACATGGGCACTTTTTCTTTCGGAGGTATACTTCACTTGCAATTTAGATGACTCCCTACACGAACAGAATGTTTTGAAGAATTGTTGCTTATGTTCCATGAACGTTCGTAATCTCGGCTTTTGAAGAGGTGTTTTACGGCATGGCTCCCAGGGGCATTCGAAGGTGCATCATCCTTTTCTTTTTCTTAGAAATGTAATGTTCCTGGTATTCCGAGTTGTTTTGTGCAAATTTATTTCCTTCTAACACCACAGGTGAGAGTTTGTGAACTCGCAGATAACGAGTTCAAATAAAATGTTTTCTGCATAACCCCACGAGTATTATGTTTAAGTTTGACAATTTATGAAGCTGAATGTCGAGTGTTTCACTAGTTTGAAACTTTGAATTGCATATTCTACTGAACTCGAGTTCTTTATCTGGGTAACTCTAAAAACCTATCCAGTTAAAAATATGAACAAGTGAATTGATTGTTTCCAAATTTTGGGTTTAAATTCTTTTTATCCTCTGCTTACTCTTGGGTAGATGTATCATGGGCACATATTTCCGGAGAAACAGGCGGGGTGAGAAATGAAATTTACACTTTGCGCAGTTTTAGTGATGCGGGATAATTGTTCCCCCGGGTTGGGATATCCCGAGAATGATTATAACAAGAGCGGTCCAAGACGAATACGACTAGAATAAACAATCCCTAACAACAAAATAAATCTTAAAAACAGATGAAATTTCAAAGCTAACAAAAAATCCAGTAAATCGAAGCAAGGCACAAGGGAGAGTGACTTACAGATAGCTGGATAAAGAGTTGAAGCTGAACGTGCACAAATCGAAGAAAAAATCACAATCGAAGCATCTCCGGACGTGGCGAGTCCAAGAGCCTCGAAATCACAGATCGAATGGCGTCTCCAGGCGTCGGCGTCGATCAAGATAGGGAAATCGCTGGATCAAAACTGAGAAGAGGAAATGAACACCATTGTGGGCTGAGAAATGAAAGAGAAAAGGAAGACGCGTGGGTTCAAGGCAGGAAGAAAGAGGGTAAAAAAGTAATAAACATATTTCTCCTCTTAAAACCCCCATATTGGGGGAACTTTATTTTTTTTAGAAGGAGGAGGATTTTGGAGGATTTGTAAAAACCTCGATTCCCTCCCCTCCTATTTTTAAAACTCGTAAACAAGGGAAGGGACTACCAAAACCCTCCCTTCCCTTTCCTTTTCCTCCAAAATAGAACTCGCGAACATAGCCTAAAGGGCTAGTCATCTAACATTAACGTAAATGATTAATAACCTAAAAGCGAAAGAGAGATGAGATACTTGGAGGCTAGATCTGGGTTGGTCACTAGGTCCTCAGGTGCCATAGTAGCCTTTGACAAAGAAGAAAGAGCCGCCGGTGCTGGAAGCTTGGTCGCTGGCAATGGCGGAATCGGAGGGGGGCTAGGGTGGGCCCCCGCCCCCTTAAATTTATTTTTTAAAAAAATTACTTCAAGTACACTTGGGGTTGGGTTCATCCGTGTATATTATTCATTGGTGGATACGCAACAACACGACTTGACATTGAACATTATGTATGATCTTGTGATAGGGGTTACTTGAGATTCTGGTATACACCTTGTTTTAGTTTTAGCATTAGCGTAGAAGTGTTTGGCTCGCTTGATAGAGTGAAGGAAAGAGTTTTTAAGTTTCGAAAGTGTGATGATGATTCGGTTAGAGAGGAGATTTTGCGAGTCTCGGGGGATTAGTTCAACGCCGAAGCCACCATGTTTGGTTGCTCCGAGGATAAAAAGCTGGGAATGACAGTGACGATGAAGATGGAGAGGGAGAGAGAAATAGGGGGACATGAGTTTTTGCCATGTTTGTGAGTAATGGAGAGATAGCTGAACTTCGGAATATATATGGGGATGTGTGTGTATTATAGATGAGTTTTTTTTCTTTTGATATAATATAGATGAGTTTTAGAAGGTATTAATTCACAAAATTCTATATTACACATTCTTTATAATAATCACTTACAAATATGCAATTTTGAGTTTTAACAAAGATTTAATTATAAATGAATTTAACAATATAAAAACACATAAATAGAGTAAGAGTCAAGTGAAGTGATCTTAATTTTTGTAATAGATTTCTTTTCAATTTTTTTGTATATTAGGTCTGTATCATATTTCAAATATTTTTATTTATGATATGATATTTTTTATTTTCACTCCATCATTGAAATTTATGGGTTCACAACTTTAGAAGAGTTCATATTGATTGACTGTATTGTCATAAATTGTTTGTTTAAGAATTACACATCTCCATAAAATTTTTCTTTAACTCCTATACATTTTGCTTTATAATCTCGCCCCCTTCGTCTAAGGCCCTATAATCAGCACAAGATGGATTTTCGAACCACCAAGTGTGTTTTCCTAGGCTACAGTAACTCTCACAAGGGCTACAAGTGTCTTAGTTCCACCGGAAAAATTTATCTCTCTAGACATGTTCAGTTTAATGAATCTGACTTCCCTTTTGCTACAGGATTTATTAATAAGAGAAAGACAATTGAAGAAGGAACTTATTCATCAGACTTCCTTAATGTGTCATTACCTGAAGTTGGACAGCAACATCCTTGCACACAGCCCTCACATCAGCAAGCAAATTCTGAACCAGATCCAGATTTCTCAGCTAGTAGTCCCTCTGGTATGTATATGCACCTGAATGAGAACCCTGCAAATGAAGAAGAACAGTCAGTCACCCCTAATGAACACTCCTAAGCTTCTGCAACATATCAAAAGGCAGATGACACTTCAAATCAACAACTTACAGTGACAAATCAACATCATATGGTTACAAGAGGAAAAGCTGGTGTGTCTAAACATCAAGTGCCCTATGTTGGCACTGTTACAACTGAGAATAATGCAGATTCAGTTCCTATTACAGTCAAAGATGCATTGAAGAGTCATGAATGGAGAGTTGCAATGCAAGAGGAGTATAATGCACTGATTAAAAATAAGACCTGGAAG
Source organism: Acacia acuminata (assembly GCA_019022655.1). Classification (NCBI taxonomy): domain Eukaryota; kingdom Viridiplantae; phylum Streptophyta; class Magnoliopsida; order Fabales; family Fabaceae; genus Acacia; species Acacia acuminata. Next base: position 926,610 of record JAFJYI010000100.1, on the reverse strand, counting down.
CTGATTCCCTATGCTGGACAAGGAAACGTAGTTGACTGCAAATGGGTTCTCAAAAGGAAGTTCAACTCAGATGTCTCATTTCAAAAACACAAAGCGAGACTCGTAGCTAAAGGCTTTCAACAAAGCCCTGGTATTGATTTTGATGAAACTTTTTCTAAAGTCATCAACCCTAAGATTCATTCTAGCCATTGCAGTTACACTCAACTGGCAAATCAGACAAATGGATATAAACAACGCGTTTCTTAATGGTGAGTTGCAAGAGGCAGTTCTCATGAGACAGCCAGAGGGTTTCACTGATTCCACTTACCCTAATCATGTCTGTTTGTTGAACAAGGCATTATACGGACTCAAACAAGCACCAAGAGCACAGGTACGACAAGTTAAGAACAACCTTACAAGGTTGGGGTTTCATACATTCAAGGTGTGATCCATCTCTTTTTTTGTCAGACATGAGAAATCTGTTATGTTTGTTCTTATTTACGTCGATGACATTATAGTGACTGGAAACTCAGTGAAATTGATTAATCTGTTTGTGGAGCAACTAAATAGCAAATTTGCCCTGAAGGATCTCGGTCATCTTCATCACTTCCTAGGAATTGAAGCTTACCGTGATGCAACAGGACTCTATTTGAAACAAGAGACCTATATACAAAACATTCTACACAGAAGTAACATGCATAACTCATCTGATGTTCCTACTCCAATGGTTGTAAACAAATATTTGTCAAAAACAGATGGCATACCACTCACAGACCCAACGAAGTACAGAAAAATCATAGGGGCTTTACAGTACCTGACTAATACCAGACCAGATATCCTCTTTGCTGTCAACAAGCTAAGCCAATTTTTAAGCTCCCCGACGAGTGTTCACTGGCAGGCGTTAAAGAGAGTCCTCAAATATTTAAAGGGAACAAAAGACCTAGCTCTACACATCAGGCCAAGCAATCAACTCACCTTACAGGGATTCTCAGATGCCGACTGGGCTGTTTTTTCGGACGATCGGAAGTCTACCGGAGGCTATTGTGTCTATTTTGGAGGTTCCCTCATCTCGTGGTCAGCCAAAAAGCAACGGGTAGTCTCAAGATCAAGCGCCGAGTCTGAATACCGAGCTCTTGCCGACCTTGCTTCTGAGCTTTCCTGGATCCAGTCATTCACGGTGGAGATCGGTCTGCATCTTCGAGAACCGCCGATAGCTTGGTGCGATAACCTCAGTGCGGCGACGCTTGTGGCAAACCTAGTTTTTCACACCAGATCTAAGCATATCGAGCTCGATGTGCACTTTGTCAGAAATAGGGTACTTGAGCGTGAGTTAGAAGTGAAGTATATCTTTTCGGCAGATCAGATCGCAGATGTGTTTACGAAGGCTTTGTCTCATTCGCGTTTTTCTGAGTTCAGGGCCAAACTAGGGATAACCCGCCTACCAAGTCCTAACCTGCGTGGATCTGTAAAAGCAGCCAACAGTCGGCCCATCCCTAGTTTGCGTGGGAGTGTAAGAACAATCAGTAGGCACAGGCCCAATACATGTAGTCTGAAGCTGATAGAGTAATAGGGCCCTTTGTGTATAATAGCCCAATAGGCTTTATGTAAGAGGAAATATTGTACGAGATGGCTTACATTGTATATTTTAGGGTTTTAACCCTTCTATAAATAGCACAAGAACCGAGAGGGCACACTCACGCCACTCTTTACACAAATATATCATACTACATTTTATCCGAGGGTGAGAGTCGAGAGGAAGAAACTTGTTGGGGATTGAAACTTAGGCCCCGTTTGGTTCAAAGAATTTGGGGGGAGGGAAAGGAACTTTGAGGAGGGAAGGGAACTTAAAGGGAGGGAAAGGAAGATTTAAAAGATGAGGGAAGATGGCTTGAGTTGTTTGGTTGGAAGAAAATGAATGGGTGGTAGTTGGTAAAGAATTAAGAAATGTCTATTTTACCCTCAAAAGAAATTAATTCAAAATAAAAAAGAAAAATATTTTTTTTTGCCAAAATATATATATTTTTTAAAATGTCCCTGTTAAGTTCGAACTTCTGACCCAAAATTTTTTCGCAAAGTTTGAACTTTCCCGCCAAGTTTGAACTTCCCGCCAAATTTGAATTTTAGGGGTAAATCTGTCCAAAAATGTGAATAGTGACCAGGGAACTTGAAAACCCACCAATTTTGGTGGGATCTCAAGTTCCCACATATGAGGAAGAGTGGTGGCCCGGTGTGGGCCCGGGAAGTTAGGTTCGGGAACTTGGCGCACCAAACGGTCATTTTGCATGGGAACTTAATTAAGTTCCCTTCCCTCCCTCCAAGTTCTTTAAACCAAATGGGCACTTGCTCCGAGAGAAACTGAGGAAAAAGAGAGAGAGAAAGAAAAAGGGCATCGGGGATTAGGGAGAGAGAAGGGATTAGGGAGAGAGAAAAAAGGGAACATAAGAGAGAGAAGGGATTCAAATTTTGAATTCCCCTAAGGCACAGATATGAGACGTGAGGTGAGAAAATGAAAATAAAAAAGGACAAAGAAAAAGAGGGAGGAGAGAGATGAAAGGCTTTTGATTTATTGGAGTCCACATTATGTACTTAGAATTAGGTGCTCATACCTCTAATTAGATGTATAAGCATATTTTTTTAAAATCTTTTTATATATTGTATTTATTTAGATTTAAATTATATGCTTTTTTTGTGATGTTTATGCACCAAGTATCTCTAATTAATTAATTTTCATAATACTAGTGTTACGGACAAATGCGAAACTAGAAATTAATTAATTTGAGATGCTTGGTTAAAAAATCCTGAAAGCGATATAATTTAAATCTAAATATATAAAAAAAAATGCTTATACCTCTAATTAGAGGTATAAGAATTTAATTCTAAGCACATAATGTGTACTCGACTTAATATGCATTGGATATGGAGATCAACTGACGTAGAGCCCAATGACAATTTTTTTTTTTTTTTGTGTGGATAAAAGCTCAATGACAATTAAACAGCTTATGAACCGTAATTTGCGAGGGAAGGGCTTTTTATGTGGAAGGTGGCTTTGAATAAGTTACCTACCAATCTCTGGCGAAGTTCATGGTCAAATACCTCTGCTTTTTGTGGTATGTGCAATTCCGAGTTGGAGGATATTTTACATATTCTCCATGATTGTTGTTATGCTAGGAGTATGTGGTCTACTTTGATTAAATCCAAGTATATTTCTTCCTTTTTTCTTTTGGTTTGCGAGATTGGTTAGTGCTAAACCTTAAAAACCAGATAAGATGTACGTGGGAAGGATATTGGAATTTGTTCTTTGGGGTGGCCATTTGGAAATTATGGGTTTGGAGGAACCAATATATTTTTTATTGTAATTTTGTCAAGCCATGTAATCCGGGCTCGATCATTTCTTCTCTATGGACCAGCTTTGTTTATGCTAATGGGCCCTCGAGCCTTTTAAATTTGAGATGTGGTGTTCAGGCTTTAAAGTGAGAGAATCCGCCTTATGGCTAGCTGAAATTAAATGTTGATGGGGCTAGAGCGTTCCGGTCGGCTAATGCGGGGTGTGGAGGAGTGATCCGAGATTATTTGGGTACTTGGCTGGTGGGATTTACTAGTTCCATTGGTGATTGTAATGCCGCCTCTGCGGCGGAATGGTCTATTATTGAAGGCTTGCAGATGGCTTAGGATTTGGGTTTCAAGAAGATTATTTTGGAGTCGGATGCTGATAGTGTTGTTAATATGCTCCTTGACTTGTCGTGTACTTCTTGTAGCAATTTAGTGTTGAAAGCAAGAGATTTGTTAGATTTGAATTGGCAGGTAGATGTTAGAGTTATTTCCATGGATTATAATAGAGTAGTGGATGCTTTGGCAAAAAGAGACATATCTGTTTCTATGCTTCTTGATGAGTGCCCTGCTAGCTTGAGGGTCTGGGTTGACCAAGAATGTTTGGGATTTAATTCCTTAATCTATTTTATTATGTAGGCTTTAATGCCATCATTTATATCAAAAAAAAAAAAAAAAAAAAAAAAAAAAAAAAAAAAAAAAAATTGCGAGGGAAGCCAAAGTAAGCCGTTTCTGAATGGTTCGAGGAGATGGGTTATTATATATATATATATATATATATTGATTTTCCCTCGCACCCTCACTCCACCCCTCTCCGTATTCCGATGGCGAGCAGATGCGACAAACCCTTTCTGCCATTCGAGATTATCATCGACATTCTGAAAAGGCTTCCTGTCAAATCCATTGTTCGATTCCGATGTGTTTTTAAAGAATGGAAAAATCTCTTCAAAACCCCGTCTTTCATGGCCGAACACTTGGATCACTCTGATCGGAAGAACCCTTTTCTTCTCCTTCATGAATGGGGTTGCGAAAGTTGGGGCTTTATTGACCGTAGCGAAGTTTGGCGTTACTCCCTACGTTTGCTTGATCATAAGATGGAAACCATTGAAGTTCTGAGCATTCCCTCAATCGCTCCCTTTAGAGGCAGATGGAAAATCATTGGTTCCTGCAATGGCCTGCTTTGTATCCAAGTCTATAATAGTCAACGTGGATCTCCTCGTTCGTTTTGGCTGTGGAATCCAGTTATCAGAGAGGTCAGAGAAGTACCAAACGCACCAAATGATCGGCGCGACTGCACGGTAGGATTTGGGTTCAGTAGCGTAGTTAATGATTATAAGATAGTGAGATTTTATATGCAAGAGTTGCCTAAAAATGAGGTAGGTCGGCTTTATCATCACAACAGGATTGATGGTGTGGAAGTGTATTCACTAAGTACAGGTTCATGGAAGGAACTAGAATTTGGGCCTTTACACCTCTCTGCAGCTTTTAAAGCTGTCAATGTTGATGGAACTATTTTTTGGTTGGATGGCCCTGTCGTACTTTCGTTCGACATTGCAACGGAAGTGGCTACATTAACACAATTACCATCTGAAGATGGTATTCATCCACTTGGGCTTGGTGTGTACGAGAACAAACTTGTGGGTCACTATGGGATTATAGAGGAGGACGGACGTCATTGCGTCGATGTAAGGGTGATGGAGGAGGTTGCTAGTGAATCTGGGAAGAGTTTGAGTTGTACTCAGAAATATAGGATTGATCAAGGGTCACATTTTTCACATAACTTGTGTTTTTGGAGGAATGAAATGGTCTGCGTTGACAGAAACTATGCTACTAAGGGGGAGGGTGAACCAAATTACGTTCTTCATATGTTCAATCTCTATAACAATGAAGAGAGGAAGTTCTACTGTTCAACTTCCTATGACTGGTGTCATGCTTTTAATTACGAGAAGAGCCTCGTGTCTGTTTGGAACGACCAGCAGGTTGAATAGTCTGGCTCTGAAATTTGATTGTTTTTACGTTCTAGGTTTCCTTTGTCTCAATAATTTTGGCTGGAAATTAATCCACAACAAAAGTTTAACATTTTGGTTGTAACTATAATCCTTGTAGTCTCTTTGTTCTGTGATCTGGAATGGAGAAATTTACTACTAGTTGTTTCAAACTTTATTTTAGCCTTATATATATAACCATATTTTAAATTCCCATGAATAATATATAGTTTAGTTGCTGCTATATAAATTTGTTATGTTTTGTTGGCCACTTAATATACTAAGAGGGGAGGAAAGATCAAAGTGACAGGTTAAAGCAGCTTGCTTTCTCATTTTCGTAATCTAATGGAGCAATGGAATTAATACACGGCACAAGAGATGGAATAATAGGAGGTATTGCTTTTGTGTTTCTCATGGATGAATATATGGTTTAAACAATAATAGGAGGTATTACTGTCATATAACTTTTTTGGGTTATATTCGCCACTTAATATAAAGAGGGAAACTAGTTTGATGCAGCTGCTGGATTTCAACTTTCACTTTTACTCTGATGCATCCTTTAGAGAGGTCAGATATGTACCTAAAATTGTAATTTTATTTGTCTCATGGTTTAAACTGGAAGCCAATAAAATTGTAAATCACATCACCATAGGCTTGCTGTGTATATGAGCTCATAATACATGCTATGTTCTGTTTTCACTTTGTGATTGGAAACTTTTGATTATTCTTTCATTGAATTATGGTTGATGGAGCAAAAGTAGTGGAGAATCTTCATTGATCGTCATTACCATGCACAAGCACTGCAAAACTAGAACTGGCTCAGATGTTTTCTGAATTTCATATAAATGTTTAGTGGGAATTCTTTTTTTCCTTCCTGTAATTGAAGGGATGACCTGTTACAGACTTATAGGTCTTTCGTAAGGAGCAACCAAGCAATCAACCAACGATGTTGTCTCTCTGTTTTTTAAATGCTTTTATTTTTTTCTAATATTAAAGTGGTTTTTAATTGCCCTTTTATTTTCTTGTTTATTTAAATACCATATTTTTTAGACCTTCCTTTAGGATTCCATATAATTTCCACTTCATTCTGTAAGCTTTTAACTCAACAGAGACAATCACCTTGGCCATACTGAGGGATGCAAGAGGACATTAGAATTATCCTTAGAAATTTGTTCACTTTTTCTTTTTAGTTTTATTTAAAGTTGCCTTTTTTATCAAAAGAAAACGTAAAGGCCATATCTGGTATTTTCTTCTTTATTGAATTTTGATCATTTTATCAAAAAAGAAAGTAAAAGAATATAGAAATAGAAAACTCTTACCTAATAGGAAATAATCTCATAAATGTAATCCAAATCATTTATTTAATAGATAATATAAATTATAATTAAAATCATAATAAAGATAATCATAAAATTAATTATAAAATCTTGATTATGGCAGATTAATTATCTCCCTTTAATATCATATTCCATTACTTTTTGACGTAATTGATTTCAAGAAATTGATCTAACTTGGCCTAAGTTTTGTCCTTTTAATTTTGTGATGTTCACCATAAATAGCAAAGGGTCTAATGACAATTTAGTATTTTTAAATTTATATTTTAAGCATATGATTATCTTAAATAGTTATAATTTTTTGGGTGGGCCTAGGGATTTAATTGCTTATGGTAGTCACTAATCCCCTCACATATAGACTTCCCAAAGGCATCGTTGTTATACCTATGAATTGACTTTTTGAGTTTGTTATTTTTACATTTCTAACTTACAAAATTATGTCAAGTTATTGTTGAACTTGTGTTAATTGTAAACTCATAAGTTTATGCACAAAGTTTATCGTTTCCACATTTTTATGTCACAAAATCGTCTTGACTCACTCTTAAATTTGTAATAAAATTTCATATTTAATCATGATCAGTTGTTTTATATATGAATTTAATAGGGATTTCTTCATTGAGTACAATAAATTATGAATATTGATGAATTTAAAATATATTTAAATTAAATTATTGTCACTTTTATGTTTCAATTATTTAATTATATACTACCAAGTAACTATTTATTCATAATAATAAACTTGTAAGAGTTTATTATTATAGTTAACGGTATGAATTTATGTTAGTTTTATGAGTTTGCTTAAATTTGTGAGTTTGACAACTTAAAAAATGGGTTTTGATACGGACCCCAAGCCTATGTTTCCATACACATCTAGAGATGAATAGTTACAATTTTTAGCATATCTCCAATATAAAAAAAAATGATTTTTTTATTTATGTTTTTACTTTTTATCTCTAATTTTCTCAAATAAAAAGGCATAGTCCGGTAAATTGTACCTTAAAAATGAATTTTCATAGCACATCCACCAATTTTAGTTTTTATTTTTTTTTTTTTTTATTTCACCCTCCTCAGGCACAAAAATATCCGTGTGTGTAATGTATATATATTTATAAATCATTAAAACATGAGCGTTTTTTGACTTTTTTCTCCTTTGGTTTCACTCACACTCCACTCCCTCACTCCATCCCTCAACCGCTGAAGTTCTGAGCATTCCCTCAATCGGATAAAGTTAATTAAATTTATAATATGATCAATTTAAAAGTATGACAAAATTTAAATTACTAATTTTTTTTAAAAAAAATTGAATAAAGATATGTGATTAAATGATTTTTTTTTTTTTTTTTTTTTTTTTTTTTTTTTTTTTTTTGCCAAAGATTTTTCAACTTGAAGGTCCAGAGTTCTAATCTCTTTAAATATATTCAAAATTAACTAACCACTCATTGTGACTTTTTATTGTTAAGTTCCAGTTATCATAGATAGTTCTTTTATTGTAACATTGTACACATTTGTTAATGTTTTTTTAAACGAAAAATACATGTAATATAATAATTAAGAAAATGACCTAGGTCATCTCTCTGAATTTATTATGTTCTAAGCCTTGAAAAAAAAAAAAAAAAATGAAAGCACTATTCTTTGAGGATCCACAAATTAAATTATTAAAAAAAAAAATCCATACTCCCTCTGTTCTTTCTTATAAGATACAAATAAGTTAATGACCAAATTACGTAGATTCAAAGTTAGTTTAAATTGGTTAAAGACGATAAATATATATAAAAAGTGAAACTCATTTTTCAAAAACACCCTTGTTTATTAAGAAGGTGGGTTGGAGATAGAATGAGTGGAAAAAATGATGAGAGAATGGGTGGAGAAATATGAGGAGAAAGACATATATAATTAATTGGGAGTAAAATTGGAAAAAAAAAATATATTAAATGTTGGTCAGGAGCCGTTATACCAACTTTAAGTTGGTTTCAAATGATACCTTATAAAAAGGAATATACACAACAGAATAATGATATCTTATAAAAAGGAAGGGAGTGAGTGCGAAATTAATTTGAATATAAAACAGATATAGGATATTGTTACTATTATTTTTTGTTACTACCAATGTTACTACCACTTTTCTACCGTTAGATCCGAAATCTAAAATTTATAATCACCGATTTAAAATGATAAAATAATTTTAAAATGTGAAAATTTATATGCAAAAATTTTTTTTAAGAAAATTTATATGCAACTTTTTTTGGGGACAATTTTATTATTTAGAAATTAAATTTATTTATTAATATATTTTTAAAACTTATAATTTTAAATGAATTTATAATCACTTTTGAAAATGTGATAGTAATTTTACTCTTTAAAGTTAATTATAATTTTTAATTCTTTTTATGTTTAACAAAAGAAAAACGAAGGGTCTTATAACAATTTGGTATTTTTAAATTTATATTTTTTAGTATTTGATCATCTTAAATTTTAAATAGTTATAAATTTTTTGGGTGGACCTAGGATATCCTTAGTTGGTGGCGGTGATCCAATCCTCTCGGATTTGTAGATTTCTCGAAGATTGTCAAACTTGTGAGTTAACTTTTTCAATTTACTATTTTTACATTTTTAAATTATAAAATTATGTTAAGTCATTGTTAAATTCGTGTTCGTTGTAAACTTGGTTAAATTTGCTAATTTACATACCGAATTTATTGTTTATAAATTTCTTACAAAATCATGTTAACCCACTCTTAATTCGTGTTAACCATTAATTTTTTTGACTTGATCATCCTTGATCATGTTATATATGAATGTTATAGAAATTTCTTCGTTGGATATGATCAATTACAAATATTGATGGATTTTATTTCGATAATTTAGATTTAAAATATATTTAAATCAAATTAATTTCATTTTTAAATTTCAATTATTTAATTATACACTATCAATAATTATTTATTGATAATATAATAAACTCTTACGAGTTTATGATTTGAGTTCACAATACGAGTTTATATAATTATCACGAGTTTACTTAAATTCATGAGTTTATCAACCTGGGGAAAGGTCTTTTAATGTTGGCCCTAAGACCCTAACCATACACACTATTAGGAATAAATAGTTACAATTTTCAACATATCTCCAATAAAATATGATTTCATAATCTGGTAAGTCGTAACTTCAAAATGAATTTTCAAAGCACAGCCAACTTTATATTTATTTTTTATCTCACTCTTCTCGGGCACAAAAATATCAGTGTGTATTATGGTGTATAATTATAAATCACAAAACAATATATTTTTATTTAGGGTAAAGGTGCAAAAATATATATGCATTTTACTCTGAGGAGCGCCTAACACCAAGTGCTTTTTTTTGGGTGGAAAACTACACATGAACTTTCAAAATTGGGGCAAAAATACATATGCCTTTAAAATGCCTTAACTGACGTTACTTTAGGTGGGTGCCATGCCATTTAAAAAAAAAAATCCCTAACATTTTTTAATTTCTTGACTTGCCCTTCTCAATGACCTCTGGAACATCTGATGCTTGAAGAAGAAAACGCAATTCTTGGGAATCGACTTGCTTTGAGGAGGCAATTCTTGTCGTCGTCAAATTTTCTTGAAGAGCTTCCTGCGCGATGATCTCAGTTCTAGTGCGACGATCTCAATGCCAGAGATGGCGTTTTTTGTGAACGTGTTTTCATGCTATTGGACCTTCACAAGGGTCTGGGTACAGCGTCAGTGGAATTGCAAATATGACGACGACGGTGGATGGGAGATGAAGGTAACGGAGACAACAGCCGAAGGAGGACGACATAAGAGTGCTTAAATCTATGACACTGAGCTCCTTCTAAGATGCTACGACCCTCTACATCAAGCCTTGCCGCCGCCGTCGACTTTAGATCCATGCACTCAACTTTTTTCGACTTTAGATCTAACACCATTTACTTCTGCTTCGATTTTGATTTCTCCAATTTCTCTGGTTCAAGATTTTGATATTTTTCTTCGATTTTGGCTTCAATTGCTGAATGAATTTTTATTGAATCAAATTTTTACTAAATGATATGGAGAGATTTGTGTAGATATTATTTTTGCTTTGATTATATAAGTTTGTGTAAACATCGATTGATTCCTGTCTTCTTCCATTGATGGTTTTGGGTTTGATTTGTCTCTTTGCATTTTGATTTGAGTTTATGGATGATGTGCTCTTGAAGGTTGAGTCTTGATTGTTCTTCCATAGAAAAGAGTTGCAAAGGATGAAGGTTGAGAGGATGCAGGTTGGGAGCGAGAGGGTCTGAGGGGTATTTTGGTATTTTTACAACACACTTAATGATTATAAGATAGTGCAATTTTATAGTCAGGTGTTTCCTAAAATTGAGGAAGATCGAGTCTATCATTTCACTAGCCGTGACGTGTGGAATTGTATTCATTAAGCACAAGTTCATTATTTTTTTGTGATGGAGCTTCCACTCAAAACCTCCAGCTTTTCTTGACCAAAAATAAAAAATTTCCGGTTTTTTTATTTATTTATTTTTTTATAACTTTTTTTAATAATTTTTATCTTTATATCCTTTCCATTCATTTTCCATCTTAACCGACTTTTGAAATAATTTAAACACTCATTATTTTAGGAAAAAACCACTTTTACAAAAGTCAAGCGGGCAATTCGTCACAAATTACATTTACGACTTGACTTTTTTCTTAGCGGGCTTCTGCAAAAGTCGGATAGAAAATAAGTTATCACTCCCACCGCTAACTCAAACAGACCCACTATCCTCCCCAGTGAGTTTTTATAAGGATCAAAATATGGAGTCCACATTTGGACCAATATATAGTGCTAGAAGATAACCCTCGAGCCTCAGTCTCAACGTTAAGGACCTTTTTTTGATTCATTCCTTTTAACTCACTCATTTTAATGTTATTCCATTAAATGCTTTTGTTTCACTATGGCTTATTAAAAAAAAAAAAAAAAAAAAAAAAAAAAAAACACACACACACACACACACACAAAATTTTAAAGTCAATTGTAGTCAATGACTACATATAAATTTGATTACAATCTGGGGTTCATTGTATAGATTGCGATGTAAAACATTTTGTTCTGGTGTAGAACACAGATGTCTAGCTTGGAGGGCTAGTGAGTTGATGTTGGATCGTTGGGCTCTACTGGAGTATCTATGAGGGAAATAACCAGGAGAACCAAGGATCACTGTGCACAAACAAGGCTTACGCCCAAGGAGTGGGGTGTGTGCACAGTGATGACCGTATGTAAATAGTCTAGAGTTAGAACATGTGTACCTTAAGGTTTGACCTCTGTACTTATAGAGTTTACTTTAGGTTGAGTTGCTTGGGCCCTGTGATCCGAGGCCCCAATATCCTAACTATCATATATACATTTAGATATACCTGGATTGTAGATAAGATAGGATCCCCCTTTATTATAGGCAGATCCTGATATGCAATATATTTCCTATCGGGCCCTCCAGGTGTTGGGCCTAATGTAGGTCCGTAACAGTTGCCCCCAACCCGGTAGTTCAAGCTCTTGAGCTGCCGGGATGTATCTTGCCCCCAGTTGGTTTTTGCTGGGTTACATTTACTGGCCAAGCTTTGCTATCGTAGACCTTTTATGGCTAGGTTGAACTACATGGATTTCCGATATCCGAACGGCCTACCCAAAGATCCGAGGTCACGTCTTTAGAATCTTGGATAATGCCGAGGTGGTTTGCCTATGTTTGAATGTGGGAATTGATCTCTTACGGATCCGAGGTCTTTTCTCAAAGATCTGAGGTTGAGTGAAGAGGTTTGAGGTACCGAGGTTGCGATAGGGTGTTTGGGGGTCCGAGGCAATGCCAGGTGGTTCGCTTGATTTCGAGGCCAGGATCCTCTTGTATTTGCTATCATTGCCCCTGCCACCTGGCTTCCCTATATTGGTGAGGGTTTGTAATCGCCACGCCTAGCACATTACGATTTTCGTGCGCATTTAATGCTCCCATCATGCGCCGTACATCACCCTGCTTTTAAGGTGAATAATCTCTTTTACCCTTGACACTTTGACATAGGAACGTTCAAGGGATTGTATTTGTTCATAATTCATATTTCCCTCCATTCCTCATACTTCTCTCATCTACTACCTCTCTCTCGTCCTCAGGAAAGTCTATTCCTTCTTGCAACGATCGTCTCTATTTATTGAAAAGACCCTTTCTCACAAAACAACAATTAACCATAATGTTTTCATAAAACCGGATTAGCAGGCAATTATAGAAAACCCTTCTTATTTTCATTACACACACCTCGGGGTCTAGGGTACAAATTTTGCCTACAAACCCGCTACAGGAATCCATAACTCTGGTTACAATTATCAAACAGGAGATTTTATAGCCCACGAGCCATACAACACTAACCCACAATAAAGGGTCTACACAAAACAATTGTCACAAAAGATATAGTTGTGGATCCACGATGATATGATAGGGTGTAAAATAAGGCCTTCGGAAAATCAACAGTCATCCAAAATAGTTAATGTAGTATTTCAAAAATATGAAGGCCCTATGATGGCAATATATAAATCAATACAACACTAATACCAAAAAGAGGCCTACAAGTTTTACGACGTCTATGCCTTTAGCTGCTTCCCATGTCCTCTAGTAGAGTTAGAGGTCTCACCTGAAAAATTTAATAATGACGGGGTGAGACATAAAGTCCCTATCGAAATTAATTTATCAAATATGCGGGAGAGGATTGCAAGTCGAGAAGTAGGTTTTTATTATCATAATTAAATAATACATAATGATTAATAATATTTAAAACCATCCCTACTCATCCATCCTGCTCCTCCTTATATCTTCTGGACGTGGTACAGCCTATCAGTGCTAGTATACCCGGCCAAGGTTAGCTAGTCACTTCAAGAATACTGTCCCTTCCCATGTCACCACCAATATACCGTAACAGAGAGGTGTCCGCTCAAAACACTCAACTCAAATTACGGGCCAAGAATGAGAGAGCCGATGGGCACAGTTTCACCATCAATCTCTTCCACATAACTCAACATATCCCATAACAAAATAAATAAAATAATATAACATTAAAATTTTCATCAACATTTTACTACATTTTATTCCATATATATCATCTTCAGAACAAGCATTATAACCATCCCAATAACAACAACCCCATTAAAAATAATCATTTAAATACATAGATTGGAAAAATACATTGCTTAACTGAAATAATTTCATATTTAAACATACACATAATTTTTCAAAACACATACAAGTAGTATATATGAAAGTAAGACTTAGAAAAATACCTTACAGTCCAAAACAAGCATATAAAATAAATTAACTCCGGTTACCTCAATTTCAAGCTTAAACTTAGCTTGAGGAGCACAACTCGCACAATCACCACTTACAATAAGGCTCTACATTATCACAATTAAAGCTTATAATTTCCTTAATAAAAAAATACAAATTCTAACAAAAATTTTAAATGACATTCTGGGGTTTAAATTATTATTATTATTATTTTAATAATAATAATTATTATTATTATATTATATTATATATTTATTTTATACTATTCATCAACACCTGGATCATGCTTAGTTTTCCATGGTTCATGATATTTATATACTTATATACTTTCAATTAGTAACCATTGATACACACACACACACATAGCAACGTTTGCCTTTTTGCTTTCCCTGTGCATCTAAATATCAACAAAGTTTTCTCTTACATGTATTGTGTGTGTGTATTATCTTATCATTTCCTTTCCTTCTCTTTTATATGTACACATCGTTTTAAATCAGTAAGCAACACAGCAAGTTTTGGGTTCCCCAAGTCTCATTCACCGCGTATATCTATATGTTCATTAAAGTTTCCTGTCATCTCATTTCCTGTACACGACATGCATATATATATAAATGCAATATACTAATCTATCACCAAGTAAAAATCCTTTCTCTTTCTACTCATGCAACAACTACACATATACCATATATAAACTTGATAAGCTTTTCTTCTCCTTCTTTCTTATGTAGTGACACATAGAAATATGATAGCAAATTTTTTTTTTTTTTTAATAATACATGTGCAGCAACTTCTCATTATTTTCCTATAACAAGCCCTTATACGTATATATCTATATGCAAAACTTATATATACTGACACACACACACACATATATATATAGATCCAAGGTCTATATGATGAATTCAACGCAACCCCTGTTTAAAAGTTCATGTAGCAGAGGACTCTTGTGGCTTTTTCCTACAGCTTTTATGCTTATAAGCTTGCATTGGGGAGCAACAAAAATCAAAAGGAAACAGACCCGAAGACTCACCTTCAACTCTGGCTAGTGAGGAGTGACCTTTGAGGAAACTAAATACCCTTGTTCGGAGACGCTGAGCAGAGCAAGAAAATGACTAAACTCTCTCTAGCTCGGCCTCACGCTCTCGCTCACAAGTAAAGCCAGATCCAAGATAACAAAATACATCCAAGACAAAAACAACAATAAAAACCAAACAAATCACCGTACATAAAATATTTAGAAGTAGAAGTAGAATCGCTCTTTCTCAAACTCTTTCTGTTTCTCCTTCTCGGCTTCATTTCTAGTTGGGTAGTGTGAGTTTTGAATAGCCAAGAGTATATATACTGGTCTGAGGATCTGGTCCGACGCGAGAAAAGAACGGACCGAGGGGTATTTTACACTAGGCTCGAGAGGTATGGGAGGGGCTGCTACTGGCGCACGAGTATGGCTTGCTATGCGAGAAAGACGCTGATAAAGTCTTCTTTTCCTGTGTTTACGGCGCTGTGATCTCGGTGGCATGATCTGGTTTATGTGTTTGACTCGACTCAATTAATATGTTTTGGCTAAATAAATCTGTGAAACGGATATGCTATTGTTGCTGTGCGTTTTGTGTGAGGCTAAAGGAATGATATGGACTGATTTAATTGCATTGGTTTGGGATGGTTTTGTTTTACTGGACTCACGTGTTGGGCCAAGTGAGGAGAATATGGGCTGATGAATTATTCTCATCGGGCCATATGGAAAAATAGTAAATGGATCTATATCTTTCTTGTTGCTATCTGGAACATAGGTGGCCTTAATGATAGCTAATGGGTTCTTCATTTATAAGAACAAATGTTAAAGCTAATGCTTTATTTTTTTTTTCTCAAAATTTATCTCATACATTATTTCTATAATTTTAGGCATAAATTATTCCTTATTTGAATTATTCTTTTTCCAAAAAAAATTAATTAAGGGAAAAATAAGTCTAAATTTCCAATAATTATTCTCATGATTATTTTAAGCCAACATTTCATAATAAACACATTTATCATATACACTTATTTCATAATTATACTTAAATCCTGATTAAAAATTAGGATGTTACATTTAACATCCGGATCTTGCCGCTCCATACTTCTCCAACTCTTGTTAAATCAGGTATATCGATCACCTCCCATTTTTTCCTCTGGTTCGTGCTTATACTTTGCCTGTTCTATGATATTTATTTCCCGTGTTTGGGGCTTTCTGGGTAAGTTTTAATAAGAATGTTTGGGTAACCCTTGGGTCTGGTCTTCATTCCTTATCGTGGCATATCATTGTGCATGAGAGTATCCTCCGTCTAGTCCCAATTTGGTTCCCCTTGCTTACCACGCCTTTTGTGCCTATCTAGGTTTTCATTTTTGGTAGTGATGGATAGGATTAGCCACCTGCCTCCTTTGAGTCAGGATTTATCCCCAGAAGAGGAAGAAGCATTGTGTGCACGTTATCCTCGCATTAGCTATTGGTTGTTGGGCTCTCTTCTTACTGAGGAGCAAAAGTTAACCACTCTACTCCGCTGCGGGTCTGGTAGGAGAGATGTTGAATGGTCGCGACCCGCCGTCGCTAAGCCCTAGAACCCTGATTCCGATAGCCTTAGGACTCGTCCAGTGAGTCGGGATGAAACTGTGGCCATCCCAATACAGCCCATCAATTTTTATTAGGATCCTCCTCACGCAAGATCGGAAACTCTTCCTGATGGATACCTCGGCCCCTGCTGGGATTGTAATTTTTATATCGTGATGGATCCTTGACCCTAGGTTCATGCCATCATAGGTCGTTCTCTAACCCTAGCCCGGCTATCGGGGATCATCATTTTCCGGGTCCAACCATTCTTCCTTCTTCACATAGTAACGTGCGCATGCCAGGTATAGTTCTCCTTTCTAATTGTAGCTTTTTTTGTTTATTTTTGTTATAGGTAAATGGAATCGTCATCTTCCCTTTCTAACGCTCGATCCAATGCAGGCAAGTCGGACTCCTCCAGTCCTCCCCAAGTCTTGCTTGACAAATATCCCTGGGTGACCCATGAGGTCCTGAGGACCCACTCATTAATGCCTCAAGCTCTTATTAGGAGTTAGATGGGTGCCTGGGTCGATGATGATTCTCTACCCGAGAAGTTGGGCACACTAACTTCTTTTTCTATAGGGACTAGGTTCATGCCATCATAGTTCCACCTTCATTTGTGCCATCATATTTATCTAGTGTTTTTTCCAAGAATTCTTACCACATTATTCTTTTACTTCATTTGTTTTTACCCCTCGTCCAGGTCGAAAAGGGTTGACCTCCCTCCAGGGCGATCCGGATAGAAAGTTGTTGACCGCCTACTTCGAGTCCTTCAAACACTTCAAGAATAGCTTCTTCAAGGTGGTCGCCAAGCCCGGGGAACATCCTTGGTTTCTAAAAGGGCCCGAGTGTAAAGACGTGGAATGGAAGTTCCCTTTATATTGGACGTATGAACATCATAAACTGGCCTCCACCTCCTATCAGATTGAATCCGACGATCTCCCAGCCGACGAGGTTTCCTCTATAGATCGGCTGATTTCTTACGTCGACGTACATGGCGTCAAGAGCGTGGCCTTTTTCATTAGCCGGGCTAGCGTCGAGTCGAGATCGGCAGCTAGTACGATCTTTTTCGTTACTTGCCATAGATTTGTGTTTGTGTTTTTGAATTCTGACTTCTATCATTTGTTTTGTAGGTCGAAATATGGAGAAGCTGTCGCGGTACCTGTCGCATGTGAACCCGGGTGCCGACGTGCCGAGCAAAAAAGCAACGAGGAAACGCGTCGCCCCGAGTCTGGGAAAGGGAAGGCTGGGGTTGCATCTCAAGTGACAGCAAATAAGAAAACCAAGACTTCGGGCCAACAAAAGGCAGCTTCCTCTCCTTCTATTGGCTAGATTTCCCCTTCGACCGACCCGGCTTTGAAAGGGAAGGAGGTTTCCTTGCCGGATCCGCTAGCTCCTCCCTCTCCAACTAAGATTCCTACTGCTCCTCCTCCTACTTTCAAGATCGCCCGTGGGCTTGCATGGGAAAAGGGGGTGATGGAGGAACTCAAAGTTGCATTTCTCCCTCCTCGTCAATTTATGAATGCCCTCCCCCTCGCTGACATCGATGAACGGTTGGTTCACGATGTGCAAGATTATGCCTGCAAGTTAGTCGGGTTCTCCCAAGCATTGCTTCATTTGAAAGGCAAGTATGTCGGGACCGCAGCGGAGATACGCCGATTGAAGTTGGTGAAAGATGAAGCCG
Source organism: Acacia acuminata (assembly GCA_019022655.1). Lineage (NCBI taxonomy): Eukaryota > Viridiplantae > Streptophyta > Magnoliopsida > Fabales > Fabaceae > Acacia > Acacia acuminata. Next base: position 908,429 of record JAFJYI010000100.1, on the reverse strand, counting down.
TGGAGGGGAAGAGGAAGGCTAAGGAGGAGCTCGGTATTGCCAAGGCCACCGCTGGGAAAGCAATTGAGGAACTCTTGTTAATGAAGGAGGTACTAGAGAACAAGAGTTTGGATCTGGCCAAACTGTAGGAGGCCCATACCTAAAGTATGGATGCCATGAAGGCCCTGCAGACTCAACGCGGATTGCTTTGCGATGGCATTGGCACAAATCCGTCATATGAATCCCACACTCTCTTTAACACCGCAGGCTATGACTACCGAGCCTATGTTAAGGATGGTGTCCTGGTCCCGCCACCTCCCTCACCTGAGGATGAATCCCTATCCTTCACGGACGAAGATGGGGGCGGTGAAGAGGGTCCCAAGGCAGATCATGGAGGCCTGGTTGGTGCGGAGGTGTCAGCTAGGGTCTTACCCGAAGGGTGGGAGTTCCATCCAAAGACGTTACCCCTCCCAGCTGAATATGGGAGGCTTCTCTTTTTGTTTTTATAATAATGTATTGCACCGGTTGTTCTTTTATTCCATAACTGTTGCCCCTGGGTGAACTCCTTATTAATGTCACTTTCATCTATTCTTTAAATATAGCTTACTTGTGCATCTGTTATTTATTTTAGCATTAAATGTGCTTTTGTCAATGCCAAACCGTGTTGGACTTTGTGTGATCGGGCCAGGGTCTTAGATAGGCAAAATATGCTGATAATCTTTCAACACTAAAGATTGGGTATCGGGGTAGGGGTTTCTCAGCTTAACCACTCTACCGAGTTCCGGTTCCGTTGTTCGGGATCTTAACCAGGACAAGGGCAAACTGTCACATGTCCAGCCGTGGTGTAGAAATGCAACGCTTAAACATTTTGACCTGATCAGGTCAGAATGACAATTCACCTTCTTATCGAGGAGCAAGTTTTGATGCATCAAATTTTGCGAAGGCATGTATTGGCGACTTCACGTAACTCATAACCTGGGCACGTTAGCCCTAGTGTAAACCCTTATGATGGTTTCTATTTTCGACTGGGTTTAGTGACCTCGGTGTAATACTTTAGGCTATCGATAGTGTAGAATTTGAATTTTCATTAAATTAATAATCCGCTCCAAAGAGCTAACGACATCAAACAAGGAAATTGAATGAACAGAAATATAAAATTGAAATCAAAATACTGAAATCAAAAAATAACTGAGCTCAAACACGTTGTGTCTGGCATATTGCAAGTGCGGCGCCGAGGTCTAACTATAGTAGATCCTCAGCTTGTCGGCATTCCAAGTCCTTTTGATAGGCTTCCTTCCCAGGGTTTCGAGTATATAAGCTCATTTGTCGAGCTTCTCCTTAACCCGGTAAGGGCCTTCCCAATTTGCAACTAGCTTTCCATCTTTGGCATTCTTGTTTCCGATATTAGCTCGTCAGAGTATCAAGTTACCCTGTTGAAAGAACGAGGCTTGACCTTCTGATTGTATTTTGCCGCAATGAGTTGCTTGGTGGCTAGGTCTCGGTAGTGCGTCGCGATTCTAACTTCTTCAATCAAGTCTAATTTTGTCCTCAACGAGTCATCATTCCACTCCACACCTTCCTGGAGGGCTTTCAACTTCCTCCATGAGGGCTGACTTATCTCAACGGGGATCATTGCCTCGCATCCATAGGTCAACCGGAAGGGGTTTTCTGGGTTGAAGTTTGCACACTGGTCCTATAACCCTATAGCACACTATAGAGCTGTTCGACCCAATTGGATTCCACATCCTCCATTTGTTTTCTTAGGCCATCAAGAATGATTTTGTTGGCTGCTTCATCTTGGCCATTAGATTGTGGATGCTCGATAAAAGCAAATCACTGTTTAATGTCGAGGTCCAACATCATATCCTGGAATCCTTTATCAATAAATTGGGTCCCGTTATCCGTGACTATCTCGGTCGAGATCCCAAAGCGGGAGATAATGCTGTGACAAAAGAATCGTTGTATGCGCGTCGAGGTGATTGTAGTTAAGGACTCGGCTTCGATCCACTTTGTGAAGTAATCAACCGCGAGAACAAGCCATCGTAACTGTCTGGGAGCTGCTTTGAATGGTCCGAGGAGGTCCATCCCCCATTTGTAAAAAGGCCAAGGGGCCGAGATGCTTTTCAATTCTGCGGCGGGAGCCAAATGACCTTGGCGTGTTTTTAACAACTATCACATCTTTTTATTGCCTCTTTGGAGTCGGCCATTAGTAGCCGGTCATAAAGCTTTCCTAGCTAGAGCTTTTCCTCCCATGTGCTGCCCATTGATTCCTTCGTGGGTCTCGGCCAAGACATACCTCACTTCGGTTGGACCCAAGCATCGCATCATGGGGGAATGTAGGCCTTTTCAATATAACTGATCATCAACCATTGCGTAGGTGGCGGTTTCTCGATCAACTTCTTTGCCTTGATTGAGTCAATGGGGATAATGCCTCTTTCCAGATAATCCTCAATCGGTTTTCTCCAGTCGGTTGCCACGGATATAGTCATAACGCAGCTCGATTCCGCTGGATTTTGTTGGACCACGGTTCTGTGGTTGCCCTGGCCCTTCGTACTAGTGAGTTTGGAGAGTATGTTGGCCCTAGTATTCTCTTCCCTTGGGATGTGAGTCACAATCACCTCTTTGAAGCTGAGATAACCTCCTTTGCTTTGTTCAAATATTTGGCCAACAATTGGCCTTTGGTTTGATACGTGCCCTCGATCTGTGCCGCTACGAGCTGTGAGTTGGTGAAAACCTTTACCCTCTAGCTCCATGTTCTTTCGCCTGTAGTAGTCCGGCAAGTAGTGCTTCATGCTCGGCCTGGTTATTTAAGGTTGGGAAATTGAGTTGCAGAGAATGCTCAATTACGATGCCCTCCTTGCTTTCGATTATGATTCTTGCTCCACTCCTTTTTGACGTTCGACAAACCATCGACATATACCTTCCAGGTTTTGTCATCGTTATTGTTGTTTCTTTCTGCCGGGGTTAATTCTCTCACAAAATCTGCCAACGCTTGTGATTTGATAGCATATTAGGCTTTGTAGGTGATGTCGAACTCGGACAACTCAATCGCCCAACTGGTCATTCTTCCTGCCAGATCTGGCTTATGCAGAACTTGACGGATCAGTTGACTCATTTGGACAACTATCCAATGTCCCTGAAAGTACCACCGGAGTCTGCTTGCCATCATAAGTAAGGTGAATGCCACCTTTTCAAGTTTCTGGTATCTTAGTTCGGAGCACTGTAGCGCCTTACTCACAAAGTAGATCGGTGCTTGTCCGGTGTCGGTTTCTCGGACCAGGACCACGCTTACCGCCTCTTCTCTTACTGATAGGTGTAAGAACAAAGACTCACCCGGATCAGGCTTCGATAGAATTGGTGGGGTCGCCAGACTTTGTTTGATCTTTTCAAATGCTGCCTCACAATCATGTTCCAACCTCTTTGAGCTTCCTTCTTTAGCAGCTTGAAGAAAGGAAGGGCATTCTCTGCCAATCTTGGTAAAAACCTAGTCAGCGCGGCCAACCTTCCGATTAACTGCTGGACTTCTTTCTTGGTCCTCGGGGCTTGCATGTCTAGTACGACCTTACACTTATCGGGATTGGCTTTGATTCCGTGATTTGTCAACAGAAAACCTAGGAACTTCCCGACTGGGACCCCGAATGCACATTTTGCCGGGTTCAATCAAATCCGATATCTTCTTAACTTATCGAAAGTTTGCTCCGGGTCCCGGATATGGTCTTCCGGGTTTTTAGATTTTACGATCATGTCATTGATGTAGACTTCTACGTTATGCCCGATCTGGTCCTCAAAACTTTGTTCATCATTCACTGGTAGGTGGCCTCGGCGTTCTTCAATCCAAAAGGCATTACGTTGTAGCAATAGTTAGCCTTGTCGGTAATGAAGGCTATCTTCTCTTGGTTATCGGGGTGCATGGCTATTTGGTTGTATCCAGAGTAGGCATCCATGAAGGATAGTAATTGAAATTCTGACAAATTGTCGACCAATTGGTCGATGTTGGGCATTGGGTAGGAATCTTTTGGGCAGACTTTGTTCAGGCTGGTATAGTCTGTGCATACCCTCCATTTCCCATTTGGTTTTAAAACCATAACCATGTTAAAGAGCTACGTGGTGTATTGTATTTCCCTGATGAACTCGACCTCCAATAATTCCTTGACATGCTACTCTAGGCTTTCTGTCTATTGACTCTGATATTTCTTTTCTTCTGCGCCACCGGTGTTGACCCCAGCCAGATAGCTAACTTGTGGCAACAGAAATTAGGGTCATCCTGGTATCTTAGATGATGTCCATGCAAAGACATCTTGGTTCTTTATTAAGAACTCCATCAGTCGGTTTTCAATCTCGGATTCATCGTTCCCCCCATTTTAGTAATTTGTGAGGAATCTTTTTCGAGAACCAACTCTTCTAACTCGCCTTCTGGCTTTGGACGGGGGATCTCGGGCTCTTCCTAAGGTCGAGCTCTACCATGTTTACGGCCGTCCGGAGCTCCTTTCCTTCCCGGCGTCTGTGCTTCTTTCACCCCTCCGTATCCGAGGTGGTGATGAGGGTCTTCCTTTACCTTCATGGACAGTTTTGAAGTAGCATTGTCGGGACTCCTTCTGGTCTCCATTGACAACAACAACCTTGTTCTTGTTGTTTACCATCTTCATTTTCTGATGCTTTGTAGACACTAGCATGTCCCAGTTATGGATCGTCGGCCGTCCCAATATGATATTGTATAGGGAAGGGAAGGTGGCTACAATGAATCTTACCCGTTCCGATTTGAAGGCTTCTTTAGTTCCCAAGGTTAACCTGAGATCGATGTATCCCTTAGGAGGAGAGTGCTCACTGTTAAATCTTATGAGGGTCGTTTTGCATGGCTTTAAGTCTTCCTCATCCATCTTCATTCTTTTGAAGGCATCCCAACTAATAATGTCTGTCGAACTTCTTGCATCTTTGAAAATCCTTTTAACCCGGCAATTTACCAAGGTTCGCGTGATCACCAAACCGTCCTGATGGTTTGGAACCACGTCCTTTAATTCTTCATTAGTGAAAACTAACAAGGTGCGGCTTGCTAAGGTCTTCTTTAAATTTTGGGAGGTCCCTTAGAGAGAGGACTTCTTTCAAGTACTTCTTGTGTTGACTTAGCGTGTCTCCTCCGCCGCCGAAGCCTCCGCTGACAACATTGTAGTTGAAGTCAACTTCTGGGTATTCATTGTCATCGCTAGCCGGTTTCCGACGTTTCTCTTCTTTCTTTTGATCGGGGGCCGGGCTTCGACTACGGCCTACTTGTTTATGCTTGTTGTTTTTCTACCCTTGAATTTTTATCACATATTGGCGCAATTTGCCATCTCTCACAAACTTCTCTATGGTGTCGTGGAGTTCATAGCATTGATCCGTAGTATGGCCCGGTCCATCATGGAATTGTTGGTCGAATTCCTTGATGGCAAGTGAACCAGTCGAACAAGTAAGAAAGAGTAAGTAGAGTATCGTCCCACAGAGACTGAGATACCGAGGAGTAACGTGCAATTGCTATGACAGTTGTGAAAGCATGAAGTAAATATAATGATTGTGAGGGTTGTGTGCTTATGCTACTAGCAAACGTAAACAAAATAACTATAACGAGAGAAGATATCAGTGAGAAGTTAGGGGACGCAATCATCCTTAAGTGCATCAATCCCCCGGTTGCTTTACCCAATGCTATAGCATCTATCTTGTGCATGCTTCTACAATTGCTACTGACATAGCTACCATTTGCAAAGCTATTTGGTTAACCCACCTCTATAGTCTACCGAAGCTTCCGTGTTCGATACTTATGATGCTAACTATACTCCTTCCATATTCCTATGGCAACTTTCTAGTCAAAAGATCCGTGCTACACTCAGGGTGTTATGGTTATGAGAGGTAGACCCATTCCTGAAGCCTACAATAATAGGTCTAGTCGTGCACGGGCCGCCTAGAAAACACTGTTTTTCAGAGGTCTAACCCCAACTCCTTGCCAGTAAGCTGAGGCCACAAATCTAGCCCTTAACTTCCGTTAACTGACTAGTAATTAGAACACCGATACGCAAACCAAATTTATTGAATTAAGAAACTGCAACTAGGTTCATTCAACACTTAAAGACTCATCTTCGTCCAGCCATATAAAGTTTAGTTCATGACTGACGAGGGACACACAAAACAGACACTAACAGAATGACCCATGATTGAGAAAACAAAGATAAAAAGAAAGGAAAACAAAAAGCTTGATGGAATTTCTAATGGCGTGGTCGAGGTCCTGTCACGTCACCACTCCACGTCTTCTTCATTCTATCGTACTGCAGGGAAGGATGCTGGGTTGTCTGGAAATCTCGTGCTCTTGTGAATTCTCTCACTCTTCTCTTGAGTTTGCCGAAAGTTAGAATCTTGTTTTAGGGCTCTCCGACTCTCCTAGGGTTGGCTCTGCTATTTCCTTTTATAATTAGGCTTTTCTTGCGGCGTAAGTTACAGTGAGCTGGGCCTTTCCTAATCCGTCGAGATCTATCATATCTTCTGCTCCGAGTAGATTGCTTCTGTTGATTCTGCAGGATTCTTCAAATCTTTTAGTTTCGATCCTCCGCATCTTCTACTCCGTTATATCATCAACCTATCTGTCAATATCACTCTTTATTTATTCCTGAAATCATCGGGTAAAATCGAAAATATGCCGCATAGCATTGCGTCCTTTACTTTGCTATAGCATTCGGGATGCCTTGTATTGCACTTCGAATCGCTGTCAGAATGCTATAGTATCGTATCAGCCCTGCTATACGATTTCCCTTAAAAACAAATTAAATTGTTCCATTTTTAGCACATGCAAATGATTCCTCCTCTTTAGTCCCTATACCATGAATGTATGCCTTTTTTCTTAGATTATCTGCAGTTAAGCTTGTTTTTAACATTTAATTCAGTTAATAAGTATAGGGAAAACATGGTACGAATTGTGCTCATCAAATACCCCCTACTTAGCTTTTTGTACTCCTGGGAAAAATAAGATGAAGCGAACAAAAACTCATAGCTGCAGTACTTCTGTCTGTATAACTTTGCTTGCACGCTTGCTTTCAGTATCCCCTATTCGGCAATCCCACTGCCCAGTGCCAACCGCTCATGAAGCGTGGTATTGTTTAGATAAAGAAGTCTTCAGGGGCTCTCAAGTTTAGTGTTTACACTCGCTCACCCAGGGATTTTTGTTTCTCTCATGTCAAATGGGCCCAAAAGATCCATAGCCTTGTCAAAGTTTTAAGATTACTCCCTAGCATTCTGAGTATTCGTTCATCCAAAGGACTTCTTGGATTGTAATGCGAGGATGACCTAGTGTTTTTGAGATGGAAAAGGAAGGTGGATGCTATAGCAGATCTGGGAGATAATTCTTTTGGCCTCAGTCGAGTGCTTCTCCTTGAACCTTGTACTTCATGCCGTTCTTCACTCCCAGTCTTTTCTTGAGTTCTCTTCTTTTTTTTTTACGCAAAGCAAACCAACAGCTCTTCAGTTCTTTCTGCAGATTTTCATGGGAGCACTCTACCGTAGCATTTTTCACAGACTTCTTTAGTTCTTTTATCTACCCTATTCTGCTATAGCATATTTGTGTGGCTCAAGGGGGTAACAATGTGGAGATGATGATCAATGGGTTGTGTATAGGGATAATGAGTATGACAGGAATGCCTTTTTCCTACGAACTTCAAACGCAGATGCCAGATAGCTATCGGAGAACTAAGACAAATCAAGGATCAAACATAGGCTAGCAGACTTGCACATAGAATAAAACAATTAGGCTCAATTCAATCCTTCCATTGGGGTTCTTCCCTTTGAACTCCTCATTGTCACTCTACCCCGCCTCAGATTGGCTAGCAGTCAATTTCCCAAGCCTAAAGGTTCAATTTCCTTAGGCCTTTGTGCTATGCTCAGTTATACAGACATTCATTCCATTGCTACAATATTCTATTCATGCTCTATCATGCAATTTGAAAAAAATTTCAGTATGTGCAAAAAGTTATATGCAGGGTAGAGATCGCGGCAGAGATTATATCATGAGTCATATCAACCCCCCCACACTTGAACGATGCAATGCCCTCAGTGCGATGGGATGCGAAGTAGGGGTAAAGGCGTATCAAGGGGCGAGTGGGAGAAACGAATTATCACAAAGCATTCACAAAAAGGGCCCTGGGGGAAACGCCCAGGGCCTGAACAGATTGTTAGAGAATAACTAATAATAAAAAAACAAACTGAACTAAAGGGAACAAAAGGGAATGAAAACTACGGGGCTGGAGGAATGGGCGGGGCTGGGGCACTGCTCGCGGTGTCGTCCTCCTCCGACGAATTGCTGAGGGTGTTGACCACGGGTATCGCTGAGTGGGAGTGAAAAAGAGAGACAGCAGCTGGCAGGTGACGGTGATGGGATTCCAGTTTCCCCCAAGAGTTGCTCCAAAGGGTCTTGAGCTCAGTGCGTAGGCAGCGGAGGTGACGCATAAATTTGCACGGAGACTTCATATCAGTGGCCGGGCGGAAGTAAAGGTGGGTGTGAGTCATGATGTAGGAGCGGTCGGAGGAATCAATGGGGCCGGAGACGTTAGAGGGTTCGGTGGAGGAGGAGGAAAGGGAGGAGACCTAGACGGGGACGGGTGGTGCCTACGCCATGGGTGGTACGCGACGATGCGGCTGACGAGCGTAGGCTGGTGGGGGCGCCCGGCCACGTCGTGCTGTGCATTTTGTCCGGACCATTGGTGTCTCTCGGTGAGGATATGGGAGAAGAAAAGAGTCGGTGGGTTTGTGAAAAGACGTGGGTGGTGGGATGGATATGAAGGGATTTGAATATGAAACATATCGGCTCCTTAGACAATGTGGTCTCCTTAGTCAACGCGTAGTGGGCCCTAGAGGGTGGCCCACTCAAACAGACGCGTGCACGAGTAGTTAGAGGTGAGGGGTGTACCTGGCGGAAATTGGGCTTTTGCCGTGTAGTCGCTCTAGGGTCTTGATGCCATTCCTCGTGCCGTAGCAATTTCCATGCTGGACTCATTCACTCCTGGGTTAATGCTAAACAACAATAACTTTAGGCTGCCTCCCAATAGCGCTTGCTTTAAAGTCTTCAGCCAGACTTTGCTATAGCAATTTAATGCTATGGTAGTGTAGGAGGGTCCCCTATTTCTTTAGTGCTCTTGCAGTCATCTGCAAAAGTCAGGTACTTCTCAGTTGGGTCTTTGAATCTCGCTGGTTTAAGTATTGAGAAGGTGACCTGATCATCGTTTACACGTATAGTGAGTTCTCCTTTTTTCCACATGGATCGATTAATACGACCGGTTGCCATGAAAGGTCGTCCCGCGAATTGGGACATCATGATCTGCCTCAAAATCCGGGACAATGAAATCCACGGGAAGATGAACTTATCTACTTGTACCAAAACGTCTTCGATCTTGCCTTCAGGTAGCACTATAGAGCGATCAGCCAGTTGTAATGTGACTGTCGTGGGTCCGGCTTCCCCTACTGCCAACTGTTTAAAGATCGACATTGGCATGAGATTTATGCTAGCACCTAGGTCGCACAGAGCTTTACCAGAGTAATGGGGTCAGATTGCACATGGAATTGTAAAACTGCCAGGATCCTTTAATTTCGGAGGTAGCCAATTGGTTAACATGGCACTGCAGTCTTGGGTCAATGCTACTGTCTCGAACTCTTCCAGTCGCCTCTTCTTATACAGAATTTCCTTCATAAACTTCACGTAGCTAGGCATTTGTTCCAAAGCTTCTACGAGTGGAATATTAATGTGCAATTGTCGTAGCATATCAAGGAATTGCTTGAATTGTTTCTCCTATCCTTGCTTCTTTAGCATTTGTGGGAAAGGCGATGGTGGCTTTGGCTTTGCTGGATGCCCGAAGTCAGGATTATGCTTTGACGATGAGGTGGTAGCATTCCTTGTTGGGTACTGTATGTGATCATCCAATGCTGCACGTGGAGGTAATGTTGCGGTGCTTAGATAGTATTCCGATTGTGACAGTCTTGGTTGCCTCCGTTCGTCTTCAAGAGTTTGTTCAGTACCTTCTTGCCCTTCCTTAAGTTTCTCTGGCCTTGGATCAACGACAACCATAGGTTGCTTGGTTGCTTTCATGGGTTCTAGGCTTTTACCACTTCTGAGCTCTATCATTTTGACTTCCTCTCTTCCCTGGATCTTGGGGACTTCAGTGCCACTGGGCAGGGATCCTGAGGGCCTGTTGTTAAGAGTGGTTGCTAGTTGTCCCACTTGAGTTTCAAGATTCCTCAAGGTCACTTGCTGATTCTGGATGATTGCATCGTTTTTTACCATATAACCTTCAGAAGGGAAAACATAGAGTCTTGCGGTCGATTCACCGGCTTCTTTTGCCTTGCTTCTGGGTAAACCACGGGTGGGTTTGATGTTCGGTTTGAGTATTGTGGGCCCGATGATTGTCCTGGCTTTGCTTGTGAACCTTGCGAACTCCATGAGAAGTTAGGATGCTTCCTCCATCCGAGGTTGTATGTATTTGAATACAGATTATTGGTGTTGCTGCCCCTGTTGAAGTTGTTGATAAAGTTTACCGCTTCAGGGTTGGCGGAGCACTGAGAGTAAGAGTGCTCTCCACCACAGTACACGCAAGCTACAGGATGGTTGCAGCGATGTGTTGCTTGATGGAACAGTTAGTCCTTTCACCATGTTGGTCGAGATGAAACTTGAGCGGTGAGAGCGATCATGGCATCTAGTTCATGTATCCACGCAACGGTTCGGGAGGATGTAGCTCGTCTGGCCACCGATGACCGTGTTCATGGCCATGCGTTCCGAAGAAATTGTGGGCCTCTTCATAAGACTTCATCAGGATGGATCCTCCAAATGAGGCGTCTACAATTGATCTTGTTTTCCCATCGAGACCTCTGTAGAATGTTTCTATCTGGACCCATTCACATAGCCCGTGCTGGGGGCCTTGTCTCAAGAGGTCTTTGAATCTGTCCCAGGTTTCGTAAGTGGATTCACTAGGTTTCTGTTGGAAGTTGGTGATGTCTCCTCTGAGTTGAGTGTTCTTGGTAGGTGGAAAGAACTTGAGCAAGAACTTACTTCTCAGATCATTCCATGTAGTGATGGAATTAGCAGGTAGGTTGTTGAGCCACGTTCGAGCTTTGTCCCTTAGTAAGAAGGGAAACAACTTAATCCGGACGGCGTCGGGAGGTATACCAAGGATCACAAAAGAATGACACACCTCCATAAAGGTCTTGAGGTGAAGGTGCGGATCTTCGGAGGGGAGTCCTCCAAATTGCCCGGCTGCATTCAGCATCTGAATCATGACACCTTTAATTTCAAAGTATCCAATATTGAGGGTTGGTTGTGTGATGGCCGAGTTCAGCTTGTTTAGATCTGGAATCCCGAATTCCATGATGGCCTTATTCACATCTGGGTTTGGAGGTGGAAGGACCTGGTTATCCTGTTTATTATTGGGCGCTCTCGTTGTTCCCGCTCGTGGTTGACAGGTATTTCTGCCATGTTTACGTGGTCAAAAGATTGACTTCGCTGCTTCTGCCTTCCGCGCCTGTGCTTGTAGGTGCGTTCTATCTCAGGATCGTAAGGCTCTAAGTTGGCTGGAGGCGAGTTGCGCATACACTACAGAAGGTACCTGAAAATCAAGAGCAGAGAAAGTAAGCTCTTTTTACAAAGTAAATCACAACTATTAAGCAAAGGGGCGTCATCACAAAGGGTATCAGCAGTCCCCAGCAACGGCGCCAAAAACTTGTTGGTCGAATTCCTTGATGGCAAGTGAACCGATCGAACAAGTAATAAAGAGTAAGTAGAGTATCGTCCCACGAGACTGAGATACCGAGGAGTGACGCGCAATTGCTATGACAGTTGTGAAAGCATGAAGTAAATATAATGGTTGTGAGGGTTGTGTGCGTATGCTACTAGAAAACGTAAACAAAATAACTATAACGAGAGAAGATATCAGTGAGAAGTTAGGCTGGACGTAGAATCATCCTTAAGTGCATCAATCCCCCAGTTGCTCTACCCAATGCTATAGCATCTATACTGTACAGCTTCCGCAATTGCTACAGCATAGCTACCATTTGCAAAGCTATTTGGTTAACCCACCTCTATAGTCTACCGAAGCTTCCGCGTTCGATACTTATGATGCTAACTATACTCCTTCCATATTCCTATGGCAACTTTCTAGTCAGAAGATCCGTGCTACGCTCAGGGTGTAATAGTTATGAGAGGTAGACCCATTCCTGAAGCCTAAAATAATAGGTCACGCCGTGCACGGGCGGCCTAGCAAACACTTTGTTTTCGAGGTCTAACCCCAACTCCTTGCCCGATGGGCGAGGCCATAAATGTAGCCCTTAACTTTCGTTAACCGACTAGTAATTAGAACACCGATACGCAAACCAAATTTATTGAATTAAGAAACTGCAACTGGGTTCATTCAACACTTAAAGACTCATCCTCGTCCAGCCATATAAAGTTTAGTTCATGACTGACGAGGGACACACAAAACAGACACTAACAGAATGATCCATGATCGAGAAAACAAAGATAAAAAGAAAGGAAAACAAAAAGCTTGATGGAATTTCCAACGGCGTGGTCGAGGTCCTGTCACGTCACCACTCCACGTCTTCTTCGCTCCGTCGTACTGCAGGGAAGGATGCTGGGTTGTCTGGAAATCTCGTGCTCTTGTGAATTCTCTCACTCTTCTCTCGAGTCTGCCGAAAGTTAGAATCTTGTTCTAGGGCTCTCCGACTCTCCTAGGGTTGGCGCTGCTGTTTCCTTTTATAATCAGGCTTTTCTTACGGCGTAAGTTACAGCGAGCTGGGCCTTTCGTAATCCATCGGGATCTATCATATCTTTTGCTCCGAGTAGATTGCTTCTGTTGATTCTGCGGGATTCTTCAAATCTTTTAGTTCTGATCCTCCGCATCTTCTACTCCGTTATATCATCAACCTATCTGTCAATATCGCTCTTTATTTATTCCTGAAATCATCTGGGTAAATAGTCAGAAAATATGCCGCATGGCATTGCGTCCTTTACTTTGCTATAGCATTCGGGATGCCTTGTATTGCACTTCAAATCGCTGTTAAAATGTTATAGCATCGTACCAGCCCTGCTATACGATTTCCCTTAAAAACAAAGTAAATTGTTCCATTTTTAGCACATGCAAATGATTCCTCCTCTTTAGTCCCTATACCATGAATGTATGCCTTTTTGCTTAGATTATCTGCAGTTAAGCTTGTTTTTAACATTTAATTCAGTCAATAAGTATAGGGAAAACATGGTACGAATTGTGCTCATCAGGAATGCACAAAACTTAGAACGTGTGTACCTTAAGGTTTGACCTCTGTACTTATAGAGTTTACCTTAGGTTGAGTTGCTTGGGCCCTGTGATCCGAGGCCCCGATATCTTAACTATCAGATATACACTTAGATATATCTGGATTGCAGATAAGATAGGATCCCCCTTTATTATAGGTCGATCCTGATATGCAATATATTTCCTATCGGGACATCCAGGTGTTGGGCCTAATGTAGGTCCGTAATACATTTATTTTAAGCTAGATAAATTAAAATATTTTCTTTTCAAATTCTTATTATTCATTGTATTGTTATTTAATTACCATCCCCGTTCCTCAGTCTGGACCCCTATTGGAAGATTGGCTCTTGCTTAACCTGGAAGAAACTATGGAAAGTTATAAACAATTTTTTTCCACTAATGAGACGTACACTATAGAGGGTATCTTGGCTTACATTCATGCAAATGTTGGTTATACAATTAAGAATTTCTCTATTTTTAGATTCATTGTGTAAATCACAATGTACCCATCGTATTTGTACATTTTTTTTTTTGTTGAATTGAAATTTCCCTTTCACTCAAAAAAAAACTTGTTATAGTTAGAAAATGAGAAGGGAAAAAACTCGTTACACAATAATTGAAGTCACATCCCCGCAATCCAAGCAGTTGGTTGCTCGGATACCGAGTAATATGATATAGAAAAGGTTTCTTAATATCTTCATAAATTGCACACATTAAGAAAGATGTTTTTATCACTAGAATATATTAATTCAACACAAATTATTAAAATAGATCATTCATGGAAACCAATACATATTTTACTACTCTCCCTGGTCTTAATATAACATATATCTGACAAGTTGATTTTGCTCTTAAATATAAAGCCGGTTATATATGGGGTTATCATTTGTTATGTCACTTGACATAAACTTATGTTAAGTCACCCCAAAACTATGTCGTTTTGGGGTTAGAGGAATTAATGAACTCTCAAAACGACGTAGTTTTGGGGTTAGGGGAATTAATTAATGATTTTTTAGTAAAAATTCATATAATAAATACAAAAAAATAATACAAAAACACCTTTTATTAATTCTTTAACTCCCAAAACGACATAGTTTTTGGGTGACTTAACATAAGTTTATGTCAAGTGACATGACAAACGATAAACCCTTTATATATATATATATATATATTTGTCAATGTATATTTTCTTAATTTATCTCTATTGATACTTTCGTAACAATAATTAAGGAGGAGAAAGAATGAAGGTATTAAAGAAGACTAGCGAGTCAAAGAATGCTTCCATTTCCTCTCCATTGCTTCAAAACAACGTCATTTTGATTAAATACAATCTCAGTCGTTTGATCTCCAATATGATCCAAGTCATTCATTTGTAAAATATTAAGCGTAGATGCATAATTACTATGGCCTTAATTTAGAAACATACCTCCAATAAGAACTGATGTGATCTTCCAACTGCATAAAAAATAAACAGAATGGGTTCCAAGTGCTAAACAATATTTTTTGACGTTGCAACTTAAGGGAAGGCCAAGAAAGACAAAAACAACTCTAAAGAAGTCGTCTAACATTAACGTAAATGATTAATAACCTAAAAGCAAAAGAGAGGTGAGATACTTGAAGGCTAGATCTGGGTTGGTCGCTAGGTCGTAGCAGCCTTTGACAGAGAAGAAAGAGCCGCCGGTTCTGGAAGCTTGATCGCTGGACGATGCAACATTTGACGGAGAACTTGGTAGAGAGCAAGCTGGAGATGCACCACAGCCTTTGACAGAGAACATGGTGGAAGGAAGCCAGAGATGCCGAGACGCTAAAAGAGGAGGTTTCGTCTTATCTCTGGTTTAAAGCATGAATGGCTAGGACCATATTGGATAGATCAATGACTGAGATTGCATTTAATCCAAATGAAGTCATTTTGAAGCAATGGGGGAGGAAATGAAAACACTTAACAATAGAGACATTCTTTGCTCGTACGTGTTTTGAAAATTATATATGATAACTAACTTAATTAACTTTATTAATTCAATTAAATAAATTATGTTAATAAGTTTTATATTAAAGAAACAGAGGGAGTAATAACTAATTTAACTAATTTTGTAATATTTATAAATTAATTATTTGTTGAAAATACCCTTACCGTGAGTTGATGGACATTCTTCATCTTTTTTTATTAAAAATGATATGCAATTGTTTTTTAATAGCGTCATTATTTAGAAATTAATTTTTTTGTTCATATATTACTAAAACTTATAATTTTAAATGAATTTATAATCACTGTTTAAGATGTGATAATAATTTTAATCGTTAAAGTTAATTATAATTTTTATATTTCTTATGTTCAACTTGAAAAGGAAAGGTCTTAGGAATTTAGTTTTTTTTTTAAAAAATTATATTTTAGTGTTAAATCATCTTAAATAGTTACAAATTTCTTGGGTGGCTCTAGGGTATCCACCAGCGGAAACAATGACTAATCCTCTCACACTGTAGCCTTCTCAAAAAGGATTGTCAAACTCACGAGTTGACTTTCCGAATTTCTTATTTTTCTATTTTTAGCAAACATTCCAAGTGTACTGTTTTTATATTTTCAGCATACAAAATTGTATCAAATCATTGTTAAACTCATGTTAGTTGTATACTCGGTTAAACTCATAAGTTTATGCAAAGATTTTACCATTTTTATATTCCTATCTTACAAAATTACTTTTAAATTTGTACTAACTTTTTCGATTCGAATATATTCGGTTTTTTTTGATAATATTGGGATACCTCAACTACCTCCTACTAGGGTATTACACTCGTTACAATCCCGACGGAGGATAACCTCAAGAGCCTCGAAAGGCCGATACACTTCATGGAACCCCCATCCCGATTCTAGTCCCTTTAATGCTAGAAAGTCACCTTTGTTCCGGACCGAGGTACATGCAACACCTTAGTTTCCCACTCCATCTACGGTAGTTGCTTCACCTCATCCGAATGTCGGAGTCACGGTGAGAACCTCCCGTGCGTGCGAAAGTAATGTAATACACTCCATAGAATCGATTCCAACCAAACCTTCCGAAAGCCCATCGCCCAAGCGGTTTTGAGGCCCAATAGGCAAGCCCACGCTTGAAAGCGATCAACTCATCGTCCCTTTCAATAGAGTGAAAGAATCCCCTAAGAAAAGGAGCCGAAAGAACTTCGAATGATCCCTCCACAGGCTCCCTTATTTGTAGTTCTAGAATAGGCACCATCCACATTCACCTTTACCCAACCGGCTTCTGGAGGATGCCAAAACCCACGACTAGTAGTAAGAGTAATGCCGTTAAGTGGCATACACCTAGATGATTATTCATACTATTCCTACTCTCCAACATCGCATTCGTGCTAGCAATGATGTTACTATTAGGGGTGAATTGCTTCTCAAACACAAATAAGCTTCTCCGCTTCCAGATCCACCAGCATAGTATAGTGAATCGGGACGCCCATTCCTTATTCGCAATGCTTCTACCACTGATGTTCCCCCATATCCACTCTAATAAAGGTTTGTTACAGAATGTGCGCCACTTGTCCGGGGGCACCACTTTTCTCCATAAGGAACGTGAGTGCATACATCCCTAAATACATGAATAATATCTTCGCACCATGCACCACATAGGGCACAACTCAGGTCATTCGTCATTCTCCGTCTCATTCGATTTGCATTCGTGAGCAGACACTTACGAGCTAGTAGCCAAAGGAGCATCTTACACCTGTGTGGCGCTCGAACCTTCCAAATGCGCTCCCAGTTGTATCCATGTTCCCTTCCCTTGTTAGAAACCATGCTATATGCCGATTTCACTGTGAATTCACCATGCCTCTCCCACTTCCATCGCACGTCGGGTGGATTAGTTGTACTCTCGATCCCCCCTTGAACTTTATCCCAAGTTCGCTTGATTCCTGTCCACACATTTGAACCAGGTCATGTAGCCTCAATGCGAGGAATTAAGTCATCCCCACATTTATACTTGTCCCGTACAACCCTTAACCCATAGGTCCTCCCTATGCGTGACTAGTCTCCATCCCAACTTCATAAGGAAGGCTTGGTTTTGGTACTTTGCATGCCTCAACCCCAACCCGCCCTTTCGCTTCTCCATGCACACCTCATCCCAAGCAACCATTGACACTTTACGACTCTCTGCTGTGCTACCCCACAAAAAGGATCTATTTTGCTTGTCCAGGGCCTCACAAACCGTACTGGTAGGTGGGATGTTTGCATTGTGTATGCTTAGGGATAGCGAGAAGACACCGAGGAAACAAGTGTAGCTCTTCCAGCTAAGGAGAAAGTCTTAGGGGTCCACCGCGCCGATCGATCCTTGACCTTATCAATGACCGCTTGAAATGAGTCCAATCCCACTCTCTTATGATGCGGTTGCACCCCAAGATACTTCCCAAGATCCGCCGTTAGTTAGTGAAACCAAGTGCATCGCTGATTTCCGCACTTCGATATGATTTATGTTCTTGGAAAAGAACACCCGAGTCTTCGAATCATTGACTTTAAGCCCCGAGCATTCACGAAATGATCCGACACTCTTTTACCATTCACGCTTGTTGGAGCGAGGCTTCCGTAAACAGGATAATATCATCAGGAAAGAACAAATGTGATATTGGTGGCCCGGTCTTAGTAAGGCATATAGGTTTCCACTTCTTCGCTGCCATACGTTCTTGTATCATGTGTGCCAACTTCTCAATGCATATTACAAATAGGTAGGGCGAGAGTGGATCACCCCCGTCTAACCCCGGGAAGTGTTGAAGAAGTTCGCCTTACTACCATTCCACAAAAGTTGAAGATTAGCGGTGCTAATACATTGCTCCACCACCCTAATGAGGTTGGTAGGAAGGTTGAGCTCATGCAAGCAACTAAGTAGGAACTTCCAGTTCACCCTGTCATATGCCTTCTCTAGATCGATCTTAATAGCCATAAATCCTTTTTTCCACCCATTGTTCTCATGGAGTGAATAACCTCTTGGGCCACGATAATGTTATCCGAGCTATGCCGCCCTCGGACAAAACTACATTGATTCGGGGATATAACTTGGGACATAAACCCTCTCATTCGGTTTGCCATGATCTTTGTAACCAGCTTGTAAATCACGTTACAAAGGCTTATTGGTCTGAGATCCTTAAACGTCTCGGGGTGATCCGTCTTCGGGATTAAGACCAGTAATGTCTTATTTACTTCACATATCCTCTCTGGATGAAGAAATATTTGCTTCACAAAGTGAATCACGAACTCTTTGACAGTTTCCCATTGGTGTTGGAAAAATAAAGCATGGAAGCCATCCGGCCCTGGTGCCTTCAGAGCCCCCATACTAAACAAGGCATCCCGAATCTCCCCTCTTCTACATCCCTTAGACATACTCGTTTACGTACTTACGTTAATCTGGGTAGCCAATATTACGAGATGAGACTTGGGCGCTCCACTACTTCCTCCTTGAAGAGATTGGAGAAGTATATCGTTGCATGATCTTTTATACTATCCTCCTCAAAACACCACTCCCCTTCATTCACACAAATCGCATCAATTCTATTTCGTTTCCGACGACTATTAGCTTGCGCATGAAACAGCCGTGTATTTCTATCACCATCAATAGCCCAATTAATCCTAGCTTTCTAGGCCCATAGCAAGGCTTCTTGTGTTAGAGTCACATCAAGCTCCAACCAGAGAGACTTCTGGAGGTCTTCAAAAAACATGGTATTCCCACCTCTCGTGATTGCATGAGTAATCCCATCCAGTCTTCGTAGGAGTTGATTTTTGCGCCTCTGGATATTGCCGAACACTTCCTTGTTCCAACGTTGACAAGCAATTGTGAAGCTCTCAATGTTTACCGACCATTCTCTTGACGAGCACCACTTGTCCTTAACCAAACCATTAAATTCCTCATGAAGAAGCCAGGAAGCAATAAACCGGAAAGGCCTCACGAGTTACACCTTTTGGCGAAGCCCCATCCGTTCTTAGCAATAAAGGTCGATGGTCGGACTTATAATGCGGCGAGATGAAGCACTTTTGAGTCACTGTTCCTCATATACACTAGTCTTCATTAGCAAGAAAACGGTCCAACCGAGCCTCCGTATCACCATTTTTTTTCCATGTAAAGGGTGGCCTATCAAATCCCAAATCAACCAGATCCATATCTTCAACCCATCTATAGAACTCTCGGTCCGAACATAATTTTGAAGATGCACACGAGCTGAAAGTGAAGGAAATCACCAAGAGGGGGGTGAATTGGGGATTTTGAGAACTTTTTCGAATTGCTCTGGCTTTTGTACAGCAAAACAGAGGTGAACAGAAGATGTAGAGAAGGACAACTAGACACAAGGATTTATCTTGGTTCGTCTAACTCCTTGACCTACGTCCAATCCCCAGACACTCTGGGATTTCCACTATATCAATTGATTACACACTCTATACTCAAGAGTAATTCTCTCACTAGAACTTACTCTCCCTTACAAGTTGTAATCAATGAACCCCAATCACCAAGTCCCCAGACTTGTGATACTTTACAATAAATGATTTACAAGTAGAAACTCTCTCTAAGAGTAGATAATGATAAACATTTGAAGCTTGTGTATCAAAAGATACAATATAGATGAAAACTGAAAGAATAAGTGTAAGACTTGAATGCAATTCGTTTTCAGCATTGTGGTTGTTAGAAAGACTTGAATGCAGCTCTATTTATACTCGAGAGATCATTAAATGACCGTTGCTTTCCTAATAGATCCGTTGGAGAAGTTCAGCCAAGGTTAAGAAAGTGGTTTAGGCATCTTCTCTCACTAATTTCCTCTTAATCCAGCAGTCCAGAAGATGAAAGTTGACTCTCTGTGAATTAATCCGTTGGAGCAGCAGTTGCTTGTTGTAGTAATCATTCTTTAATGCTTTGCAACCGTGTGCAGATGGATTACCCAAAAGTATGCAACTTTCTGGGTTTTGCATTTAATGTGCTGACATCACTTTTTGCTTTTACTTTAAACCTTCAATGTACATTCTCTAATGCATGCAAACTCACCAATAAAGTGGTTAAACATATCTAGAAACATTAGAGATTAATCATAGGAAGTATTAAGATCAAACAAGAAGGTTTCACAAATTCGTCGATTTGATTTTCAAACTTAGCGTTCAATACTCGAGTATGTGTATCAATACTCGAGTTTGTCATTGTGCACTTAAGTCAATACTTGAGTATTCATTTTGATACTTGAGTATTCTTCTTCCAGAGAGGAATCATCGAGATTTGACTTTGGACCTTAACATTGAAATAAGGTCAATACTCGAGTATCCAAATCAATACTCGAGTTTTGAACTTTTGATATGAAAATAAGTTTAAGTTCAAAAACCTCAATACTTGAGTATTAATCTCAATACTTGAGTATTCAAATTATTGACAAAGAGTAAAGCTCTCTGTATGCCCAATACTCGAGTTTCCAACTCAATACTCGAGTATGCATTTATCTTGAAAAACTTTGTGAAGTCTTTCCCAAGTCAATACTTGAGTATTGAAATGAATACTTGAGTGTTCAACATATGCATAAAACTTGTAGTCTTTCTGTCAGTCCAATACTCGAGTTTCTATATCAATACTCGGGTATTCAAGGAGTTTGAAAACTTTGGTAGATTAATGTCAAGTCAATACTTGAGTTTTCAAATGGATACTTGAGTATTCATAAACAAGTGTTAGGTATAAAAACTTTGTGGAAATCCAATACTCGAGTATGCAAAACCAATACTTGAGTTTTCAAAAGATGAGAAACTTGATGACTCTCTGTTTGACCAATACTTGAGTATTCAATTAAATACTTGAGTATTGAGATCTTAAGTCAATGTTGAAATTATCTCTGTGTGTTCCATACTCGAGTATTCATATCAATACTCGAGTTTGGCTCAGTGAAAAACTTGGAGTGCTCTCGTAAGTCCAATACTTGAGTATTGTGTCCAATACTTGAGTATTGCTTTGTAATGGTTTTTGAACAATTCTCTGTCAAGTCAAACTCGAGTATTGAGACCAATACTTGAGTTTGGCTTTGACAGTAAGTTTTTCAACTTACCAAAGACAAACTTCAATGTGTGTTTACAATTGTTAATTATCATCAAAACACATAGAGAACTAACACGAGCGTCTTTCCGTAGCTAGCAAGGTGGCGTTAAAATCACCGCCAATACACCATGGTCCCTGTACCGTAGTCTTGATCTGGAAGAGCTCAGACCATAGTGTTCGGTGTTGCATTAGGGTGGGACTCGCATACACTACAGTAAGGTCCCATGTTTGTCGTTTTTCATCTGTGATGTTTAAGGGTATGAATTGCTTGTGTTGCTTTACTATCTCAACCTTCAGTGTCCCCTCATCCCATAGGCACCATATCCCTCCACTATATCCTTCCGAACAATGCACGAAAAATTATTGAATCCTAAAGTACGAATTAGTCGATCCGTCTTTAGAGCATTTGCCTGTGTTTCTAAGATTGCAAGAAAATCCAACTTATAGTGTTTCTTTAGTTACCGTACAAGGCTTGGAAATGACTCCGTGCCTGTACCTCTTGAGTTCCAAATCATAACAATCATTAAGACCTTGGAGAAGTAGTAGGAGGGGCCAAACCGCTCCCACACCATTAATTAATTTCCCATTAGCCTCCGTTTGTTCTGCGTCCACTGCTTCTCCATCGCCCATGTTACAATGTTGAATTATTGACCAACTCACTTACACCGCCATCATCTATCCGAGTATCACCTGCGCCAAACCATCCTTAAGGCCCATATCATGTAGGATTGCAAAACCATTTGTCATCACCATGCTACTTGACTCTACTTCCATTAGTTTCATTTTGGGCCTTCCACCTTTGTCATATTTTCTTTCCCATATTTTTTTGGTTTTTCATCTTTTTTTCCTTTTGGAGCCCACAACAACCCACTCCCCTTATTTCTCTCTTTTTTTCTTTTAATGGTAAATTGGGAGATCCCATTAAATCAGCCCTTGCCACCTCATTTTTCTGCAACCTATTACTCCCTTTACGCGTAATCCCACGATTCATGCCATCCTTCTTCATACCTTGCGAGATTGAAGGAGATCCACTTTTAATGCCAGACGTCTTTAATGGTAATTGATTGTTCCTCCTCAAATCACGCCGCGGATCATTTGAGGTCCCAAATGCTTGTTTCCACCGATCTCATCCTGTGCCAGATTCGGAATCTCATTAACTCTCGCATTCAATGTTGATTTAATTTCATAAGAATTTCTTCAATGAGTATGATACATTATTAGTATCAATGGATTTAATTTCAATTATTTAACCTTTTTAAAAGGCATTGTCAAACTCACGAGTTGACTTTCCGAATTTACTATTTTTATGTTTTTAGCAAACATTCTGAGTGTATCATTTTTATATTTCCAACATACAAGATTGTATCGAATCATTATTAAACTCATGTTAGTTGTACACAAGGTTAAACTCGTAAGTTTATGCAAAGATTTTACCGTTTTAATATTCCTATCTTACAAAATCACGGCTTTTTTCCCAATTTGCCCCTTATTAAATAACTAATTACCCTGTTTCCAAACTATTTCCTAATATGCCCCTGCTTAGTCGACTAACCCCTTATGTAGTCGACTAAAGCGTAGGGTCATATTTTTTTAATATCCCGTGATTTAGTCGACTAAGCCACGATTGCTTAGTCGACTAAATCATGACGAGGGTTTTTAAAAACCCCAATCGCGACATTTGGAACCCTAATCACTACAAAACCTCCCCAAACCTCTCCCCCTCGTTTTTTTTTCACCAAATCCTTGCTGAATCCATTGGTGGGTAGCGAAGGAAACTTCATTCTAGTGTCATTTGCGTCGATTTCGGTATGTTCTCATCTCCATTTCGAATTTTCGCCGTGGTTCTTTTGTTTATGCGAACCCCATTTCCCTAGAAGGTAGACAAATTAATTAAAAGTAAAAATGAGTTTTATATTTAAAATCAAAGTTCACCCAAGATCATGAGGATCGAGAACATGACTAAGAATCCTAACAGAAAATCCCCAATATAAAATCTTAATAAAAAAATTAATTTTATGGTTTCTTAAACTTGAATATGAAGAAATATTTTTCAAAATTTATAATTTATATTGATTACATTCAAAATATCAAATTGATTAGTTAAGATCTGATTTAAAATAGATATGAAAATCTCTAATGATGTCTTCATTTTCAAACTCATCAACAACAACTTCTTGAGGTACTCAACCTACCTCTAAGCATTCATACTTTACTTATATTAAGAACGGGAGGGAATAATAACAATGGTTAATAATTTAGGGGGTCACTTGTAATAAATTTAACCTATCACTTGTAATATTTGAGCAAAATTATATTTTCATAAAAATAGAAAATGATTTATGCTTGTACGTTCGAATGTCTATTTATAGTTTATATATATATATATATATATATATATTTTGACTTTAAAATTTGAAAAAATTAGAAGCACGTGAGGGTTTAGGGTCTAGGGTCATTTTTTATGTCCCTAAGTATATTTTAGTCAAACAAATTTTCGAGGCAATCATATAAGTTTTAAACCTGAAAATGTGTTCTTTGTTGACATAGAAATTATAATATTTAAACTATAAACATTTTTTATCATTTAAGATTTCAAATCAACTTAGAAGTGGATTTCTTTTTTGGTGTACTTCATTACATTAGGATTCTAAGTCATCCTTGATCCTCACGATCTTGGGTGAACTTTGATTTTAAATATAAAACTCATTTTTACTTTTAACTAATTTGTTTACCTTTGAGAGAAATGGGGGTTCGCATAAACGAAAGAACAACGGCGGAAATTTGAAATGGAGATAAGAACATACCAAAATTGACGCAAATGACGCTAGAATGAAGTTTCTTTCGCTACCCACCAATGGATTCAGCAAGGATTTGGTGAAAAAAATAGAGGGAGAGAGGTTTGGGGAGGTTTTGTAATCGATTCGGATTCCAAATGCCGCGATTGGGGTTTTTAAAAAACCCTCGTCGTCCCTTGTTTAGTCGACTAAGCACCGTGGCTTAGTCGACTAAATCAAATCGGGATATTAAAAAAATATATATATATGATCCGCGTTTTAGTCGACTATATGAGGGGTTAGTCGACTAAACAGGGGCACATTAAGAAATAGTTTGAAAATAGGGATAAAATGATAATTAGTTATTTAATAAGGGACGAAGTGAGAAAAAGCCTAATTGGGATACGTGGTAACTTAAAAATGAATTTTCAAAGCACGGCCAACAACTTTTACCCCTCGTCCTTGTGTTCAACCAGGCGTGGGGTCGGTCTTCCTCACCATTTAGAGAGGGGGTTCGATCCTGCGTTGGTCAATAATGAGAAATGCCAAGGGGAGAATGCGTCATAATGATAAGCGATATTGTAAACAGGTATAATTGTGGTAACACTAGCGGAAAAGCGCCCGTATCCCGAATCTTTTGAAATCCAGCCTCTTATTAAAGCGTATTAGTAATATAATGGCTTGGCAACCTTTTTTATAAAATAAAATTTTTTTAGCAAAAAAAAAAAAAAAAAAAAAACAACAACTTTATCGTTTTATTATTATTTCACTCTCCTCGGACCCAAAAATCTGTGTGTGTTGTACGTATTTACAATCACAATGAAAATATATATATATATATATATAATTTTTCTCTGTTGGTTTCCCACACATCCACTTCCTCTGGGTCTGTTTCTCTCATCATCTATAATTTTTCCCTCACAGCCTCACTCCACTCCTCTCCGTATTCCGATGGCGAGCAGATGCGACAAACCCTTTCTGCCATTCGAGATTATCATCAACATTCTCAAAAGGCTTCCTGTCAAATCCATTGTTCGATTCCGATGTGTTTGTAAAGAATGGAAAAATCTCTTCAAAACTCCATCTTTTATAGCCGAACACTTGGATCACTCTGATCGGAAGAACCCTTTTCTTCTCCTTCATGAATGGGGTTGCGAACGTTGGGGCTTTATTGACGGTAGCGAAGATTGGCTTTACTCCCTACGTTTGCTTGATCATAAGATGGAAACCATTGAAGTTCTGAGCATTCCCTCAATCTGTTCCTTTGGACGCAGATGGAAAATCATTGGTTCCTGCAATGGCCTGCTTTGTGTCCAAGTCGATCGCGGTGAACGTGGATCTCCTAGTTCGCTTTGGCTGTGGAATCCAGTTATCAGAGAGGTCAGAGAAGTACCCAAGACACCAAATGATCGGCGCGTCGGCAAGGTAGGATTTGGGTTCAGTAGCGTAGTTAATGATTATAAGATAGTGAGATTTTATAGTCAAGAGTTTCCTAAAAATAAGGTAGATCGACTCTATCATCACACCTTGATTGATAGTGTGGAAGTGTATTCACTAAGTACAGGTTCATGGAAGGAACTACAATTTGGGGCTTTTCACATTTCTGCAGCTTTAACTAAAGCTGTCAATGTTGATGGAACTATTTTTTGGTTGGATGACCCTGTTGTACTTTCGTTCGACATTGCAACGGAAGTGGCTACATTAACACAATTACCAAATGAAGATGATCTTTGTCCAATTGGGCTTGGTGTGTACGAGAACAAACTTGTGGTTCACTATGGGTATATAGAGGAGGACGGACGTCTTTCCGTCTGTGTATGGGTGATGAAGGAGGTTGCTAGTGAATCTGGGAAGAGTTTGAGTTGTACTCAGAAATATAGGATTGATCAAGTATCACATTTTCTTCGGAACTTGTGTTTTTGGAGGAATGAAATCGTCTGCCTTGGCACAAAATATATTACTGAGGAGGAGGGTGACCGAAAGCGCGTTCTTCATATGTTGAATCTCAATACTAATGAAGAGAGGGAGTTCAACTGTTCAACTTTTGTACCTGGTGTGATTTTTTCAATTATGAGAAGAGCCTGGTGTCTGTTTGGGACAACCAGGTTGAATAGTCTGGCTCTGAAATATGATCATTTCTACATTCCAGGTTTCTTTGGTCACAATAATTTTGGGTGGAAATTAATCCACAAGAAAACCTTTTAGTATTTTGGTTGTAACTATAATCCTTGAAGTCCCTTTGTTCTGTGATCTGGAATGGAGAAATTTACTACTAGTTGTTTCAAAATTTATTTTAGCCTCATATATATGACCATATGTTAAATTCCCATGGATAATATATAGTTTAGTTGCTGCTATATAAATTTGTTAGGTTTTGTTGTCCACTTAATATACCAAGAGGGGAGGAAAGATCAACGTGGTAGGTTAAAGCTTCTTGCTTTCTCATTTTCATAATATAATGGAGCAATAGAATTAATACACGGCACAAGAGAGTGAACTATACGAGGTATTGCTTTTGTGTTTCTCATGTATGAATATATGTTTTAGTTACTGTTATATAACTTTTTTGGGTTCTATTCGCCACTTAATTTATAGAGGGAAACTGGTTTGTTGCAGCTGCTGGATTCCAGCATTCACTTTTACTTTGATGCATCCTTTAGAGAGGTCAAATATGTTCCCAAAATTGTATTCCATCTAATGGTTTAAACTGGAAACCAATTATAATCACCATAGGCTTGCATACTAAACAAATTTATTTCTGTTTTCACTTTTTGATAAAACTTCTGATTATTCTTTCATTGTTATGGGTGATGGAGCATTAATTATTCTTTTTTAATTAATTGTAGCATCATTAAGATAGTGGGTGAAGTAATAATTAATATAATATTAGAGTTTAGTTTTATGAATTAATAGGGGTAATATTGGAAGTTATTTAAATTGTAGGCTAAAAATAGTTTTCATTGATTTTAATCAAAAACTTTTTTTATTGGTTTGTGAGAATTGTTAATTGGTGACTAATTTTTTATAATAAGAATGATCTCTTCTTATCAGTAATTTAGTTTTTCTCATGGTTTGAACTGGATGCCAATAAACTTGTAAATCACATCACCATGGGCTTGCTGTGTATATTGGTTAATATCATGGAGAAGAACATCATGGGGAGAGGTCTCATACACTCTGTATCCACTACGGCAGAGAGGAGAAATCGAATCCGAGTAGAGCCTCTGGCGCGATGGTGACGAATGCAATTCCTCCATATGAATTCCTGTTGACTTGGTTGGAAGTTACATAGGAATCTCGAGCCATACAAACGGAACACACGCTCATTTACAATGTTGAAACCTTGAAATTCTTCGATAAGAGCCTTTGTGTAGTCATGAGCATTATGGCCAATATGATGACAGAGGCCACATATACAAAGGATTCTTTCGTATTTACATTCTACCCAAGATTCAGTTCTATTATCTAGATGCAGACGAATATTCTACACAAGCGGAAGAGAGGGATTGATCAGGACTCCAATTCTCATAAAATGAAGGCTGCTTGAGAATTGGATGTCTTCATTGGTCATTGTGGAAATTCCAACCACATGACCAAGCATTTCTGCTGTGTCCTAGGAATGATATTCCAAAGGGAGGCCCCAGAACTGAACCCATGTAGGGAATGCAAGAAGACGCATCTGCCTCAAAATCATGTTGAGTCTGCTGCAGTCCACAATGAGTCGGGAGTTGTCAACTTCCCATGGACCATTGTCAATAATAAAATCCTTGTCATATAGATTATCTGGCCTTTAATGACTAAAGAATCGCTTAGTAACCACAGCGAATAAAGTCGACAAGCAAGTCTTGCCACTGTGAAGTCATGATCATCAGCAAGCAAGGAAGAAAATGCAGAGGTTGGACGAACATGATTGGAGGATTTGACGATGAGCCAATCAGAGGAGAGATAGAAGGATAGAAGAAGAAGAAAAGAAACTTGGATACTTGAGCAAGGAATCAGCCACGCGGTTTATAAGGTAATAGTGAGGGATGATTTGTGAGATTTGGAGGTTAATGACGGTGCAGAAGCTAATGTAGACTAAGGATAATTGTGTTATTCACCAGTCAGAAAAAAGAAAGCAACATAAGTTAATGCACCATGAGAAAGAAAGATCAAATCGAAGAAGAGCAAATACAAGATGAAGGTTGAAACTCTTCTTAGTCAAGAGAAGACACAACTTAGGCGTTCTCTCTCTAATTTCTCTTCATGTAATGGCATTGTTAGTGAGGCTCTAGATTCATTTTCTTATTTTGTTTTGCTAGTATTTTTCCAAAAAAGATTGCATTGAATTTGAAGCAAAATAACGAGCTTCACCTCGGCTGCTGCGGAATGGGTAGTGCTATAGTGGTTTGGCTCCTTAAGACACTCAAGTATAACTCCAAGTTTCCTTTTTGTTTTAGCTATGTTATGACGTGTTTCTTCTGTTGTGCTTTTACTATCTCTAGTCAGCTTTCTTTTCTAGCGCATCTCCATCAAAGGTTCTAGGCATGCTCTCTGTGACTTGTGTGCCTACTTTATTTGCTCTGCACAATCCTTGCAACGCGAGGCATAAAACCTTGTCATTGTGGTAAGCAAAAAAGGATAGTAATTCATCAATGAAAATTATATTCATGCTTTTGCTGCAAAGGGATCACTATCTTTAGATGTTTGGGATAGCTTTTTAAGGGGAAAATCGTGCAATTCGGTTACCCATACGTACGATTGCTTGCTTAAACCTGAAGTGTTTGGAACAGTTTTTTCCCAATTTAACCTTTCCGTCAAAAACATCTTAAATCCGTAATCTACTTTGAGTTGCTTATAACTTGGTTCAAATGCACACCTTACATAATTTTCCGCCATTAAACCTCACTTGCATTCATCATATTTAATCAATGAGTGATATGGATATTCCCTTATAAGTGAGAAGTTACGGATTCGATCCAGCTTACCTCATACTTTTAGCGCCTACCCTTTAACTAAAATATATTAAATCAATGACGACTTCAAAAATGTACTAAAGACAGAAAAAAGAGTCTGCAATCAACATTTAATCATGATGGAACCGATAGTACTTTGAAAAACATAATAATTGAATTGGAATACAAAGCCTACCCTTGTGGTCTGACAAATGTTTACAGCCTGGAGAGCATAATCTTATGTGAAGTAAATAAAAGAGGACTTTGTTGTGAGAGAGCTAAACTCATAAGGTCATACGTCTCAATGTGATCTAGAATCAAAAGCCTTGGTCCAGAAGGGGTTCGTACATCTCTGAGAGCATTGAAACATATTGAGGAAATCCAGATCATGACCAGTAATAACAAGGTATTGATGCCATTGTGAGACAATTATCCATTTGCTTACCTGTTTGTGTGTAGAGGCAAAGTGTTGTCCGTTAACAGGCCTTTCTTAAAAATTTTCTCGTAAGTTTGGAGGCCAAGGTTGTGCAACATGTGTCTCGTTTTAGCATGATGAATATCTTCAGCTGGAGGTTTAGAAAACTTCTTCCCAAACTGCATCACAGGACAGGCTCTCAGCAGGGGAAAAAAGCTAAATGGACAGCAAATTATGAACCAACATTGGACAAATTATTACGAAGTGATACATGAAAGCAAAAATTATCATTTCATAATTATTAATTACAGACTATAAGCAAGAAATCCAAGAATGTTTTTCCCCTAAAATCTCACGTCTAAACCATGATTATATATTTGCCGCGCAATGATGATATGTAAAGCCAGATTACTATTATGGTACATTGGTAATGTGACAACTAGGGCCCACAACAATTTTGTGAAGAAAGGTATTGCTTCTTCTTTCATGCTCACCTGGAAAATTCCACCATGAACAAGTACATTGGTAATTTTCTTTTATGTGGAAAAAAAGAAAATTAAGAATTTGTAAAACAATATTCTGACACAGGGACAAGATGAATAAATTAGATC
Source organism: Acacia acuminata (assembly GCA_019022655.1). Classification (NCBI taxonomy): domain Eukaryota; kingdom Viridiplantae; phylum Streptophyta; class Magnoliopsida; order Fabales; family Fabaceae; genus Acacia; species Acacia acuminata. The sequence goes on along the minus strand of JAFJYI010000100.1, from coordinate 878,388 downwards.
AAAACTCACAGGTAGATGACAATAATATTGAGAATAAATTCATTAATGTTTTGCATTGTTTTTAGAATGAGACTTGTGTCAAAACTGGGTTGTGGCAATACAAGCAAACAATATATAGCCATGATTTGCACAGAATGTTATCATATAAATTATATAATAAATCATTTTCTTTAAAAAAAAAAAAACTCGCAGATAGATTGACATGATTTGCACATCTGAATATATTTTGTGTGATTCAAAATAAAGGTTAAAGTGGGAGTGTAAGGCAAAAAGGAATTGAGAAACAAGATTATGAAACAAAGGCCTTAACACTTCATCCACCTTTAGGCCAAGCATCTTCACTGGCACATCAACCCGAGCTTGGATCTGACACCATTTGTAATGGCCCTCAACCCGAGCTTGGATCTGACACCATTTGTAATGGCCCAACATCCTGCTTTCAATATTGTCTGCTTTAGGATCCATCGTCACTCACTACTTTGGAACGCATCAAGAAGAAAAAGGTATCCAGACCCTTATAAGAAGCCTTTTGTTCCCATTTATAGTCGATGTGGGATCTCAAAGTTAACAAAAATGTTTTCAAGAAGATAAGAAAATTCATGCATATTTATTCATATAAAAGTCATCAACAACCTTTCATCTACAATTCCGATAGCCTAGGGAAATAACTCTCATTCAAAGGTACAATGTCTTGATACCGAAGCAAATGAACATGCTAGTAGCTTATTATCATTATGGTTAATGGTGTTTGTATCCAGCGTGTTTATAAAAAGTGCTTATGATTCCAAATATTCCAAGCTTAAGCTTCGTATTTGCTGAGACGGACTCCTATTATTTTGTAGTTCATGAGCTCTTCTAGTGAATAATTCATCTTCCTGAGCGGGGAAAAAAAAATGATTTTGGTGCACATGAGGTGGCGCTCTAAGCTTGTGTGCAATAAAGCCAAGCGTAGTATTTTGTTATTTTCTGTCCATATCATTTGTGTTCTGGTATAGAACACAGATGTCCAGCCGAGGGCTGGTAGATTGATCTTGGATGGATAGGCTGGCCTGGATATCTATGGAGGAGATAACCAGGAGAGCGTAAGATCACCGTACACGACAAAGGGGTGGTGTGTGTGCACAGTGAGACTGTATGTAAATAGTCTAGGTTAGAATGTGTGCACCTTGTTACCTACCTTCTGTATTTATAGAGGTGTCTAGTGCGATATCTGGGGCACGTCATTAATAGTGGGCCATTAATGGGGCGGATATTAGATGATACCCCATTAATGAGACATGTTATTAATGGGGCAGATATCCGGGATGTGCCATTAATGGGACGTGTCATTAATGGGGCGTGTATCTCGGCAGGCCGATATGATAGGGGTGGATTCTGCCTAGCCGGGATTTCCGGATCTCCTGCTATGATTAGCGGATTACGCCTTTGGGCCATGCTATGGACTTGGGGGCTTTTGGGCCGGTCCGTAACAGTTGCCCCCCAGCTCGGCTGTTCAGGCTTCTGGGCGGCCGAGGTGTATGATTCTCCTGGTCCGGTTTGTGACCGGGGCCTGTGCTTCAGCCAACCTCGGCTTCTTGTGCCGCGGCTTATCCTTATGATGATGTTCTGTGTGGTGCCCTGGGTCATGCCTGACCGGGGCGTACTGGGCGACCTCGGATTTACGTGGTTAGTCCCCTGCTCGTGGGTAAATCGTTTGGTCTTCTTTCCGTAGGCGCCATCATTGCGTCTTTACACCTGGCATGTCCTGATTGGAAAGGGTCTGCAGCCGTCGCGCCCCTCTGAGTGCCGATTTGCGTGCACATTTAATGCTCTTACGTCATGCTGTGCATTTCCCATCGTGTCCGTGTTCAAAGACCGAACTGCCCCCGGCTTTCCCTCTCATTCTTCTTATATGAAGTATTTGCTTCGTGTTTGCGTTTTTCATTATTTCCCGCCTACCATTTTGTTGTGAACTTGCTCCGAGTTTCTTCCGTAAAAACTCCATTGTTCTCCATTTCGTTTGTTCAAGTCACCTTCTTCGTACTCACGCAGGTATTTTCCGTCCTTCTCTTTACTCTTTTACGGCATATTTCGTACCGTTTAGATATCCTTTGGTCTCTTATCTACTTTTCCCCTTCCTCTGGTTTTCTGAGTATCCCTTGTTGATCAGTTTCTGGGTTTTGTTGCCTTTGACCTATACGCTCCTCTCTTTTGCCGTAAAGCCTCGTAGTTCTTAGGTTCTAGTTCCTTTTCGATGGATAGAAATAGGCATTTCCTTAGACCCGAGCAACGCTCACCCCCGAGGAAGAGGAGTTTCTTCGTACTCGTTACCCGAGAGCTTCTTATTGGGTTCTTGGGCCGAGCTTCCGAAGCGAAAGGTCGCGCCTTTACTTCGAGGTGGGAATGGTTCTTCCGACGAATCGGGCCCCAACCCATACCCTAGAGTTTTGTCGCCTTCCTCGGTCCGAGTTCCAAAGATACAACGTTCCTTCCTTATCACCTTTTCGGGCCGGGTTGGCTCTTTTACCGGCTCTCGGTCTCCGCCTTGTTGGCCCAACCGCTCAACTTTTGTGAGGGTCCACCCTCTGCGAGCTTGGACCCTTATCCTCGATGATTATCTCGGCCCGCTGGGACCGCTTGGCCGAGGGTTCATTCCACATTGCGGGCGGCGAAGACTCCGAGCTACCTCGGTTCTTGGTTCTTCTTTGGCATTGGCGTCCTTCGGGCCCCTCTTCGGCGTGCCCTTTCGTCCGAGTCCGGCATCTGTTTTGTCTTCTAACATTGTTTTACCGGGTATTTCCAACTCGTTAATTTCATTTTATGTTGCATATAGGTTAATGGCTCCAAAATCTCGCCTTTCAAAGAAAAAGGCCGAGGCCGAGGCATCGGACTCTTCTAGTCCACCCGAGGCCCTGTGTCGTAGGTATCCCTGGGTGTCCCACGAGGTCTTGAAGACCCGGTCCATTATGTCGGATACGGACATTGCCCGGTTGGATCTACCCGCCATGGAGGGGTGCGTCCTACGCCGCCCGGAGGCCGACGAGCCTATTTGTGCTGAAAGGGAAGTAGGCAGTCCCAATTTCTTTCATTTTTATCGGGATTATCTTACTCGGGTTGGTGTCTGCTTCCCTTTCACCCATTTCCAAATGCTTGCCATGATGCACCTGAGACTCGCCCCGTCTCAACTTCATCCGAAAGGGTGGGCTTATCTTGTAGCGTTCGAACAACCGTGTCGCTCCTACCCGTTCCAATTCCCTGCTCGACCAATCTTTTCTTCTACTACTTCGGCCCCTTTACCCCTGGCTCTCCTAAGGAAGGTGACAAGTTAAAAGGGCTGGTGTTTCTCCGCGTTAATCCCGACCGGAAGCTCATGAAGCCCTTCTCCGATTCATTTAAGCGGTTTAAGAACGCATTTTTCAAGGTTGTCGCCGTGCCTGGTAAGCCGACTTGGTTTTTGAAGGGGGTCGAGGCTGCCGACGTAGTGTGGCGTTTCCCTTTATATTGGATGGAGAGTCACCACAAAGCCACCCCCTCATCCTTCCAGATCTCGCAAGATGACCTCCTACACGAGATGGCTCCTCACGTCCCAAGGTTGGACGCCTACATGGAGAAGTATGGCATCCAGAGTGCAGCCTTTTTCATATCCGGGGAGGGATCTAGGCCAATCCCCTCTACTTGTAGGAGTCCCTTATTTGCCATGTTCCTTATTCTTTTGGTCATGTTTTGTATATTGTTGGCATACTTTGTGTTTATTCTTGATTTCCCTTTACCTGTATTTTTCAGCTCAAGACATGAAGGCCCTTCCTGGTTACTTGAAGAAAGTGAATCCGGCCGCGGCATCTCCGAGTGGTCGGTCTCGGAAACGGGCCGTCCCTGATAAAACTACTGTGCCCGAGGCTAATGCCTCTGTTGTGATGAAGAAGGCTAAGGTTTCGAGAGCGACCGTCGGCTCCATCCGTACCCTCCGGATCACCCTGCGCTTGTTTCGATACCTCTAAAGGGAAACAGATTGCTGTCTCGGCCGGTGAAACTGTACCTACGGAGGTTGCGACTGCTCCTTCGGCATCGGTTCTACCGGTGCCTTCGCCAACTTCGCCTCCTCCTCCTCCTTCAACCGGGCCCTTACGTCCTTCTTCCTTGCTCCCTCGCAATTTCGTATGGGACAAGGGGGTGACCGATGAGCTGGACGTCGCATTCCTCCCCCCCGGGAATTTATGGAGAGCCGGGCCTTGTCCCCGCCTAGCACTGCGGAGGTGCTTGCAGCGGAACGGTACCTGTGTAAATCTATTGGCTTGCTGCAAGCCTACGTGATTGTGAGAGAGAAGTACACCCCGGCCGATGAGAATAGACGACCGAAAGCGTCTCGGGAGAGGTTGAGGCCCCGAAAGGCTCGAGGAGGCGGCGTCCACAAAAAAGGCTTTGGCCGATGCCGAGGCCAAGCCGCACCTTATGGAGGAGGAGCGGGACGCCGCCGGCTTGAACGGGATGCTTCCAAGGCCGCATTTGTGAAGATGGAACAAGATCTGCAATAGGAGCGAGAAGGGGCGGAGAAGTCAGCCTCTGAGTGTGTCCGAGCCCAGAAGGCGTTGGGCGAGAGCATGGAAGCGGTGAGAACCCTTCAGAAACAGCGTGATACGTTGTTTGCTAAGGTTAAAGCTGCCGTGGAGGCCCTTGCTGTATCACAGCAGGCGCGCTTGGAGTCCGACGAGCTTTTAAAGTAGACCGCCGCTGATTGCTTCGAGAATGCCCTGGAGCAGATCCAGCTTTTGAATCCGAAGACGGAGCTCAACTTGGACGGCTACGACTTTCGCGCCTTTGTCGAAGATGGAGTGTTAGTTCCATATCAATCCCCTTCCGCCAATGTGTCCCGATCGGGAGGAGGAGAGTCAGATGCGGAGAGTGAGGCAACCAAGGGTTCTCGTGAGGCCGGTCCCTCTAGTTGAGTTTAACTTCAGTTTTGGTGGGCGTCTGTGCCCCTTTACTTTGTAGATTTTCCGGCTTTTGTGCCATGACGTTTGTATGACTTATGGATGAATTTATTTATTCGCCCTTCGCGCATTTTTCTTAAATTCCATATTTGAAATTTCTTGATCAGATCGGATACGAGTCGTTAACTCGACCAACACTGAGGTGTGGGAGTGTGGGACAGGGTTGTACATCTTAACCTCTAGGGGTGTTAACTTAACCGCACTGCCTCATTCCGGCTTGACTAGCCGAAAAATGTGATAGGAACCGAATTAAGGGCGAGGTCGTCACATGTCGACCGAGGTGTCTATTACCTCAAATATGACATTTTGACTTGATCAAGGTCGGAATGACAGCCTGCTTTCTTAAGTCGGGCGAGCGTTGACGCGTCAATTTCGTGAAGGCCACGTATGGCATTTTCGCCGAGCTCTTACCAATGCACGTCGGAGTACAACGGCGGTGTCATACATCTAGATGTTTTTATATTCGTGACCGGGTATAAGTACCTCAGAGTCGAGTTTTTGTCGGGCTTAGTGGCCTCGGCTTCATGCTTAAGCAAATAATTGTGCACATTGACGCCTTTCCTTGAGTGATTCCTTCATTAAATAAAGCAGCTCTAAAGAGCGTACAAATGGTCATAAATTATTCAAATGCAAAGCAAAGAACAGTTGGAAAGTAATTGGAAAAAACATGAGAGAAAGTAAGAAATGACCGAGCAGTAGCCTTGGCCTAGCTGTAATAGATCTTTAGCTTATCGGCATTCCATGTCCTTCTAACCGGCTTCCGTGCCAAGGTTTCGAGAACATATGCCCCAAAGATCGAGCTTTTCTTTAACACGATATGGTCCTTCTCAATTTGTTTGCCGTTTTCCGTCTCGGGAATTCTTATTACCTATGTCGGCCCGCCGAAGTACCAAGTTACCCCGGTTGAAGGATCGTGGTCGAACCTTACGATTATATTTTGCCGCGAGTAACTGCTTGGTGGCAAGTTCCCGGCAATGAGCTGTGACTCGGATCTCGTCTATTAGGTCCAGTCCTCTTTTAAGGCGTCGTCATTTACGCCGGTCCTTCTGTCCGGCTCGATCTTCCTCCATGATGGCTGCCCGATTTCCACCGAATCATTGCTTCGCATCCATATGTCAGCCGGAATGGGGTTTCCTGGGTCGAGGACTGCACACTCGTCCTGTAGCCCCATAGAACACTGTGGGTCCAGCTAGAGTCGGCCTTTAACATGCGTTTCTTCAACCCGTCAAGAATGATCTTATTGGCTGACTCGGCCTGGCCATTAGACTACGGATGTTCGACGGAGGAGAAGTGTTGTTGGATGTCCAGGTTGGACATTAAGGCCTGGAATCTATGGTCCGTGAACTGGGTTCCATTGTCAGTGACGACTTCAGCAGGTATCCCGAATCGAGCAAAGATATTGTGCCGAACGAACCTCATAATCCTGGACGACGTGATCATAGTTAATGCCTCCGCTTCGATCCATTTGGTGAAGTAGTCTACGGCGACAATGAGCCATTTGAGCCGTCCAGTGCCGGTTTAAATGGTCCCGAGAATATCCATTCCCCATTTATAGAAGGGCCAGGGAGCCGGCATCCCTTTTAACTCCGTAGGCGGCGGCCATAAGATCCCGGCGTGTTTCTGGCAACTGTCACACCGCTTGGCGGCTTCCATGGCGTCATGCTTCATGGTGGGCCAATAATAGTCGGCGTGTAATGCCTTCCTTGCCAGAGCCTTGCCGCCCATGTGTTGGCCGTTGCATCCCTCATGTATTTTGGTTAGTACATACCTTGCTTCGGACTCACCGAGGCATCGCATCATCGGGCAGTGTATTCCTTTCCTGTATAGCTGATCATCGACCATAGTGTAGATGGCGGCTTCTCTCATCAGCTTCTTTGCTTCCGTGGAGTCTGTTGGGATGATCCCTCTTTCCAGGTAATCTTCAATTGGTTTTCTCCAGTCCGAGGCGGACGAGATAGTCATGATGCATGTGGGTTCGGCCAAATTCTGTTGGATGACCGTTCTATGACTCCCTGGACCTTTGGTACTTGCGAGTTTGGAGAGGATGTCGGCCCGGGCATTCTCTTCTCTCGGGATATGAGAGACAATGACCTTTTCGAATTCCATCATTACCTCTTTTGCTCTGTTTAAGTACTTGGCCAACAAGGGGCCTTTTGCTTGATAGCCCATCGATCTCGTGCGGACGAGTTGTGAGTCGGTGAACACCTTAACCCGCCCGGGCTCCGCTTTCTTTAGCTTGAGACAATCCGGCTAAGAGGGCCTCGTACTCGGCTTGATTGTTAGAGGTCAGGAATTCCAGCTGGAGGGAATGCTCAGTAGCGACTCCCTCGGGGCTTTCAACAATGACTCTTGCTCCACTGCCTTTTGGATTGGAAGATCCGTCAACAAATACCCTCCAAAATTCCTTGTTAGCCATAACCGGAGTCAATTCCCTGATGAAGTCCGCCAATGCTTGTGATTTGATCGCCTGCCGGGCCTCAAAAGTGATGTCGAATTCGGACAATTCAATCGCCCATCTTGTCATTCGCGCTGCCAAATCTGGTTTGTGCAAAATCTCGCGATTGGGCGACCGTCCGACTACAATCCGATGTCCCCGGAAGTATGGGCGAAGCTGCCTTGCCGTTGTTAGTAATACGAATGCCATTTTCTCCAGCTTCTGATATCTGAGCTCAGCGTTTTGTAACACCTTGCTCACAAAGTAGATGGGTGTCTGTCCGGCCTCGGTTTCTCTTACCAAGGCGGCGCTTACCGCTTCATCTCCCACCGAGAGGTACAAGAACAAGGTCTCCCCCTGCTTCGGCTTCATTAATACCGGAGGGGTTGCCAAGCATCTCTTAATTTCTTCAAAGGCCGTCTCACAATCCGTATTCCATCCTCCCTGGGCTTCTTTCTTCAATAATTTAAAGAAAGGTAAAGCTTTCTCGGCGGACCTCGGTAAGAATCTTGTCGGGCCGCTAAGCGACCCGTTAATTGCTGCACTTCCTTCTTGGAGTTGGGGACTTGCATATCTAGCACGGCCTTGCATTTGTCCAGATTGGCCTCAATCCCTCGGTTGGTCAACATAAAACCCAAGAATTTCCCAGCAGGCACCCCGAATGCACATTTGGCCAGGTTCAACCTGATTCGGTATCGTCTTAATTTGTCAAACGTCTGCTCTAGGTCCCGGATATGCTCCTCTGGTTGTTTTGACTTCACGATCATGTCGTCTATATAGACCTCCACATTACGTCCGATTTGATCCTCAAAGACACGATTCATCATTCGTTGGTATGTAGCTCCGGCATTCTTCAATCCGAATGGCATGATGTTGTAGCAATAGTTTGCCTTGTCCGTCATGAAGGCGGTTTTCTCTTGATCCTCGGGATGCATGGCAATCTGATTGTAGCCGGAGTAGGCATCCATAAAGGAAAGCAACTGGTACCCGGCCGAGTTATCCACTAGCTGATCAATGCTGGGCATAGGATAGAGTCTTTTGTAAATGGAGCTATATACCCAAGGGGGGTGAATTGGGTATATTAAAAACTTTTTCTGAAAGTGCTGTTTTGACCAAATAAAAACAGATTATAACAGAGGAGGAAGGGAAGGAAAGCTTGCACAAGAGAAATTATCCTGGTTCGGTCTTATCCTTGACCTACATCCAAATCCCCAAGCCACACTTGGGATTTTCAATCCACTATACTCACAAACCGATTACAAACTCGTACTCAAGAGTAGTTCTCTCTCTAGAACTCACTCCCCTTACAAGTTGCAATCAATACACCCAACCACCAAGTCCCCGACTTGTGGTTATCTCAATCAATAAATGATTTACTGAGATAGAACTCTCTCACGAGCGGATAAAATGAACACTCGAAGTACAAGTATCGATTGATACAATATATGTGAAAGCTGAACACAATAAATGGCAATCAATAAATTTTCGCTCTCAGTAGTTGTATCGGCTTGAGAAGAAGTTAATGAACTCTATTTATAGGTAGAGAACATTAAATGACCGTTGAATGATGAATCCAACCGTTGTAGGTGATTAGCATTAAGTCTCGTCATCTTCTCTCTCTAAACTTCGCTAATCCAGGTGTTAATTTGATCTCGTGTGATTCTCGAGAATTTGCCCGTTGGAGATTACTTTGCTTGTTGTAGTAAGCATTCTTTAACGTTCAGAAGGCGTGCTCAGATGAATTAGCTGAAAGTAGGTAGATTTGCAGAGGTGCATTAAATGCACAGAGCACTTTTAGCTTTATGGCTTTGACCTTCAATAATCTTCATCTGTGCTAACTGAAATTCACTCAACAAACTTGTTAAACATAGTTGGGTTCATAAGTGAATGATTCATGAAAGCAATTAGAACAAACAAGAGTGATATGCAAATTCGTATAATTCAAAAATTGGTTTCGCGTTGGTTACTCGAGTAAGTTCATCGTTACTCGAGTAAGTCACCGTGAGAGAGAGTATTTACCGCGGTATCAAAAGGATACTCGAGTAAGCAACTTCCAGAAGCAAACCTTCGAGACTTGAACTTTTGAAACCAAAGGCTATACTCGAGTAAGTTAGTGGTGTACTCGAGTAAGCAACTATTTTCTTGAAAATTTTAAGTGTAAAATGCCTCTATACTGCAGTATACATTTGTATACTTGGAGTAAGCAAGTTCAAGCGAATGATGGCTTCTCTCGTATGGTCTCATACTCGAGTATGCATATCCTTACTGAGTATGCAACTCTTTCTTTTTGAAAAAGTGTGAAGTCATTCCATGTCTATACTTTGAGTAAACAAATTCATACTGGAGTATGCAAGAACATGAGTCAAGTTGAAAATTAGTTTAAGAGCTCATTACTCGAGTATGTAAATCCTTACTCGAGTATGCATGAGTTAGAAAAACTTGGGAGCTCTCTGTAAGACCCTTTACTCGAGTATGCAAGTATTTACTCGAGTATACACTCAAGTTCAAAAGTTCATTTGCTCTCGGTAAGTCCAATACTTGAGTATAGCGATCTATACTTTGCGATATTGACTTATCTTGAAAAGATTGGTTGCTCTCTCGGTTGGCCTATACTCGAGTATGCAAACCTATACTCGAGTAAGTACCTTCGTCAAAAACTCGATTGCTCTTCGAGACGTCTATACTCGAGTATGGCTATCCATACCGCAGTATTGACGTGTAAAATCCAATTGGGCAATCCTTTAACATCCTATACTCGAGTAAGCATTCCTTTACTCGAGTAAACAACTGATAAATGGTTTTAGACAGATTTTGCAAAAACTTCAACACATGTTTACAATTGTTGTTAATCATCAAAACACATTGAGAACTAACATCTTTAGGACATGCTTTATTCAGATTGGTGTAGTCAGTGCACACCCTCCATTTACCAGCTTGGTTTTAAGACCATGACCACGTTCGAGAGCCAAGTCGTGTATTGCACTTCTCTGATGAATCCGGCAGCAAGGAGCTCTTCAATGTGACTCTCAAGGGCTTTCTGCCTGTTGTCTGAGATATTCCTCATCTTCTGGGCCACTGGTTTCGACCCTGGCCATATGGCTAGCTTGTGACAACAGAAGTGTGGGTCAATCCCTGGTATTTCGGCCGACGTCCAGGCGAAGACGTCTTGGTTTTGTCTTAAGAATTTGGTCAGTCTTGCTTTTATATCCGCGTCCATGTCCCTGCCGATTTTAGTTGTCTTGGCGGGATCCGACCCGAGGATTAATTCCTCCAACTCCCCTTCGGCTCGGGCGTGGATTTTCTGTTCACGGAGGTCTAGCTCTACCATGTTAACCGATTGCCGGCGCCGCCCCTCATTTCTGACATCGGTCATTACCTCGTTGGTTCGGAGCCGTGGCGGGGACGACGGTCCTTCTTCCTCAACAAGAAGAGTCTCGAAGTAACATTGCCGTGACGCTTTCTGGTCTCCCACACTTCAACCACCTGATTCTCATCATTGATCATTTTCAATTTACGGTGCTTAGTGGACGCCAAAGATGTCCCAATTGTGTATAGTGGTCGGCCCAGTATAATGTTGTAAGGAGAGCGGAAGTCGGCCACTACGAACTTTACCCATTCTGATTTGAAGGCTTCCTTGGTTCCCAAGGTTAATCTGAGGTCGATATATCCTTTTGGGAAAGAACGCTCTCCATTAAACCCGATTAGGTAGATTTGCATGGCTTTAGGTCTTCAACATCGAGGTGCATCCTCCGGTATGCATCCCGCTTATGATGTCGGCCGAACTTCCCGCGTCAACGAATATCCGTTTGACACGGCAGTTCACGACGATCCCGGTGATGACCAATCCGTCCTGGTGGCCGAGAATAACCTCCTTGAGCTCCTCGTCCGTGAAGACCAACGGGGGTGGTTTTGGTTTCGATGACGCGCCCTTAAACTTCGGTACTTCTTTTACCGTCAACACCTCCCGCAGGTACTTCTTGTGCTGACTTATAGTATCTCCACTCCTCCGAAACCGCCACTGATCCCATTGCATTGGAGATCAGCATCTGGGTAACCCTCGGGAGGGCCGGTTCTCCGTTTCTTCTCAGGTTCGGGAGAGTTCGTGGCCGGACTCCTACTTCGGCGGCTACTATTCCGCCTGCTAGTTTTCCCTTGAGTTTTAATGACGTATTGGCGCAGTTTCCCTTCTCTTACAAATTTTTCAATAGCATCTCTGAGTTCATAACATTCATTGGTGGTATGATCAGAGCAGTCGTGGAAAGTGCAGAACTTTCCCCGCTCTGTATTGGACCGGTTTCTGAGAGGCCTCGGCTTGGTCACCCTCTTCATCTCGGTCTCGGGCCACCTCCTTCCACAACCGCGAACGCGGGACATTCAAGGGGTGTAGTTGCCGTACCTCCCCTTATTGTCCTGTTCTCTGGGCCTGGGTCGGCTCTCTGCCGCGTCTGGGGTTCCGCCTTGTGCTTGTCCGCCGCATCCCTTCTTTCAGCGATGAATTCCTCACCTTCTCAGGCTCATTTGCATTGGCAATTTCCATTTGTTCGACGTCTAGGTACTTCTTTGCCTCGGTATAGAATTCCGTCAATGAATATACTCATTCTTACACAGATGTCTGGCTAGGCGTGTCGTTGGGTCCAGTCTGTTGACGAGGCAATGTACATGGACCTCTTCGGATAATGATCGTACCTGTATTGCCGTATCTCTGAACCGATCCAGATACTTCTGCAACGTTTCGCCCTTCTTTTGCTTTACTTTACTCAACGTGAATTGAGATTTTGGTTGTTTCTTGCTGGTGGCAAAGTGCAATTCAAACTTACGACCGAGGTCTTCAAAGTTACGAATGGAATTGTTGGGTAATGAACTCAACCATTTGTGGGCCGGCCCGGTTAACGTGGTCGAGAAGAGTCTTAAGATGACCAGACCCTCTATGGATCTTACCCACATCAACTTTTCAAATATCTCGAGGTGATGACGTGGATCCTGGGTCCCATCATACTTGGGGAGATCGGCTAGGTCGAAATTCTTCGGGTAGGGGGCCGTGGCTGTTGCTCGAGAGAACGGGGTCCCACCTGCTCCGGCCAAGTATTTCATCCTATACCGCCGAGGGGATCCTCGTGTCCGGGCGTTGTGACCGCCTTGTGTGGCTCGTCGAGTCCCGATCACGGTCTCGGTTTTCCTCATCCCGAATCCGCAAAGGTCCCTCCTTGTTCCTCCCGGGGGTCGGTTGGCGTTCTCGCTCCTTTCGCGTCCCTCATTCCCCGTCATGGGGCGTCGATTCGATTCCAGGGCTGGTACGCGACTATTGCTATCTAGGTGTACAACCTCCTTCCCCTTACGAGGACTTCTCTGGGTTCCGCGTTGAAAGAGGTTTTCAAGTTTTTCCTCTATCATCAATTCTAGAGCATGAAAATCCTCTTGCCTTTGGAGTTGGTCTAGCTTTTCCTTGTTTTCGAACCTTTGAATCATCGACTCTTGGGTTCTCCTTAGGATGCGGACGTCGGTGTCTAGTACCTGAGCGTCCGGCCGGACCGTCTGGGCTGGACTTTGGCGGTCCTCGTGCAAAGATTCGTTGAGGGAAGGAGATGTGCTCTCCGTATCGGTAACGTGTCCTCCGGGGTCTTTCCTCGAGGGGTTGATCATGAGCCCGCGGCCGACTCGGTCCGCCCGAGGTTGATTTGGAGGTACGATGCTTTCCTCGTTCGGGTGGTCCGATCACGGCTTTGCCTCGTGGCTTCTGGTGTTAGCCATTAGTGGTCACGGGGATAGAAATTTAAGGATCCCCACGGACGGCGCCAATGTTCTGGTATAGAACATAGATGTCCAGCCGAGGGCTGGTAGATTGATCTTGGATGGATAGGCTGGCCTGGATATCTATGGAGGAGATAACCAGGAGAGCGTAGGATCACCGTACACGACAAAGGGGTGGTGTGTGCACAATGAGGCTGTATGTAAATAGTCTAGGTTAGAATGTGTGCACCTTGTTACCTGCCTTCCGTATTTATAGAGGTGTCCGTGCGATATCCGGGCACGTCATTAATGGTGGGCCATTAATGGGGGCGGATATTAGATGATACCCCATTAATGGGACGTGTCATTAATGGGGCGGATATCCGGGATGTGTCATTAATGGGACGTGTCATTAATGGGGCGTGTCTCTCAGGCCGATATGATAGGGGTGGATTCCCGCTAGCCGGGATTTCCGGATCTCCTGCTATGATTAGCGGATTACGCGTTTGGGCCATGCTATGGACTTGGGGGCTTTTGGGCTGGTCTGTAACAATTTGCATTCTGACTATTTAAGGAGAAAAACAACATAAGAAAATGTAGTAAAATGAGAGTAATAAAGGAATTACTAAACTATCATATATAATTCATTCTTTCAATTAACTCCATCTATATGAAGTGAGCTTTAATTTGACAAGATTAACTAAAAAAAGGCTATCTCTATGAAGAAGAATTACACACCGTTTTTTCCCAAATAGTCTTCTTTATCTATAAAAACAGAGGGTTTGCACTGACTAATAAAGGACTAAACTACACATTTAGAAAAGACAATGAAACATATGAAAATCTCTATACAGTCTTAGATTGTTTTTCCCTGACTTAGTTTATTTCTATTACCATCCAAGCCAGTTAAAATCCTCCTAATCTGGAACATTTTACAAATCCCTAAAATTTAATATAGGGAAGCATGCAAGAAGATGCTTCATGACAGAGAGATAAGAAGACAAACAACACCTACCATACCAACTTCATCAACACCGAAAGGATATAAGATGACAACAAATCATCCTTGTTACCTCTGCCAATCTAAGAAGACCAATATATGGATGTATGTATGTAATCAACATTTGACTTTTGGAATTCGAGATGTAGGGCCAAATGTTACCTTTTGAACATCATAATTTATTCTCTTAGAATATTGTACACCTCTAGCCCTTTGAGGCTCCATTTTCTGGGTCAACCTTTTGTAAGATGAAATTTCCACAATGAATTACCATCCTTTGTGCTCCTAGGGGATAAATTTCCACTAGAATATGAAGAATTATGAGCGAAATTTCCAGAGCCTTTGCCCATTCCTGAAGGGTAAATAGTTGGTTTAGGGTCAGCTATTAAAGGCAACTAATTTTGCATTGAATAACTGGGAATCTTGTCACCAAAACAAATTGAGTTGGAAAATCACTTATCTTGCGACAAGGACAAGGATGATGTTTAACTTTCACACAAGGCATGGGTCGTAGTCCTCTAATCACAGGGCTTCCAACATAATCCTTCGTTAATTTTGGTGGTGACCAATGCAATGGAAACTCATCAAGTTACAAATCAGCCAATGTGGAAAAGTCTCAACGGCTTTGAAACTATATTGTTCCATCATTTTCTCCTCATCTCTTGACAAGGGATCACTAAACCAAGATATCTGGTAATCAATATCAAAATTGAAAGTATTAATTGATGTGCTTAGCCTCCTAAATATACTGTGTAAAGGAAGAAGCCTCATTTGAGAACAAAGAGAACATAACATTATTATTGACACGTGGTAAGCCTTCTGGTATGCCTTCATGAGGTAATTAGTTTGAGGAGCCAATGCTAGTGATGGTGAGTACTCATAGTGAACAATCCACCTCTCTAGGACTGTCTTATTAAAAGATGAACTATTAGTCCCTTTTGGGAGTAGAACAATGTCAATTAGGATGATAGGGCAAGTAGTTTAAATTTTCTAATGTAGTAGGTGGATTGCCTAATAACAGGTGAAACCATTGGTCGTAAATCGTTTTGGCATGAGTACTCACCGTTGACCGTCGACAACTATGATGTGAGTGAAGTGAAGGAACCCTCGAGCCAACGATTATGTGCAAGCTCTTTGAATAAAAGTGAGAAATAAAAGAATGAAGTAAATTCTCATACTCTGTTTGCATGTTGTTACCTTGAAAAATCTTGATTGATTCATAAAAATATTTTCAGTTGTGATTGTGATCATAATTTTTTTTTTTTTTTGGTACATAATCAATTTAAACATGCATAATCTTTTAAAATGGATAGCTACTTTTTTTGGTAAAAATTATTTTATAAATTTAAAACCTTTAGAAGAGGATTATTCTTATATTTTGGGACAAGAAAAAAAAAATTTTAAACAATAAGTTGAATCAACACCTAGCATATCCACATCATCAACGCCGAAAGGATAAGATAATAACGAATCATCCTTGTTAGCTCTGCCAATCCAAAAAAAAAAAAAAGAGGTGATCAAACAGAGAAATCAACATTTGAATTTTAGAACTAGAGATGGAGGGCCAGATATTCCCGAACACCATAATTTACTGTCCCAGAATATTGTACACCTCCAACCCCATGAGCCTCCAATATCTTGGTTGACTTGTTGTCAGATGAAGATTTTTGCAATGAATTACCATCCTTTGTGCTTCTAGGGAATTAAATTCAACTAGAATATGAAGATTTATGAGAGAAATTTCAAAAGCCTTTGCCCATTCCTAAAGGGTAAATAGTTGCTTTAAGGTTAGCTACTAAAGGCAACAAATTTTGCATTGAATTTTTAGAATCCTTTTACTAAAACCGCGATGAGTTGGAAAATCACTTATCTTGCGACAAATACAAGGAGGATGTTTAACTATCGCAGCAAGTATAGGTCGTAGTCCTCTCCTCTCATCACGGGGCTGCTATTAGGGCTTCCAACATAATCCTTCATTAATTATTGTGGCAAATGCGATGGAAACTTATAAAGTTTCAAATCATCCAATGTAGTACGGTAAGTCATAGATATACAAAGTCGTCTTGGAAAAGCCTCAATGGCTTTGAAACTATATTGTTCCATCATTTTCTTCTCATCTCTTGAATCACTAAACAAATATATCTGGTAATCAATATCAATGTTGAAAGTATTAATTGAAGTGCTTAGCTGTAACATCCTTCATTTTAAAAGAAAATTATTAATTTAATAAGTTGATTAAACCATTCATTAATGTGTTTTATGTAAACAGTCGAGCCTTTGATTTTACCAGGCCCATACTTTTTAAATAAATATAGCTTCAATACCATTGCACTACAAAGATACTAGAGTATACCAAGTGAGCCCTAATGTGGCAATATATAATAATTCAACATGTACCAAAAATGTGGAAGCACTGCCATTAGCAAAAGTAATTTAAGCTTCCAAAGCTTTCCTTGATAAACTCATACGAGAACTATCACCTAAAAAATATTTGTAACCATCAATCCAGCTTGTTATAAATGCTAATATGTACTCGTAAGGTGCCAAGTGGAACATTTTAAATAACAAAGCATTAGATACATATAATTTACAAATTTATCATATCACAAATTTTACAATAAAATTTTCTATATCAAACTTCATATCATGAATCACATATATAGCATACCAAGTAACATATCGATACCTTAACAATTCTTATCACCCCTCATCCTTATTCCGCTAACAGAACCTATGGGTTGTAACATAATAGGTTTAGTCTCTATGACAAGACTACACTAAGCTCTCCAATAATGAGGTATAGCCCGGCCAAATGCTATATAACTCATACCAGGACCATGGGTTTTGCTTCACAATATAGAAAGATGTCACTATCCCAAGAGCTGACCCTCAACCTGTCCAAAGGAAAAGGGTGATATATACCAAAGGCCCTGAAAATATCAAAGTCATCCACTGTGTATCGATGGTGGCATACGACGTGGTAGTATATACACAATAACTCCCATCATCACTCCACAACCATCATCGCTCCACATCATGAACAATCATAATCTTGGCATGTATATACAAGATTCAAAATAAGATTTATGAAACTAATACATCATCGCAATAATCATTAAGGTAAAAATATTATTCCAGTTCAAGAAACCATAAAAATACATTATCCATAACATATAGTATCACTAATCATTTCAAAATAAATCCCACAAGGCAACTTCATTATCAATGTGCTTTTATAAATTTATATAATTAAAATTACTCACAAACATCATACAAGTAAGTACAATAAGTGGAAAGTGGTTACCTCAAGTTCTTGACACAAGAATTAAGTGTGTGAGAAATCAAACCCACTCTAAAAATAAATGTATAATTATACGTTAATATAATTAACCAAAAATATCAACTAATACAATTACGAATTAATTAAACTATAATTATTTAACTTTAGTTTTCTTAGAAAAATGATTATTTATTTATTTCTCACTAATTATGATTATTAAAATATCACCATATCCTCAATTTAACCAAATACCCAATTTCCTATAATAAGAGTTTCACCTAAAATTTCAAATAATCATATTCATAAACCTCAAATCCAATCCATCTATTCCTCAATATAACCTCTAATAAATAAATTATAAATTCAATATAAAAGACCTATTATCACAAACCTAATACTAACTTATATAAACATAACTCAATTTATTAGGAAAATCTTCAAATCTCCACATAATAAAAATCGTATAAAACTTCAATTTAAACTCCAAATCCCAACTCATAATTTTATACAGTTCAAGAATTAGCAAAACTAAACCGATTAAACCGACAACAATATCTCTAGTAATCCAAATAAATGCATTAAACCTCATTTAATCGGTAGAAATATCCTAAAACATAAATCCTAAATTTTTTTAGATAGAATTTAAATTTAAATTCACACAGCTACCAAATAATAAATCTAAACCGATTAAAATTATCTATTAATCATGCCTATATATACACAAGTTATCTATTATCAAAACTTAAAACTTTATCAATTCTAATCTCAAAATTTTCAGTAATCAATACTATATTACCCTTATTAGAAAGAGAAAAATACTTAGAACAACTTTTATGAAGAAAGTTTATTTTTAAAAAAATTAATTTAATTACCTAAATAATCTTATAAAATAAATAACTTATCTTAAAAATTCAAATAAACTCTCTTTTCTTTTCTTTTCTCTCCCCATCTCATCATCGCTCTCCAGCTCTCCCTACCGCCTCACTCTTGCCCAGCCCGTCCTAATCTACTATCATACTCACAAATCACGCACACACACAACACCAACACCAACACACACATTTATATATAAGGTAGAGGCGGTGGGAAATATCCATTTCCCCTTCCCACCGCCAATGCCCACATGGCAAAAAACACATGGGTGGTAGAGCCACCATATTATATATATTACTTTTTTATATGGAGAAAATTACCACAAAGGACCTGATATTTATTTTTATTTTATCAACAACAACAACAACAATATTATTATTTCTACATCCTTATTCCACTATATATATATATATATTACTATCATAAATGATATTTTTTATATAAAAAATTTTATTTTGATAATTACTTAATAAATTCATATATCATGATTAATTAATTTTTCTTACTTATAATTAGATCCTAATATAAAAATTCGGATGTTACAATAGTCGCCAAGATATATTGTGTACAAGAAGAATCCTCATTTGAGAACAAAGCGATCTGATTAGTATATTATTGACTTACGGTAAGCATTATGGTATGCCTTCATGAGGTAATTAGTTTGAGGAGCCAATGTTGGTGATGATGAGTACTCATAATGAACAATCCACATCTTGAGGATTGTTTTATTGGAGGATGAAAATGTTAGTCCCATTTGGGAGTAGAACAATATCAATTATCATAGGATCATGGTAGTTAAAAACTCGTTTTATCACTGCGATTTTACGTTTTTACGATTTTTTTTCATTGAAACGATTTTACTAATTTTTCAAATGCTTTTAAGTTTTTACGATTATTTTACGATTTTACTACGTTAAGATTTTACGTTTTACGATTTTTCATTCTCCTTCCGTTTTCAGGTAAAATTTACGTTTTCACTGCCATGCATAGGATGATAGGGCAAGTAGTTTAAGTTTCCTACAGCAGTAGGTGGATTGCCTGATAACAAATGAAACCATTGATTGTAAATCACTTTGGCACGAGTACTCGTCATTGACCAGCGACCACTATGATGCGAGTAAAGAGAAGGAACCCTCGAGCCATTGATTTTGTGCAAGCTCTTTGAATAAAAGTAAGAAATAAACTATTGAAGTAAATTCTCAGACTCTCTTTGAATCATGTTGTTACCTTGTGAATTCATCTTCAGCAAAAATACTGAATTCATAAAAAAGAAAAAGAAAAAAAAGAACCAGCGACTCAGCCAATGAAGTTAAAGCATTAAATCATAGCAAATTTGGCACTTAGATGGGATCCTTATGTATCTAGATATGAGTTCAATCCCTAATGGTATGTATGGAGAGGGTTTTATAACCAACACTAAAGCCCCTTTGAGAAGCCTATAGTGCAATAGGATTAGTAACTCTATAAAAAAAATCAATAATTCCTATATATTATCGGGCGGAAAATTCTAGAAAGCGCACACTATACAGTGAAAAATTCTAGTAACTGAGTAGAATCTATTGAGATGGTGGCAAGCTGACACAAAATTGGAATTCGAGGGCTGTGCGTGAATTCGAGGGCTGTGCGTGAACGTAGGACTGGCTCTTCATTGAAAAATCTTAATTTTATTTGCCAACACTAAAAAATATTCATTGATTCATAAAAATGGTTTCAGTTGTGATTGTGATCGTAATTTTTTTTTTTTTGGTTAGTACATGATCTATTTAAACATGCATAATCTTTTAAAACGGATTGCTAGTTTTTTTTTTTTTTTTGGTAAAATTTATTTTATAAATTTAAAACCTGCACAGGAGCATTATTCTTATATTTTGGTACAAGAAAGAAATATTTTTTAAACAATAAGTCAAATCAATACCTAGCATATCAACGTCATCAACACTGAAAGGATAAGATAATAACGAATCATCCTTGTTGTAACACCCCAAAATTCCATAGTTCAAAATGTGCTGGTGACACTTGGTTTTATAAAAATCAGCAGAGTTTGAGGTGCTACCACTTTCAGAGATTGCGGAAAACGGAGAGCATGTACTAACAATTGGACAATGAGTATTCGATATAAAATGCCCAGACATATGATGATGTCCCGACATAAACTGATATATAAAAATAATCCCGAAGGAATATTCATGTGATACAATATTACAGGACTTGTATAATTACAACTCTTCAATAGTAACTATACAATCTTAAACCAAGCCTTAGGTAGATTGGGGCAATGAACCTAACTCGGTCAATCAAACAATTTGGCCAAGGTCTAGTGGAAGTCTCCCGAATTCACGGCGACTCACCGATTGAACCACATGACGAACCCTTTCTAGACACCAAATGGTTTGAAGTAACCTTATTAGATTCATGCCGAAGGTATGCTCGTTAAACTTCTTCGGCTCTTGTCTCGACCGTGCCTTCTCACGAATCCATCCATTGGTGCCTCTCTTCGGCTTCATCCTTCGGTGCCTTTTTCGGCTCCCTTTGTCGGTGCCTTCTCCGAATTCTCGGTTCCTTTCCAACTTTTAGTTAAGGGCCGAGATTCAGATTCGATCGGTTGAATCTCGCGTAACGCTAACCTCATATGAAAAGTATAAACAATATATATGACAAATATTCACAGTTTGGAAAACAATCAATCATGAATCAACCAATCATATCAAATCCATACAAGACATGTGAGAGTTAAAGTTATCGTACGCGAACGTACCTTTCACCGTGTAATGGCCAAACGTCCGGGCCTTTTTGATCCGACTGACCTCTGGATATCCTATACGTTATCGTCGGATTATTATATGATATTTGATAAATATCATATTGCTTAGAATAATATCCTAAGGGTTTAATTTACCTTTCTACCCTTGGTGGATTTATTATTACAACTTTGCCCTCACATTTTTAAAAAAAACGCTATGCTGAATTGCTGGGCAGAATTTTCGGTTAACTTCGCAAAATCATAATTAAATCTAAAAAAATTGAAACGAGAATCCGTAAATTCCTCGGAATCCTTAGTATGTTTATTTTCAATGAAAAATACTGAGTTTTACCCAGAATTTATGAAATATTCTCAGTTTTCATTTTTCTCAACGTTGCCCAGAATTTTTCCAGAAAACGTAGCCCAACTTTGAGAATTTTTATCTCACTGTACAGAGGTCAATTTAACACGTTCTTGGCATTTTTGAAAATCACTATATGTCTAATTTAACCATGAATTTTCTCAGAATTTTAGAACCTCATATTTAACATAAAATACTAGCATTTATACCCCTGACTTCAGAATCGCTAATCGATAAGATTTCGTCGAGCTTCGCTACTTTGATCATAATCTTTTGAAATTTTGCTATACCATCTCCTTCATCATATTTTTGAAATAATAATATTTTTAACTACAAAAAAATGATAACTAAAATATATTTAAAAGACTAAAGACTAAAATCACAAAATAACTAAGAACTTGAAAGCTTAAGCTCAAGAACTTACCTGGAACTTTGCTCCTCCTTTCTCCCGGACTCTCACTCACTCTTTTTCACTCTTAGAATCAGATTGCTACTTGCTATCTTGGTGTGAGAAAATATGAAGAGCCAAAGGCCCTATTTATAGCAATTTGTGGGTTAACTACCTAATAACTTTTATTCATTCTTAACCCTTGGATTAAACTTAGTTGAGAAATTTAAATCTCATCCTTACACCTACTCAAAACTGACTTCACACTCCTCTCTCCCCTTTCTCTTTCTTCCATCATCTTTTTCCTTACTTCTTCAAGAAGTAAAGTGCAGTCTTCCTATGTAAGTTTCTTCCAACTGAATTTTCGGTTTTACTTTCACGAAATTCATTTTTGGTTGCCTGATCAATCACTATTACTTTTAAATTCTGAGTATGCTTTTTGATTAGTAGTTGGATACCCAGATTTATGGTCTAATTAGATTCCCACAGTTGTATTAAACTTATTCTTCAACGTTTGCAAAAATAGCCTTTACTAGGCTTACTTTCGAGTTAAATTATGTGGGTTCAAGATAAGTCCTTATATTTTCTCCAGGGTTCCTACTTCTTCACAACTATTTAAATTTGTATAAATTCTCAATTTATTTGTTGTTTTGAGTTTTTACCGTGTGTACATCGATATTTACTTGGATTTCAAATCATTATCCAATTTACTCTAGGATTTCAAACTTTATCAAATTTGCTTTAATTTTTTTTCTCTCTCTCACACACTAGACTCACAACCCTCACAACATTTGCACACACACACACTCACAACACTCTCTCTCTCTTACTTGCACACACACACATACACAACTCTTTTCTCATTGGTGGATTTTACTTCACAATGATTCCACTTTATGAAATTGAATTAAGGCTTTAGGATTTAGCTTTATGAGGTTTAATCCTAGCCCTCCATAACTAATCTCAATTAATATTCTTAATTAGTTGATTTAATTAATTATGAACATCTAATACAATTACTTTAATTATTGCAAATTCATTGTCCATTAACTGTTGTCAAATTTTTTCTCTAATTGGATTAATTATTTTCTCACAACTTTTGGGTTTACTTTGGTCATTTATGCACCATGCATTAATTTAATAATCATAGGACAACTTATGGTCCCTAAAATAAAATTAGATTTTTGCCTCTTTAAATTCCAAGGAAAATAAACAAATAAATTACTAAAATTAGAGACAACATACTTTCCTATTTTAAATAGGTATTATTTTGCCAAACTATAATATTCAAGAGAAATATGAATTTTGGGGTATTATACCATTATTTTAATTAGTGCAAATTTAATTGCCTCCTAATTGGCGTTAATTCCCTTTAATTAATTCAAGTGGTTTCATAACACATCCTTGACTATTTTGATTACCTTAATTCTTAGAGAAAATTCCCTAACTTAACATAAATACGTTACTCAATTTTGAGACCACATATTCACCTATTTTTAATAGGCACTATTTATCAAAATATAATATTTATGATAAATATGAATTTAAGGGTATTGCCTTTCTTCCCCCGTTAAATAAAATTTCGCCCTCGAAATTTGAACATATAAACTCGAAAGGTTATCTAGACCTCCAGTCTTATTCATTCCCTATGCATGCTCACCTAGCACGCATCCTACTATTTAAAAGTCTCATTTATCTTGTGCCCCGTGTATAGTACTCAATTACAAGACTCGTTGGTCTATTCTCACAGTACTTGGTTACATAGGCCTCACTGCCCGACTTATTTTAGCCTCTTGGCTTAACACATATTGGCCTTCCTCAAATCTATTACCGCAGCACTGGAGATTCTAGCCTTACTACCTAGGAATTCATCCTTAGGCCTTAGGCATCTTAACTACTACCTGGTACAGCGAATGTTTTGCTAGTCTTAAGATGTATTCTAGACATAGTTATTATGACAATCAGCATTTCACACAGTACTAAGTATCACCGGTCTTATGTTCTAGGGGCACCGCCCCGTGCACACTTGCACACTAGGTCTTATTGCCTTGGGCCTCTGCCCATTTATTTCATCTGAGCCTCTCCCATTCAAGCTCTCAGACTACTTTCACTCGCTTAGCACCATAGCTGACAACTACGATCTGGCTTAACTGGTTCAGTATTCTAGACCTTTCTAATAGTTCCTGTTCCTATGTCAAAATTTCCAACTACACCGCTTTTCAACACAATGGCATCGACAACCATGTTACCATTACTCAAAATCATTTTGTTGTCTTATTTTCAAATTTTCACACACTGAAAATTTCCAGTGGTCTCAGTACATTTCACAATCCACACTATACAAAAAGTAATAGTTCTATCATATTTTCAGATTTAATCGCTGCCAACACCATTTGTAAAAACACATTCACTACCAAAACATGTCTTGTATGGCTTTGATATGATTGGTTGATTCATGATTGATTGTTTTCCAAACCGTGAATATCTCATCATATATATTGTTAATGAGGTTAATCTGACACGAGATTCAATTCGATTGAATCTCAAATTGACTAAAGGTTCGGGAAAGGAATTAGGGTCGGAGAAGGCCCCGTAAAGGGAGCGAAAAAAACACACCAAAGGATGAAGCCAAAGAGAGGCACCGATGGATGGAGTCGTGAGGAGGCACCTGATCGAGACAAGAGCCTAAGAAGTTTAACGAGCATACCTTTTGGCATGAATCTAATAAAGTTAATTCAAACCATTTGGTGTCTAGAAAGGGTTCGTCTATGTGGTTGAGTCGCCGTGAATCAAATGGGGAGACTTCCATCAAGACACCTACTGGCCAAATTGTTTGATTAACCGAGTTAGGTTCATTGCCCCAATCTACCTAAGGCTTGGTTTAAGATTGTATAGTTACTATTGAAGAGTTGTAATTATACAAGTCCCGTAATATTGTATCACATGAATATTCCTTCGGGATTATTTTTATATATCGGTTTATGTCGGGACATCATCATATGTCCGGGTATTTTATATCGATACTCATTGTCCAATTGTTTGTATATGCTCTCCGTTTTCGCAATATTCGAGTTGTAGCACCTCGAACTACTGTCGATTTTCTAAAATTAAGTGTCAACATACACGATTTCGGGTATGGAATGGGGTGTTACACTTGTTACCTCTGCCAATCTAAGAAGAGCAAAAAAAAAGTCGATGAAACAAAGAAATCAACATTTGAGTTTTAGAACTAGAGATGTAAGGCTAAATGTTACCTTTTGAACACCATAATTAACTGTCCTAGAATATTGTACACCTCCAGACCTGTGAGCCTCTATTTTCTTGGTTGACCTGTTGTCAAATGAAGATTTCTGCAATGAGTTACCGTCCTTTGTGCTTTTTGGGGATAAATTTCCACTAGAATCTGAAGAATTATGAGAGAAATTTTAAGAGCCTTTGCCCATTCCTAAAGAGGAAATAGTTTCTTTAGGGTCAGCTGCTAAAGGCAATTGATTTTGCATTGAAATAGCTGAGAATCCTTTACCAAAACCACAATGAGTTGGAAAAT
Source organism: Acacia acuminata (assembly GCA_019022655.1). Taxonomy (NCBI): domain Eukaryota; kingdom Viridiplantae; phylum Streptophyta; class Magnoliopsida; order Fabales; family Fabaceae; genus Acacia; species Acacia acuminata. The sequence continues at coordinate 853,071 of JAFJYI010000100.1, read as the reverse complement.
CACTTATCTTGCGACAAGGATGAGGATGACGTTTAACTTTCACACAAGGCATAGGTCCTAGTCCTCTCATCACTGGGCTGCTATAAGGGCTTCCGAGACAATCCTTCATTAATTTTGGTGGCCAATGCGATGGAAACTCATCAAGTTTCAAATCAACCAATGTGGTATGGTAAGTCGCAGATATACAGAGGCATCCTAGAAAAGCCTCAACGGCTTCGAAACTATATCCTTCCATCATTTTCTCCTCATATCTTGAAAATGGACCACTAAACCAAGATATCTGGTAATCAATATCAAAATTGAAAGTACTAATTGAAGCGCTTAGCCGCCCAAATATAGTGTGTATAGGAAGAAGCCCAGTTAAGAACAAAGCGAGAGGAAAAGTATTATTGACTTGTGGTAAGCCTTCTGGTATGGTTTCATGAGGTAATTAGTTTTAGGAGCCAATGCTGGTGACGGTGAGTACTCATAGTGAACAATTACTTCTCTAGGACTGTTTTATTGGGGGATGAACTATTAGTCTCTTTTAGGAGTAGAACAATATGAATTATCATAGGATGATAGGGCAAGTAGTTTGAGTTTTATACAACAGTAGGTGGAATGCCTAATAACAAGTGAAACCATTGGTCGTAAATCGTTTTGACACAACTACTCACAGTTGACCAGAAACCACTATGATGTGAGTGAAAAGAAGGAACCCTCGAGCCAACAATTATGTGCAAGCTCTTTGAATAAAAGTGAGAAATAAACAATTGAAGTAAATCCTCAGACTCTCTTTGAATCATGTTATTACCTTGGAATTCATCTTCAGCAAAATATTGATTCCGAAACAAATAAGAAAAGAACCCGCGACTCAGCCAATGAAGTTAAAACATTAATTCATAGCAGATTTGGCACTTAGATGGGATTCTTAAGTATCTAGATAAGTTTTGAATCCCTAACGATGTGAATGGAGAGGGTCTTATGACCAGTACTAAAGCCTTTTTGAGAAGCCTACAGTGCAATAGGCTTAGTCATTACTATGCAGAGTCTACCAAAAAAGGCATTAATTCCTATATATCATTGATTGGAAAATTCTAAAAATGTCATACTATATAGTAACTGGGTAGAATCTATTGAGATGATGGCAAGCTGACACAAAATTGGAATTCAGGCACCATGCATGAATGTGGGATTGGCTCTTCACGAAAAAATCTTCATTTTATTTGCCAACACTGAAAAATCTTCATTAATTCATGAAAATATTTTCAGTTATGATCGTGATCGTAATTATTTTTTCTGGGTACATTGTAATATCCCCAAATTTGCACTAAAAAATTCCATGTATGATGTATTTACATTTGGAAAAAAGAAATGGTGAATTTTGACTAAAAAGTCAATTTTACCCAAAATACCCAATTTCGCCAAAACTGAAAATTTTGAGACAAATGTTGGCACCAATGGATATAAGGAACCAATACTTCTTCTTTCCATTATGGAGTATTAAACTGGACTAAAAAGGAATGAAAAGAAGTTGCTTGAGTTTCACTGTAAATTATGAGAAAATTGAAGGAAGGTTAAAACTGCACATTTTACAAATTTGTGCCGTATGTCTCGTAATTATTTAAAATTTATGGATACATGAGCATAGGTTATTTTAAGTTAATAGAATGTACCAAAATATTCTTAATAATGATTCCAGGATTTCAGCCAAAAAAAAAAAAAAAAAAAAAAAAAGTTGAAGTTGGATAAAATGGCATAATTAGTAAATATGTGGAAGTTGAAGGACAAAGTGTTAAACACACTTTAAAACCGCCTAAGCCTTTTAATATTAGAAATTTCCCTGATCATTTCATCACTTCCATCGTGCTCAATTCAGCCACACCAAAGATACAAGGGAGAAGAAGATAAGTGAAATTTTTGCGAAATCAAGGTAATTTTCGTGTTACGGACTTGTAATCTCTAATCTTTTCCTCTTCTACTCTTTAATCATGGAATTTCCTTCTGTTCAAAGGTGATTAGGGTTCTTATCTTAATTTTAAGAAACAAATAAAAGAAGGAAATCTTGTGAAAAACACCAAACAACGATCAATGTAAGTGATTCTAAGTTTACTAATACTATACTTGAGATTACTGGTGATTTCTTTGGTTCCTATGAATTTTGGATGGTTGATTTGCTAATAGGAGGTTCTGCTTGATTTGTTGGAGTAGGATAACATGTGTATATGAATCAAAAATCAAGATAAAATGTGGTTAGGAACTGAAATTAAAGTGTTTACAAAGTGAAAACCGTAAAATCTTGTACGACCACGCTAACCCTAGGTTCAGACAGTACAAGTCAGATCTAAGGAGTTTGAATTTGGAAAATTTGATGGTTCCATGGTGTTAAAAACGCAAAAATGTGTGGGGAACAGGTTCGGTAGGAATTTTGGAAGTTTTGAGATTGAATTGTACCAAAGCCTTGAAATCTGCCATGAAAACCCTATACAGGTAGCGAGTTTCGAAGCATTTTTGGGATAGTAAATGATGTCCAATTACCATGAAATTTTATAGGATTAAAGTAGACATAACAAACTTTAATTTGATAGGTAATTGGTCAAATTTTGATTTGTGTACATTGAGTTATGAATTTTTGAAAAATGGTTTACATTTTTGGAATAAATTTGGACTACAGTATTGTTTTATTAAACTGATATTGATGTACATACGAACAGATTTAGGAACTATTTTCCCTGAAACTAGACTTAATAAGGAGTCCATGAGCTTTGGAATCACCTCATTTTGATATTTGTTCTATGAGATATGATTTTCCAAAATTACAACACAAATTCTGAAAAATAAGGGCAAATGTGCAAAAATGAAGGAAACAATGAAATCATGTGTTACACCCCTACCGGCCTCGCCCTTTTGAGTGGCAGGTTAGAAGGATTTCTTATAAACCGTTACCTTTTCTTTGTTATAGGTCCATTTTGATTATAAATTAGAGCGCGCGTGACAAAGCATATGACCGGTTGGGACAATTACTGTACTGGTAAAAGTAAAACAAACATAAAGTAAAAGTCCCCGAAGGGTTAAGGGTACAGTTATCCAAAATGAAATACCAATACCAATACACAGTCATCCCAAAAATAGAATACAAAATGATAGGCATTCCCTATGCTCCACTGCACCAATGGGCCTTGCCTTTTCAAAAAGGGTTCTTCTACCTCAGGCACGCTCCCCTGTGTCTACAAGAACATCTGGAGTCCAAAATGGCCCCCAGAATAACCGTTAATACTCAAATATTAAATGTGTAATGAGTATGTAAGTTACCATGCCAGATAAAAATACAGAAACATGTCAAACACATACCATATATGCATCTAGATTATACCACAATAAAACATACATCACAGTCCCTAGAACCCATACAGCTGCCTCACCAAGGCAAGCCTCGGTCTCACTGGACTCTCAACCCGTAAAGCCACCCCCACTAGGCTAGCCCCGGACTGAAAACTCAACCTGCACAACCGCCAATTAAGGCTGGCCTCGGACTAAACGTCCTCAGCGCTAGGAATCATATAACTCTATATGCATATTTGGCACAAACATATACAAAGAAAAACACACATGGCAAACACTAACATACAACAAAACACATAAAGATATCTGAGTAAAGCGGTTACTACCTGGTGTGATAAATATTGTCCTTAATATTTTATTGGGCCGTTAACTTCCCAAGGGTTCCTTTGACCTATATATCATTAAAATACATTTATTCAGTATTTACAAAAATGCCCTCACATTTTTCTTGTTAAAACCGAGCCCAACCCAACATTTTGCATAAATCCAGTGATTCTGCCTCAACTTCACAGATTTTTAATAAATTCCAAAAAAATAATTTTTGCATGCTTACAGAAAAATTTTAACCATTGAAATATTTATTTTTCATGAAAAATATTTCCAGACCCTGAAAGTACTTTTATTTTAGCGTGTTGCTTACTTTCCATCCCTGGGTCAGATTTCGCCCTGTTGCACACAATGCCAACTTTTCCAATTTTTATCTCCTAGTAGAAAAATCCAAAAATCATAAAATTATACATCACAGTGAACCTTATGATGTGTAATTTTTTCCTGTAAAATCTCAGCTAAAAATAAATTTTTTTACTATTTTTAGAACTCACTTGAAGGTCCACTGGCAGAATTTCCAGAATCAAGAACAAGCTTGCTTTTAAGGCTTTTTTGGTGTTTTCAAGTTCGGAAACTCAAACTACAACCTAACCCCATACAAAATCACGTTTTAAACCCTTTGGGACCATCAAAAACTCCAAATCAGACCCTATCACCAAGCTCTAACCAGAAGCACGAAAATTCCAAATTTAAACTTTAAAGGTTCAAGTTGTCGGTAGTTACCTAATTCGGAGCTTTGGCTTTGTGAACAAGGTGGTTGAGAGCTTGATCTTAGCTATGAGAGCTTGCTGGTCCCTTCTATCTTCTTCAGCTGTGCCATGTCTCTTAAGAGGAGAAAATGATAAGTTGAGCTCCTTTTAATACTAATCTAAAAGTAGCTAAATGGTTCCAATGTAACCGGGTAAATTTCCTGTTCGGTTGGTAATTAATTGATTCAACTTAATATTTATCCCATGTGCGAATTTTAGAGGCTTCTAGGAGGTGAAGTGGCGCATCCCTAGCCTCTTTCACCAGATTTTATCTTTTTATTTGACAAAAATTACTCAATTTGACTCAAAATACCTTTTTATCTTACTGGTGGGGCCCACACTTTAATAATTGGATTGACTAAGCTTACTTTTTCTTCAAATCAGATTTTTATTGATAAGAAGGGGTCATATGCGCCTAGAGGGTCCCACAAAACTGATCCTCATTAATAAATTCCATTTTCCCACTTTATTGGTCAAATTCTGGGTCTACCGGTCTCTATCGGGTCCCACCGGGTCCAAAAGTGCATCTTTTTGTACTTTTCTTCAACTTTTCCATATATTCTCCCCTGATTGGATATACATATGTGGCACCTTTTTAATTTCTAATATGGCCCCACATTTATCTCATTCGATCCAAAAGAAGCCCCTACCGCCCCCCCATCGGTCCTTTTTCTACCGATTAATCACTGTGGGACCCGTATTTTGAGTTTGGGTCTAAACATAACTTAAATTGCCTAGTTTTCTCTTCTCATTTTCCTCAAACATGCAGAGGATCTTTATCTATCCAGGAAATATCATACTTCCTGAACCGGGCTTAGTAGTCTGCCTAATTTAGGCTTATTTTCAATTTTCAGGGTTCAAAGTTTGGGATATTACATCATGGACATAACTTAAGTTTAGCAATTCCTTGTTTAGTTATAATATATTAGATGACATTTGAAATGTCAAGGTTTGGGAGTAGTATTGACCATTGTCCATAACTTGTTCTTCTAGGAACCCGTAATTCCCGGAACACGCGAGGTTGACAAAATTTACTTGGATAAAGCAAAAATGTAGTAACTCTAATATCACATACTCTGTATAGCTGTGTGTGACTGTTTGAATCAAATACCGTTTGAATCAAATAAGTGATTGTCTCATCCCGTATGGGACCAGACCACTCACGGTTCGATTGAGCGGAAGGGCTAACCATGAAGTACCTTCTCAGTTGTTAGAACTAGGTGTGGATCCTAATGGACTAAGGTTCTTAGGTGGCTATCCTAGTTGCATTTTGGTGACCGGGCACTTCCGATTGAGAACACTGGTGGATTCCGGATAGGACTTTCAGTAGTTCCCAGTCAAATATTCCTAGTTGGGTGTCCCGATTAAGAACTCCAATGTACGGGAGGACTCCCGGCACATGCCAATTTGTTATACCTAGTGCTAGGGGTTGTGTGGTGTGTGTATTTATGAACTACATTGTCTAAATGTTTTATGTTGTGTGGACTATTTATTTTGATTAACCTTCATATGCTATTTATACTTTGTCTGTGAGATTAACGTGTTACTCTGGGATTCAAATTGAATCCCAGATGTCACTAAGGGGATAGGTTTCAGACATGGTCAAAGCAGCAAGAATATCTCCAAAGGAAAGGCTGCAATTACAGAGTAATAATAGTTGCTGTTTAGATACTAGATATAGCTATAGAGCTTATAGTAGTTTTATTTCAATTTGTTTTGGGTTGTAATGTATATAACGACACTGATGATACTTTGGATCACTATATTAGGAACTCTATAAATTATTCCTAAACAATTCCAAGATTGTATACTATTATCAGTTTACTATTTTGTACCTGTGTTGCTCACTATATATCACTGTATTACTTGATAAATGTCGTAATTACAAGGGGTATAACATTCATGATCTATTTAAACATGCATAATCTTTTAAAAAGGATTGTCCTATGCTTTTGTAAAATTTATTTTATAAATTTAAAACCTTCACAAGAGGATTATACTTATATTTTGTTACAAGAAATGATTTTTTTTTTTAAAAAAACAATAAGTCGAATCAATACCTAGCATATCAACATCATCAACACCAAAAGGATAAGATAATAATGAATCATCCTTGCTTGCTCTACCAATCTAAGAGGGGCAAAAAAAAGGTAATGAAACAGAGAAATCAGCATTTGAATTTTAGAACTAGAGATGTAGGCCCAAATGCTACCTTTTAAATGCCATAATTTACTGTCCTAGAATATTGTACACCTCCAGCCTTTTGAGGCTCCTTTTTCTTGGTTAAACTGTTGTCAGATGAAGATTTTTGCAATGAATTACCACCCTTTGTGCTCCTAGGGGATAAATTACCACTATAATATGAAGAATTATGAGAGAAATTTCAAGAGGCTTTGCCCGTTCCTTAAAGATAAATAGTTGCTTTAGGGTCAGCTACTAAAAGGAAACTTATTTTGCATTGAATAGCTAGGAATCCTATTACCAAAACCATGATGAGTTAGAAAATCACTTATCTTGCGATATGGACGAGGATGATGTTTAACTATCACAGAAGGCATAGGTCATAGTCCTATCATCACTGGGCTGATATTAGGGCTTCTGACATAATCCTTCATTAATTTTGGTAGCCAATGCAATGGAAACTCATCAAGTTTCAAATCAGCCAATGTGGTACGGTAAGTCACAGATATACAGAGTTGTCCTGGAAAAGCTTTAATGGCTTTGAAACTATATTGTTCCATCAATTTCTCCTCATCTCTTGAAAATGGATCACTAAACCAAGAAATCTGGTAATCGATATGAAAATTGAAAGTATTAATGGAAGTGCTTAGCTGCCTAAATATAGTGTCTACAGGAAGAAGCTTCATTTGGGTACAAAGCGAATGGAACAATATTATTGACTTGTGGTAAGCCTTCTGGTATGCGTTTATGAGATAATTAGTTTGAGTAGCCAATGCTGTGATGGTTAGTGCTCAAAGTGAACAATCCACCCTCCTAGGACTATTTTATTAGAGGATGAACTATTAGTCCCTTGTGGGAGTAGAAAAATATCGATTACCATAGGAGGATAGGGCAAGTAGTTTAAGTTTTGTTGAGCAGTAAGTATTACTTAATAATAAGTGAAACAATTGGTCATTAATCGTTTTGGCACGAGTACTCAACGTTGACTGGCGGCCACTATGATGTAAGTGAAGCAAAGGAACCCTTAAAACAACGATTACATGCAAACTCTTTGAATAAAAGTGTGAAATAAATGATTGAAGTAAATTATCAGACTCTCCTTGCATCATGTGTCATACCCCACTAATTTGATAAAAACCTTAGTCGCGTCAAAGTCAAATCACAATTTACCACAAATTAAAATGCAATATAGTGCAAACAACTCGGGATCATTCTCTTATCAAGGAGCCTTTTATATTGAATTTCCTAGGTTAAACTAAGTGCTAAAAACATGGTTAGAAAAAGGGTTTTGAAATTGATTTTCTCTAAACTAAAATTCATAAAAATATAAAGAAACTAATTCTATTCTTTTTGGTGTTTTTGGAAAATAGTGAAGAATGCTTTGGATTAAAAGGGATTAATGGTGGATGCTCTTGGTAATGAAGAAGATGGCTATCATTGCTTAAAAATATATGGGAGTTAAACTTTCATTTTTAATTAAGTCTAAAGAACAACCTCAAGATAACACTTGAGTCCAATAATCTCAATTAATAGTAGCTTCTACAAACATAGCAAACTACTACCTCTTGATATATTGTTAAAATCCACTTAATGTGTAATTTAAATTGAGATGATATAAATTGTTCTTCTCAATTAGAATGTTTTAACGAACCATTCAAAAGCTAAAATCAACTATGATTATTAATCACAAACATGACAACAAGCATAATTTCATCAAGCATATAAAGAAATATAGAAATATGAACTTCAAAATAATCATCCAATTAAAACTACATTAATCAATCCACATGGATACATAACAGCAATCCATGTCTCATAACCAAATAATGATAAACCTAAAGAAGGAAATCAAATATATAGTCCAAGCAAAATATTAAATTAAAGAACTCCCCTGTTGAAGCACAAATGATCAAGCCATAAGTCTCCATCACCAAGAAGCAAAGGTTTTAGCCACACATAGCCATTAAACAGTCCAGCACAATCTGTGAAAATGAATCATCCATAGGAAAAGCTCACCGGAATCTGGAAATTTATCACCGGAAGATTCAAGAACTCGCCAGAAATAATGGAGCTAAAAGCAAGAAAGGCTGATGAAGGAGATGGGTGTGGGTCAGGGTGAAGGAATGGAGAACGATGAAGGGTGGTCGCTGATGATCAAAAGTTGATGGTCGAAGGCATGAAGGTCTTTGGCTTGTTCTCAGGTTCACGTCGCTAGTTCTATTTTCTAGTTTAGTCCGGTGAGGGTGAAGAAGACGATGGGTAGTGGTCGACGTTCATGGTGGGTGACGGTGGTGTTGAAGGTTAAAGGACGATGAAGAGGATGGAAGTCAAAGGTTGAAGGTCTGGTTCACGGCGTTCTTCAATTCTTTTTTCCTCCCCTATTTCGTTCGCAGCACTGGATATATATATCCAAAAAAATTGTTCTTCACGGCCTCCCCCCTGAATGAATAAATCAAACCTAAAAATTGCTGCCAAAACACAGTGTTTTGAACTTTGGTCCTTCTCTTCCATTTCATCAATTTCAGGTCCTTATCTGACATAAATTATGGTCCTTCTCTAACATTAATTCTGGTCCTTCTCTGACATTTTTCAAATTTCTTCCAAAATTCCTACAATGCAAAATTAAACACAAGGTAGCATTAAAAGTCCAATGAATCATTTGCATGAATAGTTAATAAATTATGACCATTTTGCCCCTAATTTCACTTAATTCAATACAAATGTCCATAACTAAAATAGTGCTTAATCATGCAATAATATCCCAGAAAATGCATTAAGAATCCCAATTTTATCATTAAAATCATATAAAAATATGGTATGATCACCCACTAATATTCTGATAATTATCAAAGTATTATTGCAGAGTTTATTGGGCAATAATTAGAGGCAACCATAAATAGCATGTCATACTGACATATCATACTTGATTAGAACACGAACTCTCATAGAGTTGTAAAAATTCTTTACAACTTCTAAAAGTACTATTACAAAAATTATTATAGACAACTAATAGTTGCTCTTGCCTTGATCCGAAATCTTCAATTGTGGTATTCGCCGCCTTGCTTAGGAGTAGCAATCAATATGCTATACAAAGCATAGGTAGTAACAAGGCTTAGAATCTTGAAGGTTCTCAGAGCAACAGTTAACCTCATATAAAAAGTATAGATAATGTATGATAGTTAAACACAAATAGAAATAGTGTACAACAACATATAAACATTCAGGGTTTATCATCACATTTCACAAATCAAGTATAGAAATGAATGTAATCAATGATCACATGATCCTACTACCACAACACTAGGTATCCAACTAGGAACCGCCCAAGTCGCCTGAATGCAACTAGGTTTGTTACCTATGGACTATTGTTCCATTAGGCCCTAGCCACCGAGAAGGATCTTCATCGTTAGCCCTTCCAGCGTATTGTTCTAGAATGAATCAAACACTACCACTGCTTGGATTTAAATTTCCAGAATCATATGTCATTTTCAAAAATTCATATCTCCTTGTACAAAATTCAAAATAGGCAAATGACATATCAAATTAAATCTTGTGGTGTCTAATTTAATTTTGGAAAATTTCATAGCCTTTGAACATCGTTTACTTATCCAAAACACAATGTCAATTCACCGCCTCACATGAACTTATCACTTGCAGTTTTAGAGCTTTTCATATTTTAATTCCAAATCTATCAAAATTAGTTTCTAACCTTTATCCTACACAAATTTTTGTCTTAAACCCATTGGAAGTGTCGAACTAGTCAAAATCTCATCGCTTATTCTTGTTTTACCTCGTCGGCCGAAAATAAGGGTTAAAGAGTTAAAATGTGACTTTTCCAATTTTACTTCAAGTTATTTTCCTTGCTTATCCTATGTTTAGCCTTGGATTACCTTATTATTTATTACTTAGGTCCTTAATATGTTTCAATCCATTTTAACCAAATGGACATCACCACCTTTTAAATATTTATACTTTTAAAATCTTATGAAATCAAAGGGAATTGATTTCATCACCATCATGTACAATAAGAGCAAGTACCAAGAGATTATAATCTCTTCTTACTTAATTGTTCTTGTGGCCTTTGTCATTTTCCTTTCCTCCTTTGCTTCTCCAAGCTTTTGTCACCTTGCATAAACGATGCAGGAGAGCCTTTTAGAATTTAAAAGTCAAGAGAAGCAAGTAAAAGCGAGTAGAAGAGATGTGAACCTTGGTATTTTAAACTTACCTTGGTCTTCCTTCCCTTTTCTCTTCTTCCTTTTTGGTTAACACTTTTCTTGGCTCTTTACTTGAGTGTCCATCGACTTTGTGATTAGAAAAAGGAGGAGTCAAGTTTTTTATAATTGGTTAAAGACCACCCTTATGGTTCCATGTGTGCCACCGACTTTGCTCTTCTTTTTTCCAGTATCCTATGTACTTAAGATGATGTCATCTTATCTTATTTTCTAGGCTACTTGGCTAAAATCATAGGGTACTTGGAAGAGGATATTTGAATCTCTACTCTTATCTTGGACATGTGGCTAAATTTGATGCATAGTTGGAAAGGCTTGTTCAATACACCTCTTGACTTTTCTAATACCACTCTGGTCCTATTTATAAGTCCATTTTGACCAAATTTCACATGTCAATGAGAGGTACTTGACTCAATGATTATGGGGGTAAATTTTTATCTTTGCCCTCATTTATGATTGGGTATTTTTCAACTATTTCTTCTCTCTCTATATTCATGGGTACAATTAATATGGGTAAAATTGTCACAATCTCATTTATTACATGAAACTGGACTTATAAATATGACCAAATTTTTTGGTCAAAATGGACTTATAAATAGGATCAGAGTGATATGGCATAATTCCTTATGACATCATGGATTCTCCCTCTTGTTCTTATTTTGGTTGAAACGTAGGACCTTAAGAATATATTTTTAATTTCTTTCCTTATCTTGAAGACACTTGTCCACATGGTTTCCTTGCAAGATCAATTTAGTTCCCTAGCTTGCCATGTGTCATTGACTTAGGTGAAGAAATAATATTTACTTGGATTCTTAATCTATTTGGTCTTCTCCTTCCTTCCCAAGTTTTTGAAATTCTCATGCACATGGGGCTTCTTGAATTGTCTCAATATGTGCCCAATTCTCTTGCTTTATCTAGATGCACACTTGCACAAATCCATGGTTTCTTAAATTTCTTGGAGATTACTTCATTAACTTATATCACATGTTCTTTTAATCACTCAATATCCATTCCTTCTCATCTTACCACCTAGCCACTTGATTGAGTAATCTCATTGAATACATCTTATTAATCAATTGTTGGCAATTTGCTTCTTCTTTCTCTTCCTCACCATTTGACCAAAATTTATGAACCCTTGGGAGGCTTCTTGATCAATCATGTTGAATTTTAATTCATACACTTGTATGAATTAATTATTGAAAAAATATGGGACATGTGGCACAAATTTATAAAGGAAGCAATATTTAATTATTCTTTGACTATTCTAATGATCATCAAATAAAATTCATGTGGTCTCATTTCTCATCCCTTTAGGCTGAAATATTGAATTAGAGTGGAAGAAAGAAATGTTAATTCCATAGGTTCCATTTTGTGCCAACATGTGTCTCAAAATTTTTGGGTTCAGAAAAATCGGGTATTTATGGTAAATCGAGAACTTAGTCAAAATTCACTAATTCATTTCACTGAAACCTCAAGAAAAATTCCTTTCATAATATTTGTCACACTTCCCCAATTGGGCTTAGTCGTTTGTTTGATATAGGCTTATCCTCAAATATTTGGATTCAAAATTCAAGATATTACATTTATTATTTGTGAATCTCACAACAAAAATAATTTGTTGGTAAGTCGATAAGTTCAAACTCAGAAATTCTCCAAAGCTTGATGAGATATGATTTTCGCACGTACAAATTAAACCTCTTCCCCAATGCTGTAATAATGAGAGAGAAATTCTAGGTTTACTCCACTCATTGTAGTCCTCTTCTGAAATAGGAAACATTGAGTATATTTTCTTGATTCCGATGGCGGGGTCCAGCGGGTTCTTGTGTTGACCTATGTCCTCCGTTCACGCACAACTTCTTGACACAAAACCGAAGAGAGAGAAAACTTCACCACCTAGAGCCTCAGTCTCGACATTAAGGACCTTTTTTGATTCATGCCTTCTAACCAAAGTTACTGGATGATTAATTGAATCGGGTACTACATTAAGCGATGGGTTAGACCAAAGTCCAATTTGGGCAAAGTCGATGAGAAAGTAAAGATTTCAAAGTTATTAATATGAAATTATTAATAAAAAAAAATGTGACTTTTTTTAACAAATTAAACTAGGTTGATTTTCGGACCCAGCCGATTTTCCGGTTTTCGATTCAAACCATTTGGCCCGGGTTTAATAATCCTACTCTAACTCACTCATTTTAATGTTATTCCAAATAAATAAATAAAAATTAAAGTCAATTAGTGCATATAAATTTGATTAAAATCTGTGGCTTGTTATATAAATTGTGATGTAAAAAATTTATTTGAAGTTAGATAAATTATACAATTTTTATTTCAAATTCTTATTATTCATTGTATTTTTATTTAATTAACATTCCCGTTCCCTAGTCTAGATGCTTATTGGAAGATTGGCTTTTGCATAACCTGTTGAAAACTATGGAAAGTTAGAAACAATCGTCTTTCCACTAATGAGACGTACACTATAAAGGAAGATATTTTTATCAATGGAATATATTAATTCAACACAAATTATTAAAATAGATAATTCATGGAAACCAATACATACTTTACTACTCTCCCGTTCCTTACTATATGGTATATCTGATGAGTTGATTTTGCTCTTAAATATAAGACATTTTTTTTTTTAAATATTTGTCAACATTTTCCTAATTTATCTCTATTAATGTTTTCTAACAATAACTGAGGAGGAGAGGGAGTGAAAGAATTAAAGGAAACTAGCGGCAAAGAATGTTTCCATTTCCTCTCCGATGCTTCAAAACAAAGTCATTTTGATTAAATACAATCTCAGCCCTTGATCTCCAATATGATCCAAGCCATTCATTTGTGAAATATTAAGCGTGGAGGCATAATTTTACTATGGCCTTAATAATTTAGAAACAAATCTCCAATAAGAACTGATGTGATCTTCCAACCAGTGGTAGAGCCACGTTGGGGCAAATGTCCACACGTATAGACACAAACTTGTGTCTTTGTCTTTTTTTTTTTTTTTTTAATACTTACTTGGGAGTGGAGGGAGGGTCATGCTTGAAGCAGAAGAGAATAAGAGAAAAGTGAAGGTCATGACAAAGGTTGGTAGGCGATGGCTGTGTTGCTGCTGGTGTTGGGCGTTGCGGTGGGAAGATGGCGATGAGGCGGTAGGCCCATGGTAGAGGATGGAGGTGATGAGTGGTGGGTGAGGGATGGGGAAGAGAGAGAGAGAGAGAGAGAGAGAGGAGGATATAGTATTATTGTTGTTGCAGCGGCGGGGGTGTGTGTGTGCGAGATATTTGCATATGGAAGAAAAGGTCGATAGTGAAAAGACATTTGAAGTAGAAGAAAGAGAAAGGAGAAAAACATTTTTTTTTTTTAACAAAAACAAAATTTTGGATCAAAATTAGAAATTGTTTCATACACACACATATAATAAGAATATAAAATGGTAAAAAATGAATTAAAAATGAAGATACTAAATTTTGAATATAGAAATTTCTTTATTAAATATGGTAAATTTTGAATATTGATGGATTTAATTTCAATTATTTGGATTTAAAATATATTTAAATCAAATTGTTTTCATTTTCTATAATTTAATTATTTACTATACACTATTAATATCTATTTAATAGTAAAAGTTTAATTTGTGTAAATGAATTATTCCTTTTCAATAGTATATAAAAGTACATGAATTATTCCAATGATGCTTTGTGGCTTTGTGGGCATTGAAGACTTGAGGTTCTTCAACCAATTTGTGTGCTGATTGATTTAGGGGAATAAACGTGCGTAATTGTCCCTTTGATGTTCTAGCCTTTGCAGATTCTCATTTTCTTTTATATAAGATGTTCTTTGGAAAAATCACTTGCTTTGTTGGATTGTGTAGTTTGGAAAAATCTCATTTTTTTTTTGCAATGACTTTTGTTAAAGATAAATTGCGTAAATAAGTGATTATTGGTTTAACTCATGCATGTTAAGTTATGTTGAACGTGATATGTTTGGTAAGATTGATGATGAAGATATAATGCAATATTTTCAAGAAATGAAGTACCGAAGAATGCTTTTGTAATTATTCTATTGTAATAGCTTAATTGACTCTTAATTATTATTTTTCTATGTTATGTTAAAGTTTTCTTTTCTTTTCTTGTTTATATTATTTTGTTTTTTAATGCATTTAAAAATTTCCTTAAAAAAAATTCGGGGGCAACTACTAATTGTGCGGACACAAACAAAAAATCTTAGTACTGCCACTGCTTCCAACTGCATAAAAAATAAATAGAATGGGTTCCAAGTGCTAAACAATATTTTTTGACGTTGCAACTTAAGGGAAGGCCAAGAAAGACAAAAACAGCTCTGAAGAAGTCGTCTAACATTAACGTAAATGATTAATAACCTAGATCAAGTGCCATAGCAGCCTTTGACAAAGAAGAAAGAGCCGCCAGTTCTGGAAGCTTGGTCGCTGGATGACGCAACCTTTGACGGAGAACTTGGCGGAGAGCAAGCTGGAGATGCGCCGCAGCCTTTGACGGAGAACATGGTGGAAGGAAGCTGGAGATGCCAAGACGCAAAAAGAGGAGGTTTTGTCTTATCTCTGGTTTAAAGCATGAATGGCTAGTATCATATTGGAGATCTATGACTGAGATTGCATTTAATCAAAACGAAGTCGTTTTGAAGCAATGGGGGAGGAAATGAAAACACCTAACAAAGAGACATTCTTTATCAACCGTATTTTGAAAATTATATGTCATATTAACTAACTTTATTAATTCAATCAAATTAGGTTAATAAGTTTCATATTAAAGAATAGAGGGAGTAATAACTAATTTTTACATGTTTATAAACTAATTATTTGTTGAAATTATCCATACCATGAATTGATGGACATTCTTCATTTTTTTATTAAAAATGATATGCAATTGTTTTTTTAATAGTGTCATTATTTAGATTTTTTTTTTTGTTCATGTATTACTAAAACTTATAATCACTGTTTAAGATGTGATAATAATTTAAATCGTTAAAGTTAATTATAATTTTTATATCTCTTATGTTCAACTTAAAAAGGAAAGGGTCTTAAGAATTTAGTTTTGGTTTTTTTTTAAAAAAAAAATTATATCTTAGTATTTGATCCTCTAAAATAGTTACAATTTTTTTGGGTGGGTCTAAGGTATCCACTGGCAATAACAATGACTAATCACCTCACACTGTAGCCTTCTCAAAAGGCATTGTCAAACTCACAAATTAACTTTTCGAATTTACTATTTTTATGTTTTTAGCAGACCTTATATTTCTAGCATAGAAAATCACATCGAATCATTGTTAAATTCATGTTAGTTGTACACTTAGTTAAACTTGTAAGTTTATGCAAATATTTTATTATTTTTACCTTTCTATCTTATAAAATCGTGTTAAATCACTCTATACTAACTTTTTGGATTCGAATATATTCGATTGTTTTATATATGCATTTTATAAGAATTTCTTCACTAAGTATTATAAATTATATTCCTCCTGGTTCTAATTATACGAACACTTTTGTAGTGTAAATTACACTACGAAAATGTTATTATAATTAGGACTAAAGGTAGTAATATCAATAGATTTAATTTCAATTATTTAGATTTAAAATATATTTAAATGAATTAGTTGTCATTTTATATTTTAATTATTTAATTATACACTATCATAAAATCTTATGAGTTCAGATGTCATCGTCATTAGTTTACTAACTTTTTCAATTTGAATATGTTTAGTAATATTAATGGATTTAATTTTAATTATTTAGATTTAAAATATATTTAAATGAAATTTATCTATAATTTTTCCCTCACAAATTTGACCTCCCCGGGAGCGGATTGTCTCAGAAGCAATATTCTCCTCTTCCCTCGGTATCTTGTAATTCTGTTCGTTCACACCATCCAAGTGTCTATAAAGCTACACGTTGTGGGGGGTAAAAATTTTGTCAGAAAAAATGGGTTAAAAAAAAAAAACATCCCAACTACCCATTCCAATTTAATCTTGACCGTCCATACACTTTAAAATATATTTAAATGAAATTTTATCTATAATTTTTCCCTCACAAAACTTCCTCCCCGGAGCGGATTGTCTCGAAGCAATATTCTCATGTTCCCTCAGTATCCTGTAATTCTGTTCGTTCACACCATCCAAGTGTCTATAAAGCTACACGTCGTGGGGGTAAAAATTTAGGAGAATTCCAATAAAATACCAAATGAATTTGTAAAGCCCATATAAGTCCCTTGAATTTGTAAAATGACTCACAGGTGACACAGACTTATCAGGGATATGCAATTTCGTGGGAAATGACCCTAATGCCCTTCCTTCCTCTCTTCCCCTTCCCCTTCCTTCCCCCTTCCTCTCTCTCGAACCGAACCACTCACCGCCGCACATTCGTTCGCCACCATCTACCTCCGCCGTCGACGCACCCTCCACCTTGGACGCCGCACCCGCCCCGCCGGCACCGATGAAAAAGAAAACAAAAAACTGAAACACGAAAATGCGAGAAAACGAGAAACAACAAATTTTTTTTTTCGATCGATCCATCTGGAAGAAAATTGAAGAAGAAGACGTGAAGGAAGGAAGGAAGGAAAGAAGGAAAGGAAGGAAGGAAGGAAGGAAGAAAGTAGGAAGAAGGAAGAAGGAAGAAGAGAAAGGAAAAAAAAAACAGAGACGACATTCTCTGGAGAATGCCCAAGGCATTCTCGAGAATTGCCTTAAGGCATTCCCGGAATGCCTTACATTAAGGCATTAAATATAATGCCTTAATGTAAGGCATTCCCGAGAATGCCTCCAGATATATATATTTTTTTTTACTTCTTCTTCCTTCCTCTTCTTCTTCTTCTTCCCATTTTTCTTCTTCCGTCACCCCGTAAATCATCATCTTCTTGCCATTTACAACTTATTTTTGCCTTTTCCATTCTTGCCTCAATTACAAAACATAAACTACATCACCATTTACAAGTAAACCATCATTCTTGCCTCAATTACAAAACATAAACTTCATCGCCATTTACAAGTTCTTTACAACCTTTTTTCCATTCTTGCCTCAATTAAAAACATAAACTTTTACACAAGTGAGTTCTTGCCATTCTTGCCTCAATTTAAACAACTATCGCCATTTACAAGTAAACCATCGTTTATAAGTAAACTCGCCTTTTCCATTCTTGCCTCAAAACATAAACTTCATCGTCAATTACAAAACATAAACAACCATCACCATTTACAAGTAAACCATCACCATTTACAAGTAAACCATCGCCATTTACAACTTATTTTTCTTGCCTGAAGAAGAAGATGTGAAGGAAGGAAGGAAGAAGATGATGATTTACAGGGTGACGAAAGAAGAAAAATGGAAAAAGAAGAAGAAGAAGAAGGAAGAAGTAAAAAAAAAAAAATATCTGGAGGCATTCTCAGGAATGCCTTAAGGCATTCTCGAGAATGCCTTACATTAAGGCATTATATTTAATGCCTTAACGTAAGGCATTCCCGGCATTCTCGAGAATGCCTTACATTAAGGCATTATATATATATATTTTTTTGGGTAAAATAAGGCATTATATTTAATGCCTTAATGTAAGGCATTCCCTAGGCATTCTCGAATTAACAACAAACCCTAACTCTAGGGAAAGAGAGAGACCCAAGTTATCCTCTCTCTAACATAGTGAGAGCTCTACACTCTACACACATGGTGAGGGCTCCACACCCAACACACACAATCAATATTGTTAAGACCCTCTATTTATAGACTAGACCTTAACCAACTATTCAATTAATTCCCCCATATTCTAACACGCCCCCTCAAGTTGAACACTATTTATCTCAAATGTGCTTAACCTGAACAACACAAGAATAAGGGGATAAGGTGAATTAAATTGATAGTTTTCAAATCAACAAAAATAATACAAAAACTTCTTCAATTCACAATCTTCTTCCATTTCCATTTGTTGGCTTGCTTCTCTTGTATGCAACACCATCAATACTCTTTGCCTCTCTCTTATGCTTTACCATGCATCAGAAACATGTGTCATTAAGTCGACTGGCAATCTGATAGAGCCTTCTTCACAGTTGCAGCATCATCAGATATCTGCACAAGTTCATTAGAGTTCAAGGCACAAGGAGGCAAATGTACATCCTGTAGCATTCGAATATGGGCACCAATATCACTATGGATGCTCTGGACAATTTGTCTACCTTATAACCTATTTTCTCTTGTACTCCTTCAAACAGCCTACATGATATTCCCTTTCACACTGATCACATATAATCACTGTTCAACAAGGAGCCTTGGCTATCCTTCAATTTAAACCAAACTCGAAGAGAATAAGCCGGGGATAACATTGCATCATTATGTTTGAGGCAGATATCTTCAATACGCCTCTGGGCCTCAAGCTGCTCCCCATTACACAGAACTTCTTGCTGTTCAGGATCAGAGAATTGTTTCTTCCTTTTAGCAATCTGTTGCTTCACATGCCTAACATCCCTACATCGTTCCATATGAAAATTGATGACCGAGTTGTCTACAAAACCAAGCTGTTCTGTTCATTGCATAATAATATTCTCACAGTCACAATAATTTCCTCACTGCCATCGTGCCAATGTCTCTTTCCATAACCAAATGTCGAAACCCAAACACAACGGTCCAGTTTTGCACAAATAAGAAAGCACAAGAGGGTACCAATAATTCTAACAACATCAAACAATATTTCCATTGAAACCAAAACCTGAACTCATGTTCTTGGAAAAAACTGAGCCATGTTGTACCCACTTCTAAAACACAAATAGGGACTAAACTCAGTGACATAGAAGTTGAAGCAAAACCATGATGACTTAGCAAAATCCTTTGCCACCGCACGGCAAAGTGAACGGATCAC
Source organism: Acacia acuminata (assembly GCA_019022655.1). Lineage (NCBI taxonomy): Eukaryota > Viridiplantae > Streptophyta > Magnoliopsida > Fabales > Fabaceae > Acacia > Acacia acuminata. The sequence continues at coordinate 833,394 of JAFJYI010000100.1, read as the reverse complement.
CACCGCATTGATTCGAAGCTCTAATCACCTTGATAGCCAATTATAATTTTTCAGAATCAACAAGAACTCAAAGAAAAAACAACTTGAGCATCAAAGATAATGGCATCCAACAGCACCATCACAATTTCCCATCAAGCAATCTTCTCAATTCAGAAATCATAGTGACGAAGATGAGAGAACTTAGAATCTCAAAGTGCCTATTTACTGGTCAGGTTCGAAATTGGAGAAGCGTCTATCCGTAGCGGAAATCGTGGTGTTCTTGTTTCTTGGTTCTTTAGAGTGACTTGGGGCACGGCATGTGGCTGCTAAGACGCCTTGCGTGCAGCAACTTCTAACTCTAGGTCTTGGTTCTGGGCGAAGAACTTGGTGGAGCTCGGTGCTCGCCGGAGATCACAGGGGCGAAGCCTTTCATGTGTCTTCTATTTATTCTTGCCAGAGATCGCAGGGGTGAAGCCTTTTGTACGTCTCGCGTGCATGAGTCAGCCGATTTTTCCATCTTCACCGAAGAGATCGATCTTTCCGACGTGGGTCTCTTTCCCTCTTCGCCGACATCGATCTTTCCGACATTGTTCTCTTTCCCTCTTCGTCGGCGTCGATCTCTCCCCTCTTCAGAGGTGTCGCGCTGGGGCGTAGGGAACACGCCTGTCGTGCCTGACAGAGAAGGAATTGGATGTGCTTCTTTCATAAGTTGTGGGGTCCAGCAATCAACAGAACCATCGGGGAACCAAGAAACATCCGCATCACTGTGAGAGCTAGGATTCATTTTTCTGGCCTGAATCTTGAATTCCAGATGAATACCTTTTGAGGTCTTGTATCGCAATAGCACATGTCGGGTCAGGTGGAGACAGTGCTCCACGTGTCTGGCCTGGATCTTGTTTCCTGGATGGAAGAAAGTAATCAATCTTGGGCCAATTCTTGATATGTGGGCTGTGGACTCAAGAGGTGCTCCACTTGTCTTGCTTCAAAAAAGCCGTGGTGTTAGCCTTTTCTCTCCCACCGGTGGTGGCTTGTTGCAATCACCTGGGTCCTGTATTGGATCTTGGCCCAAATCTTGATTTGTAGGCCTTAGTGAATATGCTCAATTTTGAGTAGAAGAAACATTGCAAGTCAAGAATCATTGGGCTGGAAACGATGTGAGTTAATGGCCCCAAACTTGAAAAATCAACCTTACTCATGATACCATGTTAACAAGCATAATAGGAGAAGCAATTAAGATAAACAATATGGAAAAGATGAAGAGATGAAGAATCTTGTATTATTCATATAAGAGCAACATGCTCATCCAATATAACCCACTTGGGTTTTACAATGATCATCCTCACTTGAGGGTGATTAACAACAAACCCTAACTCTAGGGAAAGAAAGAGACCCAAGTTATCGAGCTCCACACTCTACACACATGGTGAGGGCTCCACACCCAACACACACAATCAATATTGTTAAGACCCTCTATTTATAGACTAGGCTCTAACCAATTATTCAATTAATTCCCTCATATTCTAACAAACAAAGCTTCGAGCCATGGGATAAGCTTCTTGAAACGATGGGTTTTTGGGGAACAAAAGCACAAGGGAAATGGCGATGCTCAACGTGATTGTGGAGAGAAAAATTGGCTTTTCCAAAAGCATGAGCTTTATCTAACCCAAGAAAAATCGAATGTTCCAACGGTTAATCTCAAACTAAACCTTACCCAATTCTCTTCGAGTTGAATCTGCAAGGAATGGACCAGTGGAGTGAGAACGCGGGAATAATCCGGCCAATCGAACCCTCGTCGACTTCGCCCTAGGTGTGCAGATCTGATTCGCTGTCTGATTTTGGCTCAGACTCGGGTTCTTAGGCGCCGGACACGTAAGAGATGAACAGGAAGAGCAAAGGAAGATTAGGAGCAATCGAAGCATTTTCTCTAGCAAGAATCTTGTCAGGATTTCAAGTGTATGGATGGCCAGGATTAAAATGGAATGGATGGTTGGGATGTAATTTTTTTAAACACATTGACGTGTAGCTTTATAGGCACTTGGATGGTGTGAACGGACAGAAACACAGGATACTGAGGGAGAATATTGCTTCTGAGATAATCCGCTCCCCATCCTCCACACTCCTCTCCGTATTCCGATGGCGAGCAGATGCGACATACCCTTTCTGCCATTCGACGTTATCATCATCATTCTCAAAAGGCTTCCTGTCAAAGCCATTGTTCGATTCCAATGTGTTTGTAAAGAATGGAAAAATCTCTTCAAAACCCCGAATTTCATGGCCGACCACTCTGATCGGAAGAACCCTCTTCTTCTCCTTCATGAATGGGCTTCCGAATGTAGTCGTCACTCTCTACGTTTGCTTGATCATAAGATGGAAACCATTGAAGTTCTGTACATTCCCCCAATCGGTTATTTTGGACACAAATTGGAAATCATTGGTTCCTGCAATGGCCTGCTCTGTGTCCAAGTCGATCACGGTCTACTTGGATCTCCTGGTTCGCTTTGGCTGTGGAATCCAGTGATTAGAGAGGTCAGAGAAGTGCCCAAAACACCAAATGATTGGCGCGTCTGCACGGTAGGATTTGGGTTCAGTAGCGAAGTTAATGATTATAAGATAGTGAGATTTTATAGTCAACAACTCTATGATCTCACCATGATTGATAGTGTGGAAGTGTATTCACTAAGTACAGGTTCATGGAAGGAACTAGAATTCAGGGCTTTATGCGTTTCTCCTGCTTTATCTAAAGCTGTCAATGTTGATGGAACTATTTTTTGGTTGGATGACCCTGTCGTACTTTCGTTCGACATTGAAACGGAAGTAGCTACATTAACACAATTACCAACTGAAGATGGTCTTGATCCAATTGGGCTTGGTGTGTACGAGAACAAACTTGTGGGTCACTATGGGTTTATAGAGGAGGACGGACGTCATTCCGTCTGTGTATGGGTGATGAAGGAGGTTGCTAGTGAATCTGGGAAGAGTTTAAGTTGTACTCAGAAATATAGGATTGATCAAATGCCAAATTTTTTGGCGTATAACTTGCGTTTTTGGAGGAATGAAATGGTCTGCCCTGGCACAAAATATATTACTGGGGGGCACGGTGGCCAAAAGTGCGTTCTTCATATGTTCAATCTCAATACTAATGAAGAGAGGGAGTTCAACTGTTCAACTTTCTGTACCTGGTGTGATGTTTTCAATTATGAGAAGAGCCTGGTGTCTGTTTGGAACAACCAGGTTGAATAGTCTGGCTCTGAAATATGATCATTTCTCCATTCCAGGTTTCTTTTGTCACAGTAATTTTGGGTGGAAATTAATCCACAACAAAACCTTTTAACATTTTGGTTGTAACTATAATCCTTGAAGTCCCTTTGTTCTGTGATTTGGAATGGAGAAATTTGGTACTAGTTGTCTCAAACTTTATTTTAGCCTTATATATATGACCATATGTTAAATTCCCATGGATAATATATAGTTTAGTTTCTGCTATATAAATTTGTTAGGTTTTGTTGGCCACTTAATATACTAAGAGGGGAGGAAAGATCAACGTGATAGGTTAAAGCTTCTTGCGTTCTCATTTTCATGATCTAATGGAGCAATAGAATTATTACACGGCACAAGAGAGTGAACTATACGAGGTATTGCATTTGTATTTCGCATGGATGAATATATGGTTTAGTTACTGTTATATAACTTTTTTGGGTTCTATTTGCCAATTAATATAAAGTGGGAAACTAGTTTGATGCAGCTGCTGGATTTCAGCATTCACTTTTACTCTGATGCATCCTTTAAAGAGGTCAGATATATACCTAAAATTGTAATTTTATTTGTCTCATGGTTTAAACTAGATGCCAATAAACTTGTAAATCACATCACCGTAGGCTTGCTGTGTATATGAGCTCATAACACATGCTATGTTCTGTTTACACTTTGTGATTGGAAACTTTTGATTATTCTGTCATTGAATTATGGGTGATGGAGCAAAAGTAGTGGAGAATCTGGGAAAAGTTTGCAGCTGAAGTATGCAATATGTATTATTTCGAGTAGTCGAATAGTATGTGAGGATTTAGAGTAATTGGTGCAAAGTGAAAGTGAAGAGTGAAATGGATCACATGAAAACCTTCCTATGTTTGTCAATTATGCAGCGAGAGAGCCTATCTTATTTCTGTTGGCATCAACTTATTGAATAACCTTTCTGTAATTTCAGGTTTACTCTGTGTGAACACTTTTGGTATAAGTAAGTGAACCTGCAAAGCTTTAAACATTTTGGTTTCACATATTCTGGTTTAATTTTGCTTTGAACTTTTGGTTATGTCCAAAGCTTTAAATGGGTATACATCTGATAGAACCTATTTAGGCAATTGGAAAGTAAAGACCACTAGAGTCAACTCTAGGAAAGAGAAACCAAGTTCTTTGTGACTATAGTCTTCGATATCTTAAAAAACAAGTCCCATGCATACTTATAGGTTCTGACAGAAATAACTAAACACATAACTGCTAACACCTTGGATAAGATACAATAACTACTCCTAAACTTCTAATGCTCCTAACTGACACTAAACTGCTGCCTAGCCACGTGTCTTCTTCCTAGAATAGACTAGGAAAGGCCATGGGTTTCTATCATTACTCCCTCCCACAAAATTCGCCTTGTCCTCAAGGCAAAAAGTAGGAAACTGATTAGAGATGTCATCGTAGAGTTTCCAGCTGCTTTGCCATTTGATGATTAACTCCAGCTGCTTATTATATCAGCAGAATCAACAGCTTGGGTAGAGAAACGAGAGGACAAAACCTGCTCCGTTCCAAAAGTGCTTCCCACTCATTAGTAATAGGCAGGGGTAGGAGTAGAAGGGACAAAACCGTGAGCTTTTTTGAGTAATGAAAGATGGAACACTGAATGGTTCCGTGCCTCATCTGGAAGTTGCAGTTCATAGGCCACTATACCTATCTTTTTCAACACAGGATAAGGGCCACAAAAACGGGGAGCATGTTTCTCAAATCTTCTTTAGGCCGAAAGAACGCTGTTTGTAAGGCTGGATCTTCAAGAAAACCCAATGCCCAGGCTGAAACTTAATTCCGTACGATGAGAATCAGCAAATAGTTTCATCCTAGCTTGAGCTATAGACAAATTGTCTCGGATGGCAGAAAGCACAGCATCCCTCTCTGCGAAATAATCTTCTAATTCCGCGAAATTAGTCTACCCCTGTGAAATAGCATAGGAAAGAGAGAAGGTGGAGAACGACCATAAAACACTTTTAAAGGTGTAAAACCAGAAGTGTGAAAACTAGTATTATAATAATACCTGGCCCAACGCACGAAAGAAACATCCTTTTATTTCCATTAGAAACATTTTTAATGTTTCGTTTAAAGACAAAAAAGAAAGAGCTTCTTATCCAACATTGATCTCAATTTTCTTTAAATATCTATGTGCATTACAGTGGATCAATAAGAATGAACATTCAAACTTTTTAAAATGGAATATATCTAGCTCCCGATCAAAAGCTAATTTTACTGGGAGAATTTGATTGACTAGTACAAGTGTTGCAATATTTAAAATCAAATATGTTAACGCTAAAATAGAATTGTTGTTCTTGCAAGTATTAATCTAGTTATTTATGGAGGATTCAGTAAATGAAACGTATAATCTAGAAATTACGCTTAACATAATAATTTATTCCAACAATCTTGTAAACTTTAGGTTGCAAATTAATAATAATATCACATGTAACCATTTTATAGATGCATCTTTAAATATTATTGAACATTTATAAGGTTTACATGCTATTTGATTGGACCCATATATTTTAATTTGATTTATTTCTAGAAATTTGGAGATCCATTCCAAATACCCTCATAATCAATTTTCTTTGAAAACATGTAGACCATCATAATTTTTGAATTATATCATGTGTTGGCTATTTATGAAGAATCTTCTAGTTCTTCAATAAATGTCAATACATACTATTTTATAATTTGTTGCACATATATATGACTCTGTTGATTAAACAAGTCATACTAACAATAAATTTGTTTGGATCAGTAAACTTCTGGTTTACTGTATCATTTTTTTTACCAACATTAAACTTTACAACTTTCACATCATATTGATATAAAATTTTAATCTGACATCTATTTTTAGGAAATTAATTAGGCTTTGTGAGGAATAATGTGAGTACAACTTTTTAATATTAATTCACGTGTATTCTAACAATATCCCACTCAAATGTGAGTTATATAAATACACTTTCTTTATTTACATATGTCAAAGACAAACCAATGTATAATAAGACAATAATCTATCTTTCATTTGAAAGCTCAAGTACTTCATTCCTCACATACAATAATGGATTTAAATTCATTAGGCAATCACTTAGATGCTTTAACAGAGTAAAACTCTGATGTAGACCTGTGTCATAACATTTCATGATCAATGATCTTCTTCCGCTCATAGAATTCAAAAAAATCTATATTTAGTTCTCTAGGAACTATATCGATTTCGTTACATGAATATTATTCAGAACCTAACATATATATTATCACATTTGTATTTAACTTTGAAAGTGGAGCTATATACCCAAGAGGGGGGGTGAATTGGGTATTTTAAAAACTTTTGTAAATTGCTCTGTTTTTAGACAACAAAAACAGAGATGAACAGAGTAAAGGGAAGAACAAAGTGAACACGAGATTTATACTTGGTTGGTCTTAACAACTTGACCTACATCCAAATCCCGGACTCTCCGGGATTTTCACTATCACAAAGATTACACACTCTGTACTTAAAGAGTAGTTCTCTCTCTAGAACTCACTCCCACTTACAAGTTGTAATCAATGAACTCCCAAATCACCAAGTCCTCTTGACTTGTGATTCTTTTCAATAAATGAATTACAGATAAAAGCTCTCTCAAGAGTGGATAATAATGAACACCGAAGCTTATAATGTCAAAAGACAAAATACAAGTGAAAACAAATGTAGTTGAAGAACTTGAAAGCTTGTTCGTTTTCAGATGTAGTGGTTGTTGAGAAGAAATGAATGCAACTCCATTTATAGCCAGATAGCATTAATAGACCGTTGCATTGATAATACGACCGTTGAAGATGATCTGCAGAAGATGTGAGCTACTTAGGTCTTCTTCTCTTTCTAAAACTCACTTAATCCAATTTTGGCTAGATGGTCGAGTTGACTTTTTACGCAAATCAATCCGTTGGAGAAGATGTTGCTAGATGTAGAAATCATTCTTTAATGCTTTGCAACCGTGTGCAGATGGATTAACCAAAAGGATGCAAGTTTCGGGTTGAGCATTTAATGTTCGACATCACTTTTGCTTTTGCTTTAAACCTTCATAAACCTTCCTTAATCTGCGTAACTCACTAAAAAAATGGTTAAACATATCTAGTACCAATAGAGATTAATCATGGAAAGCATTGAGATCAAACACGAAGGCATAGCAAAATCGTTACATTCAATTTTCAGAACGCGTCCGTAAACCTGGAGGTTTGTTCACAAACCTCAAGGTTTGGTCATTTAAGGTTGAAAACGATTTAAGACCAAAACCTCAAACCCGGAGGTTTATCATAAAACCTGGAGGTTTCTCATGATGCAATCACAAAGGTTTATCGGGCTTACCCCAAACCTCGAGGTTTTCTCGAAACCTCGAGGTTTCACATTGTAAGTGAAACCCGGCGAAGCTTGATGGAAGCAAACCCGTAGGTTTCTCAAGGAACCTCGAGGTTTTAGAATGAGCGAAAGTCCATTTCCTCTCGGAACTCACAAACCTCGAGGTTTGTAGTAATACTCGAGGTTCTGCCCAAACTTCCAAGTTCTTTGTTTTGAACCAAAACACAAACCTGGAGGTTTCTATGGAAACCTCAAGGTTTTCAAACATACTGAAAGACCATTAGCTCTCTGGAAGCCAGAAACCTGAAGGTTTCTGTCAATACTCGAGGTTTTACACTTAATTTCAAATTTTCAGTTTGGCGCCAAGGCATAACCTCGAGGTTTTGTTGTAAACCTCGAGGTTTCACAACTTGGTGTGAAACCGAGTTTTCTCTCGGAAGTCCAAAACCTCGAGGTTTCTTAATAAACCTCGAGGTTTCACATAATTTTGTGAAACCCAAGTTTTGCAAGTTTAAACATAGAACCTCGATGCTTCCTTTGTAAGGCCAAACCTCGAGGTTTAAGGGGAAAACCTCGAGGTTTGCTCTCACTCGGGTTTTCCAACTTCGAGAGCAAATCCTCATTCTTTGTTCACAATTGTTAGCAATCATCAAAATCTTTTAGAGAACCAACATTCTCCCACTTTTTAATGATGACAACACTTGTAAGCAAACATCTTTGGAAAGTTCAAGAAATTTTTCATGATGTAATTAGACTTTGAAATTGGCAGAGGTTTCAAGAACTTAGCTATTTGCATAATGTAAATACAAGGCATCAAGCAGTTATAAGCAGAAGCATGAACACATAAGTTGTATTTCAGTTCAATAGAAAGAGCAATACAGGATAATGTAATACAAAGCAAAATACAAAATGCACATGATCCTCAAAGCTCTCTAAACTTCAAAGGCTACTCCTTGTTCTCTACCCCTTTGTCATCATCAAAAGGAGGGTTGACTAAGGGTGTAGAGGGAGGAGAAAGATGAAGAACTTCAGTAGCAGGAGTGGCGATGGATGGAGAGGGAAATATCTCAGTGGCGGGAGTAGATGGTGAAGGGAGGATTACTGTGGTTGGAGTGGTAGCCTCAGAGACTGGAGAAGGGAAAATGGGAGTTGAGGGAGCATGAGAGAATGAAGGGATAGGAGGGGAAGTGAAAGTGAAGGATGGTGAGGGAGAACTAGAGGAAGGGCCAAAAGGACTTGGGTCAGAAGTAGAGCCAGGAGTGAAGGAGGAACCAATGTGAAGATGCTTCATGATCTTGTCCACCTTATCAGTGAGGTCCATATGAGAAATGAGCTAAGTGGACATCTTGAGCTCAATCTCTTCAGCCTTCTCCTTGACTTCGGCTGATTGCCCAGCAACGGCTTCAAGGTGCTCCTTTATGGCATCTTGAATCTCAATTAGACCAGTATGCCCACGAGTCATCTCAGCCCGTAACTTTTCCAATTCAAACTCCATGCGCACAGTCATGGTGGCGAGAGCAGTATCCACAATTTGCTTAATCTGAGAAGCAAGCTCAGAAGACAGTGATGTCTGAGGAGGTAGAGGTGATCTGGAAGGAGCCTGAGATTGAGCAGAACCTTCTTCCCCAAACTTGATCTTCATCAAATTCATCTGTGTTTTCCCAAACAAGGGGGATACTCAAGTGTGTCAGGAGCACCCACATACCATATCTTGTGGTAGAAAAGAATGACAGACACCAATGAGGGATATGGAATATGAGATAACTGTCTCTTGGCAAAGCTGAACTCAGTCATCCCTTTAAGGAGCCAGTGACCAAGGTTGAAGGGAACTTTCCTCACAAATGCGAGTAAATGGCCCGTAGTCATTCGAGTGAAGTGAGTCCGATTACCGCCTTTAGGAATGAAGTTCCTAGAGTAGACATACCATAGGACACGATTCTCAACGAGGCATGGAGCTTGGTCCGAATGTGAGTCGAGTTGCTTGATCTGGAGGGAAAGGCACACCAGGCCTAAGTGTTTCAAAAACTTCCTGGTTACTGTAAGAAAAGTCAGGAGCAGGCGGAGGATTGTTAATCCTTAGAATTTTGTTCAAGATGGCAGCTGACAATGTAAATGTGACATTCCTAACAGTGGTGGTGACCCTCTTCTCAATCACTTCGCCATAATCGCCCAATTCATTGTTATACTTCATCTTGTAATAAAACAATCGAACTATGTTTGGAGTATAAGGAGCGATATGGAAATGAAGGACTCGTATTGTTTCACCACGGTGATAAATCAAAGTGACATTCTTTAAAATGCCTTCAAATCAATAACAACCACGGGCAAAAGAGACGATGAAGATATGCTTCCCCGAATTTTTCATTGTCGTCTTTGGGAAGGCGGCGTGTGTAGTGACAAATCCATTTAGTGGAGAGATATTCTTGTATATGTCGATATCGCATTTTCCATGACGGAGGCACATCTTCTTCCTCAACTTGTTGAGGATTATGAGAGGATGATCGACCCCTTGTTGATTGTTGGGACTTAGCAAATGAGGCCCTCTTTGTTCTTGCCTTAGTTGGAGACTTAGTGGATTTGGAAGTTCTGTTTTCTTCGATTGATCCTTTCCAGGTAGGCTCGTTCCAGGCGTGCTTTCCCTTTCCCTTTTCCTTTGGGTTCGGCTCTTTCCTCTTCTTTGAAGGACCCTCGGCGAGGAGTTCTTTGGTAGGTTCCTTGAAGGAGACCTCTTTCCTTGGACCCTTGGTTTCCTTTCTTCCCTTCGATGGTGATTGTTCGTCAGCAATCTCACCCTGAACACCTCGAATTGATTTATCTATAACATAACGGAGGCGAGTGGAGCGAGTCTTGACCCGTACTGGGCGACTAGAGGAAGGGGGTGTTTGTTCTGGTTGATGAGGAGGAGGAGGAGGAGGAGACCATGATTTCGTTTCTTCCTTACTGGAATCAGAAGCAGAAATAGCTTGGGATTTTGATTTCGAGGCCATTTGAAGATTTAGAAGGAAGAATTTGGTCGAAAATGGGAGATTCGAGAGAGTGGGTGACGAGAGAGAGCAAAACCTAGAGGTTTAGGTCGAGGTTTGAAGAACATGAACAAAGTGTATGTATATATATAGGCGATAGCAAACCTCGAGGTTTTACGCCAAACCTCGAGGTTTGAGGGAAAAATACCAACCTGGACGTCATAGGTGTTCTGTGAACCTTTGACTCATCAGCACGCAAACCTCGAGGTTTGTTTCAAAACCTCGAGGTTTTACTGTCTTTCAGATTAATCATCTTTCTGTCTCATCCAAACCTCGAGGTTCCCCTGAATACTCGAGGTTTCATTTCTCTCGAAGCTTTACGTCCTTGGCTATGCACCACGAAACCTCGAGGTTTTCATCAAAACCTCGAGGTTTTGCTTTTTGGACAAGACACGATTGACCATGTTCTACCAAACCTCGAGGTTTTCTCAAAACCTCGAGGTTTTGCTCCTCGACAAACAAAACCACGATTGACCATGTTCCACCAAACCTCGAGGTTTTGAAAACCTTGAGGTTTTGCTCCTTGACAAAAAAAAACCACGTTACTTAATGTCCTGCATAAAACATATCTAGACACTCCGACGCTTAAGTCAGTGACTTTTAATCATCCAAACCACAATTTATCACTAATTTGAGAAAGAATTACTTACAACTCGTTGGGATTTACCATTCCCAATTCTCTTCGATAAAGTTGAATGATTCCTTGGCCAAAGGTTTGGTGAAGATATCGCAAGTTGAAGATGAGTTGGGATGAACATGACTTTGACATCTCTCTTATGAACATGATCCCTTATGAAATGATGCCTCACATCAATATGCTTAGTCCGAGTATGTTGCAATTTGGATTCTTGGCTAAGCTTATTGTGCTTGTGTTGTCACATAATATAGGGATCTCCTTCAAAGTTGATTCCTAGATCGATAGTTGCTGTTTGAGCCATAAGACTTGAGCACAAGAAACTTGAGGTAGCCACATACTCAGCTTCGTTGATGATACAGCCACACTTTGGTTTGCTTCTTTTGAACCAAGACAGTGAACCTCCAAGAAACTCACATTGGCAACTTGTACTCTTCCTATCGGTCTTGTACCCGCATGGTCCGAATCTGAATATGCTACTAAATGTTCAGGTTGACCTTTAGGAAACCACAATCCAAGTGTTTTTGTGTCAAGAAGATATCTGAATATTCTCTTCACTTGCTCAAGCATGTGACTCCTTAGAGCAAATTGAAATCTTGCACACATTCCAACACCGAATTGGATGTCCGGGCGACTTGCGGTCGGTAGAGTAATGATCCAATCATTCCTCTATATTTTGTGATGTTGAAGTCCGTGCCTTCCTCATCGCATCTAATGAAGCAGTTGAACTTATAGGAGTACCAGCCCCATTACAATGGTCCATCCCAAACTTCTTTAGCAGATCATTGAGATACTTGGTTTGAGATATGAAGATTCCATCCTTCTTTTGCTTAATTTGCAGGCCAAGAAAGTAATTGAGCTCTCCCATCATGGACATCTCAAATTCTCCCTGCATATTCTTAGCAAACTCTTCACACAAGGCATCATTAGAGGCACCAAATATAATGTCATCAACATATATCTGAACAATTAAGATTTCATTAAGCTTATTATTCTTTATGAAGAGAGTTGTATCTTCTTTTCCTCTAATAAAACCTTGATCAAGAAGGAATTTGCTTAATCGCTCATACCAAGCTCTAGGAGCTTGTTTAAGGCCATATAGAGCCTTCTTGAGGCGATACACATGATCTGGATGATGGACATTTTCAAAACCAGGAGGTTGTTCTACATAAACTTCTTCTTGAATAAAACCATTTAGAAAAGCACTTTTCACATCCATTTGATAGAGTTTAAAGTTTTTCACACGTGCAAAGGCAAGAAGAACTCTTATGGCTTCCAATCTTGCCACCGGAGCGTAAGTTTCTTCGTAATCAATTCCTTCTTCTTGATTATAGCCTTTGGCAACCAATCTTGCCTTGTTATGGACAATGATTGCTGACCTATCTCGTTTGTTTTTGAATACCCATTTAGTGCCAATGACCGGATGGTCCTTAGGCCTAGGTACCAAGTCCCAAACTTGATTTCTATCAAATTGATGTAACTCCTCTTGCATTGCTATTACCCAATCACCGTCTGCGAAAGGGCTTCATCAATCTTAGAGGGTTCAATGTGTGATATAAAAGTCAGTAAAGGTTACTTCATTTAAAGTGTTGTTTCTGTTCTTACTCCTTGATTAACATCACCTATAACTTGGTCCAAAGGATGATTTCTAATAAATTTCCAAGCTCTAGGTTCAGTTTGATCAGGATTTCCGAAAAGTATTGTTTTGAGGATCAGCTTCAAAAACATTTTCGGGATTTTCAATAGAAGCGGAGTAGTTTTCGAAAAGAATTGATTTTTGAAGACACTTCCTTCATCATCATCCATAGTTTTATCGCACTTAGATTCACGAAAAACAACATGCATTGATTCTTCAACAATACGAGTACGAGTATTAAAGATTCTATAAGCTTTACTCCTATTTGAATAACCCGAAATATACCTTCATCTGCTTTGGGATCAAACTTTCCCAAGTTATCCTTACCATTGTTATGAATGATACACTTACATCCAAACACATGCAGATGAGCTAGATTGGGTTTTCTTCCTTTGTACAGCTCATAAGGAGTCTTGTCCAACTTCTTCCGGAGGTGTGCCCGATTTGAGATGTAGCACGCGGTGCTCATTGCATCAGCCCAAAACACTTGAGACGTGTTGTTCTCATTCAGCATGGCCCTTGCCATCTCGGTGAGAACTTCGATTCTTTCTTTCCACAACACCATTTTGTTGGGGAGTTCTTGGGGCGAGAAGTTGTGGTCTATTCCTATCTTTGTCACAAAACTCAGCAAATGCATTGTTTTCGAATTCTCCTCCATGATTAGTTCGATTCTGAAATAGAGAATCCTTTCTCGTTTTGGACCTTCTTGGCAAAAACAACAAACCGATCAAATGTTTCATCTTTAGAGGATAAAAATATAGTCCATGCAAATCTTGAGAAATCATCAACTATGACCAAAGTATAAAGATTGCCTCCAAGGCGTTTCACTCTAGCTGGTCCAACTAGATCCATATGAAGTAATTGAAGAGGTTTATTAGTTGAAATCTCGTTTTTAGATTTGAATGATGATTTGGTTTGTTTCCCTTTTTGACAAGCATCACAAAGCATGTTATTTTTAAAATGTAGTTTAGGAACACCAATCACCAGATCCTTTTTAAGCAATCATGTCAAGTTGAATCATATTGACATGAGCTAATCGCTTGTGCCAAAGCCAACTCTCATCCAAGTTCTTGACAAAACATTTTTCGAAACAGAACCATTACTAGAGAGACTAAGTGTATAACAATTGCCATCTCTAGGGGCTCGAAATAAAGCTTTTGATTTTATGTTTTCTAAAGGGAGTATATCCTTACTCACAATCAAGCACTCCTCAGAATTGAAGATAACTAAGTTACCTTTATCAGTGCTTTGGCTTACACTGAGGAGATTGTGGCAAAGTCCTTTGACTAGGTAGACATCTTTGATTAGTGGTCCTTCATTGTTGCCAATTTCACCAACTCCGATCTTTCCAGATTGATCTCCACCAAAGGTCACCTTGCCACCATCCTTAGGCTTGATTGAGGCAAATTTGGATTGATCCCCGGAGTCATGTGCCTAGAGCATCCACCGTCAATGTACCATTTGTTGGATTTTGATGCTCTTAGGAAAACCTGCAAGACACAACAAATCAGGCCTTAGGTACCCATCTTTTCTTGGGTCTTTTGGGGTTAGTTTGTATCTTAGGAATCTTGTAAGATCCCTTTGGCATCCATTGATAATTTCCTATGGGTTTACTCTTTCTTTCCTTCTTATGAAAGCGGGAAGAAGTAGTATGACCCTTTCTCACTAGCGATAATTACGATTAATTGTGCAAACGGGTTTGAAGAATGGACTGATTTTGTAAAATAGTTAATATAGGATTTTTCACCAGACTTCTTTCTTCCTTTCTTTTTATCAAAATTAGGTTTGTAACCAACTCCTGATCTGTCATTTATAAATCTTTGTTGTTTCAAAATGACATTGAGCATTTCACTTCCTCTAGTGAATTTCTCAAGTGCCTTTGTAAGATATGAATTCTTTTTCTTGAGATCGGGACAATCTTCACAAGCAATATTTTCTCAAGAGGAAAGCTTTTCAACTTGAAATTCAAGAGTAAGATTTACTTTTTTTCAATTTGAAATATTTTTCAGCAAGTTTTTCAAACTCGGATTGCACAGCCATATATTCAACAAATAACTCATCATAAGGTGGTTTGCAATCATATACCTCTTCAAAGTTGATACGTTGTTCTTCTTCTTCGGCAACTAAGCATACGTTTGCTTTTTCTTCCTCATCCTCATCATCTTCATCAGATGAACTATCTCCCCAAATACTAGAGACATATGCCTTCTTTTTGAATCTTTGAATCTCTTCTTTGCTTTGTCTTTGTTCTTGATTGGGGCATTCGATTTGATGTGGCCGAGGCTTCTCACACTCGTAGCAAATGATTGGCTTCTCTGCCTCATATACGGAGCTACCCTTGTGAAACTTCTTGAAACCTTGGTCCTTCTTGTAGAATTTCTTGAATCTCCGGGACCATCATACCAATCTCCTCATCTTCGTCTGGATCTTCATCATCATCGATTCCTTAGTTTCTTTGACAGTTTAAGGGCAATTCCCTTATTTTTGCCATGGACTTCATCAAGTCCCTTTTTGAACTTGAGCTTGGCTTCATATTCGAAAGGATCCCGAAAAGGGCTGCCACGAGATGCCATAGAATCTCCACGAGCTTCTTCAATGGCGGTGACTTTGGCTTCCCATTCCTTATTGAGGATGTTGAGAATTTTCCTCACTTGGACAGGTTGCTCATACTCTTTGCCCAATGCAAAGCAAGTTGATTGATCGATGAGTGAATCTCACTGAAATCACCAATAGATTCTCCGGACTTCATACAAAGGAGATCATATTCTCATTAGAGTGTTGACTCTATTTTGCTTAACTCCAACGATTCCTTCATGAGCAATTTCCGGAGCGTCCCACATGGCTTTAGCAGAGGTTAAGTTGCAAACGCGGAAATATTGTTGTTGACTAAGAGCACTTTGCAAGGAGAACCGCCTTGCTTTGTTGAGTGTGACATTTCTTCATTTTCATCATAATCTTCTTCTTCCTTTGGAACCACCGAGACCATTTTCCAGGACAAGGTTGGAGTGTAGTCTCCTCGTTCAAAAACTCTCCGAGACCATACTATGTAGCCATTACAAACACCTTGAATTTGGCTTTCCGAATGAGTAATGTTCTCCACCGAAACCCGGAAGTCTTTGATTGAAGCTCCATCGGGTAGAATGCCTTCCATTGGATCCTTCTCGAGATGTTAAGCTCTTTAGAGAAGACCTTGCTCGATACCAAATGAAAGTGGAGCTATATACCCAAGAGGGGGTGAATTGGGTATTTTAAAAACTTTTGTAAATTGCTCTTTTTTAGACAACAAAAACAGAGATGAATAAAGTAAAGGGAAGAACAGCTGAACACAGAGATTTATACTGGTTCGGTCTTAACAACTTGACCTACATCCAGTCCCCAGACTCTCTGGGATTTTTCACTATCACAAAGATTACACACTCGTACTTAAAGAGTAGTTCTCTCTCTAGAACTCACTCCCCTTACAAGTTGTAATCAATGAACTCCCAAATCACCAAGTCCCCTTGACTTGTGATTCTTTTCAATAAATGAATTACGAGATAAAAGCTCTCTCTAAGAGTGGATAATAATGAACACCGAAGCTTATAATGTCAAAAGACAAAATACAAGTGAAAACAGAAAGGTAGTTGAAGAACTTGAATGCTTGTTCGTTTTTGAGATATAGTGGTTGTTGAGAAGAAATGAATGCAACTCTATTTATAGCCGATAGCATTAATAGACCGTTGCATTGATAATAAGACCGTTGAAGATTATATGCAGAAGATGTGAGCTACTTAGGTCTTCTTCTCTTTCTAAAACTCACTTAATCCAATTTGTTTGGATGGTCGAGTTGACTCTCTCGCAAATCAATCCGTTGGAGAAGATGTTGTTAGATGTAGAAATCATTCTTTAATACTTTGCAACCGTGTGCAGATGGATTAACCAAAAGGATGCAAGTTTTGGGTTGAGCATTTAATGTTCGACATCACTTTTGCTTTTGCTTTAAACCTTCAAGAAACCTTCCTTAATCTGTGCGTAACTCAATAAAAAAATGGTTAAACATATCTAGTACCAATAGAGATTAATCATGGAAAGCATTGAGATCAAACACGAAGGCATACCAAAATCGTTACATTCAATTTTCAGGCAACGTCCAGAAACCTGGAGGTTTGTTCACAAACCTCGAGGTTTGGTCATTTAAGGTTGAAAACGATTTAAGACCAAAAACCTCAAACCTGGAGGTTTATCATAAAACCTGGAGGTTTCTCATGACGCAATCACAAAGGTTTATCGGGCTTACCCCAAACCTCGAGGTTTTCTCAGAAACCTCGAGGTTTCACATTGTAAGTGAAACCCAGCAGAAGCTTGATGGAAGCAAACCTGGAGGTTTCTCAAGGAACCTCGAGGTTTTAGAATGAGCGAAAGTCCATTTCCTCTTTGGAACTCACAAACCTCGAGGTTTGTAGTAATACTCGAGGTTCTGCCCAAACTTCCAAGTTCTTTGTTTTGAACCAAAACACAAACCCGGCGCGGTTTCTATGGAAACCTCGAGGTTTTCAAACATACCGAAGAAACACCATTAGCTCTTCTCGGAAGCCGAAACCCGGAGGTTTTCGTCAATACTCGAGGTTTTACACTTAATTTCAAATTTTCAGTTTGGCACCAAGGCATAACCTCGAGTTTTTGTTGTAAACCTCGAGGTTTCACAACTTGGTGTGAAACCGAGTTTTCTCTCGAAGTCAAAACCTCGAGGTTTTCGGAAAACCTCGAGGTTTGCTCTCACTCAGGGTTTTCCAACTTCGAGAGCAAATCCTCATTCTTTGTTCACAATTGTTGGCAATCATCAAAATCTTTTAGAGAACCAACAAACTTCATTACTCATTAATAATAAAATGCTTCAATTTACCTCTTTTGATGCACATTCTGTTGGAAATTATGCCCTAGGGGCAAATCATTGTATTTTAAACCTTATTGTTATTTAGAGTTTTTCTCCATTTAGTTATCATATAATTTGCATGTTTATTATGATAACTGTATCCTTGAAAGTATCATAAAAATTGTCCTAAATGTCCCTGATCGGTCATCTATGCGGGAGCAAAGATGAAATAAGACCAATATAACTTTGATGAGATATGGAGATACGAATCAAAGTCTTAAGCACTTGTAAGAGTACAAGGTACTAGACCGACCCACTATGAGAAAGCTGCATGGATTAAGTCATAAGCTTATCTCATGTATAACCGCATCACAATGCCCTTTGACCTGAGATCATCATGGATTCCTACATGAGAGTCGCTGATTTTGACCTAGCCAAAAGTCACCTTCGACCGGCTTTGATCGGGATGAGTGGTTTTCATGCAGAGGAATGTGAATGGTCAAAATTGAATTTGTCTCTCACATTTGTAGAGAGATAATACTGGGCCCTCAATGAGTAAATGTAAGAAATGTATGGTCATACTACAAAGTAGTTAATAGCGCCAAATAGCGGCGCTATAGTGGTGGAGCGTCGCAGAATAGGCCATTGACGCAACAGAAGCTCCATGGTAGAGCGTTTCAAGGTCGCGCAAGTCACGGTGCGCAAAAATCGCGCGATTCATCATGTGATTACAGTGAAAGAAGCCCGTTACCTGAAGCCCGGAGATCACATCGGTCCATTCCATAAAATTGGAAAGACCGAAATCCTAAACCATTCACGATCGGCGCCTCTGAGTTCAAATGGCGAGAGTGAGATATAATCACGATTAGCGCCTCTGATTTCTACTTGCTATAGTTAAAGTTTGACGTGTTCAAAGCAAAGTGTGCGACGAGCTCTCTTCTTCTGTTTTGTCAGTTCGTGTTTTGACTTTTGACTCGTTTCCAAGTCTACGATTCCATCAAAAAATAAGTGTAAGGCTTCGACGCGTGTGTTATATCCAATTCTGATTTCTGCTTGCTTTGTCCGTTCGAGTGTGCGACATGTGCGTTATATTTCTACAGTAATAGAGTTTAATATTCGACACCCGATTCCGATATTCGACGCCTGCACCCCGTTCTAACTTTTTATTCCCGCCATATAGTTTTTTTTGAAAAAAAAAAAAAAAAAAAAAAAAGAGGAAGCTGGTACAGAAAAAATGGCCACATCATCCCAGTCAAAGTAACCACAAACTTCAACCACAGTCTCTTCTTGTACAATGGTAAAACCTACTGGTGAAAATATTGATATAGCATGGCAGTGGAATAGCCTGAAAGATATAAATAATAGGAAGAGTATGACATGTGATTTTTGTAAAAAAGTGACTACAGGTGGGATTACTCGAGCAAAAAAGCACCAAATGGGAATTAAAGGAGATGTGAATGCTTGTAGCAAATGTCCACCTGAAGTTAAAAACCTACTTAAGGAAGCTACTGAAAAGAAGAAGGTTGCTCAAGCTTACAATGAGTTGCAAGATGATAATGAGGAAGAAGAGATAGAAGAAATTCATACCTTAAAAAGTGGAAAAAGGCCAGCAACATCAAGTGATCCATCTACCAAGAAAGCCAAAAGTGTGAAAGGCCCTATGGATTTACTTCTTTTTAAAAATCCTGAAGCAACTATCAAATTGGGAAAGAACAAGAAGCAAACAAGTATAAATGATGCTTGTGATAAAGAAGCAAGGGATAGAACTTGTCAATACATAGCTCAATTCTTTTATAGGAATGGAATAGTTTCAATGTTGCTCGTACAAAAAGCTTCAAGTTGATGGTTGGATCTATTGGAAACTATGGTAAACATCTAAAGCCTCCAAGCTATCGTGAATTGAGAGTTCCATTCCTTAAGAAGGAGATTGAGCAAACAAACAAAATGTTGAAGAGTCACAAGGAAGAATGGGTGGACTTTGGACGTTCAATTATGTCAGATGCATGGACTGATAAGAAGAATAGGACCTTGATCAATTTCATGATGAATAGTCCATCTGGGACTATGTTTGTGAGGAGTGTTGATGCTTCATCATATATGAAGACTGGGGAGAAGATATTTCAGCTATTGGATGATTTTGTGGAGGAGATTGGGGAAAAGAATGTGGTTCAAGTGGTAACTGACAATGGCAGCAACTATGTGTTAGCTAGTAAATTGTTAACAGCCAAAAGAACCAATCTTTATTGGACGTCATGTGCTGCTCATTGCTTGGACTTGATGTTAGAAGACATTGGGAAGCTTCTTAAAGTTAAAACAACAATACAAAAAGGCATTAGTCTAGTAGGCTTTATTTATAACCACTCATTGGCCTTGAACACGATGAGGAAGTACACAAAGACGACTGAATTAGTTAGATATGGAGTTACAAGGTTTGCTACAACCTTCCTTACACTACAAAGGTTGCACAAATTAAAAAAACAACCTTAGAATGATGGTCACCTTAGATGAATGGTCCAAGTCTAAGGCTGCTAAAGATGCTAAGGGGAAAAGGGCAACTGACACTATACTTTCGCCTGCATTTTGGAATGATGTTGTTTATTCTCCTAAGGCTATGAGGCCTCTTGTGTGTGTTCTTAGGCTTGTTGATAATGAAAAAAAGAGTGCAATGGGTTACATATATGAAGCTATGGATTGGGCTAAAGAAGCTATTAAAAGATCCTTTAATGGAAATGAAGATAAGTACAAGGAGATCTTTGCAATTGTTGACAGAAGATGGGAGAGCCAACTTCATCATCCATTGCATGCAGCAGCTCATTTTCTAAACCTAGAGTTGTATTATAGAAATCCATAAATTGAATTTGATGAAGAAGTTCAAGACTTTATAAATGCATTGAGAGGTTAATACCGACCGAAGAATAGGAAGATAAGATTATAAATGAGTTGTCATTATATAAAAGAGCTGGGGGCAACTTTGGTATAAGGTCAGCAATAAGACAAAGGACCACCGTGGCTCTTGGTAAGTAAAAGCGTATTCATTGATAAAATTAATTACATTATAAAATAATTAGAACTAGTGGTTTTGCTAAATTGCTAATTAGTTCACTCATTACAGCTGAGTGGTGGAGGCTGTATGAAGCATCTACTCAAAGTTTGCAAAAACTTGTCATCAAAGTGTTAAGTTTGACTTGTAGTCCATTTGGATGTGAGCGTAATTGGAGTACTTTTGAGCATGTAAGTATTCATTTAAATGATTCTACTTTATAGAATTTCAAGTAGTGCTTGTGAAATAAACATTCTTTTGTTGTAAATTTACAACAAATTCATTCTAAGAAGAGAAGCAAGCTTGAGCATCAAAAGTTACAAGACTTGGTTTTTGTCAAGTATAACCAAGCTCTTAAAGAACGCTTTGACTGTCGTGATGTGATTGATCCCATTCTCCTAAATGACATTGATGATAGTAATGAGTGGTTGGTGGGGGAAATGGGTGGAGATGAAGAAGTTGCTGAGGACGAGTTAGTTTTTGAGGATGACACTTTAACTTGGGAGCCATTGCTTGATATAGTTGGGGGTTTGAGCCTAGAACATACACTAGGCGGCCAAAGCAGATTAAAGAATAAACAAATTGCAACTTCAACTTCAACTTCAAGGTCTTCAACTAGCAATAACGGAAAGCGTACCATGGAAGATGAAGAGGAAGAGGCAAATGATGAAGAAAGTGACGAGGAGGAGGAAGAGATCTACAAGTCTAGTAGTGGTGAAAGCAACAATGATGAAGAGGACTTGGATGAAGATTTCATGGAAGACTAAAGAGAATTTTTTTTCTTTTATTTATGGCATTTAAAGACTAATTTAATTATGAATTTTTTTATATGTTAATTTTTTTTTTATGGCTTTTAGAGATTTGGATTATTTATTGTTTAATGATGAATATGCCTTATCTATAGCGTTTTTTGGGCACCAATACGCTATCTGAGATTGACTACTATGCCATACTACGATGGAAAGGAATTTCCATTTCAATTGTCAAACTACTCAAGAATCGAAAAGTAATGGTCAAGAACAGGAGGATGACACAATTCATGCTTCATCCTTGACCAAATTATTGCGTGACAAAAGGGACGTGACATAGTTGTATAATAGAGAGTATCGTATTATCGATCCTCATATAAGTTGGGTAATTGCAATGTCTTGCTAGAGACCGCTTGCGACTTGTGGGTTGGTACAGTATTGGCCCGTTGCCAATCTCATGTGGGCCTACAGGGTCGCACACAAGAATAGTCCAACACGAGCAATAATATCTAGATTCATTAAATCTTAGATATGTCTAAAATTTAATAAATACAAAGTTTGATCTAGGGTGGATAGATATTAATATATATATATATATATATATATAAAAATAAATTTGAAAATAATAATAATAATAATAATATTTATGTAGATAATAATATTATTATTTATTATTTATTTTATATTTAATTTATTTGATAAATTAAATAACTAAAACAAATTGAGATATCGTATTTCAAATTTAACTTAAATTGAGATATTGTATCTTAGCTTTAATTAAAAAGATGGATATCATATCTCGATATAAAGATAAATTAAATCGCGAGCTTTTAATTTGGATTAAATAAATAGATTAAATTAGATCTATTGACATGATTTAATTAATATTATTTTAATCCAAATTCAAATTTCAAAATTAATAAAGATTAATTTTGAATATATATAATACGCCTATTAGAGTTTGAAAACCCTAAGAGACAATTCGCAAGACTTATTATTAGAAAGTCGTGAAAAAGAAAAACCCTAGAGAAGAGACGCTGAGACGTTGAAGGCGCTAGCACGCTGTCGTCGATGTTGGAGTTCTGTTTCGTGTAGATACCGGTAGAGGGAGTGGATTCGTTCAATCGGCTCCTGTTGATCGAACAAGATGCACACAAGTAAGCAAGGTATGGTTCTGACTAATCTGATTTAAACGCCGTTGATAGATCCTTTCCGATGGGATTCATGAATTTTATTTGATAAATTCCTTTCGTTGCGTGTACGAATGCCAACA
This sequence comes from Acacia acuminata, assembly GCA_019022655.1. Taxonomy (NCBI): domain Eukaryota; kingdom Viridiplantae; phylum Streptophyta; class Magnoliopsida; order Fabales; family Fabaceae; genus Acacia; species Acacia acuminata. The sequence goes on along the minus strand of JAFJYI010000100.1, from coordinate 810,602 downwards.
TATTCAAAGTATGAAATGTTTATAATTTTCCATTACATAAAGAAATATGAGGAGATGCATAATCAAAATACATATAGATCTTATTACAATAATTTGTGATGTTTAGAGACTACAATTAATTTAAGAGAAATGTAAAGACAAATATATTATAATATAAAATAATGAATAACTATTATATGCATAGTCTTCTTTGAAATATTCCCTACTATTTGATCATCCATAAATTTGACTTAGACTACATATATAGTTCACCCACATTACAAAAATGGTTTTGTCTAACAAATCATAAACTATTCATAATGAATTTTTCTCATAAAATTAAATAAATCTCATCCTCTTAATTCAAATATGATATATATATTTTTTCACAAATGTCACATAAAACCAATTTGATTTCAATATATATATCATATCATATATTATATCATGATTAATGTGTGAAACTTCCATATATCATATGAGAATGTTAAGCAGTAGAAGAAATGGCAATACAATGAATTTGGAGAGAACACAATAACTTGTCAATATTAATACAAATTGCAAAGTACGTATTTGTATGTCTTTCGATAATGAAAGTTTGGAACCAAGAAAAATTGCACATATATTAAAATTTTAAAATGACCAATAATTACATTTTGTCTATTTGCTTTCATATATCCTCATGTTTATCAAATAATAACTTCTCTCTCACCAATTAATCACAATGAATTTAAATTTAAATACTAAACAAAATCATATAATCTTCGGGGCTTACAATTATTTCTTTTAGATTTACAAGTTGGTCATTTTTCTTCATAACTTATTGCTTTAAGCATCGTAAGCATTTTTTTTATTTTTCACAATATCTCACGGTCTTTTTTTTTTTTTTTTTTTTTTTTTTGTGGCTTCAAACCCATTTTGATATTTATTTTCAATAAATTGATACATATCTATCCATATGACTCCTGGTCATATTATACCATTTTGTCTATCCATATGACTTTTGGTCATGTTATACCATTTTTTTTAATCCATATGACTTCTGATCATATGATATCATTTTTCTATCCGTATGACTTCTCGGTCATATTATATCATTTTTTTATCCATATGACTTCTAGTCATATTATACCATTTTTCTATCCATATGACTTCTAGTCATAGTATAACATTTTCTCATAATTTTAATCACTTGAGAAATGTTATCATTTCCATGACTGTTGTTTAATAGCCAAGAAAAAATATTCTTAGCTTTCAACTATCAATTCCATTAATGCAATATAATCATGTTCATTTTCACTCTTATAGATATGTTTTTTGCTTTTAGTAGCACATCATTAATTTCTTCAAATATTGATCATGCCATTTAATGAAACCAATCGTGTTCTTTCATATAAGAACTATTACAAAAGTGATGTGACTTCTGATCATCTGATCATGAAATTAAGAATATTATAGCTTCTGGTCTTTTGATAAAATTACAATACCGTAAAATTAATTAATTAAATTCAAATTCATAATCAAATATAAATAATAGATAAGCCCATGATCATATAGTTCACATTATATGATTATATATAATACTATTAAACAAATGAAAATAAAATATTGACATAATGATATAACAATAATATATTAATATAAATAAATGAAATGTAAATAATAACAAGAAAATAAGATGAGATAAATAACATAAAATAAACAAACTTAAACAACAAAATATAAGATAAAATGTAAATAAAATAGAGAAATATAAATGTTAAATAGGTAAATAAATAAATGAAATGTAAATAAAATTAAACAACATAAATGTAAAGAATACCCAAAATATAAAATAAAGAAATATAAATGTTGAGAGATTTTCGGAAAATGATAAATAAAAGTAAAAAAAAAAAAAAAAAAAAAAAAAAAACGTGAAGGAGAATAAAGAAAGTCTTCAATCTTAGTTCGGAACCCAATGTATAAAACAATCATTAAAATATTCTCTTTAATTCCATATAATCAGATAAATCAAATAGATAAACGGTAAAAGAATGTAGGAGAAATCGTTAAACTAATGGTGAGAAAAATAAATCTTTATTAGAGCATCATGTTGATAACGTGTTATAAAATCAATAAAATATAAGAGATTAAGAATGAAAGAGATGAAGAGAGAATTAAAGAGAAAGATGAAGCAATATCTTATTTATTTGGATGCAATTAAAATATAGTACATAGTGCTCTATCTATAGGCTCTCAACTTCAACCATGAGTTATATAAAATAAATAGCAAAGTTAATCTCACAAGTGCACAAATTGTAACCTTGGAGTTATGGGCATAAAAGACTCTTAAAGACTATTCATTAGAGAAGTTATGGAGTGTAAGAAGTGAAAGGTAAGAGTTGGGAGTTTATGGACATCCTTGTCATTTAGTCTTTTTATGACAAGTTTTTTTTTTTTTTTTTTTTTTGCCAACCTAAAACATTAGTGCTTATTTATTTATTTATTTTTTTTAAAAAAACAGACTATTTTATCTCAGACTAAAACAAATATTCTAAAATTATAAACACAGTTAACTAAAGTTTGGACAAACTAACCCAAAAGCACCTAATCCTATTTTGTGTGTGTATTCCTTTATCTATTTCCTTATGAGATAATCACAAGTTGGTTGTAATCCCATGGCCACGTGGACATTACGTAGCTCTCGCTCTTCAAAATTCTCCGCTTGATCCTCATCTATGATTATCATTTATCCTTGCCACCATAGCTAGACGTTAATAAAAAATCAACTTCAATTGATACCCACAAGTTTCATTTGCTCCACACATTCAGCCAAATCTTTTGTGCAACGCTTTCACTTTCTGCAGAAATTTCAGGCCTCTTGCTGCTTGAGCGTGTTCACTTGTCATCCTCACTTTCGGGGTTTGATTTTTTTGTCCCTTGTTCCTGCAAGGTACGGACAGCCACATCAAGAGTTCGGAATTTAACTCAACATATCCTTAAATTTCAAGCTGGGTATCAATAATTGAAGCAACGGATTGCAAATGAGCTTCTTTCCGTGGTGTTCTAGAGCTTGGTGAGCATTATAACTATGACGGAGTCACTTGCGTACAGCCAAAGCTTCAAGGTAACAACTTCAATATTGTTCTCCACTCTGTTTGTGGTCTGTCTCCAATTAGTTTTTTTCTTAATGTAGATGCGTGCTTCTCGTGATTTTGTTATTATACGGGGCTGTGACATTTTCTCCATGTTTCTTTTTGTTCCCGTCCTGGGAAAGGTCAAAAGGGGAAGAATGAAGATTAAGACTTTTCAACTAATGTGTATTCAAATTTATATTGAATGAACTATATTTGGTTTCCTCGAGAAATGCAATTGACATTTGTAAACTTGTTGCTTAATGCAGATATTCGTTAGATTGGTTTTAAACGTTGTGATGAATATGTAGAAATGGTGTTCTTGAGTTTTTGTTACTACATAGAGTTGCAATTCCAATCCTTCACTTTTAAGGAGATGGGAAACAATGGAAAATAAAGATTTTAAACTCGGAGTTGAAATAGTGTTCTTCTTCTTTTTTAGATCCTTTGCCTTCTTACAATCCTTAGCACGGTGGCCAAGCTTCCCACAATTATAACAATTGCCTTTGAATTTTTGGCTTTTGCTATGGCCTCGTTTAGATAATCCCTCATCAAAGCGTTTCTGTTTCTTGAACTTCGGACCATCTTCAACAATATTAGCCTTTGAGACTATAGAACTGCTGTCAAATTTCTTTTCAGAAATCTTGTTATCTTCTTCTACTCTCAATCTCACAATCAGATCTTCAAGTGACATCTCCTTATGCTTATGCTTACGATAATTCTTGGAAACATTCCAAAACGGTGGCAATTTTTCTATAAATGCAACAACTTGGAAAGAATCACTAAGGGTCATCCCTTCAACAAGAATTTCATGCACAATCACTTGAAGTTCTTCAACTTGACTTACCACAAATTTAGAGTCAAGCATTTTGAAGTCCAAAAATCTGCCAAATATAAATTTATTTAAGCCGTATCCTCAGTTTTGTACTTCTTGTCTAGACTTTCCCATAATATCTTGGTTGTATCCAAATTACTATACACAGTATACAATGTATTGTTTAGACCATTGAGAATATAATTCCTACATAGGAAATCAGAATGCTTCCAAGCATTTATTGCAGCAACCTTTTCCTTGTCTACTGGTTGTCCTTCTTCCAATTTCGAGCATCTTCGCAAGAAACCATGCCAACTTCAATGTAGTTAAGTAGGAAAACATTTTCTCGTTCCATCTCTTAAAATTATTTCCATTGAACTTTTCTGATTTCTCACCATGCATTAGAGCAGAACTACTTGGGTTCATCAAATTCGTAGTTGTATTTGCCATTTCTGTTACTAAATAGAAACTCTAATTAATCACATAGATTAATCTATGAACAGTATAATAATCAAAATTAAATATACGAAACACAAATTCAACTTAATATATGAAAGCTATATTCACATTTCTACCAACACATGAAATCAACTTTGTTTATTATATCAATTGGCAAGGAAAGTGCAAATCAAGTGGGAGTCTCTCCATGCTATTGCAACGGTGACTAATTAAGTAACCACTAAGATCAAGGCTTGGTCTTTAAATTACTTTTCTAGACACCAATGATATTAATCTTGGCTTATTCCAATAACAAATTGTCTTAAGATTGTTGTTGAAAATACTTTCGAGGTAGAAATTTAACAAAGGTAAGAATATGTATAACTAAGATGGCATAATCTGCAAACATAAAACAATTCTGTATATTATGAAAAACAGAAAAAACTCACAAGACTACTGAAATATGATAATGATATTGATGAAATCCAAGCCCAACGTACATTGTCTCCTTAAGACAATTTGTTCCCTCTATATGGATGCCCAAGGTTCACAAACAATTGTCTCCCAGGATAAAACCGATTGCGTCTTTAGAATGATGACACTATCAATCAAAAGCCCGAAAGAACACAACGAGACTGCTTTCAGAATCGCACGAAAGATGATTGCATAATGTAGTATGTAGTTTATGAGAGATGAGTGTTTTTGAGATTGATTGATTTTCTGTTACTAGCACGTCCTATTTATAGATGACGGAAATTGATCATATGGACTCAACTCTTGCGGGTGAACTGGTGCGTCATGCGAATAGACATACCAGAACAGAGTGAACGACGACTCTTCCTGAAGAATTGGTGCGTCGTATGAACATACATACCAAAATAGAGCGAACAGCCAGAACGGATTGGTCACAACGTTTTGATCCGATATTACAGTTCGCTTATAGCTGCCGGTTGGGAGAATTACGGAGGGGTAAAAAAGGAATTAATAAAGTTCAGGGATTGTTTGGACAAAACTAAAAAAATTGTTTAATAAAAAATTATTTTTAATTTCACACATGCGCGAACCAGGTTGGCCAGGCGACAGTGGTGCACATGTGCAAGGCCCAATTTAGAAGTTTAAAGTTAAGGCTTATATACTCTTTTACTTCTCTTCATTTATCCAATGTAGAACTTCTATTCACAACTCATTTCTTGTTCTTTTTTCCTCTTCTTCTCCAACCTATTTCTTATTTATAACCCTTGGGATTTGGACCCAAAATTCCAACATTCCGAGTTGTATTGTTTTCATGTTTCAAGCATACAAAATCGCGTCAAATCATTGTTAAACTCATATTAGTTGTAACTTGATTAAACTCACAAGTTTTCGCACATATTTTACTACTTTTATGTTTCTATCTTATAAAATTGTGTTAACTCACTTTTCGATTCTATTATGCTCGGTTGTTTTATATATTAATTTTATAAGAATTTCTTTGCTGAATATGATAAATTATGAATCTCGATGGATTTAATTTTAATTAGTTAGATTTAGCAACATTAAAATGAAATTGTTGTCATTTTTATATTTCAATTATTTAGCTAGACACTATCATAAATTCTCACGAGATCATAAAACGAAAATTATTATCACTAGTTTGTTTAAACCGACAACTTGGTTAAGGGTGATTAGTGCTGGTCCCGTGATCCTCTTCATACCCACCCCAAAATAAATAGTTACCATTTTTAATAAATATCTCCAGTAAATATGATTTTTTTTCTTTATGTATTTATCTCTAATTTTCTCAAATAAAAAGGCATAATGTGGTTCGTGGTAACTTAAAAATGAATTTTCAAAGTACGGCCAACAACTTTATAATTTTATTATTTCACTCTTGTCGGACCCAAAAATATCTGCGTTATCAATGTATCGTGTATGTATATTTACAAATCGCAATGAAAAAACATATATATATTTTTCTCTGTTGGTTACTTGGTTTCCTCCACAGTAAATCTCCCGTTCTCATTACATTATATTACATTACATGGTTTTTGCTTACATACTTTTGTTTTTTTAGGTGCTTATCCCCTTTAATTTAGAGGTGTGGCATTTTTTTTTACTTTTATATACTTTCTTTATTTATATTAAATTATATGTGGCATACTTAAATATTTTTTTCCTAATATCTCAAATTAATTAATTTTCAATCATGCATTTAAGAATATTTTTCTTGTAACATCAGTACCCTAAAAATTAATTAATTTAAGATACTGAATATAAAAATATATTTCATGATACATCATATAATTTAATTTAATTTAAATAAATTAAATATATAAAAAAAAAAAAAAAAGAAATGCCACACCCTCAAATTAGAATCAGGGGAATAAGCAGCCAGCCGAAAAGCATGAATTCGCCCACTCCCCTCACAGCCTCCCTCCACTCCTCTCCGTATTCCGATGGCGAGCGGAGGTGACAAACCCTTTCTGCCATTCGAGATTATCATAAACATTCTCAAAAGGCTTCCTGTCAAATCCATTGTACGATTCCAATGTGTTTGTAAAGAATGGAAAAATCTCTTCAAGACCCCGTCTTTCATGACCGAACACTTGGATCACTCTGATCGAAAGAACCCTTTCCTTCTCCTTCATGAATACAGTTTCGAATGTTGGGATTTTATTGACCGTAAAGCTCATTGGCGTCACTCTCTACGTTTGCTTGATCATGAGATGGAAACCATTGAAGTTCTGAGCATTCCCTCAATCGGTTCCTTTAGACGCAGCTGGGCAATAATTGGTTCCTGCAATGGCCTGCTTTGTGTCCAAGTCGATCCCGGTGAACGTGGATCTCCTAGTTCGCTTTGGCTGTGGAATCCAGTTATCAGAGAGGTCAGAGAAGTACCCAACACACCAAATGATCGGCGCGTCTGCAGGGTAGGATTTGGGTTCAGTAGCGTAGTTAATGATTATAAGATAGTGAGATTTTATAGTCAAGAGTTGCCTAAAAATGAGGTAGATCGACTATATCATCCTACCAGGATTGGTGGTGTGGAAGTGTATTCACTAAGTACTGGTTCATGGAAGGAACTAGAATGTGGGGCTTTACACCTTTCTGCAGCTTTATCTAAAGCTGTCAATGTTGATGGAACTATTTTTTGGTTGAACGACGCTGTCGTAGTTTCGTTCGACATTGCAACGGAAGTGGTTACATCAACACAATTACCAACTGAAGATGGTATTTGTCTATTTGGGCTTGGTGTGCACGAGAACAAACTTGTGGGTCACTATGGGTTTATGGAGGACGGACGTCATTACGTCTATGTATGGGTGATGGAGGAGGTTGCTTGTGAATCTGGGAAGAGTTTGAGGTGTACTCAGAAATATAGGATTGACCAAGTGCCAAATTTTTTGGTGTACAACTTGTGTTTTTGGAGGAATGAAATGGCCTTCCTTGACTATATTACTGAGGAGGAGGGTGACGCAAAGTGCGTTCTTCATATGTTCAATCTTTCTACTAATGAAGAGAGGAAGTTCAACTGTTCAACTTCCTATGACTGGTGTGATGTTTTCAACTATAAGAAGAGCCTGGTGTCTGTTTGGAACAACCAGGTTGAAAAGTCTGGCTCTGAAATATGATCATTTCTACATTCCAGGTTTCTTTTTGTCACAGTAATTTTGGGTGGAAATTAATCCACTACAAAACCTTTTAACATTTTGGTTGTATCTATAATCCTTGAAGTCCCTTTGTTTTGTGATCTGGAATGAAGAAATTTAGTACTAGTTGTTTCAAACTTTATTTTAGCCTTATATACATGACCATATGCTAAATTACCATGGATAATATATAGTTTAGTTTCTGCGATATAAATTTGTTCGGTTTTGTTGGCCACTTAATATACTGAGAGGGGAGGAAAGATCAACGTGACAGGTTAAAGCTTCTTTCTTTCTCATTTTCATAATCTAATGGAGCAATAGAATTAATACACGGCACAAGAGAGTGAACCATACGAGGTATTGCTTTTGTGTTTCTCATGGATGAATATATGGTTTAGTTACTGTCATATAACTTGTTTGGGTTCTATTCGCCACTTAATATAAAGAGGGAAACTGGTTTGATGCAGCTGCTGGATTTCAGCATTCACTTTTACTCTGATGCCTCCTTTAGAGAGGTCAGATATGTACCTAAAATTGTAATTTTATTTGTCTCGTGGTTTAAACTGGAAGCCAATAAACTTGTAAATCACATCACCATAGGCTTGCTGTGTATATGAGCTCATAACACATGCTATGTTCTGTTTTCACTTTGTGATTGGAAATTTTTTATTATTCTGTCATTGAATTATGGGTGATGGAGCAAAAGTAGTGGTGAATCTGGGAAAAGTTTGCAGCTGAAGTATGGAATATCTATTATTTGGAGGAGTGGAATAGTATGTGAGGATTTAGAGTAATTGGCGCAAAGTGAAGAGTGAAATGGAGAATGACATGAAAACTTCCTATGTTTGTTCAATTATGCAGCGAGAGAGCCTATCTTGTTTCTGTTGGCATCAACTTTATTGAATAACCTTTCTGTAATTTCAGGTTTACTCTGTGTAAACACTTTTGGTATAAGTGAACCTGCAAAGCTTTAAAAATTTTGGTTTCACTTATGTCTAAAGCTTTGAATGGGTATACATATGATAAAACCTATTTAGGCAATTGGAAAGTAAAGCCCACTAGAGTCAGAATCTGTACTCTAGGAAAGATTAACCAAGTTCTTTGTGAGTATAGTCTTCGATATCTTAAAAACAAGTCCCATACATATTTATCTGACAGAAATAACTAAACACATAACTGCTGACACCTTAGATAAGATACAATAACTACTCCTAAATTGCTAATGCTCCTAGCTAACTACTCCTAAATTGCTAATGCTCCTAACTGGAACTAAACTGCTGCCTAGCCACGTCTCTTCTTCCTAGAATAGACTAGGAAAGGCCGTGGGTTTCTATCATTACCCCCTCCTTAGAAATATGCCTTGTCTTCAAGGCGAAAAGTAGGAAACTGATTAGAGATGTCATCGTAGAGTTTCCAGCTGCTTTCTTCAGTTGGACGTCCCTGCCATTTGATGAGTAACTCCAGCTGCTTGTTATCAGCAGAATCAACTGCTTGGGTAGAGAAACGATAGGACAAGACCTGCTCTGGTTCCAAGAGTGCTCCTTAGTCATTAGTAATAGGCAGGGGGAAGAGTAGAAGGGACAAAACCATGAGCATTTTTGAGTAATGAAACATGGAACACTGAATGGATCTGTGCCTCATCTTTTTCAACACAGGATAAGGGCCACAAAAACGGGGAGCAAGTTTCTCAAATCTTCTTTCGGCCAAAGAAACGCTGTTTGTAAGGCTGGATCTTCAAGAAAACCCAATCCCCAGGCTGAAACTTAAGTCCCTGCGATGAGAATCAGCATATAATTTCATCATAGCTTGAGCTATAGACAAATTGTCTCGGATGGTAGAAAGCAAAGCATCCCTCCCTGCGAAATAATCTTCTAATTCAGCTAAATTAGTCGACCGCTGTGAAACAAACCACTTTTAAAGGTGTAAAACAGAAGTGTGAAAACTAGTATTTTAATAATACTCGGCCCAATGCACGAAAGAAACATCCTTTTATTTCCATTAGAAACATTTTTTATTTCATTTAGAGACAAACAAGAAAGAGGCTCTTACCTAGCATTTATCTCCATTTTTTTTAAATATCCATCTATGTTCATTATAGTGGATCAATAGGAATGCACATTCAAACTTTTTAAGATGATATATACCTGGCTTACAACCAAAAGCTAATTTTATCGGGAGAATTTGGTTTGCTAGTACAAGTGCTGCAATATGTAAGATCAAATATATCAACACTGAAATAGAAATGTTGTTCTCACAAGTATTAATCTAACTATTTATAGAGGCTTCCGTGAATGAATCGTATAATCTGGAAATTACGTTTAACATAATAATTTATCCAACGTTCTTGCGAACTTTAAGTTGCAAACTAAAAGTAATATCATATGTAACCATCTTATAGATGCATCTCTAAAAATTATTGAACATTTATAAGGTTTACATGCTATTTGATTGGGCCCATATATTTTAATTTGATTTATTTCTAGAAATTTGGAGATCCATTCCATATCATAAACAATGACACCCTCATAATCAATTTTTTTTTTAGAACTTGTAGCACATCATAATTTTTGAATTATAATGTGTTGGCTATTCATGAAGAATCTTCTAGTTCTTCAATGAATGTCAATACATAATATTTTATAATTTGTTGCACATCGGTTGATCAAAGAAGTCATACTAACAATAAATTTGTTTGGATCAGTAAACTTCTGGTTTAGTGCATCATGTTTCTTTACCAACATTAAACTTTACAACTTTCATATCATATTTGTATAAAATCTTAATCTAACATCCATTTTTAAGAAATTAATTAGGCTTTGTGAGGAATTATGTGAGCACAACTTTTTAATATTAACTCACGTGTATTCTAACAATCGCGCTCCTTGTATTTTAACAATCTCTCCCTCAAATGTGAGTTATATAAGTACACTTTCTTTATTGTATTTTAACAATCTTCCCTCAAATGTGAGTTATATAAGTACACTTTAATTTATATATTTAAAGACAAACCAGTATATAGTAAGCCAATAATCTATCTTTCACTTAAAAGCTCAAGTACTTCATTCCTCACATACAATAGTGGATTTAAATTCATTAGGCTATCACTTAGACCCTTTAACAGAGTAAAAATCTTATGTAAATCTATGTGTCATAATATTTCATGATCAATTCTTCTTCCGCCCATAGAATTAAGAAAAAATCTATATTTAGTTCTCTAAGAACTATATCAATTTTGTTACATGAATATTCTTCAGAACCTAACATAAATTATCACATTTTTATATAACTTCATTACTCATTGATAATAAAATGCTTCAAGTTGCCTCTTTTGATGCATATTCAAAGTATGAAATGTTTAGAATTTTCCACCACATAAAGAAATACAAGGAGATCCATAATCAAAATACATATAGATCTTATTGCAATAATTTGTGATGTTTAGAGGCTAAAATTAATTTAAGACAAATGTATTATAATATAAAATAATGAATAATTATTATATGCATAGTCTTCTTTCAAATATTCCCTACTATTTGATCATCCATAAATTTGGCTTGCACTATATGTATAGTTCACGCACATTACAAAAAAATGGTTTTGTCGGACAAATCATAAACTATTTGTAATGAATTTTCTCATAAAATTAAATAAATGCTCATTCTCTTAATTCAAATATGTGTGTGTGTGTGTGTCACATAAAACCAATTTGATTCTAATATATATCATATTATATATTATATCATGATTAATGTGTGAAACTTGCATATGAGAATGCTAGGGAGTAGAAGAAATAGCAATACAATGAATAGGGAGAGAAACAATAACTTATCAATACTAATACAAATTGCAAAGTATTTTTATGTCTTACAATAATGAAAGTTTGGAACCAAGAAAAATTGCACATATATGTAAAAGCAACTTAATAGAGCTCAAGAGGAGAAAAAAGATGGAAAATAGAGCTAAAATAAAAATAGGACTAATAATGAAAGAAAATACATTGATGTTGAGATAATGAGTTAAGTGTTTGTTAGGAAATCTATATTGCAACAGAGAAGCATAAGTCCTAAAAAGAAAATAGAGGTAGGTTTGATATAGTAAACTCCATTGATGTATGAAAACTATTCACATACACCATATACTTAAAGTTACAAATAAATTGTACAATTATATATAAAGAAGAGAATTAAATAACTTAATTGTATAATTGAAGGTTATATGAATAAATACTAGAAACCATTTAATTTGGGAGTTATAGGGCATAATGACAATAACCATAAGGTAGCTAAAATCCTAAAAGGCAATGAAATCATGGATATCCACACACCATAGTATTTAAATTTGTAAATAAGTTGGCAGTATACTAAAAATTTAAAATGACCAATAATTACCTTTTGTCTATTTGATTTCTTATATCTTCATGTCAATATCACAATATCAAATAATTACTTCTCTATCACCAATTAATCACAATGAATTTAAATTTAAATTTAAACACTAATCAAAACATATAGCCTTTAGGGCCTATAATTATTTCCTTTAGCTTTACAAGTTGGTCATTTTTCTTCATAACTTATTGCTTTAAGCATCGTAAGTACTTTTAGTATTTTTCACAATATCTCATGGTCTTTTTTTTTTTTTTTTTTTTGCTTCACAACCATTTTGATATTTATTTTCAATAAATTGATACATATCTATCCATATGACATACGACTTCTTGTCATATTATACCATTTTTTCTATCCATATGACTTCTGGTCATATTATACCATTTTTCTATCCATATGACTTTTAGTCATAGTATAACATTTTCTCATAATTTTAATCACATGAGAAATGTTATTATTTCTATGATTGTGGTTCAATAGCCAAGACAAAATATTCTTGACTTTCAACTATCAATTCCACTAATGCAATGTGATCATGTTCATTTTCATTCTTATAGATATATTTTTTTGCTTTCGATAGCCCATCATAATTTCTCCAAATAGTGATCTTGCTATTTAATGAAACCAATAGTGTTCTTTCATAAATACTATTACAAAAGTGTTGTAACTTCGGTGATCTGATCACAAAATTAAGAATATTATGGCTTTTGGTCTTTTGATAAAATTAAAATACCGTAAAATAAATAAATTAAATTCAAATTCATAATCAAATATAAATAATAGATAAGCCCATGATCATATAGTTCACATTATATGATCATATAAAATACTATTAAACAAATGAGGGGAAAAAGATTGACATGATGATATAACAATAAAATATTAATATAAATAAATGAAATGTAAATAATAACAATAAAATAAGATGAAATAAATAACATAAAATAAACAAACGTAAACAATAAAATATAAGATAAAATGTAAATAAATAAAAATATAAATGTTAAATAAGTAAACAAACAAATGAAACGTAAATAAAATTAAACAACATAATATAACAACATAAAATGTAAAGAATACCAGAATATAAAATAAAGAAATATAAATGTTGAGAGATTTCCAGAAAATAATAAATTGAAAAAAAAACTTGCAAAGGAGAATAAAAGCAACAATAGTCTTCAATCTTAGTTCTGGAAACCCAATGTATAAAACAATCGTTAAAATGGTCTCTTTAATTCTATATAATGGCTCATCTCAAATAAATCAAATAGATATACGGTAAAAGAAGGTAGGAGAAATCATTAAACCAATGGTGAAAGAAATAAACCTTCATTAGATTATCATGCTGATAACGTGTTATGAAATCAATAAAATATAAGAGATTGCAATGAAAGAGGTGAAGAGATATGAAGAGAGAATTAGAGAGAAAGATGGAGCAATACCTTATTCATTTGAATGCAATCAAGATATTGTACATAGTGCTCTATTTATAAGCTCTCAATTTTAACCATGAGTTATATAAAGTAAATAGCAAAGTTAATTTTCATGAGTGTACAAATTGTAACCTTTGAGTTATGAGCATAAAAGACTATTCATTTAAGAAGTTATAGAGTGTAGGAAGTGAAAGGTAAGAGTTGGGAGTTTATGGACATCCACGTCATTTAGTATTTTTAACAAGTTCTTATTTTTTTGCCAACCTAAAACATTAGTTCTTATATATATATATATATATATATATTGAAAAAAAAAAAAAAACCAGACTATTTTATCCCAGACTAAAACCAATAATTTAAAATTATAAACACAGTATACTGAAGTTTGGACAAACTAACCTAAAAGTACCTAATCCTATTTTTTGTGTGTATTCCTTTATCTATTTCCTTACGAGATAATCACAAAATCCCATGGGCCATGGCCACGTGGACATTACGTAGCTCTCGCTCTTCAAAAATTCTCCGCTTGCTTCCTCATATCTATGGTTATCATTTATCCTTGCCACCATAGCTAGACGTTAATAAAAAATCAACCTCAATTGATACCCACAAGTTTCATTCGCTCCACACATTCAGCCACAAATGTTTTGTGCAACGCTTTCACTTTCTGCAGAAATTTCAGGCCTCTTGCTGCTTGAGCGTGTTCACTTGTCATCCTCACTTTCGGGGTTTGATTTTTTTGCCCCTTGTTCCTGCAAGGTACGGACAGCCACATCAAGAGTTCGGAATTTAACTCAAAATATCCTTAAATTTCAAGCTGGGTATCAATAATTGAAGCAACGAATTGCAAATGAGCTTCTTTCCTTGGTGTTCTAGAGCTTGGTGAGCATTATAACTATGACGGAGTCACTTGCGTACTGCCAAAGCTTCAAGGTAACATCTTCAATATTGTTCTTCACTCTGTTTGTGGTCTGTCTCCAATTAGTTGTTCTTAATGTAGATGTGTGCTTCTCGTGATTTTGTTACTATATGGGGCTGTTGTGACACTTTCTCCATGTTTCTTTTTGTTCCCGTCCTGGAAAAGGTCAAAACGGGAAGAATGGAGATTAAGACTTTTCAACTAATGTGTATTCAAATTTATATTGAATGAACTATATTTGGTTTCCTCGAGAAACTGCAATTGACTTTTGTAAACTTGTTGCATAATGCAGAAATTCGTTAGATTGGTTTTAAACGTTGTGGTTAATATGTAGAAATGGTGTTCTTGAGTTTTTGTTATTACATGGAGCTGCTATTCCAATCCTTCACTTTTAAGGAAACAATGGAAACTAAAGATTTAAACTCGGAGATTGCTGCTTAGATTTAGATTAATGTCTATTCAAGTGAAATTTGTACAAGCCTGGTATGTACAGTGTAAATTGCCGAATATGAACTTGTTGCTTAATGTGCATAGTTGAATAGTTATGATAGTACCAAACAGAAGAGTCCAAATAGGACTCACAATCATGCCATTTCACCAATTTGTAGAAATTATGTTTTCATGATATATTCAGATAACAAACCATGGCTACCACTATTATCCCGCCGAATTAATCACAGGATCATGGTAGTTAAAAACTCAATTTATCACTGCGATTTTACGTTTTTACGATTTTTTTTCGTTAAAAAGATTTTACTAATTTTCCAAACACTTTTAAGTTTTTACGATTTTACTACGTTTTACGATTTTTCATTCTCTTTCCGTTTTCAGATAAAATCTACGTTTTCACTATCATGCACAGGATAAGTCATAGAATTTCTGTGACAGAATGTTTTGAGAATACAACTTCCTTTGCTTCCTCTTTCTCTGGTTGGAAAGGGTTCTATTTCTCGAAGTACCGGCCAGTGCATTGGGAGGGGTTGCGGACCAATGTGGCATATGATGTTGCCAGTGCTAATGAAGTCATCAATGATTTAGGATTGGATACTCTTACATTCTTGGCCGTGACTGTCTTGATTGTACCCACATTTCAAATCAATTAAAGCTAGTCCTGTAAGAATTTCTTGGTCTTTCATTTATTTTTTTCTTAATAAATTCAGCTCTTGAAAATTTCATATTCTTAGTTGTTGGAAAGAAGTTGATATAATTTTCATCAACATATATGCTTCAGAATTCAAATATGATATAGCAGTGGTAATTTGTTGAAAGTATATATATATATATATATATATATTAGGATTAGTACATATAATCAAATTTATTTACTTTATCTTTATATCTGAAAAAAATTATGATTTTGTTTTCTTCTTGAATGGGTTTGGTTTAATTAGAAACCTAACAGATGGTTTTGTCTGAATGGGGCATCCTTTTCTTGGTAAGATAAATCTCAGCTACCCAAGGTGTCATTTCTTCTTATGTTACGTGAAACTTGAGCACTGAAACCATGATACATACACCATCCAAAGCATGCTACGGGGCATGGGATCTGTTATTAAAAATACAAAGTGAAGTCAATATCCAGTTATTTTCATTTTCTATTGTATCTTTTATGGGTGTTGGAAGATGGATTCAATATAGATTCTGTGGTCAACTTTTAGTAATTTCCCTTTACCTGGTGTCTTATAGAGACTTCATTCTGTGGAAGTATTCATGCATGATTCATATAGCCTATATCAAGAGATATAGCTTCTATGAATGTGTGCGCGCTTTAGCCGTGGATTTCCATTTAACTTAATCAATTCATTTTCTTCACTAGCCCTGTAACTCATTGCAATTGGCACGAAGTAGTTTTTTCTTTGTTTTCCCCCTTTATTCGGGTTTTGAACAGTGTGACCTCCGTTTGTATTATCATGATATTAGAACCTTGGATCAGGTTAATATGATGTTTGAAGGGTAGCAAGTATGTGCAGGGGCGGAGGCACACTTGTTTTTATGGGGGCAAGTGAACCCATAAAAAATTTAAAAAATATATAAAAAGTATAGGACTTTTAGTTCAATTTATGTGATTAGAGTAGTTGGTTAAGATTTTTCAGAACCAGCTAAAGGTCCTCGCTTCGAACTAGCCTCCCGACCCTTCTTTTTTTTTTCCCAATCGCCAAATCTCTCACCTCGTCCGTGTCCGTCACTCCGTGTCTCCGTCCCAACCCGTCGATCGCCCACTCCAAATCATTCCTTCCTCCAAATCCCTCGTCCAAATCGATCCCCACTCCTAATCGATCCTTCCTCCAAATCCCACTCCAAATCCCTCGTCCAAATCGATCCCCAAATCTCTCAAATCGATCCCTGGTCCAAATCTCTCACCGGAGTAATCAATCCCCAAATCGATCTGTCTCTCACCCACGGCGCTCTTGGCTCCCCCCTCCGTCGTCGGTGAACTCTGTGGCGTAAGTCGGTGAGTATTTTTCTTCTTTCATCCCTTTTCGGTGAACTCCAAATCTTCTTGTTGTTTTTCGGTGAACTCTGTCCTGATTGAATTTGCTGCTGCTCACCCTTTCAGAAATTGATCGATTTCTAAAATTAGGGGTGCTATTATTGGAGCTCATTGCTGGATGACAAGCTTTGGATTGCTCACTGAAAATTTTAGTGAAGTGAGTATGTCTGCTTTGTTCTATGTCTACTGAGCTTGTTTATGTTGAAAATGTCTATGTTTGCTTAGTTTGCTGTATTCTTGGTAACTTGTCTTCATAAATTCTGGATATGTTTTGTGTTTCAGAAGTAAATCCCCATCTCTTACTCTCTCTAATTATGGAGAAACAGAAGATGTATATTGTTGTTTAGATATGATGGCTATTTTGTAAACTTTTGTATTAAATGCTGTCGAATCAAAAGTTCATAGTATAGCGGACACAAATTGAACATGTGGAATTTCGTCACTGAAGTATTGAACCTATGATTCTAAGGAATAAGTTTTGGTTCTCTCATAACATTAGTCATGAATTACTGAGGCAAGAAAACCATGAACATTCTTGAAGAACATATTTTTATGTGTTTCTTAACATATTTACAGGAATCTTTAAATGGGAATGCATCCTCTATATCATATAATCTGTGTGTCTATATATAAAAAACAAAAACTCTAACAAGCCACAAAATTCACAAGTCATAAATAGTATAGCTCATTTTTTAGTACACTAATTTCCTAATGAAAGAATGATTTGAATGAGTTTTTGCAATTAAAACTCCAAGGCGTTATGAACATCAATTTTTCAAAATAAGTTTCAGAAAATGACAAAATATATTCATATAAGATGTCATTTTATGGACAACTGGGGCAAAGAAAGAAGAATGAAAGAACGTTTCAACATCAATTTATATACTCGTTCAAATACCCCTTCAACACTACCATGGAAACAGAAAACTGAAGAAACTTCTTTTCAGTCATTTAGTCTATTAATATTATGCCCATCATTTATAATTGTAACATATGGTCAACCATATCAATCCCCAATAATATCATAAATCAAGGATGATTGAATCAAAACATTATTTTATTTGTTTATGTCAAAGAAATACCAAGGAAAGTATTTGAATTGATTCTAAATCAATTTCTTTTATTCTTGGGGCTTATGGATTTCTCGTTGCAATCTGAAACTTCAGAATGTTAATATCATGTGTTGTGGATAGTACATAAACAATTTCAAGTTGAAGAATGAATCATCTCGGGGAAAAGAAAGTTTCAAGTTACATAAGCAAAAGTCTTGCATTGTCCAAAATTATTTACATCTTAATCAAAGCTTTCCATGTTCCCCTTTCGGTATGCCTTGTCCATAAATCTGTTGTTATCTAACCAAAGACTAACGAAATTCTAGCATGAATTGTTTGGTATTAATCACAAATCATTTGTCCTAATAATATTGATTTTTCTGTTGAGAATTGTTTGATCCTCAATAGCATATATGTGGATAGACCTTGGGTGTGAATTTATATTTAGAGCTTGGACTCCTAAAACCTAGGGCATAGGAGCAGTACCTTGCAACATGTTCCCTAATCTTTTCAAACTTTTTTTCTTCCAGAAAATGTCAATGATACAATCTTATTTCAAACGTCTAAAACCCATAAATATAAAACCCGAATCTCAAAATGAGCAACTTTCAAACAATATTTCAATTCCAACAGTTCAAGTGTAATATCCTGAATTCTGGGCCTAGAGACTTGGGAATAAGCCTATAAAAGGCAGGCGACTAAGCCTAGTTCGAGCATAGTCCCAAGAATGTCGAGAGATATGAAGTCTCTTGGGGGACTAACTAACTGAATTATACGGGTTAGTGGACTTAGAATGTATAAGCCATGGAATTAAAGTGCCAGTGAAAAAGGGGCGCAAAAGACCCATACGGTGCAAATCCAGTTGGGAAAGATGCTACTCAACTATGCCCTAAGGTATATGACAATTAGTTGAGTGAAAATATGCCGGTATAAGTAAGTATACGGCGTTTTCAGGGTAGTCAAGTATACCCTACGTTTTTTAGAGGTGGCATGAAAAGATAATAGAAAGCTCAAGAAGACATCTAGAACATGGCCACATGTCTTCTTATGAATTAAAGATTAGTTGAAGGGGACACATGTACACCTTCATCTACTTAAAATTTAAAGAAGTGAACACATGGAAAGGTGAATAATCATGGAAGGGACACCTAAGTGGACACATGGAAAGGTAGGCAATTATGTGAGGGACACCTAAGCACACATGTGGCAATTTAATATTTGAAAAAGAAAAGTTGAGGACACATAGCATACTTAATTAATTAAGGGGACACCTAAGGGGACACCTAAGCTATTGAGGTGTCAACATAAGATTTAAAGGAGAAAAGATAAGGGACACATGTGCATATTTTATGCCACCTACTCATCTTAACCATTAAGCAAATCTTTTCCACCACAAAATAAGATATATGACTAGAGAGATATTATGGGCCAAGAAGGTGCAAAGTGGCATGAGATATGAGGAGGAGAGAGAATATTCTTGGTGTCTCAATCTCCATAAATAGGACTTCACCCCTCATTTGTCTCTAGGCCATTCTTGGCCAAAACATGGAGAAAAGAGGAGAGAAAGAGTGAAAAACGAAATAGAAAAAGAGAGGGAGAAGAAAGGGGCCGATTTCACCTCCGATTTGGTGTTTTTAGCTCCCAGGGCCTTCTCCAATTTGTTCCTTTTGGTGAGAGCAATCTTTCTATGGTTTTGGATTCTTGATATGAGGTGTTTGGTACCGTTTATATGGTGAAGATGCTGTCAAATCTCCAAACCAATCACAGAATCGAGGTAAGTAGAACTTGGATTCTTGCTCTACTCCCTTCAATCTTCATAAACATCCCTAAGACCTTGACAAATTATTCTTGCGTGGTGTTTTGAAGTCTTGACTGAAAATACAAGGGAGTCTAAAGAGGAAAGATTTCAAGGAAAAGCTAAGATCAAAGACAAGAAGTATCGTTATTCGAAGCTTTAAGGAATCTTGGGAGTTGATTATCAATCTAAGAATTTACAGTAGTAACCTTAATCCTCATATGCTTTGTATGTCTCGTATGTATGCTTTACCATGATTGTGTATATGTATGCATTCGGTGTTGTTATTTGCGAAGCGCTTTGGTATCGGAACCGCTGTGTGCGACTCGCTGTGTGCGACTAGGGCCTTGTTGTGCCCTGCAGTCTGTGCTATGTGCTATAGAGACTGCTTGTTCCGGATTAGGCTTCGTGCCTCGCTGTGTGAAATTTACTGAATGCTATGGTTTGTATTTATGGTTTTCTTACATACCTTGAATATACTTTGTGTATGAGATTAACGGTTACTCTGGGATCCTTCGGGATTCCAACAGATTGCTACTACATGTGTATTACAACTTGTTGGAAGTAACTCCCATGATAAAGTGGTGGATGCTAGCACATGAAGGTGTCGGACGGGTTTCAAATCATTCAAGGAAGATTTTTAGATATTTTATGTATTTATGTTTGAGATTTGTAACCAAGACTCGTAATATCTTACCAGTACATTATGCCTAAAGCGAAGGTATGCTCTGCTGTGTAATTTACTCTGATACATATTGTTAAGTAATATCATATATTAATTAAGAGGTATCACACTACCCGCCACCCGAAAGGGTGAGGCCGGTAGGGGTGTAACAGTTAAGAATCCTCCCAACCACCACTGGCATCTCAATTTCAATTACCACCTCAAGCAAAAGTTAATATAGAAAATCTTGAAGCGGATCCGGGCAAAAGACCTTCAATTTATTCAATGACATCAAATCCTATAGAAAGAGAGGATATTCGGAGAGCTTATTTACTCAAGGGGAAAACTCAACCAATTCTTAAACCATTTCCTCAAATGGATGTGTATGGAAAAATGCGTAGATTCAATCCTAAGTGGTATGAAGAATTTGGTTCCTGGTTGGAGTATAGTGTATCAAAAGATGCATGTTTTTGCTTGTATTGTTATCTATTTGATATGGAGGTTGGAGGTAGTGGTTCGACGCAGGAAGCATTTGTTGGTTTAGGGTTTAGGAGTTGGCATAAGAAGGATAGAATCAAAGTTCATGTTGGAGATCATAAGAGTGTTCATAATAGATGTTATCAAGCTGGTCAAGATTTGATGAAGCAAAAGCAACATATTGATGTTGCCTTGTCAAATATTTCGACCAACAAAAAATTGATTACCGTATTCGGTTAAAAACTTCTTTAGCTTGTGTTAGATTCCTACTACGCAATGGTGAGCCTTTTCGGGGACATGATGAATCTACAAGTTCAAATCATCAAGGTTTATTCCTTGAACTTCTAAAGTTTTATCTGAGCCAAATAAAGAGATGAGTGACGTGGTCTTGGAAAATGCCCCGATAATAACAAATTGACTTCACCAATGATTCAAAAGATCTTTCCCAAGCTTGGGCTGATTTGACGGTTAAAGCAATAATTAGTGATCTTGATGATGATTACTTTTCCTTGCTAGTTGATGAAGCTCGTGATGTTGCAATTAAAGAACAAATGGCGGTTGTACTTCAGTATGTTATCGAAAAAGGGTCCATTGTTGAACGTTTTGTTGGCATAATTCATGTTTCAAATACGACTGCACAATCACTAAAAGCAGCGATTAATGGCCTATTTTCTAAACTAGGTTTAAGTTTGTCTAAATGCCGCAGGCAAGGCTATGATGGTGCTAGTAATATGCGGGGTGAATTCAAAGGGCTTAAGAGTTTGATTTTGGTAAACAACACATCCGCATTCTACATTCATTGTTTTGCTCATCAGTTACAATTGGCACTTGTGCAGGTTGCAAAACATCACAAGAAGATTCAAGAATTTTTTGACATGCTTCAAAAGATGACTACCGTTGTGGGGGGTTCATGCAAGCGGAAGGAAATTCTTCAAATTTATCAGTATGAGCTAATAGTTGAAAGAATTGCTAGTGGTGAAATACCAACTGGAAAAGGTTTAAATCAAGAGACAACCTTAAAGCGACCTGGAGACACTCGTTGGGGTTCCCATTTTGGTACGGTTACAAGTGTTATCTCATTATTTTTTTCAATCATTTCCTTGATGAAAGTTATTGAAGATGATCCGAAAAATGATGCTGCAAGAACCGATGCAGGTTCCATTTTGTATGCCATGGAGGATCTTGAATTTGCATTCTTGTTGCATCTTATGAAATTGATCTTGGGGATTTCTTATGAGTTGTCACAAGCACTGCAAAGAAAAGATCAAGACCTTCTAAATGCAATTGGTTTAGTGAAGGTAGTCAAGTCTCATTTACAAGAGGTGAGGGATAATGGTTTTGATAAATTGCTTCAAGAAACAACCATTTTTGCCAATAAACATGATATTGACATTCCAAATATGAATGATGATTATTGTCCTAAAGGGAGATCGAGACGAGATTGGAATCATTCACATTCCTCCACTACTTAAAGGTGGAGTTATTTAATACAAAGATGATAGATACTCGGTTCAAGAGTTGAATGATCGATTTGATAACGTCAATATGAAGTTGCTTGAGTGTTTGAGTTGTCTTGATCCTCGTGATTCATTTGCTAATTCTAACAATGAAAAGTTGATTGAGTTTGCTAGATTCTATCCTTCGGAGTTTGATGAACTTGCAAATATTCCTTTTCTGTCTTCAAGTCTCGATAATTTTATTGGTGATGTGAGGGCTGATTCTGATTTTGTCAATTTGTAAACAATTTCTGACCTTGCTTTGAAGATGGTTGAGAAGAGAAAGGATATTGTTTATCCACTAGTCTATTTGTTGATAAAGTTGGCACTCATTCTACCAGTAGCAACTGCTAGTGTTGAGCGGTTTTTTTCTACAATGACTTTTGTTAAGAATAAGTTACGCAATCGATAAGTGATTATTGGTTTAACTCGTGCATGTTAACTTTTGTTGAACGTGATATATTTGCTACGATTGATGATGAGATATAATGAAATATTTTCAAGGAATGAAGAATCGAAGAATGGTTTTGTAATCCTTCTGATGTAAAGGTTAGTTAATTCTTGATTATTATTTTTCTATGTTAATGCATTTGTGTTCTCATTGGCATGACACAACTTCCTTTTCTGCTTTCTTTTGCAGATTGATTAACTTCAAGAAATAACTTTATCCTTATCCCCTCGAATCTTTTTGGAGGTTGATCTGCAAAGACTCAAGGCTAAGCATGAAGGCCG
Organism: Acacia acuminata; assembly: GCA_019022655.1. NCBI lineage: Eukaryota > Viridiplantae > Streptophyta > Magnoliopsida > Fabales > Fabaceae > Acacia > Acacia acuminata. The sequence continues at coordinate 787,185 of JAFJYI010000100.1, read as the reverse complement.
ATGTAAATGAATATCTCAAGGTAATACCCCACCTTGTGATTTTTGTTTATGATGAATTGAAGTTGAAACTAGCATTTTGGTTTGCTTCCTTTTCTGCTTTCTTATATGTTGTAACATGTTATTTAATCTTGTCAAAAATTTTTCCTTCTAGAAAATGCATTAATTTAAAACGTTCCCTAAAATTCCAAAAATTTTGGGTCAATTCTGTAATTTTGGGGGGCCACCCCTAGCCCCCCTAAATCCGTCCCTATTCCGATGGCCGTTCCAGCAGGTTCTTATGTTAACCTGTGTCCTCCATTCACACGCAACTTCTTGGCGCAAAACCCAATAGAGAGAAAACTTCACCGCCTAGTGCCTGACTCTCAACGTTAAGGACCTTTTTATTTTATAAGGAAAATGATAGTCGTCCCAAAGAACATACAAAATATTAAAAAAGTCTCAACCCAAAATTAATTTTTTTTTTAAATATTATTTGTATTGAAACAAAATCCAGGTGTTTAAATTTGGTTTTGAATATAGCACTTCTTGTTGTGAATATAGCTTTTTTTACTTTATGAATTACTAGGTTTTAAATTTTGTTGTGAATATAGCACTTTCTATTGTGAATCTAGGTTTTTCTATTGTGAATGAACTCTGTACGTTTATAGACTTGAGTTTGAAACAAAATCCAGGTATTTAAATTTTATTGTAAATATAACACTTGCTATTGTGAATATAGCTTTTTTCGTGTTGAATGACCAGGTTTTTAAATTTTATTGTGAATATAGCACTTCCTGTTGTCAATACAAATAATATTAAAAAAGTCCCTAGGGACTTTTTTGATATGTGATTTTGGGTTGGGACTTTTATGATATTTTGTATGTTCCTTGGGACTTGACTCGTCATTTTCCCTTTTTTTATTCATGCCTTCTAACTCTTTTTTTTTTTAATTAGTTTTTACAAGATGAGTTTTGTCTGGGCTTATAAAAAATGGCTTCAAAAATTTGTCAAACACTTAAACAATTATTCCATTAAATGCTTTTCTTCCACTATGGCTTATTCCCGAAAAAAAAAAAAAAAATTAAAGTCAATTGTAGTCAATGACTACATATAAATTTAATTAAAATCAGTAGCTCGTTGTATAAATTGTGATGTAAAAAATTTATTTTAAGTTAGATAAATTAAAATATTTTAGTTTCAAATTCTTATTATTCATTGTATTGTTATTTAATTACCATCCTCATTCCCCAGTCTGGACGCTTATTAGAAGATTGGCTTTTGCATAACCTGAAAGAAACTATGGAAAGTTAGAAACAATCGTTTTTCCACTTATGAGATGTACGCTATAGAGGGTACTTGGCCTACATTCATGCAAATGTTGGTCGGACAATTAACAATTTCTCTAATTTTATATTCATTGTGTAAATCACAACGTACCCATCGTATTTATACATTTTTTTTTTTGGTTGAATTGAAATTTCCCTTTCACTCAAAAAAACTTGTTAAAGTTGGAAAATGAGATGGGAAAAAACTTGTTACACAATAATTGAAGCCACAACCTCACAATTGAAGCAGCTCAGATATCTAGTAATTTGATCTAGAAATTGTTACACCCCTACCGACCTCGCCTTCACAGGTGGCAGGTAGTGTGATACCTCTTATTTATTAAATCCAACTGTTACACATTTCCAATAATATTACAGATCAGATCAATATAGCGTAGCGTAGAGGTAAAACAGTTTGGGTGTAGTATACTAATAATAAATTACAAACCTTTGTTAAAACATAATTACATAAAATCTCTACAACAATTCTTCGAATATTCTGGAACTGGCCCAACACCTTCAAATGCTAATATCCTCCTGGGAGCTATTTGTTGGAAATTATGCCCTAGGGGCAAGTCATTGTTCTCCATTTAGTTATCATTTCATTTGCATGTTTATAATGATAACTGAATCCTTGGATATATCTTATAGATTATCCTAAATGTCCTTGTTGGTCATCTACACAGGAGTGAGGATGAAATAAGACCAGTATGACTTTGACAAGGTATGGAGATACGAATCAAAGTCATAGGCACTTGTAAGAGTAACCGACCCACTATGAGAGAGCTGCATGGATTTAGTCATAAGCTTATCTCATGTATAACCGCGTCACAACGCCTTTTGACTTGAGATCATCATGGATTCATATATGATGAGTCATTGATATTTGACTTAGTCAAAAGTCACCTTTGATCGGGTGATGATAAAGGCTATGATTGGGATCAATGGTTTTCATGCAGAGGAATGTCAATGGTCAAGATGGAATTTGTCCCTCACATTTGTAAAGAGATAATACTGGGCCTCTCGATGAGTGAGTCTGAGAAATGTATGGTCATACTACGAAGGAAAGGGGTTTCCATTATTAGACTACTCGAGAATCAAGAAAGTAATGGTCAAGAACAGGAAGCTGACATTATCCATGCCTCATCCTTGACTAAATTATCGCGTGACAAAAGGGACGTGACATGGTTGTATCATAGGTAGCATCGTATCATCGATCCCCATATGAATTGGGTAGTCGTAATGTCTTGCTAGAGCCCGCTTGTGACTTATGGGCTGGTACAGTATTGGCCCGCTGCCAATCTCATGTGAGCCTGTAGGGTCACACACAAGAATAGCCCAACACGAGCAATAGTGTCTAGATTCATTGAATCTTAGAAACGTCTAAGATTTAATGAATACGTTTAATCTAGGGTTGAAATATATATATATATATATATATATATATATATATATATCATATAATATTATATTATAATATAATATAAATTCAAAAATAATAATGATATTATTTATAGATAATAATATTATTATGAATAGTATTTAATTTATTTGATAAATTAAATAACTATAATAAATTGAGATATTGTATCTCGATTTAATTTTCGAATAAAGATGTAGTACCTCGATTTAATTGAATTGAGATATGGTATCTCGATTTAATTAAATAGAAAGATATCATATCTCAAATTTAATTCATGAAGATCAATTAAATCAGTAGGCTCATAATTCGAATTAAATAAATATATTTGATTAGATCTATTGAATGATTTTAATTAATGTATTGTTTTAATTCAGATTCGAATTCAATATTCATTAGATTAATTTTGAATATTTTAATACGGCTCATTAGGGTTATAGAAACTCTATAAATAGATATTGATCTAGTCGTATTGTAACATCCTAATTTTTTTTTTTTTAATTTAGGATTTAATTATAAAATTATAAAGTAATTATGTATGATAAATGTGTTCATTATGTATTTGTTGGAAAAGAGAGAAAAGGGAAAGAAAGAAATCTGAAAAAAAAAAAATGCATCAACAAGAAGCAAAAAAAAAAAAAAAAAAAAAAGTGTTGCTGCGTGTCAAGGGGCAAGTGCCCCCATATCTAATTGTGTGATTTTGTGAAGGAGTGGTTGAACCACTCCTTCCTACCACTTCCTTCCCTTTTTATTTATTCAACACACACACACACACACACGGTTCCAACAGAGGGGAGTGACAAGAGGAGAGTGTGAGGAGAGAAGGAGAGAAATAGAGAAGAGGTGGTGGTCATTTTAAGGTATGTCTTTTATCTTATAAGATTATTTAGGTAGCTAAACTAGCTTCTTTTCAAGAAACTTTCTTCATGAAAGTTATTCTATATATTTTTATCTTTCTAATGGGGGTACTATTATGTTGGTTAGTGAAAATTTTGGGGTTAAGATTTTGGAAAAGTTTTGAGTTTTGAAAATAGAAGACTATATCTATGTAGTGGACGATTAATAGTAAATTTTAATCGGTTTAGATTTATTGTTCGGTTGTTATAGAAAATTAAAATGAATTTTTCTATTTAAGAAGTTTAGGATTTTATATCTATAAAATATTTTTACCGATTAAATGTTATGAAAATAATTTATTTGAGTTAGGGAGATATTATTGGAATTTAATTAGCTTAGTTTTTATATATGAAGGACAAAACTGTAATTTCTGGAATTTTGGGGGCAAAACTATAATTTCTGGAATTTTGGGACTACAATGTCATTTCTGGAATTTGTGTGACAAAAATGTCATTTTTAATTTTGTTATAATAATATTTATTATTATTAGAATTTTTTTATTTTAAGTTATAGGAAATTATAAGTTATAATTGTGATAATGTAGAGTCTTCTTGTGACCGATGAATGCGGTGGTGCTCCTCAAGTTAAGGTTAAGCCTGGAATTGAGGTAACCGGGGTTAATTTATTTTATATACTTGTTTTGGACTGTGAGGTATTTTTCTAAGCTTAATTTTCATATATACTACTTGTATGTGTTTTGAAAAATTATGTGTAGGTTTGAATATGAAATTAATTCAGTGAAGTAGTGTGTTTTCCAATCTATGTATTTAAGTAATTCTTATTATTGGGATTGTTATTGTTGTAATGGTTATAATGTTTGTTGTGAGATGATGTGCATGGAATAATAATTTAATAAAATGTTGTTGAGAATTTTAGTATATATTATTTCTTCTGTTGGGATATGTTAGGTTGTGTGGAAGAGATTGAGGGTGAAATTGTGCCCATTGGCTCTCTCATTCCTAGCCCGGAATTTGAGTTGAGTGTTTTGGGCGGACACCTCCCCTTATTACGGTATATTGGTGGTGACATGGGAGGGACGGTATTCTTGAAGTGACTAGCTAACCTTGGCCAGGTATACTAGCACTGATAGGCTATATCATGTCCTGAGGAAATAAGGAGGAGCGGGATGGACGAGAGGGGATGGTTCTAATTGTTTTGAACTGTTGAATATTATTTGTTCTAATCATTGTTTATTATTATGTACAATTTTATTTATTAACTAATATTATTATTATGTTAACAAACCTGCTTCTCTGACTTGCAATCCTTTCCTGCATATTTGATAAATTAATTTCGGTTACGGGGACTTTATGTCTCACCCCGTCATTATTAATTTTTTTTCAGGCGAGACCTCTAACCTTAGTAGAGGACAAGGGAAGCAACCAGAGGCATAGACGTCATAAAACTAGTAGGCCTCTTTTTGGTATTAGTGTTGTATTGATTTATATTTTTCCATCATAGGGCCCTCATATTTTTGAAATACTACATTAACCACTTTTGGATGATTGTTGATTTTCCAAAAGCCTTATTTTATACACTATCATATCATCGTAGATCCACCATTATATCTTTGTGACCACTGTCTTGAGTAGACCCTTTCTTGTGGGTTCGTGTTGTATGACTTGTGGGCTATAAAATCTCCTGTTCGATAATTGTACCCTGAGTTATGGATTTTCTGTTGTGGGTTTGTGGGCGAAATTTGTGCCCTGGACCCCGAGGTGTGTGTATTAAAAAGGAAGGTTTTCCACAATTACCTGCTAATCCGGTTTTGAGAAAACTTTATGGTTAATTGTTATCTTGTGAGAAAGGGTCTTTTCATGTATTAGAGGGACGGATGAATTAGAGAAGCCGTAAGAATCCCTAGAGAGAAAAAGAGAGGCGCAAGGTTTGAAGGCGCTAGCACGCTGCTGCCTGTGTTCCAGTGCTATTCATGTGGATACTGGTAGAGGGAGGAGACACTCAAAAAGTCTACTTCTGTTTGATCGAACGAGATGGAACCACGTTCAAGGCACACGACGGTCAAGATGCACGAAGCAAGAGATGCACACCAGACCGGATCGAACGAAACTCTCCACCCTTCGCATAGGTACAATTTTTCTAACGAACCTTGATTTAAACATCGTTGATAGATCCTCCAGTGGGATTCGTAAAAGTTTTATAATTCCGCTGAATGTACGGATCCCAACAGTGGTATCAAAGCCAGGTTAACCGTGCGTTTAAATTAGGTTTTTCATGTGTTTATATATGTGATACAGATGATGAAACCAAATCTATGTATGTGTTTAAATCGATATATGATTAATTGAATTCTGTATGCATTTAAACATAAGTTCGCGTTAGGGTTTCTACGGAACGCTAGATCGGATTTGCGGTTGTTTTCATGTGGGTCTGAAACGTTCAGATCTGTTATGTTCGCGCATTCAGGTCCATGACGTTCTGAATCGTTCAGGACAGACAGCAGTCGTGATGGAGAAGGACGAATCTGTTCAAACGTTAAGGTAGCGTTGGTCAAACACGTTCGGACTCGCAAGGGAGGTTAGGGTTCGTCCTTCAACTATGTCTTTCTGAGCTATCTAGATTCGACGACGGTCATGTTCTGACTTGACCACATTCAGACGTTCAGATCAGATATGTTAAGGACCAACTTGTTTCCTTCAAGTGACCATCTCGTATATGGGGTTTTAGAGTTTTGTTTTCGAAATAATTTTAAGAACCATAAGCTATTTCTAGAAAAAAATTTTCGTATAGCGGGACTGCCGTGACTAGCTGTTCGTAGCGCGATAATTTAAATCATGATATTATTAATGCAATATGAACTCAATGATTTAATCATAATATTTTATTTCATAAGTGTATGAATTAATTTATATGATGTGATTTACCTTTCAAATGTTGTTTGGGTATGGTGAACAATATGGCTCTAAAGTTTTACAAGTGTTGTAAATTTAAATATGGCCTGCGTGCCATGCCTCTCTCTAAATATTCTTGATGTACATTCTCTTCTTATCTCACTCCCCTCGTATGTGTAACGAGGTTTCTCCTTATGTATTTTCTTTTATTATTTAGAGAAGTCCCCTCATTGGCTTGAAAGGATTTTAGGTTAAATGAACCATGTTGTGTCACGATTTTAAATTATGTTTTGATTTGATCACTGCATGATTAATTTAGAATTTTAATTATGTTTTGATTTGATCACTACATGATTAATTTAGAATTTTAATTATGTTTTGATTTGATCATTGCATGATTAATTTAGGAATTTAAGCGTTGATCCTAAACACGAAAGCTTGCAGCTGATGATCCAAGAGCTCAGACTAATGCTTATATGAAGCATCAGGATGACTCTATGGATACAGGATGCTTGATGCCTACCACTATGGTTCCGGACCTCGATGGAGATCTAGAACATATGGAGGTCTCGAGATGATTGATCATCATATGGAAATGTTCCAAAGAACAGGCAAAGCAAGAGAAGTATGAGACCAAAAAGGCCTTATTTTCTTGCAAGATGGCTGAAGGTGTATCAGTTTGTCCTCATGTTGAAAATGAAAGACTACATTGATCACCTTGAAAGGCTTGGATTCCCCATGTCCCAGGAGTTAGCTATAGATGTGATCTTGAACTCACTCCCAAGAAGTTATGATAACTTTGTCATGGATTACAACATGAACAACATGGAGGAATCAATTTCTGAACTGTATGGAGCATTAAGAAGAGGCCCAGTACTGTTTTGTCCGTTCAAAAAAGGAAGGGGTATGAAACGAAAAGCCAAGAAGGCAAAACCTCCGAAGGATGGAGTTTTCTTCTTCTGCAATGAAATCGGTCATTAGAAGAAGAATTGCAAACTCTGCCTCGAAGACCTGAAAAGAACAAGAAGGATAGCAGGGCTATCGCTTTAGGTATCTATGTCATAGATATTCGCTTTTCTACTTCCTAAAACATGGGTATTAGATACTGCATGTGGTTCTCACATTTGTATAAATGTACAGGATCTCAAGGACAGTAGAAAATTGAATGGACATCTGTAACATAAACTACCAAAAGGATCAAGTCAAAAGATTTGAATCCGACCTACCTATGGCATTGTCGTCTAGGCCATGTAAATGAGAAACATATTTCGAAACTCCATAAAGATGGATTTCTTGACTCACTTGATTTTGAATCATTTGATCCATGTGAGTCTTGTTTATTGGGAAAGATGACAAAGACACCTTTTACTAGGCATAGTGAGAGGGCTACTGATTTATTGTGCCTCATACATACTGATATGTGTGGACCAATGAATACTTCTGCCAGAGGAGGCAATTAGTACTTCATTACATTTATGGAGGATTTTAGTAGATATGGATATATCTACCTAATGATATATAAATCTGAATCTTTTGAAATGTTCAAAATATTCCAAAATGAAGTGCAAAATCAACTTGGCAAAACAATTAAAGCACTTCGATCTGATCGGGGTAGTGAATTTTAAATGTTCTCAGGAACCAAACAACTAACCTTAGAAGGTCATCACTAACAACACGCATTCGGACCTCTGTCCTTGGCTACTCAAGCTATCCATAGAATGCTTAGTCCGTTTTACTTTAATCATCCAGCTACTCCGAACATCGCCCGCTATCCTTGGGTTTCACAAACTTTTCGGGATTTAATTCAGACTCCGATTTCCATATCAGAAGTCCTAGAGTTTAGCAACAGAACCCATATTCTTTGTCATCTACTCTATCTATGAGTCTTAGTTTAACCAAACCATAAGCCTTTTCCTTAGGGTATACGTCCTTTCGTATCACAATACCGGATCATATCGCATTCGAACCTAGATATCCAAACAATGCTCTGCTACCAAAAATGTAATACCCCAATTTTCTAAAGCGTTTTCAAAATAGATTGATCAAAGTAGAGTATCGGAATAATTTAAAAGAGTGAGTACTGATAAACTTTTACTGTTGGTGTATCTGGTTGCTTTAAACAGCGGTACAATTATTCAAATATTTAAAAGTATGTTAATACATATTCAAAAAGAAATTCTCCGGCCGGGTGCCCACTGAGGCTGCTTACCCTTGTCCTCGGTCCTGATTCCTCCAGATCCTAAGGCTAAAGTAAGAGCTGAGGTTCAATACCCATTGAACCTCAGGTAACGGTTAACCTCATGCTTATGTAACAGTTATGTATGACAGATATTCATGACATTACAACAATAATCACATATGAAAGATAATAACATAACACAGCCACTGCATATGAATGTTATTATGGTTTGCACTATTCACCAGTGCCACGATGGCCTATTGTGTCCTCAGCGCTAGGAAAACTGTAACGATATTATCAAAACCATAACCCGTATATAGCTTAATGTATGAAAATAGGTGATCTAAGCCCCATAAACTTAGTCACAGTGCCTGGCCCAAGACCTAGTCTTGTCCATCACTTCATGAAAACATCTATCACATAGAGCATACAATAATCATCAAAGTTAGTGTTACAGTACGCGTCCGTACCTTCGTTGGTGATATCGGTACGTTCGTCGGTTGGAATATGATCACATATATCGTATAATGGTAATATCACGTTTATTAATTCACAAATAATATCCTAGTAGATATCTTAGTCACTAATGACCTTTTTACCCCTGGTGAATTTATTTTTTCAACTTATTTCCAAAATTTCGTAGAAAAACGCTGATTCTGTATTCAGGACAGATTTTTCATCTATCTTTGAAAAATCATAATTAATTCTAGAAAAATCAAAACGAGGATCCGTAAAATTCACCAGAATTCTTAGGATGTCTAATTGTGATAAAAAATAATTTTCTTCACCCAGAATTTGTGAATCATTCCCAGTTTTTACGTTTTTATATTCTGCCCAGAAAAATTTCCAGAAAACGTAGCCTAACTTGCAGAATTTCTATCTCACTGTACAGAGCTCAAAAGAATACATTCTAGGTATTTTCGAAAAGCCCTATATGTCTACTTTAACCATGAATTTTATCAGAATTTTAGAACCTCATCTTCAACATAAAATACTGGCGTTCTTACCCTTGACTTCAGGAATTGCTAACCGACAAAATTTCACCAGAGCTTCGCTACTTTGATCCTAATCTTCCAATAATTTTGCTATATTACTTTCTCCATCCATTTTTTGAAATAAAACCATATTTAACCATAAAAACATGATAACAAAAATTTATTGGAAGATTAAAGATCAAAACAACATTTAGAATATGAACTTAAACTAGAACTTCAAGAACTACAAAAGCTAAAGACTAGAAACTAAAAGCTTGCTTACCTCTTGAAGAACTTCCTCCTCCTTCTTGCTTCCCACTATGATTTTCTCTCTACTCTTTCTTCTCTTTAAACTCATCTACTTTGGTTGAGTTTGGTGTGAATTTTATGAAGACCCCAGGTGCCTATTTATAGTAAAAGGTCATGGTACTTTGGTAATTCTTTCAAACCTACCTCTTCTTTAATTGGAGCCATGGGATCTAAACTTAGTTAAGAAGTTTTAATCTTAACCATTGGATCCATACTTAATGAAGAAGTTTCAATTTAATTTAAGAAGCATTTCTCTTGATTTTTCCTATTGGTGAATTTCAAATTAAGATTGATTTAAACTTACTTATTTCTTGTAGTTTATTCAAGTTTTCCTCTTTAATACTCTAATCTCAAAAATCATGACTTCATTAGAAGTCTTTACTAGCCCTTTAATTACTTTAAGATTAATCACAAAAGTTTGGGAAACGATTTTGAAGACAATCTATCCCAAGCTTAAAATATGCTTGTTCATAATAAATTCTTATATTTGATCTATGGTTAACGTATCTCAGGATACAATTTATTTTCTATAGATTCTCATTTACTTGTGTCTTGAATTAATCGCAATGGTTTTTAACTCTCCAATCAAAGAAAGTACACATTTCTCTCTCTCCTATACTAGACTCACATCACTCACAACATTTGCCCACACACACACACACAAAACTCTCCCTCTCTCCTTCATAAATTTTGCATTTAAGACCCCATGTGAGCCCATGTGATTCCCTTAATTGCTTCTTTAATTACTTCTCCTATGTGCAATTATCCCATGTGGGTTTATTATAATATAAACTAATTCATTCTTCTTCTTTTAGCCATGCAAAACCATGGCTTCCTTCTTTATTTGATTCAAAAATTGTGCTTCTAATGTCTCTAATACATAGCATCTAAGGCTTCCTATTGGTTCTTCAATTTTCACAAGGATTTAGTTTAATTATGCAATTATTTATAACCCTTGGATTACACTTTATTAAATCAAATCTTGGTCCTTCATTTATGTAGAAAAATCCTACTTATTATTGAAGATTTTCATCTTATATTATTTGTCAAGTCTTTTATTAAATTTATATATATCCTTAATTATGCATTTTTAATTTAATTATCAATTAATTACGAAAATTAACATAATTACTTTAATTATTGCAAATTTAATTGCCCAATAGTTGTTGTTAATTTTCTCTAGTTGGAATAAGTATTTCTATGACATTTAATTGCCTTTCATGATTAAATTAAGACTATGCCTAATCATGATAATTTTATGATGTTTTATGATCCCTAAAAAGAAATTAGCATATTTGGTTTTAAGCTTATTTAATTTCAAGAAGAAATTACTTAAAATAATAATCAATAAGCTTCTAAAGCTTGAGACCACATATTCACCTATTTTTAATAGGTATTATTTATCAAAATATAGTGTTTATAATGAATATGAATTTTAGGGTATTACAATCTTAGGAGTTGTGGGATCATCTCACAACTTACTCCTCCAGGAACACCTCAATGGAATGGTGTTTCTGAATGGAGGAATCAAACTCTATTAGATATGATTTTATCTATGATGAGTCAAACAGATCTTCTACCTTCCTTTTGAGGCTATGCCCTAGAAACAGCTGCGTTCACACTAAATCGTGTTCCGTCAAAGGCAGTTGAAAAGACACCATATGAGATATGGACTGGGAAGAAACCCAGTTTGTCCTTTCTTAAAATTTGGGGATGTGAGGTTTACGTTAAACACCAAGCCTCTGATAAATTATCATCCAGATCCTCAAAGTGCCTTTTTGTGGGGTATCCTAAGGAAATTAAAGGATACTATGTCTACAATCTTACCAGTCACAAAGTGTTTGTTATTCGGAATGGTATCTTTTTGGAAAAAGAGTTTATCTCTAAAAGAACTAGTGGGAGTAAGGTGAACCTCGAAGAAGTTCGAGAGTCACAAGACAACGTAGAACCACAGATGGAAAACGAAGAAGACTCACAACAAGTTGATGAGCTACTCAAGTAACACAAGGCCCATGAAGGTCCGATAGGTCACGGCTACAGTCTTAGAGATGTGGATTTCTGATTACTGGAGATCGTGATGTTTTGCTCATTGAGCAAAATGAGTCAACTACCTATCGTAAGGCCGTGGTGGGACCAAACTCCGAAAAATGGCTTAATGCCATGAAGTCTAAAATGCAATCCATGTACGACAATAAGGTATGGACCTTAGTCGATCCACCTGAAGGTGTAAAAACCATTGGATGCAAGTTGGTTTTCAAGGAGAAAACTAACATGGATGGCAAAGTAAATGTCTTCTAGGCACAGCTCGTTGCAAAAGGATTCACTCAAACTCATGGTGTGGACTATGATGAAACCTTTTCCCCAGTTGCAATCCAGATCAATCAAAATCCTTCTTGCCATTGCATCATATTATGACTATGAGATATGACAGATGGACGTCAAAACAGCCTTCTTAACAAAAAGCTGCTTGAGGATGTGTACATGGCACAACCTGGGGGTTTTGTGCGTCCAGAGGACTCTGGTAAAGTATGTAAGCTTCAAAGATCTATTTATGGATTGAAGCACGCATCTCGGAGCTGGAATCATCGTTTTGATGAAGTAGTCAAAGAGTTTGGATTCATTCAAAACATAGATGAACCCTGTGTTTACAGGAATGTTAGTGGGAGCACAGTTGTATTTCTAGTGCTTTACGTTGATAACATCCTACTCATTGGAGATGACATTCATACCTTGCAAAGTGTCAAGTCTTGGTTAGAAAAGTCTTTCTCAATGAAAGATTTAGGCGAAGCCACTTACATCCTAGGGATAACGATCTATAGAGATAGATCCAAGATGCTGATAGGCCTAAGTCAGAGCACATGCATAGACAAGATACTGCATAGGTTCAGTATGTAGGATTCTAAAATGGCTTACATGCCCATATCTCATGGCATCCATCTCAGTAAGGATCTGTGTCCTAGTACACAAGATCAAAGAGACCGCATGAGTAAGATTCCATATGCCTCCACCATTGGATCTATCATGTATGCCATGTTATGTACTCGACCAGATGTGTCATTTGCCTTGAAAAGGGCCATCAAATATCCATAACATCCCGTGAGGATCACTGGACTGCTGTCAAGAATATCCTTAAATACTTAAGAAGGACTAAGGATGTATTCTTGGTATATGGTGGATTGGAGGATGAGCTCTGTGTGACTTGTTACACAGATGCAAGTTTTCAAACTGACCAAGATAATCTAATATCACAATCAGGATGTGTTCCCTTTGAATGGTAGTGCGGTAAGCCGAAAGAGCTCTAAGCAGAGCACTGTAGCTGATTCTGCAGTAGAAGCTGAGTGCATAGCAGCATCGGATGCAGCTACGGAGGCTGTTTGGATCAGAAAGTTCATTTCTGAACTTGGGGTGGTTCCTACCATCTCAAATCCAATAGACTTTTTCTGTGATAATAGTGGCGCTATTGTGCAGACCAAGGATCCTAGGTCACATCATAGGACCAAGCACATACTCAGGCGATTTCATCTTATCAGAGAAATCAATGATAGAGGTGATATAAAAGTATGCAAAGTACCAAGAGAAAACAATGTAGCTGATCCTCTTACTAAGCTGCTTGCACAAGCAAAACATGAGTGTCATGTTAGGGCAATGGGAATTAGAGTAATTAATGATTGCGCCTAGTATAAGTGGGAGTCTGTTGGAAATTATGCCCTAGGGGCAAGTCATTCTTCTCCATTTAGTTATCAGTTCATTCGCATGTTTATAGTGATAACTGAATCCTTGGATATATCTTATAGATTATCCTTAATGTCCCTGTCAGTTATCTACGCGGGAGCGAGGATGAAATAAGACCAGTATGACTTTAACAAGGTATGGGATACGAATCAAAGTCATAGGCACTTGTAGGAGTACAAGGTGCTGGACCGACCCACTATGAGAGAGCTGCATGGATTTAGTCATAAGCTTATCTCATGTATAATCGCGTCACAACGCCCTTTGACCTGAGATCATCATGGATTCCTATATGATGAGTCATTGATATTTGACTTAGTCAAAAGTCACCTTTGACCGGGTGATGATAAAGGATATGATCAGGATCAGTGGTTTTCATGCAGAGGAATGTGAATGGTCAAGATGGAATTTGTCCCTCACATTTGTAGAGAGATAATACTGGGCCCCTCGATGAGTAAGTCTGAGAAACGTATGGCCATACTACGAAGGAAAGGAGTTTCCATTATTAGACTACTCAAGAATTGAGAAAGTAATGGTCAAAAACAGGAAGTTGACATTATTCATGCCTCATCCTTGACCAAATTATCGCGTGACAAAAGGGATGTGACATGGTTGTATCATAGGTAGCATCGTATCATCGATCCCCATATGAATTGGGTAGTCGCAATGTCTTGCTAGAGCCCGCTTGCGACTTGTGGGCTGGTACAGTATTGGCCCGTTGCCAATCTCATGTGGGCCTGTAAGGTCACACACCAGAATAGCCTAACACGAGCAATAGTGTCCAGATTCATTGAATCTTAGAAATGTCTAAGATTTAATGGATACATTTAATCTAGGGTTGATATATATATATATATATATATATATATCATATTATAATATAAATTTGAAAATAATAATGATATTATTTATAGATAATAATATTATTATGAATAGTATTTAATTTATTTGATAAATTAAATAACTATAATAAATTGAGATATTGTATCTCGATTTAATTGAATTGAGATATGGTATCTCGATTTAATTTATGAAGATCAATTAAATCTATAGGCTCATAATTCGAATTAAATAAATATATTTGATTAAATCTATTGGATAGATTTTAATTAATGTATTGTTTTAATTCAAATTTGAATTCAAGATTAATTAAATTAATTTTGAATATTTTAATACACCTCATTAGGGTTTTAGAAACTCTATAAATAGATATTGATCTAGTCGTATTAGAGGGACGAATGAATTAGAGAAGCCGCAAGAATCCCTAGAGAGAAAAAGAGAGACACAAGTGAAAGACCTGGCTATCACCCAAGGGGGGTGAATTGGGTGTATGATAAAACTTTAGGAACTTTGAAAATCTTTTCACAGGTTACTGAAAGTAGTTTGTATGACAGTAATAATTTGTAAAGCTAGAATCAGTCATTCAAACATATATGCTGGAAATATAAGAGATAAGGGAAGAGAATATGCAAACTGTGATTTATACTGGTTCGGCCCAATCCTTGACCTACGTCCAGTCTCCAAGCTCCGCTTGAGATTTTCAATCCACTATCTTCTTGCAACTTGATTACACGTTCTGTACTTGAAGTAATCCTCTCACTAGGATTCACTCCCCTTACAAACTGTAATCAATACACTTGCTTGATTACACACTATGTACTCGAAGTAATCCTCTTCCTAGGATTCACTCTCCTTACAAGTTGTAATCAACACAATGTGTTTCCCACTCAAGATCACCCAACCTTAAGTAACTCACAAATAGAATGATAGAATGATTACAATGAATCTTCTCTCTCAGAAGTAAATGAATAAACACTGAAGCACAATACAAATCATTTCACTCTCTATGATGTAAACATTAAGAGCAGAGAGTAAATGATATAAAGATCAGAGTATTAGCATGTTGAAGGTGTAAGCTTGTGTCTCTACGTTTTTCTTGTCTGTGTTCTCTGCTGTCAAACTTCAAATCTTCATGTATTTATAGTGATTTGAAGTATATGAACGTTATAGATCCGTTGTGAGATGAACCCATTTGAAAATATAGCTGTTATGGGTGTTTCTCCATGAATCTAGCTGTTGAAGATGTTGCTGTTTGAATATAGCAGTTGGAGAACATTTGCAGATTTGAATATTTGAATTTGGCTCTTCAAGGTTGTGTCTCATGCTGTGTTGTTTGTAGTATGATGATGTCCATCTTTGTTAGTGGAGGCCTTGTTGTCTGCATTGAGAAGTGGTTGTCCAACTTTCCAGACTGTCTTCCACTTGCTTTGTTTGAGAAGATATATTAAAATAATACAAGTGGCTCATGGAGTTGCTTTATTTGACTTTAAAGCAAATTCAAATCTTCTCAAATCTGAAGTTAAAGAATATCAAAGACATTGGACATTCGAATCCATTAGACAACATTACCGTTGAGCATTCAACTTTGTTTCTTCAAGATTCAATTATGCCTTCTTTGTTGTTTCTGAAAATCTGTAGCACACTCCAGCTTCATGCTTGTGACAGATTTTGATTTCTGTCATAGATACTTGATCTGAACTCCTTTGGGCTTGAATTATATATCAAAATGACGCATTGGGAGTCTAGTTTCATTCAAAAGTGGTTTCACCTCAATCGGACTTCTGGTTGGAGAGATATCATTGAATTACCAGACGTCGCCTGAAACAGA
The DNA here is from genome assembly GCA_019022655.1 of Acacia acuminata. Lineage (NCBI taxonomy): Eukaryota > Viridiplantae > Streptophyta > Magnoliopsida > Fabales > Fabaceae > Acacia > Acacia acuminata. Next base: position 770,856 of record JAFJYI010000100.1, on the reverse strand, counting down.
GTTGATCTGAAGTGCTGATGACCGCTGTAAACTCGAGTTTGTACTTATAGGCTCGAGTTTGCGTAGTCCAGAGACATCAAAAATGCTGAAAACACTTATTAACTCGAGTTTGTAGTCGCTTTCTCGAGTTTGAAGTCCTAAACTCGAGTTTGCACTCCTAAACTCGAGTTTGCTCATATCAGATAAGCAAAATACTGCAGCAAAGTAGTAAACTCGAGGTTAATACTTGGAGACTCGAGTTTGCTCATCCAAAACCTCATTTTTGCTTGTTTTAACTCTAAATTGAGTCATTCCAACTTCCATATGATCTTGGAGGCTTCTAGCTTCAATATAAGAACTTGAATAATTACATCTTCATTCCATTCAGCAAGTTCTTCCTTCTTCCATCTTCTAACTTGATCATTCTTCATCATTTAACTTGAGCTCATCATTCTCTGCAGCTTCTCCTTGGATTAATCTTCTTCAATATCTCCTTGATTAATCTCTATAATTCAACTTGGATTAGTCTACATTAAATACAACAGTTAGTCAATGTAGGAGATAACTATATTACTCAATATATCACTCAATCTTTTTGCTTTCAATAATGGCATCTATATAAGACATCATCAAAACTAATCATATCCAACAGCAAGGTTTGAAGGCGCTAGCATGCACGCTACCGCTGTGTTCCAAAGGTGTGGATATTCGTGTGGATACCTGGTAGAGGAGGAGACACTCGAAAAGTCTCGCTTTCCGTTTGATCAAACGAGATGGCACCACGTTCAAGGCACACGACAGTCGAGACGCACGAAGCAGGAGATGCACACCAGACCGGATTGAATGAAACTCTCCACCCTTCGCATAGGTACGGTTTTTCTAATGAACCTTGATTTAAACGCCGTTGATAGATCCTCCAGTGGGATTCGTAAAATTTTTATAATTCCACTGCGTGTACGGATCCCAACACTATTTCCAATGAACTGTAATCATACAGGTAGCAACAGAGGCTAGAATCCCGAAGGATCCCAGAGTAACCATTAATTTTCATATATAGTGTATGTACAAGGTATGCAAGAAAAACCATAAAAACATACAGCATTCAATAGGTCACACACAGCCTAACCGGAACAAGCAATCACATATAACATAAACTACTAAATAAGGCACATAACCATACCAGGGTCGCACACAGCGGTTCCGGTATCCAAAGCGCTTGGCACATAACATCGAATGCATAACCAATCATGGTAAATCATATATACAAAGTCACACAAAGTACATGAAATTAAGGTTACTTACCTGCAAACAACTGATCAATCGAGTAACAAACTCCCAGCTACTAAATAGGAATGATAGACCTAAAGTAATGTAATATAAACGGTGTCATTGCCAATATAATCTTTTCCTTAAAATATATAACTATACACTTGTATGGAGGGTCTTTTCACTATTTGAAACTCATTAATTCTCTTTATTAATGAGTATCCCCTCATTAGTTATTTTTTCCTAAATTTTCGCACAAGGTTAAGAAATTTCAGAAATTTGACTTGACTTTAAAAATTCATAACTAATTGTAGAAAAATCCGATTGGGGTGTTCCAAAAATCTATATGACCCTTGACATGTTTATTTTTGACTAAAAATACTTGCTAGGGCCAGAAACACGTGAATCACACCCAGTTTACAAAAATGCCCTTGTTGGTTTTAAAGCTACTTAACTTGTATTTCCACATGTTTTGACCTTAATACTTCCAAGATTATATTCCATGTTCTTCCTTATACAAAATTTCATCTTAAACACTTTAAAATCATCAAAATCACCAAAATAAAATCACATCATCATGTTCTAACTATTGCCCAAAATCCTTAAAATTACAAGATATTAGGGAGATAACTTACTTGTTCTAAGCTTCCTTCTTCCACCACCTCTTGATTTTCCTTTGTAATGGTGACTTGGGCTTCAATAATGTCATGTAAAGATTTTAACTATGATATCAAACATAACCATATGAATTTAAAGGAAATAGAATAATTTTCATAACTTCTTTACCTCAATTCTCAACTTCCTTGCTTGCCTTCCTTCTTTATGTGCTTCCTTTCTCTCTTCTCTCTTCTTGCCTATTTCGAATTTAGGGTAGAAAATGAGGGAGTTCATGGTCTTAAATAATGGTAAGAAACCATGTAAAAATATTCCTCTTGGTATATTACCAAATTGCCCTTGCATTTTCTTCATTATTCATGTATTTTCATGTCCAAAACTAGAATTTTCCTTGGCCCTTCCTTGTTGCACGACTTTATCTTATTTTTAGGCACAATTATGAGCTTGCTTAAGTGTCCTTTTAGTACATTTTAGTCCCCTTTCTTGGCCATTCATTATTGGTCCATATGTCCCTAACCTTTTGACCTTATTTCCAAGTATTTAATGCTTAAATCATACTTCTTTTATCCTTGCCTCTTTGGTAGACGAAAATTAAGGCTTATGGGAGAAGGATTTTGGTCTTCATTTTCATTAAATAAGCATGCCAAAATGTCCCCCTTTAAGTCCACTTCAATCCCTATGAAGACACCTGGCAAGTTCAAGACTTATCTTTTTGCAAGAGTTTTTCTACCATTTTCTAGACTTTTCTTGACCTTATCCTTGTCTTGTTGGCCAAGAATATGGCTCATCAATATGTCATAAATGCTTAGGCTTAGGTGTCCCCTTGAGTCATCATCTTGTCATTAATGTCCAAGCTTTAGGTGTCCCATGCCATTAATTAGATATGCACAAGTGTCCCTTGTAATTAATTCAATGTGCATATGTGTCCTCAATTTATTCTTCTTCAAATATTATTTGGACACTTGGTAGTTTAGGTGTCCCTTATCATTAGTTAACTAAGCATATGCCATTAATTAGATATGCACAAGTGTCCCTTGTAATTAATTCAATGTGCATATATGTCCTCAATTTATTCTTCTTCAAATATTATTTGGACATTTGGTAGCTTAGGTGTACCTTATCATTAATTAACTAAGCATATGTGTCCCTTCTAGAAAACTTTTAATTAATAAGGGGACATGTGGACTCATTCTAGTTGCTTCTTGAATAATTATGTAATAAAGTCTTTGTTGTTTCTTCCTATTCTCTTCTTCATGCGTCACCTATCAAGAATCCAAGGGTATAATATATATTCTATCCATATCTTAAATGCATGTCCATGTGTCACTTGTTGGTAGCATCATCAATAAAGCCATCATCTTAAGATCAAAGATATTTCTCTAATATTCATCTTAATCTTGCCATGTGTACATGTCATTTTCAAAGGCATAAATGCTTGTTACTAATGGTCTTCCTACTTGCCATGTGTCCAAGTTCTTGAACCATCTCTTATCTTCCTATGCCTTCTCACAATAATTATCTCTTATTAGCCAATTAGATGGAAACACATATTATCTGCTTTAAATTTAATGAAAATTCCACAATATAATATTAATTAGCTTCATATAATAATTTTCATAAAAGTGGGGTCATTACGAAATGGTTTCTTAATATTTCATAAATTGCACATATTAAGAAAGATATTTTTATCAATGGAATATATTAATTCAACAAAAATTATTAAAATAGATAATTCATGGAAACTAGTACATATTTTATTACTCTCCCGATCCTTAATATAAGACATATTTGGCAAGTTTATTTTACTCTAAATATAAGACTTTTTTTTATATAATTATCAATATTTTCCTAATTTATCCCTATTCATGCTCCTTCAACAATAATTAAGGAGAAGAGAGAATGAAGAAATTAAAAGAGACGACTAGGGCAAAGAATGTCTCCATTACTTATTGTCTCTATCTCCTCTCCATTGCTTCAAAACGACGTCCTTTTGATTAAATATGCAATCTCAACGATTGATCTCAAATATGATCATGACCATTCATTTAAATTTGTAAAATATTAAGCGTAGAGGCATAATTTAATGGCCTTAATAATTTACAAACATACCTCTAATAAGAACGATGTGATCTTCCCATTGCATAAAAAATAAACGAATGGGTTCCAAGTGCTAAACAAATTTTTTTTTAATGTTGCAAATTAAGGGAAGGCCAAGAAAGATGAAAACAGCTCTAAAGAAGTCATCTAACATTAACGTACGTAAATGATTATATTGGAGAAAGAGCCACCGGTGCTGGAAGCTTGGTCGCCGGATGACGTGGCCTTTGATGGAGAACATGGTGGAAGGAAGCCAGAGATGTCGAGACGCTGGAAGAGAAGGTTTCATCTTATCTCTCATTTAAAGCATGAATGGCTAAGATCATATTGGAGAGATCAATAACTGAGATTGCATTTAATCAAAAGAAAAACTATGAATGGGGAGGAAATGAAAACACTAAACAATGGAGAAATTCTTTGCCGAGCGTGTTTTGAGAATTATATGTCATATTAACTAACTTAACTAACTTTATTAATCCAATCAAATTAGGTTAATAGGTTTTATATTAAAGAACAGGGGGAATAATAACTAATTTAACTATTTTTTAATATTTATAAATTAATTATTTGTTGAAAATCTCCTTACCATGAGTGGATGGACATTCTTCATCTTTTTTCTTAAAAATGAGATGCAATTGTTTTTTAATAGTGTCATTATTTAGAAATTAATTTTTTTGTTCATATATTACTAAAGCTTATAATTTAAATTAATTTATAATCACTCTTTAAGATGTGATAATAATTTTCATCGTTAAAGTTAATTATAATTTTTATATTTCTTATGTTCAACTTAAAAAGGAAAGGGTCTTAAGAATTTTTTTTTTTTTTTAAAAAAGAAATTTATATTTTAGTATTTGATCATCTTAAAAAGTTACAAGTTTCTTGGGTAGGTCTAGGTTATCCACCGGCGAAACAATGAATAATCCTCTCACATTGTAGCCTTCTCAAAAGGCAATGTCAAACTTACGAGTTGACTTTCCGAATTTACTATTTTTCTGTTTTTAGCAAACATTCCGAGTGTACCATTTTTATATTTTCAGCATACAAAATTGTATCGAATCATTGTTAAACTCATGTTAGTTGTGCACTCGGTTAAACTCGTAAGTTTATGCAAAGATTTTACTATTTTGATTCGCATATGTTCGGTTGTTTTATATATAAATTTCAGGGATAGGTTATTTTGTCTATTCTTATTTTGCCTACCTTTGCTTATCCCTCTCAATACCGTTAGATTATAGTCTCATTCAACGGCGGAGATTTGAGGGATAAAATAAGCTCTTTTACCCCCACCCTCTCTCTCTCTCTCTCCCTCTCCTCCGCTGGTAGGGACACTAAAAAATTAGACATATATCCATCCTGTTGATTTATTCAAGCTTTTGATTTCGTTCCTCCATCGGATTTTAATCTGGACTAATTGTTAATCAATCTTGATCTTTTTTTCTTGAATCCATTTTGAGTATATGTCTAATTTTTTAGCGTCCTTTCGTTGTTCATTCAGAGGTTTTGATTCTTCCTTAGAGTTTTCCTCCCAAACATTGTGCTCTGTGTGCTAATGCTTTTACTATCCGCAAAGCAATTTTTTTTATTTATAAATTCTTGTATGTGATTTCTTTCTTGCTCAGTTAGGAATGTCAAGATTCTTGGATATAGGTTTGCGCATTAGGGTTTTACCTTGCGATCGGTGATCTGCAAGTTTCCTTTTGAAATTCTTGTTTAGTCTTCTTTCTTCCTTTATCGGGAAAGCTGATTATTTAGAAGGTATGTATACTATGATACATGGTAAATGAAATCAGGTTCTGGGCGACAGACTTGGTTGTACTAGAGCCGGAAATCGAGCCGGGCCCGTCGGGCCGGCACGTTTAAGCCCTAGCCCTGTAGGGCTCGGGCTTGAAAAATTGGCCTGAAATTTGAAATTGGCCCTGCAGGGCCAGCCCTGTAGGGCCTCGAGCTTAATCGGGCCGGCCCGAGGCCCTGTTACTATAGCATTTTCATTTTTTTAAAAAAAATTAGTCAAAGAGTGAAACATAGCCTTCTGCTCAAAGGGAAGCACAATCAAATATCTATGAAATTGATGATAGTGATGAAGAAGGTGACAATTGACAATGATAGTGGTATGCTTTTATATTTTATGCAAGGTTATGAAACCCGGACCGGACCGGCCGGTTCAAACCGGAAACCGGCGAACCGGTCGGAAAACCGGTCCAAGTTAAGGATACAACCGGAGTTACGAGTTGGACCGGGGTCAACTCGATCAGCTCGGCCTAAACCGGCCGAGTTGGCCGAGTCAGAGTAAAGATTGGCTTTTTAAAAAAAAAAATCGATTCATCTGAAGGAGCAACGATCTGTGTCGAGGGAAGGAGAATGAGAAGGAGGGGAGAGAAAGAGCCAGATCTGAAAATCGTAGAGAGGAAGAGAGAGAGAGATTTGAAAACTAAAGTTTGAAAAGCGTGTAGAGAGAGATCTGAAGAGTCGTCGACCATAAGCTCCATAGATTTGAAGTGTCGAAGACCATAAACTCCATGAACAACTAAAAATTCTTAACCTTCTTCCCAGACATAGTGAATGAGAGAGAGCCGCGCGAGACAAAACGCTAAGAGCTGGTGGAAAGTTGAAACTGAAATAGAGAGAGAGTGAATAATATCACCACCCCGCGAGGACTCCGTCACTTTCCAATTTCCATTGTTGAGATGACGATTTTGGACAAACACAATTGTGAATTTGATTGGTTTATTCCTTTCGTTTAATCCCTCTATTCTAGCGAGTGTGACAAGTGTAAGGGACAAAGTTGGAACACCAATTATAAAAAACAAAACTGGAGGAAGCACGTGAAGGTCTCGCTTTATTGGAAAAAATCAATACTAGTACAATTTGCACGTCTTCCAATATTGTTGAATCACATCAGATCTTTTCATATTCTAATTACAAAATATTTTTTATCAATTAAATATGAATATATTTATCTATTTTAATTATATTATATTTTAATCAATACCGTTCGACTCGACTCGTCGACCCATCGACCCTTGACCCAATACCTCGACGGGTTTAATGACCGGTCCGGTTTTCAGAACCTTGATTTTATGTGAGTTATTTAATGTTGCTTAGTTTAATGCTTCTTACGTTTTATGTGAGGCAATTGTGGACAATTGTTTGTTTTTTATTACGAATTAATGAATGTGTTTATTTGTTGGATGATTGGTATTGTTTAAATATTAATGTTGATAATATTTATTTGACAAATTAGAACTTTAATGGTTGCAATTTACTAATTATATTTCTTTGTGAAAAACCCAGAAAAAATAGTTAAAAGTTGTAATAGTAATTTTCAGGCCCTGTAGGCCGGCCCTGGCCCTGGTACTATCGGGCCGGGCTTTGAAAAACAGATGATTTCCTTATCTTAGGTCCTGTAGGGCCCAAGCCCTGTAGGGCCGGGCCGGCCCTGATTCCCAGCTCTAGTTGTAGCGGAGGAGAGTGAGAGAGGGTGGGAGGTGGTGGGAGAGAGGAATGGGAGAAAATGTTTATTTTATCTCTCAAATCTCTACCGTTGGATGAGATTATAATTTAATGGTATTGAGAGGGGTAGACAAAGGTAGGCAAAATAAGAGTAGGCAGAATAACCTATCCCTAAATTTCATAAGAATTTCTTCAGTGAGTATGATAAATTATGAATATCTATGGATTTAATTTCAATTATTTAGATTTAAAATACATTTAAATGAAATTTTTTGTTATTTTTATATTTCAATTATTTAATTATACATTATCATAAAATCATATGAGTTTAAGTATCACTGTCAATAGTTTGCTTAAATTAACAACTTGATTAAGAGCCATTAGTGCTGAACTTGAGTCCTTCTCCATAAACACTCAAAATAAATAGTTACCATTTTTAACATATCTCCAGTAAATATGATTTTTTTAATATATTAATCTCCAACTTTCTCAAATAAAAGGCATAATCTAGTACCTGGTAACTTAAAAATGAATTTTCAAAGCACGGCCAACAATTTTATAGTTTTGTTATTTCACTCTCCTCGTACCCAAAAATCTATCTGTATTGTATGTATTTAGAAATCACAATGAAAAAAAAGAAAAAAAAATATATATATATATATATATAGATATAGGGAAAAACACTTCTCATGTCGTAGGAAAAGTGTATTCTCATGTCACACACACAAAAAATGGTAGGACCCACATATATATATAATCCTCATTATATATATATGTGGGTCTCACCATTTCATGTGTATAAGAATCTTCTTCTTCTCATGTTTTAAACCCCATATATATATATATATATATATATAGGGGAAATCATTTCTGCATTTGATGCAGAAAACAAATCAACAGCAAGCCATTAAACGCTGTCGTTTCAATTTGAGCCATTTAGGTACTCAAAAGGACTTGGGCTCTCTCCAAACTCGATCGTTAGTGATGAGGACGACGAACCTAGAGGTCATGAGCCATGACGGTGAGAGGACCTTGCATGCAAAGTGATCAATGGCGAGAATGAAGTAGGTTTTTTCCGACATGAGCTCGTCGTCTAGGGCTAATGCCAGTACGGGGAAGCCCATGAAGAAGGAGTCGGCGTGGCATACCATCATTTTCGAGAACTTGAACATGACTTGGCCGGTGACCTGTTTCCCTCTCAGGAATCTCATCGGACCATCGCAGAAGACAAGTTTTATTGATGACGACAATGACGATGACGAACTAGGTTTTTGTTGCACAAAACACGGTGTCATAATTGCATTTCCCATATTAGATACTAAAGTACTGCTTGAAATCTATGTAGTCAGATATCAATTAGCTTCGCTTCTTCGATGAAAGAACTTTCAGATGGATCTTCTTTGCTTTCGGTTCCGGTGCATGAGGAGTGAAAGAGAGAGAAATCAAATCACGAGAATATTGAGCTCGATTATATTGTAGTGAGAGAGAGATTCGAGGAGGGTGCATTTGTAGGGAAAGAACGAAGGAGGAGCGAGAGATTTATATAACGATTGAAATTAGAGTTTGGTAAAATAATAATTGAAACGGCACCGTTTAGGGATTTGCTGTAGACTTGTTTTCTACGTCAAATGCAGAAATGATTTCCCCATATATATAAATTTTAACAATCCAGAAGCGACCCAGATGACCATCGATGATCAAGGTTGGGTGTGTACAGGAGATCTTGGGTATTTTGACGAAGAGGGACAACTATTTGTGGTAGATTCAAGGATGGCTTCCGGTTATTGGGGTTTAAGGTTATTTGGGAGCAAATTAGATATTTTTTTAGTGAAATGGTGCAGTTTGGGATTTACTGGAGAGAGTCTTATCTCTAGTTACTGGAGAAATCTTAATCCCATGTATATATAATTTTTCTCATTTTGGTTTCCCTCACATCCACTTCCGTACAGTTGGGTCAGTTTCTCCCACCATATGTAATCTTTCCCTCACAGCCTCGCTCCACTCCTCCCCGTATTCCGATGGCGAGCAGATGCAACAAACCCTTTCTGCCATTTGAGATTATCATCAACATTCTCAAAAGGCTTCCCGTCAAATACATTGTTCGATTCCAATGTGTTTGTAAAGAATGGAAAAATCTCTTCAGAACCCCGTCTTTCATCGCCGAACACTTGGATCACTCTGATCGGAAGAACCCTTTTCTTCTACTTCATGAACGGGGTTACGAACGTAGGGGCTTTATTGACCGTAGCAAAGATTGGCGTTACTCCCTGCGTTTGCTTGATCATAAGATGGAAACCATTGAAGTTCTGAGCATTCCCTCAATCGGTTCCTTTAGACGCAGATGGAAAATCATTGGTTCCTGCAATGGCCTGCTTTGTGTCCAAGTCGATCGTGGTGAACGTGAATCTCCTAGTTCGCTCTGGCTGTGGAATCCAGTTATCAGAGAGGTCAGAGAAGTACCCAACAAACCAAATGATCGGCGTGTCTTCCCGGTTGGATTTGGGTTCAGTAGCGTAGTTAATGATTATAAGATAGTGAGATTTTATAGTGAAGAGTTGCCTAAAAATAATGTAGATCGACTCTATCATCACAAGATGATTGATGGTGTGGAAGTGTATTCACTAAGTACAGGTTCATGGAAGGAACTAGAATGTGGGGCTTTACACATTTCTGCCGCTTTATCTAAAGCTGTCAATGTTGATGGAACTATTTTTTGGTTGGATGGCCCTGTCGTAGTTTCGTTCGACATTGCAACGGAAGTGGCTACATTAACACAAATACCAACTGAAGATGGTCTTTGTCCAATTGGGCTTGGCGTTTACGAGAACAAACTTGTGGGTCACTATGGGTTTATAGAGGAGGACGGACGTCATTCCGTCTGTGTATGGGTGATGAAGGAGGTTGCTAGTGAATCTGGGAAGAGTTTGAGGTGTTCTCAGAAATATAGGATTGACCAAGTGCCAAATTTTTTGGTGTACAACTTGTGTTTTTGGAGGAATGAAATTGCCTTCCTTGACTATATTACTGAGGAGGAGGGTGAACCCAAGTGCGTTCTTTATAAGAAGAGCCTGGTGTCTGTTTGGAACAACCAGGTTGAATAGTCTGGCTCTGAAATATGATCATTTCTACATTCCAGGTTTCTTTTGTCACCGTAATTTTGGGTGGAAATTAATCCACAACAAAACCTTCTAGCATTTTGGTTGTAACTATAATCCTTGAAGTCCCTTTGTTGTATGATCTGGAATGGAGAAATTTACTACTAGTTGTTTCAAACTTTATTTTAGCCTTATATATATGACCATATGTCAAATTCCCATGGATAATATATATTTTAGTTGCTGCTATATAAATTTGTTAGGTTTTGTTGGCCACTTAATGTACTAAGAGGGGAGGAAAGATCAAAGTGACAGGTTAAAGCTTCTTGCTTTCTCATTTTCATAATCTAATGGAGCAATAGAATTAATACACAGCACAAGAGAGTGAATTATACGAGGTATTGCTTTTGTGTTTCTCATGGATGAATATATGGTTTAGTTACTGTTATATAACTTTTTTGGGTTATATTCGCCACTTGATATAAAGAGGGAAACTAGTTTGATGCAGCTGCTGGATTTCAGCTTTCAATTTTACTCTGATGCATCCTTTAGAGAGGTCAGATATGTACCTAAAATTGTAATTTTATTTGTCTAATGGTTTAAACTGGAAGCCAATAAACTTGTAAATCATATCGCCATAGGCTTGCTGTGTATATGAGCTCATAACACATGCTATGTTCTGTTTACACTTTGTTTGATTATTCTTTCATTGAATTATGGGTGATGGAGCAAAAGTAGTGGAGAATCTGGGAAAAGTTTGCAGCTGAAGTATGGAATATGTATTATTTGGAGGAGTCGAATAGTATGTGAGGATTTAGAGTAATGGTGCAAAGTGAAGAGTGAAGAGTGAAATGGAGAATCACATGAAAACCTTCCTATGTTTGTTCAATTATGCAGCAAGAGACCCTATCATGTTTCTGTTGGCATCAACTTATTGAATAACCTTTCTGTAATTTCAGATTTACTCTGTGTGAACACTTTCGGTATAAGTAAGTGAACCTGCAAAGCTTTAAACATTTTGGTTTCACTTATTCTGGTTTCATTTTGCTTTTAACTTTTAGTCATGTCCAAAGCTTTAAATGGGAATACATCTGATAGAACCTATTTAGGCAATTGGAAAGTAAAGACCATTACAGTCTGAATCTGTACTCTAGGAACGATGAACCATGTTCTTTGTGAGTATAGTCTTCGATATCTTAAAAACAAGTCCCATACATACTTATAGGTTCTGACAGAAATAACTAAACACAACTGCTGACACCTTGGATAAGATACAATAACTACTCCTAAACTGCTGATGCTCCTAACTGACACTAAAGTGCTGTCTAGCCACGTGTCTTCTTCCTAGAATAGACTAGGAAAGGCTGTGGGTTTGTATCAACATCCCTTGCTTTTCACTCTCCATATTCAAGACTTTGCAAAACAAGGTATTGGGAATACCACCACAATTCAGATTACTTACAGTATTAGGATAAATTAAAGACTTTTTTTATCCTTCTGAATAATTTAGCAAGATGAACTTGAATGAGAAGACAAGTTGCCAAAATGAGTTCAATTATTATTCATCTTGAGGAATGAAGCTCCCACACTCTATTACCCTGCTTTGCTTCTTCTCTATCAGATGTTAGTTACTCCACTTTTATAAGGTGCAATTAATTTACATTAGACCCAGATACTGAAATAAGAAGGTCTCTCTTTACTTTTATATAGCTGCCATTGCAATCTTCATTGATCCTCATTACCATACACAAGCACTGCAAAATTGGAACTGGTTCAGATGGTTTCCGAATTTCATATAAATGTTTAGTGGGATTCTGTTTTTTTCCCCTTCCAGTAACTGAAGCTGAAGGGATGACCTGTTACAGACTTATAGGTCTTTCGTAAGGAGCAATCAAGGAATCAACCAACGATGCTGTCTCTCTGTTTTTTAAATGCTTTTATTTTTTCTTAATATTAAAGTGGTTTTTAATTGTCTTTTTATTTCCTTGTTTATTTAAAGACCATATTTTTTAGACCTTCCTTTAGGACTTCATCTAATTTCCGCTTCATTCTGTAACTTTATAACTCAACAGAGACAATCACCTTGGCCATACCAAGGGATGCAAGAGGAAATTAGGGATGTGCATGACAACCATTCTGTTCTCTAATATTGTTTCTGAGATGAAACCGTTTTTTCTGATTCTGTGCCTTGAAAGAATTCTGAGAATCAGAATTACGTTTGTTAACTCATTTTATTACATAAATATTCTTTAGAATCTAACATATATATTATCACATTTTTATATAACTTCATTACTCATTAATAATAAAATGCTTCAATTTGCGATGCATATTCAAAATATGAAATGTTTAGAATTTTCCACTACATAAAGAAAAACGAGGAGATCCATAATCAAAATACCTATAGATCTTATTGCAATAATTTGTGATGCTTAGAGGCTAAAATTAATTTAAGACAAATGTATTATAATATAAAATAATTAATAATTATTATATGTATAGTCTTCTTTCAAATATTCCCTACTATTTGATCATCCATAAATTTGACTTGAATTATATATATAGTTCACGCACATTACAAACATGGTTTTATATGACAAATCATAAACTATTCATAATAAATTTTCTAATAAAATTAAATAAATTCTCATCCCCTTAATTCAAATATGATATATATATATATATATATATATATATATATATATTCACAAATGTCACATAAAACCAATTTGATTCCAATATATATCACATTATATATTATATCATGATTAATGTGTGAAACTTGCATATATCATATGAGAATGCTAAGGAGTAGAAGAATTGGCAATACAATGAATTGGGAGAGAAGACAATAACTTATCAATACTAACACAAATTGCAGAGTATTTTTATGCCTTTCAATAATGAAAGTTTGGAACCAAGAAAAATTGCACATATATGTAAAGACAACTTAATAGTGCTCAAGAGGAGAATAGAAACAGAAAACAGAGTTAAAATAAAAAATAGGACTGATAATGAAAGAAAATACATTAATGCTGAGGTAATGAGTTAAATGTTTGTTAGGAAATCTATATTGCAACAAAGGAGCATAAGTCCCAAAAAGGAAATAGAGGTAGATTTAACATAGTAAACAACATTTCTGAGCCAAAAAAAAAAAAACCATTGTAAACAACATTGATGTATGAAAAGTATTCACATACACTATAAACTTAAAAATAAATTGTACAATTATATATAAAGAAGAGAATTAAATAACTTAATCGTATAATTGAAGGTTATATAAATAAATACTAGGAACCATTTAAGCTGGGAGTTATAGGGCGTAATGACAATAACCATAAGGTAGCTAGAATCCTAAAAGGCTATGAAATCATGAATATCCACACATCATAGTATTTAAATTTGTAAATAAGTTGACACTATATTAAAAATTTAAAATGACCAATAATTACCTTTTGCTATTTGATTTCACATATCCTCATGTAAATATCACAATATCAAATAATAACTTCTCTCTCACCAATTAATCACAATGAATTTAAATTTAAATTTAAACACTAATCAAAATCATATAGCCTTCAGGACTTACAATTATTTCTTTGAGCTTTACAAGTTGGTCATTTTTCTTCATAACTTATGGCTTTAAGCATCTTAACCACTTTTGGTATTTTTCACAATCTCATGGTCTCTTTTTTTTTTTTTTTTGGGATTCACAACCATTTTGATATTTCTTTTCAATAAATTGATACATATCTATCCATATGACATATAACTTCCGGTCATATTATACCATTTTTTTATATCGATATGACTTCGGTCATATTATACTATTTTTTTTTTTCTATTCATATGACTTCTAGTCATATTATACCATTTTTCTATCCATACATGACTTCTAGTCATATTATAACATTTTTTCATAATTTTAATCACCTGAGAAATGTTATTATTCCCATGATTGTGGTTCAATACCCAAGACAAAATATTCTTGGTTTTCAACTATCAATTCCACTAATACAATGTGATCATGTTCATTTTCACTCTTATAGATATGTTTTTTGCTTTCAATAGCACATCATTAATTTCTCCAAATATTGATCATGCCATTTAACGAAACTGATAGTGTTCTTTCATAAGAACTATTACAAAAGTGATGTAACTTCGGTCATCTAATCACGAAATTAAGAATATTATGGCTTTTGATCTTTTGATAAAATTAAAATACCGTAAAACAAATTAATTAAATTCAAATTTATAATCAAATATAAATAATAGATAAGCCCATGATCATATAGTTCACATTATATGATCATATATAATACTATTAAACAAATGAAAATAAAAGATTGACATAATGATATAACAATAAGGGTTAAAGAGCAAATTAGCCAACAAACTTTTACTTCAGAGCGCCTAGACAAATAACTTTTGAGTAGACCAAAACTACCAAAAAAACGCTTAAAAATGTGCAGTCAGACAACGCTTAGTTAGAAAAAGTTAACGTCTCTATCTAAGGTGCAAATTAGCCAACGAACTTTTACTCTAGGAGCACCTAGCACAAAAAATTTTTACTCCGGAGCGCTCGACAAAATTCTAAATTTCACTAAATTAAATAAAAAATTTCTCAATTGTCATTATTCAAAACTACTTGGATAAATATCTATGGACGAAAATTACTCCTTCTTCAATTTTGTCAAAATTATAATTTGCTAAAATAAACAAAAGTTTTAATTAAAAATATAATTATATGATTTAAATAAAACTCAAGGTGTTTTGTAATTTATTATATATGTTAAACAAAAAAAAATTATATTATTTATTTTTATTCTAGAAGAAATTTATGTGAATTAAAAAATTCATTTAATGTTAATAAAATTTAAAAAAAATCTAAAAAATCTATTATATCTTGAAAGAAATAAAATGAGTTTAATTTTAATTTTTATAAAAAGAACTTAACGAATATCAACGTTGATACTTAATAATATAAATTCGACAACTTGATGATATATTTGTTAATTAAATGATCTATTGATTATATGAATATGGGACTTGTTGAAAAAAAGTCAAAAACAAAAAAGATAACCTAAGAGGTTTGATTAAGGACAATTTAATAATTTGTGATTTTTTTATTGCATTTGTGATTTTTGTTGTTGCATTCACTATTTCTAACCCCAATGCACATGGTTGGGGGTCCAGGCAAAGATTTGCAATAATCGGATTTTGGGTGGATTGCACATGGACTTTTTTGTGCTAAGTGCTCCTGGAGTAAAACTTTTTTGTGCTGGGCACTCCTAGAGTAAAAGTTAGTTGGCCAATCTACACCTTAGATAACAGACGTTAACTTTTTCTAACGGTGTTGTGCTGACTACACATTTTAAAAAAAAAATTGTACTAACTGCCCATTTTGAAAAGTTTTTTTGGTACTTTTGGTCCACTTAAAAGTTATTTGTACTGGGCGCTCCTGAGATAAAAGTTCGTTGGCCACTTTGCTCCTTAACCCTAACAATAATATATTAATATAAATAAATGAAATGTAAATAATAACAATAAAATAAGATGAAATAAAAACATAAAATAAACAAACGTAAACAACAAAATATAAGATGAAATGTAAATAAAATAAAGAAATATAAATGTTCAATAAGTAAATAAACAAATAAAACGTAAATAAAATTAAACAACATAATATAACAACATAAAATGTAAAGAATACCCTAATATAAAATAAAGAAATATAAATGTTGAGAGATTTCCGGAAAATGATAAATAAAAGGGGAAAAAAACTTGCGAAAGAGAATAAAGCAACAATAGTTAGTTCTGGACCCAATGTATGAAACGATTGTTAAAATGATCTCTTTAATTCTACATAATCAGATAAATCAAATAGATATTCAATAGAAGAAGGTAGGAGAAATCGTTAAACCAATGGTGAGGGGGAAAAAAACCTTCATTAAAACATCATGCTGATAACGTGCTATGAAATTAATAAAATATAAGAGATTGGGATGAAAGAGATGAAGAGATATGAAGAGAGAATTAAAGAGAAAGATGGAGCAATATCTTATTCATTTGAATGCAACCAAAATATAGTACATAGTGCTCTATCTATAGACTCTCAACTTCAACCATGAGTTATATAAAGTAAATAGCAAAGTTAATACTCATGAGTGTACAAATTGTAACCTTTAAGTTATGGACATAGAAGACTCTTAAAGACTATTCATTAAAGAGGTTATGGAGTATAGGAAGTGAAAAGCAAGAGTTGGAAGTTTATGGACATCCTCATCATTTATTTTTACAACAAGTTCTTATTTTTTTTGTTAACCTAAAACATTAGTTCTTATATATATATATATATATATATTTTTTTTTTTTTAAAAAAAAAAAAAAACCAGACTATTTTATCTCAGACTAAAACCAATAATATGAAATTATAAACACAGGGCACTAAAGTTTGGACAAAATAACCCAAAAGTACCTAATCCTATTTTTTGTGTGTATTCCTTTATCTGTTTCCTTACGAGATAATCACAAGTTGGCTGTAATCCCATGGGTCATGGCCACGTGGACATTACGTAGCTCTCGCTCTTCAAAATACTCCGCTTGATCCTCATCTATGATTATCATTTATCCTTGCCACCATAGCTAGACGTTAATAAAAAATCAACTTCAATTGATACCCACAAGTTTCATTTGCTCCACACATTCAGCCAAATCTTTTGTGCAACGCTTTCACTTTATGCAGAAATTTCAGGCCTCTTGCTGCTTGAGCGTGTTCACTTGTCATCCTCACTTTCGGGGTTTGATTTTTTTGTCCCTTGTTCCTGCAAGGTACGGACAGCCACATCAAGAGTTCAGAATTTAACTCAAGATATCCTTAAATTTCAAGCTGGGTATCAATAATTGAAGCAACGAATTGCAAATGAGCTTCTTTCCGTGGTGTTCTAGAGCTTGGTGAGCATTATAACTATGACGGAGTCACTTGCGTACTGCCAAAGCTTCAAGGTAACAACTTCAATATTGTTCTTCACTCTGTTTGTGGTCTGTCTCCGATTAGTTTGCTCTTAATGTAGATGCGTGCTTCTCGTGATTTTGTTATTATATGGGGCTGTGACATTTTCTCCATGTTTCTTTTTGTTCCCATCCTGGGAAAGGTCAAGACGGGAAGAATGGAGATTAAGACTTTTCAACCAATGTGTATTCAAATTTATATTGAATGAACTATATTTGGTTTCCTCGAGAAACTGCAATTGACATTTTTAAACTTGTTGCTTAATGCAGATATTCGTTAGATTGGTTTTAAACGTTGTGATTAATATGTAGAAATGGTGTTCTTGAGTTTTTGTTATTACATAGAGTTGCAATTCCAATCCTTCACTTTTAAGGAGATGGGAAACAATGGAAAATAAAGATTTTAAACTCGGAGTTGAAATAGTGTGCTTCTTCTTTTTTAGATTCTTTGCCTTCTTACAATCCTTAGTACGGTGGCCAAGCTTCCCACAATTATAACAATTGCCTTTGAATTTTTGGCTTTTGCTATGGCCTCGTTTAGATAATCCCTCATCAAAGCGTTTCTGTTTCTTGAACTTCGGACCATCTTCAACAATATTAGCCTTTGAGACTATAGAACTGCTGCCAAATTTCTTTTCAGAAATCTTGTTATCTTCTTCTATTCTCAATCTTACAATTAGATCTTCAAGTGACATCTCCTTGCGCTTATGCTTGAGATAATTCTTGAAATCCTTCCAAGATGGTGGCAATTTTTCTATAAATGCAGCAACTTGGAAAGACTCACTAAGGGACATCCATTCGGCGTGAATTTCATGCACAATCAATTGAAATTCTTCAACTTGACTTACCACAAATTTAGAGTCAAGCATTTTGAAGTCCAAAAATCTGCCAACTATAAATTTATTTAAGCCGTATCCTCAGTTTTGTACTTCTTGTCTGGACTTTCCCATAATATGTTGGTTGTATCCAAAGTACTATACACAGTATACAATGTATTGTCAAGACCATTGAGAATATAATTCCTACATAAGAAATCAGAATGCTTCCAAGCATTTATTGCAGCAACCTTTTCCTTGTCTACTGGTTGTCCTTCTTCCAATTTTGGAGCATCTTCAGTAAGAAACCATGCCAACTTCAATGTAGTTAAGTAGGAAAACATTTTCTGTTGCCATCTCTTAAAATTATTTCCATTGAACTTTTCTGATTTCTCACCATGCATTAGAGCAGAATTACTTGGGTTCATCAAATTCGTAGTTGTACTTGCCATTTCTGTTACTAAATAGAAACTCTAATTAATCACACAAATTAATCTATGAACAGTATAATAATCAAAATTAAATATACGAAACACAAATTCAACTTAATATATGAAAGCTATATTCACATTTCTACCAACACATGAAACCAGCTTTGTTTATTATATCAATTGCCAGGAAAGTGCAAATCAAGTGGGAGTCTCTCCATGCTATTGCAACGGTGACTAATTAAATAACCACTAAGATCAAGGCTTGGTCTTTAAATTACTTTTCTAGACACCAATGATATTAATCTTGGCTTATTCCAATAACAAATTGTCTTAAGATTATTGTTGAAAATACTTTCGAGGTAGAAATTTAACAAAGGTAAGAATCTGTATAACTAAGATGGCATAATCTGCAAACATACAATAATTCTGTATAGTATGAAAAACAGAAAAAACCCACAAGACTACTGAAATATGATAATGATATCGATGAAGTCCAAGCCCAACGTACGTTGTCTCCTTAAGACAATTTGTTCCCTCTATATGGATGCCCAAGGTTCACGAACAATTGTCTCCCAGGATAGAACCGATTGCGTCTTTAGAATGATGACACTATCAATCAAAAGCCCGAAAGAACACAACGAGACTGCTTTCAGAATCGCACGAATGATTGCAGAATGCAATATGTAGTTTATGAGAGATGAGTGTTTTTGAGATTGATTGATTTTCTGTTACTAGCACGTCCTATTTATAGATGACGGAAATTGATCAGATGGACTCAACTCTTGCGGGTGAACTTGTGCATCATGCGAATAGACATACCAGAACAGAGTGAACGACGACTCTTGCTGAAGAATTGGTGTGTCATATGAACAGACATACCAAGATAGAGCGAACAGCTAGAACGGATTGATCACAACGTTTTGATCCGATATTACGGTTCGCTTACAGCTGCTGGTTGGGAGAATTACAGAGGGGTAAAAAAGGAATTAATAAAGTTCAAGGATTGTTTGGACAAAACTAAAAAATTGTTTAATAAAAAATTATTTTTAATTTCACACATGCGCGAACCAGGTTGGCCAGGCGACAGTGGTGCACATGTGCAAGGCCCAATTTAGAAGTTTAAAGTTAAGGCTTATATACTCTTTTACTTCTCTTCATTTATCAAATGTAGAACTTCTATCCACACACTCATTTCTTGTTCATTTTTCCTCTTCTTCTCCAACCTATTTCTTATTTATAACCCTTGGGATTTGGACGCAAAATTCCAACGTTCTGAGTTGTATTGTTTTCATGTTTCAAGCATACAAAATCGCATCAAATCATTGTTAAACTCATATTAGTTGTAACTTGATTAAACTCGCAAGTTTGCGCACATATTTTACTACTTTTATGTTTCTATCTTATAAAATCGTGTTAACTTACTTTTCGATTTTATTATGCTCTCGTTGTTTTATATATTAATTTTATAAGAATTTCTTTGCTTGAATATGATAAATTATGAATCTCAATGGATTTAATTTTAATTAGTTAGATTTAGCAACATTAAAATGAAATTGTTGTCATTTTTATATTTCAATTATGTAGTTATACACTATCATAAATTCTCATGAGATCATAAAACGAGAAGTCATTGTCACTAGTTTGTTTAAACCGACAACTTGGTTAAGGGTGATTAGTGCTGGTCCCGTGATCCTCTTCATACCCACCCCAAAATAAATAGTTACCATTTTTAATAAATATCTCCAGTAAATATGATTTTTCTTTTCTTTATGTATTTATCTCTAATTTTCTCAAATAAAAAGGCATAATGTGGTACGTGGTAACTTAAAAATGAATTTTCAAAGTACGGCCAACAACTTTATAATTTTATTATTTCACTCTTGTCGGACCCAAAAATATCTGCGTTATCAATGTATCGTGTATGTATATTTACAAATCGCAATGAAAAAACATATATATATTTTTCTCTGTTGGTTACTTGGTTTCCCCCACAGTAAATCCTCCGTTCTCATTACATTATATTACATTACATGGTTTTCGCTTACATACTTTTGTTTTTTTTAAGTGCTTATGCCCTTATTTTAGGGGTGTGGCATTTTTTTTTATTTTTATATACTTTATTTATTTATATTAAATTATATGTGGCATACTTAAATATTTTTTACCTAGTATCTCAAATTAATTAGTTTTCAATCATGCATTTAATAATATTTTTCTTGTAACATCAGTACCCTAAAAATTAATTAATTTAAGATACTGAATATAAAAATATATTTCATGATACATCATATAATTGAATTGACTTTTAAATAAATTAAATATATAAAAAATAAATAAAAGAAATGCCACACCCTCAAATTAGAATCAGGGGAATAAGCAGCCAGCCGAAAAGCATGAATTCGCCCACTCCCCTCACAGCCTCCCTCCACTCCTCTCCGTATTCCGATGGCGAGCGGAGGTGACAAACCCTTTCTGCCATTCGAGATTATCATAAACATTCTCAAAAGGCTTCCTGTCAAATCCATTGTACGATTCCAATGTGTTTGTAAAGAATGGAAAAATCTCTTCAAGACCCCGTCTTTCATGACCGAACACTTGGATCACTCTGATCGAAAGAACCCTTTCCTTCTCCTTCATGAATACAGTTTCGAATGTTGGGATTTTATTGACCGTAAAGCTCATTGGCGTCACTCTCTACGTTTGCTTGATCATGAGATGGAAACCATTGAAGTTCTGAGCATTCCCTCAATCGGTTCCTTTTGACGCAGCTGGGAAATAATTGGCTCCTGCAATGGCCTGCTTTGTGTCCAAGTCGATCCCAGTGAACGTGGATCTCCTAGTTCGCTTTGGCTGTGGAATCCAGTTATCAGAGAGGTCAGAGAAGTACCCAACACACCAAATGATCGGCGCGTCTGCAGGGTAGGATTTGGGTTCAGTAGCGTAGTTAATGATTATAAGATAGTGAGATTTTATAGTCAAGAGTTGCCTAAAAATGAGGTAGATCGACTATATCATCCTACCAGGATTGGTGGTGTGGAAGTGTATTCACTAAGTACTGGTTCATGGAAGGAACTAGAATGTGGGGCTTTACACCTTTCTGCAGCTTTATCTAAAGCTGTCAATGTTGATGGAACTATTTTTTGGTTGAACGACGCTGTCGTAGTTTCGTTCGACATTGCAACGGAAGTGGTTACATCAACACAATTACCAACTGAAGATGGTATTTGTCTATTTGGGCTTGGTGTGCACGAGAACAAACTTGTGGGTCACTATGGGTTTATGGAGGACGGACGTCATTACGTCTATGTATGGGTGATGGAGGAGGTTGCTTGTGAATCTGGCAAGAGTTTGAGTTGTACTCAGAAATATAGGATTGATCAAGGGTCACTTCTTTTGGTGTATAACTTGTGTTTTTGGAGGAATGAAATGGTCTGCCTTGACTATATTACTGAGGAGGAGGGTGACGCAAAGTGCGTTCTTCATATGTTCAATCTTTCTACTAATGAAGAGAGGAAGTTCAACTGTTTAACTTCCTATGACTGGTGTAATGTTTTCAACTATAAGAAGAGCCTGGTGTCTGTTTGGAACAACCAGGTTGAAAAGTCTGGCTCTGAAATATGATCATTTCTACATTCCAGGTTTCTTTTGTCACAGTAATTTTGGGTGGAAATTAATCCACTACAAAACCTTTTAACATTTTGGTTGTATCTATAATCCTTGAAGTCCCTTTGTTTTGTGATCTGGAATGAAGAAATTTAGTACTAGTTGTTTCAAACTTTATTTTAGCCTTATATACATGACCATATGCTAAATTACCATGGATAATATATAGTTTAGTTTCTGCGATATAAATTTGTTCGGTTTTGTTGGCCACTTAATATACTGAGAGGGGAGGAAAGATCAACGTGACAGGTTAAAGCTTCTTTGTTTCTCATTTTCATAATCTAATGGAGCAATAGAATTAATACACGGCACAAGAGAGTGAACCATACGAGGTATTGCTTTTGTGTTTCTCATGGATGAATATATGGTTTAGTTACTGTCATATAACTTGTTTGGGTTCTATTCGCCACTTAATATAAAGAGGGAAACTGGTTTGATGCAGCTGCTGGATTTCAGCATTCACTTTTACTCTGATGCCTCCTTTAGAGAGGTCAGATATGTACCTAAAATTGTAATTTTATTTGTCTCGTGGTTTAAACTGGAAGCCAATAAACTTGTAAATCACATCACCATAGGCTTGCTGTGTATATGAGCTCATAACACATGCTATGTTCTGTTTTCACTTTGTGATTGGAAACTTTTTATTATTCTGTCATTGAATTATGGGTGATGGAGCAAAAGTAGTGGTGAATCTGGGAAAAGTTTGCAGCTGAAGTATGGAATATCTATTATTTGGAGGAGTGGAATAGTATGTGAGGATTTAGAGTAATTGGCGCAAAGTGAAGAGTGAAATGGAGAATGACATGAAAACTTCCTATGTTTGTTCAATTATGCAGCGAGAGAGCCTATCTTGTTTCTGTTGGCATCAACTTTATTGAATAACCTTTCTGTAATTTCAGGTTTACTCTGTGTAAACACTTTTGGTATAAGTGAACCTGCAAAACTTTAAAAATTTTGGTTTCACTTATGTCTGAAGCTTTGAATGGGTATACATATGATAAAACCTATTTAGGCAATTGGAAAGTAAAGCCCACTAGAGTCAGAATCTGTACTCTAGGAAAGATTAACCAAGTTCTTTGTGAGTATAGTCTTCGATATCTTAAAAACAAGTCCCATACATACTTATCTGACAGAAATAACTAAACACATAACTGCTGACACCTTAGATAAGATACAATAACTACTCCTAAATTGCTAATGCTCCTAGCTAACTACTCCTAAATTGCTAATGCTCCTAACTGGAACTAAACTGCTGCCTAGCCACGTCTCTTCTTCCTAGAATAGACTAGGAAAGGCCGTGGGTTTCTATCATTACCCCCTCCTTAGAAATATGCCTTGTCTTCAAGGCGAAAAGTAGGAAACTGATTAGAGATGTCATCGTAGAGTTTCCAGCTGCTTTCTTCAGTTGGACGTCCCTGCCATTTGATGAGTAACTCCAGCTGCTTGTTATCAGCAGAATCAACTGCTTGGGTAGAGAAACGATAGGACAAGACCTGCTCTGGTTCCAAGAGTGCTCCTTAGTCATTAGTAATAGGCAGGGGGAAGAGTAGAAGGGACAAAACCATGAGCATTTTTGAGTAATGAAACATGGAACACTGAATGGATCTGTGCCTCATCTTTTTCAACACAGGATAAGGGCCACAAAAACGGGGAGCAAGTTTCTCAAATCTTCTTTTGGCCAAAGAAACGCTGTTTGTAAGGCTGGATCTTCAAGAAAACCCAATCCCCAGGCTGAAACTTAAGTCCCTGCGATGAGAATCAGCATATAATTTCATCATAGCTTGAGCTATAGACAAATTGTCTCGGATGGTAGAAAGCAAAGCATCCCTCCCTGCGAAATAATCTTCTAATTCAGCTAAATTAGTCGACCGCTGTGAAACAAACCACTTTTAAAGGTATAAAACAGAAGTGTGAAAACTAGTATTTTAATAATACTCGGCCCAATGCACGAAAGAAACATCCTTTTATTTCCATTAGAAACATTTTTTATTTCATTTAGAGACAAACAAGAGAGAGGCTCTTACCTAGCATTTATCTCATTTTTTTTTTTTAAATATCCATCTATGTTCATTATAGTGGATCAATAGGAATGCACATTCAAACTTTTTAAGATGGAATATACCTGGCTTACAACCAAAAGCTAATTTTATCGGGATAATTTGGTTTGCTAGTGCAAGTGCTGCAATATGTAAGATCAAATATATCAACACTGAAATAGAAATGTTGTTCTCACAAGTATTAATCTAACTATTTATAGAGGCTTCCGTGAATGAATCATATAATCTGGAAATTACGTTTAACATAATAATTTATCCAACGTTCTTGCGAACTTTAAGTTGCAAACTAAAAGTAATATCATAGGTAACCATCTTATAAATGCATCTCTAAAAATTATTGAACATTTATAAGGTTTACATGCTATTTGATTGGGCCCATATATTTTAATTTGATTCATTTCTAGAAATTTGGAGATCCATTCCAAATCATAAACAATGACACCCTCATAATCAAATTTTTTTTTTAGAACTTGTAGCACATCATAATTTTTGAATTATAATGTGTTGGCTATTCATGAAGAATCTTCTAGTTCTTCAATGAATGTCAATACATAATATTTTATAATTTGTTGCACATATATATGACTCGGTTGATCAAAGAAGTCATGCTAACAATAAATTTGTTTGGATCAGTAAAAACTTCCCAGTTTCTAGTGCATTATGTTTCTTTACCAACATTAAACTTTACAACTTTCATATCATATTTGTATAAAATCTTAATCTAACATTCATTTTTAAGAAATTAATTAGGCTTTGTGAGGAATTATGTGAGCACAACTTTTTAATATTAACTCACGTGCATTCTAACAATCACGCGCCTTGTATTTTAACAATCTCTCCCTCAAATGTGAGTTATATAAGTACACTTTCTTTATTGTATTTTAACAATCTCTCCCTCAAATGTGAGTTATATAAGTACACTTTCTTTATTTATATATTTAAAGACAAACCAGTATATAGTAAGCCAATAATCTATCTTTCACTTGAAAACTCAAGTACTTCATTCCTCACATACAATAGTGGATTTAAATTCATTAGGCTATCACTTAGACCCTTTAACAGTAAAACTCTTATGTAAATCTATGTGTCATAATATTTCATGATCAATTCTTCTTCCGCCCATAGAATTAAGAAAATCTATATTTAGTTCTCTAAGAACTATATCAATTTTGTTACATGAATATTCTTCAGAACCTAACATATATTATCACATTTTTATATAACTTCATTACTCATTAATAATAAAATGCTTCAAGTTGCCTCTTTTGATGCATATTCAAAGTATGAAATGTTTAGAATTTTCCACCACATAAAGAAATACAAGGAGATCCATAATCAAAATACATATAGATCTTATTGCAATAATTTGTGATGTTTAGAGGCTAAAATTAATTTAAGTCAAATGTATTATAATATAATATAATGAATAATTATTATATGCATAGTCTTCTTTCAAATATTCCCTACTTTTTGATCATCCATAAATTTGGCTTGCACTATATGTATAGTTCACGCACATTACAAACATGGTTTTGTCGGACAAATCATAAACTATTCGTAATGAATTTTCTCATAAAATTAAATAAATTCTCATTCTCTTAATTCAAATATGTGAGTGTGTGTGTGTGTCACATAAAACCAATTTGATTCTAATATATATCATATTATATATTATATCATGATTAATGTGTGAAACTTGCATATGAGAATGCTAGGGTGTAGAAGAAATAGCAATACAATGAATAGGGAGAGAAACAATAACTTATCAATACTAATACAAATTGCAAAGTATTTTTATGTCTTACAATAATGAAAGTTTGGAACCAAGAAAAATTGCACATATATGTAAAAGCAACTTAATAGAGCTCAAGAGGAGAAAAAAGATGGAAAAAAGAGCTAAAATAAAAATAGGACTAATAATGAAAGAAAATACATTGATGTTGAGATAATGAGTTAAGTGTTTGTTAGGAAATCTATATTGCAACCGAGAAGCATAAGTCCTAAAAAGAAAATAGAGGTAGGTTTGATATAGTAAACTCCATTGATGTATGAAAACTATTCACATACACCATATACTTAAAGTTACAAATAAATTGTACAATTATATATAAAGAAGAGAATTAAATAACTTAATTGTATAATTGAAGGTTATATGAATAAATACTAGAAACCATTTAATTTGGGAGTTATAGGGCATAATGACAATAACCATAAGGCAGCTAAAATCCTAAAAGGCAATGAAATCATGGATATCCACACACCATAGTATTTAAATTTGTAAATAAGTTGGCAGTATACTAAAAATTTAAAATGACCAATAATTACCTTTTGTCTATTTGATTTCTTATATCTTCATGTCAATATCACAATATCAAATAATTACTTCTCTCTCACCAATTAATCACAATGAATTTAAATTTAAATTTAAACACTAATCAAAACATATAGCCTTTAGGGCCTATAATTATTTCCTTTAGCTTTACAAGTTGGTCATTTTTCTTCATAACTTATTGCTTTAAGCATCGTAAGTACTTTTGGTGTTTTTCACAATATCTCATGGTCTTTTTTTTTTTTTTTTGCTTCACAACCATTTTGATATTTATTTTCAATAAATTGATACATATCTATCCATATGACATACGACTTCTTGTCATATTATACCATTTTTTCTATCCATATGACTTCCTGGTCATATTATACCATTTTTCTATCTATATGACTTTTAGTCATAGTATAACATTTTCTCATAATTTTAATCACATGAGAAATGTTATTATTTCTATGATTTGTGGTTCAATAGCCAAGACAAAATATTCTTGACTTTCAACTATCAATTCCACTAATGCAATGTGATCATGTTCATTTTCATTCTTATAGATATATTTTTTTGCTTTCGATAGCCCATCATTAATTTCTCCAAATAGTGATCTTGCTATTTAATGAAACCAATAGTGTTCTTTCATAAATACTATTACAAAAGTGTTGTAACTTCTAGTGATCTGATCACAAAATTAAGAATATTATGGCTTCGGTCTTTTGATAAAATTAAAATTCCGTAAAATAAATAAACAAAATTCAAATTCATAATCAAATATAAATAATAGATAAGCCCATGATCATATAGTTCACATTATATGATCATATAAAATACTATTAAACAAATGAGGAAAAAAAAAAAGATTGACATGATGATATAACAATAAAATATTAATATAAATAAATGAAATGTAAATAATAACAATAAAATAAGATGAAATAAATAACATAAAATAAACAAACGTAAACAATAAAATATAAGATAAAATGTAAATAAATAAATAAAAATATAAATGTTAAATAAGTAAACAAACAAATGAAACGTAAATAAAATTAAATGTCCAATCTAGTATTGGTACTTTGATGTTGGATCTATTGTACATAGTGCTCTATTTATAAGCTTTTAACGAGTGTAACTTTGAATATCTATGGAGTGAAAGGTATATTCAAGGGAGCCATCCACGGTGTCACCCAACCTAAAACATTAGTACACAATATAGGGGTGGTGTGTGTGCACATAGACTAAAACCAATAATTTAAAATTATAAACACGAAAGTAATGAGTCCGAGTTAGAACCCGTGCACCTGGTTAACCCGTCTCTCGTATTTATAGAGGTCACCGTGAAGGAGATCGTGGTCACCGTGGGCATGATCCCCATGGAGAGTAAGTGGGGAGCACATAACGCAACTATAGTCCGGACATTCCCACGATGCTAATAGTCCGGATGCTCCCACGATGCGATAATCCGGATAACCGGACGTTCCTATTTTATAGGTATACGGTTATATTGGATATGCCCTGTATTGGGCCATCGTGGCATTGGGCCTTAGTACGAGTCCGTAACAGTTGCCCCCAGCTCGGTAGATCAGGCGTTCCGAGCTGCCGAGATGTTCTATATCTCCTATTGGCTTTATGGCCGAGCTCGTTAACCACACGAGAGTCCGAGGTGGAAACTCTAGGATCCGAGGTAGTATCTTCAGGCTCGTGTGCCGAGGCTTCATGTAATGTATATGTCCGTGCCCGAGGCATTTGTTGCTTGCCGAGGTAGTATCGGCTACATCGGCTGGTTACCGGTGGCTTCAGTCTTTTTTGATGCGAGGGACTTTCCGCATTCGCCATCATTGCCCCCTGACACCTGGCGACTCAGTATTGGCGAGAGCCTGCAACCGCCGCGCCATTCCACGCACTGATATCCGTGCGCAATTAATGCTCTCTGTACGCGATACGCCACTTCCTCGGTCAGGGTGAAAGGACGCTTCTGTCCCCGTCACTTCGGTTACCCAAGAGTCTATGGGATTCATATTTCCCTCCATTTTCTTCATTTTGTCGCTTCGCTACCATTTCCGGGTTTTCTACTCTCTACTATTTTCTCCATTTCCTCGCAGCCGCCGTTCCCGAGCTCTCACCTCTTTGCTCGCCGCTCCTTCTCCACTACTTCGTGGTATATTGCCTTCTCCTGCTTCTTGGCTGGTGTAACTTAATGGTTTCAGTTTGTTTTTACCGATTAATGTTCGTCGTCTCGATTTTCTGGGTAGACCTCCTTGATAGCTTCTGAATCTGTTTCTAAGGTCAAAACCCCCTTTCCATCTTCCTTGTACCCCTAACATACCTTTGTCGATCCTTCCCCTTATTTCCCCTTCTTCACATACCCTTTTGTGCCTTTCTAGGTTTCTATTCATTGGCGATGGTTGGGAGTAATCGCTTACCCCCTTCAAATCCGCCATTAACCCCTGAGGAAGAGGAAGCCTTGCGCGCCCGTTTCCCCCGTACCTCCTATTGGATTCTTGGTTCTAAACTTACGGAGGAGGAAAGGTTGGCTACCGTGCTAAGGGGAGGATCTGGTGGACGGAGTACATCCGGGTCTCGATCTGATTTTGCTCGGGTTCCGCATCCGACGCCGGTCACCACTTGGCCAGATACCACTTCAAGCGTTCAGTTGGACCCTGCTGGACCGAGCACCAGGGCTCGTGCCAAGGACGATGCGCTCTCCGCTCAACCCCTTAATTTCTATGATTCCCCCTCAACTCGGGACTCGGACGCCCATCCTCTGGGATACCTCGGCCCCCGCTGGGATTGTCTCGCCGAAAGCTCCTTCCTCATCGCCCAGGGCGAGGATTCTCGGGCTTCCTCAGTCTTAGGTTCTTGCCGTCATTTGGCTCCTTCTAACCCTCCTTCTAGAAGTCTTCGTCCCCCGAGTCCGCTTGTTTTTCCGCATGCCAATATACTTCAGTCAGGTATTTTTTCTCTTGCTGATCCTATCATTTTTTCTTTTTATTTTGCTTATAGGTAAATGGCTTCACGTCCTCTCCACACAAAGATTCAATCCGACGCCGGGAGTCGAACTCTTCTAGTCCTCCCGAGGCACTATGTAGACAAGATAAATGGGTATCCCACGAGATCCTGAAGATACGGTCGCTGATGTCCGAGGCAGATATAGCTCGTCTTAAACTTCCCGACATGGAAGGGTGTACTATCAGTCCTCCGGATGAGGGCGAGCCTATATGCTCTACTCGGGTGGTGGGGCGCACCAACTTTTTCTTCTTCTACCGAGACTATCTGACCCGGGTTAAAGTTCGTTTTCCTTTTACCCCGTTTCAAATTTCGGCGCTGATGGCTTTGCGGCTGGCGCCTTCTCAGCTCCATCCCAACGGATGGGCCTATTTAGTGGCCTTCGAGCGCCTGTGCTCTTCTTTTCCCGTTCCCATACCTTGCACCACATCTTTGTTTTTTCACTATTTCTGCCCTTTTACTTCCCGGACATCCAAAGAGGACGAGAAATTGAAGGGGTTGGTTTCCCTTCGTGCGGACCCGGATAGGAAATTGATGAGTGCGTTCTCGGACTCCTTTAAGCATTTTAAAATGGCTTTCTTTAAAGTCGTAGCGAAACCTGGACAGCAACCGTGGTTTTTGAAAGGGCCCGAGGGAGAGAATGTGGAGTGGGAGTTTCCCCTTTACTGGAACGACACTCACTATAACTTGAACCCTTCCTCGTATCAAATCCAGACCGAGGATCTTACGCCTGAGGAGGCCATCTCTGTACCTCGGTTGGCCGCGTATGTTGAGAAATACGGGGTCCAAAGTGCAGCCTTCTTTATAAATGGGGTCGGGTCTAAGCCGACGCCTACTGATTGTATGGTTCCATGCTTGCTAATTATTCTTCTTTTTGCTTTACCCCTGGCATGGTCTTTTTGGCGCGTGTCTTACACTTTCTTTTTGATCCATTTTGCAGCTCAAGACATGTCGAAACTTCCTCGCTACTTGTCCCGCGTGAATCCAACGGTGCCTGCGCCGACTCGGAAACGCGCCGCTCGGGTGCGGAGAAAAATCAAAAACGGGTCAGAAAAATCAAAGACGGGCCCAATCAAGGCCGTCGAGGAACAGAAAACAAAAGCCTTGCGATACTCCGGCTCGCTGCTCCTCCACTCCTCTCCTCTCCGATGCCGCCGCCTTTCCACCGTGCACACACACCCCCCCTATATTGTGTACAATGCACCCCCATAGATGTTCTAGGAAAACAAAAGCCTCCCGGCCATTATGGGTCCTCTCCGAGCCGGGTCCGCGATGGCTTCAAAAGGCAAAGAAGCTCCCTTGCGCGTCCGCATCCCATATAGCCGCTTCTCCTCTCGTCCGAACCTCCGCCTATTCCTCGCTTACTCCTCGATTCCCCGAGGGCTTGCGTGGGAGAAAGGGGTGACGGAAGAGCTCGCGTCGCCGCCTTCCTCCTTCCCCGCCGATTTATGAATGCCATTCCTTTGGCTTCCGCGGACGAGACCATCATCCATGAAGCTCAAAGGTTTCTCTCAGAAATCCTCGGCCTTTCACCAAGCACTACTTCTCTTGAAGGAAAAGCACGTGGGTCCGAGGTTGAGATCCGACGTCTGAAGCTCACCGAGGAAGAGGCTAGGACAAGAGCCAAAGCTGCGGAAGAGGAGGCGGCTGCCAAGGCCATAGCTGGACAGGTAAAGGCCTTGGAGGAGGAGTTGGCTGTAGCCAAAGCTAAGGCCGGACAGGTGACGGCTTTGGAGGACGAGTTGGTTGTGGCCAAAGCTAAGGCCGGACAGGTGACGGCTTTGGAGGATGAGTTGGTTGTCGCCAAAGCTTCAGCTGGGAAGGCGACCGAGGAGCTGCTGATCTGTAAAGAGGCATTGGACAAAATGACCTCGGAGTGTCATCGCCTTCAGAAAGCTCTGGCTGAAAGCCTGGATGCCGTGAAGGTTGTCCAGCAACAAAGAGGCGATCTGACCACAGAACTGGCCTCAGCCAAAGAAGCTCTTGCTGCCGAGCGACAAGCCAATCTGGATTCTCTCGAGACTCTCCATGAGGCAGCCGAAGACTGCTTTAAAATGGCGTTGGCTCACATCCAGGCTTTGAACCCCAAGACGTCCTTGAACCTAGACGGCTATCACTACCGAGCTTACGTGAAGGACGACGTGTTTTTTCTGGCTCCTCCCGATCCCGCAGATGAATCCGTATCTATCGAAGATGAGGAGTGTGGGGAGCAGGTAGATGAGGAGCAAGTGGGCGGCAAAAAAGTACACACCGAGGCCGAATCGGGATCTGCCGAGGTAGTTCCATCCGACGAGGTGGTGCCCTCGACAATGCTGTTCCTTCGAGCTAGGTGTCGGAATCCTTAGTTTCTTTTGAGGCGTTCCTGCCTTTGTAACTTTGAATTTTCCTCCGTCTCGTGCTTGGTTGTATATATTTCGATGACAAAGTAAACTTTAACAATTTATTGTCGTATTATTTTATGAATTCTAAACATAGTTAGAGATTCGTCGGCGCACAGGGTGCCGAGCTATGCATTCTACCAAATGTTAGGTCTGGGAATGGATGGCAGGGTTATCAGTTTTAACCATATACGGAATTAACCTAACAGCGCTATCGTGTTCCGACGCCGTTGGCCAGGATTGTAACCGAGGTAAGGGCGAATTGTCACTTGTTTAAATGAGGTGTCCGTAACGCAAAACTTAAACATTTTGACCTAATCAGGGTCGAGATGACAATCTGAATGCTTAAATCGGGTCGAGCGTTGACGCGTCAATTTCGCGAAGGCCAGTAAATGGCATTTTCGCCGAGCTCTTGACCTGGGCTAATTAGCCCCGGTGTTAAATCATCTAGATGTGTCGTATTTGTGACCGGGTTTATATACCTCGGTGTAATGCTTAAGCGATCAATTGCGCATGTTGGCGAAAAATGCCACTGAGGACTCTTTCATTAAAAATAAAATGCCCCAAAGAGCTAACACATAATTCAAGGAAATCTTAAGAAAGAAAAATAAATTCTTGAAATAAAATACTGAAAACAAGCAATAACTGAGCTCCAAGCAGGGTGTGCCCGATACCCCTACCGTATGGGCCGAGGTCTAGCTGTGGTAGATCTTCAGCTTGTCCGCGTTCCAAGTTCTCTTCACGGATTTCCTAGCCAAGGTTTCGAGTATATAGGCTCCATTGCCCAGCTTCTCTTTAACCCGGTAGGGACCTTCCCAATTTGCCGCCAGCTTGCCATCTCTGGCGTTCTTATTGCCGATGTCGGCTCGTCGGAGTACGAGGTTACCTCGGTTAAAGGACCGGGGCCGAACCTTCCGATTATACTTTGCAGCGAGAAGTTGCTTGGCGGCTAGCTCTCGGCAGTGTGCCGCGACTCTGACCTCATCGATCAGCTCCAACTCCGTCCTAAGCGCGTCGTCATTTGACGCTTCTCCCTCCCGGCGAGCTTTGATCTTCCTCCATGATGGTTGTCCTATCTCGACCGGGATCATAGCTTTGAACCCGTAGATCAACCGGAAAGGGGTCTCCTGGGTTGAGGACTGCACACTTGTCCTATATCCCCATAAGACGTTGTAGAGCTGCTCGACCCAGCTAGATTCCGCGTCTTGCATTCGTTTCTTTAATCCGTCCAGGATTATTTTGTTGGCCGACTCGGCCTGTCCGTTAGACTGAGGATGCTCGACTGAAGCAAAATGTTGTCTGACGTCGAGGTCTGACATCAAGGTCTGGAATCTCTGGTCCATAAACTGCGTGCCGTTGTCCGTTATCACTTCGGCTGGTATTCCAAAACGAGAAATGATGTTGTGGCGAAAGAACCTCCGTATGCGTGCCGAGGTTATTGTCGTTAATGGCTCGGCTTCAATCCACTTAGTGAAATAATCTACCGCCACGATGAGCCACCTAAACTATCCCGAGGCTGGTTTGAACGGTCCGAGGATGTCCAAGCCCCATTTGTATAAAGGCCAAGGGGCCGAAATGCTTTTCAACTCGGCCGGCGGTGGCCAAATAAGTTTGGTGTGCTTCTGACAACTATCGCATCTCGTCACGGCCTCCTTGGCATCCTCCGTCATAGTCGGCCAATAATACCCCGCGCGCAGAGCTTTCCTAGCGAGTGCCTTGCCCCCCATGTGATGGCCGTTGATGCCTTCATGTATCTCAGCTAGTACATATTTGGCTTCCGCTCCGTCCAAGCATCGCATCATTGGAGAGTGTAAGCCTTTTCGATATAGTTGATCGTTGACTATAATGTAGATGGCGGCCTCCCGTATCAACTTCTTAGCCTCAGTCGGATCAGTTTGAATAATGCCTCTTTCAAAGTAATCTTCAATGGGCTTCCTCCAGTCCGTAGCTACCGAGATGGTCATAATACAGCTCGGCTCGGCCAAGTTTTGCTGTATCACCGTTCTATGATTGCCAGCCTCCTTCGTACTTGCCAATTTTGAGAGGATATCCGCCCTGGCATTTTCTTCCCTTGGAATGTGGGTGACAATGACTTCGTGGAATTCTGATATGATTTCCTTAGCTTTGTTGAGGTATTTAGCTAAGAGTGGACCCTTGGTCTGGTAGGTGCCTTCAATTTGCGCGGCTACGAGCTGTGAGTCGGTGAAAACCTTGACCCTCTGAGCTCCATTCTCTTTGGCCTGTAGTAGTCCGGCAAGGAGAGCTTCGTACTCGGCTTGGTTGTTTGAGGTCGGGAACTTTAACTGGAGGGAGTGCTCCACGGCGACACCCTCCGGGCTCTCGACAATGATACCGCTCCGCTCCCTTTTGGTTGGATGAGCCATCGACATATACCTTCCATGTACCTCCGTGATCCCCCTCGGCCGCCTCCACCGGGGTGAGTTCCATGATGAAGTCTGCTAGCGCTTGTGACTTAATCGCGCGTTGGGCTTCGTACGTAATGTCGAACTCGGACAACTCAATCGCCCAGCTAGTCATTCTCCCGGCGAGGTCCGGTTTGTGTAATACTTGGCGGATCGGTTGACTAGTTCGGACTATTATCCGATGTCCTTGAAAATACGGCCTCAATCTTCTTGCCGTTGTTAATAAGGCGAAAGCCATCTTTTCGAGCTTCTGATATCGCAGTTCTGAGCTTTGCAGTGCTTTGCTCACAAAGTAAATCGGTGCTTGTCCAGACTCGGCTTCTCTTACTAGAGCGGCGCTTACATGCCTCTTTCTCCAACCGAGAGGTACAGAATAAGGTCTCACCTAGCTCGGGTTTTGTTAGATCGGAGGAGTTGCCAAGCATTGCTTGATCCTGTCGAACGCTACTTCACAATCCGTGTTCCAACCCCCCTGAGTTTTCTTTTTTAAAAGCCTGAAGAAAGGGAGCGCCTTCTCGGCCGACCTCGGTAGGAATCTGGTCAAGGCGGCGAGTCGGCCAGTCAGCTGCTGAACTTCTTTCTTCGTCCTCGGGGCTTGCATGTCCAACACGGCCTTGCACTTATCCGGATTCGCCTCGATTCCACGGTTTGTCAAGATAAAACCTAAGAACTTCCCAGTGGGACTCCGAACGCACATTTGGCCGGGTTTAACCCGATCCGGTGCCTCCTTAACTTCTCAAATGTTTGCTCCAGTCTCGGATGTGGTCATCTCGGGCGCTTTGACTTTACGATCATGTCATCAATGTATACTTCTATGTTTTGTCCGATCTGGTCTTCGAACACTCTGTTCATCATTCGCTGATAGGTAGCTCCGGCGTTCTTCAACCCGAAAGGCATAACATTGTAATAGTAATTAGCCTTATCGGTCATGAAGGCGGTCTTCTCCTGGTCGTCGGGATGCATGGCTATCTGATTGTAGCCAGAATATACGTCCATGAAAGATAGTAGCTGAAAATCGGCCGAGCTGTTAACCAATTGATCAATGTTTGGCATGGGGTAGGAATCCTTCGGGCAGGCCTTATTCATATTGGTATAATCCGTACATACCCTCCACTTGCCATTTGGCTTTAACACCATCACTACGTTGGAAAGCCAAGTGGTGTATTGTATCTCTCGGATGAATCCGGCCTCCAGAAGCTCGGTCACATGCTTTTCCAGGGCCTTTTGTCTGTCTGCTCCGATGTTCCTTTTCTTCTGGGCCACCGGGGTAGATCCCGGCCGGATGGCTAACCTGTGGCAACAGAACCTAGGGTCAATACCGGGTACCTCAGCCGACGTCCATGCGAATACGTCCTGGTTGCTCCTAAGGAATTGAGTCAACTGGGCTTTGAGGTCACTATTCAGGGCTCTTCCAATCTTAGTGGTTTTTGAAGGATCCGGGCCGAGTACCAATTCCTCTAATTCTCCCTCGGGTTCCGGGCATGGGATCTCAGGCTTGTCCCTGAGGTCGAGCTCTACCATGTTTACTGATCGTCTGACCCTTTAGTGCCTTTCGGCTTCACCGAATTCTCCCTTCTATCGAGGCAAGGTGGAGACGAGGGTCCTCCCTCCCTGTTTCGGAGGGTTTTGAAATAACATTGTCGGGATTCTTTCTAATCCCCTGACACCACTACCACTGATCCTTATTGTTGAGCATCTTATGTTTCTGATGCTTAGTAGATACCAACATGTCCCACATATGAATGGTCGGCCTACCCAGTATTACATTGTAAGATGACGGAAAGTCGGCAACTATAAACCTTACTCGTTCTGACTTGAATGCCTCCCTCGTACCTAGCGTCAGTCTGAGGTCGATGTAACCCTTGGGAAGGGAGCGCTCTCCGTTGAACCCTATGAGGGTCGTCTTGCACGGCTTTAGATCTTCAGCATCCATACGCATCCTTTTATAAGCATCCCAGCTAATAATGTCGGGCCAGCTCCCTGCATCTACGAATATCCTTTTGACTAGGCATTTTGCTAGGGTTCCGGTGATAACCCATCCGTCTTGATGCCTTGGTACTACATCGTTCAGCTCTTCCATGGTGAAAGTTAAGGGCGGTGGTGTCGGCCTCGTTCGATCGTCCTTGAATTTTGGGAGGTCTCTTACCGTCAGGACTTCTCTCAGGTACTTCTTACGCTGGCTCACTGTGTCTCCCCCACCTCCGAATCCTCCGCTGATCCCATTGCAACGAAATTCGGTTTTTGGGAACCCATCATCGGAGTTGGATTTTCTTCTTTTTTCCTCTCTCTTGGGTCCGGGGCCGGCTTGCGCTTCGGCCCCCTTGATTGCGCTTGCCATTTCTCTTCCCTTGAGTTTTGATTACGTATTGGCGCAACTTTCCTTCCCTTATAAATTTCTCTATTGCATCTCGAAGCTCGTAGCACTGTTCCATTGTGTGACCCGTCCCGTCATGAAACGAACAAGATTTGGACTGGTCCGGTTGTGGGTCGGTTTCGGAGAGGCCTCGGCCTCCCAACTCTCCTCATGTCGGTCCCGAGCAACCTCCTTCCGTAGCCGTGCCCGAGGGATGTTCAACGGGGGGGTGTAGTTGTCATATTTCGCCTTTCCTTCAGTCTTTCCCCGAGTCCGGCTTTTCTCGGTTGCATCTTCTGAATCTTCTCTTCGTTTATTATCCAGTCGGGAGACGTCTTCCTTGGTCTCTCGAGTTCCACAAGATTGGCCAACTTCATTTGTTCGATGTCCAAATATTGTTGTGCCGGGTGTAAAACTCGGTGAGAGTATGGACTCGGTTCTTACATATATTCTTGGCCAGTCGTGACGTTGGATCCAGGCCATCTACGAGGCAATGGGCATGAACTTCGTCTGAGAGTGAGCGTACTTGCAGAGCCACTTCTTTGAACCGCTTCGTATACTTCTACGCTCTCCCTTTCTTTGCTTTATTCGGCTCGAGTGTATTGGGACTTCGGCTGTTTTTTACTGGTTGCGAAGTTTAGTTCAAACTTTCATGCGAGGTCTTCGAAATTGTGCACGGAATTATTCGGCAAGAACTGGAGCCACTTCTGCGCCGGCTCGGTTAGAGTTGCCTCGAACAGGCGTAAAATGACCTCCCCTTTGATCAAGCGGACCCACATGAGTAACTTGAATGTTTCGAGGTGACTGCTCGGATCCTGCATTCTATCATACTTCGGGAGATCAGTCAAATCAAAATTCTTTGGGTAAGGAGCTGTGGCGGCTTCTCGCGAGAATGGGCTTCCATCTGCTTCTGTCAGGTACTTCATCCTGTATTCTCGGGAGATCCTCGAGATCGTGGTATCCTCGGCAACTTTTCTATCTTCTTCTTCCGACGTCCGAGACCGGACCTCCTCTCCCTACCTCGGCCTTCGTCTTCCGCATTTGGCCCTAGACGCACTTTCTTCGATCTTAGGGCCGATGGGCGAGCTTGCCTCGTTCCTTTTATAGTTCGGCCCCGGTCCCTCGGTATGGACACCGATTCTTTTATGGGAGTGTGATAAATGATTGATTCCAAATATCTATGATCCATATTCTCTATAAAGGACCGGAAATGCCTTGCTTACGTATCATTGGAAAGTGCATTAACATAAATACGGCAGTAAGAAGAGGTAATACAAAAGTGTGTAAACTATAAAAACGAGTCAAGGTAGATCAGAAGTGATCAGAGCTGTAATTGTACGTACTTGTAAAGAACTCAAACGTAACAACGGTATGATAATACAATATGATGATAATGCTGCAGTTGTCATTGATCAAGAAGGAAATCCAAAAGGAACTCGAATTTTTGGTGCGATCGCTCGGAATTGAGACAGTTAAATTTCACTAAAATAGTTTCATTAGCACCCGAAGTATTATAAGACGAGACTATGATATATTTATAGTATTTGAATGAAATAGATTAATTAATAGATTGATTATGTGTCACGCATATACCTTTTCTTTTGTAATTATTATAAAAAATTCAAAATAAATAAATATAAGAATCAATATATCAATATAAATATTAAATATAAAAATATCAATATAAATATCAATATATAAATAAAAAAGAGAATAATTAAAATATATTAAAAAAATCAAATAATAATGAATTTTAATAATTAATAAAAGAGCATGTTGATTATATCAAAAGTCAAGGGCAACAATCATTTTAGTTTATCATGGGTAAGGACACCATTGCTGACATAATAACCTCTATACGAAATGCTGACATGAATAGAAAAGGGACGGTTCGAATACCATCTACTAACATCACCAAAAGTATTGTTACAATACTTTTCCGAGAAGGTTTTATTGAAAACGTGAGAAAACATAGGGAAAGCAACAAATATTTTTTGGTTTTAACTCTACGGCATAGAAGAAATAGGAAAGGGTCATATAAAACTATTTTGAATTTAAAACGAATCAGTAGACCCGGTCTACGAATCTATTCTAATTATCAACGAATTCCTAGAATTTTAGGAGGGATGGGGATTGTAATTCTTTCTACTTCTCGAGGTATAATGACAGATCAAGAGGCTCGATTAGAAAGAATCGGCGGAGAAATTTTATGTTATATATGGTAATCTTTCTGATATCCGAATTCTATGAGAAACTTACATACATTTTAGTGAAAAAGAAAAAAGAGAGAGAAAAAGCGGGTTTCTAATATCACTCCACATACGTTAGTTAATACGGGAAAGGTTTTTTTTTAACAGCAATAGAAATAAAATCATGAGTGTTTAATTACTGAATCACTTGCCAACGGTATGTTCCAGGTTCGTTCCTATAATGAAAATAAGATTCTAGATAATGAAAATATAGATTCTAGGTGGTCATGTTTCCGGAAAGATTCGACATAGTTT
Organism: Acacia acuminata; assembly: GCA_019022655.1. Lineage (NCBI taxonomy): Eukaryota > Viridiplantae > Streptophyta > Magnoliopsida > Fabales > Fabaceae > Acacia > Acacia acuminata. Next base: position 731,390 of record JAFJYI010000100.1, on the reverse strand, counting down.
TATACGTATACTACCGGAGATAAAGTAAAAAAAGAAGTAAATAATTTTGATTCAAGCAGAGGGTTATAGACTCCGGAACAAAAATTAGAATGATTATACTATTTTTCAACTTCAACATTCTTTTTTATGGGGATACAATTAGAAGTTAAAAATCTCAGAAACCCTATTCTCTTCCAATAAAAAAATTCGGAATTCAGTTAAGAGTTAAGGAATAACAAATATGAAAATAAGGGCCTCCGTTCGTAAAATTTGTGAAAAATGTCGACTGATTCGTAGACGCGGACGAATTATAGTAATTTGTTCCAATCCAAGACATAAACAAAGACAAGGATAATCTTTCCAAAAAAAAAAAAAAGGCTTGGGCTTGACCAGATGCACAAAAAAAATGAAAAAAAAAATTGAAAAATAGAAAGGATCCGCTTTTGACATGAAATGGATATATCCATATATCTCTCGACTTATATTTATGAGATAATAAAATATGGGAAAACCTATACCAAAAATTGGTTCACGTAGAAATGGACGTATTGGTTCACGTAAGAATGCGCGTAAAATACCAAAGGTAGTTTTTCATGTTCAAGCTAGTTTTAACAATACCATTGTGACTATTACGGATGTACGGGGTCGTGATTTCTTGGTCCTCCGCCGGTACTTGTGGATTCAGGGTCCAAGAAGGGGGACACCTTTGCCGCTCAAACTGCAGCAGTAAATGCTATTCGGACAATAGCGGATCAAGGTATGCAACGAGCGAAGTCATGATAAAAGGTCCCGCTCTCGGAAGAGATGCGGCATTAAGAGCTATTCGTAGAAGTGGTATACTATTAAGTTTCATACGGGATGTAACTCCTATGCCACATAATGGATGTAGGCCCCCTAAAAAAAGACGTATGTAAAAGAAAAAATAAACATTGAAGAGATTTCAAGAGAAATAAATAATTCAAATTCAAGGATTTGATCAAAATAGATTATTATGGTTCGAGAAAAAGTAAAAGCATCCACTCGGACACTGCAGGTGGAAGTGTGTTGAATCAAGAGCGGACAACGAACCGTCTTTATTATGGACGCTTTCTTCGTCTCCACTTAGGAAAGGTCAAGCCGACACAATAGGCATTGCGATGCGAAGAGCTTTGCTCGGAGAAATAGAGGGAACATGTATCACACGTAGGCTTACACATAAGAGATTCTGTTCTTATGTTCTTATTTATGTTCTTATAAGTTAAGTAAATGCTCAATACCCAAGTAGGCTTACAAAGTTGATAGTGCTTTCTGGGTCATCTCAGACCTTACGGTTGGCCTTTATCCCCCCAATCTCGAGACTTTTTTATTTTTACTTTACATACAAAGGATTTACTTGTTACTAATATAATCTAGCCCCCGTTCTTCTTTAGATCTACTTGTTTCACTCCGATAGTATCATAAATCGAGTCAATGCAAAGGAAATGAATACATTTCCATACTATTAAGTTAAGTGAAATATAAGACATAATCCGAATTATACCACATCACTTATTTTACTGGATCTTACGGAGCCTGTGAGACGGGCTGCCACTATCCTTTGTAACTTTCTTTTTTCCACGCGATCCTTCTCGGCCTCCTTTCTGCGCCCAATCTTGAAATATTTCGAGCTGGTCATCCATCATCTGTTGGATCACTCTAAAGTCCTCTTGGCGTTGAAGTTCGTCCCGCTTTTCCTTAGTCTCAAACCTTCTAGGCATCTACAGAATGAGGACATCCGGGCTTAAAGCCGGGGTCTCTGTGACCATGACGTCTTGTGTTTTGTTGGCATCAAGAGGAGAGGAGGCCGTATCTGAAATGTGTCCCTCAGGAGTTCCTCCGCGACGCGATGTACCTTGATCGTGCCGCTTGCTTGCCTCCGCTCGTGGTTGATTAGGGCCGGATACTCCGACAAGTTGCCTCTTGTGTGAGCCATTGGTAGTCACGGAATCGTAATTTAGCGATCCCCACGGTCGCCAATGTTTCTGTGTAGAATGTTAATGTCCAATCTAGTATTGGTACTTTGATGTTGGATCTGGGGCTCGACTGAATATCTATGGAGCAGATATTCAAGGGAGCCTGGTGTCACTGTACACAATATAGGGGGTGGTGTGTGTGCACAGTGTGACTGAAAGTAATGAGTCTGAGTTAGAACCTGTTGCACTTGGTTAACCTGTCTCTGTATTTATAGAGGTCACCGTGAAGGAGATCGTGGTCGGGCATGATTCCCATGGAGCGTAAGTGGGGGAGCACATAATGCAACTATAGTCCGAACATTCCCACGATGCTAATAGTCTGGATGCTCCCACGATGCAGATAATCTGGATAACCGGACGTTCCTATTTCATAGGTATATGGTTATATTGGATATGCCCTGTATTGGGACCTCGTGGCATTGAGCCTTATTACGAGTCCGTAACACACAGTATACTGAAGTTTGGACAAACTAACCTAAAAGTACCTAATCCTATTTTTTTGTGTATTCCTTTATCTATTTCCTTACGAGATAATCACAAGTTGGCTGTAATCCCATGGGCCATGGCCACATGGACATTACATAGCTCTCTGTCACGCCCGGAAAGGAACGCTGGATAATTCACGTGCACGGACACTCTGATTGAACTAGGAGGTTTAGACTCCAAGTATGGACAAGTCTAGAAGCTCCTAGAATGTGGTAGACATGTGTAGATATTGGTAGAGTTTTGTAGAGAATTCTAGAGACTTGTGGAATATTGTAAATATCTAGATATTTCTAGGGAAAGTTCTAGAGAATCATTGTACACCGTAGGATCTTTTCAATCTCGACCGTTCATTGAGGAGGTGGTAGGCTATAAATAGGAGATGCCTCCTTCATTTTTAAAGCATCCAAGAGCAATACAAGTTCTTTGCATTCAAGAGCTTCTGTCTCTAAAGTTCTCTTTCTCTCTCTAAAGTTCTCTTAGTCTTTGTGTTCTTTGCCTACACGAGGGGATTCGGCTGATTTAGCAAGATCGAGAGGGGTGATCAAGCTAAGGCCGGCACGGTATTTGGGAGATCAAGTCCAAGGCCATGACATCTAGCTCTTCAAAAATTCTCCGCTTGCTTCCTCATATCTATGGTTATCATTTATCCTTGCCACCATAGCTAGACGTTAATAAAAAATCAACTTCAATTGATACCCACAAGTTTCATTCGCTCCACACATTCAGCCACAAATCTTTTGTGCAACGCTTTCACTTTCTGCAGAAATTTCAGGCCTCTTGCTGCTTGAGCGTGTTCACTTGTCATCCTCACTTTCGGGGTTTGATTTTTTTGCCCGTTGTTCCTGCAAGGTACGGACAGTCACATCAAGAGTTCGGAATTTCTATCAATAACTGAAGCAACGAATTGCAAATGAGCTTCTTTCCGTGGTGTTCTAGAGCTTGGTGAGCATTATAACTATGACGGAGTCACTTGCGTACTGCCAAAGCTTCAAGGTAACATCTTCAATATTGTTCTTCACTCTGTTTGTGGTCTGTCTCCAATTAGTTTGTTCTTAATGTAGATGTGTGCTTCTCGTGATTTTGTTACTATATGGGGCTGTTGTGACACTTTCTCCATGTTTCTTTTTGTTCCCGTCCTGGAAAAGGTCAAAACGGGAAGAATGGAGATTAAGACTTTTCAACTAATGTGTATTCAATTTTATATTGAATGAACTATATTTGGTTTCCTCGAGAAACTGCAATTGACTTTTGTAAACTTGTTGCATAATGCAGATATTCGTTAGATTGGTTTTAAACGCTGTGGTTAATATGTAGAAATGGTGTTCTTGAGTTTTTGGTATTACATGGAGTTGCAAACTAAAGATTTTAAACTCGGAGATTGCTGCTTAGATTTAGATTAATGTATATTCAAGTGAAATTTGTATAAGCCTGGTATTTACAGTGTAAATTGCCAAATATGAACTTGTTGCTTAATGTGCATAGTTGAATAGTTGTTGGACATTCTAACATTTCCTTGGAATCTCCATGCAGGGCTATGATAGTACCAAACAGAAGAATCCAAGTAGGACTCACAATCATGTCATTTCACCAATTTGCAGAAATTATGTTTTCATGATATATTCAGATAACAAACCATGGCTACCACTATTATCCCGCCGAATTAATCACAGGATAAGTCATAGAATTTCTGTGACAGAATGTTTTGAGAACACAACTTCCTTTGCTTCCTCTTTCTCTGGTTGGAAAAGGTTCTATTTCTCGAAGTACCGGCCAGTGCATTGGGAGGGGTTGCGGACCAATGTGGCATATGATGTTGCCAGTGCTAATGAAGTCATCAATGATTTAGGATTGGATACTCTTACATTCTTGGCCGTGACTGTCTTGATTGTACCCACATTTCAAATCAATTAAAGCTAGTCCTGTAAGAATTTCTTGGTCTTTCATTTATTTTTTTCCTAATAAATTCAGCTCTTGAAAATTTCATATTCTTAGTTGTTGGAAAGAAGTTGATATAATTTTCATCAACATATATGCTTCAGAATTCAAATATGATATAGCAGTGGTAATTTGTTGAAAGTATATATATATATATATATGGATTTTTTAGGATTAGTACATATAATCAAATTTATTTATTTACCATATTATCTTTATATCTGAAAAAAATTATGATTTCTGTTTTCAGATTCTTGGCTTCTTGTTTGCTGGAATTGTTCTCAACCAGTTTGGTTTAATTAGAAACCTAACAGATATTAAAGTTTTGTCTGAATGGGTCAATGGGGCATCCTTTTCTTGGTAAGATAAATCTCAGCTACCATAGGTGTCATTGTTCTTCTTATGGTACATGAAACTTGAGCACTGAAACCATGATATATACACCATCCAAAGCATGCTACGGGGCATGGGATCTGTTATTAAAAATACAAAGTGAAGTCAATATCCAGTTATTTTCATTTTCTATTCTATCTTTTATGGGTGTTGGAAGATGGATTCAATATAGATTCTGTGGTCAACTTTTAGTAATTTCCCTTTACCTGGTGTCTTATAGAGACTTTATTCTGTGGAAGTATTCATGCATGATTCATATAGCTTATATCAATAGATATAGCTTCCATGAATGTGTGCGCGCTTTAGCTGTGGATTTCCATTTAACTTAATCAATTCATTTTCTTCACTAGCCCTGTAACTCATTGCAATTGGCACGAAGTAGTTTTTTCTTTGTTTTCCCCCTTTATTCGGGTTTTGAACAGTGTGACCTCCGTTTGTATTATCATGATATTAGAACCTTGGATCAGGTTAATATGATGTTTGAAGGGTAGCAAGTATGTGGAATATATTATCTGAGGTTTTAAAAGGTTTTCTACATCTTAAATATGACGATGAATCGCAACTTTATTTTTGTCATGTTTGTTAAAATTCCTTATAAACACTGTGGTCGTCCATGCGAGGAATCCGGCTAAGAAGGCGGAGAAGAAAACCAACACGGACCTGAGAGGCTACATAATTGCGAATGGGAAGGAAGCAAGAATATGAGCAGAGATTCAGAGCTTAATAATGCAGTTGCACGAGAGACTGTTTAACGGAGAAACAAGAGATTGAAGAAGGTTGTATTGAGATAACTTGAAGAGTCAGCTATGCATTCGAGAAGGAAGAGGCAAAAGCGGGTCATTGTTAGCTTTTTCTGACTTTCTGCTTCTCTTGCGTCTTTGCTCCGTCTTTCTCTTTAACTTGCCTGAGCACCTCACCTTCCTCCGCGGTACTAGTATCCCTCTCTTGATCCCCATCCTCCATGTGGTCATACGTCCATGATCGCGAGAGGTACTTCCTCTGTCTTCTTCTTTTTATTCCATCCGTCGCCCTTGATTCCGATGCAGGGGAGGAGCCAGGAATGAAAATGGGGAAATTACAGAATAAAACCCAGTTGAGTCAGCATTTGAAATTGGGGGTAAAAATTACAGAATTGATCCAAGATAAAATTATGATTTGCCTCATAAATATGTCGATATTTTCATTTTAATCCCTTTATGAGACTTTAAATAGGGACTAACATAAAAAGATTGAAATTTTTATGAGGCCAAAGCATAATTTCCAAAAATTTTGAGTCAATTCTGTAATTTTGGGGGGCCACCCCTAGCCCCCCCTAAATCCGTCCCTATTCCGATGGTCGTTCCAGCAGGTTCTTATGTTAACCTGTGTCCTCCATCCACACGCAACTTCTTGGCGCAAAACCCAATAGAGAGAAAACTTCACTGCCTAGTGCCTGACTCTCAACGTTAAGGACCTTTTTATTTTATAAGGAAAATGATAGTCAGGTCCCAAAGAACATACAAAATATTAAAAAAGTCTCAACCCAAAATTACATATTTTTTTAATATTATTTGTATTGAAACAAAATCCAGGTGTTTAAATTTGGTTGTGAATATAGCACTTGTTTTAAATATAGCTTTTTTCGTTATGAATTACTAGGTTTTAAATTTTGTTGTGAATATAGCACTTTCTATTGTGAATCTAGGTTTTTCTATTGTGAATGATGTATGTTTATGGACTGAGTTTGAAACAAAATCCAAGTGTTTAAATTTTGTTGTAAATATAACACTTCCTATTGTGAATATAGTTTTTTTTTTTTTTTTTTTTTGTTGAATGACCAGGTTTTTAAATTTTCTTGTGAATATTGTTGTCAATACAAATAATATTAAAAAAGTCTCTATGGACTTTTTTTATATGTGATTTTGGGTTGGGACTTTTATGATATTTTGTATGTTCCTTGGGACTTAATTGTCATTTTCCCTTTTTTTATTCATGCCTTCTAACTCTTTTTTTTTTTAAAAAAATTAGATTTTACAAGATGAGTTTTGTCTAGGCTTATAAAAAATGGCTTCAAAAATTTGTCAAACACTTAAACAATTATTCCATTAAATGCTTTTCTTCCACTATGGCTTATTCCTAGGGAAAAAAAATTAAAGTCAATTGTAGTCAATGACTACATATAAATTTAATTAAAATCAGTAGCTCGTTGTATAAATTGTGATGTAAAAAATTTATTTTAAGTTAGATAAATTAAAATATTTTCTTTTCAAATTCTTATTATTCATTGTATTGTTATTTAATTACCATCCTCATTCCCCGTCACGGACGCTTATTAGAAGATTGGCTTTTGCATAACCTGAAAGAAACTATGGAAAGTTAGAAACAATCGTTTTTCCACTTATGAGATGTACGCCATAGAGGGTACTTGGCCTACATTCATGCAAATGTTGGTCGTACAATTAAGAATTTCTCTAATTTTATATTCATTGTGTAAATCACAACGTACCCATCGTATTTGTACAGTTTTTTTCGGTTGAATTGAAATTTCCCTTTCACTCAAAAAAAACTTGTTAAAGTTGGAAAATGAGATGGGAAAAAACTTGTTACACAATAATTGAAGCCACAACCTCACAATTGAAGCAGTTGATTGCTCAGATATCTAGTAATTTGATCTAGAAATTGTTACACCCCTACCGACCTCGCCTTCACATGTGGCAAGTAGTGTGATACCTCTTATTTATTAAATCCAACTGTTACACCTTTCCAATAATATTACAAATCAGATCAATATAACGTAGCATAGTGGTAAAACAGTTTGGGCATAGTATACTAATAATAAATTACAAACCTTGGTTAAAACATAATTACATAAAATCTCTACAAAAATTCTTCGAATATTCTGGAACTGGCCCAACACCTTCAGCTGCTAATATCCGCCTGGGAGCTATTTGTTGGAAATTATGCCCTAGGGGCAAGTCATTGTTTTCCATTTAGTTATCATTTCATTTGCATGTTTATAATGATAAACGAATCCTTGGATATATCTTATAGATTATCCTAAATGTCCCTGTCGGTCATCTACGCGGGAGCGAGGATGAAATAAGACCAGTATGACTTTGACAAGGTATAGAGATATGAATCAAAGTCATAGGCACTTGTAAGAGTACAAGGTACTGGACCGACCCACTATGAGAGAGCTGCATGCATTTAGTCATAAGTTTATCTCATGTATAACCGCGTCACAACGCCCTTTGACTTAAGATCATCATGGATTCATATATGATGAGTCATTGATATTTGACTTAGTCAAAAGTCACCTTTGACCGGGTGATGATAAAGGCTATGATTGGGATCAGTGGTTTTCATGCAGAAGAATGTGAATGGTCAAAATGGAATTTGTCCCTCACATTTGTAAAGAGATAATACTGGGCCCCTCGATGAGTGAGTCTGAGAAATGTATGGTCATACTACGAAGGAAAGAAGTTTCCATTATTAGACTACTCGAGAATCGAAAGTAATGGTCAAGAACAGAAGTTGACATTATCCATGCCTCATCCTTGACCAAATTATCTCGTGACAAAAGGGATGTGACATGGTTGTATCGAGGTAGCATCGTATCATCGATCCCCATATGAATTGGGTAGTCGTAATGTCTTGTTAGAGCCCGCTTGTGACTTGTGGGCTGGTACAGTATTGGCCCGCTGCCAATCTCATGTGGGCCTGTAGGGTCACACACAAGAATAGCCCAACACGAGCAATAGTGTTCAGATTCATTGAATTTTAGAAATGTCTAAGATTTAATGGATACGTTTAATCTAGGGTTGATATATATATATATATATATATATATATCATATAATATTATATTATAATATAATATAAATTCGAAAATAATAATGATATTATTTATAGATAATAATATTATTATGAATAGTATTTAATTTATTTGATAAATTAAATAACTATAATAAATTGAGATATTGTATCTCGATTTAATTTTCGAATAAAGATGTAGTACCTCGATTTAATTGAATTGAGATATGGTATCTCGATTTAATTAAATAGAAAGATATCATATCTCAAATTTAATTCATGAAGATCAATTAAATCAGTAGGCTCATAATTCAAATTAAATAAATATATTTGATTAGATCTATTGACATGATTTTAATTAATGTATTGTTTTAATTCAGATTCGAATTCAATATTAATTAGATTAATTTTGAATATTTTAATACGGCTCATTAGGGTTTTAGAAACTCTATAAATAGATATTGATCTAGTCGTATTGTAACATCCTAATTTTTTTTAATTTAGGATTTAATTATAAAATTATAAAGTAATTATATATGATAAATGTGTTCATTATGTATTTGTTGGAAAAGAGAGAAAAGGGAAAGAAAGAAATCTGGAAAAAAAAATGCGTCGCAAGAAGCAAAAAAAAAAAAAAGGTGTTGCTGCGTGTCAAGGGGCAAGTGCCCCCATATCTAATTGTGTGATTTTGTGAAGGAGTGGTTGAACCACTCCTTCCTACCACTTCCTTCCCTTTCTATTTATTCAACACACCCACACATAACACACACACACACACACACACATTCGGTTCCAGCAGAGGGGAGTGATAAGAGGAGAGTGTGAGGAGAGAAGGAGAGAAATAGAGAAGAGGTGGTGGTCATTTTAAATAGAGCATCAATCAGGGCCAGCCCGTGAAGGGCCAGGGCCTAACGGGGCCGGCCCTCTAGGGCCCGATGTAAGAAAAACACTGTTTTTCAAAGCCCGCTACCGAGAGCACCAGGGCCCGGGGCCCTAAAATTACTATTCCAAATTTTAACTATTTTTCCTCCACTTTTTTTTTAAAAAAATATAATTAGTAAATTACAACACGAATCATCCAATAAATAAGCAAGTCACTAATTCATAATCAAAAGCAAACCATGTTCACAAATAACTCATATAAAACATAAAAAGCATATCACTTAGCGACATTAGTACGATGACTATTATTGTCGTAATCTTCGTCACTATCATCAATTTTAACGACATTTGATTGTTCTTCACTTTGAGTAATAGCCTCCGCTCATGAGTAAAATATCATGAAATTCTTCTCCCGCATCATGAACACATCCATAATCTTTATTTGCAACAAATAATAAATCAAATCATAAAATTAGAATATAGTTATTATGTATTTGTAGTTAAATGGATAAATAACTCTATAACAAATACAATATATATATATATAAATTTAAAAATTTAAAAATGAAAAAAAGAAAAAGCTACGGTGAAAAGGGCTTGGGTGGCGGCCCGAGGCCTTCCAGGCCGGTCCGTTTAAGCCCGAGGCCCGTCAGGCCGCCCTCCCAGGGCTAATTTCAAATATCTCGTCCATTTTTCAAGCCCGGCCGCCCGATGGGCCTGGCCCGTTTTGACGGCTCTAATTTTAAGGTATGTCTTTTATCTTATAAGATTATTTAGATAGCTAAACTAGCTTCTTTTCAAGAAACTTTCTTCATGAAAGTTATTCTATATATTTTTATCTTTCTAATGGGGGTATTATTATGTTAGTTAGTGAAAATTTTGGGGTTAAGATTTTGGAAAAGTTTTGAGTTTTGACAATAGAAGACTATATCTATATAGTGAACGATCAATCGTAAATTTTAAACGGTTTAGATTTATTGTTCGGTTGTTATAGAAAATTAAAATGAATTTTTCTATTTAAGAAGTTTAGGATTTTATATCTATGAAATATTTTTACCGATTAAATGTTATGAAAATAATTTATTTGGGTTAAGGAGATATTATTGGAATTTAATTATCTTAGTTTTTATATATGAAGGACAAAAACTGTAATTTCGGAATTTTGGGGGAAAAACTGTAATTTCTGGAATTTTGGGACTACAATGTCATTTCTGGAATTTGTGGGACAAAAATGTCATTTTTAATTTTGTTATAATAATATATATTATTATTGGAATTTTTTTTTTTAAGTTATAGGAAATTATAAGTTATAATTGTGATAATGTAGGGTCTTCTTGTGACCAGTAATTGTGCAGGTGGTGCTCCTCAAGTTAAGGTTAAGCCTGGAATTGAGGTAACCGAGGTTAATTTATTTTATATGCTTGTTTTGGACTGTGAGGTATTTTTCTAAGCTTAATTTTCATACATACTACTTGTATGTGTTTTGAAAAATTATTTGTAGGTTTGATATGAAATTAATTCAGTGAAGCAGTGTGTTTTCCAATCTATGTATTTAAGTAATTATTATTATTGGGATTGTTATTGTTGTAATGGTTATAATGTTTTTTGTGAGATGATGTGCATGGAATAATAATTTAATAAAATGTTGTTGAGAATTTTAGTATTATATTATTTCTTCTGTTGGGATATGTTGGGTTGTGTGGAAGAGATTGAGGGTGAAATTGTACCCATCGGCTCTCTCATTCCTAGCCCGGAATTTGAGTTGAGTGTTTTGGACGGACACTTCCCTGTTATGGTATATTGGTGGTGACATGGGAGGGGACAGTATTCTTGAAGTGACTAGCTAACCTTGGCCAGGTATACTAGCACTGATAGGCTGTACCATGTCCTGAGGAAATAAGGAGGAGCAGGATGGACGAGAGGGGATGGTTCTAATTGTTTTGGACTGTTGAATATTATTTGTTCTAATCATTGTTTATTATTATGTACAATTTTATTTATTAACTAATATTATTATTATGTTAATAAACCTGCTTCTCTGACTTGCAATCCTTTCCTGCATATTTGATAAATTAATTTTGGTTACGGAGACTTTATATCTCACCCCGTCATTATTAATTTTTTTTTAGGCGAGACCTCTAACCTTAGTAGAGGACAAGGGAAGCAACCAAAGGCATAGACCTCGTGAAACTCGTAGGCCTCTTTTTGGTATTAGTGTTGTATTGATTTATATTTTGCCATCATAGGGCCTCATATTTTTGAAATACTACATTAACCACTTTTGGATGACTCTTGATTTTCCAAAGGCCTTATTTTATACACTATCATATCATCGTAGATCCACCATTATATCTTTGTGACCACTGTCTTGAGTAGACCCTTTCTTGTGGGTTCGTGTTGTATGACTTGTGGGCTATAAAATCTCCTCTTCGATAATTGTACCCTGAATTATGGATTTTCTATTGTGGGTTTGTGGGCGAAATTTGTGCCCTGGACCCGGAGGTGTGTGTATTGAAAAGGAAGGTTTTCCACAATTACCTGCTAATTCGGTTTTGAGAAAAATTTATGGTTAATTGTTATCTTGTGAGAAAAGGGTCTTTTCATGTATTAGAGGGACGGATGAATTAGAGAAGCCGCAAGAATCCCTAGAGAGAAAAAGAGAGACGCAAGGTTTGAAGGCGCTAGCACGCTGCTGCCTGTGTTCCAATGCTATTCATGTGGATACTGATATAGGGAGGAGACACTCAAAAAGTCTACTTCTGTTTGATCGAACGAGATGACACCACGTTCAAGGCACACGACGGTCGAGACGCACGAAGCAGGAGATGCACACCAGACCGGATCGAACGAAACTCTCCACCCTTCACATAAGTACGATTTTTCTAACGAACCTTGATTTAAACACCGTTGATAGATCCTCCAGTGGGATTTGTAAAAGTTTTATAATTCTGCTGAATGTACAGATGCCAACAGTGGTATCAAAGCCAGGTTAACCATGCGTTTAAATTAGGTTTTTCATGTGTTTATATATGTGATACAGATGATGAAACCAAATCTATGTATGTGTTTAAATCGATATATGATTAATTGAATTCTGTATGCATTTAAACATAAGTTCACGTTAGGGTTTCTACGAACGCTAGATCGGATTTGCGGTCTGTTTTCATGTGGTCTCGAAACATTCAGATCTGTTATGTTCACGCATTCAGGTCCGTGACGTTTTGAATCATTCAAGACGGACAGCAGTCGTGATGGAGAAGGACGAACTTGTTCAAACGTTAAGGTAGCGTTGGTCAAACACGTTCGGACTCGCAAGGGAGGTTAGGGTTCGTCCTTCAACTATGTCTTTCTGAGCTATCCAGATTCAACGACGGTCATGTTCTGACTTGACCACATTCGGATGTTCAGATCGGATATGTTAAGGATAAACTTGTTTCCTTCGAGCGACCATCTTGTATATGGGGTTTTAGAGTTTTGTTTTTGAAATAATTTTATGAACCATAAGCTTTTTCCGAAAAAAATTTCGTATAGCGGACCGTCGTGACTAGTCAAGTTGTTAAGTAGCGCGATAATTTAAATCATGATATTATTAATGTAATATGAACTCAATGATTTAATCATAATATTTTATTTCATAAGTGTATGAATTAATTTATATGATGTGATTTACCTTTCAAATGTTGTTTGGGTATGGTGAACAATATGGCTCTAGAGTTTTACAAGTGTTGTAAATTTAAATATGGCCTGTGTTCCATGCCTCTCTCTAAATATTCTTGATGTACATTCTCTTCTTATCTCACTCCCCTCGTATGTGTAACGAGGTTTCTCCTTATGTATTTTCTTTTATTATTTAGAGAAGTTCCCTCATTGGCTTGAGAGGATTTTAGGTTAGATGAGCCATGTTGTGTCACGATTTTAAATTATGTTTTGATTTTATCACTGCATGATTAATTTAGAATTTTAATTATGTTTTGATTTGATCACTACATGATTAATTCAAAATTTTAATTATGTTTTGATTTGATCATTGCATGATTAATTTAGGAATTTAAGCGTTGATCCTAAACACGAAAGAAAGGAGTATCTCATCGATCAACCCATTCTTGACAATCTTGCAGCTGATGATCCAAGAGCTCAGACTAATGCTTATATGAAGCATCAGGATGACTCTATGGATACAGGATGCTTGATGCCTGCCACTATGGTTCCAGACCTCGATGGAGATCTGGAACATATGGAGGTCTCTGAGATGATTGATCATCATATGGAAATGTTCCAGCAACAGGCAAAGCAAGAGAAGTATGAGACCACAAAGGCCTTATTTTCTTGCAAGATGGCTGAAGGTGTATCAGTTTGTCCTCATGTTAAAAATGAAAGACTACATTGATCACCTTGAAAGGCTTGGATTCCCCATGTCCCAGGAGTTAGCTATAGATGTGATCTTGAACTCACTCCCAGGAAGTTATGATAACTTTGTCATGGATTACAACATGAACAACTTAGAGGAATCAATTTCTGAACTGCATGGAGCCTTAAGAAGAGGCCCAGTACTGTTTTGTCCATTCAAAAAAGGAAGGGGTATGAAACGGAAAGCCAAGAAGGCAAAACCTCCTAAGGATGAGGTTTTCTTCTTCTGCAATGAAATCGGTCATTAGAAGAAGAATTGCAAACTCTGCCTCAAAGACCTGAAAAGAACAAGAAGGATAGCGAGGCTATCGCTTCAGGTATCTATGTCATAGATATTCGCTTTTCTACTTCCTGAAACATGGGTATTAGATACTGCATGTGGTTCTCACATTTGTATAAATGTACAGGATCTCAAGAACAGAGAAAATTGAATGGACATCTCGTAACATAAACTACTAAAAGGATCAAGTCAAAAGATTTGAATCCGACCTACCTATGGCATTGTCGTCTAGGCCATATAAATGAGAAACATATTTCGAAACTCCATAAAGATGGATTTCTTGACTCACTTGATTTTGAATCATTTGATCCATGTGAGTCTTGTTTATTGGGAAAGATGACAAAGACACCTTTTACTAGGCATAGTGAGAGGGCTATTGATTTATTGGGCCTCATACATATGATGTATGTGGACCAATGAATACTTCTGCCAGAGGAGGTCATTAGTACTTCATTACATTTATAGAAGATTTTAGTAGATATGGATATATCTACCTAATGATATATAAATCTGAATCTTTTGAAATGTTCAAAATATTCCAAAATGAAGTGCAAAATCAACTTGGCAAAACAATTAAAGCACTTCGATCTATCGGGGTAGTGAATTTTAAATGTTCTCGGGAACTGACAACTAACCTTAGAAGGTCATCACTAACAATACGCATTCGGACCTCTGTCCTTGGCTACTCAAGCTATCCATAGAATGCTTAGTCCATTCTACTTTAATCATCCAGCTACTCCGAACATCACCCGCTATCCTCGGGTTTCACAAACTTTTCAGGATTTAATTCAAACTCCGATTTCCATATCAGAAGTCCTAGAGTTTAGCAACAGAACCCATATTCTTTGTCATCTACTCTATCTCTGAGTCTTAGTTTAACCAAACCCTAAGTCTTTTCCTTAGGGTACACGTCCTTTCTGTATCACAATACCAGTATCATATCAGTACTCCGAACCTAGATATCCAAACCATGCTCTGAAACTAGCTCTGATACCAAAAATGTAACCCAATTTTCTAAAGCTTTTTCAAAATAGATTGATCAGAGTAGAGCATCGGAATAATTTAAAAGAGCGAGTATCTGATAAACTTTTACTGTTGGTGTATCTGGTTGCTTTAAACAGCGGTACAATTATTCAAATATTTAAAAGTACGTTAATACATATCCAAAAAGAAATTCTCCGGCCGGGTGCCCACTGGGGCTACTTACCCTTGTCCTCGGTCCTGATTCCTCCAGATCCTGAGGCTATAGTAAGAGCTGAGGTTCAATACTCATTGAACCTCAGGTAACGGTTAACCTCATGCTTATGTAACAGTTATGTATGACAGATATTCATAACATTATAGCAATAATTACATATGAAAGATAATAACAGAACACAACCACTGCATATGAATGTTATTATGGTTTGCACTATTCACCAGTGCCACGATGGCCTATCGTGTCCTCAGCGCTAGGAAAACTGTAACGGTATTATCAAAACCATAACCCGTATATAGCTAAATGTATGAAAATAGGTGATCTAAGCCCCATAAACTTAGTCACAGTGCCTGGCCCAAGACCTAGTCTTGCCCATCACTTCATGAAAACATCTATCACATACAGCATACAATAAGCATCAGAGTTAGTGTTACAGTACGCGTCCGTATCTTCGTTGGTGATATCAGTACGTTCGTCGGTCGGAATATGATCACGTATATCCTATAATGGTAATATCGCATTTATTAATTCACAAATAATATCCTAGTAGATATCTTAGTCACTAATGACCTTTTTACCCCTAGTGAATTTATTTTTCAACTTATTTCCAAAATTTCGTAGAAAAACGCCGATTCTCGCATTCGGGGTAGATTTTTCATCTATCTTTGAAAAATCATAATTAATTCTAGAAAAATCGAAACGAGGATCCGTAAAATTCCCCATAATTCTTAGGATGTCTAATTTTGATTAAAAAAATAATGGTCTTCACCCAGAATTTGTGAATCATTCCCAGTTTTTACGTTTTTATATTCTGCCCAGAAAAATTTCCAGAAAACATAGCCTAACTTGCAGAATTTCTATCTCACTGTACAGAGCTCAAAAGAATACATTCTAGGTATTTTTGAAAATCCCTATATGTCTACTTTAACCATGAATTTTCTCAAAATTTTAGAACCTCATCTTCAACATAAAATACTGGCTTTCTTACCCTTGACTTCAGAATTGCTAACCGACAAAATTTCATTTGAGCTTCGCTACTTTGATCCTAATCTTCCGATAATTTTGCTATATTACTTTCTCCATCCATTTTTCAAAATAAAACCATATTTAACCATAAAAACATGATAACAAAAATTTATTGGAAGATTAAAGATCAAAACAACATTTAGACTATGAACTTAAACTAGAACTTCAAGAACTACAAAAGCTAAAGACTAGAAACTAAAAGCTTGCTTACCTCTTGAAGAACTTCATCCTCCTTCTTGCTTCCCACTATGATTTTCTCTCTACTCTTGCTTCTCTTAAACTCATCTACTTTGGTTGAGTTTGGTGTGAATTTTATGAAGACCCAATGTGCCTATTTATAGTAAAAGGTCATGGCACTTTGGTAATTCTTTCAAACCTACCTCTTCTTTAATTGGAGCCATGGGATCTAAACTTAGTTAAGAAGTTTTAATCTTAACCATTGGATGCATACTTAATGAAGAAGTTTCAATTTAATTTAAGAAGCATTTCTCTTGATTTTTCCTATTGGTGAATTTCAAATTAAGATTGATTTAAACTTACTTATTTCTTGTAGTTTATTCAAGTTTTCCTCTTTAATACTCTAATCTCAAAAATCATGACTTCATTAGAAGTCTTTACTAGCCCTTTAATTACTTTAAGATTAATCACAAAAGTTTGGGAAAAGATTTTGAAGGCAATATATCCCAAGCTTAAAATATGCTTGTTCATAATAAATCCTTATATTTGATCTATGGTTAACATATCTCAGATACAATTTATTTTCTATAGATTCTCATTTACTTAAAGTGTCTTGAATTAATCCCAATAGTTTTTAACTCTCCAATCAAAGAAAGTACACATTTCTCTCTCTCCTATACTAGACTCACATCACTCACAACATTTGCCCACACACACAACTCCCCTCTCTCTTCATAAATTTTGCATTTAAGGCCCCATGTGAGCCCATGTGATTCCCTTAATTGCTTCTTTAATTACTTCTCCTATGTGCAATTATCCCATGTGGATTTATTATAATATAAACTAATTCATTCTTCTTCTTTTAGTCATGCAAAACCGTGGCTTCCTTCTTTATTTGATTCAAAAATTGTGCTTCTAATGTCTCTAATACATAGCATCTAAGGCTTCCTATTGGTTCTTCAAATTGCACAACGATTTAGTTTAATTATGCAATTAATTATAACCCTTGGATTACACTTTATTAAATCAAATCTTGGCCCTTCATTTATGTAGAAAAATCCTACTTATTATTGAAGATTTTCATCTTATATTATTTGTCAAGTCTTTTATTAAATTTATATATATCCTTAATTATGCATTTTTAATTTAATTATCAATTAATTACGAAAATTAACATAATTACTTTAATTATTGCAAATTTAATTTGCAAATAGTTGTTGGTAATTTTCTCTAGTTGGAATAAGTATTTCTATGCCATTTAATTGCCTTTCATGATTAAATTAAGACTATGCCTAATCATGATAATTTTATGATGTTTTATGATCCCTAAAAAGAAATTAGCATATTTGGTTTTAAGCTTATTTAATTTCAAGAAGAAATTACTTAAAATAATAATCAATAAGCTTCTAAAGCTTGAGACCACATATTCACCTATTTTTAATAGGTATTATTTATCAAAATATAGTGTTTATAATGAATATGAATTTTAAGGTATTACAATCTTAGGAGTTGTGGGATCATCTCACAACTTACTCCTCCAGGAACACCTCAATGGAATGGTGTTTCTGAACGGAGGAATCAAACTATTAGATATGGTTTGATCTATGATGACTCAAACAGATCTTCTACCTTGCTTTTGAGGCTATGCCTTAGAAACAACTGCGTTCACACTAAATCGTGTTTCGTCAAAGGCAGTTGAAAAGACACCATATGAGATATGGACTGAGAAGAAACCCAGTTTGTCCTTTCTTAAAATTTGGGGATGTGAAGTTTACGTTAAACACCAAGCCTCTGATAAATTATCATCCAGATCCTCAAAGTGCCTTTTTGTGGGATATCCTAAGGAAACTAAAGGATACTATGTTTACAATCCCACCAGTCACAAAGTGTTTGTTATTAGGAATGGTATCTTTTTGGAAAAAGAGTTTATCTCTAAACGAACCAGTGGGAGTAAGGTGAACCTCGAAGAAGTTCAAGAGTTACAAGACAACGTAGAACCACAGATGGAAAACGGAGAAGACTCACAACAAGTTGATGAGCTACTCAAGTAACACAAGGCCTACGAAGGTCCGATAGGTCACGGCTACAGTCTTAGAGATGTGGATTTCTGATTACTGGAGGTCGTGATGTTTTGCTCATTGAGCAGAATGAGTCAACTACCTATCGTAAGGCCGTGGTGGGACCAAACTCCGAAGAATGGCTTAATGCCATGAAGTCTGAAATGCAATCCATGTACGACAATAAGGTATGGACCTTAGTCGATCCACCTGAAGGTGTAAAAACCATTGGGTGCAAGTTGGTTTTCAAGGAGAAAACTAACATGGATGGCAAAGTAAATGTCTTCAAGGCACAAACAAGGTTGCAAAAGGATTCACTCAAACTCATGGTGTGGACTATGATGAAACCTTTTCCCGCTTGCAACCCAGATCAATCAAAATCCTTCTTGCCATTGCATCATATTATGACTATGAGATATGAAAGATGGACGTCAAAACAAATTTCTTAACTAAAGCGCTTGAGGATGTGTACATGGCACAACCTCGAGGGTTTTGTGCGTCCAGAGGACTCTGGTAAAGTATGTAAGCTTCAAAGATCTATTTATGGATTGAAGCACGCATCTCAGTGCTGGAATCATCATTTTGATGAAGTAGTCAAAGAGTTTGTATTCATTCAAAACATAGATGAACCTTGTGTTTACAGGAATGTTAGTGGGAGCATAGTTGTATTTCTAGTGCTTTACGTTGATAACATCCTACTCATTGGAGATGACATTCCTACCTTGCAAAGTGTCAAGTCTTGGTTAGGAAAGTCTTTCTCAATGAAAGATTTAGGCGAAGCCACTTACATCCTAGGGATAAGGATCTATAGAGATAGATCCAAGATGCTGATAGGCCTAAGTCAGAGCACATGTATAGACAAGATACTGCATAGGTTCAGTATGCAGAATTCTAAAATGGGTTACATGCCCATGTCTCATGGCATCCATCTCGCAAGGATCTCGTGTCCTAGTACACAAGATCAAAGAGACCGCATGAGTAAGATTCCATATGCCTCCACCATTGGATCTATCATGTATGCCATGTTATGTACTCGACCGGATGTGTCATTTGCCTTAAAAAGGGCCATCAGATATCCAGAACATCCCGTGAGGATCACTGGACTGCTGTCAAGAATATCATTAAATACTTAAGAAGGACTAAGGACGTATTCTGGTATATGGTGGCTTGGAGGATGAGCTCTGTGTGACTTGTTACACAGATGCAAGTTTCCAAACTGACCAAGATAATCTAATATCGCAATCAGGATGTGTTCCCTTTGAATGGTAGTGCGGTAAGCTAGAAGAGCTCTAAGCGAAAGCACGTAGCTGATTCTCGCGTAGAGAGGCGAGTGTATAGCAAGACATCGGATGCGGTAGGGGAGGTCATTTGATCAGAAAGTTCATTTCTGAACTTGGGGTGGTTCCTACCATCTCAAATCCAATAGACTTGTTCTATGATAATAGTGGCGCTATTGTGCAGACCAAGGATCCTAGGTCACATCATAGGACCAAGCACATACTCAGGCGATTTCATCTTATCAGAGAAATCAATGACAGAGGTGATATAAAAGTATGCAAAGTACTAAGAGAAGACAATGTAGCTGATCCTCTTACTAAGCCGCTTGCACAAGCAAAACATGAGCGTCATGTTAGGGCAATGGGAATTAGAGTAATTAATGATTACGCCTAGTATAAGTGGGAGTCTATTGGAAATTATGCCCTATGGGCAAGTCATTGTTCTCCATTTAGTTATCAGTTCATTCACATGTTTATAGTGATAACTGAATCCTTGGGGATATCTTATAGATTATCCTTAATGTCCCCTGCTCCATTATCTACGCGGAGCGAGGATGAAATAAGACCAGTATGACTTTGACAAGGTATGGAGATACGAATCAAAGTCATAGGCACTTGTAAGAGTACAAGGTGCTGGACCGACCCACTATGAGAGAGCTGCATGGATTTAGTCATAAGCTTAACTCATGTATAACCGCGTCACAACGCCCTTTGACCTGAGATCATCATGGATTCCTATATGATGAGTCATTGATATTTGACTTAGTCAAAAGTCACCTTTGACCAGGTGATGATAAAGGCTATGATCGGGATCAGTGGTTTTCATGCAGAGGAATGTGAATGGTCAAGATGGAATTTGTCCCTCACATTTGTAGAGAGATAATACTAGGCCCCTCGATGAGTAAGTCTGAGAAATGTATGGCCATACTACGAAGGAAAGGAGTTTCCATTATTAGATTACTCGAGAATCGAGAAAGTAATGGTCAAGAACAGGAAGTTGACATTATCCATGCCTCATCCTTGACCAAATTATCGCGTGACAAAAGAGGCGTGACATGGTTGTATCATAGGTAGCATCGTATCATCGATCACCATTTGAATTGGGTAGTCGCAATGCCTCGCTAGAGCCCGCTTGCGACTTGTGGGCTGGTACAGTATTGTCCCATTGCCAATCTCATGTGGGTCTGTAGGGTCACACACAAGAATAGTCCAACACGAGCAATAATGTCCAGATTCATTGAATCTTAAAAATGTCTAAGATTTAATGGATACGTTTAATCTAGGGTTGATATATATATATATATATCATATTATATTATATTATATTATATTATAATATAAATTCAAAAATAATAATGATATTATTTATAGATAATAATATTATTATGAATAGTATTTAATTTATTTGATAAATTAAATAACTATAATAAATTGAGATATTGTATCTCGATTTAATTGAATTGAGATATGGTATCTCGTGATTTAATTAAATAGATTTAATTTATGAAGATCAATTAAATTTATAGGCTCATAATTCAAATTAAATAAATATATTTGATTAGATTTGTTGATGATTTTAATTAATGTATTGTTTTAATTCATATTCGAATTCAAGATTAATTAAATTAATTTTGAATATTTTAATATGCTTCATTAGGGTTTTAGAAACTCTATAAATAGATATTGATCTAGTCGTATTAGAGGGACGGATGAATTAGAGAAGCCGCAAGAATCCCTAGAGAGAAAAAGAGAGACACAAGTAAAGACCTAGCTATCACCCAAGGGGGGTGAATTGGGTGTATGATAAAACTTTAGGAACTTTGAAAATCTTTTCGCAGGTTACTGAAAGTAGTTTGTATGACAGTAATAATTTGTAAAGCTAGAATCAGTCATTCAAACATATATGCTGGAAATATAAGAGATAAGGGAAGAGAATATGCAAACTGTGATTTATACTGGTTCGGCCCAATCCTTGACCTACGTCCAATCCCCAAGCTCCGCTTGAGATTTTCAATCCACTATCTTCTTGCAACTTGATTACACGTTCTGTATTTGAAGTAATCCTCTTACTAGGATTCACTCCCCCTTACAAACTGTAATCAATACACTTGCTTGATTACATACACTCTGTACTCGAAGTAATCCTCTTCCTAGGATTCACTCTCCTTACAAGCTATAATCAACACAATATGTTTCCCACTCAAGATCACTCAATCTTAAGTAACTCACAAATAGAATGATAGAATGATTACAATGAATCTTCTCTCTCAAAAGTAAATGAATAAACACTGAAGCACAATACAAATCATTTCACTCTCTATGATGTAAACATTAAGAGCAGAGAGTAAATGATATAAAAATCAGAGTATTAGCATGTTGAAGGTGTAAGCTTGTGTCTCTGCGTTTTTCTTGTCTATGTTCTCTGCTATCAAACTTCAAATCTTCATGTATTTATAGTGATTTGAAGTAGATGAACATTATAGATCCGTTGTGAGATGAACCCATTCAAAAATATAGCTGTTATGGGTGTTTCTCCATGAATCTAGCTGTTGAAGATGTTGCTGTTTGAATATAGCTATTGGGGAACATTTGTAGATTTGAATATTTGAATTTGGCTCTTCAAGGTTGTGTCCCATGCTGTGTTGTTTGTAGTATGATGATGTCCAGCTTTGTTAGTGGAGGCCTTGTTGTCTGCATTGAGAAGTAGTTGTCCAACTTTCCAGGCTGTCTTCCACTTGCTTTGTTTGAGAAGATATATTAAAATAATACAAGTGGCTCATGGAGTTGCTTTATTTGACTTTATAGCAAATTCAAATCTTCTCAAATTTGAAGTTAAAGAATATCAAAGACATTGGACATTCGAATCCATTAGATAACATCACCATTGAGCATTCAACTTTGTTTCTTCAAGATTCAATTCTATCTTCTTTGTTGTTTCGAAAATCAGTAGCACACTCCAACTTCATGCTTGTGACAGATTTTGATTTCTATCAAGTTTGATGTAATCTCAAACTTTAATCACCTGAAAATTATACATAAATGATATATAAATGATGTTAAGAAGTAGTGTAAATCATTTGAGTAATTATTTAGATGTTCTTGATGAGATATGATGTTTCAGTCATGATGATTTTCTAATGCAGAGGTGTAAACTCGAGTTTGTAATTGATAGACTCAAGTTTCCCTTTGTTGTCGAAAGTTGGATTTCTCTCTCAGCTTCGAGCCAAACTCGAGTTTGTAACTTATAGGCTCGAGTTTGATATCCTTTCAGCTTAGAAGATGGTTTTGATCGAAGGCAAATTTGAATTGAGAACTTGGAAAACCCGCAAACTCGAGTTTGCAACTTATAGACTCGAGTTTGGATCTGTCTTGAATAGCTCGGATGCTCTTCAGCCTTGTCTAAACTCGAGTTCCCAACTAATAGACTCGAGTTTGGTTCTCTTTAAAACCAATGTTTGCTCTTCGTAACCCGCAAACTTGAGTTTGTTACTTATAGGCTCGAGTTTGGATGTTCTTCGGGACTCGATTGCTCTCTTCTCGAGCTAAACTCGAGTTTGTTCACTTATAGGCTCGAGTTTGGCTTTTTCCAAACTTTCATTTCTTCTCTGGCTCTCTCGAGGTCGAGTTTGTCACTGATAAACTTGAGTTTGCCAGTTGTATTGTGACTTGGTTACTTTTGACTTGGCTTGGCTCTAGTTTGCAACTTTGTAAAATTATGAAGGTCATATCTCTCTTGTCTGAACTTTGTTTTGGTCCGTTCAAAGCTTTATAGAAATCCCTTTAAGTCTACTTTCATATGCCACTAATTTCAGCTCAATTGGATTTGTATATTGTGAGTTACACTCAAAACATTGAAGCTTGGTTTGCTGTGTGGCGTGGATTTCTCTGTCAACTTCCACAATTCATAGATCCTTCATCTGACTCCTTTGGGCTTGAATTGTATATCAAAATGATGCATTGGGAGTCTAGTTTCATTCAAAAGTGGTTTCACCTCAATCAGACTTCTGGTTGGAGAGATATCATTGAATTACCGTAGGCGTCGCCAAACAGTTGAGTGAAGTGCTGATGACCGCGAGTTTGTATTTATAGGCTCGAGTTTGCGTAGTCCAGAGACATCAAAAATGCTGAAAACACTTATTGACTCGAGTTTGTAGTGGCTTTCTTGAGTTTGAAGTCCTAAACTTGAGTTTGCACTCCTAAACTCGAGTTTGCTCATATCAGAAAAGCAAAATACTGCAGCAAAGTTGTAAACTCGAGGTTAAAACTTGGAGACTCGAGTTTGCTCATCCAAAACCTCATTTTTGCTTGTTTTAACTCTAAATTGAGTCATTCCAACTTCCATATGATCTTGGAGGCTTCTAGCTTCAATATAAGAACTTGAATAATTATATCTTCATTCCATTCAGCAAGTTCTTCCTTCTTCCATCTCCTAACTTGATCATTCTTCATCATTTAACTTGGGCTCATCATTCTCTGTAGCTTCTCCTTGGATTAATCTTCTTCAATATCTGCTTCTTGGTTAATCTCTATAATTCAACTTGGATTAATCTACATTAAATACAGCAGTTAGTCAATGTAGGAGATAACTATATTACTCAATATATCACTCAATCTTTTTGCTTTCAATAATTGCATCTATATAAGACATCATCAAAACTAATCATATCCAACAGCAAGGTTTGAAGGCGCTAGCACGCTACCACCTGTGTTCTAGTGCTATTCGTGTGGATACCGGTAGAGGGAGGAGACACTCGACGTGTGGATATCGGTAGAGGGAGGAGACACTCGAAAAGTCTGCTTCTATTTGATCGAACGAGATGGCACCACGTTCAAGGCACACGACAGTCGAGATGCACGAAGCAGGAGATGCACACCACACCGGATCGAACGAAACTCTCCACCCTTCGCATAGGTAAGGTTTTTCTAACGAACCTTGATTTAAACATCGTTGATAGATCCTCCGGTGGGATTCATAAAATTTTTATAATTCCGATGCATGTACGGATCCCAACACTATTTCCAATGAACTGTACATCATACAGGTAGCAACAGAGGCTAGAATCCCAAAGGATCCCAGAGTAACCATTAATTTCATATATAGTGTATGTACAAGGTATGCAAGAAAAACCATAAAAACATACAGCATTCAACAAGTCGCACACAGCGAGGCACACAGCCTAACCGGAACAAGCAGTCACATATAACATAAACTGCTAAATAAGGCACATAACCATACCAGGGTCGCACACAGCGGTTCCGGTATCCAAAGCGCTTGGCACATAACATCGAATGCATAACCAATCATGGTAAATCATATATACAAAGTCACACAAAGTACATGAAATTAAGGTTACTTACTTGCAAACAACTGATCAATCGAGTAACAAACTCCCAGCTACTAAATAGGAATGATAGACCTAAAGTAATGTAATATAAACGATGTCATTGCCAATATAATCTTTTCCTTAAAATATATAACTATACACTTGTATGGAGGATCTTTTCACTATTTGAAACTCATTAATTCTCTTTATTAATGAGTATCCCCTCATTAGTTATTTTTTCCTAAATTTTCGCACAAGGTTAAGAAATTTCAGAAATTTGACTTGACTTTAAAAATTCATAACTAATTGTAGAAAAATCCAATTGGGGTGTTCCAAAAATCTATATGACCCTTGACATGTTTATTTTTGACTAAAAATACTTGCTAGGGCCAGAAACATGTGAATCACACCCAGTTTACAAAAATGCCCTTGTTGGTTTTAAAGCTACTTAACTTATATTTCCATATGTTTTGACCTTAATACTTCCAAGATCATATTCCATGTTCTTCCTTATACAAAATTTCATCTTAAACACTTTAAAATCACCAAAATAAAATCACATCGTCATGTTTTAACTATTGGCCAAAATCCTTAAAATTACAAGAGATTAGGAGATAACTTACTTGTTATAAGCTTCCTTCTTCCACCACCTCTTGATTTTCCTTTGTAATGGTGACTTGGGCTTCAATAATGTCATGTAAAGGTTTTAATTATGATATCAAACATACCCATATGAATTTAAAGGAAATAGAATAATTTTCATAACTTCTTTACCTCAATTCTCAACTTCCTTGCTTGCCTTCCTTCTTTATGTGCTTCATTTCTCTCTTCTCTCTTGCCTATTTCGAATTTAGGGTAGAAAATGAGGGAGTTCATGGTCTTAAATAATGGTAAGAAACCATGTAAAAATATTCCTCTTGGTATATTACCAAATTGCCCTTGCATTTTCTTCATTATTCATGCATTTTCATGTCCAAAACTAGAATTTTCCTTGGCCCTTCCTTGTTGCACGACTTTATCTTATTTTTAGGCACAATTATGAGCTTGCTTAAGTGTCCTTTTAGTACATTTTAGACCCCTTTCTTGGCCCTTCATTATTGGTCCATATGTCCCTAACCTTTTGACCTTATTTCCAAGTATTTAATGCTTAAATCATACTTCTTTTGTCCTTGCCTCTTTCATGGACGAAAATTAAGGCTTATGGGAGAAGGATTTTGGTCTTCATTTTCATTAAATAAGCATGCCAAAAACCCCTTTAAGTCCACTTCAATCCCTATGAAGACACTTGGCAAGTTCAAGACTTATCTTTTTGCAAGAGTTTTTCTACCATTTTCTAGACTTTTCTTGACCTTATCCTTGTCTTGTTGGCCAAGAATATGGCTCATCAATATGCCATAAATGCTTAGGCTTAGGTGTCCCCTTGAGTCATCATCTTGTCATTAATGTCCAAGCTTTAGGTGTCCCATGCCATTAATTAGATATGCACAAGTGTCCTTTGTAATTAATTCAATGTGCATATGTGTCCTCAATTTATTCTTCTTCAAATATTATTTGGACACTTGGTAGTTTAGGTGTCCCTTATCATTAATTAACTAAACATATGCCATTAATTAGATATGCACAAGTGTCCCTTGTAAATAATTCAATGTGCATATATGTCCTCAATTTATTCTTCTTCAAATATTATTTGGACACTTGGTAGCTTAGGTGTACCTTATCATTAATTAACTAAGCATATGTGTCCCTTCTAGAAAACTTTTAATTAATAAGGGGACATATGGACTGATTCTAGTTGCTTCTTGAATAATTATGTAATAAAGTCTTTGCTGTTTCTTCCTATTCTCTTCTTCATGCATCACCTATCAAGAATCCAAGGGTATAATATATATTCTATCCATATCTTAAATGCATGTCCATGTGTCACTTGTTGGTAGCATCATCAATAAAGCCATCATCTTAAGATCAAAGATATTTCTCTAATATTCATCTTAATCTTTGCCATGTGTACATGTCATTTTCAAAGGCATAAATGCTTGTTACTAATGGTCTTCCTACTTGCCATGTGTCCAAGTTATTGAACCATCTCTTATCTTCCTATGCCTTCTCACAATAATTATCTCTTATTAGCCAATTAGATGAAAACACATATTATCTGCTTTAAATTTAATGAAAATTCCACAATATAATATTAATTAGCTTCATATAATAATTTTCATAAAAGTGGGGTCATTATAGAAATGGTTTCTTAATATTTCATAAATTGCACATATTAAGAAAGATATTTTTATCAATGGAATATATTAATTCAACAAAAATTATTAAAATAGATAATTCATGGAAACTAGTACATATTTTATTACTCTCCCCGATCCTTAATATAAGACATATTTGGCAAGTTTATTTTACTCTAAATATAAGACATATTTTTTTTATAATTATCAATATTTTCCTAATTTATCCCTATTTATGCTCCTTCAACAATAATTAAGGAGAAGAGAGAATGAAGAAATTAAAAGAGACAACTAGGGCAAAGAATGTCTCCATTACTTAGTGTCTCTATCTCCTCTCCATTGCTTCAAAACGACGTCGTTTTGATTAAATATGCAATCTCAGCGATTGATCTCCAATATGATCATGGCCATTCATTTAAATTTGTAAAATATTAAGCGTAGAGGCATAATTTAATGGCCTTAATAATTTACAAACATACCTCTAATAAGAACTGATGTGATCTTCCCATTGCATAAAAAATAAACAGAATGGGTTCCAAGTGCTAAACAATTTTTTTTTTAATGTTGCAAATTAAGGGAAGGCCAAGAAAGATGAAAACAGCTCTAAAGAAGTCGTCTAACATTAACGTACGTAAATGATTATATTGGAGAAAGAGCCACCGGTGCTGGAAGCATGGTCGTCGAATGACGTGGCCTTTGATGGAGAACATGGTGGAAGGAAGCCAGAGATGTCGAGACGCTGGAAGAGGAGGTTTCGTCTTATCTCTCATTTAAAGCATGAATGGCTAAGATCATATTGGAGAGATCAATAACTGAGATTGCATTTAATCAAAAGAAAAACTATGTCGTTTTGAAGCAATGGGGAGGAAATGAAAACACCAAACAATGGAGACATTCTTTGCCGAGCGTGTTTTGAGAATTATATGTCATATTAACTAATTTAACTAACTTTATTAATCCAATCAAATTAGGTTAATATGTTTTATATTAAAGAACAAAGGGAATAATAACTAATTTAACTATTTTTTAATATTTATAAATTAATTATTTGTTGAAAATCTCCTTACCATGAATGGATGGACATTCTTCATCTTTTTTCTTAAAAATGAGATGCAATTGTTTTTTAATAGTGTCATTATTTAGAAATTAATTTTTTTTGTTCATATATTACTAAAGCTTATAATTTAAATTAATTTATAATCACTCTTTAAGATGTGATAATAATTTTAATCGTTAAAGTTAATTATAATTTTTATATTTCTAATGTTCAACTTAAAAAGGAAAGGGTCTTAAGAATTTTTTTTTTTAAGAAATTTATATTTTAGTATTTGATCATCTTAAAAAGTTACAAATTTCTTGGGTAGGTCTAGGGTATCCACTGGCGAAACAATGAATAATCCTCTCACATTGTAGCCTTCTCAAAAGGCAATGTCAAACTTACGAGTTGACTTTCCGAATTTACTATTTTTCTATTTTTAGCAAACATTCCGAGTGTACCATTTTTATATTTTCAGCATACAGAATTGTATCGAATCATTGTTAAACTCATGTTAGTTGTGCACTCGGTTAAACTCGTAAGTTTATGCAAAGATTTTACTATTTCGATTCGCATATGTTCAGTTGTTTTATATATAAATTTCGGGGATAGGTTATTTTGCCTACTCTTATTTTGCCTACCTTTGCCTATCCCTCTCAATACCGTTAGATTATAATCTCATTCAACGACGAACATTTGAGGGATAAAATAAGCTCTTTTACCCCCACCCTCTCTCTCTCCCTCTCCTCCACTGTAGGGACAATAAAAAATTAGACATATATCCATCCTGTTGATTTATTCAAGCTTTTGATTTCGTTCCTCCATCGGATTTTAATCTGGACTAATTGTTAATCAATCTTGATCTTTTTTTCTTGAATCCATTTTGAGTATATGTCTAATTTTTTAGCGTCCTTTCGTTGTTCATTCGGAGGTTTTGATTCTTCCTTAGAGTTTTCCTCCCAGACATCGTGCTATGTATGCTAATGCTTTTACTATCCGCAAAGAAATTTTTTTTATTTATAAATTCTTGTATGTGATTTCTTTCTTGCTCAGTTAGGAATGTCGAGATTCTTGGATATAGGTTTGCGCATTAGGGTTTTACCTTGCGATCGGTGATCTGCAAGTTTCTTTTTCAAATTCTTGTTTAGTCTTCTTTCTTCCTTTATCGGGAAAGTTGATTATTTAGAAGGTATGTATACTATGATACATGGTAGATGAAATCAGCTGGGCCACAGACTTGGTTGTACTAGAGCCGGGAAATCGGGCGCCCTAGCCCTGTAGGGCTCGGATTTGAAAAATTGGCTGGCCCTCGGGGTCGGCCCCGTAGGGCCTCGAAGCTTAATCGGGCCGGCCCGTTAGGCCTTGTTACTGTAACATTTTCATTTTTAAAAAAAAAAAAAAAAAAAAAAAAATTAGTCAAAGAGTGAAACATAGCCTTCTGCTCAAAGTGAAGTACAATCAAATATCTATGAAATTGATGATAGTGATGAAGAAGGTGACAATTGACAATGATAGTGGTATGCTTTTATATTTTATGTGAGTTATTTAATGTTGCTTAGTTTAATGCTTCTTACGTTTTATGTGAGGCAATTGTGGACAATGGTTTGTTTTTTATTACGAATTAATGAATGTGTTTATTTGTTAGATGATTTGTATTGTTTAAATATTAATGTTGATAATATTTATTTGACCGATTAGAACTTTAGTGGTTGCAATTTACTAGTTATATTTCTTTGTAAAAAACCCAGAAAAAAATAGTTAAAAGTTAGAATAGTAATTTCCAGACCATGTAGGTAGGCCACGCCCGGTACTATCGGGCCGGTCTTTGAAAAACAAATTATTTCCTTATCTCAGGCCCGTAGGGTCGGGCCGACCCTGATTCCCAGCTCTAGTTGTAGCGGAGGAGAGTGAGAGAGGGTGGGAGGTGGTGGGAGAGAGGAATGGGTGAAAATGTTTATTTTATCTCTCAAAACTTTACCGTTGGATGAGATTATAATTTAATGGTATTGAGAGGGGTAGACAAAGGTAGGCAAAATAAGAGTAGGCGAATAAACCTATCCCTAAATTTCATAAGAATTTCTTCAAATGAGTATGATAAATTATGAATATCTATGGATTTAATTTCAATTATTTAGATTTAAAATACATTTAAATGAAATTTTTGTTATTATTATATTTCAATTATTTAATTATACATTATCATAAAATCATATGAGTTTAAGTATCACTTGTCAATAGTTTGCTTAAATTAACAACTTGATTAAGAGCCATTAGTGCTTGAACTTGAGTCCTTCTCCATAAACACTCAAAATAAATAGTTACCATTTTTAACATATCTCCGCAGTAAATATGATTTTTTTAATATATTAATCTCCAATTTTCTCAAATAAAAGGCATAATCTAGTACGTGGTAACTTAAAAATGAATTTTCAAAGCACGGCCAACAATTTATAGTTTTATTATTTCACTCTCCTCGTACCCAAAAATCATCAATATTGTATGTATTTACAAATCACAATGAAAAAAAAAAAAAAAATATATTTATATATATATATATATATATATATATATATATATATAGGGAAAAACTTCTTATGTCGTAGGAAAAGTGTATTCTCATGTCACACACACAAAAAATGGTAGGACCCACATATATATAATCCTCATTATATATATGTGTGGGTCCTACCATTTCATGTGTGTAAGAATCTTCTTCTTCTCATGCAACATGAGAAGTTTAAACCTTATATATAGGGAAATCATTTCGCATTTGATGCGAAAAAACAAATCAACAACAAGCCATTAAACGCCGCTGCGTTTCAATTTGAGCCATTTAGGTACTCAAAAGGACTTGGGCTCTCTCCAAACTCGATCGTCATAGATGAGGACGACGAACCTAGGGCTGCGAGCCATGACGATGAGAGGACCTTGCATGCAAAGTGATCAATGGGGAGAATGAAGT
This sequence comes from Acacia acuminata, assembly GCA_019022655.1. NCBI lineage: Eukaryota > Viridiplantae > Streptophyta > Magnoliopsida > Fabales > Fabaceae > Acacia > Acacia acuminata. The sequence continues at coordinate 699,957 of JAFJYI010000100.1, read as the reverse complement.
AGGTTTTTCCGGCATGAGCTCGTCGTCTGGGCTAACGCCGACGGGGAAGCCCATGAAGAAGGAGTCGGCGTGGCATACCATCATTTTCGAGAACTTGAACATGACTTGGTCGGTGACCTGTTTCCCTCTCAGGAATCTCATCGGACCACCGCAGAAGACAAGTTTTATTGATGACGACAATGACGATGACGAACTAGGTTTTTGCTGCACAAAACACGGTGTCATAATTGCATTTCCCATATCGATACTAAAGTACCGCTTGAAATCTATGTAGTCGGATATCAATTAGCTTCGCTTCTTCGACGAAAGAACTTTCGAGATGGATCTTCTTTGCTTTCGGTTCCGAGTGCATGAGGAGTGAAAGAGAGAGAGAATCGAGATCACGAGAATATTGAGCTCGATTATATTGTAGTGAGAGAGAGATTCGAGGAGGGTGCATTTGTAGGGAAAGAACAAAGGAGGGAGAGATTTATATAACGATTGAAATTAGAGTGGTAAAATAATAATTGAAACGGCGTCGTTTAGGGATTTGTCAGTAGACTTGTTTTCTACATCAAATGCGAAATGATTTCCCCATATATCCCCTATTATGAGAAAACATTTCTCATTGTTGTAGGAGAAATGTTATCTATTTTGACACATAAAATGGTGGTAGATTCACATATATATATAATTAGCATTATATATATATGGGAGTTACTATTTCACGATTACTTTTTAAGTTTGTTCTTAGAGAGTGTAGAATCTTTTTTTCTCGGCAAAAGAAAATTAAACCCGTATATATATATATATAATTTTTCTCATTTTGGTTTCCCTCACATTCACTTCCGTACAGTTGGGTCAGTTTCTCCCACCATCTGTAATTTTTCCCTCACAGCCTCGCTCCACTCCTCCCCGTATTCCGATGGCGAGCAGATGCGACAAACCCTTTCTGCCATTCGAGATTATCATCAACATTCTCAAAAGGCTTCCCGTCAAATACATTGTTCGATTCCAATGTGTTTGTAAAGAATGGAAAAATCTCTTCAGAACCCCGTCTTTCATCGCCGAACACTTGGATCACTCTGATCGGAAGAACCCTTTTCTTCTACTTCATGAACGGGGTTACGAACGTAGGGGCTTTATTGACCGTAGCAAAGATTGGCGTTACTCCCTGCGTTTGCTTGATCATAAGATGGAAACCATTGAAGTTCTGAGCATTCCCTCAATCGGTTCCTTTACACGCAGATGGAAAATCATTGGTTCCTGCAATGGCCTGCTTTGTGTCCAAGTCGATCGTGGTGAACGTGAATCTCCTAGTTCGCTTTGGCTGTGGAATCCAGTTATCAGAGAGGTCAGAGAAGTACCCAACACACCAAATGATCGGCGTGTCTTCCCGGTTGGATTTGGGTTCAGTAGCGTAGTTAATGATTATAAGATAGTGAGATTTTATAGTGAAGAGTTGCCTAAAAATAATGTAGATCGACTCTATCATCACAAGATGATTGATGGTGTGGAAGTGTTTTCACTAAGTACAGGTTCATGGAAGGAACTAGAATGTGGGGCTTTACACGTTTCTGCCGCTTTATCTAAAGCTGTCAATGTTGATGGAACTATTTTTTGGTTGGATGGCCCTGTCGTAGTTTCGTTCGACATTGCAACGGAAGTGGCTACATTAACACAATTACCAACTGAAGATGGTCTTTGTCCAATTGGGCTTGGCGTGTACGAGAACAAACTTGTGGGTCACTATGGGTTTATAGAGGAGGACGGACGTCATTCCGTCTGTGTATGGGTGATGAAGGAGGTTGCTAGTGAATCTGGGAAGAGTTTGAGATGCACTCAGAAATATAGGATTGACCAAGTGCCAAATTTTTTGGTGTACAACTTGTGTTTTTGGAGGAATGAAATGGTCTTCCTTGACTATATTACTGAGGAGGAGGGTGACCCCAAGTGCGTTCTTCATATGTTCAATCTCTCTACTAATGAAGAGAGGAAGTTCAACTGTTCAACTTCCTATGACTGGTGTGATGTTTTCAATTATAAGAAGAGCCTGGTGTCTGTTTGGAACAACCAGGTTGAATAGTCTGGCTCTGAAATATGATCATTTCTACATTCCAGGTTTCTTTTGTCACCGTAATTTTGGGTGTAAATTAATCCACAACAAAACCTTTTAGCATTTTGGTTGTAACTATAATCCTTGAAGTCCCTTTGTTGTATGATCTGGAATGGAGAAATCTACTACTAGTTGTTTCAAACTTTATTTTAGCCTTATATATATGACCATATGTCAAATTCCCATGGATAATATATATTTTAGTTGCTGCTATATAAATTTGTTAGGTTTTGTTGGCCACTTAATGTACTAAGAGGGGAAAAGATCAACGTGACAGGTTAAAGCTTCTTGCTTTCTCATTTTCATAATCTAATGGAGCAATAGAATTAATACACAGCACAAGAGAGTGAACCATACGAGGTATTGCTTTTGTGTTTCTCATGGATGAATATATGGTTTAGTTACTGTCATATAACTTGTTTGGGTTCTATTCGCCACTTAATATAAAGAGGGAAACTGGTTTGATGCAGCTGCTGGATTTCAGCATTCAATTTTACTCTGATGCATCCTTTAGAGAGGTCAGATATGTACCTAAAATTGTAATTTTATTTGTCTCATGGTTTAAACTGGAAGCCAATAAACTTGTAAATCATATCACCATAGGCTTGCTGTGTATATGAGCTCATAACACATGCTATGTTCTGTTTACACTTTGTGATTGGAAACTTTTGATTATTCTTTCATTGAATTAATGGGTGATGGAGCAAAAGTAGTGGAGAATCTGGGAAAAGTTTGCAGCTGAAGTATGGAATATGTATTATTTGGAGGAGTCGAATAGTATGTGAGGATTTAGAGTAATTGGTGCAAAATGAAGAGTGAAGAGTGAAATGGAGAATCACATGAAAACCTTCCTATGTTTGTTCAATTATGCAGCAAGAGAGCCTATCATGTTTCTGTTGGCATCAACTTATTGAATAACCTTTCTGTAATTTCAGATTTACTCTGTGTGAACACTTTCGGTATAAGTAAGTGAACCTGCAAAGCTTTAAACATTTTGGTTTCACTTATTCTGGTTTCATTTTGCTTTTAACTTTTAGTCATGTCCAAAGCTTTAAATGGGAATACATCTGATAGAACCTATTTAGGCAATTGGAAAGTAAAGACCATTAGAGTCTGAATCTGTACTCTAGGAAAGATGAACCATGTTCTTTGTGAGTATAGTCTTCGATATCTTAAAAACAAGTCCCATACATACTTATAGGTTCTGACAGAAATAACTAAACACAACTGCTGACACCTTGGATAAGATACAATAACTACTCCTAAACTGCTGATGCTCCTAACTGACACTAAAGTGCTGTCTAGCCACGTGTCTTCTTCCTAGAATAGACTAGGAAAGGCTGTGGGTTTGTATCAACATCCCTTGCTTTTCACTCTCCATATTCAAGACTTTGCAAAACAAGGTATTGGGAATACCACCACAATTCAGATTACTTACAGTATTAGGATAAATTAAAGACTTTTTTTATCCTTCTGAATAATTTAGCAAGATGAACTTGAATGAGAAGACAAGTTGCCAAAATGAGTTCAATTATTATTCATCTTGAGGAATGAAGCTCCCACACTCTATTACCCTGCTTTGCTTCTTCTCTATCAGATGTTAGTTACTCCACTTTTATAAAGTGCAATTAATTTACATTAGACCCAGATACTGAAATAAGAAGGTCTCTCTTTACTTTTATATAGCTGCCATTGCAATCTTCATTGATCCTCATTACCATACACAAGCACTGCAAAACTAGAACTGGTTCAGATGGTTTCCGAATTTCATATAAATGTTTAGTGGGATTCTGTTTTTTTCCCCTTCCAGTAACTGAAGCTGAAGGGATGACCTGTTACAGACTTATAGGTCTTTCGTAAGGAGCAATCAAGGAATCAACCAACGATGCTGTCTCTCTGTTTTTTAAATGCTTTTATTTTTTTCTAATATTAAAGTGGTTTTTAATTGTCTTTTTATTTCCTTGTTTATTTAAAGACCATATTTTTTAGACCTTCCTTTAGGACTTCATCTAATTTCCGCTTCATTCTGTTTTATAACTCAACAGAGACAATCACCTTGGCCATACCAAGGGATGCAAGAGGAAATTAGGGGTGTGCATGACAACCATTCGTTCTCTAATATTGTTTTCGAGATGAAACCGTTTTTTTTTTTTTTTTTTTTTTTATTCTGTGCCTTGAAATAATTCTGAGAATCAGAATTACGTTTGTTAACTCATTTTATTACATAAATATTCTTTAGAATCTAACATATATATTATCACATTTTTATATAACTTCATTACTCATTAATAATAAAATGCTTCAATTTGCGATGCATATTCAAAATATGAAATGTTTAGAATTTTCCACTACATAAAGAAAAATGAGGAGATCCATAATCAAAATACCTATAGATCTTATTGCAATAATTTGTGATGCTTAGAGGCTAAAATTAATTTAAGACAAATGTATTATAATATAAAATAATTAATAATTATTATATGTATAGTCTTCTTTCAAATATTCCCTACTATTTGATCATCCATAAATTTGACTTGAATTATATATATAGTTCACGCACATTACAAAATGGTTTTATATGACAAATCATAAACTATTCATAATAAATTTTCTAATAAAATTAAATAAATTCTCATCCCCTTAATTCAAATATGATATATATATATATATATATATATATATATTCACAAATGTCACATAAAACCAATTTGATTCCAATATATATCACATTATATATTATATCATGATTAATGTGTGAAACTCGCATATATCATATGAGAATGCTAAGGAGTAGAAGAATTGGCAATACAATGAATTGGGAGAGAAGACAATAACTTATCAATACTAATACAAATTGCAGAGTATTTTTATGCCTTTCAATAATGAAAGTTTGGAACCAAGAAAAATTGCACATATATGTAAAGGCAACTTAATAGTGCTCAAGAGGAGAATAGAAACGGAAAACAGAGTTAAAATAAAAAATAGGACTGATAATGAAAGAAAATACATTAATGCTGAGGTAATGAGTTAAATGTTTGTTAGGAAATGTATATTGCAACAAAGGAGCATAAGTCCCAAAAAGGAAATAGAGGTAGATTTAACATAGTAAACAACATTTCTGAGCCAAAAAAAAAAAAAAAACATAGTAAACAACATTGATGTATGAAAAGTATTCACATACACTATAAACTCAAAAATAAATTGTACAATTATATAAAAAGAAGAGAATTAAATAACTTAATCGTATAATTGAAGGTTATATAAATAAATACTAGAAACCATTTAAGCCGGGAGTTATAGGGCATAGTGAGACAATAACCATAACGTAGCTAGAATCCTAAAAGGCTATGAAATCATGAATATCCACACATCATAGTATTTAAATTTGTAAATAAGTTGACACTATATTAAAAATTTAAAATGACCAATAATTACCTTTTGCTATTTGATTTCATATATCCTCATGTAAATATCACAATATCAAATAATAACTTCTCTCTCACCAATTAATCACAATGAATTTAAATTTAAATTTAAACACTAATCAAAATCATATAGCCTTCGGGGATTACAATTATTTCTTTGAGCTTTACAAGTTGGTCATTTTTCTTCATAACTTATGGCTTTAAGCATCTTAACAACTTTTGGTATTTTTCACAATCTCATGGTCTTTTTTTTTTTCTTTTGGGATTCACAACCATTTTGATATTTCTTTTCAATAAATTGATACATATCTATCCATATGACATATGACTTCCGGGTCATATTATACCATTTTTTTTATATCGATATGACTTCCGGTCATATTATACCATTTTTTTTATTCATATGACTTCTAGTCATATTATACCATTTTTCTATCCATACATGACTTCTAGTCATATTATAACATTTTTTCATAATTTTAATCACCAGAGAAATGTTATTATTTCCATGATTGTGGTTCAATACCCAAGACAAAATATTCTTGGTTTTCAACTATCAATTCCACTAATACAATGTGATCATGTTCATTTTCACTCTTATAGATATGTTTTTTGCTTTCAATAGCACATCATTAATTTCTCCAAATATTGATCATGCCATTTAACGAAACTGATAGTGTTCTTTCATAAGAACTATTACAAAAGTGATGTAACTTCTAGTCATCTAATCACGAAATTAAGAATATTATCGCTTTTGATCTTTTGATAAAATTAAAATACCGTAAAACAAATTAATTAAATTCAAATTTATATAATAAAATATAAATAATAGATAAGCCCATGATCATATAGTTCACATTATATGATCATATATAATACTATTAAACAAATGAAAATAAAAGATTGACATAATGATATAACAATAAGGGTTAAAGAGCAAATTAGCCAACAAACTTTTACCTCGAGTGCTAGCGCAAATAACTTTTAAGTAGACCAAAACTACCAAAAAACGCTTAAAAATGTGCGATCGAAAGACAACGCCGTTAGAAAAAAAGTTAAAGTCTGTTATTTAAGATGCAAATTAGCCAACGAACTTTTACTCTAGGAGTGCACCTAGCACAAAAAAAAATTTACTCCAGGAGGGTCCCAAAGACAAAATTCTAAATTTCACTAAATTAAATAAAAAATTTCTCAATTGTCATTATTCAAAACTACTTGGATAAATATCTATGGACGAAAATTACTCCTTCTTCAATTTTGTTAAAATTATAATTTGCTAAAATAAACAAAAGTTTTAATTAAAAATATAATTATATGATTTAAATAAAAATCAAGGTGTTTTGTAATTTATTATATATGTTAAACAAAAAAAATTATATTATTTATTTTTATTCTAGAAGAAATTTATGTGATTTAAAAAATTCATTTAATGTTAATAAAATTTAAAAAATCTAAAAAATATATTATATCTTGAAAGAAATAAAATGAGTTTAATTTTAATTTTTATAAAAAGAACTTAATGAATATCAACGTTGATACTTAATAATATAAATTCGACAACTTGATGATATATTTGTTAATTAAATGATCTATTGATTATATGAATATGGGACTTGTTGGAAAAAAGTCAAAAACAAAAAAGATAACCTAAGAGGTTTGATTAAGGACAATTAAATTTGTGATTTTTTTGTTGCATTTGTGATTTTTGTTGTTGCATTTACTATTTCTAACCCAATGCACATGGTTGGGGGTCCAGGCAAAGATTTGTAATAATCGGATTTTGGGTGGATTGCACATGGACTTTTTTGTGCTATGTTCTCTGAGTAAAACTTTTTTTCTTTTGGGCACTCCTAGAGTAAAAGTTAGTTAGCCAATCTACACCTTAGATAACAGAGCGTTAACTTTTTCTAACTAACGGTGTTGTGCTGACTACACTTTTTTTTAAAAAAAAAAAATTTGTACTAATTGCCCATTTTTAAAAGTTTTTTGGTACTTTTGGTCCACTTAAAAGTTATTTGTACTGGGCGCTCCTGAGATAAAAGTTCGTTGGCCACTATGCTCCTTAACCCTAACAATAATATATTAATATAAATAAATGAAATGTAAATAATAACAATACAATAAGATGAAATAAATAACATAAAATAAACAAACGTAAACAACAAAATATAAGATGAAATTTAAATAAAATAAAGAAATATAAATGTTCAATAAGTAAATAAACAAATAAAACGTAAATAAAAGTAAACAACATAATATAACAACATAAAATGTAAAGAATACCCTAATATAAAATAAAGAAATATAAATGTTGAGAGATTTCGGAAAATGATAAATAAAAGGGGAAAAAAACGAAAGAGAATAAAGCAACAATAGTTAGTTCTTGGACCCAATGTATGAAATGATTGTTAAAATGGTCTCTTATAATTAAATCAAATAGATATAAGAAGGTAAGAGAAATCGTTAAACCAATGATGAGGGGAAAAAACCTTCATTAAAACATCATACTGATAACGTGCTTTATGAAATCAATAAAATATAAAAGATTGGGATGAAAGATATGAAGAGATATTAAAGAGAATTAAAGATGGAGCAATATCTTATTCATTTGAATGCAACCAAAATATAGTACATAGTGCTTATCTATAGGCTCTCAACTTCAACCATGAGTTATATAAAGTAAATAGCAAAGTTAATACTCATGAGTGCACAAATTGTAACCTTTAAGTTATGGACATAGAAGACTCTTAAAGACTATTCACTAAAGAGGTTATGGAGTGTAGGAAGTGAAAAGCAAGAGTTGGAAGTTTATGGACATCCTCATCATTTAGTATTTTTACAACAAGTTCTTATTTTTTTTGTTAACCTAAAACATTAGTTCTTATATATATATTTAAAAAAAAAATTTATTTAAAAAAAAAAAAAAAAAAAAAACCAGACTATTTTATCTCAGACTAAAACCAATAATATGAAATTATAAACACAGGGCACTAAAGTTTGGACAAAATAACCCAAAAGTACCTAATCCTATTTTTTGTGTGTATTCCTTTATCTGTTTCCGTATGAGATAATCACAAGTTGGCTGTAATCCCATGGGTCATGGCCACGTGGACATTACGTAGCTCTCGCTCTTCAAAATTCTCCGCTTGCTTCCTCATCTATGGTTATCATTTATCCTTACCACCATAGCTAGACGTTAATAAAAAATCAACTTCAATTGATACCCACAAGTTTCATTCGCTCCACACATTCAGCCAAATCTTTTGTGCAACGCTTTCACTTTCTGCAGAAATTTCAGGCCTCTTGCTGCTTGAGCGTGTTCACTTGTCATCCTCACTTTCGGGGTTTGATTTTTTTGCCCCTTGTTCCTGCAAGGTACGGACAGCCACATCAAGAGTTCAGAATTTAACTCAAAATATCCTTAAATTTCAAGCTGGGTATCAATAATTGAAGCAACGAATTGCAAATGAGCTTCTTTCCGTGGTGTTCTTGAGCTTGGTGAGCATTATAACTATGACGGAGTCACTTGCGTACTGCCAAAGCTTCAAGGTAACATCTTCAATATTGTTCTTCACTCTGTTTGTGTTCTGTCTCCAATTAGTTTGCTCTTAATGTAGATGCGTGCTTCTCGTGATTTTGTTATTATATGGGGCTGTGGCATTTTCTCCATGTTTCTTTTTGTTCCCGTCCTGGGAAAGGTCAAAACGGGAAGAATGGAGATTAAGACTTTTCAAATAATGTGTATTCAAATTTATATTGAATGAACTATATTTGGTTTCCTCGAGAAACTGCAATTGACATTTTTAAACTTGTTGCTTAATGCAGATATTCGTTAGATTGGTTTTAAACGTTGTGATTAATATGTAGAAATGGTGTTCTTGAGTTTTTGTTATTACATGGAGTTGCAATTCCAATCCTTCACTTTTAAGGAAAAGGGATGGAAACTAAAGATTTTAAACTGGGAGATTGCTGCTTAGATTTAGATTAATGTATATTCAAGTGAAATTTGTACAAGCCTGGTATTTACAGTGTAAATTGCCAAAGATGAACTTGTTGCTTAATGTGCATAGTTGAATAGTTGTTGGACATTCTAACATTTCCTTGGAATCTCCATGCAGGGCTATGATAGTACCAAACAGAAGAGTCCAACTAGGACTCACAATCATGTCATTTCACCAATTTGCAGAAATTATGTTTTCATGATATATTCAGATAACAAACCATGGCTACCACTATTATCCTGCCGAATTAATCACAGGATAAGTCATAGAATTTCTGTGACAGAATGTTTTGAGAACACAACTTCCTTTGCTTCCTCTTTCGCTGGTTGGAAAGGGTTCTATTTCTCGAAGTACCGGCCAGTGCATTGGGAGGGTTTGCGGACCAATGTGGCATATGATGTTGCCAGTGCTAATGAAGTCATCAATGATTTAGGATTGGATACTCTTACATTCTTGGCAGTGACTGTCTTGATTGTACCCACATTCAAATTAATTAAAGCTAGTCCTGTAAGAATTTCTTGGTCTTTCATTTATTTTTTTCTCAATAAATTCAGCTCTTGAAAATTTCACATTCTTAGTTGTTGCAAAGAAGTTGATATAATTTTCATCAACATATATGCTTCAGAATTCAAATATAATATAGCAATGGTAATTTGTTGAAAGTTTCTATATATATATATATATATATATATAGATGGATTTTTTAGGATTACTACATGTAATCAAATTTATTTATTTATTTACCATATTATCTTTATATCTGAAAAAAAAATTGTGATTTCTGTTTTCAGATTCTTGGCTTCTTCTTTGCTGGAGTTGTACTTAATCAGTTTGGTTTAATTAGAAACCTAACAGATGTCAAAGTTTTGTCTGAATGGGGCATCCTTTTCTTGGTAAGATAAATCTCAGCTACCCAAGGTGTCATTGTTCTTGTTATGGTACATGAAACTTAAGCACTGAAATCATGATACATACAACATGTAAAGCATGCTACGGTACATGGGAACTGATATTAAAAATACAAAGCGAAGTCAATATCCAGTTATTTTCATTTTCTATTCTATCTCTTATGGGTGTTGGAAGATGGATTCAATATAGATTCTGTGGTCAACTTTAGCAATTTTCCTTTACCGGGTGTCTTATAGAGACTTTGTTATGTCAAAGTATTCATGCATGATTTATATAGCCTATATCAAGAGATATAGCTTCTATGAATGTGTGCTCGCTTCAGCTGTGGATTTCCATTTAACTTAAATCAATTCATTTTCTTCACAAGCCCTGTAACTCATTGCAATTGGCACGAAGTAGTTTTTTCTTTGTTTTCCCCCTTTTTTCTGGTTTTGAACAGTGTGACCTCCGCTTGTATAATCATGATATTAGAACCTTGGATCATGTTAATATGATGTTTTAAGGGTAGCAAGTATGTGGAGTGATTATCTGAGGTTTTAAAAGAAAGTTTTCTACATCTTAAACATGACGATGAATTGCAACTTTATTTTTGTCATGTTTGCCAAAATTCCTTATAAGCACTGTATTATTATGCTAAAGTTTTCCATATTACTTTTCAGCTGTTTGAGATGGGTTTAGAGCTTTCACTTGCACGTCTGAAAGCTCTTGCCAAATATGCCTTTGGAATGGGATTGGCTCAGGTATGTATAATGGTTTTGGTTTGGGCCTTTGGGGTGTCAATGGGCACGCAAAAAGATTTTCTTTGGCTATTCCTTAGAATTCATTCATTGTTTAGGGATTGAATTCTTGTAATTTTCTCTTTATCATAGATGAAGGCTTTGATATTGATTTATTCCCTCCCGTTCTTAATATAAGACCTATTTACCTAATTTGATTAGATTAAGGAAGTTAATTAAGTTAGTTAATATGACATTTATTTTCCAAAACACCCTAGTCATCTTCCTTAATTTTCTCCTCCTCTCTCCTCCTTCATTATTGTTGAGGGAGCATCAATAAGGATAAATCATAAAAAGATTGACAAATATAAAAACTAAGTTTATATTTAGGACCAAGATCAACTCCCCAAATAGGTCCTATATTAAGGATTTAGCACCAAGATCAACTCCCAAAATAGGTCCTATATTAAGGATTGGAGAGAGTATTAAATCTCATGCATTCTTTATGATTGTTGTAGAAACTGATAGGAAAGTACCAGTTCATCTAACAACCCTTTTTTGTTTTCCATTTTTTTTCCTTATTTTGTTTTTGGTTAAAACTCATTTGAAGGTTGCGTTATCTACTCTAGCATTCACTGCTTTTGAACTACCACCAAATGGAGCTATCGGTACAAAAATTTTGGAGTTCCTTTTCCACTCAAGGCCTGATCTGGTAAGATTTTTTTTCTCTTGTGTCTCTATTTTGGAGTAAAATATCCTTACTTGTTCACTGAAATACCAAATAATATCGCACTAATCGAGTCATCTCTGTGCTAATGCATAGTTAATAAAATGTTTTTATTTCACATTCCTATAACCCACTAAATTCACGACTGTTTGGCCCAAAAAAAAAAACTAATGCAAGACTGTGGTGAAATGACCTAAATGCCCATACACACTTACATATAACTGATTTAACTGATAAGATGGTTGCAAGCTAGCATCTAGTGTGCCTATGCCTTACCTCTTTCTTATGAGACAACTCAAGACAACCCTCAGGAGACATATTTTAGATGACTCACATCATGTTTTGTCGGTACATTCTGGGGTACATGAATTTTAACTGTGCAACTACATCTGTTTGACGTGTTGGTTATCTGTGCAAGCCTCAAGGGTGGACTAATAGGCTTTGATATCATTCCGTTAAGAGTTGTAGAAGCTATTCTTGGTCCCTTCCTAGGGGCTTGAGCTATAAGGTCCAGTGGTTCCCTGACAATGTACTTGATTCTAGTTTAGTCAAGAATATGTGTTGTGTGTTATTTTCCATCTTGGTTAGCTTGTTGACTTTTTATGCCAAACGGGTCTCTCTTTCTTCTTTAAAGACATTTTTAATCCTTTATTTTCTTTATTATTTTGGTAAAATTTTTACAGTGTAGCATGAGGCGACATGAGTTCATTTATGAAATTTCCTGTTAATTTTTGAGTTGAGGGATTTCTGTTAACTTGAATAATTATGGTGCGATAAATATAGTTTGAAGTTGGAATTTGAATTACAACTTGCAAGAAGAGGTTTTGTAATCTAACAGCCCTAGAAGGGGGTCTGTGAGTTTGTTCTACTGGCTTAATTTTTAGCTTGTAGGTGAACATCAGGAGCATTGATGAAGCTGTGGTGATTGGTGCTGCTCTATCTCTCTCATCTTCTGCATTTGTTCTTCAGGTATTTGTCATTATGAATCTCTATACAAGCTGATTCTATCACCTTGTATTTACAATAAAGGAAGTGCCTGGCATTTTGTATTATTATATTCAGGCTATAATAGTAACTGTGCTTGTATTTTGCATTTTTTAATATTTATTCTGAAAGTATCTTGTTTTCTGACTTATAACTTCCATTCATCAATATGAGCTTTGAAAAAGAACACTCCCCTGATGATGGGCAAAAGATAAACAGGGGCTCTACTTATGGCAACAAAAAGTATTAACAGAACTTATGAATGATTTTTAATTGGGGCATAACTAGGATGGTTATTTTGCTTAAGTAATGTGAACAAGAACATGCTTGATTTTATATAGTGTAATAGGCATATTTACCTTTCATCGTTGCATCTAATTTCAGTATAATCGTCTCAATTGGAATACCAGTAATTCTGGTCTTTTGTTTGCATTAGTAATACTACCAAAATATAAACTGATTTAGAAAGCTAAAATTCTTTTTATTCTTCCGTCCCTTACTCCCTCCGCTATGTTATATTTTGAAATAATTGATTCTTTGATGATAATATCCCCTTTTTAATCTTTATGTCAATTTTCCCTCTATACCTACAGCTTCACAATGATTCTTTTTTGTTTTAGTGAGCAATTGTTTTATACGTTGTCTTCTCTATGCTGCCCATTTTGTTTATGTGCTATTGCATGCTCTGCTGTACGGTGTATATTGAAAGGAATTATGGTGGAAATAACAAGTCTGCTACATTTGGGTGATTCTCGTTGGGTGATGAACTTAAAAAATGATTAGGATAATCATTTGGGTAACTTGCTTACCAAGTGTATATCAATCTAGCTTCTTGCAGAGAGAGGTGAACTTCCTACAAGATTTGGTTCGGCAACGCTTGGAATACTTCTTTTGCAGGTTTTTTCTCACATTTTTGCTTGACTTTATCGTCTTTGTCAATTTACTATTTAGCAGATAGAAATTCTTTAATATGTTATAGTTTACCTGTTGATTATTTGCTGGTATACCATTATAGAGTGCCTTGAGAAGTAAGATGTTAGAGCAGACCAAAAGTTAATTTTGTCCCCATTTCTGTCTGTTACCTGCAGGACATAGCTGTTGTCCCACTCTTGGTCATTCTTCCAATACTAGAGACCCAGGTGAGATGTTAACGGTAAATAATATTTAAACTGTAGCCCTTATAACAACCAACTTTTTTCTCATGTTCTGTTTCTTCTTGACTGAAAATGTATTCGGTGACTTGAATATTTTTTGGTGCCAACTTTGATATTATATATTCAATTGGTTCTTCTTCTTATAGATGCATCTATTCATTCATTGATGGTTGACCCTGTTCTTTCTGATTGTATATACAGAATTTGGCCCAGGAAAGTATTTGGCCAATGCTTGCTCAAGAAAGTTTAAAGGCTTTGGGAGGATTGGGCCTATTGTCCCTTGGGGGAAGTATATTCTTAGTAGAGTTTTTGAGGTCTGTATCATATTCACCTAACAAAGGCATTTAGTTCCCAAAATGAAAGAAGAAACATTGAAACTCATTTTCATATATTCTAGGTAGTAAACTGTTGGTTAAACTCAGGTTGTTGCAGATTCAAGGAGCTCAGAGGCTTTTGTTGCTCTATGCTTCCTTACCATTGCTGGGACTTCACTTGTGACACAGAAATTGGGATTTAGTGATACGGTATTGCTTTTGTTTTTTCCTATACTAGAATTTTAATTTTGAGATGGATGCAGTATAGCTGAGACTTATTAATGACATTTGTATGGAGATGTCATAATGCAGCTTGGAGCATTTTTGGCTGGGGCGCTCTTAGCAGAGACAAACTTTAGGACACAGATTGAAGCTGATATAAGGCCATTCAGAGGCTTACTTATTGGGTTATTTTTTCTAACTACTGGAACCTCCATTGATCTGCAGGTAATGCTTACTATTGCATGTGGTGTAAATAAACATCATTAATTCCTTCTTATTCCTCTTTTGCAGCGTTCTACTAGTTTGCTTTCATGTGTCTGCCTGAGTGCAAACCTCAATTATGTAATTCACACTAGATACTGTAGCTTTTCAACAGGAAGCTTTCTGTATACTGAACTACATAGACAGTTCACTTTAACATTGGCATTGATGATTATTATAGAATCACAGCTTCAGACTTAAAAATACAGTGCCCCAAACTCAGTCAAACACTCCATAGATCACAGCATTGAATCTTGATGCTGACTACACTAAAAGGGCAACACAACTCCTAATAACAACACAGGAGACGTGGATATAGAATACAGTGGAAACTTAGTCTCCATATTTAACAAAAAATTAGTGTACTACACTCACACATATACCTCATCAGTTGAAACCAATCAAAACATAACACAACAGTACAATACTTGCACTGAGCATTAAAAAACAATAAGCAACAAAAACTGGCTTTATGCGAGGGCAGACCTTTCTCCATGTCTCCATTTTATATGCTGAACTTTTTTTTTTTTTTTTTTTTTTTTTTTTTTTTTTTTTTTTTTTTTTTTTTTGGGGGGGGGGGTGTTGTTATGGAAATGGTGGGGGTTTTGTTATTCAGGGGAGAGTTTTTGTTTTTAAATTTAGAAGGGCATTTTGGTCTTTGCAAATAAAAATCATCTCTCATCTTTCATGACATATCAAACACACTTTTAAACCCCATATTTTGATATCCATTTTCGCATCTATCTCCATCAAAATCAATTCCAGCGTACCAAATGGGCCTGAATCAAAAAGTTCTCCTCCCCCTTCCCATGGCAGGTATAATTCGCTGGTCCATTAGGTTCGGTTCCATTTTCACTATTTCCCTTCGTAAATGAAGTCTTTATGGCACTAGTAGGCTGAGTAACCACACAGTACATGAATTTTAGTCTCAGTCTCATCCCCACAGTACATTTTGAATGCCCTGTGATATAAGATTCTTGTTAATTAGCATCCTTGAGGCATGACTATAGACCCTTTTTATGTTGTCTATTCAACTTCCTTAAAACATGCATGAATGAAATTCAGGTGAATTTTTTGTTTTCATGTAATTGGGTACTTGAATGAATTTCATTTGATGAATAATGATTGGCGTGATTGTTGACTTGCTTTTGGAATGAATCTAAGAATCCCACTCTCTGTATTTTTTTTTGGTTTGTTTCAGTTGCTTTTCCGAGAGTGGCCAAATGTACTTTCACTCTTGGCAGGTTTGATTGCCATCAAGACATTGATTATAACAGCATTAGGTCCTCGTGTGGGACTTACATTGCAAGAAAGTGTAAGAATAGGATTGCTGCTATCCCAAGGGGGTGAGTTTGGATTTGTTGTTTTCTCTTTAGCAAATAGGTGAGTGATGATTCAACTGAATGCCCCTGATGCTATTGAATAATTATTAAATCTTATGTTGATTTGTAAATTTTTCCGACTTCTTGGATGCAGCCTTGGTGTACTACCGCTTGAGCTCAACAAGCTTCTTATCATTGTTGTTGTATTGTCAATGGCATTAACCCCTTTTCTTAACGAGGCTGGAAGAAGAGCTGCTGAATTTATTGATGACAAGTTTTATACTGAGAATGTATGTTGTTATACCATAATACATAGTTTTGAAAGTTATGCACACATGTTCACGCATGTAACGGTTCATGCATAAAATGATTTTTGGTGGGCATGTTGGGTACTGTAGTAACTGCCATAGAATGTTTTACATAAGCAATGTAATTTGTAGATACAAAATGGCTAACTCAAACCAATTTGAAGATAATATGGTACAAAAAGAACTTCAATGTTGTCAATGTGAATCCATACATAAAGGAAAAATGAGTCT
This sequence comes from Acacia acuminata, assembly GCA_019022655.1. NCBI lineage: Eukaryota > Viridiplantae > Streptophyta > Magnoliopsida > Fabales > Fabaceae > Acacia > Acacia acuminata. The sequence continues at coordinate 683,288 of JAFJYI010000100.1, read as the reverse complement.
TGTGGCTTCCTGTTAGCATTCCAATGCTATGTTTTCATTATAGATCCCTATTCTAGAAGATGTATGAGGCAGTCAGACTGCTTGATGCCATTTTTAAGTGCAAGTTAACATTGACTAAATACAAAGTCATCTGCAGGAAGCTTCTGAGGAGATTAATTTCAATGCTAGCGAACCTGTGGTAATCCTTGGATTTGGGCAAACGGGTCAGGTATATCAACTAATACATTGTAAGATCTTTCATTTATATGAGCTGCATTCTAAATTTTATCCTTTTCTGATATGGAGGTGCTTGCCAATTTCCTGTCCAATCCATTGGCTTCGGGAGGTGATAGTGACACAGTAGGATGGCCTTATGTGGCTTTTGATCTCGACCCAACAGTGGTAAAGGTCAGTGTATTCAAATTCTATGTATGCCTATAATCTATGTAGTGTATGGAAAGGTCTTTCTCTATTCCGTTAAAGTAGTTTAAATTCTCTTTCTTTCTGTTTTCTTTTCTCTTTTGGATAGAGTGCTCCTAGAGTTGTCCTACAATGATATTGATTTTGTCATGTCTTATATTCTTTAGCACCTTCACCAAGATATGGGAAAGGAAGACAAGCTTTTTTCTTGTATATAAACTTACACCCATTGTATTAGTTTTTTCTTCTTCCATCCTCCTTTCCCTCCCAACATTCGGGATTATAAGTGGCCTTTGACCCGTCATGTTGTAAATTTGTAATCTTCCTTTTATTTAATATACTTTTGTCATTGATATGCTTGGCAGGCTGCTAGGAAACTTGGTTTCCCTGCTCTCTATGGGGATGGATCACGTCCAGCTGTTCTTCAATCTGCTGGCATCTCTTCGCCAAAGGCTATCATGGTTATGTACACTGGAAAGAAAAGGGCAATTGAAGCTGTTGAGAGGCTCCGATATACTTTCCCTTCAGTAATAATCTCTTCCCCTTCCTCTCTGCCTTTTCCCTAGTTTATATGTGAGGAGAAGTAATTATGGGTTTTCAATTTTCAGGATGGCCAACATTCTGTGATAAAAAGCTTTGATATATGCAATTTCTGTAATAGTAATTATTGATCCCAATATCTACCTTGGGAATCTTGAACTGAATGCTTGTTTATCTTTATCTGATTTATTTTCTAATCCTTTTTATTCGTTTTTGTTTTATTCTTTTAAATTCTGTTCTCAATTCTCTTTTCTATTCAAAGGAGTTTTTTTCCCCTTGTGATGATATTCCATTTGCCAGATCCCAATCTATGCCAGAGCTCAAGATCTCAAGCATCTTTTAGATCTAAAGAAAGCAGGTGCAACTGATGCCATTTTGGAAAATGCAGAGGTATTGTGATCTTTTTTCCCTCTCTACTGATAGATGGAGCTTCAAACAAACCCTTCATCAATCCTTCTGGGATATTAATGATTATATTTTTGTATATCTGCAGACAAGCTTACAGCTAGGTTCTAAGCTTTTGAAAGGCCTAGGAATGATGTCTGATGATGTAGCATTCCTCAGGCGGCTCATTCGGGATTCCATGGAGCTACAAGCTCAAGAAGCACTCATCCACTCTGAATATCGTGAACTAGATGTGCTAAAACCGCTACAGGTACTCCAAATTTTTTTAGGGAAAATGACATCAAGGTCCCAATTAAGAAAAATAATATCAGAAAAGTCTCATAACTTATCAATAACAAGTGAATGAGCTATCAATGACAAATTATGAGACTTTTCTGATATTATTTCTGTTAATTGGGACATTGGTGTCATTTTCCCAAATTTTTAGGAAAAGATTAAGCTATATAGGCTTCATTTTGTATAAAATGGGAATGGACTGCAAATGGGAGAGGTTGATAGAATTTGGTCTGAGTCATGCTTGGTATTGTTGGGAAAGAGATGGAATCATTTTAATTGAAGGATGGTTTTATGTTTGCTTAGCTGAATGAGAGGACTTCCTTTTTCCCTTAAATGAGGGAATTGTTTCCCAAGGAAACCTGGCTGAAACATACCAAACAAGAGATTTCTTTCCCCTCACCCATTCCCTTTCCTTGTCAATCTTCGAGGAGTTTGGAATGGTTTTATTTTAACCTTTAACCTGTCTTTTCACATGGAAGTGCGAGATGCATGAAGCCAAGTCATGTGATAGCATGCTAATGGATTGCTTAGAAGCCTAATCTATCAATAGAGGCTCATGAGTACTCTCATGTATAATCAAAATGGTAGCTTGGCTTGGGTAGAACATGACTTGAACGTATGAGCTTAATGGAACATCAAGCCAAAAGATCTTGTTTCCGATTGAATGTTATTTTTTGCATGATTTGTCATTACATTATAATAATTTTAAAAAGGGCCGCGCTCAGTACATAAGGCCCGCACTAAGTAGTGCTTGAGGAGGAGAAATAGATGTACACAACCTACCCCTGTGAAGAGGTTGTTTGACACAAGACTCATAATTTGTCTTTGCTTGCTCTTCATGAATGACTAATTCGTTATTCTGGGGATTCCAATAAATTTTATTTACCTTCAAACAACTGATAGATTTCCATGAACACTAATGTTCCCTCCTGAGAATTAGATTTCTAGATAACCGTGAACTATCTTGTATCATGCATCACTCTTGCTTAGTTCTAATTTTTTTTTTTTTTTTTTTTTAAACAATGTTCTTGGCCATATTGACATGATAATACTAGAAGAAACTGATATGTTTCCATTGTAAGGTGAGAGCAGCTGATATAATGGGGGCTCGCGAATCGACATCAACTTCTTCCCAATCATCCCCAGAATACGATTTTTCAGAACTGAACCAGACAGATCATGCTTCCACACCTAGAAGTCCGATCGAGATAGGCTCCGGAGAACGGGATTATGAACTCAATCAATCAGTGAATTCAGCAGGAAATGGCGTTTTGTGTAGCAAACAAGGTACTGAAGAAAGCATGATGAATAGTTCCCAAGATGTAGGAGAGAAGAGTCTGTTGGATCCATCAACGCCTTGCCATACAGCCATTGAGGAACCCTAATGCTTCTAGGGATTCTTGCCTGTACTTTTACTTTCTCTAACCCGGTAGCTTAGTGTTGAATTCTTTTTACAGACTCTGGCCATATTTGTACAGAAGGGTGTGAGGAGGGTGGATCAATATGGAGTCTCTAATTACTCTTATTGAAATATATGGAGTCTCTGAAAAAGGAGTAGAGGAAGATGGAAGACAACGTTCAATAAAGTTATTGAATGAGACTTTTTAGTTTATAATATATCTAAAGATATATTATTAGTATAATGGCACCATGTGATCTATATAGATAGTCCCATCTAGTGGGGGTAAGGCTGATTGTTGTTGTTGACAACCATATATGTATAAGAAACTTGAAATTTCAAGAGACCCTGTAGGAAAGGATCTTTGGAGCCTTTACCCTTTCGATTCTTTGAGAACCACATAATGTATAAACATACATAATTGATTTGTTTAACATAAAATGATTGCATATCAAGCAATCTTTTAAGCTATTTGTTCTTATCATTGTGATATGGCAACCTCGCTTTGAAACAAGTTGTTTGGTTGAAGAGGATCCTCAAATAATTCATGACCAAGTTAGAGGAGAATGGATTTAGGGCAATATTTCATATTAGAATTCTCTTATTTATCCTTCATATCCTTTACCCCAAAATTATGTAGTTTTGGAGGAACAAGCCTGAGAAGCCTTTTTTTTCCTAAAAAGAAAAAGTCATTCATCACTATAAAATGTTTTTTTTTTAAGTAATATTCAGTATCCCAAATTAATTTTTAATACATTTAGCACCCTAAAATATGGTTTTATTTGTGACAACCAATATCTAGCACGTATGACTCACAAGTATTTTCTTAGTAGTACTTAGTATCCTAAGTGTTAAAAAATTACTAAAAAATACTTCTGTTTTGTAGGTGCTAGATACTGGGTGCCATCGAAAAAATATTTTAGGGAGTTGAGTGTACTAAAATTTAATTCAGAATATTAAATGTTAATGAAAAAATATTCCATAGTAATGGATGACTTTTTTTTTTTCAAAAAAAAAAAATAAAAAATCTTCCTCACTTGTTTTTACCCCATAATTATGTAGTTTGGGGCCAAAGGATTGGAGCGGATAGGAATGATGAAAGAGATAATCATAATCCAATATTTCCTTAGAGAACTACATGTGCATTTCTCTATATATTAATAAAGTAAAGAAATGATGTAGAAGGTAATATTTGTGTGTGTTGTGTAAATTAATAATAAAATAAAAAAGACATTTAGTAGACATTTTTAATGAAGTACATTGAAAGAGAAGTGCACCAAATCGAGATAAAGTTTTAGACACGCGAATAAATAGTTTGTTTGGACTAGTAATTGAGACTTTTAAAAATAATTTTTCAATAGAGGTAAGTATAAGGGAGGAGTTTTGTGTCACCTTGTATGAATGTAATTATAATACAAATCTCCAAACAACCATTTTTTTTAGAAGTTTTTTTTTTTTTTTTGATTAAAAAAAGTTTAGATGGGTTCGGACTTGGTCGGCCAAGGCACGGCCCTAAGGTTCTTTGAACACTTACAAGAGACTTTTTACAAGATCGCCTACCAAATGAGCCCTCACAACTTGAGGAATCGAACCCTCGTCCTTTTTGGAACTTGAGCCTGTTCCTTACCATCTGTACCAACTCTCATTGGCTTTTTTTCTTTTTTTAGAAGTTGAGTAACTCTGTTGAGGCTCAAATTTCTTTAGGATTTGTTTATAAGAAACAAATAATTGTTTCATTGTTGGCCAAAAAAAAAATGTTTCATATGGATGGGAAAATACAGATAAAATCAATAAACATGTTTGAGATTTCTTTTTTTCCCCAAAATACCTGTATTGACTTTTTGACATGATGGTTGTATGATTAGTGATGCTAACTTATTTAAATTCCTTTGATGGGATTAAACAAATAAATTATTTAAATAAATATAAAAGACAATTATTAATGTTTTTTTCCTCATATTTGGGCCTGAAAAAAGAAGTTTTTTGTCTGTAATCTTGTTGGGTCTACTAAGTTCAAGATGATATAACCTCATTTGGTTACAAGTATGGAAAGGAAATCTGTTCTCATCTTCTTTGTAATTTGTTTATGATCTTTTATTATAATTTTAATTGTAGAATTTATTAATGTCTCACCAAGGACATGATTCTTGTTTTGGCCGGAAAGGACTAAGGGCATGATAATCAAATATCTCATTTTTAATTATTTTACTGTAGTTTAATTAAATTTACTTTTTTAATTCTTATTCATGCCGTTTGAGATAACTTCAAGGGTTGATGAACTAAAAAAAAAAAAAAAAAAAAAAAAAGCCACTTCCAATAGAAGTCACTTTTTTTAGTTTCTGAAAAAAAAAAATGTAGAGATAGTTGGTCCAATAAGAAATATCCTATTAAATATACATTTGTATACATTCTAATTTTTTCATTAGAATATATTTAATTAAGTACTTTAGAGTTTTTTTAAAATTTTTTAATAATAATTTAATGTTTTGATCAAATTTAAATTTAATTTTTTATCTTTAATGATCACAATATATACAAGTAGTGTGTGTGTATATGTAGTATTTAATAAAATTCATATCATTTTCTTCATTTTATCTTAACTAACTTTTCAAATGTTATTCCAAACAAAAATCCATCTAGAAAAAAGTCACTTCTGCCACCTTCATCTTAAATACAAATCACATATAATCTAACTTTTATCCTATCTTCTGTTTACAAAAGCCCATATTTAAAAAAAAAAAAAAAAAATTACTTCTACCACTACTATTAATCACTCTCTTTGAATTCACTCAAAGCAAAACGAATCAAATTGATTGCCCCTTTGAGTATCATGGTAAGGAATCAATTATACATGCTTTGCGTGGCTGTGAGTGTGTAAATAGTGTTTCTCTTTTTCTAGTGGTAATTTACAGGAATGACTGAATTGGAACATGAACAATGACCCTGGCTCAAGGAAAATTTTCCAGTGGCCTTGGAGTAGGGACTTTGGTTTCATTTTCTAGATGATTTGAAAGAACCAGTGCAAATAAAGTGTTTGAAGGAGGTGATGAACAATCTAGAGAAATAGTTCATGGTTGCATCTATATACATCAACTCAGTAAACAACCAGAGGCTTAGTAAACACACTATCTGTCAAATCTGCTGAATTACAAGCCATTGGTCCAGGTTTATTGTTGTGCCAAACCATGAAACTTTCAAAGATTAAACTTACTATGGATTCTTTGGATGCCCTGAACTTGCTATTGGTTGATTGTGGGTCATCACATCCTCTAAGAGATTTGATTAGTGAGATTAGGCCTCTTATTTTTTCTAGCAAGGACCTTGTGGTTGTCCACAATAGTAGAGAATCACTCAAATGTGTATACTATCTTACAAGAACCTTCATTTTTTCGTGTCAACACTACATCCAGTCCTTAATATATGTAGGAAAATTAAGAGGAGATAGTTAACCCAATAGATCATTGTTCGGATCAGGGCCAAACCTTCAAAGCTCTACCAGTCGATCCTCCGAGTAACCCACACAAAATATTAAACTAGTTTGGACTACTAGAGAACTAGAGTCCAAATGATGGGACAAAGCAGAGCACCACATAAGAAAGAAATAGAGAGGAAATGAGAGAGTCAGAAAACTCAATGACTGAAGTGAGCAAAATAGATAGGAAGACTCTCTATTTATAGCAGTGGGTTGGAAACTCAAATTACCCATGACAGTCATCATAATAAAGAATCTCTTAACTTCTCTCAACTCAGTAAAATGAATATAAAATAAATAATTTTGATTGATTTTATAACTAACATTAGATTATTTAAATACTATAAATTAAATTCCATATCTAATTAATATATATATATATAACTAATCTCATTCAGTTATTTAGCTGACTCGTGATTTAGTCAACAATCCAGCAATTTTCTCATCAGATTTATTAAATAATTAATATATTAATTAATTAACCAATTAATTAGGATTACTATAATTTTCCACTTAGTTAATCTGACCCATCAAGGGTGGATTCGGAACCAAAAATTCCAACAATATAAAAGTCAATTAACTTTTTATAGATATTAAAGAAACTAAACAAATTATTTGATCCTAGCATATGTTGAGTATCATTAGATTATTTATCATTTTATATAAGTATTGTAAATTGGTTTGGAAAAAAATATGAACACTTTAATATAACTTATTTAATTCTTTAATCTCTTAAAAAAAATCATTTCTAGCTCGTATATTAAGACATGGGGTAGCATCATTTATTTTCATGATAAAGCTTTCTTTATGAACAGAAGGTACTCATACAACAACAACATCATTACGACGCAGCCATGATCACTAATAATAATTTTTTTAGTATTATTATTTTGTTACTATACCAAGCAAAGAAAGAGTATCGGACTATTTGCTCCAGGAGTTTTTCCTACAAATTGCGATGTTTGTGACTTGAAAATAAAAAATAATTTAGAAAAATTACACTTAGATCCCAAACAAGAGAAAATACGATAAAAAAAATCCCTTAAAAATCTTAAATTTGTAGTGAAGTCTTGTGGGACATTTTTGCAATGTATTCTATATGTGAAAAGTCCAAAATAGAGAGGGAACGGATATGTGTATTCATTAAGGTTATTTTGGATTTTTCGCATTTGAAATATATTGTAAAAATGCCCCCACACGACTTCAATGTAAATTTGAGATTTCATTGGACCTTTATGTCGTTTTTCTTTTCTTTGGGACTCAGATGCAATTTTCGCAAATAATTTGTTATATGGGTTTTATATTTAATACTCCTTCATGTCCTAATAATAGGATAACATTTGGAAGTTCACCTTGATCTTAATTATAAGACAAACTTCTAATTTTTTTGTTAATATCTTTTTAAAATACACTTATTAATATTTTCTCAATAATAATTTAATAATTAACTAAATTTATTCATTTTTAAAGACATCGTATGAGTACTTATTGTATCTCTTTCATATTATCATTATTTAATATTGGTTCCCTTTTTACGAATTTAAATGAAGACACAATTTAAAACTTTTTTGATCTTGTAAATAAAGTTAATGAATTTCAAATCTCCGATCAATCCCAGTGATAATGTTGACAATGTCTTATAAACAAAACTATGTTGTAAATTACCTATGGATATTGCTACCATCAGGCATCATTCGCCACAATTCTCCAAAAAAAGAAAAAAAAAAAAATCCCTATATATATATATATATTTTTTTTTTAACTTAACCTTTAGTTAACCCCAACGGAAAGCGATACATTCCAAAAGCCGAAGTATAAGGAAAAATATTTTGTACCACTCGGGTGGTAAATTAAAAAGGAAAAGGAAATATGCACACTCAGCTTTAGCCTTGAATGTGGCATGCTCGAAATGATTAGTGACTTAAAGTCATAGGGCTGAGCATGGAACCACAATCCGGTGAGCACGTCTATAACTTAATGCAATTGGGTCATTTTGTTCCCGCCCAAAAAGCCCATAACAAGTTGGGTTAAAACCCGCTTATTTAAAAACTTAAATGGCTAAGCATTTATGGGCGCACCTTCGGCTACCCAAACCTCGCCCATTTAGTTATATATATATATATATATGTGTGTGTGTGTGTGTGTGTGTGTGTGTATTTTTTATTAACTATATAGACACTTGGACAATAATACGCCACATTGTCATGAAATACCCATTCCTCATTTCCCCATTTAACCATTCCCCCACTTGGAGTTTGAAATCAAAATTATGTTATGATAACACTTGTCTAAATTTAGATTCTTTTGTGTGAATTATGATTATTGAATTTTGAAGATTCATATTTCAGAATTTAGAATGATAAATTTGGGTGAATACTTAACACTTATATATATTTTTCTCCAAAAACATAAGCTTGTCAAATGTAAATGGGTTACTCAAAACCCGGTCAGTCCGCCCAATTATATGTTAACCCATTCAACATGGGTTAGAATAAGTTGAGGTACGGGTATGGGCTAACCCATACCCATTCAAAGTTAAATGGACGGGCTATAGGTTTAGGCATGGGCTGCCCAACCCACCCATTACTCTGCGTTTGGATTATAGCTTATCGTGTGGCAATTTTGTGTTGGAGATAAACATAAGAGGGGATCAGTTTTATCACAAATTGCATAAAAGCACGTGTTTTAGAGCATTTGACTTTTGAGGATTTCTCAAACAAGCACTAAAATATCAACATTATAGTATACTTATCTGGTTCTATTTATCCGGTAGATAGATTATTTTTTTGTCATATTTATAAGTAATTTCATTTACATTTTTTATGTGAATTTAAAATTTTATCTTTCATTTACTATTATGTAGACTTTAATTTATTCTCATGAAAGATTGTGTATATAAAATAGGGGAAAATAATTAATTAAATTTTAAGATAAAATTAATGAAATTTAAGGTTTTCCTTGACCTATGCGAGGCATATTGTAAGTAACTTATAAATAGAATTAGAGGAGTATGATACGAGGGAGGGGATTAAAGTAATTTAGAATTGGGAAAAAGTTCTGTTGAAGTGGAGTTTTCTCTGGCTCTAATTCTGTGAGTTTGGGCATTGTTTTTTCAATGCTCCTCCCTCTGACTTAGGTTGGAAGGGATGTCATTCGACATGGGGGCTCTTATATTTTGGGGTTAGGGTTTTTGTTTAAGCGTTTGTGGTGATTGTCATCTTGATCTGAGTGGAGGCATTCAAAGGAAGGAGGGCAAGTTCAAATCTTCTTCGTCCATCTTCATCCATTTGAAGGCATCCCAACTAATGATGTCACCGAGCTCCATGCGTCTACAAAAATCCTTTTGACCCGGCAATGTACCAAGGTTTCCGTGATTACCAAGCCGTCTTGATGGCCTGGAACTACGTCCTTCAATTCTTCATTAGTGAAAACCAAAGGGGAGGCGTCGGCTTGTTGTGGTCGTCTTTGAATTTTGGGAGATCTTTTACAGAGAGGACTTCTCTCAAGTATTTCTTGCGTTGTCTTAACGTATCTCCTCCACCGCCGAAGCCTCCGCTAACGACATTGCAATTGAACTCGGCTTCTGGGAATTCATCACCATCACTGGTCGGTTTTCGTCGCTTATCTTCCTGCTTCTTGTTGGGAGCCGGGCTCCTACTACGGCCTCCATGTTTTCGTTTGTTTTTTTTTTCGTCCCTGCATTTTTATCACATATTGGTGCAGCTTGCCATCTCTAACGAACTTCTCAATGGCGTCGCGGAGTTCATAACATTGATCTGTAGTGTGCCTCGGTCCATCATGGAATGTACAAAACTTAGGCGGTGCAGCAGAAGCTCGGTTTCGGGTAGGCCGAGGTCTGTCAACCCTTTTCATCTCAGTGAGCGCTACCTCCTTCCAGATCTGGGAATTGCAACATTTAGTGGGTTTACCTATCATACTTCACTTTCCCTTCAAATCTGTCCCCTTGGGATCTATTATCTTAGTTTTGCCTGCGGGGGTCTTCTTTTCGATAGTCTGGCTGACCCTTACCTTCTGGAGATGTATTTCTCTGCTTCTCATTTCCGACAGCATTTGCTATTTCGATTTGCTCCACCTTCAAATATTGCTTCGACCGGGTGTTGAACTCAGTGAGGGTGCAAACCCGATTTTTGAAGATTGACTTCGCAAACCGGGATGAGGGATCCAGGACGTCTACGAGACAGTGTACGTGGACATCCTTCGGGAGTGAACGAACTTGTAAGGCTACATCCTTGAATCGGTCCAAATACTTTTGGAGTGTTTCCCCACTTTGCTGTTTAATTTTACTCAGAGCGAATTGGGACTTTGGCTGCTTCTTACTAGTTGCAAAATTCAACTCGAACTTATGTCCGAGGTCTTCAAAATTCTGCACAGAATTGGCTAGTAGAGTATGGAGCCACTTTTGAGCAGGTCTAGTCAACGTTGCCGCAAAGAGCCATGGGATGACCGGGCCCAAAATTTGCCGAACAAACATAAGCAGCTCGAACGTATCAAGGTGACAGCGTGGGTCCTGGGTTTCGTCATACTTCGGCAGGTCTGCCAAATTAAAATCCTTCGGATACGGCGCGTTTACGATTTCCTCGAGAGAAAGGGCTGCTATTATGTCCCGTTATGTACTTCATTTCATACTCTCTAAGGGAGCTTATAGGCTGGGCTATTCTCTCAGTATCTCGGTCTTCATCGTCTGAGATCCTTTCCATACGCAGTTTTCTCAGGTCGAGGTTGGGTTCTGAGTTCGAGCTCATCCTAAGCTCGTCCCTTGAGTAGTTGTGTCTGTATCCCGTCGTGCAGACCTTGGTTCTTGACTTCGAGAGGGATTATTGACATCCTGTGTCGTCCTTCCCTTCCTCCCACGTGTGTCATCAGGGTCTTCGCTTTGAACCAATGTTTCCAACTGTTTGAAACGGTCATCCATAATCTGCTGTATCACTCTGAGATCCTCTTGGCGCTGGAGGTTATTGCGTTTTTCCATGTTCTCCATTCACCTCAGCATTGATTCCTAGGCTTTCTGTAGAAGAAGGAAATCTGGATTCGGTGCTGGGGTTTCTTGTGCCATCGCATCCTGAGGTTTAGTGATCACTAGAGGAGAGGATGATGTGTCCGAGATGTCATTCCCGTCGTTTGTAGGGTTACCTTCGGGAATGTCCTCAAGGTGCGATGGGTCTTGTGTTTGCTGTTGTTGACTCGCCTTGGCCTGTTGTGGATTTCCAAGTTGAAGGTTCCGACTACTGCTTCTGGTATTAGCCATCATTGGTCACGGGAACGAAATTTAACGATCCCACAACACAGATGTCTAGCTTTGGGCTAGTGCTTTGATCTTAGATCGATGGGCTCTGCCAGAGTATTTATGGAGTAGATATCCAGGAGGGCGTGGGATCACTGTACACAAACAAGGCTCTCGCCAAAGAGGGTGGTGTGTGTGCATAGTGATGACTGTATGTAAATGGTCTAAAGTTAGAACCTGTATACCTTAAGGCTTGACCCCTGTATTTATAGAGCATACCTTAGGTAGGATATCTCAGACCTCGCGTGATCTACAGCCTGAGCATATTGGCGGTTATATCATATCTTCATATACTCCTTTTTTCATGGGTGGGTTAGGATCCTTCATTGTAGATAGATCCTGATGCCTGTCATATCTCTTGCTAGGCCGTGTTGCTGTTGGGCCTAATGTAGGTTCGTAACAGTATTCATTAAGGTTATTTTGGATTTTAACATTTGAAATATATTGTAAAAATGTCCCACGGGACTTCAATTTCAAATCTGAGATTTCATTGGCTCTTTTGTCATATTTCTTTTGTTTGGGACTTAGATGCAATTGTCCCAAATAATTTGTTATTGGTTTTATATGTAATACCCTCTCTGATTCTAATTATATGACAACATTTGGGAATTCATCTTAGCCTAATTATAGGACAAATTTCTGATTTTTGTTAATATCTTCCCGAATACCCTTATTGATACTTTCTTAATAATAATTTAATAATTAACTAAATTTATTCATTTTTAAAGACATCGTATGAGTAATTATTGTATCTCTTTCATATTATCATTATTTATTATTGGTTCCCATTTTACGAATTTAAACGAAGACAAAATTTAAAACTTTTTTGATTTTGTAAATAAAGGAAATGAATTTAAAATCTCCGATTAATCCCATGATGACGTTGACAATGTCTTATAAACAAAACTATGTCAGAAATTACCTATGCATATTACTACCGTCAGGCATGCTTCGCCACAATTCTCAAAAAAAAAAAAAAAAAAAAAAAAAAAAAAAAAAAAAAAAAAAAAAAAAAAAGCCCTATAGATAAGCAAATTTGAAAAACAGACTAACATGAGTGAGTGAATTCTAGATGTTGAGATGTACTGTTTCTTTATAGCTAAGCCTTCGAGTAACAAAAAATCACCAAGTGTCAAATTTTTCAAGACGCAAATTGCTTGGCTATAAGCATTTTCCCCTGAAGGACTTGGCAAGGAGTTGAAGGTGATAGAAGGGATGTTATTTTAAATTTTAAATAAGAGTATTTTGGAAAAGTAAATTAAATTAATTAATTTAAGTATTATCCTTAATCGCTTTAAAATTAAGTAAATATATTTTATAATTAGGACATGAGAGATTATTGAATATTGATACGGGAAAATTAGGGGCAAATCCCCCAATTAAAAACTTTATGAATGAAAAGGATGGGGTTTCAAGGATTATTCTATTTCTTTCATTTCTCTTGTTTTAACTTAAGTTTTAGGCCCTTTGTTATAAAGAAAGTTTGGGGAAGGAAAGGAAAGGAAAGTAATGGAAAGAAAAGGAAAGGAAAGGAAAGGAAGATTTGAAAGATGAGGGAAGATGGTTTGAGTTGTTTGGTAGGAAGAAAATGAAGAGGTGGTAGTTGGTAAAGAATTAGGAAATGTCTATTTTACCCTCGAAAGAAATTAATTCAAAATAAAAAAGAAAAATATTTTTTTTGCTAAAATATATTTTAAAAAAATATATCCTTGTTAAATTTGAACTCATGAAAAAAAAAAAAAAATCGCCAAATTTGAACTTTCCCGCCAAGTTCGAACTTCCCGCCAAATTTGAATTTCGAAGGTAAATGTCAAAAAGACACTTTCCTCGAAGATTGCGGCTTTCCTTCCATTTTCGGATGGAAAGCATCTTCCCTCAAAAAAGGAAGATGAGTACTCACCTTGGAAGATGCTTGACTGACTTTCTCTATACCAAACACCCCAAATCCATAGGAAGATTGTGATCTTCCTTTTCTTCCCCTCAATTCTTTGTAACAAACGGGTCCTTAGTTAACCCCAACTAAAGCGATACATGCCAAAAGCCGAAGTATAAGGAAAAATATTTTGTACTAAGGAAAATCTCATATAAGTTACTCAAAATATAAAAATTATAAATCGGGTTGGTAAATTCAACAAATCATTAATTAAGTCATCAACCCAATTTAGGATTTTAAAATCTGTGTAAAATGACTTTAATGCCCCTCCTCTCTTTTCTCCAACCTTTTGTTCTCTCTCCTCTTAAAAGAGTATTATTGCTTTATGACTTTATATAAAAAGGTAATCAAGTATGTCATGCCATAATAGTATCATTGATATTAATTAAATATATTTTAATTGAAAGTCAATTAATTGTATTAATGATAAAAAAAATGTGAGGTTTTTTTTTTTAAAGAAAAAGAAAGTTGCTATTTTTATCGGGTGAGATAAAAGCAAGGAAAAAAAAAAAAAAAAGAAAGCATATCTTATGCCAACTTCACCCTTTGCAAAATTAAATTGAAATAAAAGTCATTTTTACCAATATTAACCTAAACCAAAATAATTTTCCTTAACACATAAAGTCAATTTTTAGATAGTAATTTAGTTGATATTTCAATTTTAATTTTTTAATTCTTTAATATAAATCAGTAATATAATTTATCTTTTTAAAAAAGCGGTGTTTAAATTTCATATACTAAAAAAAAAAAGATGTAAAATGAACTTAAAATTTCATAAAATGGTTATCATCAATATAAAAATTTCCAAAAAAAAAAAAAAAAAAAAAAAAAACTATATATATGTGTGTGAAAAATATAGAAAAATTCATACTTAATTAATATTTACCAAAATATATCCTTTTTACAGTGACATATATTTTAAGTTTTCTTTAAAAAAAAATTTTCATGTTAATAAAATGAACTCTTTGCTGAAAATATTGTAGGTTTTTATTCTTATGATGATATACTTAATATATTTGAACGAATTATATTTTGTTATATTAAAATTAATTTTAATATATACATGGGAAACATAAGTTAGCGAGTAATAAAACTCATTAATGAGGATAGAGGAGAGGATATTAAAATTATTTTACCCATATTTTGAAATCCTAAATTGGGTTAATGACTCAATTAAAGATTTATTGAATTTACTAATCGATTTAGAATTTTTCTATTTTAAGTAGCTTTATATGAGATTTTCCCTTCATACTACTCGGGTGGCAGATGAAAAATAAAAAGGAAATATGCACACTCAAAAAAAAAAAAAAAAAAAAAAAAAAAAAATGATTAGCGACTTAAAGAGGATATTTGGATTAGCTTATTGTGTGGCAATTTTGTGTAGGAGATAAACATATGAGGGGGAAGTTTGATCTCAAATTGCATAAAAGCACGTGTTTTGAAGCATTTGACTTTTGAGGATTTCTCAAACCAGCACTAAAATGTCAAAATTATAGTATACACCTCTCATTCTATTTATAAGGTAGATAGATTTTTTTTTTTTTGTCATATTTATAAATAATTCCATTTACATTTTTACAATTTTACCTTTTATTTATTATTATGTACTACTTTAGTTTTATTTAGAAGTCCATTTTCATCAAAAAAAAAATTGGTCCTATTTATAAGTCTAATTTGATGTAATAAATGAGATTATGACAATTTTAACCATATTAATTGTACTCATGAAGATAGAAAGAATAAACAGTTGAAAAATACTCAATCATAAATGAAGGCAAAGTTGAAAATTTACCCCATAATTATTGAGTTGACTACCTCACCTTAGTATATGAGATTTGGTCAAAATAAACTTATAAATAGGACCAGAGTGATAGATTTTATTCTCATGGAATATTGTGTATATTAAACTCAATATGGTATGCTTCTTTGTCACATTCTCTATGATTTGGTCTTACTTGTGTGCAATCTGTGGATTTAGGTCGAGGAAAGATATTGTTGGTGATAGTTAGAGTCTCTTTCGGCTAATGGGTTGTTTTCATCAGAGGCAACACTTCTCTTTACACAATGCTTGTTGTGTGGTGATGGTAAATCTACTCTCATGGTAACAGATGAATTCTTAAATGGGATGAGACTGTTATAGGGTGGTTCTTTGAACCTTCATCCCTTATTTTTGGCATAGTGACTGTTGTCTCTTTATTCTTCTCGCGGTAGTGACACATGTAGCTTTTTAACTGTATTATGGTATAACAACATACATTCTCAGTATAAAACTTGTCATCAATAAATTCAGCAGCTCTTCTTCCAGCCTCGTTAAGAAAAGGGGTTAATGCCATTGACAATACAACAACAATGATAAGAAGCTTGTTGAGCTCAAGCGGTAGTACACCAAGGCTGCATCCAAGAAGTTGGAAAAATTTACAAATCAACATAAGATTTAATAATTTATTCAATAATAATTCAGTTGAATCATCACTCACCTATTTGCTAAAGAGAAAACAACAAATCCAAACTCACCCCCTTGGGATAGCAGCAATCCTATTCTTACACTTTCTTGCAATGTAAGTCCCACACGAGGACCTAATGCTGTTATAATCAATGTCTTGATGGCAATCAAACCTGCCAAGAGCGAAAGTACATTTGGCCACTCTCGGAAAAGCAACTGAAACAAACCAAAAAAATACAGAGAGTGGGATTCTTAGATTCATTCCAAAAGCAAGTCAACAATCACGCCAATCATTATTCATCAAATGAAATTCATTCAAGTACCCAATTACATGAAAACAAAAAATTCACCTGAATTTCATTCATGCATGTTTTAAGGAAGTTGAATAGACAACATAAAAAGGGTCTATAGTCATGCCTCAAGGATGCTAATTAACAAGAATCTTATATCACAGGGCATTCAAAATGTACTGTGGGGATGGGACTGAGACTAAAATTCATGTACTGTGTGGTTACTCAGCCTACCCACCCTACTAGTGCCATAAAGACTTCATTTACGAAGGGAAATAGTGAAAATGGAACCGAACCTAATGGACCAGCGAATTATACCTGCCATGGGAAGGGGGAGGAGAGCTTTTTGATTCAGGCCCATTTGGTACGCTGGAATTGATTTTGATGGAGATAGATGCGAAAATGGATATCAAAATATGGGGTTTAAAAGTGTGTTTGATATGTCATGAAAGATGAGAGATTATTTTTATTTGCAAAGACCAAAATGCCCTTCTAAATTTAAAAACAAAAACTCTGATGGTGAGGTGAGGAATAGCATTATATATCTTTAATATTCTTTATTTATCTGATATTTATGACGAGGTGAGGAATAGCATTTTGAGAATGGGTCAATGAAAACACAAAGAGGGCCCATCGAATTACTTTTCAAGCGGCAGAAACCAATCTGTCCATCTCTGATGGTCCCCACAGTTCATCTGCTAATTCGATGGTCCTCCAATGCCAAGTGCCTTGCGCTCCTAAGGTTGATATAAATCCACTGCCACAACACAAAAATGACAAATGGAAGGAGGGTCGGTTTGGTCATTTAACATCCAACGATTTTTTTTTTGTTTTTGTGGGGGGGGGGGGTTGGGAATAATACATCATCCAACGATAAACTGGATTTCGTTAGTACGCTTTTGGCAACAACATTTGGCAAATAATCAAAAACTTTAGCCTACTAGTATCTAGAAAAGCATCAATATAATAATTTTTACTAAAAGTTATATCCAATTAAAACAGATAAAAAATATTTTACTAAAATAATACAGTTAGTTCTTGGACACCACTGAGGTATTGGTGTCACTGGCGTTTTACTGATTGACGCCACTACGCCAAGCATCCTCAGATCGTCAATTAATTAGCCAAGACGATGCCACTACCTCGAGTGGCGTCAGCACCCCGACATCATTAGTAACATCGCGTCGTTATTTTGATAAAATGTTTTTCATATACTTTAATTAGGTACAATTTTTAGTAAAAATTGTTACATTGATGTTTTTCCTCCACTATCTATTATCAAACTTAAAGACTAGCATGATAATCGTATTCATTTTTAGTCAGTTATAAGTATGAAATTCAATTAAAATTTTATCACACCGTTACCTTTTCTTGTTTTTTTGGAAAAAATTAATTATAGTTATTTTATTTTTATTATTTCACTAATACACACACACACACAACACATGCATATATATTCCTAGTCCTTATTATAAAACGTCAACTAATAAATTTATTTGATCTTTTTTATAATGTACTTACTTGTTTCTAAAGAGTATTAATTATTTTTTTCTATGTATGCCTATAATTAATAAAGATAGTGGGTAAGAGTAATAATTGAGATGATATTAGAGTTTTGTGGAATTAGTAGGGGTAATATTGAAAATTACTTAAATTCTAGAACAATTTTATTGACTTTTAATTGTATTTATTAATTTGTGAGAATAATTAGTTAATGCCTTATAATAAAAACCAGGGGAAGTATATACCACTCGATCCTATTTATAAGTCATTTTGATCAAAAAATTTGGTCCTATTTATAAGTCCCTTTTGACCAAATAAATGAGATTGTGACAATTTTGTCATATTATTGTACCAATGAAAATAGAGAGAGAAGAAAAAGTTAAAAGGTACCTATTCATAAATGAGGGTAAAGTTAAAAATTTACTACATAATCATTGAACTACCTACCCCTCGCTCCTTGGTATGTGTGATTTGGTTAAAAGGGACTTATAAATAGGACCGCACCGGTATATATATATGTAGATACACACCACGCCGGTCCCATTTATAACTCCCTTTAACTAAATTACACATACTGAAGAGAGGTAGTTAGTTCAATGATTATGGGGTAAATTTTTAACTTTGCCCTCATTTATGAATAAGTATATTTCAACTCTTTCTTTTTTTCTTTATTTTCATTGGTACAATCAATATGAGTAAAATTGTGACAATCTCATTTATTACTTGAAAAAACTTATTATTAAGACAAATTTTTTAGTTAAAAGGAATTTATAAATAAGATTAGAATAATAAAAACTATCAAACACGCTGGAGATGAAACTTTATAAAGTAGATGATGTATTTCTTTTTAAATACTTAAATCAATATTGAACGGATAGTTTAAAACTAGGGGTGTTCATGGGCAGGGTTGGGCACATTGGGCTGTAAAATGAAGCCTATTGCCCTAC
Organism: Acacia acuminata; assembly: GCA_019022655.1. NCBI lineage: Eukaryota > Viridiplantae > Streptophyta > Magnoliopsida > Fabales > Fabaceae > Acacia > Acacia acuminata. The sequence continues at coordinate 664,379 of JAFJYI010000100.1, read as the reverse complement.
TTACCCGATAAAGCCCTAAAATTTTTGGCGGAGACAATAATGGGCTAGCAGGCGACCCTTAAGCGCCCCAAGTGGCGATATCCCGCCACACTCTATGTAAAAACAACTACAGCTGTAGTCATACTTAATAAACAATATTGCAAAATTCAAATGAAATACATAATTTTACACTTCGAATATTTAAATATAAGTCTACAACTTAAGTCTTGAAATTAAAAAGACAATCATATTTCTTAAGTTATATATAATTTTGTAAAAAATATATAATACCATCCTATAAAAAAAATAAAAATATATAATACTTTTTGTATTCTATTAAAAAATAAAAAAATATGATAATTATCAGTGGCGGCATACCATGCCCAATGCCCAAATGGCCCTGTCAAAAAATGTCCCGCTTGCTTGTACCCGACCCAATTTGGGATGCTTTTACTTGGACTGGGCAATGCGATTTTTCAAAATGGTGGGCACAGTGACGTGCATGTACGTAACGCCGGACATCATGAACACCCCGATTAAAACTAACGCTATTGAAAGAATCGATTCGATATAGGGATAAGGTGCAATTTTACACACGTGCTTTTCCCCAAGAGCGCCAAAGACCACGAGCTTTTTTTCGGACCAAAATACATATGTGGTTACGTTTTGGGAGCGCCAAGACCACGCCGTCGATCAACCGTTAGTTGACCGTTAACTTAGACGGCAACGCCGACGTGGCGATGATGTGGACTGACACGCCGACGTGACGATAACGTGGAAAAAATTCAAAAATTAGGAAAAAAATTCAAATAATTAGAAAAAAATCAAAAAACTAGGAAAAAATTAGAAAAATAATTAAAATAATTAGCAATAAATTCAAAAAATTAGGAAAAATTAAATACCCCCGCTAGTGGGCCCCACCATAGGCCCTACCGTCAAGAATCACGGCCGGCGTTAAGGCTTCGGTCGATTCTTTAGGGCCACCACCCTAAGAGAGGCAATCGGTTATTTTCGAAACGAAAAGAATGTATTTTTAGTCTTTTACGACATTAAATTTTCATATGAATATTTTTACTCTTCATTTATTTTATGTAGATAATTATTTTTTTGAAAAAGAATGTATAGTTAAATAGGTTTAAAGTTAAAAAATTGTTAAATTTTGTGATAGAATTAATAAAGTTTAAAATTTTATGGTCGTCCACCACCGAAAACGATCAAGGCGGCGACGATAGGGTGGCCGGTTGTGGGGCCCACAAAATGGGGGTATTTAATTTTTTTATAATTATTTTAATTTTTTCCTAATTTTTTGATTTGATTCTAATTATTTTAATTATTTTCTATTTTTTTTGAATTTATTGCTAATTATTTTAATTTTTTTTCTAATTTTTTGAATTTGTTTCCTAATATTTTGAATTTTTTTTAATTATTTTAATTTTTTTTCCTAATTTTTTGAATTTTCTTCTAATTTTTTGAATTTTTCCTAATTATTTGAATTTTTTTCTAATATTATTTGAATTTTTTTTCTAATTATTTGAATTTATTCCTAATTTTTTGAAATTTTTTTCTAATTATTTGAATTTTTTCCACGCCAATCAAGTTCACATCAACGTTAAGCGTTAATCTCCGTTAGCTTAATTCGGTAACTGACGGTTGACGACGGCCAAGTAGTCTTAAGTTCCCAAAATGTAACCACATATGTATTTTTGATCCGAAAAAAGTTTCGTAGTCTTGGCTCACAGGGAAAAGACATATGTAAAATTACACCTTATATATATATACACACACATGCCTCGCCGCTCCCACAAGAGGTGGAATGTGACTTCGACCACAGCCGCTTGTACTTTTCCCTAAAATAAGGAGTGGCGGTGACTTTTAAATGACAAAAGCTCCTCCAAGAGGGTGAAATACAGGCCTTTTTGTCTTTCCCCTTTTTTTATGGCCCTATGGGTGAGTTGAATTTACATGCTTTTCTTATAGCCACATTTATCCTTTTAATAATTTTATTTCGGCACAGACATCTCTCTCAATAAATATACCAAGTTACTAACAATTAGCCCTTTTCGAAAAACTCCACTCTCATTGGTGCATATCTTAGGCTTAAATAACTCAAAAGTATACCTTTAAGAACAATATTGTTTTGGAAGTTTTTTTAAGTTCAATTCACACCGAAAATTTTAAAACGTAACAATATTACCCTTTTTCGTTAAAAAAATTAATGGTCAACGGCAATTTTTAACAATCTAAATCAGTTTTAAAACTTTCGGGGCAATATTGAATTTAGAAAAACTTACAGGACAATATTATTCTTAGGCATATACTTCTGGGACGAATTTACTACTTAATCCATCTCTTATTAATAAGAAAAATTAAAAGGGATGGGGCCCGATGATGGCAGTGATGATTCAAATTCTCGTTTCAACTGAATTCCCTCAGAAATTTTTTTTTTTAAAAAAAAAAAAAATATGAACATATGTTAATGAATAACGTGGCAATCACTGGGGCTATCTACAGTTATTAGGATATTTTTGTAATCTCACCTAATATGCTGTCATCAACTTCGACAAGGAAAGCAAAAAGAGAAACTACTACCTTCGAAAATCATTAAAAGATGGGCCTCCACCCCATGCAAAAGTCTTCCCCTTCACCTTTTTTTTTTTTTTTTTTTTTAATAATTTTTTTAAAAAATTTTTATTTAGAAAAAGTTTAAATGGGAAACACCGATACTCTATTAAATAAGACATACCTCCTCCACATCAAAGTTAACGCTTTCATGAGATATTTACAGATCACCTATCAATGAAGCCTTTACATCAACTAGCAGGTATTGAACTTTCTCCTTTTTAGTGTAAAGGTCGATACCTTAGCTAACTGTGTTAATCCTCATTGACTAAGTCTTCACCTTCACTTCAAAATACATAAAAGAAATGGTCGATGTGAAGGCGCCATTAGTCGGCGATCTATAAATACTTCTATGCGTTTTTTGAGTTTGAGATCTTTAGTCCTGATGGGATACTGGTGTCTACCCCGCCTAAACTTTTGTTGGAAAAAAAAAATACATAAAAGAAAGTAACATGAAAATTCCTATAGTTTGACATGATTTCTATGAGTTTAGGAGCCCATCATGTTGTTTTGCTTCTTTTTTTAAAACTAAAACGAGGTTATTTTGTGGGATGAACTCATAAATTCATAAATAAACTAAGTTGATAATGCAAACTCATTTATACACAGTCTTCCGTTTTTTCTCTTTTTACGAGTTTCTTATAAGTTTAACTTATTTTAATCACGTTTCCATATATTTTTTACCACATCATTATAGTTTCACTTAGGTTCATAAAAAACTGTAGCATTCCGAACATAAATAACATGGAACTATAAAAACAAGACAAAAAGGGGAAAAAACGACAACATGTGATTAATTTGTAAGCTCCTATAATTTCATTTGCTTCTAATTAAGTTGCTGTATAGTAATATTTTTTATTTTTATATTATATATTAATTTTTTTTTTGGCTAAAATCTAAAATATTATCCGTTGACCTAAATATAGTTTGAGTTTTCACTTAATTAAAAACCATGCAGCTGGAGAACTTATATATTTCCATCTTCAGCAAGCACGATGGTAATTACGGACTATTTGGTAGGAAAAATTAATAATGATAGAAAGGAAGGGAAGAGAATAAAAATAAATGGAATGAAAAAACTCCAAATGCTTAGATGTTTGATAAGAATTAGAAAAAAAAAAAAAAAAAAATAGTTTGATGGAAAAACTTTTATATTTGCGAAGATGGAATTAATGATGTAATGGAAAATAGTAAAGAGTAAATGCCAGTGATTTAAAAGAGGGATAAGTAGCAAATCCGTTCTGCAAGTATAAATCCAGGAGTAATGTTGTCTTGAAAGTTTTTCTTGTTTCAATGTTACCCCGAAAATTTCAAAACGTAGTAATTTTGCCCTATTCCATTAGAAAACTAACGTTGACGAGTTCACTTTTTAATGGAAATAAGCAATGGGCCTTTTGGGTTGGCGGTAGAAATGGTAGCTTAAAAGCTATCTAACTTTTTAAAAGCTCGGTAGGAAAAAAACCAGTGATTTATGTTTGGATTGCTCATTTGCCTTTTACAGAAGTTACTTTTTTCCAAACTAATGAGTGTTTGGGTTAGCGGTTGAAAAGTTAGTTGAGATGAAAAATGACTAAAAAGGTATGAATCTTATTGAAATACTATATTTATGCCCAAAAAATGTGATACTTTATATCTTATTGAAATACTATATTTATTGAAAAATCATTGAAAATGGTATAAATCTTATTAAATACTACATATATTATTTAGTCATATATATTATGATACTTTAACATAAAAAATAAAATTTAAATTTTAAAAATTTATTATTAAAAAATTATATGAACAGGTTGATTAATTGGATCACGTATATGAGGCATTAAATAATAGTTAAGTTGCTGATAAGAAATTCTAAAAAAGGCATAAATCATATTAAATATTATATATATATATATATATTAGTTGTATATATTAAGATAATTGAAAAATAAAAATTTTAATTTAATTTGAAAAAAGTTAAATTATTATTAAAAATTTAATAAACAATAAAATTATTAATTAAATATATTTAATTGGATTACCTATTTTGATAGCAACATGATTGAAAATACCTTATATATTTTTATAACCAAAAAAAAAAAATCAATATATTGGAAAGGTACCGTCAGGGTTATCTCGACCAAACTTAAAAAGTTCTCTCCTTCACTGGTGTTTAAGAGAGAGTGTGATGGAGATCATTGATGAACAGTGCCACCGACCCAAAAGTTTCCGAATTCTCTCTCAAATGAATATGATGAAGCACCCCGTAAATAGTCTCTCGGTCAGCCGCCTCTTGGAAGAGTACGATGAACGTAGCCTCTCTCTCCTCCGATCCGACTTTTCCTCTCCGTCGTGAACAAAGTGGCTCCTAACGCCGCCGAGCTTTTCTTCCAACTCTCCAAATCCTAGCTTCTGCGTTAGTGAGCTTTTCTGAAAAACGCCCAGTGATCTAAACGCCGATCCAAACGGTACCAATCTTGCTTTTTTTCTACTGATGAAGCCACCACCCCTTAACGCTATTAACGCTATGCTATCGGTGATTCCAAACAGGCCCAATATTGTTACGTTTTGAAACTTTCCGGCAACATTGAGATAAGAAAAACTTCCCGTACAACATTAAGATAAGAAAAACTTCTAAGACAACATTGTTCCTTAACAAAAACTTCTAAAGTAAATTTGCTACTTAACCCTTTCAAATACATGAGTGATAGAAATTTTTATTAAGATATTTATCATTATTTTTTAAGGGGGAAAACCTAATTTTCATTAAAGAATGTTATTTTTATTAAAAGTTAAATGATAAACAGTGTAATCTTTTTTTTTTTAACAATATAAACAGTGTAATCTAGAGACACCTCAGATTGCTTGACTTTTCTAATTTGGCTTTCTTTTAATTATTATTTTCTATTTATTTTGTCATATTACCTATTTTATTTTTGATGATTTAAAAAAAAGTAAAAAAACATTGTAATGACAAGAAGGAGCCCACATGGTGAAAGGAACAAAAAGGACGAGAGGAGATCGGTGGATGTGGGTGGCAGGTGAATGGTCACCGGTGGAAACGTGTGGCGGTGAACGAAGACCTGAGGAATTCAAAGGTTTAAGTTGTGAGAAGAACGCCTGAACGGGGAACTTGAATATTGAAGGGTGACGGAGATCACTGGCGGATATATGAACCGCGATCGAAGAATTGACGTTGATATTTGATTTTTCTTCTGGTTCATTTCTGTGATTCCGACCTCCATCTCTGCTTCTTCTTCTCTGTCTGACTCGTCTGGCTCTTTTCTAACGGCTTAAATCCCGGCTTGACGAGGTAGGCTCCGTTTTTTTCTCGATTCTATTCTTGCCTGCAACTTTTCCACCTTAATTATTTTTGTTGAATCTAATTTCGATTTTCATGGTTTTTTTCCACCTCAATTTCCAGAGGTCGCTGATTTCTGCTGAGTTTTAATCATCGTCTCTCCTAAATCTGGGTACGTTCTTCCCTGATTTCCTTTTCCCTCTTTCTTAGACTTTCATTTTTCCTTTTTCCAGCGCCTAGTTACTTTATCCGATTCTTTTGCGTAATCAATGGGTTCATTCTTCATCGTGGCTTTAAATTTGAGCTTTGGCAATTTCCCTTATTCAGGAGGATATTCTGTGCCTAATCCTGGGGAGTAGTTCTAATATGGTATAGTTTAATTGCTAGTTATAGTTCTAATATGGTATAACTTAATAGCTAGAAATAATTCTAATATGGTATAACTTCATAGCTGGAACAGTTAGAAAATTTTCTTGTTTATGCTTTCATTTTTCACTGATTTCCTTTATCATTTGGATTTTAGGCACCTGTTTGGCACTCTGAACTGCTTTTTGAATGGAGGATGCTGAAGAGAAGCCATCTCTCTCAGAATCGCCCCCAAAAAATGCTGAAGAGATATCATTGCCAGATCTTCCTAAAGAAAATAATGAAGCAATAAACTTGGTTGACAATCGTTCTTATGCTGAAACTCCAATCAGCTCACTCCGTGATGGAAAGGAGGAATCTGGGACTCATTTGCTAGTGACTGAATCTTCTAAATTAGCAACTCCACAAGATGCTCTTGAAGGTCAGACGGTAGGGAAAGATGGAATTCTTCCTGTGGATGATTCTGCATTAACCTCAAATAGTGATGGAAAAGAGGAATCTAGGACTCATATGCCACATGCTTCTGATGGTCAAACTGTAGGACGAGATGAAATTCTTCCTAAAATTGATTCAGCTACAATCTCAATCAGTAATGGAGATAAGGAATCCCAGACTCATTTGCCAGTGAGTGAATTGTCTAAATTAGCAACACCACCAGATGATTCTGACCGTCAAACCATAGGACAAGATGAACCAGCTTCAACCTCTATCAGTAATGGAAGAGAGGAATCAGAGACTAATTTGCTGGATACTAAACTCTCAGATCTGGCAGCTCCACAAAATGCTTCTGATGGTCAAAATATAGAACAACATCAAATTCTTCCTGTAGATGGTTCAGCTTCAAAATCAAATGGTATGGTTGGCATGGCTGAAGGAGGCAACAATGGGACTGTGAGTGGAATCCAGACTGTGGAGGTATGTCTGTTCCTCTGATGTTGACACTGATGTTGATAATTATATTATCCACTCAGCTTCTGCTTCTGCTCATTCTGTGCAGCCCAATGATAAAAGAGGCCTTATTGATACAGCAGCCCCATTTGAATCTGTCAAGGAAGCTGTTTCCAAGTTTGGAGGAATTGTGGATTGGAAGGCTCATAGAATCGAGACTGTGGAGGTATGTCTGTTCCTCTGTTTTGCCATTATTTGCATGTTTTCTGTGGTCAATTATCTTAATAAGTTTTTTGCTTTAAAATTCATTCACCAATGTTTCAGCTTGGTCAAGTAAATAATCTTTTGGCCATTTTATTTTACTTTTTCTAAGAAAATCCTAGTATCTATTACAAGATAACGAACAATCAAACATACAAACAACAACAGAGCCTTAATCTCATTAGCTGGGGTCGGGTACATGAATCAAACAACGTCATTGAGCTCAATCAAAAATTAAATCTTGGGATAAATCTTTTACAAGATAGCTAAAAGTTAAATGCCTTACTATGAGAGGAAAATGAGTTTCATTTGTTCAATACAATTTTGATTATTAGCGTCAGTTATGATAGGAAAATGAGTTTCATTTGTTCAATACCATTTTGATTGTTAGCCTCAGATATGATAGTTAAATGCTCCCAGTGGTTTTGAATTGCATACATCCAGTAAATAATTCAGATATAATTAGTGCCAATAGCAGTACTTGCTATTATATATAATATGTGCTCTGCAATCTGCATTATAATTTCCTTGTTTATCAAGTAAATTTTGACAACATCACATCAACTATGAATTGTAGCATGTATATCTTTCTTTTTTTCTTCTGGGCACGTTTTATCCATGTCTACCAAGTTGTTGCGTCTGATGTCTAGCACTGATTTTATTTGCATAGCCAAGTGGAAAAATTTTGAACTCCTTATTTGCTGCTGCTTATACTCCCTCCGTTCCTTTTTATAAGATACCAATAACCGAATTATGTAGATAAAAAAGTTAGTTAAAGACAATAAATATGTAAAAAAATACAACTCTTTTTCCAAAAACACCCTTATTTATAAAGAAGGTGGGAGGGAAAGAGAATGAGTAGAAAAAGTTATGAGAGAGAATGAGTGGGGAAAAGTGGGGAGAAAGACATATACTTAATTGAGGGTAAAAATGCGTTAGACGTTTAGACATCTCAAAATGGTATCTTATAAAAAGGAACATAGCCTTTCAAACAATGATATCCCATAAGGAGGTAGTATTTAAGATATCTGACTCTTTACCAGAAATAGCATCTTTGCCTACCAGAGCCCCTATTAATTTATTTTAGTTCTGAATATACAGAGACGCAAGCTTGTTGAACAAGAACTTGAAAAGGCTAATGAAGGGATGCCTGAGCTCAAAAAACAGTCAGAGGCTGCTGAAGGGGCAAAAACACAAGTACTGATGGAGTTGGACAGCGCTAAGAGACTCATAGAAGAACTAAAACTCAACCTAGAGAGGGCACAAACAGAAGAGCAACAGGCACGTCAAGATTCAGAACTTGCTAAACTTAGAGTGGAAGAGATGGAGCAGGGTATTGCAGACGAATCTAGCATTGCAGCCAAGGCACAACTTGAGGTTGCTAAAGCTAGGCACACAGCTGCTGTTACAGACTTGCAATCTGTCAAGGAGGAGCTGGATGTGCTGCGTAAGGAATATGCCTCTTTAGTGATTGAAAAGGATGTGGCTGTTAAGAAAGCTGAAGAGGCTGTTGCTGAATCTAAGGAAGTAGAGAAGACAGTGGAGGATTTGACCATTGAGCTGATTGCTGCAAAGGAGTCATTGGAGTCTGCTCAAGCAGCACACTTGGAAGCTGAGGAACAAAGAATAGGGACAGTAATGGCCAGAGATCAAGATTCTCTCAATTGGGAAAAAGAACTCAAACAGGCAGAAGAGGAACTCCAGAGACTAAACCAGCAAATTTTGTCTGTAAAGGATCTGAAATCTAAACTGGACACTGCCTCTGCTTTGCTTCTTGATTTGAAAGCTGAATTAGCTACATACATGGAAACAAAATTAAAGCAGGAAGGCAGTGAAGAAGGAATCTCAAAAGGTGACCTAGAGGAACCAGAGAAGAAGAATCACAATGAGATACAAGTAGCAGTAGCATCCGCGAAAAAGGAACTTGAGGAAGTAAAAGTCAACATAGAGAAAGCTACTGCTGAGGTTAATTGCTTGAAAGTGGCTGCCGCATCATTAAAATCAGAACTTGAACAGGAGAAATCAGATCTTGCTAACATTGGGCAAAGAGAGGGGATGGCTTCTGTTGCAGTGGCATCTCTCAATGCGGAACTGGACAAGACTAGATCAGAAATTGCTTTGACCCAAATGAAAGAAAAAGAAGCCAGGGAGAGAATGATTGCGCTGCCCAAAAAGCTACAACAAGCAGCTGAAGAAGCCAATCAGGCCAACTTGCTTGCCCAAGCAGCTCGTGAAGAGCTTAGGAAAGTGAAGGAGGAGGCTGAACAAGCTAAAGCTGGAGCAACTACCACGGAAAGTAGATTACTTGCAGCTCAAAAGGAGATAGAGGCTGCTAGGGCTTCTGAAAAGTTGGCAATAGCAGCAATTAAAGCATTGCAAGAGAGTGAATCAGCTAGGACCAACAGTGAGTCAGATTCAGTTGCTGGCGTGACACTTTCTTTAGAAGAGTACTATGAGCTTAGCAGACGGACCCATGAGGCAGAAGAGCAAGCCAATACGAGGATCGCTGATGCTAATTCTCAAATTGCAATAGCTAGGGAGTCTGAATTGAAAACCTTGGAAAAATTGGATGAAGCTAATAAGGAGATGCTTGCCGGAAGGGAATCTTTGAGGATAGCAATGGGTAAAGCTGAGAAAGCAAAGGAAGGGAAATTAGGTGTAGAACAAGAATTAAGAAAGTGGAGGGCTGAAAACGAGCAACGAAGGAAGGCTGGTGAACTTGACCAAGGAGTGGTAAACCAGAATAAAAGCCCAAGAGCTAGTGTGGAGGGCAACAAGGAAGCAACTACTTTGCACCGAGCTCCCAGCTCAGATAATTCTGGACAGTACTTGTCAAGCCCCAATGATTACTCGCATGTAAACAACGCTGAAAATGGATCATTCACAGACACAAGAGTTGGAAAGAAGAAAAAGAAATCACTTTTCCCACGTGTTTTAATGCTCTTTGGAAGGAGGAGATCACCTACAACCAAGTCAGGGTAATGCCTTATCGAAATCTTACGTGGTCGGTCACCCTGCAATATCTTGCCTATCATCCTTCTCGAGATCTTGCAAGTGTCACAAAACTGCTGAGACTACTCAAATTATGTTGGACCTGTATATTTTGGGTGATTATTATTCAATGTATGGTTGCTTGGTTTATTTATACTCTGTCTCAGTGAAAGAATCCACGAGTGGTCGATTGGTTGGTCCTTCATAAGAACATACAATAAGTTTGCCATTCTTGGTGAGAAGAAGGTATAAGATGGATCTGATTTGTGTATAGGCGTTTTTGATATGTTAAAATATGGTTTTGTAAAGCTGTGTGAGATTTGATGAAATGAAAGAGGTTTTCTTTCTGCAGTAGCTAATCTAGAAATTGGAGCTTCATATATCCTATTGATCCTATTTCTTTGAATGCCATGGTGTGTGCATTCTGGAAAACCGTCAAACTGATAAAGTGAAAGTGATGTGAATTATGAGATTATCTTGGATTGAAAGAACCAAAGAAGTTTTTATTGTATTGACTGTATCACATTGATGTCCAATTTTTTTTTTTTTTTTTTTTTTGCCCAAGATGTCCTACTTTGTTGAATATATTAAAAACCTTGATTTATTTTTGAACAATTCCCCATTCTCATGTATACGAGTGTGATGAATGTAGTAAAAGCTTTTATGAAAATATGAAAGCATACAATTGTTAGGGATCTTTCTATTAGAGATAATATGCTTGAGGAAATTAATTTCAAGTTTCCATTGGTGCGTTTATTTTATTTCTTTAGGACCTCCAAGGTACCTGGTTTGTTGAAAACATAAACCATCAACCTTGTGTGGTTTGGTTTGTTGGAAACATAGACCATCACCCTTATGTGCACCATGGTATGTACAAAGAGACACAATTCATGCTCACTAGTCACTACAATCAGTAAAGAAAATCAAAATTGAAAAAGAGGTTATTAGATCAAGATGGAGCACAAGTTTTAGTATATCAAGTACAATTTGCGTCTACACCTTCAAATGCATCTCCAATTCAAAGAAGGATCTCTCTTTAGCTTGAGAACCTAGGTTAACGGAATCCATGGGCTCTTTTACTTAATTTGGTTAGATTAAGAAAGCTTGTTATGTTAATTAATATGGTATTTATTTTTTTTAAATATCCTAGTCATCTTTTTTAATTCCTTTTTTCTGTCTCATTCTTAATTATAGTTGATGGAACATCAATAAGAGTGAATTAGAAAAAATATTAACAAATATGAAATCTATATCTTATATTTAAGTCAAAGATCAACTCTCCAAATATGTTTTATATTAAGGGCCCGGACTTTAGAGGAGTATTTATCTAATTTGGTTAAATTAAGAAAGTTAGTTAATATAATATGTTTTTTTTCTAAAATATCGTAATTATCTTCTTTGATTCCATTAATCTCTCTTATTTGATTATTGTTGTGGGAAGAGCAAATTAGGAAGGTTGAAAAATACAAAAAATATGCATTACATTACATTTAAGACTAAAATCAACTCCATAATTAGATTCTACATTAAGGATGTGAGTATTTTTTTCCTTCTTTCCAATAAAGCCCCAAATTTGTTCTTGCGTAAATTGACAAAGGAATAAAATTCTATCTCATCCGCTTATGGAACATAATTCAACTTTTTTGACCAAAAAAAAAAAAAACATAATTCAACTTTAATAGGAATATGCCTGTGTTTTAAAACAAAATTCCACCCTATGTCCCCATCAATGAGTAGGGTCTTCGCATCGGCCTGCAATCCTGCATGGTGCTAGAGATCGTTGGAAGAACATATAATTACCATTGCAATTATTAGTAGTGCGCAAAAACTTGATATATTAAATTACGAATTCCTGAGACCCCAATCATTGCAACAAAGTAAGCAACATGAACCAATGACATTAATTTCAATGATATAAAATATTTGTTTTACTCTTAAATTGAGCCTACATTATGTCCTATAAATATAGGATTTGGCTTACTTCCTTTGCGTGACCTAGGTTCGCTGCCGTCCGCTTCTCCTAAAGGCACCGTTTTTGGCACAAAACACACATCTAGTCCCCCTTTTTAAAAAAAAAAAATATATATTCCACTGCACTGCGGGTAATTAAAAGATAATTTAAGATATACTTTTTTTTTTTTGATACACATAAGAGAGGAGGGGCGGGGTTCGAATCCTGGAGGCATGGGGGGGGAGCCAAGCTCCCATGCCACTACGCTACTAAGGCGCTGGCAAGATATACTTAATAGTATTGAAAAAATTCTTCATGAGTCAAAAGATACTTTAGGATACAGACTGATACTAAAAAACAATTCATGATCTTAAAAAAATTATTTTAGAATCTTGAAAAAATATTTCAAGTACTGATTGCTACTAAAAATATAGTTTATGATATTTTCGAGATTATAAGATATTTTTTTAAGATTATAAATTATTTTTTCAATATCATTCAATATCTTAAATCATCTGAAATATTTTTTTTTTAAAAAAAAACAAAGGACTAGGTGTGTGTTTTGCACAAAAAATGACGTTGTTTGAACCCGACAGCGAACCTGAATCTGCATAGGATGTATGCCAAGTCCACAGGTATCTGCATCTAATGATTTTATTTATTTATTTATTCTTATTTTTTCAAAAGGCAATTATTCTACAGCTCATGCCAATATAACAATTTATTCTGATTCCATAACTAGGTTAGGTTTCACCTTTTATTCTTGGGATGGAAGCCTTTTAGACTTTTGAGAGTCTTTGTCGGGATGCTTCAAAAGAATAAAAAGCAAGCCACTCGGTAAGTGAGCATCATGATATAATAATTATAATAATAAATAGCAAAAATTTCACTTAAATATCATTTTAATTTAAAATACCCCAATAGGTCTAGTAAGACATGAAAATGATAGAAAGATAATGTGGTAGGAATTTGAAAATTTGAAGTTTATGTGTTTTTACCAAAATGTCACTTAATTTTTTTTTCAAAAAAAAAAAAAAAAAAAAAAAAATCCCATCTCTCTCTGATTTCCTTCTCTTCTCGCTAGATCTTCAAAACTAAAGCTATGGAGTCCGTTGATGATGGTGGTCACAGTCTCTTCTCCTTTTTCCTCTATCTTTGTTCGCCTTCTCTGTTCCTTCCAATCTCTTGGTTTGGTGGTGAAGTTAAAGCCGTTGGTGAGGTAGCAGGCACAGACGAAGGTGGTGATTTGATAGAGGAAGTGTGGACGATGAAGGTTTTTTGATGAAGTCAATGGTTTCTCTCTCCTCTTCTTTGTTTTCCATTTGCAAGTTGTCAATCTAAATTTGGATTTAGAGATTGATAACTTCAGGAGTTTAAGTTGTCAATCTCTATACTCATGTTATTAATTGCCTATACTCAAGTTATCAACGACACATAATAGAAGTAGCTATCATTCCCTTTATCAAGTTGTCATTGCCTAAAGTTGTCAATGATCATCAAGCGTCATTGATAAATTGAGTATAACTAATGACAATTTAAGAATAACAATTAGCATCTTGAGTATACACTTTAACAACTTGAAGAGCTCAAGTTGTTAATCTCTATACCAAAGTAGTTAATCGCATTAATGAAGTTGTCACCAGGGCTTCAATGATATGCAAGCTGCGAGGTGTGGGACCGATGCTAGAGCTCTGTAACTGATAGGCGGTGGTGCTCCGACGAGATGTCCTTTCCTTCTTCTTTTTTATTTAAAACATTGAGGGGCATTATGGTCAAATTGCCAACACTCTAATATCTCAATTTGATACCATGTCCCCTCTTTGTCATTTTTAAATGCTAACAGACTTTTTGGTGTTTTAGTAATTGAAATGATATTTATATAGGTTTTTCCCTAATAAATATTCCTTCGTGTCTAAACATAAGTCTTTTGTAGGGAAAAAATTTGGTTTAAAATATAAGTTATTTATAAGGTAATTAATGAAATTTTCTCAATTTTACTCCTATTTAATTTTTATTGGAAAGAGAGAAATATGAAGGAGATGTGAAAATCAATTATAAAGTAAAAAAAAAAAAAACAATGGCAAATTTTAAAAACTCTATCAATTTAATGCATTCCTTAATATGCAACAACACGGTACAAATAACTTATATTTATATATGGGGTGGTGCATACTAATGTGCATTCATCATAAACAAAACTTTGTTTTAGATCCCATTTAATTATAAAACTAAATTTTTATGTGTATGAAATTCAGAATGAATTTTGATGTATTAAAAATTATGGGGAAAATTCTAAATAAATATCATTTAAACTTGAAAAACCGTAAAAGGTATGTTAACATATGAAAATGATAAATATGTCTTAAGGGACTATTCTAAAATTTTGAAATCTTATGCCTTTACCAAAATGCAATGCCTCTCAAGTTTAAGTTTTTTTTTTTTTTAAAGAAGAAAGAACTAGTGCTTAGTGCCGGAGCGCTAGCGAGCCGATACCGACGCGTAGTTGATAACTTAAGTAAAGTGATTGACTACTTAAGCTTCATAAACCCTATCCAACATCGTTAACAAGTTGAATAAATGCAATGGAAAGTTGAGTTTAACGATTGACAAATTGCGCTTTTGAAGTTATTAATGGTTAACTCAAGTTGTCATTGCCTTTATTTAACTTATTAACAACGTAAAATAAGGTTTATAGAGCTCAAGTAGTCAATCTCTATACTCAAGTTGTCATAAGGGCTCCAGCAACCGAAGGCCCACTGGCGAGGAGGTGCTAGCTGTCAGAGCTTCAATACTGGTGAGGGTTCTTTCTTTTACAAAAACTTTAGGGGCATTTTGGTAAAAACACAACATTTCAAAATTTCATATTACTCCCTTGACATTTATTTGTCCTTTCCACATGTTAACATATTTTTTTGGGGTTTTCAAGTTGATAGGGCAAAACTTTATAACTAAAAAAAACTCGCAAGTGCACGCAGTAGTATCAAATAACAAAGTGATAAGAAAAGTATCGTTTCCACGGCGACTTAGTATCACAACTTTAGTTAAGTATTAATTTCACAATTTCGTTTAAGTTGAGCAAAATAAATTGAATTTAATTGAGATATAGGAAAAGAAAATCAAAACTAAAATAAAAATAAGAAAACTACCACACTAATCAAATGAGCAACCCAGAGTCACTAATCCCCTATTAGCTTCATAAATCTTGTTTTTACTAATTTAATCGGCTTCAATATCAATTTTGTTAATCTTGAGTATAAATACCTATAAGTGCCTGTCGGTCCACTTACAACTCTCTCTTTGGGTATAACTTGTTATGTCGACATAGTTACTCAAGAGGCAACAAAACTCGGACACACTTTTCAACAATTATATGGGGCCATTAGGTATATGTCTATCCTAACCGCAAATTAAATCGTAATCTAATCCCATATTACTTAATCTTAGAGCCTAATTAGAATCCCCTTCGTCAAGGTCAAGGTAAATCCTAATGCTCAAAATCATATTCAATGCCGACCAATCACTAAATAGATAAAAGTAACCAAGATTAAGTAACCAAAATTAATATCAAATTTAACTAAATAATGAAAACAAAATCCAATTCACCAACAAGTTCATAGGTCTTCTAGGTTGCAAAACCAACTAGCCACACATGGCTCTAACAAAATCCATAACAAAAAGATAACAATTTAGGTTCAAAGAATAAAGAGAGAGAGAAAGAAAATTTCTTCGTTGCCTCCACAGTCCTTCCGTCCTTCCGTGGAGATGATGAAGAGAAGCTCAAACGCCAAACTCTACTCCTCCGCTTCTTCGTTCCTTCTTGTTCGTGTCTCCGATCTTCTCCTCCTTCCTGATTTTTTGCTTGTCTTTGCCTCTCTATTTACAATATAGGTCTTAGGTCACTGATTCTCCTTTTCTTATTAAAAAGATATCTTATATCTTGTAATCAACTCCACTAGATCAGACAATTGATTTTGTTTCTATTTTTCTTGCGTGGGACCATCGAGTTTGGTTGATTGCATATCCTCTTAATTGCTCTCTTAATTGCTTTTACTACTTCATTCCAAATCAAGAAATATCTCTAAAAATAAGATATGAGTAAATTTTATGTCGATTTATTCTTTGATCCTAAGTTTGATTCAATGATGGAAAAGTCAATGAAAGATAATTAAATAGGTATATAATATCAATAATTCCAATTAATTCGCATAAAATATACACTTATCTAATTATAAAATATACACTTATCACAAGTTCAAATGATATTTATTTTGAATTTTCCCAAAATTATAATATAATTTTAATTAATTGATTACAAAAGGAGGGAAAATATTATGAAGTAGTCACTAAGAAATTTAATTATTAATTGCTCCTCTTTATGTATTAACCTATGGTTTTTATATGCCATTTTTTAGTACTTTTCCATGGCTAGGATAACTTAGTAATTAACCTTTTTATTTGGACTTCTTTATAATTTTCTCCCCAAATAAATGAATATTTTATTTTATTTTATATTTGGATCAACCAACATAAATATAGTAAATAATGAATATGTACAGATAGTTGGATTTACTTTTACGAATAAAAGAATTGTATGATTTTTTTTTTTAATAGTACTTTTGACAGATAAATCAGCTTCCTGCCACCTTACAAAATCGTATGAGCAATTCATAGGATTTATTGTTCAATTCTTTGGAAGTTATTGGATCCTTTTCTTAGTTGGAGAATATCCAGGGGGAATAATTATGAACTATAGTTTTGTTTGAATAGTTAAAAATAGAAGAAAATTTTAGAGATAATTCATAGAAATATCCATCTCTCTTACATTTTTTGGATGGAAAATTTATCCCCTAAAATGTCTGCATCAAAATTTTCTCTAAATACAATAATAAAGGTAAGAAAAAGAGATAATTGACTTTTTTTTATATTTTTTTATTTAAAAAAATTAAATAAGTTATTTAATCATATTATATGTTGTATATATTTGAATTATATATCGTTTATTAGTTAAATAATTAATTTTTTTAAAAAATTAAAAATTAAAAATATTCTAAAATAATTTAATTAACTTATTTAATTTATTCCAAAAATATTTACTTTATTTTATATTTAGATACTACAACTCAGAGTGACGTTAAAGACTCTCTGTTTTTTTTGCCTTTTTTTTTTTTTTTTTTTTTTTTTTTTTTTAAAAAAAAAAAAAAAAAAAAAAAAAAAAAAAAATCCTTTTGGCCAACCAAGCCATGACTCGTTCTGGAGAAAGAAGGATTCCAGTGTCCCTACTGCGAAGAAAACTATTTGAGGGAAAAGCAAGAGATAAAGCAAGAGTATACATAAAAAAGAAGATAGAAATTATTACTATTTGAGGGAAATAATTTATCTCTCCTATTAAGCAAGAGTAGACATAAAAAAAAATGGTAAAGCCAAAAAAGAAAGCCAAAAAAATCTTTCTTTGAACAACAACAAAGGTGACGAGAAGAAAAAGTTGAGAAAAGCAGCAGAGCCCACTTGGAGTCATTACTTTGGACGAAGACTGAACTAAGGCCTCTCTCTCTCTCTCTATCGCTCGTTCTTCTGTATCAATCATTGGAGTTATATTCTCCCAATTGCTTCGGATTGTGGACTGTAATGGCGTCCATTGGGGAAGAAGAAGAAAAGCCAAAGCTATCCACTGAGCGAAAGTCTCCCTTCGAAGCAGAGATGACAATATCTTCAACTATTAACTACACACCTTCATGGTTTACTCCCAAAAGGTAATTCTGCACTTTCCCTAGATCTGTTCTCCAACAGTGTGGGTATGTGAACTAGATTCTGGGTTTTGTCTGTGTGTGTGTGTGTGTTTTTTTTTTTCAAACATACAATCTCTTTACCTCTGTTTTAGTGAGTTAGAGTTTATATGTTTTGGTATTGGTACAGAAAGGAAGAGTGAAGTGACTTTTTGTTTTGCTTGCAGATACTGATATGCAGATATTGTATTATTATTATTATTATTATTATTATTATTTTTTTTTTTTTTTTTTTGAGAGTTTTGCAGCTAACTGGGATAAGAAACTAATCATAAAACCAGTGGTTGACTTCAGTTCCCTAACAGGCCTTTTGAGGTTTCCCTTGATTGGTGCTCATAAGCAAAAAAAGCAAAAATAGAAAAGAAATATTTGTAATTAATTATTATTTTTGATGTATCATTCTAATTTTCTCAGTAGAGGTATTGCTTAGTTGCATTCATCTTATGGGCTAACCTCTGCTTCCAACTGTTGCTAGTAATATTATGATGGTCATTTAATATAACAATTCAAGAAGCAACTTCATTTCATTCCTTCATGCATGAAATTTTGTAACACAGTTACTATCTTGTTCTTCTTTCAAATTCTGTTGAAAATGATTCAAGTAGTTTTTGTTGTTGTTTTCAACTAGAATGGTTAAGTTTTTCAAACTTTATGATTGAATTTAAAAGCTCTTTTTTCTTCTTCATTTGCAGGTTACTTGTTATATTTTGTGTCATAAACTTGTTGAACTATTTGGACCGAGGAGCAATAGCTAGTAATGGCGTTAATGGACGTAAGGCAACTTGCACTAATGGTACCTGTAAGCCCAGTTCTGGAATACAGTAAGATATGCTTAGAATCTTAGACAGTGAAAATTTCTCATACCTTTCGCCTTTAATTGTCATCAACACCATGCTGTATGTTGGGTGTTTCTCCTGGGAACTGGCTTGATGCTATATTCCTTTTGCTTGTGTCATGTATGCTTACCATTCTATATCCTTGTGAGGGCTTTTCACAAGAATTTTTGATTCGGAACAAAAAGCTTTCATTATTTTCATATGAAACTTGTCTCAGAACAAGAACAGAATTAAGAAGAAAAGAGGAAAGAGAAATGGATCAAGGGGTTGTTACGTGTCAATTCCATAAGTAGCTTACGTGTCACTTTGATTATAGTTGTTAGACAGTTCTCCATTTGCTGTTAGTCAGTTCTATACAGAAACAAGCCTATAAAAATATAAGAGGCTATGTAAACGGAAGTTTTATTGAAAAAAGAACTGATTCCTTTCTTCTCTCTCTCACATTTTGATAATCCTCTAGTCCTTAGTATAAGACATATTTACCTAATTTTATTAGATTAAGGAAGTTAGTTAAGTTAGTTAATATGACATATATTTTTTTGAACACCCTAATCACTTTCCTTAATTCTCTTATTCCCTCTCCTCCTTGATTATTGTTGAGGAAGCATTAATAGGGATAAATTAGGAAAAGATTGACAAATATGAAAATTGTCTTATATTTAGGATCAAGATCAACAATTCTCCAAATATGTCTTATACTAAGAAACGGAGGGAGTATTTCTTATTGGCTTGTACCAGAGGGGTAGAAAATCAGACTAAGTGAGGGGAATTCTTATTAAAATAAATATAAAATGGAAATCAACTGATTCCTGATTTGTGGGCCCCCAAGTACTTGAGCCCTTCCAGAATATATTAACCAAACTTAGTGCTAATAGGAACAGAAAAGTTAATGCTAATCAGGCTAGTGTACTTGTTTTCTTCCATTGTTATTCATGCTTGTCAAAATGCATTGAGAAGCATTGACCGCCTATATGTACAATACTATAATTTAGTTCTTTTATCTGTGAGATAACTGTCCCAGTTGCAAGTATGAGCTTTTGATGTAAAAAATTATTGACGTTTTCCATGAATTTGGAACTGTAATTTATAGTACCAGATTTATTAGTTTGACAGTTTTTTTGGGTTTTTGACAGTATAGTTTCTCTGTCTATGTAGGGGAGACTTCAAACTACGCAATTTTGAGGATGGAGTTTTATCATCTGCTTTTATGGTCGGACTTCTTGTGTCTTCTCCAATATTTGCATCTCTAACGAAGAGGTAATAAACATTTGTGTTATGGTGGGTGACCTATTATTGCTATGGTATATGAGAGACTGATTCAAGATTGACTTTTGTTGTATCAATAGTTTTTTATTTCAGGGAAATGTGCGAAAGATGTATAGTAAAAAAGTAAGACAAGCTTTTGAATTTATTTATTTCCACATCAATATAGACAAAACGCATCATAAAAAATTTACATAATATTTACACCCTTAAGATGATTGAAACACTAAGGATGTACAGTGTAAAATATCCCATGAAATGCCACATACTGAAAATCAGTGATGTTCTGGCTACTTTTTGAGGGAGCCTGCATTTCCCCTTTGATCAATGTAATGGAGATCCTCGGCATTATGCCAATCAAAGTTAACCATCAACTTTGGACAGTGATTGTATTTCCTTCCCAGCCATCCATCTCTGTGCTTTGTCTGTTTCAGATTCAGTCATTTGATGCTGGCAATTATTCTGTTCTATAACTTCTCCATTTGATGTTAACTCATTTGATGCATATGCATGTTAAAATTTGAGTTTAGATGGTTTTAATTATTTTTATTCAATCTTCTTGTATTTATTGACTTATGCATCTGCCTTTGATTTGTCTTTAGACATGTGGGTGATCTTAGCTTTATTTGTTCAAGTATTGAACCTTTTAATGCTTTAAAAGATAATTTATCAATGAACAAAGCTTCCAAAAGCTTACCGCTGTTTTAGACCAATGCTACTCATGGCATCTTGGACAATTTTAGTTGAAGTGACCCTCATAGTGTTCCATAACTCAACATCTATGGGTCTATATATGTTTGAAATGTTTATAGCATAGATCAAAAAGTGTTGCTGATAAAGGCTAGATGATTACGCATTTGAGATTTAATCCATTAAATTGAACATCTTGTATGTAGAGTATTAAACATTATTGAATGGAAAATTGCTTGTTTTTCTCTGTTAAGCCGGTGAAGGACAGACACGAGATGTGATCTTAAGATGGCATTATTAACATATATGCATATTAATTTTCACACAATTTGTGTATTATGCAGTATAAATCCATTTAGGCTTATTGGAGTTGGATTGTCTGTCTGGACTCTTGCAACCTTTTGCTGTGGTTTCTCATTTAATTTCTGGTCCATCGCAGTCTGTCGCATGTAAGTGATGTATATCCCATACTTTCCATATGTTTATCAAGTACAGTAATAAGAGAGTAAATATTAAAATTTGGTTTCTTTGTTCTTTTTGCTTTTGCTATTCTTCATAGGCTGGTTGGTGTTGGTGAGGCTTCATTTATAAGTCTTGCTGCACCTTTCATCGATGATGTTGCCCCAGTTTCTCAGGTTTAATTTCTCATTTGTATGCATCTCCTTATTTCAGATTTTTATGGTCACTATTGTTTGTTATGCTTATTATGAAGCCCCTATACTTGACCAGAAAACAGCATGGCTTTCAATATTTTACATGTGTATACCATCGGGATTCGCGGTTGGCTATGTCTATGGTGGCTTTGTAAGTTTTCCTCTGTTTTCATATCTTCATTAGATATATTGATGCATCCTGTATATATCTATAACCCACATTTATATGTATCTTCTGCCTGTTTTTTCTCCCTCAAATTTTCCTCTCTGATTTGATGTGGAGCAGGTTGGAAGTCATTTTGGTTGGCGTTATGCATTCTGGGTGGAGTCTGTGTTGATGCTTCCATTTGTTATTTTTGGATATTTTGTGAAGCCTTTGCATTTGAAAGGTGCACGTCTTTCCATCATTAATTTCTTATGATCATTGGATTATTTCTTGTTTTTTAAGTAATTGTAATGTGTATCCAGGTTTTGATCCTGCTGAATCGAAAATGACACTGGCAACTGAGGCAGTTGGATCAGAAGTTCAAGGTGCTTTATACCAAGTTTTAAGGCATATAATTTATGCATGCTGTAACTCGCTTGTCTGTTAAAGTACCACAGTCCTATCTTATTATTGAAAAGATCATGCCCCAAAAAAAAAAAAAAAAAAAAAAAAAAAAAGATCATCCCCCATCACCTACCATAGACTTTTTTTCCCTGCAAATTTATAGCAAGTGCATAGATGTGAGTTTTTCTCGTAAGCATTTGTTAATAATTGGAAAATATTGGTCATAGTACATTACCAGCTTATCATCTGGAGGATATGCTCTCTCTCTGTTTTTTTAGCTGTAGTCTCTTTTGAGATATGCTTGGGTATTAGATAGCTCTTCTGATTTATCTCCAGATTTCTAGGACACCTAATCCTCTGTCACAGTCTTGGAACTTAACCTAATCTGTAATCATGTCAGTCTTAGCTTTGATCAACCTCCTCTATCTCTGATAAGTCATCCTAACCCTTAAGCATAGGGAAGGTATAGAACAAAGGAAAGCTAAAAGAGAGTTTGAGTGAATATGACTTGTGTTAGCACTAAGGTTTGAAGCCTTGAACACTTGGATTGACTGATTATAAATTTGGAGGGTGGAGGTATTTGTAGGGCATCTCCAAGTTTCAGAATACTACCATCTCCTTAATGGATATTGGAGATCAATTATCCAACGGTGCACAATTATTCTTGTGAGAATATTATGCATTTATTATGATTATTATCTTATTATTATGATTAGATATAGGTATATTATATCTTAGGGTATTTCCTATTATATGTGATTGATTTTGATTTGATTTGATTCTATGAGATTCTAGGGTTAGGTTTAGGTTTGCCTATATAAAGGCCTTTTATGTACTCTTTATATTTCTCTCCCAAAGTCCACATGGTATCAGAGCTAGGGTTTCCGCCCCTGGTTCCTTGAGTTTGTGTTTGAGTTCGATTTTCTGGCTGAGTGCTCCGTCTGAAACAAAAACAGAGAGAGAGAGAGGAGATATTTCACATTCTGCCACGCTTCGTTTCTCAGTACACGCGCCAGCCCATCGTTCTCTCCGTCCTCCGATTGGCGTCCGCCGTTAATTTGGAGGCTGTCCGACGCCTCTCTGATGGCGCGTGGTGTACACGCGCTTCGTCGGTAGTGACGCTGTGAAGGCGCGTGGGAAGTTTGTTTCGCCTAAAAGTTCTTGTTTCAGGCTCCTCTTCTAATTTCCGGCCATTTCCGGTGATAGTTGCATCTTCCGGTGAGCGTTTGAATTTTCCGGTGAGATCTCCGATTCCAGCGACATCATCGTTTTCTGATTATGGAGCACAACTAATATTTAACCCTAGATATGTTTGGGGCACAGTTCTTCATCAACATCATCGTTGGTGGTAGTTCCTCTGTCATCGTGCCTCTCATCTCATCCGACGACTGGTCCCGTCGTCGTTTTCGGCACAGTTCTTCATCAACATCATCATTGGTGGTAGTTCCTCTGTCATTGTGCCTCTCATCTCGTCCGACGACTGGTCCCGTCGTCGTTTCCAAAGATGATTCTTCATCAACATCATCGTTGGTGGTAGTTCCTCTGTCATCGTGCCTCTCATCTTGTCCGACAACTGGTCCCGTCGTCCTCAACTTGTCCGATGACTGGTCCCGTCATCCTCAACTTGTCTGACGACTGGTCCAGTCGTCCTAAACTCAACATATTTTTGAAGATTGAAGTGTTGCAGCCGTTGCCCGTCGATCTTGTCGCAGCCATTGCCCGTTCCTCTTGTCGAGTACCCGTCATCCTCAACTTGTCTGACGACTGGTCCCGTCGTCCTAAACTCAACATATTTTTGAAGATTGAAGTGTCGCAGCCGTTGCCCGTCGATCTTGTCGTAGCCATTGCCCGTTCATCTTGTCGCAGCCAGTAACTCCCAATGTTGTCAAGTATTTGTTACTCTCAAAATGGGCCTCGAGACTCAAGAAGTACAAGCCTAAGGGGAGTGTTAGTAGTATAAAGTTGTATAAGCAAGTTGGACATGATTAAAATCCATGATCCAACTTGAGGGGGAGTGTGAGAATATTATGCATTTATTATGATTATTATCTTATTATTATGATTAGATATAGGTATATTATATCTTAGGGTATTTCCTATTATATGTGATTGATTTTGATTTGATTTGATTCTATGAGATTCTAGGGTTAGGTTTAGGTTTGCCTATATAAAGGCCTTTTATGTACTTTTTTTTTTTTTTGGATACACATAGTATGGGAGGGGGGCAGGGTTTGAACCCTGAACATGAGGGAGGGGAGCCAAGCTCCCATGCCACTGCGCTACTAAGGCGCTGGCTTTTATGTACTCTTTCTAATAGAGAGATTAATTAAGAATTATATTTCTCTCCCAAAGTCCACAATTCTCTAGGTTATTCTACCTAGATGTGTACATAGAATACTCTAGATATGTACAAGGACTACTAAAAAATGAGTGTTCACTATGCTATACAAGGACTACTTGAAAATTATTCATAAATAGTTTGGCCCCTTTAGGATGATTCTAGATGCTTCATTGCCTTCTTATCTTAGAATTGCGAGTCATTACGTCTGCTCTACGTTTATCTCCAACCACAATATAATCTTAACTTTTAGTCTTTAAATCCATATTTGCACAAAAACCTTAAACTTCCAGTAGACTCTTATTAATGACCTGTTTCAGTGAAACTTTTGCCTCTCAAGTTTCACCTTTCTCCCTTAGAATTTTGCTATATAAAGACTAATTTTCTTTTATCTCTTTTTTCCATTTTCCCTTTCTTTCTTTAACACAAGTGGGAAAGGGAATAAGTTTTGCTACATAATGAAAGATAGTTAAACGTTTTTGTTTAAAGTGCTGATTGCGTTGTTTCGACTTCCCAGTTTAGTATAAATAACCGTCCTTTTATCTTCAGGACTAAATAAATTACTCTTTATTTTTACCTAATAAACAGATATGTGCCATTTAGCTGGAATAGGTTTTTTTAATCAGTTGGTTTCAGATGCACCAAATCTTCTATCAATTTGGCTCTAACAAAATTCACTTTCTTGGTGTTAAGATATGGAAGCCTCAAGTAACCCATTGACCTTGAGGGCGTTGTTCCGAAATAGTAGTTCACATGAGTCTTCCAAGTAAGGACACTTGTGCTAAATTTATACTATGTTTTCATTTAATTACGTAGTTAATGGAAATGCCTTTACAAAAAATTTGCTTTTACCAATGATAGATCTTGGCATTATGGCTAGAAATCCTTCTGATTAACCCAATGTTCTTCTCAAATAACTTTATTTCCTTATAATTAACTTGTGGCATCTTTCAACGTCTTTGTCCCATATCCTTCATCTTATAGTGGCTGATGTGTACATTTTTACTTTGGTATTTCTCTTTTATAGGTCCAAAGCTGCATCCGCAAAATCAAATCAACTGTTGGTTTTCTTGGAAGATATGAAAGTCCTTTTGCTGAACAAGGTTTATATCATCAATGTTTTAGGTACTTTTTCCTCCTTCTAGTCTATTGTATGTTTCAGGACTTCTTCCCTATGAATTCAATTGACATCTCAGTCTTCCACATGAATTTTATCTTTAACAGTCACTTTTTACGTTGTCACTTCATTTAATATCCTTCTACTATCATTTCCTCTTTGTAGGTTACATAGCCTACAACTTTGTCATCGGTGCTTACTCGTATTGGGGGCCTAAAGCTGGTTATAACATATATAATATGGTTAGCTTTGTCTCTTCTAATGATTATATGTGCATATGATTTTAACAATTTTGTTCCTTCTTTCTTATATGCCTTTCTATTTGCACAATGTGAGATATATCCCCCGTAGATTAAGATAATTCCAAGTAAAGCATATGAATATTACTGTATATTAAAATAGGTTCTTATGGCAGACTAATGCAGATATGATATTTGGAGGAATTACAATTGTATGTGGAATATTGGGCACACTAGCAGGTGGCTTTCTTCTGGATTTCTTGACCAACACCTTGTCGAATGCATTTAAGGTTGGTATCAGACTATTATGCTTGCTTCTATTGAAAGAACTTGAAAACTAACAGAAAACACCTAATTACTGCAACTAAGGTTTTTTTTCCCCCTTCTTTTCCTTTTGAATCTGTGGCATGACATAAGTAGTCATCCCTAAGTTCCACCGAGCATATTGCTTATATTCCATTGCTCTGTTCTCAATATCGCATTAAAATCTCTTGCAGCTTCTTGCGATGACTACATTGATAGGCGCGGCATTTTGCTTTGGTGCATTCTTATTTCAGAGCATGTATGGCTTCCTTGCTCTTTTTGCTGTTGGTGAAATTCTTGTCTTTGCCACTCAGGTAATATTCTCCTCTTTGTGAGGTATAGCTATTTGTATTGTTCTGTTTTCATTTTTATTAAAAACAATGTTTGCTTGTTTTATTGAACCTTGCTAAATAACTTATGTGCTTGTTGTCTAGGAATAATTGATATTTCACTTTTAACAAGAATTTGATCATGCAGCTCCTAAGTTAAGGTGCTATTTGGTAAATGGAAGTTTAATTTGTTATGATTTATTTTTAGGGTCCTGTAAATTATGTATGTCTACATTCTGTTAAACCAAGTTTGAGGCCCCTATCAATGGCAATTTCGACTGTTGCTATCCATATCTTTGGAGATGTGCCTTCCTCACCCATTGTTGGAGTCGTCCAGGTTAGTTTTTATTTGTTTATTTACTTACTCACTCATTTATTTACTTATCAATTATATCATGAAGATTTGAACCTTAATTACATCCTTCACCTTCATTTTTAGTATCTAGATGACCCTTAGTTAAACAGGTACTGTGCAGAGTTTATTTTTTTTCACTGGGTCTCTTTTATAGTTTTCTACATAAACTTGAGTTGTTATGTTGGAAATCTTTTGGTAAATTGATGTCCATTACTTGCCATGTTGGTAGCAAGATGCTAAGTGAAAACAATCTTCTGGCTGCTAAATTTTAGATAAAATGATAGTACAACAACGACAACAAGTCTCATACTACTAGGTGAGGTCGGCGACATGGATTGCATGACGCCATTTTGTTGTTAACCAAAAAGTCTTGTTCAACGACTTGATTGAGTGTTCTCTTCAGTCTTCCTATACCCCTTTTCATAGGACTCCATACTTCCTGACTTATGTACTTAATACATGTTCAAACCACCTTAACCCTATGTTTGGATGGAGAGAAAATAAGAGGGGAAAGAATACTATGAGGGCAAACTAAAAATAGTTTTTTTTTTTGAAAAAAAAAAAAAAAAAAACTATTTTTGGAAGTTTTCATTGCTAGTATTCCCTCCCCTTATTTTCTCCTCACTTTTCTCTCCATCCAAACATAGGGTAAACAATTTTCTTTTCAATATGAGTCTACCTTCCAGATGCTATTTGAACAGTTAAAATCACATGTTTCCTTGCTGTTAGCAGCAAATAGGTCATGGAGTCCAAAAAGATGGATGATACTCCCAAAGTCTTTTATTATAAGTTCCTTCACATGGTCCTCCAATATTCCCATTGTTTAAAACCTTAATTATTCCCCAAGTATCCTTCAGTTTGATATTTCTAACTAATTAAATAACCCCTCCGTCTAAGTAGACAATATCCTCTAATTAGAAAACTTCATTTAGGATAATTTTGAAATTCAGAAAGTTAATCAATTCCAACTAAATTCCTCAATCTATGCAAAGTTGTTAATAAAGTACTTATAATAAGGATAACAGGAATTAGCATTTAAAGATCAAGTGTCTGATACGTGCCTGATATTACAGGATCATATCAACAACTGGAGAACAACTGCCTTGCTTCTAACTGCTGTATTTTTTCCGGCAGCTGGATTCTGGTTCATCGGTAAGTCCCATGTTAACTTACCCATGTATGTGTTTTTACACTAACACGAAGTGTTGAACATGATGTAACCCTCATACATGAGGGTGAGCCTCAACACAATGGTAAGGTTGCTGACTTGTGAGACAGGTTCAAATTTTAGATATAGTTTGTCCCTTTTAGGGACAAGACTATGCACATCTATCCCTCGCAGACCTCGGGCATTGACTTACCCTTTTGATGTAACTATTATAGATGTTTTGATTGTATCATTTCAATAACAAGTACCTGTTACCGCATCAAACATGAAAAATATTGAGTACCATGATTATCTTTTACTTTTGTACGCTATACACTTGTACTATTAAAAGTATTAGTGCTTTCATACAGTTTTTGGACAGGTTCATGAGATCATGATCCATGTTATGTGCTGGCAGGAATATTCTTACCTAGCAAAGATAAATTTAACGAGGATAGCGATAATGTAGTATATTCCGGAGAACCTTCAAACACGCCATTGCTTCGAGAGAAGCCTAGAAGAGTCGAAGCAGCAGCCGTAGTAGCAGTAGAAGCAGCATCAAAAGCTAAATCCCCCGAATGTTGACATTCTGACGATGATTATAGGAGCAATGTCCAGAGGCACTATTTGTCAAGAGGGAGAGGATCCATGCGTTGTAAATAGTATTTAGATATGGAAGTAAATGTGAGTAGTAGTTATATAATTATATTTGGTTGATGTGTTTTTTTACAGATGATTGACTAGAACCCCAGTGAAAATCATATTTATATAGCTATATATATGGATGAAGCTCAGGAAATATTGTTAGTATAGTTTTCCATGAATCTTGGATATAAATAAATATATTTATCTCCTATGTACATTTTTATACATAAAAGTTTAAAGTTTGGTGAATTGGGTTTTGGGGCTCATCAAAGTTAGGGTAGCTTTCAGGTTCAAACTGTTTATAGAGGTATTTACAAATGCACACCAAAAAGAATTTCATTGATGGTAAGATTTGAACTTATGATTTTGTCAGTTATGATCCAATTTCTTATCAACTGGATTAACTTTTGTTAGCTTGTCTTTTAATCAATTGCAAGCTTTTAGGGTTGAGAGGGCTGTTAATGGGTCCCCTTCTGATGAAAGGTTTTGGGTCCTTGGGACATCATTTGTTGTTTCGGTCTCGGCAGGATGGGTCGGGATTGTCCTAATTTTTTATTTTATTGCGAAACTTTCTTTTTTGCCTTTTTCTTGTAAGAGTTTGGGCCCAATATTGACAATTGGACTTGAAACAATAAGAATATATTAAAAAAAAAAAAAAAAAAATCAAATTTAAGTTGAGTATATACAATTAAACAACTTGAGTTCTCATAGTTGTTAGTCTCTATACCTAAGTTGCTAATTGTTATACTTAAGTTGTCATTCTTATACTCATTTTGTCAACAATGCCTAATGAGATAATTATTAATTATTATATTCAAGTTTTCATTTATCAATATTTAAGTTGTTAACGACGCCTATAAGGCATTATTGGCAAATTTAGATAATGAACACATCAAAACAGAGATTGACAACTTAAAGCCCTCTCCGACCTGACCTATCCTCCCTCGTTGGTGTCCACCTCAACCACCCACCTCTACCACTCATTGCCTCCCCCCTCTGGCATCCCCATCTATCTCATCTTCTTTCTTCCTTGATGACTACTATCTGTGCTAAAACCATGAACAAAAACCCAGCCACAATCATTGTTAGGAAATAATATATTATAATTAATTAGTATCGCACATAATCATGGATTATAGAAATTATGAGTGATTAGGGAATCAATCATTATAATGAATCATTACTCTCTTGTCTTCTCTCTTATGTATAAATACCCTATTGAGCATATGAATAAACACATTGATTTGAGAGTATATTTTCTCTATATTTCTCTCTCTGATTTCTACATGGTATCAAAGCTTGGTTAGTTCTTGGCCAATTTGAGTTTTCCGGTGGCCATTGTCCTTTGTACGGATAGTGGCCGGCCTCTGACTCCCGACTGTGTGTGTGTTCGTGCCATTTCAATTTCTGTCCAATTTTTGGTTATCCTTTGGTGGTGCTCCTTCTTTTTTGTTTGTGTCAATTTGCTGTTTTTTTTCCTATTGTTCCATCTTTTGTTTCGTGAACAGTGAACCATGTTGTCACTGTTTAAGGGGGAGAGAAAAAGTGTGTACCTCGTTGTATGGTTGTTGTTTGGTTGTTATGACCATTTTCTGGTGGTGCTTTGTTCTTTGACGTCGAGTCTTCATTCCCGTGTGTGTAGACCGGTTCTTTGCTTCGAAGGTTGCGTTGTGAGACTTAGATCGTTGTTGCCACTATTGCGGATAGTCGGCGTTTAGTTTCGTGCACGTTCACTTGTCTCTAGTGGGATTCTTCATTTGTTATGTTTTCCAAGACGTTCGTGAAGTGCTCTTTTGTCTTTGGCGTCGTACTTGTGGTTGGCACCTCTTGTGCTTTGTTGCGTTAGTTGGATATTCGGGCAATTATTTGTTGTTTGGTGGTCATTGTGTGACCCATTTGTTGTTTTGCCTCCAGGTGAGGTGTTTGGTCTCACGGTGAGACCTTTGGAGTATCATTTGGTCCTTGGTGAGGCCGTTTGATATTTGTCTCTAGTGAGATGTTTGGAGAATTATTTGGTCCTTGGTGAAACCGTTTGCTCGTTGCTTTGTGGCTGCTCACATTCAAGCTACTTTCGGCTTGAGGGGAGTGTGAGAAAATTGAGTGAAAAGGTTATTAGGAAGAAAATTATTTTTTTGGATTTATTTATATTATGTTTTTCTTGAACAAGTTGAGCATGATTAACATCTATCTTTCCAACTTGAAAGGAGTGTTAGGAAATAATATATTATAATTAATTAGTATCGCACATAATCATGGATTATAGAAATTACGAGTGATTAGGGAATCAATCATTATAATGAATCATTACTCTTTTGTCTTCTTTTTATGTATAAATACCCTATCGGAAGCATATGAATAAACACATTTATTGAGAGTATATTTTCTCTATATTTCTCTCTCTGATTTCTACAATCATAAATCACAACCTTCATTGTTTTAGATCTAAAAACAAGAAATTGAACCAAAAATCAAACCCACACTAAAATCAAACTACTACAAGCCAAGATCAATAACTACAAGCCGAAATCAACCCCCCCAACAAAAAAAAAAAAGAAAGACATTGAACCCACATTAATAAGAAAGCAACTAAATTTTATTTTTCAAAAGGAAAATCAAAGAACTTGCAATGGTTGGTCTAGATCAGACTTCGAACTCGCGATGGAAGCTAGACGATGATGGTCTCCCTATTGATAATAATGATAAGCATGGAAGGGGATGCTGAACTTCAACTACTACTGCTTCTACTACGAAAAGCATGGAAGACCCAAAAGCTCCTTCTTTGGGCTCATCAATTTAGCCGTTAGATGCCGGAGGGGGAGGTAGTGAGAGGTGGAGGTGGGCACCGGAGGGAGGAAATAGAGATAAAGAGGAGAGAGAAGAAATAGTAAGAAATAAAGGACGGCATTAAAGTATTTTTCCTCAAACTCTGATATTCTTGATTCCTACCAAAGTATCTATTTATCTTTTTATTAATTTAATAGACATTTTGGGGTTTTTCAAGTTTAAAAAGTATTTAAGTGTCTTTTTCCTTTTTTTATTACTTAGGATGGGTAATAAATTAATTTTTGGGAACAACTGTTGTTTTTTTTTTTTTTTTTTTTTTTTTTTTTTTTTTTTTTTTTTTTTTTTTTTTATAATATGTTTTTTGAAAAAATTAATATACCTAGGATCAGATCTGGAGAACCCATCCCAAAAATTTTTCCTGCCCCGTTTTGCCCAAATTTGAGATGGGAAAAATATTCTACTCCCCTAGTTGAGACTGCGGCCTAACAAACGAATTCTTATTAAACATGAATTCTCTTAATCTTACATTATTTGGTTTAGGAGAAGGAGTAATGGGAGAGTAATGGTAGTTGGATTCAGTAGAAAAAACTAAGATTTCCACTAAATAAAGTTGAAGTTTCAAACTTTGATGAATGAAAAAAAAAAAAA
Organism: Acacia acuminata; assembly: GCA_019022655.1. Classification (NCBI taxonomy): domain Eukaryota; kingdom Viridiplantae; phylum Streptophyta; class Magnoliopsida; order Fabales; family Fabaceae; genus Acacia; species Acacia acuminata. The sequence goes on along the minus strand of JAFJYI010000100.1, from coordinate 632,364 downwards.
AAAAAAAAAAAAAATGGAACTCATGTTGTAAGAGTTTCAGTTTCCTAATGACAATATATGAGTCTGGTTGTTATCAAATAGCAGTATTTTGCAATCCTTTACATTTGCAATTATCTTGGTATCTCTTGCATTCAGGTGTGAGATAATCCTCGCATCATTGTATTCCCCAAGTACATCCATTTTTAGCCCCCAACAAAACAAAGATGAGGAATTGGGAAACAAAAATTGTGTTCAGTATACATGAAGTGGTGAGGGGGAAAATCAGAAGCCTAGAACAAGAAATTGAAAGGAAGAAGGAAAACATTTATGTTTGGTAGGCACCAAGAGAGAGAAAAAAAAATTGTAAATGCTATGAAAAGCGAGCTTAAATGGATTGAGAAGGGGAAAAAAATGTCTTTGTATTGTCAACTTCCCGAAAAACTCTATATTTTCTAATCCATCAACAATACAATCATACAAAGATCATATAACCACTTGAAAAGTGGAAAACTGCTCATAAAATAGTCTATTCAAAATCACTTGTATAACACCTATGAAAACTGAACAACTGGATTCTGGATAGTACCGTAGGTATGTCCAATAAAGCTACAAACATCATGTATTGAGTATTTGCATTGACCATTCTAATTCAGATAAAATCTATACCGGGTATGAAGTCTAACTACAAAATGATCTTAACTGTCAAAGATTCCTTTCCAGCAAAATATCTCTAAGTAAACCTGCAATATTATGATGAAGATTTAGTATCAAAGCTCTTCAATGTGGATTTTGTCAACCGGCACAAAGCTTTCCACATGATTGAAAACACGAAAACCAATGCCACATTTGGGGAACGTAAAACTCTTGAATTCATCGGTAGTGAGATCAACCAGAACAATATTTAGTCCATCATCTATCACCTTATGTACAGATGCAGCATTTCGTTCCCTCACCATATCAATATGATTGCAGACAATCATGTTCCTCCATACAACCCCTGGAAGTAACAAGAAAGGGTGCTTGATACTATATCTTTTAGTCCAACTACATCTTTCCACAGTTATCCTATCTTTATCCTCCTCCATCACCCACAAATCAATCAAAGAATATTCATAGTTTCCAACGTTAGTATGAGAAAGCAAAGCAAGTTTATTCTCATACACAGAAAGACTATAGCAAAGTGAATTATGTTCAGGGGCTGAAATAGGTGATGGTATCAAGGCAAACTCTTCTGTTGCGATGTAATATGAAATTAAGAAATGGCCATTACCCTTATACCCAAACCAAAAGATAGCTCCATTAGTACCGAACCCATCAGATTTAATCTTCACGCCATCCAATAATTCCCCTAATTCTACTTCCTTCCATGAACATGTGCTCAATGAATAAACTTCCACTTGATGAATGAGCTCAGAGCCTTTAAGATAACTAATACACACAAGCTTGTAATCATTAACGATTGAGTAATCATTAACGATTGAACAGAACCCAAATCCCGTTTTGACACAAAAATTAGCCTCTCTGGTCAACAGTCTGAACTTACTTATTGCTGGATTCCACAATAAGAAATAAAGATATTTGCAATTGGATTTGAGACAAAGTAAGCCATTGATAGAACCGATTACCGTAGCACCCCGTAAGAATTCATTCAAAGGTACGCTTCCAACTTGAAAAACTTGCATCTCGCTATCAGTGACACATAATTCCAAAGGATTAAGAAGTGTATCGCCATGAAAAAGAAGAGAAGGGTTTTTATGAGCGGAGAATCGGAGATGTTCTTGGATGAAAGATGGGTCGTTCAAGATATTTTTCCAATCTTTACACACCCATTGCACTTGGGTTAGGGTTCTTACCGGAAGTCGCTTGAAAATACTAATTAAAACTTCTGTGGGAATCCATTTCTGTTTCATAGTCCTCGACCGCATCTCTAAGAGGAAAAGCCTTCGCGATCGACGGGGCTGCCAAGAGAGAAGAGAGTCGCGCCGTTAATGCTCTCCGCCTGTTGTTCATGGAGCTGATGTGAAAATGGGTTGATATCATATAACCAACTTAGACAGTAGTATATGTATATATATATTTTAAAAATACTCTTTAGGGCAAAAGAAAAAAAGAAAAGAAAAGAATAAAATACTCTAATCCCACCTTTTTATTTTATTTTAATCACATAGGCCTCTAAAACATACTTCTTCCCTCCCATCGTAATTATAAGAGTTAGTTAATTTTTTTGAGGATTAAGGAAGCTAATTAAGTTCTTTAGAGTATTTTATTTTTATTTTTATTTTTTGCTTCAAACCGATTAATTTAACTAATAAACTAATATATAATATAATGATATATAACATATGAAATGATTAAGTAACTTATTTAAACTTCCTTAATCTCTCCAAAGAAAGTCAACTATCTCTTAAATTAGACCTGGAGGTAGTACATTTTAGTGATCCAAACCATTAAAATATTCTAAATATACTTTTAAAGCAATTTTTTTAAACTAATTTACCGTAGTAAAATAAATCTTGTCTACTAATTTTCCCCATCGCTAATTTATCTTTTGATCTTAATATTTATCAATGATGTATTTAGTATTTTTACTAAATGTAGATTAAATTTTAATCATTTTTATGTGAAAAATATCAGCAACTGGATCAAAATTGAGTAATTTTTTTTATAAACATATGTTTAATGAAATATTTATAATATTTGAATTATAAAATATTAATATAAGGATCTTAAAATTATATCATTTTATTATATTATAAATTAAATAAGTGTATATATGAGATTGCAAAACATTTTAGCCAACCTTAATATTTAAAAGATTTTCTTAAGTAAGTTTTAATAAATAAAAGAGATTAAACGTTTAAATTTCTTTTTTTTAAAAAAATCAAATTTATAATTATATAATTAATTAACTTTGTAATATTGTGATCAATTTAAGAGTGTGACAGAAAATTTGATCAAAATGTATATGAAAATTATTTTTAAATTTTGGGTAAATGTATGTGATTAATTATTATTAAGTAATATTTATGTTAAGGAGGGGCATTGAGGCCAAAATGATAGGTCAATGTTGTGATTTAACTATCAACTAATGGTTGGTTAGATCAAAGTTGAATCTTAAATTAGAAGAAGGTACAATGTAACACATATTATGATTTAATAGAAGTTTATATAGGCTTTTAAAATATAAGCAATGTCCTTATAATTTAGAGTAAATGAAGGGGAATGTTGATCTATTTTACTCTATTTTTTCTCTCATCCAACACTTTATTTAATAGGTATAAAATTATAAATTTTTAAAGCTTAACAAATTTATGAGTTCACTATCATTTTTTCATTTTATTTTGATGAATTGTTTCAACTAACTTATACCGTTGAGGCGTTGACTGGATGAACAATTTAAAATATATAAGGTATCTTTTTTATTTTTATTTCTTAACATATTTTTCAAAACTTATTTATCAAAATTTTTTAAATTACTTAAATAAATATTTCAATTGAATATTTTTTATCATAAAATAATATAAATTACAGAAGTTTCAAAGATTATATAATTAAAAGAGGGTTAAGCTACAAATCCCCATGAACTTAAGCTAAATATGCAAACATACTAATAAATTTTTTTGTTGGTTGTGAAAATACCCCTAAACTTTAAAATTTGAGCAAAAATAATTTAACAGTTAAAATCATCTAACGTCTTCTACTTTTTGTAGAAGAAGATGATGATGAGTCTTAACACAAAAAGTAATTGATATTAGGTGTTCTTAACGGTTATATCGTTTTCACTCAAACTTTTAAAGTTAATAGGTATTTTTTTGTACCCAAAAAAGTTTATGGATATTTTACACATCGGGTATAAGTTCATTGGTATTTTTATACCTTAAACCATTAAAATATATAGGTTATGTTTGTTTTCAAAACAATTATATTTATATAATATATATATATATATTTTTTTAAAAAAATTATGCAATTAAAAGAATATGTTGGGATAATGTTTTTAAGAAATTACATTTGAAAGTAAACATACTGTGTCTGGAGGGTAAAGCTTTGACGATAATTCAAGTCTTCAAATGGAGAAAAAACTATTGAGTTGCGAAGAAATGGTTTCCCAATATTTTCAAATAAGAAATAAGAAATACAATAAAAAATCTACAAATTGTTTTGGTTATTTAGTTTTAAAAAAACATGTTTATGTTTTTTTAAGTTACCTAACTAAAAACTAAATACCAATCAATTTTTTTTTTTTTTTTTTTTTTTTGGTTTTTGAAAACAAGGCCATACTTTTCTACAAACATCTATATACTTTTTTTATAAGACAAAATATATTAAGAAAGTAGTTCCTCTAGTCTTTAATTTTAATGAAGAAATTTAACTATAAAGTGGGTCTTATATTAAGGATAAGAGACAAGTTAATTCACAACTATAATAAATGAAGACCTTTAGGAAAGCATTTAAAGGAACAACTTTGACATCAGTGAGTGAAAAATTGTATTATTAACAAAATTTCTGTCCAATTATATTTAATGAATGAGAGGATTGAACCCGAATATGAATGAATGAAGGTCTTTCGGACACAATGGACAGTGGCTAATGGCTTGACACCTACTTTTAAATGCTCATATTTGTGAGCGAGTGTGTGGGAAACCACAAAACTATGGTTTCAGAAACCATTTTTCACAAGCCAAGATAAAACTCTTCTATAAGACAAAATTAAAAAAAAAAAACAAGAATTGAACCCACATTAAAAAGAAAGCAACTAAATCTTATTTTTCAAAAGGAAAATCAAAGAACTTGCAATGGTTGGACTAGACTGGACTTTGAACTCGCGATGGAAGCTAGGCGATGATGGTGTCCCTATCGACGACAATGATGAGCATGGAAGGGGATGCCAAACTTCAACTTCTGCTTCTTCTATGAAAAGCATGGAAGACCCAAAAGCTCCTTCTTTGGGCTCATCAATTCGGCCATTAGATGCCGAAGGGGAGGCAGTGAGAGGTGGAGGTGGGCACGGCAAGGAGGAAATAGAGATAAAAAGGAGAGGGAGAAAAAGTAAGAAATAGAGGAGGGCACAAACTCCGATATTCCATTCCTACCAAAGTACCTATTTATCTTTTTACTAATTTAATAGGCATTTTAGGGTTTTTTCAAGTTCAAATGGTATTACTCCTTTCTTTTCCCCGCGCACTCGTGTGGGAGCTTTGTTCTCTCCGCCACAGCGTGAGAGGGCACGGTGGTGATTCAGCTGGAGGCACGGTGGTGAGAGGAAGTACATAGATCGGCGGATCGGAGGAGTGTGAGTGAGGTTGGATCGGTGGTTCAGAGATAGTGCAGGCTCTTGATTCTGTGTCATGGAGGAAATCTGGATATCGACACCATTAGTGTGGAAAGAGGCGAAATCAGAGAGAACATTGATTGGTAAGGTCTTATCTACCAGATCCTACACGAGATCTACCATGGAAGCAATCTTGCGAAAGGCATGGAACCTATAGGGAGGTTTCGATATAATTGAGGTTACCAAAAATCCCTTCCTATTCAAATTCAAGGAAGAGGAGGAGTATTGCAGGATACTACGAGGGCGACCATGGTCAATCAATGGCTGCCTTCTTAACATCTTGGAAAGATCGAAGTATAACTCATGCGAGGAGTTTGATTTTGGACAATCGCCGATGTGGATCCAATTTCACAATGTGCCGCTTGAAGCGTTGTGCCTGGAAAAAGCTGTAATGCTTGGCAGTCATGTTGGCGAGGTGATGATAGCAGAAGATCCTCTGTACAATGGCTGGTATCTTCAGAATTTTTTGCATGCTAGAGTCATTCTTGACTTGAGAAAGCCGTTAGCATATGGCTTTTGGCTACCAAGGCCGGATGGAAGGCAAATCTGGATCTCTGTGAGGTACGAAAAGTTACAAAACTTCTCCTATAATTGTGGCAAAATTAAGCATTATAACCGAAGCTATCATTCAGAGCATATGAGATCGGGTCTTAATCCATGTGAGCCTCGGTTTGGGGCCTGGCTTAATACTAATGCCTGTCGCGGCTAGGATGAAACTTTGGTAGTTTTAAAGAGCGAGGGTGCTGAAACTGAACATGTTATTAGAAAGAAGGAGGAAGCTAAACAAAGACGGAAGTTGAAGGAATCTCATGTTGGGATCCGTACACGTAGCGAAATTGTAAAATTTTTACGAATCCCATCGGAGGATCTATCAACAGCGTTTAAATCAAGGTTCATTAGAAAAACCGTACCTATGCGTGGGAAGCGTTCGATTCAATCGATCGCTACGCATCTTTTGCTTCGTGCGTCTCGACTGTCGTACGTCTTGAACGTGGTGCCATCTCGTTTGATCAAACATGAGCGTAGAACTTTCAAATCTCCTCTCTCTACCGGTATCCACACAAACAACATTGGAACACAGGCGGTAGCGTGCTAGCGCCTTCAAACCTTGCGTCTCTCTTTTTCTCTCTAGGGTTTCTTACGGCTTCTCTAATTCATCCGTGTCCTCAATACGACTAGATCAATATCTATTTATAGAGTTTCTAAAACCCTAATGAGCCGTATGAAAATATTCACAATTAATCTAATTAATTTTGAATTCGAATCTTAATTAAATCAATACATTTTAAAATCTATCCAACAAATCTAATTAGATATATTTATTTAATTTGAATTATGAGCCTACAGATTTAATTAATCTTCATGAATTAAATATGAGATATGATATCTTTCTATTTTATTAAATCAGATACCATATTTTAATTCAATTAAATCTGAGATACTATATCTTTATTCGAAAATTAAATATGAGATACAATATCTCAATTTATTATAGTTATTTAATTTATCAAATAAATTAAATAATATTCATAATAATCTTATTATCTATAAATAATATCATTGTTATTTTTGAATTTATATTATATTATGATATGATATGATATGATATGATATGATATGATATGATATCAACCCTGGATTAAACGTATTCATTAAATCTTAGGCATTTCTAAGATTCAATAAATCTGGACACTATTTCTTGTGTTGGGCTATTCTTGTATGTGACCTTACAGGCCCACATGAGATTGGCAGCGGGCCAATACTGTACTAGCCCACAAGTCGTAAGTGGCTTTTAGCAAGACATTGCGACTACCCAATTCATATGGGGATCGATGATATGATGCTACCTATGATACAACCATGTCACGTCCCTTTTATCACGCGATAATTTGGTCAAGGATGAGGCATGGATAATATCAACTTCTTGTTCTTGACCATTACTTTCTCGATTCTTGAGTAATCTAATAATGGAAACTCCTTTCCTTTGTAGTATGGCCATACATTTCTTAGACTCACTCATCGAGGGGCCCAGTATTATCTCTCTACAAATGTGAGGGACAAATTCCATCTTGACCATTCACATTCCTTTGCATGAAAACCACTGATCTCGATCTAAGCCTTTATCATCACTCGGTCAAAGGTGACTTTTGACTAGGTCAAAGATCAGCGACTCATCATGTATGAATCCATGATGATCTCAGGTCAAAGGGCATTGTGACGCGGTTATATATGAGATAAGCTTATGACTAAATCCATGTAGCTTTCTCATAGTGGGTCGGTCCAGCACCTTGTACTCTTACAAGTGCCTATGACTTTGATTCGTATCTCTATACCTCTTCAAAATCATACTAGTCTTATTTCATCTTCGCTCCCGCGTAGATGATTGACTAGGGACATTTAGGATAATCTATAAGATATATCCAGGATACAGTTATCACTATAAACATGCAAATGAAATGATAACTAAAGGAGAATACTTTAAATAACATAAACGTTTAAGGTACAATGACTTGCCCCTAGGGCATAATTTTCAACAGACTCCCACTTGTACTAGGTGCAATCATTAATTACTCTAATTCCCATTACCCTAACATGATGCTCATGTGTCTCTTGTGCAAGCGGCTTAGTAAGAGGATCTGCTACATGTTCTTCTCCTGGTACTTTGCATATGTTTGTATCACCTCTTTCATTGATTTCTCTGATAAGATGAAATCGCCTGAGTATGTGCTTGGTCCTTTGATGTGACGTAGGCTCCTTGGGCTGCGCAATAACGCCGCTATTGTCACGTAACAAGACTATTGGATTTGAGATGGTAGGAACCACCCCGATTCAATTGATGAACTTTCTGATCCAAACGGCTTCCTTAGCTGCATCCGATGCTGCTATATACTCAACTTCCGTTGCAGAATCAACTACAATACTTTGCTTAGAGCTCTTCCAGCTTACCACACCACCATTCAATAGGAATACATATCTTGATTGTGATCCTGAATCATCTTGGTCAGTTTGGAAACTTGCATCTGTGTAACCAGTCACACAGAGTTTTTCCTCCAAGCCACCATATACTAAGAATAAGTCCTTAGTCCTTCTTAAGTACTTTAGGATATTCTTGACAGCAGTCCAGTGACCCTCATCGGGATCTTGTTGATATCTGCTGGTCATACTCAAGGCAAATGACACATCCGGTCGAGTCCATAACATAGCATACATGATCGATCCAATGGCGGAGGCATATGAAATCTTACTCATGTGATCTCTTTGATCTTGTGTATTAAGACACTGATCCTTACTAAGATGAATGCCAAAAGACATGGGTATGCAACCCCTTTTAGAATCCTGCATTTTGAACCTATGCAATATCTTGTCTATATATGTGCTCTGACTTAGGCCATCAGCCTCTTGGATCTATCTCTATAGATCCTGATCCTTAGGATATAAGTAGCTTTGCCTAAATCTTTCATTGAGAAAGACTTTCCTAACCAAGACTTGACAGTCTTTAAGGTAGGTATGTCATTCCCAATGAGTAGGATGTCATTAATGTAAAGCACTAGAAATACAACTGTGCTCCCACTAACCTTCTTGTAAACACAAGGTTCATCCATGTTTTAAATGAATCCAAACTCTTTGACTACTTCATCAAAACGATGATTCCAGCTCGAGATGCCTGCTTCAATCCATAAATGGATCTTTGAAGCTTACATACTTTACCAGAGTCCTCTGGACGTACAAAGCCCTCAGGTTGTGTCATATACACATCCTCAAGCAGCTTTCCGTTAAGGAAGGCTGTTTTGACGTCCATCTACCATATCTCATAGGCATAATATGATGCAATGGAAAGAAGGGTTCTGATTGATTTGGCCATTGCAACTGGGAAAAAGGTTTCATCATAGTCCACACCATGAGTTTGAGTGAATCCTTTTGCAACCAGTCGTGCCTTGAAGACATTTACTTTGCCATCCAAGACAGTTTTCTCTTTAAAAACCCACTTGCACCCAGTGGTTTTTACACCTTCAGGTGGATCGACTAAGGCCCATACCTTATTGTCGTACATGGATTGCATTTCAGACTTCATGGCATTAAGCCATCTTTCAGAGTTTGGTCCTACCACGGCCTCTCGATAGGTAGTTGGCTCATTCTGCTCAATGAGCAAAACTTCCAGTAATCAAAAATCCATATTTCTGAGGCTGTAGCCGTGATCTATCGGACCTTCGTGGGCCTTGTGTTACTTGAGTAGGCTCAACAATTTGTTGTGAGTCTTCTCCATTTTCCATCTGTAGTTCTATTTTGTCTTGTGACTCTCGAATATCTTCGAGGTTCACCTTCCTCCCACTGGTTCTTTTAGAGATAAACTCTTTTTCCAAAAACATACCATTGCGGATAACAAACACTTTGTGATCCGTGTGATTGTAGACATAGTATCCCTTAGTTTCCTTAGGATACCCCAGAAAAAGGCGTTTTGAGGATCTAGATGATAATTTATCAGAGGCTTGTTGTTTAATATAAACCTCATATCACCAAATTTTAAGAAATGACAACCTGGGTTTCTTCCCAGTCCATATCTCATATGGTGTCTTTTCAACTGCCTTTGACGGAACAGATTTAGTGTGAACGCAGCTGTTTCTAGGGCGTGGCCCCAAAAGGAAGGTGGAAGATTGATTGAACCATATTTTTACATGATTTTTGATAATTAAATTGGGATTTTTAATGCATTTTGTCGTAGCTATTGGGTTTAAAATGTTTTTCTTATGATAAATTGAGATTAAGAGAAAATATATTAAATTAAGGCTAAAAAGGGAAAAATTGTCAAAAAATATAATTACTCTTAATCATTGATTTTTCTGAGAATATTTGATGTTGGACTAATTGTTTTTAACTGTAGATGCTTGAAAAGATCAAATCAAAGTTGAAAATTAAAGTCTGAATTCAAAATATAAAATTTTCAATTTAGTCCCTGCTCCAGAAGTTTTAAAATGTGCACTTAGGTCCCTGTCAGTTAAACACCGCGTTTTTGGCACTCATTTTAGATCAGCTGATTTCTCCATTTGAATTAACAATCAGACCTGTGAGGACACATTGAACCAGCTGGGGAAAGAACAAAAAGATCCGACACATTTAATGTTTGAAACACGGCGTTTTGGTCATATAAAATTAGGTCACCAAGGCAAATTAAAATGGAGGGCCCGACACTTTGAATGGGAGCAGCAGACCCGATACACAGAGAGACCCGACAGATTTAATGCTTCAGCTGGGGGCGCCGCGAGCTGGATCATCAAGACTGGAGCGCGTTTACACCGGGGGAAGCATAATTCATAGCAAACTTACATTTTTATTTTATTTTATTTTATTTTTCTTTTGCATTTGATTTGCATTTTCTTAAATTCATTTTCTTAGTTTTAATAGTTTATAGTTAGATAGCTAGTGATCTTGTGATTCATTGGGAATTAATTTTTTGTGAACTTTCATGGCTTGGTTTAATGGTAATCAAGATTCACCATTTCAATCCCACTCTTTTCTAGGACATTTGACTCGGGAGGAAGAGTCTATCTCTCAAAGCATTGATTCCATTCAACAAACAATATGGGCTCTTCAATCTAACTTGGGAATTCAAGATAAGAATCCAATTGGTCAAGCATGTCATGGTCCATTCCACCACCCGTATCATGAACCTTACCACCAACCTCCATTTCAACCTAATCACTCACCACACCCACCCTATAGATCATACCATGAACCTTCTCCACCACCATCTAACCCATATTATGAGCGTTCTTAAAAATCCTCCACCATACAACCGCATGTCATACCATGAACCCCCACCTTCATTCCATCCCACTTCCCGACCATGTCATCCATCTCCTGAATTCCTAAACCCGTTTGAGCCACCTTCTGGACCTCATTCTCAACCAAGTGCGCCAAACAGAAAACCTACCATTCGTGAAGTCCTTGTAAAATTGTAGAATCAAGTGAATCATACTGTAGATGAGAAGCGGTCACACAAGGCCAAATTTGACCATCAAATGGACTCTATAATGAGACGAATGGAATATCAAGAGAAAAAGAATGAGAGAATGGAAAAGGAAATTGAGCGACTCACTCAGAAATCACAAGTGTTGAAGACTAATTTCCAAGAAAACCCTCTTCCCATGATCACCCATACAAAAGAAGTGGAGCAACTAGAAGAAAGCAATGAGAAGTTGGAGAAAGCAATGGAGTGGCCTGCATAAGAGTCTCCTAAGTGCCATACTCCACAAGAGACTTACCCACCACATGCACTTCATTATGAGCCACCCACTCCACAATGCCAGGAACATCCATCACAACCCTCTCCTCCTCAACCTTCCGGACTCGATGCCTTCCTCACCTTGCCATATATGGATGCTCAAACCCTTACCCTAAGATGAACGTATGACCAACTTAAGGGTCGGCATCTATACTTATTCAAGCTCAAAGAGGCTCTTCCTCGTGGCTTTTCTGAGGAAATGGAAGACGAAATGGTGGACATAGAAAAATTCTTCAAGGATTTTATTCACCATGTGCTATGGATAAAAACTAAAGGAGAAGAAGGAGCTCCATGGTCATGTACCTCCAATGATGATGGGAAAACCGAAGAGCAACACCTAAATGCCACTTCGCAAGTGGAAGTTTCCAATTCTTCAGTACCTATTCCCACACAAGCACAAGAAGTGAAGCAGATACAAAAGAGCATTGACGAGTCTTCTCTACCACTTGGTAATGATCCTATCCTAATAGAAGTAGACTCTCCTACTACTTTAACTAATGAAACAATTCATGATTTGAGTGATGATGAGGTGGATGAGGAAATCGTTGTTGAATCCCCTCAAATGTTTGAAAATGTAATTGCTCAAGCCATTAGCTCTCGAAGTAGTGATTCGATTGTACTTGTTGATGAGTGTGCCCCTACTTCTTTGTGTAATGCTTCAACTGATGAAAATGATTCTCTTCATAGTACTAGGGATGATTGTGATAAATTGAATGAAATATTTTCATGTTCTTGTCCGGAATATCAACTATGTGTAGACTGTTATCATCAAAAAAGCCACTTACTTGTTGAGTTTCAAAAGAAAGCATTTAATGAAGTGGTTGATTCCATCATTGATCATAATGCACCCTCTAGTACTATTGATGATAGTAAGCATGTCAATTGTGAAAAGGTTGAATCTTGCATAGATGACAATGTGGTTGATTTGTGTGAAAAAGACCATGGCCTAGAAAGAGATATTTCTCTTGATTCCAATTAATTGCATGATATTTTAATAAGCGAAAATTCGTTTGTTTTGATTGATGATATTACAAATGAAAATAAAGCTTTCCATATGATTCTTTCATGTGATTTGCCACCCGATATAGACAAAGAAAATGATTCTTTTGAAAATTCAAAAGTTTTTGGTGGTGACAATTTGCAAAATTCTCTTCCTTCTTACACTCTTTCACCTTCCATCTCTTGTGATTGCAATGATGATGTGGTGTACCCCAACACCAAGTTGGATTCCGCACCTTCCACTTTGCAAACACAAGAGAATCTTCAAAATAGAACTGCTTGTTTGACTCCTACTGATGGGAGTAATATTGATTTCCTTGGATGTGATAGTTACTTGGAGAGTTTAGAATTTAACATGCCTTTAATTCACTTGAAACTTCTCCATGTTTTTATTTTTGGATGGGATATCGCTATCTCGCTTGTCACCTTCGCAAGCACATCATTGGACAGGTCCTTTGTGGAACCAATGTCAACCATACATTCTTGGAGCTCTTCCAATTGATCCCGAACCACCTCCACCAAGGAAATTCAATGCGGGAGAATAATTTTTCAAAGACAAATGCATGATTCTCATCCGGGATGAGAACTTCTCCTTCAAGCGACTTCAGATCCTCTAACCAGGTTGTCTCTTTCCTCACTTCTTTTCTTCCTAATTCATATGACTTTTTGGGCTTAGTTGTTGTGTGAGGAAGATAAGTGTGAGGAGGGACAGAATCCATAGAAAAAGTAGAAGTAATTTAGTTTAGTAAGCGAGAATAAGAACCCCCTATGTATGCTTTGCACTTTGTTGACCACTACCCTACTTAATTACCATTGTGCCTTGAATTTCAACTTGTCTATCATTCGCTTTAGAGTGATTTTTCACATTGAGGACAATGTGTTGATTAAGTTTGGGGGAGGGGAATACATTTTTGAATCCCAATTAATTAATTGTTTTTTTTAAATGAAAAAAATGCCTTAAACTAGAAAATTTTTCAACAATTTTTGAAGAATGACTTGCCTTAATGCATGCCCTAGGTGGTGAAGGGTCGCATTTGCCACTTTGGAAGTGTAATTTATGAGAAATTCTTTGAGCTTTCATGAGATCTAGTGTTTTGGCAACTTAAAAAAAAAAAAAACCATGTTTTGTTTTTTCAAGTGAATGGGAAGAGAAATGAACCCACAATTGGATTTTTGGCTTGCTCCTTATTTTGAAAATGAGATGTTTATAAATCATTAGTGCATTTAATAGTTAAGCATGATTATAGTTGATTGCTATGTTCTGATTGGTTGTGTTTTGTAAGGTTAGCACTAGGAATAATTGAGTAGATGTTTTGTGGTTAGCTCGCTACGCAATTGATTATGTTAGAGTGAGCATTGGATAAAAACCTTGTTGGAAGATTATTTGAGCCTTATATTCTTTTCATGTGTGCATGTTCACTTAGTTTTTCACCTTCTAGAACTTGTTTCAACTCTTTTTCGAAACAACATTTGTGTTAGTGTGATGAAAAGGAAAGAGGCATTCAATTCTACACCATCTTCACCCAAACACAAACCTCTATTCATTTACCTTTTGCTTACCCCTTTTGAGCCATTCATATGTTGTATGCATGTCATTATTTATAGTGTTCATAGTATTCCAAAAATCAAAAGTGAATTGCCAATAATATATATATAAAAAAAAGAGTTGAACAATATATATATAGAAAATGCCATGTATATTAAAAAAAAAAAAGTGGCTATAGTTTGAAAAAAAAGTATTTGGTAGATAAAAATAAAAGCAAAAGAAATACCAAGAAGACATTTGTTCATGATTTTCAAAAGAATTGCCAAAAGTTTGTGAAGTTATTTAGATGCTATGAACTTGGTCACGATTTTGACTTGCATATCAACTATTAATTTTCTAATTAGTCTATTCCATTTAGCCGTCATCCATCATTACAAGCCCTTTAAGTCCTCTTGATTCATTACATTAATTTCTATTAGTAGTGGAGATTTTAGAGTTGTTTCAAGCCTATGGTAAGGTATTGATTAAGTGAGCTAGAGTGAAATTATCCCAATCAAGGAGGAGAGGTGAGTGAAATACTAATACCTTGAGAGTCCTCTTGTGCTTCATTCTAATATTTTTGATCGTATAGTTAGCTCATTTCTTTACATCGCTTAACTATCATTAGTGTTGGCTTGAGGAATTAGATTAATTAATTCATTGCTTTCTAATTATGAAATTGCTCATTTTTCAAGTGCATTAGTGATTTGGACTTAGAATTTTGTGCTCAATTGCCTTTGTTCAGGAGTACAAAGGTCTAAGTGTGGGGGAATTAATTGAACCATATTTTTACATGATTTTTGATAATTAAATTGGGATTTTTAATGCATTTTGTCGTAGCTATTGGGCTTAAAATGCTTTTCTTATGATAAATTGAGATTAAAAGTAAATATATTAAATTAAGGCTAAAAAGGGAAAAATTATCAAAAAAATATAATTACTCTTAATCATTGATTTTTCTGAGAATATTTGATGTTGGACTAATTGTTTTCAACTGTAGATGCTTGAAAAGATCAAATCAAAGTTGAAAATTAAAGTCTGAATTCAAAATATAAAATTTTCAATTTAGTCCCTGCTCCAGAAGTTTTAAAATGTGCACTTAGGTCCCTATCAGTTAAACAATGCATTTTTGGCACTCATTTTAGATCAGCTGATTTCTCCATTTGAATTAACAATCAGACCCGTGAGGACACATTGAACCAGCTGGGGGAAATGACAAAAAGATCCGACACATTTAATGTTTGAAACACATCGTTTTGGTCATATAAAATTAGGTCACCGAAGGCAAATTAAAATGGAGGGCCCGATACTTTGAATGGGGAGCAGCGGACCCGATACACAAAGAGACCCGACAGATTCAATGCTTCAGCTGGGGGCGCCGCGAGCTGGATCATCAAGACTGGAACGCGTTCACACTGGGGGAAGCATCGATCATCACCTACCTCCTCTTCCTCTGTCGCCGGCGGTTCTCATCTTCCTCACCTTTGCCGCCGATGACCATCCTCCAGCCACCACGTCCTGCGACTCCCCTCCACCATCGTCATACTCCTTTGTTGCAGAGAAAGAGCACCGTGAACCACCAGAACCAGCAACCTTCACGTTTGCAACCTTCGATCTTCATCATCTTCTTCCTCCTTCTCTTCATCAACACCCACCAACTGAGTCTCGACCATCCTCCAGTCACCACCACACATCCAGTCTCCTCTTTTCATTCTCCTATCTCACTGCATCTTCCTTCTTCATCAGTCACCAAACTTTCCACCTTCTTCAATAATTCCTTTGTTTATTTTCCTTTATTCCTTTCCATGGATGTTGTGATTTCAGGCTTGTTGGTGACAGATCTGGGTTCAATCCGTGGCTGAGACTTTGTGCTCTTGGTGGTGGATATTGACTAGAGTTCTAAAGCTTCAAAGGGGAGTTAATTTATTCATTTTATTAGTCTAGATTTATACATTTAGGTTGCCTAGTTTTAGGAATCGTTGTGTATAAATGCAGAACTGAGATTAATGTTCATTGTCTCTCGTTGGTTTGATAATTGTGATTGATATTGGATTTTGCAATGTGAAGATTATATTTATTTTAATTTCTTGTGGTTGCAATGAGATTAAATTAATTAGCATGTTATTGTCTAATTAATGTAGTTGATTTGTGCCCTTTGAGGGACTGTTATGTACTCAATTTCAAGAAGACTCATGTTGCATTATTCCAATTTTAATTGCACATCAAGTGGTTTTTAACAATTTCTCAAGAGGTAGTGGTTAGCTATGTTTGTAGGAGCTACTATTAATTGAGAATATTGGACTCAAGTGGTATCTTGGGGTTTTTTCTTTAAGATTTGATGAATTTTAACTCCCATAATCTTTTTGAGCAAGGATAGTTATTTCTTAATCACCAAGAGCACCATCATCCATATTTTCGATTCCATTTCATTTAATTCACTCATTCACCAATTTTATAAAAATACCAAAAATTAAAGTTTAGCATTTAATTTAATTGCAATCTTAATTTAGTTTATCAATTGAAAAATCTAAAACCAATTTCCCCCTTGTTTTAATTGCATCTTCATGGCATTTAGATTACTTAGGACTCAATAAAAGGCTCCTTGAGAGAGAGAACGATCCTAGGTTTGCCTATATGCAATCCTTGGTTTATTTTTGATTGTGGACCCCAAGGCTAAAGACAAAAAGGCCCTCACCAAAGATCTGTTTGATTCATCATAGATCGAACCATATCAAATATAGGGTTCGATTCCTCCGCTCAGAAACACCATTCCATTGAGGTGTTCTGGAGGAGTAAGTTGTGAGACGATCCCACAACTCCTAAGATGGTCAATGAACTCTTGGCTTAAATATTCACCACCGATCAGATCGAAGTGCCTTAATTGTTTTGCCAAGTTGGTTTTGCACTTCATTTTGGAATATTTTGAACATTTCAAAAGATTCAGACTTATGTTTCATTAGATAGATATAGCCATATCTACTAAAATCTTCCATAAATGTAATGAAGTACAAATGACCTCCTCTAGCAGAAGTATTCATTGGTCCACACACATCAGTAGGTATGAGGCCCAATAAATCAGGGGCCCTCTCACTTTGACCAGTAAAAGGTGCCTTTGTCATCTTTCCCAATAAACAAGACTCACATGTATCAAATGATTCAAAATCAAATGAGTTAAGAAATCCATCTTGATGGAGTTTCAAAATGCGTTTCTTATTTATGTGGCCTAGACGACAATGTCATAGGTAGGTCGGATTCAAATCATTTGACTTGAACTTTTTGGTAGTTATGTCATAGATGTGTCCATTATTAGGATGTTCTAAATTAAGTACATAATGACCAACATGCAAATCTCCATGAGCATAAAAAACATCATTATGATAAATTGAACATTTACGGTTCGTATTAATGGAAGTATAACCTTCCTTATCCAAATAAAAAAGCGAAATAATGTTACTACTCAAAACAGGAACATAAAAGCAATTGTTCAAAATAAACAAAAGCCCACTGGGCAAAACTAATTCATAAGTGCCTACGGCTAAAGCAGCAACTCTTGCTCGGTTTCCAACTCGTAGGTCAACTTCGCCCTTCTTCAATCTTCTACTGTCCTTGAGACCCTGCACATTTGTACAAATGTGAGATCCACATGCAGTATCTAATACCCATGTAGAGGAAGTAGAAAAATGAATATTTATGACATAGATACACAGGCGATAGCCCCGCTATCCTTCTTGTTCTTTTTCGGATCTTCTTGATAGAGTTTGCGTTCCTCTTCCAATGACCCGGTTCATTACAAAAGTAGCAGACCCCATCCTTCGGAGGCTTTGCCTTCTTGGGCTGCAGCTTAGATTCGAGCTTCTTTGACCCATTGGTCTTACCAGCTGAGCCTTTACCCCATCTTTTGCCCTTGCCTTTCTTTTTCATACCCTTTCCTTTCTGAATCATCAAAACAGTGATGAGTTTCTTCTTAATGCTCTGCTAAGCTATTTTGAGCATCCCATGCAATTCATAAATTGATTTCTTCATGTTGTTCATGTTATAGTTCATGACAAACTGGTCATAACTATCCAGGAGTGAGTTCAAGATCATATCTCGTAGCTACTCTTGACTCATGAGAAATCCAAGCCTTGCAAGGTAATCAATGTAGCCTTTGATCTTCAAAACATGAGGGAGGCTAACTGATGCACCTTCAACCATCTTGCAGGAATGTAAGGCCTTTATGGTCTCATACCTCTCTTGCCTTGCCTATTTAGAACATTTCCTTGAGATGAATAATCATCTCAAAAGCCTCCATGTATTCCAGATCTCTTTGGAGCTCTGGAACCATAGAGGCAAGCATCAGGCATCCTACATCCACAGAGTCATTAATATGCTTCGAGTAAGCATCTCTCTAAGCTGTTGGAGCATCACCTGCAGGCTTATCAGGAATGGGTTGATCAAGGACATAAACATTTCTTTCCTGCTTGAGAACAATTCTCAAGTTTCTGAACCAGTCAAGAAAGTTTGTCCCATTAAGTTTGTCATTCTCAAGGACAGATCGCGGTGATAGTGTGGTTGTGTTACTAGTCGACATGATTCTACAATTAAAAGATATGCAAAGTTAGTTAATAATCTCCCACTGAATTAACAACCCTCATTATAATTAGTGGGCTAAGATCCATATTTGGCTTAAATTTAAGTCCGCTTTGGCAGGACGCTTAAAAACAAGTTATTTAGGTAGGCAACTTCTTTGCCAATTACATCACATGTAACTCTTAGATCTTTATGGGATTCGATCATCATATGACCCGACGTTTAATCCCATCTAATGCCTTGAGATCCAAAACCGTTATGATAATCTCAATTAAGTCAAGACAATAATGAATATTGAGTATCACTATTACTCACTCTTGTCTCACCAAGATAACTCAAATGCATCCACTTTGGTGGAACATACAAATGAGTGATCTAGGATTTGACAAGTATTCATTAATTGACGGCATTACGACTTAAGATTTTATTTAGAGGGTATTGTTTGATATGGTCTAATTAATCCTATTAATTCTACTTATATGAATACAATCACAATTGTATCTCATATAATCTCCAAATTAATTATGAGTGATCTAATCAAATCATAATTAAAACTCTGAATTAATTATGAGTGATATAATCAAATCATAATTAAAACTCTGAATTAATTATGAGTGATTCAATCAAATCATAATTAAAACTCTGAATTAATTATGAGTGATCTAATCAAATCATAATTAAAACTCTGAATTAATTATGAGTGATCTAATCAAATCATAATTAAAACTCTAAATTAATCAAGCAATGATCAAATCAAAACATATTTAATTTATCAAATAAATTAAATACTATTCATAATAATATTATTATCTATAAATAATATCATTATTATTTTCGATTTTATATTATATTATAATATAATATGATATGATATGATATATATATATATATATCTACCCTAGATTAAACGTATTTATTAAATCTTAGACATTTCTAAGATTCAATGAATTTGGACACTATTGCTCAAAATTAATCTAATGTTCGAATCGGCTATTCTTTAGTTGATCTTCATGAATTAAATCGACTTTCTATTTAATTAAATCGAGATACCATATTTCAATTCAATTAAATTTGAGATACTATATCTTTATTCGAAAATTAAATGCACATGATTTAATTTATCAAATAAATTAAATAATATTCATAATAATATTATTATCTATAAATAATATCATTATTATTTTTGATTGATTAAACGTATTTATTAAATCTTAGACATTTCTAAGATTGATGAATTTGGACACTATTGCTTGTGTTGGGCTATTTTTGTGTGTGACCTACTGGTCAATATCGTACCAGCCCAAAAGTCACAAGCGGCCTCTAGCGAGACATTGCGACTACCCAATTCGTATGGGGATCGATGATATGATGCTACCTATGATACAACCATGTCACGTCCCTTTTGTCACGAGATAATTTGGTCAAGGATGAGGCAAGAATAATGTCAACTTCCTGTTCTTGACCATTACTTTCTCGATTCTCGAGTAGTCTAATAATGGAAACTCCTTTCCTTCGTAGTATGGCCATACATTTCTCAGACTCACTCATCGAGGGGCCCAGTATTATCTCTCTACAAATGTGAGGGACAAATTCTATCTTGACCATTCATATTCCTCTGTATGAAAACCATTGATCCCGATCCAAGCCTTTATCATCACCCGGTCAAAGGTGACTTTTGACTAGGTCAAAGATCAGCGACTCATCATGTAGGAATCCATGATGATCTCAGGTCAAAAGGCATTGTGACACGGTTATATATGAGATAAACTTATGACTAAATCCATGCAGCTTTCTCATAGTGGGTCGGTCTAGCACCTTATACTCTTACAAGTGCCTATGACTTTGATTCGTATATCTATACCTCATCAAAGTCATACTAGTCTTATTTCATCTTCTCTCCCGCGTAGATGACTGTCTAGGGACATTTAGGATAATCTATAAGATATATCCAGGGATACAGTTATTACTATAAACATGCAAATGAAATGATAACTAAAGGAGAATACTTTAAATAACATAAATGTTTAAGGTACAATGACTTGCCCCTAGGGCATAATTTCCAACATCTTAGAAGGTCAATAGGGACTCTCTGAAGAACGAGGAGGATTTATTCTCCATTAAGATTGTTCATACTCTGTATGACAAAAATGAAGAGGGCCTCGGGAAGGACAGAGCGGAAAGGGAGCCGAATGAAGAGGAAACTCAGAAGTATGACTCAGATAGCTGGGGGCTAGAGAAGAAAGGAATCATCCTAAAGGTGAACAAGTGAAGAGTTCTGAGTCTCAGGCGGAGCGAAGTGCTGTACATTCAGAGGTAGTGGAGGGAGGGAGTTTGTGTCCAGAGGGGAGGATTAAATCGGACATAGCGTCAGCTAGGAAAGACAAGGATCCTCTGGATGACTCCTTGGCTATAGTCTTGTATCACGAGAACAACATGAACAATGTTATCAAGGGGTTAAGCGAGCTTGGGTTAAAAAGGAAGGCAGGGTTGATGGGGATTCGATAGCATTAAAGCGAAGGAAGATAACGTCAGGGATTCCTTATATAGCTCCTGAAATCTCATCTTATGCCAGCAACCTGAGGAAAATCAAAACAAAAATGAGGAGGGGCTCCAGGAGGAAGTGTGGTAAGGAAAATTTAATCGACTGAGGCTGAGGAGTTTGACGAGTTAATGGGTGTACCTAAACAGGCCAATCTTGTAAGCTCCGAATTTGTTTTCAAAGCAGGTAGTGGCAAAACAAAAAAGATGATCGCTGAGGGTAGTGGTGGTTGGCCAAAAACCACCACCAAGTCGCCATGAAACTTGTTTCTTGGAATTGTCAGGGCCTAGGAAGAGCCTTGACAATCCATAATTTGAAGGATTTAACGAGGAAACATCATCCTTCAATAATCTTCCTAATGGAAACAAAGATTTGCTTTGGTAGGATTAGGAGAATCAAACGGAGTTGTGGTTTCAACCGAGAGGTTTGGCAGGGGGCTTGGCAATATGGTGGAATGACAATATCTCTATGACAATCCTTTATAAATCCCAAGATATCATCCATGTTATCGCTGAATCTGAAGGGGTAAAATGTCCCAAACTTATTACTTTTGTATATGGCCCACCGAAAGAAAAGGAAAGAAGGCTAACTTGGTACCTGGTGATGAAGTTGGCTGTCAATATAACAAAATCTTGGCTTCTACTAAGTGGTTTTAATGATCTCGCCTCCCAATTTGAAAAAGAAGGGGGCAATCCAAGGGCTATGCGCAAAATAATCAATTTTCAACTCCTTCTATCGGATTGTAACTTGTTGGATTTAGAGTTCAAGGGGTCCAAATTTACATGGTGTAACAAGCGTACCGGCACAATTGTGAGGGAGCGACTTGACAGGGCTATGGGAAATGTTTAATTCAGGGAAGAATTTGACCATGCGATGGTCTTCCATGTGGAACCTATTGGCTCGGACCACCATATGCTAATAGTCAACTGTTGTTTCACAGATGTTAAAACCCCAAGATCCTTCAAATTTGAAGCCAATTGGGCTCAACATGAAGATTTTTTTGTAGATTGTGGATGAGGGGTGGAATGAGGTGGAGGGAAGTGTGGCGGATCTGATTAGGTGGCTGGATGTGTGTAGGAAGAAGCTGTTAATCTGGAGCAAAAGATATTTCCTAACTTCAAGAGAGTCATTGAGCAATTTAGATGTAAATTGCAGATCTGCAGCGAAGGTCCTTTAACTGATGCAAAATTAAAAGAGGCCGAGGAGCTTTCTACATTGCTTGAGGAAGCTTGGATCAGGGAAGAAACTTACTGGTGGCAGCGATCTAGAATTTTCTGGATCAAATGTGGAGACAAAAACACAAAATTCTTCCACAACAGTGTGATACAGAGGCGCCAAAGGAACAAAATCCTAAGGCTCAAGGATGGAAGTGGTGTATGGTTGGAGGAGAGGGAGGCGATTAATAAATCCTTCAGCATTTTCTATCAGGATCTGTTTTGGTCAGTGGGTCCACGGCCTATGGATGAAGCCTTATCCTACATTAAGGTGAGGGTTGCAGCAGAGGATAATGCTTTGTTGATGCTACCGGTTAAACCAGGAAATTGAGGAAGCAATTTTTCAGATTGGGGCCAATAAAGCTCCAGATCTAGATGGATATTCAGCTCTATTTTATCAATCAGCATGGAAATAGGTGGGGAATGAAGTTTGTGGAATGGTGCATGATTTCTTTGAGGGGAAAGTCTCCTTATCTTAGATCATTTCAACCAACATCGTATTAATTCCAAAGGTGGACAAGCCTAAAGGAGTGAACCATTTTAGACCTATAGGGCTGTGCAACGTATCATATAAAATCATTGCGAAAATCTCAAGCAATAGGATGAAGGGGTTAATGAATCGGATTATCTCACAAAATCAAAGGGCTTTCATTGTTGGCCGAGTGATTCAAGATAACATTTCCATCACACATAAAGCTTTTCATTACCTGAGACACAAGAAGATTGGTGGTAAATGGGAGTTTGCTCTCAAAATTGATATGAATAAGGCTTACGACCAGGTGGAGTGGGATTTTCTCGAAGCGATTATGCTAAAGTTGGGATTCTATAGAGGATGGGTGGATTGGATTATGGGTTGTATTAATCTGCTGCATTTATCTTGCAAGTGGACGGCCACAAGGTAGAAGAATTTATTTTGGGGAGAGGCGTGAGGCAAGGTGATCCACTATAACCATACATGTTTATTTTAGCCTCGGAAGCTCTTTCACTGATGATTCAACGACATGTAGAGTCCAAGGATCTAAGAGGTATAAAGCTAGCATGCAATGCTCCAGTTCTTTCACACCGTTTCTTTGCGACATGATGCAATTCTATTTGCCAAGGTTGAGGAAGTGAATTGTAAGGTCTTAAAAAGGATCCTGGAGGTATATTATGAAGCTTCATGTCAGATAGTGAATTTAGAAAAAATCTTCCCTATTTTTCTCTGCAAATACTCCTGGAAGAATCAAAGAGGATGTAGCTGTCTGTCTGGGGGTTTCTTATTCTGATAAGCGAGGGAAGTAATTGGGTCTCCCGGTGGTTTGGGGAAGATCTAAGGCGGCTGCTCTGGCCTTTTTAAGGGACAGAATTGGGCTTAAGTTGCAGGGATAGAAATAGAGGTTGCTGACTTTTGCTGGAAGGGAAACCTTAATTAAAGCTGTTGCTAATTCCATTCCAACATACCCAATGACTTGCTTTCTCTTTCCTAAGAAATCGTGTGTGGATATTGATAGGCTAATTTCCAATTTTTCGTGGGACCAAAATTCTAATTCACATTCCATTCATTGGAAAAGCTGGAAGTATTTAGCTAAACCCAAGGTGGACGAGGTATGGGCTTCAAAGATTTTCTTTGTTTTAACAAAGCTCTTTTAGCAAAAACCGCTTGGTGACTATTGGTTAATCCTAAGGATCTATGGTGTAGAATTATCAAGGGAAACTACTTTCCTAAGGAATCGTTCCTACATGCAAAGAAAGGAAGGCATGCTTCTTGGGGATAGATAAGTCTTTTGGAGGGCCGTGACTTGCTACTAAAGAATTTTTACTGGAAGGTGGATGTCGACTCACCTTGTTAGTGTCTGGATAGACCCCTGGATTCTCGGCTTGGATGATTGTCGATTGTTGGCTAGAGTGATACCTGAAGAAGAAGCTGATATGAGGGTAAGAGATCTGATATGCAACGGACGTTGGGACCTAAGGGCTATTGCGAACAGGATTAGCAGGGAAGAGAAGGAGTTGATCTTGAGAACCATTATCTCATTAAATTCCCAGACTGATGGTGCTGTTTGGATGGCTAACAGAGATGGAGTCTATACAGTAAAGTCAGGATACTGGGTGGCCAAAGACCAGGAGAAGGAGGAGCCGATCAAGGATCCAGGTATGTCTTATATTGTGCCAAATACTTTGTGGAAGAATGTCGGAGGTTAATTGTACCTCCAAAAATCCAGCATTTTGTATGGCGTATCTATGTAGGAGCTGTTGCAACACGTTTTGCTCTTTTTAAAAGAAAATGTGATGCCAACCCTTTGTGTCCTATCTGCCTAGTTGAAGAGGAAACTCTGGAACACTTGCTATTCCTATGTCCATGGACAAAATCTTGCTGGTTTGGTTGCCCTTTAGGGATTAAATTTAGTAAGTGGACAATGAGAAGATGTGATGCATGGTTGTGTGATATGTTGTGTGGGGTAGACTTGTTGGATGATTATGGTAAAGCCCTGTTTGCCAATATGTGCTGGTGGATTTGGAAGGAAAGGTGCCAATGGGTGTTTAATGGGGTGAGACCGGATGCAAGAAAGGTCGTGCAGCTAGTTACTAGACAATGGGGAATTTTGGAATTCAAAAGCGAAGAGGGGAGATGCTTTTAGGAAGTTTTTTGCTAAAAATTTGATAAGACATACACATTGGGTTCGACCGCCAGAGGGTTCTATCAAGATTAACTCAGATGGAGCCTTCAGGGAATCGTCGGGTGCGGTAGGGATTGGTGTAGCATATAGGGATGCTGAGGGGAATTTTGTGGGAGGTATGGGAAGATGTGTGTCGGCAAATTCCACTTTCATGGCTAAATGCATGGCGCTGGTGGAAGCTTTAAGGCTTAGAGGTAAATTCCTTGATTGTCTGGTTATTTTTGAAATCGATTGTGAGGTTTTGTATAGATTGGTTATGAATAATTATGTATTTATGTCTCGCGGGTTGTGATTGGCGGTGATCATGGGATCGAGAACACCTTGGATATCTATTGAGGAGATCACCAAGCATTTGTTTTTGAATGCGAACGAGTTTCGTTATCTCTTGTTAGTAGGCAAGGGAATAAAGCTACCTCATGATAGATTGGCGTAGATGTCTTAGGCGATGTCGGGGATGAACCGTTGGAGATTCGAACTAGGATATACCAACATCGCCTTTAAGCAAAATTCTTATTTGTGATTTGGTGCTTGCCAAGAAGCCATGTCCTAGGGTTATACTTTGATTTTTGTTTCGACAATTCTGGTAACTCAAATGCATGAGTATAGATGGACATGCTTTGAGAGGACTCACGAGTCCCTACAAGGGATTAGTCATTCAGACCGGTAGATCTTGGATACAAAATGTTATTCCCGCTTGTTTAAAATTAACAAACTTGAGACAATAATTGTTATTGAACTTTATCAAGAGTAAAGGTGTATTTGGGTTGGAGTGGGACTCCAAGCCCAAAGAGGAGAAAATGATGTCATATATGGTGTCCCCGCAGGGGGAAATCGGTTTTACCACAAAAAGGGCCCAAATGTGTTGGAGGACCCAACTAGGTCTTAGGCCAAGTTGAATTTGGAATTTGAATTTTGAATTTAAGTTTGAATTTTAAATTTGAATTTAAATTCAAGAGGATAGGTTATAAAAGATAATTTTGAATTATCTAAGATCCAATAATGATTGGATGAAGATAGGAGAAATAATAAATGAGGATTGATTGCAATGATTTTGAATTTTAGTTTAAGAGATGAATGTGATTCATCATTTTAAATTATTATTCAATCAAGATAAGAATTTAATTCATTATGATGTGGATTTTCCAAATCAAGTTTGGATTAGGCCTTTCTTATGAGCACTTAAATTAGGGTTAGACTCTTATAAAGTGCTGATTTTTTATGTGCCCTTTTTATGGACGTTTTTTTGAAGAAAAAAAAATGAAAATAAATATAATCCATCATCTTAAATGATTGATTCAAACAATCAATCAAGATATGAATGTGATTCATCATCTTAAATTCAATCAATCAATCAAGATATGAATTTAATTCATTGTGATTTGGATTTTCCAATTCAAGCTTGAATTTGGCCTTTCTTGTGAGCACTTAAATTAGGGTTAGACTCTTATAAAGTGCAAATTTTTTTTGTACCTTTTTCCTGCACATTTTTCTGAGAGAAAAACAAGATCCTTATGCTCTCTAAATTTCGGTTTTTACCAAAGGTTTAGAGAGAAAAAGACACTATCCATAGAAAGACAAGGTTCCAATGATCTTGCTCCTCCTATCTTTAACCTGATTCTAAGAAACCATCATCTTCTTGAAAAGATAAAAACCCAAGGAAACCACAACTCAACCTTGTTCAAGGAGTGGGAGGTTTCAAGAGAATGAGTTCTTATTACAATCGGGGATAGTTGTGTGGATCAACGTTAGAGGACATCAACAACCTTAAAGTCTTCGAGTGATTTAAGGTATTCTAATCTCCAATAATCATTTCATCAAATTATCCTAAACCCTAATAGTTGTTTTAACGAGTAATCCTAAAACTCATGAGTATTATAAATTGTTATGAATTCTCATGAGTACCGTAAAGAGTTACGGATTAATAATTATTAACTAATTAACGTAATGAGTTAAGATTAATAATTCATGAGGACCGTAAGAGTTACGGGTTTCCACATCAATTAAACAAATTTTTTGTTTTCAACCTTATGAAACTTTACACGAAAGTCATGTAATAGGCAAAATTAACCAACAATAGGCTAAACACCTATTGCAGTCAACTGAGACTCTACTATAGCTGTTGATTTGCATTAGTTTTCATAGTTGGATAGGTTGGTAAGATGTGGGTTAGGTTGTAATGATAGGCATTTTGAGAGTTTTTTTTTTTTTTTTACTTTTCAGCTATTGGTGTTTGTATTCTTGTTTGTTTTTAATAAAATTGACTTTTTCAGGCAAAAAAAAAAAAAAAAAAAAAATCAAATCAAATGGTATTTAAGTCTTTTTCCTTTTTTATTACTTAGGGTGGGTAAGAGATTAATTTTTGGGAACAAATTTTTTTTTTTTTTTTATATATATAAAACATACCTAGGATCGGATCCGGAGACCCCTGATTTGCCCAAATTTGAGATGGGAAAATATTGTACACCCCCAGTTGAGACTGCAGTCTAACAATGAATTCTTATTATACATGAATTCTCTTAATCTTACATTATTTGGTTTAGGAGGAGTAATGGGAGATTAATGGTAGTTGAATTGAGTGGAAAAAACTCAGATTTCCATTAAATAAAGTTGAAGTTTCAAACTATGATGAAAAAAAAAAAAAAAAAAAAAAAAAAAAAAACTCATGTTGTAAGAGTTTCAGTTTCCTAATGATAGTATGAGTTTAGTTGTTATCATATAGCAGTATTTTGCAATCCTTTACATTTGCAATTATCTTGGTATCTCTTGCATTCAGGTGTGAGATAATCCTCGCATCATTGTATTCCCCCAAGTACATCCATTTTTGGCCAAAAAAAGGGGGGAAAAAAACAGATGAGGAATTGGAAAACAAAAATTGTGTTCAGTATACATGAAGTGGTGAGGGGTAAAAAATCAGAAGCCTAGAAGAAGAAATTGAAAGGAAGAAGGAAAACATTTATGTTTGGTAGGCACCAAGAGAGAAAAAAATGAAAATGCTATGAAAAGCGAGCTTAAATGGATTGGGAAGGAGAAAAAATGTCTTTGTATTGTCAACTTGCAGAAAAACTCAAAATATTTTTTAATCCATGAACAATACAATCATACAAAGATCATATAAACACTTGAAAAGTGGAAAATTGCTTAGAAAACAGTGTATTCAAAATCACTTGTATAACACCTCTGAAAACTGAACAACTGTACAGTAGGTATGTCCAATAAAGCTACAAACAACATGTATTGAGTATTTGCATTGACCATTCTAATTCAGATAAAATCTATAACAGGTATCAAGTCTAACTAAAAAATGATCTCAACTGTCACAGATTCCTTTCAAGCAAAATATCACTAAGTAAACCTGCAATATTATGATGAAGATTTAGTATCAAAGCTCTTCAATATGGATTTTGTCAACCGGCACAAGGCTTTCCACATAATTGAAAACACGAAAACCAATGCCATATTTGGGGAACACAAATCTCTTGAGTTCATCGGTAGTGAGATTGAACAAAACAATATTTAGTCCATCATTTATCACATCATGTTCAGATGCAGTATTTCGTTCCCTCACTATATCAATATGATGGCAGACAATCATACTCCTCCATACAACCCCTGGAAGTAACAAGTACGGGTGCTTGATACTATATTTCTTAGTCCAACTCCATCTATCTTCAGATATACTATCTTTAACCTCCTCCATCACCCACCAATCAATCAAAGAATATTCAGATATTCCAATGGTAGTATGAGAAAGCAAAGCAAGTTTATCCTCATACGCAGAAAGCCTATAGCAAAGTGAATCAGACAATTCAGGGGCTGAAATAGGTGATGGTATCAAGGCAAACTCTTCTCTTGCGATGAAATATGAAATTAAGAAACGGCCATTCCCCTTCTTATACCCAAACCAAAAGATAGCTCCATCAGTACTGAACCCATCAGATTTAATCTCCACGTCATCCAATAATTCCCCAAAGTCTACTTCCTTCCATGAACATGTGCTCAATGAATAAACTTCCACTTGATCAATAACATCAGTGTCTAGAAGATAACTAATACAGACAAGCTTGTAATCATTAACGATTGAACAGAACCCGAATCCCGTTTTGACCCAAAAATTAGCCTCTCTGGCCAACAGTCTAAACTTACCTATTGCTGGATTCCACAATAAGATATAAAGATATACGTAATTGGATTTGAGACAGAGTAAGCCATTGATAGAGCCGATTACCGTAGCACCCCGTAAGAATTCAATCGAAGGTACGCTTCCAACTTGAAGGACTTGCATCTCGCTATCAATGACATATAATTCCGAAGGATTAAGAACGTTATCGCCATGAAAAAGAAGATAAGGGTTTTTAAGATCGGAGTATTGGAGATGTTCTTGGATGAAAGATGGGTCGTTCAAGAGATTTTTCCAATCTTTACAAACCCATTGCAGTTGGCTTAGGGTTCTTACCGGTAGTCGCTTCAAAATACTAATTAAGACTTCTGGGGGAATCCATATCTGCTTCATAGTGCTCGACGGCATCTCTCAGAGGAAAAGCCTTCGCGATCGACGGGGCTGCAAAGAAAGAAGTGTTCACCAAAAAAAAAAAAAAAAGAAGAGAGTCGCGTCGTTAATGCCCTCTGCCAGTTGTTCATGGAGCTGATGTGAAAATGGGTTCATTAACTGAGACAAGTAGTAATCTTAAAACAAAGAGGGTCAAAAAAATGGTTATTTGTGAATTTTTGCCCCAGTAATTAATTAGTTATACGGCTCATTATATATATATATTAAATAAAATACTCTTTCGGGAAAAAGAAAAAGATATTTATTTTAATTTTAATTACATAGGCCTCTAAAACTTACATTTTTGTAATCCAAACCATTAAAATATTCTAAACATACTTTTAAAGCGTTTTTTTATACTAATTTATTGTAGTAGAATAAATCTTCTCTACTAATTTTCTTCTTATTATACTAAATCCCTAATTTATCTTTTGATATTAATATTTATTAATCATGTATTTAGTATTTTTACTAAATTTAGATTCAATTTTAGTCATTTTTTATGTGAAAAATATTAGCAACTTGATCAAAATTGAGTAATTTTTTAATAAAAATATGTTTAATGAAATATTTAAAATATTTGAATTATAAAATATTAATATAAGGATCTTAAAATTATATCATTTTATTATCTTATAAAATAAATAAGTGTATATATGTGCATATATGAGGTTGCAAAACATTTTAGCCAACCTTAATATTTAAAAGATTTTATTTAAAAAAAAAATAAAAGAGATTAAACGTTTAAATTGCTTTTTAAAAAATTCAAATTTATAATTATATAATTAATTAAGTATGTAATATTGTAATCAATTTAATAGTGTGGAAAACCTAAGTATAAGTAATGACAACCTAAGTATAGCAAGTAACAACTACTCCTATTATGCGTTGTTAACAAATTGACTATATGTAATTAACAACTTAAGCTCTCCAAGTCGTTAGTCTCTATACATGAGTTGCTAATTGTTATATTTAAGTTGTCATTACCTATTCTTAATTTGTCAACAACGCCTTATAGGTTTTTTTTTTTTTTTTTATAAAAAAGTTTTGGAGGGTTTCGACATCGGTCCCCCACCAAGCGGAAGGGCGCGGCCGGCTTGAGATTGTTGAATTGGCGATCGCTTACCAAAGAGTCCCAAATGATATTCAAACCCACGACCATTTGCTATATTTACCATCTAGTTGTCAACAATTAGCAACAATTAACCCCTCTCTGACCAGGCCCATCATTCCTTGTTGGCGTCCACCTCGGCAGCCTACCTCCACCACTTACTGCGTCCCCCTCCGGCATTCCCCTCTATCTCATCTATTCTCTTCCGTGATGACTACCATGCTTTAAAACACAAACAAAAACCCAACCATAACCATAAATCACAACCATCATTGTTTTATATCTAAAAACAAGAAATTGAACCAAAAGTCAAACTCACACTAAAATCAAACTACTGAGATCAACCACTACAAGCCAAAATCAAACAAAAGAACAAGAAAGAAATCGACCCACACTAGAAAGAAAGTAACCAAATTTTATTTTTCAAATGAAAAATCAAAGAACTTGCAATGGTTGGACTAGATTGGACTTCGAACTTGTGATAGAAGCTAGACTGGACTTCAAACTTGCGATGGAAGCTAGATGATGATGGTGTCCTTGTCGAAGACAATGACGAGCATGGAAGGGGATGCCGAGCTCCAACTTCTACTACGAAAAGCATGGAAGATGAAAAGAAAAAAAAAAAAAAACTCCTTCTTTGGGCTCATCAATTCGACCATCAAATGCTGGAGGGGGAGGTAGTGAAAGGTGGAGGTAGGTACTGCCAACGAGAAAATAGAGAGAAAGAGGAGAGAGAAGAAATAGTGAGAAATAGAGAGGAGGACATTTATGTATTTTCCCTTGAACTTTGATATTCCATGTTCCTACCAAAGTGCCTATTTATCTTTTTACTAATTTAATAGACATTTTGGGGTTTCCAAGTTCAAGTAATATTTATGTGTCTTTTTCCCTATTTATTACTTAGGGTGGGCAATAGATTAATTTTTGGGAATTTTTTTTTTTTTTTTTTTTTTTTTTAAAAAAAAAAAGATACCCGGGACCAGATCCTGAGACCCCCTCCAAAAAATTTTCCCGTCCTGATTTGCCCGAATTCGATATGAGAAAATCTTGAACATCCCTAGTTGAGACTGCAGTCTAACAAATGAATTCTTATTATACATGAATTCTCTTAATCTTACATTATTTGGTATAAGAAAAGGACTAATGGGAGATTCATGGTATTTGGATTGAGTATTAAAAAAGACTCAGATTTCCATTAAATAAAGTTGAAGTTGCAAACTTTGATGAATGAAAAAAAAAAAAAAAATCATGTTGCAAGAGTTTCAGTTTCCTAATGACAATATGTGAGTTTAGTTGTTATCATATAGCAGTATTTTGCAATTATCTTGGTATCTCTTGCATTCACCATTTTTGCATTCAGGTGTGGGATAATCCTCGCATCATTGTATTCCCCCAAGTGCATCCATTTTTGGCCCCAAAAAAAAAAAAAAAAAAAAAAAAAAAAAAAAAAAACACAGATGAGGAACTGGAAAACAAAAATTGTGTTCAGTATACATGAAGTGTTGAGAGGAAAAAA
Source organism: Acacia acuminata (assembly GCA_019022655.1). Taxonomy (NCBI): domain Eukaryota; kingdom Viridiplantae; phylum Streptophyta; class Magnoliopsida; order Fabales; family Fabaceae; genus Acacia; species Acacia acuminata. The sequence continues at coordinate 600,097 of JAFJYI010000100.1, read as the reverse complement.
ATCAGAAGCCTAGAAGAAGAAATTGAAAGGAAGAAGGAAAACATTGATGTTTGGTAGGAACCAAGAGAGAAAAAAAAAAATGAAAATGCTATGAAAAGCGAGCGTAAATGGATTGGGAAGGGGGAAAGTGTCTTTATATTGTCAACTTCCCGAAAAACTCAGTATTTTCTAATCCACCAACAAATACAATCATACAAAGATTATATAACCACTTGAAAAGTGGAAAACTGCTTATAAAACAGTATCACTTGTATAACACCTGTGAAAACTGAACAACTGGATAGTACAGTAGGTATGTCCAATAAAGCTACAAACATCATGTATTGAGTATTTGCATTGACCATTCTAATTCAGGTAAAATCTATACCGGGTATCAAGTCTAACTACAAAATCATCTTAACTGTCACAGATTCCTTTCCAGCAGAATATCACTAAGTAAACCTGCAATATTATGATGAAGATTTAGTATCAAAGCTCTTCAATGTGGATTTTGTCAATCGGCACAAGGCTTTCCACATAATTGAAAACACGAAAACCAATGCCATATTTGGGGAACGCAGCCATCTTGAATTCATCCGTAGTGAGATTGACCAGAACAATATTTAGTCCATCATTTATCACATTATGTTCAGATGCAGTATTTCGTTCGCTCACTATATCAATATAATGGCAGACAATCATGTTCCTCCATACAACCCCCGGAAGTAACAAGTAAGGATGCTTGATTCTATATTTCCAACTCCATCTTTCCTCAGATATGATATCTTTACCCTCCTCCATCACCCACAAATCAATCAAAGAATATTCATAGTTTAGAGTGGTAATATGAGAAAGCAAAGCAAGTTTATTCTCATACACAGAAAGCCTATAGCAAAGTGAATCAGATAATAGAGGGGCTGAAATAGGTGATGGTATCAAGGCAAACTCTTCTGTTTCGATGTAATATGAAATTAAGAAAAGGCCATTCCCCTTACACCCAAACCAAAAGATAGCTCCATTAGTACTGAACCCATCAGATTGAATCTTCACGCCATCCAATAATTCCCCTAATTCTACTTTCTTCCATAAACATGTGCTCAATGAATAAACTTCCACTTGATCAATGAGGTCATAGACTGGAAGATAACTAATACACACAAGCTTGTAATCTTTAACGATTGAACAGAACCCGAATCCCGTTTTGACCAAAAAATTAGCCGCCCTGGTCAACAGTCTGAACTTACTTATTGCTGGATTCCACAATAAGATATAAAGATAATCGTAATTGGTTTTGAGACAGATTAAGCCATTGATAGAACCGATTACCGTAGCAACCCGTAAGAATTCAGTCGAAGGTACGCTTTCAACTTGAAGGACTTGCATCTCGCTATCAATGACATATAATTCCATAGGATTAAAAACGGTATCGCCATGAAAAAGAAGAGAGGGGCTTTTATGAAAGGAGTATCGGAGATGTTCTTGGATGAAAGATGGGTCGTTCAAGAGATTTTTCCAATCTTTACACACCCATTGCAGGTGGGTTAGGGTTCTTACCCGTAGTCGCTTCAAAATACTAATTACGACTTCTGGGGGAATCCATATCTGCTTCATAGTGCTCGACGGCATCTCTCAGAGGAAAAGCCTTCGCGATCGACGGGGCTGCCAAGAAAGAAGAGTGTTCACCAAAAAAAAAAAAAAAAAAAGGAAAACAAGAAGAAAATCGCAGTTTCCCGTGCAAAATCACAGAATGTAGAAACTCAGGGCAAATATCCAGGAAAATAGAGGCAGAAATTCCTCTTTTAGCAAGAATGTCAGCCACTTCGTTCCCTTCTCTGGAAACAAACTGAAATCTCAGGTCCCAATCTTTCTTGGCATACTTCAAGATCTGTCAGCAGATGAGATCCCCAGCATGCCTAGCTTTCTCATCATTTAACATATCAATAAGATTTTTTGCATCAGATGAGATCCCCACCATGCTCTCTGCTAGTTGTCCACGGAGCATATGTGAAAATGGGTTGATATAACCAACTGAGACCGTAGTAATCTTAAAACAAAAAGAGGGTAATAAAGGGAAATTCAACAAAAAAGATTTTTTTAAAAAAATTGTATCAGATTACAACAGTTGGAAAAATATTTATCAGAGTAATGCAATCAAACATGGCGTTTGATTGACGCCACTAGTGATGACGCCATTGTGCAGTAGCGTCGAAAAGTACGACGTCGACGTGACATCGTACTTTCGACGCCTTTTAGGCGTCAACTAATATATATATATATATAATTTTTATAATTATATTTAAAATTATAAATAATAATTTAATTAATTATAAATAATAAAAAGAATAAATAATAATTTTAATTAATAATTAAGGGAATTAAAATATTTAAAATATATTATAAACTTGTGAGGTTCGCCTCACCCTTGAGATTTGGGTGATGGACATCTCCCAAAGATCTTCGAGATCGGCCTCACCCTAAAAAACTTATAATCTTCGTGTTTCCACACAATTTATGATCAATGTGACATTTGCACTTTCTCTATTGGTGCTTTTCCCTCAAAGTTTGGCTTCACATTTCAAAGTTTAAACTTTTAAATGATATATTATATAATATTTATTAAAAACAATGCCCCAGGTTAGATTTTTCCTCCTTCATCCATGGCTCTGCCTCTGCAGCTCTCCATATGGTCTTATATAATATATACTTATATAGCGACAAGGAGAGAAGAAGAAAGGAAGCAATGTGGCAATGTAATAAAAGATTGTACTTTGTTTTTAATAAATATTATATAATATATCAAGTTTAAACTTTGAAATGTGAAGCCAAACTTCGAGGGAAAAGCATCAATAGAGAAGGTGCAGTAATCACACCGATCACAAGTTGTGTGAAACACAGGAGATTACAAGTCTTTGAGGGTGAGGCGATCTTTGGGAGATGTCCATCACCCAAATCTCACAGGATAAAGCGAGCCTCACGGGTTTATAATAAAATTATTAATTATTCATTTAAATTTTATTTTATAAAATTATATATATATATATATATAGGGATTAAGATTTCTCCAAAGGATCAAGATATCTCGGCCATTAGCGTTGCCTCGACTTTGCGGCATTCTTCTACGGAGTGAAGAGTCGGGAGAAAGGTTACTCGTGCTTACTTTTCGAGAAGCCATTCGGCGCCTTCGAGTCTTGCAACTAAAATTCGGCGACGATGCTTGTGTTGGGAACGGATCCTTTGAATTGATTGTTCCGAGCCTTTAGTCACGCGACAGCCCGAGATGAAGCGTCGTCACTCAGTCCCATTAAAACTTATCCATTTGGTTCTCAAGTTATCAAAAATGTAGGTTTTAGTGATTCCCTTAATTATTAATTAAAATTATTAATTATTCTTTTTATTATTTATAATTTTAAATATAATTATATAATTATAAAATTATTTATATATATATATATATATATTATAAGTGACGCCATCAAGTAGTGCGTCGTCAAACGCCATGTTTGACTACATTACTCAGTAAATATTTTTCCAACTCGCTTAATCTGGTACAATTTTTTTTTAAAAAAATTATTATTTTGATGAATTTCCTAGGTTAATAAATGGTTATTTGTGCATTTTTGCCAAGTAATTAATTAGTTATACAACTCATTATATATTTTTTTTTAAAAAAAATAAATACTCTTCGGGTAAAAGGGGAAAAAAAAGAATAAAATACTTTGGGCTCGTTTGGGATAACTTTGGTAGAAGTGGTTTTTATTTCTAATGGATTTTTCTTGATGAACTTATTTTTTAATGGACTTTTTCTAATGTGATTTGTGTTTGAGATAGCGGTGGTAGAGTGACTTTTGTTTCTAATGGGCACTTGTTTGACATAACTTTTAAAAAAATAGATGAGATGAAAAATGACAAAAAATGGCATGAATCAAATTCATATATATATATATATATATATATATATATATGTTGCACAAAATGTGATAATTTAGGATAAAAATTAAAAATAAATTTAAATTTGCCAAATAAAATAGTAAAATAGTTTAGCTTTTTCTTTTTACACATTAATTTGTCCAAAAATGTTGCACAAAAGTTTAGCTTTTTCTTTTACAAATTAAAAAATTTACACATTAAACTGTCCGAAAAATAAAATAATAAAATTTACACATTAAATTCATATATATAATATATATATTGCACAAAATGTTTAGCTTTTTCTTTTTGGGCAATTAATTGCAGAGGATACACATACTTCGAAATTTTTGAAAGAGGAGAGGAGACGCACCAGAGGACCTTGACTTGAAGGAGGACAGAAGAAAATGAATATGGTTGTTTTGGGGGTACAACAGTTATTTCTCAAGGGCCCACAGCTTGAATTGATGGGAAGCATTTTTTATGGGATCATAAGGCAAGATTTTGGGCTTCAAGCTTCATGAGCTGAAGTACTTCAAATAATTAAACTACTCAAACACCCAATAATTGGGCTTTCCCATTTGATGGGCTTTTTTTTCCCATCTAATGGGGTAATAAGTCCATTAGATGAGTTCCCAAACAGGTCCTTTAATGACACCTTTTTATTTTATTTTAATTACACAGGCCTTTAAAACATACTTTTTGGTGGTCCAATCCATTAAAATATTCTAAAAATACTTTTAAAGCATTTTTTTCCTTACTAATTTAACGTAGTAGAATAAATCTTGTCTACTAATTTTTCCCTTCTTATACCAAATCCCTTATTTATCTTTTGATATTAATATTTATTAATGATGTATTTAGTAATAGTTATATAATTATATTTGGTTGGTTTTTTTTTAACAGTTGATTGACTAGAACCACAGTGAAAAGCATATTTATATAGCAATATATATGGATGAAACTCAGGAAATATTATTTTGTTAGTATAGTTTTCCATGAATGGTGGATATAAATAAATCTATTTATCTCTTATGTAAACTTTTTTTTTTTTTTTTTCACATAAAAGTTTAAAGTTTAGTGAGTTGGATTTTGAGGCTCATCAAAGTTAGGTTATGCCTTTAGGCTTAGTTTATACATAATTATTTACAAACTACTCACCAAAAAGAAAAGATTTCAACTTATAATTTTATGAGTTATGATCAATCTAATTTCTTATCAAATGGTTCAACTTTTGTTAGCTCATCTTCTTTTTAATCAATCGCATAGGGTTGAGAGGGGTGTTAAATTTTTTTTTTTTTTTTTTTTTGCTCGAAAGAACTACATATATTACTGAAAGCCAACATTACAAGAGGAACAACAGTACAGGGAGATAAAAACCAAGGTTCTGAAAATCGAACCGGTCACTGAACCGGTAAGGCTCTAGGGTTAAGGGTCAGTGGGTCAGACCGGAGTCAAACCGGTATTAATTAAAAAATATAATATAATTAAAATAAATAAAAATATTTATATTTTAATAAAAAAAACATATTTTATGTAAACATGTGAGATATGTAGTATTATATTATTTTTTAAAATATAAAAATAAGGAGAACACAATTTTTAGACTTGGGGTTCATGGGCCAACACTCTACATTGTGAGCTCCTATTCAAACTCTACACTATGAGCTCCTCATCAAATAGTGTGTAGTAGCCCTGCCACAGGTCCAATTTTGTATTTCAAATCAATCAATTAAAGGACAAATGAAATAACTGCGACATGGCTCCGTCAGTATATATCTGGCAACACTCTGAATATTTTATTGGTTTCCCATTTTAAAAACAAAAAAAAGAGATCTCTCTCTCACCTTCAATATCTCAGATCTCTCACGGTATTTTAATCTTTCACTCTTCTTCGTCCTTTTTCCTTCCTCAAACCGCAACAATGGCTCCCTTTTCCTTAATCTAACCTCTGCTTCCTTCCTACTTTGTCTCATGCTCGCTTCTATTCTAATTCCTTCATCCAAAAGCCGTGATTACTTGGTCGAAGGCTCTCAAGATTCTTGTACCCGCTGCATCACAAAAGGGAGAATCGGTCGTTGAGGCTGTTCTGACGCTTCTAATCTCTTCAGATCTCTCTCTCCTCCTTCTCCTTCTCCTTCTCCTTCTCACCGTTGAGCCTTCCTCACCGTTGATCCGACGGAGTTTCAGGCAAATTAAAAGAAAAAAAAACCGACTGGTCAGTGGCTCGGGCAACTCAGCAGGTTAGGCCGAGTTGACCCCGGGTCAACTCAAAACCCGAGGTCACCCTTGATTCTGATCGGTTTTTCGGCCGGTTCTTCGGTTTCTGGTCCAAACTGGCCGGTCTGGTTCGGGTTTCAAAACATTGATAAAAACATAACAACAACATAGAGTAGAAAATACAGACAAAGGAACTCCTGTGCGAACAAAGTAAATAACCTAAAAGGGAAAGATTAAATAGACATAGATAACATCCCCTCCAAAACAGAACCAGATAGAGGATCATCATTCAGAACAATATTCACCTCCGAGCATCCAAGGTTAGAAGAGATGACAAAGAATGTGTTGGTTGAAGTACCCACCCGATCGGGGCACACCTCCTTAAAAGCATTTGCTGCAAGTAAATCAGCAACTCGATTACCCCTTCTAGGGATAAAAGATAGAGAGAACCCAATCCTGTCAGAAAAGAGACAAATAATATCATGAATAATACTCCTACACCTCCATTCAATTAAATTAAGGGATTTAGCATCAATACAGGAGATTAAAGAAAGACAATTAGATTCAAAAATAGCCTTATCAAGACCAAAATCAACCGCAATTAACAAGCCCCTTTTCAATGTAAGTGCCTCAGTCATAAAGGCTAAAATAGATTTCACCTTATCCACATAACCCCACTGAAAAAAACCATGATGATCACGACACACAAGCCCGATCACAGCAGATACCCTCACAGAAGAAAAGGCACCATCGGTATTAATCTTGACCAAACCAGACTCAGGTGGTGACCAATGAACACAAGGTAGATCAAGGCTGCTTGAACTAACCTTATCATCCCGAATACAATCCATATTCCCCCAGAAAATTAGAATTACTTCTATTAGCAAATTCCACTACAGCAAATGGACTAGGCATACAATGATTAAATACAAATTCATTCCTTTGCTTCCAAATAAACCAAAGAGTCCAGCAAACTAATGAAAGATCACTAAAACTAAGAAGCTTAGAACCTGAAATCTGAAGCTACCATGCATTAAAATTGGTCATATGAGCAGAATCAAAATGCCATCCCAAGGTGCTGCCAAACCAGGCCCCACGGGTCCATGGCAGAAAAAGAAGAGGTGCTCAATATTTTCATCAGCTTCCTCACAGATAGGGCAGACCTTAGATGAAGACCGCTTTCTCCTAAATAGAGCTACATTGGTGGCTAGTGCATTATTGAGAATACACCATATAAATTGCTGAACTCGGGGAACGATTTTAATCATCCAAACAGATTTCCAACAAGAAGGAGAGAACACAGTAGAAGTAACAGCTCTATTAACATCCGTAGGAACCTTTTCTTTCTTACTATAGTACCCCAATTTAACCAAGTAATCACCCTTCTTTGCAAACGTCCACACTAACTTGTCCTGTAGACCGTTCTGAGGGATAGGGGTAGCAGGAATTGCACACTTCACCTCATTTGATACATATTGTGAAATAGGGGAAAGGTCCCATGAACCCTTAACAATGAGATCACACACTTTACCATCAGCCACCTTAGGATCGACACATTTGGTTTCTTAAGGAAGGAGAATCCCGGATCCCAATTATCTCCCCAAATCCGGATTGATCTACCAGTCCCCAAATCCCAACGCAACTCATCCCTAATGAAGTCTCTACCATCAAAAATACTAGACCAGCACTATGAGGCTTTATACCCTTTACCCACATCAAGAAATTCCTTTTTGGGAAAATATACACTCTTCAATACTTGAGCCCATAATTCATTAGGTTTCATCATAAGGCGCCAAGCCGTCTTGGCAAGTAAGGCATCATCCATGATAGTCAGATCCTTAAAACCCATACCTCCTTGGTTCTTTCCTTTAGTAAGAGAGTCCCATGCCTTCTAATGGGTTCGAGTCCCAAAAGCATTACCATCCCACCAAAAATTTGCAATAAGGCTTTGGATTTCTTTACAAGTTTTTAGTGGGAATTTAAAACAATTCATTGGGTATATCGGGATAGCTTGAATTACTGCCTTTATCATGACCTCCCCACCGGCAAAGGAGAGAAAAGAATGACCCCAACCCTAAAGCTTACTAGTCACCCTCTTTCTAATATAGGCTAGAGCTTGGTGCTTGGTTTTACCCTAGATACTTGGAATGTCGAGATACTTACCAAGGTCCACAGTTACCGGAATGCAAAGAATATTACCAATCATAGATCTTACATCATCAGGGGTGTTAGAAGAAAAGAAAACACTAGACTTATCAAAGTTGATAGCTTGACCAGAGGCAGCACAATATAGATGAAAATGTAGCAAAATACCCAAGAGGGGGGTGAATTGAGGATTTTAAAAACTTTTAAAAACTGTTCTGTTTTGTAATAGCAAAACAGGGATGAATAGAGTAGAGAAGAAGAGCTAGACACAAGGATTTATACTTTGTTCGGTCCAACCACTTGACCTACGTCCGGTCCCGGACTCTCTGGGTTTTCACTATCACAATTGATTACACACTCTGCACTTAAGAGTAGTTCTCTCACTAGAACTCACTCCCCCTTACAAGTTTTAATTAATGTACCCAATCACCAAGTCCCCAGACTTGTGATTCTTTACAATAAATGTTTTACAAATAGAAACTCTCTCTAAGAGTGGATAATGATAAACACTGGAGCTTATAATGTCAAAGGACACAATATTAGTGAAAACTGAAAGATAGTTGATGAACTTTGAATGCTATGTGTTTTCAGCATATGTGTTAGTTGAGAAGACTTGAATGCAACTCTATTTATACTAAGAGTGCATTAATTGACCATTGTAATCTTGATTATGACCGTTGCCTTCATTAGACAAGGTTCTATCTCAGCTTAAGTCTTCTTCTCTCTCTAAACTGCACTTGATCCAGCTGGGCAGAAGTTCAGAGTTGATTCTCTGCGAATTTGTCCGTTGGAATAGCAGCTGCTGGATGTAGAAGTCATCCTTTAATTCTTTGTAAGCGTGTGCAGATGGATTACCCAAAAGTATGCAACTTTCTGGGTTTGCATTTAATGTACTGACATCACTTTTGCTTTTGCTTTAAACCATCAATGTACATTCTCTAATCTGTCTGAAACTTAGCAATAAAGTGGTTAAACATGTCTAGGAACATTAGAGAATAATCATAGGAAGTATTAAGATCAAACAAGAAGGTATAGCAAAATCGTCGATTTGAATTTACGAAGACGCGAGAAACCGGAGGTTTGTTCTTCAAACCTCGAGGTTTTGGACCGTAGCAAGTGAAAGAGGTTCAAGTCCAAAATGCCAAACCTGGAGGTTTCTCCAAAAACTGGAGGTTTTCAAAGCAGCAGAAAAGTGTCATTGTCTTTGAGTGTCAAAACCTCAAGATTTTCTCGAAACCTCGAGGTTTCACTTTGAAAGTAAAACATTGCAAAATGGCGCCAAGAGCAAACCTGGAGGTTTGCTGGAAACCTGGAGGTTTTCAAAGTCAGTGAAAAGTATTTGCTCTCTGGATGCCCGAAACCTCGAGGTTTTTTCCAATACTCGAGGTTTCCCTTAAATTTCAAAATTCTCAGTTTTGCGCCAAAACAGAAACCTGGAGGTTTGAGAGAAACCTCGAGGTTTTGAAAACTTGGAAAAATGTAGAACCTCTCTCGCCTAGACAAACCTCGAGGTTTTCCAAAAACCTCGAGGTTTCTCACAATTTTGAGAAACCCGAGAAACATTGTTTGAGTTCAAACCGGAGGTTTCACCAAAACTCTAGAGGTTCTCAAAAACGGCGATAAACCGAGTTTTCTCGGAAGGGCAAAACCTCGAGGTTTCTTGCCAAACATCGAGGTTTCTTGCCAAACCTCGAGGTTTCTTGCACATAACTTTGTGAAACCCAGATTTTTCAAGTTAAAACACGAACCTTGAGGACTCCTCTCCGTAAGGCCAAACCTCGAGGTTTTTGTGCAAACCTCGAGGTTTGCTCTCACGGTGAGTTTTTCAACAACCGAGAGCAAAACCTCCCGCTTTGTTTACAATTATTGGAGACTATCAAAACCCTTAGAGAACTAACAACAGATTCAAGAGATTATTCAGACGAATACAATTAGCTCGAGAGGCATTCATATAGAAGAAGGCATCATCTACAAAGAAGCTATGGGTAAGGACCGGGTTGCTGTGACTCAATTTTATACCAGTAATCAGCTTAGACTCCTGATTCTTACATATAATTCTCGAGAGCACCTCCGCTACTAGAATAAACAGATAAGGCAAGAGAGGGTCCCCTTGACGCAAGCCTCTACTAGGGGAGAAAGAGCTAACAGGATCTCCCGATAAATAGATATTCATTGAAACAGATCGCACACATTTCATGATCAAGGACACCCAATTAGTACAAAAATCAAAGCTCAATAAGGTCCTTTCCAGAAAATCCCATTCTATCCGATCATATGCTTTACTCATATCTATTTTAAGAGCAAATTCAAACTTCCCCCTCCTTTTTCCTTCTCAGATAATGGTAGACCTCATGGGCAACAATTATATTATCTTGAATGCATCTAACCCGAACAAAAGCACTTTGGTTTTGAGAAATACAACAATCAAGTAAAGGCCTCATCCTATTTGCTATAAGCTTAGAAATGATTTTATAAGAAAAATTACATAAGCCTATAGGACGAAATTGAGAAACATGCTCAGGCCTATCAACTTTAGGAATTAAAGTGATATTTGTCTCATTAATAATGTCTAACTCAAAATTACCAGCAAAAAAATCTTCAACTAATGAGCAAATGGAATCGCCTATCTCAGTCCAACTACTATGATAAAACATAACTGAAAAGCCATCCGGACCAGGAGTTTTCGAACTCCCCAAACTGAAGGCAGTAGCTTTGATTTCCTTTCTAGCAAAGGAAGCATAAGACTCTGATTCATCTCTTCTATAATTTTTCTATCCACATAAACTAGCACCGAATCCGAGTCATACGAACCAGATGAAGAAAAGAGCTGCTGGAAGAAGGTTGTGATATTAGCATCGATGTTGTTCTTCTCCACCAACCAGCTCCTAGCATCATCCTTAAGCCTAAGGATACTATTCCGTTGTCTTCGTTTAATAGTAGACAGATGGAAGAACCAGGAATTCTTATCTCCAGCTTTCAACCAGTTCACTCTTGATCATTGGAGCCAAAATTTCTCCTCAACATCCAACAATCGCTCAATAGCTATTTTAATATCACTGATGACCATCACATTATCTCTGTTCAGACCATTTTGAGAAAGAAAAGCTAACTGAGCCTTCAAATGAGCAATTAACTTCACATTATTAGGAAATACTTTCCTACTCCACCTCACAAGCTCTTCTCTACATCTCTGTAAATTCTTCACAAAATCATATATCACTAAAAGATTATCTTCAGTCATTGCATCCCAACAACTTCCTACAACTCAGTTAAAATCAAGATGATTTGCCCAGGCAACTTCAAATCTAAAGGTTCTTTTCCTTCTCATCGATCGAGGGAAACATTGAACATGAAGGAGATGGTGATCATACCCCAATGGTTCAACATTGAAAACCTGCAAATTAGGCAATTGCTCCTTTAACTGCCAATTTCCGAGAGCTCGACAATGCATTCTTGGATTGTATCAAGTTCATCCCTCCTATTACACCAGGTTAAGCAAGCCCCATTAAAGCCTAAATCCTCCAGATCACAACCAACAACAAAACTCTTAAAGTTTAGAATTCTACTCCAAGCTTTAGGCCGTCCTCCCCTTTTTTCATCCTGAGACATGATCTCATTAAAGTCACCCATACACAGCCAGGACCCCTGGATGTTTCTACTGATACGAGTTATTTCTTGCTAACACCGAGGCTTATCCTCATCATCAGGAGGTCCATAAATTAATGAGATAAACGCAGGGGACTCCGCCTTAGTAGACTCTATACGTGTATGAATTATATTTGAGGAAGAAAAGAGTATATCCACCAGATAGCAAGACCACCACTACGACCAACTGGATCAACTAACCATTCCTCATGAAATACACACCGACATCAAATGATCCATCAACGGCGTTTAAATCAAGTTTAAAAGAACCGAATTGTACCCATACGAACTGGTGTGTGTCTCGTTTAGATTTGAACTCGTGGGCTACCTAGTCGATCAACTAGGAGCCGACTCTACGAATCTTCTCCCTCTATTGGTATCCACACGAACAGCCTTCGAACACGGACGGCAGTGTGCTACGCCTTCAAACTGTGCGTCTCTATATTTTTCTCTCTAGGGTTTCTCGCGGCTTTTCTAATACGCCTGACTAAATGTCCCGTAGGTCTTTTCAAAACCCCATAGGCGTATTATATATACAAAAGTAATCCCTATTAATCTTGAAATATGAATTTGGATTAAAATAATATATTAATTAAATCTATCCAATAGATCAAATCAAATCAATTTATTTAATCCCAATTAAAAGCCTTCTGATTTAATTTATCCTTATAAATTAAATCTGAGATATGATATCTATCTATTTAATTAAATTTGAGATACTATATCTCAATTCTAATTAAATCGGATATATGATATCTTTATTCGAAAATTAAATCCGAAATACAATATCTTTATTTGTTTTAGATATTTAATTTATCAATAAATTAAATACAAAACAAATATTATATAATAATATTATAATATCTATTAAATAATATTATTATATTATTCCGAATTTAATAATATATATATATATATATCCATCCTAGATTAAATACAGTATTCATTAAATCTTAGAAATATCTAAGATTCAATTAATCTAGACACTATTGCTCGTGTTGGCTATTCTTGTGTGCGACCCTATAGGCCCACATGAGATTGGCAATGGGCCAATACTGTACCAGCCCACAAGTCGCAAGCAACATCTAGCAAGACATTGCGCCTACCCAATTCATATGGGATCGATGATACTATACAACCTATCATACAACCATGTCACGTCCCTTTTGTCATGCGATAATTTGGTCAAGGTTGAGGCATGGATAATGTCAACTTCCTGTTCTTGACTATTACTTTCTCGATTCTTGAGTGGTTTAATAATTGAAATGAAAACTCTTTTCCATCATAGTATGGCCATACATTTCTTAGACTAACTCATCGAGGGGCCCAGTATTATCTCTCTACAAATGTAAGGGACAAATTCCATCTTGGCCATTCACATTCCTCTGCATGAAAACCACTAATCTCGATCCAAGCCTTTATCATTACCTGGTCAAAGGTGACTTTAGACTAGGTCAAAGACCAGCAACTCTCATGTAGGAATCCGTGATGATCTCAAGTTAAAGGGCGTTACGACGCGGTTATACATGAGATAAGCTTATAACTAAATCCATGTAGCTTTCTCATAGTGGGTCGGTCCATCACCTTATACTCTTACAAGTGCCTATGACTTTGATTCGTATCTCCATACCTCATCAAAATCATACTGGTCTTATTTCATCTTCACTCCCGCATGGATGACCAACCAGGGACATTTAGGATAATCTATAAGATATATCCAAGGATACAGTTATCACTATAAACATGCAAATGAAATGATAACTAAAGGAGAACACTTTAAATAACATAAACATTTAAAGTACAATGACTTGCCCCTAAGGCATAATTTCCAACACATATGAGATGGGAGAGAGGCCAGGATGAGTGCGTAACTTAGAAAGGTTGGCCTCGGGTTCACCAGGGAACTCAACCCTATAAATGGGCTTAGCATCAGGTGAAATTGGACGCTCAAGCTCACTATCAGCAGCATTCAAATCTGAAACAAGCTCCACAGCAGGCCCACCAGCTAAGACCAAGGCCCGATTCTCAAATCCATCCTTGCTGACACCATACGTTGCACATGCAGGTTGAGTTTCATCAAAAGGGAAAATTTCTTTGACACACAAAGGAGGTTGACTTGCGGGAGGAGCCAGAGCCTAAAAAATCGAGTCTACCGCCGGATGATTCTGGCAAAAGCCTGACGACTGATAGCTAGGGGCTCATCAAATCGTCCTTCATTCTGACACCTTTCGCTTCCAGAAAACACCTTTTCCTCTAGCTGAACCAGGGTCACCGGCAAATCCCTCCGGTATAAGTAGATGGTTCCAGTGACGACTCCTCATGCACATATATGACCCAAAATCCTTACCGGCTTCACATCAATCCTCCTTACAGACCACCGGCACCTCTTCAACAGTGCACATAGCAACAGAACCCATCCAAAACCCAAACCCCAAAGGCTTTGTTTCCTTACAATTAATAGCCTTAGGGTATTTGTAGCCCCTATTTTCATGACCAATCCGGCCACAAAGGTAACAAAAGTTCAGAAGCCGTTCATATTTAACCGATACCCACGCAGCATCCTTTGCTACCCTTGGAACCCATAATCCTGGGACTAAAGGCTCACTCAGTTGAATCAGACAGCGAACTATAATAAGACCTCTTCCAAGACGTCCTTTAACTTTAGGTTTTTCATACATAACTGGTTGGCCAACTACATTACCAAGAGTCTTCGCATTAGATTCTTCAAAAGCTTCCAACGGAAGTCCATGGAATTGCACCCAAAACGGAGCTTCCTTGAAATTGACATCTTTTAACACCATATAATCCTCCCAAATTTGGAGGTTTAGAAGACAGCCCATAATAGACCAAGGTATGCCCTTAAGGATTTGATTAAAATCTTTTGGATCACTAAAACGAAAAAGGAAATTAAAACCAACTGAGCACGATTGAGATCATGAATCTACAGCCCCTCATCCAGCTGCCACCCTTTTTTAACCATTGAGATGATAGCGGGAACATTCAGGTTTTTACTGGTTAACACTTTACCAACCAAGGTTCCCCCCAGCTTCGCTCCTTCACTATATAACTACAGAACAACACTTCTGGAACACAAAGGAACACTACTATTTCCAACCTCCATACCTCCAGCCGAAACAATAAACAGACACCACACGCACAGAAGAAAAGAAAACCTCCAAGGAAAGAAAGGAAAAGATAAGAAAAAGAGAAAGGATAGAGAAATCATCGGTCGAAAGGAACGACGATTAGGCAGGTATCCCTAAGGGAAAATCGGCAACCCTCACAAAGAGAGAGAGACTCCCACAGAGGAGAGAAGAATTGCCGAGAGGGGTGTGATAATTGAATATTTCATACACTACTTTTTGTCTCTTGATTTACAATTTAGGGCTTTTTAGCTAACAAATAATGGCTTTTATATTTATTTAGGCTTTGGGCCTTTTATTATATTTTAGCCATTATTTAATAATAAATTTCAGTTTTACATTGCTTCACTTTTTTTACCATAACTCTTGAACCAGACATCAGATTTACCTCATTTTTGTCTCATATTTCAGATGATTCAAAGAGCTACAATTGTTATGAAGACATGAAGAGCAAATTCGGACAAGAGGGCGGTCAATTTTGGAACCGAAGCATATGTATTTTTGGATTTTATTTTGGGTTCGAACTTTATAACTAAAGCTCAATTTTATTTTAATTTCGTTTTTGGGCTGACCCATTTCCATTTTAGGGTTAGGTTTAAGTTAGTGGCAGCCACAAACATATCATTCATTCACGTTTTTAGAATTCGGAGGATCAAAATAGTAGTTTTCAAATTCTCTGCAATGTTCTTCGTGTTCTTCATCTATTTTTTGTTTTTCTTAATTATGTTCGGCTAAACCTCGTGATTAACCCAACAATAAGGATTCCATGATTCGTCCGTAGAACTCGCTTAATCGGTAACGTTACTCGTTTCTGTTTTCATCTATCGGATTCGATTTTAAAATAGTTCGAATATTAGATTTAATATTTGGTTTGGTTCATTCCAAGGACAGAGTTTCGGACTAGGTTTAAAGTTTTGCTGTGCGATTGCATAGTAGGACGCCACTGTTCGGACATATTCTAGACGATCGTCTAGTCGAGGAATATCTGGATGAACGCAGAGATTTCGGTTCATCCAGAGCCAAACGCGAGTTCGTTCATATTTTGTTCGATGACGGAAGTTTCTGGAATCCGAATGTTGGGTTGATCGTCTTTACTCTGTTTCTATTTAATCCATTTCGTTTAGCTTATTCGTTCATTTACGCATATTTGTGTTTTCAATGCTTTTTTGAATAAAAAACCCCCAATTTTTCTCGTTTACGTTCTATTCTTTGTTTGAATTGAACCGACTACAAATTTGTTGGGAAACGACCCAAGTTACATTATATTGCAAATCCTTTTAGTTAATCTGGTTATTTTGGGAGATTACGGCAAATATCTGTCAGGGTGTTAATGGGTCCCGTTCTGATGAAGGGATGGGATTGTCCTGATTTATTTATTTTTTATTCTGAAACTTTCTTATCTATCTTTTTCTTGTATAAATTTGGGCTTATTATTGACATAAATTAGCCTTGAAACAACAAGAATGAATAAAAAAGCATAACATCAATTTTGCTATCTAACTACTTTCTCTTGCTATCGTCAAAAATATATTTTAGCTTCAAATTAAATCTGTGATGAAAACAAAGTCTATTTTATGTTAATTAACATAAATAAAATAAATTACTACTATAGAAATATTAGAAATTCCAAAACTAATAATTATAAGAGGCTTGAATAAGAAGCCCCATGATTAGAAACTTTATAATTAAGAATTATGAGAGGCTTCAATAAAGAAACCCCTCTCCAAAAATAGGCGTATGCCGCTTTAAGCAACGAGCACACGGTATTCTTTAGTAAAAGGCGAAAGAATAGTTCGCTTTGTGCTCATTGCACGGCTCCGTGATTGACGGACGAATCAAAGGCGCCTTTATATACTCCTTTCGTAGCTGACTCTTCCTTACAACCTCCCGATGTGGGACTTCTAAATGTCCACAAAGCCACAAACTGATGATGTAATAACTGACTGACCCACACAATTTTTGTTGTTACTTTGTTTCTGTTTTCTTTTTATTTTTCTGTGTTTTATGTAATGTTATGAAAGTAAAGATTCTAAATATCATATTTTTCTCATGTTTGAATTTGTATCTGATTAAATGGTAATGTATGATTAAGTGCATTGAAAATTGGTCACGTTGTATCTGATTAAAGAAAAAAGCATTGTTCCTTTTCACTACTAGAATCTTTCTTGAATTCTTGAATTTGAGACATAAGGATTTATAGAATTTTAAAGAATAAAACCTGCAGATGCTTAGAATTTATAATCCAAAAAGTTTAAAGAGTCCCTTCTAGTGGATCAATATCAACTATTTAACATTTTGTGGTATTTGCATATTGTTCTGTGAAAATAATAAGCAAAATTATATATAACTCTCTGTAACTTTATGTTAAGTATGTTGAAGCTCCATAAGCTTTGAAACTTTTTAATAAATGCCCCTGCACTCTTATATTTATGCAAATAACTCCCTTACTAATAGTTTTGTTCATTTATAAGCATAATTGATTTTAAAATAGAGGCTAAAGTATACATTTGGTCCTTTATGTTTGCCTCCTATCATTTTAGTCCCTTAAGTTTGTAAAATGCACGTTTGGTCTTTTAATGCTAACACCGCTAGTATTTAACGGAAAATCTTTTAACAATTTAAGCGATGACTATATAATTAAATGTTGACTAAGCATGCTTATATGTTAGTATTTTAATAAATTAATATTTTAAATCCTATTAATTGAAAAATATTTAATTTTCTTCGACAAAAAAATATTTAATCTTCACAAATTGTGAAAACCACAACATCTGTAAAGATTAATTTTTTTCTTCTATTAATAGGATTTAAAATATTAATTTATTAAAATACTAACATATAAGCATGTTTTGTCGGCATTTTAATTGCACATTCATCGCTTAAAACTATTGAATCAAATTTTCCGTTAAACCAGGCTAATGATGTTAACATTACGTTCAAACGCTTTTACAAACTTAAGGGACTAAAATAATATCAAAGACAAATATAAAGGACCAAAGTGTGTGGATAAATTTTTAGAAAAGTATAATTTGATAACTATAGTTTGCCGTTCATAATTTGATGTTGACATATATAGGGGTGTTTAGTAGCTTATGAGATAACCATGGTTTTGAATTTTGGCATGTATAAACGTGTTAGGCAACATATGGAATAACTGTGATTTTGAATTCATAATTGATTTCGGCATGTTTAAAGAGTGTTTAAATAGTTATTTTAAGAAAACCATGGTATTGACTTTTCAATTATACTCCAAATCAATTTTATAAATATACCCTACTATAGATTCGGACATATATAACACTTAATAAAATGACGGTTAGAGCGAAAAAAACATTATATATGTTGAGGCAGAGTTACGTAAGAATATATAATGTTAAAATATAACAGTTAAATGTGTGCACCATCATCATGTATTGAGACATGGAATTTATGAAAACACAAAAATAACGATTGTAGTTTATAACCACAATTTATTTACCGACAAATATGACCGTTCTTACAAAACCACCGTCATGTAATATTTACAAACAATTCATCTTTCAACATTATAGCAAAAAAAAAAATAAATATATAACGGTTATAATAATCAATCGTAAAGTGTGATTATACAAATATATGATATTATTAGATATTATATATAATAATATTTCAGATTTATACTTCCTAGATAAATAAAATATGTTGAGATATAATTATATCTAATAATATCTTAGATTTATACTTTTAACATAAATATAATATATAAAGATATTAATATAATATATAATATCTATTAATATCTTAAGGAGGCGAGATTCTAAAAAAAATTTATTTGGCAATACTTGACCGCTAAAGGACCTTCATGTATTCTTGAAGAATATTTAACACTTATCAGTAAAAACTGTCATATACAAGAAGACGAGATTCTAAAAGAAAAAAAAAAAAAATCATTTCACAATAGTTGACGGTTCTTCTTAAAGAACTATTATATATTCTTTAAGATTACTTAACGATTAAAAATGATAACCGTGATATATAAAAATGTGGGATTCTGAAAAATATCTAATATAAGGAAGCGATATTCTATAAAAAGTTATTTGATAATGCATTACGATTCTTCACAAAACACCGTTAAGTATTATTTAATATAAAAAGCGAGATTCTAAAAAAAATTATTTGACAATATATTATAGTTCTTTATAAATAACTGTTGAGTATCCTATTATATAAAAAGATTATTTGACAATACATGTTAAGTAATTTAACAATATATTAATATATTTTTTATTGATATATAATTAATATTATAGATAATACATTACTACGGTTCTTCACAAAGAAATATTAAGTAATCTTTCGTCTAAAAAGGTAAGATTATGAAAAATGTCAAATATAAGGAGTCGATATTCTTTAAAAAAAAAAAAAAAAAAAGAATTATTTGAAGCAACTCTTCCAACAATCCTTAGATGTTTTTGAGCTGGGTCTCGTAACTTCTCTTTCCATGGGTTTTTCTCTGCAACTGCAGGTTCCATCCTCCACCTCTAACATGGATCTTTACTCTATATATATTTCCTCTCGTGATTCTTCCTCGAGTAATCTTTAATTTTTTTCAATTAATATTTTTAGTTTGATTTATTTTTTATATAATGAAAGCTCATTACTTGAGGCTCAAGGTAGCTGGATTATTGAGGAAGAATCGCAGACAAAAAACAATAACTATTTCTAATGATGGTAGTTGGTTTGAGGATAAAAACACCAGAAACAAGTAGAGAACATGAAAAAATGATGAGGTAAAATACCAATTTTTTTTTTTTTATTTTTTAAAATTATGTTGAAATAAATTGTGATTCGACAAGCTGCTAAATTTCTTGATGTGTTAAACATGTGTTAATAATGTATTCGGTAGTCGGAGTACAATTCCAACAATAAACAAGTTACAATCATGGTATTAAAATTCGATGAGTCAGCCAATCATACTAATGAACCAGTCCCTAGCGGTCCATCAAAAGTTTTGAACAAGTTGACTAGTTTTGAACAGATTGAAACAATATCATTTTGAGTTTTCAAAAAATAGAAATATGTCAAATTCGTACTTGAATATTCCATTTATTTATGAATTAATGCCTTTTTTATTTAAATAATACCCTTTCATAATTATTTACGAATATTTTTAATATATTTTAACTAGATTATATTTTTGTAATCATGATTGGATTAAGCTCACTTAAATCACGATTAAATCAGTGACCCTTGAACTACTGTCTCAACCAATTTAATGAGAGGTCTTGTTTCAATACCTCAACCTTAGTTAAAACCATAATCCTCAGTTTAGCACTTTAGCACTATCTGGCTTCCATCCCAAGAGAATGAAAAATGATAATTAAAACACATAATTGTACAATGCACGATAGCAAAAGATGGATAAGATTACACACACACACACATATATGGAACTAAAAGTGGGGACAAAGAAGCACTGATATAGAACAGATAGATTTATCTAGAAAGCCCAACTACAGAAGAAGAGTTCATGTCATCATAACATAGGGGACAGAAGAGCTTCCAAAGAATGAAGGTAGAAGCAGTAGGGACCGCTCTATCAAATGAGTACCAATGCATCAAATGTTACACAAGTGAGAGCTCACCCGCAGGAATGGATCTCTTGACAAGTTTGTTCCAGGATTCGTTGGTCTCTGCTATGACTTTTAGAGCATAATCCTGTTTTTATCACATTCAAAATTCATGATGCTTATCAGACAAGAAGATGAGGATAATAATCATAGTGGAAAATACATAATGTCCAAAGATGATATGTCACACTACACTAATATTACTACTACTACTACACAGGCCTCTCTAAATTATCTTTCTTTGGTTTGTTACAGACAGAAACCATATCTTGATCCCAAAAATGATGTCATTTTCGTTTTGATGCTATCAATATTAGTCAAGTAAAGTCAAGCGCTGACAAAATTAAGGCTGCTTAGTTGATCATCAAGCAAGTTCAGCAACCTCCTTATTTTCAAGCTTCCTAAGTAAGTGAAAGGACCAAGAAAAGTGACACCTTGCTATAACGACAACAATAACAAACATTATCCTATTATTCCACTAGGCGAGGTCGGCTACATAAATTGTATAACACCATTGTATCTTTCAACAACTAAATCTTTGAATGGATTGTTAATCAAAAGATCTCGCTCAAAATGCCATCAGGTAAAATTTGGAAATAGGAGCTTGATACACAGATCATGAGGAGTGGAAAAAGATCTGAAGAAGAAAGGCCTATCTAGTTATCCTTTCCTCAGTAGACCTGATGCAAATTTCCAAGATCTGTGTAGATCATAAAAATGGCATCCCAACAACTGAAATGATTGCTACATTGAATTCTTAAGCCAAACAAAACCATGTTCCAAAGGAAACCAACATGATCATCGCTCAAGCATGTTCTTGGATATCATACTAATATACTTAGACCAAAGAAAAAAAGGTTTTCTTTTTTATTTATCTTTGCTAATTTATTCTCTATTAGTCAATGAGCTTTAAAAGAGTATTAGACTTATTTTTCATCTTTCCACTAAAAAACAAGAAAATTTTATCATTCACATATTTCATTCTTCTCAATTTCAATATATGATTTACAGAGTTTGACTACTTAGAAGAGGAGACACAATATAATGAAACTAGAGCATTGAATTATGCTATTTGCAAGCAACAAGAGCAATGAAATTATTTTAAGAAGGTAAGCTGATGATCTTTGACTAAACTTGAAAGACAGAAAGATAGTATTTACTGATAATCAGATACTTGTCTTATAACATGAAAATAGCAAAGATACCTTATTTGCTGGCTTGTTACCGAGGCCGAATTTATTAGGAGGTTTTCCATCAGGAATCTTGTAGTCTCTGAACCAATCCCTAATCGCAGTAAGGGTGCCCTGAAGACAACTCCCAGATTAATCACCAATAAAAATTGCCAATTAAGGCACCAATCAATCCTTATGAGTTTACTGGTGGCATCAAACTTTGTGTGCTTGCAACAAGTTTATTCTGGGAGTATCTTTGGTTCAAGTGATATCATTTGACTAAAAAGTTAGTTGCCCAGTGTGCAATAACTGTACATTAGTTGATTGGCCCGAGTAAAAGCATATGTCACAACATTTCGATTTAGACACTGTAAATATAAAAAGGATGCAAAGATCCTGCTCATTCACAAAATAAACACACAAACACCAGAGCAATTCAGCAGGTCTTCCGCATCGATGACCATACCATCACCTTCTAACTAAAACTCGTTTATATGCTCCACAAAAGCAAAATGAAGTTCAAAATTAGAGTTTATCATTTTTTTGACTTGAATAGAGTTTGTCATTTGAAAAGCGCATTATTAAGCTTGTCTTTAAACGATAGAGCCCTTCCAATGAAGAGCACAACAGACTTCATCCTACATTTCACCATGAACTGTTTCTTTTGTTTTAAAAAATCTGCTTAATGAAAGATCTTAATTGTTTTTTAATCTCATTAAAGATGGGACTCTAGTCTCTAACAGTGTCTTTTTATTGGCAAACTAAATAGTAGAGAAGACCATCAAGTTAGTTAATAGCACTTACTGGAAAATGCTTCTCAACATCATCAACATCATTCACAAGTGAAGCCTTTGGATCGTCCAATGAAATTGCAACTATTTTCCAATCAAGTTCACCTTCATCAATCATTGCTAACGCAGCCAAGGGTTTCACCTTGACAACCTCGCCTATTTTCCTCCGGGTTTCACCAATCTCAACCACGTCAACTACATATTAAGTAGAATTTTAGACACATTTTGCTATAATCTTCTTATGACAATAACACAGAAAAAATCGGAGTTTGAAGTCATAAGTATTGCAATACCAGGATCATTATCTCCAAATGCACCGTCAACTTCAGAATTTGCATGAGACGGGTCTTCCCATGTTTGTGGAAGCAAGCCATAGTTCCAATTTATGTTATAGCTGGAGGTCATGGAAAACATTTTATAGACAAGATTAGGAAGACACCGAACATTTCAAGCAACATTACAAATAAGTTTTGAAAGAAAGAAATAATAATCCTAAGACCTGATGAATGAGAAGTCAATGACACTATAAAAATAAGCATAATAACATGAAGAAAATGGTATCTTAGGTCTGAGGAAATGTATTAAATATGGACAATGAGTTGCAAATTTTCCAAGATTCCGCATGGTTAGTGCTTGCAAAAACAACTAGAGGTACAACAAATTCAATATCAACCAGGAATTTATAATCAGCAAGGCATATTGAACAAATTTAGCCCTTAAAGATAATGCTGCTTTAAGGTCAATAAAATCTGCACAAAGCACATTTAAAGTGCCAAGTCAAAGACAATCTATACAAGGTAAGGGTGAATGTGCAAAAATACATACGAGCTTTTTCCAAAAGTATGCCTAACACTAAATGCTTTTTTTGGAGGTAAAAGTAACTGTGGTTACAAAATAGGTGCAAAAGTCACATTATCCATTAGTGATAGAAGACGCCGTTAGTTTTTTTAGAGGTAAAAGTAACAGTGGTTACAAAATAGGGGCAAAAGTCACATTTTCCATTAGTGATAGAAGATGCTGTTAGTTTTTCTGTTACCTCCTTCTTCAACCTCTCTCTCTATGCTTTTCTCTCTTCACAAATAAGTGCCTCATGCCTCTCCCTTCGCCTCCCATCTTTAGATATCCTCTTCATTTCAGAAGAAGGTTAAGATTGAAGGAATAAGGGAGAATCGGACAGCAAGAGTGAGAAGAGTTTGAGAGAAAGGATTGGTCGGAGATCTTGAAGAACTGAAATGAATTGAAGAGGATACCTAGAGATGGGAGGGGAAGGGAGAGGCATGAGGCAGTTACATGTGAAGAGAAAAAAGCAGAGAGAGAGAGAGAGAGAAGAAGAAGAAGGTAACGGCAAAACTAACAGTGTCTTCTACCACTAACGGAAAATGTGACTTTTGCACCTATTTGATGACCACATAGTTACTTTTGCCCCTCGAAAAAACAGTTGGTGTTGGGTGCATTTTCGGGAAAAATATCATGTACTTTTGCATTTTAACCCTCCAAGAGAAAATGTATGAGCAATGGAGCTGTTTCTTACGGATAGTGTCTAAGCTTTCCCTTTTTCGTATCTTGCTTAATAGGAGTAAATGGCTCGTCAGTAGCAACCTCCATCTTTGCATCAGATTCTTTTGGTATTTCAACAATGAAGTTAAAGACATCAGTACCTAGCTGCAACGGAACATCATGCCAGGGAGAAACCTGCATTGTACAGCATGAATTTCAGTAGGTACAAGTAAAACTGTACAAGTGATGAGCTCTCAATTTCTCACGAGAAGCACATATAGTAGAAAACTCGTACATACAACAGAACTCTGAGTTTTGTACTCTATTCTATAGAAAAGTTCGATCTTTTTTATGAAAAACAACACTATCAATCCAGAAGTTACTCCCAGAAAAATACAAAAGAAAGATTGTCCTCTGTTTCACTCACTTCGCCAAAAGCTATACTAATTTATCAAACATAAAAGCTACACCCACCACCCTGATCATTTCAATCCAAACCTAACATAGAGGAGTTAGGCATGAATCAGTAATCCATTCAACACGTAATCCTCTTTCTTTTTCTCTTACTAATCGAACACTCCTCGATTCAATACAAAACCACTCAAATTTTCAAGACACTAAATCACAATTTTAAAATACACAACAGATTACATAGTACGAAAACAAAAAATTCGGAGCACAATATCCCATTTCACAAAGTCTAAGCCATTAAACCAGAAATTAGATGCCCATTTCCCCCAACACCAAAAACAATGAATCAAAAGGAGAGCGAATAATCAACCTTCTTGCCAGATTTATAGAAAAATCGTACATACAACAGAACTCTGAGTTCTGTACTCTATTCTATAGAAAAATTTGATCTTTTTATGGAAAAAAACACCTTCATTCCAGAAGTTACTCCCAGAAAAACACGAAAGATTGTTCTCTGTTTCACTCATTTCACCAGAAACTATAAGAACTGGTAGCCGGGAGGAGAATCTAGAATTTAAAAAACTGGGTTTCTCAAACGAAACCTCGCATTTAATCCAGAAGAAATGGCCTTCCTCCTTGACCTGAACCTCGGGATTGTAGATAGCCCGGCAAGTGTAAGACCTCCTGGAAGATGGACAACGAAGCTTGAGGTTCTTGAGGCAAAGGCTATAAGCTAAGGGCTTTTGCCTCAGCAAAAATGGGGATTTAGTGAGCAAAGAGCAGGTAGAGTTGCTGGCTATGGTCATCGCTCTTATGGCCGCCATAATTGCTCGCTGATGCTCGCTTCAGTAGCTCTGTGACTTGAGCCTGTGAAATAGGCTCCTTTTTTTTTTTTTTTTTAAAAAAAAAAAAAAAAAAAAAAAAAATTGTATTGGCTGCTGCTTTTTTTGTTCTTTTTTCTGTGGGTTTCTTATTTACTTTTCTTATTTCTAAATAGGGTTTTTGACCAAAATAGAATTTTTTTTTAAAAAAAATACCAGATTAATGCACTGTTGAAACTATTTTCTGATATAAGGCAATTGAAGGCGTACGACAGACCTGCGCCACCAGCTTCGTTTCATTCTACCACGTGAACGCTGATCTCGTGAGGGGGGGCGCCAGCTGGTGAATGGCGTGGGGCCCACCCACGCCACTAATGGCGTGAGGGCCCCACACGTAGCTAAAGGCGTGAGGAGGCCTCACGCCATTAGCTACGTGTACGGCCCTCACGCGACCATGTGTCGAGACGACACACGGTCCGCCCTCCCCCACGCCAGCCCGTGATCACTTTGTCCTTTTTTTTTTTTTTTTTTTTTTTTTTTTTTTTTACCCGTGACCCCTTTTTAATTTTTTTTTTGTTTTGTTTTAAATCATTCCCTTTTCTGATTCACTCTTTATATTCACTCATTCACTCTCTTCTTCATCCGCCGTGACTCCTTCTTCTTTCTCTCTTATCATTCATTTGCATTGCTTCAATCATCCGGAAAACTCCCTCATTTCTTCATTATCTTTCTTGAATTTGTTTTTTTTGTTTGTTTAATTCCATTGATAAAGTGTTTCTACTTGAGACTTTTTTTTTGTTTAATTCCATCTAGACAAGTATTTCCTCTTTTGGTCATTCATTCCTTCCTTCATTAATCTGCAAACTCCCTCCATTTCTTCTTCATTCTATTTCTTGAATCCTTTGTTTTTTGTTTAATTCCATTTAGATAGTGTTTCTTCTTCTTCTTACGTAGTTTAATCTTCTTTTTCACAATATTACATAAGAAAAAGATGAGTGAAATTCGTTCATTTGTATATTTTAATGGTTCTAAAAATATAGGTCCAAATGGATTAAGCTTTGATGGTGAAAAAAGAGGAATGTTGATTGTTCCGTTTATATCCGCCGAAGATTTACATGAAAAAATCCGTCGAAAGTTAAAGCTGCAACAAAATCAGGTAATATCTTCAGTGACAGGTAGACTGCCTTGTGGGAACCGGAAATATGTGGGTCTTGAGATATCCGATAATGAGGATGTGGATTTTTTTGTTCAAACATTCCTCGAAAATCATACGTCCCAATTCGCTGAGTTATATGTGGATATTGAGACGTCAAAGGAGGGCGTACCAATACCGGCGCATGGACTCCGTCAGTCACAGTATATGGCTGGTACCTCTCATCAGCCAAGACAATCAACCGTTGCACTGGGAGAAGAAAACGACGACTATATGGTACATGAACCCGAAAATCGGGAGGAGGAGCAACGGAAGAAGATGAAGACACTTTATTGGAAAATGACCATGATCAAAATGATAGTGATGCGGATGACGAACAACGAGGTAATTATTATATAATTTATTTTTTACTGGTTACCATTTTTTCGCAAAAATTGAATTATGTTTGAGCATACAGATATTACACCGTTTTGGCATGACATTCCACATTATGAGGCTATAAATGAAGATTACCCGCATGAGGATATACTAGATGTGGAAGGCTTGGGCCGGGGTCCGTGGGCAAGAGGAGATGAATTATGCTTGAAACAAGAGTTCGAGTCGAAGAATGATTTGAAAGCCGCAGTAACACATTTTTGCATGAAGCAACATCATGAAGCTCAAGTGGTTGAGAGCACTACAACGAAGTACTCAATGAAATGTCGGAATGAAGAACAAGGTTGCGATTGGAGGGTACGAGCAATTAAACCGAAGAACAGCAACGCTTGGGTGGTAACTAAATGGGTGGGAAATCATAGTTGTGTGAACCAAAATCTATCCCAAGATCACGAGACAACTTGATTCTCGAATTTATTTCTCGAGTCATAATAGGTATGATGCACATTACTATTTGATAAATTGTGAATTTAGTTGTGTTTGTGAGTGAATATAAATAACATTCCTAGGGTACATTTTTTTATGAATGGTTTTGCAGAGATGGTCAAGGAAACACCTTCGGTACCTGTGATCATGATACAAGAAAGAGTGACTGGAATGTTTAGCTATCATGTTTCGTACGGAAGGCATGGAAGGCAAAACAAAAAGCAATAGCTAAGATTTACGGGGATTGGGAGGAGTCATATGCATTCCCGCCAAGATGGTTCGAGCACATGTTGAAATTTTCCCCGGATCTATTTATCATATTAAACATGAACCGTATATTGTTGATCGGCGGGTTGTTAATGGGATCCGGGTTTTTCAACGTACATTTTGGACCTTCGATCAATGTCGTGCGGCGTTCCAATGGTGCAAACCAACTGATACAAGTGGACGGAACGCATTTATACGGTAAGTATAAGGGGACATTGTTGATTGCCACCGCCCAAGATGGAAATAATGAGATCCTGCCTATTGCATTTGCAATTGTTGAAGGTGAAACGAAGGAAGCATGGGAATATTTTTTGGCTTCCATACGACTGTATATTACAAATGCAGTTGGTCTGTGTCTTATTTTTGATCGTCACAAAAGCATAATATCAGCTGTCGCCAATGAGACGCTTGGTTGGCAGCCTCCTCATGCGTACCATGTGTTTTGCATTCGACATATTGCGAGCAATTTTAATACCCGCTTCAAGGACCAAGCGTTGAAGAAAAAATTAATGAGATTAGGTAATATTTCCCAACCGATGTGCGGTGACATTCATTCTTTTCATTACCCGACACTTTTTTTGTGTGTTACGGGATATGTGCCAAACAAAATTCACTTCGATGCATTGTATGCTTTGAGTTCTGCGATTCTGATAATGATGTGGCTGCATGGATTGAAAGAATTCCAAAAGAACAATGGTGTCGGAGTTACGATGAGGATGGACGAAGATATGGTCATATGACAACCAATTTGTCCGAGTCAATCAATAAGGTTTTCGGGGAGCGAGGAACATGCCCATAACATCTTTGGTCAAATGCACCTATAGTCGACTTGTCAGTTACTGGGTCAAAAGAGGGACCAAAGCACAACAAGATACCCGATCCGGAAAGATTTTTACGGATGTTGTTGGAGAAGTTATGGCAAAGAATGGAGAGCGTGCTACATCGATGCGTGTACGGGAGTTTGATGTGGCGCGGACCACGTTTGAAGTTGATGATCCGGATGATACATACTCGGTGAACCTGACCCAGCGAAAATGCCAGTGTGGCAAGTTTCAGGCATTCAAATTCCCATGTAGTCATGTAATTGCTGCATGTTCACCGTATCCCTTAATGCTTTGCACGCACGTGGATCCCGTATTCTCAATCAACAACATTATGAATGTTTACTCTTCATCGTTTCAGCCGATCGGCAGTGAACAAGGAATACCGCCCGCTTCCGGACCAAAGCTTATCCCTGATGAATCGAAATTGCGTGGTAGGGGCGTCCTAGAGCTTCACGCATTCGCAATGAAATGGATGAGGTGGAGGTCCAACCTAGCTCCAGTCGACTGAGATGTGGTATATGCAAACAGTTCGGACATAATAGGCGTTCATGTCCTACCCGCATAGCGAATTAGTAGACAATTGATAGCTTGTATACTTATGTGCTACTTATGTACTTATAGTTTCACATCATTAAGAATTTGTGTTTTGAAGTTTCACCTTCTCAAATTTATACTTATGTGCTTATAGGGTATAGTTAAAAATTTAGAATTTGGGAAAAAGTTGCTTACCTATACGTTCGATAGCAAAATAAACACAAACAAATCAAGTACGGGATCCGCGTACAAATATGACATACAAGAATCCATGCAAATAATTCATAGTACGTAATCCATGCAAATATGTCATAATGCAAATATAACAACTAGTAAAACGATATGCTCATGATGGTGGAGTGTATGGAGGCCACGGTCTCGTCCGCGCATCACGCTCAGGGTTCCTACGAATGCCACCAGCTCCACGCTGTTCGTCAAGATTTTGATTGATATTGAAATCCTCGGCAGCTGTCCGTATAAAGTCATCGGTGTGGTCAGCGGATTCATCGGATGCGCGGTGTCCCGACCGGTATGGACTATTACTAGATCCCGCCTCGCATAACCATGCCATGCACTTGGGACGAACAAAAGGCGGTAAAAAAACCCCGTGGCACATGTGGAACACTAAAGCCGGGAAAGCCATATGCTTGACCGGTAGGCATTGAAACCCGCAAAACCTCCTCCAAATCCGGACCGGGAACTCGTGATGGCCACTCATATGAGTAAGGAACATGTGACATCTGGGAGCAAACGTCGTCTGCGGGCCGTGCGTAGGGGCGGCATCGGCACATGTATCTGTTGAGGCACCTGTGGTGGCATCTCTGGATGAACCTCTGCTGTCACCTCTGGGTACCACGGAACCTGAGTATAGCCCATATTGGGCCACATGACTGGTCGATATACACCTCCGCCGCGTGGACCATGCTGGGGTATCTGGTATGCCTCCATCTCGTGCCGTGGACGTCGTTGACCTAGTCCCCGTCCTTCCTTCGCACGAGGCGGGACCTCTAGCGCAGGGTCTGGTACGCTAACTAAGAGTCCACTTGGCGCTGGACTAGGACCAGCTCCGCAATTCGACCAAACTCTCTAAGTGCTCCAAGTAGCTGGTCACAAACCTCCTGAACCTGGTCCTTTCTGAACTGAGCATCAAACTGTGGAGAATTCATCCACCAAATCCACTCGACACCGTCAATCTGCATTTTTCCAGTATAATAAATAACATCATTGAACCTTAGTTATGGATAATAAGATGAAACATTTAAGATGCCAAGGGAAGCAAGATCAATACGTACCACATGCCCGATCCCGGCGACCCGCCTCGTCATATACCGTCTCGGTGTGTGTGAAGAACCAAGTCATGTACTCGAGTTTGGGGAAATCGGCCCCTCCGATGGCTCTGTAGTCTCGATGCACAAATGTCGCGTGTTCCACAACTGAATAAATACATCCATCTTTGCCTCCCAATCATCAGCAATCTTACCGCGTAAGGTCAGATCATGTGCACCCTTAAGTTGTGCCGCAGGGCCAGGGATGTGTTGTTGCATGCCAAATTGCCGCATGCAGCGATCTGGTTGGTGCATCTCGACAATATGGAAACAAAGTACGGGCGTCACCGCCCTCCACCTGTCCTGCATGTCAGCCTCTACACCCATAAACTCATATCCGGCGTCCCTATATGGCTCCCACTTCACCTGTACATGTATACAAATGCGGATTAGTTTACCCTTTTGATTCCTTAATCTCAAATTTATTATACATACATCGTCTCGACCCATCTGGTCAAGCTCTATCCGATATGTCTTTAGCTCACGTCGCAATAACCGCAACTCGACATTGTTGAACCTGCAATACGTAACTCAATAACATTAGTGAAATGAGAACATAATCGCAAATCTACTCAAAGCATTTCAAATAATTCATTATATCATACTGCTTCCATACTTGCGTCCGTAATGATCACCTGCGTCAATGGGTGGTGGAATGTGAGGTGCTATGGCAGGAAATCTGGACCACGCCCATATCTGAAGTAACAATAAACAACCTCCCATGTCCTTAGCTGAAGCTGACGTGGCCTGACATAGCTCACGATACAGTGTGGCGAGTACAGCTGACCCCCAACTGTATGTATCAGTCTCCGAGAGGTCACCACCCAATAATTGTATATATCGGCAAGGGACCTCATGGCTGGACTTATCACACAACAAAAATCCACCGAATAGGCGCATGAGGTAAGCCCGTGTGTACAAAAGTTGACCCTCAACCGACGCCGAGTGCTCCTCCCAAGTGTCCCCAATGACGGTCAAACCAGCCCATCTTGATGTTTCCGCCAATCAATTCAGATGGGAGTGGAGTCACACCCATGTATTGCCGCATAATTACTGCCCAGTTGCCATGCGTTCGACCGGAAATTATTCGACCCTCAGTGGACAAATCTAAAATGCCCTCTACATCCTGTAGAGTGATAGTCATCTCACCAACCGAGGCATATGGAAGGTGTGAGTCTCGGCCTCCACCTCTCAACCAAAGCGAGAAATAAGGTATTTGTCAATCTGCACCAACATAAAATTAAATAACAAATATGTCGTGGTCTTTTATTATCCGTCTCATTTAAGCACAACTAAATGTATATAATTAATTACGTAAAGAATTTTAAAACATACTTGGAGGTTTCTTCATGCGAGCCACGTGCCGAAACCCGCACGCATAAGGTGGTCCCGCAACTCTATTGGGATGAGATCCGGGTCTTGGATATCTCGGAAGACCCCTGTGAGGCTCGCCTCACCCTCAACACATTACGCCTCCGGTGTTCCACACCACTTGTGATCGGTGTGACATTTGCACCTCCTCGTTAAGAACTCCCCACTCTTTAAGGGGCTCAATATTACACGCGTTTGGTCATCCATTTCACTAACAAAAATTTCCAATATGTTACAACTCATTATTAAGTCACTAGTTATTATTCTATAAATAATTAATTATTATAAATAACAATATACAACATTTTTCATGAATTGACTAATTAAGTTAATTTACAAATTATTGTAATATTCTTTTACATTTTATATTTTACATTTTAAATTTTATCCTAAGGTTAATAATAAATTTAAAATATTTTACATTTTATCTATCAATTTATTCTTTTACATACAAAATAAATATTTAATTGACTAATTAAGTTAATTTACAAATTATTGTTAGTCTTCTATCCTAAGGTTAATAATAAATTTAAAATATTTTAATTCCATGAATTATTGATTTGAATTATTATTTACAATTTTTATTATTTATAATTATTCATTTTTTATAAGTGATTAAGCATCTCTAGCCCTACCATTTTATATTTATTAAGAATTTATTGTATATAATTAAAAGTTAAATTCTATTATTAAACAATTAACATAACAACATAATTAAATGGTGAGCATCTATCCAACTCATTAAATTTATTAAACATCTATAATAAATTACGTATATATAATAAAAAGTTAATTCCAATAATTTCAAAATAAACATAGCAAAAAATTAAATTTTACCTGTCTGTCTTTGCAAATGTGGAGTCACAAACAATTTTAGCCTCCTCCTTCTTCCTCTTCTTAAAGTTCCTCGGCCACGGAACCTCGCATTTTTTCAGAAACCTCGTATTTTTTCAAAAGAGGTGGAGATTTGAAGGTTGGGGAGGTGTATGTCTCGCGTGAATGTGGAAGAGGGAAGGAGTGAACAAGAATGAAGAACTTGAAGTTCTCAGGTGATGAGGGAGAGCGGGAAGGAGTGAAAGTATGTGAGAGTGAGAAAAATAAGGAAAGAAATTGGAGGAGTAAGGAAAAAAATGGAGGAGTGCGGATGAGGGAGAGGGTGAAGAAAATGAAAGAGTGAAAAATGGAAGAGTGGAGTGTGAATCAAGAAGGAAAAAATTGAATGAGGGAGAGTGTGAAGTGAATGGGAAGGTTCGAGCAAAAAAAAAAAAAAAACGAAGTGAATGGGAGAGGGATTTTGGGGGGGGGCGGTTGAATGGGAGAGGGATTTTGAAAGGGTGGGGGGGCCGGTGCGTGGAGGGGGGGGGGCATGCGGGAAACGTAGGGGGTTGCGGGTCGGGGAATCTCCGAATTCCCGACGAGTCCGACCGCACGCCGCCTTGTGGCGTGGAGGACGTTCACGCCACCGCGGCGTGAACGTCGGCACGCCACGAGGCGTGACACGTGTTCACGCCTCACGCGGGCGTGACACGTGTTCACGCCTCCCGTGGCGTGAAGCACCCTCACGAGACTCATTGCGCCCACCCCCCCCGCCACGCCACGGCCCGAGTCACGCTCCCCCCCCCCCCACGCCATTGGACACGTAAGCCTTACTTTGGAAAATAGTTTGGCAAGTGCTTTAACCTGGAAATATTTTATAAATATTTGACTATTTTGGTCAAAAATCCTTTCTAAATATTTATAAGTTATAGAGTAAAATACAATGATTACCCTTATATTTGATCTAAATTGCATAAATCCCCTCCATTTCAATAATGTATATAAATTTCTTATAAAATTAAAGTGCATATTACAAGAATCTCCTTATATATTTAAGATTCCATTTCCATCCACTCGATCATTTATTGATTGTTAAACTTTTTTTAATGGGAGAATCCCATATAAAGACGGTTGAAATAAGAAAATTTTGATTTGGGTTACTAAACTTAACAAATTATTAATTAGGTTATGTGACCCAATTAAAGATTTAAAATTTGGGCCAAATTACCTCTATATCATGTAGTTATTGAAAAAAACAAAATTGGAGACATAATATATTGTTTAAGCGCTATGTAAAAACCTAATGACAGAAAATTCATTGGAGGCTTGAATTTAATCTTCATCCTCAATCGATTTGAGTAATGCTATTCAAATAGATTGTTACAAAGATGAAGGCATAAAAGCTTGCAGTCACAGGTGGTATATGTGTATATATGTATGATCAAGGGAGTCTTTGGTTCGAGCACAAGCCTATATTAGTTCATGCGATTCTTGAACAAATCGTGGAGTATTGTGAGAAGAGATGAAGTTGATGTCTATACATGTGCGAGCACGCTCACCATACAACTGTTGCAAAAAGAACCGAATCGAGAAAGGAAATAATTGTGTATAGAAGCGAATGTTAGAGAGTAGAAGAATGATGACCTCGGAGGATAGGGAAGAAGAAGGATGAGCAGGAAGAAGCAACCGAGTGAGGCAGAGACTCCGATGGTTTTCTCTTTGGACGGTACATGAAGGGTATTATTGGAAAATTTTTAACATTTAAATATTCTAAATTGGGTCATTGACCCAATTGAAGATTTGTTAAATTTGCCAACCCAATTTAGAATTTTTCTATTTTAACCGTCTTTATTTAGGATTTTCCCTATTTATAAGCCTCAATCTAACTTGAAAATTAATAGAGGAATGAAATTAATTCATAGTATATGAGAATTGATGACAGAACTTTGATTAAAAAAAAAAAAATTGATGACAGGACTAGAATATAATTACCATAAGTAGTGAATAATCAAAATTAAAATAAAACAGTTTCCTAAACCACGGTGGCCTAGAACATATAACTGATTTTGAAGGAATTAAGAATATGAGTTAAATTAGTTAATTTTACTAATTTTTTAAAAAAATACCCTCATATAAATTTTACACTTCAATTACCTCATTGATTTCACATAATCCCTCATTTATATCTAAACCCTACTTTATATTTTAAATAAACTACTTATGTTTCGGCTTAAATTTCATAATTTTTTATATCACCATTTTATGACGTACTCCATAATTCATGTATCAATTTAGAACTATCACTGCTAAAATTGGGGTTTTTTTTTTTTTTAATATTGCCCGCTTGGATTAAATTATTGTCTCGATAAAAAGAGAGAGAGAGTAAAATTAAGGTGCATGTGACATTGATGACTTGCAAACATTACTTACTTTATAGAATATATTAAAATGTTTAATTATCATTGTGTTTAATTATAATTAAGATAGTATCAATAAGGGTATTTTAGGAAGAAATTGACAAAAAAATTAAAATGTTGCAACCCTTAAATATTATCCTATAGTTAGAGTTAGAATAGAAGGGAGTAATGGTTAACCCTCTTCGCTTACTCTTTTATGTTTTTCACAATTATTTTCTTTCATCGAATTCCTTAATTCTGTAAGGAACCCATTAATTAAAAATCATCCCATAATCATAAAAAATTACTTTAAAAAAAAAAAAAAAGTTTCCTTATTGTCCGCGTTTCTCCATTAAATCCGTTTTCCACTTTACCGATCCTTACCACTCGATCTTCTGAACTGCTTAACCCTCTCCTCTGCTTCCTTTCA
The DNA here is from genome assembly GCA_019022655.1 of Acacia acuminata. NCBI lineage: Eukaryota > Viridiplantae > Streptophyta > Magnoliopsida > Fabales > Fabaceae > Acacia > Acacia acuminata. The sequence continues at coordinate 564,781 of JAFJYI010000100.1, read as the reverse complement.
CTCCGTAAAGAGCAGCAGCGCCGCCGCGAACTAGATCCCAGTGCTTTGGCAGAAATGTTGGACGTTAATCTCTTCAGAGAAGAAAAAGGTCACAACCCTGAACTCATCCGCGAATCTCAGCGCCGTCGTTTCGCCCGTGTCGAACAAGTCGACGAAGTCATCCATCTCGACAAAGAATGGCGAAAGCGTAATCTTCTTCCTTCAACCCTTAACCTCTATTTCTAGCCATCAAGCACTATGCTTTGCTTTAGAAAATAGGGGAAAAAACGATCAATCCCCCGTTATGGTTTTCAGGACAATTTGAGCTGGAGAGTCTCCGGAAAGAGGTCAACAGGATCAGTAAGGAAGTCTCTAAACTCAAGCGTGTGAGTTTATTCAATTTCTTTTCTCCTTTCTGATTTCAGTAGTTCTGCACCGCGACTCTGAACTTTTTTATTTTAGTAGGCTTTGTAGATAAGAAACCAGGAATAATAAAAAGTTCTCATGATATATAATGTGGCATGTGCACCTTTTTTGGGGACTTTGTTTGCTTACAATAGCTACCCACATTCACAAAGAGGCATAATCTTTTGAAATGTATTAATCAGGAGGTCATTCTTAATAGTCTCTACTGAGAAGTTAGAAGCCCATAACCCGTATCTATTGAAAACTTATCATCAGTCGACATTTCTAACTGCTGAAATCTGGCTGACTAAATATGGTTTATGTTCTGCCCTTTTCTGTTTGATAGGCAGGTGAAGATGCGACTAAGCTCATCAGTGAATCTGAGGGGGTAAAGAAACAGATAGCAGATAAAGAGGTTGAAGTTCAGGAAAGCTTTAAACAGCTGAACTCAAAGCTGGAAACAATTGGAAACCTTGTGCATGATTCAGTTCCAGTCAGCAATAATGAGGTTTCTTGTTTCGTTTAGTTGAATTTGTCTCTTTTTAATTCTTTCTCATACCCATCCAACCATCATTTGTGTATAATATTTCTTAGGCCAACAATGCGGTGATTAGATCATGGGGGGAGAAAAGGATGGAGCCTAAACTGAAGGATCACGTGGATCTAGTTGAGCTCCTTGAAATAGCAGATACAAAGAAAGGTATAAATTTACTCATCCGGGGTGCTCAAGCAGTGATATTTTTGTTGGCTTGGGATATGTCTTTTACAAATAACTCTTTCCATGTACTTTACCGTTCCACGTAACATATTGGCATGCAATTCTGGTTCGGGCTTTGTTATTCCAATGTTTAAATTGCTATTATTTGATGCTGTACTTGTATTGTGGAGAACATATTTGCATTTGAACCCTTCCGGCCATGAATTCACAATTGCATGCATATCTGGTGCTATTATTCCTTTTTAATATATCTTATTGTTTTATGTGATGTTGCTTGATAAATAATAGGAGCTGAAATAGCTGGAGGTAGAGGTTTCTATCTCAAAGGAGATGGTTTTCGTCTCAATCAAGCTTTAATTAACTTTGGAGTTGATTTTTTGGAGAAAAGAGGATATACTTCGTTGCAAACCCCTTTCTTCATGAGAAAAGATACAATGTCAAAGTGTGCTCAGTTAGCCCAATTCGATGAAGAACTATACGAGGTAGAATTGATAAGTTGATCCAATAGTTTTCTTGTCTAGTTCATCAGCAATTTGGTGATGTAGACACTGGTCCATCAGCATACGACCAGTTAGTATGGTTGATAATATAGTGCCGATATGGTACACTTTTCGTTTTTCAAATGTAAAATGTATTGTTCTCATCGGATCATATCTGAGTTGTTATGCAGGTTACAGGTGAAGGAGAAGACAAATATCTTATTGCAACTGCTGAGCAGCCATTATGTGCATATCATTTGAATGATTGGATCCACCCTTCTCAACTTCCTATAAGGTAATATTTTAGAGGGAAACAGATTAAACTTGAAGGACTGCTGATTAAAAAATATGCTCTTGCCAGATATGCTGGATTTTCATCATGCTTCCGTAAGGAAGCTGGATCTCATGGTCGCGATACTCTCGGAATATTTAGAGTTCACCAGTTTGAGAAAGTGGAGCAGTTTTGCCTCACTAGCCCAAATGGCAATGATTCTTGGGATATGCACGAGGAAATGATAAAAAACTCTGAGGATTTTTACAAAGCTGTAAGTGTTTTCCCTCATCAAGCAACCGGAATATGATATATATTGTTAGTTTACTTCATTGAGTGCAAACTTGGCTTAATAAATATATATTGTACATGACTTGTGAATATTATAATTTGTTATAAATTTTATTATATATATATATTGATATTCATTTGGAAATGATTACTTGATCCTAGTCAACTGTATATGATAGGAATGCTCATGTTTTTAGTTGACATGCTAAAGACGCCTGTCAAGGGTATTGTTTAATTTATCCTGCCATGATATTAATGAAAAATATAAAGTGCATATAAATATATGATTGCCTGTGTATAGATGTTATTACTTGGATAATTGCTGCAATGGTTGTGTCCTGCGGCAAATTAACTTTATTATGTTCCCCCTTGGTTTAAATATTATTGTTTGCAGTTAAACCTTCCTTATCAAGTAGTTGCCATTGTATCTGGTGCTTTGAATGATGCTGCGGCAAAGAAGTATGATCTAGAAGCGTGGTTCCCAGCATCTCAAAAATATAAAGAGCTAGTGTCCTGTTCAAACTGTACTGATTATCAGGCCAGAAAATTAGAAATTCGATATGGTCAGAAGAAGGTCAGTTATGCCATGTCATCATAAATTGTAATGGCATTCACTTTCTTCAATAACTTTTGAACGAACACTATAAAATGCTTCATTTCTATACTGAATTAATAGCAAAAGTTATTGCATTGCTAGTCATAAAATTTGTTGCAAATCTCAACATTGAATATCCATTCAGATTATAATTACAAGTGAATGTGATCCAATTCAGCTTGTTTTTCGAAATAATGGTAGCGGTTATGGTTTTTAATTGTGAAAATGAGTCCTAGGAGATGCAGCAATGAAATTTGGTTGGTCAAAAGGTGTGGTTGGGATTTAACAGTCGTTCTGTTGCATCTTTTTTTGCTGTTACAGAGCAATGAGCAGAGTAAGCAATATGTTCACTTGTTGAACTCTACTCTCACCGCTACTGAGAGGACTATTTGCTGCATACTAGAGAACTACCAGAAGGAGGATGGTGTGGAGATACCAGAAGTCCTCAGACCATTCATGGGTGGAAAGACTTCTCTTCCTTTCAAAGGGAATACACCAAGGGCCTAATTGCATAATTTTTTAGTCTGATGTTCGTGAAAAGAGTTCATTTAAAATTAACTTTACTTTATCCCTGTGTTATTTCCTTTCATAACCTCCGCCTTCATTATCATTTCCCCCTTCTTTTTATGAAAATATTTTGTTTAAATAGAATCCTAGTTAATCGCTTTATATTGGCGGATTCTGTAACTTACATTAATTCACTTATCCACCAACTTTGTTACTCCTTTCCTCTTTAGATTTGTATGTTGGGTTTATACGTTAAATTGGTTTTGGTTTGCAATGTGCTAGTTTCCCTCTAAATATTAAGTTTAGCAGACTTGATATGCAAGGGGAAAGGGGCATGACGTTTTATTGTTTACAGCACAAAATTAGCGGTCTGAACGTGTCAATTGGCAATTTAGCAATTTCTTTCAAATATGTGGATATGTAGCTCGTATAAGGATGGTGAGTCGGCGGAGTGCATTTTTGAGTGTGTGAATGAATGGCCAGAGAATCTCAAACTTGAGCGTAGCCCAAAGCTTATGAAATTCTGCCATTTGATGGAGTCAAGTTATGAAGTCAATGTTGCTTTGTGTATTGCGGGCATCGAAGCGTGATCATTATAAAGAAGCTAAGCCTATACTCACATCTATAACGAAATTTATTGAAAAGAGGAATCCAGTCTGGAAAATGGGTACTACGATTTTCAGCAAAGTTTTGTAGTGAACACAATCCTTCAAAAGAGTTCAACGAATTGAGGACCAAAATAATTAAGGTTCGCATTCAACCTCTGGCATGAAATAGTGAGGAAGTGATGAAGGACCAGTAACAGGAAGATGCTTTTCATACATTTGATGCGTCCGTGCAGGAATGTTTCTGCGAATTGCAGTCTCTAATTCGTTAGTAATTCACATTGCTTTCAGAAGATGGCCATTGTTAATTTCAGGTCACCTTCACAGATTTTGAAAGGAAAACAAACACCTCCGGCCCTTGATTTTGTCCACGAATCCATAATTTTATGTCCTGGTTTCTATGCTCATCAGGTGCTTTTCACTTCATCCAAATATACTTTCAATTGTCTTTGTTTAAAATCTTCAACTAATGGCTTTAAATTTTAAAAATCATTTTCTTTTTATTTTTTTTAAAAAAATGATGAGAGATTATTTTTATTTATAGCCCGTTGCGTTCAATTCATGGGAGAGAATTATATGTAATGTAATCCTAATGCAACGAACTTATTACAACATTTGGTTGGTCTTATATAATGTAAAGATGAGATATTTTGCAATCCCATTTATATAATTTGATATCGTGCTAGGATTGATGAATGAGGATGCAGATCAAAGTAAAAAAAAGCCACTATCATCAATATAATTCTTCAATTTGACCAAAATGTTTATCCATAAACGTTGTTAAATATTAAAAAAATTACCACCATTAAATTTTTTTTGAAATAATTAATTATATAAAATATAAAAACATATTCCCCACTAAAAAAAATAAAAAATTATATTCAACCATTAAATGATATTCCCTCCATTAAATATTAAAAAATTACCATGAACCCCCTTATAATTTTCACCGTTAAATATTAAAAAATTATTATGAACCTAACACATGCACGACGCAAATTGAAATAAAAATTACTTTGAACCCAATGTGTACATTATATATAGGGAGAATCCCATATAAAGACGGTTGAAATAGGAAAATTTTGATTTGGGTTACTAAACTTAACAAATTATTAATTAGGTTATGTGACCCAATTAAGGATTTAAAATTTGGGCCAAATTACCTCTATATCATGTAGTTATTGAAAAAAACAAAATTGGAGACATAATATATTGTTTAAGCGCTATGTAAAAACTTAATGACAGAAAATTCATTGGAGGCTCGAATTTAATCTTCATCCTCAATCGATTTGAGTAATGCTATTCAAATAGATTGTTACAAAGATGAAGGCATAAAAGCTTGCAGTCACAGGTGGTATATGTGTATATATGAATGACTCGGGTGGGAGTCTTTGGTTCGAGCACAAGCCTATATTAGTTCATGCGATTCTTGAACAAACCGTGGAGTATTGTGAGAAGAGATGAAGTTGATGCCTATACATGTGCGAGCACGCGCACCATACAACTGTTGCAAAAAGAACCGAATCGAGAAAGGAAATAATTGTGTATAGAAGCGAATGTTAGAGAGTAGAAGAATGATGACCTCGGAGGATAGGGAAGAAGAAGGATGAGCAGGAAGAAGCAACCGAGTGAGGCAGAGACTCCGATGGTTTTCTCTTTGGACGGTACATGAAGGGTATTATTGGAAAATTTTTAACATTTAAATATTCTAAATTGGGTCATTGACCCAATTGAAGATTTGTTAAATTTGCCAACCCAATTTAGAATTTTTCCATTTTAACCGTCTTTATTTGGGATTTTCCCTTTTTTAATCGAATTACATCTTTCAACAAGAAAAGAAAAAAATAATAAATAAACATTTTATATTTACCTAAAAATAATTATAGTACATATATTTTCAAACTTTCCAATATATTATAAAATTTATTAATTTTTATTGTATTAAAAATTTTATAATTTTAATTTTTATCATATTTATTCAAACATATTAAATTACTAAAAACATATTTCAAATGATTATTTTTTCATCAATATTATAATTAATATACATTTTATAGATTATATTTAAATTATTTAAATTTATAATTTAAAGTTTCTAAATACATTTTTTGCTGCATACATTTATAAATACATTTAATTAAGCATATGTTTATTAAAATAATTAATCATACTTTTAATTACATTTTTAGTTTATTTTAGCCTCTATCCTAATAGTTAAAAGGTTAAAGTATATATTTAGTCCTTTATGTTTCCCTCGGTATCATTTTAGTCCCTTAAGTTTGGAAAGTGCACGTTTGATCCTTGAATGTTAACACCGTTAGCCTAACTTAACGGAAAATACTGACTTAACAATTTTAAGTGATGACTGTGTAATTAAATGCTGACCAAACATGCTTATATGTTATTATTTTAATAAATTGATATTTTAAGTCCTATTAATTGAAAAATATTTAATCTTTTCGACCAAAAAAATATATTTAATCTTTAAAGACTGTGAAAAACCGTAAAACAGTCAATGAAGATTAAATATTTTTTAATTAATAGGATTTAAAATATTAATTTATTAAAATACTAAAATATAAGGATGCTTGATCAACATTTAATTGTACAGTCATCGCTTAAAATTGTTGTGTCAGTATTTTCCGTTAAGTCAGACTAACGGTGTTAACATTAAGGAACCAAACGTGCACTTTACAAACATAAGAGACTAAAATGATATCAAAGGCAAATATAAGGGACTAAATGTATACTTTAGCCTAGTTAAAAAGATGTAACAAATGACTATTTGCAAAAGTAAGGAAAAAATTAAGAAAAAAAAAATCTTAAATTTCTTAAACAAGAATTAGTAATGATGATGGATAAATAAATAAATAAAATTTATTTCAATATAACTTTTAAGGAAAATTACGCACAGTCCTAAGGACCGAGAGATAATTACAATTAGGTCCCTTCAAATGACAAAATTACACAGAAGTCCCTAGGGACTTGTGTGTAATTATTTCATATTAGTAAAAGTCTTTATTGCCCATTTAGCATACAAAACGCACCCAAACCACTGAATCCTATTTTCAACAAGAAATTCTATATTTACAACAGGAAAATCCTATTTTAACAACAACATTTTAAAATCTGCATTTTTTCATTTACGAGGTTCAAAGGCTATTTACAACAAGAAATTCTATATTTACAACAAGAAAAATCCTATTTTAACAACATTTTAAAACATGCATTTTTTCATTTCTGAGGTCCAGAGGCTATTTACAACAAGAAATTCTATATTAATAACAACTTTATTGAATCCTATCAGAACTTTTTACTGAACGTTCCATCATCACATCAACCAGTGAAAACAGAGCGGTCCCTCCGTTACCTTCCCAAAAATGCAACGAGCACAATGTTATTAACCCTACCCAATAACATGAAACCCCAACTTCAATGGTAAAGATGATATCTTTAGCAAAATCTTAGCATTACTTACCTAGGTACTAGCTTATAGTCCACTAATGTCCACTAATGAGCTTAAACTTAAACCCTTTACCAAGCCTTCACTCTTTGAATGCAAAGAACATACAATAAAAAAATAAATTATTCAACGAATATAGAAAAGATGACACTTCACAATCTAAGCTTTGCCTAGGACATGAAAATGTCACTTACTTGCTATCTACGTTGGAGATTCAGTCGACTTATATTGCTTACTTGATTTCAGTGTTTTTCCCTTTTTTCTGATAGCTGTCTCCCGCGCGTTTTCATTGCTTTGTTTGTTTCATTCCTTTTTTTTTTTTTTTTTTTTTTTTAATGCTTTGAATGGGCAATAAAGACTTTTACTAATATGAAATAATTACACGAAGTCCCTAGGGACTTCTGTGTAATTTTGTCATTTGAAGGGACCTAATTGTAATTATCTCTGGTTCTTGGGACCTGTGCGTGATTTTCCCTGAATTTTAATTAAAAAATATATACTTCAAAAATTCTTAACATAGCTAACAGTTTAGACTGAAGTATATTTTTTTTTCAAAATAGAAGGGTATATATAATTAAGGTAAATCATAAAGAAGGTCAAATATTTTACTCTTATTATTATGGAAAAAACACTTATCATGTTTTAGGAGAAGTGTTTTCTCATGTCACACACATATAAAATGGTGGGACCCACATATATATAATTAGCATTATATATAGATGTGGGTCTCACTATTTCATGTGTGTGTAGGAATCTTCTTCTTCTCATGCAACATAAGGAGTTTAAACCCCTATTATTATACAAGCTTTCTTTTACATTAGTTTTGGATCTTAAATATAAATTATTATTTTTTTACCTCATCAAAGTAAGAAAAAATTATTTTTCTTATTAAAAATATCTTCATATTGAAAAAAAAAAAACTTTATATTGATCCCTAATTAATACTATCCGTTTAAAATAAATAATCGTATATTTTTTAAGAAAAGCATTAATTAGCTTTAAAAATTTATGTAAACCAGCATATATTTAAAACCTCAGATTTGTATTAAAAATACCACAAACTTTTTCTAAAATATGGCTAATAAACAAAAATCGAAGGAAGTATTATACAACTTATAATAACTTGATAAACCTATTTCCTAATTTATAAATATCTAAATTCGTGTGTGTGTGTCTATAATAAGCGGTCATAAATCGTTATTTTCTACTAGTATAGTTCAATTTAAAGTTTAAGAAATGATCCCACCAAATAGGCATCATGCAATGAGTGTCTCTCTTTTTTCTTTTAGGCCAGAAGGAGTCGTGTCTTTTACCTAAACGAAATCAAAGCTAATTTATGCAAATTATAATTAAATTAAATATGTCCATTTAAAAACGTAAATCGTATATATGTTGTCGGATAAGTGTTCGTCACAAAAATTGCCTTCGCAAACCATTTTTACGACGGAAAAATGCCTTTTTTCTTCGCAAATTTTGAAATTTGCGAGGGACGAATTTTCCCTTATAAATTCTAGTATTTGCAACGGAAAAACATTTCCCTCACAAATATTGGAATTTGTGAGGGAGAATTATTCCCTCGCAAATTCCAATTTATTTAAAAAAAATAGAAAAAAAAAAAAAATATATAAAAAAATATTAAAAACTAGAAAATAAAAAGACTTGTATATCATAAAAATAAATTGTAAAAAATTATGAGAGTTTACATAGCAAAAACAAATATTATAAATTACAATGTTGCGACCAAAATGAACTAAAAAAAGTATTATGAAGTCAGTTTATTTTTTATACTTCATTTAAATGGACGAGGAAATAATGGTTTGCAATTAGTAGCAAAAGTATTACAGAGATACCCTTAGCATCATCAAATCATGAGAGCCTGACATTGGCTAGCAACAACATACAAGAAGCTCTTCCATATCATTGATCATAAAGTGAAATATACCACTTCAAACTTCTCAAAATTGAGTATCTAATTCATCACTGACCTCAGGAATGAATGCAGCTTTCATTTGGTACAGTTTGTCCCATTCGATACCCTTAAACCATGGGTGAGCCTGAAAATAAAAGGATGAACAAGTTATTTCACTAGTATGAAACTACATAACAACCCAAATAAAAAATCTAAAAAGAACACACCACAACACCTTTATTTCATCTGCCCCTTTAGTGCCAAGTCGCTGGTCCACATTACATAAGAGTCTACAAATAAGGTCCTTTGCCTCTGCAGATAGCTTAGCTTCCTCAGGAAATTTTAAATGAGTTCTCCAATTTACTATCTGTATGGTTGACAAAAATAGAAAATTATCCTAATCAATGATTAGATAAAAGTATATAAAACAGTGAAAAAATGGAACACTAACAAAACTAAATGCAAAAACATTTTTTATGAATGTTTATCAAGGAACATGCAACTAGGAAAGATAAATGTATAACAAGAAACAAATTGATCTCCCAATGGATGCAGGAGACATCTACATTATTTTGAAATACAGGTATTTTTTCACTTAGTGTGCTTCTACTGTAGCAATAAAGGCATTTTCTAAGTACAACAATCATATGCAGAGTTCCATAGATTCTAAGTCCAACCCATGTACTCAACTTCAACAAACACCTATGCACGATGCATCATCAGCAGTTTCAGACGTTACCTTTCTACAAGTTGACATCGGCTCATCTGAATAAAAGGGTGGATACCCCACAAGCATTTCATACATTATAGCACCCAGAGACCACCTTTGTGACTGAATAATTGGGAAAGAATGGAATGAATATTATTGATAAGCAATGTGCTTTATATACAAGATGAATATGCAAGGTGCAAGGGAATTACACAACAAACTATACAATTACATAACAAATTATATAACAACAAGTAACTAAATAATAAGCTAATTACAATCTTATCATGTAACACCTATCACCCCCCCGCAAGCTGGAGCATGGATATCTTGAATGCCTAGCTTGAATTTGAGCTCATGAAATCGACTAGGATGAAGGGGCTTTGTAAAAATGTTGGCAAGCTGATCAGCGGACCGAACCGGGAGAAGATGTATGACCTTAGCTTGAAGCTTTTCTCTAACTACATGACAGTCAAGCTCTATGTGCTAGGTTCTCTCATGAAAAGTGGGATTTGCAGCTATTTTAATTGTAGACTGATTATCACAGTAGAGAAGAGTAGGAGCAACATGACAAATATGAAAATCATTCAATAGATAGATAAGCCATTGTAATTCACATGTAGTAGAAGATAAGGCACGATATTCAGCTTCCGAAGATGACTTAGAAATAGTAGCTTGCTTCTTGGCTTTCCAAGAGATTAAGGAAGAGCCAAGGAAAATAGCAAAACCAGTAACAGAACGACGTGTGTCGACACAACCAGCCCAATCAGAATCACTAAAACTTCTCAATTGCAAATCAGAATTAGCAGAAAAGAAAATTCCAGCACCAGGTGAAGACTTAATGTAGCGAAGAGCACGATGAGCGGCGGCCAAATGAGTGTCCCGAGGATGAGACATGAACCGACTAAGTTGTTGAGTGACAAAACTCAAATGCGGCGAGTGGTGGTGAGGTATTGCAACCGACCAATGAGTTTCCGATAAGGAAGCGGATCAACCAAAAGAGTGTCACAATCAGCTGAAAGTTTTAAGTGAGGATTCATAGGACAAGAAGCAGGTTTGCATGCCAAATACCCAATATCATCAAGTAATTCAAGAGCAAATTTACGTTGAGACAAAAAAATACCACTTTTGGATCTAGCAAGTTCAAGTCCAAGGAAATAACGAAGCTCACCAAGATCTTTGATGGTAAATGCAGCATGTAATTGTTGCTTAATCAAGTTAATTTCAGCCAAATCATTTCCAGCAAGCACCACATCATCAACATAGACAAGAATAACAGTAAATGAAGTGGAAGATGCTTTAAAAAACAGAGAATGATCTGAAAGAGACTGAAAATAACCATAGGACAGCAAGGCTGAAGAGAGTTTAGAATACCATTGACGACTAGCCTGTTTTAAACCATAAAGGGACTTTTGCAATTTACAGACTAGAGTAGAGTCAGAAGAAACATAGCCTTTAGGAAGATCCTATAAACCTCTTCATGCAAATCTCCATGTAAGAAAGCATTATTAACATCTAATTGGTGTAAATGCCAATTTTTAGCAGCAGCAATAGACAATAACAAACGAAGAGAAGTCATCTTAGCAATAGGGGAAAATGTGTCAAAATAATCCACACCCTCAGTTTGAGTGTATCCCTTTGCTACAAGTCTAGCTTTGTACCTTTCTATATCACCATTGGCTTTGAATTTGGTTCTGAAAACCCACTTACAACCAATTGTCCTTTTGCCCGGTGGTAAACGAGTAAGGACCCAAGTGTGGTTCTGTTCAAGAGCATTAATTTCTGCATTCATGGCATCTTTCCAAACAGAAAATTTCACAGCTTGCTTAAAAGTAGAAGGATCAGAATGAACAGTAACAGCATTGACAAAAGAATGATAAGATGGAGAAAGAGAAGAATATGAAAGAACCGAGGACAAGGGATAACGAGGGTTACCTTTAAATGATGATTGGTGAGTAGACGATGTGAGGGCACAATGATAATCCTGCAGATATGAAGGTGGGCGGTGAAGTCTAGTAGACTTACGAACGGAAGGAATGGGATTAGAAAGCAATGATATGGGGGAGGCAATAGAGGACGGCTGTGAAGCGGGGGCAGTGGGCTGAGGACCGGAAATAGGAATGTCCTCAAATAAGGGGGAGCAAGGTTGTGGTTTAGGCCAAGGCAAAGAGGGTGTAATGCTATCAGTTTTAAAGGGAAACACAAATTCATGAAAAATAACGTCTCGAGAGAGAGATTTGATTTGTAGACATGTCAAGTAAAGTGAAAGCCTTGGAACCATGGGGAATACCTAAAAAGACACATTTACGTGCACGTGGAGCAAATTTTGAGCAATTATGACTCAATGTGGAAGCAAAGCAAAGGGATCCAAAAACTTTGAAAATAGAATAAGTGGGAGAAAAACCATGTAAACGTTCAAATGGTGTAGAATTTTGAAGTAGTGGGGCAGGTAAACAATTAATGAGATGAGTAGCATGAAGAACTAGAAATGACCAGTATGAAACAGGAATGTGAGATTGAAAAAGAAGAGAACGTGCAACATTTAAAATGTGTTGGTGTTTGCGTTCAACTAAACCATTTTGTTGTGGAGTGGCAACACAAGATTTTTGATGAATAACTCCATGAGAAGTAAAAAACTGAGGCATATGAAATTCAGTACCATTATCGGATCGAAGAATTTTTATTGCAGCGGAAAACTGAGTTGTAACAAGAGTAAAAAATTGTTTGATATGCATCTTGTAACATCCCAGTTTTCAAAAGTGTTTTCACGGTATCATGATCAGAGTAAAGCATTGGAAGTAAATAGTATTTAAAAAGTAACTGATAAAATCCACTGTAATGTATGTGATCAGCCTTAATGGCGGGTACAAAAATTTCAAATATCATAAGTACAAACAAAAGGACTATCTCCAAATAGGCTCCTAGATCTGTTTGCTTACCCTTGTCTCCGGTCCCGTTTACTCCGGATCCTGAAGCTATGGTAAGTGCGGAGGTTCAATACCCATTGAACCTCAGGTAACGGTTAACCTCATGTTTATGTACAAGTATGTATGACAGTTATCTCATGACATCACAGCTATGTTCACATATAAAAAGTAATAACAACACAGCCATCGCATATGAATGTTATTACAGTCTGCACTATTCACCAGTGCCACGATGGCCTATCGTGTCCTCAGCGCTAGGAAAACTCAACGGCGTTATCATGACTATAACCCGTATAAAGCTGTACGTGTATGAACAATTCTTTTAAAAATAGAGTCACAGTTTATAAACATATCTATCACATATAGGTATACAGTAAACATCGAGTTAGTGTTACGACGCGTCCGTACCTTCGTCGGCGATTTCGGTACGTCGTTGGTCGGATGGTGATCACGTTTATCCTATAATGGTAATATCGCATTTATTAATTTAGAAATAATATCCTAGAAGATATCCGAGTCCTAATGACCTTTTTACCCTTGCTGTATTTATTTTTCACCTTATTTCCTCAAAATTCGTAGAACAACGTTGGTGCCAATTTGGCAGATTTCTGTCTAACTTTGAAAAATCATAACTAATTCTAGAAAAATCAAAAAGAGGATCCGTAAAATTCCATAGAATCCTCAGGATGTCTATTTTCAAGTAAAAATAATCACCTTTTCCCAGATTCTATGTATCATTCCCAGGTTTAAAGTTTGGAGTCTCTGCCCAGAATTTTTTCAGAAATTCGTAGCCTGACTTTGAGGATTTTTATCTCACTGTACAAAAATAATTTTAACATGTTCTTGACATATTTAAAAATCACTATATGTCTAATTTAACCATGAATTTTCTCAGAATTTTTTGATCATAGTTTCATTATAAAATTCTGGTGTTTTCATCACTGCCTCCAGAAATTCCGAAACCGATGAAATTTCGCCGAACTTCGTTACTTTGATGATTTTCTTTCAGAAATTTTGCTATACAACCTCCCTCACCAATTTTTCAAGATAAAGCCAATTTTGACCATAAAAACTTGTAAATAAAATTACTCTAGCAATTTTAAAATCTAAGATACTTCTATCTAAGAATTTAAAGACTAAAAACTAAAGAACTCAAAGCTAGAGCTAGGAACTTACCAAGAACCTTGCTCCTCCTTATTCAAGACTCCTCACTCTCACTTTCACTCTCTATATCAGATTTACTAAGCTTGCTTTGGTGTGAAATTTGTGAAGAGGTTGGTGCTCTATTTATAGGAAAAAGCTATGGCACACTTGTAATTCTCTAACCTACACATCTTTCATTTGTGGCCATGGGTTTAAATCTGAATACCTCTTCCTACAAGGCCAAAAAAATGTGGCCTACCTCCCCCCACTCTTCCTCCTTTAATTTTTCACCAAAGCCTCTTGCCTTGGTGTCAAAATTGTCCCCATGTGTAAAGCTTTTGGCCCCAAGAGTGCTTTGGTGGCCTTTCCACCATCAAGCATTCTTCAAACATGCATTGGTGGCCTCTCCACCTTCATGCATTTCCCAACTTGGTGCTTTAATTTCCTAGTTACTCTAAGTATAGTTGTAACTAGATGACTTTGGTGGTTGGTTAGCAATTAAGAAAAATGCTCTTAGGATTTAGTTTGTAGTTTAATCAAATTCCCTCATTAGTCTTATGATTCTTGAATATTATGGCTTAATTAGAAGCATTTAATTACCCTTTTATCATTTTAGAATTTATTGTATTTGTTAGGTAACAATTAATTCATCCTAAGCCAAATTTGTGTTCTTGTCTTGAATTATTGCTTATATTTAATCTAGGATTAAAATCCCTTAATTGTCTTTGATAATACTTAATTGAGGAATTAATTGACTTATGGACTTATCATGAGGATTAGTGTTTATTTAGGCAAATTTTACTTCACTTTAATTGGCTTGAGATTTTTGCTTATGGAATACTTGATTCACATTGAGCCAACAAGGCTATTTCCTTTATTTACTACATACACAAAAACACCCATACTAAAAAACGTGGCACCCCTCTCCCCTATGCTCTCTTGCTTTGTTTTCCATGGTCTAAAATTATCCACACACCAACCTTTGTTTGCTTCATGAATTACCACTTAAGTTTAGTCTTTAATTAGCTTTAATCTTTGGTCATAAATCCTAAAATGGTGTTTTAGGTGTTATTAAATTTATTTGATTGGTTGCTAATCATGATCATTAATAATCATCTTTATGCTAATCCTAACCCCTCATTGGTCCTTGACCTTTAATTATCCTAATGTATCTTTAATTGGTGACTATTAACATTAATTGTAAAGAATTACCTAAATATTCCATTAGTGTAATTTTAATTGCTCATTAATTGTTGGTAATTGCCCCTTAATTGTTTTAAGTGTTTTGATAATTCTTCACGGTCCTTTATGATTTAAATATGAGTTAGGTATTAAATATAGGGTATTACACATCTGAGTTTCAGATTTGATTTTCATTAAAAAAATCCACGTATAGCGAGAAAAATCATCAACAATGGTAAGGAAATAACGATGACCTTGAATAGAAGGAATTGAAAAAGGGGCCCCAAACATCAACATGTATCAAATCAAAGGTTTTATTACATGAACTTGTGCTTACAGGAAAAGGCAGACGTTTCTGCTTAGCAAAATGACAAGCATCACAGGGATTTATGGGAGATACAACAATATCAGAAACTTGCTTATGCAAAATAGAAAGTGTATTGGTAGATGGGTGACCCAAACGCATATGCCAGAGATGAGCATTGGAACAGGAAGCAGTATTGGTCAGAAAAACCTGAGGTGAAGGCTTTGAGGAAGTCACATCCGCAGCAAGAAAGTATAAGCCCTCAAATAGTCTAGCTGTGCCAATCATCAGTGAAGGATGAGTTGAGTGAATCTGACATAAGTGTGCAAAAAATGTCAAAAAACAAGTATGAGATGCTGTTAACCGAGATATAGACAAAATATTAAATGAAAAATGAGGAAGGAAGAGAACATTATCTATGATTAAGGAATCAGAAATACGAACTGAGCCAGAAAAGCGTGCTACAATCTTAGAACCAGTGGGAAGTTGGACAGAAATTGGAGATATGGATACACAGGATGAAAACAAAGCTAAGGAACAACAAACATGATCAGTTGCACCAGAATCAATGATCCAAGACACAATTGAATTAGGCAAAGAATTACCTTCAGTGGGGACAGTCAAAGAAGCAGACAAGTGATTGACTGAAGGTTGTGAAGGAGATGGAGATTCAAGGAGACTGAGAAGTCGAGTATACTGAGCAGCAGACAACTGAGGAAGAACAGTAGCTTGTGAGGGAGAGGGCGCTGGAGAGAAACCAGTAGTAGGTGTAGCAGGTTGAACAGAACTAGAATCCTTGGTATAGACATTATTTACCGCAGATGAGGAACCAGATGATCGAAACTTGAAGCCAGGAGGAAAACCATGCTTCCTATAGCAAGTGTCCTCAGTGTGACGTGGTTTGCCACAATAAGAACATAATTTCTGCTTGGAACCAGAAGGAAACCGTGGACCCTTTGCCATCAATATAGTCAAATTAGTAGTAGCAGGAGGAACATGATGCTCATGCTCTTGTTGAATCACCAGTGAGAACACACGAGTAATCGGAGGGAGAGGGTCAAGTAACATAATCTGGGATTTAACAGGGCCAAATGACTCATTAAGACCTTTCAGGAAACGAATTACCTGATCCTCATCTCGGTGAAGTAGAGCATTACTGACTGATCCACAGGTAGACGGCTTCAATGGTCGAATATTGATCATTTCATCCCAAAGAATCTTCATACGAGTAAAATACTCACTGACAGTTGAATCACCTTGTCGAAGATTACATATGTCCTCTTGCAAACCAGCAATACGGAACAAGTCAGACTGAGAGAAACGCGATCTGAGATCAGTCCAAATTTCAATCGCAGAGTCAAACCACAGAACGCTCTTGGCAATGGTCGGATTCAAGGATCGTGTGAGCCATCCTTGAACCAGATTGTTACAACGTTCCCAAAGAGGAAAAGAGGGATCAGCTGAGGATAGGAGGAGGGAGAGAACCATCAATAAACCGAACCTTATTCTTGGAGAGAAGAGCACTGCGCATAGCCCTAGCCCAGCTGTGATAATTGGAGCCATCGAGAGGGGGAGCAACAAGAATTAGGGCAGGATTCTCGTTGGGATGGATATAGAACGGAGAAGCCAAATCAGCGGTTGGAGTAGACGCCGGAAAGGGAGATGCCGTGGAAGAAGGCTTGCTGGTGGCGGAGGAAGGAGAGGCATCGGAATCAGAACGCCATGGGAAGCAGCTGAGGCGAGGTGAGGAAAAATCGCGAGGTGGGAGACGACGGAAATGTCGAGGCAAAGAAAAGAACAAAAATGGAAAAGGAGGGACGGACGTTTCGAGGCAGAGAAGGAAAGAGAAAAAAAAAAAAAAATTTAGAAGGCTCTGGATACCATGTGACCGAATAATTGGGAAAGAATGGAATGAATATTATTGATAAGCAATGTGCTTTATATACAAGATGAATATACAAGGTGCAAGGGAATTACACAACAAACTATACAATTACATAACAAATTATATAACAACAAGTAACTAAAGAATAAGCTAATTACAATCTTATCATGTAACACCTATCAACCTTAAACCATTAATAAACTCGTCAAACTACCACAGTATAAAACAGCAATAAACAAAGCGGAAGAGAGAGTGCAGAGGAATCTGATGAAGATAAGAAATAAAACACATTCCATCATACCAATCACACTCCATCCCATATCCTTTCTTCAGAAGAACTTCTGGGGCAATATAATCAGGTGTTCCAACTGTAGAATAGGCCTGCAGTATTGCAAAAGGCAATTTGACTAAAACTCCAAAAACCTGCGTGTTATCAACATTCCATCTTGCAACAACAAAATTTGCGAAAACACAGTAACAATAGAAAAGGAAGTGAACTAGAGATATCCAAAAAGGCACACACAATGAAGCTCATCTCAAAAAAACCAACCATTCAACACTTAAAAAGTTACAAATAGGCTTGTTCACAATAAACACAAAAGTTTGCAAGTTGGAGAAAACTGTCAACCTGAAATGTGAGAAGGAATATAAATATAAAATAACAGTTATTTCAACTATCATGAATACTAGATGACTTACAAGCATCCGTCTATTTTTCTGCCAATGCTGAAGCTGTTCCTGTTGAGTATGTTTAGGTGCCACAGGACGTCCATCACTCCTGAGAGCTCCACTTACATTGCTTCCAACAGAAAAATCCTTTTCTTGAAGATTACTGCAGTCTAGTGGTTTACATAATCCAAAATCTGAATTTCATGTGATCATATCTATCCAGCAACAAGTTGTCTGGCTTGATATCTCTGTAAAACGTTTCAAAAACAGGAAATTAACTATTTGAGGCATAGGTCCCTGTATATATGGATACAAGGAAAGAAGAGAGAGCATGCCTAGAAGACTAATTAAGAGAACGTACATATTATAAGATTCTTAATGATGGGAGAATATATAATATGGAACATATTCTGCGTATTGAATCAAAACCAATTACTGTTGATGCATGCATGCCATATATTTTACATAATCGCTACCAATAATTACATATATAGAGGGAGATCGAGAGAGTGTGTGTGTGTATTCAGTAGCAAATTCTAAAAGCACAGGTTATTAGCTAGATAAATCCATGTTTAAGGCTGGTTGGTTTGATTCCGGCAGAGAGAGGAGCAGAGGTGTAAAACACAAGCTATAGGTTCCAAAGTTGTACATTGTAGTATAATGATTTTGCATTGGCTTTTAATAACTGGGAATCAGAATTCAAAAGAAAGCTTTGACGGCATCTTTGTGATGATTAAAGTGCGTGCAAACATAAAGTCCAAAGGAGAACGAAACCCACATTTGATTTGCTCCTGAAATTTTGCATTAGTGATCTTGGATCTACCACCAGTGTCGACTACACCTCACCATATACAATAAATTATTAGACACTAGTATATTTTTTTTGCGAACAGTTAGCAGTTTATGATTTAATCTCAAATAACTGTAAGAATTAGTAGCCCCCTACTTCTCAAGACAAATTATAAGATAAATCAACACGCTGGTTCAACCAGTTTCTCAGCAGTGATTTTAAGGACTTGACAAAGAATAGTCCCGAAATTCTGGTATTTTCTCGGTTTTCACTTTTCATGCATCAAAATTGGGAAGGAACCCTGCGACTGCATCGGGCAGCCAACCTAAATGAATCGTCATGATCTTGAATTCAAAGCCACGATAGTTAAATACAACCGGAATCTCATTTTCTCGCAATTCTGTTTTTGAAATTTCCCGCGAGAAACGATAAAACATAAAACCTAGGGGCAAGAGAAAATGAAACCCACATGGTAGACCTCAAGCTGATCTTCAAGGTTCTCGAGCGCGGTCCTGATGGCGTTTAGACTCTTGGCCTCCTGAATCAGCGAGTCGTCGGCTTCGAGCCGAAAGTTCTTGACAAAAACAAAGCCAAGGCCGTCGTCGTCGGAGGATTTATTGTTGGTGGATTTGCGGAGGGTTTTGATGGAGTTGAGGAAGTGAGTTCTGGAAATGGAGTGGATTGTGTCACTGAGCTTGTCGTGTAGGTCCCAGATTTTCTCCAGAATTACTTCGATATCCTCCATCTCCATTTCCCACTTCATTTCATAGCTTGTAATACAGCCAGTGCTTGTTCCGGAGGCCACAAGAAGTTTTCTTTTTCTGGGACTCAAAGTCATGTCGTCTATATCCTTCTTTTTCTGGGCAACGACAATTTGCGACGGAACATCCGTTTCCGTGCGAATTGTGTTCAATTTGCGATGGAAGGAGTATTTTCGTCGCAAATCGGGGGTCAAAACCACAGAAGTACCTATCCGTCGCAAATTAGTACATTTTGCGATGGAAATAGAGTTTCCGTCGCAAAATGTTTTAAATTGCAATGGAATCCTGTTATGGACCTCGGAAATGGGTCAGACCAGGTCAAGCCCATTAGAAGACCAGCTATCCCACGATTACCCCACTACCATAGTAGTGCGGGGAGTGGGGACACGAACGTGACATAATGGGAGCATTCTCCTACTCTTAAATTACCCGATACCGATTCATTCTCCTACTCTTTTAGATACCGTCCCACTGTGCACACACCCCACACCTTTGTTGTGTACGGTGATCATCTTGTCCATTGTTATCTGCTCCATAGATAGCATTGGATAAGCCCTACCAGATCCTATATTGAACATTAACCAGCCTCAAGGGCTTGGACATTTGTGTTCCACATCGGAACATTGGCGCCGACCGTGGGGAACGAGTAAACTTCGAATCCCAAACCACAAAGCTACGAGCTTACCATAGCAAATGGCGAACACAAGAGGACGTGGTTCAAAAACTCGGCAGAACCAATTGCCAGAAGAACAACCAGAACGACAACTCGATGGACAAACATCACAACAGGAGGGCCCGATAAACCCAGACGCAGAACAAGTGTTGGTGGAGACCGAAGCGGAGACGTCGGACACAGCGAATTCTCCACCCCCTGAGAATGTCGTTATCCAGCAAGCCGGAACCCAGGCTATACCAGACAATCGGACGTCAGAATTTCAAGTGGTCAATCCCGATATTCAAATATTACGAACCACCCTTGGTTCCGTATTGGATCGAATAGACGAGATGGAAACACGTAATCGGTTACAAAGGGAGGAGGACGTCCGGGTTATGAGAGAGGAGATGTACCGCCGCAATGAAGAATTGAAGAAACTAGTCGGGTGTCATGTTGGACGAACGAGGGATCATGACGGCAATGCGGAAAAAGCAATGTGGACCCAAGCCAAAATGGCGTCCCGACATCTCGAAATATTGGGACGTCACGTACAGATCACGACGAAGACACGCCGAGATGAGAATGATACACGGGAAGCTAGAAGCAAGAAAAGACAAGATCGGATAGTGGCTACTCGCGACAACACGGATAACACCGGAAAGGAACGAGCGTCGGATCGGGACATCGAAAAAAGACAAAGAACTGGTCCGAACCAAACCTTTCTAAAAAAGATGTTGTCGTCACCGTCATCGGAAGCAAGCTCTGATGATGAGGAGAAAGTCGCGACTCCTTTTACGGCCAAAATAATGGCCGCGCCTTATCCAAGATGCCTAGACACCAAGGATTTCCTGAAGTATGATGGAACCCAGGACCCACAGGTGCACGTGGGCAATTTCAAAATGGAGATCATGGTCAAAGGATATACGGGGCCCGTGGTACCCCGGTTGTTTGCGGAACGCTACGTGGACCAGCCCAAATCTGTTCAATACCTTGCTAGAGAACTCGATCCGGACTTGAAGGATTTGGAGAAGAAATTCTTGCTCAACTTCGCCACAAGTAGGAAGCAACCCAAAACCGAGTTCCAGTTAGATCAGGTGAAGCAATCACCCGGGGAAACTTTGCAAAAGTATCTGGAACGCTTTAAAGATACGGCGATACAAGTGCCGGGGTTAAAGGAAGACGTACATCTGCATTGCATCATAGCTGGCCTGGACAAATCCTCACGTCTGAAGAAGTCGGTCGTGAAGCGGCGTCCCAAAACGTTGGCGGAATTCCGAGATCGATCAAAGACGTACATAGAGTTGGAACAGATGGATATTATGAGCCATGCACCACGGGACAAACGGAGGAGTCCATCTCCCCGAGGGAAGGAACGATACAACCCGAACAGGCAAGAATCCCGAGGACGAAGGGATACTAAGCCTCGCGGAGGAAGAGCAGAAGGAAGGTATGACCGATATGCCCCACTGAAAGTATCTCAAGCCCAAGTTTGGAAGGAAGTCTCCTTGACCGAGATGAGAAAAGTGGACCGACCACGCCCATTGCGGAACGAACACACCCCGGACAAGTCCCGATATTGTGAATTTCATGATCAACACGGACACACAACGGATGTTTGTTGGGACTTGAGGGACGCTATCGAAAAGTTTATTCGAGAGGGGAAGCTCTGTAAGTATCTAATCCAAACGCAAGGGCGGCAGAGCAAACGCGGAGGAGACCGAAGTAAAAGTCCGCTAGCCAAAAAGAAAAGGCGAGAACAGAAGAAAGGAAGAGACGCAGATGACGAGTTTCCTGATTCAAAATACGACTGCAATGGAATTGTTGGAGGTTTCGGCGGAGGAGGAGATTCCGCCAGCCAGAGAAAGAAATACTTGAAGGAGGTTCTCTCTGTAACTGACCGTCCGAGGTTTAAGAGAGAATACACAAAACCGAATTTGCCAATGCTCGGGTTTACCGAAGAAGACTTAGAGGATGTAATGCCGGGGCACCATGACGGGCTCGTCATAACTGAAATAGTCGGAAACTGCCGAGTTAAGAAGATGTTTATAGACAATGGAAGCGCGGTGGACATAATCCTTTGGGATGCGTTTAAACGCATGCGGTTCGATTCGGAGGACCTGAAACCGTGTAGGACCACCTTAACAAGTTTTAATGGAGAAGACACCCGTCCAAAGGGATACATCGACCTCAAATTAACGTTGGGGACGAAGGAGGCATTCAAGTTGGGAGTAGTTTGTTTTGTTGTGGCCGATTTTCCGTCTCCATACAACATTATCCTCGGACGACCAACTATCCATGATTGGAACATGTTGGTATCTTCTAATCACCAAAAGTTGAAATTTTACGACAGGAAGAATCAAGTCGTTACCATTAAAGGAGATCAAAGAGACTCTCGGCAATGTTACTTCAAAGCGGTAAAGGAAAGTAAAACCCCGAAGACGGAACATTCCAAGGGGTGTGAAGGGAAGACGGATAATAAGTCCGTTTATATAGTAGAGTTAGACTTGAGGGAAGAAGACAAGATGCAAAGGGCCGAACCTAATGAAGAAACAGAAGATTTTGTCCTGGGAGATGAACCAGAACAAACTACCAAAGTCGGAAAGACGTTGGATTCCGAGATGCGAGCGAAATTGGAAAAGTTTTCGTGGGAAAACAAAGATGTGTTTGCATGGACGCCATCTGAAATTCCTGGGATAGACCCCGAGTTTTGTTGTCATAGGTTGGCCATCCACCCTGGGCCAAACCTGGTGGCTCAAAAGAAGAGGAAACAAGGGGCGGACCGAGGTAAAGCCTTGGAAGCACATATCCAAGAGTTGATCGAAGCTGGATTCATTAGGGAGGTGCAATCCACGACGCGGTTGTCCAATGTGGTCATGGTTAAAAAGCCGAACGGCAAATGGCGCATGTGTACGGACTACAAAGACTTGAACAACGTATGTCCAAAGGATGCATTTCCCATGCCCAACATTGACCAATTGGTTGACCAATCTTCCGGCTTTCAACTTTTATCATTCATGGATGCATACTCGGGATACAACCAGATTGCCATGCATCCCGATGATCAAGAGAAAACAGCCTTTATCACGGACAATGCAAATTACTGCTACAATGTGATGCCATTTGGCCTCAAGAATGCAGGGGCGACTTATCAGAGAATGATGACAAAAGTCTTTGCGGATCAGCTAGGAAAGAATGTGGAAGTATACATCGATGATATGATAGTAAAATCTAAAGAGCGGGGTGACCATGTTCATGATCTCGCAAGACATTTGAAAAGTTGAGAAGGCATCGAATTCGTTTGAATCCGGTGAAATGTGCTTTTGGAGTACCGTCAGGAAAGTTCTTGGGTTTTCTCTTGACTAACCGAGGCATTGAAGCTAACCCAGAAAAGTGCAGGGCCGTGATGGAAATGAAAGCCCCGGCAAACAAGAAAGAAGTGCAACAGTTGACCGGGCGATTGGCGGCTTTGACAAGGTTCTTGCCCAAGTCGGCAGAGAAATCCCTCCCGTTCTTTAAACTCTTGAAGAAGGAAGCTCAGGAAGAATGGAACTCGGAATGTGAAGAAGCATTTAACGTAATAAAGCAAGTGCTTGGCATCTCCACCGGTACTATCCTGGTCGGAATTCGGGGAAAATTTGTTTCTGTACTTGTCGGTTGGGGAAAAGGCGGTAAGTGCAGTTTTAGTTCGAGATACTGACGACAGACATAAACCAGTGTACTTCGTGAGTCGGGCTCTGCAGGGTTCCGAGTTGAGGTATCAGAAACTGGAGAAAATGGCTTTTGCATTGTTGACGGCGGCGAGACGACTTTGCCACTATTTCCTTGGCCATTCGATCGTCGTAAGAACGAATCAACCCATACGACAAGTTTTGCATAAGCCAGACTTAGCTGGCAGGATGATAGGTTGGGCAATTGAATTGTCCGAGTTTGATATCACTTATGAGGCCCGACAGGCAATCAAGTCACAGGCTTTGGCCGACTTCTTAGTGGAGCTAACCTCGACTCAAGCTGGGAAGGCAGGAGTTGAACCATGGAAAGTGTTCGTGGACGGTTCGTCGAACGTAAAGGGGGGTGGTGCAGGAGTTATTGTGGAAAGCCCCAAAGGCGTGGCAATGGAATTTTCTCTCCGACTTGACTTCCCGACGTCGAATAATCAGGCCGAATATGAGGCCCTTATTGCCGGATTGCTTTGCGGCGAAGGAAAACGGAGCTCGGCAAGTGCACGTGTCCACGGACTCTCGCTTGGTCGCTTCCCGCATTCAAGGGACCTATCAAGCGAAGGGGCCGTTGTTGGCTAAGTATTTAACAAAGGTCAAAGACATCATGGCAAATTTTGACGAGGTGACAGCGGTGGTGCACATTCCTCGGGCGAGAAAATACGAGAGCCGACATTCTCTCCAAGCTAGCTAGCACGAAGTGCCCGGGAAATCTCCGCACAATTGTCCAGCAGAACCTACCGAAGCCAAGTTGCGTGATGCTGATATCGGATTCGAGTGATTGGAGAAAACCGATTGCTGATTATCTAGAGAGGGGGATCACCCCAAAGGATACGGCCGAGTCCAGGAATCTAGTCAGAACAGCGGCCGCCTATGTAATGGTCGACGATCAACTGTATCGCAAAGGCGTGCATTCTCCCATGGCTAAATGTCTCAACGAAGATCAGGCTCAATACGTCTTGGCATAAATCCACGAAGGCATAAATGGGCAACACATGGGGCAAAAGCGTTGGCCCGAAAGCGGTTCGGGCGGGGTACTATTGGCCTACCATGGCGCAAGACGCCAAAGACCATGTTCGGAGATGCGAAGAGCTTGCCGGAAGCACGGCAAAATAATGTGGGTTCCACAAACCGACTTGACGCAGATCACGGCTCCGTGGCCATTCTACAAATGGGGCATGGACTTGTTGGGACCGTTTAAGGCAGCTCCAGGGCAGCTGAAGTGGTTGATCGTCGCGGTCGATTACTTTACCAAGTGGATCGAAGCTGAACCTCTGGCAACCATCACCTCGGCAAGAGTGCAGAAATTCCTGCAAAGGAATATTATATCACGATTGAATCCGGCGAAAATAGTCACGACAATGGAACACAATTCATGGACAAAGGCTTCCGTGAGGATGATGTCCAACCTTAATATAAGGCATCATTTCGCTTCCGTGGAACACCCACAATCCAACGGACAAGCCGAGGCAAAGAAACAAGGTTATCGTCAACGGGCTTAAAAAGCGAATGGCCGAGGAACGGGAAAGTTGGGTGGAGCATCTCTATGCGCCTTGTGGGGTTATCGGACCACGGTGCAAACATCCACGGGAGAGACGCCTTTCGGCCGACGTACGGGCCGTGAGGCCATGATTCCGGTTGAAATCGGCGAGCCCTCATGGAGAAAAGTGAGAACTTCGCAGCAAGGACAGAAAAATGACGAGGCTGTCGCGGTCGAGCTAGATCTGATTGACGAAGTTAGAACCACGGCTCACTTGCAAGATTTAGCCACAAAGCAACTCGTCGCAGCTCGGTACAATAGGAAAATAAACCCACGTTCCTTCAAAAAGGATGATTTGGTGCTTTGCGAAGGGCCGATATAGGCAACAAGAATGCCCGAGATGGGAAGCTCGCTGCAAATTGGGAAGGTCCTTACCGCATCCGAGATGAACTCGGAAAGGGTGCTTACCTGTTGGAATCATTGAAAGGAGAAGCAATCAAAAGAACTTGGAATGCGGACAAACTTAAGGCTTACTATAGCTGATAGTCAAAGTTGATGTAGTTGTTTGTTTTCAATGCTTTGTTTTCGTTTAATTTCAGTATTTCCCTTTATTAACTTTACTTTCAGGCTTACTTGGTCGTGAATATGTATCAAATTCCTACGGGAATCGAATCTTTGATGTAAGGCCGCGCATTGAATGAATCAAAAGGACGGGCGGTAGTACCCGTATTTCGCAATTTGTTCAAAAGGAGTCGGGCATAACATGTATGAATCAAAGTTCATAAATCATGTAAAAGAAAAACGGCCGAATATGCATCTTAGTAAAGAGCTCACATTTACGGGATCATGGCGGCAAAAAGCCGATGATAGGATTGATGAAACTCGGATTACTTAATTCGTGTTTATCGTGTTATCCACAATGGCCAAAATAAACATGTGCGAATCGGCAAATGCGCTCACTTTCGTGAATCATGTAGCGGCATAGCCACCCGGTTCGGTGTATACACCATTTAAATGCCGAGTCTACCGAGACAAGGCATACTAGAAAGGAGTGTTTCCTTGACCTTGATCACGTCGCTATGGAACCTTCAACTTGCAAGACGCTAAATAAAAAATAAGCGCATACGATTTAAGCTGTTAAATCGGGTCTTCACAAATGAAAGCCCTACACGGGCAAAGCAGTGTCTACAATAAAGGTACAAAACCTACAGAGACTAAAAGGAAAAACAGCCACGGCTGTAAAGTTGCAAAATGGCACAATGCCAACTATTGTTGGTCGGACGGAGATTGGCCGTCAACTTCTTCCTCCTGAACCGTCTCGGCAATATCTGCATCATCAGCCGCAGACGGAGCCGGGATAAACTTCCCGTCTTCAACGTACGCGTTCATGTGCACTCCTTCTAGATTCAAGGCGATCGAGGGATTCAGGAATTGGACTTGTTCCAGGGCGTTCTCAAAGGCATCCTTAACACCAGCCTTTAACTTGAGGATATCAACTTGAGCGACATCAAGGGCTTGTTGGTACGATTTGAGATCGACCTGAGCGGCAGCGAGGGCTTGCTTATAAGAGTTGAGCTCCGTCACCTGTTCGTCAATCAAATTTTTATACTTGGCAATGGACTCCATGTCATTCTCATGAATCTGCGCCCTTCGAGTAACCTCAGACTCGGACAGGTGCAGCTTGTCACGAACCTTAACCAGTTCGTCAGAGAGGCTCTCCTTCTCGGCCCTCGCCACTTGCAGGTCCTCCTGGGCTTGGGCTAATGCCTCATCGGCCTTTTTCTTCTTGTCCTCAAAGAAGTCCAAATCTTTTTCACTCTGTCCAACTTTCTCTTTGAGGTGTGCCACAAGTTGACATAAGCCGGCATTCTTCAGGTTGGCGTGCTCAATCTCCTTCAACTCTTGCATCTCCGCCTCCGACAATGTCTGCCCGTCAAACCAATTCTCAGGCGGACGAATGGCCCT
Organism: Acacia acuminata; assembly: GCA_019022655.1. NCBI lineage: Eukaryota > Viridiplantae > Streptophyta > Magnoliopsida > Fabales > Fabaceae > Acacia > Acacia acuminata. Next base: position 537,373 of record JAFJYI010000100.1, on the reverse strand, counting down.
GCGGAGGGAGTTGGGTACTTTATGTCCCCAAAAATAGGAAAGAGGAAGCCGGATCATGGGGTGGGAATCAGATGCTAAAGCCTCAGGCTCTTGATTCCCCGGATCTTGAACTGGAGGAGTCATCGTAGGAATTTCCTTGCTTATTGGTGGATTGTCGGCCTTTTTCTTCTTCGGAGCTTTGGCTTTCTTGGCGGTAGTAGGCTGGTCAGGCTCACCGCCTGGCGCCTTTCGTTTTGGACCCGTAGTTGTAGGACGGGCGGCAGGAATCGTCACGTCAAGATACTCGGGCCTTTTACCCATCCATGTACCTGAAAAGCACAATCAAGGAGTCAAATTTTGACACGACACAAACGCACAAAAGAACAAAAAAGGGGAGTGGGAGGCCCTACAAGCACCTACGGGGTGTAATGTAATCAGCCGAATCCACCAAGTTGTCTTTCAGGACTAATGCAATAAGGGCGCTGATGGTTTCCTTCTCGGCAGTGGATAATTGGGATTTAGCTGGCAAAAAATCTTTTGCTTCGAATTTATGATGTTCCTCGGACCAGTATAAAGGGAAACGTTCGTCAAGTTCCCCGGATATCCGGGTTTGAAGGAACCACGGTGTATCCCCGGGTTTTGCAACAACTTTAAAGTATGAAGTTTTGAAGCCTTTCCAGGAATCTTTGAAAGGCTTAAGAAACTTGCGGCCGTGAGAAGCCCGAAGTGATGTCCAACAAAACCATTTCTTTTCCCCCTCCGTGGTGGTTTTAATATCTAAAGGAGTAAAAAAGCTACAAAACACGGAGACGGAACACTCGAGTTTGTGCATGTGGCAATACTTTTCAAAAGCAACTGCAGCGGCCCAACCGTTGGGGTGTAACTGAGAAGGTGCGAGATGTAAATGGCAAAGAAGGTGCATTTGGAAGTCGGAAAAAGGGAATTCGATGCTGAGGTAGGTGATCAGATCCTTATAAAAATAAAAGAAGTGGCAGGCCTCATCGTTAGGTCGACCAGAAGCCACGGACTCGTTCGCCAGGGGCAAGCATACATCATACCCCTCTCCACCTCGGACTATCCGTGAAAGTGCTTTCCCGAACATCTTGTTCTTGACGTCAATTACTATGTTGCTCACAGCATAGTCTTTGATGGAAGGTGTTCGTGAAGATCCTCCAGAAGGGACGGACTCTCCAGTCTCGGATTGAGTGGTTTGGTGTGAAGACATTTAAACCTAAAATAAAAACAAAGGCCAGAATCAGAACTATGAAATATACCTGACAGAACAGGAATTTCAGGGCGAGTTTGGACAAGCAATGGCCCAATGGCCAAGGTATTCGTCAGTCTATTGCAACGGCATTTATCCAAAAGCGACTCGGCTTCTCTGTCATGGCCATGACGGGCAAGCTCAATCGCCTTGTGACAACATTCCTCACAAGGACCAGAACGGTCCACGTTTGAAGCCGGGGGCGCAACCTCGGGAGCTGGGGGAGAAGCTGACAATCTTGGTGAAGGAGAATTAGAGAGTCCGGCATCGGGTGAAGGAGGAACTCGGACGCTTGCCCTACTCCCACTTCCCCGAGATCGAAGCAAGTCTTCCATCTTCTCTTCTTCCGTAGGAAGGATGGACCATAGCCAAAGTTTAGTTCGGCCGGGCACGCGTTCAAGAATCTCTCTATCTTCCTCTGGAATAGGCCTACCATACATATCTACTAGCGGGGGTTTTGGATCCATCTTGGGAACAAATCATACAGCATGTTAAAACTGGTGCGAAGTTATGCATATCAAACCTAAGTTGCCCAGATTGTGAAGAACCCAACAGAGTAAAATCGCTCAAATGCAGAGTGGCAGGCCACAAAACATTGAAAAAATTCAGGGCCAAAGGGAATAAATGTGAAAGAAAACTGGTGTTGAAACAACTCAGACAAGCAAAGTTCAAAATGGCGTTCAACATTTTTCGTTCGGAGAGGAATTCACAATGGTCATCACAGTCGCTCAACACCCAGTCCAAAGAGCAAAAATTACCAAAATGCAGAACGACGCTAGGTACGAATTATAGCATGCAAAACCAGTAGAAAGAACAAGAACAACTAAAAAAGCAATAACCCAGAAGTTGAAGGAATACCTGGAAGCGAGAGAACAGTGAGAGAGCAGAGAGATAGGTTCTAAAAAAGAAAGAGCTCTGGTGTGTTCCTTCACAGGTATGAGGATGGAGTAGAGTGATGATGAAGGGTGTGAGTAGCACTTATAGAAAGGCTAGAGATGTAACGTTTGGAAGCCGAGTCGTTTCATCGTTTACGAGGAGGTAAAAGGAAAACCCTAAAAAGCTATAATGGCGATATGACTTGGGACATTAATGGGCGCGGTAACCGAAGGCGGCTCTTGAAGGCAGTGACATTAAAATCGGAAGTGACGGTTATACGATGCGACGCGAGTAAACGAAGAGACATCTTGCTAGGCGAGCGGTCATGTTTGCTGGTATGTCGGCGTTCTCGCTCGACACCTCGGGTAGGATACCAAGACGCATAATGGCCGAGATAACTTGGCAAACTCGAACGGACGTCCTGAAATGACGAGGCCAAGACGTTTTACGGAAACAAACGAGGCCACGTTCTAATAGGTAAGTTGGCGGCAAAGCTCGCGCAAGTCGTTGTTTAGCGCAGATGTGGGATGCGATTACGGCCAATCGAGATCAAAGCCCGAGAAGGGTCTAAGAAAAATACGGGCCTGGAAAGTCGGGGTCTTATACCGGAATAAACTCGGCAGTTCGGAAGCCCGAGCAGCCGACTTTGGGGGCAACTGTTATGGACCTCGGAAATGGGCCAGACCAGGTCAAGCCCATTAGAAGACCAGCTATCCCACGATTACCCCACTACCATAGTAGTGCAGGGAGTGGGGACACAGAACGTGACATAATGGGAGCAGATTACCGAGAGAGTCGGACCAACCCGGCCTCACTATAAATAGGGGCATACCCCGGTGAACATACCATTCTCCTACTCTTTTAGATACTGTCCCCACCGAACACCCCACACCTTTACGCGTATATCATCTTGTCCATTGTTATTCATTCTCCTAAGCTACTTTATATTGAACATTAACCAGCCTCAAGGGCTTGGACATTTGTGTTCCACATCGGAACATATCCATTATTCCGTCGTAAATATCCTAAAATTTGTGATAGAAAATTTTCCGTCGCAATTCTACAGTTTTCTAGTAGTGCATTGTTCTTGCTCTAAAATGAAAATAAGTTTTGGAAGTAAAAAGATAATCTTGTCCATTTGTTGGGTTAGTGGTCACCGCTCCATAGATAGCATCCAAGCTCTAGTGATTGGCGGAGCCCTACCAAAAAGTAGTGTGTTGTTTATATAAGGATCCATTTGTTCATAAAAAGTTGCAAACTTGTTCATGAAGAGTAGAATCATGAACAAGTAAAATCCTCATATGAACAAGGCTACTAATTTTCGGACATTTGTGTTCCACATGAAGAGTAGAATCTTGAACAAGTGTGCAACCAAAGATGAGTTATTATAAGCCATAGCTGAGAAGGATGTTATTTGTTGAACTTCCTGAATGATGGTCAAGGGAGAATCACAATATCCTTGATGAAGAGACTTGTTGTGTTTCCTCCCAATGATATTAAGTAAGTAGATAATTTCACATACAATGGAAGAAAAATTATCATTATAAAGCCAGAGCAAAGTTTGCTTCAACCACCCCTTAAACTCGTGAAAGTTCAAAGATGGGATTATGATAAGCAAGCATCCAAACCAAATAGACCTAGCTGATAGGAATAAATGGTCTAGAGTTTCTTCAATTTAGAACAAACACGTATGATCCAAAAGTATTTAAATCATGTTTCTTCAAAATATCACAAGAAGGTAAAGTATCCAAATTGCGCTTGATTTCATTGTCTCTCTTGTGATTCCATAAGCTTATTGACATCCTAATCGATGACACTTGGCAGTTGGTGCAGCCTTGAATGCTAGGGAAAAAAAAAGGGAAAACTTGGATTTTTTTTTCCTTTTCCATTTCTCAGGTCCATAGGCTATTTACAACAACAATGCTATATTAACAACAGAAAAAACATATATTTACAACAACCTTTGAAAACTTGGATTTTTTATTTTTTTTTATTTTTCACGTCCAGAGGCTATTTACAACAACAAATGCTATATTAACAACAGAAAAAACATATATTTACAACAACCTTTGAAAATTTGGATTTTTTTTTTCATTTCTCACGTCCAGATGTTATTTACAACAACAAATGCTATATTAACAACAGAAAAATCATATATTTACAACAACATTTGAAAACTTGAATTTTTTTCATTTCTCAAGTCCAGAGGCTATTTACAACAACAAATGCTATATTAAAAACTAAAAAACATATATTTACAACAACCTTTGAAAACTTGGATTTTTTTTTCACTTCTCACGCCCAGAGGCTATTTACAACAACAAATGCTATATTAACAACAGAAAAAACATATATTTATAACAACCTTTGAAAATTTGGATTTTTTTTTTCCATTTATCATGTCCGAGGGCTATTTACAACAACAAATTCTATATTTACAACATAAAAAGCATATATTTACAACAACCTTTAAAAATTTGGATTGTTTTCATTTTTTACGTCCAGAGGCTATTTACAACAACAAATGCTATATTTACAACAAAAAAAAAAAAAAGCATATATTCACAACATCTTCTGAGAATTTTGATAGCTATATAAGGCTAGCTTAAGAAGTCAACATCTTCTGAGATTTGTATTGAAGCCCAGTATTAAAATAAATGGGGGAAAAGATAGGAAGAACAAAAGAAGGAATATATGTCAAAGGAAGAACATTTCCTACTTAAATTTAGATTACCTTTTTCATTTTAATTGTTCTTTCCATTTCTTTTTATTCTGCATACTAAACTTTAATAGAGGAATATCACAGAAGCAGAAGGACACCAATAGAAGGAATATTGTCAAAGGAAACATACTTGAAAGAATTCTCACAGTCAGAGATAAGAATTCAAGCAATATTTCAAGCCAGAGAACTAAGGAGCTAAAAGCCTAAAACGGTATAAGAAACTCAGTTAAATACTTAGATTGCTTCATTTTTCTTGATCTAGAAAATGCATGTCATATTTACTAACTTAACCAATTTTCTTAATCCAATTAAATTAGGTAAATATATCTAATATTAAGGACCAAAGGAAGTATCACAAGAAGAAGCAAGAGCAATTTACTCCTTCACATGCGTGACGTATAGGCTTATGAGATAAATTGGATAAGAAGTTACAGACAGCAACACGACCAATAAATAACCTTAGTGATGGAGGCAGTATGGAGTTACAACATGCCATCAGATTCCTACAAGAGATCGTCATGTTGTCTCAAGTCTTAACAATACTTTGGCCAAAAAAAAAAAAAAAAAAAAAAAAGTCTTGACAATATTAGTCATGCAAGGTGCTTCATATATGGGCAAAATAGGCTAAGGCTTTTAACTGTTAGGAGAAGGAACTCAAAGAAAAACAATAGGAAAACAACAAATCATAAAATCTCCTATGGCTACAAGAATGCGTGAATTCACTCAGCAAACAATGAACAATCACTCGAAGAGCAAAAGGTAGTAAATCAGACTAAGAATAATTGTAAAATAGATAGTTTACTAATCTAACCTTCTTGCACAAGAATTCTATTTGCACATACACATGTTTGTCCGCTATTATGGAACTTAGCTGCAACCTGCAATTACTTAAATATATCAAAAGGGCTTCCCCGATAACAGATCAAGACCTAGATCTAAAGAAAACCCTGACCGACAAGGAGGAGGTCGGAAGGGGTGCCGCCGGCGGAAGGAAGAGAAGGTTGGCCACCATGAGGGAAAGAAGGGATTGGAAGTGTGTTTAAACGAAAATGAGCTATCTCGGAGCTCTTAAAGGCGCCAGAGGTTGCATTAGCTATCACAACACAGTGCAAGCTTTTTCACCCTGCAAATTTCTACCATGCCCAGATGTTTGTGTCTACACCTGTGGACTATGCTCCAGTCTCTGGGATGGCTGGCGGGAGAGAAGAAAAGGGAGACAGGAGAGAGAGATAGGAGAAGGAAGAAGGAGAATGGAGAGAGAGTGGAAATGGAAGACATGAAGGTCAGATTGGTAATTTAACATTCACAAATAATTACACAAAAGTCCCTAATTTCATGATTTCAAGGGACTTTATTGTGATTAATTCCCTTCCTTGGGACCTGAGCGTAATTTTCCAAAAAAAAAAAAAACAATAAATACTTATATTGCAAACTTCATCCTGATAAGAATAATACTAGCCTAAAAGATTTTAAACATTAAAAAAATTACTGTCCCTGTAAGAGCGATACAATTGACACATATGACTTACTTTTAACCATCCCACAAGACAACTATATATTGGAAAAGATGTGCTCGCAAGGCATAGACAAAACATCTTCACCCTGATCAAGATTTTTAAACAAATGGTACATCTTTATGCTTTTATTTCATCGTCAAACACTTGACCATTTTGAGCGATGCAATAGCATCTTTTGACATCAAAACCATAAACAATTGTTTTAAGGATTGCTCTATGACTAAATAATTATCGTGGTCGTCAACTGCTGTCATCTCTTGACCTTCTTCATGAGGATAGGAAAGTTCATTAATATACAAAGCTTAAAGATATCAAGCAATGAAGAAGAGTAGTTTCGAAAGTATGAGCATATTTCGAGGGCTCCTTGAGCTTCAGATGTGATATATGAGATATCAATGAATGTACAAGGTCTTCAGGAAGATGGTTTGACAAGGTTATACGAAGTTGGGACATCTTGGAGAAATTCTTCACAAGACATAATCAAAGGACATTCAAATACATGAATGTTTCTTACTTCTCGACATTCTCTTGTATATTAGGTAATGTCGATTGAATTTTGATTATTTTTAGCGATAAATACCAATTTTGTGAAGGAAGTTTTGGTTTTGGAGCACTCCGCACCTGGAAGTTTTTTTGGTATCATTTTTACCTCGGAAGTTTACAAACGTAGCAATATTGCTCATCGGTGATCTTGACCGTGGATTGATCATTTTTGGCCCGAAAGTTTACAAAAATTTGCTCCTAAAAAAATTTCAGGGCAAATTTTCTCCTAAAAAAGACTTCCGGGTATATTTGCTCATTTTTGTAAACTTCTAGAGGCAAAATGATACCAAAGAAACTTTCGTCTTGAATGCCTCATAGTCAATACTTCCGTGGCAAAAATTGTATTTAACCCTTATTTTTATAAATTTTTGGGCAATTCCAGATTCGCGCTGCATATTCAAGCACAAATTATTATTCTGTCGATTCTAAGAATTGACATCCTTAATTACAAAATTGTCAGCAAAAAGCATTATTAAAAGAACAATAGCTTCGATACAATATTTTTTAGTTCTTTTTTTAATTAATGACTATCTAATTGTGGTCCAGATTTGAGTTTTGTCGAATCTTGTTGGGTAGCTTATTTGATATATTACGGATGTTGTTGTATTAATTTTTAGGAGCTATTGCCAGTGCTAAGAAAACATTAGAGTTGATGATAAATAGTAAATAAAAATAAAAAATAAATAAAATTTAAGGAGGCATTATTGGTCAATAACTTGCTATGCCATTGGTTGACAAAATAACATAAGAGTTGATAATTTAACAATATAATTCATCATATCTATTTAACTTAAGTAAATCAATGTGAAGTATAATTTAATGTTAAACTATAATCAAACTTATTTTGTTATCAAAATTCTGTACTGGAAAATTTCAATTTAAATGTAATTATGATATTGCCTAATATTATGAATATTTTATAACTAACAATATTCTCGAATTACCCAATTATAGTTATTCGGAATCACTTAATATTAAGTCCAAAGTATTCTCAATTAATAGTAGCTTTTACAAACATAATTAATTACTACCTCTTGAGATATTGTTTAAAACACTACAAAAAAAAATCAGTTTTTAACGGAAAAAATCCGTCGCAAAAAAAGGGTATTCCGTCGCAAAAATGTATTTGCGACGGAATCAATCCGTCGTAAAAAATGTCATCACAATTGCGACGGAAAATGAAATTCCGTCGCAAATTGCGACGGATACAACATTCCGTCGCAAATTTACTGACGGATTTTTTCCGTCGCAACTTGCGACGGATATATTGTCGCAATTTGCGATGGAACAAAATCCGTCGCAAATTTCAAATTTGCGACGGAATACAATTCCGTCGCAAATTGGGAATTTGTGATGGAAATTTATCCGTCGCAAATTTGAAATTTGCGACGGAATAGTATTCCATCGCAAATCGACATTTGCGACGGATAATTTTCCGTCGCAAATCACTTTTTTTATATTTTCGATTTTTTTATATTATGTTTAATTCCGTCACTAATTTTTATTTTTTTTTATAAAACAATTATTTTTATTTTTTTTAAATGTTTATTCCCATTGCAAATTTTGTTTTTAATAAATTTTTTGAAAAAATAATTAAAAACATTTAAAATTTAAAAATATAATAGTAAAACTGTATATGATTAAAATAACAATCAGAAATAGTTTACATAGATAAAATAAAATATAAATAATATTGTTTAAAACAAAAATCTACTAAAGTATAGTCTAAACAGCAGCATCATCATCATCATTGTCGTCACCACCATCACCACAATCAGGAGCTGGCTCCGTACCCTTGTCTTTCATTAGGGACTTAAGTTGAAGCTGCATATGGTTCATCATCTCCGTTTGTTGACTCATCCGCTGCATCATCATCTCCCGTTCCTGGAACAGCTGCTGCCTCATCATCTCCTGTTCCTGGAGCATCTGCTGCTTGATCATCTCCTGCTCCAGAGTCATCTGCCGCTTCATCATCTCCTGCTCCTGAGTCATCTGTTGCATCATCATCTCCTGTTCCTGAGTCATTTCTTTCAATTAATGTCCGGTTAAGCTCCTCCACCAATGCCTTCATCTTCTTTATCTCATCTGCAAAAAATATTACGAAATACGTTTATTTTTTGAACATCATTTAAATGGACAAATGAATGAAAATGTAACAATTAGTAGCACATGCATAACGTTTACCTACAGAAACACCTTCATCAGTGCCAGATAAGGAGCGCTTCGTTTGCTTCAGTCGGCTAGCAGAGGCACCTACCCCGAAGACTCTCCCTTTCTTGTCAAATCCTCCTGTAGCCTGAAAGAAGAGATTCTCATTGTCGGACTGAGACGATGCGGGGTCGGCCCCACTCTGCGAGTCTCTATCCTGCGACAGCTTCTGAAAGGTTTCCTACAAGCACAAAAATACAGGAGAAATAAGGCATGTGAAATGAAATAAATATTGCAAAGCATGGAAACAAATAATATGCAATAAATGTCTCACCGCTACTTGCTTCGCCTTGTTGTTAATCCAGCGCCTCTCACTCCTTTCGATCAGGAATTGGTTCGCTCAAAGGTAGCCCAATCAAGTGACTTGTAGGAACTTCCCCAGACTCTTCCTGCAAATACAAATGATGACCTACAAAATATTGAATACTTAAATAGAAAATAATGTCTACTCACAAGTTTGCGTCGATGCTCACTAAATGGAATGGATCCGCCAACATATGACGGTCCTTCCATTTTGGCCCTATTTTGCTTATTTTTCTCACTTTTGTTGAGAAACTTCGGATCGTTGGTCCATTGTTGAATTAATTCCTCTGCGGTGTCCTAGGTTGAATCCAATTTTTCTTGCCTCTTTGCCTTCTCAAATTATAACACCTCTCAGTCAACCACCGGCCTCCTTTGTAGTTATAAGCTTTTTTCAGATCTTCACGATGTTTAGGCAACGTGCTATACTGATTCTGCAAATCAATAATGAACAATTAGTGCTCTAAATTTTAAAACTGCTTGATGATAAAACACACAACTTACCAAGAACTCTTCGAACCAACGATCACGATTCTCCTTAGGGATCTGTGTCCAACTGCCCCAAGGCTGATTGAAATTACGGAATATTTGACGCGAGATCCAATCCGCAACCTCATTATAAGGGTAAAATCTGAAGACAGAGGACGAGATGCAAATATTAGCATAAAAACTGAAGGTAGAAAATCGTAACATAATTGGTAACTTTACATTACTTACTCGTGCTCGCCTCCAGGACAGACCCAAAGCTTCCCTGTCGCAGGATCTACCGCTCCCCAGATGGGTGTATCGGAGGAACTACCTTCTTCCCCAACGTGGCTCGAGGCGACCCGGTGGGCTAAAGGAATGCATGTGAACTATTGAAGATATTTGTACATAGATGGTTCAAGAAAACTAAACATATGTAAATTAATCAGAAATCGTAAAGTAAAACCTGTTGTTGCCCTTGATGTGAATCAGAGGCGGTAGACGGTGACGATGACATATGAACCGACGGTGAAGATGACAAATAAACCGACGGTGAAGATGACAGATGATTAAGTGGCGACAACTCTGGGGAACCCCCGAGCCCTCGCGCCTACGAAGGGGCAGATGGCATGGCCCTACCCCCTCTAATAGGACGTGGCTGGGAGCGACCACCACTACGTCCACTACCTGAACGCCCTCTTGTATGCTCCATCTCTGAACACTCTTAAACATTATATCAAAATGTTTATAAATTTAAGAAATTTAATTAATATCACATTGGCAAATTAGGATATATGTATTATAATATATCGTCATAAACAAAGAACTAACACAAATCAATCGGACGATTCCTCTTCTTCAGCCTCAGCCTCCGTGCCTTCCTCTGAAGTCTCATAATCGTCGAACTCAGATTCACTATCAGAATAAATCTCGTCTGCCTCTTCGTCTGATTCCTCATCGTCAATTTGGATAGGAATCAACTCTAACTCCACAATAGAATTGAACAGATTGCTTGGTACATCGTCATCGACAATGTATATGGGCTGTAAATGTTCCGCATCAGCTTGGAACGGTTTCGTCATACCGTTATTTGTTTCCGACTCTTTGGACTTGGGTATAATATTTCGTGCTTTGGTTTTGATAACTCCCCTCCACCCTTGACGTGATGTGGGGTATAATGTATAGTACACTTGTTCCGCTGTTGAGCAAGGATAAATGGGTCATAACCAACCGTATATCTCCTTGTCCAGTGGACCTCAACATTTCCATATATGTCCACTTTTGTCCCACGCGGACTGTTATCAAACCATTCACATTTAAAAAGGGTCACCACTTTGTCCCACGGGTAATTCAGCTGAATTATATCAATTAACTTCCCGTAGTAGTCGGCCTCCACCCCGTCACCTTGGCCACCTCGACAACATACACCGTAATTGCAACATATTGTACTTGCGTTCGCTTCAACGATATAAAACCGATACCCATTGATTAAATATTTTTTGCACCGGGTAACAACTATTGCAGCTCTATGAGATAAACTCCATGCAACTTCAGTTGGATCTTTTGGATTTTTCACGAAGTAGCCTTGAAACCATTTAGGAAACTCAGAGGTCGTGAATTGATCAACTGTGGAATCCGACATTAAAGGATTTTCTGATCGGACCCAATTAGAGAAGTAATTGTACGGGAAAAAAATGAAGTTAATATTTTAATACTTACCGTAACAGTAAAAAGCAAAAGAAAGCTTACTTTAAATATGCGGCGACCTCTTCACATTTTTTAGAATGTACCACTCCGCTACTTTCTTATCGTTCCCTTCCGAGTTGACCTCCAACGTTTTCCCAAGACTCGGCCTGGAAAATTAAATATTGAATTTTGTTTGCTCGTGTCACCTCCATCATCATTGCGAGGTACCCTTCTCCATCTTGATATCATTTCAGGGGGATAGTAGTATGATGCAAATTTTGTCGCCTCTTCGACTAGGTACGCCTCTGTGATAGATCCTTCAACATACCTTGAATTTTTTATCTTCTTCTTAAGTGTGCGTAAAAACCTACAGTGGACAATGAGAGAGTATTAATAAACTAAAGTACCATGTCCGTCATTAATAAAAGTGTGAAATAAATATATATTACCTCTCAAACGGATACATCCACCTATATTGTTGTGGCCCTCCTACCTTTGCTTCGTATGCCAAGTGAACAGGCAAATGTTCCATTGAGTCAAACATGCTAGGAGGAAACACCATCTCTAATTTGCATAGCATTATTGGCATGCTCGTCTCAAGGTGCCGTAACTTTTCAACATTAAGCTCAGAAGCACAGATTTCTCTAAAGAACATTGAAAATTCCGTCAGAATAGACCATATATGCTTCGGAAGTGCTTTGAAGGCCCACGGCAACAATCTCTGGAAAAAAACATGACAATTATGACTCTTCATCCCGAATAACTTCGCCTTGTGATGTTGACACATCTTTTCAAGTTTGACGCATAACCGTCCGGGAGTTTCAAGTCTTTAACCCATTGTAACAACTCTAAATTCTATTGTTTGTTGAATGTGTACGGCGCTCTAGGTTTGGAAGTCCGTCCCATGCCATTCTGCACCAAATGCAAATCAGGCCTTCTGCAAATCGCTTCTATGTGCAGTCTTGCGTTGACTGTGTCCTTTGTCTTGCCCTTGGTGTCCATAACGGTGTACAAAATATTGCAAAACACATTCCTCTCAATATGCATGACATCGAGATTGTGTCTTAACAATTGATCTTTCCAATATGGTAGCTCCCAGAATATGCTGCGTTTGTTCCAATGATGATGAACGCCGTATCCCTCAGGTTGGCTGGACGCAGCCCCCTCTTCAACACTTTGAATGTACTTGACCCTGTCCCATACTTCTTGGCCACTTAAACGACGAGGTTGATCTGCGTGTTCGACCACACTCCGCATGAAGTCTTTTTTATTCCTCCTATACGGATGCTCGGGGGCAGGAACCGCCGGTGCTTGTCAAACCAACAGACCTTGTGACGTAATTCAAGGTAAAACCCATGTTTTGTTCAAGACATATCGGGCATGCAAGCTTCCCGACGTTTGCCACCACTCAACATACCATATGCGGGAAGTCATTTATCGTCCACATTAAGGCAGCCCGCATGGTGAAATTTTGGCTCAACGATATATCATACGTAATAACCCCTTCACTCCACAACATCTTAAGCTCGTCTATCAAAGGCCTGAGGTACACATCTATCTTCTTTTTGGGGTTGGATGGCCCAGGGATTAACGCGTTAAGAAACAAAAACTCTCTTCTCATGCACATAGAAGGTGGGAGGTTGTACGATGTCACAATGACAGCCAACATGAATAAATCCTGCCCGTCTTGTCAAAGGAGCGAACCCATCCGAACATAGACCAAGACGGACATTGCGGGGATCCCTAGCAAAGGAAGGATTCGCCTCGTCAAATTTTTGCCAAGCTTCGGCATCGGATGGATGCGTCACAAAGTTTTCATCCCTGTGATGCTCCCGGTGCCATCTCATGTGAGAAGCTGTTTGTTCTGATGCATACAATCTCTGAAGTCTGGGCACGAGAGGAAAGTATGTCATCTTGCTTAATGCCTGACGGGTCGTTTTCCTTCCAATCCTCACAACTTTATATTTGTCATGTCCGCAAAATTTACAGTTGGTCACTCAAGATCATCCTTGTAATACAACATACATCCTATGGGCAAAGCGTGGATTTTTTGACATCCAAGGCCCAACTCTTTCACCTTTTTTTTTGCTTGATAAAAATCCTTCGGCAAATTATTGTCGTTCGAACAACCTTACTCATGATCTGCATCATTTCATTGTAATTCCTCTCACTCATATGGTGCTCGGTCTTCAAGCTTAGTGTTGCTAGGGTAGCCGATAGCGATGAATATTCACTATTTTCAAAGTGTTCGCAACCTTCCCATAACGGACGTTGCGCTTCTTGAAGCATTTTATAGAACCTATCGGCTTCCGGATGAGGATCCTCTCCCATGTATGATGGTTGAGTATGTGTATCGGTCTCCTCTCCCATGTATGACGGTTCAGCATGAGTAACGGGATCGAAATATTGGGCGATCGACGGTCCCGCAGCGTCCATAACTAGCTGCTCATATTGATTAAGGTTGTCTCGATGACTACTGTCCCTGTAATAACCTCTCGGTGTCTGTCGGACTTCACCATGACATTCCCAACACTCATAATCCTTCATGAATCCCTTTTTACACAAATGGATTTTGACCGTCTCCGAATCTTCAAATCTTAAACACCTACATTTGGCACACGGACAACCGATCGCCCTACTTGAATGAGGTGAATGTGCCAAAGCAAAATTGATGAACTCTTTCAAACCCGCCAAGAATACTTGAGTTAGTTGTCTTCTCTCAGTTAAACGATTGTACATCCAACTCCTATCATGATTGTCTTCCATACTTCCTAGCTAGTTCAGTTACTAACCTAATTAACATCTCAATATGCCACAAATATATATAAGTAACCAATACAACTAGCCACTTGTATCAACCAATTGCCATTTAGTCAAGAAAGTGAAAAACAAACACATGCATTGAACAAAGAACATATCCCAAAAAGCAACCGAGAGAATGAGGATAGCACACCGAGAATATGGGGACATGCTTGTGGAGGGGGCAAACAAAGAATAGAACACTATAAGTATTTTGGAGTTTCTAACATATAAAGATTATTTAAGACTTAATCAAATTTATATAATGTGCAAAATCAACTTTATCTTTTATATTTATAATTACCTATTTATCTAAATAGTATTTTGTAATTTTGTTTTATACATTATCAATTTTATTGTATAACTTGTTAAAGATAGATTCAAATAAAAAATTGAAACATAATATTTAAAAAAAAAAAAATTTATTGCCTTATCCCTAGATATCATTTCTCAACACTTCACTTTTCTAATTTCAACACCATCCTATTATAGATTTATGTATCATTACCAACTAATAAATAATCATAATTTTATCACACCAATATCATTTTATGTACCATTAATGTTATTCATGTATATTTTTTATTATAAAAAGAAAAAAATATCATTGACAAATCAAAATTAATCATTTATACATTGCATTAATATTTATATTGCTCCTCTAAATACTTAATAGACTTTAATTATTAACAAAATTATAACCTAAATAAACAATAATGTTAAATTATTACCTATTTATTTAGGAGAAATAAATATGACTAATTTTTTCAATTTTTATCTATACTAATTTCTCATAATAAATAATGTGGTGAAAAAAAAGGGAGCTTACCGGAAGGGGAGGGTAGCCGGACGGCGGAGAAGAGCACCGGCGACAGGAGAACGGCGACTGTGGAGACCTATTTATTCAAGAGTAATAAATATGACTAATTTTTTCAATTTTTATCTATACTAAATTTCTCATAATAAATAATCTGGTGAAAAAAAAGGGAGCTTACCGGAAGGGGAGGGTAGCCGGACGATGGAGAAGAGCACCGGTGACTGAAGAATGGCGACTATGGAGACGAGGGAGGAGCTTCGGTGTTGAAGGGGGAGGGGAGCCGAGGGCCAAGGGGGAGGGAGCCGACGTTGAAGGGGGGAGGGAGCCGACGGCGTTGAAGGATCGAGTTGAGGGCGTTGAAGGAGCCGAGGGCGTTGAAGGGGGGAGGGAGCCGAGGGGAAGGGGGCGGCCGAGCCGGGGTGAGGGTGGGGGCGGGGCGGCCAAGCCGGGGGCCGTCGGGGCGAGGGCGAGCGAGCGAAGGGGGAGAGCCGTGGGTTTTGTGGGTGGGGGGCCGTCGGGCGTGGGCGAGCGAGGGAGAAGATGATATCATTTAAGAGATTTTGCGACGGAAACTCATTCCGTCACAAAATCACTTTTTGTGACGGAAAACCACTTCCGTCGCAAAAAGTAGCGACACTTGCGACGGATTCCAAATCCGTCGCAAGATGTGGCAAAATTGGCGGCCTTTTGGCCGCCGGTTAGCGACGGACTTCGAATCCGTCGCTAACTAGTCGCAAAAGGTGGGAAAAGGCCGCCATTTAGCGACGGATTTTGAATCCGTCGCTAACTTTTGCGACGGATTTCCAATCCGTCGCAAAAGGTGGGAAACTGGCGGCCTTTTGGCCGCCAGTTAGCGCCGGATTGATGTTCCATCGCTTTTTGCGACGGATCATTTTTCCGTCGCTAATTTGCGATGGATTATAATATCCGTCGCAAATTTCTTAGTTTTGCGACGGAATTGTTTTTCCGTCGCAAAATTCCGTGAATTTGCGACGGAAAAATTTCCGTCGCAAATTCCGTCGCTGTTTTGTTTTTTTCTAGTAGTGAAACCACTTAATGTGTAATTAAAATTGGAATGATGTAAATTATTCTTCTCAATTAGAATATTTTAACAAACCATTCAATAGCTAAAATCAATTATGATTATCAATCATAAACATGATTGCAAGCATAATTTCATCAAGCAAATCAAAACAGATATATAAATTTTAACATCAAGATACATCATCCAATTAAAACAACAATGATCAATCCACATGAACAACATAACGGCAGTCCAAGTCTCACAACTATATAATGATAAATCTAAATAAGGAAATCAAATACATAGTCTAGTCTAAACATAAGATTGAATTAAAAAACTTCCCCTATTGAAGCACAAATTCTCAAACCACAACTCAACATCACCAAGCAGCAACAAAATTAGCTAAACATAGCAATCGGGAATCAAGAATGAATATAACGGAGGTCTCCCCTGGTTCTCCTTCGAAGTAGAGTTCGCAGCTGCTGTATCGCGTCCATCTCTGTCTTCTCCGATGACTGAGATTGCATAACGGTGGTAAAAATGGTGGCTGGGTGAACGGGAAGGTCGAATGGAGGTGATGAAAAATGGAACGACATAACGAAGGTGAAGTGGTGATGGAGATCCCCATTTGGTCTAGTTTTCGCCAGCAACGGAAGTATGGTGAAGGGGAAGGTCCTTGACGGTGGTGGTAGCTATCCGTCTCTTTACCTCTCCTCTCCATCTCTCGTTGAAGCTCTGGTCTCTGTTTACTCTGGATCTCTTCTGGTCTGTGTTCAGGAAGAGGGTTCCTGGTTAAAACACAAGTTTTGGCTAGGGATCTATCTGCAAATGTTGAAACTTCTGAGGAGGGACTAAAGTGTAGATTTTGAAACATTTGTGGAGCATAACTGTGATTTCCAAAACATATTGGTTCTTTCTGTAATTTTTTCTGGATCATTTTCTCCTTGTTTTGCAACTTCTATGAATTGTGGGGCACTTTTATGTAAGTTTCCCCTGACCTCAAAAAATATTAATTTTGACTCCAATTGACATTTTCTGAAATCTCAAATTTTCTTTTTAAACACCTATAATGTAAGATTAAACACAGTATAGCATCAAAAGTTAAAAAAAAAAAAATCATTTGTATGAATAATTAATAAATTATGACCATTTTCCCTTTATTTCACTTAATTCAATATAAATGTCCCTAATTTAAATTAGTGTTTAATAATGTAATAATGTCCAGAAAATACATTAAGAATCCCAATTTTATAACGAAAAATCATATAAAAAAATGGTTTAATCAATTAGTGATTTAATTTATGAGAAATTAGGGTTTGTGAATTCGATCATTATGTTAATTGTTTCTGATTGAATGTTTGTTATAATATTAGTTACTTCTAAGAAAAATAAGACAATAAAGATTGACATACACAACAAATATAATTCATTAAAAGATCAACCCTTAATATAAACCGATCATAAAAGCATTCTTCATACACCCTCTTTACATAGTAAATTAACTCAACAACACAAATCTTAGTCTTTAGTTCACAGCACAATTCATGGACTCAACAACACACAACTAATTCTTTAATTATTATTTCACTCATCATCCTCGTACTTTGCATTTTTGGTTTAGTTTGCTTCAATTCACTTTCCATGTGAGCGCAGAAGAAAAGCATCAACATCTTTTGTAAGGATGGTTACAAAGTCCAGGTGGCCTTTTGGGTCTGGGATTCCTCCATGGATCTTCTCAAAAGTGAAGCTCCACTTTGCAATAGCACCACCTCCTTCCTTGTCTGTGGCTTTCATTATGAACTTGAAACTTTTGTACTTATCCTTAATATCTCCTCCTGAGAAGTCCACATTCATTGATTTGTTCTCTTCATCAATCGCTTCAAATTTCTCCTTACATGTCACCACCTTACCATCTGCTTGTTCCCATTTGTACAAATTAAGTATCAGTGTCAAAAAAAAGAAAAACAATCGGCATGCACGATGAAGAATGAGAATACTTGAGTTACTCCCTCCAATCCCTAATATAGGATTTAGTTTATTCGGGACTGGATATTTGGTCCAAAATATAAGATCTCAATTTGTTTTACAGTCCAAATTTGTAATTTTTCTCACAGTATTCATATTGATAGCACATATTAATAGAATTTTCACCCAAAGGTAATCATGATTGAAGGGGATATTTTAGGAAAGATAAGGTGTAATTTAGCCTCAGAAGTAATCACTAAAAATCGTTGAGTATCTAGAAGTTTTTATGTAAGGAAATTTTCCCTAGAAGTAAACAACATGTAGTAATTTTAGCTCTTGCTGTTAAAAATGTGAACGGTTCATATTAGTTTTCTCTTTATTGTTAGGGAAAATTTTCTCTTTAGTTTTTTAATGGTTAGCGAAAATTTCCTCCTTTATTAACATTTCCGGGAACAAACTTCTCCTAAAAAAACGTTCAAATACCCAATGCTCCTGAGTAGTTATTTCTAGTGCAAAATTGTACATTAACCCTTTTAGGAAAACTAACACATATTTGTTTTAAATAACTAACTTAAATAATTTCTTTAATATATATTAATTAGTCACCTACCTCCTATATTAAGCACAAGAGAGAGTATCTTAATTTTGATCATTTCAACTGGACCTACAAGTATATAAATAATTTATTCCGGATGAACTCTTTTTTCTGCCTTCCTGGCTACTATAACTTACTCATTACCAATTTTTAATATTTAAGCAGCATAGAAGTCTACAATCATTTGATAAATTATCAAAATCAATACAAGGATGGTGTGCTCTCTATTCAAAGGAAGAAACCCTAATCATTCACATCTTTATTCAAAGCATAACACTACAATCATTCAGGCATATTTCTTTCAGTTTATTTTAAGTGATTTACACTACAATAAATAAATACGCGAAATAAGTTTTGTCATGTAAAGCATAACACTAGAAGGGATGGTGTGCTCTCTATTCAAAGGAAGAAACCCTAATCATTCACATCTTTTCGATTAGAGGCATGAATCCAACACTAATATAGGAATCTTTATAGAATCTTACCAACAGTATAAGACCAGTGCTTAACAGAGCCAATGGAATGCCAGTCAGGTCCATCATGAATCTCACCAAAATGGACGCTACCAGTGGCGTTGGGAAGATTGTGAAGTTGTTTAGTGAAGAAGTTGAAGAACTCAATCGCAGGTGATTGGATCTCAATTTCAACCTCTAAATTACCAGTAAGAGCCATACCTCAACGATAATCTTATATTATACACTGATCTCAAAATGGAAATATACAATATATAAAGGAGCTAGTGTGAATGGATATGTGTGGGAAGTGAATGGTAGCTTCATTGGTCTTATATACACAATCCATGCCAATACAGGACCCACAAACTTTCCTTTTTCCTTATTTCTGTTTGGGTCCCAATGACTCCATTGAGTATTCTCTTTCTTACCCTTTCGTCCTTACCATAGGACTTCATACTTTTTTATTTACCCTCCTTATTAGCACATCTTATAGCTAGCCTTCTTTGTACCTGTTCAAATCACTTTTTTATGATTCTCTATCATTTTTTATTTTATAGATATCACTCCAACTCTTTTTTGTATGTAGTCATTATGAATATTATCATTTCTTGTATATCTCATCATGCTCTCTACGCAAAACTTGACAATCAAACTTTTTACTGCAGTTACTTATATGGTTAATCAAATTAATCAAGCATCACATGAATATATCTGGATATTGTCCCTTTGGATGTTATGAATGGGAGACCGTGGAGCATCTCTTAATAACTTGCCCATTTACAAAAAAACATTATGGTTTGGCTGCCTGTCCGTTAGGTTTCCTTTTACATCTGTATTATAAGCTTCTAATTCTGGCTCAAACATATCCTTATTTTATGGGATTAAAGACAGGTTATTCACAGAGTCTGATCAAATTATGGAGCACTAGAGATAGAGTTGGTTGACGCATGCAAGTGGTCTAACATGAAGCCAGAAGTTGGCAACGGCATAGCAGGTGCAGTAAAAAATTCTCTTGCTTTCAAGCTGTGTCCCAAATTCTGAACGTGACAGCAATCTGATCTGACGTAGTAAAACAGCCATTTCTTGCCTAAAATGTGAAGAACCATTTATTAAAAGACATGAAGTAGGTTTGAGAGACAAAATCCTTTAAATCTGTGCGGTTGAGAGTTCAACAAAAGCATTGAATTTGAGAGATAGATAGCGTTGTTTGGGAACAATAATTTTATTATTATATTAGTCAAATTTTCAAGTGATTTATTATTTAATTGTAGTTTTACATTTTTACCTACTTTTGGCTACTACTGTTGGATACAAACGTCCTTTCCCCAGACCCAATCAAACATTTTTCTACTAATAAGCCAATTCGAAACCCCAGTCGTTTCACTATGATCAAGAAAACTAAGCAAGATATACTGCCAAAAATAAGATAAAACAAAAATGATCAGAATATATACCACAAGCTCCCAGATACTCACCACAATCATATAATGAAAGTGTATTTGAAACATGACACAGATGTCGACCAGCCCCAAGTGGAGACGATCAATTTTTGTGTTTTTTAACCTTCCTCAAGTTGAGACTTGAGATCTTTTTTTTTTTTTTTTGTGTGGGAAAATCCCACATAAAGACCATCACAAATGCTAAATGTTAGAGGGGTGATTCTAATATCCTGAAATAACTCATCTGGACCTCATCCAACTAATGCTGAGATATGAAATAACTCCTCTGGACCTCATCCAACTAGCGCTGAGATGTGAAATAACTCCTCTGGACCTCATCCAACTAGCCTCATCCAACTAGCGTTGAGATATGAAATAACTCCTCTGAACCTCATCCAACTAGCGCTGAGATATGAAATAACTCCTCTGGACCTCATCCAATAAACGCCGAGATATGACATAACTTCCCAGTTATATCAGGATGGACAAACTCTGATGGTGATTAGCATTATTAAACTTGTCTCCATTGTCTGGATGAACAGTAATAAGATTATTCATCAGGGGAAAGCCACAACACCGACAGTTGTAATTAATGAAATCAAGCATGCATCATTTCTGGTGGATTTAGCTGTTAGGTTTGAAACATCAAAGGCCTCGGTTTCTTCATGCAGGTTATCTTTGAATAACTCAATTTCAAATATTCCTAGCATTGGATAGACAATTATATTGCAGAAGCAGAAGGAAAATATGCCTTATTGTAAAGCATGGATATACTACCAAGGAGAGTCATTGCAATCTTTCAAATGGGGAAACATCTCGTCTAAGGTTTCTTTTGGTTTGTTGAGCACTCTTGATCAATAAGATCACAGCATCTATTTTCTTCATCCACTCAACAGAGGAACCACAAAATTTTTTGCTTGAAAAGATAGTTCATTCCTCCAGGAGGGAAATATAGGTCTACAAATATTGTTTATCAGGATAGCAACATTCTTCTTAATTAGTCATTTTACTTTCAAAGATATTTTAGCATATTCAACATCTTAGAAAGTAGGCTTTTTTTGGGCTAGTAAGAAAGTAGGCTTTTACATTCACTGAACTTATATTACGTACTATACGATGTTGTACATCTAATATAAAATTTTTCAGTTATTAATGTAATAAGTGCATATTTTATAATTAAATAGATACAGATTTTGAGTAATATTAGATCAAATCTATAAATATTTTTTATTTTATTTTATATATATTTCCCCTAAATGTAATCTTAAGGACTAAAAGTAATATTTCTACAAAATCTATTCAAATATCTTTTATTTTGTAAATAATATAATATTTTGAAGGTATGGGGTCATCAGCTGTGATTTTCTCCAAAAAGCTAAGAGAAGATGAAGGCACATGGAAGAAGATGGCAAGATGCTTGCAGAAACGGGTCCTGAATCATAATTTCCAAAAAATATTGATAGAGTTGATTGGATGAGGCCTTAAACTGTAATTTTCACTAGAATTCAAAAGCATAAAAAGATATGATGCGGAGATAACTCAAACCAGATATAATATATTATTATATTCATATATCAAAGAGTCCCACACCAAGAAGTAACTTCATCTAGTGGCCCTATGGGTCACTCTTGGGACACAATCACTACTCGAAAAATTAGGAGCAATATTCTCTCTCTGAGTTTCTAAAGGGATGTAGCTTAAGAGGGAAGTTGGTTTTTGTAGGATTCTAATCAGAAACGCGGAAGCCTATCGTACCACGTGATATAGGAAAAGTTAAAACCTTCATTGTTTTGATTACCTGGAAAGATGCAATGATCTCGAAAGCCTCTCCACGAAACGGTCGTCGTCCGCTCTATGATTGATCTTCCGGACTATCTCTCGAGGGGAATGAGATGGTTGTGTGGGCAACCGTTCGATGATGAACGTCGCCTCTAAGTTTGTTTCGATGAGAGCCTCCTTATGCGTGCGTCTCTTTTCCAAGCGGTGAAAGTAGGTTTATATGCTACTACACCCAAGACCTAACCCTAAACCACATGGGCCATAGAGTTCTTTGGTTTGTAGTCTCAATTAAGCCTTATTGGGCTTAAGTGACTAAAGAGCACATTAACCCAACAATCTCCCACTTGCTCTTTAAGATACAAGCTTGAGTTCGTAAACCCAAGACCATGTAGCCCATAAGCCATCATCATCTGATAATATACCCCATCCCTTGTCTCAAGCTAGCCTGGGATCTACCATTTGTCATTCATCAAGGCTCATGATAATCTACGAGAAGATTATCTAGTTCGGTGCTACTCCACTAAAAGCTCGAATGTGATCTCCAAGAATAATGACACTTATAACGGAATATGCATTACCCCTTTATAGAATGTCTAAAACTTGATTGACTAGTTTTTACGTAACCCAATCAATTATTTATTCCCTTGACTTTAATAGTTTCTCTAATGGATTACATGCACTAGCCAGTGTCTTCAATATCCAGGTACCGAAACATATCAAGAGGACATTTCCTATAAATTCCATATTGTTTATCTCATAAACACCGATAACCAAATAGTCTCAATCCCAAAATACCGAGTTGTTGGCCGTCATATAGATCAAACCTCACCCGTTGGTAAATCAAAGAATGAAAACTATTCGACTACCTATTTAAAATAAAATCGGATTAAGAGCAACTACATGACTATAGTTATCTGGAGATTTGATTCCTTATGACAGAAAGAACAACCTTAATCAAATCTCTCCTTGATCCATTCAATATAAGTATTAACTCACAAAGAATATTTTATAATGATTCGGACAAAACCATTGAAGGTATGGGGTCATCAGCTGTGATTTTCTCCAAAAAGCTAAGAGAAGATGAAGGCACATGGAAGAAGATGGCAAGATGCTTGCAGAAACGGGTCCTGAATCATAATTTCCAAAAAATATTGATAGAGTTGATTGGATGAGGCCTTAAACTGTAATTTTCACTAGAATTCAAAAGCATAATAAGATATGATGTGGAGATAAATCAAACCAGATATAATATATTATTATATTCATATATCGAAGAGTCCCACACCAAGAAGTAACTTCATCTATAAATCGTGGCTCTATGGGTCACTCTTGGGACACAATCACTACTCAGAAAAATTAGGAGCAATATTCTCTCTCTCTGAGTTTCTAAAGGGATGTAGCTTAAGAGGAAAGTTAGTTTCTATTTATTTTTAATTTGTTTCACTCTTTATGAATTTTTATTTATGAATATATTTTAGTTTATTTTAATTAATCTATTTCTCTTATTCTTCATGTTGATTGTTTTGGCTGGCCACCTATAAAATATAATATATGGGTAATTTTGATAGACTAGGAGGCGAAGGGAGAACCTAGATCAAGAGAACCTAGATCAAGAGAAATAGACAGATTATTTAGACTAGGGATAGTTCTAGATATTTGTGGTGATAAAAATTATAGCTTTATGATTTAATTACTTCTAAGAGTGTCATGAGAACGAGTCCAACGCTAATTAAAAAAGGCCTAGTAATTCGGGAGAATATTAGGACACTTTTGGAATAGTTTGTCACTATAATTAAATAAAGAGTCAACTCAAAATAATAGAAATTAGCAACTTGAACCCAATTCTTTAAGTGATTGTTATATTCTCATCCTTATTTCCTTCTTATTCAAAACTCACTTGAATTAGTAAATTACAACTTCTCTGTGGGTACGGCCTCAAAATACTATGGGATTATTCCTACATCGATCTTGTACCACTTGTGACGACGATCATAATGCATTTGACTTTTTTTTTTTTAAATAGAAAAAACAAAGGAAGATGAGGCTATAAAAGCTGTACTAGTCCACTGGTATATCAGCATACATTAGAGTATTTACACAATTTAATAGGCAAAATAGAAATAGTGTTATTTACTTATATAAATTCTTGATTACATTAATAAAATACCCACAGGGTTCATACATATTACGTATAAACCGTAAACGTAATTACAAAAATTCCTCAACAAATAACTCGCAACCAATCGTACAACACGTCCGGCATCTCCATTTTCCGTCTTTCCCTGGGAGACTCGTCCAATACACTATATAATTCACAAGTAGTAATAAGGGCTGAAACCTTGAAGGACCCTAGGGTAATAGTTAATCTTACAGACAAAATATAGACAATAAATGACCACAAATAGCAAATAGTCCACAACAACATAACAACATTCAGAACTCATATAACAAATCACATGCAACAATATTAGCATACATAGATCACATCACCATAGCGCTAGGAATAATTTATTGGTAACCACCCAAATTGTCTGAATGCAACTCGGTTTGTTACCTGTGGACTATCGGTCCAATAGGCCCTAGCCATCAGGAAGGACTTCCTTGGTCAGGGCTTTCGCTTAATTAAGCCCGAGTGGTGCTGGCCCTACACAAGACGAGACACTCACAAATATGGTTCAAGCAAACATACACAATCATATAAAGTGTGTGAGAGAAGAGTTACCATTTGGACGTTTTACCAATTTTCGAATTGGCTCCCAATCTTTCAATCGTCTTGGGCAATTGTCGGGTCCTATCAATATACATTTACAAACGGCAGGTTACTACAAAATTTCCAGATTTTATGACCAAATTTAGAAAATTCATAACTTAGGTTATAGACCTCCGATTAAGAAGTTCTAAGACTCATTTCAAACTTTATAAGGTGTACTATTTTCTCACCAAGTTTCATAGATATACAAGGTCATTTGCTTGGCCAAAACCACAATCAAAGAAGGAACCCAAATTCTGTAGAAACAAAGTTCATAGTTTCCTTAGTCTATCTTTAAAACATCATAATTAAATCTAAACAAACCTAATTGAGTTGGTTCCAAGGGCTGACAACTACCCTTATTGAGTCTAGTTTCAGGAAAAAATAATTTCCTAAGCTAATTGGACGCACAATACTCCAGAAACCTAATCAACCCAATCCGTCTCAGATTGTATTCTAGTTTCAGTGTCCAAACTTTAACAATTCATATCTACCTATATGCAAATCCATTCGGCCCATAATATATATCAAATTAAAGCTTAGGATCTCTACTACTATCTTGCAAAATTTCAAGGCCATTGGGCAACATTTGGTAAGTCAAAAGCACGACACAAAACAGTTGCCTCCAGAAAACGAAATCTAGCAACACACTAACCTTAGCCCTAATATATGGGTTTTCTATCCAACCCTTCTAAAATCACGATCAAGGCCTATTACCACAAAATTTTACCCAATGAATCATTTATAACCTCAAAATTAACAAAATCCAATCCCTTCCCATAAGAATTGGTCTAGCCAAAATGTTTACGGTTTTTAGCCAGAAATTTAGTTTTCTCTACCGATGCTTTCAAGATCGGTTTTGCACCTTTATCCCGTAAAATTTTTTATTCTGAACTCATTGAAAACATAAAAACTATTAAAATTACAACACTTCATGCACAAACAATACTAACTAAACACAAGGCAGCATAACGACATAGGAAAACCTCAAAATATACGGCTCATATAAGAGCTTATACATACACTAGTGCAAAAAAGAGCGTTAAGACCGTCTCGTTTAGACTGGAGTATTGGCGCACCGGTCTTAAAAGTATGATTGGTGGCAGTTTTGTAAATATAAAGACCTTCTTGAACCGGATCTTTATTAAGATGTCTTAAAAATATTATTCAGACCGGTAAACAAAACAACCGGTCTTAAAAATATTTTAAAAAAATTGAAATATCAATTTCTTTTTAGAGAAATCTCATACAAACCGAACTCATATTTCATGCGGTTCAAAAATATAAGGAAAAATTTAAATATAAAGGTCTAAAACTTTTAAGACTAGTTATATATAAAAGCCGGTCTTAAAAGTTATACTTTTAAGACCGGACATAAATTGTGGCCGGTACAAAATATTGAAAAAAATTAAACAAAAATTTAATTAATTTTAAGACTAGAGTTTAAGAAGGACCGGTCTTAAAGATTAACTTTTAAGACGGTCTTTTTTATACATCCGGTCTTAAAAATAGAGCGCTAAATATATTCCTTTTTGCATGAAACCTTACTTTACGTTGCTCTCTCTCGAACCTCCCGTTCTTTTTGCAACCTCCTTCTTGTTGCAAAACCTCTCTTCCTCGCCCACCACCACCATTCTTTGTTACTCTCTCATTTTCTTAGGCATTCCTCTTTCGCACCACCTCTCTCAACCTCTCTTCTTGTCTCGAAGATGGACGGAGAAAATGATTCTTGTCCTGTTCGTTCAATGCCAGTTACTGGTGTGACTGGTGTGAGTTGGAACGAACCCTCTTCATCTCAAGTGAACCTTGTAACCATCGTGCACGCCGTGGTAGAAGTGGCACACGAATGAAAGATGTATCCCTAAATCGGACTTCTGGGTCAAAGCTCGAGATTCAGTTTGATGAAAAGTTGGCCCCTTTTGGTCCTAATAAAAACAAATATAATAGTTTTGTTGGCTTTCTAGCACGTAATAAGGTTAGCATCTTGACAGATGAGTGGAAAAAGTCGACGATGCCACAATTTAAAGGATCTTATTTAGGACACTATTCGGCTTACATACACTGCTCCTGACAGTCAGCAGTTGAAAGACAAGACATTGTCTTATTGTGATGATCGGTGGAGGAAGTTTAAAACCTATCTAGCTAACAACTATATTTTTGCCAGGGTTCCAACTAGTGAGCCTCGCCCTAATCCTTGCGATAATTACACATTTCTTGATGAACAAACTTGGCAAAAATTTGTTCAGATGCGGACCACTCCTACATCTTTAGTGAGTTTATATTTCTTTTTTTTTTTCGCCCTTTTATGTTTGCTTATTAACCTGTGAGGATATGTGAATGTTATTGTTTTTAGCTAATCCTGTTAGTTAAATGGTTTGGTGTGTGAATAGAAGTATACATTTCCATCCTTTGTCCTACACCAGAGGAGCATGTCTTAGTTCTATGCAAGTCTGATATGTAAACCATGAAAAGGTAAAATACTAAGTTGGTAATTAGGGAAATAATAATGGCATAAGAGTCAAGCCATTATTATAGTCTTAGTTATGTTATAGTAGGTAGTGGTTAGACATTATTGTTAGTTAGTTAGTATGTCAACTGTGTAATGGTTTCGGTGCAATCTGTTATTGGGCCTTAAGAGTCAAGCCTCTAACTATATATAAGAAGTTAGTCTCATATGTTTAGGAACCAGTTATGATGAATGAATGAATTGACTAAGTTGGCAACAATTCTGCAACTCCATTTCCTCTGTTTCTTCCAATTTCTTCTATAATTCTAAATCTTCCTTAAATAAAATGTTGAAACTTGATGAAGTGAATTTGACTAGTGTTTGAGGTTCATATCAAGCAGAAGTTGAAAGTGGAGCTTAATCACCAAGGGGGTGAATTGGGGATTATAAAAATCTTTTCGAAGTGCTTTGTTTTCGAACACTAAAACAAAGCTGAATAGATAGTAAGAGAGGAAAGCTAGACACGAGGAATTTATACCGATTCGGTCCAATCACTTGACCTTCATCCAGTTCCCAGACACTGGGATTTCACTATCTCAATTGATTACACACTCTGTAACTCAAGAGTAATTCTCTCACTAGAACTTACTCCCCCTTACAAGTTGCAATCAATAACCCAATCTCCAAGTCCCCAGACTTGAGATACTCACAATAAATGATTTACAATCAATGAACTCTCTCTAAGAGTAGATAAAGATAAACACGAAGATTAATGTATCAAAAGATACTTTACGTGAAAAACTGAAAGAGTAGTTGGTAAACTTGAATGCAATTCGTTTTCAGCAGATTGGTTATTGAGAAGAATTGAATGCAACTCTATTTATACAAAGAGAGCATTAAATGACCGTTGAAATCCCTAATGTAACCGTTGGAGACATTCAGCAAGGATTAGGGTAAGCTTAGGTCTTCTTCTCTCTCTACACTTAGCTTACTCCAGTTGCATAGATGTTTGTTCATCTGAACTCGAATTTGTCACTATGCACTAATAGCAAAACTTGAGTTTTCTTATCTAAACTCGAGTTTCCTTCTTCCAGAGAAGAACGTTGCGATTTGAGCTTTGGACCATGGTTTTGAATAGAACTCAAAACTCGAGTTTCCTTTTACGAACTCGAGTTTTGGACTCTTGACATCTAAAATGAATTTTAGTCCAAAACATCAAAATTGGAGTTTTCATTCTAAACTGGAGTTTTTAAAACATTGAAAATGAGCAAAGCTCTCGGCTTGGCCAAAACTTGAGTTTACAAATTTTTCATTTAAGTATGAAAACCTTGAGAAATCTATGCCAAGTCAAAACTGGAGTTTCCAAAAACTGGGTAAAACTTGAGAACTTTCTGCCAAGTGTAAACTCGAGTTTCCAAACCAAAACTTTGGAAATCTTAAAAAACTCATGGCAAACTGAAAACTGGAGTTTGCATGTCAAAACTGGAGTTTTCATAGGTTCAAAACGTTGAAGACTCTCTGTGTGACTAAAACTCGAGTTTCCAAATGAAAACTGGAGTTTTGTCTTCTTCAGAAAATATTGAAGAGTCTCTGTATGATGAAAACTCGAGTTTGCAAGTTCAAACTCGAGTTTGTCTCAAGATGAAAAACTTGGAGTGCTCTCTATAAGACCAAAACTTGAGTTTTGCTTAGTTCATTAAAATTGAGCTACTCTCTGTCAAGTCCAAAACTTGAGTTTTGGAACCAAAACTCGAGTTTGCCTTTGACAGTAAGTTTTTCAACTTACCAGAGACAAACCTAACCTTGTGTTTGCAATTGTCAGTTATCATCAAAACACATAGGAACTAAAATTGAAGAGTCTCTGTATGATGAAAACTCGAGTTTGCAAGTTCAAACTCGAGTTTGTCTCAAGATGAAAAACTTGGAGTGCTCTCTGTAAGACCAAAACTCGAGTTTCCAATGAAAATTGGAGTTTTGCTTAGTTCATTAAAATTGAGCTACTCTCTGTCAAGTCCAAAACTCGAGTTTTGGAACCAAAACTCGAGTTTGCCTTTGACAGTAAGTTTTTCAACTTACCAGAGACAAACTTAACCTTGTGTTTACAATTGTCAGTTATCATCAAAACACATAGAGAACTAACAGAAGTTCTCTAATTTCTGTTAGTGAGATGGCTGGAATTCATAATTAATAGTTGTTTTCAATTCTGATTCACAGAAAAGAAAGGAACAAGCACAAGAGTCGGGAGAAAAAATGATTGCCCGTATAGGGCTTCTCGTGGTGGATATGAAAAGGCTAAAAAAGAGTTGATGGCGGCCAAGTGGAAGAGATTGGAGGATGAAGCTGAATCCAATCCTTTTGCGATACATGATCCGCCATCTCCAATACGTGGCGAGGAGTTATGGTTGTATATTCAGCAAAAGCCAAGTGGTGCCTACACGAGTGAACAAACTTGTCTAGTTGCTGAAAGAATTGTAAGTATTGTTATTGTTATTCTTAGTTACTAAACATGTTTCATTACTAAGCTTCTCGTTATCTGTATCTTACAAGAAGATCTTAAAAAGAAAGAAGTAGAAGGATCTTTTGTGTTAGACGGGAGGAATGATGTTCGTTTGTGACTGGAAAACCAGATCACGTGGGGTGTGTAAGGGGGATTGGAGGATGGGTAGGCCTGAAGGAATACTTTGGTAAATCCAAATGCCATAAACAAAGTATGGTTACCCAGAAGGAGATGAAACATACGCTGGCCAAATTAAGTGAGGAAGTTGCGGCTAAAGAAGCTTCATTGATTGCCTATTTTCAATCCTAGATGAGCAAGATGAAGGAGGACATGGATAAAATGATGTTGCTTTTGAACTCTCGTCCAGAGACCAGTGTTCCCTTCACACATTCACCTGCACCTATGCAGCAGAGCACTAGAGGGAGCTGCATTGTTGGACAGTCAGAACAACCTTGTGACCTTTATGTGGAAGCCCCTCATAGACGATTAGTTGCAAAAGGGACTGTCTATAACTTGGGAGAAACTATACACCATGAACAAATGGCTGATGATGAAGTCAGAGTGTCAGTTGAAGAGGTGGTCATTGATGCACCTGTCCCTTTCCCAATTGGTCAGCTGAAGCTTGTGAGTGATGTCAAGGGAACCTTCATCTTGTGGCCAATGAAGCTTGTACATGTCTCTACTCCTCCTGAAGCTCCATCCACTCCTCAAGCTCCAGCCACTGAAGCTGTTGACAAGGCTAAGTTTACTTGCCAAGGACAAATTGTCGTTATGGTATCCAATTGACAATTTAAAGATAAATTGTGGCCTATCAATGAAGTAGTAGACCTCCCTGATAAGCAACCAATTTTTGTTGACGAAGATGATTTAACGTCCCGCTGTTTCTTGGAAAGGAGCTTACTAATACAATTGTTCAAATGCTTACTAAATAAGTATCTTCTTCTATGAGTACATAATTTAAATGCATCATTTAGACACACATACATATATACTACTTCCCTGATGTCATTACTGTAGGTTCATGCATGATGAATTGGAACAACAGGGCAGAAGCAATTCTTGTGCCCAGACTATGCAAGTACAACACCTTGGAAGAGAGACAACATTACATATCAACAACGGTGTGTGAAGTGATCAAAAAGGTGTATTTGTTTCCATACTACCATATGTACATATCACAATTCTTGTCTATAATTCACTTAAATTTGCTACATATATCACTGAGTACTTGTTTGTTGTGAATTTTCAGCCACCACTGGCAGTTGGTCCTCATGTGCATGGAGGAGAATACAATGGTCTTCTTATGCTCCACTCACAGCAGTCCAGGGCCTACATTGAAGCAGACCATAAACGAGTAAGCATGTCATTTTGATTGTCTTGTCTGAAATCTCTGCTGTGAATTTTCAGTGACCATTATTAATAAATTTGTGATTTTGATGATAGTGCAATGAGGACCTTCCATGATAACGCTCTAGAGGTACTCATGAAGCTCGTGCCTTCCTTAGATCGTTATACGGGGAACCTCAAGCGAGAGTGCGTTCTATTGTGATGGAAGAGTCTCGGGTCGTTGGACCTATTGTTATTTCGGATGATGAAGAGATTGCCGCACCTCCCTCCATCCTTCTGCCAATATTCCCCAACCTCCTGGTCCCAGCGACCCTGTCTATGCTGAGTCCTCCGTCTTCTTATTTTGGATGATGAAGAGATTGCCAGCCCCCTCCAGCCTTCAGACCATGAAGAGGTTCTCGCTCCCCCTCTCTAACCTCTCCTGGCCCTAGCGCCTACCGCTGACCCCTCTCCGCTTTCCTCTAACGATGCATTGTGGCTGATGTGAATAAGACAGGCACTTGCTGATCTCCGACGGGAAGTTAATGCTGCTCACGCCGATATCGCCAAGGCATTGGAGGATAATAAGCTTTAGGATGTTTAGTTAGATTCTTCTTATTGATAATTTCCAGTTTGTTTTTCTTTTTTCTTTTTCTTGTGTACGTACATATTCTCCAGTAATGTATGAAGCATTAAGAACTAAGATTGTGTCTTTTTTTGTTCATATTCTCCAATAATTAAATAATCTTATTCTCCAGTTTTCATTTATTTTCATTCAGTTGCTACTGCGCTCGCTAAAACCAATTCTCTCTTTTTTGGTTTGGTTAATAAATGAGGACCTTTAGGACCGGATCACTTTATAAGTTACTGGTCTAAAAAGTATTTGACTTTTAGGACCGGATATTTTATAAAACTCCGATTAAAATTAAATGAATAGTAAAAAGTTACAACCGGATTCTTCTAAACCTCCGGTCTTAAAAATTAAATGAATAAAATGTTTATCTTTAGGACCGGATACTTTATAACTAACTGGTCTTAATAAAATCCAAAACGCTAAAAAATGTCTTTGTCGCACGGAAAATTAAATTTCCCCATTTGAACTTCTCTTGTCGCGTTGAAAGTGATAACTCAGGTTTTGTCTCCAGTATTTGTGTGTTGCTTTGTCGCTGCTTCACGTTGCTTTCTTGACAATCACTTTTTGGTTCCTTAGCTAAACATCTGTAGACCAAGCTGTAAGAGGTGTTTTGATTATATAACTTTTTGATTTTCTTGCTTATTATTCTGGGTTTTTCATGGGTTGAATGAAATCGATGAAATGTTCTTGTGGGTTCCTCTATTGTTAATGAATATTACATTTTGAAGATTATATTTTCACTTTAGACCTACCCAACTGACTAACAAGTGTTTTTAGGTTACTCTTGCATGCTGCAACAACAACGTTCGTGGAGAAGAAATCCTTAGCAAAAGCATTTGAATTTATATGCTACGGTGAGTCCATAAGACCTTCATGCGATGCATTTATTTTCCTTGTCATGCATTTATTTTGCTTCTTGGATTCATTGTGATGCATTTATGACCAGAAGTGATTCTTCGTTATGCATTTAATGGGCAAGTTTCTCCGTAAAAAAAAAAAAAAAAGACATAACCGACATTGAGCATATGTATTTGGAGTTGGCTTATTTTATTTGCAAGTTTCAATTTTTTCAGATTATGTATGTTAAATCTTTCCGTCTATAGGAATTCTACTATGGATCAGTTGGATAAATGATTTACGGACGAGTGTTGAATATTAGAATGGGGTGAGGGAATTTATTGAATTTGCTAAACAAAATGCCCATGATAATAGTGGGAAGTTTTATTGTCCTTGTGTAGAATGTTTGAATGAGAGGCGACTAAGGCCTGAAGTTATACACACACATTTCATTTGTGAAAGATTTTGTAAAACTTATACAATATGGGTATGGCATGGTGAAAAAATGCCAAGTGCATCTCAACATGGGGAAGTAGCCTTTGATGATAATGACACGGATATGGATAATCACATATAGGACATTATTTGTGATGTAGCATAAGAGGCTTTTCATCAATCACATGCATATGGTAATATGTGCAGTGATGCAGAGACGCCTCTATACCCTGGGTGTAAAAAATACCAATTGTTGAACGCTGTATTGAAATTGGTAAGCTTGAACGCACGGCATGGATGGAGCGATAAGAGTTTTTTTATAAATGTGTGAGTCTTTTAAGGACATGCTTCCAGATGATAATGTGTTGCTGCATCGATACTATGATGCTAAGAAAATACTTTGTCCACTGGGGATGGAGTACAAAAAGATCCATGCATGCCCGAATGATTTCAAATTGTATAGAAAAGAGTTTAAAGAGAAGAAGACGTGTCCGATATGTGAAACCCCAAGGTACAAATCAAATAAGGGGCCTGCAAAAGTGTTGTGGTATCTTCCAATCATACCAAGGTTCAAGCGGTTGTTTAAGGTGGTATGCAGATGAGAGGATTTCTGATGGAAAGCTTCGACATTCGGCCGATTCTTCTCAATGGAAGAAAATCGATCAATTATTTCCAAACTTCGGCGAAGAACCTAGGAACCTTAGGCTTGCCCTTAACACGGTGACATGAATCCCTATGGTAGCCTTAGCAGCATACATAGTTCATGGTCTATACTCCTGATTATTTACAACTTATCTCCTATGTTATGCATGAAACAAAAGTACATCATATTGTCTATGTTGATTTCGGGACCAAAACAACCCGAAAATGACATTGATGTTTAACTTGAGCCCTTGATTGAAGACTTGAAGGATTTGTAGGAAGAAGGTGTCATTGACTCTTTCAAGAAGGAGGTGTTTAAAATACGAGCCATGATATTTTGTACTATAAACAACTTCCTAGCATATGGGAACTTGTCAAGGTATAGTGTAAAAGGGCATAAAGCATGTCCGGTTTGTGAAGAAGGCACATGCTACTATCAACTTCAACATGGAAGAAAGACAATTTATCTTGGACATAGGAGATTTCATAGATAAAGGCACCCATATCGTCGATTAAAGAAAGCCTTTTTTGGTGGCCAAGAGTATGAAGATGCTCCGGTGGCATTGACTAGGGAGCAAATTTATGAAAAGGTGAAAAATATCACTATCATCTTTGGTAAGAATGCAAAGAGTAGAAAAGAAACAAATATATGGAAAAAGAGATCTGTATTGCTTGATCTTCCATATTGGCGCAATCTTGATGTGAGACACTGTATTGATGTCATGCATGTGGAGAAAAACGTATGTGATAGTATTGTTGGCACGTTTCTCAACATACAAGGTAGTTCAAAGGATGGTGTGAAGGCAAGATTGGATTTGCAAGCAATGGGAATATGTGAAGACTTACATCCAAGGCCATATGGTAGAGAACTTACTGTCCCCCGGCTTCTCATACTTTGTCTAAGGATGAGAAATGAAGTTTTTGTAAGTGTTTACATGGCACAAAAGTTCCCTCGGGGTATTCTTTAAATTTTAAGAGGCTTGTATCGATGAAGGTTAGTAGGCCAAAAATCTCATGTTTGTCATGTCTTAATGCAACAGCTACTCCCAGTAGCTATTCAAGGCATCGCCGAATATGATCTTCAACACATTTTGACTAGGCTTTGTTTCTTCTTCAATGCGGTTTGTAGTAAATTTTTTGAGATTGAAAAGTTGGATGAATTGGAAAATGAAGGATATCTTATCTTGTACCAGCTTGAGAAGCTTTTTCTTCCTACATTTTTTGAAATCATGGTTCATCTAATTGTTCATCTAGTGAGGGAGATAAAGTTGTGCAGCCCTATCCATTTATGATGGATGTACCCAATTGAAAGATCTATGAAATTCCTAAAAGGGTATGTGAAGAACGCATACCGGCCAGAAGCATCAATTGTTCAGAAATATGTTTTTGAAGAAGCCATAAAATTTTGTCAAAATTATTTGGCCAAAGTAAGACATATTAGGCTTCCTAAACATCAGCATGCTAAAGGGGGTAGGTGAGGGGCTTCAGTAAAGAGTGTGGATCTTGATGAATTGTCACAAATTCACTTATTCATCTTGAATAATGTTGATGAAGTTCAAGCCAGCATAGAAGCACATAAAGAAGCTATAAGGAAAGAAAATCATCAAATGACTGAACAAAGGTTAATTAGGGAGTATAACAGAACTTTTGCAAACTGGTTCAAACAAAAGATCGAGGGAGAGGAATGTGTTTCTAATACAATTAAATGGTGAGCACATGGTCCTGAGGTTAATGTCATAAGTTGGAATTCGTATGTGATCAATGGTTATACATTTTACACGAAGACCCTAGATGATAGGACCACCGTCCAGAACAGTGGTGTTATGTTAGAGGCTGCATCTATGCACTTCTCCAGTTTGAAAGACAAGAGGCCTAAATTGGCAGTCATGGCTTATTATGGGGTTATTAAAGAGATTTGGGAGGTGGACTATGTTAAAATTAGATTTTCCATTTTCAAATGCAAGTGGGTTAACGTCAATAATGGTGTTCGGATCGATCGGCTAGGATTTATATTAGTCGATATCAATGGTAGAAGTTTTGGAGATGAACCTTTTATTATGGCAGACTAGGTGAAACAAGTTTCTATATCATCGATCAAGAAAATAAAATGTGGTTTGTAGCTCTCCAAGGAAAAAGGGTCATTGATATTGATGAGGAAATTCATTCAAATTATGGTCTTCATGAGAGTACTCCTTTTTAAGGGGTCTACCTGGACATGAATGAAGAAGATGAAGCGGATAATGAACTCGGCATAAGAAATGATCATCAGGAAGGGATATGGGAGTATATCCCATTATAAAAGAGTCAATTCATAAGGTAATATTCATATGCAGAATTCTTTCAAAACTTTAAGGTTTTAACGATATTCCTTATATATATATGTTCTTAAACAATGTCACTGACTCTGAAGTTTGTTCTTGTTTTATTTTTGTGGCAGGATTTGATCGAAAGGGGCATGTTATAAAAGAGGATGTTACGTTGTTGGGTGGGAATCAGATGAAGGCATGGTGAATATTATATTGGGCATGTATGTTGATTTACGTATTGTATTATATTTGTAAGTAAGTTATCTTTTTGTATAAACTAATTTAGGTGTTCTACTGTCATAGTATAATCATTAATGAAGAGCCACATAACTCTTGGTGAATAATATTTGTATTCTTTTCCCAATTCAATTTATTCATAATGGATTGTTCATCGCTTGTAGCTTAAAGTATCGACTTTTATGTGCTGGATTGGGTGGTAGATTTGTGTATATATATGATCAGGAAGAACAGGACAGGGAAAAAATTCAGGAAAATTTAGACCAAAAATAAATATGCTGGTCTTAAATGTTCAAATTTTAAGACTGAATGTATTTATAAGTCCGGTCTTAAAAGTCGATAATTTAAGACACTACATATTAGACCGGTCTTAAAAGTTGGTCTTTTAAGACTGTGTATTTATATGTCTGGTCTAAAAAGTTCAATTTTTAAGACCGGATATATTAATCATCCAGTCTTGAAAGTTAGTCTTTTATGACCGGTATAATTAGTCGTTTGGTCTTAGAAATCGCTATTTTTTAGACCGGATTGATTTTTATCCAGTCTTAAAATGTAGATCTTTTAAAAGCGGCTGATTTTTTGTCCTGTCTTAAAAGTTTATTTTTAGGACCGAACATAAAATATTTCAGTCTATATAGTACGAATTTTAAGACCTAATGTTTTAAATGTTCAGTCTAAAAGAGTTTCTTTAAGACCGGTTCGAGTCAGGTCTTACAAGTTACAGACTTTTAAGACCGCCTGGAACACGATCGGTCGCGGGTCCGATCTTACGATGTCTCTTTTGTCCGGCCTTAAAAGCCTTTTTTGTACCCATGATATCTCAAATCCGGTGGCACCTTCACAATTTAGACAACACCAAACACCTCTGATAGAAAATCTGAAACTATAGGAATGTTGCTCTCATTAAGAGGAACAACGTTAAAGAAGGCATCGGGAGCTAGAAATGTCGAATCGAAGGCAAAATTGGCTTCGGAGTGTTTCTCTCACCTCTATGAGACAACATCGTTCAGAAGTGACCACTACAACTAGTCTCAATATTCCGTTCAAAAATTCAGTTTAGGAAATTCACAAATACAACATGTGTATTCGCAAGTTCGAAATTCAATTTTCAAACATATTCAGGAACTAGACTACTATAGAAGGTAATCACTTCTAAACACATTTTAGGCTCTATCCTTGGCTACTCATGTCATTCATAGGACACTTAGTTCATTCTATTCCAACTTTCTGGTTGTTCCAGGACAATGCCATAAGTCTCAAGCTTCATAACATCTTCGAGACACTTCCTAGTATTCATGGTCTGATAACCATGGGCTTCTACTAGCCTATGGACACACTAATCTCACAAGATTTAGGCCTTCTCATTTAACACACATCAAGTCTAATGACCTAAGGACAAATCAGCCCAATAGGTTTCACTGCCCACTGTATATTTACACAGTGCTAGAGCACCCTATGGCGATATATCAAATCACATGAACTTTATATGGGGTCATTTTATATGGACTTTCTATATTAATCCAGCTTCAGGCATAGTCATGAATTCATTTTCCCTATCAGGTATTCAGCCTGCATCTCTCATGGAATCCATTAGCCATAAACATATCTATAGTTATATGTCCCAATCATGAGACCATAACCCATGGCTACTGAGATTCTAGCTACCACTTGGTTCCATTGAGGAGCAAACCTCAATCATTCTTTCTAAGGAATATTCTAGGATTAAGATATTTCCTTATGCTAGTTCAACAGCTAGTAACCTCCAGATACCTTATACACATTGGTGCCACATTATAGCGCCTTAGTTCATTCAGATCAATCGGTACCATAAACTAGTACTCAATTCATATAGGTCGATTCACACGCCTAAAGAATCACTCAACTATCAGATCAAATTCTTAGGTCACACTTGGATTGATAGTACCCTCTACATGTCCATCCAACATTTAGGTTCATCAACCTAATTCTGAAACCTCGACTATACCAATATAGGCTAGAACCATCATGATTCATAGCTTCTAGTATATTCTCATAACATTCAGGCACTTTCCTCAAATATTCTTAAAGCGACAATTGTTAAACTTTACAATTTGACTATTAAAACCTCAACATCAGCTGAGCTGAGAAATCATATATCCTTAATAATAACCATTGTTCATAATAAGATCGTGATTCACAATTCTTAGTTTAATCCTCAAAACATTCAGGTAACTTTCTCACGATCTCAGCATTATTTACAAGGTTCTAATTCTACCTCAATCATCAGTATACAAAGGCAGATCATGAACATCATTCATTCGCCTCAAAGGTAACCATCATTCATACCTAAAGCATTGTTGACAATGCATTATTAATCACAAGGTTCATTAAGTTTACACTTTCATGTATTGGAAATCATAGTGCAACCTTAATCACATTTTCGCCTGAACAATATCTCAACTTAGATCAGATTTAAGCCTATCCTCAATCTTTACCATATTTCTTCAATCATTCTCATGGCATCTCCAAGGTTCACCATATTTCATACCTCAAGGTACTTAAGCCTTAAATCAAAGGAATTTTAAATTCCTATGACATTTCCCATGGGATCACTTACCCTAAGATTTCTCTTGTTAGTTCTCTAAGGGTTTTGATGATCTCCAATGATTGTAAACAAAGCATGAAGTTTTGCTCCCAAATATTGAAACACTCACTGTAAGAGCAAAACTCGAGGTTTGCACAGAAACCTCAAGGTTTGGCCTTACAGAGAAGAACTAAAAGCTTCTGGATAGAGCAAAACTCGAGGTTTTTAGAGAAACCTCAAGGTTTCTTCACACAGAGACTTCTCAGCATTTTCTGGAAAATATAAAACTCGAGGTCACTGTTCAAACCTCGAGGTTTAGTTTCGTAGAGAGTCTCCTAAGTTTTGAACACCCGAAAACCTCCGGGTTTTGTCTAAATCCTGTATTAACCATAGGACACCTTTTTTAAGGCGTCCTGGTTTAACCATAGGACGCCTTATATATTATTTTTACAACTACCCCTGGTCAGACGTCCTTCTCAAAAAGGACGTTAATTGCCTCTAATTCAGGATGTTAATATGCTTTTTTGTAGTAGTGCATATTACATATTACATGCAGCAATATCGGCATATAAAGATCACATAATCATAATGCTAGGAATAATTGACTGGGAACCGCCCAAGTCGTCTGGATGCAACTAGGTTTGTTACCTATGGACTATCGGTCCAATAGGCCTTAGCCCCTAGGAAGGATCTCTGTGGTAAGCCTTTCCACTTAATCAAGCCGCGAGTGGTGTTGGTCCTACACAGGACGGGACTTTCACAAATATGGTCAAGCAAACATACACAGTTATACAAAGTTTGAGAGAAGAGTTACCACCTGGACATTTTATCAATTCTCGAATTAGCTCCCAATCCTTCAGTCGTCTCGAGCAATTGTCATGTTCTATCAATACGCATTTATGGACGACGAGTTATTACAAAATTTCCAATTCCAATTTTTATGGCCAAACTTTCAGATTCATAACTTGGGTTCTAAACCTTTGATTAAGACATTCTAAGACTCGTTTCAAAGCTTCTGAGGTCTACTATGTTTTGACCAAGTTTCATTGAGATATAAGGTCATTTGCTTGGTCAAAACCACGCTTAAAGTAGGAACCTAAATTCTGGAAAAACAGAGTTTGCAGTTTCCTTGGTCTATTTTTAAAAAGCATAATTAAATCTACACATACCCAATTGAGCTGGTTCTAAGGGTTGAACTACCCTTATTAAGTCTAATTTGAAGGAAAAATAATATTTCTAGCCAACTAGATGCCTAATATTCCAGAAACCTCAATCAACCCAAACTGTACCAAACTGTATTCCAGTTTCAGTGCTGAACTTTAACAATTCATATATACTAATATACAGATCCATTTGGCCCATAATATATCATATTAAAGATTAGGATGTATACTACAAAAGTTTCAGGGCCATTAGGCAACATTTGGTAAGTCAAAAGCACGACACAAAACGACTGCCTCCATAAAACTAAATCTAGTTACACATCGACCTCATCTAATCTTTAAGTTTTCAATCCAACCCTTATAAAATAATAATCAAGGCCTATTCCCACAAAATTTTGCCCAATGAATCCATTTCTAACATAAAAAATTAACAAAATCCAATCCCTTCCCACAGGAACTGGTCTGGACAAAATGTTTAGGCTTTTTGGCTAGAAATTCAGTTTTCTCTACCGATGCTTTTGAGATCGGTTTTGCACCTTTATCCCGTACAGTTTTTAATTCTAAACTCATTGGAAGTATCAAAACTATTAAAATCACATCCCTTCATGCACAAATAGTACTTACCAGAAGTAGCACAACATAACAACGTAGGAAAACATCAAGATATATGGCTCAAATCAAAGCTTATAGTATCTCTATTCAATTTTGTAATCGATTCTCAATTCCAGCGGCACCTTCATGGTTTAGACAGCACCAAACACCTATGATAGAAAATTTGAAACCATAGTAATGTTCCTCTCATCGAGGGGAACAACATTAAAGAAGGCTTGGGGAGCTAGAAACGCCGAATCGGAGGTGAAATAGACTCCAGAGTGTTTTTTTCTCCTCCGTCTCTCGTTCTCTGTCTTTCGACCTCCCACTTCTCTTTCTGTCTCTCATCTCATTATGGCTGAAAATATCATGGATGAGGGGGAAGAAATATAAAAAGTCGATTGGCTTGTTGAAGAAGCCAAAGAAAAGGGGATGGCTTCTTGTATAAGCCATGGAGCAACTTGGCCACCAAGCAATGGTGGCGTCTTGGGCAAGCTAGAAGAGGTGGCTACTTGGAGGACAAGTCAAGCGGAGGTGAGGTGGCACCTTATGTGGGGTCCGCACCTTACTAACCTCATTTGACCATTTTACCCCTCTACTAGACTTATTTTGGCTTAGAGTCAAACTGGCTAAATTTTCAACAAACTTTGAAACTTCATATCTCATTATACAAATACTCAATTTCAGTGAATCCAAAAGCTATGTGTCCATTAGAAAGTCTATTTTTAAGAAAAAATACCTCCTAAGGTCAAACGCATGTGATATGTCCCAAATTCATCAACCATTACACATTGGTCTAGAAAACATTCTAGATTCCAGGGCTAACTTAAAAAATTCATAACTCATGGTATACAGGTCCAATTGACCCATATGACCAATCACATTAAATCTTGTGATGTCTACT
This sequence comes from Acacia acuminata, assembly GCA_019022655.1. Classification (NCBI taxonomy): domain Eukaryota; kingdom Viridiplantae; phylum Streptophyta; class Magnoliopsida; order Fabales; family Fabaceae; genus Acacia; species Acacia acuminata. The sequence continues at coordinate 495,610 of JAFJYI010000100.1, read as the reverse complement.
TTAAATTTGGAAATTTTCGTAGCCATTGGATATCATTTTCTTAATCAAAGGCACATTACAAATTGGCTACCTTCCAGAAACCCTATTCTGCTAGCATCAAGGGAAATACCTTTTTCAGTATTTGTCACACTTTCTGAACTGGGCTTATTGTTATGCCTAATATAGGCTTATCCTTAAGTCTCTAGGTCTAAAATTTAGGATATTACAAAAGCTACACCAAATCTATTTGTGAAGGCTAAAATGATTTTCATTCTTCCTTATGAAATTGTTGCATTGCATTGTCATTTATAGAAACAATTTGTGTTTTACACGAACGATGTCTTGTGATGTTGGCATCAAATTACTACTGGAAAATACTGAAAGTGCGATCAAATTTGTGAGGAAAAAAAAAACTGTAGCAATTTGCAATGGAATTTATGATCGCCAAAAAGCATGCTAATTTGCTACAGAAATAAAATCCATCGCAAAAATGTGATTTTGTAAGGGATTTTGAGACTGAAAAAAGTGGTAATTTGCGATGGTAATAGAACAAAAATCTGTCGCAAAACCAGGATTTTGTGACGGAAATAAAAAATCTGTCACAAAAACCCCCTCTTCCTAATTTATTTCCCAATTTCAAATCATGTGTTTCAAGTGTCCATATATTCATCCTCACTTGTCCGTCCTCTGTACTCTCTCCCACCATCCTCCTTCCCTTCTCTCTCACACCGTCGAACCTCCATACTCCCTCCTCTCCATCGTAGCTCCAACGTCCTCCATCTTTCCTCCCATTGTCACTCCACCAATCATCCCCAAAATTTGTCCCCTAAACCTCATAAGTTTTGCGTGCTCTGTTGTCGTGGAAACTGCTGTCGTCGCCTTGGACGCCACTACCATCGCCCTGCCGTTAGGTATCTTCCTCTTCCCATTTGTTCTGTTATGTTTTTTCATTGAGCCTACTATATTTTTCCGTCCTCGCTCCTTCCATGGAAACTCCATACTTAATTTTGTTGGTAACAAATCCATAACTAACAACATATAGAGTTGGCTTGATAAAATAACAAATTCTTCATGTCTCTTTCTAATTAAAATATTCACATCCTTTTATCTGTAAAGAAAGCACCTCACTACTTTGTCCAAAAGAATACTAACCTCTCTCAAACTGTAATTCTTGTGCCCAGCTCGCAGATAAACTTATACTGGAGAAAAAATCATGCCCTTTGGGTGTTTTGCTTGTTATCTTTGAGTCTCGTCCTGATGCCCTTGTTCAGGTACATCATTCCTCCTGCTTCAATAAACTGCTGAGAATGTTTCAGATATGAGCAAGATGTTAAAATATATATTAACAGGCTTATCATTGTTCTACAATATACAATACTAGTTAGTTTGGGCTTTTGTGATTCTGTGTCATTTTTTGCAGAACAAGTATGCTGTTGTTGCATGTCTCCTCATATTTCTAGATTGACTTATAAGTTGTTTGTTTGATGTGTGGTTTAATAGATAGCTGCATTGGCCATTCGAAGTGGAAATGGTTTACTGCTTAAGGGAGGAAAGGGAGCCAAACGTTCGAACTCCGTCTTACACAAGGTTTACCTAAGTTTTATGTTTGAGGCTATTATTTTTTAAGATTAATTTGAATTTAGAGTTTTATGTGTTTCTGCGCAAATTAGTTTATCAGGTTCTCAATGTTAATATTTCATCATTATTGTAGATCATTACTTCGGCCATTCCAGAAAATGTTGGTGGAAAACTTATTGGACTTGTGACTTCAAGAGAAGAAATTCCAGATCTGTTGAAGGTGGTGTTAGAATTGAATTTCTGATATATATTTTGTCTAACATTGGATCCCTACTAATTCTACTTTGCCACAGCTTGATGATGTGATAGACCTTGTCCCTAGAGGCAGCAACAAGCTTGTTTCTCAAATCAAGGAGTCAACAAAAATTCCTGTTCTTGGCCATGCTGGTGGTTCTCTCACACACAAAACAAAATTATGTCATATTAGTTCCCTCAACTGTATTTGCAAACTAAAGGTTCTATTTTTGTCATGCAGATGGAGTTTGTCACGTATATGTTGACAGGTCAGCTAATACTGACATGGCAAAGCAGATTGTTAGAGATGCAAAGATTGATTATCCTGCTGCATGTAATGCAATGGTAATGATAATTAACATCCCTTGAAATGTGTATAAATACTACTAATTTTTCATCTACGTTCCTGGACTGTGTATACTAATACATTATATCCTGATTTTCTAAGGAAAAAGTCCTCGTGCTCAAGGATCTATAAAAGGCAATTTATCCTAACCATAACTAATGCAATTTATTATTCACGTGTATGTAATCGACAGAATATACACTAGCTTAATTTTCTATAAAAGGCATAAGGCATTCATGTTCCTTGCATATAGAACCACAAGTTGAGAAATACTATTAGATATCTGTGATCACTGAACAAGAGAGAAGGAAAATGGATCTCAGAGGGAGCATTGAGAAAGAGGTTCAGACGCCTGCTTTAAAGTTCTTCCATTTCTTCACAAAGCAACTTCACCATGTTCAGAATGTCACTGATCACGTCCACGCAGGTGAGCTTCTTCAAGGAGAAGACTGGCACAGCGTTGGATCTGTTAAGCAATGGTCTTATGCTATTGGAAAGCTTTTTAATTCTTTTCCAAGTGCTTCATCATACTTGTAATTCAATGATCTCCTACTTTGTTATAACACTCACGTCCTTATTATAAGTCCCTTGTAGAAGATATTTGGGAAAATTACAACCAGGGACTTTATAGAAATCATGTCCCTTCAAATCATCAAATTGAAATGAAGTCTCATAGGACATGGGTGTAATTAATTTTAAATGTGAAAATACAGTTTTGCCCCTATTGAATTTGGAAAAAAAAAAGAAAGGAATTTTTGGGCTCATTCGTGTTTGAAAAAGTCAGGCTCTTCTCCCTCACTTTGATGTTGTGAGGCATGAGTGTGGTGAGGTGAGCGAGAAGAGCTTGACTTTTTCAAACATGATTGAGCCCTAAAGATTCGAGCTTTTCTTCAAATTCAATAAGGGGAAAACTATATTTTTATGTTTGGAATTAATTGCACCCAAGTCCTTCGAGACTTCATTGTAATTACGGGTGGAAACAAAGTAGTCTTTGGCTAAATAGACCTGAGCCTATAATATAAGCCTAGAACCTGAGTTTGAGTCTAGGCCTGTATACAAGCTTTTTTTTAGGCTCAAGTCTGAGCTTTAAAAAGGCCTGGTCAAGCCTAAGCTTTTTTAAAGACGTGGCCTAAAAAAAAAAGGCTAAACAAATTCGGCCTTAATGACTTTAAATAGGCTTAGAGGCCTATAATTTAAAGCCCACAATGTTATTTAAATAAAATTTAATTCCCGTAGTTTAATAAATCTAAATGAAAAATAATTTAAAATGTTATTATTAGACTTTTAAATTATAGAAAGCAAGCCCATTATGGTAATTTTTATAATTTTTTTTAAATTAAAATAAAAAATGATAAAAATATAAATATAATACAAACATATATATAATATAAATGAAATTATATTAAAATGTGTAAACAAAGGCTAGACTTTCATAAAATAGCCTAGCCTTTGTTTATATATTTAGGCCTCTAAATAGGCTTGAGCCCGTTGTCCTTTTTCTTAAACAGGTCAGGCTAGGTCAAGCCGTGACTAGGCCAAGTTTTGACTAAATAGGCCTGAGTCTATAACAGAGGCTTAAATCCTAAGCCCTGAGCCTAGGCCTATGTACATGCATTTTTTAGGTTTAGGATAGAGCCTTTAAAAGGTTTGGTCGGGCTTAAAGCCTTTTTACGGGTCTACTTATAATATAGGCCTTTAAATAAACTTACAAATTAGGGCTTAAAGGCCTATAATTTAAAGCCTAAAATGTGATTAAAATAAAATTTAATTCTTATAATTTAATAAATCTAAATTAAAATTAATTCAAAAAGCTATATTTGAGTTTTAAATTATAGAGAACCAACCCACTATGATAATTTAATAACTGTATTTCTAAATTATAATAAAAAATGATAAAAATATAAATATAACATAGACACATATAATATAAAAGAAATTATATTTTAAAATGCATAAACACCAATCCAAATGTCGATTGATCCATTCAGATTCTTAAGGTTTATTGGCTACGCCTTTATAGAATAGACCTAGCATATTTATATATTTAGGCTTCTAAATAGACCTTAGTCTGACCTTTTTTAAAAACAAATAACTAAGGGATAAAAAGGGAATTCGGTCCAATTTCTAAATTCCTAATTGTGTCACATGACCCAATTTAAGCCGTAGGCCGTCTAATAGAAATTATATTTTAAAATGGTCGACATATTTCTACCCTTAAGGCCACCTGGTAAGGGTCTCGTCTATTCCCACCTCTAACTACAATTTAATGATTTCAAGGAAACCTTTTAATTGGAACCTGGTTGCAATTTTCCCAATATATTTTTCCTCTTAGATATAAATACACTTAGATGGTTATTAATGTCTGTTTTCCAATTTTACTCTTATTTAATTTTAGTTAAAAAGAGAGAAAGAGGAGTGAGGTGAAAATGATCGGTAAATATAAAGAGAGATAATTTTAATATGGGCAAACTCGAAAAATGTTATCAGTTTAAGATGTATTACTGTCATTCCTAAATATGTGACAATTAATTGAAAAAGATTTGTAATAGGGACCGGAGCGGTATATCTTTAGCCATAGGAGGTTTGATCTTGCAGAAATTCGTGAGTTTAAAAACTTGGCACTAATACTCTCTATGTATAAAATCTTACAAAGTACTGGTACTTTCTAGATATAAAAATATATCAAATCCTCCTAACCAATAAAATTCTTCAAATAGGGGCTTCTGAAAGATTTTCCCTTGATTTTATTCAAGTTTCTTGAAGGAGAAATATGGAGATATAGATCTAGTTATTCGTTTTATGATGACTCTGTTTTGTGTTAAAATTACATAAAATTTACTAAAAAAATCAGGCAGACATTTTATTGCTACAAATGACATAAAATTTACTAAAAAAACAGACATTTTACTGCTACAAATGACAGTAGTAGCAGTTCCAAAAACTGCTACAAAATACACGGTTGCAAGCTGTTTTTTTAAACGGTTATTTAAAACCTTTACTCATTTAATAAAACTGCTATTGTACTTGTAGCTATTACTAATCACCGCTACAAGATGAGATTGAGATGACAGAATGTGTGAACATTTTGTAGCGATTAGAAAACAACTATGAATGACAAAACAAATTTGAGTGGCTAGTGGCTACAAAGGAAAATTGAGAAATTAACGCTAACTTTATAGCGGTTATTAAACCTCTACTAAGTACTTTCACAAATTTTAAAAACATGGCGGCAAAAGAAAACTGCTACAAATATTGGATGAAATTTGAAAAATTGCACCAAACTTTATGCTGAATTTGAGTTAAATTTTGTGGCAGTTATGAAATCCTTCAAATGGTGAATTAAATTTCAAAAATTGTGCCAAATTTTGTCAAGAAAATTTGGATTAACATTTGTAGTGTTTCTAAACCGCTACAAAATATTGCAATTTTTTTAGAAAACCCATAATTTGTATCCATTTTTTTGCAATATTTTATTATTTAAATGATAATCATTAATATTTTTTAAAAAATGATAAAATTAAGTTAGATAAATATAAATATTATATATGTATAATACTAAGAATGTGTAAATAATATGAACTTATGATGTTGTCCACTTGATGATATATGATTATGTAATGAATATTGATGATGATAGAAGGAATGTAGAGAAAAAGTCATTCAAATTCTAGATAATAAAAAAATTGTATCAATATTATAAGAAAGAAAAAAACATTGAAATCAAATACTTAAATTTTTTTTTTTTACCATATTTGATCAGCTTGTTCAAGACTTAACCTCAACCGTAAAACGTTGACAAGAAGAGAAAATGAGAGAGAAGGTGGGTGGGAAGAAATAAAGGAGTGAGTAAAATGAGGTGTAGGGGGGTATTTATAGGGATTTGTGTAACTCTTGTGGCCGTTGATGTAATGGTTTTTGTAGCGGTTTATATCAACCTACTTACACCAGCTATATCCAGCCTCTTGGTGGTGATGCTCCCCTACTCATCTGCACAATTTACCATATTTTTTTTTTATTAAACTTAAATCCACTTTTAATTAATTGTATGGAATTTAAATATTAAATTTATTAAAACAATAATTAAATTTACCTTTGACTTATACCTCAAACCCATTCGACCGTGAAGACAATTGTTGGGTTCCGTTCCTCTCGGCCCTCATCCTTATCAAGGAACCACTCTAGCTTTCTAATCAAAATGTTGAAGTCAAACTCTCCATTCCCCTTATAGTTACTCACACTAGCTTAGCCCCTCATCCTGAGCATGCGGCTTTGGTAGGCTCGCCGCCTGTAAGATCGTCTGCTTGGGCCGCTCCGAGAGGAGCTGCTATGGTGGATCACCTCAATCGATGTCACGGAACATTTCTACCCCGTGCCGCCACCAATGACCCCTACCACCACTCCTCGACTACTTAGGTATAATAGTTATATAATACTTGGCTTTCATTTCAAACGGTTAATTAAAGATGTTGAGATATTATATCTTATATTGATATTTGATATATCATCTTATATTATATAAAAAATATAAATACAAGATACAATACTTCAACAAAAGAAAATATATTACTTTAAACATAAAAATCGTTTAAAAATGATCTTGATTAACCAAATAAATTGATTTTATTGATAATTTTAATGTTAATTGAATTGTGATTATTTTCATAATTTTTTGGGCAATTCCAGATTGACTCTGCATGTTTAAGAAAAATTATTATATTATCGATTTAAAGAATTAACTTTATTATAAAAGTGTCGGACCAAAAAATTATTAGAAAAGAAGAAGAAGAGCTTCGTTACGATATTTTTTAGTTCTTTTCCTTTATGACTATCTAGTATGATTAGAACCCAAAGATGTAATTAGTAATTATCAACATAGGGTTAGTCTAGCCGTGTGTAAGGTCTCGTAACATCCCTCTAGGCCTCAAGTTTAAGTCCTAAAAAAGACACATGCGGTGGGTAGTAGGAGGGGCAACCAAAGACCACTAGATTAGATTTGAGTTTTCTTGATCCAATTGGGGTAGCTTATTTGATATATTATCAATATTCTCATCGTGTCAAATTTTTAGGAGCTATTGTTAGTCCTCACAAACATTATAATAAATAGTAAATAAAATAAAATAAAATAAAATTTAAGGAGGTATTGATTAATAACAAGTTTAATTAAGGTTAATGGATTAACATTTTCAATTAATCCATTAATCTTACATAGTTAGTCTAATTTAATAGAAAATGCTGACTCTACAAGTTTAAATGGTGAATCTGCAATTCAATGTCAACGGAACATGCTTAAATGTCTAAAAAAGCTTTTAGCAATAAATATTTATATTTCAAAATTTAATTATGAAAAGAAAAATACAAAGGACTTTAATAATTCAAAAAATTACTATTACTCTACGGGCTTTTTAAGGCGACACAATGGACACATATGACTTATTTTTAACCATCCCACAATAAAATTATTATGAAATATGTGCTTACATGGCATTATCAAAAGATTATCATTGAGATAAAAATTTCCCAAACAAATGGTTACATCTTTGAGTTTTTTTTTTTTTTGCCCATCCGGTATCCAAAGCTTTGCCTTGACTAATCCGAATCCGACCTAGGTCGCGCACCTAGCTATGGTGGGTGAGTCTCCCAGCGAGGCGTTTTTGCATTCAAAAGACTCGAACTCGAGACCTTGTTTAAGCGACACAAGCCGCTTACCACTTGTACCAAACCCCGTTGATACATCTTTGAGTTTTTAATTCGTTATGTAACACTTCAAATGTTTTGAGTGATGCTACAGCTTCTTTCAATGCCAGATCCATAACTAATTGTTGTATGGATTGCTCTATAGCTAAATCAATATTATCGTCCTCATCAACCTAGAGGCGGAATCAGGGGGGTTAGGGGTGGCCCCGCCCCTAAAATTACAGTATTTGACCCAAAAATTAGGAAATTATGTTTTAGTCCTATAAAAGTTTCAATATTTTCACTTTAGTCCCTATTGACAGTTTTATAGAGGGACTAAACTGAAAATTTTGAAATAGTTATGAGGCTAAAATATAATTTCCTAAAATTTTGGGTCCAATTCTATAATTTTCACCCCGATTTCAAATGCTAACTCCACTGGGTCCTATTCTGTAATTTTCCCCCTCTAATTTCAAATCCTGGCTCCGCCCCTGCATCAACCTCGTCAGTGATCACTGATCACTAGATCATCAATGTTAAATGTAAGTCTAATATTCATGGGTAAAGGGACATGATCATGATGATGATGGGTGGTAGTTTCAGAAGTAAGAGTATGTTCTAGGGTTGTATGAGCTAGAGATGTGTTATATTCTAGGCTAGAATGGCTAAGTTAACAATCCCGTCAATTCTCAACTCATCATCCTCACCCGCTTATATAATATCCCTTTTCTTTTATGAGATCCTCCCATTAAATTGTTCATCAGACTCGTTTCTCCTATCTCTTTTTGACTAGGAACCAAGTCCAAATGATAAATGAAATTCATCAATCCTGAAGCTGTAAGTTCTGTTGCAGCAACAACATTATTCTACCCCACCTAGTTTGTCAGAATAACCAAAGCACACAAATTCTTCATTTCTCAACTTCTTCGTGACTGCTGGAGCAGAATATGGGCATTGATAGTGAAAAATAAAAAGATAACATGGATTCACATTATATAATGATGATCACTAACTAACTCATAAGAATGAGAAATGGTACTGCAACAGTACGCAGAAAGTTATAGTTACATTTTCTGTTAAAGTAATAAGATCAAATTACTCATTGGATCTTAGACAAACTTATTAATAACCAAAGCACACAAATTCTTCATTTCCCAAAGCACACCTAGTTTGTCAGAATAACCAAAGCACACAAATTCTTCATTTCTCAACTTCTTCGTGACTGCTGGAGCAGAATATGGGCATTGATAGTGAAAAATAAAAAGAGAACATGGATTCACATTATATAATGATGATCACTAACTAACTCATAAGAATGAGAAATGGTAGTACTGCAACAGTACGCAGAAAGTTATAGTTACATTTTCTGTTAAAGTAATAAGATCAAATTACTCATTGGATCTTGACAAACTTATTAATAACCTTCTTAATCCTATAGTGGTCGGTGTATCAACTTAATTATGGTGTAAAAGCTAATTAAGCAGGATTCGAATCTTAATTCATTACGTTGTGGGGGATTAGTCCTTCTGCTACACCCAATTGGAGATAGCTTATCTGATACATTATCAATGTTCTTGAATTAAGTTTGTTTAGAAGTTATTGCTAATGCTCAATAACATTATAAATTATAAGTAGTAAATAAAAATATAGATAAAATAAAATTTAAGGAGGTACTGGCCAATAACTTGTTATGATCTATTTACAAAATAACATAATAAATAATTGGTATTAGTTTATAATAGAGTGAATAAAATAACAAACAGATGCAATGGAATAATATTGGAGTGCTGAGCAATGTGCTGAGGCAGTGATATCTATATATAGTGGAGGAATACACAATCAGAGAATCTGTACACAATTCGGAAAATCATAACAGAACCTATAGATGGTCCAGTCTAGATCTTGTACAGGATGAATACAATTAGTAAATGCTAAATACGATCCTAATTATATTCTAACATTCCCCCTCAAATAAGAGGGTGTGACCAATAACCCGAGTTTGTCTCTGAAAAACTCACACTATGACTGTGTAAGTGGTTTTGTAAATAAATCTGCAACTTGTAGAGTAGAGGGAACATATCTAATGTCAATTAGACCAGAATGAACTAAATCTCTAATGAAGTGCACATCGACCTCAATATGTTTGCTTCTTACATGTTGTACCGGATTGGAGGCTAAAGCTTTGACACTAAGATTATCACACCAAACTACCGATGGTTTTTTAATAAACAAACCAATCTCAGATAACAATGACCTTAACCATTTAAGTCTTGAAGACCCATCTGCAAGTGATCTATACTTAGATTCAATACTAGATCTAGGAACAACCTTTTGCTTCCTTGAGGACCAGGATATGATATTATCACCTAAAAACACACATGATCCACCAACTGAACGCCTATCCTCGAGGTCACAAGCCCAATAGCATCAGTGTAAGCAACAAGTTTAGGGCTGCTAAAGGGTTTTATATGCAGACCAAGATTGTAGGTGCCTTTAATATAACGAAAAACTCTTTTAACTGCTTGTAGATGATTAGTTCTGGGCTGAGATAAGAATTGACTCAACTTGTTCACAACATAAGAAATATCTAGATGAGTAGTAGTTAAATATTGCAATGAACCTACAGCTTGTCTATACTTAGTCAGATTTTTCAACAATTCACCATCAACAGATGAGATTGATCTGCCATTCACCATAGGAGTTGGAACTGTGCACAATCATCCATACCAAATCTTCTAAGTAAATCAATAACATATTTTTTCTGATTCAAGTATATTCCTAAATCATTGCGAAAAACTTCAAGACCAAGAAAATAATATAGAGGGCCTAAGTCCTTCAGAGAAAACATTGGATTTAGTTTTTGTACAAATTTGCTCACAAAGGTAGAGTTATTACTAGTGACCAATATATCAACCATATGCACAAGAATAAAGATGGTCAAACTAGATGTCTGGAGCATAATAATAGAAACATCATTCTTCAGATTATGAAAACCCCAACTTAACAAAGTTAGGCGTGGACAGTCAAAGCAGGTTCTCAGAGCCTGACGCAAACCATAAAGAGCTTTAGTTAACTTACAGATGTGATTAAGCCGTTGCTAATCGATAAACCCCTCTGGCTGAGACATATAAACCTCTTATTTGAGAAAACCATTTAGAAAAGCGTTGTTGACGTCAAGTTGTCGGATTGGCCATCGGTAAGTCACGACAAGTGAGAGTATAACATGGATCGTAGTAGATTTGACTACTAGACTGAAAATTTCACCAAAATCCACTCAGGGAATTTGTTGGAAACCCTTAGTGACCAAGCGTGTGTTGGAAATTATGCCCTAGTGGCAAGTCATTGTACTTTAAACATTAATGGCATTTAAAGTATCACTACAAGAAAAATGGTAAATACCGATCGACTATTGGAGGCGGTTTTAGGTACACCGCCTCTAAAATACATTTAAAGGCGGTTACGTTAGCGTACATTCAAACCGCCTCAATATTATCATAAAACAGGGCGATTTTTGTTTGTCCGCCTCCAAATGGATCATATAGAGGCGGTTCGAGGCGGTTTTAATAAACGCCTCCAATGAACATTTAGAGCGGTTTTGGAGGCGCTTAAGTATTATTTTTATTTTAAAAATATAAATATTTAAAATGAGAGTGTGACAGTGTACTTACTACTTTGAAAAAACCCTAAAGTTATTTCCCTTTTGGCTGCTTGCTACGCTCGACGATTCACTCCGTCACTTTCGTCTCTCGGTCTCTCCTCCTCCTCCTCAATCTCGTCGGCGTCGCTCTCACTCTCAGAGTCTCAGCTCTCAATCTCGTCGGCGGTACACACTATGTAAAATTTTTGAGAAATACATGATAGTTTGTGTTAGTTTTCATTTCCTTTTGCTTTTAGGTCGAGAATATGGAAATCCTCTTTCTATATTTTCAGTTTGTGTGTTTTGTTCTGTGCTTGGGGCTTCTTTCAGTCCTTTGTACAAGCTTTTGGAACCTCAATTTGAATTCTTGTTAGCATTCCAATATCCCCAATCATGGCTACTTCCCGGTTTATCACGAGATAAGATGATCTTTTTTCGTTTTTCCCGGAGCCTCCAAAAGGTACTTTCTTTTTTCATCTTTCCATCCCAAATTTCAGTGTTCTTTGATTTATGAAGTTTTCATTTTGCTAACTGAGAATTATAGTAGCGAAATAAAGTTCCATACTTACCTCTGGCGATATGAACAAGAATAATTATAGGTTGCTTTTGTTAGGATTGATTTTGTTTTTCCTGTTCGTTTCAATTTTGCACGCCCGGCTCGGTGGATTTGCTCCTACCCTTCTTGGCATGGCTGTTTAGAATAGTATTAAATAATTTTTTTTTCAATGAACAGAGACCGTGCCAAATCCGAGAGGATTTCTTTTGAGAAAAAAATTAGAGTTCCTTGAGAGCTTGACTGGAAAGGTAAGATTTTATATTATAGTTTTCGTATATTCCATTTTAGTGCTCGTTTTGTCATAAGACTCATGACAAGGGGTAAACTGGAGCAGGTTTCTTGTGAAAGCCATAGAAAACACTTCTGAATCCTGCTAATTTTTTCTGGCTGAAACGTCTAGAAGGAGGCAACTTGTAGGGCCTTTTGGTAGATGAAGTAAGAGTAGTACTACTTCTCTTTGTATGTTTTCAGGGTTTTTTTATGGCTTTGGATTTGTTAATCTTGCAACGTTTTCTAATTGTTCAAGTGAAACTCTTCAATACTTTTCGTGTAGGAGGAAGCTTTAGATTTATCCACAACATGGAAGAGAAGCAGAGCAAGGATCAAGTAAGTTGTATTTGTATCAGATATATAAGTGTTAACTTCAATCTTTTATAACAAAGATATTAGGTGATTCCTTTTATATTGGAGTATTCTCATTTGAAAGGTTTAGCTTCATTCTTACGCTATTCTGTTCTTCTTGTTTCAACTCATTTTGCTGTTTGCTCATCTATTTTTGGGATCTTTTATAACTATGTTGCTTCATAGTTTCACAATTTCGAAAATATCAATGTCCACTTTGGCCACTTTTTTGACAAAGATTGTTTTTTGTTGTTGTTTACAATTCCAATGTTTTTTTGCTCGTTTTTAATAGGTTCTACAATTAAATATGTCATATCTTAGCCAAATATTTTTATATTTCACTAATTTTGAATTAAAGAATCATAACAGCAAACAGCCACATGAAGATATCATGTTTATACTGATTCATTGATTTTTATTCATGATAATAAAATGGCTGTTATTACTAAAAAATTTGGTGCATATGGCAGTAATGTTGGAGAAGACTGTGGCTTTGCTCCTAATGTCTCCAGGAAAGTGTTTTGTGTTTGAGTGTTGATTTAGCAGACATCAATAACTTTTGAATATCCATGTTCGCAATTAAAATTAAATGAGTAATATTCAGGGTAAGTCCCTTTTAGGTGTAAAGCTAAGGAAAATGAAAATGCATCAGAAAATTTTGGTGTTTATGGTTTGTCCATTCTATCACTCTATCTCTAATCCAAATTAGGTGGTTTTTGTGGGGGGAAAAAATCAAACAGGTCTTGGATTGATTGCAAAATCAATCCAAGACCTGTTTGATTTTTTTTGAGAAGGTAGCAATTCTTGATTCATGCTAAAATCAGAGAAAGCTAGAAAGTTAAGTACCCTGTTTGCATATTGTGATTGATTGCAAATTTGTTTTGTTTTAAAAATTTGCACTTGGTCACATAATTAAAAATCAAGTTTTAAAGAGTCCAACTCCGCTCAAATTTTGTTTGCTAAATGCTAGACTGCTTTCTTTGTATTATGCTTGATATATGATAAATTGATAGTCATGTTGATGCCATGATGCAATGAAAAAATGGCTGAACAAGACATTGTAGAATTTGATGTTTGTTTTCAATTTTGTTTCAATGTATCGGGATGCAAATTTGGGGTCTCCAGGGCTCGAAGATCTTCTCATGCTAGTCATGACCCGCATTGTGACTTTACCGGATTCATCACCTCATATTCCATCTCCATCACCACAACCACAACCTTGAATATTTTATTTAGATATTGATTTTGGATAGTATTGTTGTCATTATCCAATGTTTAGCAGTTGAGACTTTGTTTATGGTTGTTAAACATATTTTGTTCTATGATTTTGGATAATGTATGCAAACATACACTTTAATCTTGTGGTGAATTTATATATCTTATGCCTTTAATTAAGGGCATTTAACATTGTATGGATATGTATTAAATTGAAACTGTAAAAAATCACCTATTAACTACCTTTCCTTATTAAAATTAAAAAAAGTAAAAAAAAATTATTTTTATATATATTGGCTGATAAATAACCATCTGCAAACCGTCTCAGAATGACATTTTGAGGCTGTTTATATATCCCCTTTTCAAAATCTTTAACCCCATGCACAACCGCCTCAGAATGACATGTTGAGGCACATACAGAACCGCCTCAGAATGATATTTTGAGGCGGGCACAATAACCGCCTCCAAATCTCAATCTGAGGTGGTTAATACTAAACCGCCTCTATATCACATTCAGAGGCGGTTAATACACCCGCCTCAAAATATCATTCAGAGGTGGTTAAGGAAACTGCCTCTATATCACATTCAGAGGCGGTTCATACACCCGCCTCAAAATATCATTCAGAGGCGGTTAAGGGAACCGCCTCTATATCACATTCGGGCGGTTATTCCAAATGGCTCGTTTAAACCGCCTCGCTTTGGCTCTCGACGGTGGTAACTTCGACGGTTTTCCAACCGCCTGAAATGGAAAATAGAGGCGGTTTATAACCGCCTCCATTTACCAGTTTTCTTGTAGTGTATTCTCCATTTCATTATCATTTCATTTGCATGTTTATAGTGATAAATGTATCCATGGATATATCTCATAGATTATTCTAAATGTCCCTGGTCGGTCATCTACGTTGGGAGCAAAAATGAAATAAGACCAATATGACTTTGATAAGGTATGAAGATACGAATCAAAGTCATATGCACTCGTAAAAGTACAAGGTCCTGGATCGACCCACTATGAGAAAGCTGCATGGATTTAGTCATAAGCTTATCTCATATATAACCGCGTCACAACGCCCTTTAACCTGATGTCATCATGGATTCCTACATGAGAGTCGCTGATCTTTGACCTCGTCAAAAGTCACCTTTGATTGGGTAATGATAAAGGTTTGGATCGGGATCATTGGCTTTCATGCAGAGGAATATGAATGGTCAAGATGAAATTTGTCCCTCACATTTGTAGAGAGATAATACTGGACCCCCATGAGTGAGTCTAAGAAATGTATGGCCATACTACGATAAAAGGAATTTCCATTTCAATTATTAGACTACTCAAGAATCGAGAAAGTAATGGTCAACACAAACAATAGTGTCCAGATTCATTGAATCTTAGATATGTCTAAGATTTAATGAATACTGTATTTAATCTAGGATGAATATATATACACACACACACACACATATATTTTAAATTCGAAAATAATATAATAATATTATTTAATGGAGATTATAATATTATTATATAATATTTGTTTTGTATTTAATTTATTTGATAAATTAAATATCTAAAACAAATGGAGATATTGTATCTCAAATTTAATTTTTGAATAAAGATATCATATATTTGATTTAGTTTGAATTGAGATATAGTATCTCGATTTAATTAAATAGATAGATATCATATCTCAGATTTAAATTATAGAGATAAATTGTCATGCCCTGAAAATTTAGGGGTGACTGGCACTAAATGTTAGTAAACTCATATTGCTTAAGCCTTAAACTTATAAATAAATCTTAAATACTTCTCACAATATCATTAAAACCCTCAAAATTAGTACAATGATCCTAAGCATACTTAAGCCATCTTAAATTCATATACAGCATTAGGAGCTCCGCTCCACCACAACATATACACATACATAGATTCCAAAATACCAGGGAAGATAGGGATCTTGCCTATAGGCTACGTGGAGCATCCAAACAAGATTTACCAACATGTACAAAAGAGCTTGAATCTTTACATTGAATTAGGAACCGTCCGGATGACACTTCACTTCCGTCTAGCCAAATTGATCTTAATGATCACTGTAATATCCCGAATTTTGGACCCTGAGAAGTGATGATAAGCCTAAAATAGGCAGACGACTAGGCCCAGTTTGGGAAGAGTCCCAAGAATGTCGAGAGTTAGGAAGACTCTCTAGGACTAAGCAACTCGGCCATATGGGTCAGTGGACCTAGTATGTACAAGTCATGGGATTAAGGTGCTAAGGTAAAATGGGCACAGAAGATGTATATAGTGTAAGTCTGATCGGAAAAGATGCCGCCCAACTATGTCCTGAGGTATAGGATACTTAGTTGAGTGAAAATATGCCAGTACAGGTAAGTATATGGCAATTTCAGGCAGTCATGGGAGCCCTGCGTTTTTGAAGGAAATAAGAAGGAAAGAGAGAGAGGACATGTGTCTGGATTCAGTATAGAAGGAAAAATCAGTAATTGTAGTGCTACGTCGGACACGTGACCTTTCAGGGTCAGAAGTTGGATTATCGGGTAGCACGTATTACGAGGTGGATCTGAGATACTGGAATATAGGTTTCTTGCTCCCTAAGGTATTTTGGTTCTGTCCACCTATGGTCAGGAAGAACTAACTGATGAACCCAGGCCCACACAAGTTCGGTTGAAGGGCATGTATTACAAGGTAAGGTGGGATCGGCAAAAGGGAGCTAAGCGGGACCGGTTAGGATTTCCCGGAGTCGGGCCCAGGCCTAGGATACTGTAGGGGTGAAATTCCAGTGGGCCCATAGGAGAGAGAAGAGGTCTTGCCATGTAATTATGAAGAGAGAGAATGTCACATCAAGTCATTATAATGAGAGAGAAAGAGTAAAATAATCAGAATTAATCTGGACCACACAAATAGAATCTGACATGACAATGAAATGACAAGTAATTATGACTCATTATGGCATATCTAAGGGCAGATTTTGTGGGTCCCATGGCTTTGGAAGATGAGCGGTGCGAAATGACCGTTTTGCCCCATACCTAAAACCTACCCAAAGTCACCATCAGGTGCAATCTTGGAATTTGGATTTGGAGGGTTCAGATGGTGCCACATCTCTTGGACCAGAAGACTCTAGAATACCCTGGAAGAGAATATTCTGGAGTATCTTTGGGGAAAAATCCAACGGAAATGACTATTTTACCCCTGAGGTATTACTTTAATTACGGACATCAAGTCATTATTATGAGAGAGAAAGAGTAAAATAATCGAATTAACTGACCACACAAATGGAATCTGACATGACAATGAAATGACAAGTAATTATGACTCATTATGACATATCTAAGGGCAGATTTTGTGGGTCCCACGGCTTTGGAAGATGAGCGGTGTGAAATGACCGTTTTGCTCCATACCTAAAACCTACCCAAAGTCACCACCAGGTACAATCTTGGAATTTGGATTTGGAGGGTTCAGATGTGCCACATGTCCTGGACCAGAAGACTTTAGAATACCCTGGAAGAGAATATTCTGGAGTATCTTTGGGGAAAAATCCAGCGGAAATGACTATTTTACCCTTGAGGTATTACTTTAATTATGGGACAAGCCCTAACCTTTGGAGCCTATAAATAGGACACCTACTACCCATTTTTGGCTGTCCTATTTCATGCTCAAGGTGAAGGAGAGGAAGGTCCAGCTGAAGGCTTTGGTTCAAGGGAAGGCACCCACAACCAACATCCTAAGGTAAGTCCCTAACCGACGACTTGGAATTCTTGCTTCTGCCCTTTGATGTTTTTCGTGGATTTAAAGCGGGATTTTGGTATTTTTGATGTTTCCATTAAGTCCAGAGGTTTTTTTTTCTTTTTTTTTTGTGTGTGGGGACATGTTGGATCACCTATTTCCAAACCCTAAAAGCCTAAGTCTTTATTATACGAAAATCTGTCGGTTCTTTCGGTTTGTGGGCAGCGAATGTTAATCGGTGGTTTTGAGTGGGTAAATGGAGTCTGATTGCTTTGAAATTTTGTATGGTGAAATTATACATCCTGAGGATGATTGTGATATAATATTTTGTGTCATCTGGAGTACTGGATTTTCCTCTCGGACCAGTGGCTAGTATTTGGGAATAAGGACGAGTTTTGAACCC
Organism: Acacia acuminata; assembly: GCA_019022655.1. Lineage (NCBI taxonomy): Eukaryota > Viridiplantae > Streptophyta > Magnoliopsida > Fabales > Fabaceae > Acacia > Acacia acuminata. The sequence goes on along the minus strand of JAFJYI010000100.1, from coordinate 477,644 downwards.
ACATGACTTTGTTAGATATTTTTCCTATAAAATAGACATCCTGAGGGTTATAAGGCCACTTATTTCATGTCGATAATATTTTTCTAGAATTTATTAAAAATCGGTGAAGTTGGGTTAGAGGTTCTGGAAAATTCTAGTGCTATGCGAATTTTATGGAACTTGAAGTAAAGTGTGTTCATATGACTAAAAGCATGATGTTTGGTTGTACCTAGGATGATAGAAAGTGTGGGATGTGTCTCCAATGCCAAGGGAAGAGTTTGTTATTTGCAAGGCGTACTAGGTAGTAACTGTTGACTTGCATACTCTATGTTGCTTTTGCATGTGTGTTTTATCATGATGTAGGATATTGGGCTGTAGTGCCTCTGCTGCAGTACCAAGATCGGGCCATAGTACCTATTGGGCTGTGTGTCGTTTGGGTTTCTGCTACAGTACCGAGGGCATGTAGGATCGGGCTGAGGTACCTATTGGACTGTGTGTCCTTAGGGTGTTGTTGCAGTATCGAGATATGTGAGGTAGGTAGGGCCTATGTGACTGTGTGTTCATAGGTTGCTACTGAAGCCTCAGGAGGGGTAGGTGGTTAGGGTTTGGCCACCCTGACTACTAAGGCCCTTGAGCATGCTGTTCTAAGGGGCTTTTCTTGACCAGGCGGTCCTGCGGAGTTGCTACATGTCAGCATGTTGTGACAGAGGCAGGTTTATTTGTACTTCCTAATTGTGATTGGCATTGCATGCATTGTATACATATTGTATATGAGTCTAACAATTACTCTGGGGTTCAACTTTGAACTCCAGCTGGTTTCAAAGAGACAGGTGCAAGGCGGTAGGCCGATTGGACTGTGGAAGGGACAAGGGTAAGAGCAATGAAGATGAAGATTGAAGACGTATGGGATGCCTTACCTCATTGTATGTGTTCAATGACTATTTGAACTTACTTATTTCCCAGTACATACGTTGGACTATTGTACTCTTAACCCTACGGGGATTATTCTATGTAACTGCTTGTATCTTTACCAGTATATTGTAGTTGTCCAAATCGATCCAATGCTCTGCTGTGCGTACTCTGATGTATGATTAAAGTGACTATTTATCAAGGGAAAGATAATAAGCAAAAAGGATCCCTCTAACCTGCCACCCGAAAGGGCGAGGTCGGTAGGGGTGTAACAATCACCAAGACGAACATGACTAGCTGCACTATCTGAGGTCAAAAATATTTCCGGTGAATAACATCGCATCTATGAAATTTAATGAAATGCTAATGAAAATAATTTAAATGGATTTAACTATGATTCATAACAATATGGCAATCAACTTCGATTTCTATAGTAAACAATGGTAAACATAAGTGAAACTATATGTAAAATATTGTTAATCAAATAAATCCATGTACGTAGTAAAACATACTGAATTTAAACTGTAATTCTCAAACCTCATCTTTCCATAGGACCTCAACAGAACGGAATAACAAGCGTGGACACACAGTCCACAAGGGAAAATAACCAAGCTCGACATAGAGGCCATGAAAACAAGTGTGGACACACAGTCCACAAGAGTAAGTAACCAATCAAGCGTAGCATAAGGCCACGAAACAAGCGCAGGTACAAGACCCATGAAGAACAAGCGTGAGAACAAATCCCATGAATATCAAGCGAGCTCGAGGTTAACCATGATGCACCAAAGACTAATAGTACTGTTGTTAGTAACCAGTGTTCTATATTCAGTCCTCTCAAAAACGTTTTCACCCATGCTTGGAGTCAATTTATCAAAGCAATGAAAATTCTTCTTTCAAGATAAAAAAAGCAATACTTTATAATAAAATAACGCAGCATGAAGGTTTACAAAAATCATCTCAAATACTTTCCTTTAGATTCCATTTTTGTTGACAAAACCCTTTTCAAACATCAAGAACTCGCGTACGAACATTTCAAATTACAAGACTATTTTTGCATGAAAACTTTTGAGAGATATCTCCAAAGTTCCCTTACCATTTTGGTGCATAATCATGAATTATACTATAAAGCAGTTAGATAAGAATAAATAGCAATAAATAGAATGATCAATAATAAGAAAATGAAAGAAATCCAATAAACTTTTATTTGTGAATTCACACTTATAAATATGGTAATCAACATAAAAGTATGTCATGCAGTAAAAACATCATTTATAAATAATTATAATGGGGTGTTATTCACTCACCTGATGTGCTCTGCGAATATATCATTTTCTCCTTATTATTTGCCCCCAATTATGTTTACTTATCAATCCCCTAGTATCCAAAACAAAAATATAGATACTCTAATTACAATTTTGAATAAATTTCTATAACATCCCATTCCATAATAGTTTTCCCCCCTAATGAGTCTTATTACCATCAACATCATCTTAAGCTTCATGAGCCCTTTAGTATAATAGTACCAACACTTAATATACTTGAATATGTGAATCCTCCCTATACAACATACACGTTTCAATTTAGCTTAAAGCAACCTCATCGAGGTTCTTAAAATCATTTATTAGCAATTTCCAACCACTAAACAAATACCACTATCACCTTATAAATGTTCTATAGACTACCATGGAAAACAAGCAACCTTTATCAATGCCATTTCCCGTCAATCACATTTCTACCATCAAGTTGCCCAAAAATAAGCACATACAAAGATATACCTCTTTTCTTTTTGATAATTCATTGAACTCCTTATGGGCATTATTCCACACAACAACTTACAATCAAAATTACAATTTCATATTATCACCTAAACAGCTCCAAACATCCCAAACATCTAAATTATATCACAAAGTCTCCAAAATTAAAACTAATCCTTTAGCAGCACATTTGGTATATAATTAGAGTAAATCCGTTCTTCTCTCACCCCCAAGTCTACATAAAAATGCCAATTTCACAAATTTTCTTCTCCAATCCAATAATAAATTCAAAATCCAAACTTTATCGCCACATCAAAGGTATCCAAATTTATACCGCTATAAGCTTCTACAAGTAATTAAAACAATGTTGATCCAACTAAGACTCCTTCTAGACATTCTAACAAACATCTTATGTGCATACATGGACTTAAGCTTAGTTTTAAACACCTAGCGATTGTCGATGAGTTGCTGATTATCGAAAGGCATGAGGACCCAAGTCTGATTACGTTGTAAGGCATCAAACTCACTCTACATCGCATCGTGCCACACCGATGAAGCCAAAGCTGCCTTAACAGAGGAAGGTTTAGTCGAGTGAGAGGAGAGAGCCATGGATAAGCCAATAAAGGGGTATTTGGGTTTCACTTTGCCCACTTTGGCCCTTGTCAACATATGGTGAGTGTTATTGGGACGAGTTGGAGCAGAAAATTCTTTACGGGCGTCATCACTGGCGAAAGGAGAATTAGGACCATCAGTCAATGAAGGACTATCCGCAGAAGCTTGCTCAGGTTCTTTGTCATCACAAGCAGTGTTCGACATATCAGAAACAACAGCTCCCTGGGGGCTCGAAATAATCAAAGGCGTTGAAAAAGCTAGGTTTGGTGAATGATCATTTCTGTACAAAAAACCTGTCTGAAATGGAAACAACTTGGAGTAAAAACAACATGGTGTTGAAAAAAAACGACCTGAAGAATTTAAGCAGCGATGGCCCCTTTGCTGAGAAGCAACTTCGAGGTAGACACACTTTTGACTTTGAAATTGGAACTTATGTGCGTTAAAAGGCTCAAGGCACGGATAGCATGCACAACCGAATGGCTACAAAGAATGATACACTGGTTCTGTTTTAAATAAAGTAAACATAGGAGTTTTGTTATTTAGGATAGGTGTGGGCAATCTATTAATCAGAAATACCGCCTTCTTAAAAGCATCAACCCAATACTTTAAAAGCATTCCAGATTGTGCAAGAAGCGTAAGACCCATTTCGACGATATGCGGATGTTTCCTCTCGGCTCCTCCATTTTGAGCAGAGGTATAAGGATATGTTAAGCGAACATTGATTCCACCTGTCTGAGCTATTGATAGAGTGGGTTTATATTCACTGCCATTGTCACATTGAATGGCTTTGATTTTGGAATCAAACTGGTTTTCAACAAATGCTTTGAAGATCTGAAAAGCTTGTGCTGGCTCACCCTTATGTTTAAGGGGATAAATCCACGTATAACAACTATAATCATCCAAAAAATGACTATAAAATAAATCGCCACTGTGAGATTGAATAGGGGCTGGACCCCATAAATTAGTGTGTATAAGTTCAAGTGGAAAATGAGACTGTGATATTGATCTGGAAAAAGTAAAAGTTTGGATTTCCCTAGTTGACATGCCTCACAAACAAAACGATTGTCTATAATAAGAGAGGCTTGACAATTACATTTATTCAACACATATTTAAGAACATTAACATTGGGATATCCTAAAATATGATGCCACTTGAGGAATTTCTGCTTTGATTCATCTGTAGATGTAGCCATAAGCACCAGAGGCTGTGCATCGGTTTTTCTTGCCTTCATTAGGTATAAACCGTCCTTTGATGATCCTTGAAGCAGCAGACCGCCGGCAATGAATCCTTCACAACACAACCTAGATTAGAAAAGTGAACAATGACAGGATTATCACGAATTAGCCTGTTAACACTCATAAGACTCTTAGTTGCAGTGGGAACATAGAGAATATCCTTAAGTTTCAACTGAGAAGAATGATTACTAGGAACAACAGTTGATCCAATACCTATGATTAGACTATGCTCACCTGTAAGGGTGGTCAATTTTGACTTACCAGCTGGAGTGATATCATCAAGGTGTTTAGGATGAAAGGTGACATGATAGTTAGTGCCACTATCCATGTACCACTCGGGATTGAGAAGAAGCAGAGTAAGGTTGGGAATGGCCCGGTAGGTGGAAGGAGTATAGCTAGATTCTTCTCGATAGTAACATGTAGCTAAAGTATGGCCTGGTCTTTGACAGTGAACACAAAAAGGCCTACCACCTCGTCGCCCACCATGGGAGCGGTTGCCTTTGCCTCTGAAGTTACCACAGGAATTACCATGGTCACCACGACTAGGAGCCAAGTCATGTGGAAAATGTTGTGAGGTGTCTTGTTGTTGAGCAAAATTAGCAGAGGGTGAAATGCTCAAGGTAGAGAAGTGAGTGAGCTGATTGAGACATGATTCAAAAAAGAGGAGATTGGACTATGCTTCTATCTAAGACAGATCATATTTGTCGGCAAGCTTAACCACCATTACATTATACTCAGAGTCTAAACCGTTCAACATATGCAAGATGAGATCATCGTTAGCTATAGGAGAGCTAGCAAGAGCTAACTCATCAGCTAGATTCTTCATTTTTGTGAGGTATTCAACCATAGTTAACGCATTCTTCCACGTATTATAAAGCTCATTTTTAACAACCATAACCCTTGCTTTAGTTGATGCACAGGTTAGGTCACGAGCTGACTTCCAGACATCGGCGACAATTTGACAATGAAGGAGTTGAGCCCCAACATCTTGTGTCATAGAGTTCCTCAGCCAGCTGAGCATTCAGTCGACTGAGAACCAATCCGCAAAGGCAGGGTTAGTGGTGTTTCTATTACTTCCAACGATGAATTACGGCGGTGCAATCTTAGAGCCATTAATGTGGCTTTCGAGGCGATTGCCCTCTATTAACGGGAGTACTATAGACTTCCAAACCAGGAAATTGGTTCAATGCAACTTGATCGATGTGGTCTGACTGGAGGAGCTGAATAGAGAATATGAGTGTGATTTTGAATTTGAAGGTAAGGAAGACGAGACAGAGTCGATGGAAGACGATGAGGACGTCATTTTCGAATTGCTCTAATACCAAGTGAATAAAATAACAAACAGACGCAAGGGAATAATACGGGAGCGCTGATCAATGTGCTCAGGTAGTGATATCTATATATAGTGGAGGAATACACAATCAGAGAATCTGTACAATTGGGAAAATCATAACAGAACCTATAGACAATAAACACATGTTCAGGCCATTAGCGCCTGCCGCCTTGTAATTTTAAAAATAACAGAACCTATAGACAGTAAACACGTGTCCAGTCTAGATCTTGTACAAGATGAATACAATTAGTAAATGCTAAATACAAACCTAATTATATTCTAACAAAGAGCAATGGGAAGTCACTTTGCTGCATAATGCCCTTACCCTTGGTCAACTACCAAGGCAAAAACCTGCCCATCCCTAAGGAAGTATTTATTTATTTTTTTTAAATTTTATTACCTAGACACAAGTATCCTCCTGTTGGGTTAAACTTCAAATTAAAATTTTAGGAGCTTTTTTTCTCAAATTTTGAAGCTTGAATGAGTTATTTATACGCATGAGTCTAAGTTTACAAAGAATTTGCATAATTTATCCTTAATTCAATTAACCATGTTGCTAAAAGAAAAATTTAATAGTATAATTCATCGTGTCCATTTATCTTAAGTAAATTAGTGTGAAGTATAATTAAATAAAACTATGATTTATTTAGGTAAGGGTCCTCTGTTTTTCTTTTCATTTCCCACATTTATATTTAAAAGGCTAAAGCATATGTTTGTTGATAGAACATATATAAATGTTTAAAAATAAATATTTATATTGCAACATTTTATTATAATAAGAATAATAATTACATAAAACACTTCAATAATTAAAAAAATTACTCAACTGGCATTTGAAAGCGACACAATGGACACATATGACTTGTTTTTAACCATTCCACAATACAATTATCATGAAATATGTGCCCCATGGCATCACCAAAAGTTTCTGGTCAACATCAAAATTTTCTAAACAAATGTTACATCTTTCTGCTTTTATTGCATCGTCGAACACTTCAAATTTTTTGAGCAATGCTATAGCTTCTTTCGATGCTGGAACCATAAGAAATTGTTGCATGGATTGCTCAATGGCCAAATCAATATTGTTGTCCTCATAACCCTCTTCAATGGTCGCTTGACCATCAAACTCTTGAGTTTGAACATCATTATTATATATAAGTCCAACATTCATGGTTAAAGGTGTCAAACGATGATGATGTTGATGATGATGAGTTGTGGTTTCCGGAGTATGAACAAATTCGAGTGTTGTTTGAGTTATATGTGTGATATGAGACGTCAATGACAGAAAATTTTCTTCAGGAAGACCATTTGAAAGGGCTGTGTGAAGGAATCTTGGAACATCTAATTCTTCACGAGACATAATTAAAGGAGATTCGAATATCTGAATGCTTCTTATTTCTCGACGTTTTCCTGTATCAGGTAAAATCTCGAATAAAGTAACATTACATCTAACCTCAAAACTATCTTCAGTCAAATTTACTAATCTTGAAGTCTGTGGAGATGCCATGACTCAACTTTAAACCTCAGCGATACTTTGTGGTTGTGATCAAGCATATATATATAAACTTTCTCTTGAGAGATATATTTGTAAGAATTTATAAACGGATAATCAAGTAGTTAGATAAAGATAACGATACGATAGGTATAACAATGATATAATACTTTCATCTCAAAGTTTTAAAGAAAATATAATAATACTTTAAACATAAATTTTTTTTTTAAAAAAAATTATCTTGATTAAACAATAAATTAATTAATTATCTGGATAGTTTTATAATGTCAATTGAATTTTGATCTTTCTTTCTTTCTTTTTCTTTTTTTTTTTTTTTTTTTTTTTTTTTTTATAGCCAAACTGCATACTTAAACAAACTTATTAGGAGACATTATAGAGAAGAATCAAGTGGGAATGCTATTTAGTTAAGATGACCTTAAAAATGTAATTATTTAGAATGCTAAAATACTGAAATATAAATTTAAAAATACTAAATTACCCTTATTGAAACATCTTATATTCTTTCCCACCATATCCTATATTCTTCCCATTATTTCATGAAATAATCAACATTTATTTAAAATTATTCAAATGAACTTAAGTTTTAAATTCATGAACTAATTATCCAATTAAATTAAATTCATAACTAACCGTGGGACACTAATTAATTTATTTTTTCATTATTTTTAATTGAATAATGAGCCTCCCAAGATCATAAAAATTAACCGTGTATTTGTTTATTAACTTCATACCCTTATTTTGTTTCCAACAATTATAATTCCATTAGTAATAAATTGAATCTTCTTAATTAATAAAATTATAAATTTAGAAGAAAACGTTGCATCAAATATTAAATAAAAATATCATCATACATTGTTTTCACACACACACACATATATTTTACCTTTGTTTCTATATTTTTTTCTTAATATATTACCCTATTTAATTTTGATACTCACTCGACTAATCGAAAAGGCTGAGAGGAAAGATCGAGATTGGTGATTATAAAAAAACTGAAGAGGGAAGATCATCCATGCTTCACAATTTTTCAACTTTCATAACTTGGATTAAACAAATATTTTGAGAATCTACTTCCCTAGGTTGATCATGGATCAGATCTGTAAGTACCTACTGAACCCAAGAGGGGGGTGAATTGGGTGAAGTATAAAAATTTAGATTCTATGAAAATCTTTTCTCAATTCAGTAAATTCAACTTGTATAAAAGAAGTGAATTATAAACCAATTGACAATCATTCAAATGTAAATGCTGGAAATGTAAGAGATAAGGGAGAAGAGCTTGCGAACATTTATACTTGGGGCCTTATCCTTGACCTACGTCCAGTCCCAAGCCTCACTTGGGATTTTCAATCCACTATCTTTAATCTTCTTGATTACACGATCTGTAATCGAAGCAATCCTCTCTCTAGGATTCACTCCCCTTACAATCAGTAATCAACACACCGCTTGATTACACACTCGTACTCGAAGTAATCCTCTCACTAGGATTCACTCCCCCTTACAAGTTGTAATCAACACAATGTATATCCCACTCAAGATTCCCCAATCTTGAGTAACTCTCGAAAAGATAATGTGTTTACAATAATTTTCCTCTCAAAGGAATGGATAAATAATCACCGAACTACAAACACAATTCATTTCACTCTCTAAGCTATCTAGACAAGTAAAACAGTGAAAAGGATGTAGAAGGGGCATTGTAATCTTGTATCTCCACGTTTTTCCGCTTGAATATGTCCTCTTTTATAGGTAGGGAACTTCATATGACCGTTTATAGCCGTTGCCTATCTCAGACAAGGTTTGGGTTGAGCTTTGGTCTTCTTCTCTCTCTAGTTTTTGCTTATTCCAGCTGATTAAATGATCTGAGGTGGCTCTCTGGAAATTTGCCTGTTGGAGAAGAGTTTGCTTGATGAAGAAAGCATTCTTGACCGTTGAGAATGCGTGCTTAGGTGGATTAGCTGAAAGTAGGTTGATTTGCGAGGTGCATTAAATGCACCGAACACCTTTTGCTTTTTGCCTTGATCTTCATTAATCTTCATCTCGTGCTAACTGAAATTCACTCAATAAACTTGTTAAACATATCTGGGAACATAAGTGAATGATTCATGAAAGCAATAGGATCAAACAAGAGTGATTTGCAAATTCGTGTAATTCAAAAATCAGTTTTTTACCGTTGTAAACTGCAGTATGTTCATGCAAACTGCAGTTTAGCATACTTTCACTTACAAACTGCAGTAAAGGTGGAAGTATTGACTTAGCTCGAAACTCTTGGTTGCTTTCTGGAAGTCCAATAATCTAGTAAGCAAACCTATACCATAGTATCCAATACTTTCACTTACATACTCCGAAAGAAAGGTGGAAGTATTGACTTAGCTGAAAAACTTGGTTGCTCTCGGATGGCCTTTACTCCAGTAAGCAAACCTATACCGCAGTATCCAATACTTTCACTTACATACTGCAAGTAAAGGTGGAAGTATTGACTTAGCTTGAAAAACTTGGTTGCTCTCGGAAGTCCAATACTCGAGTTTGGCTATGCAAACTGCGGTATTGACTTCGTTTAAAATCTTGGTTTCATTCGGAAGTCCAATACTCGAGTTTTCCTACCAATACCGCAGTATTGACTTCATTTAAAAAACCTGGTTCGCTTCTCGAAGTCCAAAACTGCGGTATGCAAACCTATACCGCAGTTTGCACTTAAGCTCAACAAGTTTGATTGCTTTCTTGAAATTATCTGTCCATTTTCAAGGGCCATATCTCCCTGGTCTGAACTCCGTTTTGGTCCGTTCAACTCTTGATGGAAAGCTCTTTGAGTCTATTTTCATATGCCACTGATTTCAGCTCAATCGGATTTGTAGTTTGTGAGTTACACTCAAAATACCGAAGGTGGGTCTGGACTGTGACGTTGATTCTTATGGCAACTTGTAAAAATCATATCTCCTTGATATTGACACCTTTGGACTTGATTTATATATCAAAATGACGCTTTGGATGTCTAGTTTCAAATGCCACTGATTTCACGTCAATCCGATTTCTGGTTTGAGAGATATCATTGAATTACCGGACCTCGCCTGTGCTGAACGTGAAACAGAGTTCCTGAAGAGCTGATCACGCTGCATACTCGAGTTTACACTTGCATACTCGAGTTTTGAGTCCCAAACTCGAGTTTTGTGTTCCAAACTCGAGTTTTGAGTCCCAAACTCGAGTTTTGTGTTCCAAACTCGAGTTTTCACTTGTCCAGAGACGCCAGAGGTGCTGAAGACACTACAAACTCGAGTTTTGAGTTGTATACTCGAGTTTTGAGTCTCAAACTCGAGTTTTGTGTGCCAAACTCGAGTTTTCTCATCCTGAAGTTGATTTTTGCTGACTTTAACTTCAAATTGACCCATTCCAACTTCCATATGACCTTGGAGACTTCTAGCATCAATTTTAGAACTTGAATAACGATATCTTCACTTCATTCAACAAGTTCTTCTTTCTTTCTTCTTCTCTTGATCATTCTCCATAACTCTAACTCTTTCTTTCTTCTCTTCTCTTGATCAATCTCTATAATTCATCTTGGATTATTCTACATTAAATACAGTAGTTAGTCAATGTAGGAGATAACTATATTACTCAATCTTTTTGCTTTCAATAATGACATCCATATAAACAAGATCAGACGCATCGAGTTTGGTCTCGTTAGTTCTCTATGTGTTTTGATGATAACTGACAATTGTAAACAAAATGGGAAGCTTTCTTTTGGTAAGTTGAAAAACTTACTACCAAAGGAAAACTCGAGTTTTGGTTCAAAACTCGAGTTTTGATCTTAATGAGAAAATCTTGAACTAGGCAAAACCGCCGGTCTTTTGAGAAAACTCAAGTTTTCACCATACAGAGACTTCTCAATGTTTTCTGGAAAAGAGAAAACTCGAGTTTTCAATGGAAACTCGAGTTTTGGTCATACAGAGAGTATCCTGAGTTTTGAACCTTTGAAAACCTCCAGTTTTGCACAAAACTTTTTTTTTCGGTTTTTTTGAGTTTTCATAAGATTTGTGAAAATTTAAGTTTTGGTTTCAAAACTTGAGTTTTGACTTGGCCAAGAGCTTTCAAGACTTAGCGCAATTTCTCTCCGTTTTCATGATTAAATGAAAACTCGAGTTTTGTCTTGGCGAGAGCATTCATATTTTACCTAGATTTAAAACCGCCGCTTTTCATGAAAACCTCCAGTTTTGGTTTGGCTCGACTTTTCTCCAAATTTTCATACTTAAATGGAAACTCGAGTTTTGGTTTTGGAAACTTGAGTTTTGGCCAACCCGAGAGCATTGCATTTTTTCGATGTTTTGAAAACTACTAGTTTTGTTTGGAAACTCCAGTTTTGACTTGGCATAAAATTCTCAAGTTTTCATACTTAAATGAAAACTCGAGTTTTGACCAACCCGAGAGCACTTCAGTTTTTAATGTTTTGAAAACCGCCAGTTTTGGATGAAAACTCAAGTTTTGAGGTTTTGGACTAAAAACGATGTTTCATGTTAAAAGTCCAAAACTCGAGTTTTGATAAACAAAACTTGAGTTTTGAACGTAGAGTTTGAAAATCGAATCTGACGAATTTGTGAAACTTGTTTGATCTTAATACTTTTCATTATCATTCATTAATATTCCTAGCTATGTTTAACCACTTTGTTAGTGAGTTTCAGATGTTTATAAGAATATTAAATGAAGGTTTAAAGCAAAAGCAAAAAGTGACGTCAGCACATTAAATGCAAAACCCAGAAAGTTGCATACTTTTGGGTAATCCATCTGCACACGTTTACAAAGAATTAAAGAATGTTTTCCACATCCAGTAGCTGCCACTCCAACGGATTAATTTTCAAGAAGTCAACTCTGAACTTCTGCACAACTGGATTAAGTGAAGATTAGAGAGAGAAGAAGACCAAAGCTTAACCTAAACCTTTTCTAATGAAGGCAACAATTATATTAAAGATTACAAGGGTCATTTAAAGCTCTCTTGGTATAAATAGAGGTGCATTCAATTCTTCTCCAACAACACATCTGCTGAAAACAAATTCCATTCAAAGTTCTTCAACTTCTTTCAGTTTTCACTTGTATAGTATCTTCTGATATATTAAGCTTCAGTGTTTATCATTATCTACTCTTAGAGAGTGTTATTTAATTGTGAATCATTTATTGTAAAGAATCACAAGTCAGGGGACTTGGTGATTGGGTTCATTGATTGCAACTTGTAAGGGGGAGTAAGTTCTAGTGAGAGAATTACTCTTGAGTACAGAGTGTGTAATCAATTGAGATAGTGGAAAATCCCAGAGAGTTTGGGACTGGACTAGGTCAAGAGATTGGACCGAACCAGTATAAATTTCGTGTGTCTTGCTCTTCTTCCTTATACTTTGTTCAGCTCTGTTTTTAGTGTCCAAAAACAGAGCAATCTGAAAAGTTTTTGTAATCCCCAATTCACCTCCCTCTTGGTGATTAAGCTCCACTTATAGTCTCAACTTGAGGGTCTGGTCTAGATAAGACCTTAGGCTAGAAAAGCCAGCCTAAGATCTGGTCTAGTCCAGCACCAACTCGAAGCTCGGGCTGGTGATGGACTAGACCAGTCCAGTGGACTTCCTGGATCAATTCAGAAAGTGTAGGACCTATACATACATACATACATACATACATACATACATACACACACACATATATATATATTACCTTCTTTGAATAGCTTTCAAGTTGATTCAATCACTTAACTCCACTCCATGATTGGACGGAAATGCCCTCTACAAACTGTTCCTTTTTATGGATTCTTCTTCTTCTTCTTAGTCTTCCTCCCTCTTTTCTTTATCTCCCCATGACATCCTTTTGATTGATACTCATACGCAGGCATAGAGAAAAGTGGTCGATTCCAATTACCTTCTGTACTCAATCCTCCTCCCTTTAAGCCTGGCAGACATTAGAAGAACCCTAACCTTCGATCGTCGATTCTGGCAAATCGTTTTGTTTTTTGTTCCATCAAGAAGAGGAGGAGGGGGTTTTGCGGTAGCATAATGTTGTGGCTTTGTTCAGAGAGAATCAGAGATGCCAGAAATCCTGAATTCGGCCACTTGTATTGACTTAAAATTTGTTGGATTAAAATTTGTTAAATTTATAATCCTAATTCAAGATTTGAGTATTTCAAAAAGGTTTTTTCTGGTATTTTCTCTATTAAGATTTAGGATTGAGAAAATGACAGAAAAATACATTTGAATTACAAAAAATCCAAAATGTTTTCTAGATTAGAAAAAGGACAAATCAGTAATTTGGTAGGAATTTAAGATTTGAGTGTTGACAACTTGAGTATAGGAATTAGCAACTTGGGTATAGATATTGACAACTTGAACTCTCTAAGTTATCATTGTGTATACCCAAGTTGCTAATTGTTATTCTTAACTTGTCATTGCTTATAGTCAAGTTTTAAACACTCATACTTCAAAATCCATACCAGATTATCTATTTGTCATTTTGATAATTTAGCACACATTTTGGAGTTTTTGTAATTCAAATTGGAATTTTTTTTTGTCATTCCTCCTTCAGGATTTGACTTATAATTTGTTTTTAGGAGCCACTACAAATGCAAAAAAACATTGTAAATTATAAATAGTACATAAAAATATGAATAAATAGTAAACTAATCATCACTTATCCGATTGCGCAAGTTATCCTTAATAAAAGTCATTGCGAAAAAAACTCGCTTCAACACTAGCAAGTTGTTATCCAATGGATAAACAATATCCTTTCTCTTCTCAACCATCTGAACGAGTGCCAACTTTATCAACAAATAGACCAATGGATAAACAATATCCTTTCTCTTCTCAACCATCTGCAAAGCAAGGTTAGAAGTTGTTTTCAAATTGACAAAATCAGAATCAGGTCTTATATCAACAATAAAATTACCGAGACTTGAAGAAAGAAAAGAAATATCTGCAAGCTCATCAAACTTTAAAGGATAGAATCTAGCAAACGAAGAAACCCGGAGGTTTGTTCTCAAACACGGAGGTTTTTCAAGGTTGTCGACAAAACACGGAGGTTTTCTCGAAACCTCGAGGTTTCACTTTGAATGTGAAACCTTGCAAAATCGCGTTTGCTCTGTTTGCCCAAACCTGGAGGTTTTCACAAAACCTGGAGGTTTCTCTCAAAAGTGGAAATTCGAGTTTTTGCACCAAACGAAACACGGAGGCTTTTTCAAAAACCTGGAGGTTTTGAAAATCAGTGAAAAATGCTTGCTCTCCGGGTGCCGGAGACCTGGAGGTTTCTCCAAAACCGGAGGTTTTCACTTAAATCAAAATTCTTAGTTTTGAGCCAAAACAAAACCCGGAGGTTTTCACCAAAACCTGGAGGTTTTGAAAACTTGTGAGAAACTGAGCTTTGTTTAGAAAACTTGGAAAATTCTTGGCCAATCTTAAACTCAAGTTTATATGTCCAAGCTCGAGGTGAGAATCCATTGCAAGAAGAATCAGCTCCAACAATCAACTTTTCTTTGTTAAAATTAGCAAATGAATCACGAGGATCAAGACAACTCAAACACTCAAACAACATGGTATGGGCATTATCAAATCGATCACCCAACTCTTGAACTTGAGTATATATCACTGTATTAAATAACTCTGTCTTAAAGTAGTGCAAGAATGTGAATGATTTTAATCTCTATCTTGATCTTCCTTTAGGACAATAAACATCATTCAAATTTGGAATGTCAATATCATATTTATTGGCAAAAATGTTTGTTTCTTGAAGCAATTTATAAAAATCATTATCTCTCACCTATTGTAAACAAGACTTGACTACCTTCACTAAACCAATTGCATTTAAAAGGTCTTGATCTTTTCTTTATATTGCTTGTGACAACTCATAAGAAATCCCCAAGATGAATTTCATAAGATGCAACAATAATGCAAAGTCAAAATCCTCAGTGGCACACAAAATGCGACCTGCATCAGTTCTTGCAGCATCATTTTTCTTCTTGTCTTCAATAATTTTCATCAAGGAAATTATTGGAGAAAATAATGAGATAACACTTGTAACCATACCAAAATAGGAACCCCAATGAGTGTCTCCAGGTCGCTTTAAGGTTGTTTCTTGATTTAAACCTTTTCCAATTGGTATTTCACCGCGAGCAATTCTTTCAACTATTTGGTCATATTGATTCATTTGAAGAATTTCCTTCCACTTGCATGAACCCCCACAACAGTAGTTATCTTTTGAAGCATGTCAAACAATTCTTGAATCTTTTTGTGATGTTTTGCAACCTTCAAAAGTGCCAATTGTAACTGATGAGCAAAACAATGAATGTAGAATATGAATGTGTTATCTACCAAAATCAAACTCTTAAGCCTTATGAATTCACCCCACATATTACTAGCACCATCATAGCCTTGATCGTGACATTCATACAAACTTAAACCAAGTTTAGAAAATAACCCATCAATAACTGCTTTTAGTGATTGTGTAGTATTATCTAAAATGTGAATTATGCCAATAAAAAATTCAATAATGAACCTTTTTTTGTTTACATACTGAAGTACAATTGCCATTTGTCCTTTAATTGAAACATCACGAGCTTCATCAACTAGCAAGGAAAAGTAATCATCGCCGAGATCACTAATTATTGCTTTAATAGTCAAATCAGCACAAGCTTGAGAAAGATCTTTCTGAATCATTGAAGTCAATTTGTGATTATCGGGGCATTTTGCAAGACCACATGACTTATCTCTATCTAACTTAGAATAAAACTTTAGAGTTTCAAGAAATAAACCTTGTTGATTTGAACTTTTAAAGTCATCATGTCCGATCCTTGAAAAGGTTGACCATTTCGTAGTAGGTATCTAGCACAATCTAAAGAAGTTTTCAACCAAATACGATAATCAATTTTTTGTTGTTCAGAAATATTTGAAAAGACAATATCAATATGTTGCTTTTGCTTCATCAAATCTTGACTAGTTTGATAACATCTATTGTGAACACTCTTATGATCTTCAACATGAACTTTGATTCTATCCTTCTTTTGCCAATTTTTGAACCCCCGTCGACAAATGCTTCCTACGTCGAACCATTACCTCCAACCTCCATACCAAGTAGATAACAATACAAGAAAAAACATGCATCTTTTGATACATTGTACTCCAACCAAGAACCAAATTCTTCATACCACTTAGGATTGAATCTACACATTTGTCCACACATTTCCGTTTTAGGGATGGTTTAAGAATTATTTGATTTGGCCCCTTGAACAAATAAGCTCTCTGAATATCCTCTCTTTCTATAGGATTTGATGTCATTCAATAAATTGATGGTCTTTTTCCTAGATCCGCTTCAAGATTTTCTATATTAACTTTTGCTTGAGATGGTGATTGAAAACCTTGAAATTGAGATGCTTGTGGTGGTTGATAGGATTCTTGGACAGTTAGAACTGAAATACTATTTGAAACTTACTCACTTTGAGATTCGGGTTCAATGTTTGTGGGTTTTAGACGTTTGAAATAAGATTGTATCCTTGACATTTTCTAGAAACAAAACAGTTAAAAAAGGCAACAAAAAAGACCCACTAACATATTAGGACTAAAAATAATGTCAACTAAAAAAGTTTAACCAAGGGGCATCACCATTTCCTTCAGCTTTCTCCACCTCAAGAAAATACAAGACATCGAGAATTTGTTTGGATTCAATGGGCACAAATATATATATATATATATATATATATGGGCAAATGATTTGTCCAGTGACAGGACCAAAGAGTTTCTCCTGTGAACCCAAACTACATCGTTTGGTTTAGTGAAAAAATTATTTATAAGATTTTTTTTTTGGTTTTTTATTGAAAATCAAAATTTCTTATTTCATGAATTTATTTTTATTTTTTAAAATAATTATTATATGACTAAAATATATTTATTTCAATATAGCCCATTTGATTAATTCCAATCAAAAGCAATTCGATTGATAGGAAGTCATTCAAAATTTGTATTTGAATAGAGTTGATAGTCGATCTTTCAATACTTGCAATTAATATTTCAATACTGGCAATATAATTTTGATAATTTTTAAATAATCTTTTAGGCTTAATATTTCACCAACAAATTATTATAATATCATATCCTATATTCCGAGTATGATTATTTCATTTGGATATAAAAAAATGATATCATTTTAAGCATTAAATCAATATAACATAGCATTACTTAATTGAATATTCTTAAAAATAAAATATTTTATGAATAAAATTTTGATTTCTGAATGAAATTTAAAATTTAAACAATCAAATCTTTAAGATTGTTTTTTTATCGTTATTATCGATTTAAATATTTAAAAGTTATTTTTTTAAAAAAAAAAATTATTTGTTATCCTGGTTAAACTCTCTTCCAAATTATTATTATAAATAGGGGAGCCAACACAAAGCAAAGAGCGTCTAATTCGATATATATATAAAAAATAAAAAATTAATAGAAAAATACGGGAAGTTCACGGAAACAAAATTCGAGTGAGAGAGGTTGTTGTTTTTGGCTAAACTTAATCCCATATTTCCAATAGCCTTTCCAACGCATGTCCGTGATTAGATTTCAAATTGTGGAACTATCTCGTGATTTGATTCATTCGCTCATATCGATGCATTAGCGATTTGATTTCTAAATTTAGATATAAAGTTTTAATTTATCTTTGGAAGTAATTCTGTCTAGATCCGCAATTTCCGATTGATTCTCACGACTAATGCTTGATCGAAATTTCGAGAATCAATTGGAAAAGCACGCTACACTCTGTTTGTTTAAAAAGAAAAAATCTTTGGTGCTCCCTCACTAAAGTAAACGATGTAGTTTGGGTTCACAGGAGAAACTCTTAGGTCCTGTCACTGGACAAATCATTTGGCCTATATATATATATATTACAACAAGAAATGGCAGATAGATTGAACTAACACACTCATCTTTTTGGGGAAAATATAATCAATTTTAATGACCCAATGTAGAATAAAAATATAATGGAACGACAAAGCACTGACACACTCACTTGCATAAAATAAAAATTAACAGATCACAACAAAGCACTGACATGCTCACACGCATATATATATATATATATATATATATATATATAAGAAAGGGAAGCTTAGAGAGTAGAGACACATCATAGAGGTTCGTATTTCGAATTGTACCTATCGTCTATCCAAGGAAAATGAAGCTAAAAGCTCAGGTTCAGATTTGAACTTGGCGGTGAAGGGAACTGTTGAATTAGACCGGACTTGGGTGAAGGGAACGATGGCAAAGGGCGAAGATCAGGTTCAGAAGGAAAGAACATGGCAAATGGCTGAAGGCAAAGGGCTCAGGTTCATTCTCAACAGCTATTCTCTTCCGCCTTCGCAATATTTACGACCTTTTTTGTTTTAATTTTTTTAATTCTAAGGTTGCATGGCGAGAGAACAGTGGAGATTTGGGAAAGGCTCACAAGTTCTTTTTTTTTCCATCTATTTAAAAAAAAAATCCTCAAAATTTCTTTCCGCACTGCGGTCATGGCTACACTGTGACTCTACCACGGTCTTTAGTTGGTGTAAAAGCGCAATATTGTGAATTTATGATGATTTAATTTAATAATTAAATTTTATAAGAAACATAAAACATAAACATAAACATAAACATAAAAAATATTAAATATATATTTAATTAAAATATTTAACATATGATTAAAATAAAATTAGTATAAATTAATAGAATATTAGAATATATTTATTGCATAAAGATAATAACGAGGATGATGATGATGATAATTAAATAATACATAATAATAATAATGTTATTCTTCATGGCCTTATTAGTTGTTAAATAATCATTCACTACTACAAAAAACCCTTTTAACGTTACTTTTTAGGCCTGTTTTACATCTCATTTCAGGTTACGCCTATGTGAGCAACGTAGTGAAGTCTGGGAATAACATCACTTAAAAAAAGGACACAGTATAAGATTTACATAGTCCCTTTTGTAAAGGGATGCCATAAGATTTTTCTTTTTCTTTTAAAAAAAGCCTCCAGCCTTGAAGGCGGTAAGCCATTTGTGAGCAAATCATATAGTATTTTCAGAACTTTGTCGCCAAATATTTTCCAGAAAAACAATGGTGCCAAACTTTGTAAGCAAGATCCCATCAATTAATCCGGGACTAACAGATGCAGATAGATGAGGAAAATTCCAAATCTAACAATCAGAAGAAAAGGAAAATAAATCCTCATCACAGAAAAACTAGAAAGAAAAATAGATCCAAAATTACAGATTTAAATCACCGAAGATTAAGAAGCTAAGGCTGGTGGTCTCAGAGATGAGACTTTCATGTCATTTCCTCAGGAGGGGATTCATTGAGATCGAGATCCAACTCCTTTCGAGGAGTCTTCTCGTCATCACGGATGTTTAGATCGATCACCATGGAGGAATCAGAATTGCTCTACACTTCGCGGAGCGATACCAGCTGGGGAACGGTGTAATACCCTAATTTTCATAATTCATGTAAACATTGTATTTTAGCAAATAATTAGCAAAATACAAAGGTGAACATGTGTCTCAAAGAATTATAATTTATTGATTATATTTTCATTCAAATTTCACTTTGGAATTAATTAACCAATGGTTAATTATGAGAGTTACTTGGGGCTATTTAATATGAGATAAATAGCACATAAAATAGTAACTAATTTATAATCAAAGGAGATCAAGAAAGGGGTTATGAAGACCCTTAGCCAAATTAACATAAATTAGTAATTCATAATTAGCAAGTTAGCTTGTGCTAATTGAGGTTAGTGGCTTATGATTTCAACTTGATTAAGGGAAATCAAATAACCAATGACAAATGCAATTAAAAGGCATATAAGCACTTAATTAAGATGATAATTAAACTTTAATCAAGCTTTGAAAAGTCAACAATTGCAACTAAGAGCAATGGTTGAGATTGTTGCTCATGTAATTAAATCCAATGGTCCTAATTAACCCTATGATTAAGTTTAATCCTCTTGTGAATTGATTAGCTAGTGAAAAATCAAGAAAATGAGCTTAATCCTTGTGAAAATAAATGGACCAATTAAAGCATTAAGCCATAGATTAAGGGTGAGGATGGAATTTAAACAAATACAAATTGGATCCAATGGTTGAGAGGAAAAGAAGATGTGTTAGACAAGCACATGGGAAAAGATTGGGATAGAATTTATAAATAATATCTAAGATATGTTTTAATAAAGGGCACATGCATGATATTTAATGGAGGATAAGATAATTAATGTTCATTAATGAAAAAGATAAGATATGATAGGATTTTGGAAGAGGATAGGGTTGGGGGGGTGGGAGAGAGGGCACAGTTTTGAGAGGAAAAAAGAGAGGAAGAGAAAACTTATTGTGCGGCCCACAAGTCTTGAACCAACCAATGGAAAAAATCAAGAAATAAATGGGCTTAATCCTATGTAATTAAAACTAATCAATGAGAAACTTTGAGCCATGAATTGTTTCTTCATGGAAAACCAATTCACATGAACCATTGATGAAGAAAAATGATCCAAAGGTTGAGGTAAAGTTTATCACTTGCACATTAACATTGAATCCCTTGAATTTTTCCTATAAATAGAGAGCAAAACCTCTTCATTCTTCACACCAAATCAGCTCCAAGAGGTGATTTCTAAAGTAGTGAGAGTGAGTGTGGAAAAGCTTGAAAGAGTAAAATCAAGTTCAAGGTAAGTTCTTGAGTTTTGGTCTTTATATTTAGAGTAAAGTTATGCTTTAATCTTGAATCTTCAAAAGTAATTTTGTTTTCATGTTCTTGAGGTTAGAGATAAATTTAACACGAAATTTTGAAGGAAAATATGGTGGGATATCATTTTTGGAGGTTGAAGATCTAAGTAGCAAAACGTTGGTAGATATTCGGTTTGAAGTTTTCTGGAGTCAGCCACGTTGAGGCTACCATTTTATGTATTAAATGAAGTCATTAAATCATGAAATTTTACATAAATAAATTAGGCATGTAGGGCTTTCTAAATATATACAATATGTAACATTTTGATCTCTGGACAAGGAGATATGAATTTTTGAAGATAAGCCTTATTTACTGGGTTTAAATTTGAATAGTGTTTGAAAATGTTAAACCTGGGATTGATTCTTGATCTTTTAGCTTCTGGGAATATTTGTCCTTGAAAATAGACATGTCAAGGGTCATGAGGAATTTTACAGCACCTCATTTCGAGTTTTTTAGAATTAATTATGATTTTTCAAAGTTGCTGAAAAATCTGCCCAGAAAATCCAGCAATGCGTTTTGAATAAAAAGTATGGGTAAAATGGAATAATAAATCCACCAAGTGTAGAAATGTCAAAAAAGGGGAAATATCCTTTTTGATATTATTCTAGGAAATATTATATTAATTATAATATCATGGAAAAAGGAAATAATCCGACGATAATGTATATAATATGCAGGAAGTCCGGAGTCAGATCAAAAGGTCGGGCGTTTTGGCAATTACGCAATGAAAGATATGTACGCGTACTGTAACTTTAACTCTAATGTGTCTTGTATGCATGTATATGATTGAATGATTCATGAAGTGGTGGACAAGACTAGGTCTTGGGTCTTGCACCGTGGCTAAGTTATGGACCTTAGTCACATGTTTATATACATTCAGCTTTGTGCGGGTTATAGTCTTGATAACGCCGTAGTGTTGTTTTCCTAGCACTGAGGACACGAGGATCTGTCGTGGCACTGGTTAGTGCAAACGTTACAAACATTACATTTGTTGTGTGCTATGTATTGTTGTGTTGTTAACATTACATCTGCTGTGTGCTATGTATTATTGTAACCTTACATCTGCTGTGTGCTATGTATGGTTGATGCTGATATGTAATGAATATCTGTCATATATTGTTATATCTGCTATAGAGGTTAACTGTTACTTGAGATTCAATTTGATTGAATCTCAGCCTTGACTAAAGGTTTAGAAAAGGAACTAGGATCTAAGAAGACAACGTGGCCGGATCCGTGAAGAGGCAACAGTAGACGGAGCCGTGAAGAGGCACCGGTCGAGATGAGAGACTAGTTTCTGGTATAAATCTAACGAGGTTACTTCAAACCATTTGGTGTCTAAGGAAGGGTTCGTCTATGTGGTGCAGTCAATAAGTCACCGTGAAAGACGGGGATACTTCCACTAGACACCGACCTGGCCAATATGTTTGATTAACTGACTTAGACGCATAGCCACAAGTCTAGTTAAGGCTTGATTTAAGATTGTATAGTTACTATGTCAAGAGTTGTAATTATACAAGTTTTGTATTACTGTATCACATGAATATTCCTTCAGGAAATTTTTAATATATCAGCCTATGCCTGGGCATTTTATGCCAGTTACTCATTGTCCAAATATTAGTGCATGCTCTCTATTCCGCATTACTCTGAGTGGTAGCAGCTCAAACTCTATTGCTTTTCCTAAAACTAAGTGTCAACCGACACAATTTGAAGTATGGAATTTGGGGTGTTACAAACGGCACTGAATTAAACGATTCAATGGAAGGCCTGACTTGCCACCATGCTCGCACGGAAGATAGCATCGAAGTAAACCACTTGATCTAAGAAACACGACAGCCGGCAATGGGAACTGCTAGTGGAAAGGGAAATGGACAGAGCTGGTGACGGATCCCCCGACGTGATAGGGAAAGTTGAGGTTGAACGACAAGGAATCTGTCTAATGAGTGGTCTCATGGTTGCGGCTGGAAGAGTCGACCGTATTGCTTGAACTGAGAACAAGTTTTCATCCTCGAAGGACTTTGTTTGGCATTTAAGAATTGGACTCAGCCACGGAGGTTGCTTTTGTTGCCAGCAGGGGAGGAACTTCAGAGGAGGCAATCTGAGACGTGACGACAGAGAGGGAACCAAGGGAGCAGGTAGAGGGGGAGAAGGCAGAGGTAGAGATGGAACTAGTAGAGGAGAAGTCTTGCTCGCTTGGACTCGTCTTCTCGAAGTTGTTGTAGGGGCACATCTTTCACTTTGTCAAAGCTTTTAATTTCTCTATGTATTGACTCTCTTTCTATCGGTTTTGGCGTCCCGATTTTAAATTGACGACGCCTAAAGCCCATTTTTGGCGTCCAAATTCTAAAAGGGACATCAAAAGTCGTGCTTTTGGCACCAAAAGCAGCATCCCTTTTTTAAATTGGGACGCCAAAAGAAGAGCATTGCTTTTATAATTGAGATGCTAAAAGTATACTTTTAATGTCCATTTTTGATAAAGGGACGTCTAATATTTTAAAATTCCTTAACATAATTACAAAAATATCATCGCCTTTATTTTTTACTTCACTTTTTCAAAAAGGGACTTGTTTTGGGGACACCATTTTTGCTTTTTGTAGTAGTGACTTAAAACAAAAGAATATGAAAAATTTAACTAATATAATGGTATTTTTTAAGTTTGTTATGTTTTTAAAAATAAACTAGGTTTTCTCGGTCCGTCTCAATACTACACCGTCGAGATTGGGTATCTCCTTTTCGTCCTGGTTTTTAAACACACCTACAAATAGCTATAGCTTGGGCTTTATCAATGTCTCATAGTTTGATGTGCTTATAAACATCAATCCAATTAAAAATTCTCAAATTTTTTTTTTATACACATAGTAGGAGAGGGGGCAGGGTTCGAACCCTGGACATAGGGTTCTCAGAAAAGTTTTAAACCATAAATATTTATATTGTGATTTTAAGAATAATAGAAACCTACAAACCGTTAGTTAGTTGATGAAGTAAACAACCTCATAGCCTCAAAAGAAAAATCATTGATCCCATAAATTAAGGATATAATACAAGCATTAAAGATTTTAATAATCCAAAAATTATAATACCGACATTTGAAAGCCATATAGTGGGCACACGAGTAACCTCTAACCATTTCAGTTAGTTGATGTAGTAAACAGCCTCATAGCCTCAAAAAGAAAAACCCTTGATCCCATAAAATAAGGATATAATACAAGCATTAAAGATTTTAATAATCCAAAAATTATAATACCGACATTTGAAAGCCACAAAACCACATAGTGGGGTCACATGACTTACCTCTAACCATTTCACAATACAACTACCATGAATGATGTGCTCACAAGGCATAGCCAAAATATCATCACTATCAAGTTTTTCTAAACAAATGGTACATGCATGTTTCTGCTTTTTATTTCCTCGTTAAACACTTTGAATTTCTTGAGCGATGTTATAGCTTCTTTCGATGTTGGAACCAGAAACAATTGTTGCATTGATGGATCTACAGCTAAATCAGTATTATTGTCATCTAAAAGATCATCGCTTGATCACCATCAAACTCCAGAAACGTCACTTGATCATCAATATAATATGTATGTCCAATATTCATAATACAATTTATCGTTTGAGTATGACGAGTAGTTGCACAAACAAAACGTATGTTCAAGTGCTAATTGAATTTGAGTTTTGATTTGAGACGTCAATGACTAAATTATTATCTTCAGGAAAACCTTCTGAAAGGATCCTGCGAAGAAATCACATGGCACATCTCACACCAATTCTATCTTCACAAGAAATAATTAAAGGAGATTCAAATATTTGAGTCCTCCGATTTTATTCTCGATGTTGTCCTCGTATTAGATGAGGTCTCAAACAAAGTAGCATAGCGAGATAATCTTAAAACTAACTTCGAAATCGAGATGCCATAACTCAACTTTAAACCTCAATCGTGTCTCTATATATGTTCTATTTTAAGATATATATTTATAAGAATTTTTAAACTTGTAATCTAGAAGTTAGATAAACATAAAGATAAAGATAAGATATGTATAATAATGATATAGTTATAAATATTCCAATATTGGTGTGAATGTCCATAACCTTTCAAGATGAGTCTTTTGGAATTCTACACTTAAAGCCATATAACCTATGACATGAATGGCTTAGTGAGAGTTTTATATTATTAATGTAAATAACTTACAAAACTTCATGTCATACCATTATGTAGATTTACTCTTTTGTATGTAACTCTTGTAATGGAAGTTAAGGGTTCCTTGCCTATATATAGTAGGAATGTATCAAAAGTTGGAAGGGGAAATAGAAAGAATAATCACTCTCTCCTTGCTCTTCATTTCTCTCTTGCATTTCCTCATCTTCCTCATCTTAATCTCTCTTATATTTTACTTAGTTTTATAACACGTCATCAGCACGAAAGCTCCTCTAACGAAGGTATGATTCTCTCTTCTTCTTTGATTTTCACAATTCGTTTTACCTTCTCTATCTCTTGTATTTTCCTTTCCCTGTACTGCGTCTTGGTTTCCTTGTGGAAGTGTGTGAACTTTGTGTAACGTATATCAAAGAGGCATAAGGGACGAGAGAGAGAGAGAAAAAATATTGAATGAATGAATGATTGAAGAGAAAGAGTGAACAATTTTTTGATAATGACAAGGACATGGAAACGATAATCCATATATATGAATTTCTAACTTTTTGTGGTTTGGTGTTGAGAAAGTTTTTGTGTCTCTGGAGTCTGTAGATTTGAGAGAAAATATTTGGGATGATCGAAGGTAATATATGGAATTAAAAAGATATTTTTACCGATTGTTTTAAACATCGGGTTCCATAGCTGAAATTGGAGATTATTATATCTTATTTTGATTTTCTTTACGAGTTATTGATATTGTTATTTTAGTATGGCCAGAAGCCATACACCTCTGATTTCATATTCTGAAATTATATGACCAGAAGTCATATTGTTCTGATTTTCTATTACATGGCCAAAAGGCATAGTCTTTTTATTGCTACTTTGAGATTATATGACCAGAAGTCATATGCATTTTGATTTATTATTTTGATATAATATGGCCAGAAGCCATATTCCTTTGATTTCTAGTTTTATATTATATGGCTAGAAGCCATATTCATTTGATTCCCTATTATATGACCTGAAGTCATATACTTTTTCATTTTTTTTTATTGGATGGCTAGAAACATATATTTAATTTTTATTTATCCTGAAGATAAACGGCATGAAGCCAAAAAAAATTGATTTTGTATGGCCAAGTCATATAGCTTTCATCTTCTATCTTATTGTATGGCTAGAAGCCATCATGATCAACTTTTATTTATCCCGAAGATAAATGGTATGAAGCCATAAAATTCTAAATTCTCATCATTGGCCCGAAGCCATGAGAGTAATTAACTTAAAGCCATGAGAATCAATTTGCTTGAAGCTATTAAAACTAAATGGCCTGAAGCCATAAGTTTTTAATTTCATTGTAATATCATAATTTATGGATTATTGTCTTTATGAATTCATTATGTTATTATATTGTGTTTTCTATTTGAAATTTAAATGTGGTCCATGAAGCCTCAAAATTGAATATTTGACATTAAAAGATCCTCTTGTTCTTTAGAACATATTAAAGGAAATGTATGACAACCAGAAGATGATTATTCTTCCAAAAGTTTATTATAAATGGGTGTATCCAACAATTTGCTCTGCAGTAGCAATATTGTGAAAGAGGTTTAAGAAATATCATGAATTAATTTCTTGATCTGATGTGGACAAACAAAATAGCGAGTTTTTGTTGTAAGAACCATGAATCTTATCCAATAAGCACGACTCCATTCCTAGAAGTGAATGAAGTAATGAATGAATTGGTCATGGATATGAGGTGTATCTGTGGCTACAGTTTTGTGCATAGTCATTATTGTAATCATGTTGGCTCAAATTCTCACTTGAAGTGGAGAAATATTATTGAAAGGAGTCACAAAAGGGAAACTATTAGGCAATATGTTGAAAATTTATGATATTATGATATTTTGCTCCCCACTATTTTATAGTTTATAAGGTTTTAATATCTTATATAGGATCTTTCAATATTTTATATGATTTACTATTTTGCATAGTAGTTGAAATTCACTATTGTATACAATGATTTGCTATTATGCACAGTAACTAAAACGTGATTGCACAATAATTTAATATTATGCACAGTGCTTTATACTTATGAGATATTTGATCCTTTAGTCTTTTATACCCATGAAAGAGGTATAAAGCTTGTTCACATCCAAAATGAATGGTGGACAAGAGAGTGACAATTGATTGTCATTAATATTAAGACCTTGAAGGCTTATGTTTCAAATATTGTATGATACAAAGATTTTGGTAGCCTTAGAAAAGTATTGTCCTAAAGACAATAACTTGCAAAGAATTATGTCACTTAAGGGTAATAAGTCTAAAGACTAATAGTTCTGAGAACTAATTAGTATATTTTGCCCAACTTTATAATACGAGAGGATAATGTTAAGACTATCTATGATAGTATAAATTTGACTGACAGCTCTAGAAGAGCTAATATTTTGTTACTTGAAGGAACAAAATTAAATATTGACTATTCTACCAAGTATAAAAGAAACTTATTGAGTTTCAATGATATCTAGCATAAATGGATATCATAGAACACACATACTATTGTAAACCAGAAGTTTACAAATAATAATACAAATTAGAATTTTCTTGTAAACCAGAAGTTTACAAATAATAATGCAAAGGATTGTAATTGTAAACTAGAAGTTTACAAATATAGCAAATCAAATGTTTGCTAATGCTGCCAATGAGATATTGAAAAGGCAAAGAACTGCAGAAAAATATGTCTAGATTTATTTTGAAGCCAAGAGGAAGAAAGAATAAGCCCAGAAGGTAATATAATGTTTACTTTTGTTGTTATTAAAAATTATTATTATTATTTAAATTTATTGTGATCAAATCTCATAAATTTGTTGCCATGAGGATTTTCTGTTAGAGAATTTCCATATGTGTGATTCTAAGTTATTTTAATCATGAATATCTTCATATGTAATGGACTGTATATATTTTGCATATATAAGTAAATTGAAATATATTATAAATGAGTAATGATATTATCGGGTAATGTAATATTATATGTTTGTTCCTGAAGAATTAACATAGATTTTCCTTTCGAGCTTTAAAAGGTTTGAAAGTGATTCTGAAATATAGATATAAAAAAATTTATGTTTGAGCACTTGAGGGGGAGATTGTTAGAAAACAAGTGTGAGTTAGAATACAAGTGTCAGCTAATTTTTGAAAAGTTATATACTTCTCACATAGCCTAATAGATCTCCCAAAATGGATGTTAGACTATGATGTAAATTGAAATGTTTATTATTGGTAGAGACATGTTACGAAGAAACCAGGAAATTTACTTATTCAAACAAAATCATTGTTGGTATGACTTGTTTGATCATCCCGAGTCATATATATATAATGCAAATAAGATTATGTATTGACATCCATTGAAGGACCAAAGATTCTTCATGAATAACCAACATATTTTTTATGAATTATATGATGCTTGTTCTCATTGATCATGATTAGCAATGGATCTTAGTATTTCTGAAAATATATCAAACATTATTATATGGGCCCATTGAAATGGCATGTAAACCATACAAATTTGAAAGATGCATCTATAAGATGGTTACATGTTAGATTATTAGCTTACAATCAGAAGTTTGTAAGAATGCAACCTGAAGTTTGCAATAATGTTTGAATAAATTAAGCGCGCAATTTTCAGATTATAGGATCCAGAAATCATGTATTCAATGCTTATGAGAACAAAATTTCTATGTTGGTATGTTTGATCTTATATATTGCAACATTTATATAAGCCAACAAAATTTTCCCTGTAAAATTGGCTTTTGGTGAGGAGCCAGACAATTCCATCTGGAAAGTTTTTGAATGTGCAATCTTATAAATCCACTACAATGCACATAGATAGATATAGAAAGAATGTTGGGATAAATGCTGTGTAAGGACCTCCTTCTTCTTGTTTGTCTGTAAATGAAACAGAATGATGTTTTTAAAGGTAACAAATGGATTTAGGAGACTTACACTGCATGATTAGTCAATTATGATTTGATATTGTTTTCCCAACATGAGGGGGAGAAAATAAGAAGTTGGGTAAAGAGATTAGCTGAAATGAATATTGGCTCATTTTGATCCTTGTACAAAACAATATGAACTAGAAGTTCAAAAGATAATTCATTTACAGAATTTAGCTAATCGAATGCCAGAAGCATTTACTAACCCAAAGAAAGTGACAGTCACATGTCCCAACTGCTAATGCTCCTATTCGAATTGATGTCCCTGAAGGACAAACTATTATGAATGAATTTTGAAACACGCCTAAAGCGTGGTAAGCCTATTGGTTCTAAAGATAAATCCTCGAAAGAGAAGATGAGCTAAGAATATAGATGTCCAAATCAAGGATAATTAAAAAACGTGAGTAGCTCCAGAAGTGACATCTCCTGAAGAGTTATTATCACCAGTAGAGGTATCTCCAGAAGAGAATGTTGTAGTCCCAGTAGAGACCTAGGTACCTGAAAATATGTGAAAATTGTTAGTTCTCTAAGGGTTTTGATGATGACTGACAATTGTAAACAAGATTGAGTAAAGTTGGAATTTGTTGATTTCAATCTAAAATACTCGCATCACCAAACTCGAGCCTGCTGTTCCAAACCGGAGGGTTGCTTCTAACCAAGGACCAAACTTGCCAATTGGCACTTTAAACTCTACACCAAACCGGAGGTTTGTTTTTGAATATGACTCAAAGTTTTGCTTACCTTAAGTAAACTCGAGCCTACATAATGAAACCTCGTTTGCAAGAGGGCGAGAGCATTCTAATCTTAAAATTCTTTTACGCCGAGCCTATTAATTCTAAACCTCGGTTTGGACCTTCGAGGAAATATTGACTAATATACATAACTAGTAAACTCGAGCTCATTATGTCAAACTCGAGTTTACCTCTGGCGGGAAGATTTTTTCAAAAAGATTAAGGTCTTTGGATACTCTTCACTGTTTCATTACAAGCAAAGATTTTCAAAGTTTGAAAAGCTCTTAAAAGATTTTCAACCAAGTAAACTCGAGTCTGGTTCTTTAAACCTCAGGTTCATTTCAGGCCGAGAGCACTCAGAGTTTTTCAAGTCAAACGAACTCGAGCCTGTCTTCCTTGAACCTCAGTTTACCTCGACATAAAGCTCTTCAAAGATTTTCAACCAAGTAAACTCGAGTCTCGGTTCTTTAAACCTCGAGTTCATTTCGTGCCGAGAGCACTCGAGCTTTTCAAGTCAAACAAACTCGAGCCTAAGTTTGTGACCTCGAGTTTAAACCAACCCGAGAGCAAAGAAACTTTTATGTCTCAAGAACCTCAGGTTCTGTTTTGCAAACCTCCAGTTTAGAAGTTTTGAACTTATAACGCCCTTACACTTTGAAGCCTCAAACTCGAGCCCGCATGAACCGAACTCGAGTTCGTGACGATGATTCGAAATTCAAATCCGACGATTCGGGAAAACATTCTTGTTTGATCTTAATACTCAGTAATATTATTCTCGATATTCCCGAATATGTTTAATGACTTTATTAATGAATATCAGATTGTTTAGAGAATGTTTTTGAAGGGTTAAAGGAAAAGGCAAAAAGTGGTTGAGCTCATTAAATGCTAAGTCCAGAAAGTTGCATGCTTTTAGGAAATCCTTCTGCACACGATTGCAGAGCATTAATTAATGACTACTACATCAAGAAACTACCTCTCCAACGGACTAATTCAGAGGAAGTCAACTCTGAACACCTGGACAACTGGATTAAGCTGAGATTAGAGAGAGAAGATGCCTAAACCACTTTCTAACCTTGGCTAAGCCTCTCCAATGGATCTATTAGGTTAGCAACGGTCATTTGATGATCTGTGTGTATAAATAGAGCTGCATTCAAGTCTCTACAATAACTACATCTGCTTTAAAACGAAAATCATTCAAGTCTCACATTTATTCCTTCGCTTTTCATCTCGTAGTATCTTGTGATACATAAGCTTCAGTATTTAACATTATCTACTCTTTGTGAGAGTTTTCTACTTGTGAATCATTTATTGTAAAGAACCACAAGTCAGGGGACTTGGTGGTTGGGTTCATTGATTACAACTTGTAAGGGGGAGTGAGTTCTAGTGAGAGAACTATCTCTTGAGTACGAGTGTGTAATCCTTGATATAGTAGAAATCCCGAGAGTCCGGGACTGGATGTAGGTCAAGTTGTTAGGACCGAACCAAGATAAATCCTTGCGTCCAGCTTCCTTTTCCCTCACTTTGTTTACCTCTGTTTTTATAGTTTCAAAAACAGCATTTATCGAAAAATTTCAAAATACCCAATTCACCCCCTCTTGGGTATTTAGCTCCACTTACAAAAATAATAAGATCTTAATAAATTATGTTATAAATAGAATCTGATGGGATCGAAAGGAAGTCAACGTTGACGACATCTTTGCTTATAATAACAGCATATGATATAATGAATGATAATGCGGATCATGAGCCACAATCTATTAGCGAGTGCTAGAAGCACATGTCCGCGAAGGACTCAAGGTGCTAGAAGCACATGTCCCTAAAGGACTTAATGTGCCAGAAGCACATGTCCCCGAAGGACTTAATGTACCGGAAGCACTAGTCCTTGAAGGACTGAAGATGTCAAAATCATTTAATTCAACTTCTCGAGAACAATACTCGATTAAGTTAAATAAGCCTCTATATGGTTTGAAGCAATTAGGGCACATGTGGTATAATTGTCTCAAGGAATATTTGTTGAGGGAAGGGTACAAAAAATGACCCAATATGCCAATGCATTTTTATCTAGAAATGAATTTGCTATGATTGCTGTTTATGTTGATGATATCAACATTATTGGAACTCCTGAAGAGCTTCAAAAGGCAATTAATTGTATTTGAAATGAAAGACTTCGGCAGAACAAAATTTTGTATTGGATTACAAATTAAGTAACTATAGAATGTGATCTTTGTATTTGAAGAAGATTATACCCTCTGTATGGTTTGACGCAATCAGGGCACATGTGGTATAATTGTCTCAATGAATATTTGTTGAGGGAAGGGTACAAAAAATGACCATGCATTTTTATCTAGAAATGAATTTGCTATAATTGCTGTTTATGTTGATGATATCAACATTATTGGAACTCCTGAAGAGCTTCAAAAGACAATTAATTGTATTTGAAATGAAAGACTTGGGCAGAACAAAATTTTGTCTTGGATTACAGATTAAGTAACTATAGAATGTGATCTTTGTATTTGAAGAAGATTATACAAATAAGGTCTTGGAACGATTTTATATCGAAAAGTTACATTCATTATGTACCCAAACGATTGCAAGGTATTTGCAAGCGGATAAAGACCAATTCTGACCTCGAGTAATTAGTAAAGAATTTGAAGAAGAACTACTTGGTCCAGAAGTATCATAATTTAGTGCTATTGGAGCACTAATGTATCTTGGTTATTAGCAAAATATAGTTCTTCACCAACATGAAGACATCGGAAGCAATGTCGTCATCAGGGGGAGTAATACTGATGTTGTCAAAAGGGGGAGTCGATACATGCTATACTCTTTTTCCATTATCTAGGTTTTGTCCCACTAGGTTTTCCTAGAAAGGTTTTTAATGAGGCAGCATTGGAAAGTATATTAATGGAAGATGTACTCTTTTCTTTGACTAGGTTTTAATCTCTCTGGGATTATCCTAGTTAAAGTTTTTAATGAGGCACATTTATAATGGACATTCAAGGGGAGTGTTATAAATATTCCAATATTTGTGTGAATTTCCATAACCGTTCAAGATGAGTCTTTTGGAATTCTACACTTAAAGCCATATAACCTATGACATAAATGGCTTAGTGGGATTTTTATATGATTAATGTAAATAACTTACAAAACTTCATGTTATACCATTATGTAGATTTACTCTTTTGTATATAACTCTTGTAATGGAAGTTAAGGGTTCATTGCCTATAGATAGTAGGAATGTATCAAAAGTTGGAAGGGAAAATAGAAAGAAGAATCACTCTCTCTTTGCTCTCCATTTCTCTCTTGCATTTCTTCATCTTCCTCATCTTAATCTCTCTTATATTTTACTTAGTTTCATAACAGATGTGATAATTTAAACATGATTTTTTTTAAATACCTTGATTAAAAAATAAATTAATTATCTCTAGAGTTTTATAATGTCAATCGAATTTTGATCTTTTAGGCATATCTAGATTGACACCGCATATTTAAATATATTTCATCAATTTAACGAATTAACGATATTAAAAAAAGAGGAATGTTGTTACACCTAAATTTGATTATTTTTATAAAAATTTAGAGCAAATCTAAAAGTAAATCTGCACGAAGTATATTTAAATGAAACCTATAATTTATTTGGATGAGGTCCTCTTTTTTCTTCTTTGGAGATTTGGAAAGAATAGAAGAAGGGAGAAACATGATAAGTCCCATTTGAGAAATTAATTGAATAAGACCTAAAAAAAAGTAAAGTCTTGATTTCTTTGGGGGGGGGGGGGGAACCATATAGTATGACTACTCCACTTTTAATCAAATAAGACGCCACCCTTTCACCTTTTCTACCCATCGATCCCCTCGTTACCATCCATTCCCTCATAGTCTACTTCATCCTTCACGAACTCCATATCCCCTTTAAGCAAACTCTAGCAATTAACAAAGGTGACTTTGGCAATCATTGACGATGACCTTCATCTTGCAACACCACATTAGATTTAGCGACCTCGTCTGCCACCACTGCACGTGCCTTATTCACTCCCCCCATTTCTTCGATCTTTGTTGCCGCCCCTTCCCTCCTCTGCCTTCTTGGTTGAAAACAAAAGTTAAATTTCAAAAAGAAAAATAAAAGATCCTGTGTAGTGGCAAGCCATGATAGATTTGGTGATGGAGGGAGACCAGAGAAGGAGATGAAAGTGAACCATGGCATGCACATCGAGAATAGAAGGTGAACCATGAATTGCAATTGACCTTCTAGGAATTGTGAATAACATTCCGCAAATTGCAACTAAGCTTCCATGGTATGCAAATTAAGGTAAAATACAAGTGACCTTCTGATGAGGACCTTTTGTCATTAGCCTTGGGGTCCACAATCAACAATTAACCAAGGATTGCGTATAGGCAAACCTAGGATCGTTCTCTCTTCTCGAGGAGCCTTTTATTGAATCCTAAGTAATCTAAATGTCATGCAAATGCAATGAAAACAAGGGGGGATTGGGTTTTGGATTTTTAAATTAATAAACTAAAATAGAAATACAATTTAATGAAGCAGAAAATGAGAAGAAGAAGATTAAAATTGATCAACCCAACATTCGGATTCTAGAGACTTCTATCATTAAACAAAATATAAATAACCCACGTTTGGCTCGACGAACCGAGATCTCTCGCATTCGCCCGAAAAATCCCTCGACTAGACGATCGCCTAGAATATGTCCGAACAGCGGCGTCCCACTATGCGATCGCACAAAGAAAACTTAAAACCTAGTTCGAACTTAGTCCTTGGGATAAACCAAACCGAATATTAAATCTAATATTCGAACTATTTCCATAAATCGGATCCGATAAGATGAAAATAGAAACGAGTTAAATCACCGATAAAGCACAAGTTCTCTGGATGAATCATGGAATCCTCACATTGGGTTAACCACAGAAGCTTAGCCAAGCATGGCTAAGCAAAACACAGAAGAAAAGATGAAGAAGAAAACCAAAAAGAATCCTATTCAACGTAATTGAGAATATGTTTTTAGTCATCTAGTCTAACCTATAAATAGGAAACACTAGGGCTACAAGATTGGCCCAAAAATAGGAAACCTCTAAAAATAGGAAACCTCTAAGAATAGGAAACCTCTAATAAATGGTCTTTTATTACAAAATTCGAGCAGAATAAAAATCCAGAAAAATGGGTCTGTCTTTAGCTCCAATTTCGTCCATCTTCTTGTCCGAATCAGCCTTCTGAGTCTTCATAACAATTGTAGCTCTCTGAATCATCTAAAAAAAGGAAAGAAGAATCAGGCTAATTGGATATCTAGATCAAAAGTTATGGAGAAAATACTAAATCACTCAGTAAATATGGAATTTAATCATAAAAATGAATTAAATCCAATTGAAAGCTCAAAGCTCGATTAAGTAATAAAATCCATTATTTATTAACTAAACAATCTAAATTTATTCACCAAGAGATACAAATAAGTGTAATAATATTCAATCATCAAATTCCCCCACACTTATCTTTTTGCACTCCCGAGCAAAATTCAAAGAAAAAAACTAAAATGAAAAACTCTTCCTTTCTAACAATTGCTAACAATGCAAAAATTTGGCAATGGACACAAAGGTTCAAAAGACCAATCAATCAAGACCAAATTTCTTTCATCTCCAATTACAAATCCTAGCAATCTCAATCAATGATGCTAATCACACAAGATGGTCTCTCAAGGATGCCCTCAATCAATCTCTCAAGTGTATAGGGTAAACAAGTGTATCGCTCAAATTCTACTCAAGAAAATTGTTCTACCAATCAATCTCTCGAGTTTTGCTCAGTTCAGAAACCTTGAGTTCTTCTCTGTAAGGCCAAACCTCGAGGTTTCTGTGCAAACCTTGAGTTTTGCTCTGACAATGAGTTTTTCAACCTTTGAAAGGAAAAACTTCACATCTTGTTTACAATTGTTAGTAATCATCAAAACCCATAGAGAACTAACATTCTCCCCCTTTTTGATGATGACAACACTTGTAAATAAACATCCTTAAGAATTTGAGAGAGTTTTCATCTTGAAACAAGCTTTGCAACTGACAATGTTTTAAAATTTTCATTTTGAGAAGCTTGGTCATTTGGAAATATAAGTTTGCAGATGTTATAAGTTGAGTAAACAAAAAAATATCATAGATGAGCAACAGAAGAAAAATTGAACACAATGATCACAACTTATATTTCATATCAGTAAGGATAAGTCAGTACATGAGCAAAATGA
Source organism: Acacia acuminata (assembly GCA_019022655.1). Classification (NCBI taxonomy): domain Eukaryota; kingdom Viridiplantae; phylum Streptophyta; class Magnoliopsida; order Fabales; family Fabaceae; genus Acacia; species Acacia acuminata. Next base: position 441,471 of record JAFJYI010000100.1, on the reverse strand, counting down.
AATACAGGATGATAGAAAATGAAACATAAGTTCTCCAAAAACTCCAAAACTCAAATTCTAATCCTTGCTTTTCTCTCCCCCTTTGTCATTTTCAAAATTAAGATTAGCCAATGGAGTAGAAGGAGGTGAGTCATGAGGAAGGATCTCAATGGAGGGAGTGACAAGAGATGGAAAAGGAAGAATTTTAGTGGCTGGGGTGTTTGGTGAGAGTAGAACCACTGTGTCGGGTGTGGCAGCGCCAACTGGAGAAGGAAAGATAGGAGTGGATGGCTCTGGAGAGGTAGTGGGGATCTGAGGACTTGTAAAGGTGAAGGAAGGTGAGGACGAACTAGAAGCAGGACCAGAAGTGCTAGGACCAACAGCAGTCCCAAAAGGTGAAGAAGTTCCAATGTGCAAGTGCTCCACAATCTTGTCCACCTTGACACTGAGGTCCATATGAGATACAATCTGTGTTGACAGCTTGGCATCAATCTCTTCAGCCTTTTCTCTAAGATCAGCTGATTGTCCAGAGACTACTTCAAGGTGCTCCTTCATGGCATCTTGAATTTCAATGAGTCCATTGTGCCCACGAGTCATCTCAGCCCTTAATTTTCTCATTTCAAACTCCATGTGAATGGTCATAGCAGCAAGAGCAAAGATCCACAACTTCCTTTATCTCGTGAAGTAAGGTTACGGTGGCGATGATGAGCGAGGAGGTGGAGGAGCCGATTGAGCTTCTTGAGCTTGGGATTGAGATGCTCTTGGCGTGATCTCGAAGGAGCTCATGATTGTCCAGACCCTTCTTCCCCAAACTTGATCTTTATCAAATTTAACATTGTCTTTCCAAATAAATGGAGGATACTCGAGTCTGTCAATAGCGCCCACATACCAGATTTTGTGGTAGTAAAGAATAACAAAAATTAAGGAAGGAAAGGGTATATACGAAAGTTTTCTGCGAGAAAATTTAAACTTGATCATAGCCTGGAGAAGCCAATGACTAAGGTTAAAAGGCACCTTTTTCACAAAAGCAGTAAAGGGTGAATAATCTTGTTAAGTGAAATGGGTATAATTGCCACCTTTGTGTATGAAATTCCTGGAATAGACATACCACAACACCCTATTCTCAGCAGACATAGAGCCAAGATTAAAGGTAAGCTTGTGATGCTGGTTTTGGGGAAAGGGCTCATTGGGTCTAAGTGTTTCAAAGATTTCCTGATTACTGTAAGTGAACTCAGGAATAGGTGGAGGGTTGTCAATTTTCAGAATTTTGTTCAGGATAGAGGCAGACAAGGTGAATTTGACATCCTTAACAATTGTGGTCACTCTTTCCTCAATCAACTCACCATCTGGGCTTAGTTCATTATCATACTCCATATTGTAATAAAATAAGTGAACAAGGTTTGGAGTATAGGGAGCAGATATGGAAACAAAGACTCATATTGTTTCAGCCAGGGAGACAAATCAAAATGACATTTATGGAGAAAATCTTTCAAATTAACAACAACCACAGGACAGAATTCACGATGCAAGTAGGCTTCCTTAAATTTTTCATTTTCTTCCTTAGTCATAGTAGAAGAAGCAATTGTAAAACCTTCGAGTGGAGAAGGATTGCGGTAGATATCTGAAATAGCATTCTCAATCATTGAAGGCACTTCCTCCTCTTGATCTTGAGCAGAAGCAGTTGCTTGAGATGAAGCTTTACTCCTTGAGGATTGTTGAGACTTAGCTACTGATGCCTCTTCATTCGTGGCGATTTTGAAGGCCTAGGAAACTTCTCCTTTCCTTTCCCTTTGGGCTCTGGTTCCTTGCATTTCTTAGCCGGTGACTTAGGTGGTTCTTTGAATGAAACCCCTTTTCTTTTAGTGTTTGGCAATGGAGCCACAGGGATGTTGCCCTGTATTCCTCTAATCGCACGGTCAGCACCGAGGTGGAGGCGATTTGGGATGGTTTTTATCCTCACTTGGTTGTTGACAAGGAGGAGGAGGAGGAGGAGGTGACCAAGATTTGGTCCCTTCCTAACTAGAATCATTGTCGGAAATGTCTTGTGGATTTGATTTTGAAGCCATTGGAGGGTTTAGAAGGTGAATTTAGGTCGGGAGATGAGATAATCAGAGAGAAGAGAGAAAGACGAGGTTAAACCTAGAGTTTTAGGTCGAGTTTTGAAGAACATAAACAGTGACACATATATATAGTTGCGACAAAACTCGAGGTTTCATGTCAAACCTCGAGGTTTGATGAATGGGTACTAACCTGGACTTCAAAGGTGTTCTGTGAACCTTTGAAACATCAGCCTCCAAAACTCAAGGTTTTCTCGAAACCTCGAGGTTTTGAAATTCTTCAAAACTAGACACCTCTCGGTCTGATGAAAACTCGAGGTTTCTTCTTCTCCAAAAATCTCATCTTTTCTCTGACCCCGACAATGTACGGCCAAAACTCGAGGTTTTCTCCAAAACCTCGAGGTTTTGCTCCTCGACAGCAAAACTTAGATTTTTGAATATCCCGCATAAAACATGTCTAGACACTCCGATGCTTAAGTTAGTAATTTTCAATCATCAAAACCATAACTAACATTGAGTCAGGAATACTTACAACTCATTAAGATTTACCATTCCCAATTCTCTTCTTATGAAATTGAATTGCTCCTTAGCCAATGGTTTGGTGAAGATATCAACAAGTTGAAGATGAGTTGGGATGAACATGACTTTGACATCTTTCTTCTGAACATGATCCCTTATGAAATGATGCCTCACATCAATATGCTTGGTCCAAGTATGTTGAACTGGATTCTTTGCCAAGCTTAATGTGCTTGTGTTGTCACACAATATTGGGATCTCCTTCAAGTTGATTCCCAAATCTGATAGTTGCTATTTGAGCTATAGAACTTGAGCACAACAACTTAAGGCAGCTACACATTCAGCCTTAGTAGAAGACACAACCACACTGGTTTGCTTTTTGCTGAACCATGACACAAGTGAGCCACCAAGAAACTCACATTGGCCACTTGTGCTCTTTCTATCAGTCTTGTACCCAGCATGGTCTGAATCTGAATACGCCACCAAATGTTCAAGTTGACCTTTGGGGAACCACAAACCAAGGGTCCTTGTGTCAGCAAGGTATCTGAAGATTCTCTTCACATGTTCAGCATGAGACTCCTTGGGGGCGATCGAACCTTGCACACATTCCTACACCGAATTGGATGTCTGGACGACTTGCAGTCAAATAGAGAAATGATCCAATCATTCCTCTATATCTTGTGATGTTGAAGTTCTTGTCTTCTTCATCAGCATCGAATGAAGCAGTTAAACTCATTGGAGTGTCAACACCATTGCATTGGTCCATCCTAAACTTCTTCAGCAGATCATTGAGATATTTGGTCTAAGATATGAAGATTCTATTCTTCCTTTGCTTGATTTGCAAACCAAGGAAATAGTTGAGCTCTCCCATCATGGACATCTCAAACTCTCCCTGCATATTCTTAGCAAATTCTTCACACAAAGCATCGTTAGAAGCACCAAATATAATATCATCAACATATATTTGGACAATCAAAATTTCACCAAGCTTATTACTCTTTATGAAGAGAGTTGTATCTGCTTTTCCTCTAATAAAACCTTGATCAAGAAGGAATTTTCTTAATCGCTCATACCAAGCTCTAGGAGCTTGCTTAAGTCCATAAAGAGCTTTCTTGAGGCGATAAACATGATCTGGATGATGTTCATTTTGAAAACCAGGAGGTTGTTCAACATAAACTTCCACCTGAATAAAACCATTTAGAAAAGCACTTTTGACATCCATTTGATAGAGCTTGAATTCTTTAACACAAGCAAAGGCTAGAAGAACTCTTATGGCTTCCAATCTTGCCACTGGAGCATAGGTTTCTTCATAATCAATTCCTTCTTCTTGATTATAGCCTTTAGCAACCAATCTTGCCTAATTCCAGACAATGATTGCTGATTCATCTCGTTTGTTCTTGAATACCCATTTAGTGCCAATGACTGCATGGTCCTTAGTCCTAGGCACCAAATCCCAAACTTGATTTCTATCAAATTGATGTAACTCCTCTTGCATTGCTATCACCCAATCATTGTCTGGAAGGGCTTCATCAATCTTAGAGGGTTCAATATGTGAAATAAATGCAGAAAAGGTTACTTCATTCAAAGTGCTATTTCTGGTTCTTACTCCTTGATTTACATCACCTATAACTTGGTCCAAAGGGTGATTCCTTATGAACTTCCAAGCTCTAGGCTGAGACTGATCAGGATTTTCAAAATTGTTTTGGGATCAGCCTCGAAAACATTTTCAAGATTTTCAATAGATGTAGGAGTAGTTTTCGAAAAGAATTGATTTTTGAAAACATTTTCTTCATCATCATCTAAAGGTTTATCAGATTTAGATTCACAGAAAAAAACATGCATAGACTCTTCAACAATACGAGTGCAAGTATTAAAGACTCTATAAGCTTTACTCCTATTTGAATAACCTAAAAATATACCTTCATCGGCCTTGGGATCAAACTTTCCCAAATTATCCTTACCATTGTTGTGGATGAAACACTTACATCCAAACACATGGAGATGAGCCAGATTTGGTTTTCTTCCTTTGTATAGCTCATAGGGAGTCTTGTTCAATTTCTTCCGGAGGTATGCCCGATTTGAGATGTAGCAAGCGGTGCTCATTGCATCAGCCCAAAACACTTGAGAAGTGTTGTTCTCATTCAGCATAGCTCTTGCCATCTCGGTGAGGACCCGATTCTTTCTTTCCACAACACCATTTTGTTGAGGAGTCCTTAGGGCTGAGAAGTTGTGGTCTATCCCCATGCATCACGAACTCAAAGCAAATGCATTGTTTTCGAATTCTCCTCCATGATCGCTTCGATTCCCCGAAATAGAGAAACCTTTCTCATTCTGGACCTTCTTGGCAAACACAACAAACTGATCAAATGTTTCATCTTTAGAAGATAAAAATATTGTCCATGCAAATCTAGAGAAATCATCAACTATGACCAAGGTGTAAAGATTGCCACCAAGGCTTTTTACTCTAGCTGGTCCAACTAGATCCATATGAAGCAATTGAAGAGGTCTATTAGTTGAAATCTCATTTTTAGCTTTGAAAGATGATTTGGTTTGTTTTCCCTTTTGACAAGCATCACAAATCATGTCATTTTTGAAACGAAGTTTGGGAACACCAAAGACCAAATCCTTTTTCAGTAATCTGTCAAGTTGAATCATATTAACATGAGCTAATCGCTTATGCCATAGCCAACTTTCATCCAAATTACTAACAAAACATTTTTCAGAAACATAATCATTACTTGAGAGATTAAGTGTATAACAATTGTCATCTCTAGGGGCTCTAAATAAAGCTTTTGATTTTATGTTTTCTAAAGGGAGAATATCCTTGCTTACAATCAAGCACTCCTCAGAATCGAAGATAACTAAGTTACCTTTATCAGTGCTTTGACTTACACTGAGGAGATTGTGGCAAAGTCCTTCCACAAGGTAGACATCTTTGATTAGTGGTCCTTCATTGTTGCCAATTTCACCAATTCCAAAGAATCTTTCCGTTGGTCTCCACCAAAGGTCACCTTGCCACCATCCTTGGGCTTGATTGAGGCAAATTTGGATTGATCTCCTGTCATGTGTCTAGAGCATCCACTGTCAATGTACCATTTGTTAGATTTCGATGCTCTTAGACAAACCTGCAAGACACAACAAATCAGGTCTTAGGTACCCATCTTTTCTTGGGTCCTTTGGGTTAGTTTGTGTCTTAGGAACCTTGTGAGATCCCTTTGGCACCCATTGATAATTTCCTGAAGGTTTACTCTTTCTTTCCTTTTTTTTGAAAACAAGAAGAAGTAGTATGACCCTTTCGATTAAAATAATTACAATGTGCAAAGGGGTTTGAAGAATGAACAGATTTTCTAAAATAGTTTATATAAGATTTTTCTCCAGACTTCTTTCTTCCTTTCTTTTTATCAAAATCAAGCTTATAACCAATTCCTGATCTCTCATTTATAAACCTTTGTTGTTTCAAAATGACATTGAGCATTTCACTACCTCTAGTGAATTTCTCAAGTGCCTTTGTGAGATGCATATTCTTTTTCTTCAAATCAATGCAATCATCACAAATAAGATTTTCAGGGAAAGAGAGATTTTCTACTTGCTGTTCAAGAGTAGTATTTTTTTTTTTCAAATTGAAATATTTATCAGCAAGTTTTTCAAATTCTGATTGCACAACAAGGTATTCAGCAAATAACTCATCATAAGATGGTTTTGAATCATATACCTCATCATTGTTAGCATGTTGCTCTTCTTCTTCAGCAACTAAGCAAATATTTGCTTTCTCTTCCTCATCAACTTCATCTTCATCGGATGAGCTATCTCCCCAAATAGCTGAGACATAGGCTTTCTTTCTGAATTTGTTGAACTTCTTCTTTTCCTTGTCTCTATTGTTCAGCTTGGGGGCATTCGGACTTGATGTGGCTAGACTTTTCACAACCATAGCGATGACCGGCTTCTTTGCCTCATAAGGAGCTATCTTTGTGAAATTTCTTGAATCCTTGGTCCTTCTTGTAGAATTTCTTGAATCTCCGAACCATCATGCCTATCTCCTCATCTGCGTCTTCATCTTGATCATCATCTGATTCCTTAGCTTCTTTAACAGCTTTAAGGGCAATTCCCTTATTCTTGCCATGAACTTCATCAAGTGCCTTCTTGAACTTGAGCTTGGCTTCATATTCAGATAGGCTCCCAAAGAGGGCTGCCACAGATGCCATAGAATCTCCACGAGCTTCTTCAATGGCAGTGACTTTGGCTTCCCATTCCTTGTTGAGGATGTTGAGAATCTTCCTCACTTGACAAAGTTTTCATATTCATTGCCCAATGCGGCAAGGCGATTGATCGGATGAGTGAACCTCGGTGAAAATCGCCAATAGATTCTCCGGGCTTCATACGAAGAAGATCATACTAAGTCATGAGGGTGTTGACTCTATTTTGCTTTACTCCAATTCCTTCATGAGCAATTTCAAGTGCATCCCACATGGCTTTAGCAGAAGTTAAATTGCAAACACGAAAATACTCTTGTTGACTAAGAGCACTTTGCAGTAGGAGGACAGCTTTGTTGTTGAGTGTGACATTTCTTCTGTCATTCTCATCGTAACCTCCTTCATCCTTTGGAACCCTGAGACCATTCTCCATGATAGTTGGATTGTAGTCTCCTCTTTCAAATACTCTCCAGAGGCCATACTCTGTAGCCATCACAAAAACCTTGAACTTGGCTTTCCAGAATGAGTAATGCTCTCCATTGAAACCTGACAGTCTGTTGATTGAATCTCCATCTGGTAGAATGCCTTCCATAGTGATCCTTCTCGAGATGTTAAGCTCTTTAGAGAAGACCTTGCTCTGATACCAAATGAAAATGGAGCAAAATCACCAATAGGGGGTGAATTGGGGATTTTTAAAGCTTTTTAAAACTGCTCTGTTATAGAACAGAAAAATAGAGATGATAGGAGTACAAAGGAGAATAGCAAGACACAGAGATTTATACTGGTTCGGTCCAACCACTTGACCTACGTCCAGTTCCCAGACTCTCTGGGTTTTTCACTATCACAATTGATTACACACTCTGTACTCAAGAGTAATTCTCTCACTAGAACTTACTCCCCTTACAAGTTGCAATCAATGAACCCAATCACCAAGTCCCCGACTTGTGATTCTTTACAATAAATGATTTACAAGTAGAAACTCTCTCTAAGAGTAGATAAAGATAAACACTGAAGCTTTGTGTATCAAAAGATACAATAGAGGTGAAAACTGAAGAAAATAAATGTAGACTTGAATGCAATTCGTTTTCAGCAGATGTGTTAGTTGAGAAGACTTGAATGCTGCTCTATTTATACTAAGAGAGCATTAAATGACCGTTGTAATCTTCATTATACCCTTGCCTTCATTAGACAAAGTTCTGGTTAAGATTTGGTCTTCTTCTCTCTCTAATCTTCACTTAATCCAAATTATGCGAAGTTCGAAGTTGACTTCCTGCAAATTAATCCGTTGGAATAGTAGCTACTGGATGTGGAAAACATTCTTTAATCCTTTGTAAAGCGTGTGCAGATGGATTACCCAAAAGAATGCAATTTTCTGGGTTTTGCATTTAATGTGCTGACATCACTTTTTGCTTTTGCTTTAAACCTTCAATAAACATTCTCTAATTCATCTGAAACTCACTAACAAAGTGGTTAAACATATCTAGGAACATTAGAGAATAATCATAGGAAGTATTAAGATCAAACAGGAAGGTATAAAGAATTCGTCATTTGAAATTCTAAAGTCGCGATAAAACCTCAAGGTTTGTTCTTCAAACCTTGAGTTTTGGACTGTAGTATGTAAAGTCGATTTAAGTCCAAAACATCAAACCTGGAGGTTTTTATCCAAAACCGGAGGTTTTCAAGACACTAAAAACTTCAGAGCTCTCGGGTTGGCCAAACCTCGAGGTTTTACAAGAAACCTCGAGTTTTCTTTCAAATGTAAAAGCTTTGAGAAATCGCGCCAAGCCAAAACCTGGAGGTTTTCATGGAAACTAGAGGTTTTCAAATCGGAGAAAAGACGTGTGCTCTGGTTGCCAAAACCTCGAGGTTTCTCATCAAACCTCGAGTTTTTACTCAAATGTGAAAACTTTGAGTTTTTGCGCCAAAACAGAAACCTGGAGGTTTTAAAGTAAAACTAGAGGTTTTGGAAACTGGGAAAGCACAGATGCTCTCTGCCTGGACAAAACTTGAGGTTTGTCCTTAAACCTCGAGTTTTCTCTTAATTGTGGAAACTTTGAGAAAACTATACTGGACTCAAACCTGGAGGTTTCACACAAAACTGGAGGTTTAGAAAAACTGGCTAAAACATGAGTTTTCTTTGGCAGGGCAAAACCTCGAGGTTTCTTACCAAACCTCGAGGTTTCACAAAACTTGTGAAACCTGGAATTTTCATGTTAAAACTAAAAACTGGAGGTTTCAGACAAAAACTGGAGGTTTTCAAGTGTTCAAAACTTAGGAGACTCTCTCGTGAGGCCAAACCTCGAGGTTTTACCAGAAATCTCGAGTTTTGCATTTTCCAGAAAATACTGAGAAGTCTTTGTGTGATGAAACCTCGAGTTTTCTGTGAAAACCTCGAGTTTTGCTCAGTTCAGAAACCTTGAGTTCTTCTCTGTAAGGCCAAACCTCGAGGTTTCTGTGCAAACCTCGAGTTTTGCTCGACGATGAGTTTTTCAACCTTTGAAAGGAAAAAAAAATTCACTTCACATCTTGTTTACAATTGTTAGTAATCATCAAAAAACGCCCATAGAGAACTAATTGAGGAGGTGTACGATCGGGTGGGTTCTGGTTAACAACACCTTCTTTGTCGTCTCTTCTAACCTTGGACGCTAGGGAAGCTAAGAGTGTCGTGGACGTTGGTCCTTTTGCCTATTCCGTAAATGAGGGGATGTAATTTATTTTGATAGACTATGTCCTTTTACGACTTCTTTTGTTTTCCTTTTACTGTTAGAGGTATTTTGTTGATTAGGCATCGGTTTACTGACGTTGTATTTTCTTCTAGTTTGTAGTGCCCTTACTTCGTCTTTGTTATGGCTTTGGTAATATATACAGTTGTAATTGAGCCAAATAATAATAATAATAATTCAACAGTATATTTGCATATGTTAAAAGTGTATTCTCATACTGAACAGAAGTAGAAGAATTACAACACAAATTACGAAGTAGCAAGAACATTATTAGCTTCTTTGGATCCCACTTGGCCAATAATGATTCTTTGCGGCTTTAGAATAGCCTCAACCTCTGTTTTGTTCTAGCAGCAACATTCTTCAAGAGTCGTGGACGTTGGTCCTTTTGCCTATTCCGTAAATGAGGGGATGTAATTTATTTTGATGGACTATGTCCTTTTCTCGGACTTCTTTTCCTTTTCTCGTTAGAGGTATTTTGTTGATTAGTTATCACGCCCGTTGTTGTATTTTCTTCTAGTTTGTAGTGCCCTTACTGCGTTAAAAGTGTATTCATTATGGCTTTGGTAATATATACAAAGGTTGTAATTGAGCCAAAAAATAATAATAATAATTCAACCCTCCACCTAGTTTGTCGAATAACTAAAGTAAATTATTACACCGTCATCATCAATTATGCTCCAACTAATTCATGCGAACGAAGGAAAGACATTTAACTCATTAAATCTGGTTTAAATTTATGAGATTCTCCAACTTTACCCCTATTAATGAGGTTGTGAAGGAGAGAGTAAAATATAGAGAGCCACATTCAAGCATTAGTTATATGGACAATAAATAAGCATTAATGCTCTCCAAGTAATTTATATTATGGACTAAGAATCCTTCTAGAAGGCACTCTATAACGAAAACCGGGGGAGTACGGGGGAACAACCATAAGTTCCATTAAGTCATCAACTGCAGATGTAAAGCGGGAATAGCATAACAATGTGCACGTGGTCCGAGTCATTGCAGCATAAAACTGCTCTTAAATGTTATAACTAATCAATATCAATATTGACATAAAATACAAAATTTATGGCAATGTAACTTATTCCTTAGGTTTTGCTTAATACATGAGAAGCCAGCCTAATTTGTTGAAGGTTAAAATACGTTGCCCATAAAAGCCAAGAAGGGGTATCTATTGTCCAAATGAGTGGCAAGGAGAATGAAGATGGATTTAGTTAGAGAGTGTAATAACACAAAAGAGAGAAACTATAAGTAGGCCTATAACCGATTTACTTAGCAAAGACGAGCTTCTACCAATATGTGGGATATTGCATATTATTGTCCTAAGGTGCCATAGATATATTAAATTTGCTCCTAAAATTCTGTGTTCTTGATGTTCATCCATGACTCTAGAACAGAATATGGACAAAGTCTATTGATAAGAAAAAAAGAAGATAATATGGATCTACATTATATGATCACTAACACTCATAATAATGAAAAAAAGTATTGCAGCAGTAGAAAGTTAATAGTTGCATTTTCTGTTAAAGTAATACGATCAAATTTATGATTACATCTTAGCAAACTTATTAATGAGCATCTTAATCATATAATGGTTGGCTTATCAACTTACGGTATTAAAACCAAAATGATAGATATTCACAACAACACACATTCAACAACCACAATATATAGCACATAACAAATGTAATGTTAACGGCGAATGCACTCAAGAAAACAAGCATGCAACATTATCCTAACCATCATCCATATCTAGTTGAATGTAAACAAACACATGACCTAAGACCCAGTCTTAGTCACGATGCATGACCCAAGACCCAGTCTTAGTCACGATGCATGATCCAAGACCCAGTCTTGTCCATAACTCCAACATTCATCAATCAAACAATCATATATAGGCATACAAGACATAGAAGATTTAAGTTACAGTATGCGTTCAAACCTTTCCCCACATAGTTAGTGTTATGCTTGACTATTGCAATTGATCTCGAATTTCCCGGATATCCTATAACATTATCACCACATTATTTCTTTTTTTTTCATATTTTATATGATATTATAATAAATACCATATTACTTGGAATAGTATCCAAAGAGATATTTTTTCCACTTTTGACCTTTTTACCCTTAGTGGATTAGTTATTCCATTTTTACCCTTACTTTTCCTTCAATTTGATTTTCTTGATTTTCTTGGAAGATTTTTTAGAAACTTTGAGAAATCATAGTTAAATGCAAAAAAATCAAAATGATATGCTTCTAAAGCCTAAATGACCCTTGACATGTCTAATTTTATGGAAAAATAATTCCAGATGCCATAAAGATCTGAGTCATTCCCAGTTTTGTATCTTTCAACACTGTTCAGATCACACGCCCAGAAACATGGATTAGCTTGAAAAATTCATATCTTTTTGTATAACATTATAAAAATTACTTGTTATACATAAAAATAAATCTCTTTCTGTCCTCTATATTGCTCGAAAATTTCATGATTTTTAGCCAAAATCCAAGTGTTATAACCACTATTCAAATTGAACTTCCAGAAACGTAGTCCAATTTCAAAAATTTGTAACTCCTAGTAGAGCTCTGAAAATTCCTTATTTTATATCAAAATGAAGCTATAGATGTATAATTTACTATTGTAAAATTTCATGATTTTTAGGTGTCATTTACTTGGTAAACCCATGCCTAAGCCTATTGCCTACAGTGAATTCAAAACTAGCAGCTTTCCCAATTTTCACAACTTTGGTCCTTTGATTCTAAAAATAATTTCCCACCATGCTTTTAGTCCATTTTTCATTTAAAACCTCTTGGTGACCTTAAAACCATACAAATAATTTTACTTTATATTTTTCTTGCTTAGGCTAAAATTTTGCCAAGATCAAGAAACTCAACTTTTATATAAAATCATGGTTTCTAACCATAGATTTGCCTCAAAACCTTTCCTTTTTGGACCTTGATGATCTTGAATCATGTTCTTAGGGTCTTGGATAACATGTCCCCTTAGGGTCCCAAGCCTTCAAATTCCAAGACAACCATGATCCAACAACTTTACAAAAATCACAAAGTTTGAGCTTGGAATTTACCTTATGTATTTGATCTATGCTCCTTCCCTTTCTCTTCTATAATTCGCCTCCCTCTCTCTCTCTCTTAGGATCATATTTGTTTTGTTTTGGTGTAACAAGCAAGAAGGGGACCATGAGCTTAAATAGAGGAATGTTAAGCCCTTGTGGGCCCCACATGTAACACCCCAAATTTCATACTTCAAATTGTGTCGGTTGACACTTAGTTTTAAGAAAATCGACAGAGTTTGAGGTGCTATAGCTTAGATTAAAGCGTAAATGGAGAGCATGCACTTACGTTTGGACAATGAATGACTGATATAAAATGCCCAAACATATGCTGATGTCCCAACATGAGCTGATATATTAAAAATTTCCCGAAGGAATATTCGTGTGATACAACAATACAGAGCTTGTATAATTACAATTCTTACATGGTAACTATACAACCTTAAACCAAGCCTTAACTAGACTTGGGGCAATGAACCTAACTCAATTAATCAAATAATTTGGTCAGGCGGGTGTCTAGTGAAAGTCTCCCCAAATTCACGGCGACTTATTGACTGAACCACATAGACGAACCCTTTCTAGACACCAAATGTTTGAAGAACCTTATTAGATTCATGCCAGAAGGTAGGATCTATTAAACTTCTTCCGGCATTTGCTTTGACCGGTGCCTCTTCACAGCTCTGTCCATCAGTGCCTCTTCATGGCTCCATCTACCGGTGCCTTCTTTGTTCCAGGTTCCTTTCTTGAACTTTAGCCAAATCTGAGGTCCAATACCCATCGGACCTCAGGTAACAGTTAACCTCATATGAAAAGTTTTCACAACATATATGATAAATATTCATTACATATCAGCATCAACCATACATAGCACACAACACATGTAAGGTTACAACAATACAAAAGCACACAACAGATGTAATGTCAACATAACAACAGTACATAGCACACAGGACATAGTACATGTAAAGTCATCCACGTTTACACTAACCAGTGCCACGATGGCCCCTCGTGTCCTCAGTGCTAGGAAAACTTAACGGCATTATCAAGACTATAATCCATATAAAGCTGAATGTATAAACAGGTGACCTAAGTCACAGTGCATGACCCAAGATCTAGTCTTGCCCATCACTGCATGAATCATTCCATCACATACATGCATACAAGACACATCAGAGTTAAAGTTACTAGTACGCGAATGTACCTTTCACCACGTAGTTACCAAACGCCCGACCTTTGAATCTGACTTCGGACTTCCCGGATATCCTATACATTATCGTTGGATTATTTCTTTCTCTATGATATTATAATTAATATCATATTTCCTAGAATAATATCAAAAAGGATATTTTTCACCCATTTTGACATTTCTACCCTTGGTGGATTTATTATTACAATTTTACCCTTACATTTTATTAAAAACACATTTTACTAAAAACGCGTTGCTCGATTTTCTTGGCAGATTTTGCAGCAACTTTGGAAAATCATAGATCATTCCACAAAAATCAAAATGAGTTTCCGTAAAATTCCTCATGACCATTGACATGTCTATTTTCAAGGAAAAATATTCCCAGAACCTAGAACACCAAGAATCATTCCCAATTTGATGTTTTCTCAATGCTACCCAGATTTTCGTTCAGAAAAATAGCTTAACTTTAGAAATATGTTACTCCTTGTGTATAACTCAAAATGCTACATATTTTATATATTTGGAAAGCCCTACATGTCTAGTTTAGTCCTGCAAATGTTCATGATTTAACGACTCCATCTTATACATAAAATAATAGCCTTAATTTTTGCTGCCAGCAAAAGCTTAAAACCGAAAATCCTACAATTTTCACAATCTTGATCTATTACTTTCCAAAAATTATTCCTTACTATGTTTTTACCTCATTATGAATTTTTCAATGCAAGGAGGCCTAAAAACAAGAGTAGGAATTTATTTCCTAATTTAATGAATTAAACTACAATTTACTTAAAACTAAAAAGCTAAAAAAACTAGAGCTCAAGAACAAGAGAACTTACCATAAGCTTCAACTCCTTCTTCCTTCTTGCTCCAAGAACTTCACTCTACTCACTCTCTAATCTTAAAATCAGATGTTTTAAACTGATTTTAGTGTGAAGAATTTGAAGAGAAGAGCCCTCTATTTATAGGGAAATTTTAAGGACACAAGTGGCAATTAAATTTGACCAAAACTCACCTTAACCATTGGATTAAAATGACACTTTATGAAGACAAATCTCCACCTCTCATGGCTTGGTTGACATCCCTCTCTTCTAATAGCCATTTAATGTGTTTTTAATTTACAAATAACTAATAGTTGAATTTTCTAATTGGAGAGTTGAAATAATTGACTTTTTAACTCTATCTTTATACTTTATCATAACTTCATTTTCTTCTTCCATTTTTTGTACCGACATGTCTCCTTCTCTTTTAACATTTCATGCATTTTTTAATTGCCAAATTTCTTAGATCATTTAATATTAACCTTTATCCAAAACTCCTCCATGGTTGGCCCACGTACACATGCATCCATCAGTATTCAATGTTCTCATTTAGCTATTTAATGTGTTTTTGAATAAACAATATAACAATTATCTCATGGCTTTTCATTGGTTAGTTGGTTTATTTGACTTTTTACTCAAATAAATTATCATCTTAAATACTTGGTTCATAATTCCCCCCACATGTGTAGCTGAAAACGTTGCCTTTATGGGTTAATTAGTGATGTCATTTAATCACATAATTAAGGGCTTAAGTATCACGTAATGCCAAATGCCAATGTGCAATTGGTTGCTTATTTAAATCAAGTATATTTATTATTATTAACCAAGTATTATTTCATCTTCTTTGGCTTGATCATTATTTTTTAATATAATTAGCCCTCTTTTGATGCTTTTAATTTGTCTCTAATTAATTAGGAGAATTTAATCCTAATTAATGCGAGGCTAATTTACCCATTATTTTTTAATTGACACTTAATTCAATTAAGTGTTTTTATAAATTTTTCATGGCTTTTTGAATCTTAAAATAGCCATTATTCTATGTGACTCTAAGTCACATATGTTAACCATATGTGAACCAATTTAATATGTAACATATTCCAAAATATCGGTTTTTCGGTAAATTGAAAATCGGGTATTACACCGCAAGTAACCTTGCAAAATATCCTCTCCTACTTGGCTTAGTCAAGTTTCTCACCTTTCCTCCCACCCCTCCATCAAAACCACCCCCCCCCCCCCCCCCAAATGCTCATTTTCAGCCCTTGGATGGTCTGGACACATTTCAAAGCCCTATGGCTTGTTGGCTCAAGAAAAATCAAGAAGCTTTAAGAAGATTTTTAGCTAATCACCATGTGTTCTTATCTTGGATATCTTATCCTCTTCCAAACTTGACTTCATCATTTATTTCCCCTTGTGCTTCAGTAAAAAATGAAGACTTATTGGGCATTTTTGCGATGTCATTTGATGATATAATTAAGGGTTTACTTGTCCCTTAACTCCAAGTGTAATTGTGTAGTTGGTTTGTTCCCGTAAAAAGGGCATTAGTGTATTTTATTATCAAGCTTTATGTCATCATCTATGGCCCTATGCATTTCAAAAATATCAGCCCCCATTAGATGTCTTTATTGGCTTTTACAACTTGAAGATACACGCACAAGTTGAATAATGATCAACTAGATACTTATCATCCTTTGCTTGACATGTGTAATTTTGGCATAACATGTATTAAATTCTTTGTGTTTTATCCCCTTTTATATCTACTACTTTTCATTGTCTTTTACCTCTTGTCATTAGGCCATAATATAGTCCTACTAGGTAGTTACAAATGTTTGCCCTCAATTTTCAACAGTGCAAACCCATTAGTCAAGAATTTGTTGTTAATAGATAACAATTTAATTAGATGTCCTTAATTCCCTTTCTTTTTTTTTTTTTTGATCGGAAATTCCCTTTCTTGACTCTTTTGACTATAAAATAGCTATTATTTTATGTTATTTTTATGTCACATTTAATAGCCCCTAAATGTGGTCTCATGATTAACAATTTGTTAGTTAATTCCAAAGTGCACTTTGGATGGAAATATAATCAATAGATTATAATTCTTTGAGACACATATTCACCTTTGTACTTTGCAAATATTTACCAAAATACAAGGTTTATGATAAAAGAGAAAAATCGAGGTATTACAAGCCAAGTAGAGGTCAAGGTAAGTGCTATATTAAAGTATAGCTAAGAATGCATAAAGTGGGTAAGTTAGCTAGTTGCTATTTTATTGAGAAGCCATGACTTTGGGAAAGACATTTGATGAGGCAAACAATTTACCCAGCTTATGAAATTTGACAGTGCTATAATACACATCCATACCTCTAATATGAGTCTTATTTCATAATTTTTTGATGAGCACATAAAAAGTTATGATTTTCAAAGATGACCTAGAAATCTGTTATAAGCTGCTAAAATTCCCCCTGTCCAAATTTTACAAATGGATGTTTCTAGACCAAATAGAACAAAAACGAACCTGGGTTGTTATTTTTTTCCTATCAAAGATATTTCCAAGATCTAAACTTTGAGCTAAAATGATTTACTTATGAATTTTCTAAGTTTTAGGAAAATTCTTTATCTTGTGGTAACCAATCTTTGAGAAAGAGAGCGTTTCAAGCTTTTAGTCTTTCCATGGGCACCTATTGGGTCATATGTGGTTCATAAATGGCTAAACAGCTTTGATAAGTGACCCTAGAGTGAGGTGTTACAGTTAACTAATTTACTCAACTTAAGGAATATTAGTTAAGTCATTTAATCTGTCTTAAATTGATAAATTTTACCCATTAAAGAATATGATTTTCAAATATGCATATATTATCCATGACATCTTTTTCTCTCCTGCAAGGCACAAAAGTGAAAATTAATAATTAATTATCTTGTCAACCTCTTATATTTTGAACCAAAATTTGCTTCTTATATTTTGGATAGGTGGGAGTACTCCACAAGTGCTTGTGATCGAATCCATTGCTAGGATGAACTTCATTGATAAATTCCATACATAGAAATACTCTTCGAACAATGAGAATAATATTCATCCTTGTAAACTTTCAATATCCAAATTACTCAAGCTTTTCTTCAAAAAAAAAATCCTGATACTTTTTTCTCTTTCTTTATTAGATGTTAGAGTTTCCTATCAACATGATTTGTTATCTTAATGTTGTAAATTAATATCGCAGTGTCAAGTTTACACACAAACACACATATATTACTACTTGTATTGTTAATTAACTAAACAACTAGAAAGAACACTTCACAGATTTTTTATTTATTTATTTTTTAGTCGTTAAGTTTTTCCATCAATAATCTTAAGTTTGAAATTTTCTGTTTTAAGTTGGCGAACATGAAAACTTCTTTATTTTAAAATTTCTTTTCTTCTAATATGATTAACACCCATGGGAATATCGTCCAACAACTAAATTAAATTTTAGAAATTGAACATCTCATGCGCTTCTATGCTAAATCAGTTTTCATTAGTTATCATGTTTTAACATATCCAGTTTGATTAAACAAAATCAGTACCCCTTATACAATGAGTATAACTACTTCTGGTCTATATATAATATAAAAGCTAATTAAATAATTTAGCTAGATTAAGAAAATGAGAGGAATTATTTAACTAAAACAAATGTACCTAATTTCCTTATAATACTTCTATGTAATAGATTTTATACATATATACATATATATATATATATATATATATATATATAGGGAAAAACACTTTCATGTCACACACATAAAATGGTGGGACCCACATATATATATAATTAGCATTATATATATGTGTGTGTGTGTGTGGGTCCCACTATTTCATGTGTGTGTAGGAATCTTCTTCTTCTCATGCAACATGAGAAGTTTAAACCTCATATATATATATATATATATATGTGTGTGTGTGTGTAACTTAGATAAACTAATTTTAAAAATAATAAAATATATTAATGAATGGGGGGAGTACATTAGAGTTAACCAATGAGAGCACAGCCAAAGACTTAATTTTCAGTTAAACATGTTGATATTGGTTGATAGCTTTTAAAAGTTGAGGGATCAAACTAAAATTAATAAAATAAAAATAATTGGTAAATTATAAATTTTAGACAAATTAAAATGTGCCAGTTGAAATTTTTTGTATTTATGCTTCTCTTATACTCACGTTAATTTGTCCCATTTTAAACGTCGTTGTTTTTTGGTTCGCTTTAATTTAACTTTTGTTTTATAATATTGATGGCCGGAAAAAAAAAAAAAAAAAAAAAAAAAAAACTGTCGTTTTACAATATCAATAAGTTATTAACATTTTTTCCAATTACCCTAAACGGCTAAACTGAACAAGCAATAACTGCTAGACAATTCATTTGTTTAACAACTACCAAAGCTTCTGTTAAAAAATTATTGATAAAAAATCCCTAAAACACTTCATACCATTGCAATTCTTTCTCTCTCTTTTTTTGGTTACCCACCCGGTTCACCAGAGTTTTGCCCCAACTAATCCGGATCCG
Organism: Acacia acuminata; assembly: GCA_019022655.1. NCBI lineage: Eukaryota > Viridiplantae > Streptophyta > Magnoliopsida > Fabales > Fabaceae > Acacia > Acacia acuminata. The sequence goes on along the minus strand of JAFJYI010000100.1, from coordinate 422,399 downwards.
ACCCGCATCACGCACCTAGCTATGGTGGGAGAGTCTCCCAGTGGGGGTTTTTTGCATTCACAAGACTCGAACCCGAGACCTTGCTTAAGCGACACAAGCCGCTTACCACTTGTGCCAACCCCCGTTGGTCCATTGCGCTTCTTTTAATTTAGTCATCAAGTGGATAGTTTCTTTAATAATCTGAAGTTTCAAAACTTGTATTCTCAGTTGCCAGACTTGAAATCCTCTTTGTTTTACAATTTCTGTTATTTTAATAGTAAAATAAGCAAGCATGGAAATTGTTATGACAACTGTGTGGTTGTGTCAAAGAAAGAAATACATTGCTTAGGATTGTGAGGGACTAAGTAAATGGGCTTATAGAAGAAGTAGGTACACATGGAGTTTAACGCGGGCTAGACTCTTTTTACTTTCTGAATCAAGCTGTTTGGAATAATGAGTTGGATTGGACCTCGGGGACGGACCCGGGAATTTCACCAACCCCGGGGGAGTACCAACCTCATAAATAAAAGTGGTTGAAATACGACACAAACCTAATATATTAAAAAATTGAAAAAAATTTATTACAGAAATTAAGATTACTTCATTCGACTCTTACTCTACGTGTTTTCATATTGTTAAACTCATCTATAATTGAATCAATTTTAATTTGGAAAAAGTTAAATGATTATTAAAATAATTAATAAGCAATAAAGTGTTTTTTACTCAAAACTTGCCCAAAATCATAACCCTAAAATATTCTTTAATCGAGTATAAAAGTAGTATCGTTAGAAAGATAAAAACATGTATAATAAATTTTATGAAGGAAATTTAATGAAAAGAAGTGATTTTGAGTACCTTATTGATTCTCAAAATTTGTCATAAATTGTTGAAAAAAAAATGGCGGACGATGGAAGGAGCCGCAAGTGAGAGGAAGAAAAGATGAAAGATTTTGGAACAGTACAAACAAGCAAGGTTGGGGATAATTAAAGCTTACTGCCATAGTATCCTTGAAGACTATCTCTAATTCTCTCGACGAACTTTATGCCATTGTAAACTTTGCATAGTCCGATATTAAAAAAAAAAAAAAAAAAAAAACACACTCTAAGTGTAATCTAAAATAATAATAATAACAATAACAACATAATAAATACAAACTTAATAGTCTTATACCTAAATTTTCCCATCCCACCACTCATCTTCTCGTAATCACTTTATGGTTAACACCGTATGATATACCGGTCTCTTTTGCAAATAGCTTGTCCCATACCTCCATTCCTTCTTTAAATTGTCATACCTATTTTTCAGTTGTTTTTTGTCCCAAATTTCTCTTTTGAATTTTTATTAAATCCGCACAAAATATTTTTCCATCCAAGTAATGAACCGCCTTTGTCGCTCTTTCTTTAAATTTGGTCAATACATTGTTCGAGGAAAATTCGTCTATCCCAAAGATAAAAATGTCATGTATAATAAATTTCATAATAAAAATAGAAAATGGAAAAATTTAAAAAATAGCAATATAATAAACAAATATAATATACCGGAAATTTACTAGGGCAATAATGAAAAATGAAGTGATTTTGAGTACCTTATTGATTCTCAAAATTTGTCATAAATTGTTGAAAAAAAACTGGCGGATTTCATTAAAAAATGTCCATTATGGAAGGAGCTAAAACGCATAATCCAATAGAGTTTCCTTGTTCAGAGGAAGAAAAGATGAAAGATTTCATTATCAAAATAAAAATCCAACTACAAACATTTAAATATAAGGAAGAGTTCATCTAAACAATGGTTCAAACAAGCGGGGTTGGGGATAATTAAAAAGATCTCGTTAAATCTTACGGACCTAACCTTTTTATTGCTATATTCTTTATTTTATATATATATATGCAAGGAAACGAAGGGTCAGGGGGGAGCTGAAAGCAATCTTCAAATCAAATCAATCAAATGCAAGAATCAAAATGGTTCAATATTGATATTATAAATTTATGATGTTGTCTGGATTCAAAGGAATTTGACAAATCTTTTCTAAGATTCACAACCGTCGAAAAAGAATGGTTTCATAGCTTCTATATTTAGATACAATCCGTAGATATTCTTTATTTATGGGCCTAACCTTTTTATTCCTATATTCTTTATTTTTTAATTTTTTTTTTTAGGGGGCGGGGGCCACCCCCTCCCCCCTTCTGTCCGTCCCTCACCTTGAACCCTACTTGATTAGCTCATAATGGTCCTACTCCATACTTTCCAACATAGTCTCCTTCGTCAATTCTGATTGAATGGCTAAGAAAAGAGAATATGTTTAAAATAAACAATATATTTGGTTTAGCAGTGTCTAGTTTTTATACATAGAATGCTCTTAAAACAAGATTAAAATGCTTATTCATGAGGATAACTAAATAAAAATTGATTATGGTCCAATTTTACCGAAAAGTTTTCGGGTTTAATGTTACCGTAGAAGGTTTCAAAATATAGCAATAATGTTCTACTCTAACATATGGCAACATTATTTGAAATCTCTTTCTCTTTTCATGCCGCATCCATCTTCGACTTTGTTTTCCCTTTCTTGATGATCTTTGCTACTTCTGCTCAAGAACCACCATCTTAACCAAGTAATCAACTTTCCTTCTCATATTCTTGCAATAATTTTTTCAACATTTAATTTCTAAGTTCCTTACTGTTTTCTAAACCACCCAGGGCTTCATCGCCACTCTTGCGTCCTTGCTTGTCCTCCATAACCAGCCATCTTGGGTCATGATGTTGGGTTTTCCCCTCAACCCAGACTTGCATGGACCATCATTATTGAACAGAAGGACGTCGAATATACTGTATATGAATTCATGAGTAAGTGTTGCTGGGAAAGAAAGGAACGAACCAGAGGGAGAGAGTGTGTGTGTATGTTTATAGGAGAAGGCTGTGGGACATTAATTATTTCTGCCGTTGGAAGTAAAAAGAGGGAATGAGAAGAGCGAAAAGAGACTGATAATAGGTAGGATTAAAATTTGTTGAACAGGAATATAATTAATATTTATAAATATATTAAGAATAAATGAAACACGTGTTGGTGTTTATTTTAAGTAAGCATATTATTATTATTATTTTGACAGTGATTTCAATTGAAAGATGAGTTACTTTTGTTGTTTTGTTCGTTAGTCATAAGTACCTCATAACAACAATAACAACCTACCTTTAACCAAACATAATTTTCATTTGGGATTTGGGTTAAGGTTCAATTTTGTTCCGAATAATTTTGCTTAGGAGCTGTGAGTATTCAGAATTTTCTTTTTCAGTTTAATGTTGCCTTGCCTAACATGATAATTAACTTTGACAGATAGGCAAGATCGTCATCGGTACTCAACTTGCCTCTGCTTGACTCGCGTCTCACGTCATGCCTTTCACCTCTATGCACCACTTGGTTTCTGCTCGTAAGAAAATTGGGCGTACCTGATGTGGGACCGTTTATCTCTAAGTACCCAAACCAACCGGTTCACAGTTATGGAGTTGATTATGGACACACAGCTAATACACCATAGATAGAAAGAACAAGAGAAAGTTTAAGAGGAAAACAATAGACATATAGTTTATTGTATTATGTGCACGTAACCCTGAACCCTTATACAGTCACATATATATAGGGTTACACATGTGCCTCTTCCTAAATCTATGTACCCTTTCCTCATCAGAGGACAGATCGTATCCATTCAATGATACAGATTAGAATAATTGGAGAATTTCACAATCATCCATCCAAACTTTACCATTATTTATAGCTTGTGCCTAGATGAACTAGATCTATTCCAACACTACCAAAATTCAATTAAACAAATAGTACTCACAGCAAGATTAGTGAAGTTTCAAATCTTCCTTCAAGATTTGATTAACACCCTACTCTTCCTACTCTGTTATAACAACAAAAATAGCAAAGAATAAGTTCAATAAAAGCATCTTTTTGTTGCAGCAACGAAGGAGGGGATATTGTTGATTCACATGAAAATTGATTCTGGGACAGTGAACACACCTGAAGTTGTGACTTTAATGATCTATATACACGAAGAAAAGAAAGGGAGAGAAGGAAAATATGGTGTACAATGAAAGAATTTGCAAGAGAAGTTGTAGGGTCTTGGATATGCACAGGCGATTTTAATGATCTATCTTCCCCAGATGAAGAGACTCACCGTGATCTGTGAGGAAGATTTTGAACTTTCAGTCATTTAATGCTGACTATGAATTAATGGATATAGGGTTCGACGGGCAGAAATTTACATGGTGTAAAAAGAGGGGGAATATCACATCAAAAACAGAATTGACAGGGTTTATTGCAGTAATGTTGGATTGAGAGAGCAAGTCTCAAAAGCCCAAGTTTTTCATCTTGAACCCCAAGGTCAGATCATTGCTCTCTAATGATTGACCTAGATGTTTTTTTTTTTTTTTTTTTTTTTTTTTGGCAATTAAAACTCCAAGAAATTTTAAAGACTTGTTTTTAATGATGACTTAAAATTAAAGGTGTGTTTGGCTTGAGCAGATAGGAGGTGATGGAGGGGAGTAGGTGACCTTGTTTGATTGTTATGTTGGAGAGAATGATTTTTAATGATCGCTTGGTTGGTTAAGGGAGGGGAGTTGAAGAGAGATATCAATTTACCATTTCACCCTTATATATTAGTTTATAATTTTTATATGTATATAAATTGATTTTCACCTTAAGTCTAATTAATTTAATAATATTTTATAATTTATAATAAATATATTCTTATTTGAGATTGATTTCGTAATAATTTATTTTTTTTCTATTAGTAATGCTATTTTTATTCAAAATAATATATTAGTTAATTATAATAATATTTTTATATTAGTATATTTTTATTTGTAATCATAATTTTATAATAATATATACTTTTATTATAATGATTTTTTTATGTTTTAATAACAAAAAATATTTTTGTTGACAATAATATTTTTTTATCATGGGCATTAATGGAATAAGACAAAAGTTATGAGGGCAAATTTGTCAAGAACTTTGGGGCTGACATCATCTTTGATCCTTGTAGTTTACAGTCATTTTGGTTTTGTTCCCTAAAATTTGAAATATGTGGTTTTAGTCCCTCAAATTTACTCCGTTTCAAACGGTTAGTCTTTGAAGTTTTGGAAGGACTTGGAATTAGACTTAACACGGTTAATTAATCTTAAGTGGCACTAACACCATTAAATATGCTTATGTGGATGCTGACTAGATAAGTTAAGGTGGAAAATGGCAACAACAAACAAAAACAAAAACTTTAAAAATAGACAAAGGAAGAAAGTTTCTAATATTCAGGAAGAAAGCAGCAGCCGGCGACATGTCTTGTCGGCACTGGAGCTCCGGATGGAGTCATTATTACTGGAATCCATCACATTTCATTTCGGTTTAACAACTTTCTTTACTTCATCAAGACTAGAATAATTATTCCTTTTAGAAGTCAGGAAAGAAGCACAAAGAATAACAAGATGAAGGGGGTGAATAAATTAGAAGAAACGACCTAAAAATTTTGGTATTCATAGTTGCATAAATTAAAATAGAAAATAGCATAGCTTTGACCTTAATGTACATCCAAAAGGTGGGGTGAAATATCTTTCCGCGGCTACCAAGACAGACCACAAGAATCCAAGTGCAAATTGCATCATCGATGACTCTAGCATCCCCTACTAGAAGCTCAACGATAATGGTTAGATTTTTAATCATAGGATTCAAGTTACAAGTGAGGTCCCGCAACAACAACGGGTGAATTTGCACAATTTCTTTAATGCTAGCGGGTGGGACCAGCAAGTCATCACCAGAGGAAGCCATGAATTCATCCACACATTCCTTTAGCAAAGCCTTGAACCGGCCAAGAATCTAAGGGGACGGCTTCGGCGCGAATGCATTGGGGATGTGGGTTTTGAAGAGACAATTGGAGCAGTGGAGAGTGAGAGGGTTCTAGGGTTTTCTATTGGAAATAAAAAAAATTGAGGGTCCATGAAGATCAGAACATACACAAAGATGAGGAAAAGGATATGTCGGGTAGGATTAGGGCTTTGGGTTCACCCCAGCCAGAGAAAGTGAGGAGTGAAACATGGAGTTTTTGCCCTCCCACCATTGCCGTAAATATCTCGTTGGTTAATTTTGCCTATTACATGACTTTCATGCAAAGTTTCATGAGGTTGAAAACAAAAATTTTGTTTAATTGTTGCGAAACCCATAACTCCTTATTATCCTCATGAATTATTAACCTTAACTCATTACACTAATTAGTTAATAATTATTAATCCGTAACTCTTTACGGTACTCATGAGAATTCATAACAATTTATAATATTCATGATTTTTAGGATTACTCATTAAAACAACTATTGGGATTTAGGATAATTTGATAAAACGATTATTGGAGATTAGATTTACTTAAGATCACTCGAAGACTTCAAGGTTCTTGATATCCTCTAACGTTGATCCACACGGCTATCTCCGATTGCAATGAGAACTGCTTCTCTTGAAACCTCTCACGAAACCTCTCACTTCTTAAATGCTTGCTAGGCGAAGACAAGGTTGAGTTTTGCTTTCTTTGGATTTTGATCTTTTCAAGAAGATGATGGTTTCTTAGGATTAGGTTAAAGATAGGAGGAGTAAGATCATTGGAACTTTGTCTTTCTATGGATGGTGCCTTTTTCTCTAAACCTTTGGTAAAGACCGAAATTTAGAGAGCATAAGGATCTTGTTTTTCTCTTAGAAAAACGTGCAAGAAAAAGGCACACCAAAAAAATCAGCACTTTATAAGAGTATAACCCTAATTTAAGCGCTTACAAGAAAGGCTCAATCGAAGCTTGAATTGGAAAATCCAAATCACAATAAATTGAATTCATATCTTGATTGGTTGATTGAATTTAAGATGATGAATCACATTCATATCTTGATTGGTTGATTGAATTTAAGATGATGAATCACATTCATATCTTTATTGAATAATAATTTAAGATGATGAATCACATTCATCTCTTAAATTAAAATTCAAAATCATTGCAATCAATCATCATTTATTATTTCTCCTATCTTCATCCAATCATTATTGGATCTTAGATAATTCAGAATTATCTTTTATAACCTAACCTTTTGAATCAAAATTCAAATTTTAAACTTAAATTCAAAATTTGAATTCCAATTTCAATCTTGGTCTAAGACCCTGTTGGGTCTTCCAACACATTTGGGCCCTTCTGTAGAGAAATTGATTTCCCACTGGGGACACCATATATGACGCCATTTTCTCCTCATTGGGCTTGGAGTCCCACTCCAACCCAATTGCACCTTTACTCTTGATAACGCCAAATAACAATATTGGCCCAAGTTTGCTAAATTTAAACAATCGGGAATAACCTTTTGTGTGTGACCCATTAGGCCCAATTAGTCACTTACATAAATAAACTTGGACCAATTAAAAACCCCTTTAACGGGCCCAATTTGTTTAATGACCTCATAAGACACTAGCAATGCTCTGCGGTCCTAGAACTAATTGAGTTGATCAAGTGAGACCTTTCACATTTGGATACCGTGCAAGCATCATCCCTCACATCGTCATTCACATTTAGTCGAGAGCAAAGATAGAGTATCATATCTCTTAATTGACTAAATATAGCTATTTCGCAGAACTAGGAATCTTCTTATATTAACTCTATAACGGATAATGACTTTTCATGATCACTTGTTGTGCACACAGACTCTCGAGTTAATTAGAAGCTATCCAAGCTTCACCGGTCTTGTGAATGACTAATCCCTTGTAGGGGACTGTGAGTCCTCTCAGCATGTCTATCTATACTCATGCATTCGAGTTACACCCAAGAGTATACTGTTCTCCCCATTTTCAGGTGGATAGAGTTGTACGGTCAAAGTATAACCCTAGAACATAGTGTTCGATGACATCCTTAAGTCCAAGACGATCCGCACTACCAAACGATGAGAGACTTTACATATCCAGTGATAATCTATACAATGAATCTTTGTGGAGTCTCTCTGCGAGTCAGTTCGAAGCTATATGTTCTCCAACATATCCACCCATGCCATCAGCTAAGACATCTCCATGCCTGTATTCCATGAGGTCCCTACCTTTGTATCCCTATGCAAGTAGACGATGTCGTACTAGTCTTATTGAGATCATCAATGCCCTTTCTTGGTGATTCAAGACTAGGAACAAGTTTTAGGCAATAGATATCCAGTATTCTCGAGACCTCATGATCATGATCTTTATCATTGATCCTCAAGAATAACACATGTTCTATTTCTAGGGCTTTTATCTTCAAACACATATTTACCTTAAATATAAGGCGAGACATAAATAAGATAAAGATAAATATGCTCATTTATTAATAACGAAATACTATAACATAGAGATGGTGTTGATCTGTCCTTACAGATTGTCTCTAGGACACCTAAATACTAACAATGTCGGGTGAGAGAAAAAAGAAGGAAAGTTGCGAACTTGCAAAAGTTCCACTTGTAACAATGTATTGTAGTCTTAATGAAGAAATTCATTGGACGGCTGCTAGAGCAACTTCAATAAATGACTCAGCAACTTCCAATGGAGAATCTTTTTTTTTTTTTGGTTAACAACATCTAGAGATCGAGCTTGTACTGCTTTAGGTGGTTACGGAAAAGGAAGTGCACAGGATTTTTGGTGCCATTAGCATTTCTCGATCATTTCGAAAGAAACCCAAGAGAGCGAAGTGGCTTGATGGAAACTACAGTTTTGGCTCTATTCAACTCTGTTTGTTGAACAAAAAGTAGAGGCGGCTTGTAAGAGACCATAGACTCGCTGGCTGAAGTAGATAATTAGATTCCAATCTAACACTAGCAAATGCCCCTCATTCTTAGACTCGCTCACAGAAGAAAACAGCCCAACATAATTATATTTGATTAAAACAAACTTCCTCAGCTCCCCCCGGGGGAAAATCACGTGAAGGTCTCAAGCATGAGAAATAAATATAATGAGGTCCCTTGAAATCACTAAATTATACAAAAATCTTTAGGGACTTTTTTGATATTATTTGTGTTAACAACAGAAGTATTGTATTTACAACAGAGACCATTTACAACAGAAAAAGCTATATTCACAACAACATTTAAACACCTGGATTTTGTTTCAAACTCAAGTCCCTAAATGTACAGAGGTCATTCACAACTAAAAAGGCTAGATTTACAACAGGAAGTACTATATTTACAACAAAATTTAAAATCTAACCATTTACAACAGAAAAAATTATATTTACAACAGGAAGTGTCATATTTACAATAAAATTTAAAAACTTGGATTTTGTTTCCATACAAATAATATCAAAAAAGTCTTTATAGACTTTTTGTATATAAGAATTGTTGTTGGGACTTTTTTGCTATTTTTTATGGTCCTTAGGACCTGGCTGTAATTTTCCCTTTTTTTAAGTGTCCTAATCAGCATAGGCTGACGCATTCAATTTTCCTCCTGAACTTCTCCATTCAGCATCACATAAGCATATTTATGGATGTTATTGCCACATAAGATTAATTATTGGGCCAGGTCTGATTCTAAGTCATTCTGAAACTTCAGGGACTAATTGTTTGAAATGGAGTAGACTTGAGAGGAACAAAACCACATATTTCAAACTTTAAGGATCAAAATCAAAATGATTATAAACTATAGAAATTGAATATGGTGTTAACATAAAAATTTGGCTCCCACAAAAAATCCTCCAATTCGTCCCCGGGGGCGGGGGGAGCCAAAATGAAGGTGGAGGAGATGATGCGTGAGAAGATTTAGTATCCTCTCCTCCAAAATTTTAAACCGAATAAAGTGAGGGGATCATCTACCCTCCTCTCAATCTAAACACAACCTAAAGGATGGAGCAACGAGTTACCCACTCAAGCAAGAAGAGAAGTGATGATTCTGCCATCCGTGGAGGCCCATGTATACAATGTACTGTGTCAAATATATATATTTGGTATCCCACCCGATTCACTAGAACCTTCGGTTCTAACTAATTCGGATTTCGCGCTGCGTTGCGCCCATGGTTGTGGGGGAAGAGCTCCCAACATTCTTTTTTCCACTCCCACGTCTCGAATTGAAGACATGATGTGGTGGGAGAGCAAGTCCTTTACCACTTGCTCCCAAGGTATGTTGGTCTCATAAATACTTTTAAATGATGAAGGGGCAGATGGGTTATGCAGGAAGTTTGACTCAATTATTACATCAAGAAAGAGTAATGAGGAAACTGACTGGGTAGTTAGGATTGTAAAAAGGGGAAGTATCCACAAGGGTGGGTGGAAACACCATCACCCTTTTAGCTGAGATCTTAGCCAAAGATGCTATAGCTTACTTTATTTATTTATTTTGTTTTTAAATAAACTAGCCCTAAATTTAAGTTGTCACATGAACAATAAAAATAAAAACTAATTTTTTTGTTAGTAACCATGTTTATCTATATTAATTCTAAGAAGTTGAGGGATGAAAGTGCAATAAAATAAAAAATAATTGAAAAATTATAAATTTTAAACAAATCAAAATATGCAAGTTGAAATTTTGGATGGTATTTATGTTTGTCATATGCAAACTTAATTTGTCGCATTTTAATGTCTTTTCTTTTTGCTTGTGCAATATCCCGAATTTTGAAATTTGAAGATTTGGAATAAAAGTGAGATAAATAGGGTCTAAGCTAGTTGAGTCCAACGTCTTAAGTTTATCATGAGGAAAAATTTAAGATAATTATTAAAATTATTTTGGAATTTAAAAATTATTAGAAAAATAATGAAATATTATTTTGAGGAACTAAGAATATTATGAAAGGATTAGTTTATGAAAAATTGTCTTAAAAAGCCTTAAAGCCATTTTCTTGAATTTAGGGCCTATTTTTCTTAAAATTTAAGGAAAAAAAGATTAGAGTTTAACTTTTGGCATAGAAATTTTGGAATAAATATTTATTTTATGGCCTAGAGAAGCTAATTGAGGGGAAAAAAGATCCTTATATCCACTACTACAAAAACACTTAATAGAAATTTTGATATTAAGGATTTATTTCCAATATTTATCTAATGTTCACAATTAAATTAGCAAAGGACCAAGTTATAAACAAAATACTTATACAGGGACAAAGGAGTCTTGTTAAGTTTATTTTCACTCACTCCACTTTAAATATCCAGCAGAAATAGGCAACCACTAACTCACACGTGTAGCCTCCTATTGATTATTCACTCGTTTGCTCATTTCCGGAGAGCGCATAAGAGAGGAAACACGACACATACATCCATTCAGCACACTACACCCCGTTATATTTCAGCATAAAAGCACATGCAGAAAACGCTGAAGCATTCGGACAACACCAAAGAAGACAGCACACTACGTTTTCGGTGAGAAGAAAACAGAGCAGAAAATGCAATGAAAAAGAAACGCTGGACATTGATGAGTTACTCGAAAGCAATCAATTAAATTAGGTCCTAATTAATTATGCAGTTTAGGGTCAACCTAAGTCATTCTCCCAATGAGCAATATGTGGGTTTTTCTTTAGGTTGAATTTAGGTGATAAAAATGCAATGAAATAAAACTAAACTAATTAAATGCAAGATGATAATGAATCTAAACCTATATGAGAATGGAACTAATCTATATGAATTTGAATGCAAAGTTTGGGGGTTTTTTTTTTTGGTTATGAGAGAAGAATTAAAATTCCTAAGAAGAAAGTTAATTTAAAAGCAATTCAAACACACAGATTTAATTCAGTTATGATGAAAAATGGGACAACTTATAAATTGCATGGAGTTAACTTAGCCCAATTTTATTAATTAGATCAAAGAGAGATTAATGAATTTAATTACCTAATTGAATATGGGAAACCCTCTAGCACAATAACACATATTCCACTAGAAAACTCATAATGAAATAAGCGGTGGCTAATTAAACTCATTAAAAACCAATCACAAAATAATCTTGAAATCTTGTTTGCAATTATCTAATTAAACAACTAGATAATTTACCAACCCAATTAAACAATTAAGATGATAAACCAAATCAACAATTAAATTAATAACAAAAACTCAATTATTAATTTAATCGACAATCCAAAGGTTGCAAACAAGAATCCAAAAATAAGCATAAAAACTTCAAATTATCAGTCTAATCCAAAAGAAATAAGTTTACAATCTAAAAACTAGATTGTTCTCAATTAACATATCTTGAAATCATTTAAAACTAAATTATCTCAAGTCTCGAATTAAAAAGATAAAAAGAACCAACGGGGGTTGGTACAAGTGGTAAGCAGCTTGTGTCGCTTAAGCAAGGTCTTGAGTTCGAGCTTTGTGAATGCAAAAAAGCCCCGCTGGGAGACTCACCCACCATAGCCGTGTGTGCGACCCGGGTCGGATTCGGATTAGTCGGGACGAAGCTCGGATACCGGATGGGCAACAACAACAACAACGGATAAAAAGAATAACACTCCCTTATGATCTTCAAGTGTAAGCTTCTAGGCTTTAGCTTCCTCCATGCTCCTCCCAAATTACCTCCTAAAGATCTCAAGCTGCCATGGAAATCTCCTCTTCAAACTCCTTCAAGCAAGTCATGGCCTTTTAACTAATAAATGGAGAATTCAATTGCGCACAGTATGCATCCACCGGAGAAATTGGTTTAAACCAATTGATGATTCAATTGATTAAAGGTGGTGGGTCCCAGCGTGAGAGAAAAGTGGAATGTATTGAGGAATGAATTGATGAATCAAAAATGATCCTTTGCTTCTGCGTCTTCAGCGTCTGCGTCAATCTCTGCGGCACTCTAAGAGAGCGTGTCCTACTAGGTGGCAGCTAGGTTAATTTTATGGGAGGAAAAGATGGCTTTTTGAGTACCAACTTGAGCCCAATAAAATTGCACCATTAGATTTCCTTTTAGCTTTCCTGAAAAATTCTGCACCATAGGATCTTCTAATATGATAAAATCGTAATCTATCATATCTTAAGAAATATTATTTAATCACAAGATAACAATTAGGATATTAATAATTTAAGCACAATAATCTCATAATTAATTCAGATTTATATTATTTCCTAAAATTGGCTAACAATCCAAATATTATCTAATATATCCAAATTAGCCTAAAATAATCCCCAAAATAAATGGATAAGATGAGATAAAATATATTAAAATTGGAATTTATCGAGACATAAAAGTCATGCACACCCATACGCCAGACGAACACTTAAACATATATATACTACGCTCCATTTAGCAAGACAAACATAAGATTTAGCAAGATACATACACATTCAGCCGAACGCACACTCGCATTCTCTATATATGACGGATATATGCACACACACCTCCACTCCTTCTTATTTGCTTCAGGCAGAGGCGCAGAGCACAGAAGAGGGTGAAAGACGGAGAAAAGGCAGAGATGCAGAAAGAGAGTCTGAAACTTTTTATTTAAAAAAAAAAAACAGAGTGACCAAGAGAGAGAGTTTGGATGATCAAGGAAGAAGAAAGAGGCACTATTCTATTCTGGTTGGAATCAAATCTGGAAGCTCCAAGGTACGAGCAAGGTCAAGTCTTTCCTGTGGCTTGTGCTTCATAATAGGGTTGTAACGATCAAACTTAGAATGGAGAGATTGGATTCAAATTACATCCTTGTGCTCAGGACCAGGTCAAGCTTCATTCTCTCTCGGGGTTGAAGAATTCCCACAAGACCTCTTGTCTATACTCAGACCTTCTACTAAGCACTTCAGGTACCGCAGCTCCCTCTTCTTAGTAGCCCCAGTATGGAAGGATAGAAGTGATCAAAATTAGGAAGAAGGTATGAAATCACGAAACTCTTATCTAAACTGATCATTAGACTTAGGTAAACCTCTTAATCCTTTTCTCATCTTGGTTTCATGCATTTGCAAAAGTTTTGAAAGCTTCTGGTGTCTCAAACTCATGGGTTTGTGAGAGAGAATCTATATATATATATATATATATAATATCCTTCTTCATGAGTGACAAAGGAATTTTGAACCACTTGATTTGGATATTTATAGAAAAAGATATGAATTTTCAAAGTTGATTGAAAATTCGTCAACCTCGCGAAAATAAGAAAGTAATGACACTTAAGGTCATTTAAGACAAGTGTAGGCCCAAAGATATGGAATATGTCCTAAAGGCTATTGTAGCCTCATAGGATATTAAATTGTCATGACTCTAATAGAGTAATCATATGTCTGGGGTTATTACTTGACAAAGAAGAAGACGGTTTTGAGCAACTTTACTGGTTGGAAGAAAGGTAAAGAGGAGGAAACAAACCAAACTGTAACATCCCAGTTTTCGAAAGCATTTTCATGGTATCGTGATCAGAGTAGAGCATCGAAAGTAAATAGTATTGAAAAGTAACTGATAAGTAACCACTGTAATGTATGTGTTAGCTGTTAACACGTTACAAAAAAAAAATCCAAATGACATCATCGCAAGTACAAAACAAAAGGGCTTCCTCCAGCCGGATCCTATATCTCGCCGCTTACCCCCGTCTTCGGTCCCGTTCACTCCGGATCCCGAAGCTATGGTAAGAGCCGAGGTTCAATGCCCATTGAACCTCGTGTAACAGCTTAACCTCATGTTCATGTAACAAGTATGTATGACAGTTTATTCATGATATCACAGCAATATTCACATATGAAAGATAATAACCGAACACAAACGCACCGCATATGAACGTTATTATAGTCTCGCACTATTCACCGGTGCCACGATGTACGGTCGTGTCCTCGCGCTAGGAAAACTCAACGGCGTTATCAATACCATAACCCATGTACAGCTGTATATGTATGCTCAATAAATTTTTTAAAAACAGAATCTCAGTCTATGAATACAACCATCACATATAGGTATACAGTAAACATCAGAGTTAGTGTTGTAGTACGCGTCCGTACCTTTGTCGGTGACTACGGTACGCTGTCGTTCGGTCTGTGATCACGTTTATCCTATAATGGTAATATCGCATTTATTAATTCGCAAACAATATTCTAAAAGATATCCTAGTCACTAATGACCTTTTTACCCTTGGTGGAATTATTTTCCAACTTATCACCTTTAATTCTTCAAAACGCTGGTCCAGAATTTTGGACAGATTTTTGTCTAACTTTGGAAAATCATAATTAATTCTACAAAAATTGAAACGAGGATCCATAAAATTCCTTGGAATCCTTAGGATGTTTATTTTCAATTAAAAATAACCACTCTTGCCCAGATTACACGAATCACTCCCAGTTTTAAAGTTTTGAGCCTCTGCCCAGAATTTTTCCAGAAATTCATAGCCTAACTTTAAGGATTTTTATCTCACTGTACAGAACTCATTTTAACATGTTCTTGGCATATTTAAAAATCCCTATATGTCTAATTTATTCATGAAGGTTCCCAGAATTTTGTGACCATATTTTCAATATGAAATTCTGGCGTTTTCATCACTGACTCCAGAAATTCCGAAACCGATGAAATTTCGCCGTAACTTCGTTACTTTGATGATTCTCTTTCAAAAATTTTGCTATATAACATCCTTCATCAATTTTCTGAAATAAATTCAATTTTGACCATAAAAACATGTAAATAAAATTATTCTATCATATTTAAAATCTAGGCTACTTCTATCTAAGAATTTAAGAACTAAAACTTAAAGAACTTAAAGCTAGAGCTAGAGAACTTACCAAGAACCTTGCTACTCCTTCAAGAATCTCTTCACACTCTTCCTTACTCTCTCAATATGGTTAATACCTTTGTGAATTGGTGAAGCATTATGAAGACATTACCTACCTATTTATAGCAATTTTGAGGGTTAACTAGCCAACAACTTTCATTCATTTTTTAACCTTTGGATCTAGATTAGTTGGAAGCACAAATCCTAGCCCCTCATTCCTTTCCAACTGTCCCCCCTCTTCTCTCTCCCTAATCCTCTTCCATTTTCATTTATTATTCTACCTAAAGTACCATATCCTCTTCCAAATAGGCTTTTTTGCAAAATATCCTATGTTGGCTTTCTCTTCAAGTTAGAATTTCCTACCTCTTCCATTTTTGCATTCCACTAGATAGAAATTCATTTGGCGATCTTAATGAAGTTTTATTCAAATTCTCTCATTGATTTGAACTCTTGAAATTTTTAGCTTTAATTAGAGACATCAAACACTCATTTTCTCATTTGGAGACAAACCTCAAAAGTTGAGGAAATGACTTTGGTTATAGTCAATCTCAAGCTTGAATTATGCTTGTTAATAATCACTTCTTATATTTGATTTATGATTAGTGGATCTCAAGATACAATTTATTTTGTATAGATTTCCCTTTGCTTATGTCTTGAATTATATTAATCCTATTGATTAATCTAATTAATTTATGTACAATTTTCTCATTGGATGATTCCTTGACTTTTTCTCTTGATTTTTCTCCCACCACTTTATCCTCTTCCATTTTACTTTTTATCCTCTTCCATTAGCCTTCAAAGTCTTCATGTCATTAGTGTTTGCTCATGACTCATAGTGCAAGTGGGCATTTGATTTTTAACAACTCTTCTCTCCTTTTCAAGTTGCAAAAACCGCCCCCCCTTTTTCATTTTTATTTGTATTTTGTTGATCCTATAAATTCCATGTGGGGGATATATCATTTGTGGTTTACTTATCTCATGGATTAAGCTTTATTAGAATTAATTAGAGTCATTAGATTAGCTTTATGAGGTTGAATCTTGGCCTTTAGATCATTGTTGAAATTGTTGACTTTTCAAATCTTGATTAGAATTTAATTAGCATCTTAATCCAATGCTTAATTATCTCTTGATTAATGTATCATTGGTTCTTAGAGTGACTTATGATTATTGATAATTCATTTAATGCTAATCCTAACCTCTTATTGGTTCTTGACTCTTAATTATCCTAATACAACTTTAATTGGTGACTATTAACATTAATTATAAAGAATTACCTAAATATTCCATTGGTGTAATTTTAATTTCTCATTAATTATTAGTAATTGCCCCTTAATTGTACCAAGTGTTTTGATAGTTCTTTATGGCCTTTTATGAATTAAATATGAACTAAATATTAATTATAGGGTATTAGAAAATCATAACCATTGGTGTTTAAGGTCCTTTGATTAATTATGAAGCCTTGGACAATTTATTTAATTTGGTGAAGATCCTTATTGGTCATTAATTGTTATTGTTGTCTCCAAATTTATTTAAGGATTTTCATAGCACTTACTTGCTCTTTTTGATCTTACATAAACCTTAGTTTAATATGTATTTATTATATTTTATGGTATTTTATGATGCCTAACAAAAAATTATTAAATCATTGGTTATTCTAATCCTAAGGAAAAATTACCTAGAAAATAGAATAAACACATCTCAAAATTTGAGACAACATATTCACCTATTTTAAATAGGCTCTATTTATCACAATATTGTACTTAAGACAAATAAGAAATTTTGGGTATCACATACCAAACACTACTACAAAAAATGGATACTACTACTCTAAAGACGTCCCTTTTTTTTTAAAAAAAAAAAGGAAGTAAAAAGTGAAAGCGGTGGCATTGTTGTAATTATTTACTCAAATTTGAGACTTTAGACGTCCTAAATATTAATTTAGGACGCCTAAATTTTTTTTTTACGTCCTAAATAAATTTTAGGGCGCCTAAAATCGACATTTTTGGCGCAATTTAGGATATTTAGGAATATTTTTGGTGCCGTAAATTTTTTTGGCGTCCTGAAATAGGTTCAGGACGTGAAATTTGTTTTTTTGACGTCCTAAATATATTTTAGGGCTCCTAAAATCGACATTTTTGGCGCAATTTAAGATATTTGGGAAATGTTTTGGCGGTAGAATTTTTTTGGCGCCCTGAAATAGGTTTAGGACGCCAAAAAATAATTTTTGGACGCCCTGATAGACCAGTCAAGACGCCTAAAAAGAGCGATATGAATAAAATAAACCACGGAGCTTCTCATTTTTCACCCAACTCTCCAGACTCATCGCCCTCTGCCCTTCTCTTCAAACCTTCTCGCGCTCGCTCACTGCGCCGACCACGGCAGTCACTCACCGCGTCGGTCATGGCGCTCGGTCACGGCGTCGCTCTCAACCCTCGCTCTCCTACTCGCCCACGTCGTCTACGTCACTCACCTGTCGTTTCGGCTGCCGTCCCAGCTTCAAATCTATGGCTCTTTGATCTGCGGTTTTAGCTCTCAATTCTTTGCTCTGAGTTTTGGTTTGTGATTTTTGCTATGAGTTTTTGTAGATCTCTATAGTTTCTTCCCTTTTGCTATTTTTGATCTCGTAGACTTTTTTTTTTTGTTGCTCTTTTCTTCCCAAAAAGATTTACCTAGGCATTTTGATATGCTTGTTTGATGCTGCCAAGTTGCGAAATGGTGGTACAGTTACTGCTAGCAATGCTTCTAGTATAAGGTTAACTGACATTAACATTTTGCAAACAAGTCATAGAAGATGGTGTTGATAAGTTCTTGCAAAACGCTTCCATGGAGGATTTCCTGAGATTCAAGCGAGGAATCGATGGAGGGAGTGGAGAGTTGCAGACGGCTATTGTGAGCTACAAGAAGAAGTTCCCATGGTCTCTATTGTACCCTTTTCTTCAGGTCCGAACTGAAACCTTTCAATTGCTTAATGATGGCTTTTTTCTGTTTTTTGAATGAACTGATTTATTGTGTATTACCCTTTGCTCTTTCTGATGGTATAGGTTGATCTAGTTTCAACAATTCACATCGTAGATAAAGAGTAAGTCTGATTAACTTCCCAATTATTATTATTATTATTATTATTATTTTTGTAGTTCTTAAAGCAACTTATCCTTGTAGGATTGTTGGATTAGTAGTTGACTTGGAGAAATGAAGTTTATTTGAAATTTGTAATATAAAATAATAATGGGAGATTATAGAGTCCCATTTGATAAAGGAAGAGGTGAAGTCGGGAAATTTTTAGATGTTGAAGTTTATTCAAATGAAGCCTTCTCTTATTGGGCAAATAGTGATGAGATAAACAATGTCACAACAAAAATTTAACTTTATAAGTTCCATGTGAGGAGGAATTTAGTTTAAAGCTTATCTAAATGTTGGTCTACTAGACAGCCAGCTTTGCATTTTTAGATATGGTTGATGACATCAGGAGTTAGTACAGTGTGACATTATTCATAACAATCATAGGTCTACTATGCACGTGGTGTTAGCTTGTTAAATGCCTTTTAAAATGTGGTAGGTAGTTCATCATGAGTTGGGTGAACAAAATTATAGTGTCTACTATTATGAAGTTTGGCTGGTTTTTCTTGTATTACCTGGCAAGTTTATGCTTTTTCCCATTGTTGACACTTGTCTCAGAATAGTTCTATACTCCCCTTTTATAAGACATATCAGATGAATGCCATAAACTACAATGGTCAGGAAGACAAATTTTGTAGAGATTCGATCATTTTGGCAAATTTTTAGAAGCTTTGATGAGAATGTGGAGTTTTTTTATTCTCTCCCTTCAGGGAATGCTCAATTCTAGTGCGAAGCTTTGCAATTTTATGTCATTTTATGATAAATATCATTGACTTGATACATGTTTATTGTAATACCCTAAAATTCATATTTATCATAAATATTATATTTTGATAAAGGGTGAAGGTGCAAATTTGCTAACCAACTATTACCCGAGGAGCGCCTGGCACAAATAACTATTGAGGGGACCAAAATGGCCAATAAACAATTAAAAAGTGAAAAAAAACACCAAATAACTATTAAAAGTGAAAAAAAAACCAAACAACTATTAAAAAAAACACCAAATAATTAAGTTAAAATATGAGGCACTAGTATAGGATGGTGGCAGAAACGCTAAAGAAAAGAGCGGTTAAGCCTTCTTGTTGGAAAAAGAAAACACCAACAGAGATGGGAGCAGGCATTGTGGCAGCAGCGGTTGCTGCTTGTGGCATCGGAGGGATGGAACCAGGGTGCAAGGTGCGTGCCAATCGAACGCTGTAGACTACTGGATGAGTTCAAGAGGGTGAGTGGAACACCTAACAGCAATAGAATCTTTGGAAATGCCGACGTTGCCGACAATTTGTGACGATCAATGGAAGACGGAGACACCAAGCCGGTGACGGGGTAATAGTTCGTTGCCGAATCTGCTCCAAATTGTGTTTTTTTTTTCACTTTTTAATTTTTGATTGGCCATTTTGGTCCCCTCAATAGTTATTTGTGCCAGTCGCTCCTCGAGTAATAGTTGGTTCGCAAATTTGCACCTTGACCCTTTGATAAATAGTGCCTATTAAAAATAGGTGAATATGTGGTCTCAAAATAGAGTAACATATTTATGTTAAGTTAGGAATTTTCTCTAAGAATTAAGGTAATCAAAATAATCAAGGAAGTGTTATAAAACCACTTGAATTAATTAAAGGGAATTAACCACAATTAGGAGGCAATTAAATTTGCACTAATTAAAGAATGGTATAATACCCCAAAATTCATATTTCTCTTGAATATTATAGTTTGGAAAAATAATACCTATTTAAAATAGGAAAGTATGTTGTCTCTAATTTTAGTAATTTATTTGTTTATTTTCCTTGGAATTTAAAGAGGCAAAAATCCAATTTTATTTTAGGGACCATAAGTTGCCCTATGATTATTAAATTAATGCATGGTGCATAAATGACCAAAGTAAACCCAAAAGTTGTGAGAAAATAATTAATCCAATTAGAGAGAAAATTTACCAACAATTAATGGACAATGAATTTGCAATAATTAAAGTAATTGTATTAGATGTTCATAATTAATTAAATCAACTAATTAAGAATATTAATTGAGATTAGTTATGGAGGGCTAGGATTAAACCTCATAAAGCTAAATCCTAAGGCCTTAATTCAATTTCATAAAGTGGAATCCTTGTGAAGTAAAATCCACCAACGAGAAAAGAGTTGTGTATGTGTGTGTGTGTAAGTAAGAGAGAGAGTGTTGTGAGAGTGTGTGTGTGTGTGTGCAAATGTTGTGAGGGTTGTGAGTCTAGTGTGTGAGAGAGAGAAAAAATTAAAGCAAATTTGATAAAGTTTGAAATCCTAGAGTAAATTGGATAATGGTTTGAAATACGGTAAATATCGATGTATACAAGAAAACTCAAAACAACAAATAAAGTGAGAATTTATACAAATTTAAATAGTTGTGAAGAAGTAGGAACCCTGGAGAAAATATAAGGACTTATCTTGAACCCACATAATTTAACCTTGAAAGTAAGCCTAGTAAAGGCTATTTTTGCAAACGTTGAAGAATAAGCTTAGTACAACCAGGGGAATCTAATTAGACCATAAATCTGGATATCCAACTACTAATCAAAAATCATACTCAGAATTTAAAAGTAATAGTGATTGATCAAGCAACAAAAAATGAATTTCGTTAAAGTAAAACCGAAGACTCAGTTGGAAGAAACTTACATAGGAAGACTGCACTTTACTTCTTGAAGAAGTAAGGAAAAAGATGATGGAAGAGAGAGAAAAGGGAGAGAGGAGTGTGAAGTCAGTTTTGAGTAGGTGTGAGGATGAGATTTAAACTTCTCAACTAAGTTTAATCCAAGGGTTAAGAATGAATAAAAGTTGTTAGGTAGTTAACCCACAAATTGCTATAAATAGGGCCTTTGGCTCTTCATATTTTCTCACACCAAGATAGCAAGTAGAAATCTGATTCTAAGAGTGAAAGAGTGAGTGAGAGTCTAGGAGAAAGGAGGAGCGAAGTTCTAGGTAAGTTCTTGAGCTTAAGCTTTCAAGTTCTTAGTTATTTTGTGATTTTAGTCTTTAGTCTTTTAAATATATTTTAGTTATCATTTTTTGTAGTTAAAAATATTATTATTTCGAAAATATGATGAAGGAGATGGTATAGCAAAATTTCAAAAGATTATGATCAAAGTAGCGAAGCTCGCGAAATCTTATCGGTTAGCTATTCCTGAAGTCGGGGTAGAAATGCCAGTATTTTATGTTAAAGATGAGGTTCTAAAATTCTGAGAAAATTCATGGTTAAATTGGACTTAAAGGGCTTTTCAAAAATTTCAAGAATGTGTTAAATTGAGCTCTGTACAGTGAGATAACAATTCTCAAAGTTGGGCTACGTTTTCTGGAAAAATTCTGGGCAACGTTGAGAAAAATGAAAACTTGGAATATTTCATAAATTATGGGTAAAAATAGTATTTTTCATTGAAAATAGACATCCTAAGGATTCCTAGGAATTTTACGGATCCTTGTTTCGATTTTTGTAGATTTAATTATGATTTTACGAAGTTAACCGAAAATTCTGCCCAACAATTCAGCATAGCGTTTTTAAAAAAATGTGAGGGCAAAGTTGTAATAATAAATCCACCAAGGGTAGAAAGGTAAATTAAACCCTGAGGATATTATTCTAAGCAATATGATGTTTATCAAATATCATATAATAATCCGACGATAACGTATAGGATATCCGGGAGTTCTGGAGTCGGATCAAAAGGCCGGACGTTTGGCCATTACACGGTGAAAGGTACATTCACGTACAGTAACTTTAACTCACACATGTCTTGTATGGCTTTGATATGATTGGTTGATTCATGATTCATTGTTTTCCAAACCGTGAATATCTCATCATATATATTGTTTATACTTTTCATATGAGGTTAACTGTTACATGAGATTCAATTCGATTGAATCTCAGCCTTGACTAAAGGTTCAGGAAAGGAACCAGGGTCGGAGAAGGCACCGGTAAAAGGAGCCGAAAAAAGGCACCAAAGGATGAAGCCGAAGAGAGGCACCGATGGATGGAGTCGTTAGGAGGCACCGGTCGAGACAACAAATTAAGAAGTTTAACAGCATACCTTCCGGCATGAATCTAATAAAGTTACTTCAAACCATTTGGTGTCTAGAAAGGGTTCGTCTATGTGGTTCAGTCAGTGAGTCACCGTGAATTTGGGGAGACTTCCACTAGACACCGGGCTGGCCAAATTGTTTGATTAACTGAGTTAGGTTCATTGCCCCAAGTCTACCTAAGGCTTGGTTTAAGATTGTGTAGTTACTATTGAAGATTTGTAATTATACAAGTCCCCGTAATATTGTATCACATGAATATTCCTTCGGGATTATTTTTATATATCGGTTTATGTCGACATCATCATATGTCTGGGCATTTTATATCGATACTCATTGTCCAATTGTTAGTACATGCTCTCCGTTTCCGCAATACTCTGAGTGGTAGCACCTCAAACTTTGCTAATTTTTATAAAACCAAGTGTCAACCGACACATTTTGAAGTATGGAATTTTGGGGTGTTACATTTATTCTGTCATTTCCTAGGCTATAAAAATAGTGGCTTGTCATGACCTGGGATCTCCGCTTCAGTTGTTTGATGCTGCAGTATTTCAGGATGTGATCAGCATCTTTATCACATCTTCCTTTTGTCCCTGTTATTGCCAAGCATATTGAGGTCTCTGATAATCAGATATGCAGATTTTTGTCTTGGTGGACACAGGTAACTTATCCATAGTGTTTATCATGCTTTCCATCATCTGTATATGAAACTTGGTAGACATTGTTGGACCTATTCCCTAGCTGGAGTATGATACAAACGTCTTTTTTGTCGAAGACATAGTGCATCTGGGGACAAACAGAAAAAATTGAATATGCTTAAGCATCGCTATTGGTATTTAATTTTGTCTTTGTTCTGCTGTTCTGTCTCCTTAAACCTGCATTTAGAAGTTTATTGACTTGTAATTTAAAATTTTAATGATGCTTTGTTAATCTTATCAAAATTATGTTTATATTTCATATCATTGTAGTAAATAGTAACGAAGATGTTTTTTTTGGGTATAAATCATGCTCTCTTTTTCTTGATATGGGGTTACATTCTATTTTTGCACATTGTTTGTTTTTCAACAACTGTGAAACATGAATGCTCCTACTATGCAGTGTTATCAAGTATAGGTATAGGATTTAGGCTTAAAAGAAGCATAAAACTAGTATACACGCTTATACTACTTTTATTAGCATATATGAACTTCGAGATCATATTAGGATAGTTGAATTATTACTTTGGGTGATTATAATTTTGGGAGGCTCATAATTTATTCTTTTGTTGTAAGAATGATTTTATATTATAAAATATTCTTTACTTAGATATATTATATATTAATGTCCCATGCCAATGCTACATAGGTCAGCATTGGGGTTCACCAGTGCAATTGTTTTTCTTGTCAATTTTCTATGCGTGTGCCTATGTTACTGTGATATTCTCTCACTAGGTTAAGTACGGTAACTTGATTGTGTCACATGTAATCGTCTTGAAGTAGGACGCCTTCTACATGAATGTAAGGACGCCTTAACATCAATGTAACATCAATGTAAGGACGCCTTAAATAAGGCGTCCTACATTAGCCTAAGGGCGTCTTAACTAAGACGTCCTAAAATAGTGTTAGGACTTCAAAAGTATTGCGTCCCTAGCAAAAACGTCCCTACAAAAAAGGACGTTAATTGGGCCAAATTTAGGATGTTAAAGAGGTTTTTTTGTAGTAGTGAAAGATTGTAACTTTTCTCTTACATACTATATATGCTCGAATTAACCATTTTTTAAGTATATGTGATGTAAACAAGAGATAAGCAGTAGGGCCTAGTGGGTCAGTAGGTCCTGAAACCTATTAAACATTCAGATGAGAAAGGCTGATGCCCTGTTGAATACTCAAAGATGTGGGAATGGATCGGTGGATCCTTTGATTGTAGTTGATGCTGCATATGATATTTATCTCTAAATATTGAATGTATTATATGTACGATTGATGGTTGACTAGTATATTTAGTATATGCATTTTATGTGAGTGATGATTAACATTACTACTACGATTCATTTGAATCCCAACATTTGTTTTAAATAGCCTAATTTGCAGCACAGGCAAGAAGCTAGTATGAAAGACGATCGCAGACAAGTACATCAAGACAAAAACGGATTTTATTTCCGTTAGATATTTGTTTTTGAATTGTAAATTATTTAAGAATATTTGTAAGAATAGGGGTATTTGAATCAGCCCCTGAGTGATCTAGTATGGAACGCATTAGTGTACGTAATAAAAGATGAATGTAGGAGGTGTTACAGCTTGTTCCACTTCAATAAATAACTAACATTTTTATTTCATCTTTACGACCCTGAACAAGAAATCAAGATATAATTCTTGAATTTCTCGTCGGAAAGAGATATACTTCTTGAATACATCGTGTTCGCTAGTGTAACAACAACCGAAAGCTACTAGCCAAAATTAAATAAATAAAACTACGTAAAGTACAAAGTTTCATTGATAATCTCAAGTTTGAAAACTTCTATTCCTAGGGCAAGGTATTTATTTGTCTTTAATGTAGGACCTAATTAGAAAGTTGATGTTGGCCCTAATTAGTGCAAGACCCCTATTTTATATTTTTGTCAACTTTTTTTCTTAAATTTGCTCTATTGATATTCTCTCAACAATAATCAAGTAAAAGAAAAAGAGTAAGATTTGAGGAAGATGATTAGTGTGTTTTAGAAAAAATATATCATATTAACTAAAATGAAATCATTAATCTACTCAAATTAGTTAATAATTAGGTGTTACAATAAAGACGAGGGGAGTACTAGTTTAGTAAAACAAAGCAAGCATAGAAATATCATACATCCTATCAATGCATCTCTACATCCTCTATCCCACCCAAACACTATCAGCACCCTTCTTGAAAATGCGTATTTGAAGAACATTGATTTAAACATGATAACACCAATAAATGCGCTGAGGTTTGTACCAGTTTAAATTTAAAAATTTCAAATAATAGTTCTTAAATATTTTCTTAAAAATAACTGACATTCCAGAAATTTTTTTTTTTTTTTTTTAAGATTTCATATATATTAAAATAATTTTTTTGATATAATTAAAGGTAAAAGCAATTAAAGCTGGATAGTCAGATTTCAGTGGTCATCGAAACTCAATCCTATTAAACACCATTGACACATCCTTCACGCTTACCATTCCATGGCACCCCACAAAATTTTCTTTCTCTTCATGGTCTTCCGTTGTGCTGCGTCTCAATTCATGGACCTTTACCATAGCTGTTCTACCAACTTCAGATTTGATGTCGATAGTTCCTTCCAATTTGCCCTGGACAATCTCTTCTCTTCATTTACTTCTGCCAACAGCAAGTTCTACAACACCACCGTGGACAGTGGCAGTGGCGAAACTGTCTACGGCCTCTTCATGTGCCGGGGTGACATCAACCTCGATGTGTGCCACCAATGCATCATTAATGCAACCCATCAATTACCTTCAAAGTGCTATTTTTCTAAGGAGGTTGTAATCTGGTATGAGTATTGCATGATTCGTTATTCTAACTACTCCTTCTTCTCCATTCTGGACGCTCAGCCTACCTTTGTAACAATGAGCGAATTCAATTGTAACCACTGCGTATTCCACATACTTAGAGGGGATAATTTTATAAATATTATTAGCGAGGCGGCAGATGATGCAGCAAGAACTGTTTTACGGTATGCGACAAAAAGTGCATTGATCGGGCCTATTATTACTGTGTATAGTCTAGCTCAGTGCACTCAGGACCTTTCGCCAAACGATTGCCTGAGTTGTCTGAATAATTTGACATGGCACACTTCCTTCTGCTGTGAGAATAAAATCGGAGGAAGAGCTGTAAATCCCAGTTGCCATGTTCGCTATGAATTTTATCCTTTCTATAATAATTCATCCCCCACAACGCCTCCACCCGCAAATTTTTCTGATCCCAAAGGTAAAGTTCTGTACCTCAGTTTACATACTTTTCTGTTTTCTTTTTCTAATTTGTGCCCTTGACCCAGCTTATGTGCTCATCACTGTTGTAAAATCTCCACCATTCAACTAAAATTTTAACGGCTTATATTTAAAATTTAAAAATGATTATTTTTAAATAAACACTTTTTTTTTCATGTGGGAAAAACTCACATTTAAGAGCTTATATTTGTTTTAGATTCTACATACATTAAAATAGTTTTGTAGTAAAAAATATGAGGTTTACACTTCTTATGTTGCATGAGAATAAGAAGATTCTTACATACACATGAAGTAGTAGGACCCACATATATATATCATGCTAATTATATATATATGGGGGTCCCACCATTTTATACGTGTGTAACATGAGAAAACACTTATCCTACAACATGAAGTGTTTTTCCAGAAAATATATCTCCACCGCCTGGATTCAATTTGGACCGCGTCATTTGAGGATAATGATGAGTAGCATGGTATTCATAATTGTGATAAGATCTGCACCCTTCCGTATATACTTTCAATGGTTTAGATCTAAAATCCTAACTACTAATTTTTAGATAAAATATTTTTTTAAAAAAAAATTTACAAAGTTTATATTTATTTTAGTTATGTACACGTTAAAATAATTTTTTCCAGAATTAAAGTAAGAAAATTAAATTAGAATTATTCAAATTTGATTTAGACGGTGCTCTGCTTAGTGCTCCATCACCAGTCCGTATCCAAACTCGTTCCAAAATTCAAATGGGAAGGAGTAGGAAATTAAAAGGAAAAGGAAGGAGGAAAAAACATTTGTTGTTTGGCACACAATTAGAAAAAAATAATTATAAGTTGATGGATAAAGTTATATTTAGTTGGATAAAAATGATGACAAGAAAAATTTAAGTAAATGACTATAATGCCTTTCATAAACTTAAATTTAATTGTAAAATGCATCGAAATAATTATTTTTATTATGTTTATATAATATAGTTAAATATGAACTTTTAATTATTAATAATGAAAAAATTTGTTTACAAAATCTAATCCGTGTGCTTATTGTTTCTGGAGAGAAATATGTTATATCAAAATATTATTATAAGTAAAATTCTCTAACCTCCTATATATTACCTTAATTACATTGCTCTCTTCCCTATTTTGAAAACATACAACTGAGCTCGACAGTTAACACCGTTAAGAATATTCAAAAAAATATTTTTGAATAAAATAAATTTTGTTTACTAATTTATCCTTCATGATACTAAATCTCTACTTTTGGGTAAAATTATTATAATTAATTTACTAGTTTCTTTTAATATATTTTTAGACAATTTTATTTTTCCATTTTTCAAATAGATATTTCTAATATTTGTATGACATTTGGAAATAAGATTAATTAATTAAGTTAATATAGATATATAAAAAATTAATTAGTTGATAATTGGATTAAATATATTGATAAATATATACAAACTTACGGATTTATAAAATTTACAAAAAAAATCAAATATTATATTTTATAAATTTAATTAATTTAAATAATATCTTAAACTTAATCCATTTATATTTTATGATAAAACAAAATATATTTTAAATATATTTTTATCCCTCTAAAATAAATATAAATAAATAATTTTTTATAAATGTGATGAAAAATAAATGATTAACACTTTTTTAATATAATCAAAATTAATAAATTTAAATTTTTTGGTTGTGTAATGTTTTAATAAATATAATTGTTGAATTTGTTAAATGGGGGTATTTTGGTCAAAATCCAATTTGAGAATCAAACTTAGTAGTTAACTAACAGTTTGATGGATGGAAATTAAATTTCAAAAATACAGGGGAGGTTCATATAACATTCATTTTTATTTTTAAAATAGAGAGAAATTTACTGTAATTTAGATAAAATAGTGGGATAGTAGTTAATGTATTATACACTATAATTGTTGTTGTCGTTGTTATCTTTATTGCTGCTGCTTGTTGGCAAAATACACACACACATATATATATGTGTGTGTGTGTCATATCTATTTTATTTCATTAGTGAAGCTTTCCATTCTTTTGTATTCAAAACTCTGAAACTTTTTCCCCTTTCTCCTTTCTCCTTGACAATCAGCAATGAAAATTGTTGTGGCAGTTGTGGCTTCTCTTGTTGTTGGCGGGATAATTCTTTATTCTGCTTACTATCTCTTGAAGATTCAAATGAAGAAGAGTCAAAGGGTTAATCTCAGCCAAAATTACTGTAATTAAATTTCATTATATCCATTTACCCATACAATTTGGCTAGTTTGTAGGTTCGGCATAATTTATTTCTTTATATGGTTTATTTTGTCTAGTTGGAAGGGAAAGCACCACTTTGGAGCATTTGCAATTTAGTCTAGCTACAATTGAGGCTGCGACAAATAACTTTTCTCATGAAAATATATTAGGGAGGTGGATTTGGACAAGTGTTCAAGGTAACAAATGCCATTATTATTATTATTATTTTAAAGAAAATATATGTGCCAGCATATATTTGCTTTTTCTTAATCCAACCAAGTATTATTCTAGGGTATTCTTTCGAATGGCCAAGAAATAGCTGTGAAGAGGCTCTCAAAAAGTTCTAGCCAAGGTGCAGAAGAGTTTAAGAACGAGGTTTTATTGATAGCTAAACTCCAGCACAGAAATTTGGTGGCGTTATTAGGATTTTGCATCGAAGAGCAAGAGAAACTACTTGTTTATGAATATATTCCTAACAGAAGCCTTGATTACTTTTTATTTGGTCCGACTCTTACAGACTCATTTTAACTTTTAATTAAAATTTATAGTTCATTTATGTCATGCTTTTTATTATTTATTTGGAGCCTTTTATTATGTTTTAGATAATTTTCATTAATTTTGTTGCTTTAGTGATCACTTACAACAAATTTATGCGAGTTCCCAAAATAGCGAGTATTAGATTGGATGGAACGTAGTAAAATCATAGGAGGTGTTGCTCGAGAATTCTTTATCTTCATGAATATTCTCGCCTAAAAATCATACATCGAGATCTCAAACCTAGCAATATTTTGCTAGATGATGACATGAATCCAAAAATTTCAGATTTTGGCCTAGCTAAGTTGGTTGCTGTCAATGAAAGTGCGGGAAGTACAAAACGAATTGTTGGAACATGGTAAGTTATTTTCTTTTTAACCTTGTCATACATGCTTGCATATAGGCATAAACATATATCTTTATATAATTGAATCAAGAAAAATGATTTTTGACTTTATTTGAAATATAACTGTAGTTTTCCTTTCATGTAATAATCATTTTAAATGTTCAGATTTTATCATCTTGTGAACTAAATTTCATTGACATTGTTTTTTTTTTTTTGTGCGGTGGTTATATGTCTCGAATATGCAATGTTTGGACAATATTCTGAAAAATCAGATGTTTTCACTTTGGAGTTTTAGTTTTAGAAATTATCAGTAGAAAAAAGAATAAAGGATGTCATGATTCCCAATATGCTGATGGCCTCTTAAGCTATGTAAGTTATGATAATATTAATTTTAATTGGAGAAAGATTAAATTTGACAATATTGTATGATGAGCTAATAAAAGAGTAATAATTGAAATAATACGTTTATCTTAATTGTTGCAGACATGGAAGAAATGGAGGGATGACAAGTTGGTAGAGATATTGGATTCAGATATAAATGAATTGGGATCATACAATGAAGTGATCAAGTGCATCCAAATTGGTTTGTTATGTGTTCAAGAAAATCCAAATGCAAGGCCTTCCATGGCTACTGTTGTTTCATATCTTAGCAATGATTCTATTCAATTGCCTTTACCCCAGGAACCTGCTTCCTTTTTGCATGGTCATAAATCACAGCCTAATGTCTCAAACAATGGAAATGGAAAGTCATGCTCTGTTAATGAAGCTTCTATGAGTGAAATCTTTCCTCGCTAGTACAAGGCTATTATTTCTTCTTTTTCTTCTACAATATGGCCTTGGATCAGCAAAATTGTCAATGGTTCCGATTGATCTAGAGAGGTTTTATTTTTTATTTTTTTTAATATAAATTTTATGTCATGTTTGGTATTCAGGAAATTAAGGAGTTCAAAGAAGAGGAGAGACAAATGTACATGTTGATATACATGATATTTATATATGTTTCTAAGGAATTGATGATTCCTTAAAAATGGGAAGTCTCCTTCACCTGGGTAATGGAAAATAGGAAATGAGTTGTATAACATTTTGACTGTTTTGCAAGAAGTTTGTGGTTAATTATTGGATGTGTTCATAAAGAGCCTAGGGAGCAGCGCATTACAAGTTGTACTATATATTCAATAACTGTGAACAATATCACTTGCTTTTTGAACCTAGATATGTATATTAAAAAACTTGACTGGCTGGCTAACTAGTCAAGTTTTCTTTCAAATATTTTTTCTTTTTGGATTAATTACATATTCTTTGAGAATAGCCTAGTAGTGAATCTTGAAGAAATGAACTCTAGAAGCAATTTTTTCACTTTACATCACTGATAAGCATATATTTTATAATTAAATAAGTATAGATTCTGAGATACTTATTTAATTATCTTTTATATATTTATCTATCTTTTAATTAACTATAGGATAAAAGAATATTATAACAGAAAATCTATTGATATCCTATTTTATTTTGTAGGAGATATTTTCTTCTCCTATTGATATCCTATTTTATTTTGTAGGAGATATTTTATGATCCAAGAGAGGAGAAGATATAAAGAAGGCAATAACATCACAACAAATTAAATTGAAAATGATTTAATATAATATATTATTATATTAAATTAACGACGTAGCTGTGCGAAGAAAAAGATGTTAATTCTGATTTGGATTATAAGGTAAAAAACAACGTGGACCCCACACGCTAGAGCGCCTGATGCATATTTGAATGAAGAAATAGATTTTGAATAGCCACGTGACCCCACAAGGACATTTGTCTTCATATATATATATCTCTCAAGATATTGATATGAATTGAAGAGAAGAGATAATAAAAGATTTGAAGAAGATCCGCACAGACGGGATGTTACAGCACCACCGGCCTCCCCTTTCGGGTGGCGGGTTAGAGGGATCCTTTTCGCTTATTACCTTTCCTTTGTTAATTAATCGCTTTAAACAAACATCAGAGTTTGCACGGCAGAGCATAGGATCGGTTTGGAAAACTTACACTATACTGGTAAAGGTACAAACAATTACATACATTAATCCCGAAGGGTTAAGAGTACAATAGTCTAACGTAAGTACTGGGCAATAAGTAAGTTCATACAGTCATACAAATATACAATGAGATAAGGACTTCCATACATCTTCAATCTTCGTCTTCATTGCTCTTACCCGTATCTTTTCCACAGTCCAACCGGCCTACCACCTTACACCTGTATCTTTCAAGCCAGCCTGGAGTTCAAAGATTGAACCCCAGAGTAACTATTAAACTCATATACAATATGTATGCAATGCATGTAATGCAAATCACAATCAGAAACAACAAATGTGGCATGTACTCTGCAGGACCGCCTGGTCAAGACAAGCCCCTGGACTTAGCATGCAAAAGGGCCTCAGTAGTCAAGGTGGCCACCCCAACCACCTACCCTAAGGCCTCAGTGGGCACCTATAAACACACAGTCATATAGGCTCCACCTACCCCACATACCTTGGGCCTCAGTAGACACCTATGAACACACAATCATATAGGTTCCACCTACCCTACATGCCAAGGGCCTCAGTAGCACCCCGAAGGAGATACTACCTACCCATCATGCCTCAGGCCTCAGTAGCACCCATACATGTACTACCTACCCTGCATACGTCGGGCCTCATTAGCAACCATAGAACATGAAATCCCATAAATGCTACCTACCCTACATCCACAATCATGATAACACAGAACATACAAGAGCCACATAGAGTATGCAAGTTTATAGTTACTACCTGGCATGCCTTGGAAATAGTAACCTCTTCCCTTGGAGTTGGAAATAGGGTCCACACGTGCTAACACCCTAGTTACAACAAAATATCACACTTTCAATCACTTATCCAAACTTTTACTTTAAGATCCATAATTTTGCCTAACACCAGATTTTCCAGAAACGCTGACCCATCTTTGCCGATTTTTAATAAATTATAGAAAAATTGTATCGAGGTTAGAAACTTGTCCTTATTCCCAAACATTAGCCACTGGTCTGAGACAGAGTCTAGGTTTTTAGGTCATTTTCAACTTAAAAAAACTCTTGGTTGGAAACTCCAAATGACACAAAATATTATATCAAAATCATCCTCCGGATGTCTACTTTCACCATGTAAAATTTCAAAGCATTTAGACTTCATTTACTATTTTAAATCTACCGATTTCCATTCGCTGCCCAGAACCGTAAGAACCGACAAATTTTCGTATAATAAAGACTTGAGCTTTTTGAGTTGGAAACAGGTGATCCTACATGTCCCCACTCAAAATCACGTTCTGGACTCAATGGAAACCTCAAAAATACCAAAATCCCACATTAACTCCATGAAAAACATCATAGGGCAGAAGCAAGAATTCCAAGTTGTCGGTTAGATGCTTACCTTGGAATTTCGGTTGCGTATGACTTTCTTCACTTCCCGAACCAAGACTTCAGCTGGACACTCTCCTCTTACACCTTGAGCACGTCCTTGGGCAAGTGGAAATGAGGGGAGCAGGTGTCCTTATATAGACTCCAAAGGTGGGGCCCTTATCCAACTTTGATCACGATCCAACGGTCGGGAAAATTCTTCAGATTTAATTATATTTTATTTACTTAATTCTCAATAATTCTAGAGAATTCTTGGCAGATGAGTACGGCTTTTTAGGCCCAAAAATCAGATTCCCAAATTGCCCCTGGTGGTGGTCTCTGGAATTACTAGTTGTAGGTACTTGCTTCTTCTCTAAGTCGGCGAGGCCCGCGTAATTTGCCCTAGGATATGCAATAATTACCCTTTATGAGTCATAATTACTTCTCATTTCATTGTCATGTCAATTTCAAAAGATGTGGTCAGATTAAACCGGATTATTTTATTCTTTCTCTCTCATCATAATTACTTGATGTGACATTCTCTCTCTTCATAATTACATGACATGACCTTTTCTTTCTCCTCTAGGCCCACCAAATTTTCGCCCCTTATAGTGTCCTGGGCCTGGGCCCAACTCGGGAAATCCTAACCGGTCCCACTTAGCTCCTTTTTGCCGATTACACCTTTCCTTGTAACTCGTGCCCTTTAACTGGACTTGTGTGGGCCCAGACCAACAGTCTCTTCTCCCAAATCACAGGGGGACGGATTATAATTCCTTGGGGAGCAAGAAACCCATATTCCAGTATCTCATAACCGCCTTGTACTACGTGCTACCCAATAATCGAACTTCTGACCCCGAAATGTCACATGTCCGATGTAGCACTACTATTACTCGCTTTTCTCGTTAGTTCTCAATATGTTTTGATGATTAACAAAAAATGTAAAACATGTCTTGAAGTTTGCAAAGTCAGTTAAAAACATTCTGATAGTTGCATACTCGAGTATAGGTTTGCTTACTCGAGTATAGGACTATTAAAAGATTGCTCAATTGCATTTTACAAGTGCATACTCAAGTATAGGTATGTATACTCGAGTAAAGGCCATCCAGAGAGCAACCAAGTTTTTCAAGTTAAGTCAATACTGCAGTATGGGTAGCCCTACTCAAGTATTGGACTTCCAGAGAGCAACCAGAATTTTCAAACTAAGTCAATACTGCAGTATGCGTAGCCATACTCAAGTATTGGACTTCTAGAGAGCAACCAGAATTTTCAAACTAAGTCAATCTTTGGTATGCGTAGCCATACTCAAGTATTGGACTTCGAGAGCAACCAGAATTTTCAAACTAAGTCAATACTTTAGCAGTATGGGTAGCCATACTCAAGTATAAGTTTTATCTTTCAAACACAAGACACGTTGGTTTGCCTCTCGAAAGGTGCATACTCGAGTATCCCATTGGATCTTGCGATAGACACTTGTATACGATTGCCATACTCTAGTAAGCATGAACATACTAGAGTATACAACGGTAAAAACTGATTTTTGAATTATACGAATTTGCAAATCATTGTTGTTTGATCCTATTGCTTCCATAATTCATTCAATCATATTCCTAGCTATGTTTAACAAGTTTGTTGAGTGAATTTCATTAAGATCATATGAAGATTATTGAAGGTCAAAGCCATAAAGCAAAAAGAGTACAGTGCATTTAATGCACCTCTGCAAATCTACCTACTTTCAGCTAATTCATCGAGCACGCCTTCCGAACGTTAAAGAATGCTTACTACAACAAGCAAAGTAATCTCCAACGGGCAAATTCTCGAGAGAATCACATCGATCAAATTAACACCTGGATTAGCAGAAGTTTAGAGAGAGAAGATGACCAGACCTTAAGCTAATCACCTACAACGGTTGGATTCATAAAGCAACGGTCATTTAATGATCTCTATGTATAAATAGAGTTGCATTCAAGCCTTTCCAACAGACACACACTTTCTTGAAGACGAAAATCATTCAAGTCTCATATTTATTTCTTCGCTTTTTTATCTGTAGTATCTTGTGATACATTGAGCTTCGATGCTTATCATATATACTCTTAGAGAGAGTTTGTTTCCTTGTATATCATTCATTGTAACAATCTCAAGTCGGGTGACTTGGAGATTGGGAAAATCGAGTACAACTTGTAAAGGGAGTGTGTCCTAGGTTGATGAGCATCCTTCGTTTACTGAGTGGGTATCGATTGTAATCAAAGTACAACTTGTAAGGAGGAGTTAGTCCTAGGGAGAGGATAACTCTTGAGTACAGAGTGTGTATCTGATTGTTTACAATTACAACTTGTAAGGGGGAGTGAGTCCTAGGGAGAGGATCATCCTGAGTACAGAGTGTGTAATTGTAATTGAGTGATAATGGAAAATCCCAGAGTGTTTCTAGGGACTAGACGTAGGTCAAAGAGTTGGACCGAACCGGTATAAATCCTTGTGTCCAGCTTCTTCTACCCTCACTCTGTTTATCTCTATTTTCATTGCTTCAAAACGAGCAATTTCTCGAAAAGTTTTAAAATACCCAATTCACCCCCTCTTGGGTATATAGCTCCACTTACATTTGGTATCAGAGCAAGGTCTTCTCAAAAGAGCTTAACATCTCGAGAAGGATCAGTGTGGAAGGTATTCTACCTGATGGAGTTTCTATCAACAGGCCACCCGGTTTCAATGGTGAACACTACTCATTCTGGAAAGCTAAATTCAAGGTGTTCGTCAATGCTACTAAGTATGGTCTCTAGAGAGTATTTGAAAGAGGAGATTATGAGCCATCAACCGTTGAAGATGGAGTTAGAGTTCCTAAGCTAGAAGAAGAATATGATGAGAATGACAGAAGAAATGTCACACTCAACAGCAAGGCTGTCCTTCTGCTTCAAAGTGCTCTAAGTCAACAAGAATACTTTCATATTTGCACTCTATCTTCTGCAAAACATATGTGGGAGGCTCTGGAGATAGCTCATGAGGGAACAGCTGGAGTCAAGGAGAATCGAGTAAACACTCTCATGACTGAATATGATTTATTTCGTATGAAGTTTGAAGAATCCATTGGCGAATTCCAGCTCAGGTTTACTCATTTGGTCAACCAACTTGCAGCCTTGGGCAAAGTCTATGATCAATCAGTTCAAGTAAGGAAAATCCTGAATATTCTTACTAAAGAATGGGAAGCCAAAGTCATAGCAATCGAGGAAGCCCGTGGAGAATCAATGCAATTAGTAGCTGCTCTATTTGGAAGCCTATCTGAATATGAAGGCAAACTCAAATTCAAGAAGGGCTTAGATAAAATCAAAGATGATAGAAAGTTTGGTATTGTTTTGAATGTTGTGAAAGAGAAACCCAATGAGGAAGATGAAGATGATGAATAGATGGCTATGCTTGTACGAAAATTCAAGAAATTCTATAAGAGAGATCAAGGCTCTAGAGACAGATTTCAGAGAAGAACTTCAAACAATGAACAAGATCAAATCATTTGCTATGAGTGTGGAAAGCATGGTCATATCAAGCTCGAATGTCCTCAGCTGAAAGCTAAAGAAAAGGAGAGAAAGGCAAGATTCAACCACCTCAAGAAGAAGGCTTATATACGGGGAGATGATTCTTCGGATGAAGAAAGTAATGAGGAAGGAGTAGCAAATGTTTGCCTAGTTGCTTTGAAGAACAACCGAACATAACAATGAGGTAAATGTCTCTCGAACCTTCCTATGATGAATTATCTTCCGAATACAATGAACTATATTTTGAATATGAAAAACTTGCAAAAGAGTTCATTGCATCCAAGAAGAAAATTAAATTGTTGGAAGAACAAGTTCAGAATGTTTCTTCTTCTATTTCTGTTTAAAACATTTACAAGATATTTCGAAAACATTCCCGAAAATGATTGCGAAAAGATTTCGAAAAGATTTGTGACAATTGCTTTGTATTTTAGAGAAAAGAAATTTACATCTTACAAAAACTCTTGAGAAATTCACTAGAGGTAGTGAAATGCTCAAAGTAATTTTAAAATAGCAAAGGTTTACAAATGACAAATCAGGGATTGGTTATAAACCTGATTTTGATAAGAAGGAAGGGAAGAAGAAACATGGACAAAAATCTTATATGAATTATTTTTGAAAATCTGTCCATTCCTCTAACCCTTTTGCTCATTGCAACTATTGCAATCGTAAAGGCCATGCTACTTCTTCATGTTTTCATAAAAAGGAAAGAAAGAGCAAGCCTATAGGTAATTACCAATGGGTACCAAAGGGAACTTATGTTTTCCCTAAGGCTCAAACTAACCCAGAAGGACCCAAGCATAAATGGGTACCAAAATGTCCATCTGTTGGTTTGTTTGTGCAGGTTGACTCTAAGAGAAATGGACATAAAGGGGTTAAGAATCAAAGAATCCCTTATGCACCGAAAAGGAGATCCTCTCAAGTATCAAATAGAAGATACTTGAAGCCTGTACCTTTGTGAGAACTTTGCGAGACACCTAAGAGACAATGGGTTTGCAAAGCTAATTCTCCAAGCACCTAAGGTAAAAGGTATACAATGGTAAAATCTCTTGTCTTGCTATCGGTAATATTTATTGAGGTTTTATACATTGGATATTAGGAATGAACACCTTAAAACCATTTTGAAATTATTTTTTTCTTTAAAACTCATTCAAAAGTTTTTGCATTGTTCAAAAGTTTAATTCATTTTGCATACATGACATTTTGAAAAGAAAAATATATCTTTTATGCATAAAGCTATGGTTAATTCATTATGCTCAATTATCATAATCTGATTATATTCTTGGAGCATATGAATTTTGTTCCCACAAGCTAACAATGATTGGGTCCAAGCAAGATTGGATACCAAGAGAGAAAAAGATTGTATACAAGACATTGTAGGATCAAGGAAAGCTTTTCAAGAGAGCAAATATATAGTGAAATTATTCAACTCTTGAAAAGTCAAGACACAATGGCCGATGTTGATGGTGAATTTGCATCAATCCATCTCGATCCAAGTCTCGCTACTACAAGGACAAGAACATTTATGGTGATATCTAACCTTATCCTATATTGTGCTTATGTGAAATTCGTATTTGGGTATTGCATACTTGTCCAATAATGCATTCCATTAAGCAATCAATCATTTATGTCTTTCAAAATGTTTTTCGATTGCTAATGGATCATAAGTGAATTTGTGCATAATTTTCTAAGTTTAAGATTTCTCAAATGCACAATTCAAAAACTTTTTTTGAATCTCAATTCATTCTATGTTTGGAAAATGCATTCCAATGTTTTTGAAAATATGCATGTTTTGATTGCACTCAAATGATATTTCAAAAAGTTGGAAATTGACTTTCATTATATTAGCAAGTGCTTTGATTTTCTCGAGCACATTCTCAAAGATAAGTTTTCATATCATCAACATCTCAATTTCATAGAACATTATCATGATTTAAAAGAATATTTGAGATATTGAAAACTATTTGCATAGTTTATGAAAAACTCATATCAATGACATACTTTCCTACATGAATGTATTTACAAATTGTCATTGAGAAATGATTTTTTTTTTGGTATCACTTATACGCTTATCTCGTATGTTCAATGTTATGAATTAATTGGATAAGATTATTTATGATACACCCCATGTTTGAATGTAATATGCTTATTTAGAAGTAATTCAGTTTTGTAAGAAGAAAATTTGGGAATGGACAATCCCAATGAATTGTAAATTGTCTCCACTTAATGTTAGTTATGTGTTTTGATGATTAACTAATACTAACTTAAGCATTGGAGAATCGAGATGTGGTTTTATGCGGGATGCTTATCATGATTAATCTCCTGCTGAAGTTTGCCGTCAAATCCCTATCCATGTGGAGAATCGAGTGTAAGTTTTGGAGTTTCCATCGAGACAAGAGGGCCACCAAGCTCAAAGGTCTCACGAATTTGAGCTTGTAAGTATGCACTTGAGCAAAGTTTTCGAAAACTCGATTCACAAGTGAAATTCAAGAGTTCACTTTACACTCTTGAAGTCCAGGTTAGTACAAGGTCGCAATTGAAATGTTTTTGAAAACCCGATTGATTTTCTTCACTTCATTCTTCCCTTGAGTCTACCCCTAAATTCTCTCATCCTCCTTGAGATTCTCGAGTAAATGACCTCCAAACGTTGTGCATCCACCAAAACTCAGAATCCGACCAAGAACAAATCCAATCCAATCCTCAACTTAATGAGAATTAATGCGGAAGAAGGATCGGATCGGTCAAGAGCTCCTCCTCCTTCAAGGCCAAAGATCAAAGACCAGCTACTCTCAAGGCCAGGAAGCTCAGAATGCTCTTCCTCTTTCTCATGTTTCTATACCTTCTGATTTTGATGCAAGGATCAAGGAAATTGTTAACAAAGCAATTTTCTGAGTTATTTGATAAGGTAGAAGAAGAAGTTGGGAGATTAGTGACTGAGGTTACTAAAGGACATGGCAATGTGGTAAACATTCAGAAGGTTTTAGTTGAGCAAGAAGCATTCAAAAATCGATTGAAGATCACTCATTAGCATTTCAACTATCTTGATCGCCATGATGAGCCTGAGTGATAAAATGGACAATCTTCTGCAAAATCAGTCCATGGGTGTTTCTGATTCTGGTTTGGATGCTTCTACTTCAGCTGGACCAAGCTCTGATATATCTAAACACAGCCTCTGAACCAGCCATTATCTTTGAACCTGAGCCATCCATTCCTACCACTCAGATTAACCCTCCATCTCAGCAACAGGATCTTATTTCTTACACTTTCAAATATCCCAATTGATCCACCCTTGTTTGCTGATGACAAAGGGGGAGAAGAGTGAGAAGGATCAATCAATGCTTTCAAAATTATATTGCATATTTTCTTTCGAAACTCTACTTAACATTCTGGTCTATATCTTGATTAATCTCTACTGAATGTTAAGTTATGCAGTATACATGCTTTAATGTTATATAATTTCTCTTTGCTATATGCTCATCCGAAGTCTCGATTAATTTTTAATGTTTATGAGTATATCAATAAGTTGTTTTGTTATTTTGGTATCTATCATGACTCGATATTAATTGATAAAATGATTTAACTAGTCATGAGATTTTTATTTGCTTCAACTTTGATGAAATGAATTGTGCAAATGTTTTTGACCAAACTTGCTTTCTCATTCTTCAAATGATCAAATTCGATTTTGAAAGCAATTGATTGTTTACAAGTGTTGTCATCATCAAAAAGGGGAGAATGTTAGTTCTCAATATGTTTTGATGATTAACAAAAATGTAAAACATGTCTTGAAGTTTGCAAAGTCGTTTAAAAACATTCGATAGTTGCATACTCGAGTATAGGTTTGCTTACTCGAGTATAGGACTATTAAAAGATTGCTCAATTGCATTTTACAAGTGCATACTCAAGTATAGGTATGTATACTCGAGTAAAGGCCATCCGAGCAACCAAGTTTTTCAAGTTAAGTCAATACTGCAGGTATGGGTAGCCATACTCAAGTATTGGACTTCCGAGAGAACAATCAAATTTTCAAACTAAGTCATATACCATCCGAGCAACCGGGATTTTCATGCGTAGCCATATACTCAAGTATTGGACTTCCAGAAGAGCAAAAGGAATTTTCAAACTAAGTCAATGTTACAAGAGCTCCAAACATTTTATAACTAATGTATGCGTAGCCATACTCAAGTATTGGACTTCTAGAAATTATTTTTCAACTTGGCACTTGTTCTTTTCAAACTAAGTCAATAGAGGCATTTTGAACTTAGAATTTTTCACACAAATGGGTAGCCATACTCAAGTATAAGTTTTATCTTTCAAACACAAGACACGTTGGTTTGCCTCACGAAAGGTGCATACTCGAGTATCCCATTGGATACTTGCGGTATGACACTTGTATACGAGTGCCATACTCTAGTAAGCATGAACATACTAGAGTATACAATGGTAAAAACTGATTTTTGAATCATACGAATTTGCAAATCATTGTTGTTTGATCCTATTGCTTCCATAATTCATTCAATCATATTCCTAGCTATGTTTAACAAGTTTGTTGAGTGAATTTCATTAAGATCATATGAAGATTATTGAAGGTCAAAGCCATAAAGCAAAAAGAGTACAGTGCATTTAATGCACCTCTACAAATCTACCTACTTTCGCTAATTCATCGAGCACGCCTTCGAACGTTAAAGAATGCTTACTACAACAAGCAAAGTAATCTCCAACGGGCAAATTCTCGAGAATCACATCAGATCAAATTAACACCTGGATTAGCAGAAGTTTAGAGAGAGAAGATGACCAGACCTTAAGCTAATCACCTACAACGGTTGGATTCATAAAGCAACGGTCATTTAATGATCTCTATGTATAAATAGAGTTGCATTCAAGCCTTTCCAACAGACACACCTGCTGAAGACGAAAATCATTCAAGTCTCATATTTATTTCTTCAGTTTTTATCTGTGTAGTATCTTGTGATACATTGAGCTTCAGTGCTTATCATATATACTCGGAGAGAGTTTGTTTCCTTGTATATCATTCATTGTAACAATCTCAAGTCGGGTGACTTGGAGATTGGGAAAATCGAGTACAACTTGTAAAGGGGGTGTGTCCTAGGTTGAGGAGCATCCTTCGTTTACAGAGTGGGTATCGATTGTAATCGAGTACAACTTGTAAGGGGGAGTTAGTCCTAGGGGAGAGGATAACTCTTGAGTACGAGTGTGTATCTAATTGTTTACAATTACAACTTGTAAGGGGAGTGAGTCCTAGGGAGAGGATCATCCTAAGTACAGAGTGTGTAATTGTAATTGAGTGATAGTGGAAAATCCTAGAGTGTTTCTGGGGACTAGACGTAGGTCAAAGAGTTGGACCGAACCAGTATAAATCCTTGTGTCCAGCTTCTTCTTCCCTCACTCTGTTTATCTCTGTTTTCATTGCTTCAAAACAGAAAGCAATTTCTGAAAAGTTTTCAAATACCCAATTCACCCCCTTCTTGGGTATATAGCTCCACTTACATTTTCCTTCTGTAATTGGTCCAGATACACATTCTCTCTCTCTCTTCCTTTCTTATTTCCTTAAAAACGCAGGACATCTATGACTGCCCTAAAAATGCCATATACTTACTTATATCGACATATTTTCGCTCAACTAATTGTCCTATACCCCAGGACATAGTTGGGCGGCATCTTTTCCAACCAGACTTACACTGTATAGGCCTTCTGTGCCCCTTTTTACGTTAGCACTTTAATTCCATGGCTTAAGCATACTAGGTCTACTGACTTGTAACGCCGAGTTACTTAGTCCCAGAGAGGCTTCCAAACTCTCGACATTCTTGGGACTCTTCCTGAATTGGGCCTAGTCGTCCACCTATTTTAGGCTTATTCTTCATTCTTAGGGTCCAAAATTTGGGATATTACATTGGAGAGAGACCCAAGCCAAGATTATATAATTGGAAGGACAGACGCGTAGTAAGGGAACCACAATTCGGACGCAAGCCGAGACGCACATTGAGGGGCGAGGGGAGCAGCAACACTTTGGTGATCTTCATCACCTTCACGGAAGGACGAGAGGACTTGGAGGCGATGGAGAAGCTTTCTTTCCTATCTCTTTTTATTCTTTAAACCTAAAGTCTTATCTTTTTGTTATGAATTTGATTTTAGCCATGTGTGGCTAGTTTTCTTTGCAACCTAGAGTAGCTATGAACTTATTTGTGGATTAGATTTTATTTTCATTGTTTAATTAAAATTAATATTAATTTTGGTTATTTAATCTTGTTTAGATTTATCTATTTAGTGATTGGCCATCATTGAATATGATTAGGATTTACCTTGACGAAGGGAATTTTAATTAAGCTCTCAGATTAAGTAATATGGGATTAGATTACGATTTAATTTGCGGTTAGGATAGACATATACCTAATGGCCCCATATAATTGTTGAAGAGTGTGTCCGAGTTATGTTGCCTCTTCTGATAATTATGTTAGACATAACAAATTATACCTAAGAGAGGGTTGTAAGTGGACTGATAGGCACTTACAGCTATTTATACTTGAGATTAACAAAATTGATATTAAGGCTAATTAAATTAATGAAAACAAGGTTTATGAAGCTAATAAGGGATTGGTGACTCTAGGTTGCTCGTTCGATTAGTGTGGTAGTTTTTATTATTTTAATTTCAGTTTTGATTTCTTTTATTAATTAAATTCAATCGATTTGCTCAACTTAAACGAAATTGTGAGATTAATGCTTACATGAAGTTGTGGGTACTAAGTCCTCGTGGGAATGATATCTTACTTACTCTTTATTACTTGATACGGCCCGTGCACTTGCGGAGTTTTTTAGGCTATAACATTTTGCCCTATCAATCACACTGGCTAAGTACAAGAAGGCCTACTAGAAAAGAGGTTTAGAAAGAGTATATGACATGCCAAGTGGCATCAGGATCCTATCCCACCAATACTACAAAAATGTCTTTTAAGTCATTCAACCCTAACATTAAAAAAATGCTAATGTTTAAATTTTAGAAGCTAATAAAACATTCTTAAATGCCATAATAAATTTAATTTTTCAAAATAGTAATGATTATTTAAAAAAAAACAACATTTGAGGTTAAGAATATTAGGGTTAAAGAACTCCAAAGATACTTTTTAAAATTTGAGAAACCATATTAAATATTGTATAAAATCGAGAAGACCAAATGTGTACTTTTTTCTTAAAATATTTACCTTTATTGATATAACTCATTTCTCATGCACTAAAAAGAAGGGAAAGCGTGAAAAAAAACACATACTACTTAAAATCATAACCCAATTGTTTTTCTTGTTAGATAACAATGCTTTCTGTTTATAGAGGGGAGTACAAAATTTGGTCTCAAACATAAAAGCAAGAGTTCAAGGTGCTTTGCATATTCTCCTTCCCTTGCTTTTTATAGCATACAATTAAATTATTTACGTTGTTGGAAAAATTAATTAAAATTAGTTGGTGATAGTAAAAAGATAAAAAAAATGTAATTATTTTGCCAAAAATATCCTCATTCATGTGGATGAGAGAATGTATGAGAATTAAATATAATGGCATAAGTAATTAAATATGATTGAAATAGGAAATCAACAAAAAAAATTTGAGACAACCTCTAAATGTCTCTTATAAAAAGAAACATACTACATCCACACGTTATTTCTTATAAAAAGAAAAGGAGGGAGTAGCTTGTTAGCAAGTATGTTTGTTGGGGTAATGAGATGAGGCCCTTTCACACTCAATAAATGGTTGTGGATGAATAAGTTGTGAAACTCGTAAAAAGTGTTGTGTATATTACGAAAGATACAACAGCAACAACAATAAAGTCCTATACCACTAGGTAGAATTGGTTTCATAAATCACAAAATGCCATTGTGTTTTATCGAAAACCAAATCTTTAGATAGATAATTAACCTAAATATTCTGCTCCATGATATGAGGAAAAAATAATTCAAACAGTATATTTGCATATGTTAAAAGTGTATTCTCATATTGAACAGAAGTAGAAGAATTGCAACAGAAATTACAAAGCAGCAAGAACATTATTAGCTTTGCTGGATTCCACTTGGCCAAGATTTTTTTTTTACTGGCTTTAGAATAGCCTCAACCTCTGCTAAACCTGCTTCATCAA
The DNA here is from genome assembly GCA_019022655.1 of Acacia acuminata. Taxonomy (NCBI): domain Eukaryota; kingdom Viridiplantae; phylum Streptophyta; class Magnoliopsida; order Fabales; family Fabaceae; genus Acacia; species Acacia acuminata. Next base: position 377,472 of record JAFJYI010000100.1, on the reverse strand, counting down.
TCCACTGGGCGCAAGTGCTATTGCAGCAACAACATTCTCATCCACCTAGTTTGCCAGAATAACTAAAGTAGATTAGGCTTATTACATTGTCAACTACCAACTGTCAATTGGGCTCCAACTAATTCATTCAAACCAAGAAAATACAGTCAAATCATTAAATCAGGTTTATAAATAAGCATTAATGCTCTCCAAGTAATTTATAATATGGACTAAATATCCTTCTAGAAGGCACTCCATAACAGAAACCGGAGGGAGTACGGGGGGAACCATAAGCTCCATGAAGTCATCAACTCATGGATGTAAAGCGGGAATAGCGAGAACTATGTGCAAGTGGTGTGAGTCCTTACGAAAAAACTGCTCTTAAATATTATAAATGGGCATGACTTAAAACTAATCAATATGAATATTGACATAAAATACAAAATTTATAGCAATATAACTTATTCCTTAGGTTCTGTGTAATACATGAGAATCCAGCCAAATTTGTTGAAGGTTAACAGACGTTGCCCACAAAAGCCAAGAAGGGGTATCTATTGTCGGCAAGTGTTGTTTCTAATGTATTGAGTAGGGAGAAATTGAATATACAATAAATAGAATAGCATAGCAAGAATTTGTATTAATTAAATAGAACATACAAAGAACATACAACAAGTTTGTATAATATGAAAAGCTATAAACAAACTCACAATACTGCCGAAAAAAAAGGTTATGAACAATGCAAAAATCCTGGCCCAACTTTCGTTGTGTCCTTAAGACAATTTTGCTCCCTCAAGACAAATGCCGAAGGTTTTCTGAGCAATTGTCTCCCGGGATAGAGCGATTATTCGTCTCTAGAAAGATGGCTCGTACTGCGAAGCCCAAGCGAATCCAAGGAGTCTGCTTTCGGAACGGACATGATGTTTTATGTATGCAATATGAGTGTATATTTGATATTAATTTTAGATCTAGTTTTTCTCTATATATCATTTTCTGTCACTAGCACATCCTATTTATAGATGACGGAAATTGATCAGATGGACACCGTTGGCGAACCAACACGACTGTGGCGAACCGACGCGACTGACGGTGGTAAACCAGTGGGACTTCTTATTCATAACCTATGGGATTTAGATCCTAAAATCCAACAATCCCCCACATGGATAAGAAGTTAGTCCATCATGACCAAATGCAAATGATCATGTATGCAAAGTGCGATTCCTCTACGAGCAGCAACTGCATCGAGAAAGGTAGGGGTTACCTTTGAACCTTCTCTAGTAAAAACCTATAGGAAATACTGGTCAATCGGTGGACGCGTTGTCTTGAACCGTCGACCTTTTAATGTATACCAAGACAATAGGAGTCACACAGTTGCTCCTCTAGCATTGTTGGTTCTCATGCTATGTCCATTTTGGCCCTGGACACTTCCTGGTTCTGTGAGTATTCTAGAGAATCAGCCGTTTTAAATTCTCATAGAAGCGGCCCACACTTCACACTCACATAGGTGATTCCTTGTGATGTAAGTCAACATACATCATCTGAACACATCAGATTAAGAAACCATTAAAAACTTAAAAGCTTACCCTTATATATATGCACTATCTTGTCTAGGAATGAGTATGAGTTTAAAACTCCACAGTGTTAACAGTCGATCATCACTTAGTTGTCTCTTTGAACCTAGTTCGTGGGATCTCCACTCTTCTAGGTAGAATTAGTGCAATAATCAACAATGGATCGGCCTTAAACCCATTCCTTTGGACAAATTTCTAACTAACTCTCTAGGAATCCCTTTAGTCAATGGATCCACTATATTCTCTTTTGATTTTACATAATCAATTGAGATGATTCCATTCGAGTAGGTTGTCTAACGGTATCATGTCTATGACATATATGTCTAGACTTGTTGTTGTACATGATATTCTTGGCCCTACCAATAGCTGCTTGACTATTAGTATCACATTATCGGTACCAGATTTGACCAATTAGGAATGTCCTCAAGAAAATTATGAAGCCACTCGGCTTCCTCACTAGCTTTATCTAAAGCAATAAATTATGCTTCCATAGTTAATCTTACAATGCAAATATGCTTGGATGACTTCCAAGATACAACACCCTCAATAAGGGTGAATACATAACCACTTGCGGATCTTGTGTCGTTAAAACTGGTGATCCAATTTGCATCACAATACCCTTTTAGCAATGCAAGGTACTTCTCATGATGAAAAGCAAAATTTGAGTTTGCTTTAAGTAACCCAAAACTCTTATCATAGCTCTCCAATGAAGCTCTTTTGGACTACTTGTAAAGCAACTCAACATGCTTACTGCATAGGCAATATCAGGTCTAGTGAAGTTCATAACATACATAAGACTGCTTTAACACTCGAGCATACTTCTTTTGTTTTTTCTTCGTCACCGAGTGTTTCTTAACGAAGACTATAATCTATAAGGTTCAACACGGGAGCTATGTTTAAACTCTTGAATTTCTCAAGAATTTTTAAAAATATAGTGTGTTTCCGATAAAGCTAACCCATCAGAAGTTTTATGAATTTTAATTCCTATAATAACATCTCCTAGACCTATATCTTTCATGTCGAACTTACTGGTAAGCAATCGCTTAGTAGCTTTAATCAATTGATTATTACTACCCGTTATCAACATGTCATCTACATAAAGACATAATATGGCAAACCCATAAGGATCAAAGTAATCTAGGCCTTCACGTTGTCTGTAGCCTTTTATTATCAGCCTAGCTTTGTACTTATCAATAGTGTCATATGCTTTCATCTTCTTTTTGAAGACACACTCAATTCCTAGATTATTTCCAGGAGGAAGATCAACCAATTCTCATGTGTGGTTTGACAGAATGGATTCAACTTCACTATTGATAGCCTTTTCCATAATGGTGCTTCAGGAGAGCCCATAGCCTCTCCATGTGTTTGAGGCTCATTTTCCAACAAAAAAGTTAGAAAATCATGCCCAAAGGAAGTGAAGATCCTTTATCTTATACTATGTCTAGGTTCCTCCTCTACAGGATCATCACTGGTCATAGTATTCCACAGTATTGTCATTATTACTACCAATTTCTTCACTTCCCTTGTCATACAGAAATACATTCTTAAAGAACGTAATGTCCCTTGATTCAATAATCGTATTCACATAGATATCTGATACATCGGACACACAATCCATTATCTTAGGTTCGATTCTCAACCTTTTGGGTTTAGGAATTGCGACCTAAGCCAAACACCCTCACACTTTCAAATATTTCAAGAAATGTTTCTTTCCTTTCCGTATCTTGTATGGTATGTTTTGTATCCTTTTGTGGGGCACTCTATTAATTGTAAAGTTAGCCATTAAAATGGCTTCCCCCCATAACTTCTATGGTAAACTAGACATAATCAACATTTCTTACAATATACTACATTCAACCACAATGATGTTATAAAGATTTCACATAATTTGGTAGTGATGCATACCTAACTAGAAATATTTATCATATTTGGGTGTCAAAATAAAACTAGCAACATTTAGTTTCAATAATTATAAAGAGAAATAATCAACATTTGGGTTGATCCATAAACACCTTATAATAACAAACTTTAATTCACCCACAATACAAACAAAACATCATAACATCAACGTTATGAGTAATTGAAAAATCACCGTAATATTCATAGGGAATTGACCACTTTGGTGACTAACAATCAACCATACTCTTACCACATAGTATTTGGAATTAAAATAATTCATAAAGAATTGACTACTTTGGTGATTAATAAATCCACCACACTTAATTCCAAAATTTAAAAATTTAGCATTCATATAATTGCTATTCACAATATTTAAAAAAACATAAAATCATAGCCACCAACTCATTCATGATTATAAAATTAAGGCTATAGTTGCATTTCTACCAAGACATGAAGCCATGCATGCATATTCCAAGAGAAATAAAAATACTATGAAAAATTAGAGCACATTTATCTCTACACTAGATAAATGACTAAATTTTCATATCACAATCATATGCTTGTTGTGCAAAATATTTAATAATTCACAAAATTTGCTTTCAATAGCAAATAACAAATACTCAAATTCTGTTAAGCTCAAACAAATTTATTATTATTATTTTAATTTGGCCCAACTATAATTTATGTTTGCCCAATTAAAAAAAAGACACACACAAAAAAAATACACAAAAACATACGAGACCACAAAACTATCCAATCTAATGGTTCACAAAAATTAGAGCCTAATGTTTTGTTTCTTAAAAAACAAAACGTGTAGCCTAAACCACTAGCCAGACCCAAACAAACAAGTCGGCCCAACAAATGAGCCCCCACGAAAAATATACTTTAAATATACTTTGGCCCAACAAGCTCGGTGGTTAAGGTGCCTTTTGCCAAAGCAACACGTCGCTAGTTCGATCCCCTCTAGGCGCATTGGCGCATTCCTTCATATATATATATATATATATATATAATAAACGATACACGCAAAACACGCTTCATAAAATGGCACGGTATAAAAAGACGTTGTTTCAGATTGGGGTACCATCTTCATTAATATCAAACAAATTAATTAAATCCTTTATTCTCTTCCATTCTAATTAATTAAATTAGAATTTGTTCTTTCAAATACATATAACATCCTAAAATTTAGGACTTTTATTAAATCTCATCATTTAACTATTAAATATATTTAATTTATGCAACTTGAAGCATGAAATCAAATAATATCCGTACAATATCTAATAAAACCAATAAAATCTCCCCATGAAATATTATATTCACTTTAATGAATTTAATATTCATCAAATTCTCATTAACGTAAGGAGAGATAGTAGGAGATTTATTAACTACCCTATCAAACAAAACTAATATATTTATTAACTAAAGATAATCAAATTTTCAACGGATGTAAATTCACCGTGCAAGTAGTCAATATATAAATAATGAAAAAACATATTGATTTCCATGGGAACATCCATACTGAAATGTCGGCACATTAGAAGCTATACCAGCATTATTTTAAATTTTTAATACCGTTTCATTTAAACAAGCCACCATCCTCGCTAGACACATTATTTATTTATTTAAAAAAAATAATAATATAGGCTCAAAACTTGAAATGATGCATCTGATAGAACCATATTTTTATATGATTTTTGATAATTAAATTGGGATTTTTAATGCATTTTGTTATAACTATTGAGCTTAAAATGTCTTTCTTGTGATAAATTAAGATTAAGAGTAAATACATTACATTAGGACTAAAAAGGGCAAAATTGTCAAAGAAATTGTAATTTCTCTTAATCATTGATTTTTATGAGAATATTTTATGTTAGATTAATTATTTTATTTGTGGATGGGTAAAAAGATTAGATCAAATTTGAAAATAGAAGTTTGAGCTCAAGTTATAAACTTTTCAGTTTAGTCCCTCTACAAAACTTTTACAATTTTCACTTAGGTCCCTGTGGTAAAGCTGTGCATTTTGACTAAATTAGGTTTTCTTTTCATGATTCAGCAAAGGCATATCAGATACGCAACAATGAATAAAAAGGGGAACCAGCTCCGCTTGAACGATTTTGACCTTGGATCCATCTATTCACCTTCCTTCACCCTTCATCCTTCATCCTTCATCCTTCACCTTCATCGTCTTCCATCATCACCGACCTACCTTCCTTCACCTTCATCATCCTCCATTCACCACCATTCCCTCTTCTCGGTGATTTTCCAGGGAAATAATTCCAGATTCCAGCAATCTTATTTTTCCAAATTATGCGGTTTGTGTGGTTATTCCAATGAACATGTGTAGCTGATTTTATTTGCTTCTTGGTGGTGGAGATTGGCTTGAGTTCGAGCTTCAAAGCGAGTTATTCTATCATTTTATTAGTCTAGATTTATATATTTAGATTGCCTAGTTTTAGGAATTATTGTGTATAAATTGAACTGAGATTAATGTTTATTGTCTCTGTTGTTTGATAGTTGTAGTTGAGATTAGATTTTGTAGTGTGAAAAATATATGCGTTTTAATTTCTTGTAGTTGCAATGAGATTATATTAATTAGCGTGTTATTTTCTAGTTAATGTGGTTGATTTGTACCCTTTGAGGGACTGTTATGTACTCAATTTCAAGAAGACTCATGTTGCATTTATTCCAATTTTAATTGCACATCAAGTGGTTTTTAACAATTTCTCAAGATGTAGTGGTTACCTATGTTTGTAGGAGCTACTATTAATTGGGAATATTGGACTCAAGTGGTATCTTGGGGTTTTTCTTAAAGACTTGATGAATTTTAACTCCCATAATCTTTTTAAGTAAGGATAGTCATTTCTTCATTACCAAGAGCGCCATCATCCATATTTTCAATTCCATATCATTTAATTCACTCATTCACCAATTTTATAAAAATACCAAAAATATAATAGGTAGCATTTAATTAAATTGCAATCATATTTTAGTTTATTAGTTTGAAAAATCCAAAACCAATTTTCCCCTTGTTTTAATTGCATTTGTATGTCATTTAGATTATTTAGGATTCAATAAAAGGCTCCTCAAGAGAGAATGATCCTAGGTTTGCCTATACGCAATCTTTGATTAATTTTTGATTGTGGGCGCCATCAAGGCTAAAGACAAAAAGGCCCTCATCGTCCCCTTTTTTTTTAATTTAAACAATATAACAAATCAAAACAATGTTTCCATAAAACACATTAGATCGCTCAAGATGAAACGACTTGTTTGTACTGGCTGAAACAAAAGGGCACGTCAGTTTTGTTCATCTTCAACCTCCAACCAAGTCACCTGAGACCGTGTGGATCGTGGTCAGTCATTCGACCAACTCTTCTTTCCTCCATAACCGTTTTGGACGTTGGTTTTTCACGTTTTCGGTGTTTATCTCTTAGTTTTTTCGAGATCTATGTAATGACACATATTTTGTGGCCAGAAAGCACATTTACCTCATGACCCAACACAAGGCTTCAAAGGACAACTTTCCCGATAGAAAAACAAATTTCCATCCAATGTTTCTATATTATACTAAATTCATGGCCTATAACATATATACACTTATATATTTTATTGCAGAAATAAATATTCACATAACAGATTCAAAAGGAATATGTTTCCTAAAAATAGGCCAAGGAAATTGGAATATTTAAACAATTTGCATATATACATATATTGCACATCAATCATATATATAAGTAATTCCAAAATGCATGGAAATTACTTTTAATAATTCATATGCAAATCAGAAACAAGTCGACATATACACATCCACAGAAATCATATCATAATATTGAAATTTCAAACTTATGCATATATAATCCATAGAAATCATAATTTTAGAAACTTTAATTTTCCAAAATCAAATCTAAAATCTTAAAATTGAACACAGATTCAAATCAAATTTCTACGAACACAGAAATCAACTTTATTTAATATAAATTAATCTAAGTTGATTCCAATTTAAAATTACTACCAACAATGAAATCAGCAATGATCTAAGTTGATTTCAATATAACCAAAATTGTTTTAAGGTTGTTGTTTCTAATATATTGAGTAGGTAGAAATTGAATATACAGTAAACAGAATAGCATAACAAGAATCTGTATTAATTAAATAGAACATACAAAGAACATACAACAAGTCTGTATAATATGAAAAGCTATAAACGAACTCACAATACTGCCAAAAAAAGGTAATGAACAATGCAGAAATCCGGGCCCAACTTCGTTGTGTCCTTAAGACAATTTTGCTCTCTCAATACAGAAGTCGAAGGTTCTCTAAGCAATTGCCTCCCAGGATAGAGCGGATTATTCGTCTCCAAAAAGATGGCTCTGCCTGTCTGAAGCCCAAGCGAATCCAACGAGTCTGCTTTCGGAACACACAGGATGTTTTATGTATACAGTATGAGTGTATATTTGAGATTAATTTTAGATCTAGTTTTTCTCTATATATCATTTTCTGTCACTAGCACATCCTATTTATAGATCACGGAAATTGATTAGATGGACACCTATTGGTGAACCGACACGACTGTGGCGAGCTGACGCGACCGGCGGTGGTGAACCAGTGGGACTTCTTATTCATAACCTATGGGATTTAGATCCTAAAATCCAACAGCAAGTGGCAAGGAGAATGAAGATGGATTTAGTTAGAGTGTGTAATAACACAAAAGAGAGAAAGAACCTATAAGTAGGCCTATAACCGAGTTACTTAGCAACACAAGGTTCTACCAATGTGTGGGATATTTCACATTATTGTCTGGTGCCATAGATATATTAAATTTGCGCTAAACTTACTGTGTTCTTGATGTTCATCTGTGACTGTTAGAACAGAATACGGACAAAGTCTATTGATAAGAAAAAGAGAAGATAATATGGATCTACATTATATCACTAACACTCATAAGAATGAAAAAAAAGTACTGCAGCAGTAGAAAGTTATAGTTTCATTTTCTGTTAAAGTAATACGATCAAATTGCTGATTACATCTTAGCAAACTTATTAATGAGCATCTTGATCATATAGTGGTTGGCTTATCAACTTATGGTATTAAAACCAAACGTTGTATCAACAGTATCTTTAATGCCAATACAATTATAGATAAAATAAAATTTAAGGAGGTACTGGCCAGTAACTTGTTATGACCTATTTACAAAATAACATAATAAATACTTGGTATTAGTTTATAATAGCAATGGGAAGTCCACTTTGCTACATAATGCCCTTACCCTTAGTCAACCACCAAGGCCAAAACCTGCCCATCCCTAATGAGTTATTTATACTCACGAGTCTAAGTTTACGAAGAATTTGCATAATTTATCCTTAATTCAATTAACCACATTGCTAAAAGAAGAATTTAATCTTATCTATTTATCTTAAGTAAATTAGTGTGAAGTATAAATAAATAAAACTATAATTTATTTAGGCAAGGGTCGTCTGTTTTTCCTTTCCTTTCCCACATTTATATTTAAAAGGCTAAAGTATATGTTTGTTGACCAACATATATAAATATTTAAAAATAAATATTTATATTGCAACATTTTATCATAATATGAATAATAAATACATAAAACACTTTAATAATAATAAAATTACTCCACCGGCATTTGAAAGTGACACAATGGACACATATGACTTGTTTTTAACCATTCCACCATACAATTATCATGAAATATGTGCTCACATGGCATCACCAAAAGTTTCTTCACACCAAATCAGCTCCAAGAGGTTATTTCTAAAGTAGTGAGAGTGAGTGTGGAAAAGCTTGAAGGAGTAAAAGCAAGTTCAAGGTAAGTTCTTGAGTTTTGGTCTTTAGATTTATAGTAAAGTTATGCTTTGATCTTGAATCTTCAAGAGTAATTTTGTTTTCATGTTCTTGAGGTTAGAAATGAATTTAACACGAAATTTTGATGGAAAATATGGTGGGATATCATTTTTGGAGGTTGAAGATCAAAGTAGCAAAACGTTGGTAGATTTTCGGTTTGAAGCTTTCTGGAGTCAGCCATGTTGAGGCTACCATTTTATGTATGAAATGAATTCATTAAATCACAAAATTTTACAGGAATAAGTTAGGCATGTAGGGCTTTCTAAATATATAAAATATGTAACGTTTTGATCTCTGGACAAGGAGATATGAATTTTTGAAGATAAGCCTTATTTACTGGATTTAAATATGAACAGTGTTTGAAAAAGTTAAACCTGGGAATGATTCTTGATCTTCTAGCTTCTGGGAATATTTTTCGTTGAAAATAGACATGTCAAGGGTCATGAGGAATTTTACAGAACCTCATTTTGAGTTTTGTAGAATTAATTATGATTTTTCAAAGTTGCTGAAAAATCTGCCCAGAAAATCCAGCAATGCGTTTTGAATAAAAAGTATGGGTAAAAATGGAATAATAAATCCACCAAGGTTAGAAATGTCAAAATAGGTGAAAATATCCTTTTTGATATTATTCTAGGAAATATGATATTAATTATAATATCGTGAAGAAAGGAAATAATCCGACGATAATGTATAGGATATCTGGGAAGTCCGGAGTCAGATCAAAAAATCGGGCTTTTTGGCAATTACGCAGTGAAAGGTACGTACACGTACTGTGACTTTAACTCTGATGTGTCTTGTATGCATGTATATAATTGAATGATTCATGAAGTCGTAGACAAGACTAGGTCTTGGGTCATGCACCGTGGCTAAGTTATGAACCTTAGTCACATGTTTATATACATTCAGCTTTGTGCGGGTTATAGTCTTGATAACGCCGTAGTGTTGTTTTCCTAGCGCTGAGGACACGAGGAGCTGTCGTAGCACTGGTTAGTGAAAATGTTGCAAACATTACATTTGCTGTGTGCTATGTATTGTTGTGCTGTTAACATTACATCTGTTGTGTGCTATGTATTGTTGTAACCTTACATCTGTTGTGTGCTATGTATGGTTGATGCTGATATGTAATGAATATCTGTCATATATTTTATATCTGCTATAAAGGTTAACTGTTACCTGAGATTCAATTTGATTGAATCTCAGCCTTGACTAAAGGTTCAGGAAAGGAACTAGGATCTAAGAAGATGACGCGGACGGAGCCGTGAAAAGGCAATAGTAGACACAGCCGTAAAGAGGCACCGATGCACGGAGCCATGAAGAGGCACCAGTCGAGATGAGAGACTAGTTTCTGGTATGAATCTAATGAGGTTACTTCAAACCATTTGGTGTCTAAGGAAGGGTTCGTCTATGTGGTTCAGTCAATAAGTCACCGTGAAAGACAGGGAGACTTCCACTAGACACCGACCTGGCCAATATGTTTGATTAATTGAGTTAGATGCATAGCCACAAGTCTAGTTAAGGCTTGATTTAAGATTGTATGTTACTATGTCAAGAGTTGTAATTATACAAGTTCTGTATTACTGTATCACATGAATATTCCTTCGGGAAATTTTTAATATATTACCCTATGCCTGGGCATTTTATGTCAGTTACTCATTGTCCAAACGTTAGTGCATGCTCTCCGTTCCGCATTACTCTGAGTGGTACCACCTCAAACTCTATTGATTTTCCTAAAACTAAGTGTCAACCGACACAATTTGAAGTATGGAATTTGGGGTGTTACAAACGGCACTGATCGAACACGATTCAATGGAAGGCCTGACTTGCCGCCATGCTCACACGGAAGATAGCATCGAAGTAAAACACTTGATTCACATGCAAAAGTGCGCTAAGAAACACGACAGTCGGCAATGGGAACTGCTAGTGGAAAGGGAAGTGGACAAAGCTGGTGACGGATCCCTCAGCATAACAGGAAGAGTTGAGGTTGAACGATAAAGAATCCGTCTAATAAGCGGCCTCATGGTCGCGGCTAGGAAGAGTCGACCATATTGCTTGAACTGAGAACAAGTTTTCATCCTCGAAGGACTTTGTTTGGCATTTAAGAATTAGACTCAGCCACGAGGTCGCTTTTGTTGCCGGCGAGGGAGGAACTTCGGAGGAGGCGTCCGAGAGGTGACGACGAGAAGGAACCAAGGGAGCCGGTAGAGGGGAGAAGGCGGAGGTAGAGATGGAACTAATGGAGGAGAAGTCTTGCTCGCTTGGACTCGTCTTCTCGAAGTTGTTGAAGGGGCACATCTTTCACTATCAAAGCTTTTAATTTCTCTATGTCTCGACTCTCTTTCTATCAGTTTTGGCATCCCGACTTTAAATTGATGAAGCCTAAAGCCCATTTTTGGCGTCCAAATTCTAAAAGGGACATCAAAAGTCGTGCTTTTGGCACCAAAAGCAAGCATCCCTTTTTTAAATTGGGACGCCAAAAAGAAGAGCATTGCTTTTATAATTGAGATGCTAAAAGTATACTTTTAATGTCCATTTTTGATAAAGGGACGTCTAATATTTTAAAATTCCTCAACATAATTACAAAAATGTCATCGTCTTTATTTTTTACTTCACTTTTTCAAAAAGGGACTTGTTTCTCGGGACACCATTTTTGCTTTTTGTAGTAGTGACTTTGAACCAAGGTTAAAAAACCCGGACCTGACCGAACCGGTTGGGGTACTTGGGTTAAGGGTTAGTGGGTCGACCGAGTCACTCGAGTCAACCCAGGCTAAACCGGTGAGGTATAAAAAAATTGGAAAATAATTAATTTCTCATCACATCAACCTAAATTTCACATACTATATATCATTTCAATACTTTAGATCGTAGTAAAATAACCATATACTTCAATACTTGTGACATATTTAGATATACTTGTGACATATTCAGATATTTAAAAAAAAAATTAAAAATTAAAATATTTTTTTTTTAAAAAGAATACTAGAACCGGGTTGACCCTTGTAACCGGCCGGTTTACCGGTTTCACGGTCAACCCGTTCACCGGTCGATCCGGTTTTGCACCAAACCGGACCGGTTACATGGTCGGTTTGGCCGGTTCCGTCCAACCGGCCGGGGTCCGGTCCGGTTTCACAAACCATGCTTTAAACAAAAGAATATGAAAAATTTAACTAATATAATGGTATTTTTTAAGTTTGTTATGTTTTTAAAAATAAACCAGGTTTTCTCGGTCCCGTCTCAATACTACACCGCTGAGATTGGGTATCTCCTTATCAATGTCTCATAGTTTGATGTGCTTATAAACATCAATCCAATTAAAAATTCTTAGAAAATTTTTTAACCATAAATATTTAGATTGTGATTTTAAGAATAATAGAAACCTACAAACCGTTAGTTAGTTGATGAAGTAAACAACCTCATAGCCTCAGAAGAAAAATCCTTGATCCCATAAAATAAGGATATAATACAAGCATTAAAGATTTTAATAATCCAAAAATTATAATACCGACATTTGAAAGCCACATAGTGGGCACACGACTCACCTCTAACCATTTCGTTAGTTGATGTAGTAAACAGACCTCATAGCCTCAAAAAGAAAAACCCTTGATCCCATAAAATAAGGATATAATACAAGCATTAAAGATTTTAATAATCCAAAAATTATAATACCAACATTTGAAAGCCACAAAACCACATAGCGGGGTCACATGACTTACCTCTAACCATTTCACAATACAACTACCGTGAATGATGTGCTCACAAGGCATAGCCAAAATATCATCACTATCAAGTTTTTCTAAACAAATGGTACATGCATGTTTCTGCTTTTTATTTCCTCGTTAAACACTTTGAATTTCTTGAGCGATGCAATAGCTTCTTTCAATGTTGGAACCAGAAACAATTGTTGCATTGATGGATCTACAGCTAAATTAGTATTATTGTCATCATCAACTTGTTAAAAGATCATCGCTTGATCACCATCAAACTCCAGAAACGTCACTTAATCATCAATATTATATGTAAGTCCAATATTCATAATACAATTTATCATTTGAGTATGACGAGTAGTTGCACAAACAAAATGTATGTTCAAGTGCTGATTGAATTGGAGTTTTGATTTGAGACGTCAATGACTGAATTATTATCATCGGGAAAACCTTCGAAAGGATCCCGCGAAGAAATCATGGAACATCTCACACCAATTCTATCTTCACAAGAAATAATTAAAGGAGATTCAAATATTTGAGTCCTTCGATTTTATTCTCGATGTTGTCCCGTATTAGGTGAGGTCTCAAACAAAGTAGCATAGCGAGATAATCTTAAAACTAACTTCGAAACCGAGATGCCATAACTCAACTTTAAACCTCAGCGGTACTTTGTTGTTGTGATCAATCGTGTCTATATATATTCTATTCTAAGATATATATATTTATAAGAATTTTTATACTGGTAATCTAGAAGTTAGATAAACATAAAGATAAAGATAAGATATGTATAATAATGATATTGTTATAAATATTCCAATATTGGTGTGAATGTCCATAACCTTTCAAGATGAGTCTTTTAGAATTCTACACTTAAAGCCATATAACCTATGACATGAATAGCTTAGTGGGAGTTTTATATGATTAATGTAAATAACTTACAAAACTTCATGTCATACCATTATGTAGTTTTACTCTTTTGTATGTAACTCTTGTAATGGAAGTTAAGGGTTCATTACCTATATATAGTAGGAATGTATCAAAAGTTGGAAGGGGAAATAGAAAGAAGAATCACTCTCTCCTTGCTCTCCATTTCTCTCTTGCATTTCTTCATCTTCCTCATCTTAATCTCTCTTATATTTTACTTAGTTTTATAACACGTTCTTAGCACGAAAGCTCCTCTAACGAAGGTATGATTCTCTCTTCTTCTTCGATTTTCACAATTCATTTTACCTTCTCTATCTCTTGTATTTTCCTTTCTCTGTACTGCGTCTTGGTTTCCCTGTGGAAGTGTGTGAACTTTGTGTAACGTATATCAAAGAGGCACAAGGGACGAGAGAGAGAGAAAAAAAAAATATTGAATGAATGAATGATTGAAGAGAAAGAGTGAACAATTTTTTGATAATGATAAGGACATGGAAACGATAATCCATATATATGAATTTCTAACTTTTTGTGGTTTGGTGTTGAGAAAGTTTTTACGTCTCGGAGTACGGAGATTTGAAAGAAAATATCTGGGATGATCGGAGGTAATATATAGAATTAAAAAGATATTTTTACCGATTGTTTTAAACATCGGGTTCCATAGCTGAAATTGGAGGTTATTTTATCTTATTTTGATTTTCTTTACGAGTTATTGATATTGTGTAACACCCCATTTTTCAAAAGTGGAATAATATAATTTAATCAGAGTGGCGCATCGGCAATTCAAAAGAGTGGTACTAATGAGTATGTTACAAAACATTAACCATGGTTGGTTATAGTAGTGGTACAGTTATCCCAATAATTCAAAATATTATACAGTCCAAAAATAAACAAAAACAACTCCGGTTAGGTCTTCATGCGGGCTGCTTACCCTTGTCATCGGCCCTCGGTCCTCCAGACCCTGATGCTATAGTAAGAGCTGAGGTCCAATGCCCATTGGACCTCAGGTAACAGTTAACCTCATGCTCAAGTAATACAGTATATGTATGACAGATATTCATGACATTACAATTAACATATCAACAGTACATAGCACACAGCACATGTAAAGTCATCCCCGTTTGCACAAACCGGTGCCACGATAGCTTGTCGTGTCCTCAGCATTAGGAAAACAATCCTACGGTGTTATCAAGACTATAACATGTGTAAAGCTGAATGTATAAACAGTGATATAAGACAGAGTCTTAGTCTATGAAATCATCTATCACATATAAGCATACAATAAGCATCAGAGTTAGTGTTACAATACGCGTCCGTACCTTAGTCCGTGTGGATGGTGGTACGTTTAGCTGTCGATTTGTTTCCTCGGATTGCCTATAAATGTATAACCACATTATTTCTTTATAAACCGCAATTTAAGAGGTACTTTAGCCACTAACTGACCCTTCTTATCCCTGGTGGATTTATTATTCCAATTATATACCTTAATTTTCGTTTAAAAAAAAAAAGTTGTTCCAGCATTTCTGGGCAGATTTTTTGATAACTTGGAAAATTCATAACTAAATCCAAAAAAATCAAAACGAGGTTCCGTAAAATTGCTTGGAAACCTTAGCATGTCTAGTTTTGTGGAAAAATAATGGTTTTCACCCAGAATTAGTGAATAATTCCCAGTTTTACAATCTTCAACCTCTGCCCAGAATTTTTCCAGAAAAACGTAGCCTTATTTCCAGAATTGTTATCTCTCTCTACAGACCTCTATTTGATACATATTTTATATCAATGGAAATTTATTAATGTCTAATATGACCATGAATTATTTCAGAATTTTGGAATATAAATTTACTCACAAAATAATGCCCTCTAACCGATCGACTCCCATAGCCCAGCAAAACCCTACAATTCCTATCTTACTCTAACTTGTTTTATTAATCCTACAAGTTACTTCCCAACATATTCCCACCTTGTCAGGCATCTTTCGATGCAATAAGGCTTGAAAAAATTATGAAAAATTACTTTACCTATTTCCTAGATTAAACTAACATTTATACTAAGAACTACTAAGAATTATAGAACTAAAGAACTAAAGACTAGAAACTAAAAACTAAAGACAAGCTTACCTCTTGAAGACTCTTGCTTCTCCTTCTTGCTTCTTAGAAATCACCACTTGGTGGTTGATTTGGTGTGAAGAATTGTGAAGGGCAAGGCCCCTATTTATAGTAAAAGTCCAAGAATTGCATCCCTTGGATCATCTTTTCTTATCAATGGCTGATGATAATTTGTGCTTCCATGAAGGCACAAAATGTAAGCAAAGGATTCTCATTAGTCCATACTAATTACATAGGATTTAGCTAATTATTCTAATTTCCTATTTTTAATTCAACATGTGTGCTAATAAAATTATATTTTAATCACTCTCTCTCTCTCTTCCTCTCTCTCTCCCCCCCTTCTCTCCCCTCAAAACCGACCCCTCTCTCTCTCCCCCCTATCTTCTTGCATATTTGCATTTCATGTGCTTGTGTATTTATGTTATTTTCAAATATTATTGAATCATCTCTTATCCTCTAATCTTGATCCCTAACCATTAGATTAGATTTTGTGTTATTTAAATTAAATCTTGACCCTTCAATATAAAGCATGAGCTGTTGTGATGTCATCCTTGTGATGTCATTTTGATGACATAATCAAGGCTTAAGTGTCATTAGCAAAGTTTAATTAACTCTTAATTACATTTGTTAGCTAACATGGACACTAGTGTTTAATTAAATCAAGCCTTATGCACCTTAATTAATTATGAAGGTTTACACAATTATTTAATTAAGTGAAGACTTAATTGCTCATCAATCTTTAATAATTTTCTTAATTTGTTTAAGTATTTTCATAACATTATCTTGCTTTTTTTCTTTTTTTTTTTTGATTATTCAAGAACCATAGTTTAATATAATAATCATTTTTATTTTAGGATCCTTAAATGTAGCCTAAAGATTTGCCTTTGGTTGTTTTAATTTCCAAGAGAAAATTGCCTAAAATATAGTTAAGCAATTACAAAATTTAGAGACAACATACTCTCCTTTATTTAATATGTATTCTTTGTCAAAATATAGCTTTCACTATGAATAGGGATTTTTAGGGTTTTACATATTGTTATTTTAGTACGGCTTTAAGCCATACACCTCGATTTCATATTCTGAAATTATATGACCAAAAGTCATATTGTTCTGATTTCCTATTACATGGCCAGAAGCCATAGTCTTTTTATTCCTACTTTGAGATTATATAACCAGAAGTCATATGCATTTTGATTTATTATTTTGATATAATATGACCAGAATCCATATTCCTTTGATTTCTATTTTTATATTATATGGCTAGAAGCCATATTCATTTGATTCCTTATTATATGACCTGAAGTCATATACTTTTTCATATTTTATTTTATTGGATGGCTAGAAACACATATTTAATTTTTATTGTATGGTGGAAGTCATGAAGCCATAAAATTTTGATTTTGTATGGCCAGAAGTCATATAGCTTTCATCTTCTATCTTATTGTATAGTGGAAGCCATCATGATCAAATTTTATTTATCCTAAAGATAAATGGTCCGAAGCCATAAAATTCTAAATTCTCATCATTGGCCCGAAGACATGAGACTAATTAACCTAAAGCCATGAGAATCAATTAGCTTGAAGCTATTAAAACTAAATGGCCTAAAGCCATAAGTTTTAATTTCATTTTAATATCATAATTTATGGATTATTGTCTTTATGAATTCATTATGTTATTATATTGTGTTTTATATTTCATAAATTTCTTTTTATTGTATAATCTAATTTAAATTGTGGTCCATGAAGCCTCAAAATTAAATATTTAGCATTAAAAGATCCTCTTGTTCTTTAGAACAAATTAACGGAAATGTATGACAACCTTAAGATGATTATTCTTCCAAAAGGTTATTATAAATGGGTGTATCCAACAATTTGCTCCCCGCAGAGCAATATTGTGAAAGAGGTTTAAGAAATATACTGAATTAATTTCTTGATCTCATGTGGACAAACAAAATACCGAGTTTTTGTTGTAAGAATCATCAATCTTATCCAATCAAGACGACTCCATTCCCGTAAGTGAATGAAGTAATGAATGAATTGGTCATGGACATGAGGTGTAACTGTGGCTACGGTTTTGTGCATAGTCATTATTGTAATCATGTTGGCTCAAATTCTCACTTGTAGTGGAGAAATATTATTGAAAAGAATCACAAAAGGGAAACTATTAGGCAATATGTTGAAAATTCATGATATTATGATATTTTGCTCCCCACTATTTTATAGTTTATAAGGTTTTAATATTTTATACAGGATCTTTCAATATTTCATATGATTTACTATTTTTCATAGTAGTTGAAATTCACTATTGTATACAATGATTTACTATTCCGCGCAGTAACTAAAACGTGATTGCCAATAATTTAATATTACGCACAGTGCTTTATACTTATGAGATATTTGATCCTTTAGTCTTATATACCCATGAAAGAGGTATAGGAGCTTGTTCACATCCAAAAATGAATGGTGGACAAGAGAGTGACATTTAATTGTCATTAATATTAAGAATATTGTATGGTACAAAGATTTTGGTAGCCTTAGAAAAGTATTGTCCTGAAGACAATAACTTGCAAAGAATTATGTCACTTAAGGGTAACAAGTCTAAAGACTAATAGTTCTGAGGACTAATTAGTATATTTTGCCCAACTTTATAATACGAGAGGATAATGTTTATACTATATATGATAGTATAAATTTGACTGACGGCTCTGGAAGAGCTAATATTTTGTTACCTGAAGGAACAAAATTAAATATTGACTATTACACCAAGTATAAAAGAAACTTATTGAGTTTCAATGATATATGCGAAATGGATATCATAGAACACACATACTATTGTAAACCAGAAGTTTACAAATAATTATACAAAGGATTGTAATTGTAAACTAGAAGTTTACAAATATAGCAAATCAAATGTTTGCTAATGTTGAAGTTTACAAATATAGCAAATCAAATGTTTGCTAATGCCCAATGAGATATTGAAAAGGCAAAGAACCGAGAAAAATATGTCTAGATTTATTTTGAAGCCAAGAGGAAGAAAGAATAAGCCCGAAGGTAATATAATGTTTAATTTTGTTGTTATTAAAAATTATTATTATTTACATTTATTGTGATCAAATCTCATAAATTTGTTGCCATGAGGATTTTCTCGTTAGAGAATTTCCATATGTGTAATTCTAAATCTGTGATTCTAAGTTATTTTAATCATGAATATCTTCATATGTAGTGGACTGTACATATTTGGCATATATAAGTAAATTGAAGTATATTATAAATGAGTAATGATGTTATCGGGTAATGTAATATTATATGTTTGTTCCTGAAGAATTAACATAGATTTTCCTTTCGAGCTTTAAAAGGTTTGAAAGTGATTATGAAATATAGATATAAAAAATCTATGTTTATATGACTCACACTTGAGGGGGAGATTGTTAGAAAACAACTGTGAGTTAGAATACAAGTGTCAGCTAATTTTTGAAAAGTTATATACTTCTCACATAGCCTAATAGATCTCCCAAAATGGATGTTAGATTATGATGTAAATTGAAATGTAAATTGAAATGTTTATTATTGGTAGAGACATGTTACAATAAACCTCTGGTTTACTGATTCAAACAAAATCGTTGTTGGTATGACTTGTTTGATCATCCCAGTCATATATATATATAATGCAAATAAGATTATGTATTGACATCCATTGAAGGACCAGAAGATTCTTCATGAATAACCAACATATTGTTTATGAATTATATGATGCTTGTTCTCATTGATCATGATTAGCAATGGATCTTAGTATTTCTGAAAATATATCAAACATTATTATATGGGCCCATTGAAATGGCATGTAAACCATACAAATTTGAAAGATGCATCTATAAGATGGTTACATCTTAGATTATTAGCTTACAATCGAAGTTTGTAAGAATGCAAACCGAAGTTTGCAATAATGTTTGAATAAATTAAGCGCGCAATTTTCAGATTATATGATCCGTAAATCATGTATTCAATGCTTATGAGAACAAAATTTCTATGTTGGTATGTTTGATCTTATATATTTCAGCATTTATATAAGCCAACAAAATTCTCCCTATAAAATTGGCTTTTGGTCAAGAGCCAGACAATTCCATCTGGAAAGTTTTTGAATGTGCAATGCTTATAAATCCACTACAATGTACATAGATAGATATAGAAAGAATGTTGGGATAAATGCTGTGTAAGGACCTCATTCTTCTTGTTTGTCTGTAAATGAAACAGAATGATGTTTCTAAAGGTAACAAATAGATTTAGGAGACTCACACTGCATGATTTTGTCAATTATGATTTAATATTTTTTTCCCAACATGAGGGGGAGAAAATAAGAAGTTGGGTAAAGAAATTAGCTGAAATGAATATTGGCTCATTTTGATCCTCGTACAAAACAATATGAACTAGAAGTTCAAAAGATAATTCATTTACAAAATTTTGCTAATCGAATGCCAAAAGCATTTACTGACCCAAAGAAAGTGACAAAGTCACATGTCCCAGCTGCTAATGCTCCTATTCGAATTGATGTCCCTGAAGGACAAACTATTATGAATGAATTTTGACACATCCCTGAAGCGTGGTAAGCCTATTGGTTCTAAAGATAAATCCTCGAAAGAGAATAGGAGCTAAGAATATAGATGATCAAATCGAGGATAATTAAAAAAATGTGAGTAGCTCTAGAAGAGACATCTCCTGAAGAGTTATTATCTCCAGTAGAGATATCTCCAGAAGAGAATGTTGTAGTCACAGAAGAGACCCAGGTACTTGAAAATATGTGAAAATAATGAGATCTTAATAAATTATGTTATAAATAGAATCTGATGGGATCAAAAGGAAGTCAACGTTGACAACATCTTTGCTTATAATAACAGCATATGATGTAATGAATGATAATGAAGATAATAAGCCACAATCTATTAGTGAGTGCTAGAAGCACATGTCCCCGAAGGACTTAATGTGCCGGAAGCACTAGTCCCTGAAGGACTCAAGATGTCAAAATCATTTAATTCAACTTCTCGAGAACAATACTCGATTAAGTTAAATAAGCCTCTGTATGGTTTGAAGCAATCAGGGCACATGTGGTATAATTGTCTTAAGGAATATTTGTTAAGGGAAGGGTACAAAAAATGACCCAATATGCCCATGCATTTTTATCTAGAAATGAATTTGCTATAATTGCTATTTATGTTGATGATATCAACATTATTGGAACTCCTGAAGAACTTCAAAAGGCAATTAATTGTATTTGAAATGAAAGACTTGGGTAGAACAAAATTTTGTCTTGGATTGCAGATTAAGTAACTATAGAATGTGATCTTTGTATTTGAAGAAGATTATATAAAGAAGGTCCTGGAATGATTTTATATCGAAAAGTTACATTCATTATGTACCCAAACGATTGTAAGGTATATGCGAAGCGATAAAGACCAATTCGACCTCGAGTAATTAGCAAAGAATTTGAAGAAGAACTACTTGGTCCGAGAGTATCATAATTTAGTGCTATTGGAGCACTAATGTATCTTGGTTATTAGCAAAATATAGTTCTTCACCAACACGAAGACATCATAAGCAATGCCGTCATCAGGGGGAGTAATACTGATGTTGTCAAAAGGGGGAGTCGATACATGCTGTACTCTTTTTCCCTTATCTAGGTTTTGTCCCACTAGGTTTTCCTAGAAAGATTTTTAATGAGGCAGCATTGGAAAGTGTATCAATGGATAATGTACTCTTTTCTTTGACTAGGTTTTTATCTCACTAGGATTTTCCTAGTTAAGGTTTTTAATGAGGCACATTCATAATGGACATTAAAGGGGAGTGTTATAAAAATTTCAATATTGGTGTGAATGTCCATAACCTTTCAAGATGAGTCTTTTGGAATTCTACACTTAAAGCCATATAACCTATGACATGAATGGCTTAGTGGGAGTTTTATATGATTAATGTAAATAACTTACAAAACTTCATGTTATACCATTATGTAGATTTACTCTTTTGTATGTAACTCTTGTAATGGAAGTTAAGGGTTCATTGCCTATATATAATAGGCATGTATCAAAAGTTGGAAGGGGAAATAGAAAGAAGAACCACTCTCTCTTTGCTCTCCATTTCTCTCTTGCATTTCTTCATCTTCCTCATCTTAATCTCTCTTATATTTTACTCAGTGTCATAACAGATATGATAATTTAAACATGATTTTTTTAAAATATCTTGATTAAAAATAAATTAATTATCTCTAGAGTTTCATAATGTCAATCGACTTTTGATCTTTTAGGCATATCTAGATTGACACCGCATATTTAAATATATTTCATAAATTTAACGAATTAACGATATTAAAAAAAGAGGAATGTCGTTACAACTAAAATTTGATTATTTTTATAAAATTTTAGGCAAATCTAGAAGTAATTCTGCACGAAGTATATTTAAATGAAACCTATAATTTATTTGGATGAGGTCCTCTTTTTTCTTCTTTGGAGATTTAGAAAGAATAAAAGAAGGGGGAAACATGATAAGTCCCATTTGAGAAATTAATTGAATAAGACCTAAAAAGAAGTAAAGTCTTGAGTTTCTTAGGTGGGGGTTAACCATATAGTATGACTACTCCACTTTTAATCAAATAAGACGCCACGCTTTCACCTTTTCTACCCATAGGTCCCCTCGTTACCATCCATTCCCTCATAGTCTACTTCATCTTTCCAACTTCATCCTTCACAAACTCCATATCCCCTTTAAGCAAACTCTAGCAATTAACAAAGGTGACTTTGGCAATCAATGACCATGAACTTCATCTTGCAACACCACATTAGATTTAGCGACCTTGTCTGCCACCACTGCACGTGCCTTATTCACTCCCCCCATTTCTTCGATATTTGTTGCCGCTCCTTCCCTCCTCTGCCTTGTTGGTTGAAAACAAAAGTTAAATTTCAAAAAGAAAAATAATAGATCCTGTGTAGTGGCAAGCCATGACAGATTTGGTGATGGAGGCAGACAGAGAAGGAGATGAAAGTGAACCATGGCATGCACATCAGTAGAATAGAAGGTGAACCATGAATTGCAATTGACCTTCTAGGAATTGTGAATAACATTCCGCAAATTGCAACTAAGCTTCCATGGTATGCAAATTAAGTTAAAATACAAGTGACCTTCCCTCAAATACAAATGCAAGTGATGATCTTCCACGAATTACAATGGTCTAAAAATTAAGTTAGAGTGTAAATGTAAATGTCCTTCTAGAAATTGCAAATGAGCTTCCCGGAATTGCAACTAAGCTTTTGTGTGGTGCAAATTAAATTAAAATGCAGGTAACCTTCTAGAAATTGCAGATGACCTTCCTTGAATTGTAAATGACCTTCTATAGTGTGAAAATTAGGTTAGAGTGTAAATACAAATGACATTCTACGAATCACAACTGAGCTTCTATGAATTGCAACTGAGTTTTTGTAGTATGCAATTTCGTCATTTTCTCTCTCTATATATATTTCTCTTAAAAGACCACAGCTTCTAGGTACCAATGACTAAATAAATTTTCAAACATGGACGTTTATCCCATTTCCCTAACTAATATTCATGTGCTAGTAAAATCAATCCTTAAAATTGAATAATACTCACATGATCAGAGAATAAATTAATTATCTTTTTTAAAGAAAATATGATGATACTTTAAGCATAAAAATATTTTTATTTTTTAATAATTAAAGTTGAAGAATACTCACATGATCAAATTTACGATTCAATATCAATCATACATAGACATTAGAAATTGGAGTGAGAGTAGGATTGGGGGCGGGATTGGGCTATTAAATTATGTTTGATAGCAAGTAATATTTGATGGGGATAATTTTATTAACTTTTTTTAATAATCTACCATAAATTTATAAAGTACACTAATATCCATATCTAACCCAAAACCCCGTCCCCCATCTTCTCTGCAAAAACACTTATATATTTGATATAGATATTATCTAATCATATCTATTCAAATATAATATAATCATTGTATTTTAGATTTATATTTCTTTTTTTTTATATACACATAGTAGGGGAGGGGGCAGGGTTCGAACCTTGGGCATGGGGAAGGGAGCCAAGCTCCCATGCCACTGCGTTACTAAGGCGCTGGCTTAGATTTATATTTCTAAGTTAGATGCAATATGATTAACTATTAATATATGATATAAAATACATATGAAATTTTAAATATATTTAATAAGCAAGGTTGAGATTCCAAATATCTCAAAATTGTATATTGATAAAAGCATATTGAACCAGAATAAAAAGAAAATTTGTTAATTTATAGAGAACCAAATACATGGATGAGATTCCCAAAGATTATTTGACAAATTAAAGGAGAAATCAAAAGACAAATTTGGCATAAACGAAGATTGTAACCTCGTGCTCCGTGGAGAATTTCATGTATATGTAGAAGAAGAAAATATTAGAAAGGAGAGAGAGACGAGGGACAATGGTTTCCTTCAGGAAAGACTAGAGATTGGAGAGGAAAGAGAAGATGATCGGAGACGGAGCAGGCAACTGAAGTTGATTGAAGATGACATGGGTGGGGGAGAAGACAAGCATGATGGAGAAGTGAGGGATCGAGCAACAATGTAAGGAATAGGATGAGAGCGGTTCGATCTAAAATTTATTATACAAAGGGACAATTTTGTCCCAAAATGTTTCAATCCTAGCACCCCCTTTGCCAATATAAGGGGAGGTGGGTTTGCAACAATCTCACTTTTGTAACACCCCAAATTCCATACTTGAAATCGTGTATGTTGACACTTAGTTTTAGAAAATCGACAGAGTTTAAGGTGCCACAACTCAAAGTATTGCGGAAACGGAGAGCATGTACTAACAATTGGACAATGAGTATCTAATATAAAATGCCCAAACATATGTTGATGTCTCGACATAAGCTGATATATTAAAAATTTCCCGAAGGAATATTCATGTGATACAACAATACAGAGCTTTGTATAATTACAAATCTTTATACAATCTTCAACCAAGCCGTAGCTAGACTTGGGGCAATGAACCTAACTCGCTTAATCAAACGATTTGGCCAGCCGATGTCTAGTGGAAGTCTCCCCAATTCACGGTGACTCACCGATCGAACCATATAGACGAACCCTTTCTAGACACCAAATGGTTTGAAGTAACCTTATTAGATTCATGCCAGAAGGTAGTCTCTATTAAAATTCTTCCAGCATTTGCTTTGACCGGTGCCTCTTCTCCATCCATCGGTGCCTCTTCACGGCTCCGTCTACTGTTGCCTCCGTCTAACGGTGCCATCTCTAATCCAGGTTCCTTTCCTGAACCTTTAGTCAATCTTGAGATTCAATTGGATTGAATCTCGTGTAACGCTTAACCTCTATAGCAGATATAACAATATATGACAGATATTCATTACATATCAAGATCAACCATACATAGCACGCAGATGTAAGGTTACAACAATACATAAGCACACAAAGAGATGTAATGTCAACAAAGACAACGGTACATAGCACACAAAGACATGTAAAGTTTGCAACGTTTGCACTAACCAGTGCCACGACAGCTCCTCGTGTCCTCAGCGCTAGGAAAACTCAACGGTATTATCAAGACTATAACCTGTATAAAGCTAAATGTATAACCAGGTGATCTAAGCCCCATAAACTTAGTCACAGTGCATGACCCAAGACCTAGTCTTGTCCATCACTTCATGAATCAGTCAATCATATACAATCATACAAGTTATAGATGATTATAGTTACTAGTACGCGAACGTACCTTTCACCGGGTAATTGTCAACCGTCCGACCTTTGAATCTGGCCCCGGACTTCCCGGATATCCTAACATATCACCATATCACTTAGAATAATATCCTAAGAGATATTTCCTCCTCTATTTACCTCTCTACCCTTGGTGGATTTTTTATTTACAATTTTGCCCTTACATTATTTAAAAACGCAGTGCAGTACTTTCTGGGCAGATTTTTCGGTAACTTTGACAAATCATAATTAATTCCAAAAAAATCGAAATGAGGGTCCGTAAAATTCCTTGGAATCCTTAGCATGTCTATTTTTGAGGAAAAATACTGGTGTTCACCCAGAATTAGTGAATCATTCCCAGTTTTAACGTTTCTAAACGCTGCCCAGATTTTCGTCCAGAAAAATAGCTTAAATTCCAAAATTCATATCTCCTTGATCGGAGATCAAAACGGTACATATTTTATATATTTGGAAATCCCTACATGTCTAATTTTTTCATGTAAAATTTCATGATTTAATGATTTCATTTGTGACATAAAATGATAGCCTCAACATGGCTGACTCCAAAAAACTCCCAACCGTAAACTTTATCGAATTTCGCTACTTTGATCTTCAACTTCCAAGAATTTTTGCTCCACAATATTTTCCACCATATTTTAGAAAAAGACATTTTTAATCATAAAAACATGAAATCAAAACTTCTTGGAAGATTTAAAGATCAAACTAACATTTATTACTAAGAACTACAAAACTAAAGACTAGAAAACTAAAAGCAAACTTACCTCTTGAAGACTCTTGCTACTCCCTCCTCCTTCTTGCTTCACTCCACTCTTGTTTAGAATGGTTTTTGGTGTGAAGAGAATGGAGAGCAAAGGCCTTTATTTATAGTGAAATGTCATGGCATTCTTGCAATTATTTTGAACTTCCTCTTCCTAAATTTCCACCATAGTATCTAAACTTAGTTAAGAAGTTTTAATCTTAACCATTGGACCCATACTTAATGAAGAAGTTTCTTCCAACCGAGTCTTCGGTTTTACTTTAACAAAATTCATTTTTAGTTGCCTGATCAATCACTAATACTTTTAAAGTCTGAGTATGCTTTTTGATTAGTAGTTGGATATCCAGATTTATGGTCTAATGAGATTCCCCTGGTTGTACTAAGCTTATTCATCAACGTTTGCAAAAATAGCCTTTACTAGGCTTATTTTGGAGGTTAAATTATGTGGGTTCAAGATAAGTCCTTATATTTTCTCTCGGGGTTCCTACTTCTTCACAACTATTTAAATTTGTATAAATTCTCACTTTATTTGTTGTTTTGAGTTGTTCTTGTGTACATCGATATTTACTGGATTTCAAACCATTATCCAATTTACTCTAGGATTTCAAACTTTATCAAATTTGCTTTAATTTTTTTTTCTCTCTCTCTCATTGGTCAAAACCTTTTCTCATGGATTAAGCTTTATGTAGTTAATTTAGACCATTAGATTTTAGCTTTATTAAATCTAATCTTGACCTTCCATTTATGCTAATCTCTCATTGGTCCAATCAATTTCATGAGGATTAAGAATATTTTCTTGATTTATCATTGGCCAATTCAATTTCACAAGGATTTCACTTTATGAAATT
Organism: Acacia acuminata; assembly: GCA_019022655.1. Taxonomy (NCBI): domain Eukaryota; kingdom Viridiplantae; phylum Streptophyta; class Magnoliopsida; order Fabales; family Fabaceae; genus Acacia; species Acacia acuminata. Next base: position 350,045 of record JAFJYI010000100.1, on the reverse strand, counting down.
AAATTTAAACCCTTCTAGATTTAGCTGTAAGTGGAGCTATATACCCAAGAGGGGGGGTGAATTGGGTATTTAAAAACTTTTCAGTAAATGCTCTGTTTTGAAACTATAAAAACAGAGGTAAACAAAGTGAGGGAAGAGGAAGCTGGACACAAGGATTTATACTGGTTCGGTCCTAACAACTTGACCTACATCCAGTCCCCAGACTCTCTGGGATTTCCACTATATCAAGGATTACACACTCTGTACTCAAGAGATAGTTCTCTCACTAGAACTCACTCCCCCTTACAAGTTGTAATCAATGAACCCAACCACCAAGTCCCCGACTTGTGGTTCTTTACAATAAATGATTCACAAGCGTAAAACTCTCACAAAGAGTAGATAATGTTAAACACTGAAGCTTATGTATCACAAGATACTACACAGATGAAAACTGAAGAAATAAATGTGAGACCTGAATGATTTTCGTTTTCAGCAGATGTGGTTGTAGGGATGACTTGAATGCAACTCTATTTATATTCAGAGATCATTAAATGACCGTTGCTTTTCAAATAGATCCGTTGGAGAAGTTCTGCCAAGGTTGAGAGGTGGCTTAGGCACTTTGTCTCTCTAATATTCTTTTAGACCAGCTGGCCAAATAATCTGAGTTGACCTTCTGCGAATTAATCCGTTGGAAATGTAGTTGCTTGTTGTAGAAAACATTCTTAAATGCTTTGCAGACGTGCGCAGGTGGATTAGCCAAAGTTGTGCAACTTTCTGATCAGTGCATTTAATGTTCTCAACCACTTTTTGCTTTTTGCTTTAACACTTCAAAATCTTTCTCTAAACCATCTGAAACTCACTAATAAAGTCATTAAACATAGCTAAGAATAGTAGAGAATAATCCTGGGAAGTATTAAGATTAAACAAGAATGATTTGAAAAATCGTGTAAATCAAATTTCAAAATCAGCGATCAAAACTCGAGTTTTGTTCTTCAAAACTTGAGTTTTCAACTGTGCACAAGACCAAACTCGAGTTTCAAAATCCAAACTCGAGTTTGCTTCTTCCAGAGAGCAACATCGCGATTTATGCTTCAAACCAGGTTTTCTGATGAAAAACTCAAAACTCGAGTTTTGCCCAAAACTCGAGTTTTGGACTATTGATATGAAAATGTAGTTTTAGTCCAAAACATCAAAACCGGAGGTTTTCATCCAAAACTGGAGGTTCTCAAATCAAGAGAATACGATGCTCTCGGGTTGCTCGAAACTCGAGTTTGTCTTCCCAAACTCGAGTTTCCACTTATAACATGAAAACTCGAAAACTCGTGAACATATCAAAACCGCGGTTTTGCAATTGTGAAAACTTGAGTGCTCTCTCGCGTGACAAAAACTCGAGTTTTGCTCCCAAAACTCGAGTTTTCATATGTTCATGAAAACTTTTGAAAAGATCCGTCGATATTAAAACTGGTGGTTTTCAAACCAAACTGGCGGTGTTCATATGTTGAAAAGTTATCTCTGAGTAGCATATCAAAACTCGAGTTTTTACCCCAAAACTCGAGTTTTGAACTATTTCACAAAATGTGAGAATTTCTTTGAATAGTTCAAAACGGCGGTGCTTCTCGAAAACTGGGGGTTTTGAAACTTGGAAACTTCAAAGGCTCTCGGCCAAACCCAAACTCGAGTTTCACTGGCCAAACTCGAGTTTTCTTTTTGATCAAAAAATAGGTGCTCTCTCGTAATACACAAAACTCGAGTTTCAAATGAAAACTCAAGTTTTCTCATATTATCGAAATAGAGCACTTTTTCTCGCAAGACCAAAACTCGAGTTTTGAAACCAAAACTCGAGTTTTGTCATGACGATAAGTTTTCCAACTTACTAAGACAAAACTTTGAATTTGTTTACAATTGTCAATCATCATCAAAACACATATAGAACTAACATTAGCTTTATGAGGTTTAATCCTAGCCTTCCATAACTAATCTCAATTAGCATCCCTAATAAAGTAGTTAAGTGTAATTGTCAAAATATGATTAGTTCTAAGATTAATTAGAAACCACTTCTATGCTAATCCTAACCCTTCACTAGCCCTTGTTTCTTAATTAAGGTAATACATCCTTAATTATGCCTTTAACATATGCCACTAAATTAATTGTGAATGTTTATGAAAATAATTCAATTAACATAGATTGAATTATCCACTAATTGTTGGCAATTTTCTCTAATTGGTTTAGTTATTTCCTCACAACTTTTTAGCTTTTCATGGCCATTTATGCACCATGTATTAATTTAATAATTATAGGCCAACTTATGACCCCTAAAATAAAAATTAGATTTTTTCCTCTTTAAATTCCAAGGAAAATAAACAAATAAATTACTAAAATTAGAGACAACATACTTTCCTATTTTAAATAGGTATTATTTGGCCAAACTATAATATTTAAGAGACATATGAATTTTGGGGTATTACAACTTTCGTAGTATTCTCATTCACAGGTTATCCTTAGTTCTTCATATCAAACAAACAATTTGGCATAACCCTTGGTAGTTCCTTATACCTAATAATACAATTTGGCCCAAACTCTAACCCATCCCCAGTCCCTACCACGTACCACCCAATGCTTCATACTAAACCGGACCTAGGAATCTTTGTTACATACTTGGTTCTACCCTTGTGAATAAAAAAAAATAAAAAAAAAATTAGGTAGGGAAAGTTACTCTCAATAAAGTCATAAAACTCGAATTTAATTCCATTATATATATTAAGTATAAATTTATGCAAGATCACCTTACTCATCTTTAATAAAGTGTGTTTATAGCGTATGAGGCTTTTGGAAAGTAACTTCTAAGTGTGTTTATAAAGTGTGTTTAGGCATAAGTGTCCCTTTGATCCTTCAACTTCACACGGAGTTTCATTTTGACCTCTTAATTTTATAAAATGCCTTTTAAATTATTTAACCCTAATGCTAAAAAAAATGCTAATATTGAAATTTTAGAAGCTAAAAACATTCTCAAGTAATAATATCATCATTTGAGGTTAACAATATTAGGGTTAACGAAGTCCAAAGAAATCATATTAAAATATTGCCCAAAATCAGAGGACCAAATGTGTACTTGGTCTTAAAATTATTTACCTTTATTGATATAACTTATTTCTCATGCCTGTAAAGAAGGGAAAACGTAAAAAATAAAAAATAAAAATCATAATTACCCAATTCTTTCTCTTGTTAGATAACAGTGCTCTGTTTACAAAGTGGTGTACAAAATTTAGTCTCAAACATAAAAGCAAGAGTTCAAGGTGCATACAATTAAATTATTTACGTTTTGGAAAAATTAATTAAAATTAGTTGGAGATAATAAAAATATAACAAAATTGTAATTATTTTTCCAAAAATATCCTCATTTATGAGGAAGAGAGAATGTGTGAGAATCAAATATAATAGTATATGTAATATAAGTAATTAAATAGGAGTGCAATAGGAAATCAACGAAAAAATTTGAGACAACCTCTAAATGTCTCTTATAAAAAGAAACACGTCATATCCACACATTGTTTCTTACAAAAAGGAAAGGAGGGAGTAGCTTGTTAGCAAGCATGTTTGTAGGGGTAAAGAGATGAGGTCCTTTCACAGTCAATAAATGGTTGTGGATAAATTAGCTATGAAACTCTGTAAGAAGTATTGTGTACATTACAGAAAGATATAATAACAATAGTAGCAACTAACAAAGCCTTATGCCACTAGATGGAATCAATTATATGGATCACATGACACCATTGTGCTTTATCGAAAACCAGATGTTTAGATAGATTATTAACCAAAAGATCCTGCTCCCTGGGTGGCTTTGATTATGAAATGTGTGAGATCTGTGAAGATGAATATTTGTGTCTCGGGTGACCCAGTTAGCACTTTCTCCCCTACTAGAGGTTTGCGCCAGGGGGATCCGCTCTCTCCATATTTATTCATTCTAGTAGCAGAGGTGCTCTCGAGTATGATTAGTAAGAATCAAGAGAATAATTTGTTAACTGGCATTAAGCTGAGCCTGACTTGCCCGGTTCTTACCCATAGTTTCTTTGCAGACGATGCCCTCTTTTATATGAATGCCTCTAGGGATAATTGTTCCCATTTGACTTATCTTCTGAGTCAGTATTGCGTTGCATCGGGTCAAAGCATTAATCTAGATAAATCAAGTGTCTTCTTCTCGGCTAATACTCCTGAGGATGTGAGATCCACTATGGCTAATATTCTTGATATCCCGTCAGCTGAGGATCCTGGTAAGTATTTGGGTATTTTAGATCCGGGGGAAAACCAAGCATCAAGCCCTTGCGTATATTAGAGAGAGAGTCATGAGCAAGCTGCAACGTTGGGGTAATTCTTTCCTTTCCTACGCAGGTCGTGAGGTAATGATAAAAGTAGTGATCCAGGCTATCCCTATATACCCGATGAATTGTTTTAAATTCCCTCTCAAAACTTGTAGAGAAATACATAGTCAGATTGCTAATTTCTGGTGGGATGGGAATGCTCTTGGTTCTAAGACTCATTGGAAGGCGTGGGATTTTCTTACAAAAGGGAAGACGCAAGGAGGTATGGGATTCAGGGATTTGATCAACATGAATACTGCATTATTGGCTAAGACAGCTTGGTGACTTCTGATGAGACCTTCGGATTTATGGGCTCAAGTTCTGAACAGTGTATACTTTCCTCGGAGTGAATTTCTTGATGTGGGGGGAAGGGCATAAAGCCTCTTGGTGTTGGTCTAGTCTTGTTTATGGGAGAGATTTCCTTAGAGTTGACTTGAGATGGGATTTGGGTTCTGGTAGGGATATTCGAATATGGGGGGATAAGTGGGTTCTGGGAGTCACCTTCCCTGCAAAACCCCTTGTTAGTGATAACCCCTATGTGACTGATGGTAAAGTTGGTGACCTAATTGTTGATGGTCGTTGGAATCTTACCCCTATCTCTCAGTTTCTCTTGGAGGAGGTTAAATGTGCTATTCTTTCTCTTCCTAATCCAAATAATGGGCTTGAGGATAAATTGATATGGACCTTTGCTAAGAAAGGATAATATTTGGTGAAATTGGGATACCATAGCCAAAAAGAAAAAGTTCTTATTGATGTTAATAGGGCTAGTTCTTCTTTGGTCTTATCGCCCTCTTGTTGGAACTTTGTGTGGAAGGTAAAGGTTACTCCTCAGGTTCAACAATTCTTGTGGCGTATTCTGAATAGTGCTCTAGCCACTAATGTTGCATTGTTCAAAAGGAAAGCTCTCAAAGGAATTGTTGTCCCATCTCGTGAGGAAGTCAAGAGAGTATTGAGCATCTCTTTTTCCGTTGTTCTTGGACCAGGTATGCATGGTTTGTTAGTAGCCTAGGGGGTCATTTTGACTTTTCTACTGTTTCTCACTTTAATTTTTGGTGGCTACATATTTCAGGTCCAGATGCTCTCAATCCGTATGATATTTCGCCAGTTTGCTGGTTGTTATGGTTTATATGGAAGCAAAGAAATGAGTGTGTTCAACCTTCTTGCTCCTAATCCTCTTGTTGTTGTGGAATTCGCTAGACGTAATAATACTGAGTTTTGGGGTAACTTGGATTGTCTTGGGGCCGAGAATGGGAGTATGGACAGGGCCTCTCCATTGTGTGCTCGATGGTCCCCCTTGATCCTGGAGTGTTTAAAATTAATACCGATGGAGCCTTTTCATCTGAAAGGGTTTTAGCTGCTATTGGAATTATGTGTCGTGATGGTTATGGTTCTTTCCAGTCGGGGTTTGTTGATAAGGTGAAGTCTATTTCAACCTTTATGACTGAGGCTCTAGCGTTAAGAAGGGCTTTGTTGATAGACATGGATTTAGGAATTGACAAAGTCATTTTTGAATCTGATTGCCGACTTTTGATTTCCTGTATTGATGCTACATCTTCTAATTTATGTGAATAGAGGAGTAGGAGTATAATTCATGATATCATTAGTCTCTTATCTGACATGGTTGGGTTTTCCTTATCTTTTATTCCTCGAAGGGGTAATAGAGTTGCTGATTTAATTGCAGCAAATGCTTTTAAGGAGGTGTACCTGATCGGGTGGGTTCTACAGCCAACACCTTCTTTGTCATCTCTTCTAACCTTAGATGCTAGGGAAGCTAATAGTGTCGTGGACGTTGGTCCTTCTGCCTGTTCCGTAAATGAGGGAATGTAATTTATTTTGATAGACTATGTCCTTTTCTGGACTTCTGTTTTCCTTTTCTGTTAGAGGTATTTTGTTGATTAGCTGTCAATTCTGTTGTATTTTCTTTTGGTTTGTAGTGCTTGTACTTCGTATTGTTATGGCTTTGGTAATATATACAGTTCTAATTGAGTCAAAAATAATAATAATAATAATTCAACGGTATATTTGCATCTGTTAAAAGTGTATTCTCATACTGAATAGAAGTAGAAGAATTACAACACAAATTACAAAGCAGCAAGAACATTATTAGCTCTGCTGGATCCCACTTGGCCAATATTGATTCTTTACTGGCTTTAGAATAGCCTCAACCTCTGCTAAAGTTGCTTCATCAATCCCTGAAGTGTCAAGTTCTGTTGCAGCAGCAACATTCTCCTCCACCTAGTTTGTCAGAATAACTAAAGCAAATTATTACACTGTCAACTGTCAATTATGCTCCAACTAATTCATGCGAACAAAGGAAAGACATTTAACTCATTAAATCTGGTTTAAATTTATGAGATTCTCCAACTTTACCCCTATTAATGAGGTTGTGAAGGAGAGAGAAAATATAGAGAGCCACATTCAGTGGCGAAACCAAAAAAAAAATTTTTAGCCCGGGCCAAAAAATAAATATATTGAACTACTCTCTTTAATTCTTATTATAAGGCACCAATTAACAAGTATATTTAGTTTTTTTTTTATAAAACACTTGCTTGTTTCCAAATAGCATTAAATATTTTTTTTCATGTATACTCATAATTAAAAAGGTAGTGAGTGAGAGTAATAATTAATATGATATTAGAGTTTAGTGTAATTAATAGGGATAATATTGAAAATTACTTAAATTTTAGGAGAAATTTAATGACTTTAACTGTTTTTATTGACTTGTGAGAATTATTAGTTGGTTCCTTAAATAAGGACCAGATGGAGTATTTACTAAATAGTATCAAATAACCTGGAAAATACAAACAAATAATAACAGATAATTATAAATCAAAACAATATATAAGATGATACTAATCTTTTCGGTATCTCAAAGAAAAATTTTACTTTCCTCTCACAGCCTAATGAGTAATGAAACAAACATTATCTTTACAGAGAAGATAAAAAATTAGCTGGGGTCAAATTTGTGGCCAAATAAAATATCATATAATAAATACATATCTATTTTAACAAATTTTATAAGATCAGTCGGGGCCAGCTGGGGCCAAGGCACCAGCTGGCCACAACATAGTTACGCCACTGGCCACATTCAAGCATTAGTTATATGGACAATAAATAAGCACTAATGCTCTCCATGTAATTTATATTATGGACTAAGAATCCTTCTAGAAGGCACTCTATAACAGAAACCAGGGGGAGTACAGGGGAACAACCATAAGTTCCATTAAGTCATCGACTGCGGATGTAAAGCAGGAATAGCAGAACTATGTGCACGTGGTCTGAGTCCTTGCAAGCATAAAACTGCTCTTAAATGTTATAAATGGGCATGACTTAAAACTAATCAATATCAATATTCACATAAAAATTTATAGCAATGTAACTTATTCCTTAGGTTCTGTTTAATACATGAGAAGCCAGCCTAATTTTTTGAAGGTCAAAATAGTCCGACAAGTGGCAAGGAGAATGAAGATGGATTTAGTTAGAGAGTGTAATAACACAAAAGAGAGAAACTATAAGTAGGCCTATAACCGATTTACTTAGCAGCACGAGCTTCTACCAATATGTGGGATATTGCATATTATTGTCCGGTGCCATAGATATGTTAAATTTGCTCCTAAAATTCTGTGTTCTTGATGTTCATCCATGACTGCTAGAACAGAATATGGACAAAGTCTATTGATAAGAAAAAAAAGAAGATAATATGGATCTACATTATATGATCACTAACACTCATAAGAATGAAAAAAAAAAAAAAAGTACTGCAGCAGTAGAAAGTTAATAGTTGCATTTTCTGTTAAAGTAATACGATCAAATTGCTGATTACATCTTAGCAAACTTATTAATGAGCATTTTAATCATATAGTCGTTGGCTTATCAACTTACGGTATTAAAACCAAAATGATAGATATTCACAACAACACACATTCAACAACCACAATATATAGCACATAACAAATGTAATGTTAACGGCGAATGCACTCAAGAAAACAAGCATGCAACATTATCACAACCATAATCCATATCTAGCTGAATGTAAACAAACACATGACCTAAGACCCAGTCTTAGTCACGATGCATGACCTAAGACCCAGTCTTATCCATAACTCCAACATTCATCAATCAAACAATCATATATAGGCATATAAGACATAGAAGACCTAAGTTACAGTATGCGTTCAAACCTTTCTCCACGTAGTTAGTGTTATGCTTGACTATTGCAATCAATCTCGAATTTCCCGGATATCCTATAACATTATCACCACATTATTTCTTTTTTTTTCCATATTTTATATGATATTATAATAAATACCATATTGCTTGGAATAGTATCCAAAGAGATATTTTTGCCACTTTTGACTTTTTTACCCTTAGTGGATTAGTTATTCCATTTTTACCCTTACTTTTCCTTAAATTCGATTTTCCTGATTTTCTTGGAAGATTTTTCAGAAACTTTGAGAAATCATAGTTAAATGCACAAAAATCAAAATGATGTGCTTCTAAAGCCTAAATGACCCTTGACATGTCTAGTTTTATGAAAAAATAATCCCAAACGCCATAAAGATCTAAGTCATTCCCAATTTTAATATCTTTCAATACTGTTCAGATCACGTGCCCAGAAACATGGATTAGCTTGAAAAATTCATATCTTTCGATTCGCCCCAACTGGAGAAAGTGAGGAGTGAAACACGTAGGTTCAAGCGAGAGAGAAAAGAAGGAAAGTTGCGAACTTGCAAAGTTCCACTTGTAACAATGTAGACTTGATGAAGAAATTGATTGGACGGCTGCTAGAGCAATTCAATAAATGACTAAGCAACTTCACATGGAGAATCTATTTTCTTTGGGTAACAAAATCTAGATAGATCGAAACTACGTTTTGGCTTTGTTCAACTCTGATTGTTGAACAAAAAGCAGAGGTGGCTTGTAAAACACCATAGACACGCTGGCTGAAGTAGATAACTAGATTCAAATCTAACACTAGTAAATGTCCCCCGTTCTTAGACTCGCTCACCGAAGCAAACAGCCAAACATAATTATATTTGATTAAAACAAACTTGCTAGCCGTGCCTCAGCTCCCCCCCCCCCCTCCTTTTTCAAGTGTCCTAATCAGCACAGGCTGACATATTCAATATTTTCCCCTTGAACTTCTCCATTCAGCATCACATGATCATATTTATGGATGTTATTGCCACAGAAGATGAATTATTGGGCTAGGCATGATTCAAAGTCATTGTGAAACTTCAGGGACTAATTGTTTGAAATGGAGTAGACTTGAGAGGAACAAAACCACATATTTCAAACTTTAAGGATCAAAATCAAAATGATTATAAACTATAAAGATCGAATATGGTGTTAACAGCTTAACATAAAAATTTGGCTCCCACAAAAAATCCTCCAATTTATGGGGGAGCCAAAATGAAGGTGAAGGTGAAGGAGATGATGGGTGAGAAGATTTTAGTATCCTCTTCCTCCAAAATTTTAAACTAAATGAAGTGAGGGGATCATCTACCCTCCTCTCAATCCAAGCACAACTTAAAAGATGGAGCAACAAGTTACCCACTCAAGCAGGAAGAGAAGTGATGATTCAGCCATCAGTGCAGGCCCATGTATACAATGTACTGTGCCAAGTTTCTCATAAAAACTTTTAAATGAAGGGGCAGCTGGGTTATGTAATATCCCAAATTTTAGAATTTGGAATTTGAATATTTTATGGAAATTAAATTATGAAATTCTGGTCTAAAGTAATTATGAGAATAATTATTGGAAATTTAGGCTTATTTTCTTCTCTTAATTAATTTATTTTGGGAAAAGAATAAATTCAAGAAAGAGATATTTCAAGCCTAAAAATTATGCAATTGATATTTTATGGCCTAGAAGAATTAATTGGGAAAGAAAAATTATTATATAAAATTAAGGATTTATTTATAGTATTTATCCAATATTTGCAATTAAATAAATAAAAGGACTTAATTGCAAATAAGAGTCTTGAAGAGAATCAAGTGGGTTAATTTTAGTGATCACACAATCCATATAATTGTCATAAAAGCCCATTTATTTTTCCTATCCCCTTGGCCCATACGTCGACAAAAGAGCCCTTCTTCATTAGACAAACATAAGCCCAATCCCTTACCTCATATATTCATTTGGTTAATTCACTTAACCCTCTCATCTTAGCCCAACAACAAAACAACCCAACCTATTACCCTATTTTATTCAACCCACATGCTCGATATAAAATATATATATATATATATATATATATATATATATATTTATACAGATCGAAAAAAGAGATTCACACATAATGCGTCGATCACGGAATGCAGAAGCAACCCATTCCCTATTGTGTAAGTAGCAGTGCCTCAATGCATCTCGAGCCCCTCAAGATCATGTTAAATACTCCCTATCAGTCCTTTCTTATCTCTCGTTCAGGACCCTTAAGTCCTTATATTTAGTCCCTTCGTATTCATTCATCTCTCATTTTCATTCATCCGTCTTAACCATTTCACCATAGAGACATAGCCGAGAGATGGGAGAGAGAGTTGAGACCGTAACTTGTAGAGAGAGAGAGAGAAAAAGAGAGAGAGACGAGGTAGGAGAGAACGAGAGAGAGAGAGAGAGCTTAGCCATTGTTCTTGCTCTGCGTTTTAGTTCCGAGAACAGGGGAGTTCCATTCCAGTGAAGATCAATAGCAAACTGAAGGTAAGCCTTCAATCTTGTTGGGAATTAAGTCTGCATATAAGTCCCTGTTTCTTTGAAGCTAAAACAGAGGAAGAATTTCTCGGGTTGGAAAACTCTCAAAACAACCGTAAACAACCGTAGGAATCCTTAGAAAGCAAAAGAGGTTGCGTGAATATCGCTTGTAGGTAGAAATTATGTTTGTATGTATTCTTGGATGTTTTGGGAAATAAGGAAAAGCTTTTGTGTGTTTGAAAAAAAAATTATATATATATATATATATATATACCTAGAGACACACCCACACGTTGCTAAAAATATATGTTGTGGGTATATATATAAATATATATAAGAGGCATGCGGTGACCGTGTGTGTATAAACTCGATATATATAAAAGAGGGGGAGGCTACGGTGAGTTTTATATATATATATATATATATATATATATATATATAACCGTATGACACTAAATTTGTGGGTTCAATATATATATATATATTGAACCCACAAATAATCCACAAATAAATATGATGAAAGCTTTATACAAATGGGAAAATTCGATACAACTGTACTAAATATAAAAAACCAAAGGAATTTCTTGTTTTCTTAACATAGATTTCTTAGGTGATATATTTAAACTTTTTTCTTCAATTAAATCTACAAACAAATTTAAATGTTTTTCATGTTCTTCCTCATTGTCCGAAAATATTAATATGTCATCTATATATATTACTGCAAAATCTCTTAAAGGTAATAACAGCTTTTGATACGAATTCTTGAAATATACTTGGGACTATTATGATATCCCATGGGTAACACATTCCATTCATACAAACCTTCGAAATCGAAAGTCAGTATATTTTTTACGTCTTCTTCCAATTTTACTTGAAAAAATCCTGATTTATAATCAAATTTACTAAATATTTTCTTTCCTCTTATAAGGTTAAATAATAATTCCATTTTCAGTATTGGATATCTATTCCTAATAGCTATACTATTCAATTTTTTATAATTTATCACCATTCTACTTTTTCCTCTTCTTTCTTCACTAAGTTTTCTAACAATTATTCTTTGGTGATGAATATTCTGATCTATTTTCTCTTATTAAATCATATTTTTCATTTCATTTATATGCATTACAAAAGAGAAAGCTTGATGTCTTATATATATATATATATATATATATAGAACCCAAAAATTTAGTGTCATACGATTATATATATATATATATATATATTAAGAAACTATATTATATATACATACATAAAAGAAGTTGTTCTTGAAAACTTGGATGGCATTGTAAACTTGTAATACATATATATCATAAAATAAATAATAATAATAATAATAACAACAACAACAACATTACTTTTATATATATATATATATATATATTTTGGAGATTTTTAGGACTTAACTGGAGTCCAATGGATGCCCCTTTATTTATGAAATTTATATATTAGTGCGATTTGTTATAACAAATTGAGAGCATCTAGGGAATTCGGAAAAAAAAAAAAAAAAAAAAGATAGGATCTGATATAACTTCCCCGCCTATATAATAGGATCTAATCTAGCTCACTCTTATATTATTTTATTTATAATATTATTTACAATATATATACACACACACACACTTATAAAATATATTTTTATGTTGTTAATATTTATTTAAACTCATAATTTAAAGTATTGAAATAAGCTCGAGAGTTTAAAATACTTGAAGAAAAATAATAATAAATAGTAAAATAATAATAATAAAATAAATAATAGAAATACCAATAAATAGTAAAAAACAATTAATAATAATAATAATAATAATAATAATAATAATAATAATAATAATAATAATAATAATAATAGATCATTATTATTATTATTATTAAGAAATGAAATAAATAATAATAATTGTTATCATTAGTAAAAATGGAATAAATAATTTAGGAAATTACTAATAAATAATAAATATAAAAGGGAGTTATTAATTAATAGTACATCGAAAGGAGAATTAATATTTTCAATAGTTTCCCTGATTTTTTTAGTACCGTCATAGTTCACCCACTTCAAGCATTATAATTTTATTATTAAAATTTGTATATTTTTATAAGTTATAATTTTATTATAGTTTTAGAAGAACTATTAATGATTAGTAATTGGTTGTGGTAGATTGATTTTTGGCGTGTGTTTGAGCTCTTGGATTAGGAGCAAATGTAATAATAGTTAGCTTCGGCGAGAGGTAACCACTTTCCACTTGTTATGTGTATTGATATGTTGTTTGTGAGTATTTTGTGAAATAATTATGAATATTTTAATAGAAATTGCCTTATGGAACCTTATGATTTGAATTGTGAAGTATTTGCATATATTTATATATGTATAAGAAATTGGTATTTGAGCTATTATAACATGTATATGAGAAATTTTTGACATGAACGTGAAAATTTTTGAAAGTTCCGGTTGAGCTATTTATTGTGATAATTATGATAATGATTGAATTGGGAATAGATGGAGTAGTTATTCCATTATGTGGTGAGGCCTCCATTGATGCATGATGGTTGGCTTTCTATTGTCCCACCTGTTCAATGAGAGACTGACCCACTAATTCAATGAGGGCTACGACACCCCACTGGTTCAATGAGGGGAAAGACCCATGGTCTAGGATAGGTGCTCTGGGGATTTTGGCCGGTCCTCATCACTTGACCAGTGAGCTTTTGAGTAGCCAGTAACATGGTGGGAACTTAGCCCATGAGTCTAGTCAAAAGAAATAAGGCGGTTCGGTTGGATTGATGGGAGGCATCTTGGGAATTGTTGATGACTTCCTATTTTTAATTGATTTGTGATATATTTTGATATATTTTGAGGGATATCAATCTAGATGCATCATCTATGAGATTTCAATTTAAAATAGAAGTTTTTGAGTTTAGGAAATAAATAATAGTAATTGGAAGTTTTCTATAAAATAATAACAATTCAGTTCTTTTTATAGTTTCCTTTTCTTGTGCACAATCAGGGCAACACAAGGAGTAATTATTTGATTTGTTTCCAAATTCATTGTTTTGGAAACATTGGAGAATTGAAGGGGGACCACACATAAGAGAATAAAGCAGATCACGTACAAGAAGTAGTCTGGAGAAAATCATATGCTATATTGAATTGATATAATGTATCTTGGAATTAAAAAGAAAGATGTGGAATCAATGGAAAGATGACGTGGGCTCCAAGTACTTGAGAAGAAGCAATTGTGCACGTGGCCCAACATGCAAGAAACCTAAAATCTATCTATTAAAGAGATGAAGGAACAGAAAGAAAGGGGAGACGCACGGCACAGTGGAATTTTGAGCGTGATCGAGATTTTGCTGGAGACGAAGACAAAGAAGCAGAGCGTGATATCAATTTAAGAAGTAGGGTTGTTTTGAGATCTCTTCTTTCTTCTTCGGAACCTGAATTTCTCATGTTTGTTATGGATTTTCTTATAGCCATGTGTGGCTAATTTTTCTTTTCAACCTAAAGAACCTATGAACTTGTTTGGGTTTTAGAGATTATTCCCACTAGTCAATTTTGCTTAATTTGATTTCAGTTTATTTAATCCTGTGTTTATTGCTATTGCTTAGTGAGTGACCAACATTGAGCATGTTTTGGGGATTTATGGTTGAACTTGGAAGAGGGAATCCTAAATTGACCTTGGGATTAAATAATGTGGAATTAGGTTTAAATTTAACGCGAAGTTAGGTTTTAATCTAATTTGTGTCTAGGATAGGAATATACCTAAAAGCTCCGCATAATCAAATTAGAGTGAGCCCGATTTAAAAAAAGCATCTCATTTAGTTGAGCCCGATTTAAAAAAGCATCTCATTTAGTTGTGTAAGGCATCACATAATTGATTAAGATAGGTAGATAAATGAACCGGAAGGCATTTATAGACATTAATACTTTAGATTAGCTGGTTAGGTTAAGTCAAAATTAATTTAGTGGGGATAAAATCTAGAAAAACAAAGGCAAAAGACCAAGTTACAAACAAAAGACTTATAGAAGAAGAAAGAAGTCTTGTTAAGTTTATTTTCACTAACTTCACTTCAAATATTCAGCAGAAATAGGCAACCACTAACTCACACGTGTAGCCTCCTATTGATAATTCACTCATTTGCTCATTTCCGGACAGCGCACAAGAGAGGAAACACGACACACAAAGAAGACAGCACACTACGTTTTCAGCGAATAAACAGTACATTACACTGCATAACAGCACATGCAGAAAACGCTGAAACATTCAGACAACACCAAAGAAGACGGCACACTACATTTTTGGTGAGAAGAAAACGGAGCAGAAAATACTTTCAGCAACTTGCAATGAAAAAGAAACGCTGGACATAAAAGCCATGCACACCCATACAAGAGGGAAGAACCTTTAAACATATACAACGTTTAGCTTAGTATCCAGCAAGTGCAGAAACGTTGGAACATAATGCACAAACATAAGATTCGGCAAGACACATTGTACATTCAGCCAAACGCACTCTCGCACTCTCTATATATGACGGATATATGCACACACACCTCCACTCCTTCTTATTTGCTTCAGGCAGAGCAAGAAGAGAGTGAGAGACGCAGAAAACGCAGAGATGCAGAAACAGAGAGAGACAGTCTGAAACTTTTTCTTAAAAAATAAAAACAGAGAGAGAGAGATCGGAAGATCAAGGAAGATGAAGGAGGCACCGAAACTCTTATGTAAACTGATCATTAGACTAAGGTAAACCTCCTAATCATTTTCTCATCTTGGTTTCATGCATTTGCACAAGTTTTGAAATTTTCTGGTGTCTCAAACTCATGGGTTTCTGAGAGAGAACCTATGACAGTTTTTGACAGAAAAACAGATCGAGGATCACATGCGTGTTATTTTTAGAAGCTAACATTTGAGTTTTTCAGTGAAAGTTAATGGGACGTTTAGAACTCAAGATATGATCAGATATCACGTTAATCTTTATATATATATATATATATATAGTATCCTTCTTCATGAGTGACAAAGGAATTTTGAACCACCTGATTTGATAGTTATAGAAAAAGATATGAATTTTCAAAGTTAATTGAAAATGTTGCCAACCTGCGAAAATAAGAAGGTAATGACATATAAGGTCATTTTGGACAAGTGTAGGCCCAAAGATATGTAATATGTCCTAAAGGCTATTATAGTCGCATAGGATATTAAATTGTCATGACTCTAATAGTGTAATCATATGTCTAGGTTATTAGTGGACAGAGAAGAGGATAGTTCTGAGCAACATTACTAGTTGGAAGAAAGGTAAAGAGGAGGACACAAACCAAAGGTAGTAGCTTTAGATGACCATATATGCCTTTACATGCTTGAATATAATGAACCATTGTACTGTTTATTGTTTATATGTGATGTGAACACGATAAAAGCAATAGGGCCTAGTGGGCCAATGGGTCTCAAACCTATTAAGCATTCAAATGAGAAGGGTCGATGCCTTGTTGAATACTCAAAGTTGTGGGAATGGATCGGTGGATCCTTTGATTGTAGTTGATGCTGCATATGATATTTATCTCTGAATGTTGAATGTGTTGAATGTATTATATGAATGTTTGATGGTTGACTAATGTATTCAGTATATGCATTTTATGTGAGTAATGATTAATGTTATTACTACGATTCATTTGAATCCCAACATTTTTTTTAGCAAATAGCCTAAAAGCTAGTATGGAAGATGATTGGGAACAAGTAGATCAAGACAAAAACAGATTTTATTTCCGTTAGATATCAGTTTTTGAATTGCAAATTATTTAAGAATATTTGTAAGAATATGCGTATTTGAATCAACCCTTGAGTGATCTAGTATGGAGCGCATTAGTGTACGAAATAAAGGGTGAATGTAGGACGGGTGTAACAGCTTATTCCACTTCAATAAATAATCAACATTTTTATTTCAACTTTATGACCCTGAACAAGTAATCAAGATATAGTTCTTGAATTTCTCATCGAAAAGAGATATACTTCTTGAATACATCGCGTGTTCGCTAGTGTAACAACAACAAAAGCTACTGGCCAAAATTATTGATAATCTCAATAACAAAACTACGTAAAGTGCAAAGTTTCATTGATAATCTCAAGTTTGAAAACTTCTATTCTTAGTTCAAAGTATTTATTTGTCCTCAATGTAGTACCTAATTAGAAAGTTGATGTTAGCCTTAATTAGTTCAAGACCCCTATTTTATATTTTTGTCAACCTTTTTTCTTAAATTAGCTCTATTAATATTCTCTTAACAATAATCAAGTTGGAGAAAAAGAGTAAGATTTGAGGAAGATGATTAATATGTTTTAGAAAAAACATATCATGTTAATTAAACTGAAATCATTAATCTACTCAAATTAGTTAATAATTAGGTGTTACAATAAAGACCAGGAGAGTATTATTTTGGTAAACAAAGCGAGCATAGAAATATCAAACATCGTATCAATGAATCTCTTCATGCTCTATCCCGCCCAAACTCTATTAGCACCCTTCTTGAAAATGCGTATTTGAAGAACAATGATTTAAACATGACCCCAATAAAATGTGCTGAGGTTTGTACCAGTTTAAATTTAAAATTTTCAAATAATAATTCTTAAATATTTTTTAAAAAATAACCGACATTTCAGAAATTATCTTTATTTTAGATTTCATATATATGAAATAATTAAAGGTAAAAGCAATTAAAGCTGGATAGTCAGATTTCAGTGGTCATCGAAACTCAATCCTATTAAACACCATTGACACATCCTTCAACCTTGCCATTCCATGGCACCCCACAAAATTTTCTTTCTTTTCATGGTCTTCGGTTGTGCTGCGTCTCATTTCTCGAATCTTTACCTTAGCTGTTCTCCCAACATAAATTTTAATGCCAATAGTTCCTTCCAATCTCACCTGGCCACTCTCTTCTCTTCATATACTTCTGCCAACACCACGTTCTACAACACCACCGTGGACAGTGGCAGCGGCGAAACTGTCTACGGGCTCTTCATGTGTCGGGGTGACATCTACCTCGATTTGTGCCACCAATGCATCATTAAGGCAATCCATGAATTACATTCTAAGTGCCAATTTTCTAAGGAGGTTGTATTATGGTACGAGTATTGCATGATTCGTTATTCTAACGACTCCTTCTTTTCCATTGTCGACACTCAGCCTATCTTTGTAAGAATGAACCAAGACAGTGGTTTCGCCAACTTACATATGAGGTCTGTTGCTATGAATACTATGAACAAGGCGGCAAATGAGGCAGCAAAAACTGTTTTACGGTATGCCACAAAAAGTGCACCTATTTTTGGGTTGTCTAATACTGTGTATACTCTAGCTCAGTGCACGCAGGACCTTTCGCCAAAAGATTGCCTGAATTGTCTGACTGCTTTGATGTTGAACCATTCCTTCTGTTGTGAGAATAAGATCGGAGGAATAGCTGTAAATCCCAGTTGCCATGCTCGCTATGAATTGTATGCTTTCTATAATAATCCATCCCCCACAACGTCTCCACCCCCAAATTTTTCTGATCCCAAAGGTAAAGTTCTGTACCTCAGTTTACATACTTTTCTGTTTTCTTTTTTCTATTTGGTGCCTTTGACCCAGCTTATGTGCTCATCACTGTTCTAAAATCTCCACCATTCAACTAAAATTTTAACGGCTTATATTTAAAATTTTAAAATGATTATTTTTAAATAAACACTTTTTTTTTTTTTTTTTTTTGGGTGGGAAAAACTCACATTTAAGAGCTCATCTTTGTTTTAGATTCTACACACAGTAAAATAGTTTTGTAGTGCAAAAATATATCTGCACCGTCTGTATTCAATTTGGACCGCTTCATTCGAGGATAATGATGAGTACCATGGTATTCATAGGGTCGGTCTTCCTCACCTTAAGGGAGAGGTTTCGATCATTGCGTTGGCGGGGAGGCATCCTAGGAGTCTAGGAAGCTAGTGCTTATTTGGTAGAGGTGGTAGAGAGTGGAGACATGTCTTTCTCTCGCCTAATATCCCCTCAATATCCCGTGCCCTTGATCTTGGGCTCCAAGTGCCTGCCTAATATCCCAACCCCTTTCCTAAAATTTATTTATCAAAAAAAAAAAAAAAAAAAAAAAATTGTCATAAGATCTACACCCTTCGTATATACTTTCAATGGCTTAGATCTAAAATCCTAACTACTAATTTTTAAATAAAATATTTTAAAAAAAATTGACAGATTATATTTATTTTAGTTATGTACAATAATTTTTTCAAAAAATTAAATTAAAATTATTCAAATTTGATTTAGACAGTGCTCTGCTTAGTGCTCCATCACCAGTCCGTATCCAAACTCATTAAAAAATTCAAATGGGGAGGGAGTAGGAAATTAAAAGGAAAAGGAAGGAGGAAAAAACAATGTTGTTTGGCACGCAATTAGAAAAAAAAAAATTATAAGTTGATGGATAAAGTTATATTTAGTTGGATAAAAATGATGACAAGAAAAATTTAAGTAAATGACTATAATGTCTTTCATAAACTTAAATTTAATTGTAAAATCCATCAAAATAATTATTTTTATTATGTTTATATAATATAGTTAAATATGAACTTTTAATTATTAATAATGATTTTTTTTAATAAAATCTAATCCGTGTGCTTATTGTTTCTGGAGAGAAATATGTTATATATATCAGAATATTATTATAAGTAAAATTCTCTAACCTCCTATATATTACCTTAATTACATTGCTCTCTTCTTTATTTTGAAGACATACAACTGAGCTCAGACAATGAACACCGTTAAGAATATTCAGAAAAATATTTTTAATTAAATCTTTAATAAAATAAATTTTGTTTACTAATTTATCCTTCATGATACTAAATGTAAACTTTTGGGTAAAATTATTATAATTAATTTAGTATTTTTTTAATATATTTTTAGACAATTTTATTTTTTCCTTTTTCAAATATATATTTCTAATATTTGTATCATATTTGGAAATAAGATTAATTAATTAAGTTAATATAGAAATAAAAATAATTATTATTTGAAAATTGGATTAAATATTTTGATGAAAATATACAAACTTACGGATTTATAAATTTTATAAATAAAATTCAAATATTATATTTGATAAATTCAAATAATCTCTTAAACTTAATCCATTTATATTTTATGATAAAATAAAATATATTTTAAATATATTTTTATCCCTTTAAAATAAATATAAATAAATAATTTTTAATAAATGTGATGAAAAATAAATGATTAATAATTTTTTTAATATAATCAAAATTAATAAATTTAAATTTTTTGGTTGTGTAATGTTTTAATAAATATAATTGTTGAGTTTGTCAAATGGGGGGTATTTTGGTCAAAATCCAATTTGAAAATCAAATTTAGTAGTTAACTTACCGTTGGATGGATGGAAATTAAATTTCAAAAATACATGAGAGGTTTATATAACATTCATTTTTATTTTTAAAATAGAGAGAAATTTACTGTAATTTAGATAAAATAGTGGGATAGTTAATGTATTATATATGGGAAAAACACTTCTAATGTTGTAAGAGAAGTGTTTTTTCATGTTATAAATATATGAAATGGTGGGACCTATATATATATATATAATGAGCATTATATATATATGCGGGTCCCACCATTTCATATTTTCTTATTCTTCTCATGTAACATGAGAAGTTTAAACCCCATTATACATATGCTATTATTGTCGTTATCGTTGTTATCTTTATTGCTGCTGCTTGTTGGCAATATATATATATATATAGACACACACATATCTATTTTAGGGAGATCATATCTTATTTTTTCAAATTAACCAATTTATTTCATTTTCTTAATCTGCTAAATTTAGTTAACCAACTCTTTATGTGTTGGAGGAGTACAAATGGAAAATTAACACACCAAAGATTGAATGACTTGCATCAAACTTTTCCATCATCTTCATTATTTTTCACTTATAGAAAAGAGATATGTGGTGTCGCATTAGTTGGAGCATTAGTTGCTTTTCTTTTCTTTTTTTTCCTCTAATACCCTTTGTAATGTCACAATAAGGTTACATCAAATTCCTTTTTGATGACTAAATCTAGGAGGAAACCAAATCTAGCTCCTTTTTCATTTTAACTAAGTCCTCTTTTTACCTAAATTTCCAAAAAATGAAATGACTATATTTTCCTTTTATACTCCTAGTCATAACCATTCTATTTTATTTCATTAGTGAAGCTTTCCATTCTTTTGTATTCAAAACTCTGAAACTTTTTCCCCTTTCTCCTTGACAATCAGCAAGGACAATTGTTGTGGTAGTTGTGGCTTGTCTTGTTGTTGGCGGGATACTTCTTTATTCTGCTTACTATCTCTTGAAGAATCAAATGAAGAAGAGTCATAGGGCTAATCTCAGACAAAACTACTGTAATTAACTTTCAATTTATCAATTTTACTTAAACAATTTGGCTAGTTTGTATATTTTATTTCTTTATTTGGTTTATTTTGTCTAGTTGGAAGGGAAAGCACAACTTTGGAGCATTTGCAATTTAGTCTAGCTACAATTGAGGCTGCGACAAATAACTTTACTCATGAAAATATATTAGGGGGAGGTGGATTTGGACAAGTATTCAAGGTAACAAATGCCATTATTATTATTTTTTTTCAAGAAAATGTGTGCACACATATATTTGCTTTTTCTTAATCCAACCAAGTATTATTCTAGGGTATTCTTTCGAATGGCCAAGAAATAGCTGTGAAGAGGCTCTCAAAAAGATCTAGCCAAGGTGCGAAGAGTTTAAGAACGAGGTTTTATTGATAGCCGAACTCCGGCACGAAATTTGGTGGCGTTGTTAGGATTTTGCATCGAAGAACAAGAGAAACTACTTGTTTATGAATATGTTTCTAGCGAAGCCTTGATTACTTTTTATTTGGTCCGACTCTTACAAACTCATTCTAACTTTTAATTAAAACTTATAGTTCATTATGTCATGCTTTTTATTATTTATTTGGAGCCTTTTATTATGTTTTAAATAATTTTCATTAATTTTGTTGCTTTAGTGATCACTTACAACAAATTTATGCAGGTTCTCAAAATAGCAGAGTATTAGATTGGATGGAACGTAGTAAAATCATAGGAGGTGTTGCTCGAGGAATTCTTTATCTTTATGAATATTCTCGCCTAAAAATCATACATCGAGATCTCAAACCCAGCAATATTTTGCTAGATGATGAAATGAATCCAAAAATTTCAGATTTTGGCCTAGCTAAGTTGGTTGCTGTCAGTGAAAGTGTGGGAAGTACGAAACGAATTGTTGGAACATAGTGAGTTCTTTTCTTTTAACCTTGTCAAACATGCATGCATGCATATATGCATATACATATATCATTATACAATTGAATAAAGAAAAATAATTTTTGACTTTATTTGAAATATAACAATAATTTTCCTTTCAAGTAATAATCATTTTAAATGTTCAGATCTTATCATCTTGTGAACTAAATTTCATTGACATTTTTTTTTTTTTTTTTTGTGCGGTGATTATATGTCTCGAATATACAATGTTTGGACAATATTCTGAAAAATCAAATGTTTTTAGTTTTGGAGTTATAATTTTAGAAATTATCAGTAGAAAAAAGAATAAAGGATTTCATGATTCCCAATATGCTGATGGCCTCTTGAGCTATGTAAGTTATGATAATATTAATTTTAATTGGAGAAAGATTAATTTGACAATATTGTATGATGAGCTAATAAAAGAGTAATAATTGGAATAATAAGTTTATCTTAATTGTTGCAGACATGGAAGAAATGGAGGGATGACAAGTCGGTAGAGATATTGGATTCAAATATAAATGAATTGGGATCATACAATGAAGTGATCAAGTGCATCCAAATTGGTTTGTTATGTGTTCAAGAAAATCCAAATGCAAGGCCTTCCATGGCTAATGTTGTTTCATATTTTAGCAATGATTCTATTCAATTGCCTTTACCTCAGGAACCTGCTTCCTTTTTGCATGGTCATAAATCACAGCCTATTATCTCAAATAATGGAAATGGAAAGTCATGCTCTGTTAATGAAGCTTCTATGAGTGAACCCTTTCCTCGTTAGTACCAGCTATTATTTCTTCTTTTTCTTCTACAATATGGCCTTTGACCAGCAAAATTTTCAATGGTTCTGATTGATTTAGAGCTTTTTTTTTTTTTTTTTATATAAATTTTGGTATTCAGGAAATTAAGGAGTTTGAAGAAGAGGAGAGACAAATGTACATGTTGATATACATGATATTTATATATGTTTCTAAAGAATTGATGATTCCCTAAAAAATGGGAAGTCTCCTTTACTTGGGTAATGGAAAATTGGAAAAGAGTTGTATAACATTTTGACTGTTTTGCAAGAAGTTTGTGATTAATTATTGGATGTGTTCATAAAGAGCCTACGGGGCAGCACATTACGAGTTGTACTATATATTCAATAACTGTGAACAATATCACTTGTTTTTTGAACGTTGATATGTATATTAAAAAACTTGACTGGCTGGCTAACTAGTCAAGTTTTCTTTCAAATATTTTTTCTTTTTGGATTAATTACATATTCTTTTAGAATAGCCTAGTAATGAATCTTTGATGAAATGAATTCTCTAGAAGCAATTTTGCGCTTTACATCACACTGACTAAGTACAAGAAGGCCCACTAGAAAAGAGGTTTAGAAAGAGTATATGACATGTCAAGTGGCATCAGGATCCTATCCCACACCACTTGTCCTTGGGCTCAACTGGCAAAGGGGTTGAACATTCTCACCAAAAGGAGAGGGTTTGATCCCGGAGTTGGTTAAGGCGGCTTGGAGATCCTAACTCCTAGGTGTCTAGGTTAATCTTTGAGCGTAATAGACGGCTCGCCTCGCCCCAACACCGGTATCACTTAGAAGAAAGAGATTTCACCTTGCCATTGGATCGTGGATAAACCCAACCCCTTTCTTAAAATTTAAGTAACCAAAAAAAAAAAAAAAAAAAAAAAAAAAAGGGATCCTATCCCACCACTACTACAAAAAAATGTCTTTTAAGTCATTTAACCCTAACATTAAAAAAAAAATGCTAATATTGAAATTTTAGAAGCTAACAAAACATTCTTAAATGCCATAATTAATTTAATTTTTCAAAATAATAATGATTATTACAAAAAAAAAAAATCATCATTTGAGGTTAAGAATATTAAGGTTAAAGAACTCCAAAGATACTTTTTAAAATTAAGAAATCATATTAAAACATTGTATAAAATCAGAAGACCAAATGTGTACTTTTGTCTTAAAATTATTTACCTTCATTGATATAACTCATTTCTCATGCCTGTAAAGAAGTGAAAGCGTAAAAAAGAACATACTACTATTTAAAATCATAATTAATCACTTGTTTCTCTTGTTAGATAACAATGCTTTCTGTTTACATAGGGAAGCACAAAATTTGGTCTCAAACATAAAAGCAAGAGTTCAAGGTGCTTGGCATATACTCCCTCCGTTGCTTTTTATAGCATACAATTAAATTATCTACGTTGTTGGATAAATTAATTAAAATTAGTTGGTGATGATAATAAAAACAAAAAATGTAATTATTTTGCCAAAAATATCCTCATTCATGTGGAAGAGAGAATGTGTGAGAATTAAATATAATATAATGGCATAAGTAATTAAATAGGAGTGAAATAGGAAATCAACAAAAAAATTTGAGACAACCTCTGAATGTCTCTTATAGAAAGGAACATGCCATACCCACGTGTTATTTCTTATAAAAACGAAAGGGGGAGTAGCTTGTTAGCAAGCATGTTTGTAGGGGTAATAAGATGAGACCCTTCCACACTCAATAAATGGTTGCGGATAAATAAGCTGTGCCGTATTGTGTATATTATAGAAAGATACAACAGCAGTGGCAGCAACAACAAAGCCTTATGTCATTAAGTGGAATCGGCTATATGGATCACACGACGCTATTGTGCTTAGTCAAAAATCAGATCTTTAGATAAATTATTAACCAAAAGAAAGATCCTGCTCCATAATATGAGGAAAAAAATAATTCAAACAGCATGTTTGCATCTGTTAAAAGTGTATTCTCATACTGAACAGAAGTAGAAGAATTACAACACAAATTACAAAGCAGCAAGAATATTATTAGCTCTGCTGGATTCCACTTGGCCAAGATTGATTCTTTACTGGCTTTAGAATAGCCTCAACCTCTGCTAAAGTTGCTTCATCAATCCCTGAAGTTGCAAGTTCTGTTGCAGCAGCAACATTCTCCTCCACCTAATTTCAATGGCGGAATCAGAGGGGGGCTAGGGTGGGCCCCCGCCCCCCCTAAAATTTATTTTTTAAAAAAATTACGTCAAGTACACTGGGGTTGGGTTCATCCGTGTATATTATTCATTGGTGGATACGCAACAACACGACTTGACATTGAACATTATGTATGATCTTGTGATAGGGGTTACTTGAGATTCTGGTATACCTGCTTCTGTTTTAGTTTTAGCATTAGCGTAGAAGTGTTTGGCTCGCTTGATAGAGCGAAGGAAAGAGTTTTTAAGTTTCTGAAAGTGTGATGATGATTCAGTTAGAGAGGAGATTTTGCAGAGTCTCGGGGGATTAGTTCAACGCTGAAGCCACCATGTTTGGTTGCTCCGGCGAGGGATAAAAAGCTGGGAATGACAGTGACGATGAAGATGGAGAGGGAGAGAGGAATAGGGGGACATGAATTTTTGCCATGTTTGTGAGTAATGGAGAGCTAGCTGAACTTCGGAATATATATGGGGATGTGTGTGTATTATAGATGAGTTTTTTTTTTTTTTTTGATATAATATAGATGAGTTTTAGAAGGTATTAATTCACAAAATTCTATGTTACACATTCTTCATAATAATCACTTACAAATATGCAATTTTGAGTTTTAACAAAGATTTAATTATAAATGAATTTAACAATATAAAAACACATAAATAGAGTAAGAGTCAAGTGAAATGATCTTAATTTTTGCAATAGATTTCTTTTCAATTTTTTGTATATTAGGTCTGTATCATATTTCAAATATTTTTATTTATGATATGATATTTTTTATTTTCACTCCATCATTGAAATTTATGGGTTCACAACTATAGAAGAGTTCATATTGATTGATTTTATTGTCATAAATTGTTTGTTTAAGAATTACACACCTCCATAAAAATTTTCTTTAACTCCTATACATTTTGCTTTATAATCTCGCCCCCTTCATCTACAAATCCTGGCTCCACCCCTGCCTAATTTGTCAGAATAACTAAAGCAGATTAGGCTTATTACATTGTCAACTGCCAATTGTGCTCCAACTAATTGATGCCAACCAAGGAAAGACAATTAACTCATTAAATTTGGTTTAAATTAACGAGATACTCCAACTTTACCTCTATTAATGAGGTTGTGAAGGAGAGAGTAAAATACAGAGAGCCACATTCAAAGCATTAATTATATGGACAATAAATAAGCATTAATGCTCTCCAAGTAATTTATATTATGGACTAAGAATCCTTCTAGAAGGCACTCTATAACAGAAACCAGAGGGAGTACAGGCGAAGCATAAGTTCCATTAAGTCATCAACCGTGGATGTAAAGCAGGAATAGCAGAACTATGTGCAAGTGGTCTGAGTCCTTGCAGGATAAAACTGCTCTTAAATGTTATAAATGGGCATGAATTAAAACTAATCAATATCAATACTGACGTAAAATACAAAATTTATAGCAATGTAACTTATTCCTTAGGTTCTGTGTAATACATGAGAAGCAAGCCTAATTTGTTGAAGGTTAAAATACGTTGCCCACAAAAAGCCAAGGGGTATCTATTTTCCGGCAAGTGGCAAGGAGAATGAAGATGGATTTAGTTAGAGAGTGTAACAATACAAAAGAGAGAAAGAAACTATAAGTAGGCCTATAACCGATTTACTTAGCAGCACAAGCTTCTACCAATATGTGGGATATTGCATATTATTGTCCGGTGCCATAGATATATTAAATTTGCTCCTAAAATTCTGTGTTCCTGATGTTCATCCGTGACTGCTAGAACAGAATATGGACAAAGTCTATTGATAAGAAAAAAAGAAGAAGAAAATATGGATCTACATTATATGATCACTAACACTCATAAGAATGAAAAAAGTACTGCAGTAGTAGAAAGTTAATAGTTGCATTTTCTGTTAAAGTAATACGATCAAATTGCTGATTACATCTTAGCAAACTTATTAATGAGCATCTTAATCATATAGTGGTTGGCTTATCAACTTACGGTATTAAAACCAAAATGTTGTATCAATCAACAGTATCTTTAATGCCAATGAGATGCTAATTGTGTTGTTGGTAATTTGTTGAACATGAAAATGAAAAAGTCAATACTTTCACATTTTCTACAGGGAAAACTACCCAATGTCATTTGAGGGAAAAACGCAAAGAGATACTCAATTTATTATCAGATGAACAAGACATAGGATAGCTTTACATTGAAGCGAGACCCTTTATCCACAAAATCAAATAGATGCTAGATTTAAGAAAACAGAGAGATGCTTATCAATAATATATAAATGTAGCAGTCCAGGAAGATGTAGAAACTGAACCTGCTTAACAGACTTCATGCCAACTAGCACTGATGTCATTTCTTTATTTAACAAGCTATACTCCATTGCTAACTTTGCAATACTCTTTCCCTTTTCTTTGCAGTAGGTGGCTGCAGCTTGACACGCAGACTGCAAGTATCCAATACATTACAGCAGTTTAATTAAGATGAAATATTATATGTTACACTGATATTTTAGAAAAAGTAATCCTAAGAATTACTAACAGATTAACTATTCAGAAGTAATGATCCTTCATGTGGTGTTTGAGCTCTATAACCATATTATAAAATTCCATTCTTGGTGTCCCCATTTTCAATTTAAGCACTAAGCGCACTTATGCTTTGTTCAAGCTTCAGGTCCAGAAGGCTTTCTCTTGAGCTTCCTTCCTATAACTTCCAACTTTTGGGATGGAACAGGACTTCACAAAATTGTAGCAGACCATAACATAGTACCAAAAAATACGTACTTCAAGAGAGTTTGGAAGAACAGGCAATAATTGGAAAACAGGAAGAACAGAGATGATTTCCAACTCTGGCAAAAGTATGTTGGAGGTCATCTCTATTCTTTCAATAGGCTACTCAGCAAATAAATTCCACAGTAAGAAAAAAACAAAGAGGTTGACAACTTTGGGTTGCACCCTTTTTTTTGCTTGGTTCTTAGTGCGCATCATTGTCATGCACAAGCATTTATAAACACCAATTACAAGTTGTGATTGGTACAAGTTTATTTATGTAGTCTCTCTCATTTGCAAACTCCAACTCCACATTTATTCACCTTTAGAGAAACTGTGTGTGAACATGAGTTCCATTCCAAGGGTCTAATTTTGATTTTCTTTTGGGCAACTAATTTGATCTTTGTTAAAGTTACCTAATCTAAATTAGCTTATCATATTCGGGTAAATTGTAAGTTTATAAAAGAAACAGTGTCATTTATTTATGAGAAAAAACAAACCTTGAGTTCAGATGAAGCTGGATGGAACGTAGTAAAATCATAGGAGGTGTTGCTCGAGGAATTCTTTATCTTCATGAATATTCTCGCCTAAAAATCATACATCGAGATCTCAAACCTAGCAATATTTTGCTAGATGATGAAATGAATCCAAAAATTTCAGATTTTGGCCTAGCTAAGTTGGTTGCTGTCAGTGAAAGTGTGAGAAGTACAAAACAAATTATTGGAACATAGTAAGTTCTTTTCTTTTAACCTTGTCATACATGCATGCATGCATATAGGCATATACATATATCTTTATATAATTGAATAAATAAAAATAATTTTTGACTTAATTTGAAATGTAACAGTAGTTTTCCTTTCAAGTAATAATCATTTTAAATGTTCAGATCTTATCATCTTGTAAACTAAATTTCATTGACATTCTTTTTGTGTGCGGTGGTTATATGTCTCCAGAATATGCAATGTTTGGACAATATTCTGAAAAATCAGATGTTTTCAGTTTTGGAGTTATAATTTTAGAAATTATCAATAGAAAGAAGAATAAAGGATGTCATGATTCCCAATATGCTGATGGCCTCTTGAGCTATGTAAGTTATGATAATATTAATTTTAATTGGAGAAAGATTAATTTGACAATATTGTATGATGAGCTAATAAAAGAGTAATAATTGGAATAATAAGTTTATCTTAATTGTTGCAGACATGGAAGAAATGGAGGGATGACAAGTCGGTAGAGATATTGGATTCAAATATAAATGAATTGGGATCATACAATGAAGTGATCAAGTGCATCCAAATTGGTTTGTTATGTGTTCAAGAAAATCCAAATGCAAGGCCTTCCATGGCTACTGTTGTTTCATATCTCAGCAATGATTCTATTCTATTGCCTTTACCGCAGGAACCTGCTTCCTTTTTGCATGGTCATAAATCACAGCCTATTATCTCAAATAATGGGAATGGAAAGTCATGCTCTATTAATGAAGCTTCTATGAGTGAACTCTTTCCTCGCTAGTACAAGGCTATTATTTCTTCTTTTTCTTCTACAATATGGCCTTTGATCAGCAAAATTTTCAATGGTTCCGATTGATCTAGAATGGTTTTCTAATTTTTTTAATATAAATTTTATGTCATGTTTGGTATTCAGGAAATTAAGGAGTTCAAAGAAGAGGAGAGACAAATGTACATGTTGATATACATGATATTTATATATGTTTCTAAGGAATTGATGATTCCTAAAAAATGGGAAGTCTCCTTTACTTGGGTAATGGAAAATAGGAAATGAGTTGTATAACATTTTGACTGTTTTGCAAGAAGTTTGTGGTTAATTATTGGATGTGTTCATAAAGAGCCTAGGGAGCAGCACATTACAAGTTGTACTATATATTCAATAACTGTGAACAATATCACTTGCTTTTTGAACGTAGATATGTATATTAAAAAACTTGACTGGCTGGCTAACTAGTCAAGTTTTCTTTCAAATATTTTTTCTTTTTGGATTAATTACATATTCTTTTAGAATAGCCTAGTAATGAATCTTTGATGAAATGAATTCTCTAGAAGCAATTTTGCGCTTTGCATCACACTGACTAAGTACAAGAAGGCCCACTAGAAAAGAGGTTTAGAAAGAGTATATGACATGTCAAGTGGCATCAGGATCCTATCCCACACACCTCATCCTTGGGCTTAACTAGCAAAGGGGTTGGACACTCTCACCAAAGGGAGAGGGTTCGATCCTGGAGTTGGTTAAGGTGTTGGAGGAGACATCCTAACTCCTAGGTGCATAGGTTAACACTAAGGGTAATAGACGGCTCGCCCTGCCTAACATCGGTATCACCTAGAAGGAAGGGAGATTTCACCTTGCCCTTGGATTATGGGTGAACCCAATCCCTTCCCTAAAATTTAAGTAACAAAAAAAAAAAAAAGAAAAAAAGGATCCTATCCCACCACTACTACAAAAAAATGTCTTTTAAGTCATTTAACCCTAACATTAAAAAAAAAAAAAAAAAAAAAAAAAAAGCTAATATTGAAATTTTAGAAGCTAACAAAACATTCTTAAATGCCATAATAAATTTAATTTTTCAAAATAATAATGATTATTACCAAAAAAAAAAAATCATCATTTGAGGTTAAGAATATTAAGGTTAAAGAACTCCAAAGATACTTTTTAAAATTAAGAAATCATATTAAAATATATATATATATTTTTTTTTTTTTTTTTTTGCTCAAACATATTAAAATATTGTATAAAATTAGAAGACCAAATGTGTACTTTTGTCTTAAAATTATTTACCTTTATTGATATAACTCATTTCTCATGCCTGTAAAGAAGGGAAAGCGTGAAAAAGAAAAACACACTACTTAAAATCATAATTACCCAGTTGTTTCACTTGTTAGATAACAATGCTTTCTGTTTACAGAGGGTTTTCTGGTTTAGAATGTCAATGTCCAGTCTCGGACTGGTACTTTGATGTTGGATCAAAGGGCTCGCTCCAGATATCTAAAGGGAGAGATATCCAGAGGAGGATTGGATCACTGTACACAATATTGGGGGTGAGGTGTGTGCACAGTGTGACTGAAAGTAATAGGTCTGAGTTAGAACGTAGAACCTGGTTAACTTGTCTCTGTATTTATAGAGGCCACTGTGATGGTGATCATAGTTCGGCATGATCTCCATGCTGACTTGGTGGGGGGCGCACGTACTGCAAAGGTAGCGTGAGTGCGCCCACTATACTATAAATCCGGATCATCCAGTCCTCCTGTACCATAACCGTACGGTTATATTGGATATGCCCATCATTGGGCCTTCGTGGCATTGGGCCTTAGTGGCGGTCCGTAACAGTTGCCCCCCAGCTCGGTAGGTCGGGAATTCCGAGCTGCCGAGATGTCCTATATCCCGTGCTGGCTTAATAGGCCGGGCTACCCTAACTTTCATGATTTCGAGGCGGAACCTCAAGGAGCCGTGGTAGAATCTTTGGGCCAGTTATCCGTGGCTTCGTGCAACGAATATTTCCGAGCCGGGGACGTACATGGCTTGACGAGTGGGACTTCCGCATTCGCCATCATTACCCCCTGACATCTGGCGACTCAGCATTGGCGAGTGTCTGTAACCGCCGCGCCACTCCATGCATTGATCTTCGTGCACATTTAATGTTCTCTGCACACGCGATACGCCATTTCCTTGATCGGGGTGAAAAGACGCTTCTATCCCCGTCACTTCAGTTACCCACAAGCCTATACGAATCATCTTTCCCTCCATTTTCTTCATTTCACTATTTCCATTGTCATTATCTGTTTTCTCTACTCTGCCATTTTTCTGCGATCGCCTGCTCCCGCACTCCTGCATCTGCGTTCGCGGCTCGCTCCTTCTCCAGTACTTCAGGTATATTATTTCTCCTGCTTTTGGATTGGTGTAACTTGATGGTTTCTGTTTATTTTTACCGGATAGTTTTTCGTCGTGGCGATTTTAAGGTAGACTTCCTTGGTAGCTTCTGTCTCTGTTCCTAAGGTCGAAATCCCCCTTCAACCTGTCTTGTAGCCACAACATATCTTTGATGATCCTTCCCCTTATTTCGCCTTCTTCACATACCCGTTTGTGCCTTTATAGGTTTATGTTCTTTGGCTATGGTTGGGAGTAATCGCTTACCCCCTTCTAATCCACCATTAACCCCGAAGAAGAGGAAGCCTTGCGTACCCGTTACCCCGTACCTCCTATTGGATTCTCGGTTCGAACTTTCCGAGGAAGAGAGGCCGCGTCTGTGCTAAGGGAGGATCCGGCCAATGGAGTGTATCCGGGTCCCGATCCACTCGAGCTCGGGTTCCGAATCTGACACCAGTTCGTGCTCAATACGAGGCCGTTGCAAGCGTTCAGTTGGAACCTGCTGGACCGAGTAGAATGGCTCGTGCAGAGGACGACGCGCTGTCCGCTCAACCTCTTAACTTTTATCGTTCATCCTTGGCTTAGGGTTCGGATGTCCATCCGCCGGGGTATCTCTGCCCCTGCTGGGATTGCCTCACCGAGAGCTCCTTCCTCATCGCCCAGGGTGAAGATTCCCAGGCTTCATTAATTTTAGGTTCTTGCCGCCATTTGGCCACTTCCGATCCTTCTTCTGGCAATCTTCGTCCCCCGGGTCCGCTTGTTTTCCCGCATGACAATATACTTCATTCAGGTATTTTTTTCTCTTGCTGATCCTAGCATTTTTTACTTTGCTTATAGGTGAATGGCTTCATAGTCTTCTCCGCACAGCATTCAATCCGACGCCGGGGAGTCGAACTCTTCTAGTCCTCCCGAGGCGCTATGTAGACAGTATTCCTGGGTATCCCACGATACCCTAAAGACACGGTCACTGATGTCCAAGGCCGACATTGCTCATCTTAAACTTCTCGAGATGGAAGGCATCTTGTCGGTCCGGATGAGGGTGAGCCGATATGCTCTACTCGGTCGTGGGGCACACCAACTTCTTTTTCTTCTATCTAGACTACCTAACCCGTGTTAAGGTTCAATTTCCTTTTACCCAGTTTCAAATGTCGGCGTTGATGGCTCTGCGACTAGTACCTTCTCAGCTCCATCCCAACGGATGGGCCTACTTAGTGGCCTTCGAGCGCCTGTGCTCTTCCTTTCCGGTCCCCATTCCTTGCACCACCTCATTGTTTTTCCATTATTTCAGCCCTTTTACTTCCCGGTCGTCTAAGGAAGACGAGCGATTGAAGGGGTTGGTTTCCCTTCGTGTGGACCCGGATAGGAAAATAATGAGTGCATTCTCGGACTCCTTTAAACATTTCAAAACGGCTTTCTTTAAAGTCGAGGCTAAACCTGGACAGCGGCCCTGGTTTTTGAAAGGGCCCGAAGGAGAGGACGTGGAGTGGGAGTTTCCTCTTTACTAGAACGACACCCATTATGATCTGAATCCTTCTTCGTACCAAATTCAGATTGAGGACCTTTCGCCTGAAGAGGCCGCCTCTATACCTCGGTTTGCCGCATATGTTGAGAAATACGGGATCCGAAGTGCCACCTTCTTTATTAATGGGGTTGGGGCTACGCCGCTGTCTGTTGATTGTATAGTTCCATACCTGCTAATTATTCCTCTTTTTGGCTTTCCCTTTTCATAACCTTTTTTGCACGAGTCTTACCCCTTCTTTTTTATCTTTTTTTGTAGCTCAAGACATCTCGGAACTTCCCCGCTACCTGGCGCTTGTGAATCCGACGGTACCCATACCGACTCGTAAGCGCCCTTCCTCGGACTCGGAAGGAGAAAGATCACGGGCGGCGTCTGGGTCGTCAAGGACCAGGAAAACCAAAGCCTCGGACACTCCGGGCTCTAGGCGTTCTGCACTCCTTCCGGATATGCCCGGGCCCTTACCAACCGTACTCGGGAACACTGCCCCCGAGGGGTCCGATCCTGCCTCGGATGTTGTAGCTCCACAGGGTTCTGCTCCGACCTTGACCGGCACCACTGCCCCCCCGGAATGTCCTCCGGCCCAGGGCGTGATGGCTGCGAACGCTAAGGGAGCCGTTGCGTCTGCTTCCCCCGTGGTGGCTGCTCCTCCATTCCGAACCTCTGCCAGTTGCTCATCCGTGCCTATGATTCCCCGAGGGCTTTCGTGGGAGAAAGGGGTGACCGAGGAGCTCAACGTCGCTTTCCTTCCGCTAAGCCGATTTATGAATGGAGTTCCTTTGTCCGCCGTGGATAAGTCCGTCATTAATGAAGCTCAAAGGTTCCTCTGCAAATCCCTCGGTCTTCACCAAGCGCTACTTATGCTGAAGGAGAAGCACGTGGCAGCCGAGGTAGATATCCGGCGTCTGAAACTTGCCGAGGAAGAGGCCTTGACGAGAGCCAAGGCTGCGGAAGAGGAGGCGGCTAATGCCAAGGCCCCGTCGGACAATTGAAGGCTTTGGAGGATGAGGTAGGCTGCGCCACACTAGGGGCGATCGAATGACAGCTTTGGAGGACGAGTTATCTGTTGCCAGAGCTTCATGTGGAAAGGCGACCGAGGAGCTTCTGATGACGAAAGAGGCATTGGATAAAAAGACCTCAGAGTGTCATCGTCTTCAGAAGGCTCGGATGAAAACACGGATGCCGTGAAGACGTCCCGGCGAACGAGGCGATCTGGCCGCCGAACTTGGGTCGGTTAAAGAGGATCTTGCTACAGAGCGCCAAGCCAATATGGAGTCTCTCGAGACCCTGCATGAGTCAGCCCGAGAATGCTTCAAAATGGCGTTGGATCAAATCCAGGTCCTGAACCCCAAGTTATCCTTGAACGTCGATGGCTATCATTACCGAGCATATGTGAAGGACGGCGTGTTTTACTCGGCTCCTCCCTCCCCAGAAGATGAGTCCATATCTATTGAAGATGAGGACTATGGGGAACAGGCAAGTGAGGGACAGGTAAAAGGCGCAAGGTTAAATACCGAGGCCGAATCAGGACCTGCCGAGGTGACTCCATCCGGCAAGGCGGGGCCCTCGAACAATCTTTGCTTTGCTTAGCTTCTTTTCATTGAGGTGTTTCTGCCTTTGTAAACATGAATTCTCCCGGCGTCTTTGCCGGTTTACAAATGTTTTAATGACAAAGTAAATTTTACGAATTTGTTGTCGTTTGAATTCTAAACATAGTTAGAGATTCGTCGGCGCAAGGGGTGCCGAGCTACGCACTCTACCAGATGTGAAGTCTGGGAGTGAATGGCAGGGTTGTCAGTTTTAACCGTGCGTGGTATTAACCTAACCGCGCTACCGTGTTCCAGAGCCGTTGGCCGGGATTATAACCGAGGTAAAGGCGAATTGTCACTTGTTTAAATGAGGTGTCCGTAACGCACAACTTAAACATTTTGACCTGATCAGAGTCGGAATGACAACTCGAATGCTTAAATCGGGCGAGCGTTGACATGTCAATTTCGCGAAGGCCAATAAAAGGCAATTTCGCCGAGCTCTAGACCTGGGCTAGTTTGCCCCGGTGTTAAATCATCTAGATGTGTCGTATTTGTGACCGGGTTTTATATACCTCGGTGTAATGCTTAAGCGATCAATTGTGTACATTGGCGAAACTCCGTGAGGAATCCTTCATTAAAATGAAAACGCTCCAAAGAGCTAACACATAATTCGGGAAATTTCAAGAAAGAAAGATAAATTCTTCAAATAAAATACGAAAACAAGCAATAATCGATCTCCAAGCGGGATGTGTCCGGTAGTCCCATCCTCCGAGGCCGATGTCTAACTGTGGTAAATCTTCAACTTGTCAGCGTTCCAAGTTCTTTTCACGGGTTTCCTAGCCAAGGTTTCGAGTATATAGGCTCCATTGCCCAATTTCTCTTTAACCCGGTAGGGACCTTCCCAGTTTGCCGCCAGCTTGCCATCTCGCGTTCTTGTTGCCTATGTCGGCCGTCGGAGTACAAGGTTACCTCGGTTGAAGGACCGGGGTCGAACCTTCCGATTATACTTCGCCGCTAGAAGTTGCTTGGCGGCGAGTTCTCGGCAGTGCGCCGCTACTTTGACCTCGTCGATCAGCTCCAAGTCCGTCATAAGCGCGTCGTCATTCGACGCCTCTCCCTCCTGGCGGGCTCTCATCCTTCTCCATGATGGTTGTCCTATCTCGACTGGGATCATGGCTTCGCATCCGTACGTCAACCGAAAAGGGATCTCTTGGGTAGAAGACTGGACAGTTGTCCTGTATCCCCATAAGACGCTGTATAGCTGCTCGACCCAGTTGGATTCCGCGTCTTGCATCCGTTTTTTCAGCCCGTCAAGGATTATTTTGTTGGCCGACTCGGCTGTCCCGTTAGGCGAGGATGCTCAACCGAGGCAAAATGCAAACCGACGTCGAGGTCTGACATCAAAGTCTTGAATCTTTGGTCCGAAAACTGCGTGCCGTTGTCCGTGATCACTTCGGCTGGTACCCCAAAACGAGAGACGATGTTGTGTCTGAAGAATCTTCGTATGCGTGCCGAGGTGATTGTCGTCAATGGCTCGGCTTCGATCCACTTGGTGAAATAGTCAACCGCCATGATGAGCCACCTGAACTGTCCCGGGGCTGCTTTGAAAGGTCCGAGGATGTCCATGCCCCATTTAAAGAAAGGCCAAGAGGCCGAGATGGTTTTCAGTTCAGCTAGGGGTGGCCAAATGAGTTTGGCGTGCTTCTGACAACTATCGCATCTTCTTACGGCCTCCTTGGCGTCCTCCGTCATGGTCGGCCAATAATACCCTGCGTGCAGTGCTTTCCTAGCGAGTGCCTTGCCCCCCATGTGGTGGCCATTGATGCCTTCGTGTATTTCTGCTAGCACATATTTCGCTTAAAACTTCGCCCGGGCATCTCATCATCGGAGAATGTAAGCCTTTTCGATACAGCTGGTCGTCGACCATTGTATAGGTGGCGGCCTCCCGCATTAGCCTCTTGGCGTCGATCGAGTCAGTTGGGATAATGCCTCTCTCTAGATAATCTTCTATGGGCTTCCTCCAATCCGTGGCTGCCGAGATGGTCATAATGCAACTCGGCTCGGCCAAGTTTTGCTGTATCACCGTTCTATGATTGCCGGCTACCTTCGTGCTCGCCGGCTTTGACGGGATATCCGCCAGGTTTTCTTCCCTTGGGATATGGGCGACAATTACCTCTTGGAATTCTGAAATAATCTCCTTAGCTTTGTTAAGGTACTTGGCTAAGAGTGGACCTTTGGTCTGGTAGGTCCCTTCGATTTGCGCGGCTACGAGCTGTGAGTCGGTGAAAACCTTGACCCTCTACGCTCCATTCTCTTTGGCCTGTAGCAGTCCGGCAAGGAGAGCCTCATACTCGGCCTGGTTATTTGAGGTCGGGAACTTTAACTGGAGGGAGTGCTCCACAGTGACGCCCTCCGGGCTCTCGACTATGATACCTGCTCCGCTCCCCTTCACATTGGATGAGCCGTTAACATACACCTTCCAGATACCTCCGTGATCCCCCTCGGTCGCCTCTGCCGGGGTGAGTTCCATGATGAAGTCCGCCAGTGCCTGCGACTTAATTGCGCGTCGGGCTTCGTATGAGATATCGAACTCGGACAACTCAATCGCCCAGCTAGTCATTCTCCCGGTGAGGTCCGGCTTGTGTAATACTTGGCGGATCGGTTGACTAGTTCGGACCACTATCGGATGTCCTTGAAAGTACGGCCTTAGTCTTCTTGCCATTGTTAATAGGGCGAAAGCCATCTTTTCGAGCTTCTGATATCGCAGTTCCGAGCTCTGAAGGGCCTTACTTACAAAGTAAATCGGTGCTTGTCCGGATTCGGTTTCTCTTACCAATGCGGCGCTTACAGCCTCTTCTCCAACTGAAAGGTACAGAAATAAGGTCTCCCCCGGCTCGGGTTTTGTGAGGACTGGAGGGGTTGCCAAGCATTGTTTGATCCTGTTGAACGCTATTTCGCACTCCGTGCTCCAACCCCCCTGGGTTTTCCTTTTTAAGAGCCTAAAGAAAGGGAGCGCTTTCTCGGCCGACCTCGGTAAGAATCGGTCGGGCGGCTAATCGGCCAGTCAAGCTGCTGAACTTCCTTCTTCGTCCTCGGGGCTTGCATGTCCAACACCGTCTTGCATTTATCTGGATTTGCCTCGATCCCGCGGTTGGTCGGCATAAATCCTAAGAATTTCCCGTCGGGACTCCGGCAACGCACTTGGCCGGGTTTAACCTTATCCGATGTCTCCTTAACTTCTCGAATGTTTGTTCCAGGTCTCGGATGTGGTCGTCTGGGCGCTTTGACTTTACGATCATGTCGTCAATATAGACTTCTATGTTTTGCCCGATCTGGTCTTCGAACACTCTGTTCATCATTCTCTGGTAGGTAGCTCCGACGTTCTTCAACCCGAAAGGCATGACTTTATAGCAGTAATTGGCCTTATCGGTCATGAAGGCCGTCCTCTCCTAGTCATCAGGATCCATGGCTATCTGATTGTACCCGGAGTATGCATCCATGAATGATAGCAACTGAAAACCGGCCGAGCTGTCAACCAATTTATCGATGTTTGGCATGGGGTAGGAGTCCTTCGGGCAGGCCTTATTCAAATTGGTATAATCCGTACATACCCTCCACTTGCCATTTGGCTTTAACACCATCACTACGTTGGAAAGCCAAGTGGTGTATTGAATCTCTCTGATGAATCTGGCCTCCAGAAGCTCGGTCACATGCTTGTCGAGGGCCTTTTGCCTGTCCGCTCCGATGTTCCTTTTCTTCTGGGCAACTGGGGTAGACCCCGGCCGGACGGCTAACCTGTGGCAACAGAACCTTGGATCGATACCAGGTACCTCGGACAAGGTCCATGCGAATACGTCCTGGTTGCTCCTTAAGAATTGACTCAGCCGGGCTTTTAGGTCGCTATCCAGTGCCCCACCAATCTTGGTGGTTTTCGAAGGATCCGAGCCGAGCACCAACTCCTCCAACTCTCCCTCCGATTCCGGGCGTGGTATCTCGGGCTTGTCCCTAAGGTCCAGCTCTACCATGTTTACTGCTCGCCGGACCCTTTGATGTCTTTCAGGTTCGGCCGAATTCTCCCTTCTTCCGAGGCGAGGTGGAGACGAGGGCCCTCCTTCCCCAATTCGGAGAGTTTCGAAATAGCATTGCCGGGATTCCTTCTGATCCCCTGTGACCACTACCACCCGTTCCTTCTTGTTAAGCATCTTAAGTTTCTGATGCTTAGTAGATACCATCATGTCCCATTTGTGAATAGTCGGCCTGCCCAGTATCACATTGTATGAGGACGGAAAGTCGGCTACTATAAACTTGACCCGTTCCGACTTGAATGCCTCCCTCGTACCTAGCGTCAGCCTGAGGTCTATGTAACCCTTGGGAAGGGAGCGCTCCCCGTTGAACCCAATGAGAGTCGTCTTGCACGGCTTTAAATCTTCGACATCCATCCGCATCCTCTTATACGTGTCCCGGTGATAATGTCGGCCGAGCTCCCCGCATCTACGAATATCCTTTTAACCAGGCAGTTAGCTAGGGTTCCGGTGATTACCAATCCGTCCTGATGCCCTGGTACGACATCATTCAATTCTTCAATGGTAAAAGTTAAGGGCGGTGGTGCCGGCCTCCTCCGTTCACCTTGACTTTTGGGAGGTCTCTTACTGTCTGGACTTCTCTCAAGTACTTCTTGCGCTAGCTTATTGTGTCTCCCCGCCTCCAAAATCCTCCGCTGATCCCATTGCACCGGAATTCGGTTTCGGGAAGCGTCATGGGAGTTGGACCTTCTTCTTTTTTCCTCTCTCCTCGGGTCCGGTACCGGGCTCATGCTCCGGCCTCCTTGATTGCGCGTGCCATTTCTCTTGCCCTGAGTTTTAATTACGTATTGGCGCAATTTTCCTTCCCTAATAAACTTCTCTATTGCGTCTCGGAGCTCATAGCATTGCTCCGTTGTGTGTCCCGTCCCCTCATGAAACGAACAATACTTTGACTGGTCCATATTGGGTCAGTTTCGGAGGGGCCTCGGCTTGCCAACTCTTCTCATCTCCGTCTGAGCCACCTCCTTCCAGAGCTGCGCCCGAGGGACGTTCAGCGGGGTGTAGTTGTCATATTTCGACTTTCCTTCCGATCTTTCCCCCTAGTCCGATTGTCTCGGCTGCATTTTCTGGATTCCTCTCTTTGTTTATTTCCGGGGTCGGGAGATGTCTTCCTCGGTCTTTCGGGTTCCACGGTATTGGCCAGCTCCATTTGCTTGACGTCCGGATATTGTTGTGCCGGGTGTAAAACTCGGTGAGTATAGATCCGGTTCTTGCATATGTTCTTGGCCGGTCGCGATCTTTGGATCCAGGCCATCTACGAGGCAATGGACATGAACTTCTTCGGAGAGCGAGCGCACTTGCAGAGCCACCTCCTTGAATCGGTTAAGGTATTTCTGCAATGTCTCTCCCTTCTTCTGCTTAATTCGGCTCAGTGTGTACTGGGACTTCGGCTATTTTTTACTGGTTGCGAAATTCAGCTCGAACTTCCGCGCCAGGTCTTCGAAGTTGCGCACGGAATTATTCGGCAAGGAGTGGAGCCACTTCTGGGCCGGTCCGGTCAAAGTCACCGCGAACAAGCGTAGGATGACCTCCCCTTTGATCAAGCGGACCCACATGAGTAACTCGAATGTTTCGAGGTGACTGCGCGGATCCTGTGTTCCGTCATATTTCGGGAGATCGGTCAGATCGAAGTTCTTTGGATAGGGTGCCGTTGCGGCTTCTCGCGAGAATGGGCTCGCGTTGGCTTCTGTCAGGTACTTCATCTTGTACACTCGGGGAGATCGTCGAGATCGTGGTATTCTGGCGACTTCTTTGTCTTCACCTTCCGACGTCCGAGACCGGGATCTCCTCTCCCTACCTCGGCTTTCGTCTTCCGCTTTTCGTTCATGGCGCACTTTCGTCTTCTCCTTTCGGCCCCGGTTTTTTGGTGCGTATATCGACTCCGAGCTTCCGGGACGAACTGCTACCATCCTGCGTCACTCTCTTTTTTCCGCGTGATCCGTCTTGGCCTCCTTGGTGCACCCAATCTTGGAATCTTTTGAGCTGATCGTCCATCATCTGTTGGATCACTCAAAAATCCTCTTGG
The DNA here is from genome assembly GCA_019022655.1 of Acacia acuminata. Lineage (NCBI taxonomy): Eukaryota > Viridiplantae > Streptophyta > Magnoliopsida > Fabales > Fabaceae > Acacia > Acacia acuminata. Next base: position 308,944 of record JAFJYI010000100.1, on the reverse strand, counting down.
CGTTGGAGCTCGTCCCGCCTCTCCTTAGTCTCGAACTTTCTGAGGATCGACTCTTGAGTTTTTTGCAGAATGCAGACATCCGGGTTTTGAGCCGAGGTGTCCGTGGCCGTCTTGCCTTGCGTTTTGTTGGCCTCGGGAGGAGAGGAGGCCGTATCCGACATGTGACCCTCAGGAGCTCCTCCCGGTGGGATATACTTTGATCGTGCGGCTTGTTTGCCTCCGCCGTGGTTGATTAGGCTTGAATACTCCGATTTGCTTCGGTGTGAGCCATCGGTAGTCACGGGAATTGTAATTTAGCGTTCCCCACATTCGGCGCCAATGTTCTGGTTTAGAACGTCAATGTCCAGTCTCGGACTGGTACTTTGATGTTGGATCAAAGAGCTCGCTCCAGATATCTAAAGGGAGAGATATCCAGATGAGGATGGGATCACTGTACACAATATTGGGGGTGAGGTGTGTGCACAGTGTGACTGAAAGTAATAGGTCTGAGTTAGAACGTAGAACCTGGTTAACTTGTCTCTGTATTTATAGAGGCCACCGTGATAGTGATCATGATTCGGCATGATCTCCATGCTGACTTGGTGGGGGGCGCACGTACTGCAAAGGTAGCGTGAGTGCGCCCACTATGTTATAAATCCGGATCATCCAGTCCTCCTGTACCATAACCGTACGGTTATATTGGATATGCCCATCATTGGGCCTTCGTGGCATTGGGCCTTAGTGGCGGTCCGTAACAGAGGGGAGTACAAAATTTGGTCTCAAACATAAAAGCAAGAGTTCAAGGTGCTTGGCATATACTCGCTCCGTGCTTTTTATAGCATACGATTAAATTATCTACGTTGTTGGAAAAATTAATTAAAATTAGTTGGTGATGATAAAAATATTTTTAAAAAAAATGTAATTACTTTGCGAAAAATATCTTCAGTCATGTGGAAGAGAGAATGTGTGAGAATTAAATATAGTGGTATAAGTAATATAAGTAATTAAATAGGAAATCAACTAAAAATTTCGAGACAACCTCTAAATATCTCTTATAAAAAGAAACATGCCATATCCACACATTATTTCTTATTTTAAAAAAAAGTAGGGAGTAGCTTGTTAGCAAGCATGTAGGGGTAATGAGATGAGGCCCTTTCACACTCAATAAATGGTTGTGGATGAATAAGCTCTGAAACTTTGTAAAAAGTATTGTGTATATAACAGAAAGATACAACAACATTAGCAGCAGCAACAAAGCCTTATGTTATTAGGTGAAATCAGTTACATGGATCACACGAAGCCATTGTGCTTTGTTGAAAACCAGATCTTTAGATAGATTATTAACCAAAAAATCTATAATTAGGGTGAAACTTTGGATATCGGATGGGCAACCCAAAAAAAAAGATTAACCAAAAGATCCTCTCCATAATATGAGGAAAGAATAATTCAAACAGTATATTTGCATATGTTAAAAGTGTATTCTCATACTGAACAGAAGTAGAAGAATTACAACACAAATTACAAAGCAGCAAGAACATTATTAGCTCTGCTGGACTCCACTTGGCCAAGATTGATTCTTTACTGGCTTTAGAATAGCCTCAACCTCTGCTAAAGTTGCTTCATCAATCCCTGAAGCTGCAAGTTCTGTTGCAGCTGCAACATTCTCCTCCACCTAGTTTGTCAGAATAACTAAAGTAGATTAGGCTTATTACATTGTCAACTGCCAACTGTCAATTGGGCTCCAACTAATTCATTCAAACCAAGAAAATACAGTCAAATCATTAAATCAGGTTTGAATTAATGAGATTCTCCAACTTTACCCCTATTAATGAGGTTGTGAAGGAGAGTAAAATACAGAGAGCCACATTCAAGCATTAATTATATGGACGATAAGTAAGCAATAATGCTCTCCAAGTAATTTATATTATGGACTAAGAATCCCTCTAGAAGGCACTCTATAACAGAAACCAGAGGGAGTACAGGGGAACCATAAGTTCCATTAAGTCATCAACCGCGGATGTAAAGCAGGAATAGCAGAACTATGTGCAAGTGGTCTGAGTCCTTGCAGCATAAAACAGCTCTTAAATGTTATAAACGGGCATGACTTAAAACTAATCAATATCAGTATTGACGTAAAATACAAAATTTATAGCAATGTAACTTATTCCTTAGGTTCTGTGTAATACATGAGAAGCCAGCCTAATTTGTTGGAGGTTAAAATACGTTGCCCACAAAAGCCAAGAAGGGGTAATCTATTGTCCGGCAAGTGGCAAGGAGAATGAAGATGGATTTAGTTACAGAGTGTAATAACACAAAAGAGAGAAAGAAACTAAGTAGGTCTATAACCGATTTACTTAGCAGCACAAGCTTCTACCAATATGTGGGATATTGCATATTATTGTCCGGTGCCATAGATATATTAAATTTGCTCCTAAAATTCTGTGTTCTTGATGTTCATCCATGACTGCTAGAACAGAATATGGACAAAGTCTATTGATAAGACAAAAAGAAGATAATATGGATCTACATTATATGATCACTAACAATCATAAGAATGAAAAAAAGTACTGCAGCAGTAGAAAGTTAATAGTTGCATTTTCTGTTAAAGTAATACGATCAAATTGTTGATTACATCTTAGCAAACTTATTAATGAGCATCTTAATCATATAGTGGTTGGCTAATCAAATTATGGTATTAAAACCAAAACGTTGTATCAACCAACAGTATCTTTAATGCCAATGAGATGCTAATTGTGTAGTTGGTAATTTGTTGAACATGAAAATTAAAAAGTCAATACTTTCACATTTTCTACCGGGAAAACTACCCAACGTCATTTGAGGGAAAAATGCAAAGAGATAATCAATTTATTCTCAGATGAACAAGACATAGGATAGCTTTACATTGAAGCGAGACCCATTATCCACGAAATCAAATAGATGCTAGATTTAAGAAAACAGAGAGATGATTATCAATAATATAAATGTGGCAGTCCAGGAAGATGTAGAAAGAGAACCTGCTTAACAGACTTCATGCCAACTAGCACTGATGTCATTTCTTTATTTAACAAGCTATACTGCATTGCTAACTTTGCAATACTCTTTCCCTTTTCTTTGCAGTAGGTAGCTGCAGCTTGACACGCAGACTGCAAGTATCCAATATATTATAGCAGATTAATTAAGATGAAATATTATATGTTACCCTGATATTAAAAAAAAAGTAATCCTAAGCATTACTAACAGATTAACTATTGAGAAGTAATGATCCTTCATGTGGTGTTAGAGCTCTATACCCAAATTATAAAATTCCATTCTTGGTGTCCCCATTTTCAATTTAAGCACTAAGCGGACTTATGCTTTGTTCAAGCTTCAAGTCCAGAAGGCTTTCTCTTGAGCTTCCTTCCTATAACTTCTAACTTTTGGGATGGAACAGGATTTCACAATATTGTAGCAGACCATAACATAGTACCAAAAAAGACATACTTCAAGAAAGTTTGGAAGCACTGGCGATAATTGGAAAACAGGAAGAACAAAGATGATTTCCAACTCTTGCAAAAGTATGTTGGAGGTCATCTCTATTTTTTCAATAGGCTATTCAGCAAATAAATTCCACAGGATTAAAAAAACAAAGAGGTTACAAACATTTTTCTTATTCTGTACCTTTTTTTCCAGGTTCTTAGTGCGCACCATTGTCATGCACAAGCATTTATAAACACAAATTACAAGTGGTTGGTACAAGTTTTTTTATGTAGTCTCTCTCATTTGCAAACTCCAACTCCACATTTATTCACCTTTAGACAAAATTTGTGTGAAAATGACTTCCATTCCAATGGTCTAATGGTTTTTTTTTTTTTTTTTTTTTTTTTTTTTTTTTTTTTTTTTTTTTTTTTTGGGCAACTAATTTGATCTTTGTTAATGTTACCTAATCTAAATTAGCTTATCCTATTCTGGTAAATTGTAAGTTTATAAAAGAAACAGTGCCATTTATTTATGAGAAACTAATCAAACCTTGAGTTCAGATGAAGCTGGATGCCATTCAGGAGGACCACTCTCAGTGAGAAGCCCCATAGCTAGAGGAGAAGCATTGACAATACCAACACCTTTGCTTTTTAGATATGGTATTATGTCCTCCAGGCTCGAATCATTTATAGAGTAATGGCAATATGATAATATTACATCGAGCGATCCCAACGGCACACGATCAAGCACATAAGTATAAATGTGTAAAGGAAGCCCGGTAATTCCAATGAAACGAGTCTTCCCAGCTTCCTTTATTTTCTGAAGGGCAGGAATTGTTTCCTTAACAATCTGTTTTTGAAACAAAGCCAACATGTGTTCGAAATTAAGATTGAGGCCAAGAACACACAAGAATTAAATCTGACATGATAAGCTTAAAGATTTGTAAACATATCAAGAAGGAATCACCTGGTCCAAAGACCCAAATTCAATATCATGGCAGTATAGTATGTCAACATACTCCAGCTGCAATCTTTCCAAGCTCTCGTCAATACTCCTAGTTACTCTGTCTGCACCGAAATTAAAGCCCTCCTCCTTGTATCGTCCGCATTTTGTTGCTACAACATACTCATTTCTTGGAACACCCAGAGCTTTTAGTGCATTTCCCAGAACTTTCTCTGACAATGTCCCTCCATAATAACTTAAGATCAGAAAATAAAAGGAAAAAACCAGTTAAGATCAACTACTTAAGAAATGATAACATTTATTATCCCCTAAACCTGATTTATTACTACAAATGGATCTTCTTCCAAATACAGAAAAGGCCAAGCAATTATGTAACCAAATTAATGTCAGCTAGAACATCAGATAGAGAGTATTAAATTGGACTAGTTTAGTGCAAGTAGCAACTAGCTAACTGTTTTAGAAGATAGAGATTCAAGGTAAGGATAAAAATAAGAACTTGAAAACATCCACCATTATATTAACCCTGTCCTAATCCTGTTGGTCAGATAGAACTTTGTTTTCAAAGATTTTATAGCAAAGCTTAAAAATACAGAACCAACCTTATGGAGCATCTATATATAATTTCTAACCCAGTTTTTACATCTCACCGGAAAGCAAATTTATTGAGCGATGAGATGACTGCGACTAAACTATCAGGCTCTTTAAATTTTACCCCCAGATAGAAACAACCACCACCCCCAACTCTGAACAAATGAGGTAAAAGATATCCATTTCCGACTTTCAACCTCAAATGTTTCACCCCAAAAATTTCAATTAATCTGATTTGGCATTTAACAGGATAGTGTCACGCTCAAATTCCGAGCAGATCAAGAAGCATACCGACAGAACTGCACACATTAAATCATTGTTTCCTGACTTTCTTCTTTTGAGCTATCTTTTATCCAATTCTCACGCATCTTACAACAACATCCGAATAAAGCACAAGTACGAGTTCAAAACACAGATCAATTACATACGGAGAAGTGTCAAAGAAGTTGATTCCCAGACGAAAGGCTTCACGGACAGCAGCATTGGCCTCTTCGCCGGTAATACCGCCGAAGACATTGCCAAGAGGCGAAGCACCAAATCCGACGCAGCTGAGCTTGAGACCGGTGTTCCCGAGCTCCCTGTACTCCAATTTGGGGGTCGCAGAAGTCATGGCTTCTCTGGTTTCAAAAGGGAATGCTTGGGAAGCGAGAAGATGAGGAGGATGAGGAGGAAGAAGAAGGGGCGAAAATACTCGCATAAAATAAACGTGACAATCTAACGAAGGGACGGTTCAAAAGGATTGAGGAAGGTGCTCGCGATGGACGATGGTGGGCTTAGGAACTTGGCAATTCAGGTACAGGGGAACGTACTCACACGAAAATATCATTTTACTTTTTGGGGGGAAGGGGAATGGAAGAAATGACCAACAAATACCCAATAAAAGCATTAAATCCTAATCAATAGCTTTGAGTATTGAGAAATTAATTAATTGGTCCCATTGTTTACACCATCTCCATTTGTGCCTGTGACCCTTGCTAATCTGCTCTGTATCGTTCTAATTTTATGGGATGAATCAGCCCTTTTATGATTATCTCAATTGGGTTAATGTAGAAACTATTTTTTCTGCGGCACTCACATAAAAATGAGTGAGTTCCACTAATATTTTCTCTCTCATCTCTCTATAATAGGACCCATTCACTTTTATGTGAATGTTAGAGCAAAAAAAAATTCTGTAACAACTAGAGCTGTCAATCAAGGCTGGCCCGGCCCTCCGGTCTTGGGAGTAAGAAAAACACATGCTTTTCAAAGCCCTACCCGCGAGCACCTTGGGGCTTACCCACGTGGCCCGAAATTACTATTTCAAATTTTAATTATTTTTCCTCCGCTTTTTTAAAAGAAATATAATTAGTAAATTATAACACGAATCATCCAATAAATAACTACAATCACTAATTTATAATCAAAAGCAAACTATCTTTACAAATAACTCACATAAAACATTAAAAAGCATATTATGAATTTCTTCTCCCACATCATGAACATATCCATAATCTTTATTTGCAACAAATAATAAACCAAATCATAAAATTAGAGTATAGTTATTATATATTTGTAATTAAATGGATAAATAACTTTATAACAAATACAAAATATATATAAATTAATAAATTTAAAAAAAAAAAAAAAAAAAAAAAAAAACGGTAAAAAAAGGTGCGTAGGGCCGACCCTGGCCCTCCAGTGGCCGGCTCTTAAGCCCGAGGCCCTCCAGGGCCAATTTCAAATATTTCGTCTATTTTTCAAGCCCTACCCTTGAAGGGCCGTGGCTTAAATGGGTTAGATGGGCTCGACCCGTTGGGCTCTACTTCGCTTTTGACGACTCTAGTAACAATTGCGTAAACATTAAACCCATCTCAATTAGGTTATATCTTACTTAAATCCCTATTACTTTTGTTAATTTTACTAACTCTAACTTGTATTTTCCTTTGCTTCCAATTATTAACTCCATTTTAATCTTTGATCATTACTTCCTTTATTCTTTTTTATAAGAGACAATTGACTGAATTACATCAGTAAAAAAGTTGGTTAGAAAGATTACTCCATCAGCTCCGGTCATTAATAAAAGACATATTTACCTAATTAATTAGATTAAGCATGTTAATTAAGTAAGTTAATATTAAATATATTTTCTAAAACACCTTAATCATTTTTCTTAATTCCCCCCATTCACTATCATCCTTAATTTATTGTTGAGGAGCACCAATAGGAATAAATTAATAAAAAATTGACAAACTTAAAAATCATGTCTTATATTAAAGAATAATATCATTTCTCTAAATATGTCCTCATAATAAAGATAGGATAGATTAATTTATTTTTTCCTTTAACCCATACACATGGTGGATATTGTGATAAATATTTGGGGGTCAAATATATACTCATTAACTAATTTAAAAAATAGTTGGGGCCAAATGTGTACTCATTAATTAATTAAAAACATATTTGGAGGGCTAAATGTATACTCATTAGTTAATTAAAAAATATTTGGGGGCAAATATATAAAAAATTATTTTAACAAGTCTAATATATAAGATAACATATTTTTTTACATTATAGTATTAAATTAAAAAAAAATCTGAATGGACTTTTTTTTTTTTTTGGAGGCCATGGCCCTCCATTATCCTTTCTAAGGTCTGCCACTGCACATGCATTCTTTAACCCTCCTACTTGTAGACCTAATAACTCTATTCCCAAATTATCCCTTGTTCCCTTTTATCTAATTACCCTTACCCTTACTATTACCCCATCTTACTTTGCGTTAGTAACTCAAATACTAGTAATGATGAAAGTTTTACTACTTTTTTTTTGTTCTAAATATAAGACAAAATTTCTAGTGTAAATTGCATCATAAATTTTGTTCAATATTTAGAACTGGAGTTACTATTCAAAAATCACAACCAAAGTAACTCATCCCTTAGGTTTCTGTGCAACACTACATGAGAAATTAAGATATGTTTCCCATAAAAGTCAAGAAGAGGGGTTCTTATTGTCTAGCAAGTGGCAAAGATGATAAAGACGGATTTAGCTAAAAAGTGTAATACTAAAGATAAAAGGCTAAAGTATACATTTGGTCTTTTATGTTTGTTTCTAGTATTATTTTAGTCCATGAAATTTGTAAAGTGCACGTTTGGTCCCTTAATATTAACACTGTTAGTTTGACTTAACGGAAAATACTAACTCAACGTTTTAAACGATGACTGTGCAATTAAATGCTGACCAAATATGTTTATATCTTAATATTTTAATAAATTAATATTTTAAATCCTATTAATTGAAAAATATTTAATTTTCTTCAAAAAATATATATTTAATCTTCACATTGTGAAAAACCACAAAACAAGCTGTAATAATTTTTTTTTTCAATTAATAGGATTTAAAATATTATTTTATTAAAATACTAACATATAAGCATGTTTGGTCGCATTTAATTGCATAGTCATCGCTTAAAACTGTTGAGTCAGTATTTGCCGTTAAGTCAGACTAACGGTGTTAACATCAAGAGACCAAACATGCACTTTACAAACTTAAGGGACTAAAATGATACCAGAAGCAAACATAAAGGACCAAATGTATACTTTACCCAAGATAAAATAAGTACAGTATCTAAGTAGACCTATAATTAATCGATTTTATTTAGCAGCGCAAGGCTTCCCCACCAATAACATGTCGGAATTCACATGTTATTGTATTAATTTTGCTCCTAAATTTTTACTTCTTGACGCTTATTCCTGACTGCCAGAGGATGATATGAACAAAGTCTAAAATAGAGATAATCTATTTAGATTTGAGCACAATGCTTTTATCATGTTGGGGTCTCAAGGAAACAGTTTCAGTGCTTGTCGCAAACTTTACAGACTGTTTAGATCTGATTTGCATGGTTTATATTGACTTCTTTTACTTTTACTTTTTTTTTTCAAAAATTATTTTAATGTCAAAAGAATATAAAATAGAGATAATCTCTTACCTGTCAAATTTTAAGAAAATATTTTTTATTTAAAAAGTATTAGTTGAAAATATTAAAATCTAAATCGTTAAAATTCTATTTGAATTATATAGATATCACTCCAACAATGAGCTATATGTGCTCATAATTGCGATGGGAGAGATATATGTATGTAATGTTATCCCTATAAATAAATAGGTTGTTTCTAGAATTTGAACCCGTGATTTCTAGATCACTGATCGCAACCTTACTATTACTCGAGGGCACATCCTCTAGACAAAGTCTATTGATGGGGGCAAGGGGCACTACTACAAAATATGTATACTACTACCCTAAAAGAGGTCATTTTTTTAAAAAAGGAAGTAAAAAGTGAAGGCGGTGGCATTATTGTAATTATTTACTTGAGTTTGAGACTTTAGACGTCCTAAATATTAATTTAGGACATCAAAATATTATTTTGGGCATCCGAAATACATTCGGGATGCCGAAAATCAGTATTTTTAGCGCAATTTGGGATATTTGGGGAACTTTTTGGCGCCAGAAATTTTTTTGGTGTCCTGAAATAGGTTCAGGACATCAAAAAATTATGTGTGGTGTCCGAATGATGGCATCCTGAAATACATTCGGACACCTAAAATTAGTATTTTTGGCGCAATTTGGGATATTTGGGGAATTTTTTGGCGCTAGAAATTATTTTGGCGTCCCGAACGCCTAAAACCAACATTTTTGGCACAATTTAGGATATTAGGAGAATCTTTTGGTGCCAAAAATTAATCAAATCAAAAAAAAATAAAAATAATACTAATCAAATCAAAAAAATCGAAACTTTTACTAATCAAATTAAAGAAATTAAAAATAATCAAATTAAATCAAAGAAATCGAAACTTTTACTAATTAAAATCAAAGAAATCGAAAATAATACTAATCAAATCAAAGAAATTGAAAATAATACTAATCAAATCAAATCAAAGAAATCAAAAATATGTATTTGAGATACCTAAAAGGGAAATTTAATTTAGGCGACAAAATAAATTTTGGTGACGAAATAAATCGCACCAATTTGAGAATTTTGGCGACCTAAATTTAATTTAGGTTGCCAATTGTAGAATTTGGGCCACCTAATTAAATTCAGTTGCCAATTTTGAAATTTTGGCGCCAGTTGGAATAGTAATTCAGTCGCCAAAATTCACTACCATAAGACGGATCGACACGATACCTTTCGTCATTTCCCTCTCTCGAAATCACACACACTTCACTCTCCCTCTCCTTCCCCAAGTCCAATATCCCTTTTCGCCGACGTCTCTACGTCTCCACCGCCGCGCCTCAAACTACTCCATCTCTCATACTCCCAAGACGTCTCCTCCGTCTCACGCGCTGCTTCCGGGCTGTTCCATCGTCTCTCATATTCCCCGGCTCTCTCTCACTCCGCCTCCTTCCTCAAAACCTTTACCAAGCTCGTGGGTGCCGACGGCAAAACACAACCGGATTCAGATACGTCGGTCTCTGGGTTGTGTAGATCGACAGATCCGGGTTGAGAATGAATCTTCGACGATCTGGATTGCGGATCGACGTCGATCTCTTCCTCCGATGGAGATTCAAATGAATCTAAAATTTGAATTGATTATGAATCTAGATCTTTGTTTTTTTTTTTTTTTTGTTGAATCTCGCTAATGACTTTTGGAATGTGCTATCAACAAATGTATTGTCTTGTAAAATTTGATTTTGAATATATGATTGTAGATATTTTTTTGTTTGGTTGGAACCATTAATGACTTTTGAATATGCTATCGAATCGATTTGCTTGGTTTTTTCCATGCTTACCACTTGTTCCTTCGTCTTCTAGGTTGCTCCTCCTTCCGGAAGTATTTCTGGAATTTGAATGTTGATTTGTTGATCTGCTCTTCTTCCGCGGCCACCCCGAACCGGGGTAGCAAAAAAAAAATGTCGGCGTCGAATAAATTTCACCCCTTATGAAATTTATTCATGACGCACCAAAAGTAATTTTTTTTAACTACTCCTCAAGAGACGTCCCTTGAAAAAAGGATGTTAATTGGGTCAAATTTAGGACGTTTTTGACGTTCTTTGTAGTGGTGGGGGAGGATAATATTGATTTACATTATATGATCACTAATTCATAGGAATGATCAAAGGTACTACAACAACATAGAGAGTCAATTACTTTTTTTGTTACTCTAAGTGTTAAAGGGCGTATTTACTAAGAAATTTTCATGGATCAGCTACAAGAAAGTTTTTCAAGAAATTTTTTGAGGGAGCAATGTTGTCAAGACAGTTGCAGAATCATAGTAATGTCATAGTGCCCTAATGGATCCAAACAATCAACTATTAGTTGACTAGTTATGCTGATGTGGCATGCCTAGGCGGTATCCACATCATCTTTTTTGGGTTAAAGGTATGCCGTCAAAATAGGCTGAATCCGTCGGACTAGCCCATTTAAACCTATCTAAGTGGAGGACCGGGCTTGTATTTAAGGTGATGGTTGACCTTTTAAGCTTGCATATTTTTTATTTATCAAAATAAAAGTACTTACTCTTCTTATGCAACACTTTTTCGCGTGAAAAAAAAAAAAAAAAAAAAAAACACCTTGGTATTTTAGTTCACACACACTTGTACCCTAATCAAACTTTAAAGGTTCTAATTTGGGTGAATTTGTTAGCCACTTCCCAGACATTTGATGATGTTATATATATATATAATATGCATGTATGTATATGTTACTTTGATTCATGCATTCAGTGCATATAGGATGATTAACTTTCGAAAATAAAACTATAGTTTTATAGTCTAATTTTTCTTTCTTTTCAGAACGTTTTCAAATTAAATTTTAAATTAAATAGTATTATAACAAAGAAAATTTAATAGTTATGCGCAAATATTTTATATATAATAACTATGAGATTTTCTTTTCTTTTAACTATTAAAACTTTTTATATGTGACTGTAGGTAAATTATTTAATTTTCATTATTTTTGTGCTGGGACAATAGTTTATTAGTGTTAGTATTTTGATTTGTATTATTTTTGAAATTTAGAAAATAGTCTGACACTTTATTTTATTAAATATATATTATTTGAATTATAAATTTTAAGAGATTTATTATCTTACTTTTATATATTCCACAATATTTTAAAAACTAAAATCTAATAAAATTACATGAAATCCCATAGGCCGGCCCTAAGCCCGCATGTTCAAGGGCTGTGGTTTAATAATAAGATGGTTTTGTGGAATGTGAACTTTTCGAGCATGACCCTTTTACACACTAGCGCATGAAGGGCCAGTCTTTTACGGTCAAATTAGCTCATTTTGACAGCTCTAATTAAATGACCTTTTTTATTCTAAAAATTTTCACGGAAGAGATGTGAGCACTAGGATGATTTTTAGGGGGCAGTGCCTCAAAAGTTGCAAAATTGTAGCAATATCGCCTTACTCTAACGGACTCAAACGGTCCATTCTTAATTGACCAAATATGCTGAGGTTGCATGTACATATGGCATCCACATCACTTTTTTCCAAGTCATATTTAGTTGAAGATAGGGATTTGTAGAAAAAGATGACTTCCAAGCTAAGCCACGATTTGTGCTGAGCAGTCATCTTCTCCATCTTACACTAATCAAAAACTCACTAACTGGAGGGTTTAGCAGCAATCTTCTTCTTCATCCTTCACCATTGATCCTTCTTTGGGGCTTTGTTGATTCTTCCACCTTCGTCTTCAACTTTGCCAATGAAAATTTGGGTGTGTTTCACATAACAAATTTATGAAGAGTTTTTCGGTGAATGACATTTTTCTCTCCCGTCTTCTTCATTTTCTTCCACTCACTAGTAGAAAAAAATTTCTAAACCTCCCTATTTAGACCGGTCATTGTGAAGGTAGTTTAAAAAATATGACCGGTGTCATTTTTTTTGACCGGTGTAGGAACAATTACCATCCGAAAGTTTTCTTAAAACCCAATGTTAGTCCATAAATGTAAAAGAAAAAGGTAATGTACTTCTATTTTAACCAATTACAGCGAATCTATGAGTTGGGCATACTCATCTTCAAAATGGCTATGTTGGGCTAATTGGACCCGCTTTTTTTTTTTCAATTTTTTTTTAATGTTTTCTTAGTTATTTGGATTAAGTTGTATTCTGTTCCCTGAAGTATTTTTGCATTAGTATTTGGTATTTTAAATTAATTAATTTTTAGTATATTCAAGCTCTTTTGATATTTTTCAGTTGCACCCAATGTCCTAAATTAATTAATTTTTAGTACACTTAGCATCCTTAAATTTTTTTAGTTGTACCCCGTATCTCAAATTAATTAATTTTTAGTATATCTAGTATCATCAAATATTTTTCTAGTAGTACCCATAACTGAAAATTTATTTCATTATGCTAAATACAACTTTTAAAATTGTTTAGAATACTAGGTGTCATTGAAAAAACACTTCACGGTACTAATACAACTTAGCACAATTAAAAAAGAAGAAGAAGAAGAAGAATGATAGATCTACTCATCTCCAAATTCTTTGGGATGAGCATTGAATGTCAATTCTATTTTAACCAAGGTTATTAGATTTGGACCAGCCATTGAACCAGTTTGGGTGGTGGGTCAAGGGCAGTGTGTCAGATTGGATTCAAATTGGAGTTAACTCGGGGTTAGACCGGTGAGAAAGTGAACTTGAATGATAATATTTTTTAGAATAGTTTTGGAATTTGATAATTTTTTAGGATGAAAGGATAATAGTTTTTAGTAATTCTTTTTTTCATTAGAAAGTAGACATTTCAAACTTTCCATAGAGTCTTATTGTAATTTTTTAAAATATATAGAATTAGATATAAACTTTTGGAATCAGAAAATTTTAAAAAAATATTGAACCGGTTAAACTGATTGGACCTGCCCGGTTAGATGACCTGATTTTAATAACATGGATATGTTTAACCTCTAAAGAAGTATTCTGCAATCACATATATCTATTCTCTCACTCATCCCTTATCATCCATTCTTCTTCCAAATCTTGGTTTTTTCTTTCATGGAGACACACTCATTCCCTTTCTTCTTTCTTGTTATTCTTTCCACTCACGAAACTACCCTCAATATGCGTAGGAGTAGTTTAGGAAAACAATAATAAATATGAGAGACCTTAAAATTATTTGCACATTAAAATTATTTGCACACTTAACCTAAAAAGTGAATAGATTTTTTTGGGTCAAATTTTAAATATCAAATGGTTATTTATATATTTCCATATTTTGTAAATAACATAATTAAATAAAAAGGGAAGAATTGGTGTAGCGCTTAGCCGCTTACCCCTTCTCTTGATCTCAATGTATTTCTTATAATTTGATGAGTTTCAGATCTCAATCCATTGAGTTTGATAGAATGATAACATTAACACTTAAAATAATACATATTGGGATTAAGATTTCTCCAGTGACTAGAAATTAGACTCTCTCCAATAAGCCTCAAATTACACCGTTTCAAAAAAAAAAAAAAAAAAAAAAAAAAAAAAGATGAAAACGATGGAAGAATGAAAAATCAGGGAACATCTGTCTTTACGTGTTGCCACGCCACCAAGCATTGAGCCCGAGCAATCAATTCCAGAAGCAGGGAGATGGTTCAACTTTCATAGTGTTCTCTCCCTGCTTTGCCTCCTCCAAGGAACATAACCAGAGATTGGAAACCTTCACAGTGAATCTTGGAGCAATGAATCGTGGATCAAGGATGGCAAATAGGAGAACCACAGGTCCTCCTGTTTCAACCCAGAACCATTGACTAAACACAAATTACAATAGAGATTGGGAACAATCAGTCAGAGCATCGTGCAATTGCAAAATCAGTTCATATGCGAATTTGAAGACGGAAGAGACGATGAATCCTTCGAATGATGTGATAAAGCAGTATAAACCATACAATAAGGTGGATTCCACTTCTGGTCTGGCTCCGACTCCGATTTCCATCGTGCCTACCACCATCAACACATCTGGGATGCAAAAATATGAAAGGACGCTAAAATCTGCCAATTGCAGAAATTGATTGATACCGATGACAAAGAGCAGGTCAGGTGAAGAGCGAAGAGATCAAAGTGAGCCAGAGAACGAAAGATGGCTTCCGGTTGTTGGGGTTTAGGGTTATTTGGGAGCAAATTAGATGTTTTTTTAAGTGAAATGGTGAGTTTGAGGCTTACTGAAGAGTCTTATCTCCGGTCACTGGAGAAATCTTAATCCCATATATATTATTAGGAAAATGAGTAATCGTATCAGCAAGGAGGATTATATAAAAATATTTAATAGCATAAAATGTCATATTTTTAAGTTAAAAAATGTAATAAGAAAAATACTTAAAATAAACTACTAAACAAGAAAAGAATGGTGTTATTACTGTCTCGCAGGCATCATATTTTCTCTTTGAACCGCCTTCAAGATGAGACTGTCAGGTTCAAGAATCATATGAAGAGGAAGAAAGCCAATTCCATCAGCAATAGCAATCATCATCTTCTTGGTTTCTTCTTTGAACTCTCTCAGATTGATTTTTCCATCCATGTCATGATCGAACTGCACGAACAATGAATCATAAACACGAGCAACCTCATCGGATTCAGTCTTCACGTCGATCCCAAAGTCAGCCTCAAACAATCTCAGCCTCTTAAACTCATTCACCATCTCATCATAGGATAGAAAACCATCCTTGTCTTTGTCTAATTCACCAAACATATCCCTCACTGACGCATCAAAGGCTTCTTCGTCTTCGATGAAGTTCAATATTGTGGCAGCGTCCACAATTTCTACACTCATTTTCGCAGTAAAAATCAGAAGCCGTAATTGGCAGAGAGAGAGCTGCGTGCTTCAATATAATTGGAAAAAGGAATTCAAATGTGTCTGTGTAGAAGATTGGAGTTGTTTTTGGCGGCCTCTATTTTTCTCTATCTATAAAGATTAGGGCTAGGTTTTTATGGGATAAAAAGTAGGAAATCTCATAAACGATGAGATTATTAAAATCGTGGTAAATATTATTTATTTCAATATTGTTAAGATAATCTAGGATATAGGCATATTTTTTTAGGGAAAATTCCGTATAAAGTCTCTTGAACTAATAAAATTCAAAATCAGGTAGGTAAATTTCACAAATCCTTAATTAGGTCATAGACTCAATTTAGAATTTCAGAATATAGGTAAAATGACTTTACAGCCCCTTTTCTTCTCTTCTCTCAATATATTTCCCCTCCCATTCTCTTTGACCTATCTCTATATTTCTCCCCACAACAACATCAATGGTGTTATTTTTCTCAACCTGTAAATTGATTCACATATTTTGTTTCCATGGCTTCTTATTTCTCTCATCACGTAATTTAAAAGGGAAAATTTCATTTAAATACTAAATGAATTTGTGAAACCCCCGTAAGTCCGTCGAATTTGCAAAAAGACTTAGAGGTGACAAGGACTTTTAAGGGTTTTGCAAATTCGCGCCAAATGACCATTTTGCCCTTAGTTCTAAATAATTAAAAAGAAAAAAAGAAAATACCCCGGTGGCCCCACCACAAATGACCGACCAACACAAATGGCGTGACCACCGTAGGAGGTTTTTTTTTTTTTTTTGGGCGGGTGGGGTGTTTTGTCAAAAATCAAAACAGGTTTTTTGCAAATGTGGGGGTAGGGTTCAACCCCCACCCCCCCACTCAAAACCAAGTAGCCCAACTAGTTGGGCTACTTGGTTCTCTTATTATATATATACACTAATAAATATATATATTCTTCTTAACATTTTTTCAATGGTATTTACAAGTCCAAAAGCGCGATTTACAAGTCCAAAAGCGCAAATTACCGTGCTTTCTTCAGGGGTTCCTTTGATGCATGTTTTGAAAAAAAAAAAAAAATGCATTATTACAAGTCCAAAAATGCGATTTACAAGTCCAAAAGCGCAAATTACCGGTGCTTTCTTCGGGGTTCCTTTTTTACTCTTTGATGCATGTTTTGCAAAAAACTGCTTTTGATTTTTGACAAAACACCCCACCTGCCAAAAAAAAAAAAAAAAACCCTCCTACGGTGGCCGCTGGTCACCGGCGGTGGTGGCCCCGGCGGTGGGGCCCACCGGGGTATTTTCTTTTTTCTTTTTAATTATTTAGAACTAAGGGCAAAATGGTCATTTGGCGCGAATTTACAAAATCCTTAAAAGTCCTTGTCACCTCTAAGTTTTTTTGCAAATTCGACGGACTTCTAGGGGTTTCACAAATTAATTTGGTATTTAAATAGAATTTTCTCATTTAAAAATATATAAATAATTATGCAATATATATACACACACTATGAAATTTTTGTTCTTCTCTGATAAAGATCATGTGCATTAAAAGAAAATGATTACAAAAGTTTAGGAATTATAAACTAAAGTACAACATAGGACCTGAATTAAGAAACATTAAAAAGCTGTGGGAACTATAGAGTCTGCAAATAGTTTTTTTTTTTTTTTTCTTTTTTCTTTTCAAACGTATAGAAATTTAAGGAAAACATGATGTCCTGATGCAAACTATTTGTTGAATCTTCATGACTCCAGTAGGAGGGACGATCAAATTCTATTGAGTTTATTCAGTTATAAACTTAAAATCTCTGATTCTATTTTTTACAAATGAAAAGCATAAAAAAGAAAAACTGTTTAATTTAAACAGTGCAATGGTGTGTTCAGGTGGGACCTAATCCTATACACGAATTCATCGTGATTTTTGTTTAGGATTTAGCTAGAATTCTGGATATTTCTTGTTGTAGGGGAGAGAGAATATTGTTGAGGTTGTTTGAGGATAGAGAAAGAGGTGGGAAGGAGAAATATCTAGAGAGAAAAATAAGTGAGAGGGTCAATAAAGTTATTTTACTTATATTTTGAAATCCTGAATTGAGTCTATGACCTAATTAATGATTTGATGAATTTACCAACTTGATTTTGAATTTCTTTAATTCAAGAGACCTTATATGGAATTTTCCCTATTTTTTATTTGATTTATTCGGATCTTGTAAGACAATTCATTGGCATATATATTCTTTTATATTTATCATCCTCTATGATCTTTTAAAGTTTCTGGGGACAATTCAAAAAATCTACTGTTATAGAGTGCTTTTTTTTTTTTTTTTTTTTTTTTTTTGGAGTTGTTTTGGCGGCCTCTATTTTTCTCTATCTATAGAAAGATTAGGGCTAGGTTTTTATGAGATAAAAAGTAGGAAATCTCATAAACGATGAGATTATTAAAATTTTGATAAATATTATTTATTTCAATATTGTTAAGATAATCTAAGGATATAGGCATTTCGGCTTTAATATTCAGAGAGAGAAGGGTGCTTCAATATAATTGGAGAAAGGGATTCAAATATGTTTGTGTTAGATGATCGGGGTTATTATGAGATAAAATATTTAGGAAATCTAGTAAACGATGAGATTATTAAAATTTTGATATATTATTTTTGTAAATATTGTTAAGATAATCTTGGGATATTGGCATCTTTTTTATTTGATTTATTCGGGGCTCTGGTAAGACAGTCATCATCCTCTATGATCTTTTCAAGTTTCTGGGGACAATTCAAAAAATCTACCGATCATAGAGGGTTTTTTTTTTTTTTTTTTTTTTTTTTTAAAAAAAAATATATATATTCTTAGACTCCTAATTTATAGGTAATACTCGTCAAAGCTAAAATATATAATTCTCTAATTTTAAAATCTCAAGTATGATCGGATAATCTAAAGGATATTAGACCACTCCCGGTATTATAATCCCATTCTATTTTTTGTTTTTTTATTATTATTTATTTTTTTTGGTATTATTTGTTGGGAAAATTACACAGTTCCGAGGTCCACCAGTTCGAACCATGCCCAAGTGTTTAGGCCATGGCGTAAAACCAATGGGACACGAGTGAGACGGTGTTATCCCATTCTTTTCTATTTTTAAAATTTTATTTTATCTAAATATTGGGAAAAAAAAAAGACTTATAGAAAATATATATTATATAAGACCATAAAAATTATAATTACTTAGAAGGACCAAATATCACAATATAAGTTTTAAATTACTAAATTGCCCCAACTAAACTTCCTCCATTATCTCTTGCATTCATAATTCAAAAATAACCAAAATCAATATTAAATTAAAGCCTCTCATCATTATGGTATCTTTTTTCACCAAGTTTGATATTAATGTAATTGATGCGTCATTTAATTAACAATGATTAAACTCATATTTTTTTAATGTTTTTAACCAAGTATCATATTCATTTACTTATTTAAATATAATAAATTTTTTATATTTTTTATTTTATTAACATTAAATGAATTTTCTTAACACACACAAATTTTCTTCTAAAATTAAAATAAATCGGATAAAATTTCTTGGTGTAACATATATAATAAATTATAAAATATCTTTAGTTTTGTTAAAATTATATATTCTTTTATTTTTAATTAAATTTTTTAGTTGATTTTCAAAAAATTATAATTTTTACAAAATTAAAGAATGTGTAATTTTTTTTTTTATAGGTATCTATGCAAGTTTTCAAAAATGAAAATTGAGAAGACTTTTGTTTAATTTACTAAAATTTAGAATTTTGTCTTAGTTTTAAAATAGAATGTGGGAAAGAATGTAGGAGGGAATGCAAAATAATTTTTTAGGGGCATTTTAGTATTTTTCAATTTTATATATTTTTTATTTTGTCCTTCTAAATAATTATAATTTTTATGGTCCGCATTAATAAATATCTTTTTCCTCACGGTCCTTCGCTTCTAATTTTCCCATTTTTATTTGGGAAATTGGTAGTTTGGTACTATACCCAATTGTTTGAAAATTTTATGACTAAGGGGGAGTACTATGGGAGAAGGATCAAGAAAATGAAATATTTATCAATAAGGATTTTGATAATTATTTTCAGGGAATAAAAATCAAAATCAAAATTTTTAACTATAAAATTGACCCTAACCAAACTCCCCATATTTTCTCTAATTTTAACGGAAATAATATTGAATAAGTTCTAAAAACATAAAACTAGTAATAAATGATATACAGAGAGATGAAAAACATCAATGGCTAACTAATTGTCAAATAGTTGAGTTGTAGTTAGAAGAAAATCACTTGATAACTAATCTCAAATAGTTAACTTGTAGTTAGAGGAACTGTGAGGAGTTTTATTAGAGTCAATTTTATAATTAAAATTTTATATTTAAACTTTTAGTCCTTCAAAATATTTACACTTTTTAAGATTCTTATTAAAAATATTTTTTCTTTGATCCTTCTTTCTAGTTTTCTCCAGTACCATTTTTTATATAAAAAAAGTATTGGTATAAGATTTCACATAGAAACATGAGTTGTATATACTCAAATTCAAGTCCTTTTGACCAATAAAATTTTTAAATAAGGATCTTTCACTGATTTTTCCTTTTATTTTCATATTCAAATTAACCGGATAAAATATTGAGTTCACTAGACACAGCTACTTATCAATCTTTACTTGGTTTTTAGGAGACAAGATCAACATGAAATATTATATATTTTTTTCGGGTATTGGAGCAAAAATATACATGTGTTTTACTCTCGGGAGCGCTCGGACCCATGCTTTTTCGAGAGCAAAAATACACATGTGGTTACATTTTAGGAGCAAAAATCACACCACCGTTAAAATCTAACTTAACGGTGCCATATTTACAATAGAAAATGTTATATTTACAACAACATTTAAACTAGGGCTGAGCAAGTTACCCGCTACCCGCCCAACCGCCCCGCAGATATTTTCCCGGATTAAACCCGCCCAGATTGGGCCCGTTACGGGTACGGGCCTGCCCCGTACCCGTTTCCTTTAAACGGGCGGGTCACCGGTTGCCCCGCCCCCACCCGTGACCCCGTTTAGTGTTTATTATTTTTTTTCCCCTCAACTCCTCAGGTCTCAACTCAGCCTCGCCCTCAGCCCTAATCATTATTTACCTTCACAGCTTCACTCACGATTCTAACACAGAGGCTGCAGAGGCAGAATAGAAGCAACTCAAGCAAGCTCTCTCAAACCCTCTCCGTCACTCGCCTCTCGCCCTCACCGCCGTTGTGCGGAGCGGGAATAGAAGCAAGCTCTATCGAGGCCACATCCGGACGACGGACGTCTCCTCTCCCTCGGCCCTCTCGGGTTTAGCGGAAAGGCGGTGAGGGGCAAGGCGACCGTTGAAATCTTGCAAATCGACCGGAACCCGCGCCTTCTCTCGGGATTTATATTTATAAAAGTAAAACTGAAATTGAGGCGGCCGATAGTTTAGGGAAAAGTAGATCCATCGTGCTCATCTCGTTTTCTTATAAAAAGGTGCATCGTCATCATGCTCGTCCTAGAACTTAGAAGTATAATTAAAACTTAATTTTATTATTATTTTTTGTAGTTTTCATTTTCAATAAATATATGGTGCAAAATAAAAAGGGAAGATTGTATTTTTTGAGCAAGTATTTAGCCCGTTAATATTATTCGGTTATATTTAGTAATTTAATCTTATTTAGGCAAATCATAATTACATGGGTACTTGCATGGTTAAGTAGAATCCGTGGGTATTTTTTAATTACAATGTTCGTGTTACTCGGGCCAAAAAAAGAAACAAACTTGGGTCCAAAAAATGCAACAAATAGAATATGTTTTGGGTCCAAAAACTGCAGTTACGGAAAAAAAGAAACAAATCTGGGCCTAAAAATGTTTTTTTTTAAAAAAAAAGCCCGAAGCCTAAACGAGTTCTCTGGACCCGTTTAGGTGTACCCGTTAACCCGTACCCATTTAACTCGGCCCCGTGCGACTGTAATTTAAACGGGCGGGCCGTGGATTACCCCCGGCGGCCAGCCCGTTGCTCACCCCTAATTTAAACACCTAGATTTTGATCATAAGAAAGTCATTTACAGCACAAAAAGGCTATTTTTAGAATAAAAAGTGCTGTATTTGTAACACAATTTAAAATCTGGCCATATTTACAACAGAAAATGCCATATTTACAACAAAATTTAAACACCTAGATTTTGAACATAGAAATGTCATTTACAACAGAAAAATGCTAAATTTACAATAGGAAGTGTTGTATTTACAACAAAATTTAAAATCTAGCTATTTATAACAGAAAAACCATATTTACAACCGGCTAGATTTTAACGGTGATGTGACTTTTGCTCCTAAAATGTAACCACATATGTATTTTTGCTCCCAAAAAAAGCATATGGTGCTGGGCGCTTCTGAAGATAAAACACATGTGTATTTTTGCTCCTAAACCCTATATTTTCGCTTAGCAAACAAATAATCACTTGAATTTTAATTATAACAAATTTAATATTTTTAGCCGTTTTTCTTCGTAAATCCATGATCTTGAATTAATTTTTTATGCAGTTACTTTTAATGCACATAAACATTATAGTACTATCTCCGGTACTAAATACAAGATAATTTTTATACTACAAATTGTACTACAAACGTTGTCCTATATTTAGGACGGGGGAAGTAGTATGTTATAAATAGTAAGAAAATATTATAAAAAAATAAATTATGAGGAGGTATTTGGTCAGTAACTTATTATATTTAATATGATATGTTAATAAAATAACAAAATAATTGAGAGTCGGATTATTTGCACAAACTTAAAAATTTAAGAGATTTTTTGTTAATTTTTAAAGATTGAACCGGTTATTTATATAGGGATAGGATATTGTTACTATCATTTTTTGTTACTACCAATGTTACTACCACTTTTCTGCCGTTAGATCAGAATCTTAGTAGGAGAGAGAAATTATAAAGGTAGATAAGATTCTTATGTAACGGTAGAAAAGTGGTAGTAACAATATCCTATCTCTATTTGGGAATATACGTGAATATTTATAAGAGTTTTGTATAATTTATCATAAATTCCACGTTGTTAGAAGACAATCCAGAAAAAACTTATTCGTATAGCGTTGGAATATGGCCAGTCCAACCCCCAAACCCAATGCAAATGAGGTTATTATGTAAATAGGGAACAATATAGGTCCAAATGAAGAATTTTGTCCTTATGATTTGACATTCAAATTGTGATAACTTCTCCTACATGAGATATGAGATGATATCAGTTGTGGAAGTCGGTTTACAAATAAAAAGCATAGAAAAATTTCTGTAGAAAATTCTCTTTGGTTCTCTTCTTCCAGATGGTGAATATGCCGTATAATGTGACCAGAGTCCAAATCAGCGCTCCGATCTCGTGTAAACCCGAAATCTTTAAGTGGTATCAGAGCTTTAGGTTGTTCCTGTAGCGCCCAAAGTTCTATTTTTTTCCGCTGCCTTTCTACTCTGGTTTGATGCTGCAATGCTACTTGTTATTATATATATTTCTTATTATGAGTTTCTTGAATTTAAACCAAAAAATATTTCCCGGTTTTCAATTCGTTCTCTCTTTTGGAGCTGTCTGTCTCTGAGACGAGATTTGCTTTCTCTTTATATATGCAAATCCTTATATTCTATATACTTTTTATACCTTCTATATCCTTTGTGGTTCATGATTATGGTTTGTACATGAATACTTTCGTTTCTATCCATAATATGTACGACTTACCATGTTGCATATGCGGTAAAAGACATGGAACACATATTGATAACCCCAGAATGAAAGAGACCAGAAGAATGAACACTATGCATATGAGAAAGGTAGTATGAGTTTTATCTTGATCAAGAGGGATTAGATTGGCCATGAGGAAAGTGTATATGGGTTAAAATCTAGGACGTTGGAGGCATTATTAATATGATCGAGTTGCACTACAGGGTTGTTTTATGTTGGTTTATGTGGAAGGGACTTCTAGTACAAGACACTGAAATAGAGATATATCATGCCCATGAGGTTACGGCAGAGCACCTTGTATGAAAGAAGAATGGAAGAGAAAAAGATTTGACCCATGACATCTGATCCACCAAGTGTAAGTGGGAGATGTTAGAATATGGTTAAGCCACCCTTGATGGATTTAGGCCAAACCCAATGCAAATGGGGTTAATATGTAAATAAGAAATAATATGGGTCCATACAAGGAATTTTGTCCTTAATTATAATTTGAAATTCAAATTGTGATAACTTCCCGTACATGAGATATGTGATTATATGAGTTGTGGAAGTCACTTAACACATAAAACATAGAAAAACTTCTGTAGAAAATTCTCTCTGGTTCTCTTCTTCCGGATGGTGAATCTTACGTATAACATGATTCGGGTCTAAATTGCTACGACCTCATGTGGATGCTTAGGAATTAAATTTGAATTATTATTTGGATTATTTGAATTTGAATTAGTGTTGCTATTTGAATTATTGTTAGTATTTGAATTTGAATTATTGTTGCTATTTGAATTATTGTTAGTATTTGAATTTGAATTATTGTTACTAGATGAAAATAAGTTATCTAGAAAAGTAGAATATTTGAAAGGTTGTTAGCTACCATTGTGCTTAGGTTGTTAACCTCTGCTGGTATAAATTTACCTCATTCAAGAGAAAAAATATGAATGAATGAAGGAATAAAAAAGAGGAAATACTCCAGGGAAGCAGATCATTTCCTCATCTCTTTTTTTTGCCTCATTATCCCTCATTGGCTTATCTAGACCGTTGATTGAGAATATGAGAAAAAAGTCAAAGTAATATTATGACCTTTGAGATCGATTAGACGGACATGATTTATATATTATGAAAAATGATAAGAAAATGATGATGAGAGAAACCCAACTTGAATACTTAGTGAGTCAATTGGATTCTAGGTACCCTTCATATAGATATTTTATTTATTTTTATTTTAAACTCCTAATTTATATATAGTAGTCGTTAAAGATATATAATACTCTAATTTTAAAATATCAAGTATGATAGGATAATCCGAAAAGGATATTAGATTCCTTGTATTATTATCCCATTATTTTCTATTTTGAAATTTTATTTTATCTAGTATTTTTTACTTGGGAAATTGTTAAAAAAATCCCCGTTCAATTCAAAAGTTTTAGGGAAGTAATCTTTAACGGTCATCTAAAATACCTAAATTTTAATTTAGATTACTAAACTTAAACTTATTTAATCCATATTCAGGACTTATGACCCAAATTGTGATATTGAAATTGGCAATTTACTTCAATAGCCGAGTAAATTAGAAAATTAATAAAGAAAAATTAATATTTTAATACTTGAAATTTCATATGGCCCAAATTAGATTATTTTAAAAGTTAAAAACTATACCCTTACAATTATATTTAAAATTTTCCATTATAATATTCATATTAAAATTATTATTTATTATTTATTATTTTATGAATCTAAAAACATTTTTATCTCACTTATATATATATATATATATAAATTACATGCATTTTAAAGAAGGGATTGAATTGTTGGAAAAAAATAAAGAGTGATTATATTAAATTTGTTCAGTTATGTCGTTTTACTTCTTCAGTCCTCACTATATATAAAGTTCATCTCTTTCACTATTCCCTTGTCCCCCCTCCAACACCGTTATTCATCGCTACTTGGTTCATCATTTTGCAAGAAATATTCTATAAAGATTATTTCTTTTAATTCTCTTTCACCATTTTGTTTTAATCTTAAAAAAAGGTACTGAGGTCTTGCCACAGTAGATAGCTTTGACAGGAAGATTAAAACAAAATGGTGAAAGAGAATTAAATGAATACAATTTTGTTGAGGGCCATTTTGTCTTTAGCCTTGGGGTCCACGATCAAAATTAAACCAAGGATTGCGTATAGCAAACCTAGGGTCGTTCTCTCTCGATGAGCCTTTATTGAGTCCTAAGTAATCTAAATGACATACTAATGCAATTAAAACAAGGGGAGAATTGGTTTTGGATTTTCAAATTAATTAACTAAAAGGGAATGCAATTAAATTAAATGCTACACTATTATTTTTGGTATTTTTATAAAATTGGTGAGTGAGTGAATTAAATGAAATTGAATTGAAAATATGGATGATGGCGCTCTCAGTGATGAATGAATGACTATCCTTGCTCAAAAAGTATGGGAGTTAAAATGCACTAAGTCTTAATGAAACCCCCAAGATAATACTTGAGTCCAATATTCCCAATGAATAGTAGTTCCTACAAACCTAGCTAACTACTACCTCTTGATAGGGCAAAATTTAAAGCCTATAGACTCCATGAAGTATACGGTAGTATCAAGTAATAAAGTGATAAGTAGGAAAATATCGTTCCACGCAGGACTCAATTAACTAGCGAGTAGATAATAAATTATCCTCTTATCAAACTCCCCCACACTTAAACATTTGCTTGTCCTCAAGCAAAAGAAAGAGCATTTATTATCTGAAAAGAACATTGCTTATGAAATTCCTAGACAGAGAGCAATAAACCACCACACTTAGATCATATCATCAAATCTTATTTAAGTTAATGTCTTATAAGAATGGGTCACTAAGCCAATAGCCTTAAACAATTGTAACAACCTTTTAACATCCCATGATCAAAGTATTGGCATGTAATAAGTGCAACAATAAGATTAGTAAATGAATACTACGCTACTCAATTTTTCTAGAAAAATTCAAATGCCCCTACTAAACCAAGCTTTTCATTTAACTTAATAAGGATCCTCTGGTAGGAGATAACTCTTTTTTTTTTCCTTGAGCCGTTGTAGGTCCCCTTTTGACTTGACCTTGCACATAGGTGATGCAGCACCGGTTACTCAGTTACTCCAACAAGAACCTCAAGAGGCTTTTAGCCCAACTCATAACTCTCTTTGACTTTACCGTTTGATGCGAGTACCAAAATTAGTGATGAAGTGCCCCTAGTTACTACGTAAGGTCTAGATGAGTTATTGGAGTTATTTTTTTTGGTTTTTTTTCACCTAAGTCATTTCCCTAAACAAATGTTTTACTTAGCTAGCAAAGGTCATCATCTAATTTTTTAAAGAAATCATGTAGCAAAATATTCATAAACTAATAATCTGTTGATCATATTACAAACTAATCTCTATTCTCATAGTCAATCTCAAGATTGATACAAAAATTCAAGGCTTAGAGGCTTAATTGAAACATTCTTTTCTATTTTAATTTTTTGACTTGATAATATTTTCTAAGATGGGGAAAGCTCAAAGTTAAAGTCAAACCTGAACAACGCAAAAATTTCAACAATTTTTTTTTCCCAATTGAATAAGGACAAGCAAAACCAACTAAATCATATCCCTCCCCACACTTAAATCAAACATTGTCCTTAGTGTTGCAAAAATCAATTAAGAGGGAAAGGAATTAGTACTCCCCTAGTTTAGGTCTCTAACTCTGATGTGGAGTTCTTTCATTAGTACCATCCATGATGTTTCCAATTTTTAGGGAGGAAAGAATGCACAAGCAAGACTTTGCAGCTACAAGAAGAATGATCATCTTCAAACTTGAATAAAACTGAAAGAAAGAGAAAAAAAAAAGAAAAACAAAATAATAATAATAAATAATGAAAGCAAAATCCTTGGATTGCCTCTCAAGAAGCGCTTAGTTTATAGTCTCCAGCCTGACTATGTCAACAGTCTAAGTAGGCGATGACAAGTGATGAACTATTGTTTGCCATTTCACTTCACCACCATGGTAATGCTTCAGTCTTTGTCCTTTCACTTTAAAGCAATTTCCTGTTCTCTCATCTTTAACCTCAATTGCACCTTTTGATGACATTAAAACCATTCTAAAATGACCAGACCACCTTGATTTAAGCTTCCCAGGAAATAACTGCAGTCTTGGATTGAAGAGAAGCACCGTCTGCGCTGGCTCAAAAGATTGCTTCAAGATATGATTGTCATGCCATTTCTTTGTTCTTTCTTTATACAATCGTGCACTATCATATGCTTGAAGTCTGAATTCTTCCAACTCATTCAGTTGAAATAGCCATTTTGTGCCCGCTTGATTGTGATCCATATTTAGCTTCTTGATTGCCTACCATGCTTTATACTCCAATTCAAGTGGTAAATGGCACGCTTTTCTGAAAACCAGATGATACGGTGACATGCCAATGGGAGTACGAAAAGCTGTCCTATAAGCCCATAAAGCATCATTAATCTTGTCAGACCAGTCTTTTCTAGTTGGGCCTACAGTTTTCTCAAGAATCCTCTTAAATTTCCCTATTAGTCAACTCACACAAACCATTAGTTTGTGGATGGTATGTAAGTGACATTTGGTGGTGCACTGTATATTTTTCCAAAAGAGCTTTGAAGTTCTTGTTGTTAAAATGGGTCCCTTCATTAGTAATTATTGCTCTGGGGGTGCCAAATCTTGTCAAGATATAATTCTTCAAGAATTGAATCACTGTGTTAGCATCGTTAGCTTGGCAAGCCATAGCTTAAACCCATTTACTCACATATTCCATAGCAACAAGCTAAGGATGTATTTGTTTCCTCTTGAAGATGGGAATGGACCCATGAAATCCATCCCCCAGACATCGAATAGCTCAACCTCAAAGATTCCAGATTGAGGCATCTCATGTCTCTTGGAAATATTACCTATTCTTTGACATCTATCACACTTGGTAACAAATTGGTGAGCATCTCTAAATAAAGTAGGCCAATAAAAACTAGATTCAAGCACCTTAGATGCAGTTTTTTTGCCCGCATAATGCCCCCATATGTAGATGCATGACATTCATTCAAAATTTCATCTTGTTCTATTTCAGGCACAAATTTTCTAATAATCAAATCAGCACATCTCTTAAAAGATACGGTTCTTCCCAAATATAGTAGGCAACATCATACAAAAACTTCTTTCTTTGATAGAAATTTAAATCAGGAGGCAATACTTCACGCACAAGATAGTTCACAATATCACCATACCATGGCAAACCATAACTACTTACAGCAAACAATTGTTCATTAGGAAAACATTCATTCTCCAACAAATTATTCACATGATCAGAAGGGTTCACAATCCTAGATAAATGATCAGTTACTTGATTTTCAATTCCTTTCCTATCAACTATATGAATATCAAATTCTTGCAGCAACAAGACCCATCTAATCAATCTAGGTTTAGATTCTTTCTTTCCCAGCAAATATTTAATGGTAGCATGTTTAGTGTAAACTACAACCTTAGCACCCATCAAATATACCCTAAATTTTTCAAAAGCAAACCCTATAGCTAGCATTTCTTTTTCAGTGGTGGAGTAATTTACCTGAGCCGCTACTAGGGTCTTGCTCACATAGTAGAAATGATGGAAGATCTTTGCATGCCTTTATCCCAACACGGCTCCAACAACATAGTCACTCACATCAACATTACTTCAAAAGGTAGTGACCACTCAGGAGCTACAATGATAAAAGCTGAAGTCAATCTCCTCTTTAGTTCTTCAAAAGCCTTCACACACTCCTCATTAAACTTAAAAGGAGTATCTCTCTCAAGTAACTGTGATAGGGGCTTTGAAATCTTGGAAAAATCTTCAATGAATCGACGATAGAATCCAGCATGGCCCAAGAAGCTTCTTACAGCTTTGACATTAGAAGGAGGAGGGAGCTACTCAATCAAAGAAATCTTGGCTCTATCAACCTCTAACCCTTCTTTGGAGACTTTGTGACCTAAAACTATTCCTTTAGTCACCATGAAATGACACTTTTCCCAGTTTAGCACTAAGTTTATCTCCTCACATCGCTTCAACACCTTATCCAGATTTATCAGGCACTTCTCAAATGATTCACCAAATACCGAGAAGTCGTCCATAAACACTTCCATTATCTCTTCTATCATATCAGAGAATATACTCATCATGCATCTTTGGAAGGTGGCAGGAGCATTGCATAAACCAAATGACATTCTTCTAAAGGCAAAAGTGTCATACGGACATGTGAATGTTGTTTTCTTTTGATTTTTGGGAGCAACCACAATTTGATATACCTTGAATAACCATCCAAGAAATAGAGGAATTCTTTACCAGTCAATCGGTCTAACATCTGGTCAATGAAAGGGAGTGGGAAATGATCTTTCCTCGTGGCATCATTCAATTTTTTGTAATCCATGCAAATACACCAACTAGTAACTATACAAGTGGGGATAAGCTCATCTTGCTCATTAGTAATCACTGTCATACCTCCCTTTTTAGGAAAGCATTGTACTGAGCTAACCCACGAGTTATCAAAGATGGGGTAGATAATCCCAGCATCTAACCACTTAATAATTTCCTTCTTGACCACTTCTTTCATCATAGGATTTAGTCATCTTTGGTTCTGGATAGATTTCCTGTGATCTTCTCCCAAAAGTATCTTGTGCATTACAAGTGATGGGCTTATACCTTTTATGTCTGCAATTGTCCAACCTAAAGCGTTTTTGTGGCCTCGGAGAACCTTCAATAGTCATTCTTTTTGGTCGCCAGATAAGGAAGACGAGATGATAATAGGTAGTGTCTCAGATTCACCTAAGTATGCATATTCAAGATGTAGTGGTAAAGGTTTAAGCTCTAGAATTGGTGCTTGTTCATAGAATGCTACAAAGAAGTAGTTTGTCTTGATTCCATCTGTAATGACTCAAACTGTTGTGGTAGTTTACTGTAATATGGAGAGGCTTCAAGTAACTTCTTACATTCAAATGTATCATTTTCTTCAATTTCATCAGTCCCTTGTAATACTACTGCTAAGGGTTCTTTTATAGACTAAAGCCTTTTGAATCACCTTATCAAACACGTCAACCCTGAAGCAATCTGTAATGTCTCTAGGATACTTCAATGCCTTGTTCATGTTAAATATAACTTCTTCATTATTTACCCTCAACTTGATCTCTCCTTTTTCAACATCAATCAAAGTTTGAACTGTGGCAAGGAAAGGTCTTCCCACAATGAGCAGTATATCTCTTTCTTCATCACAGTCCAAGATAATGAAGTAAGCAGGGAAAATAAGCTTGTGAATTCTAACCAACACATATTCAATAAGACCCTTTAGAAACGCTAAACTACGATCACCTAGCTAAAGTGTCACAGAATTGGTTGAGCTTCACCCAATTGCAATTTTCTAAACACAAATAGTGGCATCAAGTTGACACTTGATCCTAGATCATGTAATGCTCCTCCCAGAAACTTTTCTCCAATTATACAAGGTATGGAAAAACTTCCTGGATCTTTCTATTTAGGGGGTAGCTTGTTGAGAAGGATAGCACTACACTCTTCAGTTAGGGCTACGGTCTCATAGTCACCAGACCTCCTTTTCTTACTCAACATCTCCTTTAGAAACTTCACTTAGTGAGGCATCTGCTCTAATGCTTCGAGGATAGGGATGTTCATGTGTAGCTGCTTCAAAATCCCCCAAAACTTCTTATATTGCTCATCTAAAGCTTTCTTCTAAAATCTTTGAGGAAATGGTAGGAGCGATACCCATTTAGGATTCTCTTGAGTTGTCTGCTTTTTCATTTCACCCTATTTAGATTCAATCTCAACTTTCTCTTCATTCATTTTTTCATTCACCTTCTGTGCAACCTCTACATCATCCTCTATAGTGACTGTAGGAGTGTTCGATGATTCAACATTGAGGGCTCCTTTGTTGGTTCTGGAATCTCGGGTAATTCCTTTTCACTTCTCAGTGTAAGGTCTTTGCATTCCTCTTTCCCATCTTTACGAGGATTAGGCACAGTATTACTTGGCAATTCTCTCTGTTGTACATTTGCAATTTGTCCCATTTGTACCTGAAGATTCTTGGTAGATGAGTTTACTTCTGCATTAGTAGTAGCTTGATCCTAAGTACTCTTTAATTGAAAACTTACGAGCTGAGATATCATTGCTTCTAGATCAGCTTTAGGTTCTTGGGTAGGAATGACTTACTTTTCCAATTGATGAAATCCAGGTAGGTGGCACTTGTCTTGTACTAGAGGTTGATGCTTCATTAGGAGTTGCACCATATTTCCAAGAGATGTTGGGATTTTTATGCCACCTAGAATTTTAGAAGTACAACCTAGAGTCGCTAATCCCTTGTTAGTTTCTTAGAATTAATCCCCACTAAATTAATTTTGACTTAACTAACTCATTTAACCTAGAGTATTAATGTCTATAAATGCCTTCCGGTCCATTTATAAACCTATCTTAATCAACTATGTAATGCCTCACATTAACTAAAATGCGTTTTAGATCAAACTCACCCTAATTTGATTATGCGGAGCTTCTAGTTATATTCCTATCCTAGATGCAAATTAGATTAAAACCTAATTCCTTATTAAATTTAAATCTAATTCCACATTATTTAATCCCAGGTCTATTTAGGATTTCCTCTTCCAAGTTTAACCTAAATCCCTAAACATGCTTACTAGTGGCCAATTAATAAACAATAGCAAGAAAAGCGGGAATAAATAAAGCTGATTGAAATTAATCAAAACTAATAGTGGGAAATAATGGGGATATCATTTCTGCAGTTGTTGCAGAAAAAATTTTCTGCAGCAACTGGAAAACGACACCGTTTGATTTTGTGTGTGTGTGTGTGGAAAAAGACGACGGGTGGAGGCGTAGAGCAACAGAGTGAGTAGTTACCTCTGTTTTCTTGTTCAAGAACAGGGCTTCTAGACAGCTTCAACTCTCACTCACTCTCTCACGTTCTCTCTCAACTACTCACTCTCGGCTAGAACTTTCTGTCACACTTTGGGTCACAACTTTTATTTGCAACAATGCAATGATAAAAACAAACAAAGAGTATGGATATATATAATGAACCGAGGGTCCAGTCTGAAAGAAAAGCTAACGGTTCAAGGAGGAATGTGCAGCGGTTTATGGTGTTGGGTTGGAGCTCGAGAAAGATGGAGGAGTATGGTCTTGCTGACGCGGAAGATATGGCGTTGCTAATCTCTTGTTGCCATTGCGTCTCTGCGCCATCATCTCCTCTGCGTGTTTTGGATGAGGCTGATTGTATATACATACAACAAGCTTGTTCGCTAGCTGTGCCGGAACCACGTTTTGCCTTTAAGGGTGCAGACAAGTTGTTACTCTACGTTTCCTTGTTCATAGTCACAACTCCTGGTAATTGCAACATGAGGATATGATCTCATGTGAGAGCGTTCATAGATTCTTATGGCTGCACACCATCTCACCATTAATAGGATGCTATATCTAGTGCATAATCCTCAAACCTACAGGGCATACGTGTTGTATTATTTATTTCATTGATATTCTGTCAAATATAAGCATAGATATTCTGCCAAATTAAAGCATAAAGCCTGAAGATGATTAAGGTGAAGTTTACAATAGCGTGTAATTTGCAAGAGAATCGGATAAAACATCCCATCAATCTTACTAATACTAACTTCCGTTTAAAAAACATGGAAAAGTGTTAAACAGAACATTATAGAACAGA
Source organism: Acacia acuminata (assembly GCA_019022655.1). Classification (NCBI taxonomy): domain Eukaryota; kingdom Viridiplantae; phylum Streptophyta; class Magnoliopsida; order Fabales; family Fabaceae; genus Acacia; species Acacia acuminata. The sequence goes on along the minus strand of JAFJYI010000100.1, from coordinate 275,752 downwards.
GAAAACAAAGCAACATGGTTCTCCTATGGAACGTAATGAAACGTGAAATTATAAGATAACTTTGCAAGAGAATGTTACATTAACACAAACTATCTATCAATATCTCGGCGCACACCCAGATTTAGGCTAACTCTCAACGCTTACCAAAACAGCACTCGTCCATTCACTCCCTTGATCATGATACTTATACTCCTCCAATCTCCTATTTTGTAACTCTAGGTAGTATATGCATTCAGAGCAAGCACAAACCTAATCTCTTTTTACACTCCCAATGACAGACAAAAATGATCAAAACTAAGGTTTCGCGTCTTTTCTTTTTCCTACAACTTTTGTGAAGAACGTTATAAGTATTTTAGCCATGCACACCGGCTTCAGCAAACCTAATCTCACCTTTCGCTGCACATTCCTCCTTGAACCAGGCCATTAGCTTTTCTTTCGGACTGGACCCTCGGTTCATTATATATATCGATACTCTTGGTTTTTTTTATCATTGCGTTGTTGCAAACAAAAGTCAACCCAAAGTGTGACAAAGTTCGTGCCGAGTGAGTAGTTGAGAGAGAACGTGAGAGAGAGAGTCGAGTTGAAGGCGGTGTGTAGGCTTGTTCTTGAACAAGAAAAACAGAGGTAACTACTCACTCTGTTGGTCCACGCCTCCACCCTTCGTCTTTTTACACACACCAAAAAAAAAAAAAAAAAAATCAAACCTGCGTCGTTTTTCGATTCTTGCCGAGAAAATTTTTTCTGCAGCAACTGCAGAAATGATATCCCCATGATACCTAAAACCCAAACAAGTTCATAGGTTCTCTAGGTTGAAAAAGAAAATTAGCCACACATGGCTATACTAAAACTCATGAAAAGATGAAAATAAGATTCAGAGAAATAAAAGAAAGCATAAAGAAAAGATAGGAGAAATCAAGACTCTCAAAGAATCCCTCAATGCTCCTCACTGCTAATCGTAGCATTGTTGCTCTTTATCCCTTTGCTTCTTGAATTCCCGTTCGGTAGCTCCTATGTGCGTGGTCCGTGAGTCCACTTCTCTTAATTGTGATTTTCTCCTCCAATCGTTATTTTGCCTCTCGCGTTGAATCCTTGAATTCTCCTCCTCTGTTCCTTAACGTCACTCCTTCCTTTTAATAGATATTAGTTGACTACTGGGCCCCACGCTTCTCCATCCAATTGCTTAAAGATATCTCATATCTTTTCCTCCTTTTTTTTCCCGTACGTGATCTACTTCAATTTGCTTTATCATGGACCCCACATCACTTCTAATAAAGCAATATAATATAATATTTAATTTGTTGCCTCTTTTAGATCACATAATATCTCCTACACAATAAAATAGGATATCAATAGATTTTCTATTATCATATTCTTTTATCCTATATTTAATTAAAAGATGAATAAATATATAAAAGATAATTAAATAAGTATAATATGAATAAATTTAATCCAATATATCTAAAAATATATACTTATTTAATTATAAAATATCTACTTATCACCTCTCGAGATATTGTTTCAAGCCACTTAATGTGCAATTAAAATTGGGATGATGCAAATCGAGTCTTCTAAATTGAGTACTAAACAGTCCCTCAAAGGCACAAATCAACTACACTAACTAGACAATAACACACTAATTAGTATAATCTCGTTGGTCCCCGTAACACCCCAAAATTCCATACTTCAAAATGTGTCGGTTGACACTTGGTTTTATAAAAATCAGCATAGTTTGAGGTGCTACCACTCAGAGTATTGCGGAAACGGAGAGCATGTACTAACAATTGGACAATGAGTATCTAATATAAAATGCCCAGACATATGATGATGTCCCGACATAAACTGATATATAAAAATAAACCCGAAGGAATATTCACGTGATACAAAATTACAGGACTTGTATAATTACAACTCTTCAATAGTAACCACACAATCTTAAACCAAGCCTTAGGTAGACTTGGGGCAATGAACCTAACTCCCGTTAATCAACCAATTTGGCCAGGCCAGGTGTCTAGTGGAAGTCTCCCGAATTCACGGTGACTCATCGATTGAACCACATAGGCGAACCCTTTCTAGACACCGAACAGTTTGAAATAATTTTATTAGATTCATGCCAAAACTAGTCTCTCATCTCGACCGATGTCTCTTCACAGCTCCGTCTACTGTTGCCTTTTCACGGCTCCATCTTTGTTGTCATCTTAGACCTGGTTCCTTCCCTAATCCTTAGTCAAAGCTGAGATTCAATCGAATTGAATCTCAGGTAACGATTAACCCTCTATATACGAGATATAACAATATATGACGATATTCATGGCGTTTCAACAACAATACATAAGCGGACATGGCAGATGTTTTCCAACAGTACATAAGCACACATCAGATGTTTCCCAACAGTACATAAGCAGATGTAAATTTATCTATCACATATATGCATATAAGATATAGATGATTAAAGTTACTAGTACGCGAACGTACCTTTCACCGGTAAAAAACGCATCTAGTCGACCTTTGAATCCGGCCCGGGACTTCCGGATATCCTAACATATCACCGTATCACTTAGAATAATATCCTAAGAGATATTTCCATCTCTATTTACCTCTCTACCCTTGGCGGATTTACTATTTACAATTTTGCCCTTACATTTATTTAAAAATGTAGTGCAGTATTTTCTGGGTAGATTTTGCATCAACTTTGAAAAATCATAATTAATTCTAGAAAACTCGAAAACGAGGATCCGTAAAATTCTCTAGAATCCTTAGGATGTATAATTTCAAGGAAAAATACTTGTATATACCCAGAATTTATGAAAAATTCCCAGTTTTCATTTTCCACAACGTTGCCTAGAATTTCGTCCAGAAAATTGGCCTAACTTCAACCGGTTGTATCTCTTTGTACAAGAATCAAAACGCTACATATTTTATATATATTCGGAAAGCCCTAAATATCTAATTTATTTCTGGAAATTTTCATGATTTATGGGCTTCATTTTCAACATAAAATATTAGTATTTCTTTTGTTTGCCCGAAATTTTACTTAAAATTTCGCTGTAACTCCCTTTCGCTACTTTGATCTTCAACTTCCAAGAATTTTGCTTTATCATATTCTCTATCATATTTTCAAAATAAAGACATATTTAACCATAAAAATATGAAATAAAAAATTCTTGGAAGATTTAAAGATCAAACTAACTTTATACTAAAAACTACTAAGAACTACAAAACTAAAGACTAGAAAACTAAAAGCAAACTTACCTCTTGAAGACTCTTGCTACTCCCTCCTCCTTCTTGCTTCACTCCACTCTTGGTTAGAATGGTCTTTGGTGTGAAGAGAATGAAGAGGAAGCCCTCTATTTATAGGGAAATGGTATGGCATTTTGGTAGTTTTTCCAAACCTTATTCATCTTGAATATGAACCCTTGGATCTAAACTTAGTAAAGAAGTTTTAATCTCATCCATCCATATGAATTATTCAATAATTCTATTCCAATCCCTTCTAGTTTCTCTAACTAGATGCTTTAATGATTTAGTTACTCTACAAGCTTTAGTTTACTTTAATGAAATCTATTTTTGGTTGCTTAATCTATCATTAACACTTTCGAATTCTATGTATGTATTTTGATTAGTAGTTGGATATCAAGATTTATGGTCTAACTAGATTCCCCTGGTTGTACTAAGCTTATTCTTCAACGTTTGCAAAAATAGCTTTTACTAAGCTTACTTTCGAGGTTAAATTATGTGGGTTCAAGATAAGTCCTTATATTTTCTCCAGGGTTCCTACTTCTTCACAACTATTTAAATTTGTATAAATTCTCACTTTATTTGTTGTTTTGAGTTTTTCTTTGTGTTCATCGATATTTTGGATTTCAAATTAATATTGAATTAAGTTTATTTTTCTCTCTCACTCACTAGACTCACACACATGCACAACAATTGTACACACACATGCACAACACCTATTCACCTCCACCCCCATCTACTTCTTTCATCATTTCCTTTTGCCCCAAAAGTCTTCATCTTTTAATTGCTTCCATGTGCTTACTTTAATAATATCTAGATATTACAAACTTCATTCTATTTCCCTACACACACACACATACACGTATACACATAGACATTCACCACCTCCCCTTCATCTTTTTTATGTTCAATATGTGTTTTACAAAATCAAGAAGAAAGTCCTCTCATTGGTTGATAAATTTTCACAAGGATTTCACTTTATGAAATTAAATTAAAGCCTTAGAATTTAACTTTACTAGATTAAATCCTAACCTTTAATTTGTGTTAATCTCTTATTGGTCCAATTAATTTCATGAGGATTAAGAATATTTTCTTGATTTATCATTGGTCAATTCAATTTCACAAGGATTTGGCTTTAGGAGGTTTAATCCTAGCCCTCCATAACTAATCTCAATTAATATTCTTAATTAGTTGATTTAATTAATTATGAACATACAATTGCTTTAATTATTGCAAATTCATTGTCCATTAATTGTTGGCAAATTTTCTCTCTAATTGGATTAATTATTTTCTCACAACTTTACTTTGGTCATTTATGCACCATAAATTAATTTAATAATCATAGGGCAACTTATGGTCCCTAAAATAAAATTGGATTTTTGCCTCTTTAAATTTCAAGGAAAATAAACAAATAAATTACTAAAATTAGAGACAACATACTTTCCTATTTTAAATAGGTATTATTTTGCCAAACTATAATATTCAAGAGAAATATGAATTTTGGGGTATTATACCATTATTTTAATTAGTGCAAATTTAATTGCCTCCTAATTGTGGTTAATTCCCTTTAATTAATTCAAGTGGTTTCATATCACTTCCTTGATTATTTTGATTACATAAGAACCATGTTTTAACATGATAATTTTATCATACTCTTAAAATTGGCCCTTCAACTTTAATTAATCTCTCTTAATAAATTTTAGTATCTCCATAGCATTTTATTGCTCTTATGATTATATAAGACTAGGCTTTAATATGGTAATTTTGTGGTATTTTATGATCCCAAAATAAAATTAGAGAATTTGGTTTTTGATTACCTTAATTCTTAGAGAAAATTCCTAAATTAACATAAATATGTTACTCAATTTTTGAGACCACATATTCACCTGTTTTTAATAGGCACTTTTTATCAAAATATAATATTTATGATAAACATGAATTTTAGGGTATTACAGTCCCAACAAATATATCAATGCAAAAACCAAATCACAAAATCCAATTCAATTACATGTGTTCAATCCACGAGAGAAATCCAAACGGCAACTCGATCTCAAGCATTACAAAACAATAATCCTAAAACTAGGAAATTAAAATGTAAATAGAGAAAATGAATTGAACAAAATGAACTCCCCTTTGAAGCTTTGGAACTCAAGTCATTTTCCACCTCCAAGAAGCTAAATCAATCAGCCTCTCATGACTTTAATCAAACCAAGCATTGTCATCACAAAGCTTCCAAGCGAACCAAAGAAATAATGACAGTGGGAGTGGGTAACAATGATGCCGATGGTGGAGGTGTGATGAAGAAGATGGGGATGGTGAAGGTCGCTGCAAGTGACGGAGAGGGGTTGGTCAAAGGTGTATGGGTTGAAGGTGCAGGTCGAAGGTTCAGGCGTGGGTCGAGCTCTTGGAGGTGAAGAAAGTTGACGGACTGAGGGTGTGAATCGATGGGATGAAGGTCTGGAGGTGTGTGTGTGTTCCAGGCCCTCGTCTCCCTCTCTGTTCTGGATGGTGGCTGCTGATGGAGAGGTACGAAGGTGGTGGATTGATGCTCGACGGCAACGATGGAGGTGGGTGTGCCGCCGGCGAGAGGGAAAGCCCAGGGAAGAAGAAGGACCGAGGGTGGTTGTGCGAAGAAGAATGTCTCCAGCTCGTTCCTCTCATTTGCGCCGCTGTTCTCTTTTAATTCCCCTCAGCTATGTCGGATCTGGCATTCAATCTGTTGGAGCTCCAAATCAATGTGTCGGATCCTTCCCCCAAGCTCTCAGGTCTAGGCGTGAAGAAGATGCTCCAATCCGCGGCGCTCATTCTCCCTTTTATTTAATCTCCCTCATTAATTTTGTCGGGTTTTCCCCAAATTCAGAAGTAGGTCCCCCCTCAGCTGCGTCTCGGGTCCCAATGAATAACGAAGAAACCTAATAATCCCTTGGTCAAAACATGCGTTTTGACCAAGGGACTAAAATGCAAGGATTAAAAGTTTTAGAGGAGGGACTAAACTGAAAGATTTTGAAATGTTTTGGGGTCAGCATGGAATTCATAATAACTCTGGGGCACTTTTCTGTAATTCTTCTCTGGACCCTTTTCTTCAATAATTTCCAATTTTCAGAAATCGTTGGGGCTTCTCTTGTGATTTTCCCCATTCCTCAAAACATTAGTTTTGACCTAAATAGCTTTTTTTTTTTCCAATTTCTTCAATTTTCTTCCAAAACTCCTGCAATCAAAATTAGGCACAGGGTAGCATTAAAAGTCCAAGAAATCATTTACACGAATAATTAACCATTTATGACCATTTTGCCCCCTAATTCCATTTAATTCAATGCAAATGTCCCTAACTCAAATTAGTGCCTAATCAAGCGATAATGTCCCAGAAAGTGCATTAAAAATCCCAATTTAATCACGTAAAATCATATAAAAACATGGTTTGATCAGGGATCCTCGTAGACGAACGGCTGGGGAGGCGGGGGGAATCCTCGTAGATGAACGAAGGGGGAGGCTCGGGAGATGGAAACCGTCTGTGAGGTAACAACTCTATCAAGGCCCTGGTAACAGCATCCCAGCTCTACCTCTAACTAGCATACCAATGCTCGTATCTCTCCACCATGCGCCTATTCCTGGCATCATTCCTGGCCCTCTCTGCAGTAACCTGCGCGGCAACTTTCTCGGCAATCATCGAATCAACCGCCTCCGGTGGTGGCCTTCTCGAGCCAGAAGTTCTAGCGTCAGAGCAGGAGGCCTTGGGGTACACCATGCTAGGCCTGGCGCCTAGCCCAAAGCCCCTAAGTTGGCCAGGATGCTCGGATGGACCCACAACAGCTTTCAATGGAGCCGTAGGATCCACAGACCCCTGTGACTCCTGGGTCTGCGACGCTCGTAGTTCTGTGTGGGTCTGCTCAATCCGGGCCTAACGCAAAGATTTCATAAAACAGTAATCAAACAATTTAATTCTATTTAAATGAAGTGCATTAACTATATAAAAAATGTTTTTGTAATTTACTATTATCTCCTCTGCCGCCTCAGAGGTCGGCGTCCCATCACGGTGTCTATGGGTGCGTGTGAACAGCTCCCCATAGTATGTCTGACGGTTCTCCGCCCGAGCCTTCTCTTGCTTTGAAAGAGTTAAAAGAATCTAAACTTTGTTATTTCAAAAATAAAACAATCACCATTTCAACCTAAAATTAATTCAACTTTCAACATACCATCTCACCGTAAGTCACAAAGAAATGTCTTGGTTCTGCCGTGTGATGGACCTTATGCTTGTGCCCCGGTTTAAAGGTGTTCCTCTGCGACGGCACACGGAGGGCAAACAAAAAGTTAAGTGAAATTAATTATTAATTTGATATCTTGTAAACTATATTTCAAGTACATTTAAACTATAAATTAAGTTAACTATAAATTAATTTAATCCAAATGTAAACAATAAATTAATTTAATCTATATTTATATTTTTATACTACATTTAAACAAAAATTAAGTTAAAGGAATTTTAAACTATATATTAATGCATGCTTAAACAAAACCCTAATCTATGATTAATTAAAAAATGTACTTGTCTCTCTCGCACTCCTCCTATAGTGGACAAAACCCGCCCAGTCATTTGGGTCCACGCCGTCCGAGACGTTCTCGATTAGCCGCTTCTAGGCGTAGTCGCATCTCCATTCTCGCTGGTGGTAGAGACGACCCCTCCGGCTCTTCCACGCTTCCCACATTTTCAGCAAAGTACGTACCTCTTCTTGTCAGCTCGCACGTTAAACTTTTTCTATATCATAATTTAATTAGAAATTAAGTAATAATTAATTAAGAAATAAATAAATCAACCACAACTTATAATTATTAAGATGTAAAATTTAATTAAACAACATAACTTACCTGCACAATTTTTTCAAATGCTTTGTCCTTGTTCTCAAACGGAATCTTTTTCCAATCGTGTAAAAAGATCGGGAACCATCCCCAATTCTGCCAAATTCGGACAAGAATCGGTTGAACAAGTGACCACCGTTGCCGATCGGTTGGTCCGTGTCCGTGTTCCAGGGGAATACGACGCGATACCCGTCCATCTGAGTGACTGTGGAAACATCCAGCATCCTACTGCTGATGTTCCCATATTCATCTGCACAATTAAAAAAAAATATTGCGTTTAAATAAATTTTAATTACACGTAAGGAATTTAAAATTATTTTTCACCAAAAAACTAATTTTATTTACCTTGGACATCCACCAAAAATCCGGTTGAACGTGAAGCCGACGGTCGGGGTTCCCATGGTCCCGCGTTTTCTGGTCGATAAACCGCTCCACCTCCGTTATAGGAATGTCCACATGGATCTCCCCATCTTCGATGTCTTCGAACAACAGACTTGCGCCTCGTGATCCCCCTACGGTCTCTAGGGTCTCTGGGTTTGGGATCGGCTCATTGGCGAAGAGGTGTTCAAACTCGTTCCCTACCTCAGGGTGCGGAGGGGAATATATACAGGCCCACGCCCTCTCGTCCGGCCCCCTCTACTACTATTGCCCCTTACTGGCCTTTTCTCCCATTCAACAGCTTTTCCTTTTCCTTTATCGTTAGAAACCATGATGTTCAAAGGTAAAAGTTGAAAGGAACAAGTTGGAAAGGTTAAAAGATGAAAAATCAAAACTTTGCCCGCGTTATTTTGAAAATGACGTGGGTGTTAAAAAACCGCTACATTTTGTAGCGGTTTTACCAACTAACCGCAATAAAGTGAAAATATTCGTGGCGGTTTTTCATGAACCGCTTCAAAAACCGCGACAAATATGCCTCGTTCTTCATGATATTTTGTAGTGCTTACATAACCGCTACAAAATATCGACCTTTGCTATTCTGTCGCGGTTTTGTGAGTAATCGCTATAAATTGTTGTCTTTTCCCATTCTCTAGCGGTTATTATATCCAACAGCTACTAACTAAACTGTGTCGTTTCGCTTTTCTGTGGCGGTTTTTTTTATATAACCGCTACAAATTAGCCGACACAAAGTTTGCGCCATTGCCTGCCAACGCTTGCGCCAATTTTGTAGCGGTTGTTCTTAATTAACCGCAACAAAATTCGCGCCACAAACTTCGCGCCATTACGCGCCAAGCTGACACCAAATTTGTAGCGGTTTTATTTCGTTTAACCGCTACAAAGTTCGCGACAAACATGCCCGCCTTTTGGTGTCAATGTTTCCGCTACTAATTTGTTGCGGTTTAGGCTAAAACCGCTACAATTTTATGATTTTGTAACGGTTATTAGTAACCGCTACAGAATAACCGCGACTAATGATGGTTTTTTTTTTTTTTTTTTTTTTTAGTGATAGGACACGAGTCATGCCCTTATTAGATCAACACAAAAGTAACTTTATGCTTTGCCATGATGAGTCGGCACGTTTCATCTTTTTATTTTACCAACATAAAAGCATGTCATTATGGATCATCATGACTTACTTTATTAAAGTTGCTTCATCGGTGTTTTCTCGAGATCCTGCTCGGGTTTTACTCAGGATTGCGACACAAATGTCGAGACCCGACCAACGATGCCACATACTAATGTTTTCTCAAAAACGCAGGGCGTATCTGTCTACACTGAAAATGTTGTATACTTACTTATATCGGCATATTTTTGCTCAACTAATCGTCCTATACCTCAGGACATAGTTGGATAGCCTCTTCCTACTAGCCCAATGACACCATATAATCGTTCTTTGTCCTTCTGAATCGACAATTTATTCCTACAGCCTACACAATCTAGGTCCTCTGCCCATTATGGCCGTACCACATAGTCCCCGTGAGACTTTCTATCTCTCGACATTCTTGGGACTCTTCTCAAACTGGGCTTAGTCGTCTACTTGATACAGACTTATCCTCAAGTCTCTAGGCCCAAAATTCAGGATATTACATAAACAGAGGCATTAATGTAAAATCATCAAATTTTAAAATTATCATTTTAGGTCCTCAAACCTGATTTATGATTTATTAATTTAACAAATCAGTTTAGACCTTGAATAATTCAATAGTTTTTTAAACAGATTTTCTCACAATTTTATTTACTAAAAGGAAGAACTATATTTTTATACATAGGAAAAAAAACACTACATATAGGATTTCATAGACAAAGATTACAGATATATACTCAAGTTCAAGTCCCTGGATCAATAAAATTTTTAAATAAGGACATTTCACCCTTTTTTTTCTTACTCAAATTAACCAGATAAAACATAGTACGTTCACAGGTCACTGCTGCTCATCATCAATCTTTACTTGTATTTTTAAGGAGACAAGATCAACATGTAATATTATACTCCCTCCAGTCCATAATAGTAAGATGGGATAGGATATTGTTACTACCATTTTGTGTTACTACCAATGTTACTACCACTTTTCCACCGTTAGATCGGAATTTTTATAGGAGAGAGAAATTATAAAATTATAAAAGTAGATGAGATTCTGATCTAACGGTGGAAAAGTGGTAGTAACATTGGTAGTAACACAAAATGGTAGTAACAATATCCTATCCCTAATAAGATATATTTGAATAGTTGATCTTTGTCCTAAAAATAAGACATATTTTTATATTTCTCAATAATTTCCTAATTCACTCTTATTTAAAGAAGGAATTAAGAAAGATGACTAAGGTATTTCATAAAATAAACGTATATAACTAACTTACATAACTTCCTTAATCTACTCATATTAGGTAAACATGTCTATAATTAAGGATATAAGTTTAAGTTTCTAAAAACAATTCTGTGGTGTAAAACTTTTGAGATAAACTAACATTAATAATAATATTTTACCATTGGACTATTGGAGTAAAAAACATGAACGCAAAAACTAATAAAATAACTAAGATAAAGAATTTGTACGATTTAATAAATTAAATATCAAGTAGTCATTCTATATACGATTAATTATTAATTACTAGGTTTTCAAATCAGGAAGCAGCAAGTGGTGATTCTTCTCCTTGTTTAACAGAAGTATTAAGTACACAACCTATCCTTATGAAATATGCTTTGAACGTTCATAAGCTTAATTAACTTGTCCAATGAAGACCAAATCTCCGAGGATCTTCTCTTTATTTTTCATTCTTTTTATTATTTTTTTTATAAGTTTTTCCTACCAATACCAAGTTATCAGTAATTAGCGTATTCATATTTCTTTTCAAACTTTACAAACAAAATTATTTATTCCATTATCTCTTTCCTTTAACTGTTCTCAGCCTTTGATTACCTACTAAAGTTTTAGGCTCTTTTGGTAATAAATTATGCTAATCCAAAATTAACCCAAGGCAAAACTTAATTATAAGGGTCGGAACTTTCAGGCTCACTTAGAATCCAAATGACCTGCTAAAGTATCCACACAAAACTAAAGCATCGATGCTGATTATGATTGCATTACACAACAAATACACCAAAAACAGGAAGTGAAGCCAGCATTTATATGAGAGAACCATTTTAGAGGGAGGAGAGCATTGCTCTATGCCTTATTATTCATATTACCTACTCAGCTCTCTCAATCTCACATCCTTATATTGTGTACGTATGGTAACATAAGAATAGATATATAACTCTTAAGCACATGATTACTTGAGAATAACATAACTAACTATAGAGGGATATTTCTCTTTAATTATGAACCTATGTGTAACATCCCAATTTTCGAAAGCGGATTTTTTTTCATCAGAGTAGAGCATCGGAGCAAGTAAAAGAGTGAGTAACTGATATATCATTGGCTGTAGCGTATCCGTCTATTCATAATGTATAGTACATTTATCCGAGTAATGTTATAACGGTACAAGTCTAAAAATAGGATCTTCAAACGGGTCTTTACGCGTGCTGTTTACTTTGCTTACTCCTGTCTTTACTAATATGATAATCCAATAGAAATTCTCCGTCTGGGTCCTCACTGGTGCTGCTTTCCCTTGTCCTCAGTCCTGATTCCTCCGGACCCTGAGGCTATAGCAGGAGTTGAGGTTCAATGCCCATTGAACCTCAGGTAACGGTTAACCTCATGCTTATGTAACAGTTATGTATGACAGATATTCATGACATTACAACAGTAATCACATATGAAAGATAATAACAGAACACAGCCACTGCATATGTATGTTATTATGTTTTGCACTATTCACCAGTGCCACGATGTACGGTCGTGTCCTCAGCGCTAGGAAAACTCAACGGCATTATCAAAACCATAACCCGTGTATAGCTGAATGTATATGAAAAAATTTAAGACAGAGTCTTAATCTATGAACACATCTATCACATACAAAGGTACAATAAGCATTAGAGTTAGTGTTACAGTACGTGTCCGTACCTTCGTCGGTGATGAATGCGTTCGTCGATCGGTATGCGTTCTCGACAGACCTATAGTAGTAATATCGCATTTATTAATCCGTAATAAATATCCTAAAATATATTTTGGCCACTAATGACCATTTTACCCCTGGTGGATTTATTTCTCTATTTATTTCTTAATTTTCGTAGAAAAACGCTGATTTCAGCATTTCGGGCAGATTTTTCGCTTAATTTTGAAAAATCATAATTAATTCTAAAAAAATTAAAATGAGGATCCGTAAAATTACTCGGAATCCTTAGGATGTCTATTTTCAAATAAAAATATTTATTTGTGCCCAGATTTCGTGAGAAGCTCCCAGGTTTAGAGTTTTCAACCCCTGCCCAGAATTTTCCAGAATTTCGTAGCCCATTTTGTAGGATTTTTAACTCATAGCACAGAGCTCAAAATAACATGTTCTAGGTATATCTGAAAATCCCTATATGTCTACTTTAACCATGAATATTCCCAGAATTTTATAACCCCATCTTCAATACAAAATTCCAGCGTTTTTACTTCTGACTCCGAAAATCGTCTACCCCAAAAATTTCGCCAGAGTTTATTACTTTGATCTTCAACTTCCAAAATCTTTGAGATAACTCTTGCTTCATCATTTTTTCGAAACAAAGCTATTTTTAACCATAGAAAACATGGAATCTAACTACTTTTGGAAGATTAAAGATCAAAACAACCTTTCTACTAAAATTATAAAAGATCAAAGACTAAAAGCTTCCTTACCTCTTGAAGAACCTTGCTCCTTGTTCTTGAAGCTCTTCACACTCTTCCTTACTCTCTCTCAATTTCAGTTAATACCTTTGTGAATTGGTGAAGAATAATGAAGACCCAAGCCCCTTATTTATAGCAAAAGGCTATGGCAACTTTGGTAATTAATTCAAACCTAATCCTCTTGAATATGAACCCTTAGATGCTTAAGTTTACTTTAATGAAATCTATTTTTGATTGCTTGATCAATCACCAATGCTTTTGAATTCTAAGTATGTATCTTGATTAGTTGTTGGATATCAAGATTTATGGTCCAATTAGATTTCTCTAATTCTCCTTAATCATCTCTAATCTTCTTCATCAAAGTTTGCCAAAATAACTTTAATTAGACTTAATCTCGAGATTAAATTATGTGGGTTTAAGATAAGTCCTTATATTTGATCTATGATTTACGTATCTCAGGATATAATTTATTTTTTATAGATTCTTATTTATCCTAGTGGTTTTTAACTCATAACTCAATTTACTCCACACTCTTCTCTTTCCTCCACTAGACACACACACACACTCACAACAATCACTTTTCATACTACACACACACACACTTGCACAACAATTGTACACACACATATGCACAACACCTATTAACCTCCACCCCCCTACTTCTCTCATCATTTCTTTTTGCCCCAAAAGTCTTTGTTTTGTACTTTGTATTAATTGCAATTTATGGCTTTGATTAGGATGGTTTTAGCATGTGTCTTTTATCTATTAAACAATTGTTCCTTCCTCCCTAAGCTAGAGCAAACCGTATATGTGCTCTTATTTTTGCCTCTTGGATATGTGTTTTATTTGTCTCACAATTATAAGAAGGAAGTCCTCTCATTGGTTGATAAAATTCCACAAGGATTACACTTTATGATATTTAATTAAAGCCTTAGGATTTAGCTTTATTGAAATTAGCCCAAGCCCTAAATATGTGTTGAATAATCCTAACTACTATTAGTAGATTTAATCTTGTATTATATGTGTTCTTGGATTTGATTATTTGCTTCATCTTCTTTCCCTTTAATTATGGAGAATTTCGCCACCTTTGTAACAATATTAGGGAAAGTTGATGTAATTTAGTTATAATTTCCAATATAGTGTTTTAGGGGTTATTAACCCTAATTGATGGCTTACTTTTTTAATCATGATCATAGGACATTTATTTTATGTTAATCTTGTGTTTTTATTAGCTTTCAATCACTCTAATTATTGTAAATTTAATTGCCCAATAATTATAGGTAGTTTTATCTAATTGATTTTGAGTATTCACAAGTCATATAGGTATTTTAAGATCAATTATGAATAATTATGCAATTAACTCCATTAATATAAATTTAATTGTCTTTCAACTCATTTTACTGGTCTCTAATTATTTTTGATCACTTTTATAACCTTCTATGACTTATAAATGATTTTATAAGATCTAGAGGTTAAGATATGAATTTTAGGATATATTATGATTTCCTAAATGATAATAAATAAACTATAAAATTTTGAGACCACATATTCACTTACTTTAATAGGTACTATTTACCTAAAAATACTATTAATGAGGAATAATAATTTCAGGGTATTTTATAATCCCTTATTGAAAGTTAGGAGGGTTGGTTTTGGATCTATTAGATTCTAAGGGAAAAAAAAAAATTGGCCTAATAATAATAAACAATTGGGAAGTTTTAGAGACAACATAATCTCCTATCTTAAATAGGTATTATTGTCAAAATATTATACTTATGAGAATTATGAATTTTTTGGGTATTACACTATGTCTCTCAATGATAGCCTCTCTTCAAATCGGATTGGGGCTTTAATCTACCAAAAGCGAACTAGTATATTCCAACAATAAGAAAAACTATCGCAACATAATTCTCGTATGTATCCTTAAAGTTAATTCAAACTCAACACTATACTTAAAATTAGTTATATATACAACACAAATTAATTATTTCTTCTCAATATAACCTCTCTTTTAATTTGTGATCTTCTTTCTTTTTTAAATAATGTATTTAAGGACGCATTAAAAATATTAATCAATTATTTTTTTTCCTATTCCGTTTTTCTTCTCATTATATTTTATTTAGCAAATGCCAATTTTTTGTACTCATTCACAAAATTAATTAAATCGAAATCCAAGTTTTTGTACTGTTGAGATTTGGAAATTGACAACCAAAGCCGCGTAATATGGACGTGGAAAGTTTATAGTCGCAAGATGATTAATTTATATTTATACTGTTGGAATGATTTGATACGAATATTAATTATTTGTTGGCATCACAAGTTACAACTCTATTGTTCCATATAGAATCACAAATTATTGATCTTTGACCAATATATATTAGCTAGGGATCTCGGTTACTTTAATCGATTTGATAATACCAATCAATCAGTTTTCAGAAGTCATATTGAGCCAGATTTATCCAGATCAAGTCTGGTTGAAGCACAAAGTGTACGATTCACCTAGTGCCTCTTTTTTTTTTTTTTTTAGAAAACTGGGAAAAAGTCCCTATCAGAAATTTAATTAATGATGAGAAGGGCATGACAAAAATTTATATACGCAGAGTATTAATATTCTGCAAATTTTGTATAGAGTACTGGTACTTTGATTTAAATCATTCTCAGCAATTAATTTTTTAATGGGGACTTTTCCCCAATTTTCTCTTTTTTTCAGACATAACACTCTAACTTAAAATCTTGTGTAAATGGTAATTATATGTTTGAATAAAGAGAAAAGTAGCTAGACCAAAAAATTAGAAAGTGAAGTTGTAATCAGTCTCACATTGGAAAATCTCATAAGCAAGTGGGGTTTACAAACTCAGGGGATTCTCACTCACAAAAGTAGAGAGGAAAGAGAAACTATAAGAGAAAATCGAGGGATAAAAGATTATTTCCAATTTGGATAGCAAGCAAAAGTAAGAAGAGAGGGCACGACATGTTTTATTCCCAAAGTTTTTCCTTCAAAAGTGAAGATATTTTGAAGAAAAAAACTCACTTTCGAGCTAATATAAGGATGGTTGGTCAATTGGTAAGAATGTGAATTAAATCTTAAAAGAAAGTAGATTTGAATCTTGCAGCATGAGGATCTTGTGGATATGTGACTTGTAAGTACTCTTATAAGTATTGTTATCAAACTCGCATGTCGATTCTTCGAGTTTAACTTTTTTACGTTTTTAACTTTTAAAATCGTGTCGAGTTACACATAAATTAGTGCTAATTGTAACCGCGAGTTCATGCACCGAGTCTACTATTTTTACGTTTCTAACGTACAAAACCATGCTTTGTGAAAATTGAATCATGTATGAAGCATGTTAGAAATTAAGATCATGCGACCAATATTTAATAATCACGCACCGAGTCAAGAGAATGTTTATTTTGATCCTAGTTAATTATAAGTCGAATCATATTAAAATTTTCATATGAATGTACAATTTTATCATTTATTTATTATTATGTTGACTTTGTTTTTAAGGGCTATATTGTATAATATTAGGATATTTAGGGAAAAATAATAAAATTGGGAGATCATCAAGTGAAGGTCTTATAATTTTGGTAATTCATCGCTAAACAGAAAAATGTTATCATTTAGGGCTTGTTTGTTACACGGATCGGATTTCATGAGAGGGAAAGGGAACTTGCCAGGCTTCCCATGGAGAAAACCCGTTTGGTGCGCACGTCTCCCATCAACCTCACTTCCCACCTAGCATGATCTTCCCTTAAACGTGGGAAAATTGAATCCCCTCAAAAAGTGGCGAGATCGTGCAAAGTTTCCCAGGAGAGTGAAATTGTTGGACAAAAAAGCCCCTTGTCAACAGTGGATCTGTAAGAGCTATGAGAGGAAGGCAGAGACAACGGTGGCAGTTCGAGGCGCACCAGAAGTTCAACGCAGGGGCAACTTGAAGGTGGAATAGAGGTAAGTTGCAATGGGTCTGCATTGTTTGGTGTTTTAGCTGTCTGTCAGTAATGTTGCCTGATGCCCTGTTGCTTCCATTGTGTGACAATGGGATGAGGAATTAAAAACAACTTTGCTATATCAAACCTTATTCAACTCAGTTATGTAAATTGAGGAACAACTTTGCTATGTCAAACCTTGTTCAACTCAGTTATGTAGGTTCTAGAACATCTTTGTTATGTTTCAAACAATTTAGAATTAGTACAGTTTCTGTGTTCTAGTAGTTTGGTTTTCTGTCTATAGGGTTGTGAATTTGCTCATGTAAACCTCAAGCCACTGTCACATTTTACGTTCGAACGCAGACTATTGGGTGCTTATTAAGTTTGAACATAACTTTTTCGTTTGAACGTCCGAACAAACAGAGGGTTTCTTTTTCCAAATACATTTGACTGTTAACGTTCTTTTCCTTGTTCATCTATTAATATTCATTTCAGCAGCTGGTTTCATCATTTCGTGTTGTCCCCTTCTAATTCCTTTCATGTCTGCCATCCTTCTTAATCTGGAATCTAGTCCTCGTCGCACTTTCGTATCTCATTGACATCTACTTCAGTTTTACATCTACACCTTCACACCATCTGGTTTAGGGTTCTTTTGTCACTACAAAAAAAATCAATTTTTGCTACGGAAAAATTGCATAGCAAAACAGCCTTTTTCCGTAGCAAAATATATTTGCGACGGATTTTGTCCATAGTAAAAAACCGCATTGCAATTGCGACGGAAAAGGGAAAATCTGTCACAAATTTGTTAATTTGCGATGGAAAATATTTCCGCTGCAAATTTGCGACGAAATAGCTTCCATCGCAATTTGCTACGGAATTATTTTCCGTAGCAAGTTCTCCAATTTGCTATAGATTGGATTCCGTCGTAAATTCAAAAATTTGCGACGGATACCATTCCGTTGCAAATTTGAAAATTTGCTACGGAATTATTTACCGTAGCAAATTCTCAAATTTGCTATGGAAATAATTCCATAGCAAATTGCGATGGAAACCATTCCAGTATTTGCAAATTTGCGACGGAATTATTTTCCATAGCAAAACTAATAAATTTTTTTAAAAATATTTTTTTTATTTTTTTTAGAAAATTGAATACAAAAAGTAGTGTACCATGGATATAGTAACAATTATAAAGATTTTACATAGAGAAAACAAAATATATATAATAATGTTGCAAAGAGCAAATACTAAAAAGTAGTCTAAACAAAGAAACATTGTGATCATCATCATCACCAAGATGGTCATCATCACCGGAGCCGACCCCGAACCCTTGTCTTTCATTAGAGACTGAGTTGAAGCTGCATCCGCCTCATCATCTCCACTTCTTGAGTAATCTGCTGCCGCATAATCTCGTTCCTGAATCATCTGTTGCTTCATCATCTCTTGTTCCTGAATCATCTGCAGCCTCATCATCTCCTATTCTGAGTCATTTGCTACCTCATCACCGCCTGTTCCTGAGTCGGCTATTGCCTCATCATCTCCTATTCCTCGAGTCATCACCGTCATGTCTCGGTATGCTCATTTGTTGTCGACAAAAGAGGTCCTTTGTTTGTGTTAACTCACCGCTTTGGCGACTCATCTATGTTGCTTGCTCCTACACCAAAGCCTTCATCTTCTTCGGCACTCATCTCAAAAACATTTTGAAGTACATTTATTATTTGTACTTCATTTGAATGGACAAGAGAATGGAAATTATCAATATCAAATGTATTACGTTTACGAAGAAACACCTTCGATCTTGGATAAGGAGCTCTTTGTTTGCTTCGATCGGCCGGCAAAGGCGCCGTATCCAAAGACTCTCCCTTTTTTGTTAAATCTGCCTATAGCCTCAAAGAAAAGACTCTCGTTATCAAACTGAGAGGATGCGGGGTCAGTCCCACGCTGCGAGTCTCTCTCCTGCGACAGCTTCTGAAAGGTTTCCTACAAGTACAAAAATACATAACAAATAAGACATGTAAAATGAAATAAAATGGTGGTGCATAAAACAAGTAATAAAGGCAATAAATGTCTAACTGCTACTTGCTGCGCCCTTGGGTTAATCCATTGCCTTTCACTCCCTTCAAACTGCCGGGAATGGGTCCGCTCAAAGGTAGCCCACTCAATCGATCCTGCAGGAACTTCCCCAAACTCTACCTACAAACGCAAATGATGACCTTAATTAATTACTTCAAAATACAAAATATTGAATACCTAAATAGAAAATAACATGTACTTACAACTTTTCGTTGATGCTCACTAATTGGAATGGAGCCGCTAGCATATGACGGTCCTTCCATTTTGGCCCTATTTTCCTTATTTTTTGCACTTGTGTTATGAAACTTCTCATTGGTGGCCCAATTGTCAAATAATTCCTCTACAGTCTCCTGTGGAATCCAATCTTTCTTGCCTCTTGACTTTCTCAATGAATAAAGATTTTGAGACAACCACCGGCCTGCCCTGTGGTTATAAGCTTTTTACAGATCTTCACGATGTTCAGGCAACGTCATATGCTTATCCTGAAAATCAATAATGAACAATTAGTGCTCCAAATTTTAAAAGTACTTAATTAATAACCATAAAACAAATAACTTACCAAGAACTCATTGAACCAAACATCTCGATTGGCCTTAGGAATCTCTCATTCCACTTGGCCCAAGGTTGATTGTAATTACGAAAAAATTGGGCCGAGATGAAATCCTCCACCTGATTATGAGGCACAAATCTGAAGACAGAGAACATCATGCAAATATTAGCATACAAACTAATTAGAGAAGAAAATTGTAACATTACGGTAACTTGGCATGACTTACTCATGCCGTCGGGGACGATCTAAAGCTTCCTGTCGAAGGATCTGTTGTGCCCCAGATTGGTGTATCGGAGGAAGTACATTCTTCCTTGATGTGGCTCTGAGGCAACGCAGTGTGCTAAGGAAGGAATGTGAAATATTGAAGATGTTTGTACATAGATGGTTTCAGGAAACTAAACATATGTAAATCAATCAGAAATGGTAAAGTAAACCTGTTGTCCCCGTAAACCTGTTGTCCCCCTTGCTGTGGATCAGTGGGGGTAGACAATGACGACGACATATAAAGTGATGGTAAAGATGACAAATAACCCGATGGTGAAGATGACATATCAAATGGTGGCACCTCTGGGGAAGCGCTGAGCCCTTTACCTCCATAGGGAGTAGATGACGTCGCCCTACCCCCTCTTATAGGACGGGGTCGGGCTCAACCACTACCACGTCCACTACCTGAAAGTCCTCCTAGATGTTCCATCTCTAAACACTTATAGACAAAATGTCAAAAAAATATATTAAAAACAAATATTTAGTTAATATGACATTAGCGAAGTAACAAAGTATGTAGTATAACAAATCGTCATAAACAAAGAACTAACACAAATCAACTGAACGATTCCTGTTCATCGACATCTACTTGTATGTCTTCCTCTGCAGTCTCATGTCGTCGAACTCAGATTCACTATCAGAGTAAATCACTTCTACCTCAACGTCAATTTGTATAGGAATCAATTCTAAATCCGCAGCAGAATCAAAGAGATTGCTTGGTACTTCATCGTCGAAGATTTTTATGGGCAGTACATGTTCCATATCAACTTGGAACGGTTCAGCCATACCGTCATTTGATTCCGGCTCTTTTGACATTGGTATAATATTTCGTGCTTTGGTTTTAATAACTCCCCTCCACCCTTGGCGGGATGTGGGGTATGATGTATAATAAACTTGTTCTGCCTGTTGAGCAATGATGAATTAGTCATAACCAACCGTATATCTCCTTGTCCAGTGGATCTCAATATTTCCATGTTTGTCCATTTTTGTCCCCACGGACTATTATCAAACGACTCACATTTAAAAAAGGTCACCACCTTGTCGCACGGGTAATTCAGCTGAATTATGTCAAGTAACTTCCCATAGTAGTCAGTCTCCACCCCGTCAACTTGGTCACCTCGACAACATACACCGTAATTGCAACATAGTGTACATGTGTCCGCGTCAACAGTTGAAAACCGATACCCATTGATTATATATTTGTTCCATCGGGCAACACTAATTACAGCTCCATAAGATAAACTCCACGCAACTTCATTGGGATCTGATCGATTTTCCACGAAATAGGATCGAAACCATTTTGTAAACTCAGAGTTCGTGAATTGATCAACTTCAGACACAACCATTTAAGGATTTTCCGATCGGACCCATTAGAGACGTAACTGTAACAAAAAACTGAAGTTAATACTTTAATACTTACCGTAATAGTAAAAAGAAAAAAAAAATCTTACTTTAAGTACTGGGTGGCCTTTTCACAGTTGTTTAGAATGTACCACTCCGCTACTCACTTATCTCTTCCGTCAAGAGTTGACCTCCAACGTTTTCCCACGACTCGCCTTGGAAAATTAAATATTGATTTTTGATCCCTCGTATCACCAGCATCATTGTTGCGAGGTACCCCTCTCCATCTTGACATCATTTCAGGGGGATAATAGTATGACGCAAATTTTGCGGCCTCTTTGACTAGATATGCTTCAGCGATAGATCCTTCAAAGTACCTTAGATTTTTGATCTTGTGCTTAAGTGTGCGTAAAAACCTATAATGGAATATCAGAGGGTATTTATAAACTAAAGTACCATGTCGGTCAATTAATAACAGTCGAAAGAAATATATATATTACCTCTCAAGATACATCCATCTATATTGTTGTGGGCCTCCTACCTTTGCTTTGTAGGCCAAGTGAACGGGCAAATGTTCCATTGAGTCAAACAAGCTAGGAGGAAACATCATCTCTAACTTGCATAGCGTTATGGACATGCTTGCCTCCAGGTGCCGTAACTTTTCAACATTAAGCTCTGAAGCACAAATTTCTTTAAAGAACATGGAAAAGTCCGTTAGAATAGACCATATATGCTTCGGTAGTGCTTTGAAGGCCCATGACAACAATCTCTGGAAAAAAACATGACAATCATGACTCTTCATCTTGCTCAACTTCCCCTCGTGCATGTTGACACATATTTTCAAGTTTGACACATAACCGTCCGGGAGTTTCAGATCTTTAACCCATTGCAACAATTCTAAATTTTGCTCTTTGTTGAATGTGTACGACGCTCTAGATTTGGAAATCTATCCCTTGCCATTCTCCACCAAATGCAAAGCAGGCCTTCTACAAATCACTTCTATGTCCAGTCTTACGTTCACTGTGTCCTTCATCTTGCCCTTGGTGTCCATTACGGTGTACAGAATATTACAAAACACATTCCTCTCAATATGCATGACATCGAGGTTATGTCTTAACAATTGATCTTTCCAATATGGTAGTTCCCAGAAGATACTGTGTTTGTTCCAATGATAATCAACGCCATATCCCTCAGGTTCGCTGGAAGCATCCCCCTCTTCGACACTTTGAATGTACTTGACCCTGTCCCATATTCTTGGCCACTTAAACGACGAGGTTAATCTGCTCATTTGACAACATTCCGCGTGAAGTCTTTTCTATTTCTCCTCAACGGATGATCGGGGGATGCAAGCTTTCCCGACGTTTGCCAGCCATTCAACATCCCATATGCAGGGAAATCATGTATCGTCCACATTAAGGCAGCCCGCATGGTGAAATTCTAACTTAATGATATATCATACATAAGAACCCCTTCACTCCACAACATCTTCAACTCGTCTATCAAAGGTCTGAGGTACACATCTATCTTCTTTTTTGGGTTGGATGGCCCAGGGGTTAACGTGTTAAGGAACAAAAACTCTCTTTTCATGCACATAGAAGGTGGGAGGTTGTACGGTGTCACAATGACAGGCCAACAGAAATAATTCCTACCCGTATTGTCAAAAGGAGCGAACTCATCCGAACATAGACCAAGACAGACATTACGAGGATCCATAGCAAAGAAATGATTCGCCTCGTCAAATTTACGCCAAGCTTTGGTATCGAATGGATGCGTCACAAAGTTTTCATCCCCGTGATGCTCCCGATGCCATCTCATGTGAGCAGTTTGTTTTGATACATACAATCTCTGAAGTCTGGGCACCAGAGGAAAGTACCACATCTTGCTTAATGCTGGACGGGTCATTTTCCTTCCTTTCCCCACAACTTTATATCTGTCATGTCCACAGAATTTACAATTGGTCAGCTCAGTATCATCCTTGTAATACAACATACATCCTCTGGGGCAACAATGGATTTTTTCACATCCAAGCCCAAGCTCTTTCACCTTTTTTTTTTTGCTTGGTAAAAATCCTTCAAGAAATTATTGTCTTTGGGAACAACTTTACTTATGATCTGCATCATTTCATTGTAATTCCTCTCACTCATATAGTGATCAGTCTTCAAGCTTAGTGTTGCTAAGGTAGCCGATAGCGATGAATATTCATTATTTTCAAAGTGTTCGTAACCTTCCCATAACGGACGTTGGGCTTCTTGGAGCATTTTATAGAACCTATCGGCTTCCGGATGAGGATCCTCTCCCATGTATGATGGTTGAGTATATGTATCGGTCTCCTCTCCCATGTATGATAGTTCAGCATGAGTAACGGGATCAAAATATTGGCCGATCGACAGTCCCACAGCGTTCATAACCAACTGCTCATATTGATTAAGGTTGTCTCGATGACTACTGTCCTCGTAATAACCACCTGGTGTCTGTCGGACTTCGCCGTGACATTCCCAACACTCATAATCCTTCATGAATCCCTTTTTACACAAATGGATTTTGATCGTCTCCAAATCTTGAAATCTTAAACACCTACATTTGACACACGAGACACCGATCTCCCTACTTGAATTAGGTGAATGTGCCAAAGCAAATTTGATGAACTCTTTCAAACCCGCCAAGAATGCTTGAGTTAGTTGTCTTCTCTTAGTTAGACGATTATACATCTATTGTTGCCTTCCATACTCCCTAGCTAGTTCCATCTCAACTTCTATCATTGTTGCCTTCCATACTTTCTAGCTAGTTAATAGTGATTTTTATAAGACATTACTAACCTAATTAACATCTCAACATGCCACAAATATATAAAAGTGGTCAATACACACAACATCTTCTTTCATTATTCCCTAAACATCACTTCTTAAAGATAGGTTCAAATAAAAAATGTAAATGAGATATTTTTAAAAAAAAAATTAATAGTAATTTTTATAACTTTCTAATTTTTGTAATAAATAGAAATTTCACTATTCCCATTATTCCCTAAACTCACATCTTCTATCTACTTTACGTTAAAGATAGGTTCAAATAAAAAATGTAAATGAGATAATTTTTTAAAAAAAATTAATAGTAATTTTTATAAGACATTAACTCAACTAAATAATTTAACTAATTTTTTTAATAAATGCAAATTTCATTATTCACTAAACTCAAATCTTCTTTGAACTTTACGTTAATTAATTCATTCTCTTATCCCTCAATATCACTTTATAATTTGTTTTCTTAAAATTATCCATCTTTATTTTATAACTTGTTAAGGATAATTTTTAAATCAAAATTTTAAATGAGATAATTTTTTAAAAAAATTTAACAATAATTTTTATAATAGTTTTCATGAACTAGTTAAGTTCATTAATTTTTCTAATACATAAAAATTTCATTATTCCTTAAAGTCACACCTTCCTCCTAATCACTAAACATCACTTCTTAACACTTCACTTTTCCCATTTCAACACCATCCTATTTATAAACTTCTATATCATTAAACACTAATACAAAATCATAATTTTTACACACAATTTTTCCACTATACAAAATAGACTATAAAAAAATAAAGCAACATTAATATTCTCACTACTATTCACAAATCAAATTAAAGAACCAAAAATGAATAATTTAATCAACATAAAGAAATAACACAAAATAGTATCACAGACTAACTTTAATATCAAATAAAGATATGTTATGTAGAAATTTCACTCAGAACAAACCATAATACTTTTGTCATCATTTTATCACAAATCAAAATAATACTCAAGAAAATAATAATAATAAAAATCATATCTTTCCACACTGGTGGTGCAACAAAAAGAGAGAAGAGAGGTAGCTTACTTGGATTAGAAGTGCGAGAAGGAACCGGTACGGAAGAGGAGGAGGAGACGACGCCGGAAGTCACTGATCGAAGCACAAGATGACACCACCAGAACTGAAATGGCAGAACGAGAGAGACTAAGAAAGGAAGGAATCGCTAGAAATGAGAAAAAACGAGGGAAGGGTGGTTAAGTCGCCACTTTTTGCGACGAATCAAGGATCCGTCGATCCGTCACAAAAAGTGATTTTGCGACGGATACCGTACGTTTGCGACGGATACTGTCATCCGTCGCAAAAGGGCGGACATTGAGTCCGCCCATTTGCGGGTCCGTCGCAATTGGGTGGACCACTGGTCCGCCCTTTAGCGACGGATCTAAGGTCCATCGCTCAAGGGCGAACCTTCCGTTTTGCGACGGACCCCTAGGGTCCGCCTTTGAGTGATGGACCTCGATTGTCCGCCGCAATTCGCGGACCCGGGTCCGTCGAATGCGGCAGACACAAGAATCCGTCGCAAATAAAAGCAATTTGCGACAGATCCTTAGTCTCTCACGCATGCAAAAAACTATCATCAAGACGGATATAAAATCCGTCGTAAATACATGTTTTTTGCGATGGCTTTTTTTATTTGTCACAAATATTCCTTTTTTGCTACGGATTACAATTTCCATCACAAATTTCGTCAAATTTGCGACGGAAAGTTTTCCGTAGCAAAATCCGTCGCAAATTAGCTATTTTCTAGTAGTGTCTGTCCCATTGCGAAAACAAACAAAAAATTCATTAAATGATTGTTTTTTTGTTTTTTTAATTTGGGGGCATTTTAGGCATTTCACCTCATCTTCCCACTTAACCAACACCCAATTCTTCATACTAAACAATTCATTTTCCCTTAACTTAAGTTTCATTCCCTAGTTTACCAACAACTCACATTTTTAAGTTCCCTCTTAATTGTACCTTCATTTCCTTTCCTTCTTCAAATTTTCCCTATACCAAACAGGCCCTTAGAGTGTGTTTGGTTTGAAGAGAGGGGATGGAAGGGAAGGGAAAATGATTCCCTCCCAAGCTCCCCTCATTTGATTTAAAATTTTGGAGGGGAGGGGAGCCAAAATCTTAAACCTCCCTCCCCCTCCCCTTTTAAACCAAACTAAGAATCTTTTCCCTCCCCTTCCCCTTCAACAAACCAAACAAGGTAAGTACCCTACCCTCGCTCCCTCCCATCCCCCCTTAAACAAAAACACATGTAGAAATCTAATCAGAAACGCGGAAGCGTATCGTACCACGCGATATAGGAAAAGTTAAAACCTTCATCATTTTGATTACCTGGAAAGATACAGCGATCTGAAAGCCTCTCTACGAACAGTCCTCGTCCGCTCTATGATCGATCTTCTAGACTATCTCTCGAGGGGAATAAGATGGTTGTGTGGGCAACCGTTCAGATGATGAACGTTTGCCTCTAGGGTTTGTTTCTGATGAGAGCCTCCTTATGCGTCTGTCTTTTTATCACAAGAGGTGAAAGTAGGTTTATATGCTACTACACCCAAGACCTAACCCTAAACCACATGGGCCATAGAGTTCTTGGGTCATGTAGTCTCAATTAAGCCTTATTGGGCTTAAGTGACTAAAGAGCACATTAACCCAACAACACACCCTTAAAGTTGGTGACTGAATTAGTGACAGAATATAGCGATAGATTAGTGAAAAAAATCAGTGACAAATTTTAGCGACAAAAATTTTGTTTACTGATGGAATTAGCCAAGGAAACTATTCCATGGCAAAGTTCAGTCACCAATCCGTTCGAAAGTCTGTGACTAACATTAGTGACGGAAATTTTTCCGCCGGTAGTTCATAGTTACTGGTGCTTCCTCGATAAATTGTAAGAGTTTAGTAAAAGGAAATTATAAATTTAGGAGACAATGAATTGAGATATTATATTTAAGTCCAAAACAGGTATTTTTACTAGCTTGTACATGTAGATGCAATGAAAAAAAAAAAAATATCACAAATCGTACTATTATTTATAAATTATCAACGGCCTGACTATTCAAAATTCCATGGGATAGATAAGTAAACATGTAAGACCTAACAAAAATATGTAAATTAACATGCGTTTTCTTGCAAAAGTTTATATGCCCTGAAGGACTCAATTTGTAAAAGATTTTGGATGAAAAAAGATTACTTTAGGACACTTACTCATACTAGTTACTCTCGGGTCCTCTTTATAAGTTATCAATAGCCGAATTATGTAGATTAAATAGTCAATTAAAATTAGTTAAAGGAAATTAATAAATGTGTAATGCTTGGACACTATTGATAAAAAAAAATGCAGAGAAATATAATCAATTAGTTTTGAAAATGAAAATAAAAAGCATTAAAATTCTAGGTATCTCCAAAGTGTAACTTATAAAGAACCATGCCTATTTCTACCCCAATAAAAAAGAACCATGCCTATTTCTACCCCAATAAAAAAGAACCATGCCTATTTAAAAAAAAAAGTTTTAACCCATAAAAAAGACCAAAGCAACTATTAGATATACTTTCTCTTGTCTTATATTTAAGATAGAAATAACCAAATAACATAGATAAAAAAGTTGATTAAAATTTATGAAACGCAATAAATGTGTAAAAAAATGCATTTTATTTTTAAAAAATGCTCTTATTTATGCATGGAGAGTGAGTGAACGAGAAGGAAAAAGAGGTATATGAGAGATAATAAATATTGTGATAAAACATGTAATTGATTGAGTCAAAAATGGGGAAAAAAATAGTAAAAATGTTTGACATCCTTTCAACTATTAGTTAGGATCAGATCACCAAAAATATGTATCTTTTTTATATATATAGGATGTATATATGAATGAAGGACCAGAAATTTTCACAATGAGAATGGGAAATTAGACAAATAAAATTGTTCTTTATAGGACTTAGAGTTGGTGGAGGGAGAGGGACCATAAGGTAAAGAATGGGTCTTTTTCATTAGCAAGTTAAAGCCTAATTAATCATTTTTTAAAGGGGAAAAAAATCCAATGACAGGTTGGAGAAGAACTCCAAAAAGTCCTCAAAACGACAAAAAGGTGGGGCATTGGAAATTTGTCAATCATATACGAAGTCAGTTTTAAATCTATATTTCCAATTAATAGATTTTTAAATATATATTTAAGTACGCATCTTTGCTTCTCTAAGACCATTCGCATCATTCCCCAGAATTCTCACTGCTCAAAGTTGGAATTCAATTCAAGTGTGTGTGCGTGTGTATAGAAAGGCCTCTCAGAGCAACGACGAAGAATTTATTGTGAGGTACATATATAGAGGACTTAGGTCCGACAACTTTATGAGCTTCGCTTCCTTTTAATGTGTAAGCACGTTTTACTTCTTCATCCTTCTTCAGAATTAAAGGTCTTCCATGAAACACACACATGTGTAATATATATATATATATATATATAACATCTGGGGATCGGTGGATGGGCGTGTACTTTTAGTCTTCCATGTGTTTGTGTTAGTGTTTGTTGGGAGATGTTTGAGACCCACATCAATGTGAGCTAACTAGAGTTTTGGTGATTATTCTTGACTTGGATTCTTGATTGTTTATTAAGTTGTTTATTATTATTATTATTATTATTATTATTATTATTATTATTATTACGACCTCTTTTAACTGCTCATCAAAGGAGTTCAAATATGGAGATTTCACCCATCAGAGGGTGGCTTGATGATGATCAACTGGTAAGATATTTAGCTTTTCTACACTTATATACGAAGAAAAGTAGTATCAATTCATGGGGATGGTTGCTTTGTTGGAAAGCAAGGCAAAATTCCAAGAGATAAACAGCATGACCTATATATTCCTCATGCACGGATCCCCATATCTAATAATTTCACTTTGAATTTAATATGCTGAAGAAGTTTTGGCATTAGACCCAAAGTTCTATTCACGGTGTTTTATATCTAACATCCTGAATTATTTTTCTAGTATTCAATATCTTAAACTAATTTTTAGTTCATCTAACACCTTAAAGTATTTTTCTTGTAATGCTTAGTATCCTATAGTTAATGAATTTTCTAGTAACACATAGTATCATAAGTTTAGTGTGTTTATTGCTACTAAGAAATATACTTTAAGAACAAAATTGCATAAACAAATTACTTTAAACTATTGGATTCTGCTGAAAAATTACTTTAAGGTGCTGAGAGTTTGCCAAGAATTTGTTTAGGACTGGGGAAAAAAAAAATAACCCCTCTTTATACAATGAAAGGGATTTTTCATTATTCTTTGTCCTGTTTGCAGGGAATAACAATGGAGGATCGTAATAGTTGTTATGTTCATGATGATGAGTGGCAGTTGAACGCTTATGAGGATCCAACCTTACTACCACCCTTAGCTTCTGCTTTTGGAGACAACTCATTGCACCCAAGCTTCAATCCCAACATCAGTTGCATGCAAACTTCATCAGCCTCCATTAATTATGAAAGCCGACCCGCAAAGCAGATCAAAACCAGCAACGCTACTACTACTTCATGTTGGAGTAGTCCCAATAATAATACTGATCATGAGATTCCAGATCAGCCGCAATTTGCTTCTTCGTGTCCAAACCTTGTTTCCTTTGTGAACCAGAACTACATAAATTATCAGATGGGATTAATGGGGAAGATAACAAATAATAAGGATGAGATTATAGGGACCAATAATAATGTTGTTGGTGATCATCATGTTTTGATGTCTCAAGAATCCTTGGGGAATCTGAACTATGGTGAGTTCATGGCGACAAGTATATTAGATCAGGGAAGGAAGATTAATGGGACTATTATTAGTCCTAATAATAATAATAATAGAGTTTCTCATCAACCAGTACATGACCACATCATTGCTGAAAGGAAACGGAGAGAGAAGCTTAGCCAGAAGTTCATTGCTCTCTCTGCCCTTGTTCCTGGTCTTAAGAAGGTATCTTCATATACATTCCTATTATAACCTCATGATTTTTTTATTTTTATTATAACCTCATGTATGCTCTGATCTCACCAAAATTTTTAACAGATCTATAAAGTAAATTAATAAATCATATGTGTGTGTGTGTGTGTGTGTGTGGTCTGGATTTTATTGTACAGTTAGATGAGACAATACTTATGAAATAAATGTTTGATGTATTGAACATGACAAGATTGAAACCGCTCTTAAACTTTATGGGATCTAAACTGGAGAGATTTGTTTTGCCAACTTCTGAATTTGATTGGGTAGGCACTGAACGCCTACCTTGCCGTTCTAAAATAGATAACTTTGGTGTAGCAAAATTCCTTTGAATCTTGCATGGAAAACTCTTTTGTGTAAGTGTATGCTTTATCTACAAAATCCATGTTTGATGATAACCCCAACGAGGGAACAAAAGTAAATGTTATATTTCTTGTATTTTTTATAAAATTTATAATTGTTTTCCCACTTTTTATATCATGAATAAGGCCTTAAATCAAATTTGAACCTTCTCAGTATGATAAGAAAAATAGAGATGATAATAATAATAATTACAAAGGACGAAAGCAAATTGTATACATATATGCACCCCTTCTCAATATCTTATTAAATGAGATGATCCGTTCCTTGCTGTTTCTGGTAAAACACCTTCCTTGTCAGCCCTACGATTTTTCACTTCTCCACAAATATAATATGTTTTGTTATTTTAAGTGGTTGTTCTATTCTAGGTAATCAAGAACTTATTATTCTTAACTCTTGGATTCAAGAATTTCTATATAACTTAGGCAAAACAATAAAAGCTCTTTCTATTCTTTCATTAACTGATTTATGTATCGGATTCCATTCAACCCATGGTTGGGAACTAATGATTGGTTTTGCCTAGAAAGATTTTAGATTTGCTCATAATGATTAAATTATATCCTGTCTTGTTTCTATTTTTTTGTTATTGAAATCGTGTATCTCTCTCACTTTTAGTGATTATCTTTCAATGAATGACTGAAAAAAGGATCCACTAATCCAATCATAAATAGAAACCCTAAAAAAAGACGACCTTTTAATTAGTTTAATATCTATATATACTATACTGTAAAACAAGCTGGTTATTGATGAATTTGATATTATGATAACAGATGGACAAAGCTTCTGTACTTGGAGATGCTATAAAGTACATGAAGCAACTGATAGAGAAAGTGAGGGTCCTTGAGGAGGAACAAACAAAGGCGAAAACAGTTGAATCTGTAGTGATTGTGAGGAAATCTCAGTTTCTTCCTTGTGATTCTTCAGAATCTAATAATTTTTCAGATTCTTCTTCTGGTAGAGGTGGAGGATTATCATCATCCTTGCCAGAAATGGAAGCGAGGTTCTGTGAAAGAAGCGTGCTCATAAGAATTCACTGTGAGAAAATCAAAGGAATTGTGGAAAAAGCTATTGGTGTCATTGAGGATCTCCATTTAATAGTCACCAATAGTAATTCCATGACATTTGGAAGTGCTGCTCTTGATATCACAATTATTGCTCAGGTAATTTTATATATTTCTTCACCTTTATTAATTATTGGGTTTGAGTAATTAAGGAATCACAGTACAATTTTTTCACAAGCACACTTTGATCTGACTTTTCTGGTGTCATAAATTGATTATGAGACAACATGAATATGAAGAAAAGAAGTAAGCTTCACACACAATCTCATCTCTCTCGTTCTCTCTTTTGATGGGTGATCACATATGTTTCCATGTACATTGCATGGAGTTTGAAGAATGATCATACTATCACTATGTGGTTTATTATAAATAAATAAAAAATGTAGGAAAAATTAATCTTTTACACCTTGAACTTTATTTTGTGTGTGTGAGAGTTTATTTTCTAAAATATAGGCCCCAAATACTATGAAATGGTTAAAACTATAGGGTTGATTTGCAATTAGTCAAGGTTTAGGGACAGAGCTACATTCGAGAGAAAACTATAGGGACTGATCATGAGTTGTACCAAGTTAAAGTTTAAATACTGAATTACAACTAAATTAAACCTATCAACACCAAAGATTAATTTTTCCTAGAATGTATTATAGGTAGTTGAACATATACATTATTATAGCCCCGTACAATAATTTACATTATTCACGACTTGTGAACTATGCAGTTTGCTGTAGATTTTTAAAATTTATATTTTCTGAATACCAAATAATGTCAAATATTACCTATAGTTTTTAACTGCCCGTGTGAAGTATTGCAATTGGATTTTATTTTATTATTTACTAAATGAATATATTTACCAAATGAATATAAGACAAACACATCATTGTTCATATAGTTTGGCGTATTCCAGCAACTTTGTATGGTTCAAAACTTTATGTTCTGTCCGTGAGCTTTACTACGTACCCTCATTATCAAGCTTTACCCAAAATCTATAGCAAACTAACTCATAAGTGTTCTGAATAGTGTGGTTTGATTCTATGAGCTTTCGAGCAATGAAGGGGGTGAGATTTAGCTGCAAGTAGTAATTATACATCGATATATATATATATATATATAATACAATATTCCATTCTCTCAATAACTCATTAAGAGGATATTTTTAAATTATTATATTTGTACAGATGGATTCAGAATTTTTGCATGACACTGGAGGATTTTGTGGGAAACCTACGCTCAGCCTTTAAATCTTTCATGTGAAGAAATCGGTTCCAAAATATTCAGTTCACACGTATATAAAATATCAAGCAGCCGAAGGCTTCATCAGAACTTGAAAAGAAATAAACTTCACAACAGTGAAATGTTATATATATATATATATATATATATATATGCACACAGCCGCTCAAGTTGTCAAGTGTATGTTGTTATTTTAAGTGCACTGCTCTGTGTTTATACTGTGCCTGTAATGTCGGCCATCTTCTTAGACTATCCACACACCAAACAATAATATTTATCTATGGATCAAGTTGGTTTGAATTAGGGTTTTTTTTTTTCCCAGCAAAAGACTGTGCAGTACTGTTTCTAACATGTCACTCACAGGTGCTGGTTTTCTTAAGGATCTGTTTGGCAGATATGTGTGGTTGAGAAGTTGAAACCACGTGCTGCTTTATTTCCCTCTTTTCTAAATTGCTTGATCTGTAGAAAATGAGGTTTAAACAGTGTGCCTTCGTCTTTACTTTCAAAAAAGCTAAATATGATAATCTAAAAGTTTGTTTCACTGTGTTAGTGATTGAATGATAAATAGTAATCTTATTGTTTGTTATGAATGAGTATCAGATAGCATGATTCTTTTCTCGCTTGATAAATAGAAGGAATTCTATTTAATTTTTACGCCATTCCACACTTTAATTTAGAAAAACTGGTTTTCTACCAAGTGTTTTGCTTAGTATGGAGAGCTAAGCATTTCTAAACTATTCAGATCCGATCATAACGGTCTAAATTTGATTTTTATTTTTAAAGTCTATATTTTTTTTAAGAAAATAACTTATTTTAATGGGTATTTGTGAGTGGTTTTTTTCTCTCTGGTCATCCAAAACACAGTCACTCACCAAATTGATGAAGGGAAAAGAAAAAGTAGGGGAAAAAAACTAAGGGAAGTCCAAAAGCAACCCAAATCTCTTAACTATTATTTTTTCAAATAATGATTGGGAAAATATCTTTAAAAACCATTTGAAAAACCCAAATTTTAATTTACATCACTAAACTTAAAAAATCATTAATCATGACACATGAGCTAAATTAGGATTTAGAAATTTTGTCAATATACCTCAATGTCCCTCTCTCATCAATCTCAAATATCTCTTCCTTTATCATCTCTCAAATCATGACTAAAATCAAATTCACATGTGAAATTGTAAATTAAAAACAACAACAACAAAACCCAACTGACCTGCATACCAACACACACAGATTAATACACTAAAAACTGTAAATTTAGTCAAAAATTCATTTTGTTATAAAAATGCATGCGATTTTCTTTAAATATTGCAATTTTTTTTATAATGTATGATTTATTAATAATAAGTAAGACAGGTTTGTGTATACATTTTGTGTGGCTTCCCTAAATGCCAACAAATGCAAATGATTTAAGCGGTGAAATGATCGTGCATGAACTGGTTGATCCTAAATTTTGCAGGCTATTGTTCTATTCGCATTTGTGTTATTTCTTTAATTAGACTCTCTTTACTTTACTGTAGCTGGATTGTTTTAGTCGTTTGTTTATTTTAGTTATATGAATGGAAACTATTTGAAAGGTAAAAAAAGATAAAAGCAACGTGGTGATTAACTTCCCTCTCATCTTCTTTTTCTCCTCTAACTATAAGATTAATGGAACTGGTCTCCCTAATAAGAAATTTGCACGATTAAGTTTTGATCTCTCACAGAATATATTTTTTTTAATAGCTAAAGTATACATTTGGTCCTTTATGTTTGCCTCTGGTATCATTTTAGTCCTTTACATTTGTAAAGTGCACGTTTGGTCTCTTAATGCTAACATCGTTGGTCTGACTGAACGAAAAATATTGAGTCAACAATTTTAAGGGATGACTGTGCAATTAAATGCTGACTAAGCATGCTTATATGTTTTATTTTAATAAATTAATATTTTAAATCCTATTAATTGAAAAATATTTAATTTTCTTCGACAAAAAAAATATTTTAATCTTCACAAATTGTGAAAAACCACAAAACAGTTTGTAAAGATTTTTTTTTTCTATGAATAGGATTTAAAATATTAATTTATTAAAACACTAACATATAAGCATGTTTGGTCAACATTTAATTGCACAGTCATCGCTTAAAACTGTTGAGTCAGTGTTTTCCGTTAGGTCAGACTAACGGTATTAACATTAAGGGATCAAATGTGCACTTTACAAACTTAAGGGACTAAAATGATACCAGAGGCAAACATAAATGACCAAATGTATACTTTAGCCTTTTTTAATTTTTGGTTTATGACAATTTTAAACTATTTTATCATATTAAATTTGAACAGTTTAAATTTAATTTTTATATCTTTTTAATTTAATATTTTAATTATATTTTAATAAGACAAATCTAAACCATCCAAATTAAATCTTTATTGGCTACTAAGATTTATAAATTTTATTAGATATTGCATTGTAAGGTTTCAAGGGTATTGATATTGATCCAATTACTAAATCCCACTTTCTGCTTAGTGTCTTGATTATTGATTTGTTAAGTTGAGTGACCTAAATTAGAATTTGGATTTTTTATATGGGTTTTAGAGGGTCCCCCCCCCCCCCCCCCCCCCCCCCCCCCAAAAAAAAAAAAAAAAAAAAATTTAAAAATCAGTAATTTTAGAAAAATCAAATCTAGAACGCTTAGCATGGAAATCGGTTCCATTTAATTTGTTCATTTCATAATCAGTCCATATCAGTTATATATAAAATTTATCGGAAGTTTATATAATGAATAATATAGCGTTTTTTTTTTTTTTTTTTTTTTTTTTTGCCAAATTCAATGTAAACCTTATAGAAATCCCGCCTTAAACCTTATAGTTATATACACAGAATAGTCAAAGAATTTGGGAATAACTGGGTAGGTGAGTTTAGGGGAAAAAAGGTCATACGTGAGAGAATGAGTTTTCAAATTTTAATTAATGATAAAGAATTGTCTCTAGAGTAAAAAAATGTATGGTGTGAATAATATCTCATGTTGTATATTTATTTAATTTTCAGATGTGTGTTGTTATACTTTATTCGTACTACATGCACAATGAATAATTTATCTTATATTGTATATTTATTTACAGTGTATTGAAAATGAAAGGACAATGAATGATACAATAAATTAACAATCACAAGGCTAATAGTAATGCGTAATGAAGGAAGAACAGCTATCATGAACAGTTAGCAATATTAATTTAGAAAAGATACTATCATTTGTGTGAGATTATATATTATGATATATTATATAATATAACCCTACTAATGTACACGTTCACTGATCACTGTCCATTGTCGGATGTACGTAACTACGTAATACATTTTTTGAAGTGTTGACTGGAAAAAAATATTGATAATTCAATATCGTTCATGCACAATTTTGTTTGTATTTTCACTTTATTACAATTTTCCCAGCAAAAGACAGTGTTTTCTACGTTTCTAACATGGTCACTCACAAGTGCTGGTTTTTTAGGATCTGTTTGGCAGATATATGTGGTTGAGAGAAGTTGATACCACCTGCTTTTTTATGTCCCCTTTTTTTCTGAAACGCTTGATCTGTAGAAAATGAGGTTTTAGGGTGTCTTGACAAGCAGTGCCTTCGTTGATTCGTGGCTTCTTAATTTTAAAAAAAAAGAAGCTAAATATGATAATATATAAGTTTGTTTCAGTGTCTGTGATGGAATGATAAATAATAGTTATACATAAATAGTGTTATATGGATTTTAGTTTTATAATACTTATGATTTCATTCTTTTTTATAAGAGAATTTTTGAGGGGATCAATTGTTTGTATTTATGAGAGGCTCCAATATGTCTGAAATATTTACTATCATTTTTCATATATTGTTTCATGTTAATTATTGATCAAGGGGAACGGGCACTACTACAGATGAACACTTTTAACATCTAAAAACAGGGGGATGCCTATGCCAGAAATGAAATAAAGTCAGGATACAGCGTCCCTTAACTAGGGACACCGTAAGACACTCATAAGATACTTACGACATCCCTTTTTAAAAGGTACACAAAAAGTTGTTTTTTTTTATAAAAAAAAAAAAAAAAAAAAAAAAAAAAAAAAAAGATTCTCATACACCTTGAACGACATTTTTGGTAGCATAGAAATTGCTAGTGATCGAACAAGAAATCAAAGGAACCAAGACCGAATCAATTCAGAAATAGCCAGGATCGAACAAGAACTAGAATCACCATAAACAAGAAATCAAACCAAAGCAAGTAAAGAAATAACCAGAAATTGAGGGAGTTAGAAACTAAGACCCCAAAAAGGAAAAAAATATATATATATGATTAAATCAAAGGAAATAGATGGTCTGCCATCATGTGTCGGAGATTTGAAACTAAAGTGTCGTCCACCGTCCTTCATCGTCACAGATCAAAAGAGGGAGTAGAAGAAAAAGAAGGTTTACTTTTGCCATCCACTGATGCCTTCTCCATCTGGCATCGAAGACCTATACTGTCATAGAAATCACATATCGAAGAGCTAACCATCACCACCGTGATCTTCGCATTTGCCATCCGCTGACGCCTTCGCCTTCACCTTCCTCCGTCGCCTTTGCCTTTGATCTTCATCGTCGTCATGACAAAGACAACCGATGAAGCTGGAATGTTTAGCTGGCGACAACAAACTGAGACGGCAAGCGAGCGACAGCGAGGCTCTAGGATGGCGACCTAGAATGCGATCAACCAAACCAAAGAAGAGAGAAAGTGAAGAAAGAGATCTAGGTTAAAATTTTTTATGAGTATAAAATTTTTTATGAGTATCGGGTTTGGGTTTCTACCTTTCGCATGTTGGGTAATAGGGGTTAAAAATAAAATAAAAAAGGGCAGCTTGATGATACCTCCATCAAGGTCCCAATCGGCAAAAGCAAATGACTTTAGGCGTTTTAATTTATAAATTGAGACGCTTAAAGTGGAACTTTATGCTACTTTTAGTATCCCAATTATAAAAGGGATGCCAAAAGTAGTACTTCTAACGTCTCTTTTCTAAATTGGGACGCTAAAAGTATACTTTTGACATCCCTTTTCAAATTGGGATGCCAAAATCCTCCACCGAATTATAAAAATGTCACCACCTTTATTTTTTACTTCTCTTTTTGAAAAAGTGATTTTTTTTTTAAGGAAGTAAAATCCACTTTTTGTAGTAGTGAGAGTGTCTCCATTAACCCCTATCCCCACTTCCTATTCACTTAATTTGTCCACCATTGGATTGGGTTTGAACAACTATTTACATGAGAGGTAGGAGGTATTCTTTTAACAAATTATTTACATTTGTAACATAAGTTATTGTATTCTTTTAATCATTGGATTTGGTTATTTGTCAGGACTATATATGTTGATTACAATTTTAAAATTATTTTGTAAATTAATAATCATAGTTTTGATTAAATGGCAAGTGCTTAGTTACCTTATTCGGCAACCACGACTCATTCATCACCACTCTTTATATTAATAATTCGAACCAGTGGTAATATAAATTCATTCATCACCATTATCATCAGATGAACCTTCTCAAGATACAACTGCTTATCTTCTAATACATCATGTAACCATGGCAACGTGTATCAAAGATGAATTCTTAGCAAGGTAAATTGCATTTTGATGATCACACAATAGAACATATTTTTTTTGGTGAACACCAAGTTGTTGGAGAAATATTTTAACCCACAATAAGTAATTCCTTGCAAGCCTCAGTAGCTGCAATAAATTCTGCATTTTGTTGAGAGGGAGACACACTTTTGTAAACTAGATTTCCATTAACATGGCATAGCTTGCAGTACTTTTCCAATGTGTTTGATACAATGTTTTTGGATGGGAAACGAAGGGCGTGGGGGACAATTGCACCCCTCCACTCTTTTGGCTTGAAAAGTTTCTAAGGGAGAGGAAGGGAGGGGAATTGCTCCCCTCCCCTTATTTGGATAAAACAATTTTAGAGAGAGGAGGAGTTTCTCTCACCTTCTATCCCCTTCCTAGTCTCCCCTCCAAACCTGGACTTTTTTTTTAGGGGAGATGAGATAGAAGCTTTAATGTTCTAAAATTAACCTTAGTAAATAATAAAGTTACCCTGATATCTTCAGGTTTTATAATACTTATATTTTCCTTCTGTACTAATAATTTATCGTCTTCACAAAGCCAATGCCATGAGACAAGTAGGAGTGTGATTTTTACAAGTGAGTATTCTCCTACCCTTCTTTAATTTTTAATACTTTTAATACAGTTTTAGTTTTTTAATCTTTACTGTATTTTGGCTTGTTCTTTTAAAAGAGTCATTTTAGATTGGGCTGAAGGGCGACCGTTAAAATGGCTCTGAGTGCGAACGAATCTCTGTGCGTAAAGGCTGCGCCCCCGCCGCTCCTGGATGAACGCCATCGGGAAACGAAGAAGGTCCGGATTAGGGTTGGGGGACCGGAAGAGGATGTGGCGGTCGAGGATGGCAGTGTTGACACGCCGATAAGGGATAGGGAGCCCAATGGGGGCCCTTCTTACCAGAATAAGTTTCTTAATCTGGATAGGAATACTCAAACTAGCCGGGAACCGGTGGAAGTTGTGGTGACCAAGAAGGACTTTCTCATTGGGAAGGATGGGGAGATCCCGTCCATTGATTTCTCTAAGGATGTTCAAGAGGCTTTGATGAGAGGGATGGAGAAGACTTTGGTCATTAAACTTTTGGGTAGGACTATAACCTATGGCGAGTTGCTGAAACGAACGGGGATTCTCCAGAAACCGAAGGGTTCATACCAACTTGTTGATATGGAGGGTAGCTTTTATTTTGCCACCTTCAACTTAGAAGAGGACTACATCAAGGTCCTTACAGGTGGCCCATGGATGATCTTTGGAGCCTACTTGACGATGCAACCATGGTCCATTGATTTTGACCCCCATGGGACGATGATCTCTAAGGTGGTTGCTTGGGCAAGAATCCCAGGCCTATCATTCCGATATTATCACAAGAGCACATTGCGTGTTATTGGCATATTGTTGGGAGAGGTGATTAAAATTGATTACATGACGGAGAGCCGAGGAAGGGGGAAGTATGTGCGTATAGCAGTGTTTATGGATCTGCAACAACCTCTTATGCCCTGGATCAAGGTGGATGGGAAAACTTACGGCGTTGAGTACGAAGGTCTCCCTTTGATCTGCTTTGATTGTGGGAAGTATGGACACACGAAGGAGAAATGTAACAAGGTGACGCAGGTGGCTTTTATGGCTGAGGGGTTGCCGTCGATGCAAGCCGTAAGGAGTGGCACGAGTTCCCTGGGTAGGAGGTTGCTGGAGCCGGGTGAATCACCTTACGGAGCATGGATGCAGGTGCGTTACCCTAGAAAAGGCAAGAAATCTTTAGCGGGAAAGGAGGCGAAGAGTGGGGGATTGCCTGATAGCAGCGGATCTCGCTATAATGTTCTTTTTGAAGCGGAGGATATGGAGGCAGATGTTTCGCATAATGGAGATACAACTTTAAAAGAGCGTAGTGCTATGGATTTTGGCAAGGGAATTAAGAGTACTATTGTTGATGCAAGAAATCAACATCCCCACAAGGTGAATCAGCAATCTAGGCGGGGCCCCACCCAGCTAAAGAGTGGCACCCCTAAAGTGACCCAAGAATATAGGAGGAAACTTCAAGCTACAGATGTGGGCTCCCAGATCCCTCTTAGGCCCAACAAGGAGTCCACTATGAAGGCCAACGATTCTGTGGGTGCATCAAGCTCTAGAAGCTCAACTGGTAATGACCTCAGCCCAGCGGGGAGGGGTAATGCCCCAGTGGCCCAATAGAAGCTACACCTATGGTTCCAATTAGTGCAACTCCGCCACTCAAACTTGTGGAGGCTAAGTCAACCCTTGACGAGAGTAAACACGTGGTGGTAGAATTGCAGCGTCATC
This sequence comes from Acacia acuminata, assembly GCA_019022655.1. Lineage (NCBI taxonomy): Eukaryota > Viridiplantae > Streptophyta > Magnoliopsida > Fabales > Fabaceae > Acacia > Acacia acuminata. Next base: position 234,963 of record JAFJYI010000100.1, on the reverse strand, counting down.
GAGCAACTCTGGAGGAGATTAACACACCATGTGGGGAGAATAGCGGGGACATGCAGGTGGACGTAGGGGCACGAGATGAACAGGGAAGGCACTACTACAAAACAGGGATACGGAGTCCTATTTTTTGTACTTTTAACGTCCTTTTCCTGAGGGACGTCTATCTGGGGGGCGCAGTAGGGAAAACTTAAGGAGTCCTATTTTAAAATTAGACTCCTTAAGTGATGACTTAAGGAGTCTAATTCCGAACTTAGACTCCTTAAGTCAACACAATTACCCTCTCGATCTCGGTTAAGGAGTCCAATTCCAGAACTTGGACTCTTTAAGTCTCGCTTTAGGAGTCCAATTCCAGAACTTGGACTCCTTAAGTCTCGCTTTAGGAGTCCAATTCCAGAACTTGGACTCCTTAGGTGTTCTTTTTTAAAAAAAAATAATTGCTTCGTATATTCACTATCCCACAAATTTCTTACAAAAAAATCCTTACATAAATAAACAATCACCAGAATGTGATAATTGCATACATCAACACCTAGCTAAGTGCTAAAAGGTTAGCTAAACCTTATATAGTAAATGAGAATACATGCACCTTTATATAACAAATATCCCAAGATACATAGTTCATGATGAGTTGGACATCCACTACAGCGAGTATATAAAGGACAGGAAAAAAAGAAAAATCTAACAAAAAAAATAATAAGTTGTGAAGATCTGTTACAAATTTGGTAGCCATCGCTTGTAGATCAATTCTCGGAATAAGCTTATCTGTCACTTTTTTCTGTGTTGTTCACAGCCACAACCTGCAGAAACTGAATTGATAAACAGCAATAAACTTTTCATATGTTAGCTAGGAAGATATAAGTCAGCAGTTTATTAGCACAGCACCTGTGTTAGGTCACCCTTATATTTCTCAGGACTAAGTGAATACACATTAAGGCAAAATTTCTGTGAATCTTCAAATTTTCTATGCATAGAGTAATTGCTCTATAACAAATAGCATATGCATATAAATTTTCTGCCAGATACCATATGCAAACAATAGATTCCCGAATTAAAAAGCAGAATCAATAACAAATAGCAACAACTTCCATATGTTAGCAACTTGGGATTTAGATTTTGTATTCTAAATAGGTTAAATGCTTTGCAAGACAGGTCAGAGTCAAAAACCAGGAATCGAATAACAAAAGGAAGGTGTTTGCAAGACCTCATAAACATGAGTTTTAAGAGCCATTTTATATAGACTGAACTTTAAAATGTATTGCAAATTCTTCGATAAACTCATTACCATAAATTTATAATTGCGGTCTTCAGACGCTTAAAGAAAGGAATCTAAGTGAAAAGCATAAAGAAGATACATACCAGACATAATTAGCAACACAATTAAATTCATAGAATCTTAAATTTGAAATGAGTTGGTTCCACGTTGTCTGAATAATTATTATCATCTGCATTCTGAACCTGAGCCAACTTGAGAAATAATTAGATCAATGAACAGAATACTAACCATCAGAAACCAGCACAATAAACTGAATTTTCAACACTCAGAATTAAGTTACAAATGAATAACTTTATTGTAATCAAACCATTCATAAACAATGCAAAGTGAAAGTTAAAACCAGAGATATATACGATACTCCTCAAAAATAATTTATGTCTCGGTCACAAGCATATTCAGAATACAAGTCTAAAATAAACAATTGAATAGGAAATGTTTATCAATAACATGAGACAAAGCAAGATCGTGTTCTATGAGAAAGGAAGGTTAGGAGTTGAAGTACACAAAAAATGTTGATTGGGCAGGTTCAATTACAGACAAAAATTTCCACAATAAGATACTACACCCATGTGTATATACCTTGTTGCTTGGATATTTATATAGATAAATTTTTTTCAGAAAATCAATTGAGGCTAGTGTTGGAGAGTTAAATTGTATTACTTGTTTAAACCACTAGGCTCTATAATTAGAAGACTTAGTATGAGATTTAGAGAAGGAGAGTCCAATCCTCAAGCAAAGGAGAAGGGTTAACAAAGGTCCCTACTCATAAAACATCCAAGAAGTCTTGGGCTTTAGTAATCACTTCCAAGAATGAAGAATTAATTGTATCCATTAATAATCTTTGTAAATAAGATTAGTTCTAGCACGAGGCGTATGTGTAGGAAAGTGGATTAAAATTAAGGTGTTGACTGAACAGAAAATACATATTTAACCTCCTCTTATAGTATTATGCAAAACTTGACAGCTATTGGCATTGCTAAAATTCCTATACACCATAATAGACCCAACTTGTGGAAACAGATCGCCCCTATATAAATGAGAAGATAAACTAAAGATTAATTGACATGATGCATGTAACCACCGGCAAACAAGTTGCAAATTACCTCACGTAGATACTTACAATACAAGGACAGCACTTGAAGAATTGAATTGCAAGTTAGGAATGATAAGCATCTATATTCTCCCTCTTGAGGGGGTGTTAGTGAGATACAACTTTATTTAATTAGCTAATTTTGTCATCATATTCATTTATTGTTTTATTAAAGATTTAACATACTGTTATTATCGCATGACCATCTCAAATTCCCTTCCCTTTTCAGATTAGAATGAGATTGTTAAAATTCCTATAAGGTTCTTCAGCCTATTCCATAAATAATAACAAGAATTATTCTCAGAAACTGCTCAATAACATAATGTTATGAAAAACAACAACAACAAGAAGCCATAAGCCATATCCCACAACGTGGGGTGCATAATGTTATGAAATTAAATAAAAATGTTTTCCTATTTGTTATCACCACCTGCTGTTACTTTAAATATAACTAATGCAAAACTAAGTGCAATTGCTGATCCATGTTATATGATTTTTTTTCTTTTGGTGGTACTAGACACCACTAATAATAGTATCATCAGCTTGTCATTCTTTTAGATCATATATTTTAGCTGTGGACAAACTAATGCAGAGGAACTTCTAAATTTTCAAGTTATTGTCGAGAAGATTTTGAGCATGATTCCTGAAACTAGAAAAATTTTGTGCTCATAAAGATGAAAGACAGAAGCAGCTATGGAGAGACAAAAAGCTGAATCAAAATTTTCTGGCACGAAGAGGAGCTTCTAATTCTACAAATCCATAACAATTGTATGCATTTTTATAAAGAGATCTTATAGCATTCTCTTTTATTCCAAAACATTCGCTTCCAACTATTTTCTTCAGTTACTACTATTAATGGCAAATTGTGAGCTTTTCACTAAAATATATTCTTCATGAGTACATCCCACAATCATTCATCCATCAGAAGCGAAAAGGCCCAACCACAGTTATTGTATTGCACTACGAGTAATAAAAAATATCAAAGTTATGAAGAAAAAATACTAGGTTGGTATAACATTACCAGTCATAGTCATTTTTATCATTTTTTTGAATTGAGAAAATCATCAGCACCAGTCTTACGTGCAGGAGCTGGCGTAGATGCGGCAATATTAAATATAGGTGAAGTACCCGGATTGGAGCCTGCCGTATTAAAGAGACCAGATAACAAAGAAAATTATCAAGACAAGAACAAGGACTTTGCAATTCTTAAACTACAACAAAGGATAACAGTAAACTAACATGTAAAATAAAAACAAATTCAAATAATGATTTAAGATAAAATAAAAGTTCTTGAACGCAAGTTACATATCCAGACTTATTGAACTTAGTGGTGCATCGAACTCCTCAGAGCTGTGCAGCAGAAGATCACTACGTTCCTTCTCGCGCTTTTTCATCTCCAGGGATAATGCAAGTTCCTCATCCTTCTCCTTCATCATCGAAGACCTCAATCCCCCCATTTGTTGCTGCCTCTGCTTTAAAGCCGCTTGCATACAAGCACATTTTTCCTTTAAAACATGTTCCCATATTCTGATATAACCAATTCTTTCACTGTGCCCTTCAATCCTGAGGTCATGTTATCATCAAGGTTTCAAAAGTTCCAGCATAAGAACGTTAATTCAAGGGCCATTATTCATATCTAAAATCATCTAAGATTTTCATTTAGCATCAATTAACACTGTTTAAAGCATATATGGTACTGTTTAAAGCATATATGGTACTGATTCAATATATAAAAATACGACTCAGCAAACTAAAACTAATTTTAGCATCAGCTCCTTGCTAAGAGTTATCTTCCAGCCTTAAGAGTCATCTTCCACCCTTACCGCATGCTTCCAACCATTTAATTATTCAAAAGTAACAACAGCAATTCCTTTGTGCGTTTTTCAACTTATCAAATTCCCAACGTAAAGCAACTAGCTAGCAGTGATATTCCTTATTCTCTTTAGCATATATGCACTCTAATACTTTTCTCAAAAGAATACAAACAGAGAGTGAGTCTTATTTTTTCCACCAACGACCCACACAGAACAGAGGCAAGACGGACAACAGGGGAAAACACATCAGTTGCGAAGCCAAATAAGGGAAGGAAATAAATAAATGAAGGTTCAGCAATTTAAGGTTCCCACTGCAACGCTTTACCCATATACGACACCCTCACAAAACCGAGAAAGAAGAAGAGATTGACCAAGGAAAAGTGCGGGTGAGCAAGAGAAAACGAAGTACCTCACACCAGCCATGATCAGTCTCCCTTCACTCGGGCGTTGCTGGAAGAGAAGAATAATGACGGTGAAGGTTCTCTGGTCTGCAACTCCATTCGATTCAGACTCAAGGAATCTCTGGTTCAAACTCGTCCCGCTACTGGCCGAGGAAGGTTCGGGAGATTCCAGGTGAAAGGGTCTGGTCTCTCGTTCCTCTCTGGTTCCAATATGCTCCACTGAGCTCCACTCTCGGATCTGGTTTTCTGTCGAGGAAGAAGGGGATCATGACATTCACAGCTCTGATGTGTTCTTGGTTCTCAAACTCGTCAAAGGGAGAAGAAGGAGGTCGATGGTTCTCTCCAAACTCGTCGGAGGAGCTATGCTGGGGAGGGAGACGACGGCGCAACGGTGGAGGGAGAGAGGAGACAAAGCGGAATAGGGTTGAGAGGAAATCGAGAGACTGAGCTAAATCGACGGGCACCCAGGGAAAATACGATCAAGGAAGGATATGGTTTTGGTGTGAAAATAAAAAATTAGGGAGTCTGATTCTAAAAGTTGGACTCCAAAAAGAAAAATTAGGGAGTCTGATTCTGAAAGTTGGACTCCAAAAGTACCTTAGGGAGTCTGGTTCTAAAAGTTGGACTCCAAAAAGAAAAATTAGGGAGTCTGATTCTGATAGTTGGACTCCAAAAGTGTTACATTTTGGCCCAATTTCGCGCTTTGGCTGGACTTTAGGCGTTCTAGTATAAAAATTGGACTCCAAAAACCACCCGATTATTACAAAAATGCCACCGCATTTTTTTTTACTTCCTCTTTTATTAATAGGACGCCTATGAGAGACGCCAAAACCATTTTCTGTAGTAGTGAGGATAAGGAAATTATTGCTCAGAAACCCGTGAGTAAGAAACAAGTGAACCAGGGAATCAAGCTACAATCTGCCATCAAACGTAATCTTAGGGTCCGAAAGACACAGCGATGGGACGTTGATATCCAAGGACGCGAGAGTGGCGCCCACAGAAGAGCTTGAGTCTCCAACAAGACTGATGGAAGCCCCGATGTGTTCCATGGAGCAAGCCAGATCACACGATCAACAAGCTGATGTGCCCGTGGGATCGGGTATGACTATATGATCCCCCCATTGTTGTTAATGTTTATTCAGATACTAGTCTAGGAATTGTCAGGGAGCGGCACAGAGAAAATTCTTCCGAACCTTTATGAATTTTGTTGAGGAGCATAAGCCTAGCATTGTGGCTTTGGTGGAACCTCGAGTTTCAGGACAGAGGGCAGATAGATTTATTGCGAACTCTAGGTTTGAGTACTCTTATAGACTGGTGGCAAGGGGGTATTCAGGCGAAATTTGGTTGTTGTGGAGGAATCCAGTACAAGTGGTGGTGGAAGTGTGTCATACACAATTTATTCAGGCTAGAGTTGCTTGGCCAGGAACTCCTGGCACCTTTATTTTCACAGTAGTGTACGGAAGTCCCAATAATACATTGAGAAAGGAATTATGGACAGCCTTACAGGAGGTTGCCGAGCGTGTGAATGAACCATGGATTCTCGCGGGGATTTTAATGCTATTCTCAATGCCGATGATTGTGTGGGCGGAACGCAAAGTAGAGCTCGAGAATGTGACCTATTTCATTCCTTTCTTTTCGGAATGGTCTTTCAGACTTGGGTTTTTGTGGGCCTAGGTTTACGTGGCGATGAGGCACTCTCTTCCAGTGGCTAGATCGGGTACTCGGAACTCATTTTGCCTGAATTCTCATATTGAAATGATGGTTAAGCATTTACCAAAGTTGAGCTCTGACCACCGGCCTTTGTGCGTTCAAATTAAGGGAGGAATAGGCTTCGTCGAAGGCAATCTCATTTCCGTTATCTTGCGGCTTGGGAAACATCTGATACTTTTGGTCAAATAGTGCGGTGATGCTACCAAAATTTAACTAAGCACCGCAAGTGTACGGGTCATGACAATAGTGAGTGGTAAATCAAGGTCATCCTACGTAGACTCAATCCAAATAGTGATTAGGTGTTAAATTTCCTTTTTTCATTTAAGTTGAGCAAATCGAATTGTTTCCAATAATAATAAAAAGAATTTTAATAAAAACAAGAACTTTCGTAGAAGAGCGAATTCAAATATCAAGGAGGACAACCTAGAGATATTAATCCTTGTTTGTTTCTTAGATTTTATTCCCACTAAATTAATTATAACTTAACTTCATCAGTTAATCTAGAGTATTAATGTTTATAAGTGGTCAGTCGGTCCACTTATACACCTACCTCAAATAATTATGCAATGTCTCACACAATTAATTAAGATGCAATTCAATTCGGCCACTCTAATTTGATTATGTGGAGCTTCTAGGTATATGTTTATCATAGAGCGCAAATTAGATTAAAATCTAATTCCATATTATTTAATCCAAGGTCAATTTAAGATTTCCTTCATCAAGTTTAATCCTAAATCTCCAAAACATGTTTAATGGTGGCCAATCACTAAACAATGAATAATCAAAATAAGATTAAATAAACCGAATTAAAATTAAGCAAAATTAATTAGTGGGAACAATTTCTAAGTCTCAAACAAGTTCATAATACTCTAAGTTGCAAATAAAAAGTTAGCCACACATGGCTTTAATCAACATCACAAAGAAATAAAAAATTCGAGTTCAATAACATACTTGGAAAGGAAAACTAAGAAACTAGAATTAGAGTCAAGTGAGATAACAAAACCAAGAACATGAACAATAATCAACAAGACAACTTCTGCATTCTTTGCTTTCGGGGTCAAGGTTGAAAATGATGAATCATCCTCCGAAATCCAATATCTCAAATAAAAAAGAAATATTCGATGAATAGTCCACTCAAGTCGTGTTTTCTGGAGAAAACAATCGATGAATAGTGCTCTCGAACTCGCAATGATTCCACTCGCTCCAGTCGTGCTCCCTGTTCACCGCCAGAATGATCCAATTTATGCCGCCTCCCTAGTTCTCTTCTTCAAATCGTGCTAGCTTCAATTAGGTCTTCACGTTCAGCCCATGTGGGACCCATCCAATTTAAGTCTTCAATTTCAATTCCAAACCGTGGGCCCAGATACCGCATGAATCAATCTCGTTATCTCTGGACATTGTGAAAAAGCACAAGAGAATTATATAATATTAATATTAATATTTAAAACCTAAACATTTTTTTCTTATATCATTATAATTTATTTATTCTTATATATAAACCTAAATAATTCTATTTAATTAAAATTGTGATATTTATAATAAAATCCCCTAAATAATGTGCCAAATTGATATCTTATCAAAATCTCTAATAAATCCCCTTAATTTAGGCTTGATGACTCCCCAAATATATTAAAATATATCTCAAATCTACTAAAAATGGGAAGTCATCAGCAGGCGAGCTGGACCAATGCCGACTCTGTTAATACTAATATCTAGCAGTTTACGAACTCAGCACAGAGGCGGAACCAGGATGTTTTTGGGAGTATTGGGCGGAGAAAGCGCCAACTCCTAGCTCGCCTAGGTAGGATCCAGACGGCACAAGAATCCAGACCTTCTGCCCATCTTGATAGGATGGAGGGCAGCCTCCGTGGAGAATTCAAATTGATATGTGAACAAGAGAGCTTGACCTGGGCACAACGGGCACGATGCGATTGGATTAAACTGGGGGACAGAAACACAGCTTACTTCCATGCACGAGTAGTACGACGAGGCCACACAAAAATTATTGGTGCCCTAAGGGACGATAATGGGGATTAATGTACAAATGATGCTACTCTTCAATCTTGGGCCTTCCAGTATTACAAGCATTTGTATACTCAGGAAGGCTTTTTTGCCCCTTGTATCCAAGTAGAGGTCTTTTCCCACAAGTACATGGGTCTATGGCTAGGACCCTTTGTTCTCCTATTTCCTTGGGAAAGGTTCACACCGCTTTGTTCCAAATGAAGCCTCTTAAGGCCCCGGGGGTGGATGGGCTCCATGCTGCCTTTTTCCAACAACACTGGAAGACTGTTGGTGCTACCTTATCTCACATGGTTTCTCAATGTTTTGATAATGTTGTTATTGAACCAGAGTTGAATGAGACGATTATCACCTTGATTCCCAAAGTCCCATCCCCGGAAAGATTGAAGGAGTTTAAACCCATTAGCTTATGCATTTTCCCCTACAAAATCATTACAAAGGTGCTTGCTAATCGCCTCAAAAAGTGGCTTCCTTCCTTAGTTCTCCCCAATCAATCCAATTTTGTGGCGGGAAGACAAATCTCGGATAATATAATTATAGCTCAGGAAGTGATCCACTATATGAGAGCAAAAAAAAAGGGAAGGCGAGGTGGATGGCCATTAAAGTGGATCTCAAAAAAGCCTATGATCGCCTTAGATGGGATTTTATTCAAGAAACACTACATGATGCCAGGCTTCCTGCAAAATTTATACAAGTTGTTATGCTTTGCATCTCCACTTGCAGCATAAGGGTGGTGTGGAATGGCTCTCGCTCTGAGAAGTTCACCCCCTCTCACGGTATACGACAGGGTGACCCACTTTCCCCTTACATCTTTGTCTTGTTCATGGAGCGACTATCTCAAGTTATTGCTAGGGCAGTGGAGGGCAAACAGTGGTCACCAATTCACATGGGTAAGGAAGGTCCTCCTCTATTACACCTTTTCTTTGTAGATGATTTAGTGTTGTTTAGCTCAACGACCAACCCTCAAGTTCAACTTATTAAGAAACTCCTCAGTGACTTTTGTGCTAGCTCAGGCCATAAAGTGAGTTGCTCAAAGACTTCTGTGTTTTTCTCTCATAATGTTCTGTCAGATACTTAGAACAATATCTGTAGTAAGTTGGGCTTTGAAAGGACAGATGATCTTGGGAAGTACCTTGGAGTCCTATTACTCCACAACCGGGTTCGGACGATACGTATCGGTACATTGAAGACAAAGTTCAAGACAAGTTATCGAGGTGGGCCGCCAAGACTTTATCTTTAGCAGGGCACATTACTTTGGCTAAAACTGCGTTAGCGGCTATACCCTCTTATGCGATGCAAACGACCATGCTACCTTCAAAACTTTGCCAACGGCTAGAACGTCACATTCGTAATTTTGTGTGGAGGAGCAGTAGAACTTGTCGAAAACCTAGCCTAGTGCGATGGCATGAGATCTGTCGACCTTATCAAGAAGGGGGCTGAGGTTTTAAGAAAATGGAGCGATAAAACAAGGCATTTCTTTTGAAGGTTGGTTTCGCCCTATGCACTCGGTCGGACCTGTTATGGGTTCAGGCCCTCAGATGTAAGTATGGGTGGGATGATCGTTGTGGCCCCTGTCGTTGTAATCAACGACGCTCTTACTTATGGCGACACCTCTATAATCTATGGCCCGACTTGGAACTAGGATCAAGATGGGATTTGGGTGATGGCTTTACTATCCGTTTCTGGCTGGATAACTAGGTGCCTGAGCTTGGTCCTCTAAAGCTATTGGCATTCAAGGATATTAACGCACTAGAGGAAGAGCTCACTGTTCGACACTTCGCACACACTGATGGCTCCTGGGCTTGGGAGCATTTCAGAAGCGACCTGCCTACTCACGTCCTTGCCGTTATCGTTGGTTGTAAACCCCTAGTGGGTGACGATGGAGGTGCGCAGCGTATATGGGACCCCTCCTCGGATGGGAACTTCTCTGTCTCATCAACGTATGACCTTCTGGGTGAAGAGGAGACTGTTGTACCGGACAAACTATGGGAGGTAATATGGAGATGGGAAGGGGCACAGCGGACTAGGGTCTTCCTTTGGCTAGCTGCTCGACAGAACCTCCTTACAAATGTGGAACGCCACTGCCAACATATGAGATTCATACCTATGTAGCAGATGTGGCGTAGGGGTGGAAAATATTGACCATGTCCTCAGGCATTGCCCTTTGCCAAGAAGATTTGGGGTCATCTCCTAACGATGTGGCCAGGGATTCCGAATGCACAGTTGCCCTTTTGGGGGTGGATGTTGCAGAATCTTAGGTGCCGGCGTTGGCATGGTGCTGTCCAGGTAAGGTAGGATAGCTTGTTTGGATTGGTTTGCTGGAAGTTATGGATGGCAAGGAACCTAGCATTATTTCAGAACCAGCATATCCAGCCCTATAGCCTTGTTAAAGAATCCATGATCCTAGCTGAATTCAACGATCAAGTTCAAGAGAGAACTAGCATCGCAAGGGGCTAGGGGTGTCCGAGGGTGGAGAAGGTCATCATTTGGCAGAAACCCCCCGCTATGGTTTCGTTAAATTGTGATGGTGCATGGAAGAGGGAGCTGATGCTTGCTGGAGCGGGCTGCCTGATACGCGACCATGAAGGAAGATAGGTCGTTGGTTGCTCTCGGAAGATTGGTGTGTGCACTTCTCTTCAGGCCGAACTTTAGGCGCTGATGGATGGGCTGGAGTTGGCTTGGACCTTGGGTTTCAAAGACCGTCTGGTGCAGATTGATTGTATGGTGGCGTTGAGACTTGTGCAGCATGGTGAGGATGGCCTAAGTTCGAATAGGAGTATGGTCCCATACCTACCGTGAGGGCAATCGATGTGCGGATATGCTAGCTACACATGCACTTAGCTTGGAACCTGGGTACCACAGGCTACAGGAACCTCTGGAGGACTTGCAGCGCTTTCTTCGTGATGACGTGGGGGGCGTGGGGTCTATTCGGTTGTGTCAAGGAATTTACTGATCTGAGTTGATCAATCCCTCTAGTAACAAAAAAAAAAGAGTCATTTTAGACTCTGAGCAATATCTCTTCTCTTTTTATCCTCCGAGGATGAGCCTTGGCTCCCTGAATGTAGAGGTAAGGTTACGTACATCTATCCCTCCCTAGACCTCACCTAACGGGAGCCTTATGCACTGAACCCACCCTTTTTTATCCTCTTCTCCTCGCCCTCTGCTCGCTCAATTGTTCACCACAAATCCAAAATGTTTTTTTTTTTTTTAATTGGGCTAAAGATTGTCTACTTTAATTCTCCACAATTTCCAATTTTCCATGACCATAGCGTTTTTAAGATGTATGGAATCAAGCCAATGTCTTTATCTATCTTATTGCTGAATCCTCTTATATGTGATTACCAGCGGCTCACCATAACACATTTTACCATTTTTGGTTTTTAAAAAAAAGTGTCAGTTGTTTTGTGCTTCATATGGTTTGTAATCATGTTTTTCTTGTGAAAAAATTAAAAAAAAAAGGTGGTAGATTATAATACTATACATGATGTGATATCATTTAAATATTTAATTTAATTCCTTAAATATGTAAATCCTAATAAAACATCCAATTCAAATCCAATCCTAATATCTAATAATATTAATCCCAATATCCTATAATATCAATCCTAATATCTTATAATATCTAATATATTAACTCGATATCATAATGCTATACATTATGTGACATCATTTAAATATCTAATTTAAATCCAATCCTAATATCTAAATAAGAGATCAAATATAATTTTTACTATGGATATCACAGTTTATCAATTGTATTATATATATTTATCTACTAATAAAAAACAACGATACAAATTTAATCAATCTTATAAGAGTAAAATAATCAATACTGTTCTCCTCTCCAATCAATTCAAACAATGGATCATTAAAATTCCTCCCTTCCCGACTTACCTCTACATCTTCTTTTCCCTTCCTCGTCCCCGCCATTAAAATTTCTCCCCTCCCTTACCTTTCCTTCGGCGAGCCAAACACAGCTAGGGTTTGTTTGGCATATGTGTACCTAGTTGACAGGTAGTATTGTTGTTAATTAAAGTGTCGTTCCTCATGGTTCCTTTCTTTTATGAAAATCAAATTATGATTCCTCAAGCTTTGGTCAAGAGGGATGGAATACGATAAATACTATGTTATATTCTATATTGAACTCATTTAACTTTCTTAATATCTCCTAAAAAAGTCAACTGGCTCTTATATCTCCCCTAAATTGAGTATGGTTTCCTCAAAACCAAAGGTGGAGCAATAAGAAACTACAGTACGTTCATAGCATAATACAAGAGATTCAGTCACATCTCAGCTTAAAACATGGAGATTACAATTCAGATTACAGAAAAAAGAAATGCAAGTTCAGAGAAGGGTCGAGTTACAGGGAGAGAAGAAGATCTCACAATATTCTTCACTGCCTCCCGCTACTCTCTTCCACATCTATATACCCTAACAATTCCTTTCACGTCAGCCCATTAGCCCAAAGCCCAATAACCAAATCATCTGGCCCATTAGCTGCTACTCCAGATATCGATTTCGTATTTTCACCAAATCTATCCGTTGCCGACGAAGAGTGGTATAGTTGGCTAAGGCCAGTGGCGGACCACCCTAAAATGCAGACACAAAATATTTAGAATGAAGAGAATTCAGCTACAACTTCCTGAGTAGTGTAGTTGGTTATCACTCCGCTCTTTCACACTCAAGGTCCCCAGTTCAAACCTGGACTCAGACATTATACATATATTTTTTATTTTCTCCCCCAATTTGTTCCATCGCGCAGCCTCTTTGTCCGGCGCTTTATTTTCTCCCCAATCCCCAATTTGTTCCATCGTCCTAATTTGTTCCATCAAGCTTCTCCCCAATTTGTTCCATTGTGCAGGTCAAGCCTTCCCAGAGCTCCTCTTCGTCCGACACAGAAAGCTCGTCTTTTTAGCAATTTGGATCAGAATTCATTATGTCCGGAATGATCTATAAATACCTTTATAATAAGTTGATCTGGCGTAGGTGGTTGCTGGGCGTTGCCGCTTCAAAGTCTGAAAGAAAGCTCTATGTTTTCAGAAGATAGGTTTTTGCCTGAGTCCTTGCTTGGGGACAAGATGTTCAATTAAACAACATTCCTAATAGCAGCTACATACAAGCGCCCACACCACACTTGCATGCACACACCCTTACAAGATGTTTAGTTAAACAACATTCTTAATAGTAGCTACAAGCGCCCACACACACTTGCATGCACGCGCTCGTGCTCACGTAAAATTATTTTTAAAAGGTTAAAATAAACCGCTATTAAATTTTAAAACTGATTATGGTTGTAATTATATTTGTCATTTATATTCATATATGGTTAATAAAATATGGGCTTGTATATTTATTTTTGTGAGATTCATGAAGGGTTAAAACAAATATGGATTATTCCAAGAGAAGTAGACACAAAATGGAATTAATATCAGCTATTTCTATTGTGTGTGTGTGTGTGTATGACTTAATTAGTTAGATAACTCAGAAATGATTAATTGATCATATACAGTTAGTATAATATCATCATGAGAGGGGAACGCATCTTTCTTTCCTATGTACAATAATTCATTAACGATTGGATTTTTTTTTTAATGAGATTCATTTAAGCATTAAAAGAAGAAGAAAAATTTATTATTTTTCCAATTTATGTTAAATCGAAAAAAATTTGGATTATTTTTTGGGGTACAGATAAGCATCAATTACTGTATTGAATTTTAAATAGTAGAAATGCAACAAACAGGGTGTCGTGGTGTAGTTGGTTATCACGTCAGTCTAACACACTGAAGGTCTCCGGTTCGAGTCCGGGCGACGCCATTTTTATAAATTTTGATATTTTTTCTGTTTTCCCCACGTAAAACGATGTCGTATTAAAGACGAGCATCCTTTACCCTACGCGCCGTATCAAAACGCTGTCGTTCTGATGAGGAGCACCTTCTCCCTTACGCTCCGAAATCAAAGCCGCGTAATCCTCACTTTCTAGGACCCCACATAACATCCCTAACAAAATTTACTGTTTGCGGCTTCGTGCTTCCAACATATCCCAACCAATCATATTCGCCTCCATACGAGTTCCTCAACTCCCATTGGCTTATTCACTCCACGTCATCACCCGCGAATCTCATCCCCACATCCCGCCACGACCAGAATCTTCTTTGATCTCAAACCATATCGTAATTTCCCAAATAGCCCTTCCTCTCTTAATCGTTTTTATTATATTGGCTATAAAAACCCCCCACAGTTTGATGATCGAGACTTAACTTTTATCTGGGATTTGGAGTGTCTACTTCACGGGGTTTCAATCTTCTCATTCTGCGTTAATTCTTCTGTGTTTTTGTCACCAGAAATGAGATCGCTTTGCTTTTGGATCATCAAATTCTCTTTCCTTCTCCACTTTTCTTCGGCTTTGCCTTCCGCCTCCAACGTCGTCAACCCACCGTACCCCAAGGCGATTTCTGTATGTCGGGCTTTCCTTGGGTTCTATTTTTTCTTCTTCTTCTTCTTGACTCATTGTGTTTGGTTTCCCGGGTTTTCCCGTAATTTGATGGAGAATTATGAAAGAAAACTCTTCGTTTATGATCTTCTCTGTTTTCTGCCGTTTAAGTTTTTGAATTTTTTTTTTTTTTTGGTGATGTTGATGATTCTCTTCAACGTGCTTTGGAACCGCAGAGAATGATGAAAAATAACTTATTTGTTGTGATTTCTTTTCCTGGTTATTTTAACTAATTTATGTATATAAGTTTATATATCGATATGGTTCTGATTATGGTATACACGAAATTTACAGGATTTAAAAGAAGCGACTGTGAAAGGTTTAGGGTTTCAATCGGAAGATTTGAAGATAACCGGATTTGATCCGAGAGATGCCCAAGTTGGGCATTCTGTTGCGTACGAATTCGACGTCGAGATTGATAAGAAGGTTATTCCGTTGAAGCTCTTAGAGGACGTGAACCGGTGGGATTACGTTGATCTTCCGATTTTCCGAGCTGAGGAACCGGTTCGACCCGGGGAAGAAAAGGGTCTGGTTGAGAAGAGGAGTTCGGATAATGAGTTACCAGTTTTGGCTCCGTTTCAGTTGGCTGGACCCATGGAACTCTGGCTTCAGGATGCCAAGGATATGAGGATTTCTCTCCCTGTAAGTTCTTTTGTTCCATTCTTATACCACTTTTGGATTAGACACGGTAAATAGTACAGCTTATATGAAATCTGATGAGTTGGTATTGAATTGAAGATATATTATGATGTAGGTGTTGATATATTGATTGATGATTGATGAACTCTTTCATATGAAATTGCGTATAATTTTGCATATTATGATGTGACTGGGAAGGAATCATATTCTGTGAAGCAACACATTCTTGCCAGATGCATTGGAGCACACCACATTGCATTTAGGAATTATGCGTATTGTCTTGTGTCTTATATCCATGATATAATCTGTACTTTTCATCTCAAATGAAATCAAATTAGGACTTATTTGAAATGACGATTGAAGCCTTGAAAAGTAGCTTCTCAACCATGATTTATGAAGCTTACATGAGCATGCTTATGATAAGTAGCTCCAAACAAGCACTAAGTGAATTTTGACAAGAATTCAGATGGCATAGTGGATAAATAGTTTAAAATTTAGTCTGACTGTCTGAGTCAAATATTAAGGATCTCATTTAAACCCTGTTGGATTTCATATACAAGTATCTGTGTTGAGTAGTACTTAGTACCTGTCTTTTGGGTGGTACCTTTAAAGCACCAACAATTAGAATAAAATTAAGCCATGTCAGAGTGTGCGTTATCTCAAATTAAGCACCAACAATGTGTTTGGAACGAGATGGTTATTTTTCGTCCTTGTTAACTAGAACTTGATATGATTTTGCAGCATGATGTTGATGCTGGTGTGCTCAAGAAAGTCATAATAGCAGATGGTGCTGTTGTCACTGTCAAAGGTGCAAGATCAGTTAGCCTTCGAAAAGCACTTGATCTCCCCCTTCCCTTTAACAGATCACAGAATGGGTTTGCCGTTGGTCTTATGGCCTTGGCAGAGCAGCTCCGCCACGCTTCCCTCACCCGCACCCAGGGTGATCCTCTTCTCTCACTCCGCATTGTGGGCCCAACATCAATTTCATCCCCTTCCTCCTCACCAACCTCTTCGCATAACCGGCTCAAGCTCAAGCGCCTTGCGCCAGGTCTGGTGGAACTTTCTTCCCCATTAAACACAAAGACCATTGAAACACTATCTCCCATTGATATCCAAAATGATGCTCCAACTCTCTTGACTCCAACTCAGTTTACCACAATGTGGCCCATTGCTTCCATCAATGGATCAAACGCTAACTTGTTGGGTTTTGAGGCTCTCTTGTCATCTGTGTTGGGTCCTAAGGCGAACAAGAAAGGCTCCTTCAAGTTGTTGAAGGCAGATGTTTCTGCTCAGACATTCGTGAAGATGGGGTTTCAGGCAGAGAAGAAGCTGAAGGAAGGAGATGGTGATTTGTTCAAGGATTTCCCGGCATGGAGGACTAAGCCGGAGACAGTGAAGATGCATTTTGAGGTGTTGGCAAAGGTTGATGGTGATAGAGTGATACCAGAGACAGTGATGCCTGTGAACCCTGTGATTGTTGAAGACACTCTGGCTCCAAATGTGCTGAATGGAAATGTGAGCATGTCTAAGGTACCAATAGTTTACACTCCTTCCAACCCCTTCACATTGTGAGATGGAGGAGTTACTTGGAGTTAAAGAAGGGAATTGTGAAATATAGGAGGTTTTTAATATTTAACTTGATTATTTTTTTCCTAAAAGAAATCATAATGAAGCCTGTAAATATGCATCTTTGATGAGATGGGATGCGATTTTATAATAGACTGATAAATTTTATTTCACTAGTTAGGATCAGTTAGATGCATTGTATGGCGTTTTTGCATTCTATCAATGAACAAATTTTTGAATATATTGTTAATTTAAAAATCATATTCAATAACTTCATTAGAATATATGCAAGAGTAGCACTTTATTTGACTTTTAACTTTGAGGGTCCCCCCCCCCCCCCCCCCCACAAAAAAAAAAAAAAAACACAAATACGAGACGTGATGGCGCAAACACAACTTGAGGTGCCCCTACTAAAAAAATTGGACCTTTTGTCCCTACGAAATTGGGCCTTCTGGAATAAGGAATTGATACCCAAAGATGAAAGTGAGTATAAAATACAAACATCTGTTGGGATTAAGTGGAAAGAGACAGACTTTCTCTTAACTACATCCTCGGTTCGACGAGTAAGAATGAAGAAAATAGTGTTGAGAGCTCTTCCTTCATAATTGTAAACCCGATGTAGAGTGAATTTAGATTAATTGGAATCGAATGAGCAACAGAGAAAAAAAAAAAGGAAAAAAAGGGTTGAGTATTGGATGGGCAGTGGACTACAAGCTGTGAAGTAGTTTTTAGATGAAAGTTAGTATATGATCTAATTTTTTCCTTTACAATGACATGGACTCTTTATAGGATTCATTCAACAGCCAATTGTCCATGAGAAGCTTTACCTGCCGTAATATATGTATTGTATAAGTAGCCGGATAAACTATTCATAAACGTTTAAGACCTTACATCTACTGTTCTGCACTTTATTTCGAATAGAAATTGTAAGAAAATAATTAAATTAGTTCATAATATGGAAGCATTAAAAGTTGGGATCACTAGTGAACTTACAATATGGTTTTCCAGTATGCTCAAATTTCATACGATTGGTAAAACCGAAAACACACAAATGGGCTCGAGAAAAATCTAATATGAACAAGGGGATCATTATTATTATTACACAAGTTCATTGTCGTGAGACAAAACCAGCTAAGTCCGGATCTCTCATTTAACCTCTGATGAAGTCAATCCCTTTCTGGATGCTTTCTGCTAACTCTCTCTTTGCTTTCTCTAAGCCCATCCTATCAAGAAGATCAAACAAAAGTCAGCCTTCTATGTCGCTCAGTGGTTCCAACAAATAAATCAGCAGAAAAATGGATACCCCATAGAGTCTATAGTCATACCTTTCATACTCATTCAGGGGACCGAGTTGATAAACTTCCTCTGCTCCGGCACGGCCTATACGTACCTTGGTTGCGAAAAAGGGCAGTTCCGTAACCTGTTAAAGACATCGTCCGTTATCAAAACCAAGTCCACAAGTAATGTAGAAAGTGTACAAGGCAAAGGTATGGAATGGAATATCTGACCTCGGAAGCAACAAAAGCACACTCCACCACACCAGCTTCTCCTTTCAAGCCACGGAGACACGCATCAGCAAACTTGGCAGCTGCATATGCCTACATGATCAAAAAGTGAACTTTCTAGTTTGTTAGTTTGTCCACTAGGAACAGATAGGATTCAGTGGTTCCATGTTAGTTCCTAAAATTGCAAATATTTGAAGGAAAGGTGTTTACCATTGATAGAGTTGCAGAACCAGCGCCAGCTTTTGCCTGTAACATCAATGGTTGCCATTAGATTATGAACTCATGATCAACAGAGCACAAACTAGAACTGGGTGAATATAATAATGTGATTGAAGCATTGTGAATATCTTCTGCTATGAATAAGAAAAGCTAGATTGTAGTTCATGACAAGCTCGTATGATTAATATTTAAGTCAGCCAGAATGTTCAATTAAGCAAGGATTTTATTTTATCATCGCCAAGCATCAATTAGTGAAAAGGGGTATAATTGGTACAACTGGGATCTTACTTGATCTCATCATAGAAGCACTAATATCAGACAGTAAGGCTATCATTTTATTTTTCAAAAAAGTTCAATATTTGATTGAAATTTCACAATAGCAATATGACATCAATCAGTGGCCAGAACCTTCTAAAGAAAAAGTACAGGAGTTTCAAATCACCACCTTGATGAATCCTTCTGAGGTGTATTGGAGTAGGAAAGGGAAAATAGGACTTTTGATTATCAATATAGCAAGAAAGCTACAAATTAAGATTCGCGATTAAATTTATGTCTGCTTAAATCACAACTTTAGATAATTTATTTGTGTAACATCACCTCAACAACTTCAGTTCCACCATTTTGGATGCGGTTAGTAAGGTAATCAACTTCCCGAGGACTGAAGCTACTAGGAGGCTTAACCTACAAAAGAAAAACTATGTTAAGATGATCAATTGGCCAGTTGTAATTCCACATAATAATTTGAATCAGAGGGACTTTCAAAGAAAAACCTGTGACAACAGAGGCAATATTGTGACACCTGCATGGCCTCCAACAACAGGAACATCAACTTCTCTAGGATCAAGACCCAGTACCTCTGCCTGCAAGAAAAACAAAGAAAGGACTTGCAGCAAGGAAGAGCAAATGATGAATTAAAGGCCTTTTTTTAAGACAGACATGCCTAACTTTTGCTTACCACGAAAGTATTTGCCCTCACAACATCAAGGGTTGTGACACCGAGTAGCCGCTTTGGATCATATGTGCCAGCTTTCTTGAAAACTTCCGCAGCAATAGCAACGGTGGAGTTCACTGGATTGCTAATCAAGTTGACAATAGCATTGGGACAGCACCTGGCAACTCCTTCACAAAGAGTCCTCACAATTCCAGCATTTATTTTAAACAGATCATCCCTTGTCATTCCAGGCTTCCGAGGAACACCAGCTGGTATAATCACCAAATCCATGCCAGTGAGCGCACTCTCAAGCTGTGGTTGACCCAAGAACCCACGCACCTAGAAGAAAACCCAAAATGAGTTTACAAGTAACTATTTTAGCCCCTTAAAACAAAGAACATGGCATAAACACAAACTTTTAAATGTGTCCTATCAAGCATTCAATAAAAACAGAATAAATAAACATTTTCCCCTGATCCATCAGTAAATTACTAACTCCTTCAAAAGAAATCTTCCCATGTCATAATTTGACAGAAAAATGTGATAGCAAACACACAAAAGAATTACGTCTCAGGTTTTATCACAAGACCTAATCCCCATTTATACCAAAGAAAAGATAACCAGAGTCAGGCTATTCACTTGCAAAAAGATTACTAAATTTTAAGATTCAAAATCAATTATTCCATCTGGTTCTTAATATAAGACTCAACTTAATAAAGAAACTGAACTACAAAGTAGATCTTACATTTAAGGATAGCATTAATCAACAACAAGTTACATCTGGATACAGAACACGACAAAACAAAATACGTATTGGGTGAGTGCAATTTGGGATAAAAAGCTAACTCAATTTTTTAAAGTACACTTTCTACATAGATCAACAATTCAATAGTAAGATTCCAAGTAGCAGCCATGTAAGAAATTTACCACAGCTCCAGTGTCCATATGGCTAACGTCAGCAGTGACCCCAGGGGCGTTTACAACATCATAAAGATGAAGAACTGAAACTAGTGGGTTCATCTTCATTAGCAAAGCAAGGGGTTGGCCAATGCCCCCAGCAGCACCTAAAATAGCAACTTTGAATCCAGGTGCTCCACCTTTCGCTCGGCAATCAACTCTCTTCAGATGAACATCACCTCCTTCCTGTCAAAAATTCAATACGCAAAGAGCACATCAATTTCACATGATAACCCAGCAACTTTCGAAAATTATGAAATTTCGAGTTTGATGAACAATTTACGACGAGCCATCACGATAATTTTAGATTTCGAAATCAGTATCACCGAAATATATAGGTTTAAGTGTTGCTAAATTGAGAATTAAAGCTTCGAATTTTATCATTTGTTTAGTTTTCTATCGAACATATAGCCAATCAGCTTTCACTCAATCCTACTGTATGAATTGTACGGATTTGAATTTCAGTCCAAATTGAGAAAATTGATAATCAATACGAGCTTTGAAGAATGAATTACCAGAAGAGGAGACAAGAATTTACGCAAATAAAAGGAAAAAAACCTGGAAATTAGGAGGCAGAAGCTGCTTTGTGATAGTTGCAATGCGGCGATTGGCCTTTGCATTAGCTTCCATTTCTTGGTTGCAGCGAAAATACAGACAAGGATGGAGAGTACTGGTGAAGAGTTATATATATGAATGGTTGGTTAAATAATAGTATAATAGAATGAAACAAAACAAGAACAATCATGTCCGTTTCTATTGTGTCCATAATATCGTCTTTGCCCATATGCATGAAATTTTTGTGGAATGGGATTTTCTGATCCATTATCCTATCTCATTCCCCAAATGAAAGGCCCTCACAATTTCATCTGATGACTTCACAAACCCTAAATTTGTGGACTGATCACGACCGCCATGTCTGGTTGTGTTTTGGTGTTCTTTTTATTAATGAAAAAAACTTTCTTTATGTTATTGTGTTTTTGTTTTGCATGAAAATGGAAAAAAAAAAAAACAAAAGGAAAATGACTTAATTAAGAAAAATAATATCAAAAAAGTTTCATAACTTTTTAATAACAAGTAAAAAAGCAATTATTAACAAATAAAGAAGTTACAATTAATAAATTTGGAAGACTTTTCTAATATTATTTTTTTTAATTGGGACTTTAATATCATTTTTTTAAAAAAAAAATAATTTGATAATAAAGGTTTTAAGTGTCACACATACATGAAAACTTAAACAAGTGATTTTGGTAAACTAGTCCGTTGGTGATATAAAAAAAAAAAAAAAAAAGCACTGAACGAGTAATGAATATGGAATGGAATCATATATTGTTAGAGATCAATATCATTAAAAATTGTACCATAATACTTAAGAAAATCATATTATTTCCTCTTATTCTAATTATAAACACTTTTATAAGACAATTTACATTATAAAATTGTTTATAACGGAGGTGGTACAATATAAGTTACTCATCAATCATTAAAAACTTTAGCTTCATCCATATTATAAGTGACTTATAAAGCAATTAATGTTTTTTTTTTGTCAATTTTATCCCCATAATTAATGTTTAAATATGACTAATTATATTTCTCTCTCTTATTCTAAACCTCATTTAACATAAGTAAAGTTGTACATTTTCCTAAATTGAAGACAAATTTAATGAATTACCTAACATTTATTTATTATGATCAATTAGTTAAACTGACTTATAATGTGGATCAAAGAAAGAATCTTTTGCTGCGCTCTGATCACTAGTTGCTGATCTTTTATTACATACCCCTTTTAATTAGAATCTTATTCAATGAAACCAACGCTTAATTTTCCAACTTGGCAATGATGACCATTAGGTATTGGGCATTTAATTCCATTAATTCTTATCCTGCAAAAGATGGTTTTAATATTGAGGGATACATGTCATCTCTTGGCTCAATTTCTTATAAAAATTCTTGTGCAACTAAGTATTCTCTCTACCGTGCAATACACGAAATCCCAACTCAAACGTGCGTGTCAATTTGGATTAGTGGTAAAAATTATTTTTCCAACGTAATTTATAGGATATAAGGTAAGTTTGTGAGAATAGTTTTTTTTTAAATTGTGTGAACATACTTTTTCAATACCAAGTTAAACAGACTATCGACAAGATCAAGAAGTATTGTGTGCATAAGCTATAAATAATATATAAAGTATTGTATTAATTATCTAGAATGAGAAAGTTGTACTCCTCAAAGACTTGTTGATGGTAAAACATGGTAGTTAAAAAGTCATCGAAGTAAATACAAAACAATAAATGTAGAAAGGCAAATTGATGACTAGATGTGTTAAACGTAATCCTACAACATTTCTCGGTTGCAACTTCTGGATTTCCCCTCCCTAACGTTTTCCGATTATAACATTAGATTATTAACTTACCCTTAAACTCGTGTTAATTTTTTTGATTTGATCATGCCAATGCTTTATATAGAAATTTTATAGAAATTTCTTTATTAAATATGATAAATGATGAATGTTGATGGATTTAATTTAATTATTTGGATTTAAAATATATTTAAATCAAATTATTGCCATTTTTATATTTTAATTACTTAATTATATACTAGTAATACCTATTTAATAATAAAGGTAAACTCTTACGAGTTTGCGATTGAAGCTTCGATCTTATACGTTTATACATCACGAGTTTCTTAAACTCGTGAGTTTAATAACCTTTAGTTGTACTTGTTTTGTATTATTAATTATATTCATTAATTGTCAATTAATAATTATTATTAATATAAAGCAACAGCAACCTTTGTTATTCCATTTATGACTTTTAATTTAATAAAGTACTAAATGGTGTTAAACTAATCTATTTCTACAACATTTCTAAAAATGTACTCCCTGGCCCTAATTATAAGACATCTAGTTAACTTTTTCTGGAGAGATTAAGGAAGTTAATTAAATTACGTTATAGTATTTTTATTTTTATTTTTCTTCAAACTAATGAACTAATATATAATCTAAAGATACATAACATATGAAATGATTAAGAACTTATTTAAACACA
This sequence comes from Acacia acuminata, assembly GCA_019022655.1. Lineage (NCBI taxonomy): Eukaryota > Viridiplantae > Streptophyta > Magnoliopsida > Fabales > Fabaceae > Acacia > Acacia acuminata. Next base: position 211,308 of record JAFJYI010000100.1, on the reverse strand, counting down.
TGATCTTCTCTAAAGAAAGTCAATTAAATCTCATAATTAGAACCGGAGATAGTAATATATATCTCTCTTGCCTTTTAAGAATCTTCTCTTCATTTTGGAATTACTAAACCACGCAATTCCTTCCATGGATATTCTTATGAATCATCTTTTAAATGTTTCTGATTTATGCCTATTTCGATGCTGGCAAGAAGAAAAATTAAGGTTGTCAAACTTATGAGTTTAAGAAAATTCATTACACATTTACACCAATGTAAAATCAAATCATAAACTTACAAGAATTTGCTTTTATTAATGAATGAGTATTAATAATATATAATTAAATCATTGAAATACAAACAAACAAAAATTGACACAATTTGATTTAAATATATTTTAAATACAAATAAATGAAAGTAAATCTATCGACATTCATAATTTATCAGACTCAACAAATATTGTTCATAAAATTCATATATAAAGTCACTAGGTATAATTAAATAAAAAAAAACCTATCACGAGTTTAAGGTGAGTTAATACAATTTTATAAAAAAATGTAAAAATTTTAAACTTAATCTGTAGATTTGTGAGTTTAATTAAGTTTACAACTATCGCAAATTTAAGAGAGTGACTTGATAAGATTTTGTAAGGTAAAAATGCAAAAACGGTGAATTCAAAAAGTGAAATTTGTGAATTTGATAATAATAGTAAATGATACCTGACTTGGTCTTTTTTCTATTTGGATTTTTCTACTACTTTCACTGATTTCACTCACCGGCTAAGGCACACTTTGGTTCAGCTTCGGTAAGGATGGTCAAGTTTGGTCTTTAATTTATATCTGAAGGCCGTCTGGTTTAGTCTTTGTCTTTCTCTAGGCATCTTAATTGTTTTTCATTTTGTTCTTGTACTGAAATAACTTTGTAACTTTTTTTATGTTTTAATGTCATTTTGTCTTTATATGAAAAATCATATTATTTATGAGCTATAATATAGTAATATCTATAAGAAGTGTGATATTGTTCTTAAATTTTAAATATAGTCATTAATATTTTTCATAAAAAAGTAAGTAATGTTTTTAAACTACTTGGAGTTAACGCTCCTATCTTCTTTGGGCCTAAAGTCCAAATCAAGAGGAGGGCCCTTGTGTAAATAGGGCGTCTTTGGATGGTTGATGTCTCCAAGCTCTTTCGTTTTGGGCCTAATGGGTTTCCAAGTGTAGGCTATTTGTGAATTATTACAAGTGAAACTAATGGGTTTGAATTTGGTTTACAGTCTAGTTTAATAGTGTAAGGCTTTATTAGATCTCTCTAGATGTTGAGTTCGAGTCAGTGGCGGAACATAGTTATGGTTAGCTGGGGATCTTATAAAATTTATTAGTATATACCACTCCGGTTGTATTTATAAGTTCACTTTTACCAAAAAAAATTGGTCCTATTTATAAGTCCAGTTTCATGTAATAAATGAGATTATGACAATTTTACCCATATTAATTGTACTCTTAAAGATAGAGAGAGAAGAAACAGTTTAAAAATACTCAATTATAAATGAAGGAAAAGTTAAAAATTTACCCTCATAATCATTGAGTTAACAATCTCTCCGTGGTGTGTGAGATTTGGTCAAAATGGACTTATAAATATGACCAAAATGGTATATATGTATTTATTATATGATATTTTATTTGGCCAATAATTTGGCCCCAACTAATTTTTTATCTTCTCTGTAAGGATAATGTTTGGTTCATTACTTATTAGGCTGTGAGAGGAAAGTAAAATTCTTGTTTGAGATACCTACTAAAAAAGTTAGTATCATTTTATATATTATTTTGATTTATAATTATCAGTTATTATATTTATTTGTATTTTCAAGGTTATGTGATACTATTTCGTAAATACTTCCTCTAGTTCTTATTATAAGGCACTAATTAACAATTCTCACAAGTCAATAAAAACAGTTAAAGTCATTAAATTTGTCCTAAAATTTAAGTTATTTTCAATATTATCCCTATTAATTACACTAAACTCTAATATCATATTAATTATTACTCTTTCTCACTACCTTTTTAATTATGGGTATACATAAAAAAAAAATTTTAATGTTATTTGGAAACAAGTAAATACCTTATAAAAAAAGATCAAATACACTTATTAATTGGTACCTAATAATAAGAACAAAAAAGAGTAGTTTAATAGGTTTATTTTTTTAGCTCGGGCTAAAAAAATATCTCGTTCCACTGGTTCAAGTCACAGAGAATATATTTATATTAGAAGAGGTAGTGATAAACCCATATCATAATAATATGAAAAAGGGTTTCCATTGTAATGACCAAAAAATTGCCCCCTACGTAATAAATATGAGAAAGTTTCTTATTGGACTAACAAAGATACTTTTAAAAGAAAGAGTAAATACCCTATTTAGTCCTTGAAAAAAACACAAACCCCATTTTATCCCTCAAACAACGAAAATCCCTTTTTAGTCTCTCAAAAATTCCAAAAAAGGACGAATTTCCAAAAAAATGACCCTATTTTGGTCTTTCAAAAATTCCAAAAAAACCCCTTTTTAGTCCATAAAAATGTCCTATTTTAGTCCCCTAGACGAAAAAGGGAGTCCGTATTTTTTTTTCCAAGGACCAAATAGGATATTTACTCTAAAAGAAAGTAATCGACATAAAGTCAAGATAAAAAGAATGATTATGAAAAGATTGAAAGTCCATTTCACACGTCACACGTCATGAAAATGGGAAAATTCATAAAAAATTTTTCAAGATTCTGGGCGCTTTTTTTTTAAGAAAAAAAATGAAAAAAACGATATAGTTGTTAACCAAAATAGGGACCGATTTAGTTGTAAAAAAATTGTTGTAAATGTGACTTTTAGTTGTAAATGGGTAAATTTTATTGTAAATAAATTTTAATGAATTTATCGGACCCATTAACTATTCTTCTCAATGACCTGAATGGCTCAGTTAATACTAGATATAAGACTATATTTTTTATGATTCTTATTATGAGACACTAATTAGTAAATTTATTTGGTCTTTTTTATAAGACACTTACTTATTTCAATAATTATTTGTTTCTATATATGCTCATAATTAATAAGATTAGTAGATGAAAGTAATAATTGATATAATACTTTGTTGTAATATTTTTTTTAAATTTTAACTGTAAGAACTCATTTATAATTTGTTTTACTATAATATATGTTTTTACCAAAATAGCCTCAATTATTGTTCAATTAATGATTCAAAATAAAATTTAATTTTCTGAATGAGTTAAGATGTATCATTTAATACTAGGTGTAATTATGGAAGAACGAGACAAATAATTGAGATGTAAGAATGATACAAATAATTATGGAAGAATGATACAAATCATTTAATACTAGGTGTAATTATGGAAGAATGATACAAATAATTGGCCCAGTAATTAATTACCAACAAATAGTTTTCTTATAAGATATCTATTCATTTTATCTCTATTATTTATTTATTTTTTAAAATAATTCACTTAACTTAAAAACAAAGTTGTCAAATTCAAGAGTTTAAGCAAACTCATGATTTTAATGTAAACTCGATCGTAAACTTATAAGAGTTTGCTTTTATTATTAAATAGGTATTACTAGTATATAATTAAATAATTAAAATATAAAAATGACAATAATTTGATTTAAATATATTTTAAATCAAAATAATTAAAATTAAATCCATCAACATTCATCATTTATCATATTTAACAAAGAATTTTCTATAAAATTTATATATAAAGTCGCTAAGTATGATCAAATAAAAAAGTTAACACGAGTTTAAAAGTAAGTTAACATACTTTTGTAAGCTAGAAATGCAAAAACAAGAAACTTGGTGCATAAACTCGTAAGTTTAACCGAGTTTACAACTGGCACGAGTTTATCAATGACTCAAATCAATTTTATAAGTTAGAAACGTAAAAACGGTAAACTCGGAGAGTTAACTTGCGTATTTGACAACAATACTTATAAACTCATAAATAATCTAATATTATACCAGAATATTTTAGGGAGTCAAGTTGTATTAATTATAATTAAATAATTTATTAGGTTTTCTTAAACTATTCAAATTAATTAAATAACTCTTATATCATTGGACAAATGAGTACAATATGAAACAATAAATTTAAGAATATCATATCCATATCTTATTACCAACCACGTTTTTGTGCCTATTTGGATTAGTAGTATTTGACCACACACAAAAAAAACAAAAACAAAAAAAGATTAGCGGTAGAAGCTACTTTTCCAATGTGATTTACAGTATACAAGATAAGTATGTGAGATGGGTTTTTTATTTTATTTTATTTTTATTTTTATAAACAAATTTTAGGAAAGGGTTGTGTTCACCCACAATCCAAAGGCAGGGCGTTTGGAGCGCAATCTACAAGGCATACTGGCCGGAGAGTACACATGCCTCCACCTCCACCTCCACTAGCGTTTCCACTACTTCATAGACCTCTAGGATGCCTCCCCCAACGCTTTGACCAACTCTAGGATCGAACCCCCTCCCTTTAGGTGAGGAAGTCCGACCTTTTACCAGTTGAACCCAAAGACGAGGGTTATGTGATATGAGTTTTATCTCAACTTACGTGAACTTATTATTTGGACTCAACCAAACCCTTAGAAGAAATTAATACTCCTTATTATGATTCATCGAATCAATGAACGGGCTATTAAGTACGTTTTCCCAAAAAAATGTATATGCAAACTCCTTGCCTCTTATATAAGAGCTTCCTAATTAATTGTTTATTTCAAACAAATGTGACATGATTTTCCAAAAACATCATTATTTAACATTAGGATATATATATATATATATATATATATATATAAATTATCACTACTAATTTTAATTACTACTAACGCCACTACCATTTTTTCATGGTTAGATCAGAGTCTCATCCACCTTTATCATTTCTCTCTCTTATTGAGATTTTGACCTAATGATGAAAAAATGATAGTGACCAAAATTGATAATGATAATATCCTACCACACACATATATATATATATATATATGTGTGTGTATGTAATATAATATAATATAAAAAATAAAAAATATAGGATATAAAATAGATCGAGATATATATTATATTTTGGATCAAATCTCACATTTAACTAGTAGCTCTTATATCATAAATCAGAGATGGTATAAAGAGGGACATGTGAAGCATGAGTATTCAAGGAGTGAAATGAAGTGATGAGTGGTTGTTTTCATGGAATATATTCAAAGAAGGTAGGCAGATTAGAACATGAATATGTCTTCACCATTGGACAAAAAACGACGTGTAACACACAATAGTACACTAAGTCCATCCTCACATGCACACCAAATTAGATATGAATCTAATTAATTAATGTCAACTGCTTCATGCATGCATGTATGTACTTTTCCAAGTTTTCAATTTTGTTAGGCTCACTTTGTCTCGTGGCACCACTTAATGGAGAGAAATATGCTCCTAAATTGATTATCTAGTCTTTTAGATTTGAATTTTAGGTCTCATTTGCTTTTACAATGACAACTTTTCAATTTTTTAAATGACCCTTTTTAATATTTGTATTTTTTTTTTTGGGACCTGATTTTAATATTTGTATTGTAACTACTCAACATATTGATTGAAACCCCATTAATATGTGACACTAGTGGGAATACTATAATTGAACAAAAGAATTATAATTTTGAGAAACAGAATAGATTGAGATCTTATACTTATGATCGAATAAAATCCCTTTCTTAGTTCTTATATTTAGAAGTGAAAGGAGTGGCATCGATGTGTCCCCACTGATAAAGCTAATTGTGAGAAAATACAAAATAGTGAAACACCAAAACTAATTAAATTTTCATATAATATATCTAATTGTATAATAATTAGATGTGTCATACAAAAAAATATTTAATGAATTTTCTATTAATACTTAGGGAAATACACTTTTCATGTTATAAGAGAAGCGTATCCTCATGTTATAGTTACTTTGATTTCCATTTTAGAGTTTTTTTTTTATTTTTTTAAAAAGATGTGGGTCCCACCATTTCATGTGTGTCTAGAAATTTTCTTCTTATCATGCAACATGAAAAGTATAAACCCCTAATACTTAATACCTTAAACATGCATTTAAATATAATATATACTATAATATCTATAAAATATTCGATCACAAGAGGTTTACTGACTGGTGTAATAAACAAATTAGGTGTGATAGTTACTTTTTATTTAATCATTGTTTAGAAGACGAATACGAGTACATTATTTTCTCTTATTCCCAGTCTTCTCTTATCATTCCCAGATATTCTTTACGGTTGCAGTCAATAAATGCAATAGATTGGAGACAGAAAAATTAATTAGATGGTTTGGAGATGCATATAAAATAATACTCCCTCTATTTGATATTAATTATAAAGTTGAATTCATTAGTGTAAAAAAGGGCTTTAAGACCGCCTCATTTAGAGCGGATTATAGAGGATCCAATCTATAAAGTATGACCGGTGGCAGTTTTAAGTAAATATAAGGAACTTTTTGAATCGCATTATAAAGGATCCGGTGTTAAAAGTATGACCTGTGGTAATTTCGTAAATATATAGAATATTTTTAAGACCAGATTATAAAGGATCTAGTCTTAAAAGTATGACCGTGGCAATTTCAGAAACATATAGAACATTTTTAAGACGGGTTTATAAAGGAGGTTGTTTCAAACAACGAGTCTTAAAAGTGTTTTAAAAAATATAACTCTCTTGGTGGCAATTTCGTAAATATATAGAACACTTTTAAGACCGGTTGTTACAAAAAATAGGTCTTAAAAAATATATAGTACACTTTAAGACCGGTTGTTTCAAACAACGGTCTTAAAAGTGTAAAAAAAGAAAAATGACCTATGGAAATTTCGTAAAAATGTAGAACACTTTTAAGACCGGTTGTTTCAAAAAATAGATCTTAAAAATATACTTTTAAGACCTAGGTTGTTTTAAAAAAATAGGTCTTAAAAGTGTTTTGAAAAAAAGTATGACCGGTGGCAATTTCGTAAATATATAGAACACTTTTAAGACCGGTTGTTTCAAAAAATAGGTCTTAAAAGTGTTTTAAAAAAAAAAAAAAAGTATGACCGTGGTAGTTTCGTAAATATATAGAACACTTTTAAGACCGGTTGTTTCAAAAAATAGGTCTTAAAAGTATACATTTAAGATCATTTTTTTCAAAAGACCTAGGTCTTAAAAGTGTTAACAAAAAAAAAAGCTAAATTTGCTAAACCCAAAGTCCGAGAGTTACGCTTTGTCTTCTTGGTGATATAACTTTTACTTAGTTATAGATTCAACGAATGTCCCAAGAGCCTCACAAATCAAATCCTTAGCAAGAATGTCATCCTCTTCCTCTAACCTACTCGCAATCTTCGTAAGTCATTCCAAGAACCACACAATCAAATCCTTAGCAACGTTAGCGGTGAGATGCTTCGAGGGTTTTGCGATGGCGTCGACTCCAATCCTCGGCCGCGCGTACTACTTCGAGGATTCGGACGACGGCGGCTCCTTCCTCTTCGATCTATGACTCCTCCCACGCCTCCTTCACCTGATCCGGCTTAAAATCAAACCCATCTCTTCTTGCGTAAGTCCGTTTATTCCTACCTTGATCGCTCCCGCTCGATCCGGACTTCGATTTTGGTTGCTTGAAGTTTTGCTAGCATCGACAAGAGGATTTTGCTCGATTTAGTTGCTTTAAGCTTGTGATTTTTTTGTAGATTTGGATTTCAATTTCACCTCTGATTTTATATTGATTTAAATTTGATTTCCATAGTGAATGATTTTTGTTTCTTGTTATTTTTTCTTATTTCTGGACTTTGTAATCATCTTTTTTGTTTTTCTTGTTGTTGCTTCCAATCTTCTCTTGGTTCTTTGTCGCTGATGACGTAGGGACATTCAAAATGTTGTCAGATCTGGTGATTTGGGACCGATTGTTTCATTTGGGTTTTTTTTATTATTATTATTCTGAAACACTTTTAAGACCGGACATTTGGGACCATATTTTTAATACCGCCTGGAACGAGACCGGTTCCAAATCCGGTCTTATGAGGTGTTTTTTATCCGATCTTAAAAGACTTTTTTGTACTAGTGATTTGTTAGATATCTACTCCATTGTATTTATATTAGAAGACACCTCTAATAATTTAACTGGTGGAAACAAAGAGAGGTAGTTAAATCAGTTATAAAGCATTTTATGGAATGTCAATTAAGAGTAATTAATGTTATTATTTTATAAAGTCTATTTCAATTTTTTTTATGCCTTAAATGCATGTGTTAAAAGAAATTTATGTAATTGAAAGATAAGTTTTTATTAATAATTTGAGTACTCAGATTGAAAACTAAATTATATAAAAGGATTAAGGTTCAAATTGGCCAACAAAGTGTTACGCTAGGAGTAATAAGCACAAAAATGTTTTGAAGGGAGCAAGAATTCTAATGAATAATTGAAAATGCTCAAAAATACCAATGAAGAAATTAATTCTGGTGAAAGTCGCACAATCATCGTTTTGGTCTATTTATCGAAATTTTAAATTCTTTATTGGTATTTTTAATTTTCTTGTTCAAAACATTTTTGTGCCCGATATATGCTCCTAGTGTAACACTTTGTTGGTCAATCTGTATCTTAACCCTATATAAAATATTATCAATGTCAATCGAATATGTTTTTTTTTTGAAAGTTAAATGCATTACAAAAAAATGATAATTAGTACTACTTCCAATCATAATTATAAGACATATCTAATCGATTTTTGAGAGATTAAGAATAAGAGTTAAATTAGTTAATTTTACTCATTTTCCTAAAATGCCCTTATATAAATTTTGCACTTCAATTACCTTACTGATTTCACATATTTCCTCATTTATATTTGAACTGTGTTTTATATTATAAATAAACAATTTGTTTTGAATTAAGTTTCATAATTTTATATATCACCATCCTATGACAAACTCCATAATTTATATATCAATTCAAAACCAATTTAGAAGTTATTTGCTCTTGAATAATATGTATCAGTCGAGAAAGCTAATGTAGTATATGCATCAGCATGATTAATCTCTCTTATAATTGACAATGGACATATCATACCTCCTTGATGGATTATCTTATTTCTCTTCGTCCATATGGTTGAGAATTTGAGATAACCTCCGGAAAACATAAAATAATGATTATCTTGACGCAGATGAAACAAAGAATATTTGAATAGATGAAAAGAAGAGAAAAGCAGTCGAAATTGAAGCCTAAAACCAGACTGCCTTAACCACAAGACATGTTAGAAACAAATGGTCTAAAGATTCAGTGACATTACATCCAAAAGCATATATAATAACCATTAGCATTGATGTGATGTTGTCTAAGAACACGCATCCATTGATGGAATGGCATAATTCAACAATTTTTAGATTAATAATAAGTCCTTCCCAGCATTGAGATTGACAAAACAGGTTTCTGAAAAGGATCTCTAATTTGAAAATTTGTTATGGAATTAATAAATTTGACTAAAGAAGGAGACAGATGTATCAAGAATTTGTTGTTCAACTAGTGGTGGATTTTGGGATAAATATTTAGGGGGTCAACTATATAGTCATTAACAAATTAAGAAAAAAAATATTTGGAGGGTCAAATATATAAATTTTTGGGAAAATTACGCGTAGGTCTCAAAGAATGAAAAAAATTACAAAAAAGTCCCTTAAAATCACCAAATTACACAGAAGTCCCAAGGGACTTTTTTGATATTATTTGTATGGAAATAAAATCCAGGTTTTTAAATGTTGTTGTAAATGCATGCATTTCCTGTTGTAAATACGGCTTATTCTGTTGTAAATGGTCAGATTTTAAATTTTGTTGTAAATACAATATTTCCTGTTGTAAATATAGCCTTTTTCTGTTGTAAATGACCTCTCTACGTTCAAAATTCAAGTGTTTAAATGTTGTTGTAAATATGGACATTTCCTGTTGTAAATATGACTTTTTCTATTGTAAATGGTCGGTGTTTAAATGTTGTTGTAAATATAGCATTTCCTATTATTAATACAAATAATATCAAAAAAGTCCCTTGGCACTTCTGTGTAATTTTGAGATTTTAAGGGACTTTTTTATAATTTGTTTGTTCCTTGGGACCTGCATGTAATTTTCCCTAAATTTTTGGGTCAAATGTATAGAAAAATCCAATTTACATTAAATATTTAGGATTATTTTTTTTTTTTATTATGGCCCCCCTTGTCTCTACAAATTAAAGCTCCGCCATTGCGTGCAACATCAGGAGCATGTATAAATTAGAAACGAAAGAAAAATGTCATCTTATTTAGGACCTACATGAAGGAAGATGCATTAATAGATAAAAAACCGTCAGAATTGGACTGTCTACATCTGATCTGCATTTGATCAATCACTACAGAACAATGGCCAATTAATTATGTGTCGGTAAAAAAGTGCTAATTATGACATTATCCACAAGTGATTTTATGTTTGACTGGTGTGATAAACAAATTAAATAAATTAAAAGCCTTTTACTTTCTGTTCAATCATTGTGTGGAGAAGACAAACACATTTTCTCTTACGCTTATAGTCTTCTTTACAGCTGTTTTTGTATAGTGGCTTCTTAATTTATTCTCTTTTCCTGTAATACAATGGCTAAAAAGTTCAATATAAATCGAGAGAGACACAAACCTAATTATATTCTCTATAGTCAATTATATGGGTGGGAGATTCATTACTTAAAGAACATCAACAAAAAAGAAAAGTTTCATTACTTTCATGTTTATGTGGTTAGAGATTTTTGTCAATGAACTTATCAAGTTAGATACACATATCTTTCACTTAATTTTTATTTATTTATTATTATTATTATATATTTTTTTTTTTTTACAAATGATTAGTATGCCACCTTCTTATTTTTCATTTAAAATTTAGTCCCTCCAGTCCTATTTATAAAAGCTTAATATTAGAATTACGTGGTTTAAAAAAGAAGTTAAAATTAATAAAATAATAATAAGTAAGTCTTAAATATAAACTTTTTTTTTTCTTAGTATGCCATTATTTGTAAGGGGCGAGTAATTGAAATAAATAAAATAAACATAAACATCAATAACTCTCTTAATTAATGTAATAGGTATAATTAATAAGGGGCATAAATGGAAAAATCTCATTAAATGTGGAGACAACTTTTACCAAGTTCTTATAAAAAGAATAAATACAATTCAAATTTTGGGTGCTTATAAAAGGGATTGAATGGAGTAATATTATCAATTATTAATATTTTTTAAAAATAAATTAAAATTAAAATATTATAATTGTACAATTTCTCAATTTCAATAATTTTAAAATTGTCTTGTGACCTGTTTATGTATGCCAATTTATATAGTGTGTTAGGTTGAGTTAACCTAACACCTTACCTAGGCTTATTACATTATTAAATTAAAGTTTCACATAAATTTAATGTTTGCTTTAACTTTTCAGTTATAACTGATTTTTTTATTGGAGAATAATAGAGTTATAGAGGTTATAGAATTATAGTCAAGGTTGTCAAAGTAGCAAGTTTAAGTAAACTCCTGTGAATAATGTAAATTTAAATTGTGAACTCAAAACGTAAACTTGTAAAAGAGTTTACCTTTATTAATAAATAGGTCTTAAAAGTCTATAATAAAATAATAAGAATAAGAAAATGATAATAATTTAATTTAAATATATTTTAAATATGAATAGTTGAAATTAAATCTATAAACATTTATAATTTATCATATGTACAAAAAGTTAAAACTTTTCACTTTCATCTCGAAATTCATTAACAAGTTAAAAGAGCCATATTAACAACTAAAATAGGAAAAATTATCAAATTTCAGCGTTAAAAACCATATTTTATCACTTTCAACCATTCCCACTCAAATGTGAGTTTAACCTATTTTATATGCCCAAAAACGAGTTCAAATTTACTAACTCAACTCGAATACGATTAAAAACGAAGTAATATGGTGATTAAGAAATGTAAAACTAATGGAAGAATTCGCAGAGATATTTCTTCCTTTCACTCTTCTACTTCTTCCTCCTTCGCCGGAAAACAGATTCCTCCTCCATAACGGAAAACGAGCAAGAGAAGAGAGAAAATATTGATATAGGAGATGATATTAAAACCGATTTTTATCATTTTACTTATTCAAATGTTATAATTATGATATTTTTTCTTTTTTAATCCAAAAATTAAAAGGTCTTAATTTTTTTAATAATATTTATATGTATATTATCTAATAGTTATAATCCAATTGTCTTATTTTGTTCTATTTATATTTATCAAATTTGTTTATAATATTTGTAAAATTTTTAATTATTTTTAATTAATTATATCATATTAAAATAAATTTCAAATCAAATTTTGTATCTGATTTCTTTTCCGCCCGAAATTCCATATCCGTTTCTAAAGTATGTGTGAAATAGACTCTGAAATATAGAATTGTGGGAATTCCCTCACCTCAGCCAAATTGGTTTGGTTTAAGTTTTACATTTTTCTATTTTGAATTAATTTCTTTTGAGGGTAAAATAGACATTTCCTAATTCTTAAAAACTGAGTTTTTTCTTCCTAAAACAACTCAACCTATCTTCCCCCATTTTTCAAATCTTCCTTTCCCTTCAAAGTCATAAGATTAAAATAAATTTTTATATGTAATAAATAATAAGGGTTGGAATCCTAAGATTAAAATAAATTTATATAATTATATTATTATAGAATATATCCACGTGGGAGTATATACAATACTCTCTCTAGTCCTATAAAAGATGATAAATTGAATTATCCATGGTTTAAAAAACTGTTAAAATTAGTTAAAAATATTAATTATGTCTAAAATAAATTTTTTAAAGTATACCCTTATTTATGATAGATAATAGAGAAAAATAAAATAAATATAAATGTAACTAACTTTTTAATTAATATATATATATATATATATAATAATGAGGGATATAAATAAAAAATATATTAATTATTCTGACAACGGATTGTTATGAAAAGAATCAGATTCTTATGAGAGAGACTCGGGAGGTGAAACATCCTTGCGTTAACTTTTCCTTCAAGCAATGACCCAAGTCCAAAGCCACTGAACTCTGTTACAATCACACGTCACTATTAATTAGGTATTAGGAATAATCATCTGATCTTATTATTATTATTATTATTATTATTGGAAATGTTATTATAAGTCTATTACTGCTATTATTAGCATTAAAATTTGGCTTTACTTGACGGTAAAGCTATATAATCTAACCTTCAATCAACATTATTTAATATTCACTTCAAATTTTGAACTTCCACCAACATTTATTGAAATAAAAGTTATCTCTTCATCAATTTTATGACAAATTTGAGTAATTAAGTTCATATATGTTTGAAAAATGTTTACACTATTAATAATTTATAAATAAGGAAACTTTCTACATTTTTACTGAACTTTTCTCTTTTTAAAATCAGCTAAAATAAATGTATTTAATAAAAACGGTCATTTAAATGAAAGAATTTCATATTTTTTATTTCTTAGAAGGAGTTTATACTCTTGAGACTAAACAAAAATGAATGCACAACCTATAAAAAAAAAAATTATTTTTAACGCAAATTTTTTTAGATAATTTGAGTTTCCTAAAATTACATAGGTCAAGACATATATATCTCTAGGAAAAAAACATTTATACAGGTAATAATAGGAGTAAAATATTTTGACTACCTTTCTATTTTGTTTTGTTTTAATTATACAGATCTTCCACTATTTTGAAAAGATACACTTAGGTTCAAGACATTAACTCTATTAAAAATATTCTAAAAAGATTCTAAAAAATACTTCTTAATTAAAATTTATATTAAAATAAGTTTTATTTACTAATTTTCTGTTTATCATATCCAGTCTCTAATTTATTTTTGAATGTTCACAAACTTCAGGTAAAAAAAAAAAAAAATCAATCAGCACAGTAATCAATTATTGAACTTATATTATGATAATAAAAATATGTGTTTGAATAAATATGTTATTATCCATTTGAAAAACCCCAAAATAAATATGTTTCAAAAAATATGATGAGAAATTTAAATTATAAAATTTATAATCTAATAAAAATTAATAAATTTTATAACATTAGGAATTTTGGAAATATATATTAGACTATTTTTTGGTTGTATTTTTATTTTTATTTTGAAAAATATAAATGTTGAAATAATCCTTATGTCAGGGAGGGTTATTTTGGTTAAGAAAAAGTTTGAGTGTCAAATGTAACGTTCTGCTAACGGCTAAATGGATCGAAAATGAATCTTAAATGTAATAATGTATAATGGAGGATTGTATAACTTATATTTTGATTTTAAGGGAGGTTTATATGATTTTTTTAAATATTGAGGAAATCATTGTAATTAAAGTAAAATAAAGGGATAATGAGAGTATTTGAATCAAACAATAAATCACCCACAAAATCCTCACATGTCTTTCTTTGATATTTCAATGCATCAGTACATCACCTTGTGAGTTTTGAACCAAATATTTGTTGATTCCCTATTATATGCTCAGAAGTTATATATTTTTTCATGTTTTATTTTATCGGATGGCTAAGAACCATATATTTTTATCTATCTTGAAGATAAGAGGCCAGAAGCCAAATAATTCTAAATTCTCATCGTCGGCTCGAAGCCATGAGACTTATTAGCCTAAAGCCATCAAACTAAATGGTTTAAAGCCATAAAGTTTTAATTTTGTTGTAATATTTTACTTTTTCTTGTCTTTATAAATTTCTTGTTATAATTGTTGATGTTATTATTGTAAATGGAGCTATATACCCAAGAGGGGGGTGAATTGGGTATTTTAAAAACTTTTCTCGAAAGTGCTGTTTTGACCAAGTAAAAACGGATGATAGCGAGAGGAGGAAAGGAAGGAAAGCTTGCACAAGAGAAATTATCCTGGTTCGGTCTTATCCTTGACCTACATCCAGTCCCCAAGCTACACTTGGGATTTTCAATCCACTATACTCACAAACTGATTACAAACTCTGTACTCAAGAGTAGTTCTCTCTCTAGAACTCACTCCCCTTACAAGTTGCAATCAATACACCCAACCACCAAGTCCCCGACTTGTGGTTATCTCAATCAATAAATGATTTACGAGATAGAACTCTCTCACGAGAGCGTATAAGATGAACACGAAGTACAAGTATCGATTGATACAATACGAGATGAAAGCCGAACACAATAAATAACAATCAATGAATTTTCGCTCTCAGTAGGTGTATCCGCTTGAGAAGAAGTTAATGAACTCTATTTATAGGTAGAGAATATTAAATGACCGTTGAATGATGAATCCAACCGTTGTAGGTGATTAACATTAAGTCTGGTCATCTTCTCTCTCTAAACTCCAACTAATCCAGGTGCTAATATGATTTGATGTGGAACTCGAGGATTTGCCCGTTGGAGAAGAGTTTACTTGATGAAGAAAGCATTCTTGACCGTTGAGAATGCGTGCTCGATGGATTATCCAAAAGAAGGTTGATTTGCGAAGTGCATTAAATGCACTTGAACACTTTTTTTGCTTTATGGCTTTGACCTTCAATAATCTTCATCTGTGCTAACTGAAATTCACTCAACAAACTTGTTAAACATAGCTAGGAATGTGATTGAATGAATTATGGAAGCAATGAAAGCAGACAACAATGATTTGTGAATTCGTATAATTCAAAATCAGTTTTTAGCGTTAAAACGGCTGCGGTATGTTCATGTAAACTCGAGTATGGCACTGTTCACAAGTGTTCAAACTGCGATATCAATTGGATACTCGAGTTTGCACTTTTCGAGGCAAACCATCGTGTCTTGTTTTTGAAAGACAAAGACTATACTCGAGTTTGGCAACGCAAACTGCAGTATTGATTTAACTTGAAAAATCCATTCGCTCTCTGTAAGTCCAATACTCGAGTTTGGCTACGCAAAATGCAGTATTGACTTAACTTGAAAAATCCTTTTGCTCTCTGTAAGTCCAATACTCGAGTTTGGCTATGCAAACTGCAGTATTGACTTAACGTGAAAAATCTTTTGCTCTCTGGAAGTCCAATACTCGAGTTTGTCTATGCAAACTACAGTATTGACTAATCAATACTCGAGTTTGGCAATGCAAACTGCGGTATTGATTTAACTTGGAAAACTTTAGCTCTCTGGAAGTTCAATACTCGAGTTTGGCTATGCAAACTGCGGTATTGATTTAACTTGAAAAATCTTTTGCTCTCTGGAAGTTCAATACTCGAGTTTGGCTATGCAAACTGCGGTATTGACTAATCAATACTCGAGTTTGGCTATGCAAACTGCGGTATTGATTTAACTTGGAAAACTTTAGCTCTCAAAGTTCAATACTCGAGTTTGACTATGCAAACTGCGGTATTGACTAAGTTTGAAAAATCCTTTAGTTCACAAGAAGTTCGATACTCGAGTTTGCCCATGCAACCTGCAGATTGACTATTCAATACTCGAGTTTGCTTATGCAAACCGCAGATCGATTTTGGCTGGAAACTTGGTTGCTTTCTGGATGGCCTTTACTCGAGTTTCGTCAAGCAAACTGCGAGATTGGCTATCCAATACTCGAGTTTGCAAACCTATACTTGCGGTTTGCAACTATCGAATGTTTTTAAACAACTTTGCAAACTTCAAACCATGTTTTACATTTGTTGTTAATCATCAAAACATATTGAGAACTAACAATTATATTACATTTTTATATTTCATATTTTATGAATTTTATTTTATTGTATTAAGACTAAACTATATTAAATCTTGTGCAATTTAAATTTATGACTCTTGTCATTGTCATAAAGAACCATTTATCTTGTATGATCCATAATTTTTCTTTGTCACCATATGTATGAAGGTCTCAAAAATGAATATATATGACCATAAAAGGCCCACTTGTTTTTTTTGGAACAAATTAAAAGAAATGTATAACCACCAGAAGATGGTTATCCTTCCAAAGGCTCATTTTGAATGGATGCATCCAATTTGCTTCATATAGAAAAAATAGTGAAAGAAGTTTAAAAAATATATTGAATTAATTTTTTGACTCTATATGGCCAAACAAAATAATGAGCTTTTGTTGAAAAATTGTGAATCTCATCCAATAGGCTCAACTCCATTTCTAGAAGTGAATGTAGTAACAAATGAATCTAATTGTGGCTGCAAACATGGACATAGCAAGGTTACAACTTTGAGCATGGTTGTGGTCATAATCATGGTGGTTCAAATCCCACTTGAAGTAGAAAAAGATTGATAAGAACCACAAAAGAGAAACTAGCGAGCACAATAAATATATTGAAAATCCATATTATTGTTGTGATGGCAAGGATCATTGGTCTTGTACTTATCATACGCTAAGACACCTGTTGATATCAAACTAGCATTTTTGAGTATCATGACATAGATATTATCCATTTGTTTATTGTTGATTTCTTAGCATAATTTATCTTTATCTATTTAAACCACTAAGATTTAATGTGTTTAAAGTTGCTACTATCATATGTATTTCCTTTTAGCAAGATAAAGTTCTTCACCAATATGAAGACATCGGAATGGAGTAAAACACATTTTTCGTTACCTTAGAAGCACATGGACATGAAGTTATACTACTTAAATGTATCCAAGCATGAATTGGTTGGTTATGCAAATGTTGGATTTTTGTTTGATCCACACGATAGTAAATCACAAATAGGCTATATGGTTACATGTTCAGGTGCATCTATTTCGTGGCGATATAAGAAACAAACTATATTAGTCACATAATCTAACCATACAGAAATTCTAGTAATACATAAAGTTGATCGAGAATGTATATGGTTGAAGTAAGTGATACATCACATATGAACAACTTGTGGTTTATCTTCAGGAAAAATGATCCCAACATTTTTATATGAGGATAATGTTGCATCTATTGCCCAACTTAAAGAAGGATATATCAAGGGTGATGAAACAAAGCATATTTCACCAAAATTCTTCTTCACTCGTGACCTTCGGATGGTGAGATATCCAGTAAATCCATTCAAATGAAAATTTAGCAGATTTATTTACTAAGTCACTTCCACATACAATTTTTGAAAAGCTTATCCATGACATCGGTCTTCGCAAACTCAGATCTCAATTGATATTGTCAAGAGAGGGAGTCAATACACATTATATTCTTTATTCTTTATCTAGATTTTGTCCCACCAGGTTTTTTAGAAAGATTTTTAACGAGGCAGCACTGCCTAGCGTATCAACGAATGATGTACTTTTTTCTTTGGTTAGGTTTTTATCCTATTGGGTTTTTCCTAATTAAAGTTTTTAATGAGGCACATTCATAATGAACATATGGGGGGAGTGTTTTGTACATTTAATAATTTATTATTTTTATTCTACTTCCTTCCCAAGTCAACAAGACTTGCTTTGAAGTTTCCTATTAATCGTGGCTTTTGGTGCAAGACTCATTAAGGCTTATAAATAGATGTCTTGTACAAGCATTGTAACACACACAAGTCATAAGTCAATGAGAATTACCACTGCTGTCCTACTTATAAGTTACTTTGACCAAATCTCACATACTAAAAGTTGTTAACTCAATGATTATAGAAGTAAATTTTCAACTTGATTGGGTATTTGAAAACTGCTTCTCTTTCTATCTCCATGTTTACAATCAATATGAGTAAAATTGTCACAATCTCATTTATTACATGAAATTAGACTTATAAATAGGACCAAATTTTTTTGATCAAAATAGACTTATAAATAGAATCGAGTGGTACTCTCTTCTTTATTTATTGAATTTATCTATTCTTTTATATCTTGCTCTCTTATCCATATATCTTTTACTTTCATAACATAATATAATTAATTAAAAAAATAGCTAAAAATGTATTTAGGGCCTGTTTGGTACGGGAAAGATTTAAGGAGGGAAAGGAACTTAAAGAAGTGAAAGGAATGTAAAGGAAGATTGAGAGGGAACTTAAAAAGTTAAGCTCTTTGGTAGACATGGGAAGAGAACTTAAGTTACGTGAAAATGAATTATTTAGTATGAAGAATTGGGTGTTGGTTAAGTGGGAAGGTAAGGTGAAGTTCCTAAAATGCCCTTCAGATGTTCGAACAAAAAGGTTACGTTTGAACGTAATAGGCACCCAATCACCTGTGTTCGAACGTAAAATCTGATAGTGACTTGAGGTTTACATCAGCTATTTCACAACCCTATGATAAAAACCAAACCACCGAACACAAAAACTAAACAGACGCATGTAGAGAATGGATGAAGGAATAGTTTAAATGGAAAGAACAGAGGGTTGAGAAGAATTCAGAAACTAGAGGAAGCCGAAGGTGGTGGTCTAGTCTTTCCTCTCCGGCTACGGTGCTTGGTAAAGAGGAAGAAGAAGGCGAAGATAATGGAAGAGAGTCGAAGCTCTCTGTTCTCCTCGACGCTACGGGTTCTCGCTTCGACGTCGGTCTGTCCCGGCTATGGTGGAGGGTGAGGAGGAAAGGAATATCGTCGACATTGATGATGAAGAAGTGAGAGTCACCTACGACGGAAATGGAGAAGGAAGGCAAAGGAAGGAAGGATATCATATCTGAATCTGCGGCGCTCTAGTTTTTTTGTAGATTATTTGAGCAAATTAAAGGGCTTTTTTGTCAACAAAATTCACTTTCCTGGGAAAATGGAGCTATCCCGCCATTTTGTGAGGGATTCAATTTCCCACCTTTGTGGGAAGATGGCGCAGACCGGAAATGAAGAATCGGGAGAAAGGCATGCCAAACTGTATTTTTCAATGGGAAAATTGCCATCTTCCCATTCCCTCACACGAATTTAGCGTACCAAACGGTCCTTAATGTTGAGACAATCAAATAACATGTTATAAAAAGAAGCACACCAATTCAAAATTTGAGATATCAAAAAAAGAAAAAAGAAAAAAAGGAAAAAAGAAAAAGAAAAAGAAAGACCGGAGCATATTTGATGAGAGATCATCAGCCGAGCAGTGCTGCTACGTGGCAGTTCTCGTGAGAGAGATTTTGAATGTCGTTTTCTTATTCATTTATCTTTTAAATTCAATTCTGATTGTCGTTTTCCGTGGAGTCAATTTGCGCGGCCGAACGAAAGGGTCTTGCCTTCCCATTTTAAGAAGTAAACGACACGTGCTTTTTGTTATGACTTGCACCGTCACTCACAACTAGTCAATCAAATATGTAAAAGCAAACCAGCTAATGTCGGGTGGGTGCCATAGCAGAGCAGGTATCAGATGTAGAAATTTGCACATTTTGTGTGACTCATAAATATCATATAAAAAAAAAAATTAATTTATGCCAAAAATATATAAATGTAGATTTCCCGTTATTTTTATTTTCTATTGTAAATTAAGTAGATTATTATTTAAAATAAATAAATATGAAGTGTGTGCACCTTAACTGAAAATTACGTATAACAAAATTTATCAATTTCAGAAACTATTTTATTTCTAAGGATAAGTTCAAAATATATTTAACATTTAATATATTTTTAGCAAAATATAGGTCACCAAGTATGAGTTACTCCCTTTGGTCCTTATTAGAAGATATTGACTGTAATTTCTCTTATACTAAAGAAAGGTAATTAAGTCATTAAGTTAGTGTTAGTTGATAAATATTTTCATTTTTATCCTTACTTTATTGTGGGAGGAGAGAGATATATCCTGATTGGATTGGAAAAACAGAATTAATGAGAATTAATGACGGGAGAGAGAGAAACATGTTGATTGAATTGAAAATATACAAACTTAATTGGGGGGAGAGAGAAACATATTGAATGGATTGAGAACAAAATAGTCAATGAAAAATATTTGCCCAACAAATGAGGGCATAATAGGAAAAACCTAATAAATCAAACCAGACAATTAGAATAATAAGTAAAAAATTGTTGACAATTTGATCGCTTTATAATAAGGATCAGAGAGAGAATAATATTTAATAATTTTAAAAAATCTATTTAAAATATAAGTTCTTACTTATAATTTGCATATTTTCTTGCAGAATACATCTGCCAATTCTCATTATAAGTCATATTCAAAAAGAGAGGAATGATATTCATTATGAATTTAACTTAAAATTAATTATATTTATAAATTACCTTTATTTAAAATCTGTTTTTTTTTTTTTAAAAAAAAAAAGTATACGTTTGGTCCTTCATGTTTGCCTACGCAGTATCATTTTAGTCCCTTAAGTTTGTAAAGTGCATATTTGGTCCCTTAATGTTAACACCATTAGTCGACTTAATGGAAAATGCTTGACTCAACAATTTTAAGTGATGCATGTGCAATTAAATGTTGATCAAATATGCTTATATGTTAGTATTTTAATAAATTAATATTTTAAATCCTATTAATTAAAAAATATTTAATCTTCAATGATTGTCTCACGGTTTTTCACAATTTGTGAAGATTCAATAGATATTTTTTCTATCGAAAAGATTAAAAAAAAAAAAAAATTGAAAAGGAGGTCAGACAGGCCACTTCCTCCATACAAGGGACTAATTTTCCACTAGGGCAATACACCAAGAACTTCAAAATACACCAAGAACTTCAAAATATTCAATTTTAACATAAGATCTAATTCATAATGTAAATTGCACTATAACCTACCCTCTTCGTTTCTGCTTTACAAGAAAACAACTAGTATTACATACATATGCTTTATTTATATTTATAAGAAACATTAAATATAATGTCTAAAATTTTATTTGTTATTTTCGTATTTTTTTTCCCTCATTTAATTACTCATCTAAAATTTTCTTTTTTAGTTTCCCATTTTGCCCCATTTAATTACTCATTATAATCAGTACATTTATTATTACAAAGCCCAAAATAATTTTCTTATAATTTATATTCCAAACACTAGCAACCATCATCTCTGTTATAATAATGTTCTTATTATTTATATTCTAAACACAATCATCTTTATTTTATTCTCTCCAAACATTATCTTTACTGTAGAAGATAAAAAATTAATGAGGTTTTTAATATAAAACAAATATTTAAAAATTTTATAAGATCAACCGATTGATTTTGATTTTAAATATAAGATTCTTTTTTTTTTTTTTTTTTCTTGTCCATATTTTCTCACTCTACCCATATTGATGTTTCACAAACCATAATCAAAGAAATGAAGAAAGAAGGCAATCAAAGAAAATGATTAGGATGTTTTTTTAAAATATATGTCTATTAACTAACTTAATTAACTTTATTAAGGTAATCAAACTAAGGAAATACATATTATATTAAAGAGTAGATAGAGTATAATAATTTCTTTATTCTCTCTTGTATCCCACATCTCCCCATAAATAAGAATATTTTTAAGAAAAAAGTTTCAATGTTTACGTGTTTGTTATCTTTGATAAATTTTTTTATCTACAACAGTTTCTTACAATAAGGAACGGAAGAAGTACAACTTATACTAAAGGCTAGTATTTATTATTTATTGCAACTTCCATGATATCTTGAAATGTAATTTATGTTATTAATTACATATAAATTTTAATAATTTATTGAACAAAATAGAAGGACTAGTACTCCCTTTATTATAAAGTATTAACTAACCATTTTCACAAACCAATAAAAATAATTAAAGTCAATAAAGTTATCTTACAATTTAAGTAACTTCCAATATTACCCCTACTAATTACACTAAACTTTAATATTATACCACTTTGGTCCTATTTATAAGTTTATTTTGACTAAATCTTATATTACCTTAATGATTATGAGGTAGTTTTTAACTTTGCCTTTATCCTGATTTATTTTTTAAGTCTTCTCTATCTTGATGTTTGACCATTGTTATCAAAATCATATACCAAGAAGATGTAAGTATTTCAACAATTATGGAACAAACTTCCAACTTTACCCTCATTTATGAATGGGTACCATTTTTAAATTTATTGTCAAATCTTTCTCATCTTTTTCTTTTCCAACATTTTGATTTGATCAATCTCTCATCATCATTACTATGGTAAAATTGTCATAGAAATCTCATTTATTTATGAAAATGATGAATGTTAAAAAGGATTTAATTTTTTTATTTGGATTTAAAATATATTTAAATCCATTTGTTGTCATTTTTGTATTTTAATTATTTAATTATACACTAAATTTTCATTTTATTTATTTAATTGAGTATTTTTCGAGCTTGTTTTTCTCTCTATCTTCATGGGTATACTTAAAATAGATAAAATTGTCATAATCTCATTTATTATATAAAATGACTTATAAATAAGATTAAATTTTTTAGTCAAAATAGACTTATAAATAATATCAAAGTGATATTAATTATTACTCTTACCTACTACCCTTATTAATTATGGGTATAAATAAAAAAAAAAATTAATAAACTTTAAAAATCAGGAAGTTTTTATATAAAAAACATCAAATACTACCGGTTATTATTTTATAATAAAGAGTGTGTACTGTTGAAGGATCTGCAACAAATCCCAACATATAATAAAAAATCTGACACAATTCTGCATTCCTGCTCTTCCGTAAGCAACGACCATACTCTGTGTCTCTTCAGAGGCCAACCACCGCCCTTTGGTCCCACTAAACTTGCGTAATCGTTCTTCCTTCTTCTCCTCAACACCATGTGACTCTTTCCTCTTCTCACCTTCCTTTCCACGTTTCATTCAATCTTCCCAATTCCCAATCCCTTCTTGTACTTTCTCGAATCCCAAATCTTGCTCTTGTTCTCACTCTCCCTCTCACTCTTCACTCTTTTTTGTGTGTGGGTATTTTTCCCTATTCCCACTCAACCCCACCAAAATTCAACCCTCTTCTTTGTTATCCCCTTTGCCGCCGGCATGTTCGCCGGAGATATTTCCCGGCAATGTCACTCGCCGGTGATCTTGTTTTCTCTGTTTTTTCTCTTCCTGGCTGGCTCGTCCCTGTCGGATGAGTTTCAAATGCTCATGAAGTTCAAGTCCTCTGTTCAAACTTCAAATGCCGATGATGTTTTCGGTTCATGGACGGAAGCCAATTCTCCCTGCAATTTCACCGGAATTCTCTGCAATTCCAATGGTTTCGTTTCAGAAATCAATCTCGCCGGAAGAAATCTTGGGGGTACTATTCATTTTGATTCACTTTGCGGGCTTCAGTCGTTAGAGAAATTATCTCTGGGGTCGAATTCCTTCCATGGAAGAATCAGCGAGGACCTGAGGAAGTGCAGTAATTTGAAGTATCTGGATTTGGGCGGGAATTTTTTTTCTGGGGAAATGCCTGAGTTCTCTAATTTGATCAAGCTTACCTACTTGAACTTGAATGCCAGTGGAATTTCTGGGACATTTCCATGGAAATCATTGGGAAATCTAACTAGTCTTGGATTTTTAAGCCTTGGAGATAACTTGTTTGAAAAAAGTCCTTTTCCTGTGGAGGTGTTAAAGCTTGAGAAATTGTATTGGCTTTACCTCACCAATTGCAGCATCGCGGGAAAATCCCATTGGGTATTGGGAATCTAACTCAGCTTGAGAATCTTGAGCTTTCTGATAACCATTTGACAGGTGAAATCCCAGTTGATATTGGGAAGCTTCAGAAGCTGAGGCAACTGGAGATATACGATAACTACTTGATTGGGAAAATCCCAAAAGGACTTGGTAATCTCACAAATCTGGTCTCCTTGGATGTTTCTAGTAATCAGCTTGAAGGTGATATTTCTGAGCTTCGGTTCTTGACAAACTTAGCTTCTCTTCAGCTTTTTCAGAACCAATTCTCTGGAGGAATCCCAAATGAGTTCGGAGATTTCAAAAGCCTCGTTGAGTTTTCACTTTATGCAAATAATTTCACGGGTCCTCTCCCTCAAAAGCTTGGCTCTTGGGTTGGTTTACAATATATTGATGTTTCTGATAACTCTCTGTCTGGTCCTATACCACCTGACATGTGCAGGAACAACAACATGACTGAACTAGCTATGTTGAACAATAGCTTCACTGGAAGTATACCTGAAACATATGGGAATTGTTCGGCTATGGTTCGTTTTCTCGTTAACAGAAACTCGCTTTCTGGTCGTGTTCCTTCGGGTTTATGGGGCCTGCCAAATATGGAAATAATTGATCTTTCAATGAACCAGTTTGAAGGTCCAGTAGCATCTGATGTTGCTGACGCAAAATCTCTTGCACAACTATTTTTAACTGACAACAAGTTCTCTGGTGAACTACCCTCGGGAATCTCAGAAGCTTCTTCGTTGGTATCAATCAAGTTGAGCTCAAATCAATTCTCCGGTAAGCTTCCAGATTCTATAGGAAACTTGAAGAAATTGGGTAGTCTTAAGTTGGATGGAAACAATTTTTCTGGTTCTATACCAGAGTCTTTAAGTTCTTGTATTTCTCTCAGTGAAGTAAGCATTGCCGGTAACTCGCTTTCTGGGAAGATCCCTACGAGTCTTGGCTCTCTGCCTACTCTCAATTCATTAAACCTATCGTCCAATAGACTTTCGGGCGAAATTCCTCCGAGCTTGTCGTCTCTTAAACTGAGCCTTCTTGATTTATCAAACAACAATTTCTTTGGTCCAGTGCCAGATTCACTCTCTATTCCGGCATTCATAGATGGGTTAAAGGGAAATCCTGGTTTATGCAGTGAGACTTTGGAAAATTTTAGGCCATGTTCACCGGTTAGCACTGGCTCTAGTCGAGTTAGGACCATTATTCTCTGTTTGCTTGCTGGTATAATGGTTCTACTAGTTTCATTGGCATGCATATTCTTCCTGAAACTAAAGCAGAACAAGTTAGAGGAGAAGCCTTTGAAGACTAATTCCTGGGATTTGAAGCAGTACCATGTGATAAACTTCAACGAAAATGAAATCATTGAAGGGATCAAGTCTGAGAATGTGATTGGCAAAGGAGGATCCGGGAATGTTTACAAGGTTGTTCTCAAATGTGGCAAAGAATTGGCAGTCAAGCACATATGGACTTCTAATCCGGGTGAACCAGGAAGTGGCCGGGCAGTTCAGTGATGCTGAAAAGAAGTTGCCGGTCACCGGAGTATGATGCTGAGGTGGCCACACTAAGCTCCATAAGGCATGTGAATGTAGTGAAGCTCTACTGTAGCATCACAAGTGAAGATAGTAGCCTTCTAGTTTACGAGTTTTTGCCGAATGGGAGCTTGTGGGATAAGCTGCACAGTTGCCAGAAAAGTCCTATGAGTTGGGAGGTTAGGTATGAGATTGCTTTAGGAGCAGCTAGAGGGTTGGAGTATCTGCATCATGGCTGTGATAGGCCAGTTATACATAGAGATGTGAAATCAAGTAACATCTTGATTGATAAAGAATGGAAGCCAAGGATTGCTGATTTTGGGCTTGCCAAGATTGTGCAGGGAGGAGCAGGCAATTGGACAAATGTTATTGCTGGAACACTTGGCTACATGGCTCCTGGTAAGCTTTTCATTTCCTTGCAGATCAGAAAAAAAGGTTCAAAAAAAGTGAAAGTAGATAGCATCGCCTAGGAATTCACAGTTAACTTTTTTAATGCAGAAAATCTAAATCTAGTGAGAGAATAAGGGTCTTTTGGTGTCTGAGATCAAAATACAAGAAGCTTAGGACATTGTTTTGACTTGTTTTCTTTCCTAGGTTGAGAACATTAATGCCATAGAATCCCTACGTCCTATTTTATGATGATTCAGATCAATAAATCTAGCATATTTTCTGGGTTTGCTTTTTCTTTCCCTTTAAGTAATAGATATCTAGCTATAAGAAAAAGTTATATAAGATTGAAATAATTGGGCTCAGGATGAGTAACATTATTATTAAGTGGAAAATGCATTTCATCGCTTAATTTTAGATTTAATATATTTACTTAAAACTTCATTTTCTGGTTGCTGTGCTTGGAAACTGATCATCTTGATTTTGGGAATGACAGAGTATGCCTATACATGTAAGGTGACTGAGAAGAGTGATGTGTATAGCTTTGGAGTGGTTCTAATGGAGTTAGTGACGGGGAAGAAGCCGAATGAATCAGAATTTGGGGAGAGCAAGGACATAGTCAACTGGGTATGCGGCAACAAGAGGACCACCAAAGAAGACATGGTTGAGCTTGTGGATTCCACAATTCCAAAGCATTACAAACATGATGCCATGAAGGTTCTGAGAATTGCAACACACTGCACTGTTAAGGTTCCATACTCAAGACCTTCCATGAGAATGGTGGTTCAAATGCTGGAAGAGGCAGTTCCTTGTACTCTGACCGATGTTGTTGTGGCTAAAGATGGTTAAACTAGCTAGTTCCTCAATAAAGGCATTGATTAGTGGGGGAATAATAGAAAAATTTATCAGATCAGGAAGGAACCCTTGGGAAAATCATAATGAGGCTGCAAATTCATAAAGTGTAAAATATTTTGGAGTGTCTAGAGGTAAGACTGGGATAGAGGGTTTTGGCTTGTAGATTGTACTACTTGGACAGTAATTTTCTCTCATAATATCAGTTTTTCTGACTTTTTCTCTGCATAATTGGAATGCCATGTGAAAGAAACTATAACTTTTTGAAGATTTCTTTTTGTCATTGAAATTTGATCTTTGGTGGCATTTACCTAAGCCTCTGTGCTCTGTTTAGTATAGCTGAAATTTAACAATGGAAGAAATAACAAGTACAGCAACAAGCAGCTTTATTTCACTATGTGGATCGATGGTATTATAGTAACAACGATGGAAGATGGGATAAAATGAGCGATGTGTATCCTATTCCCTCCGCTCTTAATTATAAGACAACATTTAAGTGTTGGTTTTGGTCTTAATTATAGGACAACGTTTTAATTTTTGTTAATTTCTTCCTAAAATACCTTTATTTTATTCTTTCAAGTGTATTTGATTTTTGGTGAGTGTATTTATGTAGATGTGTAAACTTTTCCAATCAATAAAACTTTTAAATTGTTTGATTTTAATTTATTTATCAATCGATTAACATTAATTTGCCAATATATATATATAGTCTCACACGCACACGCATGTGTGTGTGTATGTTAATATAATATCGACACACACACACACACACATATATATATATATATATATGAGGGTGTGGGTGTGTGTTTATATAAGCGTGTGTATGTTATATATATGTTTGTGTGACACACACACACATATATCTGTGAGTGTGTGGTGAGTGTGTGGGTGTGTGTTTATATGTGTGTGTAGATATAGACACACAAACACATACATACATACATACATATATATATATATATATTACACATACCATTATTTCAATTAAAAAAAATGTAGAAATGAAAATTTTAAGTGAGAAAGGTATGTGGTAGGGGTTATTAATTCATTTTTACTTATGTCATTTTAAATTTGTATAAGGACATTTTAGAAAAATGGGTAAAATTAACTAATTTAACTCCTCTCCTTAATCTCACAAAATCGGTTAAATATATCTTATAATTAGGACTGGAGGGAGTATAATATAAAACCTATCCAAAGCCTAGATTCATTAAATTGATAAATTCACATTCTAATTGGCGGTTGGTTTATAATTTAATCAACTCTCCTTTGATCTGCAGAGAGTAAAAATCAAAACATTGGGTAGGCAATTGTAATTCAATTGATAATAATCAATTATAAAATTTTAATTTATTTATATTAAACATATAATAATATTATTATAAGCATGTCAAGATGTTTTAAATAGGACGAAATTTAGATGAAGTTGCTATTAAGTTAAGTTCTTCAATCACACTTTGTTGATAAAATGCGAATGTGCACTTGTAAATTTATCTTTGAACACTTGTAAATTTTTGTATTAGTGAGCCATAATGTAAATTAGGATTTACAAATTTTTACATGGACACATTATTTTGACATTATTATTTTTTAAAATACGTATATGCACTTATAAATATTCACTTATAAAATACAAACAATTATTATTTTATATATGCACACTTCTAAATTCACTTATGAATTTGACCTAATCCTAATCGTAAACGTTGCTAGGATGCAAAAACTCCGTCATCATTTTCAAATGGATAAAAATGTCATTTCCTTAAAATGTGAGAAATGTCTGTTATTTTTCAGTTTAATGGGTCTCATTTGATGTCCACGTCATTTTAGTCAAATCAGAATAGTGAACTAAACATTTTTTAGGACCAAATCATCGGTGGCATTGGCTCCGATACTCTTTGCTTCCTATCCTTTTCATTTTCCCTTCTTTATCTTACGGTTTAAATTTAATCTTTTATAAAAATATTATTTTTAAATATTTTTTAATAATTTAATAATTTATTAATATTTTTAATAAAAATTAAATTTAAATAAACATTTTTTAGAAAAAGGAATGAGAAGAAGATGGGAGCAAAGTCCAAGTAAATGCTTTGTTTGGATCCTTTTTAAAAAAAGTATTTCTTTTTTTTTTAGTTTTAAATTGAAACTTTAAAAAAATGGAGTATCTTAATTTTTTTTTGTGAAAAATTTATTTTTAAAAAAAAAATATAATCTAAATACATAAATTAATTAAAAATGTATTTTTTTCATTAAAAAAGTTTTTTTTTTTTAATCCAAAAAACCCATCCAAAGTAGCAAAAGTCCAGATCAGCTTAGTCAATGCTCCCTTCCTTCCCAACTTCACCGTCCATACTGTTGTCGCCGGCGGTGACCAATCTTCTTTAACTCCAGCGCTATCTGCAAGTTCTCCTGCTCTGCCATCAGCTGTCCGATCAACACAGCCGTCGCATATTCAGATCATTCACCTGCGCCTCCTCAGCCACAACATCCTCTACCGAGATATCTGCTCCTTCTAAATTTTCCAGAGACAAAAATTAAGATCTATCATCAGATCGAACAAAATCGATGCTCCAGAAATCAAACGAAGGTTGGGTTGACCCAATTCCAATGCTAGTGTGGTAAGTTGCTTTACGCTTAGCATCGATACTCCCTTTAAAATGTGGGTCTGGAATTTGGGGTTTCTGAGTGATGTATGAAGAGATTAAAAAGATGAAGCTTTTTGGGTGTTTCTCCAGAAACTTGCACTCAGATGCCTTCTCTGTCAAGTATGAAATTACCGGGAAATCCATATGGGAGCCCTTTTAATAAAGAAAAAAAAAAAAAAAAATCTAAAAAAGGCTTAAAGATTCTGAAATTTCTAGAAAATGTCCCAAGACGATATAATTTCATTAAAACTTTAGTTGTTAAAGGGTAGGTTATTAATAACTAAATCAGTATCATTAACAACAATATCCTAACAACTAAATTAAGATCAAGTTAACAACTATATCAAGTTAACTATACCAAATGCTAACAACTATACCAACCCGTTATTAACAACTAACATTAAACCCTCATATTAATTTTTCCTGAAATTATTTTCACCACCTCAGCATCCATGTCATTGTGTTTACTCCAGCTTTTCATCGAACGGTCAACGTACGTTAAATGGACATGGCTTTCCTCCAATTCACCTATCATCTGCTGCCACTCCTTTCCTTCCAAACGAAGCCGTTTTCGTAAAAATAATACTCCTGTTCAAATTTTTTTTTTTTTTTTTTAATAGCATTCACTATACTAAAAATATCTTTTTAGTACTAGTCAAGACTGAAATATTTTGTTTTTTCAAAATCGTAGAATTTTTTTTTTCAAGATCATGAAGTATTTTTCCAAGTACCATTTAGTATTTTGAAGTATCTTTTTTAGTACCGATGTGTATTCTGAAATATTTTTTCAAGATTATGAAGTATTTTGTTCAAGATCTTTCAAGATCTTGAAATATTTTTTTTTTACTATCAGTCAATAATTTAGAATATTTTTTCAAGATCATAAAATATTTTTTTAAGTATTACCAAGATTCTTGAAGATCTTTTTACTACTAATTAATATCGTAAGTATTTATTTAGTACTAATAAGTACATTTAGAATATTAAAAAAATATTTCAAAATACTGCTTGGTTTTAAAAAAACTACTTCAAGATGGTGAACGTTATTTTAAAAAAAATTGAACAATATTGTGGACCAAAACGGCATCATTTAGAAGAAAAGAAGGGCAAGGGATGATAAGGGAATAGAAGGAAAGCCGTATCCAGTTTAAATCAACGATTGTGGCATTTTAGCATAGTTTTGAATTCTTTATAGGTATTTTAGAACTTGAAAATTATGCTCTAACTAACTACAACTACTTGAACTTTGAATTTTAGAAGTTCAAAATAGTTATTGATTTAAATGATTTGAACCTGGATTTGAGGCTCAATGGATACATTTTGATGTAAATCTTAATGAATTCATGAATTTATTTTGGAATGGGAATTATGAACTTTAAAATAACATATTGAAAACTCTTGCCAATGTCAAGATAATTATACATAAACGAATTGAACATGGATTTCTAATTCACTGGATTTGAATTGTAAATGATGAACTCTCTTCAAAGAATTTATGAATAATTTGAAAAATGTATTAATTTCAAAGAATTCGTGTATTATTTGGAAATGCATGAACATTGAGACAATAAATCCTGCACGAGCTATTTAAAGAGTTAGTCAAGTACGAATTTTTTTTTAGAGAGTTACATTTTAGTACTGAATAATCATAAAATCATTGTATTAGATTTAAATAATATTTCTGGCTATAGTGTTTTTTAAGCAATAATTAATCTGCGGGTCCTTTTCAATCAATTTTTAACTAGATCCCTACATATATTTTTTCTTTTTATCAGGTCTTTGTAAAACTATAAAGACCTAATAAAACAGAAAACAAATTTACAAGGATCTGACAAAAATAATTGAGAGAATAAGGATATGATAAAAAGGAAAAAAAAAAACTATAGGGACCTAATTAATTAAAAATTGATTGAAACTATAAAGACCTAAAAAATTAATTATCACTAGTGCGAAAAGCTATATTTAGCATCGAGGCATAGCGGATAAATTATGATTTATATATAATATTATTATCTTGCTAAATGAGTTAGTGATGCCCTTAGTGATGATTTCATACATATACTTCTTCTTCTTCTTCTTCCTTTAAAAAAAAAAAAAAAATACGAAGGTAAGCAATAAGCTTGAAAAGTAGAAAGTGCCTTACTAATTAGACAACACTAATTTGGTTCTGAGAAACTTCACCACATTCTAGCTTAAATAGCTCTGAAGAAGCAAAAAGGGTTGTGTTAGTATAAAACCTTAAAATCGTGGTTTGTTCTCTTGAGCCATTCAGTCTATATAATCTGCACATCTTAATCTTTTCTTATATGCATAAATGATCTCAAGATCCCAATTTGATAAAATAAGTGATCTTACTTCATACGTATACTTCATCACGTAATATCTGCACTCAAACCTTTTGGGTTGTTTAAGGCATTTGAACGTACACAAACAAGAACAATCAAGTTCAGAAAACCAATAATATAATTCATCTATTCATTGTTTCAATTCACAGTATTTACCTTGAAAAGGACCCAATTGACATCACTTTGACCATTCTTTCCCACTAAGGACAATAGAACAATCCATTATTATTAGGGACACTGTCTTTTGCAAATTCTAAAAATATATCAACCCCATACTCATATTCATCACTCGTTTTTCCAGCATCAATCCAACTACGATCCACAATGACCTAATTGAAAAATGGGCAGTATGACAGCTTAATCAAGCAAATTCTAGCAAATCTCAATGATATTTCACATCAATATTAACTGAAGAGAAATGTGTATAATTTCATCCAAACTTTATAACTTTCAAACCAACTACAATCCAAACATTAACAAGTAATAATATATGTTTTTACAATATTTTTAATATTAAAAAAGATAATGGGTATTTTGAAATTACCTAAATAAAATAACACCCCCAATATGTCTTCAATTGCTCTGTCTCGGCCAACCGACAATTATCTTTGCAAGATGTAACATCCTAATTTTTATTTTAGGATTTAATTATAATTAAGAAATTAAAAAAATTATAGGATGAAAGGATTTATTATGTAATTTGAAAAAAAAAAGAAAGAAAGATAATAATTGGTGGCAGCCATTGGCAAATATGGACTTTGGGAGGGGGAATTATTAATTGCCATCCACCGCCTTTTTCTCTTCAAAATATATATGTATATATATGGATTAGTGACTGCTCGTTTTTGGGTTTAATTGGTGAAGGGGTCGAACTTTCTCATCTAAAGGGAGGGGTTCGATCCTGGAGTTGGTCAAGGCGCTGAGGGAGGCATCCTAGGGGTTTAGGAAGCAGTAGTAACATTGGGCAGAGTGGAGGCATGTGTACTCTCTAGCCCAGTCCTTGGATTGTGGGTGAGCCCAACCCCTTTACTAAAATTTTTATATCAATATATATATATATATATATATGGGTTGGTGTGAGTGTGGAGAGTGTGAGTGAGAGCGAGCGTGAGCGGGGTGAGAACAAGGAAAGAATGAGAGGAACAGAAGTAAGTTATTTATTTTATAAGATCATTTAGATAACTAAATTAGTTTCTTTTTAACAAATTTTCTTCATGAAATTTATTCTACATATTTTTATATTTCTAATGGGGGTAATATTATGTTGGTTAGTGAAAATTGTGGGGTTAGGATTTTGAGAAAATTTTGAGTTTTGATAATGGATAATTATATATATGAAGAGGATGATTAATAGTTAACTTTAATTAGTTCAAATTTGTTAATTGATTGTTGTAGGAATTTAAAACTAATTTTCTATTTAAAAAGTTTAGGATTTATGTCCTATAGGCTGTTTTTACCGATTAGATGTGAGTTAAATAATTTATTTGGGTTAATAAGGATATTATTGAAATTTAAGGTCTAAACTGTTATTTCTGAAATTCATAAGTCTAAACTGGTATTTTTTGAAATTTGTAGCACTAAATTGTCATTTCTAAAATTGGAAAGCTAAATGGTCATTTTTAAAATTTAAACCCCAACATGTGATTTTCATTTTTTATGATAATAATATATTATTACTAAAATTTGTATTTTTGAATTATATGAAATTATAAGTTATAATTTGATTATGTGGAGTTTTAAATAGATATTAATAGTTAATAAATTATTGTGGTAGATTGATTTTAGCGTGTGCTTGAGCTTTTGGATAAGGAGCAGTATGATAATAATTGGCTTTAGTGAGAGGCAACCGCTTTCTTTTTGTTGTGCATGCTTGTATAATGTTTGTGAGAGCTATATAAATATATGAAACTATGTTGATAACGAAATTGTCTTGTGAGATTTATTTTTGGAAAATGACTAATAATATTATATTATCGATTTATTAGATTGGAAAGATTTTCTTGATAACTTGCGAATTAATAATGGTATGTGATAATTCATTGTCATTTTATCTCTTAAATATTGATACAAGAGGGGATGGATGGTTGTAGAGTTATGATGAGAGATTTCATGCAAGTATATACCACGTAATATGCCACCACTCGGTGTATAGTGTTGGTTTTGATTAGTTTTGATGATGTCTTATATAGTGCAATTATTAAAAGCAAAAAGGTTGAGTAATATATTGAGTAATATAGTTATCTCTTACATTGACTAACTACTATGTTTAATGTAGATTAGTCCAAGTTAAATTAAGGAGAATGATCAAGAAGGAGATAAGAGATGAAAGAAAGAAGTATCTGCAGAGGTGTCAAGAAAGCAAGATGCTATCAATGGATTTTGGAGGATAACCAAGAAGAAGAGAAGAGACTAGAGAAAGATGTTATCAAAAGAACTTGAATATAATAGGAATATCAACATTCATTCTTGTGAAAAGAACTTGGAATGAAGTTTCATCACTTTATGGATATAAGAAGGAAGAAGTAGGAATATCAACACATGGACCGGACAACCCGTTCTTGTGATAGGACCGGGTTTCGGGTAAGGGTAACCGACCTTAGTCCTATTCATAGGTCCTACCCGGTGAATATATATATATTCATTAAAATATATAAGTATATATTAAGTAAAAAAAAAAAAAAAAAAAAAACCCTAAGCTTAAACGACTTCGTTGGACACCCCGAACCCTATTTCCATTTCAGCCTCCCATTCGACCATTCTCCTCCTCGAGACCCCGACAAGTTCATTCCCATTTTCCCCCAATCGAAAACCCTAACCCCGCCTTATCTCACTCATCTCCTTCGGCGACAAGATCGTCGGTGACGGTGAGCGTGTTCATTCCCATTTTCCCCAATCGAAAACCCTAACCCCGCCTTATCTCCGAGATTCAATTGTTCGGTGGTGTCATCTCCTTCGGCGACAAGATCGTCGGTGACGGAGCGTGTCTCAACTCGAAGCCGATCGTCTCTCGTCTCCATCTCGACATTCTTCCTTTCCGTCACAAAGATTTGGTAAGTCGATTCGCATGATTCAAGCTTCGAGTTCTCTTTTTCACTCTTAGTTGGTCATTTGTTGTTCATCACTTGCGTCTTTTCCCTTGAGTTTGTTCTCAGTGGTTCTGATTTCTCATTTTGCTTTATGATTGTGTAATGGCGATGGATCGGAAAGTGCTCTTATTTTGCTTTATGATTGTATAATGTTCATCATTTTGCTTGGATCTTTAATCTTTTTCCTCAAACACACTCACTAAGTTTGGTTCTATCATTAATAGTGATCTGTGAAGGGATCTTTAATCTTTTTCGGTTTTTGCTCAAACACACTTCCTAAGTTTATCGTTTTCCTAATCTTTTCCCTTGAGTTTGTTCTGTGGTTCTGTGATTTAATCTTTTTATGTTTTTCCTCAGACACACTCTTAGTTTGGAATCTGTGTTTGGTATGTGTTATTAATAATTCTTATGATTCAAACCTTACTGTTCGGTGTGTCTTGAATCGTCCATGTCTGGAAAAAAAGATATATTTATTTTGTTTTATGGATGGCAACGAATCAAATGTTCCTATTTATAAAAATAATTAGAAACACCCTTCATTTCGATTTATTTATTGCACGACATAAATTTCTTGTTCAGTATTAGGTAGTTAGGCAGTGCGTATAGAGAAGAAAGACATGTTTTGGTCCCGATTTCATGTTTTTACCTAACCACCTATTCTCATTCTTTTCCATCTAATTTACTTCCTTGACAGCTTGGATTTCTGGTTTGTTCTGGTAATCTGTTATCCTATAAATACATATATAGTATGTAACATGTCCACTAAAGAGGAGATAATGAGAAAGAATTTCCTACAAAATAACATTTCACAAATTGATGATGTTGGGTCCTTCTTTTTCTCTTCCTTTGAGTTTTTTCCCATACCTGCTCTTTGCTTAGCATTTAGGTGTGTTTTGCATTTAAGTTCTTCCTCTTGTTAGTTGCATTAGGACTGATGTTGCGTTTTGCTTAGCATTTAAGTCCTTCTTTCTGCATAACTGAAGTTTTCATTTATTTTCTGGGAAAATATATGAAGATAAATGGTGGTTGATTATCTTTTTTCCATGTCTTGCAGGTACATTCTGAAATTGTAATGGAAGACCAAGATTCTTTGTCAGCAGCCTTTAACAAAGGGGTCTCTGTTACTCCCCCATCTGATGGTAACCAGTTCACTGGGTCTACACCTTCTACATCTCCTTCTCCTAGTCCTATTTCTCCCATGCTGCCACCATTACCACCAAACCGCAACATCTGCTCCTCCAACTCGCCGCAATGAACCCTCTCAAGAGGCTCAAGTTAATGGGGCTGAAAATGCTAGGAAGAGGAAAGAACCATAACGAAGTAAACCCAAAACATCTAAAGTTTGGGATCATTTTGTGAAGATACCTCTGGAAGAAACAAATGGAGAGATAAGAGCATATTGCAAGCATTGTAACAATGACTATGTTTGTGACCCTAACAAGCATGGGACAACTTCTTTAAAAAGGCATTTGGTGAAGTGTGCAAAAAACCCTAACAAGGCGAGATAAGAAGCAGCCCTACGAATTACTTGTCAAATAGTACACAAGGAAGGGCCTTAGTTTCACATGTGTACAATGAGAGGCGAATACGGAGAGCCTTGGCTGAGTTCATAATTATTGATGAGCTGCCCTTTAGGATTGTTGAAAAGCCTGGATTTAAGAAGTTTGTGAAGGAACTTGAGCCTCGATTTCATATCCCTTCAAGAATTACAGTTGGGAGGGATTGCTGGCAGTTATACCTTGGAGAGGTCAAGGTTTTGAAGAAGATTTTGAAGACTTGTGCAACTCGGGTTTGTCTTACTACGGACTGCTGGACTTCGAATCAGAATTTTAACTACCTATGCTTGACTGCCCACTTTATTGATCCTGAATGGAATCTGCACAAGAGGATCATTAATTTTTCTATGATTGAAGATCACAAAGGGGAGACAATAGAGAAGTGTTTATTGGATTGGGGAATTGAAAAGGTTTTTACTATTACAATGGACAATGCCTCATCAAATGCCACAAAGATTATCATATTTGAAGAAGCGTTTGAAGAGTTGGAGGGGGCTGGTATGTCAAGGAGATTATCTTCACCTTAGGTGTTGTGCACATATCCTCAACCTAATAGTTTGTGAAGGGTTGAAGGATATGAAAGATAACTTTGAAAGTATTAGAAAGGCTGTCAAGTATGTTCGCTCATCCCCGACACGTTTTGCAAAATTTAAAGCCTATGCTGAAGCTGAAAGGATTGATACTAAAAGCCTTGTGTGTTTGGATGTGACAACCCGCTGGAATTCAACATTCTTAATGTTGGAGGCAGATTGAAATTCCGAAAGTCTTTGACAGAATGAATGATGAGGATGATGACTATTGTGCACACTTTGCCCCCCTTAGGCATGAAGTTGATTCGCATGATTTTTTTATGATTGATTCAAGCGAAGTCAGCAATAATAGGCGTGAAGTGATTTCTTCAAGAGGGAGCGTGATTCACGTGAAGGAAAATAGAAAAAGCGTGATGGCCCCCCAAAAGCTGAAGATTGGAACCGTGCAAGTGCCTTCTTGAGGTTCTTGAAGGTCTTTTATGATATCACATTAATGTTCTCATCTTCTATTAATGTGACTTCAAATGCCTCGCTTCCATCAAATTGCACGTGTTCAACAATTGGTAGAAAGAAATGCTTTAAATTCTGATTCTCTCCTTTGCCGATATGTCTCTTAACATGAAGGTGAAGTATGAAAAATATTGGGGTAAGGCAGAAATTATGAACCCTTTATTGATAGTTGTTTGTCATATTGGATCCTCGTTACAAGTTGGCTTATGTTTATCACATATTTGAGAGTTTGTTTGTTGACACCGAGGTTTGCATGGCTATGAAGGACAAGGTCCATGATTGTTTATATCGTTTGTTTGATGACTACTCGCCTTTGTTGGTGGCTCTTCTTCATCTTCTACTGCATCTGCATCTTCATCTTCATCTTCGCTGATTGTTGAAGGAAATATGGAGGATCATGATCCAGGTGTTCAATGGTTAGCAGTAGTTAAACAAAGAACCTTCAATGATTGTTAAAGTGAATTGGACAAGTATCTTGCTGCATCAGATGATGTCCCTATCTCTACTGATTTCAACATATTGGCTTGGTGGAAAGTCAATTCGATGAAATACAAAGTCCTTTCCACCATGGCACGTGATCTTTTAGCCATCCCCGTTTCCACAGCTTGCCTCGAATCGCTTTTAGCACTCGGAGGTCGTGTGGTGGATCAATATCGAAGCTCCTTGTCACCAAAAATGACCGAGGCTCTTATTTGTTCTCAAAATTGGCTTATTCCCGGGCAATCACTAGCCGAACTTCATTTGAACAACTTCGTGAATTTGACAATTTTGAAGAGTCTCGGTAATATTTAGTATAACTAGTTCTTTACTTCATATCTTTGTGAAAACAAATTATAATTTTATGTATTTTTTTACTTTTTTTTTCGTATGCTTCATGTATGACTGATGTTGGATCTCGCATTCGCGTCACGTCCATGGAAGAACTTGATTAAAAGCACATTCTCGTTGGAGCCGCTGTTTGTAGTAATTAAGGACTTCTTAAAGTATGTCACCTTTAGAATTATGGACTTTTTTCTCGCCTTTTGGACTTCTCGGTTACGTACTTGTAATATGAGATTTTAACTCTTTAATATTTAGGGTCTTGCCCTTTGAGTATTTTGATGATGTTTGTTATCAAAGGGCAGGTTATGGATGGATATTTAATGCATGAATCCTGATGTCTGATGTCTGATGTTGAATTGTTGATGTTAGTTTTGATTGATGAATTGAAAAATTCATCTATAGGTAGATGCAATGATCTGCATTGTGCTTGCAAGTTATCTATAGGTAGGTTTTGGATGGATATTTTGTTGGATTGAAACATTCATCGTGTGCAATTATGTGGAATGTGAATTGAAACAGCATTCATGAATGATTTGTATTTTAGGTTTTTTAAAAAAATTGGTTTTTTCAGATGAATGATGTCCAGATTAATGATTTTTATTTTATGATGATCATTTAGGTTTTGAATTGATGGCCATGATATATATTTTTGATATATTGATGCCTGATCGAATTATTTGAGTTCTGAAAAAAAAAACAAAACAGGATCAGGTTTTACAAAAAAATAAGACAATATGGACTGGGCCAGATGGACCACTAACCCGGTCCAGTCTGGCCCAGTCTGTCCAGCCCGGAAAAGACCGGGTTTCTTCCCGGGTAGGACCGGGCTTCGGGCTGGTTTGTCCAGCCCGATCCCCCTACTGGACCAGACCACGGGTCCATGACCTGCCCGGTCTGGTCTGGTATATGTACAGCCCTAGGAAGAAGCTGCAGAGAATGATGAGCTCAAGTTAAATGATGAAGAATGATCAAGTTGGGAGATGGAAGAAGGAAGAACTTCCTGAATGGAATGAAGATATCATTAGTCAAGTTCTTATATTGATGCTAGGAGGCTCCAAGATCATATGGAAGTTGGAATGAGTCAATTCAGAGTTAAATCAAGCAAATATGAGGTTTAGGATGAGAAACCTCGAGGTTTGAGTACAAACCTCGAGGTTTGAGTGTCTTCAATGTCTCTGGTGTCTCTGGACTAGCAAACCTCGAGGTTTCAGTCAAAACCTCGAGGTTTCAGCCAAAACCTCGAGGTTTCAGCCAACATCAGCTTTTCAGCTTCACTGTTTCACGTTCAGCACGGGCGACGTCTGGTAATTCGATGATATCTCTCAAACCAGAGATCGGATTGAGGTGAAACTAGTGGCATATGAAACTAGACTCCCAATGCATCATTTTGATATAAAATTCAAGCCCAGAGAAGTTCAGATAAATGAGATATGATTTTTACAAATTGCCATAAGAATCAACGTCACAGTCCAGACCTACCTTCAGTATTTTGGATTTATCTCACAAACAAAAAATCTGATTGAGCTGAAATCACTGGCATATGAAAGTAGAGTCACAGAGATTTCCATCAAGAGTTGAATGGACCAAGAAGGAGTTCAGACCAAGGAGATATGTCCCTCGAAAGTTGACAGTCAGCTTAGGACGTTGCAAAAACGCTGGTCAAGAACAGCTTTTATTCATCGGATCATAACGGGCACAACACAACGAGTTTGAAGCTGATTCTTCTTGTAATGGATTCTCACCTCGAGCTTGGACATATAAAATTGAGTTTAAGATTGACCAAGAATTTTCCAAGTTTTCAAAACCTCCAGGTTTTGGTGAAAACCTCCAGGTTTCTGTTTTGGCTCAAAACTGAGAATTTTCAGATTTAAGTGAAAACCTCCAGGTTTTGGAGAAACCTCCAGGTTTTGGAGAAACCTCCAGGTTTCTGGCATCCAGAGAGCAAACGTTTTTCACTGATTTTCAAAACCTCCAGGTTTGTGAAAAAACCTCCAGGTTTCTGTTTGGTGCAAAAACTCAGAATTTCCACTTTTGAGACAAACCTCCAGGTTTTGACAGAAACCTCCAGGTTTGGGCAAACAGAGAGCAAACACGATTTTGCAAGGTTTCACATTCTAAGTGAAACCTCGAGGTTTCGAGAAAAACCTCCAGGTTTTGTCGACAACCTTGAAAAACCTCCGGTTTGAGAACAAACCTCCGTGTTTCTTCGCGACCTCGAATTTCAAATCGGCGAATTTGCAATGGCTTCTTGTTTGATCTTAATACTTCCTATGATTAATCTCTAATGTTTTTATACATGTTTAACCACTTTTTTAGTGAGTTTCAGATGATTAAAATGAAGGATTAGAAGCAAACCTTCAAAATATCGATTTGGTTCGAACATCAAAAGTCAGTGCAAAAGTTCTAACGGCTAGTTTCTAACGGCTATATTTCTTTATCCAACAGTCATTGAATCTTCTCAACAGTCATATATTGATCTCTACCTATAAAAGAAGACAGATTCAAGTAGAAAAACGTAGAGACATAAGCTTACATCTTCAATATGCTGATGCTCTGATTTTCACATCATTTACACTCTGTTTTTCATGTCTAGACAGCTTAGAGAGTGAGATGATTTGTATTATTCTTCAGTGTTCATTTATTCACTTCGAGAGAGAAGATTTATTGTAATCATTCTATCTATCGAGAGTTACTCAAGATTGGGTGATCTTGAGTGGGAAACACATTGTGTTGATTACAACTTGTAAAGGGGAGTGAATCCTAGTGAGAGGATTACTTCGAGTACGAGTGTGTAATCAAGCGGTGTGTTGATTACAGTTTGTAAGGGGGAGTGAATCCTAGTTAGAGGATTACCTCTTGTACAGAACGTGTAATCAAGTTGAAAGAAGATAGTGGATTGAAAATCCCAAGTGAAGCTTGGGGACTGGATGTAGGTCAAAGATTGGGCCGAACCGGTATAAATCAGTTTGCACATTCTCTTCCCTTATCTCTTACATTTCCAGCATATATGTTTGAATGTGCATATATATTTGAATGACTAATTATTGCTTTATAAACTGATTTCACGAAGTTACGAAAAGATTTTCAAAGTTCCTAAATTTTTATACTTCACCCAATTCACCCCCCTCTTGGGTTCAGTCGGTTCTTACATATAGTGGATGACTTTGACATTCTTAGGGCCTGTGGTACATCATTTTCTTTTGCCCGGGTTAAAGGTCAACTCAAGGGACAGTGACACCTTCTTGATTTCATAAAAAGGAGGGGAGCGGACAAGCTAAGAACCCTAGCTAGGTGACACCTCATGATTTGAAATCCTTTGTAATCAAGTTAATG
Organism: Acacia acuminata; assembly: GCA_019022655.1. Lineage (NCBI taxonomy): Eukaryota > Viridiplantae > Streptophyta > Magnoliopsida > Fabales > Fabaceae > Acacia > Acacia acuminata. The sequence continues at coordinate 169,242 of JAFJYI010000100.1, read as the reverse complement.
GGTAAATCATTTGTTAGCTAGGGCTCTAGTTAACAGTTATATAGGTGGTTTGGGGTAATAAGGATGATCAGTGCATCAATCTTTTGCTTGACATGTTATATATGTGATTTATGATATGAAATTTAATGTAGAAATTGTAATACAGAATTTGTGAATTATGTTCTAATACTTTGTTATATAAATGTTTTACTTAGCACCTCACGAGCACATATTAGTATTTATAATGAGCTGGATTGATGGTTACTAAAATTTTTCAGGTGATAGTTCTCGTGTGGGTCTATCAGGAAAGACTTCAGAAGCTTAAGTTACTTTTGCTAACAATAGTGCTTCCATCTTTTTGTTACATGTTGGACTATTGTACATTACCACATTAAGGCTCATTTTGCATACTCTTGTATATTTTGAATATTTTGGTAAATCTTGAACCAATATTCAGTTAAAAAGCTTGGGCATGGTAAAGTCAAAGCTTAACCGTGTATAAAACACTTTTATGAATAAATTAACTAAACAATTAATTAATTATTGTTCTTCAAAATGGAGGATATTTCACAGAGAATTCTCTACGATTACAAGGTAAATGCAAAAAAAAAAAAGAAAAGAAAAAAGAACAACTTTGAGATGAAGCACTATTTAATAGATACATTGTAATTCATTGATACACACATAAATTTGTTATTTAAGAAAGCTCCATCTTTGAGATGAAGCACGGTTTAATAGATAAAATTTTAACAAAAGAGTTATATATAGCTATATTTTCTTTCATATTGACAACTAATTAGTGAGTAATAGGCTCCTGTCTTTTAATAGCAAACAGGACTTCATTGTCTTTCTCATTAGTGCAAAAAAATGTTTTAAGACCACCTCATTTAGACCAGAGTATCGACACGCCGGTCTTAAAGGTATGACCGGTGGCAATTTTGTAAATATAAAGAACTTCTTGAACCGGATCATTTTTTCATAGGTCTTAAATATATTATTCAGACCGGCATAAAAAACAAATGGTCTTAAAAATGTTACTAAAAAAATTGAAATATTAATTACATTATTAGAGAAATCTCGTACAGCCCGACTTATATGTTCTGTGGTCCAAAAAAATAAGGAAAAATTTAAGTATAACTTTTAAAACCGGATATATATAAAAAGATGGCCTTAAAGGTTATATTTTTAAGATCGGAATAAAAGGTGCTCGGTACTAAATATTGAAATTTTTTTAAGACCGGACATTAATAAAGAACGGTATTAAATGGTAAACTTTAAGACCGTCATTTACTTCATCCGGTCTTAAAACTAAGGCGCCAAATATACTCTTCTTTGCGTGAAACCTTACCTTACGACTTTAACGTTGTTCTCTCTAAACTCTGAAACCCCTGTTCTTGTCTCAAAACCCCTCTTCTTGTTGTCTCAAAACCATCCTTTGTTACTTCTTGTTGCATTACCTCTCTTCCTTTCGCCCACCACCAACCATCCTTTGTTACTCTCTCACTCTCTCTCGGTTATGATTAGTTTTGATGATGTCTTATATGGATGTCATTATTGAAAGCAAAAAGATTGAGTAATATAGTTATCTCCTACATTGACTTACTACTGTACTTAATGTAGATTAATCCAAGATGAATTATAAAGAATGATCAAGAGAAGAGAAGAAAGAAAGAGTTAGAGTTATGGAGAATGATCAAGAGAAGAAGAAAGAAAGAAGAACTTGTTGAATGAAGTGAAGATATCATTATTCAAGTTCTAAGATTGATGCTAGAAGTCTCCAAGGTCATATGGAAGTTGGAATGGGTCAATTTGAAGTTAAAGTCAGCAAAAATCAACTTCAGGATGAGAAAACTCGAGTTTGGAACACAAAACTCGAGTTTGAGACTCAAAACTCGAGTATACAACTCAAAACTCGAGTTTGTAGTGTCTTCAGCACCTCTGGCATCTCTGGACAAGTGAAAACTCGAGTTTGGAACACAAAACTCGAGTTTGGGACTCAAAACTCGAGTATGCAACTGTTATCAGCACTTCAGCTCCACACTGTCTCACGTTCAGCACGGGCGACCTCTGGTGATTCGATGATATCTCTCAAACCAGGAATCGGATTGACATGAAACCAGTGGCATTTGAAACTAGACATCCAAAGCGTCATTTTGATATATAAATCAAGTCCAAAGGTGTCAATATCAAGGAGCTATGATTTTTACAAATTGCCACAAGAATCAACGTCACAGTCCAGACCCACCTTTGGTATTTTGAGTGTAACTCACAAACTACAAATTCGATTGAGCTAAAATCAGTGGCATATGAAAATAGACTCAAAGAGCTTTCCATCAAGATTTTAATGGACCAAAAAGGAGTTCAGACCAGGGAGATATGGCCCTCGAAAGTTGACAGATAATTTCAACTTAAGTGCAAACTGCAGTATAGGTTTGCTTACTCAAGTATTGGACTTCCAGAGAGCAACCAAGTCTTTCAAGTTAAGTCAATACTGCAGTATAGGTTTGCATACCGTAGTATTGGACTTCCAGAGAGCAACCAAATCTTTCAAGCTAAGTCAATACTGCAGTATAGGTTTGCATACCGCAGTATTGGACATCCAGAAAGCAACCAAGTTTTTCAAGTTAAGTCAATACTGCAGTATAGGTTTGCATACTGCAGTATTGGACTTCCAGAGAGCAACCAAGTTTTTCAAGTTAAGTCAATACTGTAGTATAGGTTTGCATACCGCAGTATTGGACTTCCAGAGAGCAACCAAGTTTTTCAAGCTAAGTCAATACTTCCACCTTTACTGGAGTATGCAAGTGAAAGTATGCTAAACTCGAGTATAGAAGAGCTAAACTCGAGTATGGTCATCGTGGGTTCAAAAATTCACACTACATTTTTGAAGTCCAGGTTAGTATACTTCCACCTTTACTGGAGTATGTAAGTGAAAGTATGCTATACTGCAGTAAGCATGAACATACTGCAGTTTACAATGGTAAAAACTGATTTTTGAATTACACGAATTTGCAAATCACTCTTGTTTGATCCTATTGCTTTCATAAATCATTCACTTATGTTCCCAGATAAGTTTAACAAGTTTATTGAGTGAATTTCAGTTAGCACAGATGAAGATTAATGAAGATCAAGGCAAAAAGCAAAAAGGTGCTCAGTGCATTTAATGCACCTCTGCAAATCTACCTACTTTCAGCTAATTCATCTGAGCACGCCTTCTGAACGTTAAAGAATGCTTACTACAACAAGCAAACTCTTCTCCAACGGGCAAATTTCCAGAGAGCCACCTCAGATCAATTAATCAGCTGGAATAAGCAAAAACTAGAGAGAGAAGAAGACCAAAGCTCAACCCAAACCTTGTCTGAGATAGGCAACGGCTATAAACGGTCATATGAAGTTCCTACCTTAAAAGAGGACATATTCAAGCAGAAAAACGTGGAGAAAAAAGCTTACACTTCCAACATGCATACTCTCATATCATTTGCACTCATGTTTAGATAACTTCCTTTCTATTCACTTCTAAGAGAAAGATTTATTGTAATCATTCTATTCTTCTGAGAGTTACTCAAGATTGGGTGATCTTGAGAGAGAAACACATTGTAACCTTACATTGTGTAAGGGGGAGTATCTCGGTGAGAGATTTGGCTTCACAAGTGCCTGGGTGAACTTGTGGTTTGTTTAAACAAGAGGATAGTGGATTGAAAATCTCAAGTGGAGCTTGAGGACTGGACGTAGGCCAAGGATTGGACCGAACCAGATAAATCTCGGTTTGCATATTCTCTTCCCTTATCTCTTATATTTCCAGCATATATGTTTGAATGACTATCTATTGTTTTATAACTCTTTACTGTCATACAAACTCATTTTACTTCAAAAAGATTTTCAAAATTCCTAATTTTTATACTTCACCCAATTCACCCCCTCTTGAGCCTCGTAACCCCGTGCACGTTGTGGTAGAAGTGGCACACGAATGAAAGACGTATCCGTAAGTCGGACCTTTGGGTCAAAGCTCGAGATTCAGTTTGATGAAAAGTTGGCTCCTTTCGGTCCTAATAAAGGAAAATATAATAGTTTTGTCGGCTATCTAGCACGCAGCAAGGCTAGCATCTTGACAGATGAGTGGAGAAATGTGGACCTTCGCAATGTAAAGGAACCTATTTGGGACACTATCCAGCTTACATACACTGTCCTTGACAGCCCGAAGTTGAAAGACAAGACATTGTCTTATTGTGCTGATCGGTGGAAGAAGTTTAAGATCTTTCTAGCTAACACATATATTTTTGCCGAGGTTAGGCCTGACCATAATCCTTGGGACAAATACACATTTATTGATGAACAAACTTGGCAACAATTTGTTCAGTTGCGGACCACTCCTGGAGCTTTGGTGAGTTTATATTTAATTTTGTTTGCCCTTTTTTGTTTGTTTATTAACTTGTGTGGATATGTGAATGTTATTGTACGTGTTCATCTAATCCTGTTAGTTAGATGGTTTGGTGTGTGAATAGAAGTATATATTTCCCTCCTTTGTCCTGCATAAGAGGAGGATGTCTTAGTTGTATGCAAGTTTGATATGTAAACTGTGCAAAGGTAAAATACTAAGTAGGTAATTAGGGAAATAATAATGGTATAAGAGTCAAACCATTATTATAGTCTTAGCTAGTTCTTTTATAGAAGGTAGTGGTTAGATATTGCTATTAGTTAGTTAGTATGTTAACTGTGTAAAGGAGGAAATGAGTAGTGTTAAAAGGGGAAAACTTTATATATCCAATTGTTACTATCTAATGGGGACTGCTACCCCACTGGATGCCTTAAAAAAAGATCAAATTTGTATTATTCTGTAAGCATAATTCTCTTTTGTTTCTTAACCTATCTATCTAGCAGTACAAAACATAGCTCCAATTTCTTCTACAATTCTACATCTTCCTTAAATAAAATGTTGAAACTTGATGAAGTGAATTTGACTAGTGTTTGAGGTTCATATCAAGCAGAAGTTATCTAATTTCTGTTAGTGAGATGGCTGGAATTCATAATTAATAGTTGTTTTCAATTCTAATTCACAGAAAAGAAGGGAACAAGCACAGGAGATAGGGAGAAAGAATGATTGCCCGCATAGGGCTTCTCGCGGTGGATATGAAAAGGCTGAAAAAGAATTGATGGCGGCCAAACGGAAGAGATTGGAAAATGAAGCAGCATCCAATCCTTCTGTGATACATGATCCACCATCTCCAATATGTCGCGAGGAGTTGTGGTTGTATATTCGGCAAATTGTCTAGTTGCTGAAAGAATTGTAAGTATCGTTATCGTTAATTTTTAGTTACTAAACATGTTTCATTACTAAGCTTCTCATTATCTGTATCTTACAGGAAGATCTAAAAAAGAAAAAAGTAGAGGGATCTTTTGTGTCGGACGAGAGGAATGATGTTCTGACTGTTGCGATCGAAAAACTGGATCACTCGGGGCGTGTAAGGGGGATTGGAGGACAGGTAGGCTTGAAGGAATACTTTGGTAAATCCAAATGCCATAAATAAAGTATGGTTACTCGGGAGGAGATGGATCAGACGATGGCCAAAATGAGTGAGGAAGCAGCGGCTAAAGAAGCAAAGTGGCAATCCGAGATGAGCCAGATGAAGGAGGAATTGAATCAGATGAGACTGCTTTTGAACTCTTGTCCAGAGATCAGTGTTCCCTTGCCACACTCCCCTACAACTATGCAGTAGAGCACTAGAGGGAGCTGTATTGTTGGATAGTCAGAGCAACCTTGTGACCTTTATGTGGAGGATCCTGATCATCATGATAGACGATTAGTTGCAAAAGGGACTGTCCACAACTTGGGATCAACTGTACACCACCAACAAATGGCTGGTGATGAACTTAGAGTGTCAGTTGAAGAGGTCATCATTGATGCACATGTCCTTCTCCCAACTGGTGAGGTGAAGGTTGTGAGTGATGTCATTGGAACCTTCATATCGTGGCCAGTGAAGCTTGTACATGTTTCTACTCCTCCTAAAGCTCCAGCCCCTCCTGAATTGGTTGGCACGACTAAGTTGAGTGCCAAGGACAAGCTTGTCCTTATGGTATCCAATAAACAAGTTGGACTTCATCAGTGGCCTCTCAATACAGAAATAGGTCTTAAAAACAAGCACCCGATTTTGGTTGACCAAGATGATATAATTTCCCTGTTGTTTGATAAACAGGAGCTTACTGATGCAATTATTCTCATGTTTATAAAGTAAGTATCTTCTTCTATGAGTACATAACATAAATGTGAGACACTCACATACATATATACTAATCCCCTGACGTCATTATTGTAGGTTCATGCATCGTGAATTGGAACAACAGGGCAGAAGCCAAGATATTGGATTCTTGTGCCCACAGTACATAAGTCAACCACCCTTAACAGAGAGACAATCATACATAACATCAAGGTTGTCCACCAATAGGAGAAAGTGGTACTTGGCACCATACTACAATAGGTACATATCATAATTCTTTTATGCAATTCCCTTAATACTGGTACATATTACTGAGTACTTGTCTGTTGTGAATTTTCAGTCACCATTGGCAGTTAGTCCTGATTTGCCCGAATGAGAATGAAATGGTCTTTTTATGCTCTCTTCACTATGATCCACCGCCTACATTGCAGCAGATGGTGAACAAGTAAGCATATGTCATCTTGATTGTCTAGTCTGAAATCTCTGCTATAAATTTTCAGTGACAATTATTGAGTAAATTTGTGATTTTGACAATAGGCCCTTGAAATCATTCCAACAAAAGGTCAAGAAAAGGTTTGGGGCTGAGGTCAAAGAGCCTATGGATCATACCAAAGGTTAGTACATATATATTTGGACTAGCACACTGGCTTGTGAACTTGGTCAGTAGCAATATATGATCTTATATATTTCTTGTTCGTTTTTAGACCTGTCGGCAACCAAAGGAGTCCAACTTATGTGGAAATTACGTCTTGATATGTATAATATTGTCATGCAACCAGTGACTACCATCACTAAAACGGTAAATGCATGTTACATAACTTTGCCTGTGCATTGACCCCTTTGATGCAAGGAAGGACAACTAATATATATATATATATATATCTTTCTTTACTGTAGCTACAGACGTTTGACTGTGCTGACCCCTTTCCTGATGGTGATATTGAGCGCACACGCAATTTGTTTTGTGAATATCTGTATGATCTAATGATCTCGGAAAGTCGGAAAAATAATTGATTTGTGAATTCATTCATAAATATATGCTATATCAACAATCATCCTTGAATCATTTAAAAAATATGTTAGTGTTTTATGACCACAGATTTTATAAATGTCTGGTCCTAAAAGTCATTGGAAAATATGTCGGTCTTTTTGGACCGTAGATTTACTAAATCGCCGGTCCTAAAAGTCTTCGTTTATCTTTCCAGTCTTTTAGGACCACAGATTTACTAAGTGTCCGGTCCTAAAAGTCTCATTCGATAAATATGCCAGTCTTTTAGGACTGCAGATTTATTAAATTTCCGGTCCTAAAAGTCTTCGTTTATCATCGAAAAAATATGCCAGTCTTTTAGGACCGTAGATTTACTAAATGTCTGGTCCTGAAATGTAGAGTCTTTTAGGACTGCAGATTTACTAAATCGCTGGTCCTAAAATTCTTCATTTAATTTGAAAAAATGCCCGTGTTTTTAGGACCCTAAATATACTAAATGTCCGGTCCTCAAAGTCTTCACTCTTTTATTAATTTTCAAAATACTGTGTAACTATATATATCATCCCATTATCCATATTTCATAATTGCCTTGCTTTTATTTATTTATTTATTTTTAAATTTTAGTTTTTTGAGTCTGCCATTATCCATATTTCATAATTGCCTTGTTTATTGCTTTCCAGGTTCAGATAATGCATAAACTAACTAATTAAAGTACAAAACTCTTTTGACGCTGCCTTATAGGGCAGCGATGACAAAAAAAAAAAAAAAAACTATAAAACAACTAATCCTCCCCGTTGTCGGAGAGAGAGGAGATGTCGGAGGCGTCATCTTTAGCAGGGTCGTACTCCACATAATTTACGTGGAGTACCATGTTCAGCTTGTTGTTGACGGTATGAACAAGCTAAAACAATTGGCCCAAGCGTCGGTCGATGTGATCGACGTGGGCCACCAAGTTCTGCACCAACTGCTTGACAGTCGGATTTGGAGGAGGCAATGGCGGAGGGGGCTGAGGTTGAAGAGGAGGAGGAGGAAAAGGAGGACCTAGTGGAGCAGCCATTATAGTGGAGGCTAGGCGATGGAGGAGGCCGTGTAGAAGTGATGGAGAAGAATGTGAAGAAACTAAAGTAACAACGGGTTTAAATAGAGAACCCATCCTGAAGAATATGAAACACTAGAAATTTTGTACGGGGAGACGTGTAGTTCCTCAGAATACGAGGAGACGCATAGTTGGGCAGTTTATGGGGAGACACATAGTTCCTCAAAAGCCGAAGAGTGTAAGGATACGACTGTGCTATCCTATCTGAGTAATTTTGAAGTGACTGAACATTTAATACCGGTCGGATCAGTTCTTAAAAGTAATATTTTTTAAGGAAAAATTCTTACTTTACAAAAATAAATAATTAATAAAAAAATAATTGACTTTTAGGACCGGATATTAGATAAAAGATCGGTATTAAAAGTAATTGAATATTGTTTGAAAAAATAAATAGTAGACATTTAGGACCGGATATATAATAAAATGCCAATCTTAAAAGTAATTTAATTGAAAAAATAAATAATATACTTTTAGGACCGGACATATGATAAAAGGACGGTCTTAAAGTAGTAACACAAACATCATATCAATTGCGTATCTCTCTCTCTGTCTTTACTAACTCCTCACTACCTCATAACTCCTCTCTGCCCCAACTGCTCAAACCATGGTTAGATACAAGAGAATCACTCGTAAGGGTAGACTTACTGGTGATGCTCGTGCCTTCCGTAGATCGTTATACGGTGCGCCTCCTCCAGCGAGAGTGCGTTCTATTGTGACAGAAGAGTCTCGGGTCGTTGGACCCATTGTTATTTCGGATGATGAAGATGTTGCCGCATCCCCCAGCCTTCAGACCATGAAGAGGTTCCCGCTCCCCCTCTCCAACCTCTTGGCCCCAGCGCGCCTACTACTGACCCCTCTCCTCTTTCCTCTAATGATGCATTGTGGCTGATGCGAGTCAGACAGGAACTTGCTGATCTCCAGCGGAAAGTTAACGCTACTCACGCCAATATTGTCGAGGCATTGGAGGATAATAAGCTTTAGGATATTTAGTTAGATTCTTGTCGTTGATAATGTTCAGTTATTGTTTTTCTTTCCCTTTTTCTTGTGTACGTATGTAACACCCCCAAGGGGTGCCGGCATTCTTTACCTTAATATTCGCAGTAGTGTGGCAAAATCAGAAATATTTCATTATACTGATACAACGGAATTTAGATTTGATTACATAACACACTAATCACTATCGCCCCTTGGTTCTTCTAGATGTCCCTCCGCTGGGCCTCTTCAAGCAACGCTTCCTCCTCGAACCTTGTACAGCACTTCTCTCCTGTGCTCACCTGTCTATTGGTTGGTGAAGGAGGGTGAGATTCGAGGGAATCCCGAGCGAGACAATACCAATACAATGCATGCAAGATAAATGCTAATGTATGATATACTTGCCTTGCATAAGCTCATGTTAACATAGTGACATATCTGCATGCTCAATGCTTCATGCATCATACTCATGGCCATAGCATAATCATAAATAGAGCTTCAATCATTCAAGTATGTTAAACATAGCAAGCAAGTATAGCAATCAAACATATACATACAAGCAATAATATCAAATACATGCAAGTAAGGTAAGCCCACTACCTTTTAAGGACTACGTCCTCGGGTTTCCCCCTTTCGCTAACCGTCAAGGTTGTTTGAAGTTCCTTCATTCTCCTTGTGGTCCTAAGGATATAACCATACCTTTAGAACCAAGAAAAATGAATGTTTATTTTCCTTTTTAACCCCTTTTTCAAAACTTACTATTTACGGCCCTTAATTTACTCATTTCTGAATTAATCTCTTAACTGGCCAGAAAATCCAGCAACTTCAATTATCTTTAATTAATTATACCAAAATCATTTTAATGTTCCGTCAACTCTCACGTGTTCCTAAAGAAGTGCACTTTCATAGAAAAATACTATCAAAGGTCAGGTCTTGTCAAATAATTCCCAGAATTTACGTTTTTCTTGACAGCCAATTAAGCTTCCAGAATTAATGACTCAACTTTAAAAATTTGTATCTCACTGATCAGGGCCTTAAAAATTACAAAGTTTATATTTCCTTAACGACCAGGGAGCCCTCTTCATGCCTGAAAAATTTCATCATTTTATAAGCACTTAAACCCAGTCAATTCACATGTCCAAATTGTCTGCCCAGTTTTGCTTTGCAGGACACGGGGTCATTTTGTAACATTTATTACTTACTAACCAAAAATGAAAAAAAACACAAATGACCCATCGTTTTAAAGGTATTTGTGTCCTATATCTCCAGGACTATTTTCAGAATTTTTAAAGGACTTTTACTTGTTCAAACATCACGAGACAAGTGACTGAACTCAGGATTTCCAAAACTGGCAGTTTTGACTTCCTTAATGAGCTTATAATTTTTATGTTTGAAAACCCCTTTTAAAAATTCATTCACCAATATATTCCCACTCCATTTTCCATGAGGAACACGTTGGTGGCCTCAGAATTTTGAAATTCCAAGTATTTATTTAAGTTTACCACAGATTACAAAATCTGGGTTCAATTCTAAAACCACAAATTTCATAAAAGTGATTAGTGGCTTACCAGTAGGCTTGTCCTTGGCTAATGATCAATTAATCTTCTCCTTTTCCTTGCTCAGACTTTCAGCCTAAACCCAAAAGAACACATGCATGTGAGTTTAAACTCACCAATGATGACATGCATGTAGATAAAAGAGGTTATTGCAAGAAAAATTGCAACTTACTCTTTATCTTCTTCTTTCTTAATAGATCAGCCCAAGATGATGGTGGAAGGGTTGCTATCCATGGAGAGGGAAGGGAGAAGAAGGTTGCTAGTGTTTGTGAGAGGGAGTGCCGTGGGAGGAGGAAAGGGAAATCATAGAGGAGATGAGGGAAGGACGATTGAAGGGTAGAGCTTGAGAGAAAATTGTGTGTGTGAAGGAGAGGGAGGACGTGCGTGAGATGAGGGAGTTGAATGAATCAGTTTTTGTGAAGAGTGTGTGTAGTGTAATCCATATCGCAAGAGAGGAAAGAGAGAGATTAAGGTCTGATTTAGTGTGGTTGTGACAAGTGTTTGGCATGCTAGATGCCATTTGTTATGCTACGTGTGTGTGTGATGTGTTATGTGGACCGGATGGGGTTAATGTGAAACAAAGGAGTATGCGTGTGTGTGTTTTAATTAAATGAGTGTATGGGTGTTTGTGAGGGAGGGAGTGAATAATTATTGTGTGTGTGTGTGGTATTTATTATGTCCGTAGGAGTGTGAGAGGAAAATGGAATGAATATTAAAATCTGTCATTGGGCTTGGATGTGTGTATTGCTTGGGCTTTATTGTGCTATCTGAAGTTGATATTGGACAAGAGAGGATATTGGTTTGCATGAATAATCCAACACACATAATATCACTAATTCCTACATTCTTCTTTTCTAATTAATATTGCAAACCATAGTTAGGAAATCAAAATCAACCCTTAATTCCATGTAAGGATTTCTCTTTACGTACATATTCGTAGTTATGTATGGAAGCAGTAAGAACTAAGCTTGTTTCTTTCTAATATTCATATTCTCCAGTTTTCCTTTAATTTATTTTATTAATTCAGTTTCTGCTGTGCTTGCCAAGGCAAACCTCTTTCTTTTTTTTTTTAGTTTGGTTAATTAATAAACGAAGAGGTGTGCGAGGTAAAAGTAATATACTTTTAGGACCGGAGTTTTTATAAAACTCCGGTCTTAAATTTAAATGAATAGTAAAATTTAGGACCGGAGTATTCTTAACCGTTGGTCTTAAAAATTAATTAATAAATATTTGACTTTTAGGACCGCATGTTTTATAAAAATCAGGTCTTAAAATTAAATGGATAGTAAAATTTAGGACCGTAGTATTGTTAACCGCCGGTCTTAAAAATTAATTAATAAAATTATATCTTTAGGACCGGATACTTTATAATTAACCGGTGTTAATAAAATCCAAAATACTAAAACATGTCTCCGTCGCGGGGAAAATTAAATTTCCCTCTCAGAACTTCTCTTGTCGCGCCGAAAGTGATTATTTAGGTTCTGTCTCCAGTGTTTGTGTGTTGCGTTGTCGCTGCTTTGCGTTCCTCTCTTGACAATCACTTTCTTGTTCCTTAGCTAAACGTCTATAGACCAAGCTGTACGAGATGTTTCAGTTATATAACTTAATGATTTTCCTGCTTATGGTTCTAGGTTTTTCATGCGTTGAACGAAATCGATGAAATGTTATTGTGGGTTTCAATGTTGTTAATGAATATTGTATTTTGAAGATTATATTTGCACTTTAGACCTACCGAACTGACCAACTAGTGTTTTTAGGTTACTCTTGCTGTCTGCAACATCAACATTCGTGGCCAGAGAAGAAAGACTCAGCAAACACATTTGAATTTATATGCTACAGGTGAGTCCACAAGATCTTCATGTGATGCATTTAATTTCCTCGTCATGCATTTATTTTTCTTCTTGGATTCACTGTGATACATTTATGACCAAAAGTGATTCTTCGTTCTGCATTTAATGGGCAAATTTATCCGTAACAAAAAAAAAAAAAGACATAACCGACATTTGAGCATATATATGCATTTGGAGTTGTCTTATTTTATATGCAAGTTTCAATTTTTTTGGATTATGTATGTTAAATCTTTCTGTCTATATAAGAATTCTACTATGGATCACAGTTGGATAAATAATGTTTCACGGATGAGTGTTGAATATCAGAATGAGGTGAGGGAATTTATAGAATTTGTTAAACAAAATGCCCATGATGATAATGAGAAGTTTTATTGCCCGTGTGTGGAATGTTTGAATGAGAGGCGACTAAGTCCTGAAGTTATACACACACATTTAATTTGTGAAGGATTTTGTAAAACTTATACGGTATGGTCATGGCATGGTGAAAAAATGCCAAGTGGGTCTCAACATGGGGAAGTGGCATTTGATGATAATGACACAGATATGGATGATTGCATAGAGGACATTATTCGTGATGTAGGAAAAGAGGCTTTTGAGCAATCACATGCATATGGTAATATGTGCAGTGATGCAGAGACCCTGCTATACCCTGGGTGTAAAAAATACCAATTGTTGAACTTGAAATTGGTAAGCTTGAAGGCACGTCATGGATGGAGCGACAAGAGTTTCTCTGAAATGCTTGAGGCTTTTAAGGACATGCTTCCGGATGATAATGTGTTGCTGCATCAATACTATGATGCTAAGAAAATACTTTGTCCACTAGGGATGCAATACAAAAAGATTCATGCATAGCCAAATGATTGCATATTGTATAGAAAAGAGTTTGAAGAGAAGCAGAATTGTCCGATATGTGAAACCCCAAGGTACAAGTCAAATAAGGGGCCTGCAAAAGTGTTGTGGTATCTTCCAATCATACCAAGGTTCAAGCGGTTTTTGCTAATGAAAATGATGCAAAAAATTTGAGGTGGCATCTTTGATGAGAGGATTTCTGATGGAAAGTTTCGACATACGGCCGATTCTTCTTAATGGAAGAAAATCGATCAATTATTTCCGAACTTCAGCGAAGAACCTAGGAACCTTAGGCTTGCCCTTAGCACAAATGGCATGAATCCCTATGGAAGCCTTAGCAGCATACATTGTTCATGGCCTGTACTCCTAATTATTTACAACTTATCTCCTATGTTATGAATGAAACGAAAGTACATCATGCTATCTATGTTGATTTCGGGACCAAAACAACCCGGAAATGACATTGATGTTTACCTTGAGCCCTTGATCGAAGACTTGAAGGAGTTATGGGAAGAAGGTGTTGATATTTTTGACTCTTTCAAGAAAGAGGTCTTTAAATTGCGAGCCATGATATTCTGTACTATAAACGACTTCCCAGCATATGGGAACTTGTCAGGGTATAGTGTAAAGGGCCATAAAGCATGTCCGATTTTTGAAGAAGGCACATGCTACCATCAACTCCAACATGGAAGAAAGACGATTTATCTTGGACATAGGGGATTTCTTAGACAGGGCCACCCATATCGTCGACTAAAGAAAGCCTTTTTTGGTGGCCAAAAGTATGAAGATGCTCCGGTGGCATTGATTGGGGAGCAAGTTTATGAGAAGGTGAAAAATATCAGTGTCATCTTCGGTAAGAGAGCCAAGAGTAGAAAAGAAACAAATATATGGAAAAAGAGATCTGTATTCTTCGATCTTCCATATTGGCGCAATCTTGATGTGAGACACTGTATTGATGTCATGCATGTGGAGAAAAACGTGTGTGATAGTATTGTTGACACGCTTCTCAACAACAAGGTAGTTCCAAGGATGTTGTGAAGGCAAGATTGGATTTGCAAACAATGGGAATACGCGAAGACTTACATCCAAGGCCATATGGGAAGAGAACTTATTGTCCCCCCGGCTTCTCATACTTTGTCTAAGGATGAGAAACGAAGTTTTTGTGAGTGTTTACATGGCACAAAAGTTCCCTCGAGGTATTCTTCAAATTTTAAGAGGCTTGTATCGATGAAGGACTTGAAATTACTAGGCCAAAAGTCTCATGATTGTCATGTCTTGATGCAACAGCTACTTCCAGTAGCTATTCGAGGCATCGCCAAATATGATCTTCGAGTCATTTTGACTAGACTTTGTTTCTTCTTCAATGCGGTTTGTAGTAAAGTTTTCGAGATTGAAAAGTTGGATGAATTGGAGAATGAAGGATATCTTATCTTGTGCCACCTTGACAAGCTTTTTGTTCCTACATTTTTTGACATCATGGTTCATCTAATTGTTCATCTAGTGAGGGAGATAAAGTTGTGCGACCCTATCCATTTACGGTGGATGTACCCAATTGAAAGATCTATGAAATTCTTAAAAGGGTACATGAAGAATGCATACCGGCCAGAAGCATCAATTGTTCAGAAATATGTTTCTGAAGAAGCCATAGAATTTTGTCAAAATTATTTGGCCAAAGTAAGACATATTGGCCTTCCTAAACATCAGAATGCTGAAGGGGGTAGGCGAGGGGCTTCAGTAAAGGGTGTGGATCCTGATGAATTGTCACAAGTCCACTTATATATCTTGAATAATGTTGATGAAGTTCAAGACAACATAGAAGCACATAAAGAAGCTGCAAGGAAAGAAAATCATAGAATGACTGAACAAAGGTTGATTAGGGAGCATAACAGAACTTTTGCAAACTGGTTCAAACAAAAGGTCGAGGGAGAGGAATGTGTTTCTGATACAAAATGGTTAGCACGTGGTCTGGAGGTTGATGTCATAAGTTGGAATTCGTATGTGATCAATGGATATACATTTTACACGAAGTCCCTAGATGATAGGAGCACCATCCAGAACAATAGTGTTATGTTAGAGGCTGAATCTATGCACTTCTCCAATTCGAAAGACAAGAGGCCTAAATTGGCAGTCATGCCTTATTATGTGGTTATTGAAGAGATTTGGGAGGTGGACTCTGTTCAAATTAGATTTCCCATTTTCAAATGCAAGTAGGTTAATGTCAATAATGGTGTTTGGATCGATTGGCTAGGATTTACATTAGTCGATATCAATGGTAAAAGTTTTGGAGATGAACCTTTTATTATGGCAGACCAAGCGAAACAAGTGTTCTATATCACCGATCAGGAAAATAAAATGTGGTCTTTTGCTCTCCAAGGAAAAAGGATCATTGATATTGATGATGAAATTCATTCAAATTACGGTCTTCCTCAAAGTACTCCTTTTTCAAGGGGTCTACCGGACATGAACGAAGAAGATGAAGTGGATAATGAACCCGGAATAAGAAATGATCATCAAGAAGGGATATGGGAGGATATCCCTTTATAAAAGAGTCAATTCATAAGGTAATATTCATATGCAGAATTCTTTGAAAACTTTAAGGTTTTAACTATATATATTCTTTCTATGTTCTTAAACAATAATGTCACTGACTGCGAAGCTTTTGTTCTTGTTTATTGTGGCAGGATCTGTAACATCCCAATTTTTCTAATTATAATTAAGTGCTATTAAGATATGATTTATTAAGTAATATGGGTTTAGAGAAAATCTAGAAATTTAAAATAATAATAATAATAATAAAAATAAATAAATAAATTATCATTTTTTTAAGTTGATTAATTAAAATGATAAATGATATTGAAGAAAATAATAGGAAAAACAAAATATGTAGGAAAAAAATATCTTCATAAAATAATCTGATCTATATCTAAATAAAAAGAAAGTGATAAGAAAGAAGATAATAATATATATTTATATCTTTTAAAATGATATTATTTTAAAAAGAAAGCTAAACCCTAACCCTACCTTATAAAACTCTCTTTTCTTCACACACCTCCTATTCCTTCAGCAACTCACGGTGCCGCAGCTCACTAATATTCTCTTAGATTTCAATGCTTTCTCTTGGACTCCACTTGTTGCTTTTCTGCGTCTTTCATTGTCCTGGTTTGTTACTGTTCATCTTTAAATTTTTATGTTTCTCCTCTTTCCTTTTCTTTTACCCAACAAACATATATGTCTTGTTTTGTCGGATATAATTTTTCCTCCTATTTTACATGAATTCATGATACTCCTGAGACTTGTTCCATCAGTTCCTCAATATACTTATTTCTCTCTCCCAGAGCCTTCTCATTTATTTCAAATCCCGCGGTCAAACCCTTTCGTTTTCGATTTTTCCTGTAGGTGTTCATAGATTCATATATTGTGATTATTATTACTTCCTTCATTTGCGGAACTTTTTATGTATTCCATCCAACACAAACAAACTTTCCTTCCTGTACGTTCATATTAAAAAAGGTGACCCTTTTCATTTCTTTGATTATTTTATTTAGATGTGGGAGTATACTTTAGCAATAATGACCAAAATCCCTTTTCTCATCTTGATCCGCGTGTATGTGTATTTTCTCCTAGAACTTTCTTCAAAATCTCTCATTCCCCTTACACAGTTATATCCTCTGGATTTATAAAATAATAATAATAAATAACTTAGTTCCCTTTTTGCTACTACTTATCCAGAAAATCCCCTTTAGATTCGACACACATGCTCTTATTTGCATTTGTATTTGTTTTTTTTTTAATGTATCAATATGACGCATTTGTCTAATATTTTTCTCTATTTAATATATATATATATAAATATAATATAAAGTAAATGTTGTAGCTAATGAAAATGTATTGATACTATATAAATTCTTAGATGGGTAGATGTAGGCTTTAGAATAGTATAACAGCAACTCTAGAATGATTTTTGAGAAATATAATAATAGATATTTATGTTTATGACTTTTTAGACTCTCATTGAGAGCTTTGATGTGACACTTGTGTGATTATCGTATACTAGGGAGTAACGGGTAACTCGAATATTCTTCCATATACTTGTGAATTGTATGTGATTGTGAGTAACTATCTTTTATTTAAAATTAAAGGACTGAATTATATGTATATGTGTATGTATTGTAAATTGATATTTTTATATGAATTGAAGCATGATCTATTGTACCTTCACATTTAATTATATTATTGGTGATTTAATATATATTTGACATGGCGGATGCATATGTGATGGGTTGGAGTAAGGAGGGATTTGTACGTTGAGATTTTTTACCATGTGGTATGTCATCACTCAGTGCACAGTGGATGACACTTGTTAGGGCCCCTTCTTCCATGTTTTCCTTTGGCCGGAATTGCATTGGAGCTGTGGGACATGTGGCACCTCCTTAGTTGTGTTATTTTAAGGAGGGGAGCCATAGTCCATACTTAAGCTCTATACCTTTGACCGGGTATATCTTAAGTTTTGGTGAGCTTGGGACCATCCAGTCAAATGGATGAGTTGCTATTGGACTATGTGTTAGCCTATAGCTCCAGCAGTTGAGGATGGACGGTGATATAAGGGAGGCAGCATATTGCATATTGTATGATTGTACGGTTCACATTGACGTTATGATAAGAAATGTTGTATGAAATTATGGTATATACAAATATATATGTAATTAGTTCCTGCTTTTTGTCATATGTGACTTGTTTGTATACGGTAGAAACTTTCAGTAGTTACTGAGATGTCAAATCTCACTCTATCTTAACAATTTTCAGGTGATTGTTCTAGTAGGGAGCAAGGGAAAGAACCTATGGAGTGAGCCTTAAAGGCTCAGTTCTACTCCTAGAACTTATGTTATGTTGTTTTATTTGCCATGACTCTAAGACTTCCGCTTTGTAATTTATTATGAAATATTTTGAGAATTCATGTTGACTCGAAAATAAATTTTGCTTTGAACTAGTTATGTGTTTTAATGATTTGGATGTTGATCATCCCTTTTGGAGATATTCCAAGTGTTCTGGCCAAGATTTTGGGTGTTGGATTTTGGGGTGTTACAGGATCCAATATATATGTTATAAAAGGGGATATCATGTTACGTTGTTGGGTGGGATCAGATGAAGGCATGGTGCTGTATTTGTAACTCATCAATGTATTCATAATGGATTAATGTTACGGTGTTGTACCATAGTATAAATTAAGAGGCCACATAACTCATTATGGTGAATAATATTTGTATTCTTTTCCCAATTCAATTTATTCATAATGGATTGTTCATAGCTTGTAGATTAAAGTATCCACTTTTTTGTGCTAGATTGGGTGGTGGATATGTGTATATATATATGATCAGGAAGAACAAAATAGGAAAAAATTCTGAAAAATTTAGACCGGGAAATAATAACATCGGTCTTAAAAGTTCAAATGTTAAGACCGGATGAATTTATAACACTGGTCTTAAAGGTCTATGCCGATCTTAACAGTTGGTCTTCTAAGATCGCTGTTTATTAAGACCGGTCTAAAAAGTTGAATTTTTAAGAATAGATGTATTCAGTAGCAGGTCTTAAATTTAATTAATTTTAGAACCGGATTAGTTATTCGTCTGGTCTTAGAAGTCGGTATTTTTTAGACCGGAGTTTATTTATCCGGTCTTAAAAATGTGATATGTTTAGACCTGTCTATTGTTTGGTCCGGTCTTAAAATTTGAGTTTTAGGACCGAATAAAATACATATCAGGTCTATATAGTACGACTTTTAAGACCTAACTTTTAAAATGTCCGGCTGAAAAAGTTTCTTTTAGACTGGTTTGAATCCGGTCTTAAAAGTTACGGATTTTTAATACCGGCTGGAACAAGACCGGTGTGTGGTCCGGTCTTACAGTACCTCTTTTGTTCGGTCTTAAAAGCCTTTTTTCCACCCATGTCTAGAACATCTTATAATTCTTTGTAATGACATATATGCAAAGTAAAACTCAAGATCAATTAAAATCTTGAATCTCAAGAATAGTCAAGAGAACAGCAAAACAAGAACTTCAAGAATATATGACAGCATGGCCATGAAGTGAGTATGTTCAGCCAAAAATTCCAGATTTAAATAATTAATGAATCTTACAGTATTTGGACAACCTAAGGGCCTGTTTGTTACAGAGAAGATTTAAGGATGGAAAGGAAGATTAAGATGGAACTTTAAAAAGTTGAACTGTTTGGTAGATATGGAAAGTGAGATGGTAGATGATAGTTTTTAAAAAATTAAAATAAAAATATGAAACTCGAAATTCCCAAAATACCCTTTACATCAAAAAAAAAAAAAAAAAAAAATCCCTCCTTCTTCATCCCACGTCCGCACGACCCCAAAAAAAAAAAAAAAAAAAAAAAAAAAAAAAAAAAAAAAAAAAAAAGGTCAGATCCAGGTGAGTTCCGACCGGTGGTGGTCGTCCGCCGGCGAAGAAGAAAGCCGAAGGTGAGAGGAAGAAGGTGAAGTCGGAGACGGTGAGAAAAGAGGAAGAAGAAAGGGATCTAATGGGAATTTGCTCACAATCTTCTGGAAAGATTTCATCTTCTATCCAATATGTGAGGGAAGATTAAGGAAGGAATCTTCCCATGGATGAAGGAAGACGGTGCCTCACTGGAAGATGAATTCCATGTAACAAACACCCAAAACCGAGGGAAGATTGGAATCTTCCTTTCCCTTCTCCAATCTTCTTCCTAACAAACATGGCCTAAGTCAAAGTTTATCCAATCTCAATGTATTTCAGAAATAAAGTGTCCTGCTTAGAACTAAGAGTCAAGTTTAAAAATTTTGTCACAGCTTCTAAGATCACAAATTCAGAGTGTATGCACGAGTATGTATAAATGGATTTATATGTATGTGTCTCCTATCTAGAACTAGAGAAAAAAGCTCTAAAATATAAGTTTACTTAAGTCTGAAACAACTCAGTTTTTATTAATAGCATGGATGACGGGTTTTGTCAACAATGCATCAATGGTTGCAAGATGGTAGGGAATAGCAAATATGCTCAGTGTTTTCAGCATAAATACACAGTTACAGCACGCACAAAACAGTTTCATGCAAATCCTGAAGGTCAATTGGTTTGAGGAGGAGGAGAAGATGAAGAACAATAAGCAGCAGCAGTAGAAGCCTCTAAATGGTTAGCTCAATCTTGATTTCTAGTACCATTTCTTGACTATGTGCTGTCTTTTAGATAATTGTAGTGGGTGGTGATAGATAATGTGATAATCTAGCACAAGCCTGTAATTAAAGGATTGATAACGTAATGTTTATTAGGTTAGTTTCCAGTTCAGGTTTGGATGGATAACACAAAGGGAAAATCACTGTTAGGTCCTAAGATACAAACATAACTATAAAAATGTCCCATACCAAATTCTCCTAACAAAAAAGTCCCAAGGGGCTTTTGTGTAATTAGTTGTTAATGATGTGAAACGAAAAATTTGCCCCTAAGAATAAACGACGAAAAGGCAGGAGAAGGAGGCTCATCGTGTGTCTTGCGTTTGTCACTTGTCTGAAACCCCAACCTCCATCGAGAATGCAGACGAGCTAAATGTTACACCAAATTCTAATGAGGACTTTGGCAACCAAAATGTAAAGACTATATTCAAATTTTTAATGAGTCTGGGCATTACTTGACAGTTAACTCCCATATAAAATCGATCAAATTTAAAGGTTTGAACAATTGTGTGATTTTTGAAGGCACCTTCAACAATAGGCACAGTGAGCTACTTTCTTCCTTCATGCTTGTCATTGATTCGCCTGTCAAGTTAGCCTTATAAAGTTGTCAAAGTAGGCTTATGATGTTGTCAAAATAGGCATAAGAAGTTATTAAACTATGTATAAGCTACTGATGTGAAATTTGATACAATATATAGTGAAGTTTCAAAAATTCTCCAAGTATGAAAGTATCGTTGTCAAAATGGCTGTTGTTGTTGTTAAAATAGCATAAAAAGTTGTTAAAATATGCATAAGCTACTGATGTGAAATTTGAGACAATAGCTATTGAAGTTCCAAAAAATCTACAGGCATGAAAATATCGTTGTCAAAATAGATACAAGAAGTTGTTAAAATATGTATAAGCTATAAGTGTGAAATTTGTGACAATAACTACTGAAGTTTAAAAACTTTTCTAGGTATAAAAATATCGTTGTCAAAATAGGCTCATGAAGTTGTCAAAATAGGCATAATATAAGTTGTTAAATACGCATAAGCTACTAATGTGAAATTTGTGATAATAACTATAGAAGTTTAAAAAATTTCCAGGTATGAAAATATCGTTGTCAAAATAGGCATAAGAAGTTGTTAAAATACGCATAAGCTACTAATGTGAAATTTGAAACAATAACTACTGAAGTTCCAAAAATTCTCCAGATATGAAAATATCATTGTTAAAGTAGGCTCATGAAGTTGTCAGAATAGGTATAAGAAGTTGTTAAAATACACATAACCTACTGATGTAAAATTTGGGACAATAACTATTGAAGTTTCAAAAATTCTCTCGGTTTGAAAATTTCATTCTCAAAGTAGGCTTATGAAGTTGTTAAAATATGCATAAGTTGTTAAAATACGCATAAACTACGATGTGAAATTTTAAACAATAACTGCAAGTTCCAAAAATTCTCTAGGTATAAAAATATTGTTGTCAAAATAGGCTCTTGAAGATAAGAAGTTGTTAAAATATGCATAAGCTATTAATGTGAAATTTGGAGCAATTACTACTGAAGTTGTTAATATGAGTAAGATAATGTGCTTCTGAAATTTAACATAAACACTAATATGAAGTAGATACGATTAGTCTTTATGTAATAATTAAAAAAATGTTATCATCAATATAATCACTCACTACTACAAAATACCTAAAAGACGACCTAAAAAAGACCCAATTAATGTCCTTATTCTAAGGGACGTTGGGGAGAGCAAAGTTGTATAGCCCCATATGAGGCGACCTGAAATGGGTCAGGTCGCCTCATATGAGGCAACCTGAACAAATCGGGTCGTCTATTTTTCATTTCGAGGTGACTGAACTCTAATTAGGTCGCCTCATTTCTGAATTTTAGGCGACCTTATTATCTATTCCGGTCGTCTCTTATGATCCAAAGACGCCTGAATTGATTTTTAGGTCGCCTTAAAGTATTTTTTTTTAAAAAATGTGCTTCTGTTTTGTTTGGCCAATTTCTTTGCAAATGCTTCACAAAATAATTAAGCGCATATCTGACTATAATATATTATGACCGTATGAATTATATGTATGTGCATTCCATCAAAAGAAGGTGAAATAACAATGAATACAGTGGTTCAATAAGAAAATTGTAAAAGTGACTTCAACAAAAGAATTGGCTACACATACAAGATCATACAAGAGAATGACAATATATATGTTCTAATCGTTCAACAAAATCAATCAAATTCACAACTTAGCTTCCAACATAACCATGAGGATGCAAGAATATCAACAACTCCAAAGAGAAAACTTCAACATGCGAGCCTAAGAAGGCAAGTTCGGGAAAGTCACCTAAGAAGGCGATCGAAACTTTCGGCAACTTCAACAACGAAAAGAAAGAATGTATGACCTAGATTTTGGTTACTAAAACTAGACCAAAACAACAAACAAAGCACCACTATGACAACAAATTTTTCTCACATTTGGAGGCAATTAATCTCCAAAATTTCACAACGGCTTTCACAATTTAATGCGGCAATTAGATAGCATCAACATTCCCTTCAATTGGCAAATAACAACGATATGCGACAAGAGGCAAATATATATAGCGACAATGACTTTTGAACACGAAGCTTAACAGAATTTCAAGGTTTCAGCATACGAATTTAGCTCAACTCTAATGCTAAAGTGAATGAGAGCCACCTATTAATAATCACAGTACCACACAAGCAAATCAAACACCTCCCAAGTAAGAAGCACACATAAAACTTTCAGCAAATCGGTTATGATGGTATGATTCAACAAAAATCTCAAGTCTTGGTTATTGGAAAATCAAATGCGATAAGGTATAATGGCAAAATCAAACCTCATATGACAGTGATCTATTTCCGAGAATTAAACAAGTGATCTAACCTCATATTCACAGCAATTAAAGTGGCAAATTCAAGAGCAGCACCAATAATTTACATGAAACCGAAATCAGCACAGCTTAATAAGTTTCACAATGACAATCACCCTAACAAGTAATGACTTGCCTATATATTCACATTGAGCCATGTTCAAGAAGATATCTAGCCATCATGTCTCGAATCGAATCGATGTCATCCTGTGAGTACGGATCCTCAGTACGAAAAAAATGTAAATTGGAAAACAAGGTATAATTAACAACTGAAGTACCACAACAAAAAATATCATCATTTGAGGATCACGGAGCATTACGTACGTTTTGCAAGCTAGTAGTATGTCCGGTGGAAATGATAGATTGCATCCAATTGATAACGTAGTATCCGCTCGGTGTTCCCTGGTTGGTGATGGCACTATAAATCAAAAACAAATTGTTAAACAGAAAGCTACTGTGTTTCAAAAAAAACTTGAATTGAAACTACTTACCTTCGGATAAAACCACTTCGGTCCACCCTGCTCTCGTGCTCCAGCAATCTGTCTATATGTCTTAAGACCCCTATCATTAAAATGGAAATTAACAGACATAAAAACAATTCATTTAAAAAAAGAATCGATGATTTAGACAAAAATTTACTTACTCGGCAAACATGTTTTTGATATCCTCGGTTGGCACCGCCACCTATGGAATCGAACCAATAACATGCGTTCTTGGCGGGACAAACAACGCACGGTCCAATGACCACTACAACATATACATATTAATATTAAACTAAGATAAAAAAGCATATAAGAATCTTATATAGACAAAAAAAAAACGCACCTTTCATGTATTGGCGCTAGATAAAAAGACGAATTTATGTTGCCCATTGTTAAACCAACATAAATGGCCCTCCTGGCTAAGATATTGCGAGCCGAAGCTGTGGATCCAGGACATAAGAATCCATACGAATCCAATTGGTCTCCCTTTTTGCATATGTCGTGGCGAGACACTACGATCGAAATAAAATGATAAGTGTTGTTGACTATATTAAACAAAAAAGAGTAGTGACATAATTAAAGGGTAAAAAAAACTTACAATATTGCAAGTTGAAGCCAGCTTGTATATCTAAACAGTCCATATGCATAAACTCTATCAAATCTTTCTTGTCAATACATATCGGATATGTCTTTTCTCTGCACCGAATGCCGGAGGCATCTACAAGCCTATAGAGACGATGTCTGGTAGAGCTCTCGTAGTTTGTGATAAGTATAGAAATCTGCCGCGACTTGTTCATGCTATTGAAAACATAATAAACAGATTATGAGTGGGTTAGCAATGAAAATCAATCCTAAACCCTACTCATCATCAATCAGTAATGTATTTCCTACCATTGGAGGTGTCGTCCCGACCTCAATAAGATGACGCGGCCAAAGGATGAACGATGAGGTGGCAGCGTCTAGCGTGGGAACCTCCTCATCAACAATCGGGATGGCTGTCTTTTCTTCCCCCTCTCGCACACTTGTCAGAGTCACCCTACGTTGGTCTTGTGGAATTTGCATATTGTGGTGTGTGGTTTGTTACGGGTAAACAAGACCATCTGCAACAATACGCCGGTGTGGGTCATCCAAATATAGAGTGCGGGGTTGTCCCCCGTGGAGTGTGAGAAGGCTCGCCGGGCTCGTCAATAAGTACATCTACGGAGAGTGATGAAGAAGGTTCGCCAATAGGTACATCGGAGCGTGAAAACTTTCCTTCTTTGCTTGGGAAGGCCGGGGATTCCTGGTTTGAAGGTTGCGTATTTACCTTCCCTTGTATCATCTCCCTCATTTCACCCGTAGTTGTGCCATAACCTCATCTACGAGGGATGCTCGAATTTTGGCTACAAGGCGAGGACTAGGGTTGTCATCGTCATGCGAACAACTCGAACGCCGTCCAAAGTATTTCGCGACACTAACTCCCCTCGGCTCCCCACGAACAAGATCAAGGTAATCGGGCTTCCCAATCGTCGTGGACAAAATGTCCATCCGTGTACCGGCGTGAATGAACCTTGGCTGCTTTTTCTTTGCTCAAATCACATCTGTATCATAGGATTTTGCATAAATAGTAACTAATTAAACTCTAAAAATATGAAACAAGCTGAGGCTATTTAATACTTCTAATTTAACTACTTACAATCTTTAAAGCAACCTCGTACCACATCTTTATTTATGTATTTCTCGCCCTTCATCCTCGCGACTATCCATTTTTTGTGGCGAGGAGGACGCTCGAGGGCTGGATAACGGTGGAAGGATCGGATTGAGCGGCTTCCTTCATTTTCGCAACTCTTCTTCCATCGGCCTCCGTTCAAGCTTCTTATAGCCACCCCTAGACATGCAATGTGGATACTTATTTCTCGCTTGCCTCTCTCTATTGGCGACTTGTTTTCTATGACACGAAAACAAATAAAACTGAGCCTTCGATGTCAAAAAGATTCAACTAAAAGATAAGATATGAAAGAAATTTTACAAGAAATTCGGGATTACGGCGTGACGCCACAAACTCCCTCCGGTCCTGCGGAGAAATGTAATCATAGTCACGACATGGGTCCTTGTCCCTCTTTGCCCCTCGAATATACTTTCTAGTGAGCTTGTTCTTAAAGTCTTTCCAACGTATACGAACCTCGCCCATCCAATGCTTGTTCAT
Source organism: Acacia acuminata (assembly GCA_019022655.1). NCBI lineage: Eukaryota > Viridiplantae > Streptophyta > Magnoliopsida > Fabales > Fabaceae > Acacia > Acacia acuminata. The sequence goes on along the minus strand of JAFJYI010000100.1, from coordinate 142,984 downwards.
GGCCTTATTGTTAGGCACATCATACGTTTCTTTGCAAGGTAAAAGAGAAGATATGAAAGAAATCAAGTGATAAAACTAAAGATACAAATGCATAAGATATCGAAAGTGAGATACCAAAAGTTGTGCCCGGATCAACTCCTTCGTTTTAGGAGGAACCAACTTCCAATGAGAGAATACAATGCGAACTTTGCTTCGAGCGGATAGCCTACGTAGCTAATGAAATTGTCTTCCTTTGGACCAATTGGATTCATATTGGCATCGAACTCCACATGCGGCCTCTTTTAACCGCCACGACGTGCAATTAACGCACCCATATGTGTGCTACCTCTACCCCTTCTCACCACCGGTACATCATTCCCACCATCACCCGATGACTCGTCAGAGCTAGACATATTCATGTTCATCAAAGACAAATGAATAATGTTAGATAGGGTTATTATTAAATAATAAACGAATGAATAAAATGAACTAACATGTTAAACACCGTACAAAAATAACATAGGACTTTTTCATAACTTAAGATCTTACTTTATATGGTTTCCCATATTCCTTCAGAATGATCCTTCCTTGGAGCATATTCTTCATCATCTACCAATTCTACTTCACGTGTTGTCGGTGGATTTGTTGTGAAAGGGAGTGTATCGTCCCGGTTCAACGATTCTTCACCATACGTTTGTTTTTTACTTTGAAGTACAATGGACATTTTGTTATTTGCGAGGTCTGTAACATAAAACACTTGTTTCGCTGGCTTGCTAGAATGAATGGCTCGTCTCATGACCAAGTCTTTGAAGATCAAGCGAGACAAATCCAAATTTAGGATCTATTACAACAGCATTATTGTTAACCCACTTACATTTAAATAAAGCAACTTTGAACTTGGTGTAGCTCATCTCCCATATTTCTTCAATAACTCCATAATAGGCCATAGATGCTAACACGGGTTTTTGTCTTTCAAACTCGAAAAGTGCATGGATTCAACTTCAACCATCACCCCATTTGTTTTGCCTGAAACTCTGTCATCTTGGTCTTTTGTGTAGAAAGAATATCCGTTGATATCATAACTTTGTCCAAGTGATGACACGATAAGAAGGCCCCAGGCTAACCACTCGATTGTAGCCGACACACGGTCTCGTGCAATACCTTCTCCTGGAACCACTTTATAAATGTCTTCTTTTGCTCATTAGCTATCTGCATGTCATTCTTCCTTGGATTCATATTCTTCAAACTCTTTACGTGTTCATCAATGTATGGTTGAACTTCTTAGTATTATTCAAGATGTACGGTGTGCTTGCAACACCTGCACGCAACATATTCTTCGGTTTGATTCCTCGAGTTCCCTTACTTATCCCCTTATCATGCGAGATTGTAACGTCGACCACGATAGATAATCTTTACTGAGAACTCCATAGCCTCTTCCACTACATATCTCTCAACGATTGAGGCTTCCGGTCGATAAGGATTTTTAGAATACCCTTTTAAGATCTTCATGTATCGCTCGAAAGGGTACATCCACCTTAGGTAAAAATTGGACCATGAGAGCCTTACCTCCCTTACCAAGTGCGCTATCGGGTGCACCATTATATCGAAAAATGCGGGAGGAAAATGCATCTCTAGTTGGGACAAAATAATATAACCCTCATTTTCCAATTCATCCAACTTTTCAATGTCAATGACTTTGTTACATATAGCATTAAAGAAAATACACAATTTTGTTATAGTGGTCCGCACTTCATCTTTCATAATGCCCCTAATAGCTACTTGGTAATAGTTGTTGCATCAACACATGATAATCATGAGACTTCATTCCCACTAACTTCAAATCGTCCATTGAAACACACCTTCTCAAATTTGAAGAATATCCTTGTGGAACCTTAATGTCATATAGACACCCACACAAACTTTTTTTCTCCGCTTTTGATAGTGTATGAGCTGCTGGCTCCATGTATGCCCTCTTACCATCATCCATTACTTGTGGATGTAACCGTTCTCTTATTCCCATATCAACCAGGTCTAGTCTCGCACTAATTCCATCCTTAGTCTTCCCTGGTATGTGCAAAAGAGTCCTGACAAGGCTATCGCAAACATTTTTTTCCACATGCATCACATCAAGGCTGTGTCTCACATCAAAACTACGCCAATATGGAAGATCAAAGAAAATTGATCTCTTCTTCCATATATTCTTCTCACCCGCAATCCTTTTCTGCTTACCCAATGTGACATTGATATGCATCACCCGACTATAGACTTCCTCTCCGGTTAATGCCTTTGGAGCCGTTCTATGCTCCGTAAGCCGTTAAAACGCTTTCTTAACTTACGATATGGGTGGAACCGATCAAGAAACCTCCTGTGACCGAGGTAGACCATTTTTTTCCATGCTTTAATTGCTGGAAGTTTGTGTCAGCTTCACATATTGGACATGCTTTATGCCCTTCACACTTGTACCCGGACAAATTTCCGTATGCGGGAAAGTCGTTGATCGTGGTAAAAATCATTGCACGCAACTTGAAGGACTCCTTCTTATATGCATCAAACACATCTATGCCTTCCTCCCACAACTTCTTCAAATCCTCAACCAAAGGCGCCAAGTACACATCGATATTGTTACCAGGCTGTTTTTGGTCCGAAAATCATCATAGAAAGCATCACATACTTGCGTTTCATACATAGCCGGGAGGTAAGTTGTATATTACAAGGAGAACCGGCCATGCACTATGGGTGCTTGCTAAGAGTTCGATACGGATTGAAGCCATCTGTACAAAGCCCCGGCCGAAGGTTTCTTGGCTCAATGCCAAATTGCGGGAACATTTCGTCTATTTTCTTCCATTGGAGAGAGTCGTAGGGTCGTAGATATTTTCCATCGGATATTCTCTCATCGAATGCCATCTCAACTTCTTTGATTTGTTGCTTCACTAGTAAGCGAGACGCTTAAGCCGAGGAATTATGGGAAGATACCACAAGGCCTTCAAAGGTTGCCTTTTTTTTGTGTGATCTCCCGGAACCACCACCTTTCTTCACTTTGTATCGTGAAGTTTTACACTTCGGACAATTACTAAGGCCTTCATACTCATTTACGTACAATATGCGGTCATTAGGGCAAGCTGTGTATCTTTTTATACTCCATACCCATCGTAGATAAGATTTTCTTGGCCTCATACATACGATTTGGAAGTACATTATTATCGGCAACATATCACACAACAATTCAAGCAACGACGTGAAAGCGCTATCGGTCCACCCACATGTTGCCTTTAAGTTGACCAAATGTAAGGTCCCGATCAACCGTGTATACTTAGTACACCCGGGGAACAAAGGTGTCTCGCATCACTTCGCACGCTATCATATTCATTCGGTTGTGCAAAGGATTCGACCTCAACATCATGAATCATTCTCTCCATTCCATCATCATCTACCTCAACTTCATTTTCATAGTAGGATGCCTTTGGGAGTTACCTCCTCACCATGCCATATCCACGTTGTGTATCGAAGGTTTATTCCATCACAAATTAGGTGGTCCCTTATATCGGCAATATCCCTTCGAACCCCATTTAAACAATTAACACATGGACAATAGTACATCCCATTTTTTGTAGCCACATTCCTTCTAGCAAATTCAATAAACTCTTCCACCCCATTCTCATATTCTTCACTAGTTCTCAAAGCATTCATCCAACTATGACCCATTTTATTACCACCACCTACGACATTTCCAACAATAGTCAAGTTCATAACAATTTCAATAACGACATGCTTTCTTTTAAGAAAATTTCGGCAGCGTTTCCCCTTAAAAGTAAGACATCCCAAAATTTCAATAACAACCAATTTCAGCTTAATTCAACAAAACTTACTAACTAAAACAATTGAACAATATCAACTATTAAATCCAACAATTTCATCAACTAACGAGAACATTGGAATTATTCCTACCGACATATACTTCAATGGTAATGGAAATGGTAAACCATGAAGTCATCACTTTTTTAATCAAATTCACGTAGTTCATATGGCTAATAATAAAGGAAAGACAAACAAAAAAATCACGGATTTGGATTAAATACACTTAAACCAATAATGGTAATCCATGAAGCCATAACACAAAAGTGTTGTTCTCTCTCAAGAAGAATGCATCATATAAGGACAATATGTGTGTGTGTGCATAAAATGAAAGCAACTGACCTAATTTGGGGGGCAACCATTTGCTTCAAACCTTTGACCAAGATTTCTCGGGGTAGTCAAAAAAGGCGAAGATGACTATCCTTTAATCTCTTCTCGTCTATATCTGCATTGTAACAATACAAAATTATAACATACAAAATCACATAATTAATCTCAAAATCAACAATATTCCACAAACATAAGGGTCCGTTTGGTTCAATTGCACACCCTTTGGTAATGCAATTGGGATTCTCGAGGAGATAGTGAAATGGGATAATAAAAATGAGAAAACATACGTTTACTACGGCTATGAATAGTTTACTACTAGTCGATGAAGTTGATAAAAACAATGAAGTCATCAATGCAATTATGCATGATGTGGACACCAAACGATTGCGGGGAAAGCTAAGATCTCAAATCCTGGAAAGTTGTAACAAATCTCACGGTGCATTTAGAATCATAAGGATAATAAAACAAAACACATCATTGACTAAAATTCCTAGTGTCATGTTTCAAAGAGCAACAATAACCTTCGATGATTCACTAGAGTGGACTTAAGTCATATAATCTATCCATCATGAATTTGAATAAAGCATCACAAAATGCAATGAGAATGTACGATTAAAGACACAAATAACCAATAGCTTGCCATATAAACATATGATATCTGTGAAGAAAGACATAAAATGAATGTTTTTCAGATTCCTTGATTTCCTCATAAATATGAAAAGAATAACAAGATGGCCCCAAAAACAACGAGATATTGCAATAACTTGTTCATTTAATTCATTCTATTAGTACCATCTCCATGTCTTCCTCATAATCACTCCAGTTGAAGTTTATATCGGCATCAACACCTGCGAACTTAATTGCAGCCCTATCGTATGCTCTGCATAGACAAACATCAACTTTACATTAAAATGAAGAATTTAAAATAACATTCTTCACTCACAACGAGAGGATTACAACCCTCACCTTCTGCCGATCTATGCGGTATCAAATCCACCTAACCCAAACCCAATATGCTAAATCGGCAACGAGAAAAACCAAAGAACCAAATGAAATATCCATTGAACTAAAATGTAACAGCAAGTGATTATCCACTTACCTAAATAGACACCTGCTTGACAATCCTGCGTTCACGAAAAGAACGAACTAAGTGAACCGACAATATCAAACAACGTATAACACCAACACGCCAAATTTAGTATTAAATAAAATTTTTATTTATCCCATCTACCTATAGGACCCGAATAATCGGCAATGTGATGCTCAAACTCCTATATCACTTTATTTAAGACGGACTCAACCAACCGGTTATCCTAAAGTTGTGGGTTTCAAAGCTTCACCAAAAAATTGTCTAGAATTCAAGAAATTGACCCCTAACAAATCACAAAACAAGATTTGTAAAGCAATTTTTGTAGAATGAGGGCGGAGACATTTTGAGAACGGGGGACAAACTCACCTGGTGAAGACGAAGGGTCGCTCATTGAATCGGTAAGCGGTGCGGCGAAGGGAGTAACTCAACCTCATTGCTCAAAGTCGGAGGTGAAGAAGAACGAGGAGGAGGGACAAACCGGAGGGGCCGAATAAGCTAGGATTCGCAAGCACGGCGGGTTTGACGCGTGAGAGAGGAGGGAAGGAGGACGGAGATCGAAGGAGCTACTGATAAAGAGGGCGACGACGGGCGATGGCGGAGTCGGCGGAGTGAGAGATGATACGGCGTAAGACGGAGCGACCGAGAGGCAAGGGTTGAAGAAAGTAGGGAAGCGATAGGAGGGAGTGTGCGTGCGTGTCGATTAGGTTTATTGAGAATAGAAGCGACGATTGGAGTTTAGGTCGCCTATTTTAGAAAATTGGCGACTGAATCCATTTCGAGTTGCCACTATTTTAAAAAAGAGGCGACACGAATATATTTCGGTCGCCTCTTTTAAAATAGTGGCGACTTTGAATCCATTTCCGTCGCCTCTTTTAAAATAGTGGCAACCCGAATCCATTTCGAATCGCCACTTTTTTAAAATAGGCGACACGATCTATTCAGTCGCCAATTTTAAACCAAAAACAAGAAAAACATTAACAAAAAAAACCACGGCGCTAAACAATATATTCCCATATCTCCCATGGCGCGAAATATATTAAAATAGGCTACCCGAAATCTATTCGGTCGCCAATTTTAAACAAAAAAAAATTAAATCCCATGGCGCCAAACAAAAAATTCTCATATTTCCCTTGGCGTGAAACAATATACCCGGATGTTAGGCGTCCCGAACAAAAATTCTCATATTTTAAAGAGGCGACCGAATATATTTCAGGTCGCCTCTTTTAAAATAGTGGCGACTGAATCCATTTTTCGGTCGCCTCTTTTAAAATAGTGGCGACTGAATCCATTTCGGTCACCACTTTTTAAAATAGGCGACACGAAATCTATTCGGTCGCCAATTTTAAACCAAAAACAAGAAAAACATTAACAAAAAAAACCACGGCGCCAAACAATATATTCCCATATCTCCCATGGCGCGAAATATATTAAAATAGGCTACAAAATCTATTCGGGTTGCCAATTTTAAACAAAAAAATTAAATCCCATGGCGCCAAACAAAAAATTCTCATATTTCCCTTGGCGTGAAACAATATACCCAGATGTTAGGCGTCCTGAACAAAAATTCTCATATTTTAAAAGAGGCGACCTGAATATATTTCAGGTCGCCTCTTTTAAAATAGTGGCGACTTTGAATCCATTTTCGGTCGCCTCTTTTAAAATAGTGGCGACTGAATCCATTTCGGTCGCCAATTTTTTAAAATAGGCGACACGAAATCTATTCAGTCGCCAATTTTAAACCAAAAACAAGAAAAACATTAACAAAAAAAACCACGGCGCCAAACAATATATTCCCATATCTCCCATGGCGCGAAATATATTAAAATAGGCTACACGAAATCTATTCGGGTTGCCAATTTTAAACAAAAAAAATTAAATCCCATGGCGCCAAACAAAAAATTCTCATATTTCCCTTGGCGCGAAACAATATACCCAGATGTTAGGCATCCTGAACAAAAATTTAGGACGTTCAATGCTCAACTTCCTTGAATATAATTACAAGAATGCCACCGAGTTCAATTTTTACTACCTATTTTTTAATAAGGACGTTTTTTAAGGAAGTAATATACAATTTTTGTAGTAGTGACTCTTGACATGATTGCAACTACCAAAAGGCAAATGGATGTACTTAGTAGTGGTTTAATAACCGCTACAATTAATGTTGGTGCCAGTTTCTCAATTTTCCTCTCCTGCCAATCAAAAGTTTTTCATCATCATTTGTAGCGGTTTTATAACAGTTACAAAGTGTTCATACATTCCGTCATCTTGTAGCGGTGACATAAAATGCTACAATTGCAATAGCAATTTTATTAGATGAGTAGCGCGTGGTTCCTCGAAACCACTACTAAACAGCTTGCAATAGTATCTTTTGTAACGATTCAAACTATCGTTTGTAGCATTTAAAACCGCTACAAATATGCACTCTTAAACCCTACAAAACGTTGGTTTTTTTTGTAGTGATGGTATGGTTTATTTCCGCAATGCTTATGATACTTGGGTTGAATTGAAGGAACGATTTGACAGAGTGACTGGGTCACGAATCTTTAGCCTTCTTCCATGAGATAACTTCCTTTCATCACGGTTCTTTAATTGTCTTAGCGTATCACACGCACCTCAAACATCTATAGGAGGAACAATTAGCCCTTGTAGCTATTCCATCCTGCAGATGTGAAACCTCAATATACAGTCAAGTGATTCAATAACAGAAGCTTTTACAATTCCTTGTGGAATTGAATGACTCCTTTGGTCAAGCAAGGGGTCAAATACTGCTCATATAGCTCCTCTTCCATCTATAAACCAAGCATATGCGATGGTCTTGGAAGATGAAGCTCCGAAGAATATTGCTAATTAATTCCTCCAGTACATCTCCAATGGAAGGAATAGCAATTTTACGTAGAGGAAGAAGACAGGGCACAGGAAGGGAGAGAGGAGGTCCCCAACTGGTATGTGTTCATTGTCATAATAAGGGCCATATTAAAGGAAAATTGTTACTAGCTGGTTGGTTACCCACCAGATTTTAACGGTAACAGAAATAAACAAGTGCCAGAGGCTAATGCTGTGCAAAGTGGAACTGATGCAACCACTACTACAAAAAGTAAATTTAATAACATTGTTTTTAAAAAACATAAGTTAAGAGGTGGTGACATTTTTAAAATTTTGGTTTAATTTTAAACGACAACTGTTTTTTTAAAAGCATATGTTAAAATACTTTAACGATTTTTTTGATAAAAATAATCGTTCTAATTTAAAATTCCTTTTTGGGTTTAACTTTCAACGACTTTTTACGTTGAAAGTCATAAATACTCATTTTCTTTCCATCTTAACTTACAACGACTTTTTCTTAAAAGAGTTGTCCATTTTATATGTTAAAAGTACTTCAACGAGTTTTTTTGGTCGCCATTTGTTTACCCTCTAACTGATATTGAGGAGCTTGATTCTAAAACAAAACGGTCTGCAATAATCATAAAAGATGTACAATTTCGAATTCTGTCAGATCATGTTGTTAGATGTCATAATTTTATACCTCTCTTCGGAGAGTTTAATGGAAATTTTTTGTTCTATGATTGGGTTAGATTCCTTACCAGACAAACAAGTCTGCTCTGGTGGCGAGGATTGCCGTACTTGTAGAAAACAAGGTACAAGTTTTATAATGTTGAATAACGTGTAAAGTCTCATGAAATATCAATTTATGTGTTTTTCTGGAAGACACATGCGTACGACACAAATGGGCTATTTTTCATCTGCATTGTGGTTTCTCCTAAATTTGCATTGCCGGGAAACTACCTTAACATTTTGGTTCAAGAGACATACTGCATAGAGGGTTGCAGTTTTTTTTTGTACTTTTCCTATCATTTCGGTTTCTTTTCTCTGCATTTGTGGCTTTGAAAGTCAATCAAAAGTTAAGTGTGGATAATTAAGATAGTTTTCATTTAATTAGTTGTTAAATACTTATGCGGCTAATTATGGGATAATTGATTGAGCGAAAAGGTTTAATTGCTTTAAATATGGTACTTGTATATGTTTCTCAGAATTTAAGCTGAGTGGTTTAAATGGAGAGATTCTACTGGGGTTTACTAATTCCATTCATGAATTAAATTTGATATCAGCTTTCTAATTTGTTTCCCTTGTTGACAGGGTTTGGAGGAAATAAGTGACATCCGGGATGAGAATGACCATATGAGGCTATTAAACAGTTGTCCATGTTAAAATTTTCAACAATACTCACATACATTATCCCTTGAAAACATTCGTCTAAGGTCCTTATGTAGTAGTGAACTAAGGAAGCAAAGGCTTTGACTCACACTGCAAATACCTTGGAGCAATATTAACGGTTGCTCGAGCTCTTGAAGAAAGATGCAGTGCAACAGTTCACGCCCTCTCGGGTACAGGTTTGACTAATTCTCTGTCTTTTACTCATACACATATATAGTCAATGAGTTATAGATTCTGGAGCCACTACCCACATGGAAGGAGATTTATCATTGCTTGATCATTACACTGCATATCTTGGACCCATTACTTCTATTGAGTTACCAAATAGAGAAAAGGCTCTTGTTACTCATATAGGCAATGTGCGTTTAGCTAGTAGAATAGAATTCAATTTAATTTCCGCCTCTAAACTACTCGAGAAGCATCATGCATGATTGCATTTCTTCCTAACCATTGTTTGATATAGGGCCTACAGGGTGGCAGGATGAAGGGGACAGGTAAAGTAGTGAACCGGTTGTACTTGTTGAGATTAGATAAGAAATATGATTCTGTCAAGTCTATGAACCTTGTGAATGATGTTCGATCTAAAACTTTTGTTGTTTAATCTGAAAATTCTATAGATTTACGATTGTTACTTAACCGATTCGGACATATGCTCCCCTATCTGTGATGAGACACTTAAACATTGTAAAGGACAAGAGCATGGTTATGAATAAAAAATGCGATATTTGCATTCGTTCCAAACAGACCAAACTTCCCTGCATTAAAAATTGCATATGTTTTGAGCTATTGCATATGGATGTGTGGGGGCCTTATGTATAGGATACCCACACACTATGAACACCAATATTTCTTGACTATTGTAGATGATTTTTCAAGAGCAACATGGATATTTCTTATGAAAAATAAATCTGATATTATGTTGCATATTAAGAATTTTGTGTTGCAAGTGAGGAGTGACAATGGAAAAGGAATTTATGACTCAGGAACTAAAGCATTATTTTGCCTCTAAAGGATAGTCCATGAAACTTCGTGTCCCTATACCCCTAAACAAAACGGCATAGTCGAGCGGAAGCATATATACTAGAGTCTTAATCATACAATCTGCCAAACCTATTGAGTATAAGGGGATGTGTCAAAATGACCATTCACCTAGTTAGTAGGATCGCTTACATAATTTTAGGATTCAAAACCCCATTTGAGATTGTATATGGAAGAAACCCATATTATAGTATTGTTTTGAAACCCGGATTGGACTAGAAACTGGTATGGGCATCAACCTGGTTCATATATATATATATATATATATAGTTTTTAAATCGATCATTTTTAAATTTTGTTTTTAGAATTTTATATTAATTACCCTGAAAATCTTTAATTTCTCACCGATTTATCCTCAGGTTAGTTCTAGTTTAACTCTAGTCTGACTCACTGACCCTTAATCTAGTATTTTAGCTAGATTAGTAGTCGATCTGGGTTTTAGAATCTCAGATTATAGGCATTTAAGAGCCTTTGGATCATTAACATACGTGAGAGATTTGACAAACACGGATAAACTAAAACCTGAATCCCTACCATGTGTCTTCCTAGGTATCCAGATAATCAAAAGGGGTTTATATTACTTGACCTAGCAACCAATAAACTAATGTTGAGCAGGCACGTTCGTTTTAATGAAGAGGAATTTCCTTTTAAAACCAATAACAAAGCCACTAATCCAGGGGGAGTGTCTCAAGGAATGAGAGAGACATTTGTGTATCTGACAATGATCAGAACCCGTACAGCGGTACAGAAAAATATCAGGAACAAGAATCTCTAGCAACTAAAATAATTAATGAATAGACCTACGCACGCATAACAAGGAGTTTGTGATTATAAATAAAAAAAAGTAGTGCAATTGGTTTGAATTTGATATATATATGTCTGTGTGTCTATCTGTCTGTGTGTATTGTTTATGCATTTTACAAAAACGGAAGGAGAATGAAAAATCGTAAAACGTAAAATCGTAAAATAAAACGGAGTTTTTACCTGCTTATGTATATAAGGTACCTGCCTTCATACACACATATACTGATCAATGCAATATCAATCAAAATGTCTAACATTGTCATTGATCAAACCATATTTTTTATATGATTTTACATGATTAAATTGGGATTTTTAATGCATTTTGTGGGACATTATTGTATGATTAAGTACTAAGTTGAGTTAGGAACATTTGTATTGAATTAAGTGTAATTAGGGGTAAAATGATCTTTATTTATTAATTACAGAAAAGGACCCAGATGTTTTTGAAATTTCATTTCTGCCCCAAAATAGTTTGAAAATTCTCACTTTAGTCCCTCTCCAGAACTTTTAAAACTTTCACTTAAGTCCCTTAGTAAAATCGGCGCTTTTTGCAAAAAACGCTGCGTTTTTACGCTTTTACGCTTTAAAGCGGCGCTTTTTACGCTTTTACCCCTGATGCGTTTTTTCCCCCATGTAACACGTTTTGCCCGAAAAAAAGCGTAAAAGCGGCGTTTTTTGCGCTTAAAGCGCGATTTTGACTACCATGGTATTGTTTATGCTTTTTACACATACACAACTTGACCATAAAAACCATAGATAATTGGTTAATCTTGTTTACCATTGTAAATAATACAAATCAAGAGGCTGCTATCTCGTGCATGTCTTGTGTTTTAAAATAGGGAAGTCCTTAGGTTCTGATTAACTCAATCCTTAGATTTTTGTGCAAATGATTAATCTTTTTAGTTTTAACTGAATTAAAACTCAATCTTTTAATTTTAACTCACAGTAACTTATCCTTATCTTTTTAATAATTTAAAACTTTAGTATCTAAGTTTCACGAAATATATATAATTTTATTTTGAAATGGTTAAATTATAGAACAAAATTGTATAATGTCAAAATTTAAAGATTGAATTATAATTAAGACAAATAAAGACTGAATTATATGATATTAAAGTTAAACAACTGAATTATAACCAAGTCTAACGATTAAAAAAACTAATTTTTTTTCTTTGAAATAAATAGGGTGTATGTGGCAGCGTCCCCCAAAACGAAAAAGGCACACATTCTTAAAAGGAATTATAAAAAGACGTGCACTGTTGTAAATGAAGGAGAAAACAATGTTTAGACAGAAAACAAAAATTCTTTGTTTTTGTGTGTGTGCTGTATAATTAATAATAAACTAATAAAACTCACACAAATAGAGATGCGTGGCAAGGTTTACAAATTCATTCATTAAGATAATTTTAATGAAACAAGAATCTTTATCGTTTACAAAATACAGTGACGATCCAATAGAGGAAAGTTGTCACCCGTCAAGCATGTGGCAGATATATATGAAGGTAAGTAAAATCAACTTCTTGTAATGCGAGTATAATATTTTGTACTCCATTCGTTTTCATGTGATTTATATAATAAAAAATATAAAAATTATTTTTCAAGGAGATGGGAATATACTGTTTCACTACGTTTGAAACAGTAGTCCATGAAGGAAGGAGGGGAATATCTTGTGGTATGTGTATGTGCATGAAGAACAAACATAATTATTAGAGGACTCTAGGATCAGTTACTCCTTTCATTTTAAAATGACTGTTGTTTTAAAAATATACTGTACATAAATTATTTTTGTACCATATTATTTTTTTATTAATAAAAATAATCTCACAAAGCATAACCATTATTTTGTAAACAAGAGATTCTTTCCTTCTGATTCAGTAGATTGAGAAAAATGAATCGTCAAGATTCCTTATTTTATAAAACCATTATATCTTCTATTTTCGTGTGTAATTTAGAGTTCTAAACTGTTTTGATCAAATTTAATAGTTTCCTTTTTATTTTTATGTAATAGTATAATATGATCTTTTCAGATATATTAAATTTCAACCATTTGATTTTTGGAAGATTTTAAAATGGAGGGAGTAGATCTACTAGAGCATTTTGGATCTTTTGCACAAGCGATAGTATAGTGCTTGAAAAGAATGTCCTAGCTGTGAGGGTATAAAACCTAATTAGTGACCAAATACATCAATGTCCATAGCAATATTCCTTCATAGGAAAGTCACTAATTAAGACCACATCCAACTATAAATGTAAGACCTAGTTTATAGTGCAACTATTTTCTATATTTAGGATTGGACGAGCATATATAACAATATACTTATAAGGTAAAACGACAAGAAAACACAATTTAAACTTCAAAATCTTAAATTAGTTTTATTATATATATGTATTAACTACACTTTAGTAGCAATTAACAACTAATTTTAAAAGAAAATCTTTAATTTAATATTTTGAAGTTCAAGTTGTATTTCTTTGTCTTTTTTCCCTACTTACAATATATATCCATGATTTCTCCCCGGTAAACAATGGGGCAAATGCCCTATAAACAATTAGCACTACCTGAACATCCCTTGGAGTACTATTTTAATGTACTCCTCACTACTACAAAAAATGGATTTTATTTCCTTAAAAAAAATCCACTTTTTAAAAAAGGGAAGTAAAAAAATAAAGGTAGTGGTATTTTTTTATTTCCTTGGAGGAATTTTGACATATTGGATGTTCTTTTAATAAAAATAGACACTTTTCACATCCTAATTAAAAAAAGAGACGCCAAAAGAAGGGGATTTTGGTGTCTCAATTCTATAATAGATGCCAAAACTCTACATTTGGCATCCCAATTTATAAAAGCGACAACAAAAGTAGAGCTTTTGGCATCATTTTTGGTGTCACTTTTAGAGTTTCCAAAAGTGATTTTTCGACATCCCAAATTCAAAATTGGGACGCCTAAAGATTGTAAATCTAACAGTTGGAACCTCCGCCCCCACTCTTGTACCTTCACCAATCCAATCACAGTCTCACTGTGAACTTAGAAACCACACTTTGTGATTGGTATATATCTCCATCGCTCCAATATGCTATAAGAAACTCTTGGCGTCCTGGAGCCATGGCTGGAGCTCTACGTCTCTCACAGTTTTCAGTTTTTGGGTATCTTTCACTACCCAAAAGATTAACCTGAAGCATGGTGTCCATTAGAGTGACTTTGGGAACCTCTCCCTCCACTTCCACTTCTGTTAGCACCATAGATTCTCTGCCCTCATACTCCACGTTTACTCCTCCCTCCTTCTGACAACTTCCATCAACGAAACGCACCATTGATGGAATGCTCCTCCCACGACTTCCAGAGTATTGATGAGGAGTATTGGCTTCTATGTATCCTCCACGATTGTGGGAGATGCCTGACTGTGGAATTGCAAGATTTTCGATGGCATAGAGCTTAGTGGTGGAGGAAATCTTTGAATCGTAAGGGACTTCCCATCTGGCTAAATTTTTTTGCCATACTTCTTCTTCAATGCCTTCCTATCTACAAATCCTTGGGAATTTGTAATCATTTATTGATTTTATCTTTTCTACATTTATGGGCAAACTATAGTCCTTCTCTTGTCAAAATTTCCTGCATAGTTGGAGGCTACACTCATCAGTTAGATTCCTCGCTCTCTCTTTACTCTTTCTTCATTGTCGCTTTGATTCTATTTCTCTTTCACCTTCAAAGTCTCTTCCATTGTCGACTGGAAACAGAGTGCCTATGCTCGTCGTCATTCGTTGTTAGCGCCATTGTTCTCCGTCAATCCTTGTGTGAGTGCTTGTGCCCATCATCGTGCCTTGTGCTGGCCTAAACATAGAACACAATCGTTGAAGGTTTGGGGGGGGGGTTTTTTTTTTAATAACTTATGGCGCCTCTTTTAAAAAAGGGAAGTATAGCGTCCTTTTTTTAACGAACGTTGTTTCTAGATTTTACTATATCGCTCATATAAGCATCCCCCAAAAAAGGGCCTAAAACGAATATTAAAAGTACTTTTTATAATAGTGACTTTTTGTCACAAAAGGCGATCAAACACAATGAACACTAATACAAAACAACTTAACTGAACCCTTTTTTTCTAAACCGGTAATGGAGGATAAGATTTTAAAAATATTATCAGTGACATTTTTTTAAATATTGATAGATTTTTTAGACCGGATACTTAGACATAAAGTTTAAAATTTAATTTCTAGATGGATCATCTATGGGTGGCCTAAAAATATTAAACATAGTATTTAATAGTTTTTTTAACTGAGTATTCTAACATACAGTCTTGAAAAACTTGGTATTATGTGCGTGTAAATTAGATCCTAAACCTAAAAACCCTAATTCCATCTTCACTCTCGCAGTCTCTCGCTCTCGTGTTAATGACACCCACTCTTGTCTCAACTCGTCCTCTTCTTACTCTCCATCAATATCTCTCGCCTACTCGACTCATCATCTTCTTCCTCCATAAGCTCTGGCCTTTGTTAGTAGCGCCACCAGTCCATCACTAACATCGTCGTTATTCAAAATTTCCAAATCTGGATTAGATATGATTTTTTCTGAGATTCTTTTTTATTTTGTGTTTTAGACCAATTCTTGTGGAATTTTCTAGACTGGTTGTAGAAGGGCCATAACTTTCTAAACCACCATTATCTAAAGTCTAAACTGGTTCTAGAATTTGTCTATAAAGCCATTTTTACTCGCTTAAAAAAAAACCTTTTTTATACTAAAGACGTCACTATATCAAATAATTCTCATTATTGGCCTTTTGATTCCATTTTGTTCCACATTTTTCATACACAAGAAGATTTTTCTTGCTAATTGAATTCGAGGAATTTGCTAACCCACTCCAAATTCAAGGGACCTTCATCGAAGAATCTACTCTCATCAAAACCATCACTCTTGATTGAATATTCTTCACCTTCTTCTTCATTTGGATTCTTTTCCACTGTTGGCTCTGATTCCTGTGCAGGAATCTTGATCTCTTCCACCATCATCATCACTTCTTCGTCTTTGTGATCTTCTCTTGTTGACAACCCTAATTGCTTCTTATTCACTTTCTTGCACAATTGAGTATTCCAGTAGTTCTTTATCTCATTATCTGTTCGTCCTGGTAACCTTCCAGCAATCAAAGACCACCTACGTACAAAATATTTAAACATGCATAAAAAACTTAAAAATATGTTAAGTGAAGACACATTATACTCCTCCGATCCTAAATATAAAACCAAATTAATTTGGGGATGAGTTTTGATCCCAAATATAAGGCCATTTTTCATTTCATCTCTTATATTTATCAGTTTTCTTCAAATTAATTTGGCTAGTTTATAAACTGGTACATATTCTAATGTTACATTGAGCTATTTAGAAGAGATCATATCACATATGTTATAATGAAGTAATTTGTAAATTGATATAGAATATTTGACATCTAATGCTTGAAATTAACCTGTTTCCGACGAGTTTGTGAAGGCGAAGTATCAAATCCTCTTCTTGGTCTGATATGTTCCCCCTCTTGATATTAGGTCTCAGATAGTTCAACCATCTTAGCCTGCAACTCTTACCATTCCTACTCAGACCTGTAGACACACACACACACACACACACACACACACACACACACATATATATATATATATATATAGTTTTGATCAAGATCAGAGAATCACTACCCATCAATAATCGAAATTGTTCAAAACACCCACAAAAGACACAAGATATATAGTTCGAGTCATATTCGTTTGGGTATCATCCTTAAGAGTCATTCTGTTTCACAACGTATATTAGAAAATGCGCATATACACAAGCACACTCTTATTCATGACTCTTTTACTAACCTAAGTTCCTATCTTAGGATATACACTAAGGATTCCCTTAACCTGAACAGTGTGAGACTAGCTACTTCTTTTGAGGCAGGGCGACATGGGGGCGAAAAAAACGAAAGAGAGGGATAAATATGTATATGTGTCTATATATATATATATGAACTGTAAAGGTGATGGTACCTGCTCTAGCTGCAAGGGAGTTCCACCTTGATGCGCCATGAATTGCGATGACTTCAGCTAGTTTGGCATCTTCTTGTGGTGTCCAGGCTCCCTTTTTGTGAGGCAACTTTGTAGAGTTGGCTTCGAGTGGCTTTTTGATCACTTTGCTGTTTATAGAACAATCAAAGCTTGAAGAAGCCATTATAACTTTCAATTAACACCGTCTAAAGAGACAGACAGAGAGATAGAGATTTTGTTTTACGTATGAGCACTTTGTGATGTAAAGTAGGCTTTAATGCATGTCAATTGACACCTTTTAGAGAGATAGAGATTTTTGTCGTACGTATGAGCACTTTGCTATAGAAGTTGTACATGTTTAGCTTTGCTTTGAAGAAGAAGGTCTATAGATATATAGAGGCATTAATGCATGTGGTTGAAAATGAGACTGTGTTCACGGGATTGATATGATTCCCTGATAGAGACGCGCAGAGTAAAAAAAAACTCTGCTTTCTACTTGTTGGTTTTTTGGGGCCTTTTATTTATTTTTTTATTTTATTAGATCTCATCCACCCTATATATCATGCTTAAACGTGGTTAATTGATACTCTTCTAATTTATTTTGAAAAATTTAATTATTTGCAAAGTCTCAAATTAAAATATATTATTCATTAACCAAGAAGGAATCTTTTGACGGAATGGGGAGAATATATATCTCCTGCGAGTCGAAGTGAATGAAGAGCAGCCTGGCTGGCTAAATAAATACACATATTGATAAAAGTGAATTTTTTATACTCTAAAGTTTTTCTTGGTTTAATAATTAATATCAACAGCAATGTTTCAATACAGCTCAATTAATTAACCAGGGTCAATTACATGTGTATGTTTCTTAATTTGGTTTTGAAAATCACTATGGACGACGAAGACATAAACTAATGGTTAAATATCTAGTCCTTGTTTCATTTTGGTCCCTTATGTTCAAAAAATGCACTTATAATCCTTTAACCCTAACACCATTAGTTTTTTGTTTTTTTAGAAAAATGCAAATCAATAAATGTAAAATATGATTGCAATTAAATGCTGATAAATCATGTTTAAATTTTAAGATATAAAATTTTTATGTTGAACAATTAAAATTTGAGTATATTTTGTAGGTATATAATGGCAAAATCATCGTTTAAATTTGGTTGAGTCAAGTATTTTCCGTTATATAAAACTAACGGTGTTAAGATTAAATAACTAAACGTGCAGTTTTTTAAATATAAAGGACCAAACTAAAATTTGATGTAAACTTAAAGTATCAAATGTATACTTTAGCCCAAACTAATTACTATAAATTAGTGGTTCATAGCTATTATAAAAACCATATACTTGTTGATAGCTTCTTTTTAATCATTTGGGGCCGTTTGGTTCATAGTTATAACTCTTTATTTTCTTACAAAAAATCTATATTTATGTAATTGTTGTATTCTATATATATATATATATATATATATAATATTTATCCTACTTGATATCAAATACTCATGACAGGTGCAACATGGTCATTTGCATATTCTCCCTACCTATCTTAACATCATTTTCAACCTACCAAACATAAAGTTTCCCATCAAACCATTTTCCATTCCAATGCATGTACCAAACGTGCCGGTGGTAGGAAATTTTCCATTCCCTTTCTATTTATTTTCTTCCTTTCTATCACAGTCAATTCTTCCTACCAAACAGGCTACTGATTTTTCCCATTGAGAAATAGCACCTTTGTCTTGATGTTTTTACCAAACTAAGCATAACGCAGATCATACAAGTTGTTCTAAATAACATACATAGCTGTCTCATGACAACAGATATGACAAAATATACCTCGGTTATATACATATGTCGTCACTCTTTTCGTAAGTGCAACAAAAATTTCATATTCTTTTGTGATTCCTTCTTTTCATATTAATTCAAATAGAACATATATTTTATATTATGTAGGATCTTTAAAAAATTAAATTAATATAGACACACACACGCGCGTTTATACTATCAAATTAAGAAATAAAATAACTTACATCGAAAATTAAATTTGGAAGCCAACCATATTTACAACTCCTTATAATTAGAGTTGCTAATGCAGGCCATGCCGCGAGTTTCGGGGTTATTGGTCGTCATAGATTGACATATTGCTAGAAAAGGCAAGATGGCTTTTGATTAATTAACTCAAGCCTAGCAATGCACCAATTTTTTTAAAGTTATTTTTTACATTTTTGAATGTATGTTTTTGAAGTTTCAAATTAAATTACAATTTTTTTGAAAAATAAATTCAAATTATTTGTATAATTAAATTAATCCAAAAACGTGCAAAAATAAACATATAATATATATATATATATATATATATATATATTTATCATTATGATATTTATATAAAAATGAAAAATCAAATTTGGAATCAAGTTCCTAACATAAAACAAATCTATTTGTTACGGACCGGCCCAAAAGCCCCAAGTCCATAGCACGGCCCAAACAGAGCCAGGAAGCGTGATCCGCTAATCATAGGTGGAGATCCGGAAATCTCGGCTAGGCGAGATCCACCCATATCATAACGGCCTACCGAGATACTCGCTCCATTAATGGCATGCCTCATTAATGGCGTACCCCGGAGATCCACCCCAATAATGGCGTGCCCCATTAATGGCGTGCCCTAGATATCGCACCAGACACCTCTATAAATACAGAGGACATGTAACAAGGTGCACAGATTCTAACCTAGACTATTTACATACAGTCTCACTGTGCACACACACCACCCCTTTGTCGTGTACGGTGATCCCACGCTCCCCTGGTTATCTCCTCCATAGATATTCAGGCAGAGCCTAACCATCCAAGATCAATATACTAGCCCTTGGCTGGACATTTGTGTTCTATAACCGAACATTGGCACCGTCCGTGGGGACCTTAAATTTCTATCCCCGTGACCACTAATGGCCAACACCAGAAGCCACAGGCAAACCCAGCGATCGGACCGGCCGCACGATGAAAGCACTTTACCACCAAATCAACCTCAGGCCGGACCGAGTCAACTGCAGACTCATGATCAACCTCCACGAGAAAAGACTCCGGAGGGTCACGTTACTGACACAGAGAGCACATCTCCTTCCAACGACGAACCTTCGCAAGAGGGGCCGCCAAGAGTCCGAGCCCCGACGGCCCCGGCTCCGGACGCTCAGGTACTAGACACCGACGTCCACATTTTAAGGAGAACCCAAGAGTCGATGCTTCAGAGGTTCGAAAACAAGGAAAAACTAGATCACCTCCAACGGCAAGAGGATTTTCATGCTCGGAATTAATGATTGAGGAAAAGCTTGAAAACAAGTTTCAACACGAACCCGAGAAAGCTCTCGGAAAGGAAAGGAGGTTGTACGCTGGAGAGCGAGTCCGCGTACCGCCCGCAGTTGAATCGGTGGGCCCGCGACAGGAATGAGGGGGAAGCAAGAAAGGAGCGAGAACGCCAGCCGACCCCCAGAAGGAACAAGGAGAGGCAATTGCTGATCCAGGATGCGGAAGATCGAGGCCGAGAAGACCGCCATGAAGACCGAGACCTTGATCAGGACTCGGATGAGCTTTGAGAGGCAATCACGGCGCCTCGGACACGTGGGTCACCGCGGCAGTATAAGATGAAGTACTTGGCTGGCGCAGGTGGGACCCCATTCTCCCGTGCAACGGCCACGGCCCCCTACCCAAAGAATTTTGACCTAGCCGATCTTCCCAAGTACGATGGGACCCAGGATCCATGTCACCACCTGGAGATATTTGAAAAGTTGATATGGGTCAGGTCAATAGAAGGTCTGGTCATCTTAAGGCTTTTCTCGGCCACGTTAACCGGACCGGCTCACAAATGGTTGAGTTCATTACCCAATAATTCCATTCGAAACTTTGAAGACCTCGGGCGTAAGTTTGAATTGCACTTTGCCACCAAAGAAGAAACAACCAAAATCTCAATTCACGTTGAGTAAGGTAAAACAAAAGAAAGGCGAGACGTTGCGAAGTACCTGGATCGGTTCGTAGACACGGCAATGCAGTACGCTCATTATCGAAGAGGTCCATGTACATTGCCTCGTCAATGGTCTGGACCCAACAACACGCCTGGCCAGACATCTGTGCAAGAATAGAGTATATTCATTGACTGAATTCTATACCGAAGCAAAGAAGTACCTAGATGTCGAGCAAATGGAAATTGCCAATGTAGATGAACTTGAGAAGACCAGGAATTCATCGCCCGAAAGAAGGGGTCTGACGGACAAGCACAAGCCGGAACCCCGCAGACGGGGCAGAGAGAGCCGACCCCGACAAGAGAGGAAGGATAATAAGGCGAAATATGGCAACTACACCCCTTGAATGTTCCGCGTTCGCAGCTGTGGAAGGAGGTAGCCCAGATTGAGATGAAAAGGGTGGCCAAGCCGAGGCCTATCAGAAACCGGTCCACTACAGATCGGGGAAAATTTTGCACTTTCCACGACTGCTCCGGTCATACCACCGACGAATGTTATGAACTCAGGGATGCTATCGAAAAGTTTGTGAGAGAAGGAAACTTCGCCAATACGTCATCAAAACTTAAGGCAAAACAAGCAGGCAGAATAGTAGCCGCCGAAGCAAGAGTCCGGCTACGGACGCTCGGGAACCTGAGAAGAAACAAAAAACCGGCCTTGTAGACGGTTTCCCAGAGATTGATATCCAGTGCAACGGCATCAGCGGCGGTTTCGGAGGAGGTGGGGATACTATAAGCTAGCGCAAGAAATACCTGCGGGAGGTGCTGACGATAAAGGATGTACCAAAGTTTAAAGGCAGCTCATCGAAACCGAAACCACCCCCATTAGTCTTCACAGACGAGGAGCTCAAGGAGGTTATTCCCGGCCACCAAGACGGATTGGTCATCATCGGAATCGTAATAAATTGCGTAGTAAATTCTTCATGGATCAAACATCATAAGCCGACGATCTTGCACGTGGATGCGGGGAGACGGATTCGGTCATCATCGACATCATCAAACAGATCTTCGTAGGGATGCATACCGGGACGCATACC
Organism: Acacia acuminata; assembly: GCA_019022655.1. Taxonomy (NCBI): domain Eukaryota; kingdom Viridiplantae; phylum Streptophyta; class Magnoliopsida; order Fabales; family Fabaceae; genus Acacia; species Acacia acuminata. The sequence goes on along the minus strand of JAFJYI010000100.1, from coordinate 120,627 downwards.
GGATGCACCTTGATGTTGAAGACCTAAAGCCATGCAAATCTACCCTAATTGGGTTTAATGGAGAGCGTTCTTTCCCAAAAGGATATATTGACCTCAGATTAACGCTGGGAACCAAGGAAGCTTTCAAGTCAGAACGTGTAAGGTTCGTAGTGGCCGACTTCCGCTCTCCCTATAATATTATATTGGGCCGACCCACTATACAAAATTGGGACATGCTAGCATCCACTAAGCACCAGAAACTGAAAATGATCAATGATAAGAATCAGGTGGTTGAAGTGTCCGGGGACCAGAAAGTGTCACGGCAATGTTACTTCGAGACTCTCCAACTCGAGGAGGAAGGACCGTCATCCCCGCCGTGGCTCCGAACCAACAAGGTTATGACCGATGTCAGAATGAGGGGCGACCCCGGTAGTCGATTAATATGGTGGATCTGGATCTCCGTGAACCAGAAAACCCACGCCCAGAGCCGGAAGGGGAACTGGAGGAATTAATCCTCGGGACGGATCCCTCCAAGACAACTAAAGTCGGCAGAGACATGAACGCAGAAATAAAAGCGCGACTGATCAAGTTCTTAAGACAAAATAAGGACGTCTTCGCCTGGACGTCAGCCGAAATACCTGGGATCGACCCACACTTTTGTTGCCACAAACTCGCCAAATGGCTGGGGTCGAAGCCAGTGGCCCAGAAGAAGAGGAATATCTCATACGACAGGCAGAAAGCCCTTGAAAGTCACATTGAAGAGCTCCTCGCCACTGGATTCATCAAAGAGGTACAATATACAACTTGGCTCTCGAATGTGGTTATGGTTTTAAAACCAACCGGCAAATGAAGGGTGTGCATTGACTACACCAATATGAATAAAGCATGTCCAAAGGACTCCTACCCCATGCCCAACATTGATCAACTTGTTGATAACTCGGCCGGGTACCAGTTGCTTTCCTTTATGGATGCTTACTCCGGCTACAATCAGATTGCCATGCACCCAGAGGATCAAGAGAAGACCGCCTTCATGACCGACAAGGCAAACTATTGCTACAACGTCATGCCATTTGGATTGAAGAACGCCGGAGCTACATACCAACAAATGATGAACCGCGTCTTTGAGGACCAAATCGGACGAAACGTGGAGGTCTATATAGACGACATGATTGTAAAGTCAAAACAACTAGAGGAGCATATCCGGGATCTGGAGCAGACGTTTGAAAAATTAAGACGATACCAAATGTGCCTTCGGAGTGCCCGCCGGGAAATTCCTAGGTTTTATGCTGACAAATCGAGGGATTGAGGCTAACCCGGACAAATGCAAGGCCGTGCTAGACATGCAAGTCCCGAACTCTAAGAAGGAAGTTCAGCAATTAACAGGTCGCTTGGCGGCCCTGACAAGATTCTTACCCAGATCGGCTGAGAGGGCGTTACCTTTCTTTAAATTATTGAAGAAAGAGACTCATGGAGGATGGAATTCGGATTGTGAAATAGACTTTGAAGAAATTAAGTGATGTTTGGCAACCCCTCCGGTACTAACGAAGCCGGAGCAAGGGAAGACCTTGTTCTTGTACCTGTCTGTGGGAGACGAGGCGGTAAGCGCCGCCTTGGTAAGAGAAATTGAGGCCGGACAGACACCCATCTACTTTGTGAGCAAAGCGTTAAAAACACGAGCTCGATACCGTAAGCTGGAAAAGATGGCGTTCGCATTACTAATGACGGCAAGACGGCTTCGGCCATACTTCCAGGGACATCGGATAGTAGTCCGGACCAGTCAGCCAATCCGACAGATTTTGCACAAACCCGACCTGGCAGGGCAAATGACAAGCTGGGCAATTGAACTGTCCGAGTTCGACATCACTTATGAAGCCTGGCATGCGATCAAATCACAAGCATTGGCCGATTTCATCAGGGAATTGACTCTGATTATGGCTAGCGAGGAATTCTGGAAGGTATTCGTAGACGGATCTTCCAATCCAAAAGGCAGTGGAGCAAGAGTCATTGTTCAAAGCCCTAAGGGGGTCGCTACTGAGCATTCCCTCCAGTTGGAATTCCCGACCTCCAATAACTAGGCCGAGTACGAGGCCTTCTTAGCCGGATTGTCTCAAGCAAAAGAGAGCGGCGCGCGGTGAGTTAAGGTGTTCACCGACTCACAACTCGTCGCCGCACAGATGGATGGTAGCTATCAAGCAAAAGGCCCCGTGTTGGCTAAGCACTTGAACAAAGAAAAAGAAGTAATGACGGAGTTCGAAGAAGTGATTGTCTCTCATATCTTGAGAGAAGAGAATGCCCGGGCCGATATTCTCTCCAAACTCACAAGTACCAAAGGTCCGGGGAGTCATAGAACTGTGATCCAACAAAATTTGACCGAGCCCACGTGCGTCATGACTATCTCGTCAGCCACGGACTGGAGAAACCCGATCGAAGATTACCTGGAGAGGGGGATAATCCCAACAGATTCCACTGAAGCAAAGAAGCTGATGAGAGAAGCCGCCATCTACACTATGGTCGATGATCAGCTCTACAGAAAAGGAGTGCACTGCCTGATGATGCGATGCCTCGGTGAGTTCGAAGCAAGGTATGTATTGACCGAGATACATGAGGGATGCAACAGCCAACACATGGGGGACAAGGCTTTGGCAAGGAAGGCATTACGCGTCGGCTATTATTGGCCCACCATGAAGCATGACGCCATGGAAGCCGCCAAGCGGTGCGATAGTTGCCAGAAACACGCCGGGATCTTATGGCCACCACCGACGGAGTTAAAAGGGATGCCGGCCCCCTGGCCCTTCTATAAATGGGGAATGGACATCCTCGGACCATTCAAGCCGGCACCTGGATAGCTTAAATGGCTCATTGTCGCTGTAGACTATTTCACCAAATGGATTGAAGCGGAGGCATTGACGACGATCACCTCGTCTCAAATTATGAGATTCGTTCGTCATAACATCTTTGCTCGATTCGGGATACCTGTTGAAGTCGTCACGATAATGGAACCCGGTTCACGGACCATAGATTCCAGGCCTTAATGTCCAACTTGGACATCCAAAGCAACACTTCTCCTCTCTCCGCAATCTAACGGCCGATCATTCTTGACGGATTAAAGAAACGCATGTTAAAGGACGACGCCGCCTGGACCGAACAGCTCCACGGCGTTCTATGGGGCTACGGGACGCGGTGTGCAGTCCTCGACCCAGGAAACCCCATTCCGGCTGACCTATGGATATGAAGCAATGATCCCGGTTGAAATCGGGCAGCCATCATGGAGAAAGATCAGAGCCGGACAGGAAGGACCGGTGTCAAATGATGACACCCTAAAGACAGACCGGGACCTAATTGATGAGATTCGAATCACAGCGCATTGCCAGGAACTTGCCGCCAAGCAGCTACTCGTGGAAAAATATAATTGGAAGGTTTGACCACGATCCTTTAACCGAGGTAACCTGGTACTTCGGCGGGCCGACATCGGAAACAAGAATTCCCGAGATGGAAAACTGGCAGCAAATTGGGAAGGTCCTTATCGGGTTAAAGAAAAACTCGATGCTGGGGCATATGTTCTCGAAACCCTGGCAAGGAAGCCGGTTAAGAGGACATGGAACGCCGATAAGCTAAAGATCTATTACAGCTAGGTCAAGGCTTAGCCCCGTAGACATCAAGGCTACTATTCGGTTATTTCTTACTTTCCCTTATGTTTCTCCAATTGTTCTTTATTTTGCATCTGAATAATTCATGACCATTTGTACGCTCTTTTGAGCTGTTTTATTTAATGAAGGAATCCATCAAGGAAATGCGCCAATGTGCACAATTACTTGCTTAAGCATGAAACCGAGGCCAATAAGCCCGGTCCAAAACCCGACACCGAGGTACTTACACCCGGTCATTAACATAAAAACATTTAGATGTATGACACCGGTCGTTGTACTCCGTCGTGCATTGGTTAGAGCTCGGCGAAAATGTCATATGTGGCCTTCGCGAAATTGACGCGTCAACGCTCGGCCGATTTAAGAAAGCAGGGTGTCATTCTGACCTTGATCAAGTCAAAATGTCAGATTTGAGGTAATAGACACCTCGGTTGACATGTGACGGCCTCGCCCTTAATTCGGTTCCTATCAACTTTTCCGACTAGTCAAGCCGGAATGAGGTAGTGCGGTTAAGTTAACACCCCTAGAGGTTAAAACATACAACCTTGCCCCATCCTCCCACACATTAGTGTTGGTCGAGTAAACGACTCGTATCTACTACAGTCAAGCAATTTCAAATATGGAATTTAAAAAAATGGCAGAAGGGCGAATAAATAATTCATCCATAGTCATACAAATATGTATAGAACGGCACAAAGGCCGAAAATCTTCAAAATAAAGGGGCATAGACGCCCACCAAAGAATGAAGTCAAAGTTAACTAGACGGGCCGGTCTCATGAGAGCCCTTGGTTGCCTCGCTCTCCGCGTTCGACTCTCCTCCCTCTTCTTCGGATTGGGACGCATTGGCGGAAGGAGATTAATATGGAACTAAGACTCCGTCCTCGACAAAGGCACAAAAATCATAGCCGTCCAAGTTAAGCTTCGTCGTCGGATTCAAGAACTGGATCTGCTCCAGGGCATTATCAAAGCAATCTTTGGCAGTCTGCTTTAAGAGCTCATCGGACTCCAAGCGCGCCTGCTGCGCTACGGCGAGGGCCTCCTCGGATGTTGTAAGCTTAGAGGAGAGCATATCGCGTTGCTTCTGAAGGGCTTTCACCGCCTCAAGACTCTCGCCCAGTGCTTTCTAGGCTCGAGCACACTCGGAGGCTGACTTCTCCGCCCCTTCCCGCGCCTGTTGAAGATATTTTTCCATCTTCACGAACGCGGCCTTAGAAGCATCCCGCTCGATCCGGGCGGCATCCTGCTCCTCCTCCAAAATGTGCAGCTTGGCCTCAGACTCGACCAAGGCCTTTTTCATTGACACGGCCTCCTCCAGAGCTTTTCGCTTGGCTGCCATCTCTTCCTGAGACGCTCTCAGGCGTTTATTCTCTGCATCCACCAAAGCATACTTCTCCCTCACAAGAACATAAGCTTGAAGCAGCCCAACAGATTTGCATAAATATCATTGCGCTGCATACACCTGCTCAACTCTAGGCGGGGACAAGGCTTGGCTCTCCATAAATTCTCAGGAGGGGGGAGGAACGCGACGTCCAGTTCATTGGTCATCCCCTTGTCCCATATGAAGCTACGAGGAAGCACGGAAGAAGGACGGGATGACCCAGTTGAAGGAGTTGGAGGAGGCGGAGTTGGTAAAGGGGCCGAGAGAACCGATGCCGATGGAGTAGCCGCGATAACGGTAGACACAGTTTCGCCCACAGAGACAACGACCTGTTTCCCCTTCGAAGTTTCGGGAACAACTTCCTGAGATGGCCCGGAGGGGATGGATGGAGCCGACCCTTCGCCGCCCGAGACCTTAGTCTTCTTTGTCACAACAAAGGCATTAGCCTCGGGTGCAGCATTGTTGACAGGGACGGCCCGTTTCTGAGCCCGGTGACTCGGTGATGCCACGGCCGGAATCACTCTCTTCAAGTAACCTAGAAGAGCCCTCATGTCTTGAGCTGAAAAGGACAGGTAAAGGGAAGTCAGGAATAAACACAAATTACTCCAACAATATACAAAATATGACCAAAAGACAAATAACATGGCGAAGGAGGGACTCCTACAAGTAGAGGGGATTGGCCTAGATCCCTCCCCGGAAATGAAAAAGGTGCACTCTGGACGCCATACTTCTCCACGTAGGCGTCCAACCTAGGAACATCAGGGGCCGTCTCTGGCAAGAGCTCATCTTTCGAAATCTGGAAGGATGAGGGAGTAGCTTTATGGTGACTCTCCATCCAATATAGAGGGAAACGCTACTCTACCTCGGCAGCCTCAACCCCCTTCAAAAACCAGGTTTGCTTACCAGGCAAGGCGACAACCTTGAAAAACGCACTCTTGAACCGCTTAAAAGAATCGGAGAAGGACTTCATGAGCTTCCGATCGGGATTCACGCGGAGAGATACCAACCCTTTTAGCTTGTCGCTTTCTTTAGGAGAGCCGGGGGTAAAGGGGCCGAAGTAATAGAAGAAGAGATTGGTTGAGCAGGTAATCGGAACCGGGAAGGAGCGACACGCTTGCTTGAACGCAACAAGATAAGCCCACCCGTTCGATGAAGTTGAGACGGGGCAAGTCTCGTGCAGCAGGGCCAGTATCTGGAAATGGGTAAAGGGAAGCAAACACCGACCTGAGTAAGATAATCCCATTAAAAGAAAAAGAAATTGGGACTGCCTACTTCCCGTTCCGCACAAATAGGCTCATCGGCCTCTCTCCGGCGGCGTAGACGCACCCTTCCATGGCGGGTAGATTCAAACGGGCAATATCGGAATCGACATCAAGGACCGGGTCTTCAAGACCTCATGGGACACCCAGGGAAACCTACGACACAGAGCCTCGGGTGGACTAGAAGAGTCCGATTCCTCAGCCTCGGTCTTTTGCTTGGAGGGCAGAGATTTCAGAGCCATTAACCTATATGCAACATAAAATGAAATTAGCAGAGTTGGAAATACCTGGTAAAAGAATGTTAGAAGGCAAAACAGATGGCGGACTCGGATGAAAAGGTACGCCAAGAAAGGGCCCGAAGGTTGCCGATGCCGCAAGAACCAAGAATCGAGGAGGCTCGAGTCTCCGCCGTGCGCAATGTGGAAGGCACCCTCGGCCAAGCGGTCAGGCGGGCCGAGATAATCATCAGGATAAGGATCCGAGCTCGCAGAGGGTGGACCCTCGTAGAAGTTGAGCGGTTGGGCCAATAAGGCCGGTGACCTGGAGCCGGCAAAGGAGCCAAACCCGGCCTGTATGGGCGATAAAATAGGAACACTGTGTGCAGAAGCTCGGACAAGAGAGGGAGACAAAACTCTAGCCGGTACGGGTTGGGGCCCGATTCGTCCTGAATAACCGAACCTGCCTCGGAGTAAAGGGGCTGACCTCTCCGCTTCCGGAAGCTCGGTTCCGAGAACCCATAAGAAGCCCGCGGGTAGCGAGTGCGAAGAAACTCTTCTTCCTCGGGGTTAGCATTGATCTCGGGTTTAGGAAAATGCCTATTTCTATCCATCAGGAAGGAACTAGAACCTAAGAACTAAAGATCTTATGTCGAAAGAGAGGCAAGCACAGACGCGTATGTGTCAAAAGCAGGCAAAACCCAGAAAATGGTCTCAAACGGATACTCAGAAAACCAGAAAGAAAAGGGAGTGGGAAACGTAGATAAGAGACCAAAGGATATATAATCGATATGAAGTATGCCGTAAAAGAGCAAAGAAGAATAAGGAAAATACCTGTATGAGTAAGAAGAGGGAAACTCGAATGGTGGAAATGGAGAACAGTGGAGTTTTGGTAGAGGAGATAATCCTATAAACCTAGAGCAAGTTCACAGAGAAGTTGTAGCGGGAAAAAGTGAAGAGGCAAACACGAAATAAATACTTCATATAAGTGACAAGGAAAGGGAATGCCGGGGGCAATTCGGTTTTTGAACCCAAACACGATGGGAAAGGCACAGAATGACGTAGGAGCATTAAATGTGCACGCAAATCAGCACTCGGAGGGACGTGACGACTGCAAACTCTTTCCAATCAGGGCAAGCCAGGTGTAAAGCAACAATGATGACGCCTACGGAAAGAAGGCCAAAAGGCTTACCCGCGAGCATGGGGCTAATTATGCAAGACCGAGGCCGAGCGAAACGTCCCGGTCAGGCATAACCCAGGGCACCACCCAGACTGTCATTATAGGGATAGGCCACGGCGTTAGAAGTCGGTCCGAATGAAGCATAGGCCCCGGACATAAACCGGGACCGGGGGCATAACACACCTCGGCTGCCCAGAAGCCTGAACAGCCAAGCTGGGGGCAACTGTTACGGACCGGCCCAAAAGCCCCAAGTCCATAGCACGGCCCAAACAGAGCCGGGGAAGCGTGATTCGCTAATCATAGGTGGAGATCCGAAAATCTCGGCTAGGCGAGATCCAACCACATCATAACGGCCTACCGAGATACTCGCCCCATTAATGGCATGCCCCATTAATGGCGTACCCTGGAGATCCGCCCCATTAATGGCGTGCCCCATTAATGGCGTGCCCAGATATCGCACCGGTTTCACCTCTATAAATACGGGGACGGGTAACAAGGTGCACACCTTCTAACCTAGACTATTTACATACGGTCTCACCGTGCACACACACCACCCCTTTGTCGTGTACGGTGATCCCACGCTCTCTGGTTATCTCCTCCATAGATATTCGTGCGAGCCTAACCATCCAAGATCAATATACCAGGCCCTTGGTCAGACATCTCCGTGTTCTATAACCAACACTATTTTTAAATTAAGTATATAACAAAATTTTTTTCGTTGAAATTAAAATTGGATGGTATGCTTAGTTGTGTTGCAATGGGCTGAAAAAAAATCCAGTTTCTCTCATTTTTGTTTTTTGTTTTTTGGTCTGACCTCATCCTTTACCCTAGACTACGTAGTTTTGGGGTAAGTAAAGTAAGGGGAGTAACTTTTTTTTTAAAAAAAAAAAAAAATTCAATATTGTGAAATATTTTTTCAAAAGCATTCAATATCTCAAAGTATTTTTTTAGTACTCTCAACACCCTACATTATTTTATGAGTACTGATAAAAATACTTTAAAGGAAAATTTGCACTAAAAATTACTTTAAGAGATGCTAAGTGTTAATAACAAAATATTTTGGTGTGTTCTTTGAATCCATGAAAATCTTGAGTGAGGGTGATAAATAATCACTACAAAAAGGGTCATTTGTAGCGGTTAAAATAGCAAATGCGTAGCGGTTTTACCGCGACAAACTACATTTGTTGCGCTTAAAGAAATCGCTACGGAAACAGTAAACAAGCATGTTAGTTGCGGTTAAAATAAACCGCTACTACATCGTCATAAACCGCTATCAGATGTCGCGGGTTAAAATGACCGCCACTAAATAAAGTCAAGCTCACACAACTTACGTACACATTAGTTATGCGGTACAAAACCGCCACAATATGAATTTAATAAAATGGTCGCGGTTTGATAACCGATACTAAACATTTCGAAATATTTTGTAGCGGTTAATGAACTGATACTAACAAGTCCAAATTTACAAAAAAAAAATTACCGCTAGAATATTCGTAGCGGTGAATAACCGCTACAAATAATACCCGCCATTTAAAAAAACATTTTTGAAATTGTAGCGGTTAAGTAACCTAAATACAAATAATTCCCGCCATTTTTTTAAAATTTTTTTTATATTTATAGCGATTAAATAAACGCTACAAAATATTAACGTCATTTATTTGAAAAGCCGCTTTGGCGTGTGCGTTGGTATTCTACAAATGGATGAAATTGAAAAAAAAATATTTTTTTAAACAATTCTTAAGGTAATTAAAAAAAATTTATATTATTAATTACTTATATTTTTACCGAAAATAAAGGATATTAAAATATGATATTCAATTATATAAGATTAGTAAAACAATTAGAATACATAAGTATAATAACAACAATTTATGATTTAATTAAATTAAAATTAATTAAAAAAACAAAAGTGTGGGTAGATGAAAAAAGCACCCGTAAAATAATATGTATGTGAAAGTAGAAAGAAAGTTGAAAATTAACAAAAAGCACCCGTAAGATAACGAAGTTAATATCAACAAGAGTAAACAAAAAAACAAATACTTCATAAGTATTGAAATTGATCTGGTTGAATGAAACTTACCCTATTCAAACGCTTTACCTCGTTGTCAAAAATGTAAAAATATGAGAGAAAACGGTGTAGAAAACAAAAGTGAAGCTTATTAAATGTGGCTTGGTGGGGTATTTATTTTGATATCAGCGCATCACTTTGTAGCGGTTGACGTGTCTGTTTTTGTAGCGGTTTAATTAGTCGCGGTTGACATTTCGGTGTTTGTAGCGGTTTTAGTAGTCGCGGTTATATTGAGTTTTTTGTAACGGTCAACATTTGTGGCGGTTTTTTTTGGGATTAACCGCTACAAAAACTTGTGGGGCTTTTTAAAAAAAAAGTAAAATGAAGAGTAGGGATAATTTTTTCTCTCAATCTTCGTTAGCATCCCTGTAAAGAAAGTTTGTATAAAAGGTTACGTGTGAGTTTAATATGTAAAAACACATATAGAACTTTAGTTAAAAAAATGTACCGAACTATATGTAAAGTGTCATCGCCGTCTGTGAAGAAGTTTTTGAAACTGGCGGGCTGGAGCGGCTCACAATCGTAAGCGACGTTCTCACCATCGCCCATATCGTAGAGGTCCCGAGCTTTAAGTGAACCACCATATTCCAATCCCTGTTCCTCTCATCGGCGACAAAATAAACCTGATGGGCCTCTGAGGCAAGAATATACGGCTCGTCATCTTCGATCGACCGGTGTGAATAGGCCGGGAGAAATTCACGATGTGATGCCTAAGTCATCGAGTCGTGAGTCCCCGGGACGTTGTCGTATTCACCCACAAACACTTGAACAGCATCACAGAGAAAAGGTCTTGGTAAGTTATCTTGACCACATCAAGCAGCTTGCCATAATACGAGACGTCACCGAATTGCATGTTCCCGTCACTGCTGTTCGCATAACTCCTCGTCCCAAACATGCCATATAAACCTAAGTTTTGGGTGAGCAATCCCTGATCTCGTGAAACGATGCAAAACTTGAAGCCATTGACATTGTATGCCGTAAATCTTTGGGCGTGGTCAAGCGGGCCGAGTGTGAGAGCTCAATTCGAGTGGGGGTTGTGGTCATTCATTATTCTCCTCCTAAACCAACTTTGGAATTCTCTCAGGACCTTTCTATCAATTTTAGAGGATGTCCGTATACGGATCCTCAGTTGACGCTTCACATGACTCCTGAATTCCCTGCAATTAAACATGCGATGACAAGCAAGAAATGTGACTATAAAATGTAAGGAAACATATAAGATAACATATATATATCTGTGTGCAATCCTTACTGAAGATACGGTTCAACTTTAGCACAATTAATCAAGACATGTCTAAGTGCTTGAAACTTCTCAAGTGCCGTGAGTTTGAAGTTCTCACATCCGCCAACTGGTTTACCAACACGAGGGAAAAATAACTCGCATGCCGATGGCTCGCTCGCTCGGGAAAATCGTCTACACGAGGCGGTCGGTTGAATGACGTCTCAATGTCATCAAAGTACCGAACAAAAATACATGACCTCATCCCCAATATAACCTTGTGATATTAAACCTTCAGGCCACGCCTTATTCCTCACATAAGATTTCAGTTTCCCAAGAAACCTATAAAGTAATGAGGAAAAATGTCGATACATTAATGGTTAAACTTGCAGCTAGAGGAGTAATGCTAAAGTAATTAATTTTAAATGAGTACCTCTCAATAGGATACATCCATCGGTAGTGAACTGGGCCAGCAAGCTTGGTTTCGTGAACAAGGTGTACTGTCAGGTGAACCATGACCGTGAAAAATGATGAAGGAAAGATCATCTCCAAATGACACAATGTAATAATGATTTTCTCGTTTAAATGGTCGAGCTCCTCCACAATCAAAACCTTGGAACACAACTTCCGAAAGAAAGTACAAAGCTTGACCAAAACGATCGACACATCAAGAGGCAAGGTATTTCTTATGGCCACGGAAGTAACCGCTGATAAGCACATGTGAGTCATGACTCTTCACCCCGAACCTTTCGAGCCTCGCACGTCAACACATCGTGAAATGTTGCTTGAATACCCGTCGAACTTTTATATTCTTCAACGTCGCGAGGAAGATTTCTGTATTCGGTTTTGTCAGGGTGAATTTTGCCAGTTGAAATCTATCATGCTCATTCGGCCACGCGTCTGCACGAACCCCCATCTCTCGTAAATCTTTCCTCGCTCGAAGATGATCTTTTGACTTGCCTGGTTCGTTTATAATCGTGTACAACACATTGTCGCACACATTCTTTTCAATGTGCATGACATCCGGATCGTCGGAGCAAATTATCTGTCAATACGGAAGAGTGAAGAAGACGCTTATCTTTCGCCATTGTTGGATCGCAGAACCAGAAGCCCTGGCCGTCTTTGTCCCTACCTTGGCTGGATCGTCTTTTTTCCCATACTCAAATTCAACATCCACAAGCTGCTCTATGATTTTTGCACCAGATAAATTCCAATGAGGTCCTCTTTTTTCTTGTTGCCCATTGAAACGATTACGTTGCAACCTAAACATGTGCGTACCATCGAGAAACCTACGATGACCCATGAAGCACCACTTACGACTGTGGGGAAGGCGCACCGAGTCGAGTCAAAATTGCAAGCCGGACATGCAAGGCGGTATGCACATTCCACCCGATAATGTTCCCGGTCCGGGGAAATCACCGATAGTCCACATGAACGCCGCACGCAAGTTGAACAGTGTCTTCTCGTGCGCGTCATACGTTTCTACGCCAACATTCCACAAGTCTACCAACTCCTTGATAAGCGGTTGTAGATACACATCGATGTCATATCCCAGTGCCTTTTTGCCTGGAATGATCATGGACATAATGAAGGAGCTTTGTTTCATACGCATCCAAGGGGGCAAGTTGTAAGGTATCAAAACAACTGTCCATATACTATAACTTGTGCTAAGATTCCCAAATGGATTAAAACCATCGGTCGCCAAAGCAAGACGAACATTTCTAGGCTCCACTGCGAAATCAGGAAAGTCTGAGTCAAACGCTTTCCACGCTTCACCATCCCCTGGATGTCTGAGTTTACCATCTTCGTTCTTGTTGGCTTCATGCCACCTCATATGCTCAGCTGTCTTAGACGACATAAACAATATTTGTAAGCAAGATTTTAAAGGAAAGTACCTTAGAATCTTTGCGGGTTTCTTCTTCAAATTTTTTCCCTTCTGAACTGTCCTGAACCTCGAAGTGTGACACTTCTGACAAGTCTCCCTCCGAGCGTCCTCCCCCAATAAAGCATGCAGTCGTTGGGGCAGGCATCAATTTTTTCGTAGTTCAAGCCTAATTTGTTAATTATCTTCTTGGTCTCATAGAAGGTTGTGGGAATGTCCGCGTCAGGGAAAGCATCTCGTAGTAATTCCAGCATCATCGACATTGCCTTAGCGTAATCCCACACATGCACTTGATATGGTACAATTTGATCGAAAGGATAATTTTGAGTATTTCGACAACCTTTATACAAAGGACAATCGCTCTCATCCATGAGGCTGAAAAATTCCCGAGCTGCGTCATTTCTGAAGAAAATTGGTTCTGGACCCTGCACTGTGAGGTTTGAGGAAGATGATCCCCATGTCTCATACCATGTTTCTTACCATGAACACCCCAGAATGTATATGCTTCTGGAAAAGGCTTCATAAGAAGATGTGCCATAGCACCTTCTCGTGTTTGCCACTTCTTAAACTTGCATCTACAATAAGGACACACGATCTTGCCATTAATGCTAGCGTGCGAGAAGGCAAAATCTAAGAAATTTTTCAATCCCGCTAAATATACAGGAGAACTGCGCGGCATCTTGATCCATGACTTATCCATCTGTAGTAAACAAATCTAGGATAGTATATAAATGTGGCGACAATTTTGGGTTACTTTCATTCCAACACTTGAGATCTTTAAATACAACTTGAAATAATTTGTAGCGGTTAAAAAATGCGACCATAACCGCGACAAAATGAAGAAGCAAATTCTTAGCGGTTTGCAAACCGCTACAAATTTAAATAGAAAATCCCCCGCCATAAACTAGTTGCGGTGTACAAACCGCTACTAAATTATTACCGTTTGAGATTCGTAGCGGTTAATGCGAGAACCGCAACAAATTTTTGGCGGTTATTTATTTACTTTGAAATCCAAATTTGTAGTGGTTTTCACACCGTAACCGCTACAAATAAGTTTGGTCGCGGTGAAAGTGTACAAACCGCAACGACAATTATTTTTATCCATATATTTTTGTTCACGATTATTAACTCCGTTTATTATTTTCAAAACATATCTTTTTATTCACAAATTATTAAATCCATTTATTATTTTGAAAACATATCTTTTTTATCCACAAATTATTAACTCCGTTTATTCTTTTGAAAACATATCTTTTTATCCACTAATTTTCAACATATCTTTTTATCCACTAATTATTAACTCCGTTTATTCTTTTGAAAACATATCTTTTTATTCACAAATTATTAACTCCCTTTATTATTTTACAAATGACATATAAGTATTGAAATGGTGTTACAATATCAAAAACCTACTGAAAAAAGATAACAAATATTTAAATTTAATAAAATTGTCGACAAATCAATTAAGATAACGAAGATGAACAAACATCCAAATGGTATAAAATTAATTACTTCGAAAAATAAAAACTAACTATCGAGCCCGATAATCGGTCCTGTCTTTGGAGGGCTCTCTCAGGGGTGGCGTGGACACGACCAGAGGTAACAACGCCCTTATCTTCACCAGCAGCATGATCCGGAGGGGGAGCTGGGGGGAATCCTCGTGGATGAATAGAGGGGGAGGCTCGAGAGATGGAAACCGTCTGTTAGGTAGCAGCTCTGTCAAGGCCCCGGTAATTGACTGCCAGCTATGTCTCTGATTAGCGTACCAACGGTCGAGACTCTCCTGCATGCGCCTATTCCCCGCCTCATTCCCCGCCCTTTTGCGGAACCCGCTCGGCAACCTGTGCGGCAACTTTCTCGGCAATCATCGCATCAACCGCCTCCGATGATGGCATTCTCGAGCCAGAGGTTCCAGTGTCAAAGGAGGAGCCCTTGCCGTACACCATGCTAGGCCTGGCGCCCAGCCCAAAGCCCCTAACTCGGCCAGGATGCTCGGCCGGGCCACAGCGCGGCTTTCAATGAGGCCGTTGGATCAACGAGCACTCGTGACTCCGGGGCGCGACGCTCCCGCAGTCTTGCTAGCTCTGCTCAATCCAGGCCTGACGCACATATTTCATAAAACATTAATCAAACAATTTAATTAATATTTTTTTAACTTACTATTATCTTCTCTGCTGCCTCAGAGGTTGGCATCCCATCACGGTGTCTATGTGTGCGTGTCCACAATTGCCCATAGTCCGTCTCACGGTTCTCCTCCCGAGCCTTCTCTTGTCGAAAGAGTTAAAAGAATATAAACTTTGTTATTTCCAAAACAAAGCAATAATCATTTAAACATAAAATTAATTTAACTTTTAACATACCATCTCACCGTAGGTCACAAAAACGTCTTGGATCCCGTTGTGTGATTGACCCTCCGCTACCCCGCATCCGGTGTTCCTCTCGCGATAGAGCCCGCAAAATAAATGAGATGTTTGTGTAATTTAGGTAAAATAGAGGGGTAGTCAATATATTTTACTCTAAATTTAATTAATTTAAACCAAATCTAAACACTACATTAATTTTTGTCTATATTTAAATTTTTTAACTACATTTAAACAAAATTAATTAAAACAAATTTTAAACTATACAATACCCTCATGTTAAAAAAAAAAAAACTAAACTATGATTAATTAAAAAAACGTACCACTCCCTCCGGACTCCTTCGATATTGGACAAAAGCTGCCCGGTCATTTGCCTCCATGCCGTCTCGGACGTTCTCCATCGATTCTTGCCGCAGGGCATAGTCCCATCTCCATTCTCGCTCGGTCGTAGAGACAAATCATCCGCTCTTCCATCCTTCTCCCATTTTCATCTTTATGTACCTCAAAGTGTGGGCCCGTAGTTTAAAATTTTTCTGTATCATAAAATGATTAGTAATTAAGAAACAAATAACTAAATTAACCACAACTTATAACTATTAAAAAAATGAATTTAATTACACAACATAACTTACCCGCACAACGTCCTCAAACGCCTTCTCCTTGTTGTCCTTTGGGACCTTTTTCCAACCGTGGAAATAGATCGGGAACCATACCCAATTCCCCCCAAATTGTGACAGTATTAGTTCAACAGTGACAACCGCTGCCGATCGGCTGTCCGTCTCGCACGTTCAAGGAACTATCACTCGGTAGTCCGTCTCCTGACTGAGCGTGGGAACATCCAACGTCCTCCTGCTGATGTTCCCATGTAGATCTGCACAATTATAACAAAATTGTTGTATTGCATTTTAAATAAATTTTCATAAATTTTTAACAGAATTTAAATATTATTTTTTGCCAATAAACTACTTATACTTACCTTCGACATCCACCACAAATCCGGTGGAATGAGAAGACGACGGTCAGGGGTTCCCATGGTCCCGCGCGTTCTCCTCATCGAGAAACCGCTCTACCTCCAACATGGGAATGTCAAACTCAAGCTCCTCATCTTCATTCAAGATGTCGTCAAACAACAGACTTGCGCCCCGATCTCCCCCTATAGTCTCTAGGTTCTCTGGGTTTGGGATTGGGTCATTTTGAAAAAGAGCATCAAACTCATTCCCCCTTTGAGGGGGCTCAAGGGGGATATTTTGTGGCCCACTCCCTCCTCTACGGGCCCCTCTACTACCACTACCCCTACAGGCTTTTTAGGGGGTACAAGATATTTCCTTTTTCGGGGGTCTCTTTCCTCAGAAACCATGATGTTAGAAAGTACAAGTTGAAAGGGTGATGGAAAGTACAAGATGAAAGGATGATGGAAAGTACAAGTTGAAAGGTTAAAAGATAAAATGTAAAAACTCGCGCGTGTGAATTTAAAAAGTGAGAGGAACAGTATAAAAATCGCTATCACTTTTTAGCGGTTAAAATAAATAACTGTTACAAAATGAATCACTTTGTAGCGGTAAAAAAAAATAACCGTTACAAAATGAATCACTTTGTCGCGGTTACAAAAACCGCTACCCTGACCGCTACAAATGTGCCTTGTTCTTTGTGAAACTTTGTAGCGGTCTTATAACCGCTACAAACTCAATGATCAAGTTGCAATTACGTAGCGGTTAGACATATAAACCGCTACGTAATGATCACATTTTGTAAAGGTTTTTTAGGAACCGCTACATAGTTAATATTTTTTAAAAAATAAATGCCAATTATTTGACAAACTAATTAGTTTGGATTTTTTGATTATTTCAATATAAAGTCTCTCAATTAATTTGATTATTTTCTTAAATTTCCCTAAAACCACTACAAATTTAATATTTTTTTTTTTAAAAAAATTCAAACTAATTAGTATATAAAACTAATTAGTTTGGATTTTTTATTTATTAAAATAAAAACATTCTCAATTATTTTCTTTAATTTTGTTAATAAATTAGGAATGACAAGTTTATTGAAAATTGTCAAACATGCCGGTGAAGATTTGGATTCAGTATAGCCATCGATCTCCCTAGAAAAACTCACTGACTCATTTTCATCAGAGATATATGCCAAAGACAAAGGTGGCTAATATTGAACCCAATATTCGGTGGCTTGTTAGACATATTTAGAGGAGTAGAAGTCTTCAGTCAATGGAATAACTAAATCTGGATTGTCAATGAAGGAACCTCCTCGGCTTGAACGATGAGAAGACAACAAATATCAAAGACACTCATCTCCCGAGATCGCGCTTCGGATATATGCATGTCTTCTCGTTTTGAGAACCAAGCCGAGAATGTTCATTCAGTGACAAAGCCAGATTTAGAATATGTTTGAATTTTATAATTGTTGTACGGATGGAATTGACTATTTATAGAATAAATTTTGTAGCGGTTATAGCAGTAACCGCTACTAATCTTGAAATTTTGACGCGGTCAAGGTGTCTCTTTCTTCTCACCGTGACAAAACTGTGTCGTTTCAAATTTTTGTAGCCGTTATTTTGACAAAACCGCTAGGAAAAAACCGCAATAGACTTTGCGCCATGACGTGCCAAGGCTGGCGCCATATTTGTAGCGGTTTGGTTTTGTGTCATCGTGACAAAAAGTGAAGCAAAATGGTCAGCATTTGGCGCCAATGCTTCCGATACTAATTTGTGGCGGTTTGGTTGAAACCGCTACGAATTATGAAATTTGTAGCGGTTTAATCTGACCGCTACAATATAACCACGACAAACGACGCTTTTTTTTTTGTAGTGAATTAGTGACAATAAAAAAATTATTTTAAGATGTTGAGTGTATAAAAATTAATTTAGAATCTATTTCAGGGCGATGGACACTTTAGAAAAAAAAAGTAGTGTTCCATTACTTTATTTATCCCAAAACTCTGTACTATTGATGTAAATTATGTGAGTATATAGGAAAAGAAAAGGATAGAAGCGGGTTCTCAATAAAAACTCTAATGTTGCTAATCTTGATGAGTTGGGCCATCAAGCCCAAACCATTTTACCAACCCTACTTAGTTGTCTGTTTACTGTTTAGAAGTAAGGTAAAGTGAGGATATCATTGTTGAATTTTGAAATTAAAGCCACAAAAGCCTGCATAAAAATTAAGGTTCTGAAACCTGGACCGGCTACTAAACTGACAGAGTATTAGGTTGTTAGACCAAAATTAAAATAGAGCTAGACCAGGGCAGTTAAGTCTTTAACCCACTCAACGTAATTAAACCAACTCTTTCTTCACCTTCAATCATAAATACCTCTCTAATCTCTTCCTATTTTATTTTATGAGTGGGCCCTACAATGACACCCTCCCTCTTCTCATCAAACACCCACCAAAACACTCCCCTATTTCCCCCATTCCAATTGGCAATTTCAGAAAAAGAGAGTGAGTGGAGAGTGAGAGAGAGTGAGAATGAGAGAGCATAGTTGAAATGAAAAGCGGTGCAGTTGGTGCTTTTAATGATACCAGAATAGAAACTATTAGAATGGTCTAGAGATCTGAACCAAGTAGGTTAGATAGGAATTGCCAGCTACTGTGCTAAACAAGAGAAAAGTGGTATGGGAGCTTAAGTTAAGAAAGCTCAAACACAGGATAAACAAGCAAAGGCTTGAGGCTGTAAGACCCAGCATGTAAAGTTTGCACACGAAGGTGTCCTTAGGCTGTAAGACCTATGTGCTTAGCACTGTATTTGTATTCTAGCATAGTAACTTTGGGACCAGTGTGTCCAAAGTATGTTTTGAGGTTGACAAAATGTTTAGACTGTATTTGGTGTTAGTTGAGATGCCTGTGGCATAAAGGTGATTTCCTGAGCAGTAAGGCCAGGATATTTCACGCTGTGGTAGTAGAATGAGCCGAAAGGTGGATTGTAACGGCAGAGAAGCCTGAGTGACCAAGCGCTTAGAAGATGGACTAGTGGGTCCTATATGGTTGGGTACTACCTAGGTACATAATGGATAAGAATGTGGTATGATGAGGTATGATAAGTTGTGTGCTTAGTGAGCATGCATAAGAAAGAAATAGGTGGGGTGCCTATAATGATTCTCCAAGGTATGGATGTTTAAATTTTAAGGATGAAATTTATTGAGTCGGGGAGAATTGTAACAGCTCAAATTTTGGGATTTGGAAAATAAAAAATATTATAAAGAAATAATGATGGAAAATTGGCCTTAACTATTACAAAGCTAATAATTAGAAATATTATGATGAAAATTTACTATGAAAATGTGGCCTAAAATAATTAGTGGAATTTAAGGCATAATTTTCCTTGAATTTTCTGAAAAAGAATAAATTTAAGAAAAATTAATAAGGGAATTGTTGAAGTTTAAAGGCCAATGTTAGAAAGAAAAGAAGAATAAAGACTTAGTGGTTTTATCCTGCTTATGTAGCATCTTATTTCTCCCAAGAAGTCATGTGCCATATTCTTATGCACAACACTTCAATTTAATATTCATTTGCTAATTGGACAAGTAAAGATGCAACACCATTCTGGACAGCAAGTACACACATAATACTCCCCCCATTCATTAATTCTTTTCGACCCATATGTTACAAAACCAATTCAGCCCATTATTCTCAACTTATTTCGGCAAAGATGCAAAATTGAAGCACACTTCCTTATTCTTCTTCTTGCCACGTACTCCCTTCTATTACGTATGTCTACCAACTGGCACAACACACACCCTCAGCCAACCACATACTCTATCTTCATTCCCTCTCACCGTATACAACTCAAATACACACAACTTGAACACGACACACACAATCCGCTCCAACACACACTGGCCTTCTCATTTCAATCTCTCCATCTGAACTCATACTTCCATTCTCCCTCCATTTAGATCAGCGTCCTCCACATCCTTTCATTCCCTCCTTGCATTTCATTTCCCCTTCTTCATTTAGGCTAGCAACACACACATGAACATACCCCTCCTCTCTCCACCAAACACACACCCATTCTCTCTTAACTTTCATTCTCCACTACATTCGAGTTCGGCTAGGAAGAAGGAAGCATTGAATCTCACATGCAACCATAAAATCTGATCAAGGTGAGCCTTCTAAACTCATTCCCAACCTCATTGCATCAAGATTCTGACTTTGGGTGTCCATGCATGTCAGTTTTGGACTAGTTTTTGGGTTCCCCTGGAACTGTAATCAAGCTTTAAGGTTGTGCATGTTTGATATATGTGCATGAAGTCTAATTTCTAAGAGATATAAGTCACAAAATAGAGTTGCATGTCATTTTGTTCATCTCCGTACAGTAGTATGAAAACATAGGTTGATTTTCATGTTGTTTTAATGGGCTAAAGATTGAATTTTTCTTTGAAAATTTTATAGGAGATGGTACTCTCCTTAAGCTTTAAAATGAGATTTGGATAACCTAAAACGGGAGTATATAACTCCAATTATGATTTTTGGAAGTTGAGTTATGAATATGAGAAATTTTTGGTATGAGTCTGGAGACAGTTGAATGGCATTACAGTTGTGACCAAAATATGAAATACACTTATTTTTTATGTAATAAATTAACTTATTGTGGAAGTTGAGTGTATATGTAATAAATTAACTTATTGTGGAAGTTAATTTATTACATACACTTATATGAGGCCTAAGTATCCTGAGGCAAGTGTAAACTTGTATATGCTGATTGGACGATGACGACAACAACAACAACAACAACAACCACAACAAAAATAACAACCACAACCACGATCCCAAACCACAATCACATCTTGGGATGAGTGATATCGTGGGAAGTATCATAGGAATTTGGGATTCCTTTGATTTGAGGCTTAAGTTCCCGGAGGCAAATGTAAACTTGTATACGCTGATTGGACGACAACCACGATCCCAACCAAAACCACAATCCCAACTACAACAACAAAAACAACAACAACGACAACAACCACAACCACAACAACAATCCCAACCATAACTACAACCATAATCACAACAACAACCACTAGAGATAGTCGAATGGCATTTGTATCATTCTTTATGTCTAACCATCAGTCTGGGAATGATAAGTTGTGCTAAACCGTAACTTTAACCCCAGAGTTGCATTCAAGGCTTGCCAAAATCGAGATGTAAACATGGGATCCCTATTAGAGACAATACTTTGTGGTACACCATGGAGTCGCACTATCTCCCTTATGTATAGTTCAGGTAACCGCTCAGGAAAATAGCTAGCACTGATTGGAATGAAGTGTCTTGTCTTGGTGAGACGATCAACAATTACCCAGATCGCATCAAGGTTCCTTATCTTAGGCAATCCAATCACTAGATCCATGGTTACACTTTCCTATTTCCATTCCAGGATCTCCAGTCCCTATAACAATCCACTAGGTTTCTGATGCTCAATCTTTACCTTCTGGAAGGTCAGACATCTGGTCACATACTGGGTAACATCTTTCTTCAACCCTAGCCACCAGAACTTACATTTCAAATTTTGATACATCTTTATTACTTCTGGATGCAAGTATATTTGCTTTTGTGGGCCTCATCTAGGATATTCCGCCTCAACTCATCACTTGGAGGTACATAAATACACCTCTTATACCTTACCAATCCACTGGGTGGAGGTCGTATTCTTGAGTCTCACCCTGAAATATCATCTCACGTAAAGCTTTAGCTTGATCATCTTGCATCTGAGCTTCTTTAATCTCAGCTCGAAGGACACATTCTATTCCACTGACCTGGAGGCTTGCAAGATAAGCTTTGTTGGGTATATTAGGACTCGTATAGATTTGGCTTGAAAGGTTTAAATCTCTGAAATCCTTAAGCAATCTCTACTCTTGAATCATCATGAATACCACATGTCCCACCTTTCTTCTTAAAACATCTGCGACTATGTTTAGTTTACCCAGATGATACTTGGTTTCTAGGTTATAATCCTTTAGCAACTACATCCATCACCTTTGCCATATATTGAGCTCTTTCTGGTCATACAGATACTTGAGGCTCTTGTGGTCACAACACAATTCTACTGTGACTCCATACAGATAATGCCGCCATATTTTTAGAGCGAATGCAATCGTTGCCAATTGCAAATCATGTGTGGGGCAATTCATCTCATGAGGCTTCAGTTGTTGAGAGGCGTAAGCCACCACTCTGTCCTGCTGCATTAGGACACATCCCAACCTATTCTTACTCGCATCACTATAGACAACATATGTCTCACTTAGGTCTGGGATCATCAACACTGGCGTCGTTGTCAACCTCTCCTTTAGCTCCTGAAAGTCCTTTTCACAATGCTCATCACACACAAATGATTGGTTCTTTCTAGTAAGTTTCATTAATGGCAAGGCAATCCTAGAAAAGTTCTAGTATGAATCTGCGATAATACTTGCAAGTCCGAAAAAAATTCTGTGGTATCAAAGCGGCAGTTCTGTGGCATCAGAATAGTACACTGATATTTGATTACATAGTCACGAGAGACAGAGCAACAATGGTATGAACTCTAAGGAAGAGGGTTTAGGCTCTAATAAAGTGAGACATTGTCGATGAATGAGGTTTGCAACAGAATTTGGATTCTAACCTTGGGGCCTTTTCATATGGAAATCAAGATCTGAATTAAATTCCCGTAATAAATTTGATAGGGAAAGTTGGGTACATTCGTGATGAGAATTTTTAACCTTGGGGCCTCTAATATGGAAATTGGGATCTGAATTAAATTCTCGTAATAAATTTGATAGGGAAAGTTGGGTACATTTATGGTGAGAATGTATGGGGAGCAAGGAAACCTGACTGGTATGACCATAGATTATCAAAGTTGATATGTGAAGCCCTAAGTCCTGTGAGACTGATATGTTCATAGGCTAGCTGAAGCCCACGGTTAATGGATGATGGATTTTGGACAATGCTAGAAGGGGTTGCAAAGCCTAGTAGAAATGGATAATGGCCTGAAATGTCCGGAAGGCTAAGATAGGAATGGGCTGCATGTGCCTTGTGAATGCCCAAAGTGTAACATCCTAATTTTTAATTTTAGGACTTAAGTATGATTATGAAAGAATTATATATGATAAGTGTTTTTTTTTAAAAAAAAATTAATTGAGAAAGAAAATCCTTAAAGGGAATTAAGCATTTATTTCTAGCACTTGTATAATATTTATTCCATATTGCAATTAATTAAGTAATTTATTGGATTAAATACTTATAGTCCATATACCCCTTTCAATATCCATTAAACCACTCCAATTGGGCCCAAATTCATTTCATTATCCAATTACTTCGCCCATATATTATTTTGATGCAGAACCACACCCACCTATTATTTATTATTCCATTTCTTCATTGTTCTCCATAACCAAAATGCAACATATCCATATTCCTCTTGTAATCATTAATTAAGCCCATTATTCATTATCTAGTCCATGCATATAAGCCCATTACATTTGATCTCTTGGCCAACATGTGAGAACATTAAAAATCCAACACGTTTTAGAGAAGAAGGAAATAAAAGCTCATGCAATTCCTAATGAATGCCCCAAAACCCATTATCCCACTTAGACATATTCTTATATTCTCAAGCTCAGCAACCCGAGATCACAGAGGAAGCGTGTCTGCAAAACAATTAATCCAAGCTCTCACGCCAACCCACACTTCCCCCACTTATAATTATCATTTGACCCAACGTGTATATCAGCCAACACGTTAAACCAGAACCTCAGAGTGGATCACGACATCAGCAAGAATCACGCCAGTAGCAGCAACCTCCCATGCCTATCGAGCCCAGCGCCATAGACCGTTAACCTTACTCCTGGACCAGCGGTTCATCCACCTTGGACCAGACCCTCAAACCTATATACATATATACCATGCTTCTTGACTCTTTATTCATTTTCGTTCTCATTCATTCACTCCGAGAGAGAGTAGTAGTAGAGAGAGAGACGAGGTAGGAGAGTGAGAGTTGAAGCTGTGTGCTCTGCTTCAGAAACCAGAAAATAGAGGTAAGGCTTGAGTTTCCTTTCCTTTATTGTTCCTTGATAAACCCAAAACATACTGATATATAGTAAACTCAAGCTTTTTGATTGATGCTGGGTGTTAAGTATGTATATATACAGGGGCGAATCCAGAAATTTATGGAAGGGGGGCACTGTTGGTCGGGGTTGCCAAATTTTGTGTGTGTGCCACTTGTGATCAAAAGCACAAAAAATAATACAGAATTCATAAGGTTTTCACTTGTCATCAGTTGCAAGTTTGATCATCATCAATAAGAAAAAGAGCAAGTGTTAGCTATAAAATGCCCATGGCGGAAAATTAGCAACCTACATGCTCCAAGCAATTTTTTGTGCTGGGAATATCCACCTAAAATACAGAGAAAAGATAATAAAATGCTAGGAAAGTATCTCAAAAAAGGAAGCAAATCTTTCCCAGTTGAGGTCACAATGCTAAAATATGTCCGCAAGTATTTTTACAAGGGAAAGAAGAGCAATGAGTAGAGTGAGGCGGGCTTGTTGAAGAAGACATAGAAGAGGGGAAAAAATAATTACAAAAAAATTAAAAAAAAAATTAAAAATTATTTAAAAAAAATCAGGGGGGCACGTGCCCCCTTGTCACATAGGTAGATCCGCCTATGTATATATATATATCTATGCGTTTGTTGCTTGTTAAAGAAAGAGAAGAAGATTTTCATAATATACATATATCTACAATGAAACTTTACTATTAAATATATATGTACACTTATACATCAGTAAAATCAAAGCCTTGCAAGGGTTTATTGTTCATATATATATGTTAATGCACTTGAAAAATGAAAGAGAAGAAAGCCTTTGCTGATGGAATATGTGTGTGTGTGAGTGTGTTGCTGTCATAGAAATTTATATGTAGATACATAAATATATGTTACGGTGCATGAGGAAGGAGCAAGGAACAAGGAAAAAAAACTGATATACATATAACTATATATATATATATATATAGCTGATCATGGAAAGCAAAACTAAAAATTTGCTGATACATTCGTTGCCTTGAAGTCACTGCATGCATGCAAGAATATATACGTGTGTGTGTGTTGTTGTAAGTGGAGCTATATACCCAAGAGGGGGGGTGAATTGGGTATTTTAAAACTTTTCAGAGATAGCTCTGTTTTGAAGCAATGAAAACAGAGATAGACAGAGTGAGGGAAGAAGAAGCTGAACACAAGGATTTATACTGGTTCGGTCCAACTCTTTGACCTACGTCCAGTCCCCAGAAACACTCTGGGATTTTCCACTATCACTCAATTACAATTACACACTCTGTACTCAGGATGATCCTCTCCCTAGGACTCACTCCCCCTTACAAGCTGTAATTGTAAACAATCAGATACACACTCTGTACTCAAGAGTTATCCTCTCCCTAGGACTAACTCCCTCTTACAAGTTGTACTCTGATTACAATCAGATACCCACTCTGTAAACGAAGAATGCTCCTCAACCTAGGACACACTCCCCTTTACAAGTTGTACTCTGATTTTCCCAATCTCTAAGTCACCTGACTTGAGATTGTTACAATGAATGATATACAAGGAAACAAACTCTCTCTAAGAGTAGATAATGATAAGCACAGAAGCTCAATGTATCACAAGATACTACACAGATAAAACTGAAGAAATAAATATGAGACTTGAATGATTTTCGTCTTTAGCAGGTGTGTCTGTTTGAGAAGAAGTTAATGCACTCTATTTATAGGTAGAGAACATTAAATGACCGTTGCTTGATGAATCCAACCGTTGT
Organism: Acacia acuminata; assembly: GCA_019022655.1. NCBI lineage: Eukaryota > Viridiplantae > Streptophyta > Magnoliopsida > Fabales > Fabaceae > Acacia > Acacia acuminata. Next base: position 94,660 of record JAFJYI010000100.1, on the reverse strand, counting down.
AGGTGATTAGCTTAAGGTCTGGTCATCTTCTCTCTCTAAACTTCTGCTAATCCAGGTGTTAATTTGATCTGATGTGATTCTCTGAGAATTTGCCCGTTGGAGATTACTTTGCTTGTTGTACCGTTGTAGGTGATTAGCTTAAGGTCTGGTCATCTTCTCTCTTTAAACTTCGCTAATCCAGGTGTTAATTTGATCTGATGTGATTCTCTCGAGAATTTGCCCGTTGGAGATTACTTTGCTTGTTGTAGTAAGCATTCTTTAACGTTCGAAGGCGTGCTTAGCTGAATTAGGCGAAAGTAGGTAGATTTGCGAGGTGCATTAAATGCACGAGCACCTTTTTGCTTTTTGCCTTGATCTTCATTAATCTTCATCTCGTGCTAACGAAATTCACTCAATAAACTTGTTAAACTTATCCGGGAACATAAGTGAATGATTTATGAAAGCAATAGGATCAAACAAGAGTGATTTGCAAATTCATGTAATTCAAAAATCAGTTTTTACCGTTGTATCTTTATGTTCATGCTTACTTTGCGGATAGCATACTTTCACTTACATACTCCAAAAGTAAAGGTGGAAGTATACTAACCTAGACTTCAAAAATGTAGTGTGAATTTTTGAACCCACGATGACCATACTCGAGTTTAGCATACTTTCACTTACATACCGTATGCCTATTGCAAGATTTCAGGTTTGGCCTCTCGGAAGTCCAATACTTGAGTATGGCTACCCATACTGCAGTATTGACTTAGTTTCAAAAACTTGGTCGCTCTCTGGAAGTCCAATACTGCGGTATGTCTACCCATACTGCGGTATTGACTTAGTTTCAAAAACTTGGTCGCTCTCTGGAAGTCCAATACTGCGGTATGTCTACCCATACTTTAGGGTATTGACTTAGTTTGAAAAATTGGTCGCTCTTCGAAGTCCAATACTGCGGTATGGCTACCCATACTGCGGTATTGACTTAGTTTGAAAAACTTGGTTGCTCTCTGGAAGTCCAATACTGCGGTATGCAAACCTATACTGCAGTATTGACTTAACTTGAAAAACTTGGTTGCTTTCTGGATGTTCAATACTGCGGTATGCAAACCTATACTGCAGTATTGACTTATCTTGAAATTATCTGTCAACTTTCGAGGGCCATATCTCCCTGGTCTGAACTCTGTTTTGGTCCATTCAACTCTTGATGGAAAGCTCTTTGAGTCTATTTTCATATGCCACTTATTTTAGCTCACTTGGATTTGTAGTTTGTGAGTTACACTCAAAACACCAAAGGTGGGTCTGGACTGTGACGTTGATTCTTGTGGAAATTTGTAAAAATCATAGCTCCTTGATATTGACACCTTTGGACTTGATTTATATATCAAAATGACGCTTTAGATGTCTAGTTTCAAATGCCACTGGTTTCACGTCAATCCGATCTCTGGTTTGGGAGATATCATCAAATTACCAGACCTCGCCCGTGCTGAACGTGAAACAGAGTTGCTGAAGAGCTGATCACGCTGCATACTCGAGTATACACTTGCATATCGAGTTTTCCTTGTCCGATATAAGACACTAAGATTTTGAGTCTCATAAATTTGTGTTCCAAACTCGAGTTTTCATTGATTTTTGCCGACTTTAGCTATATTCAACTTCCATATGACCTTGGAGACTTCTAGCATCAATCTTAGAACTTTTAACGATATCTTCACTTCATTCAACAAGTTCTTCTTTCTTTCTTCTTCTCTTGATCATTCTCCATAACTCTAACTATATGATCAATCTCTATAATTCATCTTGGATTAATATTAAATACAGTAGTTAGTCATAAATATTACTCAATCTTTTTGCTTTCAATAATGACATCCATAAAGACATCATCAAAACTAATCATAATAAGGAAAGATAAAGTTCTATCTTTTTTTCCAATAATAAATTAATAAATAAACATATATATATATATATATAAAAGATATAAATATGCATGACACTTGTATATCAATAAATAAGCCAAACATTTTCTATAGTTGCTATCTCGACATATATGAATATATAGTTATATATGGTAGCTATCATAAATATACCTTTTTGAAATAATAATAATAATAATAAATAAATAAATAAATGATAAAAAAATAATAAATAAACATACCTTTCTTATGTAAGTATATATTTAAACCCAAAACTTGCTACTGGGATTGTATATATATATGTATCATAATAAAATATATTTTGTTAGTATTTATAAACTCCTATATAATAGGATCTAATCTAACTAATTCCTATATTATTTCACTTATAATATTATTTGTAAAATAATATAGTGAATCATATTTTTAAACTAATTGTAGAAAATAATAATTAAAATAAATAAATAAATAAATAGTGGTAAATAATATTAATATTATTAGAATTTGTATTTTTTATAGGAAATTATAAGCCTTAATTGTGATAATGTAGAGCCTTCTTGTGAGCGGCGACTGGGAGGGTTGTGTTCCTCGAGCTAACGTTAAACTTGGATTTGAGGTAACCGGGGTTAATTTATTTTATATGTTTGTTTTGGACTGTAAGGTATTTTTCTAAGTTTTACTTTCATATATACTAGTTGTATGTGTTTTGAAAATTATGTGTATGTTTAAATATGAAATTATTTCAGTGAAGCAGTGTATTTTTCCAATCTATATATTTAAATGATTATTTTAATGGTGTTGTTATTGTTGTGATGGTTATAATGTTTGTTGTGAGATGACGTATATGGAATAATAATTTAATAAAATGTTGTTGAAAATTTTAGTATTATATTATTTCTTCCGTTATGGGATATGTGGGATGTGTGGAAGAGATTGAGGGTGAAATTATGCTCATTGGCTCTCTCATTCCTGGCCCGGAATTTGACTTGAGCGTTTTGTGTGGACACCTCCCTATTACGGTATATTGGTGATGGGTTTGTGGGAAAAATTTTGTACCCTGGACCCCTAGGTGGTAGTATGGGAGGGGACAATATTCTTGAAGTGACTAGTTAACCTTGGCCGGGTATACTAGCACTGATAGGCTGTACCACATCTAGAAGATATAAGGAGGAGCAGGATGGATGAGTGTGGATGATTTTAAATATTGTTAATTATTATGTATTATTTAATTATTATTTATATTTTAATTATGATAACAAACCTGCTTCTCTGACTTGCAATTCAATCCTGCATATTTGATAAATTAATTTCGGTTACGGGGACTTTATGTCTCACCCCGTCAGTATTAAATTTTTCAGGCAAGACCTCTAATCTTGCTAGGGGGCAAGGGAAGCAGCCAGAGGCATAGACGTCGTAAAACTTGTAGGCCTCTTTTTGGTATTAGTGTTGTATTGATTTATATATTGCCATCATAAGGCCCTCATATTTTTGAAATACTACATTAACCACTTTTGGATGACTATTGATTATCCGAAGGCCTTATTTTATATACTATCAAATTATAGTGGATTCACTTTCCTCTCTTGTGCGAACAATGTTTTGTGAAGACCCTTTGTTGTAGGGTTCGTGTTGTATGACTTGTGGGTTATAAAATCTTCTGTTTGATAATTGTGCCCTGAGTCATGAATTTCCTGTAGTGGGTTTGTGGGCAAAATCTGTGCCCTGGACCCTGAGGTGTGTGTATTGAAAAGAAAAAGAGTTTTCTATAATTACCTGCTAATCCAATTTTAAGAAAATATTATGGTTAATTGTTATTTGTGAAAAAGGGTCTTTTCACAAAGAGGTTGCAACGCCCAAAGGATACAGATAATGTCTTGAAAGTGGCCATTGCGAATAATCGCTTGTTTTCCTAAGTGCTAAGGATTGTGAAGCCGAGTAGACTTTACATATATATTTTTTCCTCGGGTACGGGAATTCAGAACCAGGTAGGTTCTGCATATACCTTTCTTAGCACGAAGAGATTTGGGACTTGGAGGGTCCTTCTTTGTTGGTCTTGTGTCGGTAGTAGTACCCCCAGAACAGATTGGCACACCGAGATTAAGCGTGCTTAGGCAAGAGAAATCTTGGGATGGGTGACATCCTGGGAAGTATCATAGGAATTTGGCTTTCCTTTGATTTTAGGCCTAAGTACCTAGAGGCAAGTATAAACTTGCATATGCTGATTGGACGAGGACGACGAGGACAACAACAAGCACGATCCTAACCACAATCCCAACCACAACCACGATACCAACCACAACCACAATAACAACAACTACCACAACCACAACAACAACAACTACTACACCTAAGTGATTTGAGAATAGTTATATGGTGATCCTTAGGGATGCCATGATAGACAAAATCAAAGATGATTAAGTATAGGCTTGAATCCGATTTAAGCTGAAATAGTGTTTAGATCAAGGCGTGGTTGGGGTTGCCTTAATTTTCAATACTAGAGAGAGAAACCCTGATAATATTGATTGATGTTGTATCGACAACATGTTTTTTTGAGGTATGTTTGAGGATAATGCCTATACAATATGAGGTGTGTTTGAGGATAGTACCTGTATGATTTGAGGTATTTTGAGGTTGCTAGCTACTGAATCAGCTTAGGGAAAGATCTTGATTATAGAATATTCCCTTAGCTTTATGATTGAGAATTAGTTCCTCGATGGAACTGAATGATAGTTGGAGCCTCATTAGCCATTAGGTATGGTTCCATGGTTGGAATAGACAACTGTAGTGATGTTAGTGGCTGATAGATTCCCTGAGATGTGGTGATTACCCGGTAGGGAAAGTGAAATGGTGGTTATGCCTGGAGCTGGACTAACATTGGAAATCCATATTTAGAATGACCCCAGATGAGGTTTGGTTTGTGTGAGGCGATGTATCGCCATGGGGTGCTCCATTAAAAATCGCATGTGTTTTGAACTATCGCATATGGATATGTGGGGACCTTATATATAGGACACCCACACACTATGGACAGCAATATTTCTTGACTATTGTAGATGATTTTTCAAGAGCAACGAGGATATTTCTTAGGAAAAATAATTTGATGCTTTGTTGCATATTACGAATTATATTTTGTTATTACTCAATTTAATTCTTCTATTCAGCGAGTGAGGAGTGACAATGGAAAGGAATTTATGCCTCAGGAGCTAAAGTGTTATTTTGCCTATAAAGGAATACTCCATGAAACTTTATGTCCCTATACCCCTGAACAAAACGGCATAGTTGAGCGGAAGCATAGAATTTTAGGATCCAAAACCCCATTTGAGATTGTATATGGAAGAAAACCAGATTATAGTCATTTATTGGATCATTAGCTTACGTGACAGATTTGACAAACACGGATAAAATGAAACCTCAATCCCTACCATTTTGTCTTCCTAGGGTATCCAGATAATCAAAAGGGGTTTATATTACTTGTCCTAAAGGAGAACACAAACTCAATTCTGAGGAACCCATTTATGATAAGAGGCTTAAGTATTAAAATGGATTATACACTTTATCAAATAAAAAACAAAAAATAAAGAGAGATATTAAAGCCTTAACATGTGCGTAAAAAGTTTACATAAATATTCTATTTATTATTATGACTTGTAAGTAATATCATTTTTAATAACTTAAAATTATGTTCATTTCTCATCTGATGAGGATGTGTGCTTAAATTCCATAGTCGTTCACATCATACCCGTGAGCATTAAATGAATTAATCTGTGAATGTGTATCACCTCTCTAGTCTATCATGTTACAATTCACTTTCGGGAGACTTCTGTCATAAAAGTAAATAGTAAATAAATAGAACATTAATGGGTTAAAAAGAGAATGGATTCGTAGCTTCTACAAAATGTTGAATTATCGAATGTTTAACAATTACAAAGAAATTATGCTAAAACAATATTGGCAAAAAAACACATAAATACCATGTGAATTAGGAAAACGCTAAAAAGTTTGTTAACACATGGAAATGACAAATCGGTCTCAAGGGAGGAATACGAATTTTTGAAATGTTGTGCTTTTACCAAAATACTCATCGAGGTATTTTTAAGGAAAAGACCTTCGCCGGCACCAGAACTCTTTCGGTCTGTACCACCCTGCCAGCAGGCCTCCAGCACTCAGTTGCCAAAGCTTCGATGACAACTTGAATTATGCGATTAACTATTTGGTATAGAAATTGACAACTTGAACCTCTTGCAACTAAAATTATTAATGATTATAAGGAAAAGACCTTCACTAGGTACTAGAACTCTGCTAGTGGTACGACCCTGCCTGCGGGCCTCCAACACCTAGTTTTCAAAGCTCCGATGACAATTTGAATAATGCGATTAACTATTTGGGTATTGAAATTGACAACTTGAATCTCTTGCAACTAAAATAATTAATGATTATAACATTAAGATACCTTTTGTCATGCATGTGATTAACTTGCGGTGTAATTAATATACTTTTATTAGTTTACACTCAATTCATTATTTTTCACGTTTTGTGGGTGTGTTAAACAAGGCGCGTTTGTGATTATATATTAAAATTAGTGCAATTGGTTTGAATTTGTTTGTGTGTGAGTGTGTGTATTGATTGAAACTATCTATGAAAGCAAGGACTGTAATATCTTGTGGTACGTGTGTGTTACTGCATGAAGAATAAACATATATTGGTTATGCTCTTCACACATACACAACTTGACCATGAAAACCATAGATAATCGATTAATCTTGTTTACCACTGTGAATAATACACATCAAGAGGCTGCAATCTCGTGCATGTCTTGTGTTTTAAAATAGGGAAGATTAGTCTTTTGATTTTGATTAACTCTTTTTGTTTTGCTCGAAAGATTTTGATTAACTCAATCCTTAGATTTTGTGCATTTGATTAATCCTTTTAGTTTTGACGGGATTAAAACTCAATCTTTTAATTTTAACTCACTATAACTTAATCCTTATATTTTTTTAACAATTTACAACTTTAGTCTCTAAGCTTCATGAAATATATATAATTTCATTTTTAAAATGTTGAGAATAATATTTTAAATGGTTAAATTATAGGAAAAAATTGTATAAAGTTAAAGTTTAAGGATTGAGTTATAATTGGGTGAAAACTACAAAGACTGACTTATATCAAGTTAAAGTTAAAGGACGGAGTTGTAACCAAGTCAAACATATAAAGATTAAAAAAAAAAAAAAAAAAAGCTAGAAAACCTATAAAGAATTTTTTTTTTTTTTTAACTAATTTTTTCCTTTGCAATAAACAGGGTGTATGTGGAAGATACGAGCCTTCCCCCCAAAGAAAAAGAGGCACACTTTTTTAAAAGGAATTATAAAAAGACGTACACTATCGTAAATGAAGGAGATAACAATGTTTTCACAGAAAACAAAAGCTTTTGCTTTTTTGTGGTGTTGTATAATTAATAATAACCTAAGAAAAACTCACACATATAGAGATGTGGGGCAAGGTTTACACCCAGGGGTGACCTAGGAATTTTACTTACGGGGTGAAAATAAAAATATTACATCATAAATAAAAGTACTTGAAATCTAATAAAGACCTAATATACAAAACATTGGAAGAAATCTATTACGAAATTAAGATTACTTCACTTGACTCTTACTTTATATGTTTGATATTATTAAACTCTATAATTGAATCCATGCTAAAACTCAAAACAATTTATTTTTCAATGTATGTAATCAAAGAATCATCAAGAAATTAGTCATTATTTATATTTCTATAGCCATCTTTTAACAAAACTCCGAGACTTGCCCAAAATCTTAATCCTAAAATATTCTCTAATCGCCATGGAAAAAGTAGTATCATTAGAAAGATAAAATCATGTATAATAAATTTCATAAAGAAAATTTAATGAAAATAAGTGATTTAAGTACATTATTGATTTTTAAAATTTGTTGTAAGTTGTTGAAAACAAAATGGCGGACTAGCCGTAGAAGAGAGGAATAAGGGACGAACAACAATGGGGTTGGAGATGTATTAAATTTTGTGGGCCCCACCTCTTTATATTTTTTTAATAAATATGAAAGCAAAAGAATGGTGATGTTTATACTTCAGTTAATATATATATATATATATATATATATCTAAGGATTGATGTTTATTATTATTAAAAAAAAAAAAAATTATTAGGGTGCCCGCCTATGTTTACACCTTACAAATATTTTTAGTTTGTATTGTACAGCATCTAGACATGTCATTAATCTTGATAAATCCGGCATTTTCTTCTCTTCCAATATCCCAGAAGCAATGAGATCGATGGTAAGGCAATACCTTAGGCATTTCAGCTAGGGAGGATCCAGGCAGATATCTTGGTATCCCTAGTGTTTGGGGCAAGACTAATCACCAGGCTTTGGCATAGATAAGGAAACAAGTAGCAAGCAAAATCCAGGATTGGGGTCACTCTCATCTATCTTTTACTGGTTGAGAAGTTCTTATTAAAGCCGTCATCCGGGCTATTCCAATCTACCTAATGAATTGTTTCTGGTTTCCCTTAAAGACGTGCAAGGAGTTAAATTGTCTTATTGCCAACTTCTATTGGGATAGTAATGCTTTTTAAAGGAAAACTCATGGAAAGCTTGGGACACTATGTCTACAAGGAAGAGTATAGGGGGTATGGGCTTTCATGACCTTACTATCATGAATAATGCACTTTTGGCTAAAACTTCATAGAGGTTATTGGTGATTCTGAATGAATTATGGTCTAGAGTGCTGAAAAGCGTGTATTTGGTGGTGAATTTATTGATGTGGAGAAAGGCTGCGTCACAAGGCATCGTGGTGTTGGTCAAGCATTTCGGATGGACGAAATTTTCTTAAAAATATAGTGGTTTGTCGGCAATGGTACTGCAATTAGAATATGGGGTGGCAAATGGGTACCCAAGGTTGACTTCCTAGAGAAACCAAGTAATATTGATGACCCCATTGTCACTACAAAAAAAAAAAAAAAAAAAAAAAAAAAAAAGGAGACGGAACAAATCTACCGCTATATAGAGAAAATCCTCACATATTTCATTTGCGACGGAAAAAAATTCATCCCAGAAATCCTCGTTGCCAACGAAATTTACAATGGAAAAAAAGAAAAAAATCTCTCTCAAACTGTGATGGAAATTAAAGCCACCACAAACTATGACGGAATTTGAAAAAATTAAATCCGTCACAATTTGCAACGAAAAATAATTCCGTCGCAAATTTTGACAAAATATGAAAAAAAAAAAAAAAAATTGCAACGGTATATGGAAAAATATCCATCGGAAATTGAGGAATTAGAAAAAAAAAAAAAAATTATTAGCTTAATCATCAATGAAACATTTAACAGAATAATAGAAGTTCCCATTCAACCCCATTTTACAAAATTCAAAACAAATATGCCTTAATCAACTACATCAAATACATTAGCTTTCATTTATGGCATCATAAATCACATGGCCTTAGCGGCTAAACCAGAAAGAACAGCTAATCAATCAAAGACAAAAAACAAAACAGGAAATAAAAATTATGTATAATCAGTTTTCTTAGGCTTTGTGGCAGAAGGGGAAGATCTCTCCTCGTTGGACTGTGCATGGCTTGAGGAAGATGATTCTTTTTGAACAAGTTGAAGCTTGGCTAGTTCTTTCTGAGTGTCAGCTAGCTCTTGTTTTTCTCTTAAAATTTGTATACACCTGTGAACCTACATGAAAACCAATAAAAAACAATAAGAATAAAATTTATCCATTAAGAAGACTGATTCTTAGTTTAAGCTATAAAAAATTAATCAAGCAGAGACCAGAAAAGGAAAAATCAAGGAGTATGATGATTGTTACTGAAGATACTATCCATTGAATATGTAACTTACTTGAATGTGTTTGTCAAGAGATTTAACCTTTGACTCTGCCTCTCCGTTGCTATGATTTAAATCAATTTGCATTTCTCCAACTGATTTAAATCACAACCTGCCAGAATAGGTTGCAACCATGTCTGGGTGCAGCTCTTTTATGATTCCCAGGCGAAGATTGTATTCACCAGCAAGACTAAAACACTGAAAATATATATTAAGTACAATGTCATCGTCAAATCACACTAGTAAGGAATATAAGATGAAAAAGTTAACGGAAAAGCCATGACACAACATATGGTTTGTATTACAGACTAAAAAACTTACATCACCACTAAGATCATCAAACTTGGAACATAGTTGTGTCAGGAGACAGATACATACTTAGGTAACTAGAAAAGAAAGCATGGCTAATTATGTCATAAGCATCATGTCTTCTACCCTACAGTCTACTATCTTATTTAAGTAGCATCTCTTCCCAAAGTATGTTTCAAATTTCAGCCTGAAATCTGGTCAATGATAGGAGTCTATGCCATCAAAAAGTAACCCAGTAGGCACTCAACATATGAGGATATAAAAATGTTCAGAGTCCATGACATCAAAAAGTGAAAGAACGTACAGCACCAATATACCATGGGTTACGTGGATTATTTCTCTGAATAAAAATTACAAGAACTATAGAAGTTTCAGCAACCTGGCACCAAATCTCATCGCTAGCTGCAATATTCTGGCAGCAAGCGTCAAGAATTACATCTGCATACCCACCGAGCTCAGCAGTATCCACATTTTTGGCAAGATGAGTGAAGCTAATCATACCCTGTCCCTGAAATAATATAACAGAATGTTATGACTACAACTGAGCCATATGAAGTTTGATCCCTTCCATACAGTTCTTATTTACAAGTTACAGCCTACAGTACAATCTCAAATCAAACACTTAAATATAGCTTAATGCTTCCGCAGTGATTTCATTTCCCTACCAAAATTCAAAGGCATAGCATTTCTGACAATAAGTGAAAATCTGTAGTTATGCAGAAAAGTGGAAATGTTTAAAAGTCTAGACAATATTCTCAATACTTGAAATGCTTAACTAACATGAAGCTAATAAATCATGACATTAACGACTTAAAGGTAAAATCAGCAGCCATAGACAAATTAACAACTTATGAGTCTACCTCGTTGATCCAACTAATGTATGCATACAACATACTGGTAGCAAAACATAATTATACAATAAAAAATTTGGACATCTATAGAAAAATTAAACTCTGCCTGAAAACAGAGTACAGTTCCGACTTTTGCTAATGTATGAACCTAACACAATGAAGGTAACAAGAAATTCACAACAAAAAGAAACAAACCTCACGAGCCTTGATCTGTTTCGTAATCATCATATGATTCCGCGTCAATCCGTTCACGGTCAATAAGTCCAATCAAAGAATTAAATTTAACGCGGGGGAACAAACTCAAATCAAGCCCTAAGGTTCGAACCTCCTTCAATACTTACCGGAGAACAACCATGCAGGGTTGAGGCGGTGGATAGCGTCCAACAACAAGCTCAACTTGTGGTGGTGATTATAGCTCCTTCTTGCTCCGATCGCCTCTCTCTCTCTCTCTCTCGCAGCATGAAGAAGGTGAAGGAATGGATGGCGACACGGTGATGGAGAAGAGGAGACTCCCGCAAACGGAAAGACGGCAGCGGACGAACTGTGACGGCAAGGAAGGGCGACGAAGGAGTCAGGGAACGGCCGGAGGAATTAGAGATTTGGCTGAAGGAGATATTTTTCTTTGATTTTTTAATTGGGGAGAATTTTCTTGAATTTTTGTGACAGAATGTTATTTTCCGTTGCAATTTGCAAGGATATTATTTTCCATCGCAAAGTTTTGTGACAGATTTATTTTTCCGTTACAAATTACGACGGATATTATTTTCTGTCACAAATTACGATGGATTTTTTTCCCTTGCAAATTCCGTCGTCATTTTAGCATTTGTAGTAGTGTGCGACCTTATAGTTGATGGTGATTGGGATATCACTCCTATTAGCCAGTATCTACCGGATGATCATCAAGTAGGCTATATATGAAATTCTCATCCCCACCAACGACTTGGAAGACAAGTTGGTATGGGCTATTGCCAAGAATGGAGAGTACAAGGTGAAGTTGGGATACATTGCGGAAGGGCTTTTGCTAATGTGACAATGCGGGGTCTTCAATTGTCATTCCCACTACATGTTGGAATTCTATCTGGAAGATTAAGATAATTTTGTGAGTACAACAATTTATCTGGCACCTCTTGAGTAATGCCATTGCCACAAATTCAGCCTTATTTTTGGGAAGAAGGTCTCCAAGTAGGTTTGTGCAGAAGTGGAGGAGACTATTGAACACTTATTTTTCCATTGCCCGTGGACTCGATGCATTTGGTTTGGTTGCTTGCTGAGTGCCAGATTTAATGCCTCCCGAATCTCAAACTTTAATGCTTGGTGGATCCTAATAACAGGTATGCCCTCTCTGAGCTAGTGGGATCTGTCATTGATTTGTTGGATTTTGTGGTTTATATGGAAAAATAGAAATGAATTGGTTTTTGATCATAGACAACCCAATCCTATTAACGTTATTGAATTGGCTATAACTTTGATGTTTAGGCTAATTATGACATGATGCAAAGGGGTTCTGCTTTGTTAAGGGGTTGTGATAGTCCTATCATTAACTGGTTCCCTTCTGCATCAAGTAGCCTTAAAATTAATTGTGATGGGGCCTTTTTGCCTACTAGGAATGATGCTGCTATTGGGGCTACATGTTGTGATCATGTTGGTTTCTTTAAATGGTGATATGTGGACAAATTAAATCCATTTCTGCTTCTATGACTGAAGCCTTGGCTTTGTAAAGGGCTTTGCTACTAGCTGTGGATTTAGGACATGATAAAGTGGTCTTTAAAAATGATTGCCTCCCCTTGCGTACCTATATCAATGAAAAGTCACCAGATTTGATTGACTAGAGCAGTAGAAGTATTGTCTAGGATATCATTTGTATTTTATTTTCTAAGGTTGGGTTTTCCATCTCCTTTACCCCGCAATGAGCAGGCGTACTATGGATTTTCTTGCAGCTAATGCTTATAAAGGGGTGTACCCTATTAGGTGGGTTTCACAACCGACACCTCTTTGTTGTCACTTCTAACTTTGGAGATTCAGAAGACTAGTGTTGATGCTGATGATTCTTCGTCCCCTAGGCCTTCAATGGGTGGTGGCTAATTGTTTCCCTTTCCTTTTATTTTCTTTCTATTTCTTACTTGTAGGCTTGTTGTTTCATTTTGTTATTGTTGCTTTCTGTTCTGTTACTCCTACTTTGTCTTACTCCTTATGTTTGTCTTCCTCTATGTATTTGCTACATTTTGAGTTATTAATACAAGCATCCTTTGAGGAAAAACAAAAGAAAAAAGTGGCAAGGCTTACAAATTCTTTCATTAATATAATTTTAATGAGGTTAAGGTGCAAAAATATACATGTGTTTTTCTTCGAGGAGCGCCCAGTAGCAAGTGCTTTTTTTTAGGTGCAAAAGTGACTATGTGGTTACAAATTAGGTACAAACTTATCGTTTGACCATTAAGTTTGACTTTTTTTGCTGACCGTATGATGACATGGCATTTCTGTAACACCCCATTTTTGTAAAGCGTTTTCAAAATAATTTGATCAGAGTGGCGCATCGGAGCAATTCAAAAGAGCGAGTACTGATGAGTAAATTACAAAATATCATCCATGGTTTGTTATAGTAGTGGTACATTCATCCCAATAATTCCAAAATATTTTACAAAAAAAACAAAGAAACTTCCTACTGGTCCTCAAGCGGGCTGCTTACCCTTGTCAACGACCTTTGGTCCTCCGGACCGATGCTACAAGAAGAGCCGAGGTCCAATGCACATCGGACCTCGGGTAACGGTTAACCTCATGCTTAAGTAATACAAGATATGTATGATAGATATTCATGACATTACAGTAATCAATACAAGCACACAAAAGAGATGCAAGATTAACATATCAACAATACATAGCACACAAGACATGTAAAGTCACCCACGTTTGCACTAACCAAAGTGCCACGATGTACCTGTCGTGTCCTCGCGCTAGGAAAACAATCCTACGGCGTTATCAAGACTATAACCCATGTAAAGCTGAATGTGTAAACAGTGATCTAAGACCGATCTTAGTCTATGAAATCATCTATCACATATAAGCATACAATAAGTATCAGAGTCAGTGTTACAGTACGCGTCCGTACCTTCGTTTGGTGATATCGGTACGTTCGTCTGCCGGTGTATGATCACGTATAACCTATAATGGTAATATCGCATTTATTAATTCACAAATAATATTCTAGTAGACATCTTAGTCCATAATGACCTTTTTACTCTTGGTGGGATTATTTTTCAACTTACTTCCAAAATTTCGTAGAAAAACACTAGTACAGTATTTCTGGGCAGATTTTTCGTCTAACTTTGAAAAATCATAATTAATTTTAGAAAAATCGAAACGAGGATCCGTAAAATTTCCTGGAAACCTCAGCATGTCTATTTGTGATAAAAAATATTGGTTTACACCCAGAATTTTTGATTCATTCCCAGTTTGATGATGTTCATCCTCTACCCAGAATTTTTCAGAAAAACGTAGCCTTATTTCCAGAATTTTTATCTCCCTCTACAGACCTCTTACTGATGCATATTGTATATCAATGGAAATCTATACATGTCTAATACACTCATGAATTATTTCAGAATTTATGAAGATGATTTTGCATATATAATATCACTATCTAACTGCCTGACTCCCATTGCCCAGCAACACCCACAATTCCCATCTTACTCTAACTTGTTTTATTAATCCTAGAAGTCACTCCCCAACATGTTTCCACCTTGTCAAGCATCTTTCGATGCAATAAGGCTTGAAAACAATTATGGGAAATTACTTTACCTATTTCCTAGTTTAAAACTAACAATTCTACTAAAGCTACTAAGAAATACTAAGAACTATAAGAACTAAAGACTATAAACTAAAAACTAAAGACAAGCTTACCTCTTGAAGCTCTTGAACTCCTTCCTCCTTCTTAGAAATCACCACTTGGTGGTTGATTTAGTGTGAAGAATGAGGAGAGGCAAGGCCTCTATTTATAGCAAAAGCTTATGAATTTTATTCCTTGGATCAACTTTTCTTATCAAGGGCTAATATTAATTTGTGCTTCTATGGTGATACAATTTGTGAGCAAATGCTTCCCATTAGTTACAAACAATTACATTGGATTTAGCTAATTACCTTAATTTCCAAAATTAAATTCAACATGTGTGGAAAAAATATATTATATTTTAATCACACACTCTCTCTCTCTCTCTCTCTCTCTCTCTCTCTCTTTCTCTTTCTTCCTTTCCCTTTCTCTCTCTTTTTCTCTCTTTTTCTTCCTCTCCTTTTCCCCTCCCATCCGTGCTCCCTCTCCCTCTCTTGTCTCATTGCATTTTTGCACAAGTGGTCCCATGTGCAAGTGTTTTTATCTTATTTTTAGTTTTATACTAAATTATCCTATTTATCCTCCTCCATTTTTGCATTTATGAGCCCATGTGCTATATTTAATTATGCAATTATTTAATTTTGTTAAATAATATATTATCCTCTTATCTTGAACCCTATCCATTAGATTGGATTTTGTGTTGATTACATTAAATCTTGGCCCTACACCATTAAGCATGAGCTCTTGTGATGTCATCCTTGTGATGTCACTTTGATGACATCATAAAGGCTTAAGTGTCATTAGCAAAGCTTAATTAACTCCTAATTGTATTTATTAGCTAACCATGGAGACTTAGTGTTTAATTTACTCAAGCTTTATGCACCATAATTCATCATGAAGGTTTACACCATTATTAAGTAGAGACTTAATTGCTTATCAATCCTAAAAATTTCTTAAGTATTCTCATCACATTATCTTGCTCTTTTTGATTTTTCAAGAACCATAGTTTATTATAATAATCATTTGTATTTTAGAATCCTTAAATGTGGCCTAAAGATTTGCCTTTGGTTGTTTTAAATTTCCAAGAGAAAATTGCCTAGAATATAGTTAACAAATTTTCAAAATTTAGAAACAACATACTCTCCTCTATTAAACATGTAGTATTTGTCAAAATATGGCTTTCACTATAAGTAGGGATTTTAGGGTTTTAAAATTTCAAAGGTGCAAAAATACTCATGTGGTTTGTCAACAAGAGCGTCGAACACCAATTTTTTTTAATTTAATAATTTTATTTTAATTACTACCGTGTACTAAAAAGATTTTTAGGATACTGACCTGTACCGAAAAATTACTTCATGATCTTGAAAAATTATTTTAAGATCTAAAAAAATATTTTTGAGTACTTGACCGGTACCAAAAAGATGTTTTGAGAATGTACGACAGAAAAATACTTTATAATCTTGAAAAAATATTTCAAGTTATGGTACTAAAAGGATACTTGACTAGTACTCAAAAATACTTCATAATCTTGAAAATTTATTTTAGAATCTTAAAAAAATATGTCAAGTATATTTTTAGTATTAGTCAAGACTCGAAATATTTTTTCATGATCTTAATATAATTTTTCAAGATCATGAAGTATTTTTCAAGATCAACAAGATCCTTTTAGTACCATAGCTTGAAATATTTTTTCAAGATCTTAAAATAATTTATCAAGATTATGAAGTATTTTTCTCGTACCAGTTAATTACCCTAAAAGTACTTTTTAGTACCAAAAAGTACCATGAAATATTTTTTTCAATATCGGGCCAAGATCCTTTTAGTACCGGTCCAATACCCGAAATATTTTTTCAAGATCCTAAACTAATTTTAATTGAAGTAAAATTATTAAATTTAAAAAAAAAAAAAATTGGTGTTGGGCGCTCTTCTTGACAAACTACATGTGTATTTTTCCACCTTTAAATGCCACATCATCATCTATCCAAAGAAAAAAAGTCAAACTTAACGGTCAAATGGTATTTTTGCACCTAATTTGTAACTACGTGTACACTTTACACCTAAAAAAAAAATTACTATTAGGCGCTTCTAAAAAAATACATATGTATTTTTACACTTTAACCCTTTAACCCTTTAATGAAAACAAGAATCTTTTGTGTTTAAAAATACAGTGACGATACAATAAAGTTGTGTTGTCACCTGTCAAGCATCTGGCAGATATATATGATGGGAGGTAAAATCAAATTCTTGTAATATGAGAAAAATATTTTGTGCTCCATTCGTTTTCATGTGATTTATATAATAAAAAATATATAAATTATTTTTTTCAAGGAAATGGTAATATACTAGTCACTACGTTTGAAACAGTAATCTATGAAGGAAGGAGGGGAATATCTTGTAGTACGTGTATGTGCATAAGGACAAACATAATTGGTTATATATGTTTCCTAATTTGGTGTTTCCTAATTAGAGGACTCTAGCTAGGATCAGTTACTCCTTTCATTTTAAAATGACTGTTGTTTTAAAAATTATACTATACATAAGTTATTTTTGTACCATATTATTTTTTTTTATTGATAAAAATAATCCCACAAAGCATAAACATTATTTCGTAAAGAAGAGATTCTTTCCATCTGATTCAATGGATTGAGAAAAATAAATAATTGAGATTCCTTATTCTATAAAACCATTATATCTTCTAATTTCATGTGTAATTTATAGTTGCAAACTGTTTTCATCAAATTTAATAGTTTCCTTTTTATTTTTATGTAATAGTATAATATGATTTTATGAGATGTACTGTATTAAATTTCAACCATTCAATTTTTTTTGAACATTTTAAAATGAAGGGAGTAGATCTGCAAGAGCATTTTAATTCGGATCTTTCGCACTAGCGGTAGTATAGTGCTTGAAAAGAATGCCCTAAATGTGAGGGTTTGTGTAATATTTTGAATTCTGAGCCTAAAAACTTGAGGATAAACCTAAAAACTCAAGAATGTCAAGAGATAAACAAGTGGTTGGGGGTTCGATCCTCAACTCTTGTGAATGGAAAGCACCCTGGCTAGCCTTCTACCGCTTCGGTCTTGAGGAGTTAGTCTCAAGAATGTCAAGAGATAGAAAGGCTTTCAAAGACTATGCGATTTGGCTATACTGGGTAGAGAACCTAGTATGCTTAGGAAAAGAATTAAGATGTCGATGCAGAAGCGCACAGGACACATATTCAATGCTATTGGATTAGTAGAACAATGCTACACAGCTATGTTATAAGGTATGAGACGATTAGTCTAACAAAAATGTGCTGTATAGGTGTGCATATGGCATTTCCAGGTCAGATACATGTGCCCTGCGTTTTTGTGTCGCTGATCATGACAAAGTGCAAGGCTACTTTTATGTTGGTAACACTAGGATGCGTCACGTAGCGTTTGAGTCCGTGGAATCAACCGATCTTCGGTTCAAACACATGCTTGACTTTTTCAAATACCAAACTCGGGGAGTCGGGGAGGCTCAACCTCACCTCCTTCTTTTCTTAAGCTTGAACCACATCATCCTTTTCCCTGACTTGCCAGACAAGCCCGTCCTCTAGCTTATGACACATGGCATGCTTTGGACCACATATGTGTTATGAATATTCATCAATTCCCATTTCTCCTTCTCATCCATTTTAAGTCACCCAAATGCAGGGAAAGAAGGATGAGCACTGAAATGAAAAGAAGGAAAGGCTGAGAGGATGAAGGAGACAAAAGAGAAAGTGACAAGAGCCGATTTTGGCTTCGATTCGACATTTCTAGCTCCCAATGCCTTCTCTAACGTTGTTCCTCTTGGTGAGAGCAACATTTCTATGGTTTTGGAATCTTGGTTTGAGATGTTTGGTGCTTTCTACAATGTGGAGGTGTTGCCAAAATTGAGAACCAGTTATAGAATCGAGTAAACATAAGCGTATGCTTTGTTTTGAACTGAATATTTTAAGGTTTTCATAGGTGGTTGTGATTGCCCTGATTTTCGGTTAGTAATGTTTAAACATGAAAGAGTGTGGTTTTGTTAGTTTTGATACTTCCAATGGGTTTATAATGAAGAGTTGTGTGGGATATCGGTATAGAGAATTGAATTTTTGGCCAAAATCCCTAAAGTTTCAGCCAGCTCTGTTTTTGTATGAATGAGAATGATTTTTCTTTTTTTGAGGTCAAAAAGGACTCTTTGGGCAAAATTGTGTGGGAATAGGCTATGATTATAATTTTAGAAGGGTTTGATTGAAAACCCAAAGATTGAGGTCAAAGTAGTGATTCTGCCAGATTTTGTTTTCATGAGGCTATTTGGTTGTGTCATGTTTTTTATTAACCAAATGATATCAAATAGCCCTAAAACTTTTTATGACTGTAGTATACAACCTAGGCTTTAATTTGATATATAATATGGGCCGATTGAATCTATATATTGGTAGTTGTGAATTTTTGAACTTGGTCATATAAAACTGGCAAGTTTCTAGGGCAATGTCCAATAAGTTGTAACTATGGAATGCTGTGAATCCAAATGGCTAAGTATAATATTTTTATTTGAAACTAGACTTAACAAATGTCATATAGCCTTTGGAAGCACTTCAATTGGACACTTGTACGTAAAAATATGATTTTCAAAGTTGGTTGAAAATTTTGTCTGTTTTGACTTGTTGTGAGGAAAAGAGAAATGTAAGAGCAAATGGTAATGAAGTTAAATTCTAAGGGTTAAGCTAAACTCTTGGAGTTAATATAGGCCCTTTAGCTTTATGAAAAGGTTGGATAAATAATAACCCGATGTCCGTGAATGTATGTTTATAGAAGTCGAGGTTTGACTGGGATGACCAAAGGATTGAGGAGTCAAAGCAAGAATTGGTAAAGCATCCAGGTGGTAACTTTTCTCTCACATTCTATGTGTGGCCTTATATGCACGTGTGAACCATGATGTGTCATATGTGTTGGGGACACGCAATAGGCAATGGGCCTAATGGACTGGCGGTCCTTGGGTCTCAAAACCTAGTTGGCATTTAGATACTGTGGGTCGATACCCATATGAATTCTCAACGCTTTGGTAACGGATCAATGGGATCCTTTGGCTGCAATTGATGCCATATGTGATATTTATTTGGATTTAGTATTGTTTATGTTTTGTGCTTTCTGAATGCTGATTGGATTGTTTTATGGTTCCCTAATATGTATTATGCATGCATATTATGTGAGATTAACTATTACCCTGGATTCATTTGAATCCCATCCCTTTGCTATTGTCTATTTATTGAATAGAGTACTAGACTCGGCTCCTGGGGCAAGGTGCCGGATACCTGCAACTGGAGATTCCGAACTGGTACAAGACCCGTCATGGGTTATTTGTAGTGAAATTCTGTAATTGCCTTTTTTTAAAGAATTTTGTAAATATTTCATATGTGCCTTGTGGATATTTCTGTTTGTAATCAAAAGCTTTCAGTAAATTATCCTAATCCTGTTTTGCCCTCTGAACTACTTATGAATACTCTGATAAATGCCCATTGAGTTGTGCATAAGTACTATCATGAATGTCGGTTTACCGGTGGGGTATATGATAGTTAAAAACCGAATGAATGACCAAATACATCAATGTCCATAGCAATATTCTTTCGTAGGAAAATCACTAATTAATACTACATCTAACTCTAAATATAGGACCTAGTTTATAGTGTAAATATGTCCTACATTTAGAACCAGAGGAGTATATAACAATGTAGCAATTGACAACTCATTTTATAAAGAAACCTCTAATTTGATATTTTGAAGTTCAAGTTGTATTTTCTTGTCTTTTTTCCCACTTATAATTTATAGCTATGATTTTTCCCTAGTAAATAATGGGGTAAATTCCCTATAAACAATAAGAACTTCCTGAACTTCCCTTATATTACTATTTTAATGTAATTCTTTTTGTCACCAAAGCTGATAATCAAACACAACGGAATACTTGTACAAAACAACTACAACTTTAACTAATGTAATATTTTGAACTTTTTGGGCCTAAAACTTGGGGACAAGCCTGTATTAGGCAAATGACTAGGCCTAGTTTGGGAAGTATGATAAATATTGTGAAAGAGATTGTTCTTTTTGCTAATAGACTGGATTTTTTTGGGAGGTAATCATTTTGTGACGTGCCTTTGACTAAGCAAATGATACTCAATGGCTATGAAATTTTTCAAAATCAAAGTAGACATAATAAGCTTTGATTTGAATGGTCATATAGGTCAACTAGATCTGTACACAATGAGTTGTAAATTTTTGAAGTTAGCTATTAAACCTGGAACATTTTCTAGACCAGTGTGTCTTAAAAGTTGACTCTAGAATATGTGGCATATGATTGGTTGTGGGAGATATCTTTACCTCAAAATAGACTTAATAATGGTCACATAGCCTTTAGAATCACTTCAATTGGACATTTGTACATAGAGATATGAATTTTCAAAGTGTTTTGACAAATTTTGCCAGCTTTGCCTCTTTTGCAAAAATAGGTCAAGAGGTGTGATTAATAAGCCTCTTTGAAGTGCCTAATTTTTGTCATGTGGCAAGGAGGGAAGGGAGTAATTATTAAGTCAATAAGCGTAATCAAGAAGCCTCCCCAGAGGTGCCCAATTTCGGCCAAGTGGCCAAGAAAAGAGAAGAAGCATGTGATCCGATGATTCATGCACAAGTTTGAAACAAAATTAAAAAATAAGAAAAAAATGAAGAGAGGAAGAGGTCAAAGTTGGTTTATGATAATGTGGGGCCCATGCCTTGCCCTCCAAGTAGCTTCCAAAACTCTATATTCTTCCCTTTCACTCATCCAAAGTCAACCAAGAAGGGACCAAAGAGTAAGAAGAACAAACCAAAAGAAAGAAAGAAGAGGAAGAGAACAGAGACCAAGAAGGTGAGTATGTGGTCTCAAAGCTTCCATCTCTTCCAACTCTAATATGCTCTCTTGGTATGGTGTTTTATAGTATGTTTTTTTGCAAGAGAAACCGAAAACCTAGAGGCCAAATAAGGGAGTTGCAAGGAAACACAAACCAAAGCCAAGGTAAATGGTGTTTTGGTCTTATTGTTGTTGTCCTTGGACTTGTAGGTGGTTGTGATGGTTTCTTCTTGTTTTCTTGAAAATTTAGAAGCCTTAAACCCTTAGGGAAGGTGTTGTCCAATTTTATTGAAATGGTTTAAGGTTTGATTATGGCCTAAATAATGAGTTAGAAGGTGATTAGAGATTAAATCATGGTATTTGTGATGTGAACTTGGAAAACTACTTGTGTCTTTTTCATGTCTCACTTTCGACTACAACAGCACACATGGAAGCAATGGGATTTGTCTATTTTGATGTTTCCAATGTGTTTAAAATGAAAAATTATGTAGGATACAAGTTGGTAGTGATTTTGAAAGCTAGGGATTGAATTGTGAAAACCCCTAGAACTGCCAGTGCTAGTATCCTACAAGGCAGTTGCCTTGTGATATGTGTTTGGATAAGTAAATAGTCTCCAATGGCTATGGAAATTTTCAGGGTTAAACTAAATATATCAAGATTTAATTTGATAGGTCATTTGCCTATTTTGAGTCTGTGTACATAGAGTTATGGATTTTTGAACACGACCCTTGAATCTGAAAAGTAATTCTTGGCAGTGGTACTATTTGATTGAATATGGAATTTTACAAGTGTATGACTACTGCGGGGAATATTTTTATTTGAGAATATACTCCACAAAGATTACATAGAGTTTGGAATCATCTTAATTGCACACTTGTACAAGGAGTTATGATTTGGAAAGTTTGTTTTAAAATTGTGGCAATTTTGGTCAAAGTGTGAAAATGAGAAATGTAAGGGCAAAAAGTAATTAAGTTAACTTTTGAGGTTTAAGCTAAACCCTTGGAGTTAATATAGCCCTTTAGCTTTGTGAAGAGTTTGGATAAAAATAATCGTCATCCGTAAATGTGTATTTATAGCACCCGACAATTGCCCGAAATGACTGAAGGATTGGGAGCTGATTGATTTGAGAATTGGTAAAGCGTCCAAGGTGGTAACTCTTCTCTCACTCACTTTGTATGATTGTGTATGTTTGTTTGAATCATATTTGTGAAAGTCTCATCCCGTGTGGGGCCTGCACCACTCACGTCTTGATTAAGCTAAGGTTTTGATTGAGATCAAGACTTGGCGTTGGTTGCCTATACTTGTGTAGTGTATTTTATAGTTTTGAAATTTGCAGAAAATTTGTATAACCCTGTGGAATTCCTGTTTGTAATGAAGAATTTTATATCAGTATATTTATGCTATTTTTTTTTTTCCATTGAATTGTGTGTGACGACTCTAATAAATGTCGGTATACCTGTGGGGTGTTACAACTAAACCCTTTTATTTTTCTAAACCGGTTATGATGGATAAGATTAAAAAAAAAAATTATCAGTCGATAGATTTTTTAGATTGGATACATATACATAAGGTCCAAAATTTAATTTCTAGATGGATCTTCTATGCAACCGGCGGTCTAAAAATGTTAAAAATAGTATTTTATAGTTTTTTGAACTGAGTATTGTAACAAACAGTCTTGAAAAACTTAGTATTGTGTGTGTGTGTAAATTAGATGCTAAACCTAAAAGCCCTAATTCCATCTTCACTCTCGTGTTAATGTCACTCACTCTTGTCCCAACTCGTCCTCTTTTTACTCTCCATCAATATCTCTCGCCTACTCGACTCGTCATCTTCTTCCTTCTTAAGCTCTGGCCTTTGTTAGTAGCGCCATCAGTCCATCACCAACATCGTCCTTATTCAAAATTTCCAGATCTCGATTAGATATCAATTTTAATTTTCTCAGATTATTTTTTATTTTGTGTTTTAGACCAATTCTTGTGGAGTTTCCAAGACTGGTTGTAGAAGGGCCATAACTTTCTAAACCACCATATTATCTAAAGTCTAAACTGGTTTTAGAATCAGTCTACAAAGCCATTTTTACTCGCTTTAAAAAACTTTTTTTATACTAGAAGACATCACCATATCAAATAATATTTTATCAAATAATTCTCTTTAGGCCTTCTGATTCATTTTGTTCCACATTTATCATACACAAGAAGATTTTTCTTTCTAATTCAATTCAAGGAATTTGCTAACCCACTCCAAATTAACGGGACCTTCATCGAAGAAATCAAAGAATCTACTCTCATCAAAACCATCACACTTGATTGAATATTCTTCACCTTTTTCTTCATTTGGATTCTTTTCCACTGTTGGCTCTGCTTCCAGTGCAGGAATCTTGCTCTCTTCCACCATCATTATCATTCCTTCGTCTTTGTGATCTTCTCTTATTGTTGAAAACCCTAATTGCTTCTTCTTCACTTTCTTGCACAAACGAGTATTCCAGTAGTTCTTTATCTCATTATCTGTTCGTCCTGGTAATCTTCCAGCAATCAAAGACCACCTACGTACAAAATATTTAAACATGTATAAAAAAACTTAAATATATGTTAAGTGAAGACTCATTATACTCCTCTAGTCCTAGATATAAAACCTAACTAATTTGAGGATGAGTTTTGATAATTAATATAAGGTCTTTTTTCATTTCATCTCTCATATTTATCATGTTTCTTCAAATTAATTCAGCTAACATATAAACTGATATATAACCTAATGTTACATTGAACTATTTTGAAGAGATCATATCACATATGTTATAATTAAGTAATTTATTTAACTTTCTTAATCTTCCAAAATAAGATAAATAAGTCTTACATAGGAGTAATTCTGTATTTATAAACACTTCAATGTATAATCTTTGACATTATATGCTTCTAATTAACCTGTTTCCGACGAGTTTGTGAAGGCGAAGTATCAAATCCTCTTCTTGGTCAGACATGTTCCCCCTCTTGATATTAGGTCTCAGATAGTTCAACCATCTTAGCCTGCAACTCTTACCATTCCTATTCAGACCTGTATATATATAGTTTTGATCAAGAGAGAATCAATACCCATCAATAATCGAAATTGTTCAGAACACCCACAAAAAACACAAGATATATAGTTCGAGTCATATTCATTTGGACATCATCATTAAGAGTTATTCTGTTGCACAAGGTATATTAGAAAATGCGGCACTCCGAGAGTTAGACAAATCCTTAACTCACATACACGAGCACACTCTTATTCATGACTCTTTCACTAACCTAAGTTCCCGTCTTAGCATATACACCAAGGATTCCTTTAACCTGAACAATGTGAGACTAGCTACTTCTTTTGGGGCACACTAAAACTCCAATAGAAGCAATATACTATACGTGCGTGTGTGTGTGTGTGTTAAAAAACTCAACTAAATTTTGTTATATATATATATATATATATATATATGAACTGTAAAAGTGATGGTACCTGCTCTAGCTGCAAGGGAGTTCCACCTTGATGCACCATGAATTGCGATGACTTCAGCTAGTTTGGCATCTTCTTGTGGTGTCCAAGCTCCCTTTTTTTGAGGCAACTTTGTAGAGTTGGCTTCAAGGGGCTTTTTGATCACTTTGCTGTTTATAGAACAGTTAAAGCTTGAAGAAGCCATTATAACTTTCAATTGGCACCTTCTAAAGAGACAGACAGAGAGATGGAGATTTTGTTTTACGTATGAGCACTTTGTGTATATAGAGACCTTAATGCATGTCAATTGACACCTTTTAGAGAGATAGAGATTTTTGTCGTACGTATGAGCACTTTGCGATAGAAGTTGTTTCGCTTTGCTTTGAAGAAGAAGGTCTATAGATATGTAGAGGCATTAATGCATGTCGTTCACGGATTGATATGATCTCTTGATAAGAAACGCAGACTAAAAAAAGACTCTCCTTTCTACTTGTTTGTTTTTGTCGCCTTCTTTTTTGTATTAGATCTCACCCGCCCTATATATGATGTTAAAACGAGGTTAATTGATACTCTTCTAATTTATTTTGAAAATTTTAATTATTTGCAGATTCTCGAGAGTTAAAATACATTATTCATTATTCAAGAAGGTCTACAGATATATAGAGGCATTAATGCACGTGGTTGAAAATGAGAATATGTTCACGGGATTGATCTGATTCCTCGATAGAGACGCAGAGTAAAAAAAGACTATGCTTTCTACTTGTTTGTTTTTAATTTGGGGCCTTTTTTTTCCTATTAGATCTCATCACCGACCCTATTTATGATGTTTAAACGTGGTTAATTGATACTCTTCTAATTTATTTTGAAAAAATTAATTATTTGCAAATTCTCGAGTTAAAATATATTATTCATTATTCAAGAAGAAATCTTTTGACGGAATGGGGAGAATATGTCCTGCGAATCGAAGTGAATGAAGAGCAGCCTGGCTGGCTATATGCATACACATATTGATAAAAGTGAATTTTTTATACTCTAAAGTTTTTCTTGGTTTAATTAATATCAACTACAATGTTTCAAGACAGCTTACAATTGCATGTATATGTTTCTTAATTTGGCTTTCAATATCGCTATAGACAAAGACATAAACTAATGGTCAAAGTATATGTTTAATCTTTTAAATTTGTATTAGATTTCATTTTTGTCCCTTAAATTTAAAAATGCACTTTTAATCATTTAACCCTAACACCATTAGTTTTTGTTAAAAGGAAAATGCGACTCAATAAATGTAAAAGATAATTATGCAATTAAATGCTAATAAATCATATTTAGATTTTAAAAATAAAAATTTGATGTTGAATAATTAAAATTTGAGCATATTTTGTCGATATATAATTACAAAATCATCGTTTAAATTTGCTGAGTTAGTATTTTTCGTTAAATAAAACTAATGGTATTAAGATTAAATGACTAAACGTGTACTTTTTTAAACATAACTGACCAAACTAAAATTTGATGTAAACTTAAAGTATCAAATATATACTTTAACCTAAACTAATTACTATAAATTAGCGGTTCATAGCTATAATATCGTATAAAAACATATACTTGTTGACAGCCTAAACTAAGTAATAGTAAAATAAATAATGCAGATCATACAAGTTGTTCTAAATAACATACATAGCTGTCTCATGACAACAGATATGACAAAATATACCTCGATTATATACAAATGTCGTCACTCTTTTTAGTAAGGGGTTAAATAGCAAATTTACCCCGGAAGTTTTGATAAGGGGGCGCTCAACACCCGGAAGTTTTTTTGGTACCAAATTTACCCCGGAAGTATTAAAAAGGTATCAAATTTACCCTAGAAGTATAAAAAGGTATCATAATTACCCAAAACTGAAAGAACGATGGACGGACGTTAGCCACGTCGGAAATGTTTATTTGATTCCAATTTTTTTGGTGGATATCCGTGGATATTAGTGACACGGAGGTTTCAACGTTTGCAAGTTAAAATGAAAAGGCTAGGGCATTTCGTTAAGAAAGAAAGAGGGGTCTCAGTTCGATCGGAGGTGTTGACGGCAAAAATCCGAACCGTAGGTGCTCTTATAGAGAAGAGAAGGCATGGGTGATTCGACGGCAAGTTCTATTAGTGGGAGCAGCGAAGGGTTGCGCGGTTAAGACGAGGATCGCGAGAGTTGCAACAAAGGACCAATGAGGATCTGTCATTGTGGAATCGCGGCTCCTCTTGCACTTCATGGATGGAACAAAACCCGGGAGAAGATTCTTTGGGTCAGTCGAAACTATCGGCAAGTATGGTAGTATTTATTTAATTGTTGGAAGTTAATTCATTGTATATTGTTAATGGTGATTGCTGATGTAGAGTGATGTGTAGGGAAATGGCTTTGGGTTCTTTCAATGGCATGATGGTCAAATGGGTGAGAGATCGACTGAGGTGATAAATGAGCTTCTTGGCCATGTTGATAGATTGTATGATGACAATGTAATGCAGGGGAGAGGAGCTGATAACCAAGCAGATAGAATTGTTGATGAAAAACTTTCAGACATGCATTTGGTTGTGGACAAGCTTGATAGCAGATTGAGGAAGATTGATGGTAGATTGGGACTTACAATTTGTGGATTGGTTTTGACTTGGGTGTTGGTTGTTGTATATATTTTGTCTTAAATGGTTTTGAAGTTCTGTTAAAGGCCATTTGTAATGTGCAATGTAAGTGTATTAGTTGTATTTGTATGTGGAATGTAAGTTGCTTCTTTAGGAAGGTGTATATTGTAAGCCAAATACTTTGTGCAAGCCAATTTTGTAAGTTGTAAAGTAAGAGCCATTTTAGTGGCAACAATCACAGAAAGTATGGCAACTCAAGCTTTTACGAGTTAATGGACAAGAAGGTGTATATGAATGCAGTATTGAGTATGAGTATTTTGCACTTTCAATAATAAAGTATGAACATTTTGTATACTGTCAAGTACATGAAAATGGGAACTGTGGTGCTATTAATACTATGGAAATTCATAACCAAAAAAGAAAAAGTTGCAAATTAAGCATGAAGAACCGTGGTGTATATGAATGCAAGATTCTTATACGCTAGTAGGTATTTGAGCAATGAATCACATTAAAAAGGAGGAGCCATACAAGCTAGTAGTTATTTGAGGAATGAAAATATTCACAAAAGCATTGATAGATGAACCATTTGCAAGTAGATACAACATAGCATTGATGGATGAACCATTTGCAAGTAGATACCAACATAGATCGAGTGATCTGAGCAATTGGCAATAAAATACCAACATAAAACCAGGAGTTGGCCCTATACTAGCGAAATTACGTAAAGCATGCCAAAATACAACATGGCACCAAAATACAACAATGTACAAAGATTCCAACAATCACCAAACAAGAAGAAACACCCGATTGATGGAGGTAAGATAAATATTAATTACCATTAACCAAACATTCATCCACAAGTCTAAAGGAAATACAACAAAAATGGCCAATACAACATAGCACCGAATTTGGCCAATATAATGGCAGCCCTTTACAACCAAAATACAATATAATGGCAGCCCTTTACAACCAAAATACAATAATGGCAGCCCTTTACAAAATAAAACATAACACATCTGGTAACTATTTCACACCCCCGCCCGCCTCTCGTGGATGGAAATTTGTTCCTCTCAATGCGGAAGCAATCATCGTCTGGTCCCTATGAGCTAGAAGGCAGATGTTGGCATCGCCGATGCTCCTCGCCACATAAGTCCCGGAGGTGTGACAGGGAGATTAGTTGGGGTAGGTGCTGTTGAACCATCTCCACGAATTTTGACAGTCCAATAAGCTTGATCAGTGGTAGACTTGGACATGCTCCTTGTCATAATTCCCCTATTGTTTGGGATAGGAAATCTGGTCTCCAAGTCTTTAGGTTGTTGTATGGACTCATTTGGTGTCCCCTCATAAATGACACGGCTGGTACTCATCCCAGGCTACCAACAGAACAAACAGAAATGCAGGAGTTCATGAGAAAATAGAATTAGCCTTAATTTACAACTCAGAGAATTTGAAATACTCAGAGCATTACAAATAGTATTGGAGTCCTGAGGTTGGTGTGGGTTGGGGGTTTACATTTGACCTAAGAGGCTAAGACGAGTGTGGTAATGAATGAAATGGAGAAGTTGAAAGACATTTGAATAGAGGGGAAAGATTAACTTTATATTAATTCAAATATATCACCCATAATGTATTGTTCCTTAGTTATATATATAACGGTTATTGTAAGAAATAGTTAGGTAATTTCAAAACATCGATTACGATTTCTTGCTAATAACTGTTAAATATTTACAACATTTTTAAAAGAAATTAGGTTGGTGATGCTATTGATTTTCACATGCTTTCATAAACAACATATATACGGACTCCCATGCCACTCTCAATTTGCTCCCAAATTGTAATAATAAGTAATATGATCTCATGAATAGCACTACTACGCCCATTTCATTAAATAACTTACATTATATTCAGTCCTCCCAGTATCCTCATCTATAGGACTCCCATGCCACTCTCAATTCTGCTCCTGTAGAAGGCTCTTCCACTGCGCGGTGTCACCCGAGACTGGCATGAACTGACTTGTGAGGACTGAGAGTCTCTAGCGCCTGAGGAGTCAACACTAGTACACCTCTATCGTTTTGAGCTTGTGCTTGGTCGCTGCAACAAGGAAAAAACAGAAATTAGTGGTTGTCATATATGAAACAGTGGCACCGAAGAGACAAGTGCTGAAATCATACTCACATCTTTACATTTGGCTCTATTGTGGCCCTCCTGATGACATATACTGCATTTTGAACTACTACCTTTTTTGGTGGACTTTTCAGCACGTGGAGTTGGCAAATCAGGAGTTGTTTGTGGCCCATGAGGTGTCTCGTTGTTGTCCATTGACCGATTTCCTTCTCCTTTCACCTTCTTCTCGTTCTAATTCTCCTTTTTGTAGGGCGGCCGTGCATTGAAATCACAGGTGGTGGTGCTAATGGCTCACAAAGAATGAGTTCCCCAAAATGACCTCCCTCTCACAAAGTTGGAACTTATTTCTATAGCATGCAATATATGCATCCCTATGGTAGAAGCTAGAAATTTGACTAACTCGGGTCTATGTTGGCATGAAAAAGGGTGCAAATTGCATGTTGGCAAGGGACACCACTCAAGTCCCAAGCCCTACATGAACACCTCTTCCCACCTATAAACACATTATGCTTATCATCCCCTTCAGTCACTTCATACCCATCGTCCCCATTGTAGTGAACTCTACATCTCATAGACAACTTCTTGTTGTCCTCAAACAAAGATAGACACTTAGGACTAAAATTACCAGACCACTTAGACACATTTTTTTTCAGCGTCAGCCCACTTAGTCATAAGCTTAATTCTAATCCCATCTATCATCCTAATTATTGGTAAATACCTAAAGTCATCTATCCAGGCATTGAAGCTTTCACTTAGATTGTTGTCTACAATCCAGGACAGAGATGTACATCTAAAGTAAGCCCTTACCCATGCTGTTACCGGATACGATACCGCTGCCTTCGCTGCTCCTTCACTAAGTGCAAAAAGCTGTTTGAGGTTATCCACAAATTGTTCTTCAAATGTGCTCCAAGTACAAGTGAAGAACTTTTTCTTCAACTCACCACCCCCCCCCCCCCCCCACTTTTTGCTCTAATTAGCGTATATGTGCCTAGCACACGCCTATGCTCTACCATGGGTAGCACCTCGTATACAAAGAAGAAGTAAACCCCGAAAAAGTATAACAAACATCAAAAACTTTGTCATTGTAGCTAATCCATATGAATTAAACCCTAAACTGTTACCTTCTGCATATCTGACATGATAGTGATATTATCTCCTTCTTCTATCTCTAATGACCTCTTCAACCATTGACAAAACCATTTCCAGTTGACAGTGTTCTCTTTCTGTGTTATCCCAATAGCAATGGGATATAGACTATCATTTGCATCAAGACCTGTGGCGGTTAGCATGATGCCTCATGCATTTCCCTTGAGGAATGTACCATCAAGACCAATGATTCGCCTACATCCAGCCTTCCACCCGTCTGCAACAGCAAAACTGAGATTAATCAATCATTTTAATCATGCTAGAATCCTAAACCATGCCAAGAACTAAAAATAAATCACAACATAATGTCATCAATTACCTTTGCAAAAGATTGAAACAGTACATAAACCGGCCGAACACCCTATTGCCATTTTCAAGAGCTTCTTACTTAGTTCAAGCGACACATCTCGAACCAGGATTGGATCTCTTCAACTCATTGCGCAACTTTCCAAGTGGTTGAACTCATCAACGTAACTTCCTTCCATTCCCTCCACAATTAGCCTCCTCGCTCTTTTACACTTAAATAAACTAGCACTAACCATCAACTCCTCTTCTGCATCCTTCTTCATGTCTTTCACTCTGTAATTTGGCCTGTATAGCAGCTTGTACTTGAAATACTCAGCTAGAAACTTCACAGAGGCCCCGGGATTCTTAAACACCCTTTGCAAACTATGTTCCAAAGAAACAAGGTCTTGATTTTTAGCCCCAGATATGGTCCATCTTTGGAGGCATACAAGACAAATGGGCATGAATTTTGAAACCGTATCAGAACTCTCGAAGGCTCACTCCTAACAATTTTCAACTTCACTCCAACACGGACAAAGATAGTTATCTATGGCTAAACTAGCTCCTTCTTGTTTGCAAACGTCTCATCTAATCAAAAACCGGGCGTACCATCATCGAAATCATGATCCTCTTCATCATCACCGTCACCGTTACCATCGAATCCTCTTCATCTTCTCCCTCACCTTCATCCTCACCTTTGCTTGGGATCGAGGGTTATCTCCATTGTGTGCCCTAATTCTTCCAACGGCTCATCACCTCTCGTTAACATCTCTATCCGATGCCATTGGTCCCACCCTCTTGACTACCCTTTCGACCCCCATTTGGACCACTCCCGGACCACTAGACCCCTTTAATGCCATTTACCCTACATTAAATTTTCACAACAAACATTACGCAACGACAAACCACAAAGCGACAAAGGCAAACAAGATAAGGACCGGCCAAGACTCCACTATGAAAATGCATAAAGCAACCAAAAGCAAGATTCCATACCTTGAAAATCAAGGACGAATCTCTGTTGCGCACTCAGAATGCCACTATTCTCTTGCTTCAATCGCTTTGCCCTAACTTTCGGAATCTGCAATTTCACTCTCTTCCACTAATTTCTCCACCCAACTCACGATTTCACAATCCCGCCAACTCGCGATTTCACTTCCGGTCTCTTTCAATCCCTCTCGCTCAATTTCTCGGTTGTCGCCATTTCCATTTCGTGCCCTAGTTCTCCTTGTCGCGATTTTACTTTCCTTTCTCTCTTCTCGTCGTCTAAGTGTTTCAGCCAGCCTTTTAACTTGTCCGACGTTGTTAATTATACGTGCTACATGATGTGGCATCTCACTGGACTTCCACCGTGTACAAACCGATGCCACCTCTCATGCCACCTCACATTTTAACGCTCTACGTGGACATCTGTTATTTTTGGGCAAATTTGATACCTTTTTAATACTTCCGGGGTAAATTTGGTACCAAAAAAACTTCCGGGTGTTGAGCGCCCCCTTATCAAAACTTCCGGGGTAAATTTGCTATTTAACCCTTTAGTAAGTGCAACAAAAATTTGTGTCTCTTTCATTGTCTGATTTCTATCTAAAAGGTGTGTTTAGCAAAAGTTAATAATGGCTTCTTTGGCCTGATGATGTTTCTCTAAAGAGAAAATTAAAGTGATGAAAACATAGGAAGCAATTACAAATGTCTCTCTCTGTTTGTTTTTTTATTTTTTGCATGGGGTATTCTTGAAATGAACATGTACATTACACACTTCCAAAGTTTTATGTTTATCATCATATCAAATTTTATTTTATTTTTCTCAATTACCTCTTATCCTTAATATAATTAGAGTAGTTGGGGTTTTCTCGTAAAACCCAAAAAAAAAAAAAAAAAAAAAAAAAAAAAGTGTAGGTGGGGTTACATTTAATAAATAAAAAAATATAAGATCTCAATCCATTGTATCTTCTATATTTATCCTTTTTCCTAAACTATTTTAACTAAGTTAAACTAATACGTAATCTAATGTTAACCTGGATATTTAATTTTTAGAAGATCATGTAACATTTGTTTAAATTAATTAATTTGTCTTTTTCTTATTTATAACTTGTAAGAAGACGTTTGAAATTATTTTAATTCAAATTATCAACAAATCCTCCAAAAAATTTCATATTCTTTTGTGATTCCTTCTTTTCATATTAATTCATATAGTACATATATTTTATATTATATAGGATCTCTAAAACATAAAATTAATACATATACACACACCATACATATATATAATTACATTTATACGATCAAATTAAGAAATAAAAGAAACTTCATTGAAATTTAAATTTGGAAGCTAACCATATTTACAACTCCTTAAGACTAGGGTTGCTAAAGTAGGCCAAGCCGCGAGTTTCGGGGTGGGTCGTCATAGATTGACATATTGCTAGAAAAGGCAAGATGACTTTCAATTCACTAACTCAAGCATAGCAATCCACCGATTTTTTAATTATTTTTTACATTTTTGAATATATGTTTTTGAATTTTCAAATTAAATTACAAAATTTTTAAATTAAATTCAAATTATTTTTATATACAATTAAATTAATCCAAAAAAGTACAAATATAAACATGTAGTATATCTTTTTATCATTATGCTATTTATATAAAAATTAAAATTAAAATTTGGAATCAAGTTCCTGACACAAAACAAATCTATGTTTAAATTAAGTATATAACAATAATTTTTTTATTGAAATTAAAATTAGATGGTATGCTCAGTTGCATTGCGGTGGGTTGAAAAAACAATTCAGTTTCTCTCATTTTCTTTTTCAGTCGACCTCCATTCTTTACCCCAAACTACTAGCACTTTAGTAAAGTAAGGGGAGTGACTTTTAAAATAAAAAAAAATACTGTGAAATATTTTTTGAATAGCATTCAATATCTTAAAATATTTTTTTTTAGCGCTTTCAACACCCTACATTATTTTATCAGTAACTGAGAAAAATAGTTTAAAGGAAAATTTGCACTAAAAAATACTTTAAGAGATACCGACTGTTACCAAAAATATTTTGGTGCGCTGCTGAATGCATGAAAAATCACATCAGGATATTATGTGCTACTAGAAGATATATCAAGTCAGAGTGAGGGGTGCTAAATACTTGGTGATGATAATTAAAAAAAATTTAAAAAAAAATTTAAAGTGTTGAGTGTATACAAATTAATTTAGAATCTATTTCAGCGTGATGGATAATTTTTATTTTAAAAAAGTGTTCCATTACTTTATTTACCCCAAAACTATGTACTATTGAGGTAAATTATAAGAATAGATAGGAAAAGAAAAGGAGAGGAGCTGGGTTATCAAAAGAAACTCCAATTTTGCTAATATTGACGAGCTGGGCCATCAAGCCCAGACCATATTACCAACCCTAATTAACTGTGTGTTTACTGTCTAGCAATAAGGTAAAGTGAGGATATCATTGTTGAATTTTGAAATTAAAGCCACAAAAGCCTGCCTACAAACAGAAAATAGAGCGAAAATATAATTACTATAAATCCACAAAAGAGGGTGGGGAACCACTTTGTTCTTGTATGTGTGAGAATCTGAGTTGGTTGAAGAGCATCAAAGTTTTCAACTCGATTCAACTTTAACTTTCTCTCTCTTGATTTTAGTAATTTATGATTTCTCAATATTTATATGACCCTTTTTAATTTATAAGTTTTCAGCAAAACTTACATTTTATCACTACTATGTAAAAGGTCCTTTACGACAATATGCCTCATATGTACATAAAAGAATAATACCTCTTATAACGAGTTTCCATGCAATTTAGGATAAAATCCAGACATTCTAGGCTTGTGAGAAGAATCAAAGGTAACTATTGACATATATGTGATAATGTAACTGTTAACCTATAATTGTGTCTCTTCACAAAAATTAACCCGATAAAGCAAAGGCCTCTGGGGAAAGAAAAAACATCCTTATCAATGCAAAAACAAGTGAGGAATTTTTTATCAAAGAAATAATCAATTTTCTAAAAATACATTAACTTTACAAAAGCAACTTAATATTACTTTGAATGCTTTATCGCGTCATGACTTCATAAAAGTTGGTATTTACTTGATCATGTATGACTATCGGTACAACTGAACTAGTTTATTCATCATATATGTACTGATCTATAAAAAAAACTCCTGCAAATATGGATACTTCCAAAACAAGGAGAGATATTCACTTAAGGATCTATATTTCCAGTAGTTGCCTCAAAAAGAACAAAAGCTAGTATTTGCTTGATCGTGTGTGTGTATAAAAGCTTACATTTAGATTCACAATGACTTGTTTGTGTGTTATCCATATATAAGCTTACATTTAGATTCATAATGACTTGCTTGTGTGTTTAAATTTACTGCAATAAAAAAATATTCTTTTTTTATACTCTGCTAAAACTTTATATAAGACCTAATTAATTAATTTGAGTATATGCTTTGGTTAAGTTATTTAATATGTTATGGTTTTTCTAAAACATTTTAACTATCTTCCTTAATTCTCTCTTTCGCTCCCGACTTGATTGTTATTATTATTATTTTTTTTTTTTTTGGAGAGGAGGGGGGGGGAATTACTCCATTTAATTCTTCATGTAAGTCCCATTTACCTAATTTAATTAGATTAAGAGAGTTAGTTAAACTAGTTGATATGATTTTTTTTTCTTCCTAAAACACCTTAATCATATTCTTTAATTCTCTCAATCTCTCTCTTACTTGATTATTATTGAGAGATCATTTAATAGGGGTAAATTAGAAAAAGATTGATAAATATGCCACACATTTAGGACCAAGAGATCACTCTCATATTGGGTCCAACATTAAGGACTATAGGAGTAATATGCCTTACATTTAATACTATCATTAACTCCACAATTAGATCATACATTAAGGACCGAAGAGTTTTTTTAAAACCTGGATTCCTTTTATACTACCTCTTGTCTTTAATATAAGACCTAATTGACTAATTTGAGAAGATTAAGTAAGTTAAATAGATCATTTAATTGAAGCACATGTTGCATTATCTCTCTAAATTATTTATATGTATCATTAGATTAGATTTCATTTTATAAAAGAGGTAAATTAATTTGAGGAAAAAATGATAAATGTAAATACTTTACGAGTAAATATATTAACTACCCTATGTTTTTTTTATCATATTTATTGAACCATATTTATTTATGTTTTTTAAATGACTAAAAATTATTTTAAACTCATATTTTTGTTTATTATACTGTTTAAATGACATAAGTTTAAGTTTGAGAGGCTATATAAATCACTTATATTTGTATTTTAAATTTTTTAGGCATATTTGTTACTACAAGAATTGATAAATATATTTAAGAAAAATTATGAATTTAATATGGTAAAGGGAAAATTAGCATAAAATTATATTTTAATTAAAAAGCATATTTTTAGAATGATCTTAATGGAGTTAATGATTTGGACTTAAATTTTTGTTTTCAAAATATATAGGAGGTACATATAATTAAAGTAAAATGTAAGGGAAGTTAAAGTATTTTAATCATATTTTTAAGTAAATTATAGTTTTCTTAATATCCTTAAATTAATCAACTGTGTCTTACATCAAGCCACAAGCTACAATAAAGGTAAAGACTAAGAAATAATGAAACTAAATATAATTTATTTACACCTCTAATTTTTAATAAGACTTAATTAACTAATATGTGTAGATTAAGGAGATTTGCTAAGTTAATCAATAGGGTTAAGGTGTAAATTTGCCTCGAAAGTTTCGTTGAGGAGCAATGTTCACTACAAAAAAAAGTTAGGATTTGCGAAGGATTTTGATTTACGACAGATCGCAAAGCGATTTTTTGCGACAGATGTAATACCCCAAAATTCATATTCCTCTTGAATATTATATTTTGACAAATTAATACCTATTTAAAATAGGAAAGTATGTTATCTCTAATTTTAGTAATTTATTTGATTATTTTCCTTGGAAATTAAAGGGGTAAAAATCTAATATTATATTAAGGGACCCTAAGTTGCCCTATGATTATTAAATTAATGCATGATGCATAAATGACCAAAGTAAACCCAAAAGTGGTGAGAAAATAATTAAACCAATTAGAGAAAATTGCCAACAATTAGTGAATAATTCAATCTACATTAATTGAATTATTTTCATAAACATTCATAATTAATTTAGTGGCATATGTTAAAAGCATAATTAATATTGTAACCAATCAAATAAGTCTAATAATATTTAAAACACCTTATTGGAAATAATTAGCCAAAGATTTATTTAATCCTCCCTAAGTTTCTATAAGGGTCGAAATTCATGGATAATTAAGCAATAGATTAAGGGATAGGTTATTCTGCCTACTCTTATTTTACCTACCTTTGCCTACGCTTCTCAATACCGTTAGATTATAGTCTCATCCAATGGTAGAAATTTGAGAGATAAAATAAACCCTTTTACTCCTTTTTTCCCCATTGCCTCCCACCCTCTCTTTCTCTCTTTCGATGGCATGTACGAACTCGTCCTTTGCAAAAAGTAAAGAAGTACAAAACTGAACTTTCTTAATTAATTCATTTGTATGCAATCAAACTGAATTA
This sequence comes from Acacia acuminata, assembly GCA_019022655.1. Taxonomy (NCBI): domain Eukaryota; kingdom Viridiplantae; phylum Streptophyta; class Magnoliopsida; order Fabales; family Fabaceae; genus Acacia; species Acacia acuminata. Next base: position 56,814 of record JAFJYI010000100.1, on the reverse strand, counting down.
ATTGATTAATCCCTTTCAAAATTTCACAGCTAACGAAATGCATTAGAACAAAAGAAACAAAAAATTATTTCGCTAATTCCGATGTTAAGAAACAAAACATTAACGATCGGGATGTTCAATGATCCTGCATTTGGTACACTGCATGAAAATGCAATTGAAAGGAAGACAGAAAAAGAACAGTTACGAAGACCTCGTTGGTGGTTCGAATTGCTAATTTAACTTTTGAAATTCGATATAATCTGCGGAAATTTTCTTTCGATTTTCTTTCTCCGTTTCCCAGAATCCAAACAAAGGTGAATAGAGACTAAACTGCAACGGAAGATGCATGTGAAGTTGAAGAATCCCTCGCAAATCTGCTCGAAAGAAGAGAGGAGAGAGTCCATTTCCAGGTCGCTGGTTGCCGCAGGGGGAGTGAGAGAGGCGGTGGCAGAGATAAAAGAGTTTCTTTTATCCCTCAAATCTCTGCTATTAGATGAGATTATAATCTAACGGTATTGAAAGGGGTAGGCAAAGGTAGGTAAAATAGGAGTAGGCGAATAACCTATCCCATAGATTAAACAATAATATGAGATAAGAGCACATGTGATTTAAGATAAAAATCTACAATAGTAAGTAGGACTTTTCTACACAAATGGAGAGTCAAGATTTAATAAAGCTAAATCCAAAGGGGTCTAATTTAATTATATGAATTAAAGCCTAAATCCATGAGATAACCTATGAACCAATGGAAGCTAAGTTGTGTATTGTGTGAGATGAATGAAAAACAACACAAATTTCATGGGGAGGGGGATGCCACGTCTTTTTTAGTGTGAGTGTTTGTGTGTATGTATTAAATAAATGAAATAGCCTTGTTGGCTCAATGTGAATGTAATAAATAAAGGAAATAGCCTTGTTGGCTCAATGTGAATCAAGTATTCCATAAGCAAAAATCTCAAGCCAATTAAAGTGAAGTAAAATTTGCCTAAATAAACACTAATCCTCATGATAAGTCCATAAGTCAATTAATTCCTCAATTAAGTATTATCAAAGACAATTAAGGGATTTTAATCTTAGATTAAATATAAGCAATAATCCAAGACAAGAACACAAATTTGGCTTAGGATGAATTAATTGTTACCTAACAAAACAATAAATTCTAAAATGATAAAAGGGTTATTAAATGCTTCTAATTAAGCCATAATATTCAAGAATCATAAGACTAATGAGGGAATTTGATTAAACTACAAACTAAATCCTAAGAGCATTTTTGCTTAATTGCTAAGCAACCACCAAAGTCATCTAGTTACAACTATACTTAGAGTAACTAGGAAATTAAAGCACCAAGTTGGGAAATGCATGAAGGTGGAGAGGCCATCAATGCATGCTTGAAGAATTCTTGATGGTGGAAAGGCCACCAATGCACTCTTGAAGCCAAGAGCTTTTCACACATGGAGCCAATTGAGACAACAAGGCTTGCTTGAGAATGCATGAAGTGGGAGAAGCCACCAATGCAGTTTTGGAGCTAAGAGTGTCATGACCTTTTAGTATAGATAGGAGGACTTAGGCTTCATTATTCCTCACACCTTCACAAGCAAGAGCAAGCATAGCATCTGAATATAGAGAGAAAAGAGGGAGAGTGAGGAGCTTCTTGAAGGAGTCTAGCATTTGCAAGTAAGTTCTTTAAGTTTTAGTTCTTAAATTCTTAGATAGAAGTAGCTTAGATCTTAAATATCCTAGAATAGTTTTATTTACATGTTTTTATGGTCAAAATTAGCTTTATTTCAAAAAAAATGACGAGGGAAGTTATTTAGCAAAAATTTTAAAGAGAAACATCAAGGTAACGAAGTTATGGCGAGATTTAATCGATTTTGAAAATTCTGGAATCAGTGATGAACATGCCAAAATTTCATACTGAAAACATAGTCACCAAATTCTGGGAAAATTCATGGTTAAAGTAGACATATAGGGCTTTTCAAATATATCAAGAACATGTTAAAATGATTTCTGTACAGTGAGATAAAAATTCTCAAAGTTGGGCTACGAATTTCTGGAAAAATTCTGGGCAGAGGCTCAAAAATTTAAAACTGGGAGTGACTCGTGTGATCTGGGAAAAGGTGAGTATTTTTAATTAAAACTAGACATCCTAAGGATTCCAATGAATTTTATGGATCCTCGTTTCGATATTTCTAGAATTAATTATGATTTTTCAAAGTTAGACGAAAATCTGCCCAAAAATGCTGTACCAGTGTTTTTCCGAAAATTAAGGGAAATAAGTTGAAAAATAATTTCACCAAGAGTAAAATGGTCATTAGTGACTAAGATATCTACTAGGATATTCTTTGTGAATTAATAAATGTGATATTACCATTATAGAATAAGCGTGACCACAGTCCGATCAACGAATGTACCAAAAATCGTCAACGAAGGTACGGACGCGTACTGTAACACTAACTCTGATGCTTATTGTAACTTTATATGTGATAGATGTATTCATAGATTAAGACTCGTCTTAAAGTTTTTCATACACATTCAGCTATACACGGGTTATGGTTTTGATAATACCGTTGAGTTTTCCTAGCGCGAGGACACGATAGGCCATCGTGGCACCGGTGAATAGTGCGAGACTAGAGATGACGGACATATGCGGTGGGTCGTGTACCGTTATCCGGACAAATCTGTTATGAGTTTTTATGTTGATTATTGCAAAGAATGTCATGAATATCTGTCATACATAACTGTTACATAAGCATGAGGTTAACCATTACACGAGGTTCAATGGTAATTGAACCTCGGCCCTCACTATAGCTTCGTGGTCCGGAGCAACCAGGACCGAGGACAAGGGTAAACAAGACGCGTGAGGACACGGGAGAGAAGACTCGTTATGGATTATTGTATCACCGTATTATTAAATATTCAATAATTGTACCACCGTAATAGCAACCGACACACCAAAGAAAGTGAAGTTTACCGGATACTCGCTCTTTTAAATTATTCCAATGCTCTACTCTGATCAAACTATTTTGAAAACACTTTAGAAAATTGGGATGTTACAACAGAATTGTAATTCCGTCGCAAACTTGGCATTTTGCGACGGAAAATTAATTCCATCCAAAAAGGCCAAGTTTGCGACAAAAAAACTTTCCATCACAAATTTTGAAATTTGTGATGAAAAATAATTCCGTCACAAAATGCCAAGTTTGGACTAAACTTAATGTTTGTCGAAAAATTCAATTTCTAAAAAAAATAAATAAATGTTTTATAAAATAATATAAAAAATAAAAAAGAAGTGTATATCATTAAAATATATAGCAATAATCATAAGAGTTTACATAGAGAAAACGAAATATAGATAATAATGTTGCCAACAAAATGGACAAAAAAAGGTCTAAACAGCAGTAGTATGGTCATCATCATCACCAGTATGGTCATTAACATCACCAAGAGTTGATCCGGTACCCTTGTCCTTCAATAGGGACTAGAGTAGATCCTACATTTGCTTCATCATCTCCACTTACTGATTCATTTGCTGCTCTTGCTGATTTAGCTTCTCACCTTGCTGATTCATTATCTCTGCCTGCTGATTCAGCTAATCTGCTTGCTAATTCACCAGCTATTCTAACACCTTCCCCTCTTAAGCCCATCTATAAAAACAACATTAGGAAGTTAGTTTATTTTTGTACTTCATTTAAATGAACAAGGGAATGAAAAATATAACAATTAATATCAAAAGTATTACGTTTACTTGCAGAAACACCTCCAACATGGCTGGATGAGTGCTTCGTAGACTTTACTCGGCTGGTACAGGTACCCATCCGAAAGAGTCTCCATTTGTTGTCAAATCTACCTGCAGCCTGAATGAAGAGACTCTTGTTATCGGATTGGAGGATGCAAGGTCATTCTCAATTTGCGAGGCTCTCTCCTATGACAGCTTCTTCCAATTTCCTACAAGCACAAAAAAAACGTCACAAATAAGGCATATAAAATGAAATAAATATGTTGGTGTCTAAAACAAACAATAAATATAATAAATGTCTCACCGCTAATTGCTGAGACTTGGCATTAATCCAGCGCTTCCTACTACCTTCATATTCCTGGGAATGGGTCCGCTTAAGGTAGCCTAATCAACCAATTCTGGTGGAACCTCCCTAGAAGCCGTCTGCAAACACAAATGATGATCATTAATTAATTACTTCAAAGTATAAAATATTGAATACCAAAATAGAAAGTAATGTATATGTAAAATGTTTCTTTGATGCTGATTTATTAGAATGGAGCCGCCAGTATATGATTGTCTATCCATTCGAGACCTATTTAACTTATTTTGCATAGATTTTTGCTTAAATTTCTCACTGGCAGCCCATTTTTCAAATAATTGTGCTGCGGTCTCAGGTTGAATCCAAGTTGTCTTGCCTTTATTATTTCTCAATTTATAAAACCAATCAGATAACCACCGGCCTGCCTTATAGTTATAAGCTTTTTTTCAAATCTCCCTGATGGACAGACAACCACCTAAACTTTCCCTGAAAATCAAGAATAAACAATTAGTGCTCTAAATTATAAAAGTACTTAATCAGTTTGCATTTTGATGAGAAGAAATTAATAACCATAAATCACATAACTTACCAAAAAATCATTGAACCAAGCATTGCGAACACCTTAAGGAATCTCGAGTAATTGCCCAAGGGGTGATCATAATTACGAAATACTTGCTCCTTTATAAAATCTGTTGCCACACCATAAGGCTCAAACCCAAAAACAGAGGAAATGTTGCAAATATTAGTATACAAACTAAAGGTAAAACATCCTAACATTACTAGTAACTTTACATGACTTACTCGGTGGGGCCCACAGAATGAATCCACGATAGCGCTATTGTACGATCGACCAATCCCCACACTTGTGTATCAAAGAAACTATCTTCCCCGACCTAGCTCCCAGGCGACGCAGTGTGCTGAAGAAAGAAATGTGAAGTATTGAAAGAGTTAGAACATAGATGCTTATAGAAAACAAAATATATGTAAATCAATCAGAAATCGTAAACTAAACCTGCTCTGCCATCGCAACAATTCTAATTTCACACATGCTTGTGCAATTGCAAGTTTGGAAATTTTTCTTCCTACTTGTTGTCACCAGGTTTCACATATTATAGGATATATGTTACTTTGTTATCCAACGATCAATCTCTTCCACAATATTTAACTAACGGCCAATCAAGTTTTATAACTAATTTGAGTAATCGATTTGAGTAATGAGTGATTTAAAAGAATAATATAAAGAGAATGGACTAAAAATTACAATTAATATGCATTCAAAATCCAAGTAATTTATTAGTCTTACCTGGAAAATAGCGACAGCATGGCGGGAGAATGGCAACGCAAGGTGGGAAGGACGGAATTCGTGAGGAGGATGCGAAGGGCCAGAAAATGGAGGAGGACGCAGAGGGCCGGAGGTGCCAAGGAGGACGTGGAGTACCGGAAGGTGCGACATGAGTGAAGAGGAGAAGAGGCAGGCATGAAATGGATCCCACATTTGGGATAAAAATCCTGATTTGCAACAGAACACGGTTCCCGTGGCAAAATCACTTGATTTTGCGACGGAAGGGGTTCCGTCGCAAAACGGCACAGGATTGACACCATTTTTCGACAAGACATGGTGCCGTCGCAAAAAGATGGCCTTCTTTTGTGACGGAACAGATGTCCGTCGCAAAACGACGTCCCAACGAACGCTGTTTTGTGAAGGAACCCCAAATATGTCGCAAAACACCATTTTTTGTGATGGATTCCAGTAATCCATCACAAAACTAGAAATTTGCGACAATTTTTTTGTTTATTTAACACTAAGGGTAAAATGGTAATTTGACCCGAATTTGCATATCTCTCATAGGTCCTTTATACCTCGGGGTGGAAATAGGTCACGCCAGGCCTCACCCTTAACAGGCCTGACCTGTTAAGGGACAAAGTGGCCTAAGCCTGGCCTGTGGCCTGTTACAGGCTATTTTTCTGGCCTGAGCCTGGCCTATAACAGGCCTGTGGCCTGTTAAGAAGCCCGTGTTTTTAAAACATTGCCGACAGGAGAAGATTCAAATGCTCTGATTTGTGATAACAACTAAAGAATAAAACTAGAATCTGCTTCTTATTTCGAAATAGGTATTTATCTTCTTCTTCTTGATAGTTTTTAAAATTTCGAAATAAGTTTTTTTGTGTTCATAGATTCTTGTTCTATCCATCCATTTTGAAAAAATTTCGAACCGATCAGTAGGGGCAAGACAATAATGTGCTTTTTGAACAAGAAAATATATACTTATTTATATAAGATTAGAAGAGAAGAAACAAATGTTCCAAGGAAATGCTTATGTTATGAACAGAAGAAATAAAAATGGACAAAGAGAGAAAGAGAGAGCAAAAACAAAAATCAAATCAGTACTCTAATACCTTTGTTGAGCTTTCTTCTTCGATTTCATCTCACATACCCAATTCAAGATCCAATATTCTGCCTTCTTTTTTGACCTCTAATCTCTTCTTACTTGATATTTTCTCCAGGTGTCGGACATGGGCAGCTTGTGGATCTAACAAAGCACTCAGGACCTAAAATTAAGGTCCTCAAGCAATTAAGAGATCAGCGTGGAAGAAGGTGTGATATTTGTATTTTGCAAAATCTGAAGGAAAACACTAAAATTGAAGACTGACTCAACCATGATGTGAAGTGAATGAATAAAAAGCAAAAAGCACAAAAATTGAAAGCAAACAAACTTTCGTGGTTGTAGGTAGGCGCAGGGAGAGAAACTCACCGATCGGAGGAAAGAAATTCAGCGGAGGCAAAGAAATGGGAGAGAAGGAAGATTGAGGAGGAATAAAAGGGTGGGATTGAGAACTTGGATCTGAGGTTGCTGTATCCCTCGGATTCGGGAGGGAAGGGGAAGGAGACAAAGGAAGAAAGAAAGGAGGAAACAAAAAATCAAATCAGTACTCTAAGCACTTCCATTGACTGTCGATCTCATCTATTCTTCGCTAATCTCCTCTAATTCCCCAACAACAATAATAATACTACCAAGTCCGACGAGATTGAGGAGGAGGAGAGACAGAAGTGCTTAGGTTGAGCGACGCCGACGAGATTGAGGAGGATTAGAGCGCCCGAGACCGAGACTGAGCGGCCAAAAGAATAAAGATGGAACTAAAGGTTATGGTTTTTTAAAAAAGAAGCAGTTATACGTGTTGCTCCCTCAATGGAAGTAAAAAGGGAAATTACTAATTTATCCTTATAATATTAACAGGGCGCCTGATAGTCTTAAAATGCTTATTATCAGGCCTAGGCCTGGCTTATTTAGATAAACAGGCCTTAAAAAAGGCCTAGGCCTAGCTTGTTAACCACGACAGTCGGGGCTGTCAGTCCGGAACAAAGCTGAGCCGTATCGGCTCCTAGCCTTGTTTCCACCCCTATTCGCACCTCTCAGTTTTTTACAAATTTAACAGATTTCGAAGATTTTATAAATTCAAATGGTATTTATTTAGAATTTTCCCATTAAATTATGGAGTAAGGATAATGAAATTAAATTCATTAATTAATAATTAGCCGTTAAGGGGCCCGAATTCACGAGCCGGTCGAATGTCATTATTGTTAGTTTGTTACCTACCTGGGATATGATATCATAGAAAATCGCTCCCGTGAATCCCAACAATGAAGTTGGGGTTTACTCCAAAAGCTATTTCAAATTCCTCCTTCTCACTTCCCCTACTTTTCACTCTTCCACTCTCACATCCCTTCTCTGCTCAATCCTCATCTTCCAAAATCACTTCCTCAGATTCAGGTGTGTTCATGTATCCATATATCTCTACCCGAGTTCCTTCTCCTTCTTTTGATTTTTCCTTAAAAATATTTATAAGGCTGTTTGATGGGTCTCTGTTCAACTTCTGTTAGATGCTTGGTTTTGGTCAACTAGATTCTAGTTTTTTGTTTTTAAAATCTGACACTGATAGTTGATTATTCATGGTGATCGCCGTTCAAATACTTTATTCACATGATACTGGGGGGTTTTTCAATCTGTTTCTGCGATTTTTTTTTTTTTTTTTTTTTTTTTTTTTTTTTTTTTTTTTTTTGGGGCGGGGTTTGCTGAAAGTTGTGTTCTTTTTATGATGTTGTGTAGGGAGAAAGAACTCAATTTTGCGTGTGCGAAATATTCACCAGACAAGTGAACCGATATCCAACAGTTATTTGATGGCTTCAGAGCAGGAATCTCCGGAGTTCAACAGAAATCTTTACCCACATATAGAGCCGTATAGTACAGGGTTTTTGAAGGTTTCGGATCTTCACACAATCTATTGGGAGCAATCAGGAAATCCGAATGGGCATGTGAGTAGTAACTGTTTTATTGGCTGCTTGAATATGCAAAATTGTTTATTGTTTGGAGTTTAACTTTTGAAACAGTATTTTGAGCTCGTATGCTTATTTAATTTGACAACATTGTGCTCACTTTTTGTGCTTGCTGACAGTATCTTGGGTGGATAACTGGGAATTTATGGACTTTTTGTTATTTCTTTAATCCTGATACTAGTTAGGGTTTGGGAAAGACTTTTACTAACTTTTGGCTAACATTCTGATTCGCTTATTATAAGTTACCATGCCTGATTCTAATTGCGATTGAAATTCTTATCTTTCGGGTTGAAATGAAACGGAGGGTTGTTGGCTGTTAAAACCTATTCAAACACACTCACGAGTGAATGGATATAGCATTTTATTTTTATTTTAGTTTAAGGTTAATCTTTTACTTTTGTTTTCCATTCATAGTTGGATTGACTGTTTCTTCTGATTCATTCATTGCTAATATTCCAATCATTTGACTTACCAAAAGAAAAGAATCATGAAATAAATTTGGCTAATCACAACGAAGCATTGTTCTTGCAGCCTGTTGTCTTCCTTCATGGGGGCCCTGGAGGTGGTACTGCACCGAGTAATCGGAGGTTGTTTGACCCTGAATTTTATAGAATTGTTCTATTTGATCAGGTTTGTTTCAGATTGTATGCTATAATAATATATGATTCTTTTGCTTGATGATAAATACTTTCTTGTTCAGCGAGGTGCAGGAAAAAGCACGCCTCATGCTTGCTTAGAACAGAACACCACATGGGATCTCATTGATGACATTGAAAAGCTAAGGGAACACTTGGCGATTCCAGAATGGCAGGTATTAGTTCATTTCTGGTTTCAGAATATATTTGTGATTCCTATATGACAGGCTATGATACTATCTTCCTTAAATTATTCAGGTATTTGGTGGGTCGTGGGGAAGCACACTCGCCCTTGCATATAGCCAGTCACATCCAGAAAAGGTCTGTATCTTTGCTTCTATTTTGGTCTATATTATTTTATGATCCCTCAACTGATGTCTTATTTTCTAATTTTTTCCAAAATTATTTTCCTTTTGAAAATTATGTAATCTTTTACTCAGAGATGAATAGTTTATTTCCCTGCTGTTGTTGCTCACTTCTTATGATATATAAGTATATTTCAATTTTTTTTTTTTTTTTTTTTTTTTTTTTTAAGGTTACTGGCATAATCCTTAGGGGAATTTTTCTTTTGCGAAAGAAAGAGATTGATTGGTTTTATGAGGGTGGTGCTGCTGCAATATTCCCTGATGGTATGTACCCAATTCTGTTCATTTGGTTTCTTTTCTTGGCAAATTCCTGGTGTTGTGAATATATGTCATGCACCATATAATTTCTTTTTTAATGATTGAAGAGGTTTATTGTTCTGTTATAAGCAAGCTTGCTAGGACGAAAATTTTTCAGCTAAGGCCATGCAAAGGAATGCGAGTTGATATTTATGATAATATCACTGTTTTAATTCCAGATCTCTTGTTAATTTGGTATTCTTGTTTTTTGATTTGCATAAATTACATGTATGGTTGTATGTAATGTCTTGCTTTTTTGGCTTATGAAATTCCTTAGAAGTTAAAGTGGCTGATAACTTGTGCATGTGATTCCAGCTTGGGAACCATTTAGAGATTTAATTCCAGAAAATGAGAGAGGATGCTTTTTTGAAGCTTACAGGAAGAGATTGAATTCTGATGATAAGGAAACGCAAGTGAGTGTCTGTCTGGTCTCCTCTGCATGACTTCTCTTCCCCTGCATTTTCTCTTGTTGGTATTTGAATGTCTAAGCTATGTTTCATCTTTTGGCCTGAATTATAAACTGTCTAGTTTATGAAGAGTTAAAGAGATTTGAACTATTTAGAATTCTATATTAACAAGTCATACTATGGCTTCTGACTGGGATTAATAGAGTATTTTCTTTTGTATATTGCTATCTTGAGGTTTATTCAGAAAGAAAGGCATCTTGTGTTTTTTTAGTTTCCTATGTACTTCAATATGTGGATCTTTATTGTGTTTGTGTCAATTTAATGTTCCAGAGATCCAAACCTTTTACTTTGTTTTTTTAGTTTCATTAGAATATGTGGATCTTTATTGTGTTTGTGTCAATTTAATGTTCCAGAGATCCAAACCTATTCACATGTTATATATTCACTACTCCACGGCTGATTCTATTGATTTGGCCATCAGACATACCATCACAAAGTAAAGCCTGTGTTTTTCTATCTCTTGGAAGAAAAGGAAAGGGACCTATATTTTGGAATGAAATTGATGTAACCAGCCCAATTCATGGAATTGAGAATACTGCAAATTAAAATTGAACCTCAGATAAGAAGTCGCAACTTCTTCAGGACTATTAGTGGACATGGGTTCAGGGAGCAATCACTCTGTTTATTGTTCCAAGTCTAATATAATGTTTTCTTTCTTTCTTTCATTTTTTTGGGGTCCTGCTGAAAGATTTTGTTTTTGGCCCTTATCATGTCACAAGAGATTGATGCCCTTACTCTCTTCCATCTTCATCTCATAGTATGCAGCTGCTAGAGCATGGACTAAATGGGAAATGATGACTGCGCATCTTATTCCAAATGATGAGAACATCAAAAGGGGGGATAATGATTACTTTTCGCTGGTAGGTTTAACAAATGAGGAATATAAGAATTTTGCTGTTTGACCATTTTTTATGAAGAATGCCTGGCTTATATTCCATAATCAGCTTCTTTTTTATTTTGGATTTCATCTTTACTAGAACCTTTTATTCCACCGTGACAGAATTGATGTAATCTTCCAATACATCTTCCAACTCATTTTTTGTACACATTGTCACATTGCATGTTCTAAAATTTGAAGTGCAAAGACTCATCTATGCAATGTTGGTGCATATGAAAGAGGTCGTATTATAATTTTTGTGGTTATGAACTCCATTATTCGCTTTCAGAACCTTGTGGCCTCTATAAAGAAGATTTTGAAATTTCTTAAAGGTTAATGCCAGTTCTGTTGTGGCAACTGTAGAATGTTCTGTTCTGATAATCTGATGGAAAAGACATGGAGAAGCTTAATTGTTTTGGCCTCTGAACACCTCACTAGGCGCTTCTGTATATTGATGCTTAATTATTATGTTGCCTGCATTTTATTTGTATTATGAAATGCATAGACTGAATCACATATGGTAATAGCAATTTTTCTACAGTTATGAAATACATTAGCTGTCTACTGTATAAAATTAATTTCGTTAGTTCCATTTCAGTAGCAGCAACTGCAGAATGTGTCAAAGAAGTGGAGAAGTTAAATTATTTTTCTACCCTGCTTGGTGCTTTCATATATTGATGCTTAATATTAAGAGGCCTGTTTTTTGTTTGTATTCTTGATTTTGAAATCGTTCATGCATATTTTTTATTCTATGGCCAAAAAACCAATCTATTGTGAGGCTTTTACGTCTTCACCCTTCTCTATTTAAGATTGATATATGAATGTGTGTGCTGGTGTTTCATAATTGAGAGTGTAAATTGTTCTGATGACATTGTTGTATGTCTTTGTAGGCATTTGCAAGGATTGAAAACCATTATTTTGTAAACAAGGGTTTCTTTCCATCAGATTCATTCCTGTTGGATAATGTTGACAAGATAAGGCATATCAACACTGTAATTGTACAGGTATATGCAAATTCATCATTGCACCTTTGAATTTCTGACTCTAAAAAATTGTGCATCCTTTCCCCCTGTTAAAAAGAATCAAATTTTATAAACAAGATATGCTATTTTGATTTTGACTGCCAATAATCAGCATATAATGTCAAAAGTATAGGGAATTGCACTGTTTATGGCTCATGAGCAGTACAATTCATCGAAGGCTTTGTGCAGATACACAGGACCCACTCTCTGTGTTTTTCTTGGTCTTTCACTAACTATTTTTAGACTCTTGTGAGATTACCAAAATGCCATTGGTTTAGTGGAAATGTGGGAAACATCTTTTTGGATTTTCTTAATTTTCAACCTATTTTAGAAAATGCTGAGAAAATATGACCCCATAAACTCTACCGTTCATATTCTCTATCATGTTTTCCAATCAAAATGTTGGCGTTTGTTTTGTTAGATGGAATAGATTTATTTGTAATTATGTTCTTGCAATTATTATTTGAGAGGTTCATATCTCCATTTTGTTTGTGTTTGTGTTTGTGTGTGTTTTTTTTTTTTTTTTTTTTTTTTTTTTTTTCTTTTTTTAAAAGCCCAAACAAACAAACCATTTTTACTACATTAGGGCACAATGGTGCCATGCAATTCATATAGTCAACCCACTTAGGATAAGGCTTGTTGTTCTTTGCATTAGGGATATGAGATTCATATTTCATTTTCTTAATAACTTTATTAATTATATTTTCCATTCCATTTCTCTCCATTTTGTTGATCAAATGGTCGTAACTTGTCCTTCATAACTTTGCAGGGAAGATATGATATTTGCTGCCCAATGATGTCAGCCTGGGATCTTCATAAAACTTGGCCTGAGGCAGATTTTAGGGTAAGAGTGCTAATATTATTTTTTTTAAAGCTCCATAAGTAAAGTCACATTCTGTAGTCAATAATGTGATGATGAATTATTAAGAAAATGCCAACATGTAATGATTCTATTATAAAACTTGATAAGCAACAAACTAGTATGTTTGATAATCTTCAATAGGCTAGGAAGGGAAAAAGAATAAGAATATGACTAAAAATGACCCTGGTAGACTAGGAATTTTACCCAAGTCTTGTCCAACAATAAATTGCTCATAGATTGTTCTGTTGTAGTATCAAGAATTTGCATCGGTGAGCATTTTATTTTTCTTTTATAAGAGGATTTTATTTATCTATGGCTTTTCCCAAGAAAATATTTCTGTGGAAGTTTGATTACTTCTGAGGTTTTGTACTAAATCATACTTATGATGAAACAGGTTGTTGCAGATGCCGGTCATTCAGCAAATGAACCAGGCATATCTGCTGAACTTGTGGCTGCAAATGAGAAACTGAAATACCTTATGAGCAATAAGGCCTGAAATGACTAAAAAAAAAACACACAGAAATTCCTTGGTCACATAAATGGTTATTTGTTGAGAGTCACAGGATGGTGCTTTGCTGAATCTGTGTGGAAATGCTGGTTTATTGTACTTAGATTGCAGGAAAATGCCTTTAGTTTTAAAAAACAAATAAAGAGCCATCCGGTCCCATGATTTATTAAAAAAAGGTGTGGAGGGGTTGTTCTCAGTGTCTGATGAAACTTGGTTGTGTTAGATTTGGTTTTGTAATGGAAATGCTATGTCCTACATTAATATGATTATGATCACAGTTTTTGGTGGCGTGTGTTTGCTCAGATGTTATGTCAGTGATTTAACCTTTAGTCGTATTGGTTAATGTCCAACAAATTAGTGAAACAAAGAGAATCAAAATCTTTCTGCAATCTTTGTTTTTATAGAATTTCGTTTTTGGAAAGAAGAAAGGAGTAGAGAAGAAGAGATGAATGAAGTGTGTATGAATCAATGAAGCCTTCCCTTGAAACTTCTACCTCACCATCATAGCTTCAATTCATGGAGATAAGCTAAGAAGAGTAACAATTATAGAATTTGCAAACAGTGGTAATATCTAGCTTTAGAGAATTAATCAAATATGATCAATCAATCCATTTGGTTAAACCTCTTGTCCAGCAATGAAGGTCTACATGAAACTTAAGATTATAATGTGAAAAACTAGATCTAAGTTCAACAGAATCAAATCAAGAGAAAGATATAAGATACACCACGAATTTTCAAGCTCAAGTTCTCTTTCTTCTCAAAGAGAAGAAGATGCTTGGCTATTCATGAATCCACCAATCAGCCATCAAAAACTGGAACTTGTGCACCATCATTGATCAAATGCAAGTGGGGAATGAATTTCCAGATGTGGATCCAGATTTGGAATGAAAGAATCTAAGGGAGAATTTCGTGCATGAGATAGAGAAAGTGAAAATTGGCTAGAGGAAAGTGAGAGAAGAGTGAATAATTGTGAGGTGTTGTGCATGTAAGGAAGTATGTGAATAAGATCTGGTGTGAGTGTAAAGATGTGAAGAGTGTGTGTGGTGGATGAATGTGGACACAGTGGAAGCCAGAACCAAATCCGAAATGAATACAAGTGGCTTCCCTAAAAACTGCATGGCTCCACTAATGAGCACCCATTTGCTGACATTAAATCCTCAATCTGAATTTGCCAAATGCCAACTTAGTCCCATGAATGCCTCCGGCACATAAACATGACATAAAACACGTATTTCCTCCAAATTTAGCACAATTTACTAATATGAGAATTTATTCCCAATTCATGTCCCAAAATCCCTCAAAGTGCATAAAAACCTATTTCCAAAGTATGAATATATAATGCAAAAATGTACCAACAATCATTGGCATCAAGTGGAAAAAGACTTGCTCTCATTTAATCAAGTCCTCGGTTCGAGGCATGTAAATGAAGAAAATGGTGTTGGAAGTTCTTTTCCCATGACCGTGAGCTCAAGTCGGGCGAAATCCGGATTCGTCGAAATCAAAGATTCTCGTGAACCGAGTGGAATATCAACAACAAAAAAAAAAAAAAGGTGAAATGTAAGTTATCTTCTTTCATGTTTTTTGTTCATTTGTAATTTTGGTAATGGTTCTTTTTTAAAAAAAAAAAAAAAAAAGAAAGAAAAAGGAACCCAACCATATTCATTCATACAAGTGTGAGAGAAATTTGAGGGGGAAATGAGAGAGAACCCGAGAAATCACAAGGCTATATTCGTTCATACAAAAACACAAGTGTCTTTTTACAAGTGGAAGCGATTATATTATTTATAGAAGAGGTCTCTTTTTTCAAAAAAGAAAAAAGAAAAAAGAAAAAGATTAAGAAGTAAACGTACTTGCAAAACCTACTCCCAACTGTTTTAAAAGTTTCCTAAATCTAGAAGAAAATTACAACTTGTTGAAAATAATATAATAACAAAAGTAAAAATTCATTTCTTTTTAGAATAAAATCTTTCTTATTATGTTTCCTTAAAATAAAATAAATTATTATATAATATAAAAACTTACAACTTGTTGAAAATAATATAATAACAAAAGTAAAAATTCATTTCTTTTTAGAATAAAATATTTCTTATTATATGTTTCCTTAAAATAAAATAAAGGGTTAAAGACCTAATTTGCCACTTTAAGTTTTGCTAAGGAGCGCCCAAAGACCAAAGTATTTTGAGTATCATTTTTGCCCTTAAATTTACAAACATAGCAATTCAAAATTTCCCATCGGTTGATCGTGACTATTGGTTTGGTATCATTTTTGCCCTTAAAGTTTAAGCAAATTTGCTCCTAAACAAAACTTCCAGGGCAAATTTGCTACTAAAAGAAACTTCCGGGCATATTTGCTCCATTTTGTAAACTTCCGAGGCAAAAATGATACCCAAAATACTTCCGAGGTCTTTGGGTGCCCCCTTAGCAAAACTTCCATGGCAAATTAGGTATTTAACCCTAAAATAAATTATTATATTTCATTAAGGTGTTGGTATGTTTTTCTTAGTAAACTAAATAGCCTCAATATCAACTTAGAATGCTCAAAATTTACTTACATTCTTGTTTCTTTTTTTTCTTTTTTTCTTTTTTTTTTTTTTCCGCCAACACTTGTATTCTTGTTTTACAGATACACAATGCAGGGAAAAAAAAAGTCAGAACCATATCAAATCTTACTAAAGTAACATCATAAATGAACATGAACAAACAATTACAAATGAATCAACTATGTTACAACAAACATGGGCTCTTCTGAATCATCAAATTTGCCTACGCCACAGTATTAGATGGCCCCACAACAATATTCAGGAAGCCACTCTAACGAATTCAATGATATTATTGAACATTAAACACACACTCAACCAATGAACAGCCAGAAAAAGAAATACACTCAAGTCAATTTTTTTGTGCAGTTCTTTGGCACATGGAGACTATGAAAATTTGGTTCCTTTGGAACAGTTATAGCCATTTTTGTTGGTCTTGAGCGAGAACTGGAATTGGCACTGTAAGCTTTTCTTCTAGATGAATCACCATTATTACAAGCCTTTTCTGCTTCCTTGGGCTGTAAATTGGATGACTTTTGATCAATTACACTGAGCTGCTGCTTACAAGGTGTTTCTACAAGATCAATCTCTTTCTTCCTTGCTAAAGCACTGCAATACAACCAAGTTATAATTTATTTAAAGGAATCTTGAGGCTAAATTGTTCTGATAAATACTCCTTTTTTCCCTAAAATGTTGTGCAATATGTACTCTTAACAAGTTTTCCTTCCATTTTACCCGTTAATAAGGATGCATTAGTACTCATATTGCAATATGATTGGTCAGTTTCAAGATTTGACACCTTCGGTCTCTTGATCTAGAATTTTTGACAAAAGGTATAATTAGAAACAAATTCTATTTTTTTTTTTTTTTTTTTAAAGGTTAAGTGTAAAACAAACTTTTTCATTGAATTAGTTAGAATTGTCTTATATTAGCATAAATAGAGTAAAAACAAGTAAAACAAATTATAATTACTTTCTTGGAGAAAACTTACCTTCTAGGCCTCACAACTAATGTGGGCTGCGTCATATGGGATTTTCTCTTAAACTTGTCATCCAATTTTTGAGTTCCTTTATCTTGTCGTTTTGGCCGTTCAGCCATATCAACTGGTTTCTGAAGTTTACGTCTTTGAGGTGTGGCATATAATCTGTTCACTGTCATATTGGAGTTTCCAAGGACAGAACATTGAGTGCTCACCTACATTTACCATTTAAGATGTTTCAGCCATCTTTCTTCTCAAAATTTCACGTAGCAATAATATTCAAAATTTCATCCTCAGCACATAAACTTACAGATTTATTTTCTTCTGTTGCATGATCGGTTCTGTCTTCGCAGCTGTTATTATCAGAGTTTTGTTCATTCTTCTGATGCAAGAAACGAATGCATAATTTTAGGTCTTCAAATACAAGTAAATTTCAAGTATGCAATTTGAAAAAGTGAACCTTCTGTCTAATGTAATGATACTATGCGTGCTAGACATGATCACATATCCTTATAGTCTTATGCAATTTACAACAACAGCCATTCTATTAACTTTTTAACGGAAAAGAGCAAGATTGCTACGTTTTTATACTTTCAAGCCTACATTGAGCAAAAAAAATGGAATTTTTTGGCTTCCAGTGCAAAATTGCTCCCGCGCGTGTACTTTCAGGACAAATGTGCTAATTAACCCTTAGATATATAAGTTGCCACATAGAGATCTCAAGGATATTATTAAATATCTTGTTATCCTATCGCAATATGGTTGATTTAATCTAGGTAAATGACATCTTATCTTTCGTATCTTTAAGATATTTTAGAATATTTTTTTATCTTTAGAGTCATTTAGGGTTATAAATTTTGTCTATTTAAAAGACCAAGCTGTATCAAGTTTTTTAGAAGTTATAATGAGAATTTTCTTTTAGTGACTATTTATACTTTGTGTTCTTAATAGAATCTAGATTGTCAGAGTTTGATCAACTAATTGTGGAACCTTCTCGATGAAATATGATAATAAATATATTTTTAGGAAACCTATGGATGATTTTATTCTAGAAAGAAATGAATTTACTTTTTTTTTTTTTTTTTTTATATACTGTATTATCGAGCTAAAAAATTTCTTTCTCGATTAAAGAAACCTTTAGAGTAATAGTTGGAGTATGTTTACTTTTGCAAGTAACCTTTAGAGTAGTTGGAAGTAGGTTTAGGTTTACTTTTGAAAGTAAGTTTTACTTCTGCAGGTAGGCTGACTTTCTTCTTGGTTAAAAAATCATCTTCTATATAGAGAGCCTGCTTCCACTTATAAGGAGAATTATACATTTTTGGAGGAGTGAATGTTTTGAAGCCATGTAATCTCTCTTCCTCCTTCGTTCTCTCATTTGCCCCTCAAATTTTGTTTGGTTTCTTTTCCCTCTCCATGTTTCTACATCTCCTTCTCCTAAACTCCCTTTTTATTTGCATTTTAACTAGTGTCTTGCATCATTTTGTATCGGAGGTGCTCCTAGGATGCTAGGTGTCAAGGACAATGGCGAAAATAAGGTGCATGAATTTTCCGATGAGGGTTTCGCATTTCTTCAGCGATGGAAGCAACCTAAGAGCGTGCACAATCTAGCTTTGACGCAACACAACTTAGTTCTAATACAGAAAAATGAGGTTTAGGAGATAGAAATGTAAGAACATAGGAGGGCCAAGAAAACATAGCTGAAATTTGAGGGGAAATGAGAGAGCAACCAACAAAGAGGAATAGAGACTAGAAGGTTTCAAAATATTCATTCATCCAAAACTCCTTACAAATGAAAGCTATTAGGCCATTTATAGAATATGTTTTCTTAACAAAGAAGTAAGCCTACTTACAGAAGTAAAACTAATTACAGAAGTAAACCTAAACCTGCTCCCGACTACCTAAAGTTACTTGCAAAAGTAAACCTACTCCCAAATTCCCTAAAAGTTTCCTTAATCAAGAAGGAAACTTTCAACTTGCTAATATAGCAGGTTGAGGAAACCTATCCCAAAAGCTATTTGATGAGGTGGAAGAACCGACTCACTCAAATATCCTATTAAATATAACTGAGATAGGAAATCCTACTATAAAAGCTAGCTATTGAGTGGGAGAACCAACCAACTTATAAACCTCATTTAGCATCCCATACTACTTAATGTGAGACTTCTAATCTATTTAAGAACCAAGGTGTATTCAGTTTTTCAGAAGTTATACATGAAATTTTCTTTTGTCAAGTGTTTACTTGTCACTTTGTTTTATTGATAAAAAACTTCTAGGTTGCAAGAGTTTGATCAACTTATTTTAGAGCCTTGGCTCAGGATCTAGAAACGGTTCTATGTGTTTTTGGCGTTTTTCATGTGTTTTACTCTTACCTATTCTTTATCCCATAGCTTTCTAGACAAATTCCAATAGGATCCATACCTGCACTGCTATATATATATATATCACAACATATCAACTTATGACGTGGGATTTTCTACGTCAAGTATGCTCAACACTTGACATCTTAACATAGTAAATATGCAAGTTGAATTTTACCTGGTTTAGATGGTGATATTTCCTCATTGTCTTGCCTCCTTTAGCAATGATTTCTTTCAAGGGTGTCTCGAGAGGCTTCTTCTCCAGGTTTGCTTCTTTGAGAATTCCCCTTTCCTGAGAAAACCCAAAAGAACATAATGAACTAAAGAGTTAATTACTCAAACTTCCTTTAAGATTCCATCTTTTTGAAACCAATAGGAAGAGAACATCCTTACTTACATCTGTTCTTAGCTTAAAAGGCTTGGGATTTGTTGGCCTTAATTTTCTGTATTTCACAACTTGAGACCCAGTTGTTGCATTAGACGCAGGTTTCTGGTTTGAAGTCATCATCAAATTTTCAGTCAAATGTATATGGATGATCCAAGAAAAAAGTAAGCATACAATTTGAAATTTAAATATATAGTTTCAAGAGTGGGTCTAATTCAAATATTGGGTACTAATGTGACATTACTCCTGTTAGAAGGCATCCGTAGTTCATAATAACTAGCATGAATTTGAAATGGAACTTACCTTCTGTGTCTTCCTCGTCTCCTCATTCTTGGGTTTTTCAATGTTGTCATGATTGATAACCAGCGTTCTGTGGAAGAAAATGATTGGATTATGAAGATGAAAAAGCAAGAGATACTCTTAATATAATTAATTTGAATGCATATTAATATATACCTGTTCACATCAGGGGCTGAAACATTTTCCTTATTATCATTTTGATTGAGTTCACTCTTATTTTCTTTATCATCATCAGGTGCAATAGAATTCTCTTTACTGTCGTTTCTCTTTGCAGCTTCTGGGATTTTTTTCTCTTCATTTTCTTCGCAACATTCTTCACAACTCTTCTTTTCTGCTTCTTCTGAACTTGATGATTCATGACATCTTTCAAGAGATCCATCCCTTGATTTCTCATCAATCTCCATGTCACTAGAATCACCGTTATAGTCGGTGGCTCCTCCTCCTTCATGAATCTGAGAATGACCCTTTAATTTCTTTTCCTCTTTCAAACATCTGTTAGGATATAAAGAATCAAACACACGGCTCTTAACCTCACGTCCCTTGACCTTCCTTCTAGAAGCTTCTTCGTTCTTCTTCTTCACACTATCAATCTCAAGCTTCTTCATTGCCGAACACAGAGATTTCATGGGTGTCTTCTTCAGTTCTACAGAGCTCTTGATCTTCACCACTTTTTTCGGTGAGTGAAATACAAGAGTTTTAGCTATAACTCTGTTCTTAGGCACAGCCACATTCAAAGCTTTGCTTTGAACAGTTTTGAACTGATCTAGATTCGAACTTTTCTTCTGATTTCTGGGAGTAGTAAAAGCCTTAGCCGTAGCAGATGATTGCTTTACCTTAGCACTTTTTGGGGTTGCATTAACCTTAGAAGGAGCCCTAGTTCTTGCTTTGTCATCAACAATCTTTTTGAAAGTGACGAAATCAAAGCCAATCTTGAAACCCTTGGCTTGGAAGATTTTGCAGGAGCTGTAAGTGGACATTTCAGATTTTGACTAGGAACAAAAGAGGGATAAACCTTATTAGCAAAAATTTTACTTAAAATGATCGATTATAAAAGGGAATAATTAGCAGTTCTGTTTTTTTTACCTTGCTTCTCTTCGATTCATTGCTTTTCTGAGGCGAACATTGGGACTTCTAGCTGCCATAACCTGTAAAAAGCCAAAAGTGACCACTGTGTCCATACTGGGAATTTTATCGAATATCAGTGAAGTTCAAGAAGGGCGAATCCAGAACGAACCCGAAGGACAAAATTCTTGTAGATTGCTTCAGAGTCCAACTCTTCTTCATGATTTCGGTCACATCCTGGTCACAAGTATAGTAGAAGACTTCAAGTTTTATGCATGTTTGCACAGTCAATTAGCGCTATAAGATGGGTTTAATGTGAAATTGTAGAAAAGTCAATAAACGAAATACAATATCACCACTCAAATCATCGCAGGAATCTGAAAAGAACACAGTAAATGATATAATTCTGACACAGAATTACACCAAAAATATCGGATTTCAGAGAAAATTGTATATCAGACTATAAACTTCGTACAGCATCGAACTCTTGTTCGAGAAAGAAAGAAACTCCAATACCATACAGATCCTTCTTAAAAATGATCAACGTTACTTGACACAAATCTAAAAACTTATGCTTCAAAGACCCAGTTTTCAGATCGAGTTTCGTTTGTTTTCTAAGCTATCCTCGAAGTCCATGCCTACTCGGACTTGATATATTTGGAGATTTCAGAGTTCTTTCAGACTAATCCAGAGGTCTAATTTCCAGTTAAAATCACAAGAAAAAGAGTGAAATCAAAATTTGCAATGAACTCATGCGACGCAGCTAGGAAAATAAATTACCGAGGCGCAAGCAGAACCAGTAGCGATCTTCATTAGAACGGCGAATCTCTGGTGCGGTGAAGTCCACGAACT
The DNA here is from genome assembly GCA_019022655.1 of Acacia acuminata. Lineage (NCBI taxonomy): Eukaryota > Viridiplantae > Streptophyta > Magnoliopsida > Fabales > Fabaceae > Acacia > Acacia acuminata. Next base: position 34,963 of record JAFJYI010000100.1, on the reverse strand, counting down.
TGGGCGCTTCGATCTTCTCATAGAATTCGTCGTCTATTTCCTCTTCTTCAATCACCGGCAACGAAGGAGCTTCTGCCGCCATATCCTACCCAGAAGAATTTACAGAGTAGAGAGAGAGTGTACGAGAGAGAGAGAGAGAGCAGAGGAGCGTGGTATGTGCAGAGTTGAAGGAAGTTGAATCATGCGACGAGAGACAATTTTAAATCCGTTGCTTGTGTAAGTAGCCGTTGAAGAATTCAGACAGGCTGGTAAGAGAAACGGCATTGTAGGGGTGTTTTGATAATATCACTATCTTCTTTTTGGGCGGACGCCCCTAATATTTTCTAAAGCAGTCCATTGTTGATGAAGACCATTGTCTCCTCACGGCCCTATAAAAGTTGGATAGATTGACCGATTTTAGTATATTGCATGAGATAAATAATAATTTCAATTTTTTTGAAAAGATTAGACTTATTTTTTAATTTAGAGAAAAATAATTTAACCAAACTGCTACTTTTTTTAAGAAAAAAATACGTAAAAATTATCTCTATTTTAAAGGCATACATTTTCTTTATTAAAAAAGCACACAATTTAATCCAAATTATTAACACTGTTGAAAAATATTATATAAAACTCTAAAAGTAAATTTTAAATTAAAAATTAAATTAGAATTAATCTTATTTACTAATTTATACTTCATCATTCTAAATATTTAATTTAGCTTTTAATAGTATATGTACTATATACTATTATATTTTTGTTTAACATTTTTACTAAATTTAGACAAGATTTAGGTAATTAAGTTTTACCTAAATATTAATAATTTGATACAAAAACTTGAGTAATTTCTTACGAAATGAATGTTTATGTGAACATATTTAAAAAGTTTGAATTATTTAATTGACATGTTAATATAATATTATCAAAAATTTTATTATTTTATAATTATATAATTTATTTAAACCCTTTTAAGCCAAGATATATATTTGAAATATTCCATCATAATTAGGTTTAAATAAAATATTTCGGTCAAAAAATAAAATAATTAAATAATTAAATTTTTTAAAAAAATTAAAAAAGAGCACTATAAAATTAATTAACTATATAATATGATAAAAAATTATCAACTCAATAATTTAAAAAACATGAAAATATCTATTATTATTTTTTTAAAAAAGATACATGATTAAATTATTATTAAGTAATATTTATATTAAGGAGGGGCAATTTAGTGCCAAAAAAAAAAAAAGGTCAACCCTGTGATCAAAATGGCTTGTGTAACCTACATTTTGATTTTGAAGAAGGGAAATATAGATTTTCAAAATCAAATAGATGTATCAGTAATTTATTTTAAATAGATGGGAGCAAAGTGTATTTTACTCTTAAATCAAATATTTAAATCTTGCTGAAATATATAGAAAAAATAGAAGGAATAAAACAAGAAAGTTGGATTGTTATAAAATTTGTGAAGAAGAAAAGTTATTGTTGGGAATAAAAGAAGAACTTGAAATATTATTGTTTAGAAAGCACTTGAAGAGTAATATGAAGTTATTTATTAATAGTGTTTTGATTACTAATATGTGTGATGTGTAATACCCCTTGGTATATACTAACTATTATTATAGTATAGTGCACAGTTCAATTGGTAAAACAAAAATAACACAATATACTGATGCAAAGTTCTTGATTACAATACATGAGTTCCCACAGGGTTATACAAATTATTAACAAATTTCAACATTTCTTAATAATATTAACCAGTACAGATGACCGTCGAGTCTTGATCCAGATCGTAACCATCAACTGCTAATATCTGCCGCCTTACCCTGGGAACCACGTCCAATACACTATACCAATCATAGGTAGTAACAAGGATTGGGATCTCGAAGGTTCTCAGAGCAACAGTTAATCTCAACCACAAAGTGTAGACAATATATGACAGTTAACTATAAATAGAAATATAGTCCACAACAACATATAAAGCTTTCAGGGTTTAACATCGCATTTCACAAATCAAGTGCAACAATGAATGTAACCAATGATCATGTGATTCTACTACCACAACACTAGGTATTCGACTGGGAACCACCCAAGTCATCTGAATGCAACTAGGTTTGTTACCTATGGACTACCAGTCCATTAGGCCCTAGCCACCGGGAAGGATCTCCATGGTCAGCCCTTCCAACCAATTAGCTCATGAGTGGTGCTGGCCCCATAAGGGACGAGACGTTGACAAAGATGGTTCAAATAAACATGCACAGTCATACAAAGTATGTGAGATTAGTTACTACCTATATGCTTTATAATTTTTCGAGTCAACTCTGAGTACTTTAATTGTTCCAGCCAATTATAGGTTCCTATAACTATACATTATAGACAAATGGATTACTACTTGTTCAATATTCTAACTCAACATACTACATTTAACAAGAGATTTAAAAGGCCTCTATTAGCTCCAAGTGTCCATTTTAATCTTGAAGATTGCATTAATTATCATTGTGTAACACCCCAAATCCCATACTACTTATTGTGCACAGTGACACGTATTATTTACGAATATGGTGCTAATGTCAGAGTAAAGCGGAATGGAGAGCATGCACTAATGTTTAGACAATGAGTAACTGATATAAAATGCCCAAGCATAAGCTGGTAAACTTAAAAATTTCCTGAAGGAATATTCATGTGATACAATAATACAAAACTTGTATAATTACAACTCTTAAATAGTAACTATACATTTTTAAACCAAGTCTTAACTAGACTTGTGACTTAGAACCCAATATAGTTAATCAAACCCATTGGCCAGGTCGGGTAAAGTCTAGTAGAAGTTTCCCCATCTTTCACGGCGACTTATGGCTGAACCACATAGACCGACCATTTCTTAGTTTAAGCACCAAATGGTTTAAAACAACTTTATCGGATTCATGCCAGAAATTAGTCCTATCAGACTTCTTTAGATAGACTCTTGTCTCGATCGGTGCCTCTTCACGGGACTGTCCATCGGTGCCTTTTCTCATCTCCGTCCACGTTGCCTTCTCAGATCCAGATTCATTTCCTGAACTTTTAGTAGTCAAGGCTGAGATTCAATACTCATTGAATCTCAGGTAACAGTTAACCTCATGCTCAAGTAATAACAGTATATATGACAGATATTCATTACATTTCAGCATCAACCATACATAGCACACAACAGATGTAATGTTAACAGCACAACAATACATAGCACACAACAAATGTAATGTTTGCAATGTTTACACTAACCAGTGCAACGACAGCTCCTCGTGTCCTCAGCACTAGGAAAACAACCCTACGGCGTTATCAAGACTATAATCTGCATAAAGCTGAATGTATATAAACAGGTGACCTAAGCCCCATAAACTTAGTCACGGTGCATGACCCAAGACCTAGTCTTGTCCACGACTACATGAATCATTCAATCATATATATGCATACAAGACACATTAGAGTTAAAGTTACAATACGCGTCCATACCTTTCACCGTATAATTTCCAAAACACCCGACCTTTTGAATCCAACTCCGGACTTCCCGGATATCCTACAATGTTACTATCAAATTATTTCCTTTTCCATGATGTTACAATCAACATCATATTTCCTAGAATAATATAAAAAAGGATATTTTCCGCTATTTTGACATTTCTACCCTTGGTGGATTTGTTATTACAATTTTGCCCTTACATTTTCTTAAAAACACAATTGCTGGATTTTCCGGGCAGATTTTTCATAAACTTTGAAAAATCATAATTAATTCTACAAAAATCATTTTTGAGTGCTTCAAAATTCCTCATGACCCTTGACATGTATATTTTCAAGAAAAAATATTCCTAGAAGCTAGAACATCAAGAATCATTCTCAGGTTTTTCGTTTTCAAACATTGTTCAGATTTAAATCCAGTAAACAAGGCTTATCTTCAAAAATTCATATATCCTTGTCCAGAGATCAAAATTTTTCATATTTTATATATTAAGAAAGCCCTACATTTCTAATTTATTCTTGTAAAATTTCATGATTTATTGACTTCATTGGCTACATAAAATAATAGCATCAATTTTGCTGCCAGTAGAAAGCTTAAAACTGGAAATTCCACAATTTTCACAATCTTGATCCATTGATTTCAAAACCTATTCCCTAACATGTTTTCCACTCCATTTTGCATTTTAAAAGCAATGGATACTTCCAAACATGAAATGGAATTTTCCTAATCATTTCCTAGATTAAACTACTATTTTACTAAGAACTAAAAAGCTAAAGACTAGAGAACTAAAAGCTAGACTCCTTCTCCTTGCTCCTATTTTTGCCTTGCTCTCTATCTCAATCAATTTGAATTAAGTTTTGGTGTGAAGAAAATGAAGAGGAGAGCCTTCTATTTATAGGAAAAGTTCAATCCAAATGTGGGCCCCACCATATGTCTCTTCTTTCCTCTCAACCCTTGGATCTAATTAAACTTAATCAAGAAGTTTTAATCCTACCCCTCCACCAATGCTAGAGGACTTTTGGGGCTCTTGTGATGTCATCTTGATGACATAATCAAGGCTTAGGTGTCCCTTGATGTCACATGTCCATGCTATATTGGTTTGTTAATTAATCATGACCATTAGTGCTTTATTAATTAAGCTTTATGCACTTTAATCTTTTCTTATTTCCATTGTCTTTTATCAAGTTGAAGACACATGCTATTAATATTTATTTAGTGGAAGCTTAATCGCTAATTAGCATTTGCTAATTTGTTCTAATTTAATTAAGTGTCTCCATAAACTTTTATTATCTCTTTTGGTTATAAATTAGCTATTATTCTATGTGCTATTAATATCACATTTAATAGCCCTTAAACGTAGTCTTATAATTAACCATTGGTTAATTAATTCCAAAACAATAAGAATATAATCAATAGATTATAATCTTTTGAGACACATATTCACCTTTGTATTTTGCTAATTATTCACTAAAATACAAGTTTATGAGAATCATGAAAATTAGGGTATTACACGTTGACCCTTATTGTTCTTCTCATTTTCACCCTTTTGACCAATTCGACCAAATTTTATGCAAACTTTTAAAAAATCATAACTCATTGTACAAGTGTCCAAATGGGATGGTTCCAAAGGATAAGTAATCATCATTGAGTCTATTTTAAAATAAAAATACTTTCAATAGCCATACACACGCATAAAATTCCATATTCAATAAAACAGTATCAACATCCGTTTTGTGTTCCAGAATCATAGGTCATTTTCAAAAATTTATATCTCCACGTGTACAAATCCAAATAGGCATATGACCTATCAAATTAAAGCTCATTATGCATATTCTAATCATGGAAGATTTCATAGCCATTGGACACCATTTACTAGTCCATTACATTTCATAATCTAACTGCCACGCAAGGAAACCAAACTGGCAGATTAGGGTTTTGTTACAATTTGTTTCCAATGCTTCCAAAATCACTTTCTAACCTTTACCCTACACAATTTTTCATTTTATTAAACACATTGGAAACATCAAAATAAAAAAATAAAAAAAATTACCATTGCTTCTACGTACCTTGTTCTAGCTGAAAAATTAGGGTTAAGAGAAACTAAATTGTTTTGCTTAACCATACTTCAAGAATATTATGATTTGATCTCTAATCACCCTATAACTTATTATTTAGGCCATAAACACACTTTATCGCACTTTTAGTCAATTGGACAACACCTCCCCTTAAGGTTTTAAGCTTCCAAATTTTCAAGAAAACAAGAAGAAATCACCACATCTACCAACAAGTCCCAAAAACACAACAAAGTCTAGAAAATCCTTTACCTTGTCTTTGGTGGTTGTTCATGAAATTTTTTCTTCCTCTTTGGCTCATTAGAATTTCGGGCAACACTAGTAAAACACCCTAGTAAAACACCATACACAAGAGCTTTAAGAGGTTAGAAGGTGATAAAGGTGAAGAACTAGAAGAGATGAAGTCCAATATATACATACTCATCTTGATCTTTAGATTTTCCTTCCTCTTCTCTCTAAGTTTCTTCGGTTTCTCTGCTTTGTCTCTCTTGGATGTATAAACCAACTTATGAGATGAATGAAGAGGAGATCTAATGAATGTAAGGGGTTCAAGTCAGTTGGGAGGGTGGGAAACATCATTGGAGACTAATTTTTACTTATTTACAAGCTTGCCAAATAGTTACAATCCAATCCTCCTTTTCTATGTTTTTGGTTTCTCTTTCCTTATGTCCCCTTAGTCTCTTGCCCGAAATATGAGTGTGAAAAGAGGGATTAAAATGTTCTAGAATTAACTTGAAGGTCAATTATATAGGCTCCACATGTTCTTATCCAATTTTGGGTGCTCTCTCTCTCTCTCTCTCTCTCTCTCTCTCTCTCTCTCTCTTTTCCATGTGATTATGTGCTTGAATCATAGCATGATGCTTCTTGTTACACCCCTATCGGCATCGCCCATTTTGGGTGGCGAGTAGTGTGGTACTTCTCTATTTCTCAAAAATATTACTTAATACCATCCTATATTAGAGCATTATAATGTAGCACAGTGGCAAGATGGTTTAGGCATAGTGTATTGACGATAAATTACAAATTTTGGTTACAAAATTATAATTACATAAAATCAATTCTTTGATTAGCCTGGAACCGGTCCAACACCTCCGGCCATTTGCTAACATCTACCTGGGAGCTATATCCAATAAACTGTACAACATACAGGTAGCAATAGAGGATGGAATCCCAAAGGATCCCAGAGTAACCGTTAATCTCATATACAAAGTATAATCAAAGCATGTAAGAAAACCATAAAGCATTTAGTAAATCACACACAGCAAGGCACAAAGCCTAATCTAGAACAAGTAGTCTCTAGCACACGGCCGCAGTTGTAGGGCATATCACATATCAAAGCCCAAGTCGCACACATCGGGTTTCGGTACTAAAGCGCTTGGAAACACAATAACACCAAATGCATACACAATCATGGTAAAACATATATAAAAAGTCATACAAAGCATATGAGATTAATGTTAGTTACCTGTAAACAACTGATCAGTCAAATATCCAGTCCCTCACGACTTAGTAGGAATCATAGACCTAAAATAATACAATATAAAGGGTGTCATCATCAATATATTTTTTCCTAAAATATGTAACTATATAACTTGTATGAAGGGTTCTTTCACCATTTGAAACTCATTAATTTTCTTTATTAATGAGTATCCCTTCATTAGTTACTTTTCCTCAATTTTCGCATAGGGTTCTGAAATTTCCAGAAATTTAACCCAACTTCAAAAATTCATAACTAATTGTAGAAAAATCTGATTGGGGTGTTCCAAAAATTTACATGACCCTTGACATGTCTATTTTTTACTAAAAATACTTTCCAAGGCCAAAGACATGAAAATCACTCCCAGTTTATGAAAATACACTTGCTGGTTTTTCAACTTCTCAAGTTATGTTCCTTTATATCTTAACCCTAATACTTTCAAAATCATGCTTTACACTCTTCCTTATACAAAATTCCGTTTTGAACACTTTTAAACCATCGAAGTTACCAAAATAGAATCATAATATCATGTTCCAACTACTAACCAAAATCTCCTTCAAAATCATAAGAGATTAGGAAGATGACTTACTTGTCCAAAGTCCTTACTTCTTTCTCCTTCCTCTTCTTGAACTTCTTTATAAGGATGACTAGGGCTTCAAGAATATCATATAAGGGTATTAACTAAGATTTAAATATAACTACATGGATTTGAAGGAAGTAGAATAAATCTCATAACTTCCTTATCTAGATTCAATCTTCCTTGTACTCCTTCTTCTTCTTGCTTGTGATTCTCCCCACTCTCTTCTTTCTCTTCTATGTAAGTGTGTGTGGTGCCTCCTTGATGCCAAATGAGGGGAGTGAAGTTCTCTTTATATAGAGGGCTTGGGCATAAAATATCTCTTTGCAATTTTACCATTTTGCCTTTACAATTATCCATAGTAATTTTTTCTAGGTTCTTCTTCCATCTTCTAGGAAAATCTTATCTCCTCCTCCTCCTCCTTGTCACGTCACTTGTCCTTCTTAGGGCATAAAATATCTTTCAATTATATGCCTAATTTGTGGTTCAAATCCCTTGCTTAAGGGAGAAGGTGATTAGGTGTTAATTATATGCCAAGTGTCCTTATCTAATCTTCTTTAAATATCATGTTAACACTTGGTAGCTTAGGTGTCTCTTCCTTTAATTCCTTACCTTTCCATGTGTCTTTGCCATTTTCTCCTTCTTGTCTACACCTAGCCACAATTTTTGACTCTTTTGAAAGAGTCATCTTATCCTTTAATCCTTATTAGATAAGGGTATACATGTGTCCCCTCTAATTAATCTTTAATTTATATGAAGACATGTGGCCTTGTTCTAGATGTCTTCTTATCATCATATGATAAAATCTATTTTCTTCTAATTAATCTTTAATTTTCCCAATCACATTAAAACACATATTACTTGTCATGAAAAATCCATATATTCCAATAATATAATACTAATTCATTATATATAATAATTTACATGAAAATGGGGTTATTACATTTCTTAATCTTGCCTTTTCCACATTTACCATATCCCTTGAATTGGGCCTGGTTATCTACCTGTCACAAGCTAATTCCCAAATCTCTAGGCTCAAAATTCAGGATATTACACTTCTTCTCCCTTTTGGTCCACGCTTGGCTTAATCATGGGTGAGATTAGGAGATTTAATAATTATACAATTGGATGCATGAGCACATGATCATTTGACTCCATCTTATTGGCCAAGTATGACATATGGCGCAAGAAGAAGCAAAGATAGGTGTATGTTGACTTCTTGGTATTAATTAGACTTCTTCACAAATCGCACTTGTAATGTTCTAATAAAATTTCCATTTGATTCCTTTTCTCTCTTGACCGAAATATGGGCTTGTTTTAGTAGGCTTTTTGATTACTCTTCTTGACTCATTGGCACATGCACATGTATTCATTAATTTTTAAAATAAATATGGGACACGTGGCACAAGTTTGCGCAAGAAACAATTTTTAATTATTCTTTGACTATTCTCATGATCATCCAATAAAATTCATGTGGCCGCCTTTCCCATCCCTTTTGGCCGAAATATTGGGTTGGAATGGAAAGAGAAGTGTTAATCCCATAGGTTTTATTTTGTACCAACTTATGTCTCAAAATTTTTGGGTTCGGAAAAATCGGGTTTTTGGGTAAACTGAGCACTTAGTCAAAATTCACAAGCTAATTCCATTTTATTCACATAATGTGCAAGGAATTTTGCCAAAGTGAATTTGGGATATTACATAATGTTGTATTTTGAATGTAAGGAAGATACAATATATGTATCTACACCACTCTAAAATATAAGTCACTTTTAATTACTTTGTTGGAATATTAACGAAAATCTGTTAACTCATTAAACCTATATAACTTTAAAAAAAAATCAAAATCAAAATTTTCCCAAACTAAAATTTATCTCACCTTTCTCCTTTTTATTGTTATTCTTTTTTTTCTTTTCTTTTTTTTTGGTCTGAACCCAGAGTATTCCTAATTATTTTGGATTTGAGCCTAATCTCTATTGAGCCTTGACCATTAAGGTTAAAGCTCTAGCAACAAATGCACTTTTTTGAAAATTCGAACTTGTTATTCAATATTTTAATGTGTACCATCAATAAATAAGAGTAAATCTAAGGAAAAAAATATATATGACTAACAACTCTCTATGACTTATATTATATAGACCTTTTTTTTTTAACTAAAAAAACATATACTCGTATTTTGGATGAGAGGAAGTATGCCCGTATGACTACAACCATTTCTTTCTGTTTCACTCACTTTTATAATGCATTGAATTCGAAGATAGAAGAATAAGCACCTCAAAAGGAAAAGTGAAAACATATGTGAGATCTGTCGTTTTCTCTTTTACTTCAAAAATATTTCAAGGGTATCGGTTCTCTCTCTTTTCTATTTATTCTTTTACTCCCTCTACAAAGATCCTTGATGAACTGATTATTAAAAAAGAAAAATACTTGATGAACCTTTTATTTAAAAAAGAAGTTAAACGGTACAAAACCTTCCTAAACTTTGGGTAAGCTAAATAGAATTTTTATGACATTTCAAAGTTTAACCGTTATCTTTGTTTACAAAATTTCTTATGTTAGATTGATATATGACACATGACATCCACTGTGACATTACAAGTGGCAATCTATTCAATCTAATAATTTTATTTTAATTATGTATTTTACACAAGGTTAAATTGTCATTTTATCATTTAAGAAACCCCTCATTCTCCTTGCAAACTCCATTTCTCAACTCCCCTCCTTTGAGTCATTGCTAATGATGCTCTTCTCCCTTTCGCTATGCCCTCTACCAATTTTGTTTCTAATGATATATTTTTATTATAAAGGATTTTTAAATGATAAAACGACAATGTAACCCTCACGCAAAAAGTACATAATTACTACAAAATTATTATATTATATAGAATGCCAATTAAGATGCCATATAGGATAATGTGTCTTATATGCAATATGATGTGACAAATTTTGTTAAAAAGATAATGGCCAATTAACAGTAAGAGGTTCATAGTAAAATAATAATAATAAAGATTAGGAGAGTTAAATTTAAACTTTAAAATATAAGATTAGGGGTAAATATGAAACTAATCCAAAATTGAGGGTATTTTTTGTACTATAATTTACCCTTCAGAAAATGAACAATATCCCATTTACTTCTCTGCCATCGGATTGATGTATGCCAGATTTCATATAAATAAATAAACAGGTTCTATGGCCAAAGAAAAGAAAAAAGCATGGCAGGCACTAATTAAAACAGTTGAGCATTAAATGGATAGAAATCTCTACTTCTCTGATGAATTAATTGTGGTGGATGGGGAAGCTTTCATTCAATTCATATCTACCAATCGACTTGGCTTCACTTGATCCTCAAAATGGGCTTTCATAAATTAATTATATAACAACTAACAAATACCCAATTCTCAATATCATTTAATTTAACACACTGAAAAATTTAATATATATTAATACTTGTGTTGAAAAGTGGGTATTTGTTATTTGTTGTAAACTTAATTAGTGATTTAATGCTATATAGTATAATCACGTTTTAAAATGATAGCCACAAAATATCCATAGGTAACAATTGATTATTTCAACTTCTCGATAACATTTCAATTATTGATAATAGTGGTCAATAATTAATTTGGAGGCTGGTTAATATTTTTATGAAAAATATGGAGGCTATAAAAGTTTCAAACATTTTATATCTCTAATCTCCATATAATCGGCTTTATTCATGATAGGCTTTCGAAAAAGATTTATTTTTCAGGGTTAGAAAATTTTATTTTTCTCAAAAAATATTACTTTTCTTGACGATAAGTATAGGGAGGTTAAAATTAATTAGTGGAAAAAGAAATCTCAAGGTGTTCAAAAAGTTGTACTTACACCAACAAACTGTTGGTTGATGTGATAATCAATGTTATTTCATAAGGAAGAGAATATAAGTTGGCACACTCCTGTTGAGAGACATGGAAATCTTTTACCCTCTAAGTTTCAAAAGAACTCAACCATTGGATAATTAAAGATATCTATGATGATTGTATATATGCCAAAGGTTTCACAATATGAATTGAAATTTCACTTGAACTTACGTATAATGTAGTTCTGTTTTAAAATTATTATATGTATTTCAAGCTTAGGAAATAAAAACAAAATAAACTAATAAAATTCAACTTCAAACTCTCCTAATATAATATAGATAATTATATGTTCACACATACACACAATATATATGGAAATAATATATATTATAATTAATAATAAAAAAGATATTATAATTAAGTAAAAAATCAATTTTAATATCAATATAAAATATAACATTTATAACAAGTATTTTTCAGACTATCATGCACGAACTACTTAATTCTGAGCTTGACCCACTTAACCTTGAGTATTTTTTCTTTTTTTTAAAAGGAAGAAGCAAGTTGAATGAAATCATAAATAGGGAGAAGTACACAAACAATCCTTTTAAATATGCAAATCTTGATTTAGACCCCAAAATACCTAATTATCACCGTAAAACCCGAGGAGCTAGTTTGAAAATAAATTTTTTAAGCAATATTACTAAGAAAAAGATATAATAACAATTCAATAATCAAGTAACAACTTTAACGTATCAAATGACAACAACTAAGAAAGTGACAACTGATTTCAATAAACTTCCTGCTAAATATCAATCACAGTAATGGTTTAACAAGTAATAACTTTAACTTATTGAATAGCAATAGTATAGCAGAAGTAGTGATACCGAATTTTATTGAGGGCAATTAGGTTATTTCATACCCAAAAAAAAAAAAAAAATAAAAAATAATTACATAATAGTAACTTCCAAAGATTTCATAGAAATTAATTTATTTTGAGAGTGTTGAATGGAATTCCCATATTTCATCGATTCTTATATGTATTTTATATTAAAATATGCGAAAGTGATTATGAGAGTACCTCCTCATGGTCTGGCTATAAAAAGGAAAAGAATGATATTTATTGTTGGAAAACCAACACGTCAAATTTGGAACATAAACAATGTGAGGACATTACAATGATTAGAGGAGAGAAAAAGAAACTGATTGAGTGGTTGAGCCTGAATGAATTCTTACTCATTAATGGACTGATGTAGGGCACTTCCAAAATTTTTCACATAGGAGAGGAAAACTTAAATCTCATTAATTCTGCTATGAAATTCAACATCTTTCCAACTCTACTCATACTTAATACCACTCTGGTCCTATTTATAAGTCCCTTTTGACCAAAAAATTTGGTCCTATTTATAAGTCCCCTTTGACCAAATAAATGAGATTGTGACACTTTTATCCCTATTAATTGTACTAATGAAAATAGAGAGAGAAGAAAAAGTTGAAGGTAACCAATCACAAATGAGGGTAAAGTTGAAAATTCACCTCATAATCATTGAGCTAACTACTTCTCCTTGGTATGTGTGATTTGGTCAAAAGGGGGCTTATAAATACCACTCTGGTCCTATTTATAAGTCCATTTTGACCAAAATCACACATACCAAGGAGAGGTAAGTAACTCAATGATTATGGGGTAAATTTTCAAGTTTACCCTCATTTATGAATAGGTACCTTTCAACTCTTTATTCGCTCTCTATTTTCATTGGTACAATATATAGGAAAAATTGTTACAATCTCATTTATTTGGTCAAAAGGGACTTATAAATAGGACCAGAGTGGTACATAATAATAATATCAAATGAAAACAAAGTTAACACAATAATAAGTGAAGAGTTAAATTCTACATTCATCTCAAAACTTTAATGAGGTACTTTATAAGATAGGGGGGAAAAAGCTTTTCTCACTACCCTATGAATATGAGCAGAGGAGTATCAGGTCATTATTATAAGTTCATTTTAATCAATCCAATTTCAAATTCATACACATCAATAAAAACAGTTAAAAGCATTAAAGTTGTCCTAAAATTTAGGTAATTTTCAATATTACCTTTACTAGCTACACTGAAATCAAATATCACATTAATTATTACTCTCTCTCTCTCTCTCACTACCCTTATTAAATATGGGCATACAAGGAAAAATAAATTTAATGCTTCTTGGAAACTTGCTGATGCCTTATAAAAAAGACCAAGAATCCTTGTTAGTTGGTACCTTATAATAAGGACTAGAGGAAGTACTAAGAAATGATAGTTAAGTCATTAAATATGTCTTAAATTAATAATTTTTCAAGTTTACCCTTATTCTCTCTATATATTTACAAATCATCATTATCTCTATCTCTGTTTTCTCTCTTTCCAATCAGAATTAATAAGGCTGAATTTGGAAAATAGTCATTAATAACTTCTAGGTGGACTTATATTTACAACAAACATTTTCTTCTACAAGTGGACTTATAATAAAGATTAGAGTCATGGTTGTTAAATTTATAAGTTGACTCTATAAATTTACCACTTTTTATGGTTCTAACTTACAAAATTGTATTGATTCACTCTTAAACTTGTGCATGCTAGTTGCCAAGTCTACCATTTTTATATTTTTAACTTATAAAATTGTGTTAACTTATTATTAAATTCATACTAACTTTTTCAATATGATCATGCCCGTGGTTTTATATATGAATTTTATAAAATATTTTTTTTCGAGTATAATAAATGATGAATGTTGATGGATTTAACTTCAATTATTTGGATTAAAAATATATTTAAATATTTATTCATTTTTTTATTTTAATTATTCAATTATGCACTATTAATACCTATTTATTGATAAAAATAAATTTTTACGAGTTTACATCCTTAGCTTGAGTTTGTTTAAACTCATGAATTTGATAACCTTAACCCCAGTGGTACAATGCTTATGTATAGATAACCTTGACCAGAGAATTAATAAGGATAATAACTTCTAAGTGGACTCATATTTATGACAAAAAATTTCCTTCTACATGTGAACTTATGATAAAGATTATTGTTATTAAATTCGTAAGTTGACTCTCTGAATTTACTCTTTTTTATGTTTCTAACTTACAACGTTATGTTGATTTACTCTTAAACCAGTGCATGCTAGTTGCTGAGTCTACCATTTTTTACATTTTTAACTTATAAAAGTGTGTTAAGTCATTCTTAAACTCATACTAACTTTTTAAATTTAATCATACTCAGTGGCTTTATTTATGAACAAGAATTTACACTCCGTGCATTGTGCAATATGTATATAATTTAATGTTTGAAATATCCGAAGAAGTTACCTTTGAGGGATGTGTTGCTGAAAATTTTTAGTGAGATTTCTCTATCTGCATATGCTTGAAATAAAGATATGGAGGTATGCCTTGACCCTGGTGAGCCTTCAGGGCCCAACTCACCTAAACTTTTATTTCTATCAAAAAAGAAAAGAAAAGAAATAAAGACATGGATAGATAATATTATAATAAGAGTTTTTTTTTTTTTTTTTTTTTTTTGGGTTATAGAAATCCCACAGTTTCACCATAAAAAAGGGAAAAATAAGTAACAAAAAATTTCAAAACCATAATACACTATAGATTTAAAACATGGTCAGATCCTTGAAAGGAGGAGAAATAGTCACCATATACTTCATGTGAGGTCAAATTGAAACCCAACTTAAGAGATCTTATATTGCACATATCAAGTGACCCTTCTCCTCATGCAAGTAATAAACATAAGGAATTGTGTAACAATATACATAATTTCATCAACTAAAAATAATACAAAAAAGCATGACATATGACACTGGCATGCCAATAAAAAAAATTAAAGCATATACCCCAAAAATATTTTTTATTTGTATTTAGGGTTTAGGCTATATTACTGAAGTTACTGAGTTGAGGAATGGTTTTTCAACCCGAAATCTAAGTTTGTCTCAAACCATATATTTCCATGAGATGTTAGTTCTTGTTTTGAAAAAATATTCTTCAGAAAGACTTTACTAAAGCTTTCAAATAGTAATACAACAAATTTCTATTTGGATTTAAAAAATAATAGAATTTCAACACAATATAATTCAATAATAATAGATCAAATTGTGAATTTAAAACAGATGTCAGGAACAATTTCTACTGAAAAATAAGACGAATTATTAGGACTTCGGATAATATCGCTAAAGATGAAATTTTCCAAAGCATTATTGCCACAATGAAATTGATCACAAAAAATGTATTGCAGCTGACTCACACGAGATTGAAGAGACAACAAGAAATTCGTAGAAAATTAACTACTGCCCGTGAGAGGCTAACTGTTGTGAGTTCTGGTTGGGAACTTTCAAAACGAAGGTGTCTCTATCGAAAACAATGTGTGAATATGTTTTAGAAATTGTATTTTCAAAATATTTTTATTGTAATTAAATATACATTGTTAATTATTTGCAATCAGTCAATTTTATTTTCAAATATAAATTGGATTACTATTTGCAAATCATTAATAACCGGTAATTAAAAATATAAATGGGATTAGAGATTGTAGATCAATCCCTTATGAAAATACAATTTTTAAAATGTCGTCATCTATCCATCAATCATTAAACACAATCTCTAATTAAAAATATACATGAGATTAGAGATTGTAAATCATTAATAACGTGCCATTAATGGTATAAAAAGTATTTTGAAAATACAATGTTTACTAACCATTAATTAGGTATATGCTACAAATTTTTATCAATGTATTAGTTATCTTTAAAAGTGGAAATCATAAAAAAAGGGGATAGATCGCATGAGAAAAAAGGATGCCTGGGGCTTCGGAACCGGCTTTCGTCCAATACGTTTTCCATCCGTTGCCATCCGCTGTGTCGAAGTGGCATCATTTTGGCACAAAAAGCTGAACTTGTGCTCTCTTTTTTAAAAAAAATTAGGGTCTTGACTGGTACTAAAATGATACTTTAGATACCCAAGTACTGAAAAAATACTTCATGATCTTGAAAAATTATTTTAGGATATTTAAAAAAAATATCTCGAGTATATTTTTAGTACTAGTTAGTACCATTCAATACCCTAAAATATTTTTTTAAGATTCTAAAATAATTTTTCAAGATCGTAAAGTATTTTTTCAGTGTCTTGTCAGTGCCAATAGTACCTTAAAATAGTTTTTCAAGATTCTAAAATATTTTTTAAGATCTTAAAGTATTTTTTTAAGCACCGGTCAATATCTTAAAGTATTTCTTCAGTACTAGTAACTACCTTTAAACATTTTTTCAAGATTCTAAAACAATTTTTCAAGATTATGAAATGTTTTTCCAAAGATCTTGTTCGATATCCTGAAGTATCTTTTTAATACCGGTCATTACCCTATTATTTTTTTAAAGGGCATAGGTTTAGCTTTTTGTGCCAAAACGACACCACTTCAACGTAGCGGATGGAAAAAGTATTGGACGAAAGCGTTCCTGCAAGGTTGTCAAATTCGCAAGTTTAAGTAAACTCGTGACAATGACATAAACTCAAATCGTAAACTCGTAAGAGTTTACTTTCACTATTAAATAGGCATTAATAGTATATAATAAATAATTAAAATATAAAAAGTGACAATAATTTGATTTAAATCCAAATAATTAAAATCAAATCCATCAATATTCAAAATTTAGCATATTTAACAAAGAAATTTCTATAAACTCACATATAAATTAAAGCCGAGCATGAAAAAAAAGAAAGAGGCTAACATAAGTTTAAGGGTGAGTTAACACAGTTTTATAAGTTTGGAACATAAAAAAACGGTAAACTCGGTGTATAAACTCATAAGTTTAACCGAGTTTACAACATCACGAGTTTACTAGTGATTCGACTCGATTTGATAAACTGGAAATGTAAAAATGGTAAACTCGAAGAGTTAACTCACAAATTTGACAACAATGGCATGTGCTTCAAACATGAGATAAAGATGTTTTACAAATTGAATTTTCAAAATACTTTTAATGCCATTAATTATACATTATTGATTATTTGCAAACAGTCAACTTTATTTTCAAATATAAATAGGATTACTCTCTGCAAATCGTTAATAACTAGAGTTGAGAAATCGGGCCAAGCCCGTCGAGCCGGCCCAAGGGCTAGGGCTTGAAAAATAGAAGAATTAAATGAAATTGGCCTTGTAGGGCTGACCCGTTAGGCCTTGTTAATTCTTTTCCTTAATTTAATAAGGAGTTGGAAGATATTTCCCCACATTCTAATATTCATTGAAAATGAAAGTTAGCTTACTCCTTATTTTGGCAACCTTCTCATCACAAGTCATAGTGTCAATCTTGCCATAGAAATATTGTATAATAGTTTGAATTTAAAACCTAGGTATACTTCTTATATTTTATGTGAGTTATTTGTGGATAATAGTTCACTTTTGATTATAAATTAGTGAATATGTTTATTTGTTGGATGATTTGTGTTGTTTGGATATTAATATTGACAACATTTATTTGATAAATTAGAACTTTAATTGTTGTAATTTACTAATTATATTTCTTTGAAAAAAAAAAAAGGAAAAATAATTAAAATTTGGAATAGTAATTTCCAGGCCCTAGCCCTAGTGCTCTTGGGCGGACTTTGAAAAACAGTGTTTTTCGATCCCAGGCTCAGAGGACCGACTCTAATTCCCAGCTCTATTAATAACCGGTAATTAAAAATATAAAAGGGATTAGAGATTGCTGATCAATCCATTATGGAAATACGATTTTTAAAAATTAAAATGTCTTCATCTATGCAGGTACAATGCTTATCATATACAGATACACTTAACTCCTTTTACACGTTTCTGCGGCTTTGCTCGGCTATATAAACGAACCTATTCTCTAACAGACTTAGCGTGCATATATCCTTCTCATTATTATTATTCACCGCCACCTTCACACAAACTCTACATTTTTTTCATTTTCTGACGAAAATTTCACCAATCGTCTTAGAGAGATCGATATGGATTATCAGCATATTCTGGGAGGAATTCTAGCATCTGGTTTAGTGCTTGCTTTTCTTGCTGCATCAAAATTTGCAGAAAAGAGCAAGATGATCATGAATAGTTCATCATATATACAGGTTCAAACAAACGGGTTTGCCGCAAAATCAGAAGTTCCAGAGGTTGAAGAAGATACAGATATAATCATTGTTGGTGCTGGAGTTGCTGGTTCAGCTCTTGCTTATACACTTGGAAAGGTAGGATTAACAATTACTGGTTGATCTCTGTTGATTTTCTGGGTTTTTATGAGAACTTTGCATATAGATCTGTTTGTATATTCGGGATTTCTGAAAGTAAAAAGTTGATGGTTTTTGAGGTTTACGGAAATTGTTTAGAGTTCCGGTTTTCTGCTATGTCTATGTACATGTCCCGTCCGTACGCATTCTCAATTTTTAAAAGAGAAAAAATGATTGCGTTTGTTTGTTTCCTTTTTTGTTTTCTCATCAACCAACAAAAGAAAAAACCCAAGCGATGGGAATATGTGAAACGAACCCATTGTATTTCTATGATATTCTATATCATCCAGTCCCTTTTTCTTCTTCTAATTATAGGACACTTAAGAAAATGCGTGAAGCACTTATAATTTGTTTTAGAGTTGCCCTCCATTGGAACCATTTATAATTTCTTTTAGTGTTACCCCTCCAATGGAAGGACGAGTTTTTCTGACTTTACGTACTAAAAACTCATCTTCTTTATGACAACCACATGCTATTTAATACTCCATCTAGTCCTTAATATATGAGATATTTATCTAATTAATTTCATTAAATTAAGAAAATTAGTTAAGTTAATAAATATATGACATGTGTCTTCTAAATCACTCTAATGATTTTTCTTAATTCTCTCATTCAATGTCCTCCTTAATTATTATTAAGGGATAATCAATAAAGGTAAATTAGAAAAATATTGATTGTTTATTATATTTAGGATTAAGATCAACTTCCTAAATTTATTTCATATTAAGGACAGGAGGGAGTACTATACCCTAGCTTGCGTGAAGGATAACTTTAAAATGCTATGAATAATCTGAAAAAGTACTAAAATTTAACTTTAACCACATACTTTTTTAATCTATATAATTCAGTTAAAAAATTCATATAAATAGTGTTGGAGGAAATATATTATATTTCCATACTTTTCTTATAAGATTAGGTTGTCTAGATTTCATATATATTTCATATAGTAAAATTATTATTATCATAATGTTTTAAAAAATTAAATTTTTTTTTTGGTCTGTATTGCAATTATAAATTGTGTAGATCATACTTTCATAGTTTAAATTTATTTATTTATGTTTATTATAATTTTATTAAAAAAATAAATCTAAACCATATATATTTTTCCAACTAAAAGTGAATACGAGAAGAAAATTAAAGGAGAAAGAGATAATGGATTTAAACCCAAAACCGCGTGAAAAGAACGGCTATGGCATAAAAAACTATACTAGTTTAGTTATTAGTCATATTCATAGCATAGAAAACTATACAAGTTTAGTATTAGTCATATTCATATATTGGTGATTATTTTTCCCCTTGCTTTCTACTCTGTATAACATTTTGAACTGGAGAGATTATATTGATCTGTTGCTTGCTAATTAGTAGAGGTAAAATACAAATGAGGATTATATAATGAAATTTCTTTATAAAGGGAACCTTGTCTTTCTAAAATTACTTTCAACGGGCCTTGATCATTTTTTTGAGAGAAACAGTTTCACATAAATAAATCTGAGGGAATATTTTTATTTTCATATTTTTTCTATATAAAACCACGAAGAAGATAATAATTATTATTGCTTAATTGGCAATAATAGTAATAACTAGCTTGTATTGACCTGATCTGTGAATAGCACAAAAACATAACTATGATAACTTAGTGATATTTCTTGATCCGTGATGCTCTTTGAAGTTCCTCTCTGTGGATGCATATGAATTTAATGGCCGACAAAAAAAATAAATATAGATGGTTGAAGGATGAATATATATGTTTGTGTGTGCTGGTTTTTGCAGGATGGAAGGCGTGTTCATGTGATTGAAAGGGACTTGAGAGAACCTGATAGGATTGTGGGTGAATTGCTACAGCCTGGAGGCTATCTTAAGTTAGTTCAGTTGGGTCTTCAGGGTAAGATAACAGTAAAAACTGCATCATGGTTATTATTTTCGACAATATTACCTAAAATTCAATTCAATTATATCATATTTGAGTCACGGTTGCCTTTGTATAGTATTCGATGCAATATCATGCTAAATAATGAGATAGTATTAAAAAAAAAAATTTATGGGCATAGCAATCTGTTTGGGTTATATTCGAGTATATATTGTTGGGTCCCCTGTTTAAGCAGTCAAAGCTATTTCTATTAGGAGTAATTTACTAAATGCCTATTTGGTGATAATATTAAAATTTCAGGCGAAATCATGAGATCTTAATGAAGGAATATAATTACTAAAATTTGTCATAGTGATTTCCCCAAAATTTTGTTGTGGCTTATTTTATCTGCTTATATTATTTGGTCTTAGCTGCTGTTAGGCTTTATTTTACATTCCTCCGGTCTTTAATATAAGACATATTTATCTAATTTGATTAGATTAAAGAATTTAGTTAAATTAGTTAATATGGCATCATTTGCTTAGAACACCCTACTTATCTCCCTTAATTCTCTCATTCTCTCTTCTCCTTGATTATTGTTAAGGGACCATCAATAGAAGTAAATTAGAAAAAATTGACAAATATAAAAATTATGTTTTATATTTAAGACTCCTATTAAATCCCCAAATATGTTTTATATTAGAACCTAGGAGTATATGTAGAAATGTCAAAGGCATGTCTTTTTCTACATTTATGACATTGTGATTAATATGAAAGTGAAACACCAATGACGAAGCTGTATCTGACATAAGGGGTTAGTCCCTGATCTGGATCTGACATGTGCCTATAAAAAAAAAAAAAAAACAAATGATAGTGAGAGAGAGTAGAATCTATTCTTATCAAGGACGAAGTGGAACTTTTACTTAACAAAAAAAAAAAAAAAAAAAAAAAAAAAAAAAAAAAAACCAGAAATGATATGAGGTTGTGTTTGTGCAGATTGTGTTGATGAGATTGATGCTCAAAAAGTGTTAGGATACGCTCTATATAAAGATGGTAAAAGCACCAAAATCCCATATCCATTGGATATGTTTGAATCTGATGTCGCTGGCAGAAGCTTTCACAATGGTCGCTTCATCCAGAGAATGAGACAAAAAGCTGCGTCTCTTCCAAAGTATGTATACTCTTGCTTCATCACTTTGATTTTGAAACTTAATTGCCTGATAGTTACTAGCATCACAAGTTTAAAATATTGTAATTAATGTAGATAATTACATGTTAAGAAAATTAATTAAATTAGTTTTTTTTAACAAAAAAATTGTGTTGGTTTTTCTAAAATATTCTCTTTAATTATTTACATCGAAATTAACCCCTAATAAAAATATCTTTAATATATTGAATTAATAGGAATAATTTGAGGAAAAATTATAAATATAAGAAATATAGCATAGCATTTAGGATTAAAGTACACCTCCTAACTAAATTCTACATTTCGGAGCGAGTAATTAATTATTGACTGAATAAAACCCCTAAGCAAAGAGCTAGGCAATAATCCTTCCTTTCACTGTTCAAAAAAAAAAAAATCCTTCCTTTCCTTTTTATAATAAGAAACAGACACCACATATACCTCTTTTTTTTTTTTTTTTTTTTTAGAAAAAAAAACATTCAGAGAATGTTTTATTTTTTATTTCTTACTTTCTCATTTTGTCCTTATTTAATTATCCTATTTAATATCAATATAATAAATTTTCAGAGTCCCAAAGGCCTATTACTTCTACCATATTCAGTTTTTATTCTTTCTCTTTTACAATACTCTTTATTATAATAATGTTCTTATTCCCCATGTCCTCATTAATACAAGTATTTTATTCAAAAAATGTAATAATTTTGACACATTTATTATTCTTATCCGACACTTTCAATCGTGAGATTCAGTTAAATGTTTTTTATAACAAAAAGGAACAGAGAGAGTAATGTATATTTGTAAACACATCTTAACTCAGAAGTTTAAGCTGAGTTTTTCAATAGTCCTTCTTCTACGTCTTTTAATTCTGTTGAACTTTATTCGATTTGGGACCTTTTCTTTTTAATTTTTTCGTAACCATCCAACAAATATGTGCAGCATAAAACTAGAACAAGGAACGGTGACATCTCTAATTGAAGAAAAAGGAACCATAAGAGGGGTGCACTACAAAACAAAGAGTGGACAGGAGCTCATTGCAAAGGCTCCCCTTACTATTGTGTGTGATGGTTGTTTCTCCAACTTGAGGCGTTCTCTTTGCAAGCCCAAGGTATATATAACTTGAACAAATTAGACATAGGCCACTCACACACACTCACACAATCATTATATAGAGACATCAGTCATACTATTAATAATTTGCACAAAAGTTAGCTTTGTATAGAGTTCTTATATACCTCGATGCAACTAGTCTTAAATCTCATTAGCAAGCTAGGGTCGGTGACAGGGGCTATATATTGTGTTCTATCAACAACTAAACTTTTGGATTAATTGTTCACTAAAAGATTCTATTAAATAACTTTGAGTTTTATCTTCTGTCATCTTCATTTACACTTTTTGTAAGACTCATGATCCACCCAACTCATTGGCACCTCGAAGAATATTCTCTAATTTGTACCTGTCTAACCCCCTCAAACGATTTTATATCTTTTTTTATCAATAGATGTCTTGCTAACTCTTTCTCATATATTTTCATTACAAGTCTTGTCTTTTTTGATATAATCACTTATCCATTTCAACATCCTCAGTCCTCACATCTTGTATACTCCTATTATTCCTTTAAAGCTCAATAATTACTACCATATATAGCGCAATATGTTCCTTTATATACATTGATCTTGATATATAATTGTGAGAATATTGTGTATTTATTGTAAATATTTTCTATTTATTAGTAGTTATTAGCTAATCAGTAATTATTAGGTTTTATTAGCCTTTAATATCATGTCTCTTTCCTTTGTATAGAAATAGGTAATTCCGTAATTGTATTTCAACATCAGATATATAAGAAGTACATATTCCTATCAAATTGTCCACAATAATTATATCTGCGTCCATACATATTTGATAATTACTAGTATTTTTGTAAATTTTTCATTCAACTTCAATTTTTCAAGATCATGTTTGTTTCTATCTAGCATTTCTCTTTCTTGGCACCAATGGCTTTGTTTTTTTTTTGAATTTTTGGGGTATAACTATTTCGTATTCAGCATTATAAAATAAACCAAACTGAAACCTACAAGTTTAAAATCCTTATTGATTTGGTTAATAAATGCAGGTTGAAGTGCCTTCTCATTTTGTTGGTTTAGTTCTTGAAAACTGTGAGCTTCCATTTGCAAACCATGGGCACGTAATAAAAACTTTCTCCATTTTAAATTTGATCTGTTGATCGAATTTGAAAATGTGAAAATTGTTTTGTGTGATCATGAAAATGTGCAACCACGAGATTTTGAAAATGTGAAAATTTAAAATGTTGAATATGAGACAACATAGTAGCGGTGACATGGTAGCCGTCGCTATTTTATTAAAGAAGCGGTCTGAAGTAGTGATTACATTGATACGGGGAATAGAAAGCGATAGAATGGTCTAGAAATCTGAGCGTGTAAGTCGGATAGAATTCTCCGACGCGATAAGCGAGGCGAAAGTGATTTGAGAGCTCAAAATTGAGGAAGCTCGAATAAAATCAATGACGAAAGGGGGCGGTAAGACCCAATGTGCAAGTTTGCAGGGTGTGATGCTTAGCATTGTGTGCAATAATAATTAGCATGGTGACTTTAGACCGATGTATCTAAAGTACATCTTGAAATTTGGAAAAACATTTGATTTGTACCAGGTGATAGATGAGATGCCTAAGGCCTAAGAATGATTCCCTGGGTGATAAGGCTAGAAAATCCAGTGATGTGGTAATAGAATAAGCCAGAGGGCTAGAATATGATAAGCCAAGTGACAAAATGAATTTGGCAGTAAGATCTGCGTAATCAAGCGCTCTATGAAGATGAACAGTTGGTTACTGTAATCAAGTACTACACACAGGTACAAGATAAAAGAGAATAGTATACAAATAGCTCCTATGAGGTCAGTATACGGGAGAGAATGCAGATTACCTATATGCTAGATAAAATTGTCTAATAGTAAACGGTTCGAACCGAGATGGTTGATGAGACTTCGAGCAGTTAATTTGATCCGACGAGGCTCCTCCAAACGAAATAGACAAAAAGTTATCTTGATAAAAGAAGGAGGCCTCTAGAATTTAATATAAGAGAACGTGTGTTCATAAGTTACCTTATGTTACGGAATCGAAAGAGCAAGTACACTATTCATCCGGGGAGCCACCAAGATGTATTATGATTTAAAAGCTGAATTAGTGGCCTGGTATGAAAAAATAATATGATGCGTGGCTAAGTGCTTGACTTGCCGAAGTTAAAAATTGAGCATCAACGACCAAGAGGACTCTTGAAGGGAATTGGAATACTGAATGGAAATGGGAAGACGTTACCATGGATCTAATCGTGGGTCTCAGCAAGATCGGGCATTATGATACTATCTGGGTGATTGTTGACCGACTCACGAAATCTACCCACTTTATTCCTATAATTGTGAATTATTCCCCGGAAAAGTTGGCGGAGATTTATATCAAAGAAATCATTTGACTCCATGGTACACCAAAGAGTATCATTTCGATAGAGATCCTCGGTTACCTCGATTCTAGCAAGCTTTGCATGGAGCAATGGGGACAAAGCTGAAATTTAGCACACTATCATCCCAGACAGACGGTCGATCGAGAGAACTATCCGGACTAAAAGATATCTTGCGTGCTTGTGTTCGGATTTTAAAGGCAATTGGGATTGATATCTTCCTTTGGCTAAATTGGCATACAATAATAGCTACCATTCTAGTATACATGCTCTATATGAATATTTGGCAAAAACACATACAAAAATACATATGGCAAGCAACACCTACAACAAAACACATAAAAGTGTCGAGTAAAGTGGTTACTACCTAATAGGATATGTATTGTCTTAAAGTTTTAAGGGGCCCACTAGCTCTTGAAAATATTGTTTGACCCTAAATAACACCAATAGACTTTATTTTAGTATTTTCCAAAAATACCCTTACATTTTCCTTCAAAACCGAGCCAACACTAATTTTCGAGAATCCGAAATTTTGGCCCAAATTGACATAGTTTTAATAAATTCTATCAAAAACATATTTACATGAAACCAGTACCATCTGAACAATTGCAATGTCTATTTGTTTGGAAAAATAATTCGGAGGCCAAAAGTACACATATTTTGGTGTGTAGCCAATTTTCTCTCTAGTCCGATTGGACTTGATGCTTTCGAGCCAACTTTAACAATTTTTATCACCTAGTAGAAAAATCCAAAGACATACAATTATACATCAAACTGAACTATAGGAAGTGTACTTGTTTCCTGTAAAATTTCAGCTTCATCCAAGTTCATCTTCTATTTTAAAAACTCACTTGAAGCTTCGCTGCCCAGATTTTCCAGCTCGGCAGCAAGCTTGATTTTAGGTTTTTCGGTGTTTTTGAGTTCGAGAAAGTTAAACCATATCTTAGCCCTATACAAAAACATGTTTTGAACACATTGAGACTATCAATAACACCAAAATCATATTGAAACACCATGCCGTAACCCCTTGAACGAAAATCACAAGTTCAAGTTTCAAAAGTTTGGGTTTTCGGTGTTTACATTGAATCGGAAGTTTGGTTGATGATCTTAGGAAATTGGGACTTGTTTTTAGCTATGGAGGTTGGCTGATCTCTTCTCTCTTTTCCTATGAAAATTTTGTGCTCCTTGGTTAAGAGAGAGAGAGAGCAATGTCCTTTAATAAAGGTAAAGGTAGCGAAGCGATCTAAATAACTGGAGTAAAATCTGTCCGATAATTAGTAAAATTCATCCGGTTTTGACTTAATTCCCAAGAAAATCCAGAAGTGTCTAGGGTCTAGACAAGTGGCACCTCCCCCCATTCAGGTCATATTGTATTTTAGAAATGGAGAAAATTACTTACTTTGGCTCGAAATTTCGAAAATTACCAGGTTTTCAGAAACTTCTTTATTATTCTTTTCCTTTTCCCCAAGCTCTCTAGATGGTTCCTAGGGTTAACTGGGTGCCTCCTTGACCCCACAAGATAGATTCCTTGATTTTTATTTAATTTTTCCCAAGCCCCACCAAATCTGCCCTTATCCATTTTCTGCCTTTCACTTTATTAGTCAGGTTTGAGTCTAGGTCCTTATCGAGTCCCGCTAGTTACAAAGGTGTCTCTTTTTGTACTTTTCTTCATATTTTCCCTATATTTTCCCTGTCTAACCATCAATATGTAACGCCTCTTCTATTTTCTAATATGGTCCCACCTCTTTCTCATTCGGCCCAAAAGGAACCCTAACTAGTCCTTATTGGTCCCTTTAAGTCTATCGCCGGTGGGACACATTTTTGTGTTTGGGCATAGATATGGATAAAGTCATCTAAATTTTCATTCTCTCTCTCGATGGACGAAATTCAAGGCTCCAAAGACAAGGAATTGACTAATTTACCCTTACTTTATCCTCTTTTAACCTGTAGTGACACTTGTCCCAATGTAATCATTACCAACACTTTTACCTTTTGGCATATGGCTTTTTAGTGTTTCTTTCTCTCTCTTCCATAAATGGCACAGACACTCTATCCGAGTTAGGGATTTGTATTTTATCATTACTCCGGGCCCCACTTCACAAACTCTTTTCCTCGGTCATAATGGGTGACTTTTGGGCCGTTTTAAGGTCCACCATATCGTCTCCATTATTCTCAACCTTTTATAATAACTATTTCAACGAAAATATTATAGAAAATAATGATAATTAAATTGACAACTGAATCTCTTCATTAATTCATCGGTGTTCACAATATACTATTTACAACGAGTAGGAGTGTTGCATTTCTCCCCCATAAAATAGATTTCATCCTTGAAATTTGGTTATGAATTCATCATATTACAAGACATAAAATTAGGGTAGCAATTCTTCATATCTTCTATAGTTTCCCATGTCGCTTCCCTGGAAGATAATCCTTTCAGTACTTTGTGAGATGGAATGTTTTTATGTAAACTGCTTTTCTTGATATTTGAGAATTCTTTCGGGTTCAACCATGAAAGTATGATTGTCTTGAACGTCTACATCCTCGTATTCCAAAATATGCTCCAAACACGTGGTATTTCTTCAACTGAGAGACATGGAAAATGTCATGCAATTTACTCAAATTAGGTGGTAACGCCAATTGATATGCCACTGGTCCTCATTTAGCGAGGATCTCAAAGGGTCCAATGTACCGGGACTTAGTTTTCTGCTTTATTACTCTACCAATTCCGATGAAGGAGATATTTTAAGAAAAAACATGATCTCCAACCTTGAATTCTAGAGATCTTCTCCTTTTGTTAACATAGCTCTTATATCGCTTTATGATGTGAGAAGCCTCTTTTGGATCAACTTAATTTGATCGGAAGTTTCATCAACCATTTCGGACTAAACAATTTTCTTTCGGACAATTCAGTCCAACAAATAGGAGATCTGCATTTTCTTCCATACAAGGCTTCATAAGGAGCCATTTGAATCTTGGAATGATAGCTATTGTTATAGCTCAAGCCGAGGAAGGTATCTATCACAATTACCTTTAAAGTCGAGAACACGAGCATGCAACATATCCTCCAATGTCGGATAGTCCTCTACGGTGACCATCAATCTGAGGATGGTAGCGGTGCTAAATTTCAACTTTGCTCCCATTTCTTCATGTAAAGCTTGCCGAATCGAAAGTGGCAAGGGATCTCTATCGAGATAATGCTCTTCGGTTACTTTCTGGACTCGGATAATTTCTTTGATATAAATTTCCACCTTTTTTGAAGAATAATTTATACTTATGGGAATAAAGTGAGCAATTTTCGTGAGTCGGTCAACGATCACCCAAATTGCATCGTAATGTCTAATCTTGGGTAGACCCACAATTAGATCTATGGTAAGATCTTCCCATTTCCATTCGGGTATACTAATCCCTTTCAAGAGTCCTCCTAGTCGTTGATGCTCAATTTTCTCCTTGGCAAGTTAAGCACCTAACCACATACTGCGTAATATCATCTTTCATACCAGCCACCAAAACCCGGTTTTTAGATTGTGGTACATTTTGGTTGCTCCTGGATGAATAGTGTACTTGCTCTTATGAGCTTCATCTAGAATTTTCTTTCTTAATTCTTCTATTGGTGGTACATAAATCTATTTTTTGTATTAGAGTAGTCCATTCGATGAGAGTTAATAATCCAAAGATTTGTTATTCGTGACTATTTCTTAAATGGATTCATACTCGGTTTGTTCATCTAGCATATGAACTTCTTTCATTTCAGATCCTCGGTCATTCTCTTCACTGACATAGAGATTTGCAATATGCACATCATATGCTCCTTTGCTATTTATGAGAATTTGTTTTGATAGATTCAAATTTCGAAAATCCTCTAACAATTTCCGCTCTGCTATCATCATAGATGCCACATGCATAGCTTTTGCTCAGGCATCGGACAACATTCACCTTTCTGGGTGGTATTTAATCTCCAAATTATAATCTTTGAGTAGTTCCATCCATCTGTGTTGCCTCATATTCAATTCTTTTCAATTAAACAAATACTTAAGGCTCTTGTGGTGATAATACAATTCAACAACGCGCCATACGAGATAATGCCGCCATATCTTCAAAGCAAACACAATCGCTGCAAGTTCCAAGTCATGTGTAGGATAATTCAATTCATGAGGCTTGGTTGATGAGAGGCATAGGCTACTACGTCTGCTGCATCGGGACACTCCCAATCCACGTAAAATCGCATCACTATAGTTGTATAGGTCTTAGTTAGATCGGGGATAATCAACACATTGCCCGTAAGCCTCTCCTTCACACGTAAAAGCTCTCCTCACACCGAGCATCCCACACGAATGGCGGTTCTTTTAGTAAGCTTTGTTAATGGTGGCCAATCTGCAAAATTCTGTAAAACGCGGTAATATCCTGTAAGACCAGAAAACTACGAATTTCAAATACAGCTCTCCGTCTTTTCCAATTCGATCGCTTTCACTTTACTCGAGTTAACGACAACCCCATCTTTCGAGATCACATGGCCCGAAATTTAACCTCGAAAGCGAATTCACATTTGCTAAATTTAGCATATAACTTCTTTTCTCTCAAGGTATTCAATGCAAGTCGTAGATGGTGTTCATGCTCTGTCTCATTCTTAGAATAAATTAGTATGCCATCAATAAATACCACGACGAATTGATTTAGGTAAGGTCGAAATACACGGTTCATATAGTCCATAAACACGGTGGAGCATTTGTCAAACCAAAGGGTATCACCAAGAATTCATAGTGCCCATATCTGGTTTTGAAGGCCATCTTCAAAATATCTTCAGCACTACTAACTAATGATATCCAGATCATAGAGAGAGAGAGCAAATGTCCTTTAATAAAGGTAAAAAGGTAAGCGGCTGATCTAAATAAGCGAAGTAAAATCCTATCAAGTAATTAGTAAAAATCATCTGCTTATTCACTTAATTCCCAAGAAAATCCAGAAGTGTCTAGGGTATGGACAAGGCGCCTCCCCCTCCATTCAGGTCAAATTGTATTTTACAAATGGAGAAAATTACTTACTTTAGCGGAATTTATGAAAATTACCGTTTGGCGGATTTTCTTTATTATTCTTTTCGTTTTCCCCAATCTCTTTAGATGGTTTATAGGGCTAGCCGGTGCCTGCTTGACCCCACAAATCAGATTCCTTGATTTTTATTTTATTTTTTTCCCAATTTATCGATTTATCCCCATTTTTCTAGTGGGACTGAAACGACTTTTGGTGAGATTTGCTTTTCTTTTTCTCGAAGCAAAATTTTTAATGATTAATGAGATGGGCTGTACGTCATAGGCCAGCAAATCTGCCTAAGTAGTTACATCTGGCTTTTCCGGCTATCAGATCCGATTTTCTATCTCCCAAAGTCCTTATCAAGACTGGGTAATTTACACAAATGTATCTCTTTTTGTACTTTTCTTCATATTTTTCGAATATTTTCCCCCTGTGACCATCACGTATGTAATGCCTCTTCTATTTTTCTAATATGTCCCGCTTCTCTATTTCATTACCGGCAAAAGCCACAAGAACCTATTTGGTCACGCGGTCCCACTACGCGATCAATCACTAAAGTAGGACCCGTATTTTGTGTTTTGGCCTAGATATGGATAAAATGTCCCAACTTTTCTTCTACGGCGATAAAGATGAAATTCAAGGCTCCAGGGACGGTAATTGACTATTTTGCCTTACTTTATCTCTTTTACTGTAGTGACGTATCCTAATGTAATCATTACCGCGACTTTGACCTTTTGGCATATGGCTTTTTTAGTGTTTCTTTCTCTCCCTATCCATAAATGGCGCCAGACTTTCTATCCGAAGTTAGGGATCTTCATTTTTATCATTTCTCCCGAAGACTGACTTCATTATCTGCGGCTTATGCTACACTAGTGTTTGCCACGGGCCGCTTCTTTTAAAATCGGACCTCAACCACAAACTCTTTCGCTTTGCTCATAATGGGTGACTTTTTAGGCCTTTTTAAGGTCCCCCGCATCATCTCCCATTATTCTGTTAACCTTTATAATAACTATTCAAAATAAAATATTACGAAAAATAATGATAATTAAATTAACGGCCGAATCTCTTCATTAATTCCTCAATGTTTACAAATACACTATTTACTTGATGGGGTGTTACACAAAGACTAAAGAGGATATTCTTGGCGCTCGTCCAAGACCCCTCTTTGAAATTGATGATTGATTCTCGGAAAATAGAATTAAGTACCATAGCATGGTGCTTAGTTCATAGATCTCTAAAGGACATTCTTTCCCGGTACAAGACTACCGATTTTCACAGCGAGAGCGATTACCGATCACTTACAAAAAAAAAAAAAGAATGATGTTAGGCCTAGAGCTTACGCCAAGACATTACGAGTTCTTGGCTCTATTTGAGAAATAGTCCAATGTAGGGTGTTTTCATATGTGAAAGTAGTTAGTTTTGTTGAGTCAAAATAAAGGTAGTTATTATATATGCAATCTTTTTTAAACAACTCCGCAAACAAATGAATCCATATGGCCATACGATTATCACTTCGCTTGATTTTAAGGATTGAAAAGGATCTTCTAAATTCTTTCGTCCAAGACCCCATTTTGGAAATTGATGGGTTGGTTGTCGAAGTCAAATTAGAAGTACCATGTCAAAGTTAGCACGTTCAATAGATCTCTTGGGACATTTTTTTCCAGTATAAAGCCGGTAAAAACTCAAACCTGAGATAGACAAGCAGATGACCCAGGAGCGATGGAACCCGATAATGCAAGTTTGCATGGGGCAATGTCCACAGGCCGTAAGACTTTGTATGCCCTAATAACTGTGTTTGTTATGCATCATGTTAACTTTGGACCAAAGTACCAGAATATGTCTTGAAATTTTAGTATAGTATTTAAGGGCATGCAGAAGTTAAAGTTGAGATGGATATGGCTTGAGGATGATTCTTGAATGATAAAGCTAGAATGTCCCGGCTGACTGTAATAGTAGATTCGGGACGGGAATACAATAAGGTGAAGGCGGGGAATGTATCGAGTAGTGAGGCACCTAAAATAAAAAGCGTTGTGAGGATAGACAAAGCGGGTCTTATGTTAGATATTACACTTGGGTACGGAGAATGAAGGTAAATGTTGTATAATGATTATATTACATGTAGTAAGAATGCATAGAAAAGGAATAAGCCAAGTGGTTAGAATTATTATTTTTGGAATATGTGTTCCAAATTAGAGACGAATTTATTTGAACAAGTGGAGAAATGTAATATCTTGAATTTTGGGCCTAGAAACTTGAGAATAAGCCTATATAAAGGCGGACGACTAAGCCTAGTTCAGCGAGTTCCAAGAATGTCGAGGATAGGAAGTCTCTCGGGGGACTAAGTAACTCGGCTATACGAGTTAGTGGACTTAGTATGTATAAGCCGTGAAATTAAAGTGCCAATGAATAAAAAGGGCACAAAAGACCTATCTTGTGTAAATCGGTTAGAAAAGATGTCAACCAACTATGCCCGAGGTATAGGACAATTAGTTGAGCGAAAATATGCGCGTATATAAGTAAGTATATAGCATTTTCGTGGTAGTCGTATGCCTTGCGTTTTTGAGAAAATATCAGTGTGTGACATCGTATAAAATGAATTAATACCATATTATTGGAATATATGGAATTTTCAATAAATCATGGTAAATGGTATTTGCTTAATATGATTAGCTAAACTAAAGATCAAATTTTGGATTCAAAAAGGGCCTTATTGTACCTAAAAGAGGTGGCATGAGAAGATGATAGAAAGCTCAAGAAGAAACACACATGGCAAAATTAAGAGGTATCACACTACGCCACTGAAGGCGAAGTAGGTAGGTGTAACAAATTAACTTGATGTTAGCTTCTCTTATTCACAAGTACAATTGGAAGCTAGCATATGATCTCCAACCTAATGAAATAAACATGGAGGAAAAATTTGGGATTACATTAAAAAGGGTTCACCCTCTCAGAGCCATTCCATCGAATAAACATCGCACTAGATTATTCAAATCTTTGTAATTGAATTGCACTACTTAAGAAACGTCATGAATAATGAAATAAAGAAAAAAATAAATGATTCTTTCTTGATATATTATGTTGAATATATGACAATATATATTCAATGTAGAAGTAGAGGTGATGCTTATAGAGAGCTTATACATCATGACATAGGTAAGCCGAAGCTTGAGAATTAAGTAAACAAAACTAGGCTAATGCGTCCTAGCTCTAAAAGAACACGAGGAAGCTACTTCTCGTTAGCTGCAGTATCGCTTGTCTGCCAGCACCATCTCGATGCATCCATTTGGCACAGTGGCAACAAACACAAGTTGAGATGTCTCCGAATAACTTAGAATAATTTAAGACATTTACTGTTATGCCCATGCATACATTTATAATATTTTTTTAAGTCTCCCTATCCCTCCAATTTTCTTTAACAGATCTTTTTAGCATGGTGGTATTCTTAGTCATAATGGAATTTATCTCTTAACTTATGATTACTCATGGATGCTACCTAACGTAAGACTTTAATTTGTACCATCAAAATTAGATAGGGATCGATGGTTCGCAATAATGGATTATTAATGCTCATTAGTTTGTTTAGCATCAAAACTTGTTTCAATATGCATGCCTATGAATTAAGTTAGACTCTTCAAAGTTGAGTGTCATTTCCTGTAACTTGACAAAAATCTTGATTTTATCAATTAAAACTTGGAAATTCTTGTATTTTGTTTTTTTCCCCAAGTTATTCCATGCTTTTGAATGACTTGTAATATGTTTCCAAGCTATAAATAAAGTTTTGACACTTGAAGCCACACTTTATCACATTATGTACCTTAAAATATTAAATTACTCGTACGCCTTTAAGTTCCTATATCATAACAAGTCAACAAAGTACAAACGCGTGATAGAGTTGAAGTGTTCGACTTAAACTCTGTTCAAATTAGGGTGAGACAAATGTGTAACATGTAAGGCTCGGCATTAGTGAAGTCAAGCAGGGGGCTTGTAACTACGTTGTGGAACATGCTTAATGGTAGCCCATAGAAGATCAAAGTAGAGTGCGAATTGTGCCAAAACAAAAGGGTCGCAGGGAGGCAAGTGACCACATAAATTGGAAGAGCAAGATAATGAAGCTTATCCTTCAGCACGAAGAAATGTCCAGCACAGAATGACACCAGCATGGCAGCAAGTGACATGAACAAGGAAGTCAATCCCATCAGTAACTACCTGGGCAAGCTTTTCTTGAAGTCCTGCTCTTGAAATCGAGAAGTCATTATCGATAGGAAAATTACCACCGCGGTGATGGAGTAGCCCAGGGCTATGACTGATGAGATGGCGAACAGCTGGAATTGAGGCTCATCTTCCAGTGTTGGATGGCCTGTTTCTTGGACTACTTCCGCCAGGCACAGTGGCTGCTGTAGCAAAGGCCACCGTGGCAATCCGTGCGACCACCACCGAGCATGATTCCGAGGTTTTGGTCAGCCACTCCGCTGCCTTTTTGTGAGGTCCTCGTGAGTTCTTGTGAAGACATCTGGGAGTTCATTCTTGTTGTATCGGAAAAAGAAATCAGGGGAAGTTCGCTTAGTCACGAACTGCATAAGCAATTATTACATTTAGATCATCACAATTCAAATGTTACAGAGAAGAAAAAAAAAAATATAAAAATATAGACACGCACACAAGAATTAGAAGTTATATACATGTAACTTGTCATCACATTGTACCACTTGAGTTCC